>OY728143.1:183174249-187974249 GCA_963277665.1 Viscum album
TTTATTTATTTATTTATTTATTTATTTATTTATTTACTTTTATTTATTTATTTATTTATTTATTTATTTATTTATTTATTTATTTATTTATTTATTTATTTATTTATTTCATATTTTTTTATTTATTTATTTATTTATTTCGTATTTATTTTATTTATTTCATATTTATTTTATTTATTTCATATTTAATTTATTTATTTCTTATTTATTTTTTTTATTTCGTATTTATTTTATTTATTTCGTATTTATTTTATTTATTTGGTATTTATTTTATTTATATATTTCTTTTATTTATTTATTTCGTATTTATTTCGTATTTATTTTATTTATTTTGTATTTATTTTATTTATTTTGTATTTATTTGATTTATTTTAATTATGTTATTTATTTTATTTATTTTATTTATTTTATTTATTTTATTTATTTTATTTAATTCGTATTACTTTATTTACTTTATCCATGCATGCACATGCACATGCACATGCCCATGCAATATAAAGAAATACTGCGTTTAGTGGGATTTGAACCCCTAACCACTTGCATATTTTCCAAAGACTTTAACACTCCAGCAAACTCGTCATGTGGTTAATAAACAAAATTCAATATACTTTTATATACAAATTGAAAAAACAAATAATACATAACTAATAGATATAAACTCGATAATAATTAAACAATAAGTAATAATTAATAATCAATAATCAATAATTAATAATTATTGATTTATTAGTTAATTATTGAGTTATTTATTTATATATTATTATTTACTGTTTATTATAATTAATAACAAATAAATAACAATAATATTTACATAAATTATAAAATTAAGAAAATAAAATAATAAAATAATAAAATTAAGAAATTAAATTAATAATATAATAAAATAATAATACAATAAATACTAAACAACAAATTGTAAATAATAAAGAATAAATAATAAATAAATAATAATAAATAAAAAATAATAAATAAAAAACAAAAAATAACAAAAAATAAATAATAAACAGTAAATAATAAATAATAAGACATAATAATAAACAAAAATTAAATAATAAATAATAATAAATATTAAATATTAAATATTAAATAATAATAAATAATAAAGAATAAATAATATATAACAAATAATAAATAATAATAAATAATAATAAACAAATAATAAATAATAAATAATAAATAATAAATGATAAATGATAATTAATAAATAATAAATAATAAATAATAAACAATAAACAAAAGCCAATTAACAATAAACAATAATTAATAAATAATAATAAACAAATATTAAATATTAAATATTAAATATTAAATATTAATAAATAATAAATAATAAATAATAATAAATAATAAATAATAAACATAAATAATAATAAATAATAAATAATAAACAGTAAATAATAATAAATAACATGTAATAATAAAAAATAATAATAATAAACAAATATTAAATATTAAATATTAAATATTAAATATTAAATAATAATTAATAAATAATAATAAATTATAAATTATGAATTATAAACCATAAAAAATAATAAAATAACAAATAATAAATAATAAATAAAAATAAATACTAAATACTAAATAAAATAATATTAAATAATAAATAATAAATAATAAATAACACATAATAAATAAATTATAATAAATAAATATAAATAATAAAAAATAAATAATAAATAATAATAAATAAAACATAATTAATAAAACATAATTATTAATTATAAATAAATAAATAATAAATAAAAAATAATTATTATTAATTATTAATTGATAATAAAAAATATATAATAAAAAATAAAAAATAAAAAAAATAACAATAATAATAAATAATAAATAATAAATAATAAGTAATATATAATAATTAATAAATAATAAATAAGAAACAATAAATAATAATTAATAAATAATAATATATAATATATAATATATAAAATATTATTAATAATAATAATAAATAAACAATAACAAATATTAATAATAATAATAATTTATTATTAATAATAATATTTTGTTATTAATAATAATATTTTATTATTAATAATAATAAATAATACAAAATAAATTGTAAATAATAAATAATAAATAAATATAAATAATAAATAATAAATAACCAATAACAAATAATGGATAATAAATAAATTAACGTATATTATAAATAATAAACAAATAAATAATAAATGAAACACATTAAAATGTTTGAAAATGCGTGATAAGGGATGAAAAATCCTGAAAACGCATGGAAATGGAAGGAGAAGCATGAAGAAGGAAGCAACAGAAAGCATGAGAATGCATGAAAACTCATGAAAACTCTGGAAAACCCCTTTGGAATTCAACATAATCATCATAATAACACAAAAAACCCGTTGATAAAGATAACAAGTCATGAAATCCCAAATAAACAATAATAAATGGAGCAACCATTAAAACCCGTCAAAACGGTCATAAAGTGAAAAAAACATTGGACTAAATTTAACAGAGATAAATTATGATCCGAGAGTTTGTTCCAGATCTGCGACCAGTCAAATCACAGATCTTGGAATGGTCTTTGACCTAATAGGTGAAAGTGACCGAATGCACCGGTGGATAGAAAGTTACGACCATTTAAAAAAAGATGACGGGGAACGGGTGCTAGAAACAAGGCATCAAAAAACATAACAAACCTAATACCCACTAAAAAGGTCATAAATAATTATCCAGGAGTCTATGTGGGTTCCGTGACTAGTCAAACTGAAGATCATAGAACGAACTACGATCTGGCAGGTGGATGAGTCTGAACTGACACGCGGATCGAATGTTACGTCTGTGTGAAGACAAGTTTGACGAGACACTGGTGATGGAAATGGGGTTTCATAGGCATTCGAAGGAAATTTTGGGGTCGAAAAGTCTGAAAGAATCTTTCTTTTGTTGAACTATTGTGTATCTCTCCTCACAAGATTTGATTTGATATGTGGTAGAGCCCAAACTGACGCCCAAAATGAATGTTATTGCCGTTTGAAGTTGGAGAACTTTTTTAAAATTTATTATAACTATGTTATCATCCGTAGCTTAGACCCTCTCACGGTTTTGATTATAGTTTCCTCTAGATCTCTTCATGATCTTCGATTTGACTGGTCGTAGTGCTCCAACTGACACCTGGATCAAAAGTTAGGGTCGTTTTAGTGATTTTGGGGTTTCTCATGTTTTTTTATTTTTTTTCATTTCATTTTGCGGCGGTTTTACCCAAACACCGCTAATCCTCGAAAAAATAAAAAAATTACTAAAAACAATTAACACATTTTGAAGCAGTTTTTAAACAGCCCTAAAAAACCGCCGCGAAATACCGGCCCGAAAAATATTTAGCGGTGGTTTTCAAAACCACTATGAAACAACCGCCATGAAACGCCCATTTTTCTATATTGTTTCTTCATCATGAATGTGCTGCCAAAAACCTGACAAACCATTCACCTGGAGATGAAGACGTTTCAGGAGACGCTCTGATAGGTCCATCTCAACACATAAGCAAGAAAATCCACGTTGCTTCACGCAAAGATTATGATCATCAATCTGAAGAAAACAACTGATTCTGTCACCAATACCTTTTAGAACAGATGGGATCTAAATGGGGAGTGAATGATGTGGAATTCGAATCCACACCTCCGCATGCTTACAGTCACGTCTACGATCGAAATAAATTATCCAACGGAAGAGAAGGATACTTCTGTTATCACACAAGCACGATTCTGAGGACCAAGCACAGGAGAAATTCTCATTAGAAAACTGATGAATCTCAGGTGTCGGTGATCTAATGTCCCAACAAATGCTACGGAATGAAGATTCCATGTTGAGTTGATGAATCCCTCAAACACCTCCAGCAAAGGTCGATCTACACCAAATCTTTCCACATGCATCCAGGAATGAAATGCTACAGTATTCTTATACTCTGAAGAAGAAAGGAAAACTACCGAGGAGCCCTTAGTTATATATCAACTGAGGTGACGCAATCATTTTATATATAAAAAATTATTCAATTTTGACAAATATTCTTTACATATCATAAAAAAACATTTTATAGAACCATAATGGTGTATTATATATGGAAACAAGATACATTAATAACTTACTTAATAAAACATCAAAAATATCTACAAATATATTCTTCTAACATAGTACCATTCTTATACATACACAACTCAAATAAATTGTTTTCTCAATTTCCATGAAAGGGTAATCATGGGAGATATTAATCGATGATAATTTGTTTTCATAATATAAGTATAAATGTATGAGAATTAAACTATAATAATATGAGTAACATATATCAATTTAAATTCATTATATGTTAAGTTCTATTTACTATATTTTCTATTATGAGTTTCTTACCTCACACATCTTTTTGGAGTTTCTTAACTTCATTATCTCATTAGAGTTTCAATAGTCTATTAACATTATCCAATTCATTGGAGGGATATAAAATTTTTGACTCACCAATCACATAATAAAATATTTTTAATATGTATTCTAGAAGATCATAAAAAATTCCCTATATCATCATATCATATTCGATTTAAAACATTTGGGTTTCATAAACATATCATATCAAAAAATTATAATTCAACCAGATAAAGGAATTGGATGGAATCAAAATATCACTACTTATCTAATCATATTTTAACTATACCATAGGAATGAAATGGGTTTCATTTATATATCCTACTATCATCATAAACATAGTTCATCAATTATGGTGCATATAATAGTAATATCATATACTGAGTGAAATATTACAATCATTAAAGGATGATTCCATCGATAAAAAAACATTAAATCCAACTTTGTAAAACATGTGAAAACCATAATTTTATTATTATTACATTATAATTAAAAATCTCAAAATATTGAGAAAATTATTATCATTGAAAAAAATATATACAATATTATTACCAAATCATCAATCTAAATAATCCTCAAGACAATTGGAAAATATATTCAAAGCATTTAAATCAAAATAGATCATTCATTCAATAGTTTTTAAAAAAAATGAATAATTATAGAAAAAATTATTTAAAAGGATTAATTTTAAATATCTATAAATAATAAAAACTTTAATGAAAATTTCAATTTTATAATAATTAAATTATATGTAAAAACTATAAAAAATTTTTTTAAGAGAATGGACATGGATGAAAATGTCCATCGACCAAGGATGAAATAATTTCGACTATTATTTAAGAACAATCTCAATTATTTTATGAACAAAAGAGATAAAATAGTGAAAATACATTAAACATTTAATAACAAGTATAGTAGTGTAAAATGTATATGGTTGAAATGATTATATCCCTATAATTCCACTCTATTTAAATTTAGCATAGGAATTCCTAAAATGAAATGATATTGTAAAAAAAATCCATTAGCACATTGGTATCATTTGAATCATAAAACCCTTGAATGAAATAACATATAATTAAACATTAAATAAAATTGATATAAAATTATTCATGATATATCATATTGAATTTCTATTATATATTCAACATGTAATAAAAAAGTGGTGAATATGAAATATGTCTTATGAAAGAGAGATATGAAACACATACCTCTAGTCTCATCTTACATGTTACAAATTAGAACCCTCTATATTATACATATAAATTTATTCTATATATATTTAACAACCATATAAATTTAAATCATAAAACATATGATTTTATTATAATATTTTATCACCCTTTCCTTTTGAATTCTGTATTAGAATCACTCTTTCAGGTGATAATTGTTTCATTTTTCATGCATCTTTTGTTCTTGAAATCCCCGGTCTTATACATTGGTCATATTTATATAATATATATAATATTAATAATGTAATAAATATTATGTTAAATAATTATATTATTCTTTTATAACCATTCATTTAATGTTTTGGTGAAAAATTAATTTTATCTCTTCGTGGAGATGATATTCCATACGTACACACAAGTGATTATTTTATATTTTTAAAGGACAGAAAAAAGGAAAAAGATAAAATAATTAAAAATTATTTGAATGGAATAAGAACCTTTCAAATATGTAAAATCCTCCTTTATTAAAATAATTAAATGTTACATGAGATGAAATGTATGTTTTTTTACAGTAATCCCTTTGCAAACAAAGTGGGATTACCAGGTACATCATTAATCATGGTCAACATAGCAGTAATTATACCTTTATTAGAAATCCCAATATCCAAAGAGTTCTCTTCATGATATTTATATGTGATGATATAATTAATTGAAAATAGAGAGTCCATGCCGGGCCTCCACCTGGTATTCATCCTCCAAGGGATATGCATGCTGCCAGTTTTTGGAATCACATTCAAGCCCCATGATGTTCCATCCTAATTTATTTTCTATTTTTAAAACAGTAATAATTACAATAATTTTATCATCAATGGATATTTTTATTCCTTAATGACCATAGAGGTATCCTACTAGATCACGAACATGATTTTTGAAAACATCATTATTCCCTGAAAGACACAGATTTTCTCTTCGAGCCCCATCTGTGTTATAGTTGATCCAACCCCAAAAATGGATGAGTCCAAATGAACACTAACTCTTTAATAGGTGGAATATAATTACATATAACACTAATATTCTTAATCAAGGTAAAATTAGTTAATATATTTATCACAGAAACTATTTTGATTCATAGTTTTATATTTCACAAAAATAATTATTTGAACTAGCATTGACAGTTGGCATAAGGGTGTGTTCTAATGGACCAGTTGGTTCTAGGTGATCTATATAACATGGATGAGATCCATTTTGGCCAAAAATAAAATATTCAGCATAATATATGATAGAATCATCCTAAAACATGAAAAAAATACCATCCCTGTTAGTTTTGTATCTGGGAGCACGACCTCAAGAGTCTCATAGACTATTATCTATAGTGCAGTAGTAGTACCGTAGTTAAGGAAGTGGTGGTCTATACCATCACAGTGTTGTTTAAAAATTTCATATCTCTACAAATTTTTTATTTGGAAAATATATATATAATACTCATTGGGAAACTTAAACTTCATGATCGTCCATTCTAGGGAAACCATGGATGAAAGTATCCATCATTTTCTCAAGTATTTATCCCAAATGTTAACATTCCCCAACATAGACAATTAATAGAATATCTTTGAAGACAGTCTCCCATTGGATGAAATTTCCCAAAAAAATAGTGTATTCACTATTGATAAAAATTTTATCTATGAAAATATCCTTGATTTTAGTAGGAATATTTTCTAATGAAGACTACATATTATCATCGATTCAAACATTTTTTAAATTAATGGGTCAATATAATTTAAAAAATTAATAAGAAGGGTCCTTGAATAATTGTCTAACTAGAAATTCAGGAAATATTTAATGTTGTTCATCCATTGATAATTCACATTAATATAACAATGATTTATTAAATCCATCGTTATAAACATCAATTTGAACTTGTGTTTAAAAATACAATACATCACCTTATGTATTTTGTAGTGCACATGTATGAACGAGTGTTGTATTATTTTACCATATGATGAAAAGGAGGTGGATAATTGTTTTTCAATAATAATAATAATGATCCACAAATTTACAAACATAAATATTAAAACTTATTAAATAAATATTTATTTCATATCATTATGAACCACGTATAAACCATAATGTTTTAGTTTCTTTAAAAAAATCAATACATAAAAACTATTACATAAATGATATAAAAATTGTCATGCATAGTTCCTCACAACCACTATCCTATTTATACATATCATACATAAAAAAATTCTTCATATCATTAGAAAAGGAAACAAAAAAATGGGTGATCTTAGATTCTTATTAAGGGTAAAATATATATATATATATATATATATATACCAATAAATGATCATATGTACGGGTATTATAAGAATAAGGTATTGGTAAAATGAGCATAAAATTTGATGTGTGTACTAAAAAAATTCAAATAAACATGAGTCCTAGAATAAGTCTGTGCAAATTATAAGACATTAATCCTAGTGAAATCAAATAACATGAGACGTAATAGAAATAAATTGGCATAATACATGATCTAAAAAGATTGGAATAAAGTATTAGATATTCCTATTCATTGAAATTTTATTTCAAGGATACTTAAAAATTATATCAAAACATTTTATTATTAGGATAAACCCTCATGTACTTACTTTTTTCATGGGATAACCAATCGTTTGCCCACTTTTACGATTCAGAAAACCTCTCATGTACCCTCTTTTGGGCATGGGATAACATCATGTGTACCCTATTAATTGGAATGTGATAACATCATGTGTAACTTTTTAGATTTGAAAAATCAATTACCATTACCCAGTGAATTTTAGAGAAATAATGCACCAAACCATACCATTTTTATAATCCATTCATATGGTTCCCAAAACATAATGAAAAAAATACCATTACATCCCAGAATAACACCTAGATATGAAAATGGTATTCATAAATATTTCTCTATATTAATAATAAACCATTGAAAGAAATAATAAGGATGATTATAGTGGATCATATCTATAGAAAATAATGATAAATTTCCATGGATATTGTAATAGATGAAAATACATATAAAATATGTCTAGAACATTTCATTGGGAGAATACCCATTTAATTATTAAATAACATATTCAAAATCTACAAATTTCTAAATATTTAGGAAAAATTATCTATAAATTGAAATTAAAACTTGTAATTGATTATTCAAAACATGAGAATTTGGGATAGTGGAAAAAATCATCCAATTTTTTTAATTAAAATAAAAATTCTTTTCAAATTTTCTATAAAAATAAAAAAATTACCATGTATATAAAAAGATAGGTGGAATAATTTTTAAAAAGTGTAACTAAAGTAAAATATAGATAATAATTATTTTAAATAATATTTTTTTATTAGTTAAAAATTAGAGGCAACTTAATAAAATTATGACATGAAAGAAATGATTTAGAAATGAATAAAATGTTAAATCTCTTTTTCATTCAAAACAATTATTCTGTTTCATAAATAAATAATGATTGTCCCATCAAAATAAAACATGTAATATCTAGAAATAATGAATAGAGACTAAAATATATATGATTGTGGAGAGATAGATTATATAATTTTATCATAAAAATATTTAGAATAATTAATCCTAGAAAAATGATATTGTAATATAAAACGCATACTAGTTTGGTAGTGTTTGATTTATAACACATATGAATGAGTTAACTTATAATAAATCATTAAATACCAAACAAAATATTTATATTCATGATACAACTTATAAATTGGGAATAATATAAACCTTATAAAATTTGATATGTGTATAACATATTATTTATCCCAATGTAGAAAATTAGAGATGGTAACCCCTAACTACTTTGGTAATTTCAGTATAAAATCATTTTTGATGAAATAAATTTACGTATAATTTTAAACAAAATTAATATAAATGGATCAATGATATAACATATCAATGTATTAGTATATAAACCTCATAAACATCAATAGATGTGTAAGCATTCTGAAATCATATATATAGTAAATTTAAATTTATTATAATACTATTATATAATCCTATTCATACTAATAATATCACATATGGTCCACATACATCCATTTCAACACTCATTGATTATTAATAATCTGATAAAGTAATCATTTCAGATGTTAACTACCTTGTTTCTCTTATATGTTTTATTTTAGATGAACTACTACTTATACAGTGAGCATTAATCTATAAAATATAGATTCATAATCAGGACATATTTTACACCTAAATATATTATGAAATATTTTATTCAAAATAAATTCAATTATTTATAGCTTATGTTACACTCAATAGAGAGTTTTAATGAACTGTGATATACTACTAACATTATTATTTAAACATGATTATTATAACATAGACATTAAACAAGGAAGTATGAAAATGATTTAAATATATTTAAAAATTAATCATGAAGTTTTTATGAAAATAAATTATATTTAAAAATAATTATTTAATTTTTGATAAGTCTTTATATGCTTCGAAAACACATTTTTCTCAAAAAATTGATTTTTATCTGTTTTTGTGAAAAAATCATAAAATAAATTTTTCCACTTTTAAAAAAACATTGAAAAAATTAACTTCATTTTTATATTCTCAAATTCCAAATTATATTAGGGGGAATTTGGGAATTTTTTGAAATAAAAAATTTTAAATTGTGAAAACTAGTTATTTAAAGAAATTGTATTTTGGTTTAAGGAATTTACAAGGACCTTTTTGTTTTAATACTGTTTCAAAAGTAACATATGTTTATTAATATCATATTTAATCAAATTCAGTTAATTTAAATCAATTTTTATTTAATTTTTATTTTAAAAAATTCTATACTTGATCACTTTTTCTTTGGGAAACCATTTTTTCATCGTGTCTGCTAGTTTCATTTAAAATCATATTATAAACATCTATGAACTTAATTTCAATAAAAAGAATAAATATATAGAATAATAATAATTAATGTTACATAATAATGTGAGATTAGTTTTTAATAGTAAGAAATAGTAAAAATGTAAAAATAATAATTGTCACAATTATGTTTAAAATGGGTTATCCGACTGGTTAAAATAAAATGATAATGGTAAGAAATTTCTACAAACATTTACAAATAATATTTTATGTATATATTTATCACAAGTATCATAAAATATTCTATAATGGTCCCTTTTTTATCCTTTTGGCATATGTAAAATGCGGGTATGCCGTTTTCATTTCAAAACATCTAAGTGTATGCTCTCATACATTTAAAAAAGGAACCCCTAATCCTCTCTTATTAATGATCCCATTAACTTTTGGTTCATAAAATACCTTTCCATATACATTACATGTACCATCATAATATTTTTTATAATGAAATATTATTTTTGATAAAGTACATGAAACACCACATTGAGCCTAAACAAACAACTAGATATTATTATTTAAATGTTATCGTTATAACATGCCCAATAGAATGAAGGGTATGAATAGGATTAACATAATTATGAAAATATTTTGTACATGTGTAAATATAATTAATAATTTTGGTGAATAATTAAGTATAAATGAAAATAAAACCCTTTCAAAAATAAAATGATATCGATTTCTGAAAAAAAAACTATTTAAATGCGAAAAAGTATGTTTATAAAATAATAAAAGCAATATTGTTGAGTTATACTACTGAAATAAATAATTATATATATATAATATTAAATATTACTTTTAACATTCATCATATGTGTTTTCTAGACATAAGATAAGCATAAATCCAGTTTTATGGTTAAAATATTTTTTTTCTAAAAAAACTATTTTCCTGCCTTTTGATGGTGGACTTGATTTAAATATTGATTTTCTAACTTTTATAAATTATATTTGAAAAATAAATACTCATTTTAAATAATAATTTCAAAATTTAGTTTCAATTGAATTTAGTAATTTTTATGATAAGTTCCATTTTTTTATGAAAATTGTAAAATACATCATTTTAATTGAATATAAATTCTTCATATATTTAATATATTTTGTTAAATTATATTTATAATTTTTGTTCAAGTGCAATTATATCAATTTTATATCATTTAATCAAAATTAATTCTTTGAAATCAATTTCATATTGAAATTGGATATAAAAATGTTGTAAACGTTTGAACATTTTTTACTACAAAAACATGTTGTTTCATCTCATCTGCATGATTAATTTTTATTTAATTTTTTCATGTTCTCTAAATTAAATTTTTAATAATGGATTCCAAAACAGGAATTATAATGTCCATGTTTTTTAAAAAGGTGTATTTTATCATTGTTCATTATGAAGAGTAACTTTGGTAATTTTAATTACCATAGTTCAAGTAAATCAAAAAATCATATGTAAAAATAATACAATAAATATTATACAATTACCCTAAAACATTTCCTATTTTATATAATGAGTGTGTTTAGACCAAATTAATCCTATGGTAGACGTTATAATCTTTTTATAACATTTGGATGAGTGTATTACATTTATTATATAATGTTTAAAGAAAAGTCAATTTTTTACAATTTTGTTTTTAACAAATGAAATATTTTTAATATGGAGTTATATAGGGGATATATTTAACTATAATTATTACCTTGAAATATAAAATGATGATATTTATAATTATAATTTATTTTTAAATTTCATATAATAAATAGTGAAATAAAGGACTTCCACAATGATGATGTTGTAATTATTTAATTAACCGAAATATCAAACAAATGATATAAAATATACTATAATTAATACAATTTTATATTATTAATGTCATTAAAGAATTTTTTAGATTAAATGGAATATTATTTTTCTCTTAAAGTTATTTTTTAGAATTTATCTTTTTTTTATGATGTTCTTAAAAATTCATGTAATGTATAGTGTTAAAATTGGTATTATTGATATTTTACAATAAATAATATTTTATTAAATGATATAAAATTTTAAAAAAACTAAATTTTTACAATATGATTTATATATTTCCTAACCAATAAAAAATAACTCATTCATTAGACTTTTGGGATATTTTAATTTATTATATTTTCCCTTTAAGTGTAAATTACATGATATCATGGTAAGAGTTAAATGGGTAAAATAATGGTTAAACCCAAAAAGATATGGATTAAAAAATAATAAAACCAATATAGTTTTTATATAATGAATTTATTTTGACCAATTATATTATTATATTCTAAATATATCACTTTGGATCCATTTATAATTGAAAAATTAATTATACTAATTTAATAATTTGAATAATTCCAAGACTGCCCCTCCACTCTCTTATAAAAGGGAACTCAATATTCTTTATTCATAACAACTAAACCCCTATTTTTTTGAAGGAATATATTCCAAATAACCATAATATAACCACTCCTAACACTATATATCTCCTATTTTATTAATAACACTAACCTTATAGGTGTTAAGCTATTAATCAAAGGCGATCTTCTGAAGAAGAGGTATCCTTTTTTATTAAGTGTTTCTATTTTATTTCTTCCACCACTTCCTTAAAATATTATACCACCATGATTAAATAATAACTCTATTATCCTAAATATAATTATTTTTTTATTTGTTAATATCATCTCATAATTCATCTCCAATTCCCTCAATTAGAAAATGAATTATATATTCTTGTATATGTTGGACTACAACCATGCGGGCTGATATAATTCATTTTCCATCTCCATCTGTCAAGAAAGATTATAATGATGGAATTTATTTTATATATTATTTTAAAAAAATATATATATAATTATTAAATAAAAATATATCATTTATTTTTCTTACTTTTCCATGCACTTAATAATGATAACGTCATTTGTGCGTACGTGTGAACTATCACCTCCATGAAGCGATGCGATTTATTTTTCATCATCACAACACAAGGATTATATATATAAGTTTATTTAAATTATTAATATGATGTTGATTATACTGTGATAATTATAGAAATATAAAATAACAATTACCACTTTCCATAATTATCATTGGAAAATTGAAATGTTTCTCATTCTTACATATGACCTTCCCCCTATGAATAAAATGTTTCTACTTTTTAATAAACATTCATAAATTATTTGATTTAAAATTATAATTGGCGTATAAATTTTATTATTATATCCTTAATATTATACTAGGGATGATGGGCTAATTCCCCTTTACTTTTATATCATACCAAATTCATTTTGGACTTAAGTACAAAATAATTTTAACATGTCTGACATGTACAAAAATAGTTAATAAATTGTTATAACATTAAAATATGTGATATAAAAGGAATAAATTTCTTAAAAAAGGATCTCTTTAATTTAAATTATTATCCTAAGTACTTTATTCATGATGATAGGGATTTTACATGATGATTCTGGATCAAGGTAAGGGACTTCCTTTTGAAACACCTCACTAAAAGATCCTTTTCCAACCCTTTTTAAAAAAGTCAAAGGGAATATTTTTTTAGCTTATAAATCATGAATGTATTTTCACTATTTTTTTACTTTAATTTTTTGATTATTCCTTTAAAATTTTATAATTTTATTTCCAAATAATTTGTTTCCATTTTTAATTGCGTGACATTATGAATATGAAAATGGATTTCAAATGTTATGTCTCTTTTATGCATGATTTATGTGATGTGTTTATGTTATGGTCCTTGGGAATTTTTTATGAGTACAGATAGTTCCATTATCAACCAAGGGCTAGTGAGCCTGTTATATCTCACCAATTCATTGGTAAATGAGATTTATTTAATCCTTAGGGTTTCGTCTAAGAGATTAAGGGAATATATTGCGGTGTGTATTCCAAATGTAACCATGGTGGTTACTCCCTATATATTTGTGATAGTTATAGTAATTGTAAAAGTGATATCGAATTGGTGCCACAATTTAACTTCTTTATTTATGTTTTATAAGGATTTTTACAACAATATTAGAAACTTATGGGGTAATATAATGTGATAATGTTTTATTGGTGAAAAGTATTACTCTATGAAAAAAAATCATGGGTTTATATGTATTCAGGACTAAGAATTTTTATTTATTTATTTTTATGTCCCTTACAGATATTTTTTTCTCATCCCATGTTTTAAAAAAAATTCCCACAGTATAAGGATGGTAAAATAAATAAATAATTCAAGTTTAATGTAATGTTTATTTTTTAGAAAAAATAATCCATATTTTATTTTAAATGTTTTTAATTTTGAATAAAAATGGATACTATTTTAGTAGTATCCACTATGTATAAATGTGGGATTTTATTTATTAATCATGGACATATTATCTAAGACTATAAACTGAAAAATACTCTCAAAGTAAAAAAGAAAAATAATTTTATTAACTAAAACTCAATATTATTTAGTTTTGAAGGTCAGGTCCGTACAGTTGGTATCATAGGATGGATTAGATAACAAAAGAAGTTAGGATGTTATTTAATCATAAGTTACAATTAATATATAACCACAATGATTATCATAGTAGGAAGAGTCATAATTATTTTGGATAAATTTAATGAGTTTTAGATAACATGAATATATATAATTTTCTATTTTATCAAAATCAAAATATAGTATATTATGATTTTATTACTCACACTAACCTCTTTTGTTTTAGTAAATGGTCAGATCCAGCAGGAACCAAAGGAAAAATGGATCTGAAGGAAAATTTGGTGGCTCTATGAATAATAAATCAAATGAAATGGGATTCGTAATGCGAAATATTATGGTTATTATAAACCAAATATAAGGAGTAATGATTTACCACTTCAACATTGGTGAGTTTTCTAATGCATCACATATGATAGAAATGAATCCCTATAGAAGTTTATATAATAATGAAAATGAAGTAAAATATATTCAATGACATATGTTTCTAGGATGTGGAAATAAACACCTAGTAAAATTTATTAATTGGACTTGAAGATTTTTTAAATCTAGTAAAGGAGGTCATAAAGAAATAATCTTCCTTGGAAAAAGGAAGTGTTCTGTTGAATCAATGAAATTGAAAGAAGTTCTTCATAAGATATAAATTTAATTTTCTAAATGAAGAAATTATTATAATTGTTAAAATTTATGTCTTAGGAATAAATATTATGAATGGGATCAGTAGGAAAATAGAGATATATATTTTTGAATACCTAATTCCATTATAATTGAATATGAGAAAATTAAAAATGACATATGAAAGTTATGGATTGTTTCTTGGTTCAAGTTTTAAGATTATTAAATATTAGGATATGATTTATATTTTTTTATAGAAATAATTATTCAGTAAAAAAGTGTAAAATCTTGGTTAAGTATTAAGATGTCTAGAAACTTATAATTCAGGTGTAATTTTATATCTATGGAAGATAAAATTTCAAGAAGTAGTAATAATATTTTGATGATGGGAGTTCTTCAAAAGACAATTTGAATTATAGAACCAAAATATGAAGAAATATTATCTTAATAAATATTTAAATGTATAAAAAGAATAAGTAAACAAATTAAAAGCTTAGTGAAAATAATTACCTCCTCTTATAGATACCTCCTTTTAGATACATTATTATGGACCCTAGGTTTTTTCATTTGGGAGGACTAGAAGAATAAAAAAATTATAAGGATTTTGGAGATATATTTATTTAGCTTTCATTTAAGATAAATTGCTTGAGTGGTTTGGAAAAGTAAGCGGAAGGGTGTCATTTTATAACAGAGGATGAGTTTAATTTTTATAAATTCCTAAAATTATTAAATGATGGTATGTTAATAACCATCCATGTGCCTCAAAAATTGATAAATAATCAGTTTGTGGGAATATAATTCTGTGATACACCACCAAAACTAATAATAATCTTTTTTTAATGATGTTATTCCCTTTAATTATAATGTTACTCAACGTTAGTATTTCATTTTTCATCATTGTAAATAGTTTTTTAACAAGGAAATTAATCATTTAAGATTAATATAAAATGAGACATATTAAATAATTTATAAGAAATTATTATTAAAAAAATATGTATTTTCTAAATAAAACTTCCATGTGTGTGGAAGATTAATTTAAACACAAGTTTATGTAATCCATAAAACAACACATTAACCTTAATTGAAGTATTTATTTTTTATTTTTTTCCTGATATTTTGGACCTAAAATTTTGTTGACCATATAATCTAATATTATTTTTATTTATTAAAAAATACGGATTCTTTTTTATCAATCTGAATTCCAATCAGGTTATGAATTTAATAATAAATGATCCCCCAAAACATGTCGAAAATAGTTTTTTAATAAATATATTTTTCAAGAATAAGATTGTCTTATATTAACTCTATGATAAGTAATAATCATTAAATGAATTTAAAATATTATATATATATATACAGCCAAAATTTTAAATAAAATTATTCTTCATTATATGTTATTTTAATAAATTATAATTGAGAAACATTATGCACTAGAAAATAGTTTTCATAAAAATGTGGTTTTAATCCAAAAAATAATCTCATATAAATATCTAATAAGATAATTATTCAAGTATATTAAATTAGATTAAATATATATTTATAAAACTAATATTGCATTAAAATCATATTCCAATAGTAAGGTGACATTAAATTATACAATTTTTTTAAATGAAATGACAGTTTTACAAAAAGGGAAATGTTTGACTATTCATTGAAATGCTAGTATTTTCATAATAGTCCATAATTTTTACCTTATGATAATTTATATATGATGATTTAAAAAATTAATTTAAATCAGAAAAATATAATTTCAAAAAAATTAATACATTAATTATCTTATTTTCTCACACAAACAAATAAAAACAATTTTGATGGAAAACAAATTTTTGAAGAAAGTATGGAATTTACTAAAAACTATTTCATATTTTTAAAATATAAATTCTTATGCTTAAATATTAATGAATATTTTTAATAAAAAATTATATTTCTATTCATTCCACAAATATTAATGGTCAGTTCATAACACTAATTTTTGAATAGTATGTCAATGTTTGTTTAGACTCAATGTCATGTGTCATATATGCTATCAAATATAATGTTCTTATTTTAAAAACTTTGGGTATTACATTCGCCTAAACCATAAAAAATTATATCCTAAAAAAATTAAAATTTTAATTGAAATTATGTGTATGAAATTTGAAAATTAAATTATAGAAATCCAATGTAATTAATGGGTTCATAAAACATCCTCATAAAAATAGGGGAAGGAGAAATACAAGGGTCATCAGAAAACTATGGTTCCAAATATGAGAAGCTTAAATAGAAATAAAAATGTATCAATAGAAGGGAAAATAAATGTCGTGGACTAATAGAGTGTCATATAAAACATGGTAAGGAGAATATTGGACACTACAAAACCATATATCAGTGATATGTTAAATGAATATTAATTCATTGGATATGAAGGTAATAGGATGAAAATTTTATTTCCGGATATTTTCCCTAGAGATAAAGAATTCCATTACCATCTAGAATAATTACATAAATAAATATACCTCTATTAAATGTAAAATATCATAATCTAATTTATTTAAACTATAATATCTTATATTGCTTCAAATGATGAGTACTTAGGATGAAATTTTCATTCCTATAAAATTCTAATAAAATTCTAATGGGTTAAATTATTCCACAAAATGATATCATGATATTCCTCTACCCTTTAGACATTAACCAAAACAAAAAATTATTAGTAAGAGGTAATATAATTCCCAAAATTAATACAATTTCACATTAATATTAAAATTAAAATGTCAACATATATCATTCGATAATTAGAAAACTATATATTCCAAATAATTTAAAATTTTGATTTTTTTTCTTTAAAAAGTATTCCATGTTTATTAAAATGTTATTCATAAGTGTTACATATACCTCATAAAAAGGAAACATTTCCCATAATATAATTAATAACTTCAATATTCTAAATATTCAGAATGATTTTATCCAATAATTTGTTTCAAAATATCATTTTAATATTTTTCCATTAAATGTTTCATATAAAATGAATGTCATATTAATAAAGATATAATGTAGGCTATTGGTTGGAACTACAAACTTAACACCATTCAATTGTCATTTTATGCCCCTTGGACTTTGTGTATATTATGGGTTGTCAACAAGAATTTAGTTTTTCTTTTTATATTTATATAATTCTTACAACTCTTCAAAAAATATAATAAACATCATTGAAATAAAATTAATAATTGAATTAATTTTTCACCAATAAGGTTTTTTATACAAGTTAATTTCTTCTGTAAAATTAAATGACTCAAAATTTCATGTTATTACATTAACATCAATATCCATTAAATAGTATAGAATCACTCCTCAAATAAACTTTTCACTAAAACATAAAATAAACTCAAAGGTTATTTTACCATAATTGTCACATAAAATCTCAATATTATGGTTGATCTCACATCACATCATACCTCTAAAGGATATTCATTGATTTTAAACATATTATTAACTGTAGAGAAAAACATCCTATGAAACATTAGGTTTATCCCATATCCCTATGGAATTTCATAGTTTTCCTTATGGTATGTTCTTTAATTGTTGAAAAAATTTCATAATGAAAATGTTGATTAATCTAATTATATCCCCCATGATTTTCAAAATAGGAGCATAGATAGGGACAGCACACCTTGCACTAAAATGATATATATGTTATATTTGACTAAATTTTTTGGATTTATTACCCATAGATGCATATGTGTTAAAACTACTCCCACATGTAGTAACCAGATAGGTATGTATTTATAGGAAACCTGTATGATCTCTACCATAACAAAACATTAAGATATTATTATATATTTATAATTATATTCAAAATCATTCCTAGTTTTATGAACCCTAGTGTCTTTTTTCATAAATCTTATTACCAACTATTCTACTAAGTATGATCTAATACCAATTTTAACGACCCTAACCCAAGTATTCTAGAGTTGGTGCTTAATATATTACATTGTCCCTAGATACTAGTGAACAAATCAAAATGGTTACAATATTTTAGTATGCTTGTTAAACTGGATATATAATGGATCCTCACATTACATTTGAAAAGAAAAATTAAAAACACATAGTAGATTTAAATATTCTATATCCTTGAACTTATTCAATGATTCCTTCTCTATATCTTGGGTAAATGAAACATAATAATGGTGATCTCAGATTCCCCGTAAGGATTACATAATGTGGAATATATCTTGAATAAATTATCATAATGAATAAGGCATAATCAATATGTAAAGGTAAATAATGGGAAAATAATATTATTTAATAAATATCAGGAGAATAGGAATGCATCTATGTATAATACCACTTAAAATATCAGGGATAAAAAAATTGTGAATACTAAATGAAGGAAATTATTAATTTTATATGTAATGATATCTTGCACCATGATATCTATAGTGTCAATACCTTTTTCCATATAATTTTTATTGATGGGTTGGTATACAACAAAACCCCATTTAATTTTTCTAGCAAACTAATTCTTCTCCTAAGAAAGTCATTGCATATATGAGCTATCTATAATTATTCACCAC
Source organism: Viscum album (assembly GCA_963277665.1). Lineage (NCBI taxonomy): Eukaryota > Viridiplantae > Streptophyta > Magnoliopsida > Santalales > Viscaceae > Viscum > Viscum album. Next base: position 183,194,339 of record OY728143.1, read on the forward strand.
CCTTCATTGTATGTTCAATTAATTCCATATATATTAAATGATCAATTAAATTCATAAACACTATACCTTATCAATAAATGTCTATGCCGAATAAATAATACAAAATATCAATATTTTTAGAGACATTCAACAAGTATTTAATGTAAAATATCAGTATTATAAAAGATATATGATATAATAAATAAGCATATCCATGAAAAAGAATTTGGATATTTCATATAAATTTATTTTATAATGATCATAATAAATTGAATCTCTCAATGGAAAGTTAATTACTACAAAATTAATCAACAAATTGAATGAAAATATGTTCCTAAGTCAATCTAATTATAAACAATATAGATAATGAATTAATATAGTATGATAAAAATGTATCCACATTCGATTATAAAGAAAATATTGGTTTGATGTCATTAATTAATAGAAATAACATAAAAATATCATTAAAAATATTGTGTGAAATACCCTTTTCACTTTGAGTGATTGTTTTAAAACAAATATGAAGAATACTGGGAAACACATATTATTTCAAAACAACATTGAAAATTTATAAAGGAAGGTTTAAATCAATGATCAGTAATGATTTTTAGAAAAATTTGATCATGATGAATAAATTTAAATAATGATTTATTTCAAAAAGTATATCATGATTCTTTTAGGCTCAGTGTTGTGTGTCATATTTTCTATCACACATAATGTTCATATTTTAAAATCATACGGGATTACAATTCATGTCTATAATAAATTATAATACTTCGTAATTGTTCAGAAAAAATTATAAATTTACCCAAGAATTTCCATTGTGAGTTTCTATCTAGGTGTTTAGTCCTTTGACCAATTATCATATAATGGTGATGTTCAAGTAAATACACAATCCAACCTTCTCAGAGTATCTACACCCAAATGTATCTAGCCCAACCACATCCACATTCTGGTTTCTAGATAGGGATTTATTTACTTGGAATACCACACAATCTATTCCATATAAGAAAATAAAATATTATCCTATACTTATTATTATACCTATGTTTTCCACCCTCATTCTCTAATAAAATTTTCAAAAAATTATTGAACCATACTTAGATATAAACTGAGGTGACCCGGCCATTTCATATATAAAAAATAATTCAATTTTGGCAAATATTCAATACATATAATAAAAACACATTCTATAGAACCATAATGGTGTATTATAAATGGAAACTAGATACATTAATAACATACTTAATTATGACTAAAAATTAACTTTTTTCCTATAGAAACACTTTTAAAGAAAATGTGAGAAACCAAAGGAAGTTACACCCAAAAATAATCCTCATATATACCTTCGGAAGCATCCGGGTCCCTCTCAATGTCGAGAGCTGAATCCTCAGGCATGACACTAGATTGGCGGCTAAAGGATCGAGTGTGCATCTTACCCAACCTGTCTGTCACCTCCATCATATCAAATTCCTTCAAGGAAACACCAAGGTTTGATAACTCTCTTGCTTGTCCCCTCTTTATTGTCTTTCGTATTAGCTAAATGTCATCCCCAAGGGCATCAAGCTGATTATGGGTTACCACAAGTGCATCTACTTCAGCTTGATCCCCCATGCCACCGGATGTGGATAAGGGAATAGTGCAAATGGCTGCAGCGATTTCCCCAAGAGAACCAACAACAGAAATGGTATTCCCATTGGAGGTAGGTTTATCCATCACACCACGCAAAAAATTGGCATAAGAAGGTCCAACACCACCTAAACTAAAAGAGATGTCCTTACTTTTACAGTCACCACTCGGCACCTTTGGAACAAATAGAGGAGCAAGGGAATCTGAACCTGGTAGACCGGAAGCAGAGGGGGTTTGACTGGGATCGACATGGTTGAATCCTGTTGGATGCCTAGGGGTGATTGATGACCACCCAGACATGGACTCATCCTACCACCAAATGTCGGGGTTCCAACAACCGGTGGGACCGTGTGGGCAAGAGAGAAAGTTCTTTGGGCTACTGATCCCTTGAGACCTCTCCTCCCATGTCGAGATCAAAGAATGTCCAGTGGACTTGTCGACAGTAAAGTGAACAAAACCCAAAGGTTCTTCATAATTAATGTGCTGCCAAAACCAGACATACCTTTCACCTGGAGATGAAGGGGTTTCGGGGGAGGCTCTGATAGGTCCATCTCAACACATATGCAATAAAATACATGTGGCTTCATGCAAAGAGTATGATCATCCATCCAAAGAAAATAAATGATTCTCTCACCAATACCTTTTATAACAGATGGGATCTGAAAGGGCATTAGAAGACAAGGAAGTCGAATCCACACCGTCGCATGCTTAAAATCACGTCTGTGATCAAAACAAATTGTCCAGTGGAAGATAAGGAAACGTTTCTTATCACACAAGTGTGATTCTGAGAACAAAGCAGAAGAGAAATTCTCATTAGAAAATAGATTAATCTCAGGTTTCGGCGTTCTAAGGTCCCAAACCCTACTCGGGAATGAAGATCCCATTGTGAGTAAATGAAGCCCTCAAACACCTCCAGTGACGGTCGATCTGCACCAAATCTTGCCACAAGCGTCCAGGAATGAAATGAAAAATCATTCTAAAACTATGAAGAAGAAAGACAAAATCATGGGGAGCCCATAGTTAGATATCAACTAAGGTGACCCTGTCATTTTATACATACAAAATAATTCAATTTTTACAAATATTCAATACATATCATAAAAACACATTCTATAGAACCATAATGGTGTACTATATATGGAAGCAAGATACATTATTAACTTAATTTATAAAACATCATAAATATCTACCTATATATTCTTCTAACATAGTACCATTCTTATACATAAAAAACTTAAATAAATGGTGTTCTTATATTCCATGAAAGGTTAATCATGGGAGATATTAATCGATGATAATATGTTTGCATAATATAAGTATAAATGTATGATAATTAAACTATAATAATATGAGTAAAATATATCAATTTAAATTCATTATATGTTAAGATTATATTTACTCTATTATCTATTATGAGTTTCTTACCTCACTCATCTTTTTGGAGTTACTTAACTTTTTTATCTCATTAGAGTTTCTACGGTCTAACAACATTACCCAATGCATTAGAGGGATATAAAATTTTGGGCTCACCAATCACATAATAAAATATTTTTAATATGTATTCCATAAGATCAGAAAAAATCCCTTATATCATCATATCATATTTTATTTAAAACATTGGGGTTACATAAACATATCATATCAAAAAAAATTATAATTCATCCAGATAAAGGAAGTGTATGGAATCAAAACAACACTACTTATCTAGTCATAGTTTAACGATACCATAAGAATGAAATTGGTTCATGTATTTATCCTATTACCATCATAATCATAATTCATCAATAATGGAGCATATAATAGTAATATCATATACTGAGTGAAATATTACAATCATTAAATGATGATTCCATCGATAAAAACACATTAAATCAATTATTTTAAAACATGTGAAAAAAATAATTCTATTATTAGGAAATTTTCATTAAAAAATCTCAAAATATTGAAAAAATTATTGTCAACAAAAAAAATATATACAATATAATTATCAAACCATCAATCTAAATAATCCTCAAGACAATAGAAAAATATATTCAAAAAATTTAAATCAAAATATTTTATTCATTCCATGTTTTTTAAAAAATAAAAATAAATAATTATAGAAAAATCTATATAAAAGGATTAATTTTAAATATATATAAATAATTTAAATTTTAATTAAAATTTACATTTAAAAATATTTAAATTATATGTAAAATCTTCAAAAAGAAGTTTTTAAGAGAATAGACATGGATAAAAATTTCCATCGACCAAGGAGGAAATAATTTTGACTATTATTAAAGAATAATCTAAATTATTTTATGAACAAAAGTGATAAAGTGGTGAAAATACATTAAAATTTTAACAAAAAGTATAGTAGTGTAAAATTTATTTGGTTTAAATGATTATATACCTATAATTCCACTCTATTTAAATTTATCATAGGAATTCCTAAAATGAAATGATATTTTAAAACAAATCATTTACCACATTGGTAACATTTGAATCATAAACACCTTGAAAGAAATAAAATAAAATTAAACATTAAATAAAATTAATATAAAAGTATTCATGATATATCATATATAATTTCTATTATATATAGAACATGTAATAAAAAAGTGGTGAATATGAAATATATATCATGAAAAGAAAAGAGAGATAAGAAACACATACCTCTAGTCTCATCTTGATTCATACAAATTAGAAATACCTATATTATACTTATAAATTTATTCTAAATATATTTAAGAACCATATAAATTTACATCATAAAACATATGATTTTATTATAATATTTATCACCCTTTCGTTTTGAATTTTGTATTATAATTACTCTTTCAAGTGATAATTGCTTCATTTTATATGCATCTTTCGTTCTCAAAATCCCAGTTCTTATACATTGGTCATATTTACATAATATATATAATATTAATAATCTAATAAATATTATATTAAATAATTATATTTTGCTTTTATAACCATTCATTTAATGTTTTGGTGAAAAATTAATTTTATCACTTCAGGGAGATGATATTCCATACGTACACATAAGTGATTATAGTATTTTTTTGAAGGATAGAAAAAATGAGAAGTTAAAAATAATTAAAAATTATTTGAATGGAATAAGAAACATTCAAATATGTAAAATCCTATTTTATTAAAATAATGAAATATTACATCAGATGAAATGTATGTTTTTTACATCAATCCCTTTGCAAACAAAGTGGGATTATCATGTACATCATTAATCATGGTCAACATAGCGGTAATTCTACCTTTATTAGAAATCCAAATATCCAAAGAGTTCTCTTCATAATATTTATATGTGATGATATAATTCATTGAAAATAGAGATTATGTGTAGGGCCTCCACCTGGTATTCAGCCTCCAATAGATATGAATGGTGCTAGTTTTTGGAATCACATTCAAGCCCCAAGTTGTTCCATCCTCATTTATTTTCCATTTCTAAAACATTAATAATTACAATAATTTTATCATCAATTGATATTTTTAGTCCTTAATGACCATAGAGGTATCCTTCTAGATCACGAAAATGATTTTTGAAAATAGCACCATTCCCTGAAGTGCATAGATTTTCTCTTGGAGCTCTATCTGTGTTACAGTTGATCCAACCCCAAAAATGTATGAGTCCAAATAAACTAAAAATCTTTAGTAGGTGGAATATAATTACCTATAACACTAATATTCTTAATCAAGGTAAAATTAATTAATATAGTTGTCATTGAAACCATTCTGATTCACAGTTTTATATTTCACAAAAATAATTATTTGAACTAGTATTGACGGTTGACATAATGGTGTGTTCTCATGGACCAGTTTTTTCTGGGTGATCCATATAACATGGATAAGATCCATTTTGGCCAAAAAATAAAATATTCAACACCATATGGGGTAGAATAATCCTAAAACATGAAAAAATATAATCCCTATTAGTTTTTTATCTAGGAGAAAGACCTCAAAAGTCTCATCGACTTTTGTCCATAGTGCACCAGTAGTATCATAGTTAAAAAAGAGGTGGTCTATGCCATCACAATTCTATTTAAAAATTTCATTTCTCTAAAAATGTTTTTTATGAAAATATATATAAAATACTCATTGGGAAACTTAAAATACATGATCTTCCATTCTAGGGAAACCATGGATGGATGTATCCATCATTATCTCAAATATTTATCCCAAATTTTAACATTCCCCAACATAGACAATTAATAGAATATCATTAAAGATAGTCTCCCATTGGATAAAAGTTCCCAAAAAATAGTTTCTTCACTATTTATAAACTTTTGATTTATGAAACTATCCTTGATTTTAGTAGGAATATTTTCTAATGAAGACTCCATATTATATTTGATTGACACATTTTTTAAATTAATGGGTCAATATAATTTAAAACTTTAATAAGAGGTGTACTTGTATAGTTTTCTAACATGAAATTCAGGAAATATTTAATGTTGTCCATAAATTGAGAATTCACATTAATATAAAATTGATTTATTAAATCCATCATTATAAACATCAATGTGAACTAGTGTTTAAAAATAAAATACATCACCTTATGTATTTTTCAGTCCACATGTATGAACGAGTGATGTTTTCTTTAACCATAGGATGGAAAGGAGGAGGATAATTGTTTTTTAATAATAAAAATAATAATGATCCAAAAATTTACAAACATAAATATTAAAACTAAATAAATCAATATTTATTACATATCATAATGAACCACGTGTAAACCATAAAGTTTTAATTTCTTTAAAAACATCAATACATAAATACTATTACATAAATGATATAAAAATTATCATGCATAGTTCATCACAACCATCATTCTATTTAAGCATATCATACCTAAAAACATTCTTCATATCATTGGAAAAGGAAACACAAAAATGGGTGATCTTAGATTCTTAGTAACGGTAATATATATATATATATACACCAATAAATGATCTTATGTACGGGTATGATAAGAATTAGGGATTCGTAAAAGGAGCATAAAATTTTACGTGTGTACCAAACAAATTCAAATAAATATGAGTCACGAAATAAAAATGGTCAAATTATAAGACATTAATCACAGTGAAATCAAATAACATGCGACGTAATAGAATAAAATACGCAAAATACACGATCAAAAAAGAGTGGAATAAAGTATTAAATATTCATATTCATTGAAATTTTATTTCAAGGATACCTAAAAATTATATCAAAACATATTATTATTGGGATAACCCCTCATGTACTTACTTTTTACATGGGATTACCTATCGTTTACCCTCTTTTAGGCTTCAGATAACTACTCATGTACCCTATTTTGGGCATGGGATAACATCATGTGTACCCTCTTAATCGGATTGTGATAACATCATGTGTAACATTTTTTATCTGAAAAAAAATTATCATTACCAAATGAATTTTAGGGAAATAATGGACCAAACCATACCATTTTCATAATCCATTCATATGTTTCCCAAAACATAATGAAAACAAATACAATTACATCTAAGAATAACACCTAGATATGAAAATGGTATTCATAAATATTTCTCCATATAAATAATAACCCATTGAATGAAATAATAAGGATGATTACAATGGATCATATCTATAGTAAAGAATTATAAATTTCTATGGATATTGTAACAGATGAAAATACATATAAAATATGACTAGAACATTTCATTTGGAGAATACCCATTTAATTATTAAATAAAATATTTAAAATCTACAAATTTATAAATATTTAGGAAAAAATAATTTAGAAATTGAAATTAATACTTGTAAAGGAATATTCAAAACATGAGAATTTGGGATAGTGGAAAAAATCATCTATTTTATGTTCATTAAAATAACAATTCTTTTCAAATTTTTGATAAAAATAAAAAATTACCATGCATATAAAAAGATAAGTGGAAATTTTTTTAAAAAGTGTAACTAATGTAAAATATAGAAAATAATTATTTTAAATAATATTTGTTGATTAGTAAAAAATTATAGGCAACTTAATAAAATTATGACAAGAAAGAAATTATTTTGAAATAAATAAAATGTTAAAGTATTTTTTCATTCAAAATAATCATTTAGTTTCACAAATAAATAAATATTGTCATATCAAAATAAAACAAAAAATATCTAGAAATACCGAATAGAGACAAAAAAATATATATGATTGTGGAGGGATAGATTATATAAATTTATCATAAGAAATATTTACCATATTCAATCCTAGAAAATTGAGATTTTAATATAAAACACATACTAATTTGGAAATGTTTGGTTTATAACACCTATGAATGAGTTGACTAATAATAAAACATTAAATACCAAACAAAATATTTATATTGATGATACATCTTATAAATTGCAAACAAGATACACCGTAAAAAATTTGATATGTGTGTAAAATATTATTTGTCCTAATGTAGACAATTAGAGATGGTAACCCCTAACTACATTGGTAATTTCAGTATAAAATCATATTTGATGAAATAAATTTATGTGTAATTTTAAGAAAATTGAATATAAATGGATCAATGATATAACATTTCAATGTATTGGTATATACAACTCATAAACATCAATAGATGTGTAAGCATTCTGAAATCATATATATAGTAAATCTAAATTTATTATAATACTATTCTATAATTATATTCATACTAATAATATCACATATGGTCCACATATATCCATTTCAATACTCATTGATTATTAATAATCTGATAACGTAATCATTGCAGCTGTTAACTACTTTGTTTCCCATATATGTTTTATATTAGATGTACTACTACTTATACAGTGAGAATGAATCTATAAAATATATATTATTAATCAGCACATATTTTACACCATAATATTTTATGAAATATTTGATTCAAAACAAATTCAATTTTTTTGATAGCTTATGTTACACTCAATAGAGTGTTTTAATGAACTGTGATATATTACTAACATTATTATTTAAACATGATTATTATAACACAGACATTAAACATGGAAGTATGAAAATGAATTAAAAATATTTAAAAATTAATCATGAAGTTTTTATGAAAATAAATTATATTTACAAATAAGTATTTAATTTTTGAAAAGTATTTATATGCTTCGAAAACACATTTTTCCCAATAAAATAGATTTTTATTTATTTTTGTGAAGAAATCAAAAAATTAATTTTTTCCACTTTTAAAAATAAATTATTGAGAAAACTAACTTCATTTTTATATTATCAAATTCCAAATTATATTAGGGGTAATTTGGGAATATTTTGAAATAAAATTTTTTAAAATGTGAAAACACTTTATTTAAAAAAATTGTATTTTGGTTTCAGGAATTTACATGGGATTTTTTGTTTTAATACTATTTCAAAAGTAACGTATGTTTATTAATATCATATTTAATCCAATTCAGTTAATTTAAATCAATTTTTATTTAATTATTATTTAAAATCATTCTATACTTATGATCACTTTTTATTTGGGAAACCATTTTTTCATTGTGTCTATGAGTTTCATTTGAAATAATATTATAAAACATCTGTGAATTTTATTTCAATAAAAAGAATAAATATATAGAATAATAATAATTGATATTACATAATAATGTATGATAAGTTTTTATTAGTAAGGAATAGTGAAAATGTAAAAATAATAATTGTTGCAATTATGTTTAAAACGGGTTATCTGATTGGTTAAACTAAAATGATAATGGTAAAAATGGTCTAGTAACATTTAAAAATCCTATGGTATTTATATATTTATAAAAATTATCACGAAATATTCTATAATAGTCCATTTTTTATCCTTTTGTCATGTGTAAAATGTGGGTATGCCTTTTTCATTTCAAAACATCTAAGTGTGTACTCTTCTACATTTATAAAAGGAACCCCCAATCCTCTCTTATTCATGCTCCCATTAACTTTTGGTTCATAAAATACCTTACCATATACATTACATGTACCATTATAATATCTTTATAATGAAATATTATTTTTGATAGCGTACATGAAACACCACATCGAGCCTAAACAAACAATTTGATATTATTATTTAAAAGTTATCGTTATAACATGCCCATTAGAATGGTGGGTATGAATAGGATTAACATAATTATGAAAATATTTTTTACATGTGTAAATATAATTAAATATTTGGTGAATAATTAATTATAAATTAAAATCAAACCCTTTAAAAAATAAAATGAAATCAATTTCTGAAAAAACTATTTGAATGCGAACAACTGTGTTTATAAAATAATAAAAGCAATAATGTTGGATTATACTACTGATATATATATATATATATATAATATTCAATCATATTTTTAACATTTATCCTATGTGTTTTCTTGACATAAGATAAGCATAAATCCAGTTTTATGTTTAAAATGTTTTATTTTTCTAAAAGAACTGTTTTCCTGCCTTTTGATGGTGTACTTGATTTAAATATTGATTTTTTAAATTTTATAAATTATATTTGAAAAATAAATAATTTATTTTAAATAATAATATCAAATTTTAGTTTCAATTAAATTTAGGAATTTTTATGATAAGTTCGATTTTTTGATGAAAATTGTAAAATACATCATTTTAATTGAAAATAAAATTTTCACCTATTTAATATATTGTGTTAAATTATATTTATAATTTTTTTTTAAAGTATAATTAGATCATTTTTCTATCATTTAATAAAATACAGTTCATTGAAATCAATTTTATAATCAAATTGGATATAAAAACTTTGTAAACATTTGCAATGTTTTTACTATAAAAACATGTTGTTTCATCTCATCTACATGATTAATTTTTACTTAATTTTTTCTAGTTCTCTAAATTAAATTTTGAATAATGGATTAAATAATTGGGATCATAATGTATAAATTTTTTAAATAGGTGGATTTTATATTTTTTCATTAGGAATAGTAACTTTGGTAATTTTTATTACCACGGTTAAAGGTAAATCAAAAAATTATATGTAAACATATTACAATAAATATTATAAAAATACCCTAAAACATGTAATATTTTTTTGTAAGAGTGTGTTTAGGCCAAAATAATCATATGTTAGAAGTTATAATCTTTTTACAACACTTGGATGAGAGTATTACATTTATTATATACTATTCAAAGAAAAATAATTTTTTCACACTTTTGTTTTTAACAAGTAAAATATTTTTAATATGGGGTTATATAGGGGATATATTTAACTATATTTAGAAATTTCAAATATAAAACTTTTATACTTATAATTATAATTTATTTCTAAATTGTATATAATAAATAGTAAAATTAAGGACTTCCACAATTATGATGTAGTAAGTATTTAATTAAACAAAATATCAAATAAATGATATAAAATATACTAAAATTAATACAATTTTAGATTGTTAATTTCATTAAATAATTTTTTAGATTACATGGAATATTATTTTTCACTTAAAGTTATTTTTTAGATTTATCATGTTTTTATGATGTTCATAAAAATTCAATTAATGTATAGTATTAAAATTGGTATTATTGATATTTTCAAATAAATAATATTTTATTAAATGATATAAAATTTAAAAAAACTAAATTTTTCCTATATGATTTATATATTTCCTAAAAATTAAAAATTTATCCATTTATTGGACTTTTGGGATATTTTTATATATATATTTCCCCTCTAAGTGTAAATTACATGATATCACGGTAAGAGTTAAATGGGTAAAATAATGGTTAAAACCAAAAAGATATGGATTAGAAAATAAAAAAACCAATCTAGTTTTAATAGAATGAATTTATTTTCAACTATTCCAGTCCTATAATCTAAATAAATCACTTTTGATCCATTTATAATTGAAAAATTATTTATATTAATTTAATAATTTTAATAATTCCAAGATTGCCTCTCCACTCTCCAATAAAAGGGAACTCATTATTCATTATTCTGAACAACTAAAACCCTATTTGGTTTAAAGTAAGATCTTCCAAATAACCATAATATAACCACTCCCAATAATATATATCTCTGATTTTATTAATAACTCTAACCTTATAGGTGTAGAGCTGTTAATCAAAGGTTATCTTCTGAAGAAGAGGTATCATTTTTAATTAAGTGTTTCTATTTTATTTCTTATATCACTTCCTTAAAATATTATACCACCATGATGAAATAATAAATATATTATCCTAAATATAATTATTTGTTTTTATGTTAATATCTTCTCATAATTCATCTCCAATTCCCTCAAATATGAAATGAATTATATATTCTTGTGTATGTTGCACTACTACCTCGCGGGCTGATATAATTCATTTTCCATCACCATATCTCAAGAAATATTATAATAATGGAATTAATGTTTATATATTATTTTAAAAATATATATATATAATTATTAAATAAAAATATATCATTTATTTTTCTTACCTTTCCATTCACTTAATAATGAAAACGCCATTTTTGGGTATATGTGAACTATCACCTCCATGAAGAGATGTGATTTATTTTTCATCGCCACATCACATGGATTATATATATGTTTATTTAAATTATTAATATGATGTTGATTATACTAAGATAATTCTGGAAATATAGAATAATAATTACCAATTTCCAAATTATCATTGGAAAATTGAAATGTTACTCATTCGTACATACGACCTACCCCCTATGATTAAAATGTTCCTACATTTTAGTAAACATAGATAAATGATTTGATTTAAAGTTATAATTGAGCTATAAATTTTATTATTATATCATGAATATTACTCTAGGGATGATGGACTAATTCCCCTTTACTTTTATATCAAACCAAATTCATTTTGGGCTCAAGTACCGAATAATTTCAAAATGTCCGACATGTACTAAAATAGTTAAGAAATTATTATAACATTAAAATATGTGATGTCAAAGGAATAAATTTTTAAAAAAAGTATCACTTGATTGTAAATAATTATCCTAAGTATTTTATTCATGATGATAGAGATTGTACATGATATTTCTGGATCAAGGTAAGGGACTTCCTTTTAAAACACCTCACTAAAAGATCATTTTCAAACTATTTTTAAAAAAGTCAAAGGGAATATTTTTTAGCTTATAAATCATGAATATATTTTCACTATATTTTCCAACTTAATGTTTTGATTCTTCCTTTACAATTTTATAATTTTATTTTCAAATAATTTTTTTCCATTTTTTATTGTGTGACATTGTGAATATGAAAATTGATTTCAAATGTTATGTCTCTTTTATACATGATTTATGAGATCTATTTATGTTATGGTCCTTGGGAATTGTTTAGGAGTACAAATAGTTCCTTGATCAACCAAAGGATAGTGAGTCTATTATATCTCACCAATTAATTGGGAAATGATATGTATTTAATCATTAGGGTTTCATCTAATAGATTAAGGGAATATATTGCGGTGTGTACTCCAAATCTAACCATAAAGGTTACTCCCTATATATTTGTGAGAGTTTTAGTAATTGTAAAAGTGATGTCAAATTTGTGGAACAATTTAACTTCATCATTTATGTTTTATAAATAATTTTACCGAAATATTAGGAACTTATGAGGTAAGATAAAGAGATAATTTTTTATTTGTGAAAAGTATTACTATGTGAAAAAAAATCATGGGTTTATATGTATTCAGGAATAACGACTTATTTATTTCTTTTTATGTCCCATACTAAGATTTTTTTTCTCACCCCAAGTTTTAAAAAAATTCCCCATGGTTTAAGGATGCTAAAATAAATAAATAATTCAAGTTGAATTTAATGTTTATTTTTTAGGAAAAATAATAAATATTTTATTTTAAATGTTTTTTATTTTGAATGAAAATAGATACTATTTTACTAGTATCCACTCTGTAAAAATGTGGGATTTTATTAATTAATCATGGACTCATTATCTAAAACTATAAACTGAAAAATACCCTCAAAGTGAAAAATAATAATTTTATTATCTAAAACTCAACATTATGTAGTTTTTAAGGTCAGGTCCATACAATTGGTATCATAAGATGGTTTAGATAACATTAGATGTTAGGATGTTATTTAATCATAAGTTACAATTCATATATAACCACAATTATTATCATCGTAGGAAGATTCATAATTATTTTGGATAAATTTAATGAGTTTTAGATAACATGAATATATATATAATTTTATTTTTTATCATCCTAACAATATTGTATATTATGATTTTATTACTCAGACTAACCTCTTTTGTTTTAGTAAATGGCCGGATCTAGCAGGAACCAAAGGAAAATGGATCTAAATGAAAATGTTGTGGCTCTATAAATAAGAAATCGAATGAAATGGGATCCATAAAAATAAATATTATGGTTATTGTAAACCAACTATAAGAAGTAATTATTTACCACTTCAACATTGGTGAGTTTTCTAATGCATCACATATGAGATAAATGAATCCCTATAGAAGTTCATATAATAATGAACATGAAGTAAAATATTTTCAATGACATGTGTTTCAAGGATGTGGAAATAAACACCTAGTAAAATTTATTAATTAGACTTGAAGATTTTTTAAATGTAGTAAAGGACGTCATAAAGAAATAATCTTCCTTGGAAAAAGAAAGTGTTTCTTTGAATCAATGAAAGGGAAAGAATTTCTTATTAAGATAGAAATTGAACTTTTCAAATGAATAAAGTATTATAATTTTTAAAATTTATGTCTTAGGAATAAATATCATGAATAGGATCAGTAGGAACATATATATATATATATATATTACAATACTTAATTCCATTATAATTGAATATGAGGAAATTGAAAAATGACATATAAAAGGTATGGATTATTTCTTGGTTCAAGTGTTATTTTATATCTATATAAGAAGGAATTTCAAGAAGTAGTAATACTCTTTTTATGATAGGAGTTATTTGGAAGACAATTTATTTAGTATTATATGTAACCCTTATGTTTTTTATGTGATAATTTAATCTGAGGAATACTTCTCTTTTATTTATTGAAAATAATTATAAACGAATGGATAATATTTAGGGTTTATTTGATCATTTATTTTCAAGTAATTATTGGATATTACATATTTGGATGTAAAGTGGGAGGTATGAGATAACCCTTGAAGTTAAAACATGTTTTGGAAATTTTTTAAGATTTTATCATATTTTTGGAATTTTATAATAATTATATAGTTTTATAAAAAGGGCAACCTGCAAGATGAGTGGCATCCCATCATGTTTGGTAAGGATGTGAGTTTTGAACTCACAATTGAAGGGTGACAAGGGAGCAACACCTACCACTAAACTACAGGAAGCACCGATTAGAATGAATTTTTATTTTTAGATAAATTATTTGATAGATTAAAAATAATTTTAATTTTCGAATATATGATTTAATAAATATATAATCTTGGGATTTGAAAATTATTTGGTGATTAAGTGATTAATGTTATTTCAAAATATGAAATCTATTTTAAAATCCTTTAAAATGGAAGTTAGTATATATCTATTGGATTTTATTTGAGGAATTAATCGTGATTTATATTTTGAAATAATATATGATTTTATTGTGGATTTATGGTGATTGAGGTTAATTATGAAAATGTTTAGTTTGTCTTAAATATTATAATGGTATTTAATTTTTGTTATAAGACATCCTGGGTAATTGATGTTGTTTAGAGATAATTTTTAAAAAAATTCTTAGATGAATATGCGATTAGGTCTTTCTAATTTTTGGGTTTTAATATTTGATATAATATTTTTGAGTAGTTTCAAGGATATTTATTTGTTTAATTTGATAAGTTTAACTTTCATTATTATTATTGAATTTTAGAGATTAATGTAGTTTTTAATCATATAAAATTTTATTCTTTTTGAGGAATTATCTTATCTTGTCCTAAAAAATTTTTTGTTTTTTTAATGATTCATGATAGAATAAAAATATAGTTTAACTTTTTTGGATTATGTGATTCTCTAAAAGTTGATTCTAGTTCTTCGGGTGTGAAATGTTCATCTAGAATACTCATAGTTGGAGATAAATATGAGATTTTTGTGGAATTTGATAATGGAAGAAATCATACTTGTAAATTATTTATATTTTTTTATGTTCCTAGTCTAGTAAGTACAATAATTCTTAAACTATATGAAAAGTATATTAAAAAAATATTATTCGTCTACTTTTATTACTAAGATATCAATTTCCTTGTAACCCATCATAGATTCATGGTTTTGTGACTGTTAAATTTATTATTATCATGTTCTTTATCACTATACATCAAAACTTGATATTTTTGTTTCTCATGCATGTCCATGTTTTCTTACACTAATCCATTGTATGTGTTATCTTATGTGACATTCTTAATTCACATTATTTTAATATAGAAGTTTCACTTATCCTTTTTCTTATATGAGATTTCAAAAAATGTTTTTTGAAAAATCCAGCCCGTAGTTTTCAATTCTGAGTTCAAATATCAAGGAATAAATTTATTAAGGGGGATAATATAACATCTCAATATTTTAATAAAGATACATTATGTTCGATAGAGAAAAAGATATGTCAAATCGATCTAAAACTAATAACTAGATATTATTATTTAAATGTTATCATTATAACCTAGCCAATAAAATGGTGGTAATGAATAGTATTAACTAAATTATGAAAATACGGTTTACACATGTATATATAATTAATTAATTGGTGACCAATTAATTAAAATTTAAAATAAACCCTTATTTAAAAGAAAATGAAATCATTATCTAAAAAATATTTAAATATTAATAAGTGTGTTTTTAAAACAATCAAATCACTCTTGTTGGATTATATAAACGAATATGTATATATATATATTCAATATAATATTTAAAATTTATATTATATGTTTTCTTTACAAATTAGAAGATTAAATCACGTTTTATGCTTAAAATTTGTATTTTTATGAAAAATTGTTTTACCGCCTTTCGATGGCGCACTTGATTTTAAATATTTCTTTTGTCAGTTTTATAAATTTTATTTTAAAAAATGAACTTATTGTTTTAAATATTAATATAAAATTTAACTTTGGTTGGATTTCTAGTAATTTTATGATATGTTTCATTTTTAATGAATAGTGTAAAATACTTCATTTTAATTGAAAACATATTATTCATATAAAAAATTTCTAGTGTTAAATTATATTTTAATTGTGTTTAAAGTATAATTAGAAAATTCTATGTCATTTAATTTTATTCATGTCATTTGAATATATTATATTTAATTTTCATATAAAAACTATGGGAAATTTTCAACATTTTTTAACATTAAAAATAGTTTATTTTATCCCATTTAAGGGATGAATTTTTTTGTTAATTTCAACATGTTCTGTGAATTTAATTTTAAAAATTAATTCCATATTTAGAATTTTAATTTAAAAAATTAGTGAATATGACCCTTTTATTTTTTGAAATTATGAAAAAAACATTGGTAATTTTTAGTACCATGGTTAAGGGTAGATCTATTAATTAAGGGTAAAAATAATATTATAAATATTAAAAAATTTCCCTAGCCCTTGTTATATTTTTATTTTATTAGTTTTAATCGACCATGATAATTCTTTAGCATAAATTATATTCTCTTCAGTCCCCTTGAATGATAGTATGACATTTATTATATAATATCCAAATAAAAGTCAATATTATCACACTTTTGTTTTAATCATGTTAAATATTTTTAATATGGGTTAATATAGTGGATATCTAGTAGAATAAATAGTATTTTAAAATATAGTATTTTTTTCTCATGTTAATTTTTTTTATAATTTTTATAGGTGAAATTATTAAATTAAATACTTGTATAATAATGATGCAGTAATTGTTTTAATAAATTAAATATCAAATAAATGATATTAAAAATACTAAAATAAATATAATTTGAGATTTTTAATGTAATACACATATTTTTAAGATGAATTTTACATATTAATGATTTTTTATAAGTTTTTTTTTAGAATTTATCCTTTTTTATGATATTTTTAAATTATTAAGTAATGAATAGTGTCAAAATAGTCATTATTGACATTTTAAAATAAGTATATTTTTATTAACTGATATGAATTTATAAAGATTTAAATTTAAGAAATATTAATGATATAACTGTTAAATTTTCATCAATAACTCATTTATTTATCATTTCCATTTTTTGTTATTATATTAACCCTCAAAGTGTAAATTACATGATATCACGGTAAGAGTTAAAAGTGTAAAATAAGTTTTAAAAATGATAATGATTAATAAAATAAGAAAACATTGCCTAATGTTTATTGTATTAATCGATTTATAACAATAATCATCCTATATTATAAATAAATCACTTCGTATCCATTTGGAATATAATATTATTTTTTATTAAATTAATATTTTGAAGAATTCCAAGAGTGCCCCACTCGTCTTTTATAAAAGGCAACCCAATATTATCTATTCTTTGAACCTAAAAACCTATTTGGATTTTTAAATATACACGAAAATACCTTCTTAGAGTCACTCCCCAATTTCTAGAGGTATTATTTTTTGAATAACACTCACCTTATATGTGTTAATGTGTTAATCAAATGTGATCGTCTGAAGAAGCGGAATTATTTTTAACTAAGTGTTTCTATTTTATTTATTCTTACACATACTTAGAATATTCATTAATAATGATTAAATAATAACTCCAATATAATAAATATACTTATATGTTATTATGTTAATATCATAACCCAAATTCATCTCCAATTTCATCAAAATGGACATAGATTATTCGTTCGTTGGTGTAGAGGACTACTAGCTCGTGAACCGATATAATATTTTTTCCATAACCACCTCCCAAGATAGGTTATAATTATGGAATTAATTTTAATATATTATATTAAATACATATTTATCATTCGGATATAATAATATAATTTTTACATTCTTTCATTTCTATGAACATAAAAATGATAAAATCGTGTGTGCGTACGTGTGATCTATCACCTCTATGAAGCGATATAATTCATTTTTTATCACCAAATACCATTTATGATATATATATATAAGTATATTTAAATGATGAATATGATATTTAACATATTAACAAAATTATAAAAAGATAAGATAATAATTACCTTCTTTTCGTAATGATCATTGAAAAATAGAAGTGTTACTCAAATGTATATAAAGCCTACTATCTACAAGACTATAACATTTTTCATTTTTCACAAACATACATATATGGTATGACTTGAAAGTATAAAATATTTATAAAATTTATTATTATTTCATTAATATTATTATGGAGATGATTTACTAATTCAACTTTAAAATTGGACATCATACCAAAATCGTTCTGGAATCAAGTACCGAAAAACATCAAATCGTCAGACATAAACTTATGTGATTAAGTAATTGTTATCAATTGATAATGACTTAATGAAAAGGAATAATAAACATTAACAATTATCTCAAAAAATTAAATAATTAACCAAATACTATTATTCGGGAAGATAAATCTTGTACATGTTGAGTGGACTTCAAGAAAGGTACTTCCTTTTAAAAATACTCCATTTATAGATCCATTTCCAATGATTTTTACAAAAGTCAAAGGTAATGTTTTTAATTATATGGAATGGATTAAATTTCCCAATTTTATGTTGGTTTATTTTTTTTATTCTTACATTTCAAGTGTACACTTTTATTTTCCAACAATTGTTTTTCATTTTTGAGTGTGTGACTTCGTAAAAATGATAAGGGATTTCAAAAGATATAACTATTTTATGCATGATGTATGTGTTGGGATTATGTTATGGTTTTTCGGTATTGTTTATGAGTATAGGTGGTTCCTTGATAAACTAAGAGTGGTTTATCCCATTATATCTCTCCAATGAATTGGGTAATGATAAGATTTTAATCAGTATGGGTTTTCTAGAGAGCTTAAGGGAATATATAATGATGGGTATTCTAAATTTAACCGTGAAGGTTAATCACTATGTAGATGTGATAGCTATAGTAAATATATAGTGATATGGAATTTATGTCACATGTTACCTTTATGATTTATTTTTTCTATGGAGTTTTTTTAGAATTTTATGATTTCAAGAGGAAAGCTAAAGAGATTATGTTTCATGGTTGAAAAGTATTACTTTGAAAAAATGTTCTCATGGGATTGTAAGTACTCATAGACTATTTATTTCTTAATTTTTATATCCCTTAGTGAGATTTTTTTATCATCCCATGTTTTAAAATGTTTTTCACAAGGTATATTTATGGTAAAAAGAAAAAAGTATTTTGATTTTAATTTAATTAATATTTTTCATGAAAATAATCCATGTTTTATTTTAAAATTTTTATATTTTGAAAAAAAATGGATACCTTTTTAGTATATCCTCTTTATATGAATGTGGGATGTTGCTTTTGAATGATAGACTCATTATCTAAAACTCTAAACCGAATAATATCCTCAAAGTGAAAGAAAGTAATTTTCATGACTAAAAATCAAGCACCATTTGAAAAATACCCTCTACCAATGGGTTGGAACCATTGGTATAGGTCCCCAAACTATTGGCATAACCTATACCAATGGTTTGGGGGATTTTGGTTGATTTTCTGTTTGTATAGACCAGTACCAACAGTTTTTGGAAAACCAATGGTATAGGTATTTAACAATGGATTATAAAACCATTGGGATAGGTCAGTTCCATTGATTTATAAACCATTAGGGTAGGTATATACCATCTTTTTGAACCATTGTTATTGACCTATGCCAATGTTTTCCAAACTGTTGGGATAGGGAATGTAAAGTAGAAAATGAAGATGAGATTTGAACCCATGATCTATGCCAATGTTTTCCAAACTATTTTGAAGACCCATTGGTATAGGTTTTTTAAAAAGAACCTATTCCAACAATTTTTAAAAACCCCTTGTTATAGTGTAAATAATTGGATGTTATACCAAAGGTTTTGAAAAAACCGTAGGTATTACCATAACTTATTCTAACTGTTTTTTCAAACCATTGGTATAGGTACAGTTTCTAGTAGTGAAGATTATATCGTTTCTAATGCGGGTTCCCATCATTAAATAATTCCCCACCCATGTCCTAGAGGTTATAATTTTAATATTAAACCATCCTATAAATCCTTTTAGAGAAAACCTATGGAGGTCGGATGAAAAAGAGTTATTGTTCAAAACACTACATTTTTATTTTATTTCTTCTTTCACCTCCTTTAAATATTCTTTAAAAAAGATGATATAAAAAATTTGTAATTTCATATATTCTATAAAGTATTATATTAATTTCATATCCCATACCCATATCATATTATATGAAATTGTAAATGAAACAATCGATCATGTTTATGGAGGACAATAACCTCCTGAAATGAAAAAAAAATCTACAATATCAACCTCTCACATTTGGATATAATGATTGATTTAACATATGTATATGATATTTATGAAATGATTATACTTATTTAATTATATTATCACATCTTCCTTATTAAAATTCCATAAGATCCCAACCTTTCTAGAGATGTATCAGGCTCATTATAAAAACACTTTCATCTTAAGTTGAGTACTTTTCATTATGGTTTTACCTTGGCTAATTATTGGTGAAATTTTAGAATTTTGGAAGGTTGTGGGAAGGTTCATAGTTGATGCATGTTTTTCCCAAACCATACACCCTGGCCTAGAAAACCATACAAACCTAGATAGAGAGAGTTTTCATGGATAGTGAAAGATTTTCCAAATTGTGCACCATAAAAGTATAAACTGTGAAACCCCCCTATAAGAGGTGCACGGTTAAGGCACAAGGTTTGGAAAAATGTGAACCACTACTCATCAAACTATGTGCATATTTTTAATTAACCCCAAAATTAGTTTATTAAATTTCCAGAACCCCATATTAACCCCTAATCGTTTTTAGTTTGACCATAAGCACTCATTCATGATTTTATAGAATACTAGAAATATTCAAAAACTTCTTGAGCTCCATTCATGACGAATCGAAGGGAGAAATGAAGATTTATCCTACTATGGTATATCGTTTCTTCCCATTTAGATAAACCCGTCCGATTTCTAAATAAAAATAGTTGTTTATCCGTAGTTTTATCTAGATCTAGATATACATTTCCTAGATCTTGATTTATTTACTCATATATATAAGATTTAGATCTAAAAATTATTCGCCATCTTGATTACGGTTGTTCCTCTTCAATTGGGTATATCTAATAGTAATTGTTCATCAAAAAACATGAGGTAGGTGTTTTATTATTCAAATATCATATTCATGAATTCAATTATATGTATGTAGTTAAATAATTTATAATGTTTTTTTAAAAATTTAATTTCCTAATTAAATTAGTTAACTTGGTAAGTTATTTATTTAAAGGAATTGGGGAAATGGAGATAATTAATTGTTTAATTAATTATCGATATAATGATATTATGGGATTTGGGGAAATGATTAATTTGATGAGTTAATTATTGGTATATTGATATTATTTGATAATATTAGTTAAATTATGAATTAATTAATGAGAATTTTTGTGAATAAGAAATAGAGCATTGTTATAATTATTTGTTGAATTAATTATGCGATTTTTGCATAATTTAATTATATTAGTTAATTATTGAATTAACAAATGGGAATTGCTGAGATTAATAAATTGATTGGAGAAAGCTAATTAATTTCTGAATTAATTAATTAAACAATTGTTGGGATATAAAAATTCATTGGATTAGATTAGTTAATTATTGAATAAGTTTATAGAGTTTGTCATTATTTAAAACTATTGAAGTGAATAATTAATTTGTTGGATTAATTAATGGAATTGTGGTGATTAATAGATATTATAATTAATTAATGTAATGATATTAATATGGAATTGATGATTTAGATTAATTAATTGTTAATTAATTAATTTGATATTTTGGAACATATGATATACGTAATTGGTTGATATAAAATTGTGGGAGATGGATTTATGATCTAAATAACCGTTTATAACTGCCTAATAAATGAGTGTGGGACATGAACTAATGTCCCCAAAACCCACAGGGTCCTAGATATGACAGTATAAGAACAAAGGTGTGCCTGAAACTTGTATGGGAAAGGGACTAATGCTGCAAATACCCCTATGGTGTGTTGCCCAAAATGATACTCCAAATACCCAAATGGTACTAAACATGACATTCTACACCCATATTATTAGCATTGTACTATAGTTCCAATTAACTGTGATAATTAATTTTAATGAATGGATAATGAAATACCTTTTTAATATATTGAATTGTGAATTAAATGTGCCAAATGTATCAGACTATGGCACGGGCTGAAGCGAGTATTGAGGTTTGGGTGTCCCCAGAAACTATGGGGTTTATGTGGTTAAATAAATAATAATTGATAATTTGATAATTCTCTACATATTCATTATAAGTATTTGTTTATAAAACTGCATTGGGTATTATTGACCTGAAATTTTTTTAGCCGCCGTTGGTGGTTGTCAACTAGGTTTCACTCATACCCTACTTAGGCTACATGATCGGTACCCAACTGGACTTCATGTTTTCAGGATAAAATAAGGGAAATTTCCCTATATTAGATGGCATATTTATGATGTATCATGGATGAGGAAACCTGACATGTTTTGGGACCATCTTGGGAGTTTTCAATGTCTTTATTTATTTTGAGTTTAATATATTAAATCATGACATGTACATTGGAATGGAATATCTACTACTATGTTTTGATATTGTATTTTCTTATTTTGTTCATCTTTTTATAATGTTATTATTCTGTTTATGGTTACATTATTCTATATTGTTTATTTATTTCTATTGTTGGGATACTTTGATAAAGAGTGTATAGTATCCCCATCATTGATATTAGTCCCTCAATGCTAGTAGGCAGCTTCTAGCATATGGGGAGACACGCTTGAGGATATGTGGATAGCCTGAGCAGGGTACTACTATGTGGAAGTCGGTTTGGGGAATTAAATTTCTAAACCATTGTAAAATGTTAAGGTCACTTGTTTAAACTTGTAGACCACCACCACCACAAAGAAATGTTATATGTTTGTAATTTTATTTTAATATGGATGGTATTAAAGATATATTAAATAAATATTTGTGATATCTAAGATAAAAAAGATTTATTCTTAAAATATATATTAATACTTACCATTTTTTCAATCCATCCATTGAGAAAATAGAAGTATCATTCATGCATACGTATGGCATGCCATCTCAATAAACAGTGTAATTCATTTTATATATTTAACTTTTATGGATTAATATAAATATATATGATATATATATCATTTATAAAAAATATGATATTATGTAACCATGGTCAATGTGAAATGACTAAAACTACCAAACCAAAACATTCAGGAAAAATTAATTAGTTATTACTTGAAAGATGATTTTAACAAGGAATTCGTTATAAATTGTTAGTAAAAAATCACAAAAAATCATATATGGTATGATATAATATCATTATAGAATAAGTGTATAATAATATAATATATATTATACATGTTTTTGGAATGTGAATGATGAAATTTAAGACTTGAGGTAAGGTATTAATGTTTCACTTTTATTTCAGTGGGACTTATGAAATATTCACTACATATTTTTTATAGTATATATACTCCCCATGAATTTATATTACAATTATTACTATGAATATTATGGGATATAAATATCCATCTATCTTTATTTTTTTCAAGTGTCCTAGGATTCAAACATTACAAAATTGGAATAGGTTTTATGTCACAGTCTCATTGTTTATTATGATTACGAATTTAATAATGAAATCATATGATATACATCTCAAGAGTCTCATTAATTTTTGACAATTAATTTTTTCCTTTTATTTACCACTCTTTATGGATTAAAAGGATAAATATAATATATTAATGAAAAATTAATACTATTTCCCTCTTTATTAGATATTAATTTTTCGTCAATGTCCATGTTTCATAAAAATTATGTAAAGAATATTTTTCCAATAATTAATTTATAATTTCATTTTTAAAAACTTTTAAAACATAAAAATTTATTTAAAAGGATTATACATTTCATTTAGTGAAAAATGGTAATTTAAGAAAACTTTTAATGGATCTTAATTTTAACATGTATGAAATAAATTGTTTTTTCTTTTATATTGACCGCTCAGTGATTTAATTCATTGCTAACAAGTTTACATGTAATTTAAAATGAAAAGTATCACTTAATATTTTTAATTTTAAAATATTTCAAAGAATTTCTTTCAATATAGTGAGGTTATTTTTATCATAAAATTTTAAAATTGATCATTAAAAATCATTTTCCATCTAAGATGACATGCTTTGATGTTAAATTAGATTTAATGGAGATGTAATCCAGTAATACCATATTATTCATTTTCAAATAGTATTATTATTGTGATAAAAATGATTATGAAACCATTTCATTCTGACAAGTTATTATATGATGGAATTTTTATGAAAAACTTTTCATTTTTATGTTATATAATAATATGGATATGTTATTATCTAATGGAAAACAAATGTATATATTTTTTGATGGGTTGGACCTATATGTCCCAAAAATGAGTTGGGAAATTATTACTATTTTATGATATCAAAGGGTAATCTAGATGTTATTCAAAGCCTTAAAATATTTTACATGTGTGGTTACCCCAATAAATGAAATAAGAGGGTATGTGGGTGGTTATTACATGATCAAATCAAGATGGTACATAAGAGGTTATCTCGATACCAAAACGGTATATAAAAGTTTATCCCAATCTATATGGATGGTACACTAGAGTATATTTCAATAATAAATGAGGGTACAAGGTAAGTTATCCAAAGATAAATAGATGGTACATGTGATGTTATCCTATTACCAAGAGAAGGTATATAATATTCAATCCAAATTTGAATTTAGGTACATGTGTGGTTATCCCAAGACAATCATTTTATGAATTTATTAGTGGGTAACCTTCACATATGATTTTTAATGATTATTTGTATACACAAATCTATGTTTTATGCCAATATTATTATCTCAGGTATTATGATATTTTATTCTTTTATGAATCATTTCCTATGAAAGACCATTATTTATTCCAATACACATTTTTACGATCTAAGAAATATTGGATATTGTTTTCAAATTTTATTATTATGTAATAATTCTAATAATCTCAAGTTATATTGATATATCCCTTAATTAACCTTAAATTGAATATGGTATCACCCTTTATTATCTTTACTTTCCTAAGGTTATGAAGAATAGTATTGTGTATGATATTTCTAAGAAGGGTTATTTTTTTGAAGAACAGGATGGTAGAAGATGTAGTTTTTTTATTAATAATTTTTTTATGTCTTTATGTATCTGTAGAAACATGAACTCAATGATACTTAAGGGATATTTATGTAATTAAATATTCATGTATTGGGAGTTAATATTATATGTAAATTTTGGGTCACTATAAATGTTATAAGTGCATGTTTTAGTAATCCTTTGGAAACTAGGATAAGAAAACACTTGACCGAACCATACTAGAAAGTCTAGGTATAGGAAAATATTATTGGTTTTTAGAGAATGATAGAGTGAGTGGATTAAAATACATTAAATTCATTTATTAATACTATAAGTGGATTTGAATCTATAATTTTTATAACTAGATATAATAACAATAAAAAGGGAATACTGGCATTTGACTTATCATCACTTAGTGCATGACAAGGGGACCTACTTCACAACTAGTTCAAAACTCCAAGGGGAAATGTTTTTTAAATTTAGAAAATCATTTTAAAGCATCAATATAGATTTGAAAATTTACCATCATTCGACTATTATAATCTTATTTCTTTTTATATTGAAAATAAGGTGTAGATATTTAGAAACAATATTGGTGATTTCTCATAATTATGAGGTTTTCCACTATTATTATTATTTTTTAGGAAATTAGTTTTGGTTTTCATCGAGGAATGGAACCTAAAGTAATCATGTTAATGATGAATATTACAGAAAATGAAATAATTCCCCCCTAAGAAACCAAATGTTATATGGGAATGAATGAAAAACCTCATTACTATGATTACACAACATTCATAAGAAATGAATCGTACTAAACTTCCATACGGCTAAAAGAATCAAAAAACAATTGTTGATTCCTTTATTTGGTATCATCCACCTTCTTTTTTGGTTTCATTGTTCCACTATTTGCAACAACACTGACCTGAGTAGCCCAAAGCTGATATATGATTTATTACATCCGAACAAGATACAGGTAATTGTATCCCAAAATATAGAATAGTTTAGTATTATTGGTAAACCAGATACATACATGATATGAAATATACATTTAGAATAAAAAATAAAACATAATATATAACAAATTAAAATTATCGTTTTCCTTGATAAATAATTCAAAGGATTAATCTTTTTAACGTGGGTAAATGATAAAAATTAATGGTGATCTAAAATTTTCAATAAGGATTAATTAAATTAGAACCTATCATAAATCAATAAGAATAATCATCATGTAAAGTAAAATAATAGAACACATATTCCATTTCAATAACTTGACTATCATGATAAGATAAATGACAATCAACATGGTAGGGTAAATATGGAAAAACAAATTCCATTTAATGGACAAACTGAGAATTGAATTCATGCAGGGAAAATATCTAAGAAATATTTTCATGGATTACAAGATATATGAATTATTAATAGTGAAGGTACTTTATTGTTGGATGTCATGTCCCAAGAACAAGAAAACTACTACTTTATCGATCTATCCACAAAGCAGTTTAAAACTACATGGTAAAACTGAAATGGATTTGGAAAAAATATATCTACTATAAAGGTAAATCACAGGGCACATTAAAAATACTTGGTACAATCATTTAGGGTTTAGCTAGTTGATTTTGTATCATAAAACTAGTTGATGAATTAATGGGATATCTATATCCGGCACCACCTTCCACTTTATATGTATAATTAATTCCCCATATAAAAAATAATTTATTTAATTCATTAAAAACGATCCTTATAATAAAATATTTGTATTGATTAAAAGAAATAATTTTATCATGATTTCCCCATATAAACAAATAAAATTCCATATAAAAACCATCGATAAAAATGGTATATAGTTTAAAAAATAATCAAATATGTCATAAAATAATATGGATAGTTAAAATAAATTTAATGTTCCCTAAAAATTATATAAATAGTGTGATTTTTTTAGATAAACTTAACAATCACAAAAGAATGTTAGGTGGTACAATAATTTTTATCACTTGGAAATTATTGAATTCAAACCCCATCAGATGAAATAATTTAATTTTTAATATTAAAATAAAAATAAGTATGAATAAAAAATTATATTACATTTCAATGTGGAATTATATACACAACATAAAATTGAATTCATCCATAATAAGAAATAATTCTAAATGGAATGTAAATTGAGAAAAAAATCTCTTATGATGATAATAATGTTGAATTGATAACTAATTAATTAATTAATAATGTGTATCAATTTTAAATCAATATAAAATAAGTCAATTTAAAATATCATATAATCAAATGTAATTATACACATAA
The DNA here is from genome assembly GCA_963277665.1 of Viscum album. Classification (NCBI taxonomy): domain Eukaryota; kingdom Viridiplantae; phylum Streptophyta; class Magnoliopsida; order Santalales; family Viscaceae; genus Viscum; species Viscum album. The sequence goes on from OY728143.1 coordinate 183,222,517, forward strand.
TCATATAATGACTTAATCAATGAACTAGTAGTTTAACCTAATTAGTGCAAATTGATTTAAAAAATCCATTACCTCACGCTTGATTTTGGTTTAACAATTTTAAACTCATATATTATGGTTTTAATAATTTTATTAACTTATTATAGAACCATATTAATGTTTATATTGTCATATATGATTCTTTTTAATCATATTATCACCTATTTGTTAATAATAATTCATTATTTTCATTTTTTGGATGATAATTATCTTATTTTATCATATGTGGTTTTTTCAAGAAAGATCAAGTTTCATGTAGATATAATATTGTTATATCATATCCTTAATAGTAATCATGAAATAATTATAATATTTTTTCAAAAATATTACTTTTAAATCCAATCATGAAATATGGTTTTGAATAATTAAGTATGTTATGATTCTGGAGATGGTATGTCGTACGTACGCTTGAGTAACGTTTCTATTTTTAAATCAAAATTATGGGATGATGCTATGTAATGTATAATCCATAAAAAATGTTCAAAATACCATATATACCATATAATATATTTATATATAACATAATTTTTTTTGGTTCAGAAAAGAGAGTCGCATCACTTTGTGTAGGTAGTGGTCCACCCGTACACGAACGAAGTTATCATCTTTGAGTGAGTAAAATAGTATAAAATAAAATAATATACTTTCTTAAAATAATTATAAATATTTAAATATATCATAATTATTTCATTTATATCATAAATCATTATTAACTATATCCTTGTCACCCTCCATGTGAAGCATTAGTGAAAGAAGAATTACATCACATCAAAAGGCGGTAGCCCATCGTACCCACATAAAATGTCATCATATCTTCTATGAAATGGAAGGTAAAAAAATATATATGATATGATTAACCCATAGTAATATAATTTAATAGAGATAATATATATAATTTATATCCATAATCATACACAACCCCGATTGGTGGTAATGTAAAAATGAATTACATCAATTCCTGAGGTGGTAGTCTGCTGTACAAATGAAGGACGATTTCTTAGCTAATTTGATGGATGTGAAGTTTTCTGTAAGTAATTACCATTTTATAAACATATCTAAGTATATATTATATATCTAGGATATTATATTGTCAAGGTTTAATAAGATTTTAATTAGGTGGGTAAAAAAATTAAATAAATATGCTAGTTGAAAAAACATTACGTCTTCTTCCAGTACCCTCCTTAGGTTTTCACTCAAAAAATTATAGGTCATATTTCATCCCATAAATAATTATTTTTGGATAAGTATAGGGAACTTGGTATGAGATTTGGGTAGTTATGTTCTAAGAAAAATAGTTTTGAATGTGTGAAAAAGAGTGGAGAGGGGGTAGCCTTTTATATGTGAGGTGAGTGGAACACTTGTAATTTTTGAAAAGATTCAATCATACCCATGTTTTTAGCATGTCACAAGAATAAAAAATTGGAAATTATAGAACCTAGAAGATATAGGGTATACATATTTCAATAAAATATAGTTTTTTACTAGTTATTAGTTAAGTTTTAACACTTATCATCTTAGTTTAACCCCCCTATTAAATTTATTTTTACCTTAACCACTGTAAATATTTTTTCATTATTAATTTTCTTCAAAATATTAGTTGAGATTGTTATAAATTAAAATTTTTTAAAATTAAAAATATAGAATCAATATTTCCAAATTAAATTCCTATAAGTTTATATTTTTTTAAAAAAAATATTCCTGCAAAACTGAAGAGAAAGCTAGTTTTTGAAGAGAAATGTTTCCACATTTTACAATGTTTTTATTTAAAAATTCAATATTATAATGATTAAAATAACCCAAAATAGATTAATAGATATATAATTGGACTAATTTAAAATAAAAATCAATTAAAAATAAAAAAAGATCATCATAAATATTTTAAATGAACAGAAATATTTCAATTAAAATTCTGTATTTTTTACTATTTATCGAAAAATGAGACATAGAAAAATACCAAAAAATCATCCTAAGTTAATTTTTATATTATGATTTAAAAAATGAATATTCTTTTATCAAATTAATTTTCAAAATTGGTAAAAAGAAATTAGTTTTAAATTATGTCTGAAAATAATTATTATATCATATTTTAGAAAAATGTAGTCTTTTATAAAATATTACTTTTTTTTCTAAATTATTTTTATTTTATTACAAATAAATTTATAATAAAATAAATGTGTGTAAAATATGTAATTGAATAATTTAGTTATGTCTATTGATAACATTTATTCTAACATATTTCCTATATGTTAAATATTAATGTTATTATAAAATTGTTGTTCGGTAACACTCGGTCTTACATGTCAGGCTAGCTAAAGAAGAAAATCATTGTTACATATAACACAAGATAACTTAGTGTTGTGAGTATCATATAATATAAAATAAAATGTTATTTTTTATAATTTTTAGGTTTTTATACCATTCCATCCTAAAAAATCCATCTATGAAATTTCATGGATATTACCTTCTAAACTGATGAGGGTATTTCTTCTTCTTAATATCCTATGGTTCCCACATTGCATCATCCATTTTTTGATTTCTATAAAGTATCATTAAAAGATGAGTTGTCAAATTCCGAACCAATTTCCCTCTAGTATCAGTAATTCAGATGGTTTCTTCATAATAAGATAGATCAAAATCCAATTTTATTTCATCATGAATGAGAACATGTGTTGGGTCTGGAATGTACTTCCTTAACAATGATATAAGAAACACATCATGTATATTTGAGAAAATTGGAATAATTTCCAAATTATAGGTATATAATACAATCCTTTTGAAATATGCAAAGGGACCGATGAACCTATAGATTGTTTTTCATTTCTTAATGAACTATATTTCTTACTTTTAAGGGAATACTTTCAGTAAAACATAATATTCCATTTGGAATTATAAATCTTTCCTCTAATTATCATCATAAATATTTTTCCCAATTTGATCTTCTTTAATGTGAATATCCATTAACTTTTTTTTTCTTTGAAAGTTTTTGGTAATATGAGTTTCCTTTCACCCACATCATCCTAAAAAGTTGTAGTGTGATATATCTTTCTATATAGTTATTCATATTGTGCCATTTGAATACTTTAATCGAAACTATTACTATAGGAAAACTCTACATAAGGTAAATAATGTTCCCAAATACCCTTATAGTTAAGTTATAATGACTAAAACATGTCTTCCATTATTTTAATAGTACTTCTTTATTTTCCATCAGTTTTGGGGTGGTAGGAAGTGCTCAAATAATGCTCTATATCAAGACCCTTATGAGGACTCGTCCAAACATTAGGTGTAAAATTGAGATAAAAATTAGAAACCCCTAAAATAGGTGCACCATGAAATATTTTAACATAATTAATATAGATCCTTTCAAATAATTTTTGAGAAACATTTTTTGTTATATCAAGGAAATGTGGTGATTTTGTTTGGAGATCAGTGATAACCCTTATGGGATCATTCTTTCTATGAGTCTTTATTTACACTATTTTAAAATCCGTATAAATTTTATCCCATTTCAAGACATGAATAGTAATATGTTTTATGAATCCAATAGGTTTCTACCTTGAATTGTTCACTTATTAAAAAACCAAGAATCTGGACACATAATCAGCAATTTCTCTCTTCATGTTATCGCACTAAAATTTTCGATCAAATCTATATACATATTTATACTACAATGGTGTATAGAAATATTTTAACTATGAGAATCATCTACCAATTACCTTTTTTCTAAAGTATATATAGAACACATATTATATGTCCAAATTTTAGAATATCATATTCAATAATGATGTCAGATAATTTTCCATAATAGAAACCTTCAATTTTCTTCTGAAATTTATCGTCATCATATTGATAAAATTTTATATTTTCTAATAATTTTTTTTCAAAATAATCTGGAAAATAATTTATGCCTTAAAATACTTAATAATTACCATATATATTTATTATATCCATCAACAAATGTTCCCTCTAAATCCCCATTTGATTTGTAATTCCATGATATTTCCCACTCAATGTATCTACTTACTTATTTTCTTTCCCTAGGTGGTAGTGTATTGAGAAATCATAATACATGAGTAGATCAAGCCATAACCATTGCCTCATGTTGAGATATTACTAGGAAAAGATTTATTATAGTCATTTATGATCCATGTATATCTCACATCTTTAACCATAGAGATAATGTCTACATATCTTTAAAGATGATATTATATTTTCCCACTCATGATAATGGGTTGTATAGCCTTGGTTTTGATTCTCCAACTTCCTTAATTCTTATTCAATTGATTTATCATTTTATCATTATGAAATAACCAATACTCTTATTTGATGTAACACTATATATTAAAACGCATAATTATTAATTGGTAGTGTCAAAATCGAACATTCACTAATATTATTTTTCCTTCATCTAAACATTCCTCACATTCCATTGACCAAAAAAAGTTAACCCATTTATGTTTAAGATTTGTTAAGAAGTTATATAGTTGTAAAAAATTGGGAACAAATAGTTGATAGTAACCTGTCAAACTAGTGAAACTATGTACCTATATTATGTTAATTAGTATAGGTCATACTATGATGTCCATTTTCTTTTTAGTGTCAATTGATATTCCATCCATATAGACAATATGGCCAAAAAATGAAATTATTGATACTAAAAATCGCACTTACTAAATTTCCCATAAAACCCTTTCTTTTTAAGATTCTAAATAATGATATCCAGGTTATTCTCAAATTTTTAATATATTTTATAATACACAAAAATATAATTAATGAATACCATAACCAGATAATAAATATCTTCATTAGATGCACTATTAATTAGATACATTAGAACATAGAGTACATTAGTCAATCCAAATGGAATTAAATTAAACTCATAATGTCTATACCTCATTTGAAAAGATTAATTTGAAGTGTCTTCATTATTTACTCACAATTGATGATACCCAAGATGAAGGTTAGACTTTGAAAACAAGTTGAATCGATTAAGTTGAGAGAATAAGTAATGAATGTGGGGTATGGGTTACTTTTTCCTTATCATAATTGCATTAGTATCCATATAATCAATGAAAATCATCATGGATCCATATTTATTCTTAATAAAGAGGGAAGGGGGTCCCCTTATAGAAGAAATATGGTGAATAAATCCCTTATCACCCAACACCTCTTGTTGTATCTTTATTCCACTAATTCCATTGTGTTCACTTATATTGGTCTTACGTCTGTGATTAAATAAATGGAAAACTCAACTTCACACTCTAGAGGATGTTAGGGTAATTCCTTAGGAAGTACATAAATGTGTTCCAATAAAATAGGTGCACCTTCAATTTCAATATTACCTTCTCCATATCATTATTTTTTTCTCTTCTCCACCAATAATCCCATTCAGTAGGGCTACTTGGGTTGGAACTAAATATGATTGAGATTTTGAACTCTCTTCTCTAAAGATAATGAATTCTACATCTTCCTCGCAAATCGTAATTTACATCTTCTTGAAATAATTTTTTTAATTATAGTTTGAAATCATGTTAATTACATGGAATATATCAAACTCAACTATATGTATGATGATAAGGTGAAAAAATAAATCATGTGTATGTATTGTAATTGTGATTGTCTGACACATCCTTGTGGTATTGAGATTTACGCTATGAGTTTTGACTGATAAATCTCTTCTTAATCTAAAAGGTAAACATATAAAAAATTTCAAAACTAGGTAGATATAAAATAGTAAAATGATCTAAAATCCAAGAGAGCATTAGATAAATTTGAATAAATGATTAAATTACCTTTCACCACACCTTGGGTACTTCCACCTCAAATATAGTGATCACATAATCTTAGCCTTCTCACTATATCCTATTCTAGAGAGGATATCCTTGATGCTTGGAGAATTGTTTTCTATTGTTCCACATCCCATAATAGTTAATGAATTGGACATTGTAATCGTTTTTCTTAATCTTGTAATAAAAACATAGTTTCCTTTATCTATGCATTTTTATAAAACTATCAATCCTGTTATGCATGAACTAAGGTGTTTCTTTTAGTAATTATCACATATGGGAAAACTTGTCGTTCCCTTCTTCCCTATATCCACCATTTTCTCTATCACACTCCTTGTATCTTATTTCCCTTTGATGAAATGATACTTATATTATTAATTATCTATATTTTAAAAATATGATAAAATATCCTTATATGATGAGAATAATTGGGATACTACTTACCTTTTGAAATATTTTCATTAACCCATCAACAAACAGTCCATTATTACACTTTGGATTATGTGCATTGATGTGGTTCCTATTCCTTCGACAATGATCCATTTTTAAGGGTGGAATACACTATATTAGATCATATCATTATGAAACATAATGTATAATCCCAAAAAAAATGATATAATTTATTCATATCTATTCTATTAGTCATAAAAATGGTACCTTTGGACAATATTAATTTAAAATCCTTCATAATGATTAGAAATGAAAATGTTAATTATCTAAAGTGTATCTTTCAAGAGTGTTAAACCATTTGAATAGTAATGACTATTGGCATAAACCAATTTTCGATCAAATGAAGCCTAATCCACCCTTCTTAGAGTTATTACCCTAGGTAGATCTTTTCTAGAAACAAACCCACTTATATTATTGAGACATGTATGTATTGCAAGAAAATAATAATAATATCTACCATGAAAAAACATTAATATGTTATTTTAAAGGTAAAATTATTCTCGATCTTAGGGTTATGATTCCTAATATATGTTTTCCAAAATATAGTACCCATTATTTCTACCAAACTTCATCTACTACCAACTATAACAATATCAACCCCAATAGCTTATAGCATGTGTCTTCTTTATTACATTATCATAAAATACAATTAATTTAATCTTGGAGGACTAAATTGTATATTAGTATTGGTGAACTATATATATTTATGATACCAAATTTACATTAGGAATAGAAAAAATAAATAGTACATAAAAAATAAAATTCTTAGCTTCCTTGAAAAATCATTCAAAAGATTTATCTTCATAATTTGTGGAAAGTAAACAAAATAAGGGTGACCTCAAATTCTCACTAAGGGTTAAGTATAGTGATAGATAACTTGAATTAATTATCATAATTAGTCTAGAAAGTTAAAGAGTTGAACATACATTCCATTTAATTTACATTATTATTATGATAATTTATCCATAATCAATATATCAAGGTAAATAACTAAAAACACTGGCAATTTAATCAAAAAACTAATTATTAATTTCATATAAAAATAATATCATGGAGAAAATGTCATGTATAATAATATAATTGATTTCTTAATAAAGGGAATGCATGATTATTTGATGTCATGTCTCATGCACATGAATCCTTTATAATCATGATCTATCCTCTTGATGGTTTAAAACTAAATTGTATAATTCAATATTGTTTTTCCAAATATATCTCTCATTTTAATACATATAACAATATATTTTAAAATTACTAGTTATAAACTCATAGGGTTTGGCCAGAAAACTTTGTCTCATGAGACCTATCGATGCATCATGGGTCTATCTATATCGATCCCTAAACCACTAATTACTATATCCAATTAAATCTACATATATCTAAAAATAAATTTAATTCACAAATAGCATACATTATTATCTAGTATATTTATTAATCAAAAAATACTTTTTTAAAAATATTTTCTGAGATAAACAAATAACATTAAATGTAAACATGTTATGTAAAAATAGTATAAAGTTTAAGAAATAATCGTATCCAAACTGAAATAATATTTATATTAATGAGAAATTTAATTTCCACAAAAATGATTAAAATAAAGTGATTGTCTCAAGATAAAGTTAACAATCACAAATGAAACTAATATTGTACCATAATTTTTACCACTTAGTAATTTTCAATCCTAATCCTCTTGTATGAAATAATTCAGTTTTAAACATAAAATACTTTTAATTTTGAATGATTCATGATATTAACTTTCATATAGGATTTATATACACAACATTAAAGACAATTAGTACATAATAAAAACTAAGTCTCAATGGAATGTAAATTAATATTAAATCCATTTCGAGGAAAATATCATTGAAGTGATAAATAATCAATGAATCAATTAAGATTTTAAATAGTAAATCCATAATAATAAATTTATGTTATAATATAATATAAATTTATTATACACATAATCTTAGTATGACATAGTCAACAAATTTGAAGTTTAAACTAATGAGTGAAATTATAGATAATAAATCTATTACCTTACGCTTGATTTTGGTTAAATGTGATTTAAACTCATATATAAGGGTCATGAACATGTTATTAACTTATACTAGAATCATATTAAAATTTATAATATCATATATGATCCTTTTATAAATAATTATCACCTATTACTTGCTAATATTTTATTATTTTCATTGTTTCTTGTGTTAATTGTATTGTTTTTCTAAAGAATGTTTTTTCATGAATGATCTAATTTCATGAACATATTATATAGTTATTGTAACGACCCAAAGTTTCATTAATGGAAAGTACCTCTTGATCCAGTTAAATGTTTCTTTATGAAAAAAGTTTTTATAAGATGTCAACTTCTTTAGTTTTACGTTAAGATTTGTGACCGTTACTTTTTAGTCGTTGAGTAGTGATCATCTGAGTAGTATAAATATAAGGCTTTAACGAACCAATTTTCTACTCAGACAAAGGAAGCGATGGCCTCATCTAGTATAATTTCCCCTTACGAAGCCCATTTGTCAGAGCTCGGAAAAGAGGTGGCGTCCTTGGGATTTTCTCTTGACCAAGCCCAAGCTGAGCTTCATCAAGTCAAGCTCGAACGTGATCGTCTCCGGGAAAAGTGGAAGTTGATTGAAATTACCACTCGAGCGATGTTATCCGAGCCGCCCCAAGAGTCTGTCACCATCGCACACCTTACCCTTAGGTTTTATGCGGATATTTTAAAGGGTTATGTAACAAATAAGTAGCACCATGTTCATGTACATTATTTTATTTATATAATAATGAATATAATTTCTAGTCATTTTTTGATACATTGTAATTAGTTTTTAAAGTACAAATGGTGTTTTTAGTTATTATTTAATTAAGAATTATATTTTATTAAATTAAAGGATTTTTGAATTAAATAATATTTTAATAAAATATTATTATTAATATTAAAATAATTTTTATTAAGTATAAATGATCTTATAATTTTATGAATGCAATTAAAATTTTTATTAAGGTTTGAAAGCCATTTCTGTCAAAACCCGTGAATTTTTTTATAAATGTCGGTTTTTATTTTAAAAGTGAAAATTCACATATTTAGAAAATTATTTAGATAAAATAAATATTATTTTTTGAATCAGGACGTCGAAATTATCCAACGGTGAATTTCTCATAATTTTCTGAGACAGTCAAATTTTTCGGTAAAAATTAAATACCATTTAAATATATAATGTGTTTTATGACATCATAATGACCCAATGGTGATGTAATAAAATAACATAATCCTTATGATCGGCCAATATGTGTTTTATCATTAAAATAATGAGGTTTTGGGTTTTTTTGACTTACTTTTCAAAGCATTAATGGAGCCCTCAAGACTTATTCAACACTTTGCCTTTTTAAATTAATTTCCATGGGAGTGTGACTCACCTCCACATAAGAAACCCTAATTTTTTAATAAGTTCGGACCTTGGCCTTGTAAAATATTGTTTTCCTATTTCCTTTTTCCAGAAACCATGGGAAAATACCATGGTATGGTTTGTGGTTTGGATTATTTTAATATAAGGGGTCCCAAACCTAAATAATAAAGAATTCTCTCACCTTTCCTATATAAACCCACCCAATATCCCACTTCCTCCTCACTAAAATCCCTTGGAGTTCGTCCAACCTCTTCCCTACTCTCTCTAGAATCCTCCCAAGATGCCTCAAGCTCCCAAGAAGCCTCTCACAAGCCTCTCTCTAGCCTTTGGAAGAACACTTCCAAGTAAGGGTTTTTTCTTCCTTTCTCATTTTTGTCAATTTTCTGTAAGTTGTATTGCCCTTTTAATTTCAATTATGAATGTTGGGGTATGGTTTCAATCCTCCCCCATACTGCCATCTTATTGTTTGAATGATGGTAGAACCCTTTCTCTCTCATTAAATGCCTCTCATGTACACCCGTTACTATGCCGAAATTCCGAAAGGAACATCTCTCTCTTCTTTTACATTCAAGCAATACTTTTGTACCATGAATTTAAATTCCATTTCAATTGTTGGGACATGTATATATATGACCTCGTTACTGTCCATTACATGTAAATATGATGAGGAACCCCTTTCTCTCTCATCAAACGTTTTTATGAATTCTTATGTCACGCCGTTACGCTGCCGAAATCGCACCGATTTTCTAAGCCAATGTCATTGTGTAGTGAATACCATGCCCATTTCTCCATCAAGGGTATTCACCTTTATGCACATTTACTTATTAATTGTAAAGTTTCATGTGTGAATTCCACATTCCTTTATCGTGGAATAAATGATTATGTTTTATGAATCCATGTTTTATGATCCATGTGGCACACTTATGCATGAAATGAAATGTTTAAGAAGGGTGCGCCCTTATAGCGCTCCAATGCATTGGGTAAAGTATAGTATCATGATACGTCATGTGCAATGAGTTTTTACTCATGCTAATTCAAGTGCGACGAGGGTTTACTCATGCTTCAAGTGCAATGAGGGTTTACTCATGCTCCATGTGCAATGATCATTGGCTCATGCTAATTCAACGTTAAGTGTTGTTGCCAATTTCCATGTTATGATTATCATGCTTTATCATGCCTTTATGTTCATGTTTCTATTATTCTCTATTGATATGACTATTTCCTAACATGTATTGTACTCCTCATGTTATTCATTGTGTACTCCCTTACTGGGCTTTTTAGCTCACCCTTTTCTTATGCATGTCCTCAGGTTATCCCATGTAATGCTAAGTACGAAGGAATGTAGTGGTCATGTAAAGGAAGTTTTCAATAAAGATGTTGTATTTAATGTTTAAAGTTTTTATGTAATGATCCTAAGCCCCAAAGAAACAAAACCTCTCGATCTTCTTTGTTGTATCAAGTGAAGTTTTATGTAATAAAGCATGTTTAAGTTGTAATAAAAAGCAGGGTTGTCATAGTTGGTATCAGAGGATAGGTTTAGTTATTTTTTGGATTAGGAAACCCTAGTAAAGCCTTAGATACAAGACTAAGCATAATAAAAACATCCCTAAGTTTTGGTAAATACTAAGTAAGTGTTTTATCAAACAAATACATCCCTGTCTGGATACGATCAGGTAGAGGCGGCTCTGGCACAGATGTATCCTAGGCGTACAACCCAAAAACACCGCTTTGAGCTAGACTCAAATGGGAACTAGTGCACGACAACGGTCCTTGCTGCACTCTTGGTTACGACACTCTCGGGGGATATGTTTTGATAAATTCACAATCTTAGTATGAACCCTTATTAAGGGAAAAATGCCCCTAAGAATATATGTTATAAGGAAGATCATGAAAAGCCTGGATTGAATACTATAGACTCATGAGCTAAAGAGATTAAAGTTTATTTATAATTCATCAACTTTTGTCTTTGGATTACCCTTTATGTGTTACCCCTAACTTTCCTTTTATTCCAGCCAATTTCCGGTAATAGGAGAACTCGGGCTAACAACCGTTGTGAAGATCAGTGTGATGATTGTACTTATGAGATGCCCAATCCAATGAGAGCGGGAATCGCGAACTTTGTCACACTTCTCTCTCAGCTAACTCAAGTTTTGAATAGAAACACTGGTCAAGAGGAACGTTCAACCCCCCCCCCCCCCCAAGAAAGAACAAGTCGCTATTGAAAGCTTCATGAGACAAAGGCCTCCTACTTTTAGTGGATCATCCGATCCCACGATTTTTGAACAATGGATCAACTCCATTGAAAAGATATTCTCCATCCTCCAATGCTCTGAAAAATAGAAGGTTCTCCTGGAGGATTATCGTATGGAGGGTGAAGCTGATCCATGGTAGACGTTGATCAAAAATATGAATCCTGAGGAGGAGATCGAGGCTTTGGAATGGAAGGAATTTCGGAAGATGTTTTTCGATAAATATTTTCCACGCACCCTCCGTCTTAAGATGGAAAGGGACTTCCTTTCCCTCAAACAGAAAGATGAAGAATCTGTGGGAGCGTACAAGGAAAACTTCACAAGGCTTGCATGATACGCTTCCGGCTTTGTCGTTACCCCCGAATGCACGGTTGACCGCTTCTTTGGTGGGCTGAAGCCTAGCTTGCGGAAAGCATTAGAGATCTATGACTTCGACAGCTGTGAGGAAATTGTCCGATGTGCCCTCAAGGTTGAAATGGAGATCGGAGAATCACAGGGGTATCATGGGGACAAGATGCGTAAGGTGGACTTCAATTCTGGTGGTCCGATGGATAAATCCAACGGCGCTAAGAAATTCCAGCACCCCACTTGCCAAAATTGTGGAAAGAAGCACCCTAGAAATTGCCTTAGGGGGACAAGAAAATGATTCAAGTGTGGAAGAGAAGGGAACCTAGCTATTAACTGTCAGCAAGAAGGACCCGCGGCTGCGACAGAGGAGAGGAACACTCCGTTCAAACCTCAACGCGTTGTTCAATGCTACAAATGCAAAGAACCGGGTCATTTTGCAAATCAGTGCCCTAATCCAAGGGTTATCGGAGGCAACCAACAACCTCGAAGACAGCAAGGGAGAGCTTTTTCCAACACTTCTGCCGAAGTGAACCCCGACAACGAAGTGGTGACAGGTATGCTAGTTATTCATTCAAGAATAGCGAACGTACTTTTTGATTCAGGTTCTACGCATTCTTTTATATCTCAAAATTTTAGTAGAACAATCCTAGCACCACCACAAATCCTGGAAGTAAAGATGTCGGTGAGTATGGAAAATGGGGCAATCATTGCATCCCATGAATATAAGTCATCCCCTGTTATAATCTGTGGATTGAATTTCCCGGCGAACCTTGTCATACTCCCTTTGGTGGAATTTGATGAAATTCTTGGCATGGATTGGCTTTCCTTATATAGAGCCAACATAAATTGTCGGGAGAGGGAAATCACACTCCATATGGAGAATCGACCCCTAATTCTTTACAAGTGTTAGGAGGAAGATGAATCTCCTTTAGCTCCATCATCTCAAGCAGGGATATTACTGCCTTATGAGCACGCATATCTGGCTCAGATGATTGAGTCCAAGGAAGAAACCACCCTTGAATAAATGCCTATTGTGAGGGAATTCGCTGAAGTATTTCCTGAGGAACTTCCTGGTCTTTCTCCAAGGAGAGATGTTGAGTTCTCAATTGAACTTATACCTGGGGTGCTACCAATATCCAAGACTCCATATAGAATGGCTGTTGTTGAGCTTGAAGAGCTAAAGAAACAACTAAAGGAGAATCTGGATAAAGGGTTTATACGCCCTAGTGCTTCACCATGGGGTGCACCAGTCCTCTTCGTCAAGAAGAAGGATGGGTCAATGCGGCTTTGCATCGATTATCGTGAACTTAAAAAAATCACGATAAAGAACAAGTATCCTCTCCCAAGAATCGATGACTTGTTTGATCAGCTGCGTGGAGCACAATACTTCTCCAAGGTGGACTTGCCGTCAGGATATTATCAAGTAAGGGTGAAGAAAGAAGATATCCCCAAGACTGCTTTTCGTACAAGGTATGGGCACTCTAAATTCATAGAAATTCCTTTCGGACTCACCAATGCTCCAATAATATTCATGGACTTGATGAATAGAGTCTTTATAGATTACCTAGAAAAATTTGTGTTAGTCTTTATAGATGATATTCTAATATACTCCAAAACCAAGGAGGACCATGAGGAGCATTTAAAAACTGTACTAGAGACTTTGCGCAAGGAGAAGCTCTATGAAAAGTACAGCAAGTGTGTGTTCTGGTTGAAGGAAGTCTCATTCTTGGGCCATATCATCACAAGCAATGGGATATCTGTGGACCCCTCCAAAACAGATGCAATTGAGGGATGGCCGAGGCCAACATCGATAACTGATATCCGTAGCTTCTTAGGGTTAGCTGGATATTATCGACGATTTGTGAGAAATTTCTCACGGTTGTCCAACCCTCTTACCAAGCTAACTCGAAAGGGAGTACAGTTTTATTGGAGTGATGAATGCGAAAAAAGCTTCAAGGAGTTGAAAAGGAGGCTTATCACTGCACCCGTTCTCACTTTACCCACAAGTGGGGATCTTTTTGTGGTATTCAGTGATGCTTCGAAGAAGGGATTAGGATGTGTGATGATGCAGAATGATAAAGTGATATCCTATGCCTCAAGGCAGTTGAAAATCCATGAGCGAAACTATCCAACGCATGATCTGGAGTTAGCGGCGGTGATCTTTTCCTTGAACATCTGGCGGCATTATCTCTATGGAGAGAAATGTGAGATATATACTGACCACAAGATTCTTAAATATATATTCACACAGAAAGAGCTTAATATGCGCCAGAGAAGATGGACAGAGCTCATCAAGGATTATGACTGTTCAATACATTACCACCCTGGGAAGGCGAACAAGGTGGCGGATGCCCTAAGTAGAAAGGATCCAGCGATTCTATCAATGATGAGAATTGAGAAGGATCCAATCTTCTTAGACTTGATGAAGATGGACGTGGGAATCATAAAGAAGGGAACATCATCAATCCTTTCACAAATGATTGCTCAACCATCTCTTTTGGAAAGGTTAAAGGATGCTCAAAAGGATGTTGCGAGAATCCAAGAAAAAGTGGAAGCTATCAAAAAGGGAAAATCCTCCGAGTTTAATGTCAATGAAGAAGGAATTGTGCAGTTTGGGAAAAGAATATGTGTTCCATCAAGTCCGGTGCTGAAGAAGGAACTTTTGGATGATGCACATAGTTCAAGTTTCTCTATTCACCTAGGGAGCACAAAGATGTATCGAGATCTCTGAGAAAACTTTTGGTGGGATAATATGAAGAAGGAGATCCCTGAATATATAGCAAAGTGCCTGGTGTGTCAATAAGTGAAGGCAGAGAGGCAGAAGTCTAAGGGGATGATGAAACCATTGACCATACCAGAATGGAAATGGGAGAACATCACCATGGACTTTGTCACCGGACTTCCAAGGACATCCAAAGAAACAATGCAATCTGGGTTGTTGTGGATCGTCTTACAAAGACTGCACACTTCATTGCTATTCGATAGGATTTCTCTTTGGATCAACTGGCACGGATATATATCAGGGATGTGGTACGGTTGCATGGAGTACCACTATCTATTGTGTCTGACCGAGATCCAAGATTTACCTCTAAGTTTTGGAAGAGTCTTCAACATGCTCTGAATACTGAACTGAACTTCAGTACGGCCTATCATCCTCAAACTGATGGCCAATCCGAGTGGACTATCCAAACACTTGAGGATAAGTTGAGAGCGTGCTCAATGGACTTTAAAGGAGGATGGGATCAACATCTTCCTCTAGTTGAGTTCTCTTATAATAATAGTTTCCACTCGAGCATCCAAATGGCACCATATGAAGCCCTGTATGGGAAAAGGTGTAGAACACCGGCATGTTGGGATGAGGTCGGTGAACGTAAGCTGCTTGGACCAGAAATGGTCGAAGAAATGGTGGAGAAGGTGAAAACCATTCAGCAGTATATCAAGGCAGCCCAAAGTTGACAGAAGAGTTATGCAGATAATCGTCGACGAGACCTTGAGTTTAAAGTCGGAGACATGGTGTTTTTACGCATATCTCCATGGAAGAAGGTCATGAGGTTTGGAAGTAAAGGGAAGTTAAGTCCAAGGTACATCAGCCCCTTCGAGGTTCTTGATCGTGTTGGGGTTGTGGCCTATCGACTAGCACTTCCACCTACTATGGCCAAGGTGCAAGATGTCTTCCATGTATCCCTCTTAAGGAAGTACATACCATACCCTTCACATGTACTCTCTTCCGAGGAGGTCCAATTAGAAGATGATCTTTTTTATGAGGAGCAACCAGTGAAGATCTTAGATCGTAGAGAAAAAGTTCTACAAAATAAGACAATTCCCCTCGTCAAGGTGTTGTGGAGAAACCACAAGTTTGAAGAAGCAACTTGGGAGTCGGAGGATATGATGAAGCTAAGTTACCCACATTTGTTTTAGTGTGGGAAAAGGAAAATTTCGAGGGTGAAATTTCTTAAGGGGGGAATGTTGTAACGACCCAAAGTTTCATTAATGGAAAATACCTCTTGATCCAGTTAAATGTTTCTTTATGAAAAATGTTTTTATAAGATGTCAACTTCTTTAGTTTTACGTTAAGATTTGTGACCGTTAATTTTTAGCCGTTGAGCAGTGATCATCTGAGTAGTATAAATATAAGGCTTTAACGAACCAATTTTCTACTCAGACAAAGGAAGTGATGGCCTCATCCAGTAGAATTTCCCCTTAAGAATCCCATTTGTCAGAGCTCAGAAAAGAGGTGGCGTCTTTGGGCTTTTCCCTTGACCAAGCCCGAGCTGAGCTTCATCAAGTCAAGCTCGAACGTGATCGTCTACGGGAAAAGTGAAAGTTGATTGAAATTACCACTCGAGCGATGTTATCCGAGCCGCCCCAAGAGTCTGTCACCATCGCACACCTTACCCTTAGGTCTTATGCGTCTATTTTAAGGGGTTATGTAACAAATAAGTAGCACCATGTTCATGTACATTATTTTTTTTATATAATAATGAATATAATTTCTAGTCATTTTTTATACATTGTAATTAGTTTTTAAAGTACAAATGGTGTTTTTAGTTATTATTTAATTAAGAATTATATTTTATTAAATTAAAGGATTTTTGAATTAAATAATATTTTAATAAAATATTATTATTAATATTAAATTAATTTTTATTAAGTATAAATGATCTTATAATTTTATGAATGCAATTAAATTTTTTATTAAGGTTTGAAAGCCATTTCTGTCAAAACCCGTGAATTTTTTTATAAATGTCGTTTTTTATTTTAAAAGTGAAAATTAACATATTTAGAAAATTATTTAGATAAAATAAATATTATTTTTTGAATCAGGACGTCGAAATTATCCAACGGTGAATTTCTCATAATTTTCTGAGACAGTCAAATTTTTCGGTAAAAATTAAATACCATTTAAATATATAATGTGTTTTATGACATCATAATGACACAATGGTGATGTAATAAAATAACATAATCCTTATGTTCGGCCAATATGTTTTTTATCATTAAAATAATGAGGTTTTGGGTGTGTTTGACTTACTTTTCAAAGCATTAATGGAGCCCTCAAGACTTATTCAACACTTTGCCTTTTTAAATTAATTTCTATGGGAGTGTGACTCACCTCCACATAAGCAACCCTAATTTTTTAATAAGTTCGGACCTTGGCCTTGTAAAATATTGATTTCCTATTTCCTTTTTCCAGAAACCATGGGAATATACCATGGTATGGTTTGTGGTTTGGATTATTTTAATATAAGGGGTCCCAAACCTAAATAATAAAAAATTCTCTCACCTTTCCTATATAAACCCACCCAAGCTCCCACTTCCTCCTCACTAAAATCCCTTGTAGTTCGTCCAACCTCTTCCCTACTCTCTCTAGAATCATCCCAAGGTTCCCCAAGCTCCCAAGAAGCCTCTCACAAGCCTCTCTCTAGCCTTTGGAAGCACACTTCCAAGTAAGGGTTTTTTCTTCCTTTCTCATTTTTGTCAGTTTTCTTTAAGTTGTATTGCCCTTTTAATTTCAATTATGAATGTTGGGGTATGGTTTCACACCTCCCCCATTCTGCCCTCTTATTGTTTGAATGATGGGAGAAACCTTTCTCTCTCATTAAATTCCTCCCATGTACACCCGTTACTATGCCGAAATTCCGAAAGGGACATCTCTCTCTTCTTTTACATTCAAGCAATACTTTTGTACCATGAATTTAAATTCCATTTCAATTGTTGGGACATGTATATATATGACCTCCTTACTGTCCATTACATGTAAATATGATGAGTAACACCTTTCTCTCTCATCAAACTTTTTTATGAATTCTTATGTCACGCCGTTACGCTGCCGAAATCGCACCGATTTTCTAAGCCAATGTCATTGTGTAGTGAATACCATGCCCATTTCTCCATCAAGGGTATTCACCTTTATGCACATTTACTTATTGATTGTAAAGTTTCATGTGTGAATTCCACATTCCTTTATCGTGGAATAAATGATTATGTTTTATGAATCCATGTTTTTTGATCCATGTGGCACACTTATGCATGAAATGAAATGTTTAAGAAGGGTGCGCCCTTATAGCGCTCCAATGCATTGGGTAAAGTATAGTATCATGATACGTCATGTGCAATGAGTTTTTACTCATTCTAATTCAAGTGCAACGAGGGTTTACTCATGCTTCAAGTGCAATGAGGGTTTACTCATGTTCCATGTGCAATGAGCCTTGGCTCATGCTAATTCAATGTTAAGTGTTGTTGCCACATTTCCATGTTATGATTATCATGCTTTATCATGCCTTTATGTTCATGTTTCTCTTATGCTATATTGATATGCCTATTTCCTAACATGTATTGTACTCCTCATGTTATTCATTTTGTACTCCCTTACTGGGCTTTTTAGCTCACCCTTTTCTTATGCATTTCCTCAGGTTATCCCATGCAATGCTAAGTACGAAGGAAAGTAGTGGTCATGTAATGGAAGTTTTCAATAAAGATGTTGTATTTCAAGTTTAAAGTTTTTATTTAATGATCCTAAGCCCCAAAGACACTAAACCTCTCGATCTTCTTTGTTGTATCAAGTGAAGTTTTATGTAATAAAGCATGTTTAAGTTGTAATAAAAAGGAGGGTTTTCATAGTTATATCTTCTACAAAATAAAAACCCTGAAATAATTATCATTTTTTAAAATGAAATTTAATATTAAAACCAATAATGATATATTTTTTTGATAAATGTAGTATGTTACGATCGGGGAGATAGTAGTTCGTACGTACGCATGAGTAACGTTTCCATTTTCTAATGATAATTAAGGAAATAAGGTATATAACATATAATATATATAAAATGATAATAATTCCATATTTACTATATTAGATACTAATATATGTCTTTCATTTGTTTTGATGATGAAAAGAGAGTCACATCACTTTGTGAACACAGTAGTCCACATGTACACATTCTATTTTATCATCTTTATGTGAGTGAAAAGGTATAAAAATGATATATTATCTTTAAAGAATAATAAATATGTCATTAATAAAATAATTATGTCTAGAATATCCCATAAAATAGTTGACATTATCCTTATGACCATCCAGGTGAACCGTTGGAGAAAGATGAATCACATCGTTTTGCGAGGTGGTTGTTTGGTGTTCACATGACTAACTTTATTGTACCAACTACAAAATTGAAGGTACAAAAAATTTATATGATATAATTTCTCATTAAAAAAATATGTCATAAATATCATGTATATACTTTATAACTATCATCATACCCATCCATGAAAGGTGGTTATATAATAAGAAATGGCATCAATTCGGGTGGTAGTAGTCCACTATACACCAGAATGATGATTTCATAACCCACTTTGATGGAATTGGAGTTGGATGTTAATAATTACGTTATTATAAGAATGTCCAAATATATATAATATACTAAACATATTATATCATCATGGTTTAATAATCATTTAAGGAGGAGGAGAATGTAATAAAATTAATATTCTCATTGAAAAACATTACTTCTTCAGGTCTCCTCCTTAGGTTTTCACTAAAGCCTTACTAGGTCACCTTTGTGTCCAAAATAAGGGTTATAAGATGAGGAATAAAATTTTAGAAAGGTATTTGGGTAATAACTGTCCAAAATATATATTTTTAAAGGTGATAATTAGATAGGATTTTGGGTGTCCTTTTATAAGTGAGGTGAGTGGCACACCGGTTATTTTTTTGAAATGATTCAATGATACCCAAATTTTTATAATGTCCCAAGTTTTAAAAGAGGTACATTCTCAAAAATAGAAAGTATTATGACTAAATATGTGAATAAAAAATTTTTTGGCAAGTTTTTAGGTCATTTTTAACATTTTCTTCTTTTTTTACCCCCCCTAGAAAATCAATTTTTACCTTAACCGCATTAATTAATTTTTACTGTTTTCACTATTAATTTTGGGAAAAAAATAAGTTTAAATTATTAGAAATTATAAATTATTCTGATTAAAAATATGAAATATATTTTTTCAGACTCAATTTATATAGGTGGAATGTTTTAATTTAAAATTAATCCCACAGATGGAGGGATAAATTGAGCTTTTTAAGGGAAACGGTTCAAATGTATACAATGTATTTATATCATAATTAAATATTAAAATGAATAAAATGAACTAAATTTTATTAATTAACTTATAATTTAACTAATTTTACTACAAAACCAATTATAAATATAATTTAACATTATATAAAATTTCAATGAAAATGTATTTTTCCATTAAAATTCAATATTTTTTACTATTAATCAAAAAAATGAAACTTCGTAGAAAAATACTAAAAACATAAGATAGTATTGGTATTCTAATTTAAAAAATAAATTTTATTTTTATAGATACATTTTCTAAAATTTTAGAAAATTTAATAATTCTCTCAAAGAATGACTGAACCCTCTTTTGGAAAACTAATTTTATTTAGAAAACATCTCTTTTTTTTGAATGCTTGTTTTATATTTATAAGTCATAAATAATAAATTAAACTTGTGTGAAAAATTATTTTTATAATTTAGTTAATTTTATTCATATTTTATATTCTAATGGATATGTGATAAATTAAAAAATAATGTTATTTGTATATTATTATTTAGTAAAACTCAGTCTTGAATATAAAGAAAAATATCAAAGAAACTCATTATTGTTTGTAATGCATGATATATCAATGTTTTGTAAAACATATTATATTTAATGGTAGGTTATATTTTTTAATTTTTACGTTGTTTTACTAGTTTTTTATAAATAGATCAATACAATTTAAATGATATTTTTTATTCTCTAGTGTTTAAAGGAAGTTGTATTTATTTTGGTAGACTATCGGTTGGAAGTTGAAGCAGATCAATTGTGGAATCTTATTAAGAATATGAGACTTCATGAATAAATTTAATATATAGATTATGATTTTCTCAAGATCTTATTTTTTAAAAATTGAATTCCCTATATTCAACATATTAAAAGGGAAAATTAATTTTTTGATCTAAAATAGATAGATGATAAATACATTTATAACTATCAGGAAAATATTACAAGACTTATAAGGTACACTTATGTTATTATCATCCAATCTAAATATAAGTTAGATCATTTTTCCAATGGAATAATAAAAGTATCAGAATGGTGACTTAAATAATGGATGAAGAAATAGTTTTTTATGTCAAGGTGAAAATAGAGATTATGGTTACCCTTAAATCCTATGGTTTTTATAAGTAAAGAAATATATAATTAGAGGGAATCTCTAAAAAATGTAGATAAAATAATATACTCCTTCTTTTATGGATGAATTTTGGATGGAAAAATGAATTTTTTTTTAGTGTATTACTACTAAAGTGATGGGAATAAGTTACATAATTATAAAAATTTATTGAAATCATACATAGAATAAACCCCACACACTCTATTATTTCAAATGTAATAAATATATAAATTATTCTTACAAATTCTAAAATATGAATGTTTATAAGGATTAACAATGTTAGAAAACTATTTTGATTTTAGGAATAGATAAATCTAATGTGATCATTATTTATAGTGAGGGGTATGATGACAACATGGTGAAAGGTACATTTATTTTCCACTCGAAAACTGTTAACGTTGTATTTTATTCTAGATATACGAACTATATTATATCTAAAGAATTTTTTAAGGGTATAAAAATCCACCCAAATGATTAGATATTGAATTTTCAATGAAACCCCCTAAGGAAATGTTGATAACATCTCATGTTTATGATGATTATCTAGTCCATGATTATGGGTATGTACTACCAGAAACACTTTTTATTCAACATCTATATGAATTTTATAACATATTATGCATTAATTATCATTATCTAAATGAATCCCACAACTATTTACAACTAAGTTAAATCAATTTTGTCATTCAAAACAATCCTACAATCGTATATCACTGTGATTATAGAAATTAACTTCCTTCCGAAATTTCACCCATTTTATGAGTCTTGAATCCCACTAAAAAAGGGGATTTTATCTCAGCTTGATATATAGAAAATAAACATCAATGAAATTCCTATTGTGAAGGATTACATGGATGTCATTTCGGAAGAGTTTTCCTAGACATTATATGAATCATGAAGCTAAGATTTCAATATAAATCATAACTAAAGATATGGCTATTTCAAAGACCCCTATAGAATGACCCCAATTAAGTTTCAATAATGGAATTGAAGCTCCCAAATAATCATGATAAGGTATTAGTTCTTCAAACTGTATCACCATGGGGTTGGAAGGTTCTTTTTATGAAGATTATTGATAGATCGATGTGACTTTTCACTGATTATAGATTATGGAACAAGATCTAAATCAAGAACAGAACAAGATCTAAATCAAGAACAAGTATCCCCTACCATATATTTTTGAAATTTTATATTTTCTCTATAGATATGAATACTTTACCAAGATTGGAAATTATTCTGGATATCATCAATTTATGTTCAATAAGTAATATATACCTAATACATAATTTTTTATAAGGTATGAACAATATAAATTTTTTTGATTCCATTTGTTCTCAGTAATTTCTGTGATATTTTAATGAATTTAAATAATAGAGTCTTCATAGATTAACTTTATCATTATATGGTCATATTTATTGAATATAATATTATATATTCAAATAACAAGAAATTTCATGGTGATCTCATAAGGATTGTGCTGAAGACTCTAATGAAGGTTAAATTGTATGAGAATTTTAAAATGTGTCCATTTTTTATAAAAAAAATTTTTATTTTTGGTTAATAAAACCTCAATATGGGGTATATTGGTAGATCTGTTAAATTCCAAAGTTATTGAGTTTTGTCCTAGACCAACCACTATGAGAGACATAATGATATTTTTAGGTTTTTCTAGATAATATTTATTATTAGGTTATAATTCCTCATAACTATCGAATCCACATTCCATCTTAACTGTGAAGGGATAAAAGTTCCTTTGGATAGACCAATGTGTGGAATATTTCCAAAAAAATAAAGATAAGTATAGTTATTAAATCTATGAATATATTACTTTATATTAGATAAGGGATTATAGAGGATTGTTATTTATCACATAAGGGCTTTGGAGGTTATCTCATATATAATGATATGGAGATTTATTATCCCTTAGAAAAATTTAGGGTGCCCGATAAAAATTACACAACTCATGATTCAGAGTTATATATGTTACATTTTTCACTAATTATATAGATTATTTATATTTATGGGACATTTTTTGATATATATATATATATATACAAAAAAATTAATTTATATATTCACACAGAAGGAGTTTACAAGCTCTGGAGAATATGGATGGAACTGATTAAAGATTTTAACTGCTCAATACATTACCACCCTGGTAAAG
The DNA here is from genome assembly GCA_963277665.1 of Viscum album. Taxonomy (NCBI): domain Eukaryota; kingdom Viridiplantae; phylum Streptophyta; class Magnoliopsida; order Santalales; family Viscaceae; genus Viscum; species Viscum album. Next base: position 183,246,180 of record OY728143.1, read on the forward strand.
TAACATAGATGGTCAATCCTATACATGAAAGGATCATGCTAGCTTATCCATTATGAGGATCATAGAAGTTACAATTTTTAACTATTTTATAATGATTTATTTTGAAATATTAAAGGAAGGGGTGAAATATTATCTTTCTCAAATGATTGTTCAACTGTATATCCAATAGATGATTATAGAGACATATAAAGAACATATATAGCTATAGAAGTAGGTAATAAATATTTTTTGGATTATCCTTAGTTATGATGTAATGATATGTTCCAAGAACCATGTATATGTTCCATCCATACCCTATTTAAAAAAATATAATATAGAGGAAGGACAAAGTTTTTCATTATTTATTTGTTATGGATGTATGAAGACGTATATACGTATTATATACTATTTCTAGTCGGATGGAAGGAATATATATGGTACATATTATTTATCTCATTTCTTGTTATATTAGAATAAATATGAAAGGTAAATTTATTATGGGATATTATAAATATCACCCATACAAGAATGGAAATGGGAAAAATTCACTAGGTATTTTTTTCAGACTCCCCAAAATGCCTAAATGGAATCATTATATATGGTTTAAAGATGATAACCATAGATAGTTAGAAAAAACAATCACTATAAAATAATTTATATCTATAGGTAAATATTCCATGATATACATTAATTATTTGTAATAGTTACATGAAGTACCACATACTATTTTATCTAATTGGGATCTGAATATTACCCTATGGTTTTGGTGAAGTATTTAGTAGGATTAAGATATGGGGTTCAATCACTGTAATACATATTTTTATAAGGTATATGGTTAGTCTAAGAAAATGATTAGAAACCTATAGCATGTTTTTAAATATTTTTCTATATATTTTAAAGGTGTTTGGTGTCAACACATTCATGTAGTTTATTTTTCACCCAAAAATATCTTTCACTCTAGAATTTAGATGGATCATTAGGAATACCTCTATTAAATGAAGTGTACAACTCTAAAATAATTTGATATTTCTTGAGAAATAAATTTATTATGACCTTATCTAGATGATAAAATGGTAGATGAAGTTATACCCATTCAATATAACAAGAAAATTTCTCGAAGTTGACTAAATTTCTTTGGGAACAATCATTGACATGATCTACAGTTTGAAGTTGGTGAGAAGTTATTAATATGAATTTATCCATGAAATAATGTTATGATATTTGAAATGAAAGGAATGATGATCCATATGTATGTTTTTCTATTCTATATTATTTATTATATAGAGATTATTTCATAGATCATGGTGTTTACACCTAACCTCCCTCAAGTCCGCAATGTGTTCCATGTGTCTCTCCTAGAGAAGTAAATACCAGATCCTTAACATGAACTAAAATTAGAAGTTTTAGAAGTGGATAATGATAATTTCAATTAATAAAATCCATAGGATATTTTATATCATAGATATAAGTTCAAGGAAATAAGACAACTAACATGGTCGAGTTTTTTTTGGAAAAACTGCCATCTTGTAAATTCTACATGGGAACCTGAGGGAATGATGACGTTGAAGTATCATTAATTTTTTTTCTCATAGTGAAATAATATCAAGGGAAGAAATATTTTTAAGGTTTGAATAATGTAACACCATGTGATTTTATGAATTATTTTTTTCAAATAAATAAATTTTTTTCAAAATGTTTAAATACAGGCATCACCGAGTTTTAACAAACCGTGATATAATCTTAATATTATCTTTTATATAAGGCCATTATATCCATTATGTTAAACATATCATAATGAATATGTATAATAAATTTTTAAAAATAACTATGATGGTTTTAGGTAAATAAAAAAATTTGATAAATAAATATTTAATATTAGGTTAAGTCTTTATATTCATCAAAACGATATTTTTCACAAAAAATGATTATTTTTATTTTTTATATATTTATAATAAGAAAATTTCTCACATTTATAATATATATTTAAAAATTAAAATTATCATTGGAATAAACATGTAAAAATGACCTTATGGTGATTTTTTTTAATTTTTGTAAAATGGTTTATTTTTTAATGAATAGTGAAAATACTTATTTTTATTAAAAATATTCATTTTTTAAAGTATTTACATAACCCACATTGTTTTTTGTGGGTTTAAAAAATAATAATTTTTATTATATCTTAATTAATAAAATATTTTTCACTTTAACTTATTTAAAATTCAATTTTAATATTTAAACTTTCTGTACATATGAAAAAAAATCATTGGAAAGGTGTTTTTTCATCACATCCATGCATATAATTTTGAATAAAATTAAACCAATTATGATAATTTAATATGGAATAATGGATTCCATATTATGAATCAAAATAATAATTATTATATAATAATATAATAATTATCTTTGGTCATAATAAATAGTAAAAATGATAAAAATTAATCATTGTGGTTAAGGTGAAAACAGATTTACCATGGTTTTAAACTAAAATTTAAGGTTTAAAATTTACTAAATACAATTATAAGTCATTTTTATTTCCATATTTTGAATTTATATCATCTAATGTTCTATAATAATTTATTTTTAAGAATAATTTCATGTGTAAAACATGGGTATCCAATTTTCTTTTCAAAAATTCCAACTGTGTTTTCTCCTCCCACTTATAAATTGGAATACCCTCATATGTCCAATTCACCCTAATAATAACAATTGGATCGTCCATAAAATTCCCAAATAACATAATTAAATCACTTAAAATTTCATTGATGCCTAATTTTTATTATAGAAACCACCTATAAAGTATTTTGGGGGAAAATAAAGGATGTTATTTGAAAAAATGGCATTGTTATTAACAAAGTGTTTTTTCATTCACCTCCTTTAAGTCTTATTAAATAAAATTTATATAATAATATTTTTATGAAAAATATACTGAGTTTAAATTATATTAACATAATAAACCATGTCCATCTTATATTTCATCAAATGGGAAACAAAATTGTTAATCTAGTGTATGGTAGACTACCGCCTCATTAACTAATGTAATTATTTTTCCATCACCACCTCCCACAACTATATATAATGATGAATTTAACATATATATATATGTGTGTGTGTGTGTGTGTGTGTGTGTGTTTGTGTGTGTGTGTGTTATTTATAAAACAGTTATACTTATTAATTTATATTATCACATCTAACTTCTTACCATCCATTATATTGTGAAATGATAACGTCACTCATGCTTACGTATTGATTACCGCCTTCATGAATCTATGTGATTTATTTTTATTTTTATTTATCATGGATGATAATGGAGAAATATTATACGAATATATATAATATATATAAATTATCCTATAGTTTATAATAAATATTGAACATTATTTTTTTCCATCGGTCGAGAAAATGGTATCAATGTTCATGCGTATGTACAACATATCGTCTCCTTGAACGATGTAATTTATTTTCTGTAACCAAATTATATTCATTACTATAAATACATATATAATTACAATATATGATATTTATATTTTATTTATCATTATAGATATGTTGTAACCTTGATCAATGTATAAGAACTGAAAATACCAAAACAAAACAGTCCTAAAAAATGAAGCAATTATTACCCAAAATGTGATTTTAACAAACAATTATTGATAAATAAGTAATAAAAGATCATAATAAAGTAATATAGGAAATTATATATGTGATTATGGTTTCCAAATATGTTTAAAATAAAAATATATTTATTATAATTGATGTTAAAATGTGTAAAAAGAATTTCTAGATTTGAGGTATGGTATTTTCCTCTCACCTTTACTTGTATGAGATACATTCCATATTCAACACTTGTATCTTTCTAATTGTGTATATGCTTCACATTAATTTTTATTAAGAAACTTCTCCATATAGTTATGTGATATACATATTTATCTAAGTTTTATTCGTTAATGGTTATTATATTGAATGCATTAAGAATGTGGTAATGATTTTATGTTACAATGTCATTGTTTATTGGGATTGTTTATCATTATGCTTTTGTTGATGAAATTTTAGGATATATCTCCCAAGAAGATTCTTACAATTATTATTCAATGGTTATTTCATGGGAATCAATTTTTTTATTGAATTTACTTTTATTTAATGCTTATAGTTATTAAAATGATGTATTTAAGATAAATCTACTTTCTTCCCTCTTCAGTCGGAAATCCTTTTTCTTCCATGTCCATGTTTTTTAGAAATATATTAAAAAAATTCCTTGAATTATTTTTTAAATAAATTTTTACCCATTCATGTAATTTTAAAAAATATATTAAAATGAATCTTTATCTTTTTTATAAACAAAGATATTTTTACTACTTTACTAAAAATGTGATTGGAATCTTTGTTTCACCATGTACAATATAAATGATGTGTTTTTTCATAATGAACCCAAAATTATTTAAATCTTACTTTACATGTATCCACATTTATTTTCAATTTAAATATTTTCTTTTAAATTTTTTATATTTTTATATTTTAAATAAGTATTTTTAATGTGTAATGTATACTTTCCTCATGTAATGTTCCAAGTGATATTTCAAAATAATTTTCCAATTATGATGCCATCCATAGAGGTTACATTAAATTTACTGATTTTATAATCCAATAATATAATCTTTTTATTTCTCTAGATGATTTATTATTTTGATGAATAATGTTTATGAAATTCTATTCGTACCCATTTTTTATGTTGTGATATATTTTTTATGAAACCATTTTTAATTCATTGTCTATAATATGATTAATGTTGTATGATACTGTAGAATAAAAATATATGGATTATGTGATGGGTGTTTCCTATATCTCCCCCCAATGCATTGCATAATGATTAATGTTCTATGACCTAAAAGGGTACATGGGAGGTTCTCCTAATATTCAAAAAATATTATACATGGAAGGTTATTTGAATCTTGAAATGTGATGGTATAAGATACGTTATCCAAAACACTAAACAAGATGGTATATGGAATGTTATTCAAGGAAAAAATTGGGTACATGAGAGGTTATCCCAAGCTAGAAAGAGGGTACATTAGATTTTTATTAATAGTGAAAGAGGGTAAAAGGGATTATATTACAAGACCAAAAGAGGTTACATGTGAGGTTATCCCAAGCCCAAATTAAAATACATGGGAGTTTATCCAAATCCCAAAGCTAGTAAGCATTGGGTTAGACCAATATTATAATGCTATGAAATTATTGGTGGGTATCCTTGATAATAGATTTTATATGCTTATATTCATTCCATATAACATTGTCTTATGAAATTGTTACAATCTCATGGATTCTATTATTTGATTCCTTTATGAATTTTGTCTTATGAACATATAAGATTTATTGCATCAAAAATTATTATCATCTATTATATATAAGTTATGGTTTTCAAATTTTACTCTCATTTTCTCATTCACTTATGTTCATATTAATTTTAAAACTCCCTTGCATACTGTTAATGAGAATCTAAAATTATAAATAAATGTATTGTACATGATATGTCTAAGTAGGGTTATAGTTATCAAGATCATATTGTCACATGATGTAGTTAACTTATTAATCAGTTGTCTATGTGTCCATGTTTCTATGTTCAATAAACCAAACTGATTCTAGTGTGGATCGTTATATAATTTAATTAATATTCATCAACTAAGATGAAATTTTTGTACATGAAATGTGAGGATCACTCTATCATATTTATAATATATAATAATTTTATAAAATTTTTAACAATTCATATAAGTTGTTTAAGAAAAACGAGTTATGTCACATTATAAAGAGAGTAATCTGTACATATGAATGAGTGATGTTTCCATATCTTGAACAATGGACTGAAATAAAATTAATTGATAATTAAAATTTATGTAATTATTATTATATCATAAACAAAAATTAATTAATTAAAATATTATGATTACTGACCAATAAAATATGAAATGAAAAATGAATATCATCACTCTATAGAATTGTTAGTCAATATATACATATTCCAGAAGTAATCATTTTCAATAGATCATAAGGAATGAAGGAAGATATGATATTATAGTTCTAAAACAATAATTAAATCATAAATATCATATATAAACATTAAATCAATCATAATAATTGTCCCTGAATTAAATTTATGGAATATTAATCAAATATATATGTGTAGGTGGTAGTCTACACGTTCTCACAAGTAGTACATTTATCTCCCATTTGATAACAAAGAGATAGTAAATTGAGGATCTCCAAAAATAATAAAATATTATTATATTAATGACAATTGATTTATCTTATTTTTATAGAGTAAATAATTTTATGGATTTTGTATCAAGAGATTAATTTTAAATAATTTTTTTTATATTGATCCATCTTTTTTGAGAGACCTCATTTTCCTTATAGATTATGCCCAAATTTAATAGATCGAGGAGAAGACCAAAAGATCTTGGGGGAAGTTGATGAGTCTATAAAATTATTTTAATAGTGATAAGTTCAGATATAAAGGTCAAACTATGTTAATAAGGTATGATAATAGGATCTCTTTTATAAGTTAGGGGTGGGACACACATGGAAATATTTAATGAATTTCAATAATACCAGATCAAATTCATATGAATGTTTTACAAAATAAAAATAAATAAATTTTAGGATATGATGAGGATAAAATATATTCAACCAAAAATAATTATATAGGCATGGGTTAAATTTATACCAATATTTCATAGTTTATCCTCCTTGGTAAATCAAATATAACCTTAACCATGGTATCAGAATTTTTATATCATTATTATTCACTAGGAAAAAATATTAAGTTGAATATATTAAATTATAATAACTATACAAATTAAAATTATGGAATTTATTTTTCATTATTAAATTTTGAAAATTTGGATATTTTAATATTAAATATTTATTTAAAGTGCATTTAAGCCCCGTCATATAAAACTTCATTTAGGCATAAAACTAAATATCCATCCATTACATGCCTTGTAAAAATGGTAACATGAATGTTAAAATATATGACTGAATAGAATATATATATATATAACCATTAATAAATATAGATTAATTTAGTTTAATAACATAAAAACACATTTTTAAATAAAATGTTCAAAAAAGTGCTTTGAAGCCCAAAAATGAACTTTTACCAAAATAAAGTATAATGATAGTCCATAATTGTTTAGTTAACCTATTTATAATTAATTGATACATAGCTTATTTAATGATAAATTTTAATTCATAATTATACATTTTCATGAAATGAATGAAAGGTTTTATAAAGAGTAGTAATTCTTAATATTTTTCGAAAAATAAATATTTTTATAATAGTTATAAATAATTAAATAAAAGATAATATTGAAATATTGATTTAAAAATTGATATTATTTTTCTCAAATGAAATTTTTGTAATTGGTATAAATTACTTATAATGTCTATGCAAAAAATTTAATGAAAATCATTTTTGATGAAAATGTGTTTTTAAACCACAAAATGACTTTACTAAAAATTGGGTACTTATTTATTATGAATTAATAATTCTGTTTTCATTATTGAAATTAAATATAAAATTTTTCATTGTGGTTTTATTATAATTCGTACATGATGATTTAATTTCTAGGCTATTATGGTTTGCTATATTCCGTTTCATATAAACTTGGTTTTTGTGTAAGTTAAGTAATCAAAGATTTCATGTTTATTTGAAATGATATATATTAATATACATATATATGTGCTCCAATGAAGTTACATTCTATACGTATTAAAATTAATTTATATTTTTTAATTACATCACATTGTCACAAAAAATGAGGATATCTTTTCTTTATCATAACCATGAGTTCTTAATAAGATTTCTCAAATTTTAGATTCCTTTTGAGATCATTAACCAGGTGAGTTGTCTTGTTCCATAACACATTATCTATATGATCCAAGAATTCTATAGGTATTTCTTCATAGAAAATAACATTATCCATTGATTGAAACTTTGTGTTTAGAAAAGTTTAAGGATCGTGTATGTACCATCTAAAGATTGATAAATGGAACACATTGTGAACTTGAGAGAGGTTTGATGGGAGTTTCGAGCAGTATGAAACCCTCTCGATCCAATAAAAATCATAAGGAACCATATACCTAGGGGTAAAATATACCATATTTTTAAATATCACAACCTTATTTCATAAATATGTTAATAGGAATACCTTCTTAGTAAAATCTAATTCCAAATCATTCCAATCATTTCCAGCATAATTATCCTATCGACATTGAGCTCACATAATGTGTCACTAAATTCATCAGACATTCTCGATCATTTCCTCTGGCATCTCAGGTCCTAAAATCATTCATTCTTAAATTTAATCCTACCATGAGATGTATATACACATTATTACAAAGAGGTATTTAAAAAGTTACATCTAAATCCTCAAGTAAACTCTATTGTTATAAGTAAACATGACTAGAGAAAGGTGATGATATAAAGAAAATTTGGAATCTAGAGAACATAATATCATTATATACTAAAAGGATTAAATTTTTATATTAGACAAAGCATATTTACTAGGATTATAATTAGTACTAAAACAAATCTATTTATCCATATCATACTTAAGATATCTTCATAATGTCAAGGTAATACTTGGATATCAATCAAATACCATTGAATATGGTACACCATGAAACGATACAATTTTTTTTAATGGGTTTCTTATAAATTTGATAAATATATAACTATAATCTTATAGTAATGAAGTTTGATGACATTTTTTTTTGATTGGATATATCCTAAATAATGTTTTGTCCTTTAATCATTTTGAGGATTCTATCAAAAAAATGAAAGTTAACGTTTTCCCATTTCCATTCAATTATATGTAATGGTTGTAAAATCCCCTTAAAATTCATTCCCTCATAGAAAGAATATTATCCTACCATGATATAAGATAAATTTGTCACAATATCTATCTTTACGTTAACTAACCATAAATAATATCTATGATATTTATCATCTTTATACTTACAAGATGAATAGAGAATGATGACATGTGAGAATATTTCAATAGATTTACCTTAACATCTTGTATTAATTGATCATGTACTTTGTTTTTTAAACCAATTATTCCATAAAAATATAAATTTTACAAAGAAATATTTATCACCATATTTTTCATCTCCAGTTTCTCATTCTATACCACTTTTATCTTTACAATGAAAAATGGTTGAACGACATGTTTTTCTAGTTATTATTTCAATCATTCCTATATGATGTTGAGTTTATCATTCAAAAATACATAAATATAGAATCACTTTTCATCCTCATCATAGATAATCTCGACTAATACATTAAACACAAATCATCATCGACCTTATTCTATTTACAAGAGTGGTACTCAATTGTGCAATAATAATATTTAATGAAATCCAACCACCATCTTAATTTCATATCCTACTATTTTAGGGTGATTATATATATTAATATTTTATGATAAGTATATGTAACCCTATAATCGATAAATATAGTGTATTTATATTATTAATGAAAATATTTCCACTTCTAACTCCAAATCATGATCCATGTAATTTTGATCAAAAATTATCTATTATCATTATTCATAATCTATCATCATATCATTAAATGTAAGTAAAAATTTCATTCCTTTCGTTAGTTCATCACTATAGATAAAAAACCCTTATACATTGCACGGTAGTGTGATCCTTGATGAACAGACTTATCTTCTATACAGTTCATTGATATTATATTAACGTTATTTACTCCAAACGAAATTAACCCTCCCCTTTCTATGGTAAAATTTTTATTTTATTATATAAATATGAAAATTCCCTTCATAACTCATCAATAATATCTCGAAAATTCATAGAAACTATAGATCTCGATCATAGTGGTCAGTATGAACCAATTTTCAGTGACATCAAACTTTAATGTATCGCCCAACATTTAGTTATTTCAGAATATATGAGGAAAATTGAATCTTTATGTAGCCAAAATTCATATATGGTAAATTTTGAACACAACATATCCTTCCCGAGGATATTTAGTGAAATCCTTAAGTCATCAACATACTCTTATAAAAACATTGAATATATGAAACTATAATTTGTAAATAATAGTAAAAAAAAATAATGGAAATATCTAAAAACAGTATTAATTTAATCTATGAAGATAATTGTTTCATTAGGAAGAAAAAATGTAATCACAATAAATTCATAGTGTTCATACCTCATATGGAAGGATATCTTAGAGGAATTATAAATTTTTACACTCAATTAATAGTATTCAGATCGAAGATCATTCTAGAAAATATATTAAACTCATTTTTATTGATATATTTGTCCATCAATGTGAAACAGAGGGTGTATATTCTTTATCATAGTCTTTTTATTTTCTTCCTAATCATTTTATTCTATTTCATCAATCAGTATTCTTAATAAAATTAACTGGTACACCCTAAGGTGGAAAGAAAGGCCAAATTAATCCCTTATCAATATTATCCTATATTTTCTTCTTCAATTCATACAAAACAATCATAGACCTTCGATATAGAACTATTAAAAATGTCTAGAACCAGGTATGATTTTTAATGAAAAACAAACTCCATAATTCAACGGAATACTATAAGATTTTTCTTGGTAAACATTAACAAACTCTAATACAAGTGGCATATTTTTTATGTTGAGTTTATTCCCAATAACATTGCATAAATATTAATTTTAAATATTAATCCAAACTAATTGAAATGATGTATTTTATATTCTATATTCATATTTATTCATGCATAAAAAAATTTCAATGCTTGGTTGGGAAGATCATGTGTAAATTACATTCCTCAAAATTTGATATGGGCATTATATAAAAAATAAAAAGACATGAAAAAAATACCTTAAATTCAATTAGAGTGAGATTAGTTATATTTTACAGTAGCGCACTCCCACAAAATTCATTTGGAGAATAATCCTAGGCTTATTATGTGATCATCATAGCATTAGAATTTATTTTAATTCAAAACCCAAAAAATGAGAATCTAAATTCATATTCCTTGATATGTTTCATGATATAAAGGAATTGACCTAAAACATATACAATATAATAAATCCACATTTTAGCATACTTATCGCCACCAAAAAATATTTTTTATATCTACAATCCCTTAAAAACTGTTTTATTAAAATTTAATAAGCATTGATCTAAGTGATCAGTCATGTAAAATAGAAAATTATTCATTGGATATCTAAATCATAAACCCTTATATTCAATATAAGATTCCGTAGGTTTATCCTAGATCATCCTTCGTTATCATCTATTCAAATATTACATAATGTATCAAAAATAAAATATGATTTAGCCTAGGAATGACCCCTCAGAGTGTTAAATTAGGTAAATATTTGGGGAAAAATCACCATTTTATGGAATGATGGGGTAGATATACATAACCTAATCCTTTAGGTCTATTTCACCTTGATGAATCTATTCTAAAAACATATTCACATTTAGTATCTACACATTTATTTATTCCAAAGAAAACAACATAACCTATACCTTACAAAAAACGTTATCATATACTTATGATTATCCTATGGTTTCTCCCTAATTTGTTTCCATATATTACTCTAAATATAACTAAACAATCATCTAATACCTACTATAGATACCCCAAAAATTATATACATAAATATTTTAACTTCTTAAATGAATATTGATTATATATCAATATAAATCGCACTAGAATAATAATGGTTTGGAGTCTTTGGAAACATGGTTATACAAAAAGCATGTCGATAAAAGTTCAATGACATCTGTCACACTAATCTTCACAACTATCACCCAACAAGGAAATATTATAGTTAAAACCTTTTATCATATCTGATGGGATACAAAACATAATATTTTGTTATCTTATATTCTTAGTAAGGATATAAAAGTGGTATTTATCAATGATCATATATAAGAATATAATAATCATAAGGCCTGAGAAAATTATAAACAAATTTGAGGATCAAACAAAAAAACCATGTAAACATGATTCATAGAATAAATCATCATGTTTCATAAGACATGAATCATAAATGAATAGTAAATCATGGAACATGATAACATAACATTAGAAGCAGAACATATGATAACAGTGACTAATAATGTGTCTCATAATCATATTCATATAATTTTAATGTCATGAATACTCTACAAGACATTAATCACATTTTATGATTAGGCTAACCACCCATTTAATATATTTGGTCTTTGGATAACCCCTCATATTCCCACTTTTGGGATTGGGATAACCACCCATGTAACCTCTTTTGGGATTTGGATACCCAACCTTATAACCTTTTTGGGATTGTTATCACCTATTTTATACACTCATTTGAGCAAGGGATAAACTCCCATATACCCTTTAGAAATATAAAACACAACATTAACCCAATTCATTGTGGAGATATAACGAGCCCACACATCACATAATCATAATCCATTCATATATATTCCACGAAGTCATAAAGAATTTATCATTAAAAAACATATTCTATATAAAAGAAAATTTAAATCATCAATATTTCATCATCAAAATATTACACCAACTAGACAAATAATAAATATGATTGGATCATATCCCTAGAAAATCTTTAGAAATATCAAAGGATGTTGTTATAGATAATGATTCTTTTAAAATACAACAATAACATTTTTGTGGGAAATATCCTTTTCATTTTATGATAACATATTTGAATTAAAAAAATTTCCTAATATATAATTATTAATATATTATTTTAAACAAACCAATTAATCCATTAAAGGAATATTCAAAAAATGAAGATGTAATGACGGTGAGGAAATCCATTCATGTTATATATGTTAAAAAAATATCCTTCCCATTTTCAGTTTAATGTCAAAAGAACAATGTTTAGAAAATGATAACAATATTGTTTAAAAAATATTAAAAAAATTAAAATATATATATATATGACATTAAATAATATTTTTATAATAGTAAAAAACATTCATGGAAATATTTTTCTAAAACTAAGGACATGGAATGAAAGCTTACTAACCCAATAGAAAAAATATTATTTTCCTTAAAATCATTGCTTCATTATCATAATCATACAAAGAGATGAAAACGAAAATTAAAAAATTTTAATATCATAAAATTTCTAATGGATAATAAGATACATATGATTTGGGAGATATATATTATATTTTTTCGTCATAATAAAATTTAAGCATCACTCCGGGTAAATATATGATTCTAACAGACAACACTTATTATTTCACTGAATTTTGGTCATTAACCTCCATAAATGAAGTTAAATAAAATAAAACATTAAATAACTTAAACATTATGACATTAATGTTGTATCAAATCAAAGTAGTATTAGATGAACCTTATGTTAGAAGATATGTGTAAAATATAACACTTGCCCCAAAGAAGATAATTTGAGTTGGTAAACCCTAGCCACATCAATAATTTTCAAAATAAATCTAGATAGATGAAATAATATGAATTAAAATATAAATAATGTTATCTAATAAGTATCTATGTAATATTATTCCTTATTATTTATATAAACACATAATAATCATAAATTGTTTTATAATATCCAACATGTATCAATGAAATAAAATTGAGATTAAGAACCCCTAAATCATTGATAAACATTGAATCAAAACATCCTGAAAGTGATAACATTATATGGGCTTGTAAATCCCCATAATATCATGTTCATCACCATAAAATACATTTATAGGAATTATATACACTTAAAAAATTAAACAAGTGGTGAATATGGAATTTGTCTCGTGGAAATTAATGTGAGACTAAAAAACATTATTATATCTCTATCATGATTCATAAGAACTATAACATATTTGATTTTAAATTAATATTTATATAATTATATAATATTATATATTCATAATTATAACATCATATATGATCCACTTATAACAATTCAATGGCTATTTATTAAAAATCCTTTAACAATTTTGTCTTTTCGGATGAAAACGGTTTCATTTCTCATGTATGTTTTGTTTCATAATATCTAGTCCTTATATGATGATCATGGTTCTATCACCTACAGAATATCAATAATTTGGTAACTATATTGTTTAATAATTATTTTCAGTATTATAACCATTCATAAAATGTAGTTTTGAATAAATAATTAGACCATTTATGGAGAAGATAATCCTTAAGTAAGCATGAGTGATGTTTTCACTTTTTCATTAGTGGAAAAAATTAATGGTAAATGATAATTCAACTTTATAGAATAATTACAAAACCATATATATCATATATATAAATATATATTAAATTTATCCTTATTACCATCCATATAAAAGGAAAATGAAAAATTAATCACATCTACCTGTGGAGGAGATAGTCCACATATACACATGAGAGACTTTATCATTTTCCAATGGATCATATGGAATGATTTAATATAAGATATTGTTATTATAGAAGAAATATTATTTCATAATTATCATAATTTTATATTAAATTGATCATAATAACCCTCCATCGATGATAGTGATTGAAAATGAATCATATCATTATGTGGAGGTGGTAGTCCACACATGTGCATAATTAATACTTTCAATCCCATTTGGGGAAGAATAGGTGGGATGTTTTTGTTCCATCACCATAATAATTTATTCATAAAATTATTATATCCAATTCATCGTGTTTTTCTGAATACAACATTTTTATTAAAGGTTAAATAAAAAATAAAATTGAAAGATCTTAGTTATGACTTATACATCTTCATGAGATTCTCCATTTAGCTAATATGTTAATCTGTGAGTGGTTTGTCATAGAAGAATACCATAATATCTAAAATGAATAAAAGGAATCTAGAAACATTTTTTCACTTGTAACATGTAACAAACCAACCTAGATCGACTAGAAAATCCACCAAAAATGGCCCATTATAAAAAATAGTTAAAAAGGCATAATAGAAGCCAATCTTTAATATAAACAAAATAAGACATTCAACCAGTGTACTTAGAGGAAACAAATGATATTTCATAAATGAAAACAATACATTCCAAAATAATATAAACTATAATGTTTTTCAAAACCCCATGTGTCCAACATTCACTTCAATACCCACCCAAACTGAAAGTATCAGCAGCTTGAGAATCCACCACACTACAAGATGATCTTCCCTATTCATTAATCCTATAATGAAACATCCAAAAAACCCAATGGAAAACAATTAGGGTGTGATAAACAAATTAGTAGGATACCACAATAGATTTTATACATGTTCTAATATCATTAATTCAACAATTATATAATTTATCAAAAACATTTTTAATAGAATAGAAATTAAATCTATTTATAAATCATTTACCTTTGGTTTTTACAAAAATATTTCATATTATCAAACCAAAAATATGAAAATTATCATTGATAAAATAGTAAATTACATCAATAAATCAATAAGTAAATAGGTAAAAAATATCAACAAAAAAACCTATCATGAGAATCTTTGTGACACAACCTCATATCAAAACTCATGATCAACAATCAATGATAAAAATAATAATGTGAAAAATAACCACAAATGATAAATCACATCACATATTGGGATCCATCCAATGTAACATTATGTACTTTGCAAATAATATCCTATACATGTATAATATTGTATCCAAACAATATCTTGTCTGACTAGTTAATAAAAAAGGGTAACCTCCAAGTGGTTCCATACACATCTTAGGGATACCCATGTCTCTTTTATAATGCACTAAAGGTTAAAAATGTGAAATTGAAATAAATAATTTTAAAACCATACTCAAAAGTTCATAAAATATATTCAAATATAGAAAATTCACTTTAGACTTTGAAAACTCATTTCGAAATTATCAAAATATATTTCTAAAGAAAATCCAATTTTTTAAATAAACATCCCAAAATATCATTTGAAACCACATATCACCTAAAATTAATGGACAAACCGAATAAATTTATCAGTAATTACATTAAATTCATTAAATTAAAAAATTATATAGAAAGACTTATCTAAAAATAGTAAAACCTATCTTCATTCGACAATGGTGAAAAAAATCAAGAGAAATTCATTCTAAAGATAAGGCATGAATAGAAACTAAAAATGATCGATAGAAAACACTATCAGATATCAAACCCAAACACAACCATATCCAAAACCATAGTCATAACCAAATCTAAAGAAAACACATATGGATTATATACACAAAGAGATGAAACCCAACCAAAAAGATGATCCATCAAAGAATGTGGTAAACTAGAAGGGAGGGGATCCACAAAAAAATCACCTACAGATAGCCTCTATGTCAACAGAAAGGAATCCTATAGTGAATGAAATCATAAAATACTAATGAAGAATCCTAAAATCCTAGTTCGTAACTATTACACATCATGTAATAATCTTATAAGTCATATAATACACAAATCTCGCACACACTAAGAAAATATCACATATTCATTAAAAATATGATATTTTCTATTACATGATGAAAAACCTTTACATGGTGTGTAAGCCTCTCACTATATTTATCAATTTTATAGATTTTTCTCAGTGGACATTACGTGATTTGTACTCCCATTAGTTTGTGTTTAATTTCCCAACGAACAGAAAAAATAATAGGTTTTAGCTGAAATACTCCAAAAAAACCTGACTTCACCGTTATAGGTATCCTCCCAATATCTTTTTTAGAATTACTAATTGGTTGAAAATGGAAACCAAATGAAAAGATTAAATCATAACTGAAATAAATGTAACAATGAACTATAATCACCCCACCATAAATGATTTCTTACCCAAGAAATATCTCAATATCCTAACTCTGCAAAAAATAGAAGGCCACTACTATATCATCAATGACACTCTCTCCCATGTTGTTTAGCTATCGAGTAAGAAATTCTATATTACCCAGATGAGAATTATCATTTTACCATGTACTACCTTAACTTGGTGATACAACATATAAACTAGATACAAAACCAAATTGGTATTTGGGTAAAGATAAAGATCATCCCATCAGACCACATAGAGAGGATCATGTATATACCTCCATAGCTAGGAAACATGAAATGCATCAGTGATAGATTTTAGAATATATAGAATTTATAATTGATTGTCACCCTCTATTATCATCCAATTATATCAAATGGGTCCACAACCCTTTGTACCATCATACCATTCTTACACAACTAATAATGTCCCAACTGAGGAGAAACTCTGATAAACACCTAATCACCAATCTCAAAATCTAGCAGCTAATGATGATAGTATAACTAATATTTCTAATGAGTTTTTTCTGTAATCAATCTCCTCTAAATCAACTTCATCGTCCCTTTCATCTCTGGAACAACACTAAACCTGAGTAATGAAAACACCTTCAACTCTTTCTAGTAATAGGGATATTTACACATCCACTCATATAATGCCCTGAAGGGAGATATCTATATAAAATCCTTAAATTTATTTCTTATGAAAAATTGAACTTAAGGAAAATTATTTTAAAAATATCCTCTAAAATGAAGCACAAGAGACCGGAGAATAACCTCTAGATCCTAGATAGTCCTCTATGTCTATTTATCCATATGCTGATAAAAGGCCGTGCTTAATCTCATCAAGGAACCCATATCCTCATGTAAACCTTTAGATAACATAGTTGTGAACCTTAGGTCCCTGTCAGAAAAAACTATAGAGGGAACCCTATGAACTCTCACAATCTCTCAAACATAAATGTCCCCAAGATATTCCACTTCCATTGTCTTCTAGAGATATAGTAAATGTGTTAATTTAACAAGTTGATTAGTGATCACACAAATCACATTCTTCCCACGTTGATTTTGAGGAAAATAAAAAATGAAATACATGGAAATCTCATCCCACTTTCATATATCAATAGGAAATGGATGAAACTACCCCATAGGTCTCTGGTGTTTTGCCTAATTTCTCTTATATGTAAGCTACAGTGTTACCAAATCCTCAATCAACCATCACATATCTTGCCACCAATATTTAAATCACAAATCATGGTAGATATTTTTAGTAATTGGGGGTAACATACCAAAAAATGGATTCCACTATAAAATAACTCATGCCTTGAGGAAAATAGAAAGACCAACCTATTGGGGAAGCACAAAGACCCACTGGGAGATTGAGAAAACTCACTCGAGGTCCCCATACCATAAATTATTTTACTAAAACACTTGAATGTGGTGTTAGAAGTATACTCAATCTGAAAATACGTGTAAAAATATGATTCATCTCTCATAGAATCCAGACATAACTATCCACAATCCTATCCCACTCCCAATCTCATCTCATCAAAAAAAACTCATGAGAGACCACTCCTCTACAAATTCATTCACAACATGTGTTGTTAATTTCATACTCAATGCATTGGAAACCACATTCACTTTACCATGTGTATAAGCAATATGAAAACCAAATATATGAATATACTCTAACCAATATCTATATCAAAAATTCATATCCCATTGAGTAAAAATGTATTTTTTGGATCTTATGATCATAATAAACCCTAAACCACTCATTAAATAGATAGTGATGCCATGTTTTGAGTGCATTCATAACCACTTTTAACTCAAAATCATTGGTATGGTAGTTCTTCTCATGAGGGAGTAACTAGTGATAGAAATATGCCGCCACCTATTTCCCATACATCAAGACACATCCCAAACCCATACTAAAATCATCACAGAAAACACAATAACCCTATCCTGTTTTTGAAAAAAACAAGACTAGTGCTAAATTCAACCTCACCTTTAGCTACTAAAAATATATATGG
Organism: Viscum album; assembly: GCA_963277665.1. Lineage (NCBI taxonomy): Eukaryota > Viridiplantae > Streptophyta > Magnoliopsida > Santalales > Viscaceae > Viscum > Viscum album. The sequence goes on from OY728143.1 coordinate 183,264,985, forward strand.
AAATTTTTATTCCAATAAACCATTACACCCTTATGGATTAATGATATCTTTAAAGATACAATCATGTATAATTCTTAAAACACCTCTATAGTAAATATAAAAAATCAGGAAGCCTTGGGTCCAAAGAAAATTTTGGGGATGGTCCCAAGAAAAAAAATTCTATTCCTTTTCGAGATCTACTATGAAGCCCCTCCCAGATATATTGTTACCTACGTAATTGACTACATTTAATTGAAACTCAAATTTGGAAATTGTACCATAAAAATTAGTTTCATTCTATTTTGAATAATGATATCCAAATGATCGATGTTCTCCTCCTCTAACATGGATTACAACAAAATATCATCCATTTAAAAAAATATCCCAAGAACTGATGAAATATTTAATTCATCAAATCCACAAACACCGTAGGAGAATTAGTTATACTAAATGACATAACAAGAGACTCAAAATTACAATACCAACTAAAAAACACTATCTTATTTATATCCAATTCTTGAAATATGAACGGGTGATACCCTAACCATATTAAAATCATTGGAAAACAACAATACCCTCTAAGATGATCAAAGAGATCATCAATCTTGGAAAATGATTTTATTATTAATGGTATTCTAATTTATGGTTTGATAATCAACACAATGTCTTAGTATCCCATCATTTTTTGTAGAAAATACAATAGATGAAACCCATAGTGGCATGATATGAAGAATAAATCCTTTATCATCTAGTTCCTCAAGTCGGACCTTAAGTTCCACCAACTCGGCAAGTGAAGTACGGTAAGATGAAATATAAATGGGAATCATATCGGGGAATGGTTCTATAGTAAACATGACCTCTATCAAGTATGATAAACAATAAAAAATATCTGAAAACATCTTAGGTTATTTACATAGCCTTTTAAATAGTTTACCACCCAAATAGGGATAAAATGTGTCTTGAAACATCTCTAAAAACTCTCACTAGATTACCCTAGAATGTGGAACAATTGGCGCTGCCCTTCCCGATATAGAATCCCACTCCCCCTGGAAAACATGAGTGACTCCATTGGTAGATAAGAACTGAACCCCATAGAGCTAATATTATATAGGGCCTTAATACTAGTCCCTAATCCCTATCGATAATCATGTTGAAGATTTCAAGTTCAAGAACCAAAATTTCCCACTGAACCTCAAAGTCAGGTAGCATAACCTGACAAGTTGGACGTTTGAAACTTTGATCAGATATCATTCCAAAAGCATGGTAAGATCCAAAAATAATTGAATAAGTTCGTAATTTAAAAAAACATTTCATCTTGTATTAAAGGTATAAAATAATGACTACCACCAGTATCAAACAAAGATAGAATCATGGGAGATGAGATAAACAACATACCTCTAATATTAGTTGCCCCTAATTTAGATTCTAATATAACATAATCTTCTACATAAATCCATCTTATCTTAGCTACATACACATCTCCCTTGACCTAAGGATTATATCCACCACCGTTGGAAGCATCTGCATGAACCTGAGAATCCTTGTTGAGAGTAGATCTTGCCCAAATTCCCTATGATATATTTTCACACAAATGTTGTTGATGGAATGATCATCCACAATGATGGAAAGTATTGTGAGCCTCCACATATTTTGTATTGGTATGGCCTCAAATTTCACACTAGTAGAATAAAACCTTATTCTTCCCTATTGAAACCCTTGAAATTGGTCTTGAATAAGACTGGCCACTCTTACACTTCCATTTCTAGCTACAAGATAAACCTTGGGTAAACACAGAACCAACTAAAGTTCTACCCAAACCTATCTTCCCATCTATGTATGCCTTATCCAATGCTTCCTATTTAACTACATCTATAAAGGTTAGACGACATGTGAGTATTAATATCAAACAAATACTATGAATCAGTCCAAACTCAAATCTTTGAGCCTTCAGGTGCTCATTTGTGAAAATCTCAGCTGATAGATGCACTAACAAGAAAAACTAGTAGAATAATCCAGAATGGTATGCTTCCCCAACATGAAGATCAAAAACTCATGGTTCTTCACCATATGTATAATATCAGGATCTATCTTCAAGTTAAATATATTCTTAAAGGGCACCAAGATAATATCCTCATACATCTTATCTTGCATAATAGATTCATTCCATCTTTTTCTTAGTCCATTGATCATATACGTATAAAAACCCACATCAGAGTCTTTAGGAGTCACCAAGAATTTTAAGATCGTCTTTACCCTTTGAAGACACTCTTCAGATTATAGGGGTCATGTTTCACAACAAAAGATGTGGGGATGCTACTTAGTAAGTTTAGATCCACAGTCAACAAAACGGCTTGGGTACCCGACACCCACTTGACTCAGAGTCTGAACAGTGAAGGTAATAAACTCTACCAATGTAGGATCCACTAGAGGGTTTTCCTATGGTACATGCCTTATATCTTCCACTCTCATTTTTTGAAGATCTCTTTACTAAGGCATTTTCTATAAAAATAAAAAACCAATAAGTCGTGAGAAAATTCCAAAATCATAGGAACAACTTTAGGCATTTATATCATATCTATAAAAATTTAAAATTTTAAAGATACCATGAATCTAACAAAACCATAATTAAAAAGGAATATATCCATTAAAATAAACATCATATATAGTTAAGTTTAATTAACTCAAACTCCAAGTATCCAACCTGGTAAAAGTACCTAGCCTCCCATGGTAACTTGGTTTCAGTAATATAAGTGAGCTAGCGAAGCCCTTTTTTCTACACTTACTATATGAATTTACATGGTCCTAATTCTTGTCTAACCAAGACAAAAAATCAATCTTAGGAAGTGTTAAGAGAATCTAGGCTAATATTCCAATTGAAAAAAATTGTAATAAACCAACCTGAGTCAACTAGAACATCCACTCGAACTATCCCATCATGTAAAATAGGTAAAACATGATAACAGTCAACAGAATTGGATATAAAAAAATAAATACATAGAGCTATACTTCCAAGAGAAAAAAATAAGATACCACAAATGAATATAATATAATCCAAAATAGGATAAAATGGAAAGTATGTCAAACCCCCATGTGACCAACAGTCACCTCCAGACCAACCCGAACCAAAAATAGCATCGACAAGAGAAGCTATCTTGCTACAAGATCCTCTTTCATCCTCCTGAATCCAAAAATAAAACATGTTAAAGTAGGGTATGATCCATATCATATAAGGATACCACCACTATTTCTATACAAGGTATACTATCCAGAATGCAACAATTCTAGATTGTAAAAACAAAATAGTTTTACAATGAAATTTCATAAATTAAATACATTCTTAGTCATTTTTCTTTTTGTTTTTATGAAATCCATTCATATTATTGAACTAGAAATATAACGAATATAACTGATAAAATAAGAAATAATATTCATACATCAAGATATAAATAGGTAAAATTATATCCATGAAACAATCTATCATGTGAAGCTATGTGATACAACCTCAAATCAAACCATTTGAGTAAAAATCCATGATTAAAAAAATCAGTTGATAAATAACCATAAATGAATAAGAAGCTCACATATTGGGATCTAGACTGTGAGAAACAACTTAAGAGAAACATAAAATCCTATAAAAGAATAACATTTAATCCAACTAATATTATTTACGCCTCATCAATATCAAAAAAGAAGTTTACCTCCTAAGGGTGTCACACACACACTAAGTCTACCTGTGTCTATTTCCTGTTGCACCTAAGTTTCCCAATGTTAAATTATCCAAATTCATTTTTAAACCATGCTCAAAATATCATAAATCATATTAAAATCTAATATTATCCCATTTGATGTATGAAAATTCATTTCAAAATCATGAAAATTCATATTCAATGCAAAACCCATTTTTGAAAACATTTTCCATTCTAATAAATCATTTAAAACCACTTATCACATCAAATAAATGAAAAAAAATGAAATTATCAATAATAACATAAAATTCATCAAATTAACTGATTGTATGGAAAAACATTCATCAAAATGGTAGAAACCTAGCGGCCTTCGATAATGATTACTAGAAACCAAGAGAACGACCTTCAAAATACAAGGTGCACTAAGATATTGAGATGGGCCCATATAAAACACTATCAGATTAAAAATACAAACACAAAAGAATCCAAAACCTTAAAATTAAACAAATCCAAAGAAAAACTAGAAGGATTTCATACCCTAAGAGAATCAATCCAACCACAAATGTGATCAATTGTTGAATATAGCAACCCAGAATGGAGGGAATTGCCCAAAATTGCCGAGGGAGATCTGCTAAGTTGAAAGAAAGAAATCCTAAAATGGATGAAGTGATAAAGAACTCATGAAGCACCCATTAATCTCAGTTCAAGAATATTACATGGTGTGCAATCCTCTAACACATCATGTAATCCATTAAGGTCATATATTTTGAAAAAAAAACTAAATTTTTTATAAAAACATGATATTTTCCATTATATGATGTGAATCCTTCACATATCCTATAAACCTCTATTATTGTGTATCAAGTTCATAGATTTTTCCCAATAGACATTAAACGGCTTGTACTCCCATAACACAATATTTAATCACCTATAAAATATAAAATATTGTAGGTTAAAACTAAAAACTCCAATTAATCACTAATTTCATCATTACATGTATCCTACCAATTTATTTTTCATCATTGTTAATAAAAAATGAAAAAAAAAAGAAAAGATAAAACCATACCTGAGAAAAAGTTAATAGGGTTTTACTATCTCATTTATTGTAAAATGCTCAAATTTGATGAATAAGGAAAGAGAAGAAGTGCATTATTTTAAGTATGAGGACAGACAAACATTAAATTACTTAAAATATGTCATTAAGGTTAGGTTACTTTCATGTGAAAGTGGATCAAAAAGTCTAGAAAATATATTTTAGGATGATTTACGGATGAAATATATTCCAAAAATAATAATCAAACTTGTTTAAATGAAATTCCTACACCTGTCATTTATTTTAACCTCCCACATAAACCCGTTTTTTCTTTAATCGTGATTACAAAAAAATTATTCAATATGAAAAAAAAAATTACTCTTAGAAATTAATTTATCTATAATTGTTAAAATTATTGAATCTAATTTAACAAATTCATTTTTTTTGGTTCAGTTTTATTTTAAATAAGTACACAAAACATAATAAATACTCATTTTAGAAAAATGCAATTTTAAGCATAAAATTATACTTACTAAATTTTATTTTTATGTAAAAACTACCAAAGGAATGATAAAATATAATATTTAATATATAATTTTGATATTTCCTTAAAATCATTAATCAATATATAGTAGCCAAATTTATTAATATAAAAATAAATTGTATGAAAAAAATTATTATAAAAATTTGATTAAAATCCAAAAAATGAACTTATACGAAATTTTAATATAATTTTGATACTTATATAAGTAATTAATTTAATTATAATAAAAATATATTATGTTTCATTAATATAACATTAAAAATGTGACTTTTACTTGAAAATATATTAAAGGATTCAAAAATAGTATTTTTAAAAATTCAATGAAAGAGAAATATTTATCAGAAAATCATAAAACTTTATCCAATGATAATATTTACATGTTGATGTTAAAAATTATTTTAATTTCATCAAATTAAATTTATATAAATTTTATAAATTAATTATACATTTTGGGTCCAAGATGTAATAAAAATAAATTTTTATGGAAACCTATATTTCAATAACAAAATGACATTACTAAAAATTGAGTACTTATTTAATAAACATTAATAAAAATATTATAATTATTTAAAAAAATTATACATTTTATTTATTATGTGTTTATTATTATTTATAATATTTTATTTAACTTCGTTTTTATAATAGTTTACTCCACCATGTTTTATATAGATTCAGATTTCTGATAAAGATGAGTTATCAAATGCTTCATGTTTATTTTAATGGAAATACATATAAAATAATTTGGTGTAAAAATAATAAATATTATTTAAATTTAATATTATATATTTAAAATTTTAGAATGTATAATATGTATTTAAAGAAGGTAAAAAATGAAAGAAAATTGGAAATAATCAATTAAGTGTTATACCTCTTCGTTGAGAAACCTCTATTATATTACAAAGCAATATTTTTGAAAGAATGATTTTGGAATGAAAGGAGGATTTAGGATATGGGGAATGAATATTAGATTTTATAAGGGTATTGATTTTATAAACTATACGTCTCAGTCATTATGAATAATGGAGGAGGAGATTTTTTCCATTTATAAGTGAGGGAGAAGAAACACTTGAATTACATTAATGATTTAATTATAATATATACAATAATAATTTTAAGGGGAACACTGGCGCCCTATATTTGATGATAAGATGTGATGGGGTCTATATAGACTCATCAAATCACAATTATATAATATTGGGTTACATTTTAATCCTTGGGTTCTAGTTGAACTTCTTTAAACCCATTTTATCCTTTACCATGATAACCTAACTTTTTACCACGATTTCATAACTATATGACAAAAAAGAGGTGAATTCTAAAAAAATTACTATATTGATTCAAAATTTGAAATATTTTTTATTATAATCAATCTATATAGAAGGTATAAATTAATATTTATATAAAAATATAAAATTAATAAAAAAGTTTTTTGTAGAATATCTAATTTAATAGTAAAATTATTTTTATATTGAAATAAACTAAAAAATTGTTTCTCATGAATACTTTTGATTCTTTAAAAAATTTATGTTTTTTGAATTTTTTATCAATTAAAAATATAATGGAACCTTCCAATAATACCATTAAATGAAATCATCCAAAAAATAGTGTTTAATTTGAATAAAATGTTACTTATGTTATCAAAAGTTAAACTTTGGTTCCCAGATTCAGAATAATGCATAAAAATAAATTATTTTAATAGTTAAATTGTTATTTGGTTAGAAACCATTCATCATATTGGATATATGAATGTTTTAGTTATATAATAATGCTTACACTATAGTTTTCACTTAGTATTATTTATTTACTATTGTGAAATATTCTTAACATGGTTACAATTCACAGTGACTAAAAATTAATTAGACCCTAATAAATTATATTAATTATTATGATTAAAAATATTTAATCCATTTTACATGATTTACTTTACATATATGGTATAAATAAATTTTAAAATAAGAGTGGAAACACAAATGAAATTTTGTGTACAAAAATTATTTTTGAAACACAAGGTAAGGTTTACTCTGATTCTAATTGAATATTTATTTTATACATTTCATTAAAATAATTAATAAATAAATATTATTTAAATTTGTTATTTTAAACACACATTGTGTGGAAAAACTATTTTTCTATAAAAAACATTTCTTTTACGTTTATAAGAATTTATTTTCATTTCAAAATAATTGAAAATGAATTCATTTATCTTAAACACTTATAAAAAATAATCATTCATAATTTTGATATTAATATTCATTACTAATAGTACAATATAAAGAAAATGTCTATTACATTAAATAATAATATGTTGCCCTCATACATTGGTTTGTTTAATCCCAATGTCGCCTATAAAGAAAGCTGTAAAAGAATATAATTTTATTTAAATGGAAAAGTATCATCAAATATTATGTTTCATAATCTATATATATCATACCATTCATCATAGTGGTATTTTATCTATATTTTCCAAGAATTTACTGTTAATTCCAAATCAAAATCCTGATAATGGTAGTTCTATTTATGGATTTTGAATTTCAATAGTGTATAGGAAATCACCTTTGTATTCTACATAAGTTAACAACCATTGCCTTTCATTGATGGATCACAATATATTAGAAAACATTTATTACCTAATTTAATTTTTATTACCATTTAATTAATATCACAATTATTTATCTCTTAAAAACTATCCCCAAATTCCCATTAACATGTGAATTTAACCCCTTAATTTGTTTACTAGGTTAACAGGTTGGCCAACTACGTGATGTCATGAAAAAGCCATCGGTTGTAACAAACTAATCCCAAAATTATTCATATCTCAGTTGTGTTCATAAGTATAGGGTATTATTTGACAATATTTTTCTTCAATTGGTGAAAAAATATTCCACCATTAGTTAAAATATGGACCCAAAAAAACTTTAATGGTATTTACATCAAAATTATAACATTTCCCATATATTTCATTTTTAATGGGACTCTATAATTATTTGTAGATAGATCTCATTCACTTAATATATTTTATAGTATTATAAGATAATTTTAATTAATAACACAAAAAATTATCAAGATAATCTATGGAAACTCTCTTCATCTTACCCATAATGATTGAAGGGGAACTGTTAATCTAAAAGAAATTACCATTATTTATAATGTTCAAACCTTGTTCGAAATACCATCTTATATATATCATCATTATTCTATTATATCTGATCATATCTAGAGTGATGATTGATCATTGAAACAATTTATGATCCATGATATTAATCAAATAAGTTAACAATGTGGGGTAAAGGTTACATATTCTCTATAGTAATGGAATTAATCTCCATATAACCATGCACAATCACATAGACCCAGCCCACGTTTTAAGAATAAAGAAGTGGATACCACAAGGAAATTATAAGAAAAATAAATCCCTAATCAAATAAATCCTAGAGATATTTCTTCAAATCCATCAACTATACTAGTACCATTATCTAGGGAGTTATAGATATTGTTTTATAAATAGAAATTATTTTAGTTAGGAACTCAACTTCATGCTCTGGTGGTAAACGAGGTAATTCTTCAAAATAAATTCCAATAATAATTATACCATGGGTATAATATCTATTAATATTTTATATTCCTTATACATAGATCATGTTTGATCTTCCTATCATCCCATAATTTTATTTAGGGATATTGGGGTATTAACCATACATTATTTATATGATAAAGGATCCCCTCTATAAATAAAATATTCCACCCTACCTTGCCTAATCATAATCTTATTCAATTGGAAATAGTTATTTTGTGTTATATATTTATATCCAGTTGGTTCAATGAATCATATAAAAGTAGACCATAAGTATCCAAATCATGTTTTCAAATATTTTATCCATATTAATCTTAATTGGAACTTACTGGAATATCGTTCTTACAAAAACACCTCCACTAAGATTCTTAATTGACTACTCCCTTACTATGACTGTAAGTAAATATTTAATGTTTTTTCCAAACATAAAAGATAAAAATGAGTGAAAATATCCAAAATAAAAATAAAATAAAATATAACCATGAAAATAATATAAAATTATCTTCCACCACATCATTAGTAATTTCCACTTCATTTTTAGTAATCACTTAATATTGGGTGTTTTCCCTTAATCTTTTCTGAGTAAAATTCCATTGATGTTTGAAGAATTTTTTCATATAATGAGACTTATATTTATAGTTAAAATATATAAAATAAATAACTCATCCCATAACATTAAATTCATGATCTTGGAAGCCTTTTATACACACATGCAACAAACTCATTAGCACTATATGTAATCAAGAGTGTGTTTCTTCCTATAATTATTACATGTGGGAAATCTCATACTTTATTTCTTCCACTTTTAACTAATTTAATTATTATAATTCTCAACTAGCCGCTTTTTCTCTATATTGACCTTTATTACATAAATCTTGTATAACTACATTCAGTGGTTCTTAACAATATATAATCATATGAGAATATGGTGTACGATACCTTTTCCCTTTGAATGGCCATCATCAACACCTCAAATAAATAATTAATCTTGTTTTTTTGGTCTATATATGTAGTCAAAACCATGTTTGTATTACCTTGTAATTTTATCCTCCTACTCTGCAACATTTTCACCCTTTTTGTCTAATATTGAGTAAAATCCTCTCTATTTCTTGTTTTTTTCTCAATAGGAATTTATTTTTCATATAATACCTCCTTAAATGTTACCCATTCCATGCCATTTATCTCATCAAACTATTTAATGTTTTGAATTATAAACCATTATTGTCCCTCTTTATCTTTCAGGTGATTTGTCACCATGATGTCTTCTTCATTTTCACTACATCTCATAGAGAGAAAGTAATTCTCTTTATAAATAATACATTTTTTAACTATAAATGTATTAGTTATTTCACGCAAATCTTAATGTTAATGTCACATAAAGTTTTCCAACATTGATACACCATATGGTAGATAATTAGGTCACTCTATATAGGGTATTTATTTAGCATAACATGGATCAACTACCCTAATATGTTTATGATTTGATTATCCTCAACTCTGAATTCATTGACTTTCCTAGGGATGAAAATCCAGAAATTGAATAAAGGTGTTGAAATGGTTCCCATTCCTCCCATTATCCATCATAGAATAAACATAATTATATCATGCTATTTAATTTTAAATTAAAATTCATGTAATTTTTTCTAAAGAGTTACCAAGAAATTTGGAGGGTTTTTAATAGTACATATGTAATCTAACATGGTTTCTCTAAATCTAGTTGCCATGGTTTCTACAAAACATGCCCGTATACAATCTATAACAACTGAAACTATAGAAACATTGATCCAATAGTAATATTTCATTATTTTTAATGAATACAAGAGTACATGTTGAATCAAAAATATTATGAGTCATATAATAATATATACATACTTTCATTACATTTGAAAAAATAAGATACAACATTAAAACCCTTCATGAAAATTATTTCCCCTTACATCATATCTCTGAAAATTAGACATAGGATTCATGTGGACTGAAAGAAAATATGGTTGACCTTCTATGCATGGTAAAGGGTACAAAATAGTGGATGATAAATAATATAGGCATGAAACAAGTGATAAGGAATGAATGATTAAACAAAAGAGTATAAAATAATATGAAACTGTGAAAAATCAATATATATGACCATAAATAATTGTATGGATGAATGTTTCTTTTGGAAATGGGGATGACCTTGTTTGTTTAGGGTTCAAACATTCCAATCGGTTTTTAACATGTTTATTAGTAGAACCTGAAACATCTAGTGATTCTATATCCATTTGGACCTACTTTCCAAAGGTAGGTACTCATTAGTTGTGGACTAATGAGGCTTAAGAATTTACATTGGTCGAGAGGATGGGAGGTCAGACTCATCACACCTTTTTGAGGGGAATTATTGTCTACTCTGGGACTCTCATATAGATTTAAGTTATGTTCACGAATCCTTATTAATTCACAAAGTATAAAAATGAGTTTTCCTTTAGATTTAGCAATCAATGATTGATATGTATGGGAATTAGAGAATCTTTTATATGTATTTGAGGTTCTTCATCGATCGAGAATCAACCGTATGTATTAGATATCCTTAGTCAATGGTATCCTTCAAAACATTATATATAAATCTCTTTGTCATTATGATGACTATAGTGGTTTTAAAGACACTTAGTGGGGCACATGAATTTTATTGTCATTCAAAAAGACATGGATTATTTCAGTGTTGGGATCTTAACCGTAGATGGGCTACCTATGTATCCTCATTAAAAAGGAATCATAACCCATGTAGTTCGATAAGAAGGGTATAGTTTAAAGTCATATGGGATGGAAAATAATTGATGAAAGATGGGCTTGAACCTTATAAAGGCTTCCTACGTACTCTACATTTAAGGCAGAGATAAGGACCACGTAATTTGGGAAAAGAAATATGGGGTTTATGCATGGTTAATGGACCAAGATGAAATGTCGTGATTACTTTTACACTCTAAAGTCACGTGAGTCATGCTCGATGTGAGAAATAAGCGGTATCAGTAAATTTGATGATGGTGCCATGAAATATTCACTCATGAGAAATGATGTGGGGCTTACTTATGTATGACTTCCCAGGTAGATGAAGACCAGGACGTACGTTAGGAAAGAACCCCAGGAGTAGGGTCCATAAAAGTATTTTTACTTTATAGAGATTTTCAGCTTTAACTTGGGGCTTACTTCTGAGAATGAGGCCTAAATTTATGATTTGGGTTTATTCCTGAGAAGGAGGCCCAAATCAAAAGAAATTAATATTGGGGCTTACTCCTTATAAGGATTCCCAGTTAAAGGGAACTTATAACTTGGGGTTTACTCTTGAGAAGGAGGCCCGATGTTAAAGGAAATTATGACTAGGTCTTACTCTTGAGAAGGAGGCCCATGTTAAGGGTACTTGAGACTTGGAGCATACTCCTGAGAAGGAGGCCCAAATCAAAAGATCTCTTCATCTCAAAGGATGAGGTTATATGGGAAAAACCCTATCCATGGTGACATAAATCTTGTAATTCATAAGGTTTTGGGAGTTTTTATCGCAGAATTCCTTTCAGATAAGGAAGCCAACAAAGGAACCATGCCATAAAAGGATTTGGAGAGGGTTTTGAAGGGTATGTCTTGAAGAGGATATGTGGATTTGAGGAAAAGAGGTGACTAGGAAGGAGGCGTGCAAGTATTGTTCTGGCACAGAAGTCCTGGTCATGCAAGTAGACTTGCGCGACATGAGTCACCTTGGGCGATGAATAATCTATTGGTTAATACTTCAGAAACGTTGAAATCAAGCCCTTAGTATCATCCCTAGAGGCTTCCAGAAGGGTGGTGCACAAGTTCCCTTGAGAGGGAAAGGTGGTGTGTAAGTGTCTTCATTTCCCTTAAGGGATGGACACTTAGGGGCACAAGTATTGATGAGTTCTAAAACTTATGCCATATTTTTCCTCTTTAGATCTTCCCATCTGGGTAAAGAATTACCATAGAAGTGTTCAGAAGTCATCAGACAAAGACTTGGGTGACCAGAGCTTGAATATGAGTTTTGGAAAATTCATCTCCGAAATGGGGGGCCCACAGGGGCTATTTATAGGCCACAGGGCACCTTGGGTGAAAAAGAGAATAGGGAACGCAAGTGACTTGCGCGACCCATATGTGGTGTGCAAGTGACTTGTGCAGAGTGAAGAAAACTTGTGCGGCTCCTTCTTAATGGGTTCTTTATTCATTCCTTTTTCAATATTTGATGTTCTTCAAAGGATGACTCTCTTTGTGCTTAAGGTATTCCCCTTTTCAATTTGTTTGGACTCTATGATTGAAAGAAGTGTCAAAAAAATTCCCCCCTCAGAGTTGGATCCGAAAAAGGAAAGAGGATTTGACTCTAAGGAAAAAGAGAGACCAGGGTTCAGCGGCGTGCAGGTTTTAGGCACACAGGTTTTGGCATGCGGGTTCTGACACATAGTGTTGCGAGATCACCAATATATATGGTCGTCACTTTGTGCAAAACATCCTACCTTCAAATCTTTTGAGATCTCATCGCGTAATTGTCTTAATTTCCTCGGTAGATCTCTTTTATTTATGTCGCTCTTCTCCAGTAAATATTTTGACTTGAGTGGCATTACTTGTGCGGAAATACTTTCCTGGAAAAACATGCACGACATGACTTTCACGCCTTAATGCCTTAGCCATTTTTTTGTTTTCTTCAAAAATATTTCATAAAAACAGACTTATTTAAAAGTTAATTGTTTGATCTTTCTGCAGATTCAATGGCTCCCAAAAGAATTAGATCGGCTAATGAATTGTCCTGAAAGAGAATAGATGATATGATGAACATCTTCGGCCATGATTATCATGATATCTGTGATAGAACTCTCCCGAATTTGGCTAAGTACTTGAAGAAATATCATGCCAATTTCGCACAGAGCATCTACTTGCCATTATTTGGTTGTGGTCATCTACAAAGAATCAACGTTCCATAGGCAATGAATTATTTTCCTCAATCTTGGTTTTAGAAATAAACTAATTTCTCTTTAGAAAATGTCTCAGTTGCAGGATCATTTTTCAATGATGGAATAGTGGAGAAGGCATACATTATGCATTATAGCCCATTAGCTCCAGATCTGAAGCCTCACAAGCCAGAACTGCAGTCGCATTGCTATCCTTCAATTTTCAGAAATTCTCAGATGGACCAATCCAAGGGATGGAAAAAGAGTTGGGATTCCCGTCTTGGAGGATGTGTGAAACCGATTTGGATGTGGTAATATTGGGTTCGAAAACCATGTGCAGAGATTGTCGAGGATCTGAAGGGAGCTTCAATATATGAAGCCGTCTGGGCTGGGAAGAAATATGTATACAGGAATGATAATTTTGTGCCCGAGCTAATCATCTGCTGAATCCCAGAAACCAATTCTTTCCATCTGACTCATGGAGAAGTAGGCATCAGCTTGTGGGATGTCTACATGATCTTGGGGAATCAAATTTTGGGAGATATGTATGATGAATTCATCCCCCCCAAGGTGACCAAGAATGATTCAGAGAAGTCTCTGGCTTTGGCTCAAGAGTTATTGAAAATTTTACACAAGCTTAAGAATACCAAAACCACGAAAACCCAATCTAGAAAATATATCCATCTAGTGGAATGGATGGACATGTTTCTCATCATGAAGAAAGAGAAGGGGCCACCTGTACTCATCTTATCAGATTCCCTAGAGCAGAGAAGAGGGGTGATATTGGCACATTCTGGCCAACTCTGGAAGCGGGAGAGTTTGAAAAGTGGGGGTATGAAGTGGATCAAAGAATCCCAGAGAAGACCCATCTGGCAGGCTTCTTAGCAATGTGGCTCAGCGTTTATCTTCTGTCAGTTATGGATTTGAAGGGTGGAGTCAGTCCAGGGACCTTTATTGTTGTAGCCATGTTGGCTGATAGAAAAATGGTTGGGTCGGCCACCCTAGTTTTGGCGAAGATTCACAAGAGTTTACTCCATGTCTATATGGGTAAGTCTCATTTGGGAATAGTGGGACCATTACAATTTTTTTGGGGATGGATCGCCACTCACTTCAATACATACACTTTACACAATGGAGTACAGGTTCCTGGAAGTTCTTATAGGCCATCGATGTAGGAATTTTCTTTAATTTCTCCATTTCCCCTCAATTCCTATGATCTGAAGGTGAGGCATCACATGTTCAAGGAATTTCATTTCATTCCTTATGGAACCCCACCAACCGGGTGGTTTATTGATGATAGAACAGCTAGCCTGGAATTGAGGACATATATTTTTTCTTGCAGATATGGTGTATTGGATACCAAAATTGATGGAGAGATTATATTAAAGTCCTATGCTTTATATAGATTTTCACGCAAATTCAAATGTCTGTAGCAGATTGTCGTATCCCCTCCTGTGCATGTTAGGTCAGACCAGCATCTAATGGTTTCCTGACAAATATGGTTTCTGAAAACTATGGAGAAGACCGGGGCAGTGTTTGATATACCAGTTGCTGGAGAGGCGAGTCAATTGACTACATGGTATGTCGATAACTGTGTAGCATCATACCCAGCAGGGGTATTGAATCTTCCTGTCCACTGGGTGGGGAGTAAAAAGAGATGTGTCAGGAAAGAAAAATGTCATCTATAAGGTGACTCTTCTGCACCCGGAGCTGATTCACCAAGTTCTTGACCTAGGGCTGATTCACTGGATTCTCAGGATAGGGATGATGAGGCATGACATACGTCAAAATGGGCTCGTATGAGATATAATCCTCATGCCACAGTCAAAAGACCTAATCCATTGACTCAATTTGAGTTATATCATTGAGGAAATTTAGTCACCATTATTTTGTAGATCAAATATTCTCATTTTATTATCTTTTATCTATGATTGTAGGAGCTGGGAGGAAGATGACGTCCCAGACTGTAGGACACTCCTCGTGGCCTTTTGGTGCACATTCTGAATATTTACGACCAAAGGCTATCCATACATGGCGGAGTTTATATTGTGATGTTGAATCCTCCTGGATGGACTTATGTGAAGGGCTACATATCCCCGGAGAGGGGGATCTCTGGGCTTCTGCTGATATCCGCTTCGAGGATAACCCCGATGAAGTGCGGGCTTGCATCAGAGAGCTGGAAATGCTCACATATTCCACTGATGATTCCATTCCTATCACCAAGTGGGTGAAGGAAATGATGAATCGTGGAACCACTGAGGGGATTGGTGCTTCAGTAGACAAGGAGTGGCACGATTACGTGGCTCTTGAAGATGTAAATTTCATTCCTTGTTTTCATTGCAACTTGATTTCAGTCAAAGTTTTGTTACTCAAGGAAATTAATTTCTTCATCCTGAAGATTGTTAAGAAAGAAACTACTAAGGTCCCTTCAACCTGGTACAGCCCTGGTGTCACCGCTCTTGGAGCCGATGAATCTCCTCGTGAGCCGGGTGAGTTATCTCCAGGCCGTCAAGCCATGGACAAGGAGTTATACAGGGCTTTTCACTCTCCAATAACTATATTTGGAGGTGACGATGTCAACACACCCAAAAATTCAAACAAGAAATGGCATCAAAGGAAGAAGTCCACAGCTAGGCGTTTCATCAGTAGTGGTATGTCCTTCGGATAGTCATGAATCCTAACTCATGAAAATATTGTTCATACATCTTGGGATTGAAGGGGATTCTTCGATTTCCTCGTTGAGGGAGAGGACTGACCCTCCTCTGAGGACGATAGAGGGTGCGGGTGAATAGTCACAAATTCATGCTGACCTGGCTGCTCCTGAAGAAACGATGAGAGAAGAAGATCTGGTGTCTATTCCCAGTACTAATCCTGTTGCTGCTGCAAGGAGAGAAGAGTCTGATTATGGTAAATTAACAATAATTTATAGAAAGTTGAATGAAAACATCAACTGACTTCCATCCTATGATGTTTTTGGTTCAAAACCTACCCTAGAATATTTGGCGACCACTGCAACTGACTCCAAAATTTTCTCTGAGGAAGCTATCTGGGGTTAGAGGTCGTAGGAGGAGGGTCACCAAGAAGATATGTCAAATGCTCCCACTGGTAAGACTAACCCGGAATATAGGATATCACTGGATGAAATTATGAAACATGGAGCATCTTTTGATGAAAGTTTAGATCATGTTAAATTAACATGTGATTTAGAAGATTTTGGATGTGAGTGTTATAATTTGTCCTGTTAAAAAAATTTATTACATCTCTGACCATGATTGGTTGAAATGTGTAGTTTCGTCTGAGCAAGATATCGATCGGCCGATGCCTAAAGAGGGTAGAGACAACCCTATCATTGTAGAGACGCTATCTCAAGTAGAGCTTAACCTGGCAGAGCTTCCTGAAACCCATCCTGAAAATCTTTCTGAAGCTAGGAAGGACGGGTAGGAGCCTTCTCTTGCTGCTGATCTATCATTGGGTAAAAGATGATAATATTTGTAGCTGTACTCAATTTGCAAGACAATTAATCAACTTTTGTTATCCTTTCAAAATAACCAAAGCTTCCAATTGACTATGCAGGACCGTCAACTTCAGTGGCTAGATCCGGAGGTCAAGCCTCAGCCTCAGCCCCAACAGGAGTATAAATTGAAGTACCATGGGTAAGGGGGGAAGGAGCGGAATAGGGCACTTCCTTAAGTGCATTAATCCCGGACTATATTCCCCCCATGTGATAGTGATGTTGAATCAAACCGAGATTTGAAAAAGGTGCTCCAATTCTCATGTCGCAAGGCATGGCAGAATATATGGAAGATCATATCTGAGGGGTCTCTTGAAGAGCTGTCTTTAAAGATCCCGCAACTTTCATCCTTGTTCGTAATTAAGGGACTTGGAAGTTTTGGATATCAAGAGATCCACACTACAGTGAAACAAGTCATCTTAAGGAGGGAGCATGAGAAAAAGTTCCAGTAATATCTGATCAGAGTGAGGATGCTGAGCAATATCAGCGAATTTGATGTTGTAGTGTCCTAAGCTAAGGCTAATCATGCTAAAAAGGTGAAGGATCTGAAGATTAAAATCACGTAGAAATTTTTTCAATAAATTCTCCTTCAGCAATAGCTAGATGTCGTTACTGGGGAACTTTACCAGCTTAATAATTCATTGGAAGGAGTCCAAAAGAATGGTATGAAAGCAATCGCAGATTCCAAAAAACCACTCCATCAAGCTGAAAAGAGTGAAGCTAGTTCAGTGAATGAACTTCAAGTGGCTACTGATGAAGCTCGGGATTTCGTAAATCAAATGAAAAGTTATGTTGGAAGACTCTTTTAATTATTAAAAAATAGAAGATACTCTAATCTGTAGATTTTCTTCTAATCAAGAGCAGCAATGAAAAATACATTTCATCCTCAATCATTTGTACCTGCATTCTCTTACTAACTACTTAAATTTTTTTACCTATGACAATGGGCCAAGTAAGCATAGTTTTATTTTTGCTATGATTATACAAAAAACCCCACAAACTTTGCATCTTTTTTATTCCTCAATATTGCCTAAATCATACAAAATGTACGTTTAGAGAGCTAAGACTCGACTTTTTGTCAGAGTTCCTTTTACAGGTTTCCAATTTAATGAGTACCCTGTCTCTTGTTGGCGGTTTAAATTCATGCCTGTCAGACATAAAAAATGCTAATGTTTAAGGTCGAATAGCTTTGAACGAATGGATAAAAATTGACTCAATTCCTTGATAATTTGTTTGAAAACATATTACCACATTCATGTATGGGAGAAAATATGTAAACTATGACTTAAGAAATTTTGAATCTGAGGGGTGATATAAAAAAATGGTTAAAAGGCATTAGAGGAAGTATTTCCTAGGAGTGAAGTTACCACTATTTGAAAAACCCGTTAGGGGGTTGAATTATGTAGGGCCATTTAAGGGCATTGGCTGCATAGTCAAAAAATAGCATCTTTTTTATGACAGATATTTTATGTAGAATACTTATGCAAGGCCACCTAAGGGCTCGTGCTGCATAGTTAGGCAAAACAACTCTCAGAAATTTTACTTATCTATTGCTAAAATCCAGTGAAAGTTTACGGAGATTCAAATTTCCCAAATCATAGAGTCTGTTTTATGGAGAGAGGTACTTGAATATGGAGAGGATATTCCCAATCAAGTTTGTTAAAGAATTGGATGAATTACACTCCTATGAAGGTTTGAACCAAACATAGGGAAGGTAAATATAAACAATAGACTTGAATACTTTCAGATCATGAAAAAGAGTATTGGACAAATTTTTAAGGATGGTTGTCTTTACGGATCCTTACATATTGTTGTTAAAAAAAATAAGGACTAATGAGGTTTTCCCCCAAAGAATGAACAAACCCATTAGGGGGTTGAATTATGCAGGGACACCTACGGGAATTGACTGCATAGTCAAATAATAGCATCTTTGGGATGACAGGTCCGTTATGTAGACAATTTATGCAAGGCCGCCTAAGGGCACGTGCTGCATGGTCAGGAAAAAGATTTCTCGGGTATCAGGCATTTTGTGACCAGAAGTAAAGAAAAGTGTTATAGAAATCTGGAAGTATTTAAGGTTAGGAGTATGACACATAAAAAATGGGTATTGTCCAATCCATGAAGGAGATACGTAGACCAATACTGATCATAATCATGATTTTGTTGGGTCCAGAATTGAGATGCTGGACTTCACTACATATCTCATTAGGATGATAATAAAGACAAAAATAGTTATTGAAATATAGTTTAACGTCATTTGGGACGAGAGCATAGGAGATATTATTATGGGGTTGTAGATCTTGGACCATAATTAGGGAGACACATTGTATGTTTGTTTTAAACCTGATGTGAATAATGACCAGGGTTTTCATACCACATTCATGTGCTCGCAGGGGGGAATTTTCAGCCAAGGGACTGAATGTGGAGGTTGGGGTTAGGCCCAAAGACTTGGGTCTAGATTCGAGGGATGCTTGAATGTTCCTACGTATCCCATAGGGATGGGAATCAAGCCATACATAGTTCTTGAAATACCCTCTGTACAGATTTTGTTCGTAAATGTGAAGGGTGAAAGGGGACTTTAGTGCAATGATGGTTGGACCCAAGATTAAAGGTTTGGGCAGTGTCCTGTATGCCCTTAGTCCTTGGAATATGACATGATTAGAGATCAATTTCAATAATGATTCCCCCTTAGGTGAGGGTGTCATATACGGTTGTAGTTTATTTTTATACAGGACAAAAGTACAAATAGTTTATGGTCATATGCATGGACCGGTGCTGCACAGTTTAGCATCATGTAGCTAGGATTTATTGCTATGAAATTTAATGTCTTGAAGCGAGGACAATGGGGGACTGTGTAGTTTAACGTCATATAGAAAGGACGATGGTGAACCAATATGAAGATATTGGTTTTGGGGGGCTTCACGGATCAACATTGTATGAGATGGAGGTGAACCGACATGAAGATATTGGTTTTGGGTTTGAACCTCGGGGGTTGCCTACATACCCATCCTAGAAGGAAAGGATCAGATTCTACATAGTTTGATTGCGAATGAATTGGTGGCCGAGTTGTACTTGAGGACAATGAACTGAAGATGGTGTTGGGACTTACACGTGGTTAGCATCCCAGAGAGGGTGTTATGGTTGAAGCTTACTCTCAGCTCATGTGAGTCATTCTCGGTGTGAGAAATAAGAGGTAGTAATAACCCTAACAATGCATAGTTTAACATCATGTAGGGCGTATTAAGGGACTTTTTCACAGTTTAAACGTCATGTAGGATTAACATGTATAGTTTAACGTCATGTAGGACGTATAAGGGACTATTTACAGTTTAACATCATGCAGGATGATATGTGTACAGTTTAATGTCGTGTAGGATGATAAAGGGGGACATTTTAACATCATGTTGGACGATGGAGAGAGCTATGCAGTTTAATGCCCTGTAGCAAGGACAAAAGGGACCGTGTAGTTTAAAGTATTGAAGTGAAGACTATCGAGTGTATTTGTGTTACACAAAATAATTCTTCAAGAATCTTGCATTGGTTGGAGTTGTATTGAGTTCTCCATCCATTGAGATTAAACAATAAGATCCATTGGAGTAGACCTTATGTATTGAGTAAGGTCCTTCCCACTATGGATCAAGCTTTGTTGGTTTCTTTCCTGGTATCATTGAAGTTATGAGGACCAATACCAATTCTCCTTGAATGAATGAATGAAGATGAATTTTTTTATTGAAAGCTCGTGCTATTCGATTCTGATAGACTTCCAAGTGGTTTAGGGTGCACAATCATTTTTCATCTAATCGTTCCAATTCATCAATTCGCTTATGAGATTGTTCATTTATGGATGACTGATCACAAATGGATACTCTGAGTGAAGGTAATTTAACCTCAATGGGAAAGACTTCTTTTGTTCCATATACCAATGAATATGGAGTTGACCGCGTAGCAGTGAAGGTGGTGGTCCAATAAGCCCATAAAGCATGAAAAATTTTATCCGGCCATGATTTCTTATCTTTATCCACCATCTTTTGCATTATATTTGAAAGAGTATAATTGAAGACCTCTATTTGGACATTGGACACTGCATGATACCGAGATGAATGGTTGGATTTGATGGTGTATTCTTGATACAACTTTCTCACCTCGGATAAATAGAATTTGGTTCCATTGTCCATCAATATGGTATGAGGGACACCAAATCTGGTAATGATGTTAGATTTGACAAAGCTAACAATTATTTTAGAATCGAATTATTTGAGAGGTATTTCCTCTGCCCATTTGAAAAACAAGTCAGTAGCAGTAAGAATATACTTAAACTTCTTGGATATAGGTAGAGGATAAGGTCCTACTACATCCATTCCCCATGTGTCAAATGGCCACGAGTATTTAGCTATTTGAAGAAACTTTGGGGGTTGATGAATGAAGTAGGCACAAACATGGAATGAATGACACTTCTTAGTGAAATCAACACAATCTTGCATCATTGAAGGCCAGAAGTATCCAAGCCTTCGAATTTGACCAGAAAGTCTATGTCCAGACTGGTGGGCACCACAAACTCCTGCATGAACTTCCCTCATGACAGCCATTGTCTCTTCACCATCAATAAATCTGAAGAGAATTCCATCAAAACCTCTCTGGTAGAGAATTGTTTGGTGATCAGGGCTATCATAAAGAGTAAAATTGACCACACGTCATCAGACCTGTTCTTTCCCGGCTCTATCAGGTGGGAAGGTTCCATTTTGAAGGTATTCCCTGATAGTTGTCATACATCCTGTAGTATGACCATATGGTTCAGAAATGGGACTGAGTTCATTGATTTCCTTTGTTCTGATCTCAACAAAAGGTGAAACTACACGATGGTGGGCAATACTGATGATTGTTTCATCCCGATTTTGATCTACCAGGGCTGTGGCTACATTAGCCAGTGCATCATCTTGGGCATTTCGTGATCGTGGGACATAAGAAAATGTCGATTACAAAGGAAATTCCGCCATTAACTCTCTAGCATAATCACATAAAGGGATTAACTCTTCCTTTCTAATTGCATAATCCCCATTTATTTGTTTTATTTCCAAATCTAAATCACCTTTTTACCTTCAAGTGATTCACCTGAGCCTGAAGTGCCAATTCCAAGCCTGTGATGAGAGCTTGATATTCTATTTCACTGTTTGTACCACCTTCCTACAATAAGAAGGAATAGGGTAGCACTACCTTTTCTGGGGAAATAAGCACAATTCCTAACCCAACATTGTTGAATTTGTGATCTTCCATTTTCTTCCCTAATGGACTTCTAGAGGCACCATCAAAGTACATTTCCCATTTTTGAGGATTATCTTGAATAGAGAAGACTTCCTCATCAAGAAGATCAATATTTAAAGATTCATCTTCTAAAAATGTGTGTTCAGTAAGGAAATTGGCCAGAGCATGGCCCTTTATTGCCTTTTGAGGCACATAATGGATATCAAACTGCTGAAAAATAACTTCCCACCGTTCTAGATGTCCTGTAAGCATTGGATGAATAAGGATAAATTTAAGAGGGTTATTTCTAGATACTGATTGGACCTCAAGATGTTGCAGGTAGTTTCTCAATTTCTGAACTGCAAATATTAATGCCAGGCAGCACTTTTCAATACTTGAATATCAAGTTTCTGCCTCAAGCATAGTCTGACTGAGATAGTAAAGGTTGTTTTCATTCCCAGCATCATTCTTTTGGGAAAGGAAGGCACCCAATGATCTCTCTAATGTTGTCACATATAGAATAAGTGGTCTTCCTTCAACTGGAGGCATTAATACCGGTGGACTCAAAAGATATTTCTAGAGAATATTGACTGCTTCTTGATATTATTCAGTCCACTAGTAGGTGACTCCCTTCTTCATTAATCTAGTGAAGGGTAAACATTTTCCTGCAAAATTGGCGATAAAGTGCTGAATATAGGCCAAGTGTCCATGAATTCCTCTTAATTATTTTAAATTTTTTGGAGGTGACATACTAAGGATTAATTTTTTTTCTCCGGATAAACTTTGATACCACGATGGCGTACAACAAAGCTGAGAAATTTTCTCGAGGTTACCCTGAAAGCACATTTCAAGGGGTTCATCTTCAAATTGTGGTGTCGAAGTTTATTGAATTTGATTTCCAGATCGTTTAAGTGATAAGAAAATTGTCTGGATTTAACCACCAAATCATCCACATAACATTCAATGAATTTCCCTAAAAGGGTTTGAATATATGGTGTATGGAACATTGATATGTTGCACCTACATTCTTCAGGCCAAAGGGAATTACCCGATAGAAAAACACACCTTGAGGAGTTGTGAAGGCTGTAGACTCTTCATCTTCTGGGTCCATTCGTATTTGATTGTACCCAGAGTAACCATCCATGAAGGAAAGAGCTTCATAGCTAGATGTTGCATCAATTAAGAGTTCTGTGATCAGAACAGGAAAATCATCCTTGGGACAATGCCTATTAAGATCTCTGAAGTCAATGCATACTCTAATTTTTCCTTTCTTTTTTTTCACAGGGACAATATTAGCCAGCCATTTGGGATACTAAACTTATCTGACGTAATTATCCTTTATAAGCTTATAAACTTCAGATTCAATTTTAGAGGCATAAGTTGGGTGTGTTCTTCTTACTGCTTGCTTGAATCCTCAATGTTCTACTGGAAAACCCAAATATGAGTGGCAACATTGGGATCAAGACCCAGAATTTCAGTATAATTCCAAGAAAATACATCTCGATTTTTCTTTAGAAATGAATCATATATTTCTTGCTCTTCAAGAGTCATGGATGCACTAATTAAAGTGGGGCGTGGATCTTTTTTTTGTACCCAGATGTATTTCTCTAAGTTCATCCATAGTGGTAGAGATACCCTCTTCAAGTATTGGAGGAGAATCCCTGAGATCTTCTTCTTCTTCTTTAATATGGGTGACTTCCTCTGTTTCTACTTGCATAGTATATGACGAAGCAGAAT
Organism: Viscum album; assembly: GCA_963277665.1. Classification (NCBI taxonomy): domain Eukaryota; kingdom Viridiplantae; phylum Streptophyta; class Magnoliopsida; order Santalales; family Viscaceae; genus Viscum; species Viscum album. The sequence continues at coordinate 183,289,206 of OY728143.1, forward strand.
TTCCATGGTCCGGGGAGAAGTTAAAATTTGAACTTCTTGAAGAAGAGGCTTCCATTTATGACCTTATTAATGATGGAAGGTCTTCATGGGGTGATAGAGAGTAGATGATGGATTGAGAATCGACATCATTATTTTCCTCTAGTATTGCTCTAACTTCTTTTGATATAGTTGATGAAGTATAGAATTGTTGGATTTTAGCGGATGAAATGAAGACAAATCAATTTAAGCTCCCATCATTTATTAGTGAATCAACAATTTCTCCCATGTTTTCTGGCTCAATTTCTGTAATTGACATTATGGAAGTTTCCATATGAGTGTTCGGATTTAGGTCTATCCTATCAATTTGACTGATAGGCAACACATAATATGTACTCATCTGTATGAATGGGTTTATTTGAATCTTTTCCAAACCACTTGGAGCATTAATTTTGGTAACCTTCTTTGTCGTGGATTTTTCCTTTCCTTCCATGTTGTAAAATTCTGCCTCAATGTATTGAGATTCACATGTTTCGAATGGGGATTTGTCACCATACAATGTCCCAATTTTACCATTGAAACAATATTTGAGACATTGATGGTATGATGAAGGTACATTCGTATGTTGATGTAACCAAGGTCTTCCAAGAAAAATGTTTAAGGCTGTGTCCTAATGAACAACCATGAAATCTGAATTAGATACAAGGTCTCTAAACTGAATTATGAGTGTAATTTCGCCCAGAGGTTCTTGTTCATTCTTATCGTATCCTTGCAACATCAAAGTAGAAGGAGATAAATCATATTCGGTAAGGCCCAATCAACGAAGTGTGCAAATAGGAATGACATTGACCCCTAATCCATTATAAATGAAATCTTGTCGGATGTCTATATCAGTGACTTTTACAGATAGATGCAAAGGTCTGATATGTCCATGTACAACATCGTCTTCATCTTCATCTGTAAAAGATATCACTACATGGAATTTTGCAAGATCATTCTCTATATGGTAGACCTCAGCCACAAAAAATTCATTTTCGAATTCTTGAGGACTTCAAAAAGCCTCAATAAGCACCTTCTGAAGATCTTTTGATGGATTAAAGGTATCTAGAATTGATGACTTGGCATGTACTTGGGAGAAATTTTTCAAGACATCATGCTTTTGGTCGAAAGGTCTGTGTTTCAAATCATGAAAATGTGGTTTTGCAGGTTCCTTGGAAGTTGATTCATTGGCAGTAGATGCATCCCGTATCAGCGTAAGAATTGGAAATACTCTTGGATTTGGTAAATTAGACCAACTAGGTCTATCTATTTACTGAGAGGAAGAATGTGTGACCTCTAACCGATCATCCAAAATAACTGTGTTAGGACCGAATCTTCCATGTGTGGAAGAACATTCTTGTTCCTGTTGATCCTGCTGAAGGGATTTTCCATGATTTTCTGCCACATATACAGTTCTAGTAGGCGTAGGATTAAAATAATGGCTTCTGGAATATCCATGTCTTCCCCTGTATCCTAAACCTCTGTCTCTTCCTCTAACTCATATGTTAGATACAAGAAATTTAGACTCATCGTGATTGAAACTATCATTGGCATAGGGATCCATTAAATTAATCATGATAACACACCCAAAGATCAAGTGTTCATCTGATGTATATTCTTCCTGATGAACAAGTTCAGGTTGTGCCATTTGGTGGGGTGGTGCCCAGCTTTTGAAGCAGATGGCATAAAATCTACCAGAGTCAAAGACAACGTAGGCTTTGAAATGAGCTCATATTCTTCTGACTGCTCTTCTTCCTTCAAATTACGCTGCTTCTTTGAGGATTTTCCTTCTGATAAAGGGGGTTTTGTTGTGGAATTCATATCATAAGACACAATTGGTTGATTCAATTGTGTTCATAAAATGGCATGACTTTGGTTGATCATTTTCCTGACCATCCAATCATCATATTTCTAAGCATTTTTACTGACTTCATTCCACTCGCCTTCTTCCTCGGTATCAGTAGCAGTAACACATGCTACCTGGGGTGATGAACCTTTCAATTTTACATGTCTAGACTCCACCATATTTTGCAGGTGGTCTTTAAAGACAAAACACTCATGAATGGGATGCCCCAACATCTGATGAAATAGGAAATTGTTGGGGAGGTCTTCATATCCTTCCTTGTTCAGCCTTTTGGGACTTGGAAACTAAACCAGATTGTTTTCTGTAGCCAAGATGAAGTATCCAGGAACTTTTTCATTCCGGAAAGAATAAAATTTGTACTTCAAATCTTCAAACTATTTCTGCCTTAGATCTCTTGGATCATCTTGATGAGGCGTCCATTGTTGTTGATGCTCAGAATGTGGAGCCCTTCGATATGATGAAGTTTTTGAAGTGGAAGCAGGTACAGGTGCTTGTTTAAGTGTAACTGTAGCAGTATCTGCATTCCCTATTCTCCTTCTTAGAACTGATGGAATTACACGGGTTTTAGCCTTAGTCTTTATAAGAGAGTCTTCTATCTGCTGAGTGATTCAAGTAAGGACTTAGAACCCTCCTACAAATTTCACAGGGATCAACGGTGTGTGTAATTCATCATTCAGATTTTCCACACAGATTGGCAAAAATTCTTCTTGAGGGAGTGCTAAACATAAGGAATATTTTAATATTTTCCAATTAGAAATGAAATCTAAAACTCTTTCTTTTTCCCTTTTCTTAAAATTGGTAAGATAAAAAATGTCATCTTTGGCAATTTTGAGCTGAATGGAAGAATAAATCATTGACTGAGATCTTCCCATCTATTAATTGACTGAGATTGCAAACTTCTATACTAGAAAAAAGAACTTCCTTGTAATGATTACACAAAACACCTGATCTTAACTACTTCTTGTTGTTGAGGAGTTCCCATCACAGGATCACAACGAGAAACAAAATGTGTTAAGTGTTGTTTTGGATCTCCCAAACCATTAAAAATTGGGAATGTGGTATTCTCAAAATTTGATGGGGGAGGGATTGAATCCATCCATTTAGGGTAAGATCTCTTTTCTGGTTGAACATGTGCACACTTTCCTTCCATATCTTCCAACTAAGCTGTTAATGACTCAATGGTAGTCATTAATGTTTGAGAAACATCTGGTTTAGCTTGGACCAGAGCGGGTGCAATAACTGGATTTTGGACGGGTGTGGTGACTGGTACTGCCACTGATGGTAGTATTGCCAGTTGTTGTTGCGTATGACCCGTAGGATTAGACCTGTGAGGGTGTACCTGCAAAGGGGGCTATTCTTGATCCATCCCAATAACTGTAACAAATTTCCTTGATTGATTAACTCTAGAATGATTAGGAGGAAGAATACCTTGATGTAGTTCTGCATTTAACCTCCTTAATTCCCTCATTTCTTCTTCTCGTTGTGCGAAACCTGCCACTAATGAGATTGATTGGCCTTCTCGAGAGGGAGGTTGGAATGTAACTTGACTTTTACCCTTTTTTATTTGGCATGTTCCTTTATGGAGTATAGAAGAGCATTACCCAAATTAATGTCTTGCCCTTGGGCAACCCTATGTCTTCTGTTACACACACCTCCTTAATTCTTTTCAATAGCTTATTGAACAACAACTTCTTCATCTGATTCCTCTGAGTGAGCCTCATGTCCTAGGGGATTAGTGACAACGAAATTGATGACATTTATCGATGAATAACTCATTTCAGCCCTTCTGTTAGTGCTTCTGTGATATTTTCTTCTTCCATGTCCTTTATGAGACATTGCCTCTTATTTGGTTGATCCCTCAGGAACTTCTTGATGAACCGTAATTTGGAGTAAATCTCCTGATAATTTAACTCTGTGTTCCTCTTGTGGCTTCTTCCCTGATTGATAGAAGACTGACTTTCATTGAGGAAGAGATTGAGAATTTGAAAAACTCCCCAGTCCAGTGGACTGGGGCTGTTCTTGTTTTTATTTCTCAACTCCTTGAATCCTATCACTTGATCCTGATGGTTGGATTAAAAGAGTCCCCAATTTGGCAAGCTAATGTGGCTCTTGAGCTGCTACATCTGAAAATTTCTTTAAATCTCTCCTAATTTTGCGGACTTTAGTCTGAAAATTAGCTAGATTCATCATCCAACATCCACTCAAATCACATGGCTCAGATGAATTTTGGATTATTTCTGAAAATTCTATCACCTGATGATGTGCATGATCTAAATGAGAACCCTATTCAATATTCTCATTTTTATGATGCAAGAGTAATTCGACAACTTGTTCTTTATATTCCTGACTTTGGGAAGAACTACTTGAGGCATGTTCTTGGTCAAGATTTTGATTACACACAAAACCAGTTAGATGTGGCCAGCCATGGGCAACAACATTGCATGAGACCACTTTTGGCGGGCTTTGTTAACTGGACAGCATAGTGGAATGAAATGCTCCATGAACACTCCATCCCCTGAAATGAATACCAGATGGGGCATTGGTAATTAATTTGAACAACCTTTTTAATGCACCAAGGCATGAACGCTGAAGGGATATTTTCTTCTTTTCAACCTTTGGATGTTGGGAAATTGAGAGAGATTCCATGTCAATTTGGCGTTCCAACCCTTCTATTATCTTGACATGATTTTTATATTCATTATAAGATAATATATTCTCTTTTAAGTAACAAAGAGTTTTCATTTTGTTGAGACAAATATTGTGAATACAATCTTCTGTCAATGTTTCTGGAATATCATACTGAGAGTCAGCCAAAGGCCAAAACATGACTAGTATTTCACATTTTTCCAGTTGTTTTCTCATATTCAGCACTTCCTATTTTTCATTTGATAAATATTCTTCAACCTGATTAGACCAAAGCTGGTTCTTCTTTGTTGCTTCATCAAATTCAACCAGATTGGTAGAGAATTCATTTGTCAAATTAGAAGATGAATGACCTAGGGGTCGTTTGGAGAATGACCTACGGTCCGGGCTATCTTCTGATTGAGAAAGTATTTCACCTATTAGTGGTAAGGCATCAGACATGACGGGCTTCATATTTTCAAGTGCCTCAAGATAAGAGGGATTACTCGTTACTACATTTTCCATTGAAGAATTTTCCAGGAAATGCGAATCACTAATCAATAGAGGACTTTCGCAGATAAATTCATTATCATGGGGAGGACCACCATAGTGGGATACAACAAAATATGAAACCTCTTATTCCTTGGACTTCTAGCCACATAGAGGGTTATTGTGGCTCTCATCTAAAGATAATACTTCGAGATTGATTAAATTATCATGAAACAAGCCCACATGAGGAAGTGTCTGATGAAGATATTCGGAATTATTGTTGTTACTTCCGGAATCTGGAAATGAGAGAGTATAATCATGAGTTGAAAAAGACAATTGTCTTAAGGCTTCAAGAACTTCACCGTTGAGCAAGGCCTTAATGTAGATTGGCTCTTGATTTTTCAATTGTCTTGGATGGGTCTTTTTTTGGATGCCTTCTTACTCACATTGGAAACCACTTATTCATGAACGTGGTTATTATGGACAGGTGTATGTGCCTACTCAGGAGAAATGGTCTGGTTAGGCTGGTTATCTCCATTTAAATTGGTTGTATATGCCCAACATGATTGTTCGTATGACATGGGGGATTATGCCCCCATGACCCTTGTGGACTGGAAAAGAGGTGTGTATATACTCCGGAGTGGCATTTTGATGAGTCACTCCACTAATAGAGATAGATTTATGTTTCTTTCCTAGTGATGTCGCTGAAGTTTTTATAATATTCTGAAAAGTATCTAAAATATGGGTAGGGATTTGCTTCTTCTCTTTCACCATTGTCAGAATGGGCTTGGTGACTTCAGCTACCAGAATAGGAATATATGTCAATTCCGTGTTTGGAGTAGGTGTGTGTTCCTTCTCCTGTCCTCTTTTTCCTGTCAGTGAATTCTGACAGTACTCATCTGTGGGGAAAGAAAGTTGTGTCTGCCTCCAGTTTGTCATTGGAACCTTCCAATTGACATCTCTAGGTGCTACCAAATGAGACTATTGGTTAGCTTGATGAATCGTAGGTGTATGTTCTTGTTGACTGTTCTCCACCAAATATGATTTATGAACATCCTTTAAGACTGGAAGACGAGACTGGAGGCAGAATTGATGAGTATAAGCAGGTTTATGTGCATGTTTATAGGTGGTCACCACATTTGATTGGTGAGCTCCTTTGGATGCAGTCAAACGATCCTGCTGACTAGTTGATAAATTATAAACAGGTGTATGTGCCTTCCTATAGTACTCTGCCGGTATTTTCTGGCGGGATTGGTGTGCTACTGCCAGACGATTCTGCTGAGCAGTGAAATCAGGACAGAAAGATGTATATGCTCGCTTGTTGTTTTCCATCAAGTCAGATTGATAGACTTCTCTGGAAGGGGAAGAGGTAAGAACTTTCTCCATGTTGGTCTAATTTTTCCACTGACAGTTCGTCTTTCATGCTCGGGTCTGAGGGACCTGAGCAGAACATCTAGCTGTGATACCCTAATCATGTTGAGGGTGCACTACCGCACGAGTCTGGCGGCGATTGTTGGTGGGAGTCCTCAGGAAGGGCTCTTTTATTCTTTAACTAAGGCCTTGATTCACCTCTTAATTCACCTCCTTGTAATATGGAAGAGATTGGTTGTTGTGTTACAGGGATAACGACCCGAAATGGTTAGAGACTGTGGTTGGCCCCACCTGCTTTATGACCACTGGTCATTGCTGTCCAGACAACCAGGGTGAGTTATTAATTTGGAGGGATTGTCGAGTGGCCTCCAGAGTCGGGATGTAACTGTGTTGATGGTATTCCCTCACCAATGCATTTGAGACCCAGTGTTGAAGGTGCTGAGTAGGTGATTTCGACCTTAGAGCGGACGAGGATCCAGCAGGAGTAGCGGGCGAGACATTCACAGGTGTGAATTTTAAAGAAGCCATTATGTGTTGCAGAGAGATCTTGGAAAAGAGTGACTATTTGATATAGCAGATGCAATCAAGATAGGTTGGTCTAGACTACATATTTTGGATGAACACATATGTGTTTGGTTGCTTTGTTGGCCCTCATATTGAGTTTAATAGGGTCCTAACAAAATAAGTAAAACATCATTTAACTTTGTTAAGGATTCACGTTGGGTTCACCATTTTTTTCTTCTAGAAATGGGGATGACCTTATTTGTTTAAGGTTCAAACATACCAATCGGTTTCTAATGGGTTTATTCGTAGAACCGGAAACATCCAATGATTCTATATCCATTTGTACCTATGTTCCAAAGGTAGGTGCTCATGAGTTGTGGGCAGATGAGGCTTAAAAATTTTCATTGGTCGAGAGGATGGGAGGTCAGACTCATTACAGCTTTTTGGGAGGAATTATTGTCTACTCTGGGACCCTCTTATACATTTAAGTTATGTTCATGAATACTTATTAATTCACCAATTATAAAAATTAGTTTTCCTTTAGATTTAGCAATCAATGATAGATATGTATGGGAATTAGAAAATATTTTATATGTATTTGAGGTTCTTCATTGATGGAGAATCATCCATGTGTATTAGAGATCCTTAGTCAATGGTATCCTTCAATACATTATATAGAAATATCTTGGTCATTATGATGGCCATGTTGGTTTTAAAGCTACTCAGTGGGGCACTTGGAGTTTATTTTCATTCAGAAATATAGGGATTAATTCAGAGTTGGGATCGTACCCGCAGATGGGATTCCTATGTATCCTCATTAAAAAGGAATCAGAACCCATGTAGTTCGATTATAAGGGTATTGTTTAACGTCATATGGGATGAAAAATAATCAATGAAAGATGGTCTTGAACCTTTTAAAGGCTTCCTATGTACTCTAATTTTAAGGCATAGATCAAAGTCCACGTAGTTCAGGTAAAGAAATAAGGGGTTTATGCATGGTTAATGGCCTAGGAAGAGATTTCATGATTACTTTTACACTCTAAGCTCGCGTGAGTCATGATCGGTGTGAGAAACAAGAGGTATCAGTAAATTTGAAAATGGTTCCATTAAAGATGAAGACATGAGAAATGATGTGGGGCTTACGTATGTATGACTTCCCATGTAGACGAAGACCAGGACTTACTTTAGGAAAGAAGCCCAAGAGTAGGGTCCATAAAGGTATTTGTACATTATAGAGATTTTGAGTTTTAACTAGGGGCTTACTCCTAAAAAGGAGGCCTAAATTTATGATTGGGGTTTATTCCTATGAAGGAGGCCGAAATAAAAAGAAATTAAGATTGGTTTTTAGTCCTTAGGAGGATTCCCAATTAAATGGAACTTATAACATGGGGCTTACTCTTGATAAGGAGGCCCAATGTTAAAGGAAATTATGACCGGGGCTTACACCTCAGAAGGAGGCCCAGGTTAAGGGGACTTGAGACTTGGGGATTACTCTTGAGAAAGAGGCCCAAATCAAAATATCTTCTCATATCAAAGGATGAGGTTATATAGGAAAACCCCTAACCATGGTGACATAAAGATTTTAAGTCACATGTTTTTGAGAGAGGTTCTCATAGAATTCCTTTTAGATAGAGAATCCAACAAAGGATCCATTCCCTAAATGGCATTGAATAAGGTTTTGAAGGATCTGTCTTGAAGAGGAGAGGTCGATTTGAGGAAAGGAGGTGACTAGGAAGGAGGTGCACAAGTATTGTTCTGGCGTTCAAGTCCTGGTCACAAAAGTAGAGTTTCATGACATGAGTCACCTTGGGCAACAAATATTCTATATGGTAATACTTGGGCAACATTGAACTCAAGCCCTTAGTATCATCCCTAGAGCCTTCCAGAAGGGTGGCGCACAAGTTCCCTTGAGAGGGCAAGGTGGCGTGCAATTGTCTTCATTTACCTTATGGGATGGACACTTAGGCGCACAAGTATTTATGAGTTCTAACACTTAGTCCTTATTCATCCTCTTTATAGATTCCCTTCTAGGTAAAGAATTACCTTAGAAGTGTTTGGAAGACGTCTGACAAAGACTTGGTTGACAAGAGCTTCAATCTATGTTTTGGAAAATTCGCCTCCAAAATGGGGGGCCCACATGGGATATTTATAGGCCACAGGTCACCTTTGGCGAAAAAGAGAATAGGGCACGCAAGTGACTTGCGTGACCCATATGTGGCTTCCAAGTGACCTGTGCGGCAAGAAGAAAACTTGTGTGTCTCCTTATTAATGTGTTCCTTGTTCATGCCTTTGTCAATTTTTTAGGTTCTTCAAAGGATGACTCTCTTTGTTCTTAAGGTATTCCCCTTTTCCATTCATTTGGACTTTGTGACGGAAAGCAGCATCAATAATGACAAGAATAAATAATATCATACTAATTGAATTCAGAATGATATAAATATTAATAAGTTGTAAATGTCTTAATATAAGATAACATACAGTTATATGTGTTATATCCTAGTTTTTATAAAGACAATAAAACCCCTAATTGATAAATTATGGCTATTTCTAAGTGAATATATTGTTTTTTAAAAAATAGAATAATTTATTATTTAAAGACTTTCCATAAGGTTTAAAATGTAGGTAACCCCTCAGAATATTCTGTGGAATATTTTTGTAGTTTGGAACTGAGATACAATGATATTCAGGTGCCTATTGATTCTCAAAGTATAATAAATAAAAATATTCTTTATATTATATTATTCATGGGATAATTTTTCCAAAATAATTGGGTATCTCCCAAATGTAGCATCGTATGAGAAATCTGAGACCACCGTTATGTCTGAAATGAGAGGTTTACCCTATGGGCGATATAAAATGTATTCCCATCAGGTGTGTGGTAAGGGATTAGATGAGGATGCATTATTTAATATTTTTAGGATATTATTTATTTAAAAAAATTAATATATCACAAATAGTGCATTATATTAGATATCAAAGAACCACATTAGATCTAAGATGAGTGTATTACCCTAGGCATGACCTAAAGTTTGTTTGCGTTGGACATTTGGTATGATTTCATGTGGGGATAACATATTTAATATTTTTATTATATTATCAATATGAAAATAATTTAACACCACTCAAAAAATGCATTGTATGAGAAATATAATACATATGATAGGTATAGGATGATGGGTTTACCATAGGTGTGACATAACTTTAATGAACATTGAGAGTTTTGTTAGATCACTCAGTAGGTTCTGTTTTTTTAAAAAAATTATTCAATAATTATTATTAATATATTTATTAAATCATTGGGGGTTTCTTTTCTTACCCAAAACACACAAAAATTCATTAATGGACTATCCATGATTCTAAAAGCTTTATAAAAAGAGTTTTGATATATTAAAACCAAAAACATTATAATGAGATATAATTAAACACCTCGTATTAATATTTTGATTTAAATGGGAAATTAATATTGGTTTTCAATTTTTAGTATAAGAATGTGCATAGGGGTTCTATGAAAAAGGTGAGACCTTCCATATCGAAGTTCGATTGGTCCTTTTGAATCTGATCAATCTGAAACTCCCAACAGATGACTATCGATTCCTTGGATTGATGATATAGGCAAGCAGAGTTGTTTTCTTCCTTGTTGTGTTATTCCCTAATAATAAATATGTGGTTTTTTTCTTATTTTTCATTTACTACTTTATTATTATTATTCCGTTTTTCATATGATATAAAATATCTAGAAGAAAATTTGTAAGGATAATAAAATAATAAACCTAGCTAATATTAATTATAATCCCAAAATATTATCACAATATAATTTTAAAAATAGAATTAATTATTATTGATTAAGATGCTTTCATTGGGGTGACTCACCTTGCGTGTTAATGGGTGTTGGAATTCATCTATTACCTTGAATTACCACTTTCTAAAGGTAGGAATCTTTCATAACCCTCAATGGAAATTCCTACTCGTTGATCAAAATGGAAGGATAGGATTTTGTTTCTTCATTCCATGGATTCCTCCTTGGAATTTGTCTCCTAGTTCTTATCTATCTTAGAGAGTCAATTCCTATTTTGGGAAACCGTTCCCAGTTCCACTCTTTATGGGAACTGATCAATTACACTGCTTCTATCTAGAAATTCCAGTGGTTCTTAATATTGAATCAACCTTCGGTCAGGAAATTAGTCACCTTCGGTATCTTTGGATTGTCTGGATTTTGGTAACATTTTTTGCGTGTATTCTTCCTCAAAAATGGGTATCTCATGGGTGTATCTTGTTTGTAGGGCCGAAGGCATCCCATTTTGATCATAAGAAATCTAAAACCATGGGTGTATATCTTCCAAGGCTTTCACCTCAAGAATACCATGTTTCTTACAATATAAATGATTCCATTGGCACATATCATCAAATGATTTCACCTGGGAATACAATGTTTTTTTCAGGTAGCTTCCCCCATAGGTTCATTTCCTCTAAGGATTTCACCTCAGGAATAACAAGTTTTTCATTAGTTATGTATTTGGGTTGACAAGTTTAACATCTTGTAGATAAATAATTTCATGATCATAATTCCAAAATGAGGCATATCAAGAAGGTTCCCCCCAAGGAGGGAAGATATCACACCTAAAATTTTACCTAAAAATGGATCATAATTCCCTGCAGAGGCAGATCTGGGAGGTGTGTCCCATAAAGGGAATATGTCACACATTGAATATTGTTTAGAACACCCTTCTAGGAGGATTAGGTAGGTGAACCCCCTTGTAGGGGGCCCTAGTATTACCATTTTTTGGGATTAAACATCATATATTCATGCTACATAACCTGTTTAAGAGACAACAATCAAAACCCACATAGTTTGATGTCGTAGTTTAAGGTAATGTGATAGGACTCGTTCATGAAAATTAATTTCATGTGGTAAGAAGGCTTGTGTGGAAAATAGTGCATTGACGAGGGATTCAATGGGGATTACACATTGAAGATTCTCTTTAATAGAGTATTTCTCTTAGTATGAGTTTTTGTGTGGATTAGACAGGGAAGATTCCTCAGGGCTTCAAAAATAGTAATGATGTGGTTGAGGATTACACATGGGAGTGGGTTGAGGGTCCTGGAGGAGATGTTTTCTCCAAGGTGAGTGGCATGATCTTATCAAGATATTTGTTTGGAGAAGACCATGATGGATGTGGATGTTGGATTTGAACCTCAAAGAGGCTTCCTACAAATATCTCTTAATTTGGAATCAAATACCATTTAGATCAGAATGGGTTTGGGATTACAACTAACGAGGAGGTCAAATGGACTAGAGCATGTGGTTGGGGAATACATATAGTAACATCCCATATGGATATAGGTTTCATAAGTGTTTTTTTGGGTCTTATGCATTGAAGTATCCCATGAGGTTGGAGTTTTGGTAGATTTCATGGACTTTAATAACCTCTAGACCTATTTGAGATATGCTCTTGTTGAGAAACAAGAGGAAGCAGTTGACCTGATGCTCATGTCATGAATGGATGTACTAATGAGAGATGATGTGGGAATTTTTCATGTAATCTTTACAAGGATGATGTCATTCCATTTGAGGAGGATCAAATTCCAGGTGAAGAGGATATTGTCACCTGTTGGTTTAGGTATTGTGGATACCATCTTTTGACACTCACCGATAGATCATTTAGTGTTAATTGTATAGTATAAGGAAACGGGTTTACATCATGTGTTGCGGATATTGGTGATAGGTTTTTTTATGTCATGAAATTCATACATGGGAGACTCAAACCTCAACCATGGGACTTACATAACATCTACTAAAATTCCATTGTTAGGGTATGAATTTATAAATTCCATGATATAATGTTATAGATGAGTGGTCAATCATGATTTCTATGTTAGTGTGACTATACTGATAAGAAACACGGGTTAGTGTATATATGATGAGAAGAAAAATACAAGTGGGAATATTAGGCCACACTCGAAGTGGAGTTGGCCATATGAATGGGTGGAACATGTCAGATAGGTACTTGAGGTGAAGTTGAACCAGTTATAAATTTGGTTATGGATTTGTGCTCTCAACCTTTGTGAATAGGTATCATCAGAAGGGATGAAGCATGGAGAGGCCCAGGAAAGGGGCTTCATGAAGAATGGGGCTGCATAAACAGGTGATTCATGAATCTCAGTTTCTTCGTAGAGGTCATGGGCTTCATGAAAGAGTAAACTTCACAAAGTAGGATGACCCTTCCTTGAGATGAAGTCCAAGCTTGGGAAAGAAGTGTTTTATGAAGGCTGAATGCTTGATGAAACCTTAAGTTTCTCATAAGGTCACCTTCCATCATGAAGTGAATAGTTATTCATTATAGGTATCCTCACCATATGTGGAATCTTCCAAGAACACACTAAAGGGGTTTCATGAAGCCCAATTAAATTGGATGATCTATTTTTTGTATGGTTTGTGCTACATAGGTGCTTTGCGAATTAGGGGTAGTTTAGAAGATTAAAGGTTGAGGTAACCATACTATATGAATGGAATGAGGGAGATATTTTTTGGAAAAGGGTTTCATAGATTTTTGAATAAATTTTGGAAGAAATCTTGGGATTTGTGAATGGTTATAGCTCCTTCAGACTCATGACAGGATGCCATTATGGGATCACACAATTGGGAAGAGTCGTTGGAAACACATAGGGACTTTGTTCATCTTATTGAGTTTGTGAAATTATATTTGACTCACTAAGGGACTCCTTCTACCATCCCATGTCTTTGAAGGGGGTTTATAAGACAAGAAATCTGTGAGATCATGCCATTCGCAAAGAATTAGGGCTTTACAAAGTAAACTCTTAAATGGTTTTTTGGGCCATTTCGGCTTAGATTTTCAATGGACTGTCTGTGTCCCCCATGAATATTCTCATGTTATGCATTTTTGTTCCAAAAATTTCCACCCCCTCCCCCTCAAAGGGAGATGAAATGGAAAGGGAGAGTTTTAGATTATGATTTAGAATCACTGATGATTTGACATTTTTCTCCCTTTCACAAATATCATTCACAATTTCCATTCATGTTGTTTTATAGAATGAATCCTAATTGGTCCTCATGCCCATAAATAGTGCAAGAGTTCCCTAAAAATTATTGAACCTTTATACGATGAAAAAAAATTACTCTCTTTTAGTGAATATCTTCAACTCTGAAAAAATGCTTTCCAAACCCTACTTTTAGTGAACTAGACTTCTAGATATGTGTGGTGAACACTGCTAATTTAATGGAACACCGCAAATCACATCTTTTCATAAAAATAACTACGACCTAAAGCTATACAAACCAGCTCCATGAACTGGCCTCATAAACCATACTAAAAAATATATAAGTTTTGAATCCAATGGTCACTCAGAAAATCCATCATGATGTCATGTTGTGTAATTCACATATGTAATAGATGGAAGAAATAATTTTGACAAAGGAATTCATCCGAATCACCATGGACCAAGTGTCATTCCATGAAATTAAATAAAAGGCTATATAGGAATATCCATTGAAAATGAGTATGCTACTTTATGGATTCGGACTAAGATATGATGTCTTCATTATAAAAGTAATAAGGGGTGACCCAGCTTACTGGTATAGGGGATTATAGGGTTATTACTAGTGGAAGTAGTCCAATATGGGTCACATTTGGAAGGATCGGGTGCCCATCATTGGAGATCGTCTATATAACCATATAAAAAAATCAATGGGGAGATGTCATAGGATGATAGATTCCCACTATAGTATCAGAAACTTCTGAATGAATGTTTGGGATATTTGAAGAAGGGATGGAATGATGAATGGAATCTGTGTCTAGTTAAAAACATCATAGATGAGTGGGCCTAGGCCTATTCGACATTCTATTAATACTTAGAATTTGAGGTGGTGCTGAAGTGGTTAGGAATTTATGAGGAATCATGGGATTCAAAATTTCATGTTTACCTATAGCAAGAGATCATGCCTAATTTTTGATTATATGGTCACATGGGAGCAATACATTTCATCAGTATCATGGGGAGGTCAGAAACAACCTCTTGAACCTTTACCAAATCTTCAATATCCCAATCCTGATGGAAATTTATGTTAAATTTATCCTTGTGTAAAATATATGGGGGGAAGATAGTTTCTGAACATGGATATGGTGCTATTGGATTTTGTACTGGGTACCAGTGAAGAGAAGTTTAGATGTGGGAAGATCCCTTAATGTAGTGGTTCATGTACTTATTAATAAAACCAACAAAAGAACTCGCCTAAGGAGAGGATCTTGTGGATAAGTTACTCACTATGCCTCAAATGTGTCTTGGGGGATACCAATGGAGAAATTAGGGTGCATAATAGTGAATTATGGAGGTGATCCAGTGGAATCTATGGGGAGAGAGTTTTATAATGAATCTCACATCATATTCAGGCTTGTAGGATTTATCAAGATTCGCATTTCCTATTGCATGTTTCTAGTGAGGGTCTTTCTCGTGGAGGTGTGGCCAATCACTATTATATTGGAGGTGACGTTGGTGATGGGTAAATGTTTCAACCTAGGTATCCCAATGATATAGAATTTATACAAGGTACTTTAACATGTTAATAAAGGGAAGACGTCGCTACATGTGTACAGACCTTTTCAATGGTTGTAGAGTTGAGTGGACGCACACATGGGGAGTAATGAGTACTTGAGCCCCATTTCCCCTCCCCAACAGAAAATTTTTCAAGTGATTCTGAATATCATGGGAATTTGACCATTCAGGTTGGGTTCTTTGGAAGTTCTATATAATTTTATGTTGGTACAGAACTTCATGTTTCATCCATTTTACCTACCAATGGGGGTGGTGACCGATTTCAGAATAGGGACTGAGGAATATGTTTCATACCTCCTGGCCTTCTGAGGTGAGGTACTAGTACCAACAGTCCACTATGGTCTAGTTTTTGATCCATACAATCCACCCCAATTTGCAAGGAAATTTAGGTTTCAATAGAGATTCACCCCAAATGTGTACTCATATTTTTGTCATGAATTTCATCCTTTAGCGATGAGGAATCTATGGAACATGTTGATATATTAAGATAGAAAGATGAAAAATGGGGTTCCTCTATCCAGTGTTGAGTATGGGTTTACCAATGACTACACATATATTTGGGTGAATGTAAACCATGGTGTTATGCTGAGAAATCAGTCCAACCAAGACAATGAAAGGGAAATCACTCCACAATTGATACGGGGTTTGAATAGTGGATGGAGGGTTCCATAGAGTAAAATATTTTCAAGAGGGAAGGAAAAAAATCATGTCAAGCAGTTCATGGGTGTGAACAAGTAGGAGCTACAGGGAGAGGAACAACACCAGGCCCAAGCCTCCTAGTAAATAAGTAATGTGAATCAGGCGTGTATTCTGATATGATATCGAGAGTTCACATTCAATTCCAAGTAAATGATTGCATATTCCAAATTTAACTAATGACGTTGTATACCCTGATGCATGGGAGTTCAAGGGACTTCAAAATAAGATCACTAATTCTTATGGGGTGTGGAAGTATCTCATAAATTATGGGATAATCTTCACCGAGCTAGGCCATGTAAAGGAAGGTTTCTATACTCCCCATGCTGAAGTGATGTGGTAAATTAGGGAGCTGGAAGATATAGTATACTCCTAAGGTACTATGCATCCCTTAAACGATCGAGTGAGGATACTATTGGATATTTCTTCCCCCTTTTAATTCCCTCAAGAGTCATGTGGTTGTGGTCGAAGGTGGAGAATATGAATATTCCAAGGGGAAGACATCTATTGAATCTTAGAGAAAGGAATTCTTCGGATGATCATTTAAACTCACTAATATTTTCATTCTTTTGAACACTTCTCAATATTAAAGCTCATTTTCTGATCCTTCCTTTAATTACATTGGAATTTGTGAGTAATGGAGAAGTTTAAGACCACAACATACCTAAAATGGAAGGCGATGGAACCTAATCCCATGAACAGGTGTGTGTGGGGACCCTTCCTAACATTGTGGTTGTGGACATTCAACCATCAGTGCCTACTACTGGGGAAGCGATTTTGATGGGTGAGTCAATGATGGTAGAAGGTACCCAGCTGGTAGAGATGGCCAGGGAGGCTTTAGAGGTCAGTCCAACAATATATATCCCAATGGAGGGGACTGATAAGACTTTTCTTTCAGTGGTGGGGGTCAAGGAATCACCCTTATCAATGCTAGCGGAATGAGTCATAGAAGTATAACATAACAGTGAAATTCATCTAAAAACTATTATTGGAGTCTAAGTTGTGACAGAGGAATGGGTGATGATGTTAGTGGTTGAGGTGCTTAGGGAGGTTGTGTTGGGCGTGTATACCATAAGATTACGACATGTTGCAACTGTTGAAGTTTAAACTAAATCCATACCACCAGTAGAAGTATCCAAGGGAAATATGATGATGGAATCAACTTCTATGACACCCCAAGGTGTATAGGATTATTCCTCTATAGTTTGATAGGATGATGTGGATATATTTCCTATGATATTCATTGATCCACTCATGTCTTTGATGGAACAACCCTCCAGTCACTTGCTTTTGAATATATGCATCTGGAAAACATAGCTAAAAAAACTAAAATTTGTTCCTCCTCATGATCATCTTCCACCCATGGATATCAAGGAATATGACCAAAAGGTTTCTAGGTATAACTAGGTCATCCACCGCAAGGAGTGGAGGAATTTTCGGAACTTCATCACTCACTTCCAAATAACTGAACTACCAAAATAGGTGGGATATCTCTGACATTGGATGTTTAGTATAGGGAACAAAAGAATGGGTCATTAGGCAAGGACCCAATATACCCTGCAGTTTTATTTAATGAATAAAGGATGATAGATAGAATGTTTTATGTCATATATTGAGGATTTTGGACATGTATTTTAACATCATACTGTAAAGACAAAATATTTTAATGTTTAAAATCATGTGATCAGGATGAATCTCACATTTTAATGTCATGTGATTGTGATGTTGAGCATAGTTTAAGGTCATACTCTCTAGAACATCAGTTTAATATCCCAAATGGACATATCTATTGTGAAAGAGTGAAAAACACGATATGAATGAGGTTCAAGGAGACCCAAACTCAAAACAACATGTCCCTTGGAAGACAACCCACCTACAATTTAATGTCATGATTCTTTGACATGAACCCCCAATTTATGGTCATGGAGTTTGGACCAGTGGGAACCTTCATGAATCTTAACCACATCGATACACACCATACCAAAAATCCTAATCCCATTTCAGTCATGAGTTGTGTGGTAAACAAGTAATAGTAAGGGGTTTTTCCTGACATGTGGAATCACGCATTAAGGGTTACACCAAAGGTAGGGAATTCAACTTAGATATAAGGATGTAAAAAAAGGTAAATAAAGACGTTAAATAAATTTATATAGGGGTTACTCATGATTATTGATCAACTATTGACCATTTTCGAAACATAAAGACCACAACCATATCGTTCCATAATGGAGTGAAAAAATGCCGAATCAATTGTTGATAGGATCTAAAGTTTTACTCCAAAGATCCATTAGGGAATTGACCAAAAATGGGAGGTGATCCTATAATGGAATCATACCATCTCCATTAGGGGGTACATATTGATTTTAATGAATATGGAAATCCAATTTGAGAAAGACTCTATGTGTGGAATTGGTCATATAGGAATGTGGGATTAAAATCGAGGTTTTGAAAATAGTTTAAAGTCAAACTTCATACACAGTGGCTACTGGTTTCAGTTCGTAGATCTTGGATCATTAACCCGTAGTTTAAGTTCATAATGTTTGGACTATTCCTAATAGTTTAGAGTCATTTAATTTGGAATATAGGGGAAATGTTTAGTCTAGGGTTATATGTGTAGGAAACAGTAAAAACTTGATATGAATGGACACTAAGGGGCCCACATTTCATACACACCTTTAGATTTATTGCATGTAGTTTAATTTCATAATTCATGGAACATTAATAAGGCCAAGGGTATTAAAGGTAAATGAACCTATGTATATTCCAAGAGATGAGAAGTCCAATTGTTTCTTTATATCCCATGAGGATGAGAATCAAGAAACATGCAGTTCTCTAACATGATGTGGTGATAGAATAATGCTAATAGGGGTGATCCTCTCTAATGATGGAATTGGGGATATCCCATGGTTATCGTAGGGAATACCATGTTATTAAAACTAGTTAAAATTTATTAGGAACCCCACACATATCATATGAGGAATCTCAATTTCAAATGGAGTAATAAAATATCTATTATTAAGAGACAACTCGATCTTGTATGGGGTAGAATAACTATTTAACGTCATGCATTAGGGATGTTTAGCTATGATATTTAAATTTTCAAAAATGAGACTATAGGGGATAAAAATAGTTTATAGTCATAATTCATAGACCTACAACAAATATTATACGTTTTTGTTTCCTGGACCATTGGCTCTTATCTTAAGGTCATAGATTTTAGACCTAGGCAAAGAGGCTTCCCAATGTGGGCATATGTGGAATGGATGAGTGAAAACCCCACTTTGAATGAGGTAATAGCTGGTCCAAATCCACATTACATGTTCTATAAAGGAATAATATATATTTTAGAGTCATTATTATTGAATTATAGGCTGTCAGTTTAAGTTCATGGAGTTTGGACCCAAAAAAATTCTCAATGTGGATATGTGTTGTGTGGTGTCATGATAAACCTGATGATAATGAGGGCCTATGGGGACCCATCACCACAAAGTACATTCCTAAGTATACTTGCATAAATTTTAAATTTGTGATTCTTGGACTTGATATAAATAGTTTATATTCATGTAAACTAGACAGTAATAGGGCCAATTGGCAGAAGGGTTAATGAATTTGCTACTGGGCCCAAA
Source organism: Viscum album (assembly GCA_963277665.1). Taxonomy (NCBI): domain Eukaryota; kingdom Viridiplantae; phylum Streptophyta; class Magnoliopsida; order Santalales; family Viscaceae; genus Viscum; species Viscum album. Next base: position 183,308,961 of record OY728143.1, read on the forward strand.
TTTGAAATGTATGGGCATCACTATGTATCCCATAATGATGTTTATCATGACACAAATAGTTCTCAAAAATTATTCACATTATTTAAGTTCATATGATATGCACCGTGGACAATAGGTTCATTCAAATATTTTTATGTGGTGCGAGAGTTGAAATTTTATGTGAATGATCCAGGGAGACTATGAACTATATGAAGCGACACTAACAGTGGTTTTACATAGTTTAAATTCATAAGGTTGGACCATAGTGGTGATAAGTTTAAATTCATGATTTATGGAGTAGGAAAAGGTCAATTAATGTGGAATCTATGAGGAAACGCATGTACCATATATACTCCTTGAAATGGACTACGTACAACGTAATAACGTGATGCATGGACTGTAACTGAAACTAAGGGGTCGAAAGATTAATGAATTTATGATGGGGCATGTAGATGAGAGGTTTAGGTATCACTATGTATCCCATAAGGATAGTAATTAATCCACACATAGTTTTAGATACAGAATTTGCTGAGAGACCCACACTAGTGGGGGAAATCCCTTCTAGCGAGGGAATTATGGTATCCCATAACTATTTTGAGGGATCATGAACTTTTTAGGGTTTATATTGTTGTTTAATTTCACGCATTGAAAATATTAAATCCTTTTTTAAGGTCATATATTTTAAACCATAATGGAAAAATATCTCTAATATATATGTGTAGTGTGGTCTTATGACAAACCTAGAATGAATGAGGGCTAAGGGAACCCAAAATGACATGAAACATCCTGGAGAAAGTCCATCCTATTGTGTGGGGATCATCTCAAAAAAAAGTGATACATGGGGAATATTAGGAGTAACCCAGTTTGGATGAGGATCAAGGAGGATTATGCCACATGGCACATTCTTATGGAGATTATCACATACATTTTAATGTTTTGATTCTTGGACTATAATTCTAGGTTTGGGGTCATATATCTTGGACCTTTTCAAATGGTTTAAAGTCATGTTTCATGGACCATAGGGTAAGAACTACAAAAGGGGTGTGTGTAATGAGGTTCCATAACAAACCTAATGTGAATGGGTAAAAAAGAGTATCACATAAAAAATATGTTTTGTAAGGAGTTATTCATATATTTTTAATTCATGAGAATTGGAATAAGTGCACAGTTTAACGTTTTGTGAATGAAACATAGGAGATATGTTTTTTATAGTCGTGCATCTAGGATACTAGTCACTTTACATGAAAGAATTATCATCATGGATGGGCTCATGAGTAAATATTTGGGCATCACTATATATCTTGTAAGGGTAGGAATCAAGCCACACATAGTTGCTGATGTAAATATACCTATGTAGGTTTGGACGATAGCATATAGGGGGGTTTTTTATTTTTTATTTTGGGGTGGTTGGGCCCGGATATAAAATCCAGGAATATCAAGGTATCCTTTGTTGATAAGAATAAAGGTATATTCAGTTATTGAATATGGAACTGTAGATGACCAATTATGAGGGTGGTTCCCTCTCTAGTGAGAACATTATGGTTTTATACAATTTCACTTCATGCATCTAGAATGATAATTGAAACACAGTTTAATATCATGAAACTAGGATGTTGTCCATTATGAAGTTTAACATCCTGAAACTAGAATTTTGGCACTATGTGGTTTATCATCGTGCGTCTAGTATAATGGAATATTTTATGGTTGTGTTACAAGACCGGTCTTTGTAGTCTAATGTCATGTTGTAAATAGGTTGTCATCTCCTAGTGTGAATTATTTCATAAGAAACTTTTCAATGATGGGAAGATTAATTCATTATCCTTCCATAGTGAGAAATGAATACAAGCCGTTGGAAGAGACCTTTTGAATGATGTATGGTCTTTCCCACTTAGGTTCTAACATTAGTGGCTTCTTACCAGGTGTCATTGGTGCTCTAAGGTCTAGTATCATGTCACCTTGGTGGATGGAATGGAGGAAAACTTTATTATTCAATGAACTTGTTATCTTACTCTAGCACATCTCTATATTGTGAGAGGCTATGATCCTATTCACTATAAGGAATTATATACAAGAAATATGTACTTATTCTATTTTTTATGAAGCTAACTAATCATATTCTACTATTCAGAGTGATGAAAACTAAATATTGATGGGCATGGTTACCTTTATTGCAAAGACCATAGAATATAGAGTCACATGGGTGGAATTTTGAGTCCTCATCTGATAAGACTAGAGATAAATAGAGATTTTTTCAACAAAACTATTCTTATTCTGGACCACCATCTTTTGTAAAATGTTAAATAGGTGTTTTGAACATATAAATCCTTCTGTTTTCCTGTGTTTAATAGAGAATATTATGGTTTTTTCAGATTTTGTAATTAGAATAATACATCTTTAGCTCAGCCTCTTGGAAGTTGGTGTCATTATCTGTGAGAATCGAATGAGGAACTCTAAATCAATGGGTGATTTGGGATCTCATGAATTTAACCACTGATCAATCCGTGACTTCCATAAGAGGAATCACTTCTACCCACATGGAGAATAAATCTATCATGGTCCGAATGAAAATTCACTGGTGAGATGTTGCTGGTGGATAGAGTCTCGTGACATCTAGTCCCCTTACTATAAAGGGCCAATAATACATTGGGGTTTAAAATGGATCTAGTGGTTGATTCACAATGTTGGCATGGATCTGAATTTCATGGCACCTCTTGGTGTGTGACACAACAAGATTTTGTGAATTATTTTTTTCGAATTAATTTATCTTTTGGATATTTTTCATTTCACATGAACAGAAAATAGTTATATATATATATATATATCGTAATTCAAACATTACTTTCACATGGAACCGACTAGGGATGTGCTACATGCAATACCGACATCACCTGTACTACCCACAATACCGACATGGTGTACGCTATATGCAACACCGAGTGTCTATGAAGCAACATTTATTAATATTTCTTTTATATAATTATAACTGAACCATTAAACACAGCAATATGAATAGTAATAACTAATTTTAGAATGCTTTTTTATAATTGATTTATATAAATACAACATATTGATAATGAAATATTTATTTTTGATTAAACCCTTTTATGTTTAGAAGTATTGTTTTCTTAAATAAATATATTTTAATAATAAAATTAATTTTATATATATTTAGAAATTTAATTTGATAAAATGAACGCTATTTTTTAATTTTTAATTTTAAAATTAGCTTATGGTGTTTTTTTGAGATTTTTCTAAGAAACTTCATTTTTTATGAATAGTGAAATATACATATTTTTGTTTAAAAAGATTATTTTTGGTTAAATAATTATTACTGATAAATTATATTTTAAGTTTGTTTTATGTTTACAATAAATAAATTATACATCTATTAAAACATTTTAGTTCACTATAATCAATTTCAATTTGAAATTGAATATAAAATGCATAAGAAAATTTTGAACTTCTTTCAACTTTAAAGACGCGTAATTTTGTCCCATCTATGGGATTAGCATTAATCTTAATTTTTCCGATTGTATGAATTAAATTTATAAAAACTGAAATAAACCATTTTAATCATTATAATATTTATCTTCTAATTATATCATGTTTATTTATTACCAAAATTACTAGTACAAGTGATTGAAATTTACCACAGTGATCAAGGTCAAATTAGTCTTAATTTGGGACTAAACCTTGATCTTAGGGGGTAAAATGACCTATAAACATAAAAAATATGCATTTTATTTCCATATATATAACCTATATTCCCTTTTATCAAATTTTTATCATTATTTTATCCACATAAAACATGAAAAACGTGGGTGTAATTCTCTCTTAAAATATTTACAAGAGAGCCACTCCTCCTTCCCTATAAAAGGCCACCACCTCTTCTTATTCTTTACACCTCTCAAAACTCTTAGGTTTGTTCAATATCTCCGCAATAAACTTCCCAAAATCCCTAAATTCCTCATTGAATCCTCTCTTTTTGTATAAAGTCATCCAAGAAAGCCTTTTGTCACAAACTAAAAGGAGTTTGCTGAAAAGGCAACACCTTCTCTAAAACTCCTTTCTTTTATTTTGCTTTTACACTCCCTCCACTCTCTTTATTACATAATTGAATTACATAACCCATATAATTAAAATACTATGGTATTTTATTATATGGTTTAAACCTACACTAACTCACACCTCCAATTAATGGGTAATGAACATACGGTTTATCTGTACGATAAAGTTCCACCTCACAAAATGATGATTGTTCAATTTTTTTTTATCACCTTTAATGGTGTACATTATGAGGGAAAATATGTGTATATATATCATATATTGTATTCATTATGTATTTAATCTCTTGTATTCCTTTTAAAAAACATTTGTTTTGATATTTAATTTGGTGTAAATACGATAATTTCGTTTGAGGAAGTGAGGCCTACCACCCCCTCAATGCGATGTGATTCGTTCACACACTACATGGAATGTATTAAGGGTTGGTTTAGTGAAATTACTTTATATATATAACATTATAATTGAAAATTAATTATATTATATACATATATACATATATTTTATTTTTTTCTTTCATTCAATATGGAAATAAAAATGGAAACAACGTTCATGCATGCATACGGCTTACTGTCTCCATGAATGGTGTATTTCATTTTATAATTATACATTATATAAATTTTTATAATACACATATAATGGATAAAAAATATATTTATATCATTTTTTACATTATTGTATCTTTATATAAGTATAAGGACAAACAATATAACAAATTAAGTCACATGTAAATAGAAAAATGAATATTATCTGAAGTGAAACCTTAACATAGGATGGTTAACAAGAGGGTAATATAAGGTCATAATAAACCCACATATGGTATTATATATAATAATATGGTTCTTTAAATGTTTTAGAATAAATTTATATTTATTATACAGGTGGTTTGAATGAGAACGATGAGAGTCAAGACACGATGTAAGGGGATTTCATCTCACTTTTTATTTCTGTGACATACATGTTATGTTCCCCACTTTTTTTCAATGGTGTATGTACTTACCATAAACGTATTATATGTAAATATAAATAAATTTATGGGTATTAAAATATATATTTTATTATCTTTCTTTCATGGGGTTTATGTTTCAAAAGTTAACAAATCGGTAAAATAGTTTATTCTCAATTTGACTCCATTGAAACCCATGTTTTGTTATGCACCTATTTTTTTAGGTTTATATAATTAAATTTTACATGTTATATAATGAAAATACATCCTTTAATAATATTATAATCTTCATTTTATTTCCTTTTCATACATGATGTGTATGATCCCAAGTAAAAAAGTTGTAAGAGTTTATAGAAACAATCTCCTCGCTTTTCGAGATTATTAATGAGGGTGCTTATTTTGATGAAATATTATGATAAATATCTCAAGAAAACTCATAATATTACTTCTCTTATATTAATTCATGATATATCCATGTATTAGTACCATTTTTTCACTCTTTGGTACTTAATATAATTAATAAAAAAATTATGAAAAATCTACATGTATCTCTTTGGTCGGAAATTTGTTTTATTTAAAAACCATGTTTTAAAAAATGTTTTCAAAATGGTTTCAAAAATATTATTGAATGGTATCTAAAGATAATTTTGATGTAAAAAAGATTTTAAAAAAGTTTTATTCTTTTAAGGTCTTTATTTATAATTTTTCAAAATCATTTTCAATGAATTTTTTTTCAAAAATTTCTAAATATTTCATTATAAGTTTTCAGATTATTCTAAATGATATGGTTTTCAAAAAAAATCAAGCTTCATTCATATGTTTTCAATTAAAAAGATTTTTAAAACATTTTAAATCTCTCTTTAAATGTTTTCAGATTATTTTCAAAGGTTTTCATAACATTTTCAAGCTTCTTTCATGTATTTTAATGTAAAAAGGGTTTTCAAACATTTTAAATATTTCTTCATAAGTTTTCAAGTTGTTTTCAAAGAAAAATGTTTTTAAAATAATTTTAATATTATTTTATATTTTTTCAAGAAAAAAGGTTTTCAAAATTATTTCAATTGTTCTTTATAGGTTTTCAATTTTTTTCTTAATGAAATTATTTTCAAATGTTTTTATGTATTAAAAATACTTTTTCAAAGAAAAAATGATATTTTACTCAAGAAATGATTTTTTAAATATATTTAAAAATAATTTCCCATCTAAGATGAAATCTTTTTATGTTACTCATGCCATTATCAGAAATGATATAAAGGATCCATTCATATCATTTATATTAATGAGGTATGCTTAATGTCATGGTCTTTATTAAATCTATTTCTTTTTCATGTGTTATATGTTTATGAAATATGTTTATCTTTCACGGGTTATTCTTTTTATGAAATGGTTATGAAACCTATATCTTTTTCCAAAGGCTATGATATGTTTACATGATTGTGATACCCATTAAATTTCATGGGTTATTATATGATTATATATGATCTTGTGCCATATGTATTTATTATTTCATTACGTGATGGGTGGGACCTATATCTCCCTCTAATGCATTGGGTAAAGATTTAAATCTCATTATATAGACTAAGATGGTCCCAGAAATGAACCTTGAATACTAAGATGACCATTAGAGTGAACCATGACCACCAATATGGTATTAGGAGTAAACTCATTCTACTAATATGGCAATGGGAGTGAACCATTACTACCAAGATGATATGGGCAGTGAACCCCTACTACCAAGATGGTCTCAGCAGTGATGTCTTGGATAAAATGTAAATAATATTATATGATTACGTGTCTACAAATATTCTATGTTTTATTACTATGTTATTCCTTCATGGATTATGTTCTATATTTACTTATGATTCATGTTTTATGGGCTACCAGTATTTAATATGATTTATAATATGTTGGGTATGATCTTCAAATGTAATGCTCAAGTTCTATACCGTTTTTTTGTGTTATTATTATGCATTTCCATTATTTAGCTTACTGAGAATCAGATCTCACACATTTATTAGTTTACATACCCCATTTTATGAAGAATGTTTTTAGTTATAAGTACTAAAGGTGGATATATTTATGGTAGATGGTGAAGATCTTTCAATGGGAGAAAAATTTTTGTTTCCATGTTTCAATTGACACTAAACTATTACGGTCCCCAAGAAGGTATTCTTTTAATGTACTGATTATACATTTAAAAGAATGTAATATCAATTTATGTTAAGCATGGGTATCTACATTTGTAATCAAAGGAAACATTCACTCAAACATTAGAAACTAGGATGAGAACACTTTAGCTAGTTTCCTTGGTATATTTCTAAGGATGTATCTAGGGATTTATCTAAGGATATGTATAAGGATGAGTTAATGTTTAGGAAAATGTCCGAAAATATTAGTAAAGGATATAGTGAGTGGTTTTCTTGAAAAAAAAAATCCTTGTTGCGATACTGAAAGTGGTTGTGGATCTTGAATAGATTTACCTTGGGGTAACAACTCTGAAATGATGTTTTGGGCCTGGCTTGGGGTAATATGGAACACAAAAAATAGGCCTTGGTGAACACCTAGTTTGACACTCCCAGGGGATACGATTTGGGAATTTAAAAACTCTTTATAAACCATCATGCAGGATTTAAATATAATTTGGCTATGAATAACCCAGGATGAACCTAGTTTGTCATATATTAAGGAAGGTGTCATGATTTTGACATCTTATAAGTAGATATTTTCATGGCCATGTGGTTTTATTCTATGATAAGTAATGATCAAACTATAATTCTTGATTTTGTTAATGGTGTGAACTATAAGGAACTGGATTAATGTTGAATGTGGTGGATGAATTTCTGATGAAACGTTAAGTGGGATTAATATAGGAGTGAAATATTTTGTGATCATGTCTAATTAGTTTTTACATAACTTTATTAACAATGTGTTCCTTAACCAACTCTCAAACACACCATAGAATATAAAGAAGGAGTTCACTGAGATTTTCAGTAAGGGAAACCATGGAAGAAAGAATATATTTTTTATTTTGTTTCATGAATCTGTAAATAATAACATAATTGAATGTATTAGAGGAATAATAATTCTTTTACTATGGAAATAATGAAACAAAGCAAGTTACTATAAGGGTAAATGAATAGTTAAATTAAAAATGGATAAGAATATTGGTCTCACTATGTTTTTATCAAAGGATAATCATTTCAAGTGTGGAATAAATGGCCTTTATACAACTCAATTTCCCATTAAGAAATCTATTAAAGATGATCCAGAATGTGGTACCAATAATAATTACAATACTGTTGATGAAGAGACTAAAGATAAAATGTGAATGGAAATGGTTATCATGTATTAGGATGTGGTAGCATTGCTAATGGAATAAGGATGAAGTAGAATAATAAAAGAACATATGTATTTGGATTCAAGAAGTTTGTTATATAAAAGGTGAGATATATAAGTATTTTTTTAGTTCATGTTCTTTGCTATAGATATACAAGAACATGATGAATGGATCTGATGGAATATAAAAGTGATATAATGGAAAGTTGGTGTACATGGAAAACACATGATTAAGGGAAATATAACCCTTAATAAGTTTCTTATTATATGATAATATTTTTTGGATAATGATATGTGGGATATGAATAATTTAATTGGATGGTAATGATTACATTGAAACTAATTAAGGACTTCGTGACAATTAGTTTACTTTATCATGTATGAAGTTTACAACTTCATTCATTTATGGAATATATCTAGTAATATATGGAATAAGGAAGCATGAATGTTTTCAAAAAGTACTTATGGTAATTCAGGTCATTACCATGTTCCAATAGAATTTTACACAAGGGTATTCACTTATTTAGAATATAACAACCAAGAGCTACTTTGTGATATATAGGGAATCAATGTTAAGCTAATTTCATGATTGTACTTCTAACGTTTTGGATTTTAATATTTCACAAGGGTTATAAGGTTAACCATTCAATAGAAATTTATGTTAAACATCACATGAAGTATTATTAATTGGGTATGTATTAAAAACCATGCTAAAAATGGTATTTAGTTATTAACAATATTTCAAGGATGTCCATCATATTTTGGAAATTATAATATAATGCTTATTGAAAAGGATATCATATATGTTGTTTGAAAAAGAATAAAGTCTAGAAAGTCCACAATTCATGAACCCATGACTGAAGGATGATAAGGGTTTCCCATCTACCATTGGCTTATGTGATGTCCTAGTTAATGTATAATTATTATTGATGAATAACTATTTATTAGGAAACAATAGTGTTACTTCTACATTTAGAGGTTAACGTATTAACAATATTTTATTTTTAAGAATATTTATAAATAAATTTTTATAATATTAAATTATTTTATTGACATTAATATCTGTTAAAAGTGTATTTTAGCAATTTAGGTATCAAAGTTAACTTATGGATGTCCATTACATGAAGTAATGGATGATTTGAAAATTGATAAAACCACAACTAAAGACTGAAATTTTTTTATATAAATATTTCATGTAGGTATATTTCCTTATATTATTGGTCAATAAAATAATTACTCAATGCTAGGATAATGATCAAAATAAAATGTGTTTTCTTAATACCTTAGTTTTTTTGGATCGGTGGCCTTTTTAAACAACATAGATTTATGAATTTTAGGCCATAAATATTTCTTTGATAATTCACTTGTTTATGAATGATATCCCCCATAACATCCTATAAATATTTATTATTTTCTTACATGTCTAATCCTCACCCCCAAACCATGTTCACCAATGTGGAAACCCAATTATATGTTACTTTTTGTAACCATTATGCTTCTAACATTCACTTTTTAAGGGAATATTTAGTATCCATTTTTACGATATGGATTTCTATGAAAAAAACTTTATATTATTAAACCATTATTAAACCAGATGAATTTTGAACATGAAATTATTTTTAAGGGTGGTAGAATATGGCACCTCAAGATTTCATGGATTATTTTTTTCAATTAATTTTTCTTTTTGATATTTTTCATTTCATGTGACACTGGAAATATATCTTCAAATATATATATACATTAAGACACTAGTTCAAAAATTATTTTCACATAGAATATTATTTTCACAAGCTACATTAAATACTTACTTGGCTTGTGCTATACACAATACTGACATGGCATGCGCTACCTACAACACCGATTTGGTATACATTACATGCAACACTGAGTTTTTTAAAGCATTATTTTATTATATTTATTTATAAAATTATAAAATATCTGTTTAACATATTAATATTAATACTAATAACTAATTTTAAAATACCTTTTATAATTTTTTATATAAATAAAACATATTCATAATGAAATATATGATTTTTCGTAATCGTTTTTATGTTTAAAAATATTGTTTTCTTTAATTGAACCAATTTTAATAATAAAATTAATTTTAGATGAATTTTAAAGATTAATTTCATAAAATAAACATTATTTTGGAATTTTAAATATCAAAATTATCATTGGTTTAATTTTTGTGATTTTTAAAGAAACTACATTTTGTAATAAATAGTGAAAAATACTACTTTTAGGTTAAAAATTCATTTTTAATTAAATAATATTTTAATTTTAATTAATGTAAAATTAATAAATTATAAATCTATTAATACGATTTAGGTTATTATAATCAATTTCACTTTTAAATGGAATATAAAAACTTAATAAACTTTTGAACTTGTTTCTACTTTGAAGACCTGTAATTTCATCTCATCTATGGGATTAAAATTAATCAAAAAAAATTCCACTTCTAGGAATTAAATTAATAAAAATAGAAATAAATTTTTTTAATAAGTATAATTTTTAGATTATAATTAGATCATGTTAATTTTTTACCAAATGTATTTGTAAAAGTGATTAAAATTAATCACATTGATTAAGGTCAAATTAAGCTTAATTGGTGACTAAACCTTAATCTTATAGGCCCAAATGACCTATAAAATTGTAAAAATTCCATTTTATGGCCATATTATAAAACCAACCTTCATTTAATATAATTTTTATCATTATTGAATCCAATTTAAACATCAAAAACATGGGTGGAATAGTCTCTTCAAATATTTACAAGAGTGTCACTCCTCTTTCCTTATAAAAGGAATCCACCTCCCCCTCTTCTTCAAACCTCTCAAACCTATTAATTTTTGACTAATATCTCCAAAATACACTTAAAAAATTCCTACCTTATTTCTCGAAGCCTCCCTTCTATAATAAAGTCTTCCAAGGAAGCCTTTTGGCACAAACCAAAATGAGTTACCCGATTAAGAGGTAACACATTCTCTTAAGCTCCTTTATTTTATTTTCCTTCTCCACCCCATCCACTATATTTATTCCATTATGGTATAAGTAAAAAACTCATCCTCAATATAATTTTATTTTTTATTCTATGTTTTCAACATAAACATACACACACTACCATTTAATGGGTAACTCTGTTTATTTGTATGGTGAACTTCCGCCTCACAAAACGATGATTGTTCAGTTTTTCCTTACCGCCTCTCATGGTGGAAATTATGATGGAAAATAATTTTATATATATTATATATTATATTTATTATGTCCTTAATCTTCTTTATTTATTTTACAACACATATAGTTTTTACTTTCCATTTTCTATAAATATTATAATTTCATTTGAGGTAGTGTAGACTACCACCCCCTCAAAGCAATGTGATTCATTCACATAATACATATAATTTATTAAGGTTGGTTTAATTGAAATTATTTTATATATATATATATATATAATTATTATTATAATTTAATTAAATTATTTAAATATTTACATATTTTTTATTCTCTTTCTTTCTTTTAACACAATAATAAAAATAGAAACAGTGTTCATGCGTACGTATGACTTACTGTCTCCAAGAATAGTGTATTAAATTTCATACATCAATATTATATATATTATTATAATTCACATATAATGGATATAAATTATATTTTTATCATGGATTAAATTTGGTAATCTTGACATAAGTATAGTGACCAACGATATAACAAATTAAGACACAAGCGGAGAACAAAACGCATATTATCTAAAGTGAAATCTTAACATAGGGTGGTTAAAAAGAGGCTAATATAAGGTCATAATAAAACCAAATTTAGTATTATATATAATAATATTTTTCTTTTAAATATTTATAATAAATTTATTTTTATTATAAAGGTGGTTTGAATGAGTAGGACGAGAGTTAAGACACACAGTAAGGGGATTTCATCTCACTTTTTATTTACATGAGATACATGCTATGTTCACCATTATTACCTTTTCTGTATTGTATTTACATACCATGATTGTATTATATATATGTTATACTTAAATTTATGGATATTCATATATCCATTTTATGATCTCTCATTTAGGGGGTTTATGTTTCAAAAGTTACCTAATCGGTAAAATAGTTTTTTCTTAATTTTTCTCCTTTGAGACTCGTGTTTTGTTATGCACCTAAATTATTTTTTGACGTGTATATAATTCCATTTTATATGTTATATCATGAACCAAATTCATTTATTGATATTTTAAGCTTCATTTTATCTAATTTTATTACATTAATAGTATGATCCCAAGGACCAAATTGGTATGATTTTATTAAAACAATCTCATCACTTTTCGAGATTGTTAATGATTATTATTTTTTTGATGCAATATTATGATCCATCTCTAAATGAAACTCATTATATTACTTATTCTCAATTTATTTAAGATATATCCATGTAATATTATCATTTTGCAACTCTTTGTTACTTAATATAATTAAGAAATCATTTTTTAGAAAAAATTATATGTATCTCTCTCTTTAGTGAAAAAAAGGATTTATTTCAAAATCATGTTTTAAAAAAAGATCAGAATGTTTTCAATTTTTTTTCATGTGGTCCTACAAGATTATTTTCAAGTAAAAAATATTTTAAAAATATTTTATGGTTTAATAAGATTTCTTTATAAGTTGTTAGAGTTATTTTCAAATAAATGGTTTTCAAAACATTTTCAAGGTTCTTTCATATATTTTCAAGTGAAAAGGGTTTAGAAACTTTTTTAAACTTTATTTATAAGTTTTCAAAGTATTTTTAAAGATATGTTTTTCAAAATATTTTCAAGTATTTTCATTTTTTTCATTTAATAAAGTTTTTAAAACATTTTTGAGCTTTCTCTATAATTTTTTGAAGTGTTTTCAAAGAAAATAGTTTTTAAAATATTTTTAATCTTATTTTAAAAGGTTTCAAGGAAAAGGTTTTAAAAATTATTTCCAGTATTTTTTATATATTTTCAATTCATTTTAAAATAAAATTATTTTGAAATGGTTTTGTGTATTAAAAATTATTTTTCAAATAAGAATGGATATTTTCCTCAAGAAACGTTTTTAATGCTGTTTAAAATTTATTTTCCATCTAAGATGACATCTATTGATGTTACTCAAGCCCTTATAATAAATGATATAAAATTTTCATTAATATTCTTTCTAATAGTGGTTATTCTTAATTTCATGGTATTTATGAACCTCGTTTCTCTTTCATGGGTTATACGTTTATGAAATTGTTTTCTCTTTCACAGGTTAAACTTTTTTATGAAATGGTTATGAAACCTATATCTTTTTCCATAGGTTATAATATGTTTATAAGTTTATGATACCCATTTCATTTCATGGGTTATTATATGATTATTTATGATCTTGTGACATATGTATGAATGTTTTCATTATGATATGGATGGGACATATATATCTCTCTAATGCATTGGGTAATAATTTATATCTCATGAGATAGACTAAAATTGTCTTGGGAATGAACCTTTACTACTTAGATAGCCATGGGAGTGAACCTTGAATACAAAGATGGTATGAAGAGTGAACTCATTTTATTAATGTCGCCATGGTAGTAAACCATGACTACTAAGATGGTATAGGGAGTGAACTCATAATACCAAGATGGCCTTTTAAGTGATGCCTTGGATACTATATAAATCTTATTATATGCTTACGTTTCTACCAATATTCAATGGTTTATTACTATGTCATGATATCAAGGATTATTTTATTAATTTCTATATGATTCATGTCTTATGAATTGACAATAATTAAAATGATATTTAATATGTAGGGTGGGATCTTCAAATGTTATGCTCAAATTCCATGCCATTTTGTTCATGTTATTGTTATACATTTACATCGTTTACCTTACTGAGAATCTTAGCTCACCCCTTTATGATGTTTCATTTCCCCATGTTATGAAAGAAGGTTTATTTTAGAATTAAAAAAGGTGGAGATATTTATGGGATATGTTTAAGATCTTTCATCAGGATGGATGATTTTATTTCTAAGTTTCCAAATACATTAAACTGTTACGGTCCTCTGACATGTATTTTTGTAATGTAATAATTATTAATATAAAATGATGCAATACCCATGTATGTTAAGTTTGGGTCACTATAGTTAGTATCAAATTAAACGATCAGTAAACCTTTTTAAAATAGGATGAGAACACTTTAGTTAGATTCATATGTATATTTTTGTGGATATTTCTAAATATTTCTCTGAAGATAATTATAAAGATGAGTTAACATTGAAGAAAATGTCCTAGAATTTTGGTAAAGGATGGAGTGAGTGGTTTCCTTGTTATGAATCCTTGTCTGGATAATATAAGTGGATGTGGCTCTGAAATATATGCACTTAGGGGTAACAACTCTAACAATATGTTCCAAGCCTGACTCAGGGTGATCTAGTACATGAAATGATCCTTCCTGCACAACTAGTTTGACACTCCTAGTGGATATGATTTATAAATTCACAAAATCTTCATGAACCATCATGAAGGATTTAAATAAAACTTGGCTATAAATAACCTAGAATGAACCTAGGGTATTGTAGGTTAATGAAGGTGTCATGATTTTGAAATCATATAAGTAAATATTTTCATGATCATATGATTTTCTACTGTGATAAGTAATTATCACAGTATGTGTCTAGTTTTAGTCGATGTTGGGAACCTAAAGGAACTAGATTAATTTTGAATGTGATTGATGAATTGTTGATGAGAATTTAAGTGGGATGGTTATTCCAGTGAAATGTGTTGTGATCTTGCCTAATCAATTTTCACAGAACAGGATTAACAATGTGTACCATAACCAACTCTCAAACTCACCAAGGAAGAGAAAGAAGAAGTTCCCTGAGAGTTTGAGTAATGGGGACCATAGAGGAAAGAATATTTGGGTTCATTTGTATCAAGAATGTGGAAATAATAACCCAAGTTAATGTATTATAAGAATAAGAATATGTATTGACTATGTCAAATAAGGACACAAAGAAGGTAACTACAAGGGAAAAATTAAGAGTTCAGATGATAAAATGGATGACAATATTTCATTCCCTAATTCTGGTGGTTAGAAAACTCTTTCCATTAACCTTCAATATCACAGTTAATCTTAGTGGTGATTTGTGCCAATTATGCTGAGAAATTTATGTTCTTGAACTGAATATTATCCAGTATTTCTTAGACCCAATCCTTAAACACGGATCATTGTTGGATTTTATTCCCAATGATAATGTATTAATGGAAATAGTAGGTAAAGTTAGTGTACTCGTCCTCATAGGACTTCTCTCACTATAGAAGCTTTAGAATACCTTATTCTAGGGAACTAATGAAATAACCAAGAACATGTGAAAACTTAAAGGAGTATATATGGTTTCTCTTATCTGGGAAGGGTCTTATGGGGGCTTGGCCTTGAAGTGTGGATGGATCTTAATGAGGGTTCAGAGCCAAACTCTCTCTCCTAGGCTGTTGTTCTTGGTAGGGATATGTATACCAATCCTACACTGGGTGAGGCTATGATTTAAGAGGCTGCAACACTCAGTTAGAATCTACTAGCGGAGGGATCAAAAACTCTAGAAAATATGGGTAATCTAACTTTACTACAGTAGAGGCCTTTGCCTTGGTTTTTCTTCTTATAGGATCCTGGGGAGGCAATGGACGTGTCTCCTTGGCCTGCTGCAAGGATTATTCTAGGCATTTTGTTTTGTAAGAGAAATCCTGAAAATATCCTTGGATGATATGAGTGATGATGGTAGGGATAAACTACATCTTTAATTTCCCCTCCCACATCATCTGAAACTATTTTTGAGTCACTTGAATATCTATTTGATATGTGAGTCCATGCCACCAGGAAATGAAGTCAGTGATATTCTCATTAGGTATTTGCTTACACTTTAAGAGGTCGATAATTCTTGTCTTTCATATAGTGGAGATGAACTGATAGAAAAATTCCTAAGAATATCATCCCATTCAGTTATGGACCATTTTATTAGCCAGTTGTAGAAGAAGAATGTGAGCCCTTATAATGTTTAAAAAAACATCAGATCATAGTGGCCTCTAGGTGATTTGGGGTTTCCAAGATAGTCCCACACCTTGATACGAAGTGGGAAAAATGTTTTAGTGGGTCGATCTTCATATTTAAATTGGTGAATATTGGGTTCCCATAATCTAGGGGTGCTCATATGTCATCCACCCGCACTGGGTATAGCTTTCTGTATAATGGGATCACCACCCGTCGTGTCTCCATGGCTTAGAGGTGAGCAGTGAGAGAGACTATAAAATCATCTTTACAGGGTTTTCTATCACGATAAGGATCTTGGACCACTGTTGAATTGGTAGTCTCATTGACATGGTAAGAGGGCTTAGTGGCTCGGGAGTGGCTTGACCTAGGTCCCAAGGGATGTGATCATTCTTCTTTAGTTGGATTCAGCAACACATATCTTAGTCTCTTTACATAAACTCCCACATCTGTTTTGTTAGGATGTATGGGATCACTGGGCTCAACAGGGAGAAAATGGCTAATGAGGATTTTTGTTTTTTCCTACTACCCCAGTGGGGAGAAAGGGATCCTATCGAGTAGTTATGTAATCAGGGAACTACTCAATGAGGAGATCATCGATGATCAATTTCTAATATGTGACCTGCTGGTGTAGGGTTGAAATATCACGATTAGTCTCTGTATTCTATGAAATATCATGTGGATTTAAGTTCTTGAGATGTCCCTTTCCATTATTGGTATTCTGACAAGCACGAAACGATGCAGAGGGATCTCTAAGTCTGAGTGCCAACCTTTTTTTGAAAGGTACAAACACCTGTATAAGGGTCTGTTTGATACTATGATGGTCAAAGGGGTGGGTTTCCTATATCATATCCTATGTATGGGAACCCATCCTTAGAAATATTAGGCCCAACAATATTTAATGTAATGACAACTAGAGGAAAAATCCTTAATATCCATAGGAAATTCATACCTTTGAAGGATATGGATGAAGTGGATAGCATTGTGCTACCCCCATCCGCAGACCTTCACTTGTAGAGATGCATCTTCCATGATTTTTTGGATCACTATGATGAACTTGATGCAACTCTATTGGAGAGTCTAGTTTTAGCTGGGTGACACAAGGAATTGAGCCACTAGGAGTGCTACCAACTCAACATTGTGATAATGTTGCTTGATGTTGTCAAAGTCCAACCAGCTTCCAAAGTAGACCAACTGACAGTTCCTGAGGTAAAACAGGGTTTTCCATATAGTCTAATAGAAGAAATAAATTTGGACCTTAGTGAGGGACTATAGAATATCAATGTTAAAAGATTCATTGTTTCAAAACATGATAGACATATGATTAGAATATAGAGTTCCCCACATGATTTTCTTCTCATGAAATGGTTTTTTAACGTGACTGGAACACTCTTCAGTTGGTTATTGATGAAAGAAGGGTTGCAGAACTAATGTGGATCAGTGCGGTAGAAGTCTATCTAGTAGAGGATCAGCAATAAGAGTCAACTATTTGTTTCATGTTCGGTAGTATCTTAATGGTGGTACCAACCACATAATTATGTCTTTATTGTAATGGTTGTTTACTATGGCCTCGTGTGAAAGGGTAGTGATTATTTTTGGTGACTCGTCTACATAGATGACATATATCTCATTATATAATATCTCTCTTTGATGTATGGTAGAGGTATGGAGGGAGATTGAAAATGATAGAGAACGTTACACTATGAGCCTCTGGAAAGAATCTCAGACTTCCTACACCTACATGTACCTGAAGAAGGATTTAGGGATCTTGTGAATCACACCTTCCAAGATAATTAAATTCACCAATTGTTCTCCTTCCCCAGAATCCAATGCTAATAACTAGGGTGAGGGTTCCATCATTGAATCATTTTCCTTAGGATCTGAGAGTTGGATAGGATTTATGATGACTTGGGGCTTCTTGGAATTCTAACTTTGTCAATGGTGGTTCATCCTTCTACCCCAGGATGGTTCTTTAGGGAAGGAAATTCTTCGACACATGGAGGACCTTTATTTTGGTGGGAGGTAGCTTAGGGAGGACCTCTAATTTTATTAGTTGGGATATGGGTAGGTCCTATGTATCAATTGTTTTTGGATTGTGGGGGACCTTTGCTTGGACTATTGTACAAGTAGGGAGGACCACCACTCTAGTTGTAGATGTTGTAGGGAGTTCCTCTACATTGGTTAATTAGAACATTGGGATAAACTATATTCTTACATATGGTAATGTTATGGGTAGGACCTCTATATTGACCGAATGAGGAAAGATGAGGACCTTCATACTCATCGTTGTCAGATCGAAGAGGACCTCTAGTAATGTTGGTGTAAACTTGGGTGAGAGCCTCAATGTTGACTATTGAAGAAGTGGGAAGGACCTCCTATTTGGATAACTATGAAATGGGGGGACCTCCATACTGGGAAGAGTGTGTATTTGGAGTACATATGTGCTGATCGAAGATGAAGTGGGGAGTACCTCCATATTTATCGATGAAAGAGTGGGGAGGACCTCTGCTTGAGTTTGGAATGGAACAAGGAGGACCATCATGCTTATGGTATATGTAATGGGGAGGGACTTCATGTTGACTGCTGGTAGTGGCACTGGGTGGAAATCTGTAATTGTTGTTGAATCAGGGAGGAAATCTTATTGAAATAGGAACAACAGAATGAGGACCTTCAAACTGATTGTGAGAGTGGATAGGACCTCTAGCTGGGTTTGTGATAGTGAGGGGAGGACCTCTACCTTGAAACTCATTGTCATGGGTTGGCCTGTAATGGCTTCTAGTGGCGACAGTTATTGAAAAGGTAAACCTAACCTGTTTTTGGGTAATATTAAGTCTCAATCCCAACATGACATAAATGGATTCCGTGTAATCTATTGCAGGAATCTGGTGGATTGAGTTGGCGATTGCAGGGGCCAATAGTGTTGTAGCAGACAGTTTCCCTTGATGGGAATTCAATTAAGCTTTTTCATGATATTGAAATCGGGTGGTGTGTATCAGGGATGATAGGGTTAGTGTATAGACCACCAGTTATTTCACCTAAAGTACTGGTCTTTGATGGCACTGATGGGGCCTAGTTGGATCCCTTCGTGGTGGGTCTCAAGTGGTAGTCGTAGTCAGGGGGACTCAGGCCTCCCCCACCTCCACAGTGTAGGGGAGTGAGTCATAGGTAAGCATTAGAGAGACGCTCTTAAAGTGGTTCCCTGTTGTATTTTGTAGGTGTGGCTCTCAACACAACCATTGGGGGTGGTAGTGTCGGTGAGGCGCTAAAGCATTCAGGTGCTAGAGGCACATTTTCTATGTGTTAATAACCCCCTCTTGCTCGTACCGACATACGAGGGTGTCCATCACCCTCATTTAAATGATATCTAAGTGTGAGATAGGGCATGGTCACCTCGTGCCTAATGTTTTGGCTGATTTTAAGGTGGAGTTTTGTTCATGTGGGATTCCCACATTAATATTTCTCCTTCCCCTATATCTGTGGGCATTGGTTTGATGGTTTCTTATAGATTGGACCCTATAATGTAAGAGGATTAAACTCTCTGTATGGATATAAGGAAAGCAATTAATAGTTCCCAAGCATCATCCAATCTTCAGTATTCATATATATAGATATACATTGTTGATGTCACAGACCAGAATGCCAAACATTTAACTACCCTAAATTCTGGGGAGTTCTATGTTGGGACAACTTTTTTCTTAGTTGGTCCTAGAATCAGATTGCGGGATCTGGTAAAATTTTATTCTACCAATGTCTCAGAAATTTCTTGTCCCCATGTTGAGGAGAAGAGTTTCACATCAATTTTACCATTTCTATTTCGGATGCATTCGCGGGTCACCCTTCCTTGCATTTTAATGTGAAATAGACTGTATTTGTTACCCCACATTCTTTCATTAAAAAGTCAGGTGGGTTTCATTCCTCTAAATGGAAATTCCTACTACTTGATCAATATGGGATGATGGGATGTTTTTTTCTCCTTCCATGGATTCCTCCTTGGAATTTATTAACTTCTACGGGTCTCCCTCATAGAGTTCATCCATGATTGTAGAACTCATTCTCGATTTCATCACTTTCTGGATGCCGGTTAATTAAACTTCTTCTATCTAAAAATTACACTGATTCTTGATAGGGAAGCAACCTTTGCTCAATAGAGTAGTCATGATGGGAATTACTGGAATTTTTGTCACTGTGAACATTGGTCACCCGTATTCTTCTTCATAAGAGGGAATCTAATGGAGGCATCTTGGGAGCGGGACCCAATTAATCATGTGTTGATCACGAGGTATCTAACACTGGAGTAATATATCATCCACATATTTTTCCTTAAAAATATCATGTTTTTATGAGGTAGTTGATTCCATAGGCACATATCTTCTAAGGCTTTCACCTCATGCATCCCATATTTTTTCAGAGGGAGATAACTCCATAGGCCCATATCTTACAAGGATTTCACCATAAAAATCCAATGTTTTTAATTAGCTAGGTATTTGGGGTCACAATTTTATAATCTTGTGGAGACTAAATTGATTGATCAGAAATCCTCATGAAGATTTATCAAGGAGGTACGTTCTTAGGAGGTAAGGTATCATAGCTATAAGTTTACAAACAGATGGGCCATAACTCCCTATAGTGGTAGATTTTGGAGGTGTGTCCCATAAAGGGATGATCTCAGACATAGAAGGATGATCGATACACAACTATAGATAGATCACGGAGGTGCATCCCTATGATGGGGGATTAGGTTTACCATTGGTTGGAATTGATCCTCAAAGAGGAATCCTATATACCCTTTATAGGAGATAGGGATTAAAACCCATGTAGATTGATGCCATAGTAGAGGGTTCTTTGAAAAAATGTTCTCATACAGTTTAATTCATGCTGGTAAGGATGCTTGAATTGTGAATGGTGCATCGATGAGAGATGTTTTTTATCTTATGCATTTGATATTCCCTTTGTAATAATATTCCTATTGGTTAGAGTTTGTGTGGGTCTTACACATGGAAGATGCATTGGAATAATATAAGTAGTGATGATTTTATTGGGGATTACACATGGGAGTGGCCCAAGGGACGTTGAGGAGATTTGTTCTCCCATATGAGTTGCATGATATTACTAGGGGTGTTGTCTAGTGAAGTCCACGACAGATGTGTATGTTGGATTTAGACCTCATAGAGGCTTCCTACGTATCTCGATTAATTGGGAATCAAATCCCACATACTTCAGAATGGGTTGGGGATTACATATGAGAAGTATTACAATTGTATTAGAGCCTTTGGTTACGGAATATGAGTATGAATAACCCATAAGTATGGAGGTTTGGTGTGGGTATTTTTGGGCTTACACATAATAGAAAATCCTAAGGTTGGAAGTTTGGTAGATGTCATGGTTTCTACTAACCTCTAAGCTTACAGGTTTCATGCTCAGTGTGAGAAACAAGAGGAACCATTAGACCTGATGCTAATATTGTGAAAAAATGCACATATTAGAGCTGATGTAGGCCTTATTCATGTAACCATGCCAAGGAGGATGTAATTATATGCAAGGGGGATCTCATTACATGTTAGGAGGATATCATTCCTTGTAATGGTAGGTGGGGTCAACACCATCTTTTGAAACTCACTCATGGGGAAACATGTGCTTATTGTAAATGTTAAAGCCATAGTTTAACATCATGTGTTTAGGACATTGGTGTTTGGATGTTTTAAATCATGCAACTCGGACATGGGGGACTCACTCCTCACCCCTTAGGCTTACATAAATGTTGATAATGACCCTTTAGGATGTTCTTGGACTTATCAATTCCAATATGTAATTATGTGGTGTAGTAGTCCTTGTAACACCCCAATATTCCATGATACGCTTCTCTTTGAATAATACAGTAGTGTGTGTTGTACGCAACTTCGAGTTCTAACACACACCACAACCAATCAAACTAGCCATTATGAATAGTAATACCCACTTTTTGAAATTTTATACATTTTATCTTTCAAAATGGACTTCATTTTTTGATTTGGAATATTGAAATTATCTTAGGGTGAATTATTGGTATTTTTTAGAAAACAATAAATTTTTGATGAATAGTGAAAAAACACTGAGTTATAATTTAAAACAAAATTTTTATTTAAATAATTATTTATTTTATTTAAATTTATTTTAGGTAAAAATAGATACATAATACCTATATAATTTTAATTTAATTCATGGGAGTTAGTTTGTAATAATTTTATATATATAAAAATTTTATTGAACTTTTCACCGTCTTTTACCCCTCTCCTAGGAGAATTGGAAAAATCACAAAAAAACTTAATTTTACTACTTTTGTGAGTGGAATTTAAAAAATCCGAGAGAAATAGTTAATATAAAGTAATAAAATGTGGTTCAATAAGATAAAAATAATTTTTTGTGAATAGTAACTTTTTACTTTTATTTACCATGGTTAAATGTAAATAGGGTAATTATGGGTAAAAATGATATTATTATTACCCTAACACATGTCCAAATTCTATTGGATAATTATAATTAGACCAAAAATAACCTTAGGAATAAAATATGAACCACTTTGGTCTACTTGGATTAGATTAGGACATTTATTATTATTTAATCCAAGGAAGAGTTAAAAGAGTTAAAATCGATGTTTAATAACTAAAACATTTTTAATATAGAGTTATACATTAGATAAATTCGATTATAAATATTAATTAGAAAGATAATAATAGTTCTTATATAATGGTATTTTATTTATAAATTTTAGACATTAAATAATTTAATTTACTTATGACATAACGATGATGCAGTAATTACCTTATTAGTGAAATACTAAAATAATTGATATTATAAATACCCAAATAAATATAATTTGAGACTTTTAATGAATTAAAAGAATTTTATAGGTTAATATTACATGTTATGGTTGATTAAATGAATTAGTTTTGAAGTAATAATTTTTTTATGATTTTAGCAAAAACAAAATACTAAATAGTTTCAAAATTGACATAAAAGAGTTTTTAAAACAAATATTATATTATTAATTTGTATTCAATTCCTAAAAATACAAGGTTCGGCCAAGAGACTTATATAATGATAGGTGTATCATTAATTAACAACTTGGGGTTTTCTTTTAAGTTTATAGTAATTTTATTAACCATATAATCTTAAAATACAAAGAGACATGCTAAATGTGAAACTAATTAACTAAGAGTTAAAACTAAAAGATAAGGTTAATATAGTGACCCAAAACTTCATAAAACCTATTTATGGGGTGTTTTAACACCCATCCCTACCTTATCCTTTAAAAATTTCACTTTGGATCCATTATAGATTGAATACGAATTTATTATAAAATAATATTTTATGTTTTTCCTGAGGTTCCCCTAAGCCCTCTTATAAAAGGGCACTTCCCCTTATCTCAAATTCATACATTCAAACCTTTTGGTTCGGCCAAACACTACCGAAATATCCTCTCAACTACCATAAATTCAACCTAGTGGAATTATTTTGATCAGAAATCCTACCTAATGAGCCCTTTTGATCAAATCAAAAGGAAGAACCTGAAGAAGAGGTAATGTTTTCACCGCCCTCTTTCAAGTTCCTTTCTTCTTCCTCTTACTCTTTATTTGTTATTTACATTATTAAATAATAACTCCAGTATCTTCTATATACTGTGATGTTATTATAAATTTGGTACAACCATATTCAGTATTTTATCCATCCTTTGAATGACATGTCACCATACGTGTGTACGTACGGCTTACCGTCTCCACGTCGTGGTGTAATTGTTATTCAAAACATTATTTTTTGGATGGGTATGATAATGATGTGTAATTGAAATAAATAATAAATATAAAATTATAATGATTCTGTATATATGACATACCATCCAATTATATACGATTTTAATATCAAAATAATGATATTTTCACTCGTGCGTACGTATGGAATACAGTCTCCCTGAACGCGATGAGATTCATTTCCCATCGTATCCATTCAAGAATAATTTTCATTTTATGATTAAAAATAATGTTTAAAGACTTGATATCATTCTGTATATGAATACATCCCATCCATAACAAATATGACTCACATAAAAAAGAATATAAAGTAAAAAAATCCGTTAAACACCTAAAACAACGATAATACTAAGATATTATTAACAAAGTAATGTTAAAAGATCATATATGAGATCATATTAATGTATATTATTCTTGTATAATTTAATAACAATTATTTCACCATTATATAGGATTTTAACCTACCCTTGACCAAGTAAAAGTACAAGGTAAGGGTTTATTTCACAATCTCTTCATTATCCGAGATTGTTTATACGTAATTATCTACTGGGACCTCTTTATCATCCACATCCATGTTTCTTAAAAATGTATTTCAAAAAATTCTTAATATTTTATACACTATGAATTAATGTCATGTATACCCTAGTTTGAATTTTTATAAGATGTTTATAAAGGAATATTGTTGTTGTTTTCCAAACAAGGTCCTTCATAACCTTATAGAAAGAATTAAGGTAAGAATGTCTTTTTTTAACTTATATGGTGGGTGCGGCTATTTTCTACCATTATAAAATCATTAAAGCTTCCCATACAAGATTATAAGAATATTTTTAAATTAAATGTTTTCTTTTATAATTTTGTGACTTTTAAATGATTTAAAAAATGAGATATTTATCTCAAATAGTGTGGATTTCATCTATGTCAACATCCTTTGATGGATTTTAAGCTTATTTGAAGTTGATTTATTATGATACCAAATATCAATATTGTATTGGAGGTTTTGTGATATTTTTCACTGTGGATGTGTTATTCATATACAATTCATGGTTTATGGAGAAAGTATTGACATTTTGTATTCTAGTTTTAATATGAATTTTTATGTTATTTTTAAACCTGTTCATATGAGGAATGCATTGGACTTAGTAAGTGATGGGTGGAGCCTGCTATAGCTCCTCGATGCATTTGTAGGTCTCATGAGACAAACTAGTGTCTTGGCATAAGTCCTTGACCTAATCTTATTTTCAGTCTTGGCACAAGGCCTTGACTATGTGGTTATGATATTCTGGCATTATGCATTCCATCATTATGAAAGTGGTTATTGATATTGCATGTGATTATTTTACTTGTAGAATATCCATGTGAATAAGTAACTGGCATTATTTCATTTTATTTCTTCCATATTATGATGAACTTCAAGTTTAAAAGTCTTTTGTTTTAGTTATACATTTCCTTAAATGTTTATTCTTATTTATGAAAGTTTCCGCTATATTGTTATCCTTACTGGGCATCTAAGCTCACCCCTTTATTTGTTTTATTTTTCCTAGGCTATGAAGAAGTATTTTATGACTGACCTGCAGGAATAGTCTGAGGGGATATGAGTGTGGACTTTGGAGACTATGTTGTTTTAGTTTTCCATTTTATGATGCAATGTAAACTTTATTATTATATCTATCGATTCCAAGGCTACTAAACTAATCGGTCTTTTGAGACATGATCTTTTGTGATCATCCCAATGTTTTGCAATAATGCAGCGACTCTGGGTAACTGGGGTCGGGGCATTACAGTTGGTATCATAGGAATTTTAGTACAAACATTGGAAACTATATATAGATAAACTCTAAATAGAGCACATAGACCAAAGATGGACTTTGATGATTAGTATAGAATAACTTCCAAGAATTTTGGTATTGAAGATATTTTGTGTGTTTTTTTAGCAATACATCCCTGTCTGGATACGAGTATGTAGAGGTGGCTCTGGCACAGATGTACCTAGGGGTAAACCCTGAAAACACCGCATTGAGGTAGAGTCGAACGGGAACTGGTGCCCGACAATGGGCCTTGCTGCACTCTTGGTGACGATACTCCTGAGGGATATTCTTAGGATAATCCTCATTTTCTTTACAAACCATTATTAAGGGTTTATGAGTATATACTTCCCCAAAGAAAACATTTTTTTTATGATTATGGATTATATTCATAAACTGTTTAATTTATGTAAAGTGTTTTATAGTTTGAAATTATGTATTTTGATTCATAAACTAATCTAGTATATTCCATTGTTTTGAAATGTCACCTAGTAGAAGGAATGGAAAATGTATCAATGCATGTACTCCATGTAGGGATTTCCCCCTGCTCATGATAATTATAGTGGACCTGGTGATGCAACTGGTGCTGATCAGCTAATCACTATACTTGGAAAACTCACTCGGGTTATGAATAATAACCTTACATGTATGGAGCACCCAGATCCACAGCGTGGAGGATCAATGTTAGATTGCTTCATGAGGAAAAAACCACCAACATTCAATGGGGGTAAAAATCCATTAATAGCTGTGCAATGGATAAATTCCTTAGAAAAAATATTCCATTCCTTGGGGAGTAGCGAAAGGGAAAAGGTTGTCATGGCAGCTTACCGCCTCACTGAAGATGCTGATCAATGGTGGTCATTGATTCAAAACATGATGGAAGATGATGAAGTATAAAATATGGAATGGAGGGAGTTCAAAGATCTTTTCTTAGAAATATAATTTCCTTGTGACCATCGAGCAGATATGGAAAGACAATTTCTGAGTCTAAGACCAAAGGAGGATGAGAATGTCACAAAGTATGAGGCTAACTTTAAAAGGTTAGTGAGGTATGCGGTAGATTATATACATAACCCAAGGAGTAAGACTGATCGTTTCATTGATGGGTTAAATCTATTTCTCCGTTGAGCATTAGTCTCACAATCCTTCTCATCGTACGAAGATATTGTCTCATGTGCTATCAAGAAAAAAAATTAATTCTCTAATTCTTATGAATTTAAAGCAAAGAAAGAGAAGAAGATATCTTCTGATCACTTTGGGAATGAAAATAAGGGAAATAAAAGAAATTTTGAATATCCATCCTACAGTAAATGTGGGAAGAAACACCCCAGTACTTTCTTGAAGTGAATGGGAGTATGTTACAAGTGTGGTGAAAAAGGCCACCAAGCTCGTGATTGCATGGGGAATAAAGAAGATACCGATGTTCAATGCTACAATTTTAGGGAGATGGGACACTATGAAAATGAATTTCCTAAGAATCAGGGGAATATACATCAGAAAAGGCCAAGGGATCAAGGCCAAGATTATGTTATCACTACTGCTGAGGTAGAAGCTTCGAAAGACGTGGTGGCTGGTAATTTAATGATTTCATCAAGTTTATAAAATGCTTTATTTCATTCTGGATCATTGCATTGTTTCATATCTTCTTATATTTCTAAGAAAATTAGATATTTCCAATTTTATTTAACAACGGTGTTGTCAGTTAAAACTCTTAAGGTAAGTATCATCACAATAATGTTTTGTGAATCTGTTCCCATTAGATCACATAAATGTTCTTTTACCGCTGATATCATTGTCATACCCATGATTGAATTTTATATAATCCTCGGTATGGATTGGATTTCAGACCATGATGTGAATATTTATTGTAAGAAGAAGGAGATTACGATTTTTGATGATGATGATAATGAACACCTTATCTTTAGAGAAGAATCATCACCACTTGATTCTTATCTAGATCCACCCCCAATAGCTCAACTAAATTCAATTATCGGGGAGGAAGGGAATGAAATAAATTTGGGTGAGGAAAGGAATGTTCAAATATAATATGTACCTATTGTGAAAGAATATGTAGATGTGTTTCTGGAAGATTTACCAGGACATCCTCCAGAATGAGAAATTGAGTTTTCCATTGATTTAATTCCTAGTTAAAGGCCTATATCGAAGACCCCTTATAAAATGGACACTGTGAAATTAGTTTAACTAAAGAAACAACTAGAGGAATTGAGTAATATTGGATTTATTCACCCTAGTGTTTCTCCATGGGGAGTCCCTGTTCTTTTTGTTAAGAAAAAAGATGGATCTATGAGGTTGTGCATTGACTACAGGAAGATCAATGCTATAACAATAAAGAAAAAGTGTCCCCTACATCATATTGATGACTTATTTGACCAATTGCATACATATCAATACTTTTAAAAGATAGACCTTCGATATGGATACCATCAGTACTGTGTGAAGAAGGAATACATTCCGAAGATAGCATTTCGAACCAGGTACGGGCATTACAAGTTTACAATAATGACTTTTGGGCTGACTAATGCACCCTCTGTTTTCATGGATCTAATGAACAGACTTTTCAAAGAATATCTTGATGACTTTGTAGTGGTATTTATTGATGATATCTTGTTATAATCCAAAATCTACAAAGATCATGAAAATCACTTGCTCATTATATTGAAGACTCTTAGAAGACATGAAATATATGGGAAGTATAGCAACTGTGAATTCTGGCTTCAGGAGATTTCTTTTCATGGACATATTATCCCTAAGGATGGAATTTCCATTTATCCTTCTAAGACCAAGGCAATCCAAGAATGGCTAGCACCGACGAGTATAACTGAGGTACACATTTTTATTGGTGTAGTAGGTTATTATCGACATTTCCTCCAAAAATTTTCTCGATTGGCTAACCCATTAACGAAGCTAACACATAAATTTGTTAAATTTGTTTGGAAAAAATATTGTGAAGAATGTGTTGAAGAACTGGAGAGAATATTAGTCAATTCTCCTATATTGAATTTACCATCGAGGAATTATGGGTTCGTTATTTATAGTGATGCATCGAAGAAAGGACTTGGTTGTGTCCTTATGCAGAATGATAGAGTTATTGCCTATGCATCACGACAGTTGAAAATTAATGATTAGAACTATCATACTCATGATATTGAGTTTGCAGCTATAATCTATGATTTGAAGATATGGAGACACTATCTATATGGTAAAAAATGTGTGATTTATACTGATCACAAGAGTTTGAAGTATATTTTCTCACAGAAAGAACTCAACATGAGGCAAAGTAGATGGCCTGAACTACTCAAGGATTATGATTTCATGATACACTACCACCCGGGGAAGGAAAATAAGGTGGAAGATGCTTTGAGAAAAAATAATAATGGATTTTTGAACAAAATGAGAGTTTAAAGGTATCCAATTTTCATGGATCTAGTAAATTTGGATTTGAGAATAACCATGGAAGGTGAAACATCGATACATTTTCAAATGGTTTCCAAACCATATTTACTAGAAAGGATAAAGAGTTCTCTGACTGATTATAAAGAGTTTAAAAAGAAGATTTAAGATTTTAATTATGGGAGATTGATTGACTTTATTTATGAAGATGGAATTTTGAAATTTGGGAAGAGACTTTGTGTTCCCGATATACCTGATCTAAAAAGGGAATTGTTGGAGGATACTCATAGTTCCAATTTCTCTATACCCCCTGGGTGCACCAAAATGTATAGATATTTGAAGGAACATTTTTGGTGGGACAGCATGAAGAGGGAGATTGCTGATTTTGTGTCAGGATGTATGGTTTGTCAACACGTGAAAGCTGGAAGGCAACATCTTGGAGGAGTCATGCAACCTATTCCCATACCTGAGTGGAAATGGGATAATATTACCATGGACTTTGTCATGGGATTACCAAGGACTCCTAGAAGGAACAATGAAATATGGGTTATTGTTGATCGTCTTACCAAGTCAGCATACTTTCTTGCTATAAGTGAAGATCTACCACGAGAAAGTCTAGCAAGACTATATATTAATGAAGTTGTGAGACTTCATGGAGTACCCCTATCAATTATTTCTGATCATGATCCTCGTTTTACTTCAAGATTCTAGAAAAGTCATCAGAAATCCCTGGATACTGAACTTCATTTGAGCACTGCCTACCACCCCCAAACTGATGGAAAATTATAACGGACTATTCAAACCTTAGAAGACATGTTGAGATCCTTCTCACTTGACTTTCAGGGTATGGGGGGGTCAATATTTACCTCTGGTGGAATTTTCCTATAATAATAGCTTCCATTCATGTATTCAGATGGAACCATATGAAGCGTTATATAAAAAGAGATGTCTCACACCAACCTGTTGGGATGTCGTTGGTGAAAGAAACTCGTAGTCCCAGAACTGGTTGAGGAAACAATGGAAAAGGTGAAGGTAATCCAAATGCACATCAAAGCAGCTCAAAGTAGGCAGAAGATCTATGCCGATAACCGAAGGAAGGATTTGAAATTTTAGGTAAGAGATCATGTTTTCATTAAGGTATCTCCATGGAAGGGTGTTATACATTTTGTTAAGAAGAAAAAATTGAGTCCTAGGTACATAGGACCTTTCGAAATTCTAGAACGAATTGGGGCTGCAGCTTACCATTTGGCAATGCCTCCAAGTCTCTCCAAAGTTAACGATGTGTTCCACGTATCACTGTTGAGAAAATACATGCCTGACCCAACGCATGTACTCACCTATGAATAATTAGAACTGGAACCCGATCTATCTTATTTCGAAGAGCCTTTCATGGTTCTTGATACAAGAGAACAAGTGCTAAGAAACCGGACGACTCATCGGGTCAAAGTTCTATGGAGAAACCATAAGATGGAAGAGGCAACGTGGGAACCCGAGAAACTTATAA
The DNA here is from genome assembly GCA_963277665.1 of Viscum album. Taxonomy (NCBI): domain Eukaryota; kingdom Viridiplantae; phylum Streptophyta; class Magnoliopsida; order Santalales; family Viscaceae; genus Viscum; species Viscum album. The sequence goes on from OY728143.1 coordinate 183,339,823, forward strand.
TGAAGAACCACCCGAGACTTTTTATGCAGTAATATTCTAGAAATTCTGAGGATGAAATTATTTGAAGGAGGAAAGAATTTAACACCCCAAGCTTCCACAGTATGCTTCTCTTTGAATAATACAGTAGCGTGTGTTGTACGCAACTTTGAGTTCTAACACACACCTCAACCAATAAAACTAGCCATAATGAATAGTAATACCCACTTTTTGAAATTTTATAAATTTTATCTTTCAAAATGGACTTTATTTTTAGATTCAGAATATCAAAATTAGTTAGGGTGAATTTTCGGTATTTTTATGAAAACATTCAATTATTGATGAATAGTGAAAAAACATTGAGTTGTACTTTAAAACCGAATTTTTATTTATATAATTTTTTATTTTATTTAAATTTAATTTTGGTCAAAATAGATACATAATACCTATATAAGTTTAATGTAATTTATTAGAGTCAGTTTTTAATAATTTTATATATATAAAAATTTTGTTGAACTTTTCACCGTCTTTTACCCATCTCCTAGGAGAATTTGCAAATTCACATAAAACTTAATTTTACCGCTTATGTGAGTAGAATATATAAAGTCCGAGAAAAATGATTAATATCAAGGAGTAAAATGTGGTTCAATAAGATAAAAATAATTGTTGGTGAATAGTAACTTTTTAGTTTTAATTACCATGATTAAATGTAAATATCGTAATTAAGGGTAAAATTATATTATTATTACCCTAAAACATGTCCTAATTCTATTTTATAAGTATAATTCTACCAAAAACAACCTTAGGAATCAAATATGAACCTCTTTGTTCCACTTGGATTAGATTAGGACATTTATTATTATTTAATTCAAAGAAGCGTTAAAAGAGTTAAAATCAAAGTTTAATAACTAAAACGTTTTTAATATTGGGTTATACAATTGATAAATTCGATTATAAATATTAATTAAAATGATAAAAATATTTCCTATATAATGGTATTTTATTTATAATTTTTAGTCATTAAATAATTCAATTTATTTATGACACAATGATGATGCAATAATTACCTTATTAGTGAAATATTATAAAAACTGATATTATAAATAACCAAATAAATATAATTTGATACTTTTAATGAATTAAACTAATTTTATAGGTTAATATAAAATATTAGGTTTGATTAAATGAATTAGTTTCGAAGTAATAATTCTTTTATGAATTTATAAAAAATAAATTACCAAATAGTGTCAAAATTGACATCAAAGACTTTTTAAAATAAATATTGTATTATTAATTGATATTTAATTACTAAAAATCTACGGTTTGGCCACGATAATTATATAATGATAATTGTATCATTAATGTACTACTTAGGCTTATTTTTTAAGTTTATAGTATGTTTATTAACCATATAATATAAAAATACAAAGAGACATGGAAAATGTGAAACTAATTAACTAAGAGTTAAAACTAAATGATAAGGTTAATATAGTAAAAAAACCAGTTTAAAACCTATTCTTTGGGTGGTTTTCAACCCATCCACACCTTATCCTTGAAATAAGTCACTTTGGAGCCATTATAAACCGAATATTAATATATTGTAAAATAATATTATAAGTTTTTTCTAAGGTGCCCCTCACCCCTCTTATAAAAGGGAACTCGCCCTTATCTCAAATTCATACCTTAAAAACCTTTTGGTTCGGCCAAAACCTACCCAAATATCCTCTCAAATTCTCTAAATTCAACCTAGAGTCCTTACTTTGATCAGAAAACAAACCTAAGGATCCGTTTTGATCAAATCAAAATGAAGAACCCGAAAAAGAGGTAATGTTTTCACCACCCTCTTTCCAGTTCCTTTCTTCTTCCACTTCTTCTTTCTTTGTTATTTACATTCTAGAATAATAACTCCAGTATCTTATATATATTGGGATGTTATTATAAATATGGTACAACCATATTCAGTATTCTATCGATCCTTTGAATGACATGTCACCATACGTGCGTACGTACGGCTTACCGTCGCCACGTCATGGTGTAATTGTTATTCAAAATATTATTATTTGGATGGGTATGATAATGATGTGTAATTTAAGTAAATAATAAATATAACATTATAATGATTCTTTATATATGATATACCATCCAATTATATACGATTTTAATATCAAAAGAATGATATTGTCGCTCGTGCGTACGTAGGGACTACCATCTCCACGAACGTGATGAGATTCATTTTCCATCGTATCCATTAAAGAATAGTTTTCATTTTATGATTAAAAATAATGTTTAAAAACTTGATATAATTATGGATATGAATACATCCCATCCATAACAAATATGACTCACAAAAAAATAATATAATGGAAAACCAATCCGTTAAACACCCGAAATGACGATAATACTAAGATATTATTAACAAAGCAATGTTAAAATATCATATATGATATCATATTAATGTATATGATTATTTTATAGTTTAATAAAAATTATTTCACCATTACACAGGTGGTTAACCTACCCTCGACCAATGAAAAGTACAAGGTAAGGGTTTATTTCACAATCTCTTCATTATCCGAGGTTGTTTATACGTAATTATCTATTGGGACCTCTTTATCATCCACATCCATGATTCTCAAAAAATGTATTTCAAAACATTATTATTATTTTATAGACTATGAATTGATGTCATTTATACCCTAGTTTGACTTTTTATAATATTTTTATCAAGGAATCTTTCTATTTTTTTCCAAACAAGGTCCTTTATAATGTTTTCGAAAGAATTTAGGTAAGAATGTCTTTTTTTAACATATACGATGGGTGCGGCTATTTTCCACCATTATAAAATCGTCAAAGCTTCCCTTAAAAGCTTATAAGAATATTTTTAAAGTAAATTTTTTCTTTTATAAGTTTGTGTCTTTTAAATGATTTCAAAAAAACGACATATTTCTCTCAAATAGTTTGGATTTAATCTATGTCAACATCCTTTGATGGATTTTAAGCTTATTTGAAGTTGATTTATTATAATAGAAAACTTACATATTTTATTGAAGGTTTTGTAATATTTTTGATTGTGGATGTGTTATTTTTATACCATTCATGGTTTATGGAGAAAATATTGACATTTCGTGTTCTACTTTTAATACGAATATTTATGTTATGTTTAAACCTGTTCATATGAGGAATGTATTGGAGTTAGTAAGTGACTGGTGGAACTACTATAGCTCCTCGATGCATCAGTAGGTCTCATGAGACAAACTAGTGTCTTGGCACAAGGCCTTTACAAAATATTATTTGTAGTCTTGACATAAGGCCTTGACTATGTGGTTATGATAGTCTGGCATTATGTATTTCATCATTATGAAAGTGGTTATTGATATTGAATGTGATTATTCGACTAGTAGAATATCCATGTGAATAATTAAGTGGTATTATTTCATTTTATTTTCACCATATTATGCTGAAGTTCAAGTTTAAAAGGCTTTTGTTTTAGTTATACATTGCCTTAAATGATTATGCTTATTTATGAAAGTTTCCACTATATCGTTATCCTTATTGGGCATCTGAGCTCACCCCTTTCTATGTTTTATTTTTCCCAGGATGTGAAGAAGTGTTTTATGAATAACCTGCAGGATTATTCTGAGGGGATATGAGTGTGGACTATGGAGACTGTGTTTTTGTAGTTTTCCATTTTATGATGTAATGTAAACTTTATAAATGTATCTAGTGATTCTAAAGCTACTAAACTAATCGGTCTTTCAATAATTGATCTTTTGTGATAATTATAATGTTATGTAATAATGCATCGATTTTGGGTTACTGGGTTTGGGGCGTTATAGTCCATCACGAGGTCCATGTTATAATTCTTATGTTTAGAAGAAACAGGTGTCAGTATACCTATGATAAAAAGTAAATGGTAAGTGGCAATATCGAGACACATTTGAAGTATAGTGGGCCATAGGAATAGGTATCACATGTCACATAGGGACTTGATGTGCATCTGAACTAATCCAGGATGGGTGTGGGGGATTTGGGAGCTCAAATATCGTAAATAGTTATCATCAGAAAAGAGTCATCATGGAGAGTCCCAAAAAAGATAGTTTGTGATGAATATGGACTTACAGAGTGGTGATTTTTGAAGCTCGAGTACTTTGTGGATGTTAGGGACTTCGCAAAGGAGTAGTATTCGTGAAAAAAGATATCCCTACCACTGGATGAAGTCCTTGATTTTGAATGGACTACTTCACAGAGGCTGAATTCTTCATGAAGACTCAATTTCCTTTTAAGAAATTCTTCATTAGGTAAAAGAATATAACTTCATGAAATGAATCCCCATTAAAGGTTTATGAATTATAGAAAACATAAAAAGTGGTTTTTCAAAGACCAAGTACCATGTATGGTCCATTTTTGGTCTGGGTTTCGATGATATAGTGCTTCACGATATGTTTGAAATTAAATTGATTAAATGTCAGGGTAACCATCCAAAATTATGGGAATGAGGGGGGAATTTATGAGAAATGGGTTTCTCAAATGATAGAATCATTTTATAAAGAAACTATGTGCTTCGTGAATGGGTGTGGTTCCGTCTGACTTGCAATGGGACATTGTGAAAGGATAACATGGTCAAGAAGTTCCATAAGACTCAGGGAGGGACTTCATCCAGATTCATGAATTTATTAGCGATAGTCCACATCTGGGAGCTCTAAGAGTTCAGGGTGTTTTTGAATAAGCAAGGCTTCATAAACTATATCCATATAGGGTTTTTTGTAAACATTTGGCTCAGATTTTCGTTGGACGGACCATGACTTCTTTGACTATTCATGTGGCACGTATTTCTATGCCAACAATTGTCAAAGGATAATAATGACTAATTATCAAATTTAAATTTCATTGAATTATCAAAATATAATATATTGAAATTTTCAAAAATAATTGTAAATATTTATCAATAGAAAAAAGTTAAGAATTCCCAAATGATTATTTTATAAAATAATAAAAAATGATTTCATGAAATTATCAAGGATAATTAAAAATTATAATCAATATATAATTTATTTTAATTTTCAAATGATAATTTATTTGAATTATCAAAGTAATATTGTGATAAATATAAAAAATAATTATCAAGAATTATTAAAGATTAATTATGTAAATTTATCAAAGGATAAATTGTGGAAATAAATTATCATAAGATAATTCAAAAAGGAAAATTTTTAAGAAAATAATTATTACAAAATATTTGTAAAAATTATCAAAATATATTTATAATAGAATTATCATGGGATATGGATATCAAATTATCAGAGGATAATTATGAAATTGTCAAAGATATTTTTTTATTTTTTTAAATAATAATTATGAGGAATAACACATGTGTTCATAAAATAATTTGTATAGATATAAATTATTGAATATTATTTTATAAATTTTCAAGTGGATAATATTTCTAGCACATGTATCAACCAAAATGATAATTTGTACATTTTCATGGAGAGATAAATTATTATAAAATGTGATAATTTATTTCTTCCTAAAATAAAATAGCTAGGTTTGGCTCTAAGAACCCATGAAATACCTCAAGTGTTGATGTTTCAGCAACTATGATAGTATGTTATATGAATAGGTTTTCTTGACTTTTGAGTTTACCACTCTCTCTTTCAAAGCACAAATAGTGGTTTATTATTGCATGTGAATTAGATGAATTTTAGGTAGGAAGTTACTTACCTTCTCAGTCCCTCCTTTACCAATTTTCCATGATTATTATTTATTTTGGTCATTATTTACATTGTTATTATTCCCATGAGTGATATTTGTGTATCTCAGTTCCATGTTTTATGTGTTCACATGTTGTTGTATTTATACTATATACTCATAATGATTTGATAACTCCAAATTTTATGTTTACTCTATGATATATTTTACCATTTCCTTGAAGGTTGTTTTGGTACTTGAGATAGGTGCATCATCGTGTGGTTTGCATCCCTTGGTGTGTGAGTGTGTGTGCGACTTGCGATGATGACAATGATAAAATTGAGCATAGAGTGAAATTCATAATGTCTTGGAGGCCTAGCATGTGGTACTTCATTAGGGGCATGATAATTTTTTGGCCTAAACTGAGGTATATGATGTCCTGGGGTCTCGACCTGAGGAATCAATGGAATGTGCTAGATTATGTGTGTAACCCATGACATGAATCAAGATTCTGATCCATGAGCTAGTTTGTGACATGATTCCTTACCATTGCATGGAGATATATTCTGAGTTTACTACCAGTCTATGCTTTAATAGACACTCAGATATGGTTAATGAGATTTAGATATTGTCCATTCAGAGATGAATTTCAAGTGATATGTTTCGGTCTATGCTTCTTGACACATTCCATGACTATATATCCATCATGAATCTGAAGATAATATGGTCTAGGTTTTAGTAGCATCTTGGTTAGTGTACTACCACTCAGCTTTTGGACTATATGTTTTTGACATTATGAATATATTCTTATCTTGGAATATACTTGTACACTTGAGAATATAAGGTTATATAAACGTTATTGGTGTCCAAATGAGTCTTTTAGTCACACCCTACTCAGAAATTTCGATGCGCTTGTATATTTAATGAGAGACCTGGTGGAGGGAACATGCCCTATGGTGGATGGACGAGTAAGTGGATATAGGAGGGGTATATCATGGGATAAGTGTAGAATCCTATGAGACCCTTTTGTGATCCTATATAATCTGAGGAAAATCATATGTGATCCCATAGAATATTTAAGATGTTACAAATTCTTAATGATCCTTATTTGGCAGAATATGTCACTAAAAAGATGTTTGGTGGGGCCAATAAGAGAGTAAAATTCTCCTAACCACATCCATGCACCAACTCTAGTTATACAAGAAGTGGATCTTTACCATGAACCACTAAGAACCATGGTTTACTATGCTATAAATTTCCAATTCCAGCATCCTCTATCCATCCCAGACACCAATATACCATAGGATTCCAAGGATTTAGTGGAAATCATATAGGAAATGTTTAATCTCATAAAGACACCATCAAATTGGAAGGAGATTCTATAAAACATCTTGCTACAGGGAACCAACAATCATTTTGGTGATTTATGGTGGTAGGTTGGAGGATGTGAGGGTCTCACATTGGTGACCACCAGTTTCTTATTATTTGGTGAGTTTTTTTCTAACACACTGAGTATTGATCGATCGCAATAGTTCTTGGAGTGACACATGGGATCCCTAATTGTATAAGAATAATCCACACGAATTACTATGCTCTGACACTTCACACCGCTTCCAGCTGGTAATGAGGCCCAGATGTCTAGGGATTTTTAAATTGTACTTCTAATCGAACATATATATAAGTTATAAAGAATTGAACAGTCTTTTTACATAAGGGTTCTAATAATGGCTCTAAACATTGAGAAAATTTTGTAAAATGGATGAGCAGATGGTATTTTCCTTCCTTTGACTACTCTGATAGGTGGAATACTTTCTGAAGTTTTGGGTGACTATTCTGATAGAAGATAGAGGAAGTCCAAAAACATGTAGTAGGGTAGTGAAATATAAGTTCAGAAGTTTTTAGTATCTTCAGTTCCTTTTGGAGGTGACATGTAGTGCTTTAACTATGGGAACATCGGACACTACAGTTGGGTATTCCCAACACCTAATAGAAAGTGATGGCGGTGTATCAAGATATACCATATCTAGAAGTTTTTTCATAGATCCATGTGATCGTTCCCCTATAGTGGTTGATGACTGGAATGATCATCGAATTGGGGACCAAGTTTGAATTTACAGTAGAGGATACAGACTTCTCCGACAATAGAGACTTATAAAAAGGGTCCTTGATTTAACATTGGATGTGTCTATGTGTTGATCAGTTTCTAAAAAATTGTGGGGAGAGAAAATCTATAGTTCTAGGTATGATTTTTATCAAATACACTCTTTAAAAAGTGTTATTTGATACTGGTTCTTCACATTCATTCATATCTACTCAATTTGTTGTTATAATTCACTTACAAATCAATCTATACTCCAAGTTAGTCTCCCTTGAAATACCAGTTTTTCATGAGATTAGTTTTTCCACATAGATTCCCATAGTGTATACTAGTCGATTTCATCTCTGGACATCTATTGGAATTCATGGTTCGTGATATAATGACATTCAATGTGATTATCATTATTGACTCATTAACCATATTGTGATCTCACATTGATTTTTATCATATATGGGTACCTTTTACCTCTACAAAGAAAGATATATTCATGAATACTATAGAGTGGGAACTGGGAGTAGGTTGAGTTAGACTAGACTAGACTCATCTTGGGATGATTAAAACCCATATGGAAGGCTTATCTCTTTTAAAAAAATTAGAGGTATCTTGTTAATCTATTTCACAAGTCATGGATCTCTATTAGGATTTATTTCTATATGAATTCATAGGACTCCCAACTGATATAGGAGTTGACATTGAGTTAGATCTAATACCAGGTGAGAAACCCTTTTCGATACCCCAATAATTTATATCTAAAAATGAGTTGAAGGAACCCAAGATACAATAAGAATAATTAGAGAGGAAAGGATTAATTATAACTTTTAATTCACTATGGGGTGAACATGTTATGTTTTCCAAGAAGTCATATAGTAGTATTTGACTATTCATTGATTACTAGAAGATGAACAAGGTGATGATGAAGAATTGATATCTATTTTCCATGATTGATGATATTTTCTATCAACTATTGGAAGACTGGTGCATATCCATGATATTTCATATATTGGGATATCACCAGTTGCAATTTACAGAGGAGTACAATATAAACATGGAGTTTCAGAATAGGTATAGAATTTTTGAGTACTTGGTGTTTTTTTTGGGCTGATGAATGTGCCATAAATATTCTTGGCCATCATGAAAAAGCTATTCTATACATACATTGAGTGATTCACTATATTGATCATTGATGATATCATCATCTACTCACAAAAACTAGATAATCATTCTATAAACCAAGAGATTGTCTTTAGTACTCTTCAATCACATAAGATTTATGCCAAGCTCTTGATGTGTGGCCTATGGATTGAAGAGGAGATGTTTCTAGTACATTTAGTGCCTAAAATTGGTATATCATTAGATTAAAAGAATGTTGAGGTATACATGTCCTAGAAACATCCCCTAAACATGTTTAAGAATATAAGCCTCCTTCTGTTATAAGGATATTATAAAAAATTTATCCAGGTATTCTACTAAATATAAAAATTCATGAAAGAGCTAAAAATGAGGGATTGATGTTCTAGTTATCATATTAGTGTGAAGATTTTTTCCTTGATCTAAATAAAAGGATGATGAAAGATCTTGTACTAAAAATCCTTAATCATAGGACTGGTTATGAATTGTATTGTGATGCATCTGGAATTAGTCTATGAGTAGTACTTATGTAGAGAGAGATTCTAGTTTCTTATGTGTCTCGTCATCAATGAAACCAAGAATTGAACTATCCTACACTTGACTTGGATATGGAATCCATTATCCATTCTCTAAAAGTTTGGAGACACAATCTCTTTAGTGAAAGATTTATTATTTCCATAGATCAAAATAGCCTTCGCTATCTCTTCACACATAGAGACCTAAACCTGAGATAGATCTAATGGGTTGAGTATCTATTGAAATTTGATTTTGATATGATGTATGAACTTTTAAATGGTAATGTAATTATAGATTATCTTATCCCTGAGATATAGAATGAGAAATATTTTGGTTATAAACCTTTGGAGGTTTAGTGGAGCTTGATTTATCTTATTGAAAAACTTGAGGGTGGATGATTTGAAGGATCATAGATCTATGATTTTTGTCTTTCCTAATTATGTCTTCTCATAAGTACTGGGTGAGGATTGGTTAGGAGTTAGACCAAGAGTGTCTTGTGATGATGTAATAACTATATGAGTGTGACATGATACACGCATAGACCTTGTATGAAAATAATGTGATCATGGTACATGGGAGAGTGGAAGTACATTCATACATTAGATAAGAGTTGATGATGGATTATCATACCTCTATATGGATTTCACATTATGGTGTGACAAAGATGTATAATGATTTTAGGAGGAAGTTCTGGTGGCTATAGATAAAGATAGACATTTCTGGATTCATATCATGTTTCATTATGTTTCAACTACTAAAGTTCGAGCACTAGTGTCTTAGTGGGTGGTTGTGTCCAGTTTTAATTCCTTTATGGAAGTGGTAGGATTTCATGAATCACTTTGTGATGGGATTTCCCAGGACCCTGAGGAATCATGATATATTTTTATGATTTTAGATCAGCTAATGAATTCTTATCACTTCTTACTAATCAGATAGACTCATTCCATTTAGTATATAGGAAATATATACATTCAAGATATCGTATTCCTCTATAGAGTTCCCTTGAAAATTGTTTTGGATAGGGATGCACATATTATGCTACGCTTTTGGTAGGGATTGTAGAATTCCCTAGAGACTCAGTTGATATTGAACACATCATACCATCCTTATATTGATGGAAAATCTAAGTAGACTATATGCATATTAGGTTATATTCTTTGAAATATCATGCTAGACTTCAGGGGATCATGGGATGATCACCTAGACTTGATTGGGTTTTCATACAAAAACAGTTACCATAATTCGATTCAGAAGTCACCTTATGAGGATCTTTATTGAAGGTTGTGTATCTCATTACTATATAGGAATGAGGCAGGTGAGGGGGATATTGTTATCCCTAGTATGGTTCAGGAGACCTCTTGGAGAGTGAAACTGATACGGGAGTGGTTGATCTCTACTTAGAGAAAACTAATATCCTATTTCGACTATAGGAGGAGAACATAGGAGTTCATTGTGCAAGAGAAGGTTTTCCTGAGAATGAATCATTGGTTAGGAAAAAGATTTATGTTGAACTCATGATGTTGGTAACTCATTTTCTTATACCCTTTGAGATTACTGAGTGGATTTGGTCAGTGGCGTATCATCTAGATCTCCCTTCTCGCTATTGAGGTATGAATGGAATATTAGTTGTGACAGAGCTTCGGAGGTACAAAACTACACTACGCATGTTGTTGATTGAGAGGGTGTTGAGATATATATTGATTCATCTTATAAGGATCACATGGTCTAGATCATATACCAAATATATAATTTTTTTTAGGAAAGACGGTTCCACTAGTCCAGATTTGGTGGAAACATGGATGGATTTAGGAGGGACATAGGATCACGATTATGATGTTTGATCTCAGTGGCCAATGATTTTCAAGAAAGACCTATAGAGATACTTCTCAGGGATGAGAAGTCTATAGAGGGGGAGAATTGTAATATCATAATTTTTTTAAAGATACTAAAAACCTCATTGATAAATTATGGTTACTTTTAAGAGAAAATTTATTTTTTCAATAAAAATAACTTAATAGACAATTTAAAGGAATTATCTATAGATAAAATCATAGATAACTCCTTGAAATTTTCTATGTAATATTTATAGGGTTAGGATATGAGATATAATGAGATTCTAGGGCCTGTAGATCCTAATCACAGATGAAGTAAATATATTATATATATTATATTACACACACATGATGGTTTCCAAAATAATTTAATATAACAAAAATAGAGAAGCATATAAGAAATTTGAGACCATTGTTAGGTCTAGGAAAAGTGGTTTACCCTAGACATGACATAAAATTTTTGCACGTTGGTATTTTCATAAGGTCACACATGAGGATATGTTATTTAATATTTTTATAATATTATTTTTTTTTAAATAATTTAGTATCTCCCAAATAGAGCATCGTATGAGAAATATAAAGAAACCATTAGGTCTGGGATGAGAGGTTAACCCTATGTGAGACATAAATGTTTTTCTTATTGGGCGTTTAGTAAGATCGTAGGAAAGGATAAATTATTTAAAATTTTTAAAATGTTATTTTTCTGAAAATAATTTAATATAGTTCATAATGTGTGTCATATGAGAAATTTGATACCACATATAGATTTGGGATGAGGATTTTAACTTAGGTGTGATATAACTTTTATACGCATCTAGAATTTGGTTAAATCTCTCCTTAGCTTAACTTTTTTAAAATTTTATTAAATAATAATTATTAATTTTATTATTAAATCATTATGGGTTTCTTATTCTTCACCAAAACACACAAAAAATCCATTAATGGATAGGCCTCGATTCCAAAATATTCACAAACATGCATTTTCCACTTGTTAAAAACTAAAAACATCATAATTTGATGAAAATAGACACTCTAAATTAATTTTTTGGTGTAAGCAAAGGATTAATGTTGGATTTAAATTTTGAAAGGGGGTGTGTTTTTGGGTGGTGGGGGTCTCTGGAATATATGAGACCTTCCATCATCATATTTGATTGGTCCTCCTAAATAAGATCAGTCTAAAAACTCCCAACATGTGACTATTAGTTACATTGAAGTATGATCTAGGTTCTCAGAGGAGTTTTCCTCTTACCTAGTGTTCCACTCCCATTGAAGAAGAAGTTAATTTTTTTATTTTTTTATTTATTATTTTATTATCATTATTCCATTTTAACATATTATAAAAATAATAAGGAAAAAATTGGTTGAGCAATAAAACAATAAACATAGTACTTATCATATATAATGCCAAAATAGTTTCAGAGGATAATTTTAAAAAATTATTTCTAGAGGATAAAAATGAATAATTATCAAATTATCAAAATATAATTGTTAGAAATTATTAATGATAATTACAAGGATTTATCAAAGTATAAAAATGAAAAATAGGAAGATGATAATTTCATCAAATTTTAAAAGGATAATTACAAGAAATTATAAAATATAATTGCAACTAGTTATTAATAGATAATTTATTAGAATTTTAGAATACTAATTTCTTTGAATTATTAAAAGAAAATTATCTGAAATATAAAAAATAATTATCATGCATTGCCGATGGATAATTAAATCAAATTACGGAATGATAAATTGTTAAAACAACTATCATCAATTAATTGTGAGAAAAACATTTATTCAAAAAACTATTTTAGAGGAAAATTATACAAATTAACCAAAGATATATATAGTGGAATTATCATGTTGAAAGGATATCAATTTATCAAAAGGTAATTATAAAATTTTCAAGGATAATTTTTGGTGTTTTGAAAGAATAATTATGAGGAATACCACATGTCTTATCAAAATAATTTTTATACATATAAATTATCAAATGTGGTTTAATAATTATTCTCAATGAGAATAGTACTAGCTCATGGGTCGACCAAAATGATAATTTTGAAATTATCTTGGGGATAGAAAGTATATTTTGATGTCATATTTTTTTCATCTTAAAATAAAATTCATAGTTTTGGTTCAAGGAACCCATGAAAAACATCAATCATTGACCTATCAAAAGCACAAATAATAAGTCCTATAAGGAGGTGTTATTGACTGTTGAGTTTACCACTCTAGATTTATAACCACAAAGGGTGGTTTATTATTTCCATTAACATCAATTAATTTGAGTTAAGAACATTATTACCTTCTTGGGATCCCATTTACACATGGTTTCATGATGATTATTTATATAGGCCTTCTGTTACATAATTATGTTTCCCATGAGTGATATTTTTGTATCATGATTCCATATTTACTGTGTTCATATACTATTATATTATTAGTACATACTCATGATTATGTGATACTCATACCATGTATGTTAACTCTGTGATATATGTTACTACTTACTTGGATATTGTGTTGGTACATGAGATAGCTGAACTTTCGTGTGGTTTACATCCATTGGTGGGGTAGTTCATACAAAGCTTATAACGATGATGATGATAGACCAGATAATAGTGTACAGGGAATGATGGCATTGAGTCTGGATCTAAGGCAGTGCATTGGGGGAATTATGGATTGGTGTTTGGACCTGAGGGAAATGATGTCCTCATTCCTTGACCTAAGGAATCTTGGGAATGTGATGTATTTAGAATATGACCTGTGACATGAGTCTTAATTTTGAGCCATGAGATGGTCTATGAATTCATACATTACAATTATTTAGATATGTATTATAAGTTTATTAATGGATAATGATCTTATTGACACTCATAAATAGATTCCTAGCACAATGTGGTGGCCTATTAAGAAATGGATTCTGATTTCCATGCACCATTACATGATCCCTGACACATTACATGATTATATTTCCAAAATAGATCCAAATGATGTATGCTCAGAGGTTTTGTGGAATCTTGGATTCCACACTACTTCTATATTTTTTGATTGTATTTTTATTCCTTTTTCATATTTTTTATTATCATGCAATACAATTACAAAATTTATCACATCTTGTTATGGAGGCCTTAGTGGAGTTATACTTAGTCTTGTACTCACACCCTAATCATTCTTTTTTATGATCTTGTATATTATTTGAGAGACCCAATGAAGGGAATATGACCTTTTGTGGATGGATGTGTAGGTAGATCCTAGATCTATAGTAGACTGAGATATACACAGGAGGTCTGTATAGTACTTTAATTTAATTTTTTTACTTTCACTACTCTATATTACTTTTTGCTTAATGAAATATTATTTATATTCCATGTATGTCATCTTTAGTGTTTCATTTTACTCTATTCTAGCATGTTATTATCTTTATTATTATTTACCATCAACACTATTACATGATACATAGGTTATAGTCTCCCCACTAATGGACTTAGGCCCTATATTCTAGTAAGAAACCTCTTACATACAGGGGGTGTATGAGGATATGTGGCACTCTGGCTCAGACTCGGTGGAATGGATTGGGATGTTGCAATGGTTATAGGTATACACCAATACACTTTTTGTTTTTTTAATGAAATTTAGCATTGTGTGGAAAGGATATAAAATTTTCGGCCCCATCCATCAAAAAATTAGGTTCAATGCATTATCAATAAGAGTTAATCAGATATGTCATGCAATATTTTTTATATATACAATGAAAAATATGGAAATAAATACTTTCCCATTAAATATACAAATTTTTATTTTCAACCAAACATCCCTCAATCAACATTCAACATATAAAATAGTGGTAAACATTAATTTTATATAATGTATAATTATCAATGAAATATAATGGTGAGGTTACATTAAGTGTATTATGTTATCCACAAAAGGTAGTCATTTAGTTCAATTTAATTCATTGGGAGGATACTATGTAATAGTAGAAAAAATTATTTATCATGATTAATAAAGTGAGAATGAATATTCCAAATAATATACCCCAAGAGTGTGTATCTAGGTTCGCAGTTTTAGAGAAACTCTTTATATATCATGGTGATGGTTGAGTAAAAAAATATAATAACAAAATTTGAGGTGATTTCCTCATCAACAATTTTTTCCACAACTGTATCCACATGATATTATCTAGACAAGTATATAATTGTAATGAAAACAAAAAACACTATAAATTATAGGAATATATGATATTTTGGGGTTATAAAAACTTAAGAAAAAAATTTAATGAGTGTAATTATAAAGTTAAATATAAAATATTTTATTTGATTCAATATAATTGCAATAACAATTACATTATAATAAATGTTTGAATTTATTAACAGAAGGTGTGTAATGATGACCCTTATGTCAAAATAATAACAAAATAGAGAGAAATGAAAAATGAGAGGGGATAAGTAGCCTCTCATTAACATAATATCAAATTGGATATATTACCATGCGATTAAAATCATATAAATATGTCAAAATGGTATTAAAACAAAATAATTTCAATTAAAAATGAAAGAGAAGGATTGGAAATAATTACTTGGAAAAGTACCTTCACAATTCTTTGTAGGACACCTTATTACCATATGAACTACTTGGTAGGAATTTATATAAGAATAGGTATGGAAAATTCTGAGTAAATTTATTTTTGTTTTATTGGGATGAAAAAATGGGTGAAAGTGGGCTCCTTCTATAGGTGAAAAAAGATGGAATTTTTCATGGGAACTAATGTAAGTTAAGAGGTAATATTTGAATCACATGGTTGAAAGGTTGGTTAGAATATTTAGGTGGGATGAGTGGAGAAATAGTATATGGAAATTTTGGTATTACATTCATACATAAAAATTATTTATATGGTCTAAGTGACCTTTTAATTTTTTTTCAAATCAAGATACTTTATTTACCCATTTTTACACTTATTAATGTTGATTAAGAATTATCCATGGTAATTGTTTTATATTTATAGATATAAGACGAATCTTCATAATTATTTTTTTGAAATATTGGATATAAATTGGCTCACTATTCAATGTAATTATACTTATTACTATTAGTGAATAATCTTTTAAATTAATAAATAATATATAGGGAAAACTATTTTTTAGAAAAATATATTTTTATAAATTTGGTTTTTTTATTATATTGTATTAATTATCAGTTAAATGAATGTTCATAATTTTTTTATAATTTTAAATATCATATTAGTGTAATAATTGAAAATATATTAATCTATTTTCTAGATGAAATTTATAAAACTATTATAAAATTAATTATTTGGAAACAACCATTTTTCATTTACTATGGAAAATTAAAAAAACATTTTCATATGTGTGTTTCATAGTTCCTTGAAACATGTGTTCAAGTTTAAGAATAAATGATTCTAAGCAGGTTTCATTGGATTTATTCTTGGAACTAGAAACATCCAACAGTTCTTTAGCCAAAAATGGACCTTCATTCCAAAGAATGATGTTCGTTATGTTTAAAATTTATGATACATAATAAAATGCATTGGTGGAGAGGATGGGAGGTTAGACTCATCACACCCTTTTGGGGGGGATTATTGCCTACTCTAGGAATCTCTTTTAAATTTAAGATATTTCCATGAATCCTTATTAATTCACCTAGTATAACATAAGTTTCCCTTGGAATATGGAATCACTTATTAACTTGTGTGAAATTTAGAATCATCTGTATGTACTCATGGTTCTTCATTAATATAGATACCCATATGTATTCAAGGTTATCCATCAGTGGTGTCCTCTAATATATTATTTATAGATTATTTTAATCATTTTTATGATGATACTGGTTTTTAAGCCACTCAGTGGGGCACTCTAGAATTTATTGTTGTCCAGGGAGACAATGGTTTGTCTTGATGTTGGTATTGTACCAATAAAATGGGCTACCTAGGTATCCTTGTGAAAAGAATCAGAACCCTCATAGTTTGATTTTGCTTAATGGGACACATCATAACTTTTAAGGTCATTTGATAAAGACCTAACCATACAGTTTAATGTCATTTTATAAGGACATCTAGGAGAAATTTTCTTATTCAATGTTTGGTGTGGGACTGATGATAAAGCAGCCCAAGGTATTTGGAAAGAATATGGGCTTACATGTAAGATTATACCCTGATAGAAACATGGACCAAGGAGAACATGATTGTTTTTAGGTGTTGGGTTTGAACCTCAAGGAGGCTTACTATATATCCCATGTGTATGGTAATAAAAGCCGGCTTAGTTCGATAAGTATCTTAGGAGAGTATAGTCCTTTGAGAGAAATTATTTTGGTCTTACTTCCTAAAAAGGATGCCTTGATGATTTTGGGGTTTAATTTTGGGGATTAATTATAAGGAAGATGCCCAGATTGCGGGAATTAGGGTTGGATTCTTAAAGAGAATATCCAATGAGATGGAGCCCAAATAAAGGCTTCCTACGTATCCCAATAATGTTGGGAATCAGAGTTCTCATAGTTTATTCATTTTGGTGGGGCTTATGCATAATATTTTCCCATTGGAGGAGACATGATTGGGTAAACCCTTTTTGAAGGGAACCCTTTTGAGCTCGGGCCTTCAAGCAGGCATCCTACGTATCCTAGTTTGAACAGGAATCAGAGTTCTCATAGTTCAAGTTCTTGTGAAAATTTTGTGATCATGACTAATCTCTAAGCCCACATGAGTTATGGTCGGTGTGAGAAACAATATGATGTCCAAGATTCAACAAATTCACCCAAACTTTTCCTCCTCCACTAGTTGGAGGTGGCACACCTACGGTGGTAAGGGTGGATGAGGTCGAGTCGACCTTAGAAAATGGAGAGGCGATTAGCCCTCCCTCTATTCTATTTACTTTGTACAAGGGTCCAATGAAAGGAACGAGTGAAGGTGAAGGAACTAAAGAGAAAGAATATTGCAGCCATCTACTTGAATGGTTAGGGGCTTACACCAGGATGGTTGTCCCACTGGATCTTAGTAGGGGAGGGAGACTTATCTTTTTCTTTCTTGGAAAAGAAAAAATTAACCATAACTTCCCTACCAGAGACCTGAGGTTCCAGGTCTTAGAGATGATAAGGGGAGGTCAGAACCCAAACCCAAATCCTCCAAACCATGAACTTCCTAGCACTGTTCCTAGGAGAAAGGTCTTTGTGAATGTGGATATAAAAACCCACAAACACTCCATGAATCCTAAAACCATTGTGAAAAAAATGTGGGAAACCTCTAACTGCAGATATACAAACCCAAATAAGAGACATGCTGATGTGCCTTTACCAAAGGTTTGATAAGTCGTGAGGTTTTGGGGGAGGATTAAACATAATCCCTTTCATATAAGGAAAACAAGGAAGGAGATACCCTTCCATTAGTGGCCTTAAAGAGGGTACCTAAAATGATATTTAGTCCTTATACACAACTATTCTCTGTAAGTACTCTATGTAGGTACGCCGCGTAGGTACCCCGCGTAGGTACACCACATAGTTGTACCGCGCGTAGGTACTCTGCATAGTTGTACCATGCAAGTGTGTCGTGTATGACTTTATGATGACTAAAAAATTCTTCACATAGGGGAACCAAGCCTATCTAAGATTAAAATTGTAAAATATTTTCAAAACATGCTTATCCCATCTAATTATCTCTTATCTCATTCTTATAGAGAGATACCTGAGACAATTTGAGGGATCTAGGTGTAAGAGCTATGCAATGGGAGCTTCAGGAAGTCCTTAAACTTTATCAGTCCCTGAAATGGGGAGCCCAACAGTTCTATTTATAGGTAAGGAGGGGGCGGGTTGATGGGATTTCGTCAACGGAGGTTCGTCGAGCATTCCATTCATGTAGGTATTCTGCATAGGGGTACAGAGAGTACACTGCCGTGTAGGTCTGCCATGCAGGTCTGGCATGCAGGTCTGCTGCACATGTCTTCTACGTAGGTCTATCGTGTAGTCCTTCTGAAACATTGGATTTCCTTTTAATTCATTAAACTTTTTCCTAGGATTTTGAAATATCTTGGCTATCTTCATAGTCTTTTTGTATTCCTATGTAGTGTCAACAAAATCCCCCCCCCCCTCAAGATTGGATCCAATTAGAAAGAGGGTTGATTCCTGAGGTAAAATTACAAGGAAGAGACTATAGATTAATTGTCGAACTGTGCAGGTTTTTCACAGAGCTACTTCATGTAGGTATTCCACGTAGCTTTTTCACGCATGCATGTTCTGTAGATTTGTATCTCGCTATAAATAGTTCTGATCCTTTTCAATTCTCTTCACCCGCACTTCCACAATTTTCGTCTCTCCTTACGTATCTTGTTCATCTAGCCTCAAAACATCGTTATCCAGTGTAATCTTCTTGAAATATTATCAAGGTGAAACTACTTTAGTGATGGAGCTATAAGTATGTACTTCATCGAAGTAGTTGTGTTATGACCATTTTCGAAGGACCTACATGACGGACCTCGTCGAAGGACCTACGTGAGGAGTTTCCTTTTCCAAATTTTCAAATTATTTTACAATGAAATTTGAATTTTCATAAGTCGAAATTCCAACCTAATAGGGGGAGTTTGGTAATTATTTTTAAGGAAATGGCTCATTTGATAACTTCTACTAAAGAAGATAAGGCTCATAAAAATTAGATGATGAATATCGCCAGACCCGATTATTATGACGTTGAAGTTACTCATCCTAGACTATAGAAATGTTTAATTTTGTATCAACATGAATATCGGCAAAGTCACTACCTGCCCTTTTATGGACGTTGACTTTTACAAGATTCCCACATTCAAACTATTGAGAATTACATCCCAAAGATTTGGTTTCTTCAATACTCCAATTGTCATTGTATGAATATTACTGCGAGGGGTATTCCAGTTCATGAGGGAATAGTCTTTATTGGTTGCATCCTACATCATAATGGTTTTACTCCTGATATGAAAGAAGATATTGTAGAGCCAAGGCCACATTAATATGATTCAAACTTTTAGAATTCTCAAAAAGACTAGTATAATGGTTGGAAGGAGGACCATGATCTTTGTTATAGGGGAGGTGTTAAACCTGAATGGATGTGGGCCTTTTGGGTACATAGGACTTGTGTAGACTTCAGGAAAGAGTTATTAGATGTTTATATCTATGAAGCTGTCTAGATGGGACAAAATTATGTTTATAAAAATGATTTCATTCCTAAATTTATGAGACGATGGAGTCCGAAAAACAAATTCCATTTTACGCACAGAGAAGTTGGAATTATTTTGTGGGATATCTACCAAATAGATAGGTTCCCCATTCTCAGGTAAATGTATAGAGAGTTTATTCCACCAGCTACAACATGGGGTGATATTACTAGAACACCACCATTGTCTCATGAACTATTCAAAATAGAAAATAAATTACCCAAAGACAAGAATGATATTCATGCCAAAGTGTGGATGAAAGCTTTTTTAGAACCAACAAAAGGGAAAGGTACCACCTATATACGTCCTACAGTTTGTCTTTATATAGATAACTAGGGAATTTCAGGAACATATTGGCCTAAATTGGAGAGAGGTGACTATAAGCATTGGGGATAAAATGTCAAATATGATATTTATGCAAATATACTCTTATCCGCCATCCGTAACATGTGGCTAAGCATTTACTTTCTTTAATTCCATGAGTTTAGAGGCGGTGTAAGGCCACGGACTTTTGTCATTGTAGCTAAGTTGGTAGAAGGGAATTATATTGGGATAGAAAATTATGTATTGGCAAGAATTTATTATTACCTACTACATTTTTACAATTCGAAGGATCCATTTATAATTGAAGGGCCATTCCAAGTGTTTTTGGGCTGGATTGTAGTGCACTTTTCTTCAAAATTAGTGTTGAATTCAGTTAGAGTCCCCAATGGTCAATTCACTCCATTTTAACAGAACGTTTCTAGTATTTAGCCTCATAATTTGAGACCTGATGTAGTGATAAGGCATTGAATACATCAAGATAATTTAGCTTCTTTCCTTTTGGTAACCCACCAACTGGAACATTTATTAATAATGGTAAAGAATAAAATTATGAGCTGAGGTATTATATGAAAGAATTCAGGGATAATGTATTATCAACTAGGATTGATGGTGAAATTATATGTCTAGATTATGTCCCCTATATGAATGGTCATCTGTTCAGTTGTCTTCAACAATCAAACACTCTTCCACCCACGTATGTTAGACATGAGAAACACCCAATGGTAGTGAGACAATTGTGGATTCTAATGGATTTTGATACATCCCAATTGTCAATTATGTTACCTCCATATGATGCATCAATCGAATTGGAAGCTGGATATGAAAAATCTTGGGCTTCTTCATATCCTCAAGGGGATTTCACAAAAGGAATATATAGAGTGGTATCTACAAAGACTGTTGTACATAGAAATCATGGTAATAAGTCCAAGTACAAAGATGATGTAGAAGTTTTAGAGGTTTTTTATCCTTCAAAGCAACTTTTTTGGAGGTATACCAGGAAGAATAAGGGTAGAGAATCAATACCTCTGGCGCCAAGGCGATCTAGTCGTGGCCATCAGAAAGAGATTCATATTTCATTTGTTGACCCTTTTTAAGAGGAAGGGAGGTCGGAATAGGATCACTAGTTAGAAGGTGTTTAATTTACTCCATAACCAACCATTACGAGATCAAGTTATGCGTGACCTTCATCCATTCAGGTTTTGGAGAACCTGACCCGTGAACTTAGGGTTTCATGGGAATTCCTTCAACAAGGAATTCGAATACAGGATGTGGGTGAAATTAAGGCACCTTCTGATTTCAATCTGGATAATATCCTGGCTGAAGTACATGAGTATATTAGAGAGCTAAAGGATTTTATATATACAAATGATGAACAAATCCCATCCTCTAAACAAGTATCCCATATTAAGGAATTAGGAATACACGAAGGGGTAATTATTGACCCTAAGGAGGAATGGGATATTTATGTTAATACTGAGATTGTATTTTTCTTTTATTTTTTCTCAATTCTACTTTACCATTCATCATCATCAATATTGATGAAATGCATTTTGCATCTTGAATGTAGGGAAGGAAACACCAGACAGGTTCTTGGATCACTAGGGTATGGGCCTACAAGTTCTCCCATCGATGCATCAAATGATCCTCCCATGTCTATAAAACTTTCTCTAGGAGAAAGAATCATGATTGGTGTAATGGAGATAGATAATCCTCAAATATTAACTCGGGTTTCTCCTACCAAGATGATTATTGTGATTTCTCCTCAAGCTTATGAAAATAAATTCAATAGAGCAATGAGATTAGTTTGAGGTGTTTTCCAAAGGAGGAAGTCTTTATACTATCCTTGGGAAATTATAATTTTCTTGATACACTCTGATAATCACATTTATCCTCTTGTAGGAACTGTATCTATCTCATATCTCAAGGCATTAAGAGATGATTCTTCAATACCATAGAAGGTAAACCAAGGATAAACCTAGGTTCATGTTGATGGATCTACGACCTTAGTAGATAAAACATCAAAAGATTAAGTTGTACCTGCTCTTGTATCTATTGAGAGAGAGAAAATCCATGGTCATATCAAATACATTTCTCTTGAATATTAAATTATTTTCTAATATTATTCTTCTCAACATATCTCATATCAATTTCCTTTTCAAATGGATCCAGCAACAATCAATACTAATATTGTTATTGCTTAGGGAGGAACGGAGGAAGACCCAAGGCAGTATGAAGTAAATACTAATGTTAAAACAAACCTGAAAAGATCTGATGATGTTCTACAAATTGAAGAACCAACTAAAGATAATGTCAATGGAGCCAATTTTGGAATAAACCAACATTTTTTGGATACCCTAAATAGTGAGGATGCGATAACATTCCAAGACGCACGCATTAAAATGATGGAATCCCTTAATCCGAATATTGATATTCCAGGTTCCATCAAAGAGTTTGGGGATTTTCATGAGAAAATGAAAGGACATAATCATCATTCTTACATTTCCATATATAATTTTTCTTCTTTTACTTGATAATTCACATCAAAGTTCACCTTATGTATCTTTGTATGTAGAAAATGTTGTGAAGGCTCTTCCGAAACAGATCATTCCACTCTATCCTTCTTCTGCTGAAGTTTGAGAAATACCTACTAAGGACCCCCTATTTAGAGACATTCTAGAGCGTTCAATTATGAAAATGGGGAAAATTAGAATAATTCTCCCTCTCAAGAAAACTTTTCTTAAACCGATGAAGTTGAGAATACTGGGGATGAATCCAATCAAGTGTCAGACTTATTATTGGTTAAATGTTATTGGTTGTTTGGATCATACTTTATTTCTACCATTTTTATGAAACTGAAAATGATATTGATTTATCATTTAGGTTTATCATATATCATAGTAATATCAAAAGGTGTTGCTTCTACATTGGCTCAGGCATCATTAGAAGGGATGATTCTACTGTTTCGAGAGAAGCAGAACATGGAAACTCTTTAAGTGATATGTTTCCATAGTAAATTTTACCCCATCATAGTAAATCAGATTCAGAATTAGAGATGTAATATTCTCTTGGCATGGAACATAAAAATGCATAGTGACATATATGGAGTATAATTACTGAGAAGACTTTGGATGAGCTACTGTCTCATTCTGGGAAACATCTAGCACTATTCTGTGTATTCAGATTTGGTTTATTTAATTATCGACCAATCTACGATGAAATGAAAGAGACCATTTGCCGACAGGAGTAGGAAAATAAGCTTCAGCAAGATTTTGATGAGGCCAAACAGCTTAGTAATATTGTGATCTTCCAAGATGCAGTAGCTGACACTGAGGTCGATCATAACAAGAAGTTGATCGAAATCATCCAAAAAGTTTAATAAGACATGAAGGAGTTGATATTTCTTCAATAGAAACTAGATGATGTTCCTAACAAACTTGAGAAATTGAACCAAACACTAAGAGAAACCCAGTTGGAGGGGATAACCACCATTTTCACTGCTACGGAAGAACTACGTCAAGCTGAGGAGGATAGAGTTTCTCAACTATCTCAAATTCAATAGGCAGTTGATAGGGCTCATGAGGCCATTAAACAAATGAGGACTCATATTCAGAGTTTATTTTAACATATAATAGAGAGGATCTATTTTTTGTATTTCCCTCTGATTTCATATGAATGAAATAAATTATTTCTAAAATCATATGTTTTATCATTCTTGCTTTCGTGATCCCAATATTAATGGTAATGATGATGATGATGATTTTTTTAAACATCAAACCTTCATGTCAGATAATCATGATTACAATGACAGCAATGGGGGTGCTCATAATTTTTTTATCAAGCCGATGGACCTAACGAGCCTAGTTTTATTTTTACTAGGTTTATATGGACAACCCCACAAACTTTGTATCTTTTGACTTTCCACTGCTCAATATTACCTAAACCATAAAAAAATTTATGTTTAGTGAGTTGGGACTCTATTTGTGTCCATAGTTCCCTTTGCGGGTTTCCAATCTAGTGAGTAACATGTCTCTTGTTGTTGGCAGTTCTATGTCATGCATGTTGGACTATAAAGGGATAGTGTTTATGGTAGAATAGCTTTGACCATAAATTATGAAATTAAATCCCAAACAAGACACAGTGGCTAAGAATTTCTCTAATATTATTTAAATATTTTCTAGGAAAATCTTGAGTCATGATTTTTATTTTCACCAAATATAAAACATGTATAAATATAAAGGAAGTATCTTCCAAGAGAAAAGTTACCATTTTTTGACAAACCCATTATAGGGGATGTATTATATAGGGCTAATTGGGGCATATGCTGCATAGACAAATGGTGGAATATTTTGACTGACATGCCTGTTATGCAGGAAAATTTTATGCAAGGCCTTTGGGGAACATACTTCATAGTCAAGCAAAGGAGTTCTTAGGAATTTAACATTTTACTATTGATAGACAAGGGAAAATAAAACTTGGGTGACTCAAGACCACAGTGTGTGGTTTCTCCAAGTAAATGGGTTTTAATAATAAAGTTTTATCTATTCCAACATATGTTATGAATAGTAAAACCACTTCTACACAAATATGGTGTGTGAGGAATGGTTAAAATTCGCCAGAAAGGAGAAAATTTGTTATCAGGCTACGCAGTTTTAAGTCACGTAGTAAGAACATTATATTGTACAGTTTTAAGTCATGTAGTGAGGATATTGTACTGTACAGTTTTAAGTCATGTAGTGAGGACATTTGGTGGCATTAATTTAATGTATTAAGATTTTTCCAAACATATGAGACTCTCCCAATTTCTTGATAGTTTTTTTGGAAACATACTACCATATTAAGATATAAAAGGGAAGAAATGAAAACATTGATTTAGGAATTTTTGAATTTGAAGAATGATATGGGAACAAAAGGGCTAAAAGCATTAGAAGAATTATTTTACAAGAACAAAGTTTCCATTATTTAAGAAACATGTTTTGGGGCTATATTATATAGGTACAACTAGGGAATATGTTGCAAAGACCAATAGTAGAATCGTTTTACTGATCATCCTGTTATGTAGGCAAATTATGTAAGGCCACTAAAGGGGACGTGATGCGTAGTCAGAAAAAAGAGCTCTCAGAAGTTTGACATCCTATTTCTAAAATCTAAGAAAGTTTATGAAGATAAAGATTCTACAAAGAAAAGTGTTTTGTTTATGAATAATGTTACCTGAATATGGAGAGAGTATTTCCAATCTTGATTTCCAAAGAATAGGAGGAATAGTATTTCTACGAAGGTCTGACCCAAATGTAGGGAGTATGGTGTTTGTAGTTTTTATGACATACAACAAGGACAAAAAAATAGAAACAGTATATAATATGTGGCCATGTGATCTAAGGTTATATCATATTACATTGAACACATGGATAGAAGAAAGTGTAAACCATGTTCTAGAAGACTTTAAGATTTAGAGAAAGGTAATGGGAAAAATATACATGAATGAGTGCATTAAAAGATACAGATTTGTGTATATTGTTATCAATGATTAGAGGGGACAAAATGAACTTTAACCAAGAACAAAATTACCATTATTTGATGAACCTGTTATGGAGGTTGTGTTATGCAGGGCCAACTAGGGAAAATGTTGCATATCCAAATAGTGGTATCCTTTTACTAACATGACCATTATGTTGGAAAATTATACAAGGCCACATAAGGGCATATACTGCATAGTCAAGAAAAAGAGTTCTCAAATATCAGAGACTATGTCAACAAAAACCATAAGAAAATTATGAAGATATGAAAATATTTGAGTGTGAAATATGGAAGGGGGTAATTCTCAATGCATGTGAGAAATATTTGAATCAATATTGGCATGTATTATATCCTTTACATAGATCTAACTAACATGTAAAATGGAGACTCCCTTTGTTTCCACTGAATCAATATTATGTTGTGCAGTTTAGAGTCATGTAGTGAGGACATGAAGTGATTCCCATGTAAAATGGGAATATTGTGTCTGGACTAAAAAATTAAACCCAGGTGCCACTACGTATCTCATATAAATGAGAATCAATCCATACGTAGTTCTTTAAACATTCCCTATGCCAGTTTGATTCTGACATTAGGAATAATGTGGGTTTTTATCATAGATGGTCCCAATATTGGAGATCTAGGCATCTCTACGTATCTCATTTGGATGAGAATCAATACAAATGTAGTTCTTCAACAATAATATCTCATGCCAATCGAGTTTGATGTGGGAGACGGAGGTTTTAAAAACATTTGAGAAGACTGATTTAAATTTAAGGTACAATATGGTATGAAAATCAAGTCATGTATCTTAAAAGAGAATTCTTTATAGATCTGGTTCATACATAGGAGGAAAAGGGAAATAAAAAGATTTCTTGTGATTGGGCACAAGATTGGAGATCTAGGAATCTCTATATATCTTATATGGATGAGAATAAAGCCAAACATAGTTCTTGAATATAAGGTCCCTATGCAGATCTGATTCAGACATGAGGAAGAAAGTGACACAAGTACTACTAAGGACACTATAGAAAAATGGCCATTTTGTGGTGGTTTTTTTATATGGAAGTGGTTTAAACAACCGCCATATGATTCTATGGTGGTTTCAAAAAACCAACACTAAATTGTGTTTTATCATTTAATATGCATCATTTTATTGGATTTAGAATCGTTTAATGGTAACTGTCTTAGTGGATGCATTTAACAGTGGTTTTTTATGGTTTAGCAGAGTTTTTCACATCAAAAATGAATTTTTTTTAGCGGCAGTTAAAACTACTGCTAAAAAAGTCATTTTCACCGGGAAAACCTCCCTAAAATCAAGATAATCACCTCAAAATAATAAAGAAATATAAAAATTGTTTATTGGTGTTTTTAACTGTCATAGATAGAAAAATACTGAAATTGTAGTGGGAGTTAAAACCACTGCTAAATCCATATTTAAAAACAAAAAAGTAACTAATATACAGCCCTGGTACCAGTGCCCTGAAAAGAAAAACCATTACAATTTAACATGCATATGCATCTCACATCCAAAATAATAGCAAAACACCAACATTTTCATAATAATCACATGATTGATACTTCAATAATAGGTTTAGTATTATTTGGTTACATAAAATTTATTCTATGTACATGAAGTGTCAATTTTGGATATAGTGGTTTTGAAATCAGGTATAGCAGTTGATCTCGAGTTTGTTGATGTATTTGTTTATCTGTCATAACCAAGGAATTTAATCGATACATAATGTTTTATTAGATTTAATGGGAATTAAAGGAGAATATTTTTGGAGATCTCTCACTTAGAATTTCCAATGACTACAGTTACCAAGAATGGATTCACATTTTATAGTACATACTACTCTAAGGAAGTTTCCATAGTGTTGAAGATGTGGTTGTTTTCATCTATGATCCTAAGAATTATTGAGCCTAACATTGGACATGTAGTGGAAAGTGATGAATTTGGTTCTAGATTAATATTTATTATGGTGTAGAGTGATAAATTATTCACTTTGTGTTTCATTATCTTATAATTCACAAGATGAAATACTCTAATCCTGTATTTTAGTTAGCAGTTGTGGTCCATGAATTGAAATGATCATGACAGAACGACTTGGGAGAGAGATTTTTTGGGTACTTTGGAACCTATAATGTATATAATATTTTCTCATTTCATAGACCTAATCTTTATCAGATGAATTTTATAGAGTACGTGTATATTTTTGAAATCAATAAATATTATTAAACTAGAAATGGAAATGTAGTGGTAAATGCACTGGGCTAGAAAATGTAGGAGATAAGATAATAGATTTAATTAGCTTAATAGAAGATCTCATCTTCACTGTTTGACTAGTTGGTGGGTGTAGTTGAGGGTTTAGGGGAAGCAATGTGGATATCCTTAGAGATAATGTATTCATTGGTTAAATAAGTAAAAAAAAATTGAATATTGTTCGGGAATGTATCATGATGTGTGATAGGTTGGAATAATGTGAAACTATTTCAGTATTGAATTTTGATATTCATGGAGTATTTATAGTTAGTAGCATGGTAATGGTCCCATATTCTATGAGAGATGAGTTTATGATATCTTATAATGATTTGAAGTGGGATGTTCACCCCAGGGCCGACCATGATTTATAATAATGAAAAGTAGATGTTCTAGTGGCCCTCTATAGTAAGAGACATTGAAGACATTGTTTCCCATTGGTTGACTTGTCCAAAAATTATCACTAAGTGTGAGAGTTGATAGTTGAAGTGGGATGTTCACCCTAGGAAGACCTATTTTACCTCATTGTTTTGGTAAATATAATAGAAGTCTGTGAGTTGATAGTTGAATTTGTGTATAACCTTTTATCCTCATATTGATGAGCAGTCAGGAAGGACGATCCAAACCATATAAGACATGATTCCGGATTTTATTATATATTTTAGCCACCAGGTGAATTTTTTGGGGAGATACAAATTCTAGTAGTGTAAGACACTCAAGTGTTTAATAGATATTTGTAAATTCTAATATTAATAATGTGCACTGTCCCTCTACCTTAACACGATCAAGACACTCAAGTGTTCAACAGATATTTGTAAATTTTTATCAAAACTATTTTGAATAAGAGGAGATCATAAGTGGTAGTGATCACATTCCAACTATAAAACATGAGAATAGAATACTATAAAATTTGAAGAATGAAGGGCTATCCACTAAAAACAAGTTGAAGGGAGTTAAAAAATTAGATATTCCCTAGAAAATCAATAAGAAGTTTGATCGTTCATACTTTCATAATAAACCTAATAAATTTAGAAACAATGATTCATAGAAAATGATTCGTGACAATAAAGAATCGACATATATGGTGCATACCACACTCAAGAAATCAAGATATAAAAAAACAACAGAAATCAATAAAATACATAAAAGGAAACATGATAAATCAAGAAAATGTCAGGTCATGAAAATGTTTGTGGGAAACTCTGTGCCACCGATGATACATATACAGACCAACTATTAGCTTATTTTTCCAACATATCAACAATAAAACTAATCACAGTCCGATGAGGAACACATCTCATCAACCTCTCCACCTCCATCTCAACTTCTTGCTACCACCCATAATAACATTATATTGAAAATTAAATACTGTTTTATATTTATATTTAAACATAAAACCAATAAAAGTTTTCAAACAAAATGATTTTGAATTTTTGTGATTTACCTTCTCACCACCATTTGATACAATACCACTGGGGGGAGATCAGGTCATATTCGGATATAAATCAATCAACACTTTTTTCCAAGAAGATATCTGAGTCCCCTGGTCTTGAACTATGTTTCATTGAGAAACAATATCTCTCTTAGTATCCCAGGGTATAGACTGACTACAACTAGAAGTAGATGTATTTCCAATCCCTAGTGGCCTTCCAAAGACCTCAGATGGTACGAGTCCCAAACCCATCCCGCACACTCTACCAGGATGTTCCCTCCCAATGAAATTAGCAACCGAGTCATCCTGGGAGACTAAGTAAGACTTTGTAGGATTGGAATCCCAGAGTTATTTAATTTTTACCTATAAAAAAATAGAATTCATAATATAATAAATATATATTAACACAGTAACAACTTATAATAGGTTATTATAATGAAAAATGAGTTCTTAACCCAACTTCTTTGGTAGGCTCATTAACAAAACTTCCATCATATTTTTGGTGAACATTCAACCACACTTCTATTCGAGAAGCATTGTACCCTAAACTCTGTGACTATATTAAACAAACATAAATAAAAAAATTAATATATTAAACAAATAATATTGTATTATAAATATTTAAACTGATGAATAGATTACCAGATCATATCGGCTTCTAGAAAAACTCTTTGACCCTGTAGTGTGAGAGATGACCTGCTTAGCTTGACTTGATGCGTTCTTTCTTTCAAGATCCTAAAATAAATAAAATTAAATTTAATAGTAATGTATTCAATGTAATATCCTCTTCATATACATGTATAAATGTAAAATGGGATTAATATAGTAATATATATTTAAATACCACTAGCTTCTCATCACGATGTCTGTCAACAAACACATTCCATTGATTTTTGGGTACCCCATCGGCTAGCTTGTCATACATCATTTGGGTGGTCAAAAAAGTATTGTTTACATCACCCCACAATATCCATTTAAATTCTTTCCATTTTTTGGAAAGGTTTTTCAATGTCCACTTTCGAGCTATCACAACAGTAACTGTAAAGTAGAAAAACATCTGTACACAGAAATTCATTTTGAAAATATAAATAACATAACATTCAATTACACCATAATGTATTAAAATTACCTTTATTTGGGAATCAAAAACTTCATTTTTCCAAATTTAAGGTATATGCCTCCAATCATCAAATTAAATAGGAAGGGAAATAGGATTCGTGGCCAGCTGGCCTAAAATCTAGCCAAGTAATCATGCGGCGTCATCCATAGGGACCCCATATAAGTCAAATGAGAAAACTATCTTCTCTCTAGTCAGATCCCATACGTTTGAACTTTTTATAATTTTATCCAAACTTTCATTGTATCCATATTTAATGAAGAAAGAGTTAGTATAAAAAATTGTAATAAATTTATTCATATTAAAATTTGTACTTATAATAGTCACCCTCTAGTATCCCCGTGATGAACTAGAAGTGGAACACCGTTCCCCCACTAATGTGGCTCTTGAAGTGGGAGGCGATGACTGAGCTACTAAAGGGACACTCACAGAGGGTGTGAGGGATGGTGCTGGGGAAGATGGTGTTGGGGGCCAAGCGGATGGTGGCTCACATGCCATAGGGAGGGAGAGAGATGGATCGTCATCTGTCGTAGTGGTCGATGAAACAGTATATCGTTTCATCCTTGGCATTCAATCCATTTAATAAAATAAAATTAAGGTCATAACATATATTTCAAAAAAATTATGCAGAAGAAAAAAATTAAAAATGATAATATATGAATAGTACTAATAAACAAAAATTACATAACAATTATAATTAATGATTAAACCAATAAAATAAGTGGTTTCTAAATGAATCCATAATTATACATACATTCATTTTCACCTTCAACCATGTTAGTTTACTGCTCCATTACTTCATCCACTTCATTCATCCTTTCTAGACTAAAATTTTCAATATCATGATGGACAAATAATTCTGATTCTTATTGTTGATGAGATTCAATGATAGAAGTAAAATCTTACACTTCATCACACATATCATACAAATATCTTTGTTTTACATGATCAACTACACTCCACCCTTCATACACATCATCATTCACATAATATAACATTTTTTCATGCGATGATAAGATATATGGATTATGCAGTTTTTGATCACCAACATCCATCAAGCGAGAGAAGGTTATAGAAGTAAATTGAAAGGAAACACTTTTAACATCTCTGATAATATCGACCTAATTGAATTTGAATAAAACAACTGAAAAATGCTTGAGGTAGTTTAATTCAATAATATCGGTTATATTTACAAAGTATCCCACTTCATCAAATGTAGATATACTACTATTCTATGTTTTCAAACCCTCTTCTTGATCGACTGTACGAAATCTAAATCCATTCACGTTGTAAGCGTCGTACATTCTAACTTGTTTTAGAGGACCTCAAACAAGAAACTTCAAATATTCTCACAAATCTTCTTGAATATTAGTATTCATGATCAAAAAAGAAATATACTTTATTATAATTACAAAATATATGCGTCAACCTAATATTCATATTTATTTCAAAATTTATGAACTTACACATTGTGAAAACCATTATACAAGCTATTTAATAATAGATTTCGTTATATCTTTATCATTTAATGTTCGACCTCTCATTTATCTCTTTATTTGTATCATAAACTCTTCAATAAATGGATCAGAAATTTCACTATTCAGTAGTACATATCTATGTGCCTGTAATAATTCCATTTCTGTTAGTGTAACATTTGAGGTTCTCCCAACTGATCGGCCTATAAGAGAAAATATTTTTGATTTCTCATATATTTGAGATTGAGTCGATGTGTCTTTAACATGCCCAACTCATTTGAATCTTAACCAAAAATCATCCAAGTATCTAGAACAAAAGGAAAGACACTCCTTTTCCAAATATCCCTTAGAAATAATGCCTTCTGGATGAGCTTTATTTCTCACCTATGATTTCAAATACCCAAGTTATCTCCATTGAAAAAAGTTTCAATATAAACCTCTCCTGAAGGTTGTCAAGCTCAAATGGATCTAGATATTCCTCACATATTTTTCTGAAAATCTATAGAATTCGAGTACAATAGCAGTAACATTTTTAGGTAATAATGTATGTAATGCCAATGGTAGTAACTGCTGTAACAAAATATGTGAATTAGGACTTTTAAATCCATGTAACTTATGATTATTTAAGTCAAAAAACCTCGATATGTTACTTGAATACCCATCAGATACATTCACATGCTTTAAAATTTGAAGGAATGTATCTTTATCCCTATTTTTCATTGCAAGAATTTCTGGAGCATACTTTCATTGTCATCTGGCCAGAGATCAGGTTTTAAGTATCATTACTTGTAAGTCTTTATGAAAATTGAGATGATCTTTCAAATTTCCATGCTCACTAAGTAATGTGAAGATCATATTTTCATAGGCATTCTTCCGAATTTGCATCACATCAAGATTATTCCGCAACAAATTAAATTCCCAATATAGAAGTTTGAAGAACATACTTTTTTTCTTCCATTGTTGCGTTCTCATTTCACTTGATGATGCACTTCGAACCCATTTCCCGCTATAATTCAAATGATGAACCATCAAAAATTTGGTTTCAACATTTCCAAGTTGTATCAATATTTCAAAACTAGTTAACAACTTTGGAGGTGTGCTATGATCAATCAAAATTTTAAATTTAGATCTTTTCATCCGAAATCTATGAGATGCATCGAGAAATCTATGATAGCACAATAAGAATTATTTTCTACTGTGAGGTAGCCTTTTGGGATAAAAATAAAATTTACAAATAGGACAATACCAACCCGTGTAAGTGTTCCAAAAAGATAAATTCCCCAGCCCAGGGAAGCCACTAATGGTCCATATTAAAGAAGCATGAATTTTGAACATTGTTTTAGAAGAAGAATCAAATGTCTAAATGGGATTGCTCCATAACTTCTTTAATTATTCAATTAAAGGATGAAACTATACACCAATATCATTTCCATGATTTTTTTCAGTAATAATCATTGAAATGATAAAATAAGTTTTTTGCATACACATCCACGAAGGGAGATTGTAAGGAATAAAAACAATGGGCCAAATGATATAACTGGTGCTCAAAGTCAAAAACATCTTGTGTTCGTCATTTTTCGATGACATCAATAATCTTTGCAATCAAGGATTTAAAAGAAATTAAGGCAAAACCTTTGTATGGGCATACCTTTTCTTCTTCTTTGTGGTAGTATGTTGATTTAGACTTCCAAAATCACCCATTGACAACCATCTAGAAGAAGAACATTATTTACAATCATGTCCACTTGAATCCTCTTTCTAATATATCATACAGTCATTAGGACACAAAAGTATTTTTTTTATAATTCAAACCAAGCCTATTAACAACTTTTTTCATTTATTAAAAATACTCAGGGATGTTTTCTTTAGAAAATACATCACACAACAATTCCAATATCATATACATTGCCTTTTTTTAATTCTATATAAACATTTGATAGGGTACAACTTCAGCAGAAAATAATGTTTCGAATATTTCAAATATGCAATATACAAATATTGACTTCCATCATCAACTAAATCATGAAACTTATTTTCATCAGTGAATTTTTCTCTTACATTAGTCTCCACATAATCAAGAGGCGGATTGACTAATATGTTAAAATCATGATCAAGTTGTCCTATAGTCTCAAAAACATAAACTGTCACGTTTATATTTGTAGAACCCTCATCTAGTTGTTCTGATATGCTTTTATATTGATGGAGGTGTCTTGTAGTGCCGAATTCATCATTTATAAGGTTTTTCATTTCATTCCCCATTGTCGATGAAGTTGGGAGATCATTCTATAGATTGAAATCAGTGATCAACCTTTTTGTAATGTTTGATTCTCTGTGCCAAATCCAACAAAAATATTTACCAGGGAATTTCTTAAATATTAAAGGTTCATAAATGTCATCTCTCTTCAACCATTTTCAAAATTTAAATTTAGGACATGGAAATCTTATTCTCCCTTCAACGGATCTATTATAAATTGTGAAATCTAAAAACTCTTCCAAACCCTTAACATACTGATCTGTGTTCTACAGTAATGTGATCCAGCTTTTATCCATGTATATCACAATGTACCTGCACAATATTAAAAAAATTAAAAGGCGTAACTATTAATAAATAGGGAAAGATATTCATATACACTAGTTGAAAAAATATATAAATATATTAAATAAGGTTTTCCTATATAAAATCAAATGGTGAATAATGAACCCACCCACGGGAGAACCAAAGCATGAAAATTAAAAAGATCAATAAATTAATATAAAGATATCCTTAGTGATTGGCCCAATTTTTAAATTGGAATTAACCTTGTAGGTTATTTCCCCTTTCCCAAATAAAATTTCCAAAGTGACCCATAGATCCAATCCTTATCCAATTCTAGAGATCACTATTTATTGGAAGGGTAAGAGTGAGTATTGGTATGAAACTTCAAGAAATGTCATAACGTGTGAATGAAACTATACATTGGTTATATGGGATATATATTTTTGTAGAGTATTGGAGTGGATAGCCCACCCCCATCCCTGGAGATCCCCCCCCCACCCCACCTGAATAGCCCACCCCCCAAACCCTACCTCAATAACCCCCCCCCCCCCTCCCTAAACATCCCACCCCCCCCCCACTTAGACAGCCCACCCCATCCCCATTGGACATCCCCCCTTGAAAGCCCTCACCCCCTCCCCCACCAGGACAGCCCACCCCACCGCCCTAGACAGCCCACCCCCCCCTCCCTGGACAGCCCACACCCTCTCCCCCACACCCCTATAGCCCCCCTACATCCCTGGACAACCCATCCCAGCCCACCCCCCCTCTTGGACAACCCCCCCCCCCCCCCACCTGGACAGCATCCCCCCCACACCCGACCTGGACATTCACCCCCACCTCCACCTACATAACCCCCCCCCCACCACCCCCACCCACACATGGATAGCCCCCCCCCCCCCCTCCTTGGAAATCCCACACCCCCCTCCCCCACCTAGACACCCTCCCACCCCCACCACCACCACCTACCTAGACAACCCACGCCCCCCTCCCACACAAGCATCCAACCCCCCTATTCCCCTAGAAACCCCCCCCCCCACCTGGACACCCCCCACCCCACCTAGACAGCCCCACCTCCCCCACCTAGATAGCCTCCCACCCCCCCCCCCCCCACACAGAAAACCCACCCCTAACCCTTACCTGGATAGCCCCCTCCCCCCATCACCCCACCTGGACAGCCCACACCCCCCTCTCCCACACCCATGTAGCCCCCTACGCCCTTGGACATCCCACCCCCTCGTAGATACCCCCCCCCCCCCCGCCACCTGGACACCCCCCCCCCCCACACACACACACACACTCACCCATACCTACACAGCACCCCCCCCCCCCCACCTCCACCTGGAACCCCCCCCCCCCCCCACCTGGACAGCCCACCCCACCCCCCCCCCCCCCCCCTCCTTGGACATCTCACACCCTTCCCCCACTTGGACAGCCCACCCCACCCCTGGATAGCCCACACCCCCTCCCCCACCTGGACAGCACCCCTAGATAACCCACCCCCTCCCTGGACAACCCACACAGCCCTCCCCCACACCCATCCAGCCCCCCTATGCCCCTGGACATCCCACCCCCACCGGGACACCCCCCCCCCCCCCCCACCACCTAGACATCCCCCAACCCCCCCAAAGACAACCCCCCAACCCCCCCCCCCCCCCCCCGACATAGACAACCCACACCCCCATCCCACACCTAGACAGCCCACCCCCACCCCCTGAACATTCCACACCCCCTCCCCTACCTGGACAGCCCGCCCCCACCCCCTGGATAGCCAACCCCACCTGGATAGCCCACACCCCTGCCCCCACCTTGATAGCCCACCATGACCCCCTGGATAGCCCACACCCCTCCTTGGGCAGCCCCCCCCCCCCCCAAAAACCCTGTAACCCCACAACCCCACTGTATCCCCCTACCCTCTGGACAACCCACCCCCCCCCCCCACCAAGACATCCCCCTCCGCCTAGAAAGCCCTCCCCCCGGTATCCCCCCTTAGGGTAATTTTATTTAAAACTATTTTATTCCTTAAGAAAGGCTAGGGAACAAAAAAAGGAAACCATAATTTTTTATATATCGATTGATGTATATAGGGTGTGAGAATAACTAATCCTAGTAGGATCTCAAAAAGGATTTTATGAAAGTATTTTCAAATCACATCTCATTTATGATAGTTTCATATATAGTTATAAAATATATTTTTATTGATAATCAAATCAAAACCCTAATATCACTTTAACATTCATTTTATAAACTTCTATTTTTTTCTTCTTTAAATGAAAATAATCATTTTAAAAATATTACTTTAAACCCCTTACATTCTTTAAAACTACCCATTACAGTTTCCATTTTAAAAATACATTAGAAAACCCCGTTTGAAAACACTTCAAAAACAATTTAATGAAACAAACCCGTTATCATAAACTCTAAAAATAAAAGACCAAGTCACCACATCAAAAACGAGATATGAGTAAATAGGGATAAAATTTCATGTTTCCCACCATATTAATCAAACTAGAGTACATAAGGAATGTGTCTCCCCAAATGGAATCCATATAGTATCATGGGAAAAAATGGTTATAAAGTAATATAGTTCTGGACCTTACCAATACATTATACCTACCACAAACATATGTTTCATCTAAACAACACAAGTCACTTGAGTATCCTTTATCTAGCATCATAGGGGGAACTCCCCACTAGACATGTTATACAACACAACTAGGGGACACCAATAGTGTTTGAATATCTACTGAACATAAATATAAACCTCTCCCTCAATTCCTAGTGTACCCATGATAAAAATAATATGAGATGATCAATCAAACAAGTTACATGATTAATGAAACAACCTAATATAAGTCTAAACAAACAACCAACACCCTTTCAATAAACAACACCAAAAATATCATCCATGTCATAAAAATACATCTAAAGTGAAGTGGGAATAATTTAGGGTATTACATATATTATAAGTAGTTCATTATGAAAGTTACAAATGAGACTTATTAAAATAATCAGAATTCTATGTCACATTAATTTTCTTTGAAATCCCATTTCAAATCATTCATTAAAACTAACCATTTATATACTTTACTGACATATGAAACATTTGAATGTATCTTAATTATACTCATACTATAGAATATCTAGTGTTCAAAATGTTTTGGGGTTTAAAAAGATATATGAAATCTAAATATATAATATTCCAAGAAGAAAATGAAATAAAAAAACATGTTATTTGAGGATCTATATAGATTTATCATGACCTATGAGATCACATTGAAGTAACATGCTAATAAAAAATAAAAATAATCCAATAATAAAATAATGTTTTATTTTAAATAAATTAATTACGAAACCTATAATGATGATGAAATGGGTCATTAATCAAATAATATAAACATATTATTCAAAATAAAGAAATCAAAAAAATGTTAAAATAAGGTGGATAATGATAGAGAACAGCAAGTGATGTTATTGCAATGAAAAAAAGGAAAACATATGGTCCTAATTCTATATGACTAACCAAAGGAACAAGGGTAAGAATAAAAAAATCAAGGCAACCTTCAATGTTTCAACATAGTGTGTGAGAAATGAAACCCTCCTATAAAGTGAATCAATGGAAAAATGTTCTTAGTATCTCATGACTAAAATAGAGGTTAGTCATGATGTAAAATCTAACTCTTATTAATCTTCCACTAAAAATTCCTCCTCTCCCTCTTATTATTTATCCAATCACCTGTGTTATAAAGATCTAAAATATGCTTGTGGAAAACATGATGAAGGTTTTTCCAAACTGAATTGAATATATAAATATCATACAAAAGAATTATTATCAATCCCCCAATGATAAGTGAAAACTCTCAATCAAAAAAATGGAATTATCAAAAATAATGTTCAATATAATGTGATTAAATTACAATAGAATATTTATTATATAAAAAAATATTTTTAAATTCACCAAATTAAAAAAATATAAAAAATTGGGTTTAAAATATTGTTAAAATAATAATATTCTTTGGTCTTTTCAAAAAATTATTGTTCTTTAAAAATAAAAACTATTTATTAATTGATCTAAAAAAAAGTATTATAATTACTATCATAAAATAAAGAATATAGTTAAAGAACATAATTAAAATAATGGTATCCAATGAACTAGATGTTTGGGGTGAACCGATGTGGTTCAAGGATATTTTCTCAAAGTTCAATTTCATGGTATGGACGGTTTATAATCATATACTTCCAACTGATGAAAATATCATGGGAATTTTTGTGAGTATGGCCTCTAGGTGAAATTTTTATAACTAGATTATGGAATAAGAAGAAGAATGATTATACTAAGGGGATGCGAGAAGCAACGAGCGGTGCAACGGGTCAGGACCTACAGAGGGGAGGTGAGCTAGGGCTTCGGGGGGTTGGCGGGGATCCATTCTGAGGGGTGGAGAGGTGGTGAGGCATGCTGAGGGGAGTTGTAGGGCTTTGGGGGCCACCAAGGGGGTCTCATAGGGGTTGGGGGAGAAGGGGGTATCGTGGGGGTTGGGGAAGAAGTGTTGGTATTGAAAAAAAAATAGTTCAGCGGTGTTTTTTAATAAACCGCCACTCAATAATTTATAAACAAATTAGGGGAAGTTTAGTAAACTATCGCAAAAGTCTATTTAGGTTGTAGTGGGAGTAGTAATGATTTAAATGATGCTTGAAAATGGAAGTTATTAACATCAAAATATAGAAAACGTTAATAGTACATTTTAATTTCATGTAACGAGGACAAATGATGTCATGCAGTTTAACGTCATGTGACAAGGACAAAGATGTTACGTATTTTATCGTCATGCAGGATGGATGCTTTTGGTTATTATAGAGTTTTAATGCCTTGCAACTTGGAATATGTGTTGTGTAGTTTAGATTCATGCAGTAAGGAAAAGGTGTGTAGTTATAAAAATTATTTCTTAAATAATCTCGCATTGGTTGGAGTTTTGATAAGTTATCCATCCATTGAGATTAAGGCATAAGGTCCATTTGAGTAGACATTGTGTTTGGAATAAGGCCCTTACCACTTTGGTTCAAGCTTTTGAGGTTTATTTCCTGGTATCATTGGAGTCCTGAGTACCAATACCAATTCTCTTTGAAAAAATGAATGGAGGTAATCTTTCTTGTTAAAGACTTGCGCTATTCTATTCTGATAGACTTCTAAATGATGAAAAGTATGCCATTTTTTTGTCTAGTCATTACATCTCATCAAACCATTTATGAGACTTCTCATATCTATAAAACCAATCACATATTTCAAATCTGAGTAAAGGAAATTGAATATCAATTGAAAAAAAAAACTTATGTTACAAACACTTATGAATATGGGGTTTTCTGATTGGCAATACGAGTAGTAGCCTAGTAAGCCCATAAAGCATGAAATTTTTTTCAGGCCACGATTTCTTATCTTTATCCACCTTCTTCTGTAGTATGTTTGATAGGGTTTTCTTTAAAGCCTCTATCTATCCATTAGCCACTACATGATAGTGATATTAATGGTTGGATTTGATATTGTGCACGTGATATAAATTTTACCTCAACAAAATAGAAATTGGTGCCATTGTCCGTCAATATAGTATGAGGGACAAAAAATCTGGTGATGATGATAGTTTTGACAAAACTAAAAATTCTTTTGGATCTAATTTATTTAAGAGATATTTCCACATCCCATTTTGAGAACAAGTCAGTAGCAGTAAAAATATACTTGAACTACATAGCCATAGCTGGAGGATAAGGTCCTATGACATCCATCCCTCATGTGTAAAATGGCCAGGAGTATTTAGCTGTATTTAGAAACTCTGAGGGTTGTTGAATGAAGTTGGCATGCACCTGGAAGGGATGAAATTTCTTAGTAATATTTTTTCAATCCTACGTCATTGATGCCAAAAGTATCCATGCCTTATGATTTTATTAGAAATCCTATGCCCAGACTGGTGATCACCATAATCTCTTGAATGTACTTCTTTCATGACAGCTACAGTTTCTTCTCTGTCAATACTCCTGAAGAGGATTCCATCAAAGCCTCATTTCTAGTGGATATTCTGGTAATCTGGACTATAATAAATAGTAAAATTTTCCACACGTCATCAGATCTTTTCTTTTTTCAGCTCTATTTATTGTAAGTACTCCATTTTGTAGGTATTCCATGATGAGTTTCATCCATACCCTGGTAGGACCATATGGCTCGGAAATAGGGCTAATTTCATTAATTCCCTCCATTCTATTTCAAATAAAAGGTGATACCACATGACGATGGGAAATACTTATGATTGTATCATCTCAATTTGGATCTTCCAAGGCTCTATCTGCATTATCCATTTCATCAGACTGGGCATTTTTTGATCATGGGACATAGGAAAATGTCGTCTCGGAGGGAAATTCAGTCATTAACACTCTGATATAATCACACAAACGGATTAACTCTTCTTTTCTGATAGAATAATCCCCATTGATTTGTTTGATTACTAATTCTGAATCACCTTTTACTTTCAGTTGATTCACTTGTTCCTGAAGTGATAATTCTAGGCATGCGATGAGAATTTGATATTCTGTGTCATTGTTGGTACCGCCTTCTGGTAACAAGAAGGAATAAGGAAGCGCCGCCTTTTTTGGGGAGATAAGTACAATTCCTAACCCAATTTTGATGAGATTAGGTTTCTCCATTATCTTCCATGTTGGACATCTAGAGGCACCATCAATGTGCATTTCCCGTGATTGGGAATTACAATGAATAGAGAAGACATCTTTATCAGGAAGTTTAGTATTCAATGATGTATCTTTTGCAGATGTATGTTCAGAAAGGGAATTTTCCAAATCATTCCCTTTTATTGCCTTATGAGGCATAAAATGGATATCAAATTATTGCAAAATAATTTTCCATCGTGTAAAATAACCTATAAGAATAGGACGACTATGGATAAATTTGAGCGGTTTATCACGAGACACTAATTAGACCTCATGATATTGTAGGTAGTTCCTCAATTTCTGAATTGAAAATATTAATTCCAGAAATCACATCTCTATACTTCAATATTGAGTGTCTGTGTCAATTATAGTTCTACTGAGATAGTAAAGGATGTTTTCATCCCTAGCATCGTTCTTTTTGGCATGCAAGGCACCCATTGATCACTCCAAAGTTGTCACATAGAGAATAAGTGAACTTCCTTCAATATGTGGCATTAATATCGGGGTCCTCAAGAGATATTTCTTTATGGTATCAAATTCCTCTTGAAAATCTTCTTTCCATTGATAGGTGACTCTATTATTGATTAATCTGGTGAAGGGAAAACACTTTCCTTCCAATTTCATGATGAAGTACTAAATATTGTCCATGTTTCCTTAGATTCCCTTTAATTATTTCAAATTTTGTGGAGGTGACATGCCAAGGATTGCTTTTTTTTCTCAGGATAAACATAGATGTCACGATGGAGTACAAAAAAGTCAAGGAATTTACTCGAGGTTACCCCAGAATCACTTATCGATACTTGAATATCGAGTCTCTGTGTCAAGCACAGCTCGATTGAGATAGTAAAAGCTATTTTCATTCTTAGTGTCATTATTTTGGGAAAGGAAGGCACTCAGTGATCGCTCCAAATCTATCACATATAGAATAAGTGGTCCTCCTTCAACCTGTGGCATTAATATCGGTGGAATCAAGAGATATTTATTGAGGGTATAAAATTCCTCTTCGCAGTCTTGAGTCTACTAATAGGTGAATTTTTTCTTCATTAATCTAGTGAAGGTTAAAAACATTCTAGCCAAATTCACGATGAAGCACCAAATATAGGCCAAGTGTCTATAGAGTCATCTTAATTCTTTCATATTTTGAGGAGGTGACATTCCTTGTATTTCTCTTTTCTCAGGATCAACTTCTATGCCACGATGGCGTACAATGAAGATGAGGAATTTTCCAGAGGTTACCCCGAAATCACATTTTATGGGGTTCATCTTCAAACTTTGTTATCAAATATTATTGAATATGGTCTCTAGATCAGCCAATTGATCGGAATATTGTCTTGATTTAACCACTAGATCATCCAAATAACATTAGAAAAATTTTCCTAAGAAGGGTTTGAAGATATGGTGTATAGCACGTTGATACATTAAACCTACATTCATTAAGCCAAAGGGAATTACCCGATAAAAAAACACACCTTAATGGGATATGAAGGCTGTAGACTCTTCATTCTATGTGGCCTTACCGATTTGATTATACCCAAAGTAGCCATCCTGGAAGCAAAGAGCTTCATATCCAGCTATTGCATTAATTAAAATCTATGTGATCGAAACTAGAAAATCATCTTTAGGACAATTCCGGTTAAGATCTCTAAAATCAATGCAAACTCTGATTTTCACATTCTTCTTTATCACTAGGATAATATTGTCTAACCATTTTGGATATTGAACCTCTCTGAAAAAGTCAGCATTGATAAGATTATAAACATCAACTTCAATTTTGGATGCATGATTCGAGTGTGTTCTTCTTTCCGCCTAATTGAATCTTCAATGTTCTTCTAGAAAATGCATATGATGAGTGGCTAAATCGGGATTAAGACCTGGAATTTCTGTATAATTCCAATAAAATATATCTCAATGTTGATTTATAAATAAGGTATACACCTCTTTCTCTTCAAAATTCATGGCCGCACTAATTAGAGTGGGGCATGGATCTTCTTCTATACCCAGATTTATTTCTTTGAGCTCATCCATAGTGGTAGTGACACGTTCCTCAAATGTTGTAGGAGAATACCTAAGATATTTTTCTTCTTCTACATTATGTGTCACTTATCCTTTTTCTACTTTCATAGTAGAATATGAAGAAAAACTTTCATAGCTAGGGGATAAGTCATTATTTGAAAATCCTGAAGATAAGGCCACTATTCTAACCCTATTAATGATGAAGGGTCTTTATAGAGAATCGAAGAGGATATAATGAGATGGGAATCAACACTATTATCTTACTCTATTATTGATAAAAATTCTTCTAGTATTATTTTTAAATAAAAGGCTTTCTGAAGTTCATTGGATGAAATGAAGACATCTCCATTTAATCTTTTATCACTACTTATTAAATAAACAATTTCTCCCATGATGTCAAGCTCAATTGCTACAATTGAAATTCTAGAAGACACTAGATGAGGGTTCAAATTTGGGTTTACCCTTTCAATTTGATTTATAGGAAACACATAATCTATACTCAAATGTTTTAATGTGTTTTCTAGT
This sequence comes from Viscum album, assembly GCA_963277665.1. Taxonomy (NCBI): domain Eukaryota; kingdom Viridiplantae; phylum Streptophyta; class Magnoliopsida; order Santalales; family Viscaceae; genus Viscum; species Viscum album. The sequence continues at coordinate 183,384,144 of OY728143.1, forward strand.
ATATTTTCCTGACCATTTGGAGCATTGAATCTGGTTACCTCTATATTACAGACCTTTTTCCCTTCATGTGATAAAATTTGCCTCAATGTATTGATATTCACATATTTTTAATGGAGTATTTTCACCGTACAATGTTCCAATTTGACCATTTAAATAATACTTGAGACATTTGTGGTACGAATATGGAATGGTCACATTTTGATATAGCCAAGGCCTTCCAAGAAGAATGTTAAAGGTTGTGTCCTGATGGACAACCATAAAATCTGAATTGGACACAAGATCTCCAAACTGAGTTCTGAGTGTAATTTCACCCAGAGGTTCTTACTGATTCTTATTATAACCTATCAATATTAATGTGTCAGTAGATAATTCCAATTCATTGAGGCTAAATCAACAAAGTGTACTAATAGAAATGAGGTTGACTCCTGAGCCATTATCAATGAAAGCTCGTCGGATGTCTGTGTCATTGGCATTGTCAGATAGATAAAAGGGCCTGATATATCCATGTACAACATCGTCTTTATATTCATACGTAGTAGATATAACTGCGTGAAATTCTATATGATCATTCTCTATACGGAAGACCGTAGCAGCAACAACTTTGGTTTTAAACTCTTGAAGACTTGACAAAGCCTCAATAAGTGCTTCTAGAATCAATTTTGACAGATTAAATGCATCAAAAATTGACAACTTGGCTGGAGCTAGATCTATATGTTTCAAAAAATCATACAATTGGTTGAGAGGTCTGTGTTTCCCATCATGAAGATTCAGTTTTTCAAGTGCCTTAAAAGTTTATGCTTCTGATGTGGATATACCCTGTGTCAGAGTTGAAACTGGAAATACTTATGGCTTTGGTAGATTAGACTTACTAGGTATGTCTACTTTCTCAGAGATAGATGGTGTAACCTATAATCAATCCTACAAAATATTCATTTCTGGACAAAATATTTCATGCGTGGAGGAATCTACTTGTTTTTTTTAGCCCACTAAAGGTCTCCTCCACGAGTTTCCATCACATAAACGGTTCGAGCAAGGGTAGAGTTAAAATAATGGATTCTAGGATACCCAAATCTTCTCATGTATATTTGACAATAGATTATTCTTCTAGTTCAACAATTAGGTATAGGGAACTTAGGATCATTATAACGAGAATCACTACTATGATAGGGATCCATTAAGTGGATAACATTAACAGAACTAAAGATTAATTCTTCATCTGATGAGGATTGTACTTGACAGGTTAGTTCTGGTTGTACAGTTTGGTGGGGTGGTGCATGTGATTTTGAAGCAGATGGCATGAGATCTACCAAAGTCAAGGAAAACATTGGCCTTGATATGATATTTTCTTCTTCTTACTTCTATGTATCCTTCTGATCACGTCACTTCTTTGATGATTGATTTTTAGAGGACTGATCTTTTGATGAAGGTGGGTTTTCTATGGTGGGAGTGGCAGAAGACATAATCGGTTGTTTTAACTACATTCATATAATGTCATGAGTTTGTTTAATTGTTTACCTGATCATCCAATCATTATATTTATGCACATTTTTACCTTCGACTTCCTATCATTTTCCATCTTCCTCTAGATCAGTAGCAGTAACACATGCTACTTGGGGTGATGAAATTTTCAGTTTCACTTGTCCAGAGTATAGAATTTTTTGTAGGAGGTCCTTAAAAGAAAAAATACTCTTGAATAGTATACCCCAACATCTGGTAAAAGAGACAATAATTTAGAATATCTTCATATCCTTCTTTTTTTTGTTTTTTTCAGCCTTGGAAAATGAACAAATTATTTTTTAGAGATGAGATGAATTAACTAAGAACCTATTCATTCCAAAAAGATTAAACTTTGTTCTTTAACTCCTCAAACTATTTCCACCTTTAATCTCTTTGATTATCTTGACAAGGAGGTCATTTCTGCTGACGCTCGGAAGGCAGAGTCGTTCAATATGATGAGGGTTTTGATGATGAAGCTGGTACAGGTTCTTACTTGAGTGTGACTGTAGCATCCTCTTATTTCCCTATTCTCCTTCTCAGATATGATGTAATTACATGAGATTTTGCTTTAGATTCCACAATGGATTCCTCCACCTATTGGGAAACTGAAGCGAGGTCTCGAAACCTTCTTGTGTATTTAATAGGAATCAATGGTGTGCATAACTCAACATGCAGATTTGCCACAGAAATTGAAAGAAACTCTTCCTGAGGGAGTTCTAGATTTAATTAATATGTTAATCCATTCCATCGAGCAATGAAATCTGAAACTCCTTCATTTTTCCTTTGATTACAATTTCTAAGATCAAAAATTATTTTTTGGAAGCATTGAGCTGAATTGAAGAAGGAATTTATGGCAAATATCTTCCTATCCAGTAATTTATCACGATTACAAACTTTTATACCATACAAAAGATGGTCCCTATAATAACTACACAAAAAACCTAAGCTTTACTGCTTATTTTTATTGAGGGGTTCCCATAATGGGATCACAATGAGGAATAAAATGCATTAAGTGTTGTTCCAGATCTCCCTAATCATTAAACATTGGGAATATAGTATTCACGAAGTTTGGTGGGGGAGGAATCGGATCCACCCATTTAGGGTAAGTTCACTTTTCTAGCTAAACTGGTGCACACCGTTCTTCCGTAGCTTCCAATAGATTTGTTAATGCCTCAATTGTGTTTATAAGAATTTGGTTAATATTTGGATGAGCTAGGACATGTACAAGTACAGTAGCCGGAGCTTGAATGGGTGAAATAGCCGGCAGAACCACTAGTGGTGGTGCTAGTATTTGTCTTGGATAACCCAAGGGAACATGCCTATAAGGATGTGTTTTATCCTTCCATAGTTTTGTACCTTATAGATGGAATTCATTATCTACATCTGTAGTTACCACAAGTCCTCTTTCCTGAGGAGCTCCTACAAGATGTACAAGTTTCGGATCTTGTTAGGGAGTATGTCTAGTAGAAAATTTTCTTCGAAGTAACTCTGTATTTAGTCATTTCAACTCTTTCATCTAGTCTTCTTTCTATGAAAATCATTCTTCAAGTGAAATATATTGACCTTATCAAGTGGAAAATTAATACGTGATCTGAATTTTACCTTTCCCCTTGTTAGATATCATTATAAGGGGTAGGAGTCGATTATTTGAAGGCATACCTAGATTCTGGGTGAGCCTCTGATTTAATGTACCCACACCTCCTTCATTTGCTTCAGTGTGTACCATATTATAGATAATAACTTAATCTTATTATTCTTCTAATCTAGACTCACTTTCATGAGGATATTTTGAAATGGTATTAATAACATTCACTGATGTATAATGTATTGATGAAATTATGTCAGTATATTTATAATATTTTCTCCTTCTGTATCTTCTATGAGACCCTACTATCGTATATAATGAATCCCTGGGAACTGTTTGATGGAAAGTTTCCCAAAGGGAATACTTGGATAGTTCAGGTGTGTGCTCTCTTTCTAGCTTCTTCCCTAATTGTGAGAAAAATCACTTCCATTGAGGATGGTATTGTAGATTTGAAACATCCCCCAGCCCTACATGCTGGGACTGTTCCTTTTCTTCTTCATTAAACCTTGGAACCTTGTTTATTGAATTCAAAGGTTGAATTAAACAATCCCATATTCTTGTAGGTTGGGGTGGCTCTTGAGTTTCTATAGCTGAGATTCACCTAGCTTCTCTTCTAATTTTGAGCATTTTGGTTCATAAATTATTTGGGTGCATTATCCAAAAACCATTAAAATAACATGTTCTGGAAGATTGTAGTGAAATTTCAGACATTTCTGTTATCTAACGGCTGAAATCCTCTAAACGGGAGTCCTACTAAAGATTCTTTGATGTTTGATGAAAAATTAACTCAACAAATTTCTTTCATTGGGCCTGACCCTTATGAGAGCTAGTTTAGGCCTGTTCTTGACCATACATTTAATTACATACAAAATATATTTATTGTAGCCGACCATGGGCAATAACATTTCATGACACAAATTTTGGAGGACTTTGTTCATTCTGGAGTGCAGTTAAATTCAATGCTCCATGTGCACCCCATCCTCTGATACGAACAACATATGGGGTATCAAAAATTAACTATCTTAGCCTCTTTGAAGCATTGAAGAATGCATGCTAAAGGGTTCTCTACTACTTTTCAACCCTTAGGTGTTGGGAAACTGGGAGATATTCCAAGTCAATTTGGTGATTAAACCCTTCCATTACCTTTACATGATTTTTTATATTCAACATATGGTAATACGTTAGTTTTCAAATGACGAAGAATTATTCATAAGTTGAGGTGGACATCATGAATGAAATATTATACCATCAATTCTAGAATTTTGTATTGAGAATTTTCCAAAGGCCAAACATGGTTGGAACTTATACATTAGCCATTTGTTTTCTCCTATTTAACATATCTTCATTATCATTAACTAGAGGTTTCTCCACTTGGTCTGACCAAAGTGGACGCTTCTCAGATATTTTGTTAAAAACAATGTAATCCGTTGTTTTTTCCTCTACTGTATTGGATGAAAAATGACCCAAGAGAGGTTTGGAGAATGACTATTACCTTAATATGTCTTCTGGTTAAGAATTTCTTTCACCCATTAATGATAATGCATCAGACATGACTATCCATATGTTTGAAAGTTCCTTGAGATAAGAGTGATTTCTCATTACTACATTTTCAATTATATAATTATCTTGAAAATTTGGAATACTACTGTGGAGAGAAATTTCTCAATGAATTCCATCATTGGGGGGACCACCACGGTAGATTACATCAAGGAATAAATCCTATGTCTCTATTTTCTTATGGACACATGGAGGGTTGTTGTGGTTCTCACCTAGAGATATGATCTCTGGATTGACCAAATTATCATAAAGAAATCCTTCATAATGAAGTGTCTGATGGGGAACATCAGAATTACTATTATTACTCCCATATTTTGGTAATGATAGGGTAGTATTATGAGCTACAATAGATAAATGTCTGAGGGATTCAAGAACTCCATCATTAAGAGGATCCAGATTGCAGCTTGGCTCTTGATTTTACGACTGTGTTTGGAAAGACTTATTCTTGGATACTATCATACACTTGGTTGGGGCCACTTGCTGGGAAAAGTGGTTATCATGGTTAGGTGTATGTGCATTCCTTGTATTGGTCACCATAATGGTCTGATTACCACCAATTGTAAAGGGTGTATGTTCTTGAACCTGTTGTCCGTATGATATGGGAGAGTATTCCCCATAACCCTCCTGCAATAGAAACGAGGTATGTATCCACTCCGAGATGGCATGACGATGTGCCATCCTAGGTGTGGGGACAGATTTATGTCTTTATTCCCCTAGTACTAATGATGTTGTTGTTATGATATTCTGGCATGCTTCCAGAATATGGGCAAGAATTTGTGTCTTCCCTCTCACCATTTCAATGATGTGTTTGGGGACTTCAGGGGTCAGAACGAGAATATAAGTCTATTTTGTATCGGTAGTAGGTGTATGTTCCTACTTCTATCATCCTTTCCCTATCATTGGATATTGACAATACTTATGTATGGGGGTAGAGAGTTGAGTCTACCCAGATTTTTCATCAGATCTTTTCGACTGACCTCTCCGGGTGCTGCCTAACAAAACTGTTGGCAGGATTGATGAGTGGTGGATGGTGTATGTGCCTTCTGGTTGTTTTCCATCAAAATTGGTTGACTAAATACTTTAAATACTTTCAAAAGAGACTGTTGGTAGAATTGGTGATTGTAAGCACGTGTATGTTCCTGTTTACCAGTTTCTACAACATTTAATTGGTGGGATTCCTTAAATGCGGTCATATGACCCTGTTAATTGGCTAGTAATTTCTTACTATGTGTGTGTGATAGTTCACAGTACTCTACTGTATTTATTTGGCGGAATTGGTTAGTTTCTTCTAGAAGAGTCTTCTAGGTATTAGGATTAGGACAGACGGGTGTATTTGTCCGCTCGTTGTTTTCCATAAAGTTAAGTTTATAGACTTCTTTGGAGGGGGGAAAGGTAATAAAATGCTTCTTGTTGACCAAAAATTATCCCCATATGTTCTTATTTTATTCCTGGGTCTGAGAGACCTAGGTAGAACATCCAAAGGCAACACCCCATCATGTTGTGGGTTCACTACCATGCGATTCTGTTAGCGGTGATTTTTTGTGGTAGTCCTCGTGAAGGACCCATTCATCTTTTAATTGAGGACCTAAGTGACCTCTTGATCCACATCCCTATATTATGGGAGGAAATGGTTTTTTCTTTCAAGGGATTAAGACTCAAAATTATTGAATACAGTGGTTTTCGTCGTCTGATTCTTGACCATCAGTCATCATTGATCGGGTGATCGAGGGTTGTTACTAACCTAGAGAGCCTGTAGGGTAGCATACAAAGTTGGGATTGTACCATGCTGATAGTATTCCCGTACCATCACATTGGATACCCTGTATTGAAGATTATTAGTGGGTGATGATGTCCTTATAGTGGATAATGATCCATCTTGAGCAGCGGTCGGGAAATTCAAGGGTGAAAACATGAAGGAAGCCATTTTGGAGTGAAGGGAGTTCTGAGAAAAACACTAAAAAATAATAATAAACTCCATTAAAGAACCATATTTTATATGTATACATGTGTGGATAATTACTTTGTCTGGACCACATTTATCAATTAATTGGGGCTTGATAGGTGGGTAACATTATTAATATGGTTAAGGATTCACGTCGGGTTCACCTTTCCTGTTTTGTAGTTCCTTAAAATGTGTGTTCTAGTTTAAGAATCACTGATTCTATGTAGTTTCCATTAGCTTTATTCATGGAACCAGAAACATCCAATAGTTCTTTATCAAAAAAGGTACCTGCTTTCCAAAGGAAGGCCTTCATTAATTTTGAACTTTATGATACTTAAAAAGGTGTATTGGTCTAGAGGATGGTTGGTCGGACTCATCACACCCTTTGGGGGGAATTATTGTCTACTCCAAGACTCTATTTATACATTTAAGATATTTTCATGAATCATTATTTATTCACCAAGTATTGATAAGTTTTCCTTGTAATTTTAAATCACATATTAACTTGTGTAAAATTTAGAATCATTTATATGTATTTGAGGTTCTTCATTAATGGAGATATCTGTATGTATTTGAGGTTCTCCATCAATGGTATCCTCTCATATATTATTTATAGATTATTTTAAACCTCATTATGATGATACTAATTTTTAATCCAATCAGTGGGGCACTCAGGAATTTATTGTCATCCAGGGAGAAGAAGGTTTGTCTTGACATTGGGATCATACCCATAAAATGGGATACCTATGTATACTTGTGAAATAAATCATAACCCTCGTAGTTTGGTGCTTCTTAGAGGGACACATCATACCTTTTAAGGTTATGTGATAAGGACCAATCCATACAGTTTAATGTCATGTGGTAAGGAATTATAATAGAAAGGTTATTATTTATGTTTGGTTTCGGAATTATGCCAAAGTAGCCAAAGGTATAGTCCTTTGAGAGAAATGAGTTTGGGATTACTTCTTGAAAAGGATTCCTTAATGATTTGGTGGTTTAATTTGGGGCTTACTCCTAAGGAAGATGCCTAGATTGAGGGAATTAGGGTTGGATTTCTAAATAGGATATCCAATGAGCTCAAGCCCTGATGAAGGCTTCCAACGTATCCTAATTATGGTGGTAATCATAGTTCTCATATTTCATTCATTGTGTTGGGGATTATGCATAAGAGTTGCCCATTGGAGGAGACATTATTGGGTAAACCATTTTAGAAGGGAACCCTTTTGAGCTCGGGCCTTCAAGTAGGCATCCTATATATCCTGATTTAAATTGGAATTAGAGTTCTCTTAGTTCATGTTCTTGTGAAAATGTTGTGATCCTGACCAATCTCTAAGCCCACGTGAGTCATTCTCGGTGTGAGAAACAAGAGGATGTCAAAGATTCAACAAAGGAACCCACATTTGTTCTCCTTCCCAAGTGGAATAGGGCGCGCCTACAGTGGCAAAGGAGGATGAGGTTGAGTGGGCCTTAGAAGAGGGTGAGGCGATGAGTCTTCCTTTAGTTATCGTTACATTGGAAAAGGGTCCAATGAAAGGAATGAGTGAAGGGGAAGGAAGTAGAGAGGAGAAACCCTACAACCTTCTACTTGAAAAATTAGGGGCTTACATAAGGATAGATTCCCTAGTGGAACTTACTAGGGGAGAAAAACTTCTCCTTTGCTTGCTTGTAAAAGAAAGCGTGAACCGCACCGTCCCTACCAGATACCTGAGATTCTAGGTCATAGAAACAAGAAGGGGATGTCAAAACCCAATCCTTAATCCTCCAAATCGGGAACTTCCCTTCACTTTTCCTTGGAGAAAGGTCCATTTGACTGTGGATATCCAAACCCACGGACACTCTATGAATCCTAACCCCATTGTTAATCATGTGTGGGTAACCTCTGACTGTGGATATAAAAAAATTAAATAGGATACATGCTAATGTTCTTTTCCCAAAGGTTTGATAAGTTAGGAGGTTTTGGTGGAGGCTTCAACTTAGTCCCTTTCAGATAATAGAACCAAGAAAGAAGATACCCTCCTATGAGTGTCCTTAAAGAGGGTACATAAGTTGATATGTAGGCTTTATACACAACTATTCTACATAGGTACTTCATGTAGGTATGTAGTGTAGGTACCCTATGTAGTTATGCCTTGTAGCTATATCATGCATAGGTACTCTGTGTAGTTGTACCGCATAGGTGTGTGGCGTAGGCCTTTTTGATGACTAAAAAATGATTCACATAAGAGAACCAAGCCTATGTAAGTTTAAAATTGTGAAAGAATTTCAAAACTTGCTTATACCATCTAATTATCCTTTCTCTCGTGCTTTTAGAGAGATACCTAAGACAATTTGATGGATCTAAGCGAAAGAGATATGCAATGGGAGCTTTAGGAAGTCCTTCAACATTTTCAGTCTCTGAAATGGGGATCCCAAGGGTCCTATTTATAGGAAAGGAGGGGTTGGTCAAAGGGATGTCATCAAAGGAGGTCTACTACACAATCCTTTCGCACAGGTCTGCCACATAGGGTTACATAATGTATGATGTCGTGTAGGTCTGCCACGTAGTTCTAGCGCGCAGGTCTGTTACGCAGGTCTGCCGCACAGGCCTTCTGAAACTTTGGTTTTCCTTTTAATTCTTAAAACATTGTCTTGGAATTTTGAAATATCTAGGGCTATATTCAAAGTCTTTTCTTAATTCTTAATTAGTGTCATCAATGTGTCAGGAAAATAAATTTTAACATTAGTGTGTATAAAATATTTTTTAAAAAATATTATTTTTATCCATAAAAAAATTTTATGATAAAATTAGAAATGATTTTAATTTTCATGACATAAATGAGTTTATTTAAAATTTAAATGTTATGTAGATTAAATGTATGATAGTACTTAAATTTACCAAAATATAATTTAATTAAATGAAAATTAAAAAAAATCTTTTATTAGAAAATATTATTAATGTTTATAAAATTATAAATATATTTTTTATTAATAAAAATTTTTCTTTCAAATTTTATAGTATTAAATTAGAAAAAAAAATTATGAATATTTAACAGGTTATATAAACCCACTAGTTTTTCTTATATATTGATAAATTCATAAAATTTATAATTTTCTTAAAAACATTATTTTCACAATTCAGTTAAAAATCAACAATTTCAAAAAAATCCTAAAATTTAATCAGAATATAATATTTTAATAAATTTTTGAAATATAAATATTCTTTTGTTGAAATAAAATTATAAAATTAATATTTTAATATTTTAAATATACTCAAGAATAAATAATATTTAGAGTATGAACTATGCACTGGTTTATGATACAATTCTCACATGCTTCTATAGGGTCTCAGGTATTATAATAGAATAATTTTATTAGGAATCCCATTATACATTTCTATCATTTTAGAAGATTTAATATGCCTTACATGAAGTATTTTCCTTCCCCAAGGTCCTAGGGTAATATATTTCTCTTATGTTGAGGTCGAGCATCACTAGATATTAATCCAACTATATTGAAAAAAATATTTAAAGGTGAACAAATTCATAAGGGGGTTTTTGGATTGAATGTTGTGATAAAGAATCTGATTAAAAATAAATTTTTTTATAGTCTTGAAATAATTTGATGTATATATAAAAAGTATGAAAAGAAATAAGAAACTTCAACTAAAGTATACTGAGGAAGACGATTGATCCATGTTAGTGAAAATGAATTGAGGGTTATCCATCCAAGTCATGAAAAATCATGCTGATTAATTCAAGAAGATTATTATATATTGTGGTTATTTTTACATATATGAACATAAAAAATGATGATTCTTATGGTGTAAGAATTTTATAGGTTTTGTTTTTTCAGATAAATATATACTGATTTTTTTAATACACTTTCCCAATTCAACCAAGGATAGCTTCAAACATATATAATTATTTTAAACCAAAGATGTTGCACTTCATGGTGGATTATTACTAATCCTAACATGATAATCATTTGGAACCTAAGATGTTTTAGACTTATTCTATAATGTGTGAATGGTTTTTTCTAATTTATCAAAGCATAAACCAATATTTAAAATCAAGATATACATTATATTCAAGCCTGTACTCAAATGGTAAATTCATACCAACTAGAAATTATATTGAATTCAATCATGATATGAGTATTCAATGTCCAAGATTAAACAAATACTGATCAATGGACTATATTTTTTAAAAACTCAATAATAAATATATTCGGAGACTAATTTCTCTGTAAATATTTAAAGATGGGATGAATTACATTTCCCTAATGTGCTTGATGAAATTATCTAATAGTGATCCAACAAGTAGAATTATTGTGAAAACAGTATGTGAGATGAATAAATAAGGACATCCAAGTGGGTTTTCACATTCTTTGCTGATGATAAATTATAATAATTATATTTTATAGGATTGATGAGGAATTCGCAAGTTGGTTCAATGAAAAATAGAACCCTGAGTTCCAAAAATTGAACCTAGAGCATACTATATATATTGGTGGTTGAGTTTATTTATTGATAGTGTAGTTGTTTATAAATAACTTTTTGTTCATGGGGTTGAGTGATAAAATATGCATATACATATATAATGACTATATGAATCCATTGATGTAGAAGAATAGGAAATTCTTAAATTTGGTGGAGCTGTGCCTTCTACTATGAATTTAAAATGAGTATAAACTTCTGATAACACTATTAAATAAATGAATTTTTATTAAATGAATATTAGTATACTAAATGAAAATTCATGTGGAGAAATAGGTTTAAGGTAATAAAAAAAATTTATACTTGTGAAATAATGATAATTGAGATAATGATGACCCATATGTTAAATTAGAAAAAATAATTTAGTAAAATGAAAATCCTTAAAAAGAGAGAGGAAAAAAATTGATGGAAACATTCATTCCAAGATGCACATTTATTCATCATGAAACAGAGAAATATGGTAAGGGGAAATTCCCAAATTTTAAAATTAAAGAAATTTATTCTAGATGGAGGACATAACTCGATAGCAAAGACGTTTATTTTCGTATTTTTATCTTCACTATTCTTATTATTTTCAAGATGAATTTTTTATGTGTTTGTACCATAATGATATTTTATAGATAAATTAATTTGTGTTCATGTATGAATTTAATTGAGATATTTTTTCCATTTCTTTCTGAATTTTAATTAATAGAAATGTTTTTCTCTTTATTGTTTGTCACTGACTTATTTCATCATTTATCTAATGATAAATTAAAAAATGAAATTAAATTAATATTATTTTGAGTAGTTTAAAATTAAATATCTCTACACTTAAATTGAAATAATTAAGTGGAGTTTCATTATAAGTCATAGTGTATCATTTAAATTCATTATTCATATATTTTATTCCCCATGATCATAGTTTGTATCCTACTCCTTATATAGATATGTTAAGATTAGTGGATACTTTACCTCTATAACATTAATCAATGTACAAAAATTTTTAAAGGTTGAGTTTCTATTTTCTCCCTGAATAATCATCATTATCCATAGTTCTGATAAAAATATAAGTTTATAGAAAATTTCACAGGGAAAGGTTGTTCACCATGTAACACCTAGATGTTTCAACTAACTTTGTACGTATATTTTATTCACATCTATGTATATTCTTGATACACGAGTATAGATACTTTACCTATATGGTTATGTCATGTTTCCTCTAAATTCCAACCATTTCATCAATTTATTATTATAATTTTTCACTATTCTTATCACTTTTACAACCAATTTTCCCACAAATTTCATTTAATTTCACCTTGAAATATTATTCATTATTTTATTTCCAATTTATTTTGTTTTTTTTTCTATTTTAATTTATTTTAGATAGCACAACATTACCTTCCCTTGAATGTTAACTTACTTTACACAATCTAGTTCTTAAATTTATTTATAAATATATAAATTTGATAAAATAAATGATCTTAAAACTTAATTTATGGCTCTATTTCTCAGTAAGGAATGTATATCTTGATAGAAAATAATAATTAGATAAAAATAAAATTTGTTAAAATTTATTCAGATAATATTATTTTGTTTCTCTGTGGTGTGTTTAATTCAAACTATTTGTTCATATTTTCACACACATAAAGAATTATATGAAAATGAACTTGATCATTTTGAACCTAAAATTGAAAAATGTTATTATACCCAAATAAAGAAAAATAAATATAAAAAGAAAATTTATAAAATAAAAGGGATAAAAAGAATAACCAAAATAATATTCCATCTTATACTAGAAATCATACTTGTGAGAGGCCTAGATATAGACATATATTTATTCCTATATAATTATGAAATTTATATAGAATTCAATTGTATTTCATTACTAGGAATTCTAAAATTAATCGATAAATACTCACCTTATCACCCCCCTTAATTTTTCATCCCAATAAGAATTATATTTAGTTTATTAGGGATTTTTATAGTATGGTTCAAAAATTACCTTTTTATGGGATTAGTGAATAGGATATCAGGTTGAATGTTTTTTAATTTTTAATAAAAATTAAGGTTTTATGACGGTTAAAAAATCATATGAAGAAATATTTGATACTTGAAACCAAATATTCAGTTGTTTTTTGTTGAAAATTTCTTCAATAAAAATGTCTATTTTTGTGAGGAAAAAATATAGGATATTTATAGGATGAGGGAGATATTTCTCATACAACCTAGGGTATATTTAGTGGGATTAAAAGGTAGTTTCACCACTATCATCTCACTCCCCAAATCCTTATTGAAATATTTTATAACAATCATACCTTTACACTAAAAACTTCATAGACCAATCTTTTGTTTTTTATTTTTCTGATTACACAACTATGGATCTTAATGAAATATATGATAAAAATATTAAAACTCAAAATATAAGGTTTATAGGAATTTGAATATGTATAGGATTGATGAAAATACTCAGAATACATGATTCAAAAATATTGGTAAGGATGTTTCTATTTAGAAACAATGGAACTATTATTGGATAAATGGACATACATGAAATTAATTTTTGGGTCTTCATCTACCCATTGAGTAGGATAAGAGTGGATAATTGTGTAATTTGGTCATAGAAACCCTTGTAATATTACTTAATTTTCAAATATATTAACCTTGATTATATAAATAATATGAATTTTCATTTTTTAGAATATGGGATAGTTAGACATTTTGATTCCCCTAAATTCCCACCATGACCAAGAAAAACTTCTCAAAATCTATATAGGTATGATTCATCTAATTATTAATATAAATGGAGTTGTTTTATATATAATGTTTTAAGAGAATTGGTTCTCTTAAAATAAATAGAAATTCAATGATCCCCCACATGGAATTACAAATAGGTAAGAATGCCTGAGATTTTGGTTCCTGGGATAAGTGAAAGAAAACCATTATAATTAAAATCAATAATAATGTTAATTTCATGGAAGTCACCACAAAATTAGGTATTGAAACATAAGATATTGTTTGATTAATGACTTGGTAAGATGAGATAGAAAATAAAATTTATTACTGGAATCAATATAGAGAATATGATTAATATAGAAACTTGGATAGAAAGGTCCAAACATAATAGATTGAAGAATAATCACACAAAAAATACAAGAAACAATATGAGATAAAAATTAAATTAATTAAGTAGAGTATAATGATTATTGGGATTGTAGAAAAACAAGATGAATAACTGATTATTTATTATTATTACACTATGATTTGATTCCACTAAAGAGTTGATCCAAAGAAGAATGATAAACCTGACCATTTAAAATTCCTAGAAATGTTTAAAAACTTTAAGATGAACATTATCCTATTTACATCCTTATAAAAAATCCCAGTATAAGGAAATTTTCTAAAAAAAAATTGTATTATAAAATGATTATAGACAAAAAAACCACCAATATTTTAACTAATGAATGAAGTTCTTCCATATAAAAAAATTCCCCTAAAAAATCAAGGAATTTGAATCTACCATGATGAATAAATGTGTATAAAGAGGGAAACAAATTAGGTGACCAATGAGCCAGTGTTCTCCATTTTCCATAAATGATTTTAATAATTGGAAATTTCTTAATTGAATCCAGTATCAGGGTATTTTAAATTGGATGATAAAACAATCACTTAATCCATTATAAATGTGTATACCCTATTATTCAATATAGGGATACTCAAATTACCAACTGATTATAATTTTATTCAAATAATGCTCGAAGAACTGTCTTTAATATTTTTTTGTATACTTTTTAAATGTTATAGGATGGGGTGTTATTGATGTTTTAAATTGTAAATAGGTTTCTCATGTTGGTGAATATTGATAAGAGTTTAATATTTTTAATAAGTTTATACTTTAAGTTTGTTAGAACCTAATTGATATGGATGAAGATGTTTTTATAGATAATATTTGTAAGGACACCCATTTCTATTTTGATGAAATAATTCAATTTTCAGTTAATGACCATATTAATTTTAATTTTATTAAATTTTATTCCACACTAAAATATAAAAGTGATGTATGGTTTTAGATAAGAATTGGGTAGATTATTTGTAATAACTGTAAATTGGTTAAACTAGAACAATTTTGATTCCTAGAGATATTTATTTAGGTTGTTGGTAAACACTTACAATTATATTTTTATAGAAAAAACATTTCACTGGAACCTATTAACGATTCAGGGTTAGATATATTTATTCATGATTCATATAAACCATATTTTGAGTGTTTCTCACATGAGATTAAGAATGTGAAAAACTTAAAAGATAGGGAATAATTTACATCAATTAATGTTGCAGAAAAACAATATATTTTTCAATACGAATAGGTTTTCATTCTTGATAATTTATCGCATTGTGTGATTAATTTTATGCATAATTATTTTCAACCTATATTGTAAATTATTAGTTCATTTTATTCTTTCAAATGAAAAAAAAATCATTTTATGTCTTGATTTTGGTTTTTGTATATTTGGAATGTACTATTACAGGATTATTAAGCTATTTTAGGTTACTTTTCATTGAATTTTTAGCATATTTATGTTGGTGTAAAAAATATTTCCTGGTTTTTAGAATCCCTTTTCTTTGGGGAAACCATTTAGTTTATTTCATGTAATTTTAGGAGTTTTCTAGGAAATTTTCATCTTTTGGCTACTATTTTTGATTTTTTAGGGAATTAAAAAAATTTAAGACAAAACATTAGGATATTTTGTTTTATAAAATTTCAAAAATAATTTTTTATCATAGGGTATAAAAAACAATTAAAGGTTTTTTATTATTTTTTTGATAGAATTATTGTTCACCAAATAAGAGGAAGCATATGCCTGGAAATTATGTATATATTATAGGAGGAAAGTGTTTCTAAATATTCTAAATATAAAATAACATGGGATTCAACATAAGGTATAAAAAATTCATAATATTTTTATTTTAAATAAAATATCCCTTTCCATTATATTTGTTTTTTCCCTAATTTTTTCCAAGATTATGTTTACTTCACACACTAATAACATTATATATTATCATAATTTTGATTATTTTGAATTTTTTTCTTATTTTTATTTTTTTACTCATCTTGGTACATTAATAGGGGACCCATCTGGATCTATAAGAGTTTTAAAATTATAGATCAGGGGTTTATGCTTCATAAAAAATTCAAAATTCATGGTATTTCTTATTTTAATCAATTCCATTTTCATTGGAATAAAAATTATTTGAAATTATTACATGTTATTTTAAGAATATTAAAATAAATAGTCATATGAATCATAGTTTCAAATCATCATTAGAAATTAATTTATGGATGGAAGTTATTAATATTAGAATTTTTTTATTTACTTAATTCGATTATTCAACGTTGTGTTCTATATTTAATTTAACGTGATGTTATGAGAGTCATTTTAAATCAATTTTCAAATATTTTATTAGCACCCTTCAAACATATCAATATTCATTTTATATGTTTTTAAATTTTACTAATTTCGAGAATTTTTTGGGAAAATTCTATTTTAATAAGCCTTGTTGAACATCATTTTTCTCTTTCAATATGAAAAATGCGCAACATTCTAATTTTATTTTGCATTTATATTTAAAAACATATTTTTTAGCTTTATTTATGCCCATAACAAATCTAACTAGTTGTTGAATTGAAATTCTTTTTGAAATATGATTTTATAATTTATTCTCCAACTCTATGATAAACACGGGGATAATTTAGAGTTTTATGTGTGGATAGGGGTGTCTTTTTGGCAAAAATTTATATACATGAGTGAAAATAAAAAAACCTATATTTTTTCAAAAAAATATTATCCTCAGGGATCAATTTATAATTTTTACGGTTATAACTTTTTATTAGTGTTGAATGTATTTTTTAACCCTATAGGGGTTAATAGTTTCTATTCAACCATGGATTAAATAATTGGATATCCCTTCATTGATAACTAAAAAATAATTAGGCAAATTTTTGGAAATTTTTTTAAAAAATTATTTAATTTAAATGTCTCTTTTGAATTTCATAAAAGAAGGAATTCATTAAAATGGTCTAAGAATGAACATATATTCCTTTATATATTTTTTATTATTTTTGATAAAATTATTTTATGGTTTAGTTATGCTTCATTATTAATTATTGAACCCACCCATCAATTCATACTTGAGAGAGTTTGTATGAGATATTTTTAAAATTACTTCTTCATATGAATTATATTTCTTCATCATGTTGATTACTTTCCTTCTACTAAATAAGTTAAATTGATTACTTTAGGATAAAAAACATATAAATTATTGGGTAATTTATGAGTCTATTTTAATTTATTTTTTCCAAATTTTTCATAATATATTTATGTTTTAAATTTTAAAATGATATCAAAAAGGTAAATAATGGATTAAAAATATTCATGTGAGAAAATTATAATACATTGAATATTTTTATTAAAGTGATGGTTTTAGGATTTTTTTTATTTTATGTAATTTTCTAAAAATTACATAGAATATAGGAACAATAACATAATTTCATTAGTAATAATTATTTTAAATGTATTTTTACTCTAGTTTTTTTGTAATATTTAAATGAAATATATTTTTGAAAATAACTTTTAGTGATTTAGATATTAGAAATTTAATTTCTAATGTCTCATGTTTTGATTAAAAATATTTTTTTTGACATTTTTAAAATATAGTGATGAATTATTAAAATATTATATTTATTCAATTTAATAGTTTATTTATACATATAAGTTATTTAATTTAGTTATAAGTAATTACTATTTTATTATTTTTCGAATAAATTGTAGTAATTAATTTTCAAGTTGCATAACATATTTGGTTGAATGTTATTTTTCATATTATAATTTTAGGTAGATATCTTATAATACATTTATATAGTGTTTTCTTATATCATTTTCAAGATGCAATGGGAGTTATTTTTAAGCAATGCCTCAATGGAAAATTTGAATCATCGTAGACGTCATTTTCTAATGAATCTCATTGGACATTTATAACTTGTAAGATAATTTTTAGTTATAGATCATAAGACTTTTCTTTCACATGGTATTTTTTCAGATCACGTAAAAAATTATTTTTCTTTCACTAAGCCCCTATAAGAGTTATTTTTTACAATAAGTTTGAACGTTTCTCATGATTCATCCATATTTATATAAATAAAAAAATAATATAGAATATTTTCCAAAAAAATAAGGGAAGTTCATGTTTGAATTTTTTTTCTAATGTAGATGATTTAATTACAAGGTTTATATCAATTTTAAATAGAAGATGTTGAGATATAATAGATAAAAACAATGTTTAAGATTTGAATATTGATTAAATATGAATATTCTCAATCCATTACAATGCCAATGAATCAAGGAACATCGAGTTTCTCCCTAAATATTAGAGCTACTATTGATGAATATATGAAGTAGAATCTTTGATGCAGAATTGTTTCCCTCTGTAAAAATGATTATGTATTCTATTTATAGGATCCATGAGTTTTATGGAGTTTATTTTTCTTGAGGGTTTTACTGGTGTTTAAAAAATGGTTCTGATACATATCGTTGATGGGGTTGGGTGTAACTATAGATTTCAAACTAAATTTGATTCAACTTTTTTGGAATATCCAAAAATTCAAAACTAATGATCATGTGTTTATTAATATATATTTAACTAATTTTAAGATGATATATTTGTTTTACTTTTGAAGACTGAACCTACAATCAATTGTTCTAGTTGATGAATAGATAGTTATATCTTGACAGTACCAATCCCAAACTTAGATGAAGACTATTAATATAAAAAACCAACAAGTGTTACCCTCAAACATGGAACCTGACCCATTTCATCACATACATGAAGGGGATTCCTAATCCCCACAGGTTGGTGACAAGAACACGGGAATCAAAGAATAACCCATAGGGAACTATTTTTTCCAAAATGAGCAAACACATAGAATATATATACCCAGAGTATGAGGAAACAGTGGAAAAAAATAGCTATATTCCATAACTATAAGAAAACAATGGAATCAAACCAATTTTAAAAGTATCCAAAATCTCCAAGAGACAAGTCCAACTACAAAGATCCAAACCAAATAGCTACTCCATGATATGGTGTGGATGAACTCCCACCATATAACCACTAACTACCAAACTCAACTGAAATAGAACCTCACTGCCACATTTTGACGGCTTGCCTTTCCCTGCATTGGAAGACATACAAAGGTCTATGAACCATTGAAGAAGTGAAAAGGGTGTGAGCTAATGTTCTAAATAGGATCCCGCCCAAGGGCTCCGTAACAAGTCTTTGTATAAAAATTTTTGTATTCTCATTTGAAATAAAACATGGAATGATAAGAAATAATTTAATTTTATAGAAAACAGGTTTACATTTCCCTTTTTCATGGTTATATAAAAAAATTGGGTATATCAATTTCAAATAACATTTTACGTATCATATTTTACAAGAATAAACATGCATATCAAGGCTAAAACAACTAAGAAATAAAAACAGAATTAGAGGTATCAGTGCCAATGATCACTATAGTTTAGACTAGAAGAAAACTCGTACCATAATCAATCAGGATCACAATCCACTTCCTAGAACACTTGAATAGGAAGTATAAGAATACACGATGAGTAAACCACCCCAAAAATGTCAATATCAGTCCCCTAGAACAATTTTCCTAGGAAACATAGGAAATCCTCATGAGAAAACCTTCCAATAATCACAAAAACAAGGACGATGAACTCAAGAAAAATGTTCCACCTAAGTACCAAAGGTAACCCACGTGCTAATTTTCCAAATTCATTCTAATTAATTAAAATACATTTCAAATCCAATTCATAATTCCATTTCAATGCTTTAAAAACACCCCCTTTCTTTCAGTATATCAATAACCACGGAAAAACCATTTTTCAATAAAAAAACATTTCAACACACTCAAAATAATCATTACGATTACATTTATAAATAATTTTATAAAATGGGAATAATAAGGTTCATCAACATAGTCTAGAGATGAAACCACCTACCTTAGAGCTTGAGATGCACATTCCTACAATGGGATCCACCTACAAAAAAACTCAATGATGTCAACAATGGACTATAATCCAATCCAAAACTCAAGATAGATTAAATTTTGAAAAAGGGGTTAGAGGAAAGGAGTATGTCCACATACCTAAATAATGAAAACCTTCCGCACCACAACCAACATAGGAACGTCCATTGAAATGAGATCGCCCAATGGATCTAGAATAAGACCCAAATAAACACTAATTTCATACCAATGAATTTGATAATGAAACCCAAGGGTTCTATCTTGATCAATGGAAATCAAGAAACAGAAGGATCACTCAACTTGATAGACTTACTAAAACCTCGATGAGGATTGAACACCAAAAAGATCAATCAAGAAGGAATGATGAATCAAAAAATTGCTGGAGTGGAACCCTTTGTCGAGATAAATGGAGAGTTGGTAGCCAAAATAGAACTCATATCCTATACAGCACCCTAAATATACATTCTAAAGATATTACATGATTTTTATGTCCTTTACAAATTTTGAAATTAATGGTGTTCAAGTATGTTGAAAAATTTGTCACCATAGATTAAAACCTAACATTAAAATAACTCGTAACATGTAACCACTCATAACATTATGTAACCCTTAACTACATAAAACCATCTCATGGAATGCACCCAACAACTATTACATGGAATGTAACCTAGTTACACCACATGAAAGTCTCTTGCATTCTGTTGAAAAACCACAAAATCAAGTTTTTAGAACACCAAACCAAAAAGGAAACATCGAGAGAGGGAAAAACTTACCTGATGAAGGTAACAGGATGTTACAAACTTTCCACCATAAAAAATTTTGTTCCCAGGAATTCATGTGGAAAATGTTATCCCTGGAAAATATAAGATCAATGCTCCCTCATCAATGACACATGTTACCAAGTCTCATGAGAATCTAATCTCTGTTTCCATAAAACATTGACCAACTGAATCAGTTTTTCACACAAGACTTTTACTTGAGATTCAAGGATGCCAACTAGTTTCTCTAAAATAGAAACATCTTCCTTGAACTCAATTCAATACCAACTCAAAATGTGAGAGGGATCAGGATGATACTTCCTAAGACAAGATATATGGAAAATATCATGAATACCTAACAACTAAACCATAAATGATAACTGATAAGAAACCTTCCTAAGCTGCTCATTGACCTCAAATAATCCAACATATCTTAGAGCCAACATTCCCTATTTTCCAAGCCGATGGTGAAACAAATGAAGAGAAACCTTCAAAAAAACTATTCACCAATGGAAAAATCCAAAGGATGATGTCTCCAATCAATATATGAGTTCAATCTAATCTGGGAAATAACCATACATCTATGTACATATTGAATCTTCAGTGATTTCTCCTAGAACAAACTTGGTACAACCAAAGATACTTCACCCTCCTCATCCTAAAAAAGAGGTGACCCACATGGGAAACCATAAAATTCCTCAAAGTGATCCATTCTAATCAAAGATTGGTAACTCTTGTTATAAACAAACTCAACCAATCCTATATGGATGTCCCAGAATCCACCAAAATCCAAGACACAGTCATAAAGCCTATCCTCTCAGATATAAATCACACACTCTATCTAACTGTATGTTTGTGGATGGAAAGATGTTCTCATCTTGACATGAGTTCCCATTTCCACCTGTAGATTCCCCTATAACCTTGAGGTAAACCTTGGATCTCTAACCGATAAAACAGAATATGGACTCCCATGTAACCTCACAATCTATTTCTCATGCAACATATCCATATCTTCAACCCTAGTTATTTATTTTATCCGTATAAAATGAGAAGACATCGTTAGATGATCAAAAACTACTGAGATGGAATTTCTCCCTCATGGAGTCTGTGGTAATCCAAAAATAAAATCCATGCATAACTTTTCCAATTTCCAAACTGGAACCGGAAGAGGCTGAAGTAAACTAGAGGGTTTAAGTGATCTTCCTTTATCTATTGTCTTGTCTTACAGCGGTACACATAATATTCAATGTCATGCTTCATACACCATAACTAGAATCATCATCTCATTTCATAATACATCTTTGTACTGCCTGGATGAAGGGACAATGAAGATATATGAAAATTAAATTGGACTAAACTCCTCACGGATGTTGGGAAGACAAATCTCTTCCCAAATTAGTTCATACCATCTAAAGAGAGAGACTAACCAGAAATAGTCTCCCCACTATAAAGGCTTTATCGAATTTTACTAAAATCATCATCTTTCTGTTGAATCATTAAAATATACTCCAAGAGAGATGATGATAACTGAACACTAGTCAAAACCATACCTAAAACATCCTCCTGATCATCCAAGTGAAATTGAGAAAAAATCCCCCAATGTTCTACTCCTCTATAAAATCGAGAATAGCCTGTGATATTACATTCCTTTTAAGAGCATCTACAATGACATTCCCTTTCACTAAGGTGTATATGATATCAACATAAAAATTTTGAAGGTATTTTACTCGTCGTCTCTGTCTGTTATTCATGTATTTCGAAGAAACGATATAACTCAAACGCTTATGATCAAAAAATACAGTGAACCTTTCCCCAAAAATATACTTTAATCAACATTTTAGCGCATTCATATTTGAAAAAAGATCTAAATCATGAGTGGGTTAATTATTATCATGTGGTCAAAGATAATGAGATTTGTAATCTACCACATGGTCAACCTGTATAATCACACATACCAAGCCATCACCAAAAGCATCATAGATCACCATGTACCCCTTATAAGGCTCAAATAGGATCAGAATAAAAGTCGATGTTAGAAGTCATTTCAATTCATTGAAAATAGACTTCCACATCGCATCCTATGTGAATTTACCTATGTTCTTGGAAAGAGAAATTTGAGGTGAAAATAGTTGAGAGAAATCCTTAACAAACTGTCTGTGATATCCAGTATGACCAAGGAATATCTGTATCTTAAATACATTTTGTGGTTCCTTCCAAGAAAATAAAACCTTCACCTTATCAGGATCAATGGATACTACATTTTTAGAAATCTCATTCCCTAAGAACTTCACTTTTTAATTCTAGAAACTACATTTCAAAATAATTCCATACAAATGGTGACTTCTCAAAAAAAATTTAGAACCAAACTCATAGAGTGCTCATGCTCACAATCAGATTTCAAATAAACCAGAATTTCATCCCTGAAAACTTCTACAAAAGTGTAAAGATATTTATGGAATATCCTATTAATCAAATACATACAAACATCAAGATTTCTATTTATACCAAAATTCATCACAAGATATTCAAAATGGTCATTCCCGCTTCTAAAAGTTGTCTTCGATTTATTAGACTTTGAAACTCTATGCCGATGATAACATGGTCGATGATCACTCATTGAAACCCACTTTTCCCCCTTTAACTGATCAAAGAACTCATCCACAGAAGTCAAATGATACTTTTTCTTAACTGTCACCCAGTTTAAAGTCTGATAGTTTATACACTACCAAATTAAACCAGCTACCTTCTAGAAAAATAGGACAGGGGTTTCCCAAGGAAAAACAATAGGGTGAACTGAACCTTTTTCCAATAGGTCATCCAAATGAATCTTATGATCATTCAGCTATGATGGTTCCATATGATAAGAAGGTACTGATATCTACTACGTACCTCACACCAGGTCAATCAAGAACTCTACCTCTCTCTTGGGAGGAAGACCAGATAAGTTGTGTAGGAAAATTTCAATAAAGTCTTGAATAACAACAAAAATATCAAAAATGAAATAAATATCATATGGTTCAATCGCAATATCAGGAAAAAAAACTTCTGAGATATGGGCATGAAGGTTCTACACGACTAGAACATAGGTCCCATTCCCTAAGAAATACACGCGAGCTCCCATCAGAAGTAATAAACAAAACATACATATGATAGAAATCATCCCCAGTTCAATTATCGACAATCGAATATATACCGTTGATGATGTAAAACATATCCATATCAATAATGATAAAATCCCAGAAAAAAATTGTATCATCTATCATTAACAAAGAATAAGGAAAATAAAACCCCTTCTATTTTTTTCTTACCAAGAGGTGTCTATAACTCTATTAAAAAAGGATTATGTTCTATTGGAATTTTTTGAATCTGAAAAAAATACAGATACAAATGAGTGGGAGGAACCAGTATCAAATAAAGTAATCACTGTCGAAGATTCAATAAAGATAGAACCTCTCACAGTTTCTGGACTTGCATTGACCTCCACTGTAAAATCATCTAATGTGTGAATTTTATTCACTCATAAGGATTTTGGTCATATCCCTTTCATCCTCGAAGTGTCTGACTACCCTACAGTAGCCTTTTGAGATAACGAACCCTAATCGTAATGAGTAATAATCATAGCCAGACAGAAGTACTCAAGTGACCAACACTCCAACAGCTATTTCATATCTTCGTAGGCATAAGACAAGAACACCTTGTGTGTCCAACCATTCCACACTATTATCAAGTCATAAGAACACAGCTAGATGTAGAAGATGGTGAAAATGAGTCTTGTTTCTGAGACCCAACTCCACCACTCTTGTGGTGATCCTTCAACTTTCATTTCTTTCCAAGCACGGCATTAAATTTTATACTATATAGAGTAGAAGAGGTGGAAAATTAAACCTTGCCTATCATGTTCATATCTTCTATCATAGCCTTATCTACAATATCTTTATAGGTAAAAACCATTGTCATAAAAACCTATGATATTAAATCCAGTTGCAAACCTTACAAGTACTTATGATCCTTCAACTTTCTTTTCTTTACCACATCCCAAGATAAAAATAATAAGCTCAACAAACTAGTTAGTGTTTGTATACACTAAATGATCTACACATTTCCAAGAGAGTAAATCTAGAGACTTTTCCAAAATTAGTAACTCTAGAAATTTTTTTTGATGAACAGGGTCTTAAAACCCTTCTAATATAATTCCACATGTCTATCTTCGTGGACTATAGAATCCCACCATCACTTATCAGAACCCTTGAATCTGAATGATGCACATTTTACCTTGATAGTCTCAGTTGTATCCATGAATTTAAAGATCTAATCAATTATATCAGGCTAGTTCTCCACTTCTTGATGTTCATTCGTTTCATTAAAGGATAGTGGCTTGTCACACAAGAATTCCTATAATTGGTCTCTCTATCCTCAATCTCCTAGTTGTTTCTCAACAACTGTGTTCTGAATTCTTAGTAAATTATCATCAACAACAAAAACATATCATACTATAACATCGATGAGATTCTAATATATAGGATGATTCCATTGAGGAATATCATTTTTACCCTCTTGAGGAACTCATGGAAGATGTCTCGGGGGAATAAATTTACAAACCAAAAAATAATAATGATCATACTATGGAATAAATATTAGTTCAAACTAGAAAACCCATAAACATAACTATGATTTAAAACAAAACCCAACACTAGAGACATTTCCTAATGTCCAATAGAAACTTGAGTCTCTTCATGACAAGAGCTAGATAGGAACTTATCACAACATACCTCTCAAGTCCCAAAAATCGTATCTCCAGTGTAATAGACATCCCAAGACAAGGAATCTTAAGGAAAAACCTCATTTGAAACCACTTTGTAGTGAACCGACCTAAGTTACCCTCAAACCTGGAACTCAACCCATTTCTTCACATACCCGAATGGAATTTTTGATCCCCATAGGTTGGAAACAATCACCTAGGCATTGAACAACAAACCAAAGGTAATACTTTTTTCCAACCTAAACAAACAAATGGAATATATATACACAAAGTAAGAAGGAACAATAGAAATCTAATAGACATATTCCATATCTGTAAGAAAAAAATAAAAACAAAACAACTGTAAAAGTATCCAAAATCACTAAGAGACAAGTCCAACATCAAAGGACCAAAACCAAATAGCTGCTCCAAGTGATGGTGTGGATGAACTCCCACCATCTCACCACTAGCTACCTAACTTAGCTGACACAGAACCTCACTACCTCACTATAGTCCCTTTCCTTTCCCTACATTGGAAGACATACAATGGTATAGGCACCACTGAATAGGTGTGCATGGTGTGAGATAATATTCTCAATAGAATCCCACCTAGGTGTTCTATAAGATTTATTTGTATAAGAATTCTAATATGATCATTTCAAATAAAACATGGAATGATAAGCAGTAAGGTTGTTTTATTGAAAACATAGTAAACATTTACCATTTTCATAGTTCTAAAACAAAACCAAGTATATCAATTTCAAAGAAAATTTTGCATATCATCATTCATAAGAATAAACATGCATATTAAGGCTAAAACAACTAAGCCAAGGAATAAAAATAGAATCACATGTATCGGCACCAAGGACTAATATAGTTCATACTAGTAGACTATTCATACCATAATAAATCAAGTGCAAAATATTCTTCCTAGAACACAGGCCTAGGAAGCAGAGGAATACCCCATGATTCCCCCCCCCCCCCGATTTCAATATCATTTCCCTAGAACAATGGGCCAAGGAAATATAAGAAATCTACATGATAAAACATTCTTATAATCACAAAAACATGGAAGATGGCCTCAAGATAAACATTACACATAAGTAACCAAGGCAATAATTGTGCTCATTTTCACAATTCATTCGAATTATTTGAAAACCATTTCAAAAAACCATTTTAATGCTTTGAAAATACCCATTTTTGTCTATTTATCAATAACTAGGGAAACCCCATTTTTTTAAAAAAAAACTCTTTTCAACACACAAAACATAATCATGGAAATTACTTTTATAAATTAGTTTATAAAATAGAAATAATAAGTCTCATCCACATAGGCAAGATATAAAACCACCAACCTCAAATCTCAGGTTGCACACACTCACAACGAGATCAACCATCAACAAAAAACTCAACGACATCAACGTAGGCCCTAGAATCCAATACCGAACTCAAGATAGATTAAATTTAAAAAATGGGGTAGATATAAAGGAGGACATACACATACCTCAATAATGAACACCCGTTGCACCATAACTAACAATGGAACAAACTTTGAAATGAGATCTTACAATAGATCTGGAAGAAGACATGAAGAAACGCTAATTTTCATACTGAGGAATCTAATAACGTAACCCAAGGGAACTACCTCAGTCAATGGAAATGAAGAAGTGGAAATATCACTCACCTGGAGAGATGCACCACAATGGAAAGGACGATCTAACTTTGAATAGATCGATCAGCAAGGAATGGTGACTCCAAAAATTGACCAAGAGGAACCCTCGGTCAAGAGAAAGGGAGAGTTAATATCCAAATGGACTCTCAAAAATCACACAATGACCTATAAATCCTTGATCAGGATATTATATGATGTTTAAATCCTTTACACATTGTGAAATCCATGGGGTTCAAGTACATTAAAAATTGGTCACCTCGTATTAAAACATGACCTTAAAATAACTCCCAACATGTAATCACTCATCTTGTTGTCTAACCCTTCACGGAATAAAACCTTCTCACAACATGTACCTAGTATCAATTAAATGGTGTGTAACCTAGTTAAACGGTATGAAATTCCCTTACATTATGTCGAAAAACTAGAAAGAAACTTCTTAAAACTACAACCAAAACGGGAACTTGTAGAGTGGAAAAAAAACGTACCCGATTAAGGTAATGGGATGTTACATTTAATGTATTGGAAATAAAATTGAAGTGGATAATGGAATGGGGAAGGAAAATATTAATATTGGAGAGTTATTTTTTTCTATTCTTTATTCTTCCATGTTTCTATGATAATGATATATGTGGTTTCAAGGATCCCTAATGATTTTACTAAATTAGTAATTTTTATTTCATGAATGTTCCTCGATTAATTTCCCCAATAGTGACCCATCTAATAGATGTTTTATAATAACACATTTTGATTTAAATAATACATCCCATATGAGTGTGTTAGTAGTTTTTCCATATATGATGAATTATGGTGACAATATTAGATTATTATAATAAAGAATATGTAAACTGATTTTATGGGGAAGAAGAAAATGGTTTACCAAAAATGACCTTTAACCATTATATTTTTTATTCATGTTTTTAATTAACATTGTATTCATCAATGATAATCTATGAGTTCTTGGTCTCAATTGGGAAAACCCACCAAGACTTTTCTAGAAACCACATAAATTCAAGGAATTGTTTATGAAGTTAAAGAGGGAATATAGAAATGTTTTCTCATCAGCATGAATATGACATATGTTGAATGATCTATAAGAAACTATTAATGAAAGGAATATTAATTAAAATATTAATAAAATAACAAATAGAAATTTAGTTGGAGATATAGTAAGTATGTAAAACTAGAAGCTCCCATATATACACATGGAATCTAATTGATACTCTGATGACCCAAAAATGAAATTTTAAAAATTAATTTGGTGATAAGAACCCTACTAATGTAGGACCTAATAATTTTTTTTAGTGAACACTTTCATTTTGAGACATAAATTCATTATTCCTAAGACAACGTACATTGAAAGGGGTTGGTCTCAAAGAAAAAAATAAAGGGAGTTGGAGAAATAAATGGGATTAAATTCAAAATAGCATATGTAACTTTTCCCTTCTTTTATTTATTTTTCTTACTTTTTTAGATTAACATGTTGTTTATTTATGATATGGAGAACTTGTGTAGTTAAACTAATTTTCAGGATCATATGACTTATATTGAAATATGTTTACACATTATTTCATGAGTTTAGTTCATATAAATATTTTGATCTTATTATTTAATTTAATTTTCATATTTTATACTTTCTTTAATGAATAATTGAAAAATAAGGTAAATTTTTTTTCTTTTTTGAAAATAAAAAAAATTGTATCTCCACTAAAATTAAATAATTTATATGGAGTATAAATAGATGTCAAAAATGTGTTGTTTTTTTAAATTTTATCATGTTCATTTACTTATGATAATAATTTTTACCTTATTTCATGTACCAATGGGTAATGATTTTTGATCCATTATCTTTTCAACTCTAATAGAAGTAAATAATGTAGCACCATGATATTTTGAATTTTTTTAAACTATTTCTTTGTTCAATGGATTCCACCATAGACAACACTAAAGGAAAATGAGTTAAGACATATTATATGAAAATTAAAAAGAAAAAAATTAACAAAAAATCAATATTAAATTAAAATATTGTAATCAATTTGATTTTCATACAAAATTATATTCATGACTCTTAATGTTATTAATAATCATTTTCAATAAAAGTTTATTTTTCTTGATTTTTAATCTATAATATTAATTTTTAAATTATAAAAATTTAATTTTTAAAATTAAATCCATTTTTAATTCATCATATCCAAATTATTTAAATTTTATTTTCGTATTTTTCCTGATATAAATAATTTTTTAGGTGAATAGTTAGTATTTTTTTACTAAAATATAGCATTTATTACGATATCATAAATATAGTATAAGTTAAAATCATATAAAGATTTTAAATGTTAAAATATTAATTTAATGAGTAGAAAAATTAATTTACAAATCAAATTAAGACTTTATAAGACCTATGTTAAATTTTTTATTAACTTAAGTAATATTTTACTATAAATAAAAAAGGTTTTTGGTCTTTTCTATTAAATAAAAAATATTTTTGGTATTCTTTGTTTTTGGATTAATTTGGAATCCAAAAAAAAAATTAGTTTGGTAATAATGTAAGTTAAATCATAAAAATTAGTGAAATAGATAATTTTACCATACATGTATATTTTAAGCTTCAGAATAAAGTTTTCCTTATAATGAGTATTTTCACATTAAATGCGCTAATGTTAAAGTTATTTTTTCAAGAAAATAGAATTTTTATATGATAAAATTTATTTAATATTTTGAATAATTACAACCAAATTTTTTAAAATTATTTATTTAGTTTTCATGAATTAAAAGTAAATCAATTTAGAAATAATTAGTCTCTATGAAATAAACAAAAAAGGTACAATTGAATCTTCTTAGAGTAAAAAAGTTAAAACATGGTTAAAATATGTTATAAAATTAATAGGTGATATATTATCCAAATTATTTCATCATCCACTGAATTATTCTATATTTTCTGATCTACATTACATGTTTATCAATTTCTCCCTTTAAATTAAGTGATTATAATTAACAAAATTCCATTCTCCCCAATTACAAAAGGGTCCTTTCACCACCCATTCAAGACCACCCTAAAAATTATATTTTATCATGATTTTATATAATTTTTACATCACCTATAATAATTTTCCTTCTCCTTGAGTCTCTAGTCAAAGGGATTCTCTAAAGATGACTATTTCCAAGGACTATTCTATGGAACAACCCTATTCCTTGGCGGGAGTCCATTTTTTTCCAAACTATTGTTCTTTTATTTCATGCATTCAAAAATATAATTTCATAATCCCTATATAATGATATATTTATTGATTTTATTATATATTTTATTAATATAATTGTGTTCCTATTGATCACATTTTACAATTTCTCTAAAGATGAAAAAAGAAACAATCATGTGTTGTGTAGAATACGACAACCGTAAAGGGAAATCTCCCATTTTTTACCACTTCCTCACTATATTGATTACAATGAGGTAATTGAATAATAATTATTACATGTAAAATATAACATATATTATGAAGATAAAAAATATATTCACCTTCTTTCCCTATCATTATTATAGAAATGGAAAAGTTAACCATGTGTAGCATGGACTTCCTCTACTTGGAAGTAACATATCTTATTTTTCAACTAGATTTTATTTTTATTTTTCAAAATATATTAAAATATTATTCAACACCTTTAATATATATAAATAATATCATTAATAATATGTAATCAAAATTTTATGAATAAATAAACCAAATTCATAATCATAATCATCTATTAATTGTGGTATGCTCATGTATGGGTTCGTCTAACCATAGATATAAACAATGATATAGACTAATATCATGGGTGAAAATTATAAAATAATTAGGGAAAATATATCATTTATATAAATAAATAATTATTTGATTTTTTGTCTATAGATTTAATTTTAATATTGAACTCGTTGATTAACATACTAGTGTCCCTTCAATGAAAATCACTGAAACAGGTTCATCAACAATTTCATATTTAAATATCATAACCAAAACTTATTTATAATGACATTATTAAATTATAAATAATCATAAATAATCAATTTAATTTTGTTTCATGATATTGGAATTATAAACATTGGTAGAAGAATCAATAACAAAACTAATATTACAAAACTTGTTCATAATGATCAAGATTACTCACAACCGGTATAGAAAGAAATAATATAAAACTAATATTAACATAGATAATAATTTTAATTTAAGGATAAAATTATTAATGAAAAATAATAATATAATTAAATAGAATATTAATATTACTATTATTTTTATATATTATTTTATAGTGTGATTAGTTATGCAGGAATTCAAGGTAAGGGTTTATTTTCTAAAATTTTCACCCCTTGAGACATATTTCTTATCACACTAAATTTTCTATCAATAATTCTTTATTTACTAACCATTAAATATTATGTATCACTATCCTCTAATAAATATTTTTATTCAATGATTCATTTAAAATCAAATCTATCATGGGGTTTTGAGTCAAATTTCCATATGGTTGTAAGTGTTTCTTTTAAAAAAATCACTCATTGAGAAAAACTTGTTATTATACACATTTTTAAATTTATAAATGTATTTCAAGTAAAACTATAATATTTTGTATCAAAATTATGTAATTATTCATCATATTAATTGATTTAATTGAAATCATATCATCTGGGGGTTTAGACTAAAGGGATTCTAAGGTTGTAAGAGTTTCTTGTTTCAAAGTTTCACTCCTTCATACATATTTCTTATTACATACCATGTTCACATTGCATTGGTTTATCTAATATAGAATTTTTATTTTTCATCTTGATCCTCCCATTATTATTCATGTGTAATTTTTCATTTGAAATTTTTCCCTTCATGGGGCATTGACTTGAATGTTTCCAAGGTAGTAAGGGTTTATTTTCTCAAATCCATTTCTATGTGATATGATTATATTAAAACCTAATTTTATAATATAGTATATATGTTACCTATTTGATTCAATTAACCATGAAATAAAATTAATTAATTATATTAAATATTTAATTTTAATGTCACTCTCTTATTAAAGGTGGTTTAATTTAAATGTTACTCGAGTAATAAAAGATTTCATGAAAAAAATTCTTTCTCCTTGGGTCATAAATTCTCTACATGGTTAAGATATTATAAGCCAATTTTCTTCATTAATATAAATTTTTATATGTAGTTTTAATTTTTGATATTGAATCTAATTATTTTCATTAATATCATTTTATTTGATGAAATACATTCTTAAATGATTGTTTGAAATTAGATGGAATAACCTTTTTCTTTCCAATGGATTTCCTCCTTCATGTCCATATATTCCTTACAATAAAAGTTCACATCCATTTTTGGGAACTATTAGATATAATATTTTATATGATCCTAATAATTAACAATACCACTTTTCAAAATAAAAATCTAAAACTCTTTAATGATTTTTTTTCAAACAATTGAATTTCAAAATATTAAAAATGGTTTTCCATCCTTTGAAACTCAAATGATTTTACTTCTACCCTATATTTATTTTGATAAGTTTTATATATTTTCAAGAACTAACTATTGATTATTATTTTAAAATATTAAATTTTATCTAATTTTTTTACTTTAATTTTTGAAAATAACTTTTCAATGTGACCATTATCTTAATTATTTTTAAATATGTTAAAAGTTTCTTCCAATAATACTTTTCAGATTATTCCCTATGTACACATATTTCAAACACCATTATCATTTTTTATAAGAAATTATGTCTACATCTTGATGGTTTCTAAAAAAAATGTTTTCTTATATTCATATAAAATATTTATTTTAAAATTAGTTCATAAGATATAGGATATATCTTATTTCTAATACAATTTTCCTAAAACTCCTAAAAAAATTCATCAAAGTAATTATCTATTGATATATCTTATGATTAATTAAGGATATTAATAAAATTATTCAATAATACTTAATTCCTTACAAGGATTATGGATTTTACTTTTTCACTATAAAATTTATAAATCTCATCCTTTATCATTCCATTTTATTAAATATTGATAATCCTAGTTTTTTATTTAATTCCATCCATTATAAATAACATGTTTTCTATATCTTTGAATAAATGATATATTTCTCTAAATTCCATTCATAAATTGATTTGGGATATTATTTACATAAGACTATACCATTCATCAGTACAGTTTCAAAACCATATGTTTCATTAAAGGGTATTTACCTTGACTGTTAAATAATATCATTGGACACCCATTAATATTCTATGGGTTTATCATTTAATGTTATTTATAAAATTATGAATGTTTTCAAAATATAATCCAATTTAAAAGGGATATGAAACTCATTTTCTTTCTATAGGTTTGACATAATGGAGAATTATTTCTTGTCGAATACATATGTATGTATTTTAATGGGTGGGGTTCGATATAACCCCCCCCCCCATTCATTATTTTTTATTTATAACTCATGAGATAGTTTGGCATTGACATAATGATTTTGTTCAAATATGCATGGAGAATGAGTAATGTCATGTAGTAATTTGTGTAACTAATGAGTTTTTTCATAGATACATGGGAATAAAGAGTTTTCTCACATATTCACACAAGTAAATAAGGACATTGTTCACATATTTGTGGGAATATTGAGTTTTTTCACATATTTAGGTATAGACATAGTGAGTTTTTTCACATATGATTGGGCATATTGAGTTTTTTCACACATTTTATCTTGGACATAATGAATTTTTTCACATAAACACGGTCATAGTGATTTTTCTCACATGGTTTTTATATGATTATGTTTTTTACATATATCTATTTTTTTATTGTGAAGCCTTTATATGTTTCCTTTCTTTTTAGGTTATGTTAAATTTCATGTTTGGACTATTTGTTTAGTACTCTGTACTTTTTTATTTTTCCATCACTTATTCAATGATCTAAGATCTATCCTTGATTAGGTATACCTTTATTATGTATCTTAGTTATACCTTAATTCTAATATTATTCTAACTAATGATATTTTATTTTTTTAACTTATGGTTACCCTTACTAGTCATTTCATGTCAACTCATTATTATGTTTCCACTCCGTAGGTTATAAAGATAATTGAATCCTATTATTAGTCTAAAAGTGAGTAAAAATTTTATGATTAAGAATATATGAACAAAAGTATTATAGAATATATTTCTTATCTAGTTAGTCCTTAGAGACACTAAACTAGATGGATATCCAACTTGTGTCATTTTGTTGTTAGATGTAATACTACTTTGAAATTCTTGGATGTTTATCCTTGATCATATCACACTGTATCGAACTTATATAGTAATAGTACATGCTTTTGGAAATGGACCCATGAGTGTAGGTATGGGGTGCCATAAATAGTATCAAGGGGATGTTTGGTTATTTATATGGATTAGTTTTTTTATTTTTCATTATTATAGGAAATCTTTATTGAAAAAACTTATGTCAAATCTAATAGTTATTTATATGTATGGGATACCACCCTAATTTTGTATAAAGTATAGATTTTTCTTTTTTCCCTGCAATAAAATCCATTTTTTGATTCTATATATTGGAGCATGATTTGGCATACAATTACCTATAGTTAATAATATTAAAAAGTTTTTGTTTCAAATTACATTAATTTTCACCTTCTTCATGAAAAATAATCCTAATTTTACACCTAGATTGGAAGTTTTAATGTATATTAATTGGTCAATAAAATTAAATTTTGGAGAAATTGTGACGGATTTATTATGTTAAGGAATTATGTAAATAAGTATGAAAAAACTAAAGCTAAATAAATATAGATTGAACCAAAATTCATTTAGGATGATATAAATGTATCGAATCTTAAATTTGGGAACATTATAAATTTATAAGGGGGGATAAAAATAATTTAATTTTTTTGTTAACTCTAAGACTCATTATATATTATTTATCCCTAAATATTAACAATTTTGGTTTTATTCGATGAATATAGCGAAGACATAGATAATTACAATATAATAATGTGGTTGGTAATTCATTATATATAGTAATTCTGTGGTTTCCATATATTAAATATATTTTATCAGGATAGAAGGAAGTAAATATACCATGACACCCTTATCCCACTCATATGATTTAACTATAATCATTATTTTTGAAATATAGTTTGGGTGATCTTGCCACTTTTTCTATAATTAATTTCACAACTAAGTTACTTTATAACATATCCAATTTTACACCTTTTAAATTGTATTATGATTATACTTTCAAATATTTTATCCATATTTTTGGGACACAAATTTCAAATATTACTCAATTATGAAATTACCATAAGGGGCTTAATCGAGTTTTCACAATATCAAAAAACCAAAAAAACATCTTACCATACTTTATAAGGATGCAACTGAGGGTGATTTATGGAAAGAATATATCAATATTATTTTATGATTTCAAATGTTTATTAAATATTTATTTTACCATCCATGTTTTATTCTATTCCACTCAGATCATGACAAAAGGTTTTAATGAAAATATGTTTTTAATTTAATTTAAAATTTATAAGTTCAAAATTTGAAAATATATAAAAAATCACTTCAGGAACTCATTTAAACAAGGATGTCACCTTTTTCCCTGGGAATATGAATTTTGGAAATTTAGAAACCTTTTTATAAATTGTGACTCCTCAAGGACATGGATTAATACATTTTTGATCATCTAAAATCAATAAAGGTATATTATTACCTAATAATAATTATTTTAAAAAGGTATTACACTAGAATTTCCTTGGTTTATAACCATATAAGTAATTATATTTGGATAAAATGGTAGGCAATCATAATGTATCCCAAAATAAAGGGAAATATATATTTCATAGTAGTACCAAAAATATTTTGGTAGAAACCACATTAAAAATTATATCATGATTTATGTTAATCTATTCGATATCGTTAATTTATTTTGATTAGTATGTGATCAAAAAAATTATGGGGACACATTATTTTTAATGAGGAATAATTTAACACCGAAGGAATTTGAAAAAAAAAATTCCCAAATTAATATAATGGTTGATATCTATTTCTACATGTAACTCCAAACTAATATGAATCAATAAATATTTGATAAATATTAATAATAAAATTTATAATAGTAAAATCTATATTAAAAAAATATTATAATCAATTAAAATTTTATAAAAAAATTGGATTAAGGATACATAATGTTTAAAAAAAAATTCAATAAATTTAGTTTTAAATTTTATTATCATTTGAACAAATTATAAATTTGAGAATTTTAATTTTTCGAAATGATTTTATTTTTTGAATTGATCATTTAAAAATTAGTAAAAAATTAAGTCTTGATATTGTTTTTACATAATTTATTTTTAGCTCTGTAATTAATGATAATATTTGAACTTAAAAAATATAGTTTATAACTATATTAAGAAATAATTATAACATATCATCATATAAAAATTAGTTTATAATAAAATATGTATTTATGGAGTAATAATATAATCTTTCATGTACTATTATAAATTTATAAAACATGTGATTAATCTTTTATTAACGTAAGTAATATTTTCCAATAAAATAACCTGTTAAGGTAATTTTATTTCACAAAATATTTCTCTTTGGTAAAATTTGGTTGTGGCATAATTTTGAAGCTATATAAAATTTATTTTATATCATTAAATAAATTTGTATAATGTTAATAGAATACATGTATAATTTAATAGTCCATATAAATTATATGATTAAAAATACACATTTCAAAAAGACGGGGTTTTATGTGTAACATGCACACCTGATAAAATTAATGTTTCATACACATATTTTTTTATCTGATAAAATATATTTTTAATATTTTGGGTCATTGGGAATGAATTAATTTAAAATGAATATTTTATTAATTATTCATTAAAATCAAAACACCTAAGAAAAAACCAGTTACCACATTGAATCCAAAAAATCTAAAAGTAATAAAATTAAGATTAATGATCGCAATAATATGTTTAAATCATGAATGAAAATAAATGGTTGATTTATTTTATATATTATATAATACTCACTCTTTTAACCTCCAATTTATAGACCACTTCACTTGTTTAACATGTTTTTCCTTTATGAGTATTATTGGAAAAAATCTATTATCAGTACTTATAAATGGGTCCACTCACCACCCCTTCATGACCACCCTTAAAATTCAGTTTCCTCTTCATGAATTTTAATTTTTATTCCCATATAATATTATTCATTGTCAATGATCATATTCTAATAATATATTGTATTAAGACCTCTATTTCCATGGATTATTCTTATGGAAATCAGAAGTCATCAACATGAGTACTTCTTTCTCCCAACGTCTTTTTATTTATTTATTAAAATTTCAAATATATTATTCTTATTTAAATATAAATAAATCAGTATTTATTTTTCATTTAATGTTATTAAGATAAGATAATAACTATTAATAATATTTTTTATCTATTAATAAAAATAAAACCATTATCTGTGTGTTGTATACACTATTACCTCCACCAAGTGGTGACTACCATTTTTTCACCATCACAAATATTCACTAATTTTAAGGTTTAAATTTACTAATATATTTGAAACAAATAATATAGTTATTTTTATGAAGATTAAAATTATTATTCACCTTTTTTACCTCTCCATCTATGAGAAATGAAAATGTTAATTGTGTGTTGTGTGGATTACCACCAACATGAAGAAACACATCTCATTTTTCATCATGTTTCATTATTATTTATTAAAAATAGTTAAAATATGATTCAAAGCCATAATATTATCTAAATAATATCATTATTCTTCATTAATAATGATATTATTCCAAATTATACAACTTCAATAATCACACACAACCATTAATTATTGGGTGCCCATGTTTTTTTGTCCTAACCATGTACTTGAGGAATGGTTTAAAATTATTACAATGATGAATATTGGAAGTTAATTAATATTTATATATTATTAAATTAATTAAATAATGGTTTGATTTTATTTCCACATTGGTAATGCTAATATTTAGCTAATTAATTAAAAACCAATGTACCTTCATTAAAAATTAAATAAATATGTTCATTGTAAATTTTACCTTTATGGATAGTAATAAAAAACCACCATATAATGAAAATATAATAATATGGATAACTATAAATAATAATTTATCATAAATTTTACGATATGGGAATGAGGAACATTAGCAAAAGAATGAAGAAAAAACCACTATTATGAAACTAGTTCAAAACAATCAGGATTACATATTGTAGTTATTAAAAATAAATATTAAAAATATATAGTAAATATAGGTAATAATCATAATTGAAATTTAAAAAGGGTTATATAAAATAATAATGGTCAAAAATATCTTATTAATATGGTTATTCTCATTATATATGAGTTTAGAGATTGATAAATGATGTCAAAATTCATGGTAATGGTTTTTTGTCTCATATTTTCACCCTTTGAGACATATATATTATTGAACACCATTATTTATTCTTAATGGTGTATAAATTCCACCATTAATAACATATATAACTATCCTATATTTAATCATTTTATTTAATGTCTCATTTTAAAACATATCCTTTAATAGGTATTCACTCAAATGTATCTAAGGCTATAAGGGTTTCTTGTCTTAAATTTTATCCCCTTGGGATATATTTATTATATTGAAACATTTTCATTTAGAAAGGTGTATCTAATACGCCTTTAATTTTTTTAAATGGTCCTACCATTATTCATGTTATTTAAATATTCATTTAAAATTACCTCCAATAAGAGGTTTTGAATCAATATTTTCATTGGTTGTAAGTGTTTCTTGTCTAAAATTTAACCCCAACATACATAGTTCTTATTATACAGCAGATTTTATTTGTAATTTATTATGTCATTTCAATTTAATTGTTTTTAATCATAATTAACTCACTATTAATGGTATTGAATTATTAATTTGAAATCATATCCTTCAAGTATTTTTGAATTGAATGTTTCTAAGGTTTTAAGGCTTTACAGTCTCAAATTCAATTATTTATTATAGTTTTTTAATATGAACCTAATTTAGTTTATATGGTGTATATTCCACCTATTGTTACATTAAACCATAAAATCAAATTAATAAATTCTGTTAATTTTTTAATTTTGATCTCTCTCCCATTTAAGTGTTTTTTGGTTTAAATATTACATCAGCTATAACAATTTTCTCTATACAAATTTTACCTATTTGAATCATAAAGAATATATATATTTAATATCATATTATCCTATTTTATCCTTATAATTAAAATTATATATGGTATATTATATTTTTTTAGTGGATGATACTTATATCTGTCTATTTCATCATCCTTGATGAAACACCTCTTCAAAAAAATTTGAAATTGGAAAGAATAACTCTTATTTTTTCCAATAGATTTTTTCCTCCATGTGAATGTTTTCCTTCCTAAAATAATTATCCTATAATATAGGGAAATATAATTTGTAATATTTTATTTCCAATTAATAATTAAAATTAATTATCTTCAAAAAGAGATTTTAATATGTGTTTTATGTTTTCTTAAAAAAGGTATTCTAGAATATTAAAAAATTACGTCAATAATTTCAAAAAAATGTTTAATATTCCACAAAAAAATTAATTTAATAAGATTTATTTCATTAAAAGGTTATATTATTGATGTTTATTTTTTATAATAAATTGTATCCTAATGTCTTCACGTCACTTATAAAAAACATGAATGAGACTCAAAACAAAGTCTTTTTTATGAAAATCTGAAAAATGCCTTCTAAATATTGTTTTAATTCATTTTATGTAGAACCAAATATCTAGAAAAAAATTGATTTTATATAAATATTTCTCTCTATTGTTTCATGGTATATAAATGAAATTATTTTTATCAAGTTTTATAAAATATTTCTTTAAAAATTAATTAAAATGAACATTTATACTTTTTATTTCTAGAGTGATTTTTTAAAAACTCATAAAATATTTTTTTATTCTATTTCATTTTATTTTATATATCATATTCTTGATCAAGAATATTCTTCACATGTTACCACTTACCGTCATTTTATATATGGATTATGAAATGTTCCTTCTTATCATAAAAATGATTTTTCAATTCCTTTTTCATTCCTTATAATTGATGGTTTATAAACATAAATTTTCATCTAAATCTTCTTTTTTGAATACCTTGTTTTCCATATCAGTAATTATTGGATGTCCACCAAGATTCAAAAAACTAATTGATAATGGAAATTATTAAATTCACAGTATAACCTTTTTGTATACAGTTTAAAAACCATATTTATAATTAATGGTTACAAACCTATAATGTTGCTTAATATTATTTAATACCCATTTATTTTCCCTGTGATTATCATGTATTTATTATTGATGTAATTATAAATGTCTTCCTTTATAAGATTTCATTTTAATGGTATATAAATCTCATTTTCATTTTGTGTGTTCACTAAAGTTATGATTTATTAATTATGTCACGTATATATAAGGATAATGATTTGTGGGTTACTATATCACCCTCAAATGAATTGGTTTCTATTTTCATCCCATGAAATCATAAGGCATGGAAATAATGAGTTTTTTCACATATTTTTGTTAAAAATAAGATTCTTAACATAGTTGGGTGTAGACTAAATTATTTTGTTTACATAAGTCTGGGCATAATGGGTTTTATCATAGATTCAGACATGTACATAATAATTTTATTCACATATACATGAGAATAATGTGTTTGTTTATAGAGCCAGACACTATCAATATGAATTTTTAACATATACATTGGACAAATCTATTTTCTCACATATTTAGACATGGATATACTAATTTTGTTCATATAATCAGGGGAATAATGATTTTTTTCATAATATTTTCCTTTTCGTTAGGTTGTTCCATATCTTTAAGTTCTTTATCGTATTATGCAAACATTTTAAGATTAATTTCACTTATCACTATGAAAAAACCATTCTTTATTACACATTTATATGATTTTATACCCCTTTTTGTTATTCCCTGAATTATTCCATGATATTAGAACTATTATTTATTTGGGTATAAATTTATTATGTATCTTCATTATATACATAATCCCTTCTTGTGCCCACTTATGATATTTGAATTTTATTGCTCATATCAAAACCTAATGAGAATCTGTGTTCTCCCATATCTTATGCTTCCATTCTGAATGTTATGAAGAAGATTCAAACCTATGATGAGTTAGTATGTTATACTTGTATGGTATGATTATGGGGAAATATTCACAAGTATTATAAAATATGTTTCTAATATAGATATCCCCCAAATACTCTAAGATAAAATATTATTTAAGATGTTAGTGTTTATTGTGAGATGTAATAGTAATATATAATTTATATATGTTTAAAATGGATCATCTAAAATTTAGTCAATGAAAACTTGTAAAAGTAAGTGTTTTCATAATAGGACTCGGGAATTCAGGTCTACAGAACCTCATCATATATTGGAAAACATTAAAATTCAATTTTCTCCTAGAAGAATCATTATTTTCTTGAGTTTTTATAGATATATTAGTCTTCGTGAGAGTTTATATGGAAATTTTGTTCTGTAAGGGATAACTAGGTATTTTAAGTCACTTTCATCCAAAAATTTCACTTCTATATC
Source organism: Viscum album (assembly GCA_963277665.1). Classification (NCBI taxonomy): domain Eukaryota; kingdom Viridiplantae; phylum Streptophyta; class Magnoliopsida; order Santalales; family Viscaceae; genus Viscum; species Viscum album. The sequence continues at coordinate 183,426,093 of OY728143.1, forward strand.
ATATTATTATGTAAGAGTACAAATATTTAATCAATTATTTTCTAATCCAATTTTCAATAATTTTAATCCTTACTCATCCCTAGTTTACTTATTTTTTTAAACATAGTTTGAAAAAATTTCCATACAATAGTTATACCACAATTAATTTCTTCTAATAATCAAACTTCATTCATTCTATTATTTTCAAATTTTTTATGATTTTTTTATTTTTATGTACTATAAAAATTTATATCCCATTGGGTTTGACCATTTATTATACTTTATATTGATAGTTATATTTTATAAATAAATAAACTATCAAATTTCAATAAACACGCTACCAATCATCCAAGAGGCATAATAAATCACTTGGAGTGAATTTCAAGGGTTTTGAGAGGTTTGATATATATTTGAGAAAATAATATATTTTTTGAAAAATCATCCTGAAATTTTACACGTAATATAATGTGAAATAAGTGGTGGGGATTTGGATGGTTATACATGTTGGTTTAGATCAAAATAAAAAATGATTACACCATGGATTTATATATGAAATATTTTAAAATGTTTTTGTGAAATTTTAGTCATTGTACCATGAGAGGCTAAATCGAACCACAAATACTAGGGCATATAATTTTTGTATTATTGATTTAATTTCATATTATTCCACGAATGTTAGGGTATTTCTTAATAAAATGGGATACAATATTTTTTGAAGTGTTAATACAAGGTAAAAAAATTCCTTGAATTTATGATTTTCATAGGAAAAATGGAATTAAATTTTGAATCTAATGATTACATCATAGTTATAAAAAGTCATCAAGGTTTAGTATAATATTAGTTGTTATCATATTTTACTCATATCAAAAATATATTTTTTAGGAAATTGATATAGATTTGGACTATTTCATGAGTTTTACAGCGATCCATATAGAAGGTTCATAAAAATACTCTATATATCATTTCAATTTTTTGAATGTCACTAAAAAGAAAAATATATATTTTTATTGAATAATAAGAATATTTATCCATTAATCAATAATTAATATGAATTGATTTATTTAAGTGAACCCTGTAAATTTTCTATTATAACTATATAAATATATTATCTTTTAATGAAGGTGGAATTATAAATAATTAAAGGGATTCTATAAAGGAGATCCTATGAAATTGGGAATGTTAAAATAAAAATATCAGGGGATTTTTTCTATTAATTATTATATATCATCATATTGTTCATGGTTGAGAAAATCTATAAAACCAAATGGAATTTGATATCTTATTTTGGTATATGGAGATCATGGTTTTTATTTAGAGGAGAAAAAATTATTTTCAATGAAGTTATTTTTGATTTATCAGTATATATCCTGTGGGTTCAAAATATATATATATATATAGTCATACTGTCACGACCCCCTCCCCACAAAGTGTACCCCTCCTGGGCTGGCTATGTGAAAAGGGAGATAATGACCCTCGAGTCCCACCTCCAGTAGGCCTCGGGTTGGCGACTAGCACTGAGGGTATAATAAACACACAAATGGGAGGCATTACCCTCTAAGAGAACACATGCGGAAGATAGAGATAAGACAGACACCAACCAACTCCAACTTAGAACTGAAATATAAAATAAACCCATGTACATATATGAAATTCCATACAAAAGTACTAAAACAGAAAGGGAAAACTACAAGTACCCAAAAGAAAGTAAAACGGCAGCGACTGCAAGCCCAAACAGCTCCTCCAACCACAAGCTAGTAGTAACCAGCTTGATCTCCAACCTACTCCAAGTGACCTGAAAAACAGTTTATATATACATAGGGTGAGTATAACAGTATTCTTAGTAGGATCCTCCCTGAAGCCTCTCGTTCAAAAGTAAAGAAGGCGTGCTAAAGCACAGTGAACAATAAGTGAAACCAAAACATCACCTAAATAGGTATACTATATTCCCAACCTCACCATGGCTACTCTCACCAAGTAACACATACAAGAATATATCATATAGGAAAGAATATCGAGGGTACTCTGCTACTACTTCCCCACTAGTTTTCCACTTTTCCCCAACGACATATGTCTTGCTCATCTCTCTCCAAAGGCTTGACTGTATACACCTGGTCTAAGCTCTACAATCTGCACTACGTGCACCACAAGACTTTCCCACAGACACCTGGGCTAAGCACCACACCATCCTCACAACCAATAGTAACCATGTAGTTTCTGGGAGCCACCACAGCCTGCATAACGTGTATCATAGGTCGGGTATTATACCTCAAGCCATTACAGCCCATACGTTGAGTAAGGATCCTCAAGCCATTACATCCTATACACGTTAAACCTATAGTAGTCATTAGGATACTACATCCAAAATATAAGTGTGGAAACAACCACAAGCCATTACAGCCCTCTACACACATATATGGGGAAAACTAACCGATGTGCCAATGACACTAGTATCTACCAAGAGAAGAGAGTGGGGCTGAAGGGGGTAGTTATCCATTCAACCTCCCATCATAATGTTGGGGAAAACACCCCCCAGGGCTCAGAATCCCCGGGGTGTCAGTTTCCCTTACTGACATGGTGGAGTAGTATATAGAAACACAAAAAGTACAGAATATATATATAACTCACAACCACACTATGGGTATAACCTAGTCTTAGTCTCAACTACAACTAACGTCTCTCGGACTCCGGGCTTCCATTTCTAAGACTAGGTATCCTATAATCACACAACCAATTAAATAACTTCATTAGGTCACTTTATTCCCTTTTTCACCAATTCCACTTTACGTTAATTAATTCTTTGCACGTTAATTCAACATGAACACAACCACATTAAACTTCATTAGCATCACATCCATTATCAATTGTTCCCTTATTAGTTAATACATCACCATTAAATTCCAGCATCTCTATCCCCGTGGATTATCACCATTTAATCAAACTTTCATTACAGAATTACTTTCCCATATTCACAGGCATTCTATAAAAGAATCATATTCTACTAAACACAAGGGGGCTCAACACAGTGAGTAGAAATACTACCCTTCGAGTCTTTACCGCCTATAGCCAGAGTATAGACCCATTCTCCCTCAAGAGGCTAAACACGGAAAGAACGTGGAATACCCCACGTGTCTTCACCTCTTTCAGAAGAAGGGTAAGCAAGACCAGCTACCTTGATCAGTGCGGGAAAGTAAAGCCGATAGACAACCAAACAAAACCACCAAACATCCAACCATCACATCCATCCCATACCATCATCCCTAGTGTCCTCCCCGACACCCACATGCAAAACCTGATGCACCTCACCACTTTAGGCGTCATCCGCTGCCACAACCACAAGGCCTCCATACCTCCACATATCACAACAACCTCCCTGGGTCACATCACAGCACAAGATATCACAACACCCCTCCAGGGTCACAGGACAGCACAAGATATCACAACACCCCTCCAGGGTCACAGCATAGCACAAGCACCAGGAAAACAAACATCACATCAAATTGGGCTCTTGGCCCTTTAACAAGGCATCTAGCTATAAAACAACAAGAACCAACAGAATTCAGGTTTACCAACCAACCAAGTTAATCATGTACATCGGCATAAATTTGATTAACATCAATTTGGAACAACACCCATAACAACAACAACCGGATTCATTTACATGCCTCTTTATCTTTAGCCAATTAATTATCAATTAATTCCGGATTTACGTTATTTATCAATTACATAAAGAGAAACATGATAACAATCCAGGCATAGATATCACACTATCTAGAAAATCAAGATGCGAACCGTTATCACGGTATAAAGAAACAACATGCGATCAAACCAATTATTTTAATCCGGTTCAAGTATTTAATTAGGTCAATTACATTGTGATCCAGAGGGATAAATCATGCAAACTCTACGATGGCACATAAACAATTAGACAAGCCACGAATCCCCTACCTCAATGGTTTTGACAGAAACCATAATGGTCAAAGAATTCCCAAGAAGACCGGGCCGATTCACCAAGGATCCTCCCTATATCTCTTGTCCTAACATAACCAAGACAAAGTATCATCATCTTTGACATCCACACACTTAGATCTACAATTAATGGGCGTATATCTAAGAAACCAAGAGAAGAGGAGGAGTAGATCTAGGTAAATCTGAGAAACCAACAAGAACGGCCGCATACCTCGACAAATCGGCTTTGATTTGCGAAGGGAAGCCTTTGGATCGCCTCCAAAATGCTTGGGATAGGTTCTCCTATCTCCTAGGAAAAGTAATACAGAGTTATAGCTGATTAGGGGATTAAACGAGGAAGATAGAGGCTAAATGGTCAAGATCCTAAATTTTAGGATCTAACTTTATGTGACTGCACGGTTAGTCTGCACGATTTAACAAACCGTATGCTAACCGTGTGTTAGCTTCTGCATCGACAACAAACCCCGCACGGTTTGGCCGCACGGTTTAGGCAAACCATGTACCTCCCATGCGAAGGCTACTACCTCCAACACCAACCTCGCACAGTTTGGCCGCACGGTTTGAAAAACCGTGCACCTCCCGTGTGAAGGCCACTGCCCTTTATATTTCCTTAAAAGTCCACCCAAACGCACCCTCAAGTCGCCTTGACTTCCCAAAACACCTCCATCACCACACTTTCACAAAGGAATGGACCGAAGTGGTCCGGGCCATTACATCAGATACCTCTCAAAACATTCGTGTCCTCGAGAATCCAAAACCCACCTAAAGACAAACGAAACAGGGTCTGAAAAACCACCCACTGAGATACCTCTCAAAAGAGATCAAGCCACCAAGAAACAAAGGGATTTATCTTATAAAAATGAAAGTTTCATAACCACATCAGTTAAAACGATACATGGAAAGAGTTAAAAATCAAACAACTCTAGGTACTAAGCACGTATCTATGACTCACGTTCCCATGTACTCTCCTCCATGCCACCATGTCACCAAAAAACACGAACTAAGGGGATGGAACGCCCATGCAACACCTTCTCCTTGCGGTCTTGGATCTCCATAAGTCGCTCCTCAAAGGTGGCGTCATCATCAACATTGATCTCTCCCCAATCGATGATGTGGGAGTTGTCATGAATATAACGACCTAGCTGTGATATATGGAAAACATCATGTATCTGACTCATCTGAAGGGGAAGTGCTACTCGATGCGCCATAGATCCAACACGAGCTAACACCTCGAAAGGCCCAACAAAGCGGAGAGAAATCTTAGTCCCATGACCAAACCTTCATTGCCCATGACGGGGAGTCACTTTCATAAACACATGATCCCCAACATTAAACTCCAAGGGTCTCTTTCTTTGATCAGCATATGATTTCTGACGATCTTGCGCTGCCTTCATCCTCTCACGAATCACCTGAACCATCTCTGTTGTATTCTGCACTAGTTCCTGTCTGAGAATTGCTGACTCTCCGACCCCAGTCCAGCACAACGGGGAACGGCAAGGCCGGCCATACAAGGCTTCAAACGGCGCCATACCAATGGTGGAGTGGAAACTATTATTTTAGGAAAACTCCACCAATGGTAAGTGCCTCTTCCATGAACCTCCAAAATCAAGAACACAAGAGCGCAACTTGTCTTCAAGAGTCTGGATGGTTCGCTCCGTCTGACCATCCGTTTGAGGATGAAAAGTAGTGCTAAGGAATAGCTGAGAACCAAAAGCATGTTGGAGACATCTCCACATCCTGGAGGTAAAATGAGGATCTCGATCAGAAATGATCATCCTAGGGACTCCGTGAAGTCTCACCACCTCCTCTAGATACTTCCTCGAAAAAACTTCCACTGAGCCTACCTCCTTGATTGCTATAAAGTGGGATGATTTTGTTAAACGATCCACTACCACCCAAATAGCATCATAACCTCCCAGAGCTTGAGGTAAACTAGTAACAGAGTCTATTGAGATGTCCTCCCACTTCCCCTGAGGAATCTATAATGGCTGAAGAAGACCTCCAGGAACACGGTGCTCGGCCTTCACCTTCTGGTAGACTAAACATCGAGACACAAACCCTACAACTGCACACTTCAGCCTATGCCACCAAAACTAACTCTTCAAGGATCGGTACATCTTTGTCACGCCAGGATGTACTGCTAATGGTGAACTATTGAACTCTCGTAGAACCATATCGCGCATCCCCAAGGGAACAAAAAGCCTTCCATGATACAACACTCTGTGTTGTTCATCCTCAGACCAACCATCAGGGGCCTCATCACAAACAACTCAGTCTCTCCAGACCTCCACCTCAAGATCCCCCAACTGGGACTCTTCTACTTTCTGCATCAGGGATGACTGAACTGTAATCTGAAAAATACAACCTCTACCCCCATCTTCTCTAATATCAAGATGTAATGCTGACAGTTCTACCATTACTCTCTAGGAATCACCGGATTCACGCATAGCATCACTACGTGACTTTCGGCTCAGTGCATCAGCTCCAACATTCCCTTTTCTAGGTGTATACGATATTTCAAAGTCGTATTCCGGTAAGAACTCTCTCCACCGACTTTTTCGTAAGTTCAAGTCATGCTGGGAGAAAACATACCTCAAACTCTTATGATCAATGAAAACAAAAAATCGTTCACCAATGAGGTAATGTCTCCACAGCTTCATAGAAAACACCACGGCTGCCAACTCAAGATCATGGGTGGCATAGTTGCGTTCCTGGGGACGCAACTACCGAGACCCATAAGAAACCACTGACCTCTGCTGTATAATAACACAGCCTAATCCCATATGTGAAGCATCGTATAAGACATCAAACTGAACTCTTTCATCTAGAAGACAAAGGACTGGAGCACTTATTAACTTCTCCTTTAGAAACTAAAAAGCTGCCTGACACTGATCAGTCCATATGAATGGATGATCCTTGTTGGTCAAAGATGTTAGAGGAGTCTCAACCTGTGAGAAATTGGCCATGTACCTCCTGTAGTAGCCTGCGAGACCAAGGAAACTTTGCACCTCTGACACTGTCTTGGGAGCTTCCCAAGACACAACTGCTTCAATATTCGATGGATCCACAGCTACCCCCTGTTGGTACACAACATGCCCCAATAAATGGACTTCTTGAGTCCAAAACTCATACTTAGACAAATTCCTGAATAGTTGATGCCAACGAAGAACTCCCAAAATAGCTCGCCATTTTTCTCTGCATTCTCTTCTTCAGATGTGGAGTACACAAAGATGTATCCGATGAAGACTACCAAGAACTTGTCCAGGAACTCATGGAACACAGCATTCATCAAACCCATAAACACAGCTGGATCATTCGTCACACCAAACGGAATTACGACGAACTCATAATACCCATGACGACAACGAAAAGCAGTCTTCGAGATATCCTCATCCTTCACACGCATCTGATGATATCCTCGCCCCAAGTCGATCTTTGAGAACCAACTTTCACCATTCAGTTGATCGAATAAGTCATCAATCCATGGAAAAGGGTAGTGATTATTTGTTTTCACTTTGTTTAAGCGACGATAATCAACACACAACCTCAAACTACCATCTTCCTTCTTCACGAACAGAACTGGTGCACCCCATGGTGACACACTCGGTTGAACAAAACCGCACTAAAACTAACCATCAAGCTGTATACGTAGCTTTGTAACTTAGAAGGGGCCATCCTATACGGAGACATAGAGATAGGAGAAGCTCCTGGCTTTAGCTCAATCTCAAACTCGATCTCTCGTCGAGGGGGTAATGCTACAACCAATTCTGGAAAGACATCAGGGTACTCCTCTACGGCCCTAGGAAACTCCAACTGCTGAACCTCTAAATAACTGAGTATCATCTCAGCCGCCATGGACGATAAGGACTCAACCCGTCTATGACCCATCCGAGGATCTCCCTCACCAATGAACACCACTTGATCTCCATCTACATCAAAGAAAACAACCTTCTTCCTGTAGCAATCCACGATAGCCTACACTGAGTACAACCAATCCATTCCTAGGATGAAATCATATGGTTGTATTTGTAAACAAAAGAAATCTCCCCAAGAGCGGTGTTTCCCCAACACTATCTCACAGTCTCTACATACTTCAAACAAGTTAGCTCAACCTCCAACTGGCGTAGTCAATGCCAAGGGCATTGGAAGCCTCTCTACCACAACTCCTAAAGCATGGATAAGGGAAGGTGATATGAAGGAGTGTGTCGCTCCTGAATCAAACTAGGCATACACCAAGGTAGAAAACAAGAAAAGGGTACCTTGAACGACATCTGGCTCACCTCAATCTGGCAACGCTAGAGCATGAAGCTGACCATGGCCTCCCCTATGACCTCTCTAACCCTGATGAATACCACCAACATGGTCGCGCTCTGCTCTCTGAGGACGGGGAGCGTCATGGGGTTGTCCTCTGCCTGCCCCATCTACCCTCTGCTGATCGAAAGCTAGAGAAACCTTCTGCTGCTGCCTCGGCTGGAACTGCCTCAACGGAAGAACCTGGAGCAGAGCGCCCGATGCACGATGACTGCTGTGAAAGGTCGGTCACTCCCTCTACTGATGACCATGACCACTACAAGAAAAATATGTGTCTGGTCCCTTGTCATAGGCCTGAGAGTTGCCACCTCCGGAGAAATGAGACATGAAGGGCTAGGACCTACCCCGGCTGAACGGAAACTCTTCTGCCCTGAAAACTAGGAACCCTAGACCACAGCTCTGCATCGTGAGGAATAATTCTGATTCCTCTCTCATGATGATCCGGTCCTGGCCAAAGTCCTCTCGAGAACCTCTTCCCTCGCCAGCACCTCAAGATATGTCTTCAGCATAAATGGGGTGACCTGACGCTAGATCTATGGATGCAAAGACTCCTCGAAATGCCTCGCCCTGGCCTCCTCATCTGGTAATAGGTCCGAAGCATATCGTAAAAGGTTCTTGAAATGGATTCCAAACTCTCGAACACTGAATCTCTCCTGTCAAAGGGTAAGAATCTCCTGGTGACTAGATGTCTTTGCAGTCAAGGAAAGGAACTCGACTCTGAACTTGTCTCATAACTCCTCCCATGTGATTGCTAACCCCTCACGATCCCTGAGGAACAAGAACCACCACTATCTTGTAGCTCCATGCAGCATCGTCACAGACAAGGACACTCAGTGCTCCTTCTAGGCACGGATCAAACTGAATCCTATCTTTACCTCATCCAACCAGTCTTCCGTGACTGCATCTGAAATAGACCCCTCATACTTCTGCAGACTCTGGCGCTGAAACTCTCGGAGTGACTTCCTCCAAGTGTCGTCATCATCATCCTCTACCCTGCGGCGACCTGCTGGAACAGCTTACTGGACATCTTCTACGCAAACCTGAAGAGGACATCAACTTGGAGCCATACCTGCAAAATAACAAAAACATAGAGCTCCTAATCCTGGAATATGGAGAACTCAACATTTATTAATTAATTGTTCTATTTCATTTATTTTAGGTTAACCTATCCTAAGGTCTACCCATTCAAACACAGGTGAAAAGAAGAATGATGCATGATCCTTTCCTAGGTCTCTACCCTGCAACCAGAATAACCCTGTTTAGCAGCCATTGTAAACTTAAAGGTCTGTGCATCAGATCATAGGGGGACCTAAACACCTATTTCTCAGCCGGTCTCCAGTGTTTACCTCACTTGCTAAACATGAATGACATTGTTTCCCTACCAACCCATGCAACCTCACATGTGCCTAACTCCAAACTCCATCTTATCCCTCAACCAGAACCTCTAATACCACTCTGTCATGACCCCCTCCCTACAAAGTGTACCCCTCCTAGGACGGCAATGTGAAAAGGGAGAAAATGACCCCCGATTCCCGCCTCCAATAGGCCCCAGGTTGGCGACTAGCACCAAGGGTATAATAAACATGCAAATGGGAGGCATTACCCTCTAAGAGAACACATGTGGAAGAGAGAGATAAGACAGACACCAACTAACTCCAACTCAGAACTGAAATATAAAATAAACCCATGTGCATATATGAAATTTCATACAAAATTACTAAAATGGAAAGGGAAAACTATAAGTACCCAAAAGAAAGTAAAACGGAGGTGACCAGAATCCCGAAAAACACCTCCAACCACAAGCTAGTAGTAACTAGCTTCATCTCCAACCAGCTCCAAGTGACCTAAAAACAGTTTATATATACGTAGAGTGAGTATAACAGTATACTCGGTAGGATCATCCCTGAAGCCTCTCGTAAAAAAGTAAATAAGGCATGCTAAAGCACAGTAAACAACAAGTGAAACTAATACATCACCTAAACATGTATACTATATTCCCAACCTCACCATGGATAATCTCACCAAGTAATTCATACAAGAATATATCATATAGGAAAGAATATCAAGGGTACCCCACTACTAAATCCCCACTGGTTTTCCTCTTTTCCCCAACGACATGCGTTCTATGCATCTCTCCCCAAAGGCTTGCCCGTATACACTTGGGCTAAGCTCTACAATCTGCACCATGTGCACCACAAGGCTTTCCCGCAGACACCTGGGCTAAGCACCACACCATCCTCACAACCAATAGTAACCAGGTAGTTTCCGGGAGCCACCACAGCCCGTATAATGCATATCATACATCAGGTATTATACCTCAAGCCATTACAGCCCATACATCCAGTAAGGATCCTCAAGCCTTCACAGCCTATACACATTACACATATAGTAGTCATTAGGATACTATATCCATAATATATGGGTGGAAACAACCACAAGACATTACATCCCTCTACACACATATATGGGTAAAACTAACTGTTGTGCCAATGGCACTAGTATCTACCAAGAGAAGAGAGCGGGGCTAATGGGGGTAGTCAGACATTCAACCTCCCATCAGAATGTTGGGGAAAACACCCCCCAGGGCTCAGAATACCTAGGGTGTTAGTTACCCTTGCTGAAAGGGTGGATTAGCGTATAGAAACACAAAAAGTACAGAATATATATAAAACTCACAACCATACTATGGGAATAACCTAGTCATAGTCCCAACTGCAGCTAACATCTCTCGGACTCCGGGCTTCCATTTCTAAGACTAGGTATCCTATAATCACACAACCAATTAAATAACTTCATTAGGTCACTTCATTCCCTTTTTCATCAATTCCACTTTACGTTAATTAATTATTTGTACATTAATTCACCATGAACACAACCACATTAAACTTCATTGGCATCACATCCATTATCAATTGTTCCCTTAAAAGTTACAACATCACTATTAAATTCCAGCATCTCCATCCCCGTGGATTATCACCATTTAATCAAACTTTCATTACAGAATTACTTTCCCATATTCCCAGGAATTCTAGAAAAGTATCCAATGCTACTAAACACAAGGGGGCTCAACAAGGTGAGTAGAAATACTACCCGTCGAGTCTTTTCCGCCTATAGCCAGAGCGTAGACCCATTCTCCCTCGAGAGGCTAAACACGGAAAGCATGTGGCATACCCCGCGTGTATTTTCCTCTTTCAGAAGGAGGGTAAGAAAGACCAGCTTCCTTGATAATTGGGGAAAAGTAAAGAAGATAAACAACCAAATAAAACCACCAAACATCCATCAATCACATCCATCCCATACCAACATCCTTCATGTCCTCTCCGGCAACCACAAGAATAACCCGATACACCTCACCGCTTTAGGCGTCATCTGCTGCCACAACCACAAGTCCTCCATGCCTCCACATATCACAACACCCTCCCAGGGTCACATCATAGCATAGGATATCACAACACCCCTCCAGGGTCACAGCACAGCACAGGATATCACAACACCCCTCTAGGTTAATAGCACAGCACAAGCAGTAGGAAAACAAACATCACATCAAATTGGTCTGTTAGCCCTTTAACAAGGCATCTAGCCTTCAAAAAACAAGCACCAACAGATTTAAGGTTTACCAACCAACCAAGTTAATCATGTACATTGGCATCAATTTGATTAAAATCAATTTGGAACAACACCCATAACAACAATTGTATTCATTTACACGCCTCTTTATCTTTAGCCAATTAATTATCAATTAATTCTGGATTTACGTTCTTTATCAATTTCATCAAGAGAAATATACTAACAATCTAGGAATAGATATCACACTATCTAGAAAATCAAGAGGTGAACCATTATCACAGTACAAAGCAATATCACGCTATCAAACCAATTCTTTTAATCTGGTTCAAGTATTTAATTAGGTTAATTCCATTGTGATCCAGAGGACTAAATCATGCTAACTCTACGATGGTACATAAACAATTAGAGAATCCATGAATCCCCTACCTCAATGGTATTGACGGAAACCACAATGGTCGAAGAACGCCCAAGAATACCGGGACGATTCACCAAGGATTATCCCTAGATCTCTTCTCCTAACACAACCAAGACCAAAGCTCATCATCTTTGACATCCACTCACTTAGATCTACCCTTAATGGGCGTAAATCTAATAAACCAAGATAAGAGGAGGAGTGGATCTATGTATATCTAAGAAACCAATTGGAACGACCACATACCTCGACAAACCGGATTCGATTTGAGAATAGAAGCCTCCAGATCGCCTCCAAAATTCTTGGGAGAGGTTCTCCTATCTCCCAGGAAATGTAATCCTAATTTATGGCTGATTAGGGGCTTAAACGAGAAAGATAAAGGCTAAATGGTCAAGATACTAAATTTGAGGATCTAACTTTAAGTGCTCGCACGGTTAGTCTGCACAGTTTAACAAACTGTGCGCTAACCGTGCGTTAGCTTCTTCCTCGACAACAAACCTCGCACGGTTTGGCCGCACGGTTTAGGCAAACTGTGCACCTCCCATGCGAAGGCTACTACCTCCAACGCCAACTTCGCATGATTTGGTTGCACGGTTTGACAAACCATGTGCCTCCCGTGCGAAGGCCACTACCCTTTACATTTCCTTAAAAGTCCACCCAAACGCACCCTCAAGTCGCCTTGACTTCCCTGAACACCTCTATCACCACACTTTCACAAAGGAATGGATCGAAGAGGTACGGGCCATTACACAGCCCTATTTGAAATATAATAAAATTAGTGTTATATATTTAATTTTGGTACACTAAAGTATTTATGAGTGTAATTTATTTATATGTATCCCAATTAGGATTATCCATGAAAAAAATATTTTATTAGTTCTATGTTCTTGATCACTTCTATATTTTCTATTTGATAGGGATTTGAGTTTTGAATCACCATAAAATATGATTATTTGGAGGGAATATGTTAAATTTGGACACCCTAATTCAACCCCTTATTTGGTAAATTTTATTCCTTAATAATAACATATTTTTATAAATATATTTTCCAAACAATAATTTGACAAAAAATGATTTGATTATTGGTTTCCAATCAACTTAGAAGAACTAAAATGTTTTATCATATCTTATGAATACATTTTAATTAAATATATTATATCAATAAACATTTTAATAATTTTTTATCAGTTTATTATTTTGGTAATGTTACAAAAATGTGTGTATTTTTTACCATATTTGAATAAGGGCTTAAACCTTGGTTTAATAAGGTGTATTATACTCTTAAGGTGTACTATTTTTTATATTAGTGGTATTAACGAAGTGAATTAAAGGATTAAAATGCCATACTTATATGAATAATGAAATTATAGTTTTTTAACTAATGATATATCAATGTTAGCAAGGTAATATTTCAATAACTATTATTTTATATATGGATCATTAATATTATTGACCTGTAGTGATTTATTATAGTTTTAATAGAATTATAGAGTCCAAATAGGTTTTTATAACTATCAAGGTCATATTTTCAATCATGATAAGCTATCAAATGATAATTTTAATTTCAAATAATCCTTAAAAGGAGAATATTTGAACATAATGTTATCTAGTTGAGATATATATTGAATTATTTTAAAAGTTTTAAATTTTTATCAAATATACCTCATTAGATAAAATAGGTTTTGTAATATTGGATAGGTGTTTAATGATGTTTTTATGAGAATTAGTGATGATTTGATGAATAAATAAAATCCTATTAAATAATGTTTTCAATTTAATAATAGTTATTATAGGAGAATTAATTTAATTTACCTAAGAAATGTTTCTCTATAATGAAGAAAATTATTCCATGACATATGTTATATATGGTTTAAATCTACAGAGTTGGTTAAGTGATGTGTATAAAATCATTGTATTTTAGTGGATAACAAAAGGAAATGATCAGTAAATATTTATGGGCAAGGAAAACTATTTTTGAATCATGATGAAATAATAGGAAATAATTTTTGAAGAATGAATTTGTTAAAATGTAACATTCTAATATGACCCAACTACATACACCATATCCCAAATGAAAGTTGAATGTTTCTCAACCCTAAGAATCATATTCTGACTATTAATTTCTCAATACTAGATATATGAAATCCCACACATGTCATTGTGGATATTAAAATACCCCATATTATAGAACCATAATTTCAATATTCCATTGATATATAGAAAAATACCATAAAAATATATGAATACATAAATATATAAAAAAGAATATCAGTTCCCACAATAATACAAATGAAACCCAATACTAAATACTTTCCCACTACTAATGACCCAACCTGTACTACTCTTCATTATAAACCATCATCCACTCTATATAACTAAGGAATATAAAATTCATAAAAAACAAAATAGAATCCAAACCTCAATACTATGTGCATTGTGATACACATTATAGGGTGAGTATAAAAATTCAGGAGGATTCCCGTGATAACTTATCATTCAACTCATCATACTAAAACTAATGTAAATTATATGATTTTTTTGAAAACATCCTCACCCTTTAAAATTTATATAATTATACTAACATATTTCACTCAAAGTCAATATAAGATTCATTTTTTAATATAAAATTAAGATATTTTTTAAAATTTCTATTTCCATACCAAAAAAATCACGCACACACAACCACCTATAGAATGAGGTTACACTATGTCAAGTTAAAAACCATTCAGAAACTACAAAAAAATGATTACCATTTCCTTACCACTAATCCCAAAAACTAAAATGAGTTTCCCATACAATTCATATCCTACCAGATGATACTTCAATGTGCATTTAATATTTAAAAATAATTAATAATACATGAATAAATCCACAGAAAACATATATAAAATTTAAATAATATCAATAAAAGAAATCTGTCACTCAATTAACTCTAAATAATAATCAACTGATGCATAAAAATGAAATTCACAACATCCCTAATTTTTAAAAATTACTAATTCACTTATAAAATCTATTTCCCCCATAAAAAAACACCAAAATAAAAAAATCCTAAAAAATAAATCAAATTTTTATATCCATTGCAAAACAATTTATATGATATATTTTAAAATAAAAATTAAAATATAAATAATTTTTACATAATAGTGATAATGAGAATATGACTAAAGAATATCACTTATTTACTACCAATTAAATAAACCCGATGAATGAAAAATATATTATGACATGATCCATTTAAAAATTAAATTTAGATTCTATATAAAAAATGTAATATCAATCCCAAAAATATAAAATAAAAAAATACCTTACAAGATTTATACCTATACCATTACCTCTCCCAGTGGAATGATAAATATGCATATTTACCTCCTCTTACCATCAAAAAAAATAACCATTATTTGGGATGGAATTTTCAGGCATCATTGTTAATTCCTATAAAAATATCCATTTATGATATAACTAAAATGGTAATTTATGAGGAATATAATGAAGATGTGAAGAGATATATGATGCACCCTCAATCTATAGGGATTTTATAGGATTAAATCGCTAATTAATTGAATAAATAACATCAAAGAATGTACATTTTGACTTAGATCATAAAATTAGGGAGATGGTGGACCACCTATAAAAAAGAAGATTTTGTGAAGAATTTTAAAGAATCCATGGCCTAACATATTTTCCTCTCATGCTGGGAAATTTACTGTGCATTTTCATTTGTATAAAAAAATTTGTCTACATTAACATCATTTATAGTCTCTTTGTCCATGAAACAAAATATTTATTTCCTTGGATTCTCGAATTTTAATTTTTATTTGACTTCTAAATTCATGATACAAATACCAACCCCATCAAATACATCCAAATGTACATAAATTCCTTTATTCCCTATAAAATTAAAAAAAACATCCCTAAATGTAAAACCCACAAAAACCTAAATCATATTCTAAAATATATATAATAGTAAAACACACAATTCTAAAATTCACAAGAATATTTTATCTATAAATAACATAGTACAATGTATTCCACCTAAAAAACATTTAAAATATTTGTATTTAAAATCTCCAAATATTTAATCCCCTAAGAATCTAACATATATACTATCAAAACAACCACAGACCCTCACATATGATGATTTTCTATTATCTCCCAAATATAAAGTATCATATTTTACTAAAAAAAGGTTCCCAGTGCTATAATTTCAACAAAATATTTACATAAAATAATATAAAAATCATCAATAATTCATAATATGGATTTATAAAACCCTATTAAATTCACTTTACCAATATCATCACCCAATAAATCTATGGTAAAATGAAACTGAAACACAATGTCTCACCCAATTAGGATTCACGCCCCATTCCTAATCACTAACGGAAAATGTATCTAAATAATAATATTCCAAACCTAATTAAATATTTCTTCTCAAAAAATTATATCATATAACTAGGAACGTATTAATGTAATAACCCTTAAGAAAACATAAAGAAACTTTTTAAAAAATCATTAAAAATTTGAAAATTTAATAAATTTTAATAATCATTCTCTCCAAAATGTTTATTAAATCATTTATCCAGTAAATCATAGTGAATTTATTTAAACCTCCTGCTAAACATACCCTTATAGAAAATACTTCATAATAATTATCTCCTGAAACTACACATAAAATATATATAAGAATTGTAACCACCTTATCAAAATGGCTTCAGACCATCATATTATTTTTTAGCCAACTGTTTTTTATTAATAAAAGCCTTTACCTCTATGGTGTAAAAATATTGAATCTGGTTGAGAACTGACTCAACAAACTATTTATTTGACCAATTTAAAACCAGCCACTCAACTATGAAAAATGTATAATTTAAAAAATAAAATAATTAATGGTATCTTAATATAATAATTCACCCTGAAGTGCATGATCCATGAAATCATAAACTCCAAACCGCTCAAATTTTCATTAATTCCTTTAATAATAGAAACTCCCACTAAATTATTTGATTTTATAACATAATAATATAGAAGTATCTAATCCTATATTGAGATAGTTATATGATTAAATTACCATTGTTCCACTATATAACAAATTAATCAAAAAAATTATAATTATACTAACAATTACCATTTATCTAAAATCAATACTCTCCTGATACTACTAATTTTTTAATTTGAATAACCTCATAAAGTGGTAATAACTTATTTATATAACCTTTACTATTATGTTTAATATATATATATATCTAACTTATATAATTAATCCAATAATTTTTTATAATTATTTAGTTAAACCTACTATATTTCACCCATTTCCATGACTAAACATGAACCATAAATCTACCATATTTTGATAATTAAGGAGAAATCATTAAAAAATCAATAACATTATAGAAATATTGGAAAGGAAAATAAAAAAAATGTATCTACTATATTTCCTCATATAAATAATCAATATACCTAAGATATACCATTTAAAATCCTTTTTTTAAGGTACACATAGGAGACAATATAAATCTATAATAAATAAGTAAAAATATCTCATTAGACTATTTCTAATCCATGCTATGGGCTACACTCAAAAACATACAACAAATAAAACCATTATTTCTCAAGGTGTATCCACACTAATATAGATATATTATCTCCCATGATCATCTATCCATGATGGATTTAATACATTATCATAGTACTTTTAGCTTCACATACCAATTTCTATAATCAATCCCATTCATAATGAGTTATATAACACACTAAACTGAAAATAAGTAGTACATCCATTTTAAAAAACATAGGATCTAACCACCAGACACATGTTTTTCTTCAAAGTTACCATCACTTATTTCTCCCTATTGTAATGAAAAACAATTAGTCTGTACACTTTGTTGTAGTGTCAATGATAGGATATTCAGAAAGAGAACATGATTCGAGTTTGAGTAAGATGTTACATCCATTCCCAATGAAAAATATGATTGGATATCTATAGACCATATGATTTGTCACACAATTAGTGATATAAATTTCATAAAAAAATCTTGTACATCATTATGGTGGTGAGAACCTTCATCTAAAAGTAGGTCGTGGATTTCACAATTTCTTATGAAAAAAAATTATAAAAAAATACATTTGTGTGAGTATTAAATAACATTTTTAGAATTGAAAAAACAAATTCAAGGGTATATTCACCATCGATGGGGGAATATTTCAATTGACACACTACAATTTGACTGTTTGTGGACCCAAAATGGAAATTTAGATCAAATGTAATGATCATCTTAATCTAGCCACTATTTTGGCATGAAGACACCATGGGTGATTTCTTAATGACTACAAAAAATCACTAAGATTTACTAGAAGATTCCCCTACTTATCAATAACATTTCTTATAGTTCATGTGGGGATGACTGAGAGGGAATTCCTATTAAATGACATATACATAGGTTGAAAATATAACCATGAAAACATAGGTTATTTCTACACAGAGTGAATGGAACCCATACAATCGAATACACCATTTGTGGTGTTGATGGAGTATTAAGTTCCCCAATCAATGTTCCAAACTATAATACCATGTGATCTTTTAATATAGTTCTCTAGAGGTAAATTTAATTTCTTTAATAGCTTTATTTATATGAAACTGTGAGTTTAAATGAACCACATTTTACTATTGATATATTATTATTTATTTTGATATTTGTTTCCTAGACATTAGATTGGAAAGTATTATTTAGGATATAAAATTATAAATAAATATATTTTACATATGTATAATATAAATTAAATTTTTTCTAATGGTTAGAAACGAAAATAAAATATTTTCAATGAAACTATTGTTATTTTTCTAAAAACAATATTTATATGAAAAATGAGTTTTTGTTTAAATAAATTTTATTTTATATATATTGGTGAATTATTTTAATTAAATGAAAATATATTATATTCATATAATTTTTTCAAATTAAATTAATTGTTTTTACAGGGTTTAGAATCATAATAAATTTAGTTTTATGATCAATCATTTTTTATCATAAATCATTTTTATTTCATTTATGCACTTACGGTATAATTAGTTTTCCTAATATTTCGAATCGAATCATGAAAAATATATCTCATATTTTTATTAATTATTTTATAATTTTTTAATAGGTTTTTGTCACTATAAATACTAACATTTAAATGTTTTCATCATGGTAAGGGTAAAATAGGTAAAACATGATTATAAATTTTGATGAAGAATTTAAATTTTCATTAAAACCTAAATTTATGTTATTTTATGTGTGTATATTTACCATTATCATCTTTATATTGAAAATATGGCCAATTGTTTCAGTTTTTATTTTATTATGACCTTTATATTATTTTATAAAAAGGATAAATATATAATGTGACTCCCTTGACATTGTTAAATATAAATTTTTATTATGATGTATAATAAAGGATTAGATCAGTTCTAAATGTTTACTGGAAATAAGATTTAATTTTTTTATGATAACTTATTTCTAATTTTTAATGATTGAATGATTATCTTTAATGCTTACATAGAGTGGAAATTGTATTTATTCAGTTAACATAAAATTGAAGGATTTATAAAATATATTATGTTCTAAAATTTGGGTAAATTATTATATCTCAAAAAATATTTTAGATGAAAATAAAATATTAGTGATGTTTGGAATGTTTAGATTCTAATTCCATAACTGTATTTATGATTTATACTCTCAGTAATTTAAAAGTGGAGAAAATGACATTGATGAAAATTCATAATAAATAATATACTATTAATTTTTTTGAAAAAACAAAAAATTAATGAAAGAGGACAAGTGTGATGGTACATGGTGTAAAATTTCAACCTTTTCCATTTATTATTCTATTGATACATTATAAAAAATATCAAAATTTTTTAATATTAAAAAAAATAATGTGGTTATGATTATAATTTATTAATTAAATGGTTAAAACAAATTATTAGGTTATAAAAGAATCCAAAAAATATATAAATTTAAATGGGTGATGATATTTATTCCATATCCTATTTTAATTGTAAATAAAGGATATTTGGAACCATTATACAAGAAAAAGACATTAATTATATTTAAATCTTGTATGAAAATCCAAGTGTTTCATTCCCCTCCCTTATTAAAGGACAACCCTTCTCTCTTTTAATTATAACTCATTATTCCATATTTATTTTCTAAAACCATACTATATCCCTTAAAAACTTCTATATAATTGGATTAGAGTTTCTTCATCCAAAAGACCATTCAAAATATCCTTAAAAAGGGATCTTAAGGAGATCTACTAAAGAATAATTAATTGTCTTACCATACCTCATCCAAATTATATCATCTTTTACATCCTTCAAATCTATGATATTCTTAATAAAATAATAAATTATATATCCTAAATATAAATAAATGATATTATTATTATAGATCTACCAATATCCACTCTCTATTCCATTAAATGGGGTGTGAAAGTGTCATTCATATATACATGTGGTCTACAACCACCACATAGTGATACAATTAATTTTCCATCACAATATATCATGGATTTTAATTATTATTGGTTTAATGTTTATATATGATATTTATGAAATAATCATTACTATGGTATTATAATATCATATCTATATTCTTACCTTCGAATATTTTGGAAAATGTTAACGTCACGCATTTGTACATGAAGACTACCACCTCTACTACGAAGCATGAATCATTTTTCATTTTTTTCTTTACATGGAAGGAAAAAATGAAAGATTTAATGAATAAATGTGATATATATGATAAAATAATGATTCTATAATGAAGAATTGTAAATTACATTTTTCTTACAATCTATCAATAAGTGTAAACAACATTCATGTGTACGTATGACATATCCTCTCCATGAATTGTGTAATTCATTTTTCTATTTATAAATTTTAGTGATGAAACTATATATATATAATTAATATTTATTTTATTTTTATCCTTTTCAAAATTCTACATATGATGGTACTATAATCAATGTATAATTACCAGAACTACATAACCAAAAAATCATGAAAAACAAAACATTTAACATTTAGAAATGAAATTAGTAATAACAAATTATTAATTAATGGGTGTTTGAATATTATAATTGTATCATATATAAAAATATAATTATGTAAATTATTATTTTAAATAATTATAATAATTTTAAATTTATTATATAAGGTGTTAAATCTCTTTCAATGTAAGACAAACATAAGGAATGGGATCTCATTGTTTATCATTAATATTTATGATTAAGTTTCTGATAATGAAATTTTATAAATTAACCCACAATAATATCATCAATTTTATACTCCTCTAGTTATTTTGGGATATTTAATTTGTCCCTTTCAATTTCATCTCTTTATGTAATTAATACACCAAATTAGTTTTCTTAAGTAAAACCAATATTATTTCTCTCTTCGTTCAAAAATACTTTATCTTTCACATCAATGATTTAATTAAAAACATTCAAGCATGTTTTTATAAAATCCTATGATTGTTAAAAGTAAATTTTATTCATGATATAATTTTTTTTAAAAATATTAATGTAATATTATTTGATTTTTCTGAACAAGGTACCTATGACATTTTATTGAAAATATGAAAGGATTTTATTTACTTACATGAAATGAATGGGATGTCTCACCATTAGAACTACTAATGTTATTGAATATTATATGAAATGTTTCTTGGGTTATTTTCAATCAAAATGATTTCCTCAAAATTTGTGAAATTTTGTGATTTTAAGGAAGCAGTCCCAACATAAAAAGGTTATTTTCCTCAAGAAATAATCTATATATCTTATAAAGAATTTTTCAACAGATATGATATCCATTAATGTTAATTATGATTTAATTATGATATGCTCCATTTATAAAATCCAATTTCATTCAGGGTATGTCTTATTATGTTGATGATTTAAGGATGATTCTATAAAACCCATTTCTTTCACATGGGTTATTTATGATATGATGAAACCATTATGAAACCCATTAATTTTACATTGATATTACTATCATGAATTGAAGAAATATTTATGACAAATATTTCCTTTTTATAGGTTATTCTATATAGAGATGATTATATTTTTATGAAACCCATTTTATTTCCATGGTTTATGTTGTGATCAATGTTTTATTATCTTTTGGAACATGTATTTATTATTTTCATTATGTGATGGATCAGATAAAAATTATATATACCTCTAATTCATTGGGTAAATATGGATATCTCATGAGATAATATGGGTAGTAATTTACATTATTCCTAGTTTAGTAACGGACTCTTCCCACTATGATTTTATTCAGAGTGAACATTAACTAAGGATATGATATAATGGGGAGTGAACCAAATCCAATATGACAGTCTTGGTTGTGGTCCTTGAATAAGTTATTTCATTTTTTTATGAATATTCTATAGATATATACCTTATTTAAATATTATTATCACTTTTTTTATGTTATTTTATTATTTATGATTCATATGTCATGAAATTGAAAACATTAATCCATGACACAATATTAAGATCTATGATATGTTTCATATGGTTTTTATGTGTAATTCTCATGTTATTATACCTTTATGCTCAAGTTATTCTTATAAAATCATTAATAACTCAATTTTTTAATCAAAATGAGAATTTGATCTCGGAATTTCTTATGTTTACTCATCTTAACTTATTAATAATAGTTTTATTTTTGATGTCTAAAAGGGGTTCTAGTAATGATTAACTTAGTGTGAGATGATGTATATATCTTGTAAAAAGTCTTTTATTCATCCATGATCTCAAAGACACAAAACCTATATGATTTTTTCATGGATAATGATGTTATTAATTGAATATTCATTTATTAAGTTGAAATATCTATGTACGATAAATATGGGTTGTTATAGGTTTATTATATTATGGTTTAGTTAAAATTGGAAACTAGTATAAGAACACTTTGTTGAAAATCTCAGAGATAAGTATATGTATAGGATAACTACCAAATGTTTTCGTAATGATCATGGATGAAATAGGTTTAAACTAATGTGTCATGTATTTAAAAGTAGTTATATATATTTTTATTTAGTTTGAAATATTTTTCAATATTATTTGTCATGTTAGTGATGATTATTCATTCTATATCTTTTATTTTTTGGTTTAATAAATTTATAAAACTCAGAGGAACCATGTTAATGTTAAATGTGATGTAAAATTAAATTATTTTCCTCATGAGAACCCAAATATTATTTTATATGGAATGAAAAATATTTTTTTATACTTATATATCATTCTCAAGCTTTGAATCATGTTAAGATTCCATATGATATATATAAGTAACAATGTTCTGTTGATTCTTTAATGAGGAAACATCCGCATTCTTTTAGTGGGTTTTTTGATACACTAATTTATAAGAAAAATTTAAATACCAATAAAATGTCATTTTATATACTATATTTTTTAGAACATGAAAACTATATTTTAGTTGTTTATAATTTTGAAGTATAATCATATCAATTAAGGAATTTTATCATGAACTTGAGGCAATGAGATGAAATTGACTTCATTGAGTGGAATGAGTTTAAGATCCTACTAATCAAAAATTAATTTCCTCACATTCATCATAAAAAAATGTGGAAGGATTTAATTGAGCTAATATATAAGGATAATGAATCCATTAAAACCTATAAGAAAAATTTTACAAGAGTTATGAAGTATGATTCTAGTATTATCATTCAACTTGAATATAGGACTGATCAAATCTTCAGTGGATTCATTTCAAGTATTCGAAGGGTGATATAAATAGGTGAAATTAGTATATATGAAAAAATAATTTAACATGTTATTAAGGTAGAGATGAATATTGGAGTTAGGTATCCATCTGATGGTTTTAATAAGAACAATAACATGGAAATAAATAGAAATTATAAAAACCATAGAAAGAATAAGATTCCCTTTCATTTATAATAAAAGTGTGTAATGAAACATAGATGAAATTATATTAAGTGTACTAGTTAATGTTTTATGTATGGAAATTAAATTCATCAAAAAAATAAAATGCTAAAGTTATTGGAATAATAAGTTAGATAATAATGGGGAAAAATATATAATGTACCAACCATTCTCTAGTCATTCAAATATATGGTGTATAGTCATTATGATAACCAATACCCAAAGCTGAAGGTTAATAATGATAATCAATGTTTGAATCCTCTTAGGACCCAAAATAAATATAAATACCATGTGTCGCTATTTTCGATGTGGGGTATGATAATGAAGTGTGGAAAGGAACACTTACCATCCATTTTAAATATTCTAATGGATTATTTGATTATAGATCTACCCACTCATTTGTATATGAAAATTTTTTAACCATACCACAATACCACCTCAACAATTATATGTTGAATTATTAGTTAATACACTTAGTGTCCAATAATCACTTTAAAAATATATGAATCCACTCTGATTGAATTTTATGGGAATTTTTTTCTATAGATCATTTTATTCTTCCTCTAGTTGAAAATTTTATTTTCTTAGAAATGAATTGGAATTCATTATAGAAGTCCCTCATCAATTATTGATAAAGGGATTCCAAATTTGATACTCTGAATGGTACTATAATTTTCTATGGGTGATAATATAAATATTAAATTAAAATGTGGATTAAATCCATATTTTAGGTCTTGAGTAATATTTAAAAGGTGTTTTATCTCAGATGTGTGAGAAACTCAACATCTACACTTTCCCTATTGTATGATTGGATGAGGATGTTTTTTTAGAAAAAATTCCAAGTCTTCTTATGAATCATGAAGTTTATTTTTCAACAAAACTAATTATTTCTCATACACATATTTCAAATACATAATATAAAATGGACCCAATTGAGTTAAATAAATTAAATAATAAAATCCATAATAATATTTTTAACGGATTCAATATGATGTTTTCTTCACATTGGGAACGATATGTTCTTTTATTTAAGAATAATAATAGATCAATGTTACTATTAATTGATTATAAATAACTAAACCTATTCAAAATGAAGAATATGTATCACCTACCTCGTATTAATTATTTTTTCAATCAATTACACGGAGCTTAATAATTTTACGTGAATTATCTTTGATCTGGATACAATTAGTTATGGGTTAAAAGTGATTATTTCTACAAGACACCCTTTTGTTTTAGGTCTAGAAATTATGAATTTATAGTGATATCATTTTTTTTCTACTAATTTCCCCATAATAATCATACATTTAATTAATAGTGTCTTTAGATACTGCATTTAATAGTTTATGGTGGTATTTATAGATGATATTTTTATATATTCCATGAAATAAAAGAGAATTAATATAACATGGGGATTTTACTAAATATCATATGAAAGGAGAAGTTATATAAAAAAATTATAAATAGTTAATTTTGGATACATTATGTTTCAATTTTGGGACATATAATATCAAAAGTGGGTATATTAATGAATCTATCAAAGATGATTGTTATTGAACATTAGCCAAACCAACCATTGTAACTGAGATCCATTATTTTCTTGGTATGGAATAATATTATAAGTGATTTGTAGGTAATTTTTCAAGGATCTCTAATAAAATAACCATGTTAATTTAAAATGATTCCAAGTTCCTTTGGAATAATGAATGTAAAGAAATTTTCAATTAACTAATAAGAATTTTAGTCGATGCACTTATTCACTATATACACTAGAGGGGATAAGGTTTTTTTATCTTTAGTAGGGAATCAAATAAGGGATCGAGATGTATCCTCAAGAAAAATGTAGTGGTGATAACATACACCACATGAAAATTGAAGGTTCAAGATCAAAATTACCCAACTCATTATTTAGAGTTAGTAGTGATAATTTTTTAATTAATGGTATTAAGGAATTATATTTATAGATAATGGTGTAATATATATAGTTCGAAAAATTTAAAGTGAATATATTCATATAAATAGATGAATATGAACTAGATAAGAAAGTTGGTGTGGATTAAATATATGCTTCTAAATATATTACCACCCTTAGACTGGGAACAAGTTGTATGATTCTTTTAGTTGAATGGATTATGATATCTTATCTAAAAATATGATAAAAAAGAACCATTATTCATTAATTATCAATGTATGTATTTGGAAATATTATAGTGATGTGATAAATATTATATTCATTATGTGAATGTGAGAACATCTATCCATCTGAGTATTTAAGAGGCATAGATGGAAGATGTGGAACAATAGAAAAAGTTTAGAAATGTTTCTCATCTCAAAATTGATTATGATGTAATAATTTGGTTCTATAACTATGTATGTGTTCCTTCTATACCATATTTAAAAGAGAATTTTTTTGATGATTCTTATATATAATCCTTATCAATTTATCTTAGAAGTAAAAACAAATATATAGATATGAAAGATTATTCCTTGTGGAAAAAAATTAAGTGAGGTATTACAAAATTTTTATGTTGTTGCTCGTTATATTACTAAGTTTTAGATGAGAGATAGAAAAAAAATTATCTATTTCAAATACCATAATGGAAGTGGTAAACTATCACCATGGAATTTGTATTTGGACTCCAAAAATTCCTAATGACCATAATGATATTTTGGTAATAGTCGATCACCATATTAATTTAAAACACATTATTATTATAATAGAAGATTTATCTATTGATCAGCTTAATATAATATACATTAAGAAAGTGGTAAAGTTTCATAGAGTACAATATTATATTATAACTAATCAGGATCTGAGATTTACATTTAGGTTCTATATAATTCTTCAATTTTATATATGATAAGAGTTCTATTTTAGTACATGTTATTATCTTCATATAGATGGTAAGTCTAAGAGAACCATTGAAACCGTAGATAATATGTTGAGGTTTTTTCTATAGATTTAAAAGGTAGTTTGGATAAATATATTCTCTTGTTTAGTTATCTTATAATAATATATTTAACTCAACCATTAATGTATCTCCTTATGAATCTGTATATGGATGGAGTGAATAACATCAGAAAGATGGGATGAAGTTGAAGTAAGAATTTTATTGGGACCTAAGCATGCTGAAGAGATTCCATATAACGTTGGATTAATCTAGTAGAATATAAGAGTAGGTTAGAGTTAATAAAAAATTGTTATAACAATAATCTATGAGATATGGACGTCATTTTTGGTGAAAATGAATTCATATCAATATCTCCATGGAAATAGGTTATGTTATTTGGAAAGAAGGTAATGTTTTTTCCAAGATATATCAGTCCTTTTGAGATTATTGATCGCATTGGTATGATATATTATCATTTGGTACTTCCACCAAATATCTCCTAAGTTCATGATGTTTTACATGTATCTCTACCAAGGAATTACTAATAGGATCGTTAATATGTACTAAATTCATAGGTTATACCACTAGAACTAAATATTTTGGATGAAGAAAAAATGGTATAAATTTTGGGACATAGTGATAAACCACTAATTAACATGGATACTCACCATATTAATGTTATCTAAAGGACTTGAAATTTGAATGAAACTACTCAGTAATCCAAGGATGTAATGAAAAGGATATATCTTAATTTTTTAATGGATAGTGATATAATTTCAATGGTGAAATTAATTTTATGTGGTGTAAAATGTAACACATTGAGATTTTATGTTATAGTTTTCTATAAATAAATTTGATTTTTTCGTAGCTTTCTTTACACACAACAACAATTTTAAATGAATAAAATTCTACTATTGAAATATTGATATAATATGTGATATTTATTAACTAGATATTGTATTGGAGCGTATAAATAAGGCTAACTAATATACAATAAAATACTTTTTACATATGTATAAAATAAATTCCCTTGATATAAAATGGTCAGAAATTAAAATAAAAGTATTTAAAGATAAATAGGTATGATTTTATGATAAAATAGTATTTATACACAAAATATATTTTAATTAAAATAAATTATAATTAATTCCAATATATGAATTATTTTAATTAAATTAAAATAAATTATGTGGAATAAAATGTTTTAATTTTCATCTATAGGTTTTTACTAGGCATGTAATAATGATAAAAAAAGTTTTATGTTTAAATATATATTTTTATAAAAGTGATTTAGTTATCTTTTGATCACTTACTATTAAATTAATTACTTCCCATTATATTTATTAAATCATTTAAAATGGATCCCATATTTAGAATCACCAATTTAATATTTTCTAAATGGGATCCTTTTCTTTTTTTTATTATTAGGAATAATAACCTTGGTAAAAAATCGCCTTGGTAAGGGTAAAACTAGTAAAATAATGCTAAAAATATTAGTTATTTCTATAAAATTTCTCTAACAATTTTCTTTATCCTATAGCCACATTGGATTTGGACCACTCCCATCCATTCCCTAGAAATATGTCCACTTGGTTTCATTTTTATTTTATGATGACATTTATATTATTTTAAGAAAAGGATAAGTACAAAATACCAATCTATTGAATTTATTAGCCCTAATTTATTATTATGAGGATAAGAAGAGGATATGTTTTCTTATAAATTTTTATCCAATATATATATTAATTTTTTCATTTATATTTTTTATTGTTTTTATTTATTGAATAATTACCTTAAAGTATTATGCAATACTGACACATTATTTATACAATTAATAGGAATGAAAAATAAATGATTTCAAAAAGTAGGAAGTAATATAATTCAGGTTAATTATTGTATTTAATAGTAAAACTTATATAAAAAACTTTTTTTTATTTTTTAATGTTTTATATTCAAGCTTCATAATATACTTCATGGCATTAAAGTTAATGTAAACGAATAAAGTCAAAATTGTAATAAAGGATAATTTGAAAAATAATATTTTACAAACATATTAGAAAATCATGAAAATATTTAAAATAAATAAATAAGATGTTAAATGGTAAGAAATTTCATTATTTTTTCATTTATGAGAAAATTTTTACTTTGTAACTAAGATTACTTACGTTTAATATTAAAAGAGTTTTTAACACAATTAAGGTGGTAATTGGTAAATAAAGTGGTTAAACCAAATGATAAGGTTTGAAATGAAACCAAAAACTATATAAATTTCATTTTATGATTATATTCTGAACATAACCACTTTTTCTATTAATTAGTGGCTATTTAGAGTCGTATAATCTAGATGAATGTAAATTATATTTAAATATTTTAATAATTTCAATGTGTGTCCTTTCCCTCACTTATAAAATGTCACACACTCCCTTTTTTCATTGCACATCCATGATCTTAATTTCCTCATCCAAAACATATCTTATATATTATAATATCCCCTGAATATTAGTTAGTATTTCTGGACTTCTTACAAGACCATTCCAAGTGTCCCTAAATAGGAATTTGAAGGAGGTATACCAAAGAAGAGGTTATCATATAACCCAACTTCTTTCAAATTACTTATTCATCTACCTAATTTAATTATTTTATATTCATCATAAAATAATAAATTTTGTGACCTACATATATTTAAATGTTATCATTATTAATGAACTACCATTATCCACCCTCTATTCTATCAACTCGGAATTTAAATTATCACTAATGCGTACATGTGGACTACGACCTCACATGGTAATATAATTCATTTTGCATCACAATTTTTTTGGGATTGTAATTATTATGTGTTTATTATTTATATATGATATTTTTTAAATTATTTTGATTTTATATTTATAATTTCATTTCTACCTTCTTACTTACCCATCCTTTCGTAAATGGTGACGTCACTCATGCATATATGTGGACTACCAACTCCAAAAAGCGATGTGATTCATTTATCATTTCCTCTTTACATGGATCATAATTAGGACTGATATGATAAATATATATGTTATATATGATATGATAATGGTTTTTTAGTTACGAATTATAAATTACCTTCATTTTTCTCCAGCCGTTAAAAAGGTGAAAACATCATTCACGCATATATATAGCCAATCGTCTCCTTGAAAGGTGTAATTAAATATTATTAAACAATATTTTATGAATATATATTTATATATATAATAAATATATATATTATTTAGATCGTATTTAAAATTCTTGATATTATTGAACCAGGATCAATATGAAACCACCAGATCTAAAAAACAGAATCTTCCATGAAGAATGAAAAAATTAACACCTGGAAATGATTATCATAATAAATAATTACTAATAAATGTGTGATCAAATTCTATAAGTGGATTATATATGATTTTATATGTATTTAAATGATTCATTTACTGAATTATAATAAAATAAAATTTTATTATATATGAGGTTAGAGTGAATTCAAATCAATTCAATCTTGAGGTAAGGGATTTATGAAACAGAGCCATTGTTTATTAAGATTGGTTATGAAGAACTATATAATGATTAAATTTTATAGCATATAATTAAATAATCTCAAAATTTATCCTCTCTTATTTTTATTTATGGATATTACATTTTTTTCCTTTCAGTATCTTCTCTATATGTACTCATGTTAATGAAGGAATTGTTTTAGATAAAACTGACATTTTTCCTCTTCGATAGAGAATCCATTTTTTTCAATATTAATGATTTTGAAAAATGTTTCCATGAATGTTGTTGTATTCTAATATTATTTTTTATATTCATTTTTATCCATGATTTAAATTTTAAAAATTTATTTAAATAGAATATTTTTATTATTTTCCCAACAACATAATCTTTATTTTTTTACGGAAAACGTAAAATGATTCTTTTTTTAACATACAAGGAATGAATGAAATTTCCTACCATCTTGACAGATCAATGATTTAAAAACTAATTTAAATGTTTTTATGGTTATTTTTAAAGATAATTTTTACCTTCATATTTCATAAATTTTTATATTTTAATGAAATTGTTTCAAAATGAAATGGGTATTTTCCTAATGAAATATTGCACATGTCATTAAAATAAATTTTTATCTAAAATGAAATCTTTTGATTTTACATATGCTTTACTAAGATTATGATTAAATGATACCACCCACATTCATGTTTTAGATTGATTTTTGTGATCATGATTTAATGGTTATTCTATGAAATACATTTCTTTCATATGAGTTAGTTACATTATGATGAAAACTTTATGAAACTCAATTCATTCCATCTATTATCTTATGATTAAATTATAATTTTTTTATAAAACTTGTTTCCTTTCCACAAGTTATACTTTGAATAAATGATGCAATGATAAATAATCCCATTTCATTTTGACTTTTTATATTATGATGAATGTCTTATGATATTCTGGCACACATATGTAGGATTTTCTTTATGTGACTTGTGGGATTGGAATTATATATCCCTACATTGAATTTGGTAAAAATGGATATTTCATCTGAGAACATAGAATGGAATTGGGAGTGAACACAGTTCAAAAAGGGAAAATATCCATTATGATAGCCTTAGTTGTGAATCTTGACTAAGGATATGATGGAATTAGGAGTGAACCCAATCCACAATGATAGTTTTTCTAGTGATCCTTAACTAATAAAATGTTTACAATATTGATGTGTATGAAAAAAAACTTATGTCGTATGCCACTTTTAACCTCTCATGGATCATGTTCATTGATTCCACTATGATTAATTTTTCATAAACAACCAGACCTTATGTTGTGGATCACTATTTTAACCTATGATATGTTGGGTCATGTTTTCAAATGTTATGATATAATTTCATACCCTTATGCTCATGTTATATATAAATTGTTATGGATATATCACTTGTATACAATTACTGAGCATTTGATCTCACCATTTCTTTTGTTACCTTTCACCATATTATGAATAACAGTTTTAAGTATGATATTTCTAAGAAGGGTTTTAGTTTTAAATAACATAGTTGTAGATGATATAGATCTTTTATGGATTTTTTAATGTATCCAAGTTTCCAAATACACTAGAACAATATAGGTATGGAATGGATCACAATGTTATGGGTCTAATGTTCATCTATTAATATTTAATATTAATGAACAAGAAGTATTAGTTACTATACTAAGTCTCAAAACAACACGATATCCAGAATAATGCACCAGGTGATTGAATTTCATTATACCCTTGAGGTAAAATGAAATTCTACTTGTAGATTTCACCTCACTGACAATACAATTGGGTTAGCGTATGGGAGACATTGATGAGTATCCAAGGTGGTCTGTAATTTATGATTTACTAGGATAGATTATTTGGTACATCTTCCAAAATGGGAGGCCAAATATATATACTATTGAAATAAATAACCACTATGGGAAATGGTTTTTTGTGATGGGATATTTTCAATGGTCCCATCACTTTTAGAAAATAGTATCATGGTAACAACTATTTTTGGTGGAAAACTAATCTTATCACAAAAAATCCTAAATAAACAATTATTTTCGACCGAAATCATTCCCTTTTCAAATACCATTGGTGTGCCTATGATCCTAGCCACATAAAAAGGTAATTGAGATGGGTATTTACCCCCATTAAAAATATATTTTCTCATTATTATTATTAACCATGGGAATTAATAACCCATCACAAATAATTTTTCAGAATAAGAGTATTTGCAATGGGTCTCGTAGAAAACACCTTTTCTATTGCCGAAATGATTATTTATGGTGGGTACTAATTTCGATGTGTCCCACCACAAATACTATTATTTGAGATGAGAAACCCATAGCAAATAGTCTGTTCGCTACTAATATAACCTATATATACCCCCACCTTATTTTTTACATTGTTTCTTCCTCTATTATCTCATTTCATCCTTTCCTCACCCCTCCTCTTTACTTATTCATTTAAAAGTTTAAATTTTATAGGGATACAAGTTTTTAGTTTTCCATTTGAAAAAAAAATTAGTTTTGATGTGTATATTTGAATTTTTAATTTTGATTTCATTTGTTTTATTTTATATTAGAATTTAGTATTATTAATTTTCAGTAATAATCATTAATTAATAGTAATTATTTATAATTATCAATATTTATTTTAAATTATAAAATTTAGATTTAATTATCAATAATTTTTAAAATCAAAATTCATTAGTTTTAATTTGAAATAAATAGTCTTAATTTTTAGTAATTGGTTATTATTAATATTAATTACTTATAATTGATGTATAAAATGTATTAATTTGTAGAACATAGTAATAATTTATAGATCATAGTAGTAAGTAATAAAAATTTATAAAAATTTATAATAAATAATAGTAATTAGATATTAGTACTAATTAAAACTAGTTTTTAAAAATTAACGCTAAATATAAATAATTTAAAAAAATAGTAATAATTAGTGGAAATCGGTAAAAATTATAAATAATCACTAAAATTTTGGATAATTATTAAAAAATAGCAGTAATTATTATAAATTATTGATAATTAGTAGATAATAGTGTTAATTAGTAAAAATTTTCCAAAATTTGAGGTAATTAGTTAAAATTAGTGAAACTGAGTGGTACATCATTAAAATTAGTGAAAATGAGCAGTGTTTAATAAACATTAGTAGAAATGACTGGTAATTATTGAAAATGAGCAGAAATGAGAAGTAATTATTAAAAATTAATGGTAATGAGCAGTAATTAGTAAAAATTGTTAGTAATAAGCATTAATTATTAATAATTAGCAGTAATCATCGGGACTTATTAAAAATGAGCCGGAATGGCTATTAATTAGTTAAATTAGTGAAAATGAGTGATATTTAGTAAAAACCAGTGCTAATGAGAAAGAGATATTAAAAATATGTGATAATGAGGGGAAATTATTAAAAATATGTAGAGATTGGCATTAATTAGTTATAATTAGTGGAAATTAGTGTAAACCAGTTAAAATAAGCAGAAATTAGCATTAATTAGTTAAAATCAGTGTAAAATAGTTTTAAATAGTTAAAATCAGTGGAAATGATTGGTAATTTTAAAAAAAGATGAGTGGTAATTAGTAAAATAATTATCTTTTGATGATAGGTAATTCGAAAAAAAAATACTGGTAATGAGTGATAATTATTAAAATTTAGCTGTAATGAGCAATAATTATTAAAAATTAACAAAAAAGAGTGTTAATTAGTAAACAATATCATCAATGGATAGTAACTAGTAAAAAAATTTATCTATGAGATTTTATTATTAAAAAATAACATCAATGAGTGGTATATAGTAAAAAATATAGGAAATGATAATTTTTAGAAAAAAATATTACAATAATATTTATTTAGGAAAAAGTACTATGAATGAGTGGTATTCAGTAAAAAATACCATCAATGAGTTATTACTAGTAAACAATTCCTAGAATTTTAGGTAGTTAGAAAAACAAATACCACAATGATCGGTAGTTAGTAAAACAATACCAAAAATGAGTGGTATTTATTAAAAAATACTGGAAAAGAGCACTTTTTTGTAATAAAATACCAGAAAGAAACATTAATTGGTTAAAAATGTTAATAATGTGTGTTATTTAATAAAAATACAATAAATGAGTGTTATTTAGATAAAAATACCAACAATAAGCATTATTTATTAAAAAATACCAGAAATGAGAGTTGTTTATTAAACAATATTAGTAATGAGGGGTAATTAGTAAAAAAAATACCAACAATAAGTGGTATTTAGTTAAAAAAAATTCACAATTAACCAAAATTAATGAAAATTAAACATAATTAACCACAATTACCAACAATTAGTAACAGAAGGTCGACCACGGGGTGTGAGGAAAGCATGGAGTGAATGGGTTGAAGATAATAATGGAGTAAAATAATTTCATTTCCCCTATGTTTAGATGTTTTGGAGCAATGATAGTCATGGGTAAAAATGTAGTTTTGCCCATTATAATCTCTCTTCCTAATAATCAAAATGTAGGGGTCCTATAATTCTTTCACTATGTCACCACCTTCACCCCTCCACTCCTTGCTTCCCTCAGGACCCTTTTTCAAACTTCTACTTCCCTTAACGATAATTAATGTTAATTTAAAAAAATTATTTGTAATTAGAAAAAAATAGTTATCATTTTGAGAGTTAGAAAAATTTAGTGGTAATTAGATAGATTTGATAATATTTATAAGTAATTTTAATTATTTTATTTTTTATTTTTTGCGATATTTTCTTCCATTTTTTATATTAGATTAATTGTAAGATGTATTTTGATTTTAAATTTCTTAGAAAGGATAAGAAAAATGTAAGTGGATAGCAGTGTTTATTACAATAATTTTACTGGATAAATCATTATATAAATCCACAAGGTTATGGTATAAATCATATATATATTAAGGGTGTTGAATATCTTTTATCATTAGGATCATCTAAACCAAAAAAATCCAAACATAAAATTGAGTGTCCATATAAGAAATTTATATCATAAGATTTGAAACATTTTACAATGTGAGGGTCATCTATTTCTTTTTGGTTTTCCGAATGATTATATTTTTGGGTATCCACATGTTGAATTTGTTCCCAAGGATGATACTAATAATTTGGGTTCAAATCCATCACAATTTAAAACATTATAACATGAGGATTATGGTCTATATTTTTAATAAAAAGAAACTCAGAATGATATTGATTTATCTCCTAAGTTATAACCATATTGATTTTATCAGTTCCTAAAGATTGTCGAAAAATTATTATATCCTTGTTGTAAGATAAGAATATTTGAAATGGTGAAAAACTATATGGCTATTAAATCAAACAATTTAATGTCAAATATAATTTTTTATCATATATTCTATTATCTTAAATCACTGTTACCTAGAGGAAATGTGTTTCTTACCAATTTCTCTGAGGGAAAGGGGTTAGTTTTTAACTTGGATCTTGGTTACCATAAGATTTATGCATGTTCGAATTATTGTATCTTAAACTATAGTAAAAATAATTCATTAGTTAGACTTCATACATGTGCACAATCAAAGTAAAAAGGGTCTCAAAAAGGGTATTCTTGATTGGTTCTTGTCAAATAGATGATGCATTTCCCACTTATACCTAGATTGAATCATTTATTTATATCCCTACACACAAAGACATTGATGTTTTTGAAAACCCCTGATATCTAAACTGATAAAATATTAAATCATACTTGTGATGGAGATTTGTGGAAACATTGTGACCAAATATATCCTTCTATTTCTTTAGAATCCTCTAAAGTACAATTGGTTCTTTCTACTAATGGTTTTTATCCATTTGGTTTTTATAGTAGTCAATATTCTTATTGTCCCATCTTTATACCTTCATTAAGCATACCTCCTTGGATTTTGATGAATTAACCTTATATATTTTTAACATGATTAATCCAAGAATATACCAAAAGGAATATCAATGTTTATTTGAATCTATTGATTAATGGGTCAAATATTTTATGGAGTAATGGTGTTAGTACATATAATACTATTGAGAAACAGAATTTATAGATGAAAGGTACATTAATCTAGAAAATTAGTGACTTCACAACCTATGTAATTTTATCTATCTAGAGTGCACATGGTCCAAAAGAATGTTTGTACTATATGAGTAAAATCAAATCATTTATGGCCATCAATGTGAAAAACCTTATTTTCTTGACTGTCATTGCAGGTTTATTCCCATTAATCATAATTTCATAAGAAAAAAATCATTTATTTTCTCTTCATTAAATCCCATTACATTGAAATCACTATAATGAAACAAATAAATATGTATTTGGGAAAGACCACAATTGGAATAAATGAATTATTTTTTGGGATCTTCCATATTGGTCTAATTTTTTGGTATATCACGTGGTGGATGTCATGCATATTGAGAACAAATGTTGTGATTATATATTTTATATAGGTTTCAGAAGAATTTATAAGACCAAAGATAATTTAGAGGTGTGATTAGATCTTTTCTAAATTTATCAGTGACAAGAACTTGAGTTGTTTGAAAATGAAAGTTTAGAGAAGATAATGAATCCAAAACTAGTTTATACACTTTCCAAATAAAAAAGTTTATTATTTTGTTACTGTAATAGATATTTGAAACTAATGGATGGTTTTGTTTTAAATTTTTCTAGATGTGTCGGAAATAGTCATATTGCCTAATTAATAAGACATGATTTTGATGTAATATTGGAAAGATATCTACATATTGTATTTTTAGGTTTACTGAATTCTTTGATTTGGGATGCTCTAATATAAATATCATATTATTTATGACACATTTTTTTGGAGAAAATAGACTATGATCCACTTAGTAGACTATAAGAATATTTTGTTTTAATTTTATACAAATTGGAAAAAAAATTCTTTTGGTTTTCTTTGATTCATTGGAATAGTTTGTATTAAATTTTCAAAATGAATACAAATTTGGAAGGGTGGTATAGTTTTGATAGATGTATCCATATGATAGATGCATATATAAAAATGAATAAACAGGTAAATAAAAAATCATCAGTTAATGGTCAATTACAGAAGCTTATTTATAGGTTAATATTTCATTTTTATTCTCCCATAATTTATAACATAAATATTTTTCAAAACATAACTTAATTGGACATAATAATGTAAATTTTGATGATGTATTGCACATTCAATTATCAATTTTTAATCACCATGAATTTGGATTTTATGGAGTTCATGAAAAATGGGTTTTAGATGATGAAAATCATAGGGATCATACATATATTCTACTCAACTATGAGAAAATGACATGGTTTTTACAGTGAGTTCTATTACCACATATTCTTTAATTTTTTTTTAAAAAATAATCATATTTTAATTTTATATTATATGATGATCATTTCAAGAAATAGTTTCCACACATTATAGAATCTCCTCTTAATGAACGTTGAGAAAAAATTCCTATTAGTTTAAAAAATATAGTAAAATAAATTGTTTATTGTCAAACATATGAAATCAATTTACTATTTTCTATATTGAAATTTTTTTTCAATTTTTTAGATATCACAATATACTAATATAATTGAAAATATATTTTGTGTATTGATTAACCCATTATCAAAAATGGTAAAATCTTATAATACATATGTGGTGAATGGTTTTTTATTTCAAACATGTGCATATGTTGAATAAAAAATAATGAATAATGGTTTTTTTTTAGGATCTCAACAAAGAGAATGTGAAGTTGACTTTTATGGAATACTTGATGAAATGATTGAGCTATGTTTTCTAGGAAAAAATTATGTAACAATGTTTAAATTTCATTGGTTTGATACTGATAGAGGATTGCTTTCTCATCTGCGCCATGGAATCAACAACATTAAATATAAAATCCTTATTGTAGTAAATGAACAATTTTTCTTGGCTCATCAAGCACAAAAAATATATTATTCAAATTATTATGTTTTTAAAGAGAATAAATTGTTTGGTGGAGAATTATAAGAATCATATATCAAGAAAATCAGTTTATGAAAAGTAAATGTGGTTCTTTTGAAATGAAAATAAATTGTAATTTTTCAATAGATAGATCATAATACATCTTTTTAACAAAGAGACATGAATATCGATTGTGACACTCTATAGTTACTAGTCAATGGTGATGTTAAAATTGATGATGTAACAAATGAATTTGAAATAATAAGATATGGTGAAGCTAGTCCTATGGAAATTGATGATACAGAGGAAGAAGGTGAATATATTTAAACTATCTTATTAGAATATGAGGATTAATTTAATTAATGATATAATTAAATTTTGTGTAAAGTGAGAATTCATATATATATATACACGCATTTTTAATTATTTTTTAAAAACATTTTTTTTTCTTTTTCTAGATGGCTATAAATTCTTATGACGAGTTGTTTCATACCTATTTAGAGGTTACGCTTCCTAGTGTTGATCTTGATGCTTTATCATCTGACCCTCAGGTAGATAGAATTTTAATTTCAACTCAGAGGGGTCATGTTCTTTCAATATATATGATTCTTGACCCTATTCTTGAGTGATATCCACGCATTCAGTTTGATCCATTCATGTAGATATATGTTAAGTTTTGTATTTTAGTTAGTATTCATTAATTTCATTAGTTTATTTATGTACTAATTATTTGTTTGTTGGTTCTATTTTTCACTGTTTTACAAATATATTTGTTGTGCAAGGGAATTCTATTTTTTTGAATTATTTTTCTACAGTATGGGTGATGTGGGATCATATTCCCATTGAAATCTATCATTGCATTTTTTATCATTGGATGGTATGTAAATAAATAAAATTTATTTTTAAATTTAATTGATTATTAACTTGTTATTATTAATTATTTATTGGGTTTTTGGAAACCCAAAATTGAGATTATACATACCTCTTTCTAGGAATCATGGTAAGTATATATGAGTGAACAATGTCATCAATTATTGCACACTTTGAGCAATAGTGCCCTGAAAAAAGAAGGCGTCACATTTTTTATTAATCTTGTTGTACCC
Organism: Viscum album; assembly: GCA_963277665.1. Taxonomy (NCBI): domain Eukaryota; kingdom Viridiplantae; phylum Streptophyta; class Magnoliopsida; order Santalales; family Viscaceae; genus Viscum; species Viscum album. The sequence goes on from OY728143.1 coordinate 183,465,735, forward strand.
ATAGACCCAATTACATATCCTCTCAGGTTTGGGATGGATTTTTCTCATACAATATAAAAGAAAGTTATTATAGGAGATCATAATTGGGTCGGTGGAACCAAGGGAAGCAGGAGGTGACACATAGATCTGGTAGTTGTACATTCAGTATTCCTCGATGACATATGGTAAGTACTTTTATTTTATAATTTATATAAATTCAAATGTAAACTATTTATTTTACACTCATATAGGTTTTCGACCATCCTAATATTATGAAGTTATATGCTTATAATAGAACATATAGTGATCATGTCCTTAAAGAAATTACTGGTAGTCGACAACTTCATCTTGTGGTTAGTACAATTTTTTTAGTTGTAAAATTAACTACAAGTAATATACTTACTATTTTAATTTCGAATTACATTTGAAGGAGTCATATGAGATTGTGACTTCTAAAACACAAGATGAGAGTCAGGATAATACTGAGGGTTATACCACTAGTGCCACAGTATTTGATGATGTAGTGTGGATAAAGAAGACTTAGTATGCTTTCAAGAAGGGCAGAGTTATAGGTATCCATTCTCAATTGATTTCTAAAGATTTTTATGGTACATCTTCATGGTCAATATATAGTTATACGGGAACTTGTGAAGAGTTATCATCATCAATTATAGATTATAAGGAGGATTTAAGAGCTTGTGATGAGGTTATAGAGGCCCTGTGTAGAGACAATTAAGAGTTTCATCAACACCATGAGTAGTAGTCGGAGGAGGAACATCGTGCTCATGAACAACAAAAATAGTAGATAATGGATTATAACCAACTATTAGTGCAATTTATAGGGATAGAGTTCCCTCTACCACCTCCGCCAAATCACCCTTCCCCTCCTCAATGATTTCTATATTTTTTGACACATTTATCATGATAAAAATTTTAATAAACATATTTTTTATTATTGTTATTAATATATATATATATATATTTACATTTTTATTATATTGAATTGTTTATATTTTTTTGATGGTTTTTTTTAAATTAATGTTTTTTTATTAATTAAGATATTTAAAGTTTCATATAATTTTTTTTTAATATTTTGGTGATGGTTTTAAATTTATGTTTATTAGTTTTTTTATCAAAAATAGTTTTTTATTTTATTTATTTTATTTGTTTTATATATTTTATGTGTTGTGATTTTCCTCCCATTGCAAATATATTGCTTAATTTTTTTATTTTTTCTATTTCTTTGTGATGTGATCTATCCCATGTCACAAATTACTATTTGAGACTGGGGGAAAATTCATTCGCCAATTCTACCATATATATACTGAAAAAAAAAATTTGGTTTGGTGACCTATCACAAATAATAATGTTTTGGGACAGCCCATCCAAAGAAATAATTTTTACGACACCCTTTTCAGGTAAGGGGGATTTGTGATGGGACCCCATCACAAATCACTATTTATGATGGGATCCCATCGCAAATAATTAAAACATTAGTAGTGATCTTATTTCCCTTCATAGAATTGGGAGAGAAAATGAAAAAGGTTGAAACCACATCTACCATTTGATCCCCCGAAGATAAAAACATCTAATTAGAGAAACTAGGTGAATAATAATGTGGAAATGGTAGTAGTAAACCTCTTCCAGGATAATATTATGGAATAAATATCACTATGTTTAGGATTCTACAAGCATTTTGTGGTTTCCATGCCTACCGTAGAAAATCACCCATCCCATATGTTTCCTACTATCCATTCTCTTTTCCTCTTTCTGTGGTGAAAAGTGAATTAACTTTCACTGGTTGAATTCTACTATAACTAATATAATTTTCCATCTATTATGATAATTTCCATTATACCTAGGTAATTATTATTATAAAGGATATATTTCCATTAACTAGGTGAATTGTTCTTCATCTAGGTGAATTTCTCTCTTATCTAGGTAAATTAAACATGGTTAACAATTTATTATAACTAAACATCAATGGAATACTTATTATACTATAATTGACTAAGATCCATTTCATAGAATGTCCAACCTTACCTATTTTTTGGCCCTTTTACAAGTTATATGACTTAGTTTGTGAAGCCCATGTCCTCAATGAGGACTAATATATACCTCCTCTAAGGTCCCCCATGAAAACATGGCTGAGGAATTCACAACAGTGTGAATCCCTATGATAATTTATTCCCCAGATAAATGGAGTCACTATGTCAATATCAAAGATAGAAAATACCCTTGAGGGAACCATAGTCCTGGATTTCATAAATAGTGAGGGTCCTTATTGGGAAGACACTAGATTAGTATCTCCCATCATGATGGTGGATTTATTACCAGTCCTATGAGCCTAATTGGATAGGAAATCCCCCTTGGGGTTATCCCCAAGACATTCATACAAGATACCATATCCCTCCATACTTTCATACCCCCTCCCTAATCACAAGTGGATAAGGAATTGGTTTATCATGGGATGTATCTTATATATAATCTCTATTCTAATATTATGTCACACTCCCATGAAATGACCCTAATCCTCCCCTGTTTATTGTTTCTAACATAGGTCATGAAACATGTGGGCTTAGAGGATGATATTGAATACTCTATTAGAATAATTACATCTCTCATTGTGGGCCTCCCCCTTAGATGTAATCCCCAACACATTCTATATGGGCCTCCTCCATAGATGTATTCCCTATCACATCTCTCATTATAGGCCTCCTACTTAGGTGTAATCCCCAACACATCTCTCTTCATGTGCCTCCTCCTTAGGTGTAAGAATCATCACATATCTCATTATGGGCCTCCTTCCAATGTGTAAGACCCAAAAATCATATATGACTGTGCCTATTGGGATATATTCCTAATGAATCTCTCTATAGTAGCCTCATATTTATAGTCCTATCTCAATTATCTATTTTCATTCCATTCATGTGACAAACTTCCCCCACAAAATGAAATTAAATTTTTAGAAAAAACACTTGTTATGCAATATTAAACAACTTGATAACTTCCATAACATAGGATGTTAAACTATAGGGTATAGCCCAGCGAAAATGAATTTGAACGGTGTCACTCAAATTATATGTATTAGTCCCTTTAAAATGAATTTAAAATATACAGTTGTCCCATTAAGTATCATAGAACTGTGTGGGTCCTAATTTCATTCACTACTATATGTTCAAAACCCCTATCAAATTGGGACCATTCCCAAAATTAAAACATAATACTTTATGGATTTTGTTGCATTCAATATTTTACTCTATGTTACATTAAACCGTTACATGAATAATGAATATAATAATGTCTGGTGAAAAATATTAACCTAATTAATTCAACTAGATCACTAAAATTTATAGAAATAGTCCCACATCATGATTTTAGGATTCCTTTATGAACATGAAAAAAATTCATATTAGGCTCCCATGGCATGAAATAGTTCCCCGTCTAAAGGGTAATGATGAGCATAACCTCCAATCCTCTTGACTGATCCACATTATTTGTGTTGTTTGTGAATTCCCATTGGTAACCTGACTTTTTAAAGTTTGATCATCTTGACTCAAAAATATGAAATTAGACAACCTTTCAAGTGTTTCATATATCCCAAAGAAATGAAATCGACTCATAAAAGGTAAATCCAAAGTTAAATACGGTAATAATAAAAATTCATTGGTCAATTCCATTCATAAAATTTTAAAAACCAACATGGTATTGGGTGTAATTTTCATACATCGATGCAATACACATTGAATAAATAGTTAACACAATTTGAAGGGGGGGAATCATGAATTATCAATAGTAAATTTAAATCCTATAATAATACATACCAAGGTGGTATTAGGTGTTGGTTTAACTTATCATTGAAATAAAAATCAAAAAAATGATGAATTAGATCTGAAAAAAGTATTCATGTGATCTATATATATTTATTATTTTATATATATATGTACATGATAATCATTATTTGAAATTGTGAATGTGATTGATTGAATTTGTTCCTATGGGGTATGTTTCAGTAATCATTTTCTGTATTATTTTTGTTAACTAATAGGGGATAAAAGGATCCTAACTATAATTTACTTTAATTTGAATCAATAGTTTCATCCTTGTGTATGTGTACGCACATTGTCATTTGGTCAAGGTTCGTTCCCTTCTAAGGAAAGTTTCCCCAACACGTCACCTTCAATGATAGATGGTCAATAATATGGTTAGGGAGTAAAAACTCAACCAAAAAATCCTAACCTTGATGGTGTCACATGGATAAGTTCAATAATTAAATAAATATGAATACCCTCATCAATGGAATGGGATCATGGTTGGTATGCAGGTGGTTACCATTCCCACTTCCAATAATTTTAGGAGCCTATATCTAGAATGAAGTAATGTATTCCTCCCACATTTTGGGGAGGTGGAAAAGGGGGAGGGGATAATCTACTGGTAACTTAGGATTCACCTAGAAGGGGTCCCATTATCATCCATTAGAATCTCCAACATGTTTTATCCATTATACCTCAATAGGTTTCATATGACTTTTTTTATGCCTAGACCCATATAATATAATCCATAGTGCCCCGTAGGTCTCTTCAGAGGCAATGAGCAGTTCTAGTCTAGTAAGAGGTTGATATCCCTTCTTTCTAATAAATGATTTGCTGGAAAATTCAGGATATCAATTAGGGACTATATAATATTTGGTTCAAGCTACATAAATATGCCGGTTTGAGGTGGAAACTCATGAGAATGAAAATATTCCTTCTTCCATATATCAAGATCATAGACATATTACAATGGTTAAAGGAAAATAGGATAGGGATCATACAAAATATTCTATTGAATATTTCTATCAGTATATTCTAGAGATAAATGAGTATTAATATATTTTGGCCTAGATTATTCTAAACTTCCCATATATTATTTTAGGAATAGATGAAATCCATTAATATATTTCAGTGACTAACTAAGTATTCGAACATGTCCCTACTCCCACAAATAGAGTATATTATTCATATATTCAAATAGAAAAATGAGGAATGAATATAGTTTTTCTAAAGTTCTGGAGAATAATTATTATATTTTGGTGAAGTATGTGGCATGGGATAAAATGTATATTCTCATTCCAACTGAAGAATCCAAAAATATTATAATTATTACTTCAAGTCATGTAGATGAAACTTTGATAATCATATAGAATAGTCAATACAATATTACACTATTATATAAGAAGAGTGTTTGGTCTTATATCACTATCCCTATTATAGAAACTTGAAATCATATTCTGGCGGCAATCTCATGGTAAGCCAATACCCCTATTTAGGTCTTACAAAGCGATCAAAACTTACTAATTGAATTAGTGGATGAACACTTTTGGTATATCTAAATAGATTAAATGAGATAAATAATATATTTTTCTTCCTATACTTGATGAATACTATTATTGTGCATCAAATGATTCATCATAGAGGGGGCATATATTATCTCCCATTTTAGAGGATCGTTGTTGTATTTTAGTAGATAATGGAAATATGGATTGATCACATATCCCCATTAGAACATGTTATTTTCCGTATATAAATAGCATTTCCGTAGGGTAGGCCAATATTCCTACCAATAACATAGAGGTTTACTGGTATACTTTGATAGTAATTCTATTGTAGTATCATAATCCATTAGAAATAGAATAGGGTTGTCGAAATATTCATACAACAATCAAAGAAGAGGATTGTATACCACTTCAATATTAGATATACAATATAAATATTCTGAAAATAGTTTCAGGATAATCTAGAATGGATTCTACTCTATGGGAACATTTCTATCAATATGTATCTACAGTCACCCAATAGGGAATATTAAGAAGAGTTATCATCTAGCACATTATATATCTCAAGGGAAAGATGATATTCCCTATATTATTTGTGTTATATTCCTTGATTATATTAAACTTTTTTATTGAAAATTCTAGGATCCACTATCTCCTTCTCAAAAGGGAATGGTAATACCCATTATGGAGAACATATCTATGGCTATCTTCATAGTTTTCCCTATGAAAATTATCCAAAAAATCATGACATATATAAATAGTAACATCTCACATCCTCCATCATTCCTAAAATAAATCATTCATATGAATAGTTACCAGAATAAAAAATATCAATGAACAAAATAATCTCATTATCTATCAACAGTTCTCCATTTGGGAAAATGAACTATTAGGAATTATCTTTTAGAAAGTGACACATATTTCAAGACCTTCTAGAGGACGAATATTCCTCTAAGGATGAATAGAATGGAAATAATATGTAGAATCATATAACTAATAAAAACATGTATTTCATGTTTTAGGCCATAAATATTTCTCATTATGATCATCTGATGTAATTAAGAGTATAATTCATCAAATATGTGAACCTTAGTTTACGAAAAAACATTCATCATTATAACAACCCAGGTAATTATTGAATAATTATTTTTCATATTAATTAATATTTATGAGTTACATATTAATTTTAAAATAAATTGAATTAAATTTAAAATAGTGTACATGACACACAATAATTAGTTTCTTTGAAATCTTGCATTGTAAGCAAAACGGAGTTGTACCAAACAATAATATATTATTAATATTATTATTTTTATAATATAGTTATCTCCTAGTCGTTGTGTGGTGAAAAATGAATAATACTAAATATATATTTTTTAAATAATTTTAAAAAATATTTCTATATTCATACAATATATTTTATAAGAATAATAAATAAATAAATCTATTTTTATGCTAAAAAGTTCTATTTTTTCTACCAATAATTTTTATCACTTTTTAATTATACAAAAAAAATATGACACTTATTATTTTTTATGAAAAATAAACTTCATTTTTTAAAATCATAATAAAAAAATTAAATTTGGGTCATTTTTTAGTATTTTCCTAAGAAGCATCATATTTTGATGAATACTAAATAATATCGGATTTTAATTCAAAACTACTTTTTCATCTAAATAATTTATAGTGGTAAATTATCTTTTGAATTCTTTATATAATATAATTAAATCAATTAATCATCATTTAATCCAATTTAGTTAATTTTAATCATTTTCATAGTGATTTTAGATATAAAAACATAGCAATCTTTTGAAAATATTTATTTTAAAAACATTCTCTATCATCCCATTTGCAAGATTAATTTGAAATTAATATCTTCAGCTTTTGTTGTTGGAATTTGGAAAATTTGATACCATATTTGGAATCATAATAATTCATAATTTCTGATATGATAAACATAGTTTTTTTAAAAAAATAATAGTGAAATAAATTAAAATTAATTACACCGATTAAAGTAAAAATGTGTTTACATAGTGGTTAAACATTAATTTTAAGAGTCTAATTGACATAGAAACTTGTCAAAAACACATTTTATGTACATAATTATACCATATAAACACTTTTCTCTAATTGTTTTTATTATGGGACTCACATTATTTATGGGATACCCCCCAATAGTTTTTACCTTTTTATATATACATAAATGTCACTCCTCTACAATAACGAAAACTCACCCTATCCCATTTTTTAAAAGCTATCAAGCCATTTTTATCATCCAAAACCTACCCAAATAATTTACCAAAAACTATCCCATCACCCTATAGTCATCAATTTTGGCATAAATCCAACCAAGGAATCCTATTGGTGCAAACCAAAATGAGTTACATGAAAAAAGATGTAACATTGTTCAACATGCATTTATGTTTTATTCCTTTCTCCACATATTAAATTCTTCATATTCAATGATTATGTAATAACATCGGTATAATAAATATAATGAGATATTGTTTTGTAAATTTTTAGGCCTACACGTACACGCACTTCCATCAAATGGGTATTTAATTTATTATTCCAGTGTATGGAGGACTACCGCCTCGTGAAGCAATGTTGTTCATTTTTTATTTACCACATATCATGGTTGGGAATTATGTTGAAAAAACTATTTTTATAATATATATATATATATTATTTATTAATTATTATTTAATTTTTATATACACATACCATCACGCTTTCTATTTTTTGGGAATACGTAACAATGTTCGCAGACGTGTGGGCTACCGCCTACTCTCAGTGATGTGGTTAATTTTACATCAAAATAATTATATATATATATATATATATATATATTTAAATAACATGGTATTCATGATATAATTATCATTATAGAAAGGAAAATGTTAATTACCTTCCTTTCATTGTGGTCATTGATAAATAAGAATGCTACTCTTACATATGTATGGTCGACTGTCTCCATGACTGGAATATTGGTTCATATTTCATAACCATCATTCATGATTGTTTTTAGAAGTATAATTGATATGAAAATATGGTAATTATTATATAATTATTATTCAGGAGATGTTTTATTGGTGACCCCTTTGACCATAGATGGCCTTCCAATGTCTTTTTTGACATAGAAACCGAATATGTTTGAAACACCTAATATAATCTTAACTGTATAATTAGTTGTATAAAATAATGTAGTAAGTGAAATAGAATTAATTATAAACCTGAAAAAGTACTTAAATAAACAAAATATTTAAAATTATTTAGTATTCAGTAATATAATGACACACATGACAAGTATGACACAAGGTAAGGTATTTAATCTCAATCACTTTTCATTAAGACATATTTTTATATTATACAACCACCTTCTTTTATGAGGTCTATATATAGACCCTTTAAATATTTTATTACTAATTTATTTATTCTCAGGTTATTTAATGTTTTTCAAAATTTTATTCCTAAATGGGGCATATGATTTAATTTATTTTAAAGTGGTATGGGATGGTTTGATTTAAAAATTAATTTATTTTCATGAAAGTAAATATTCTTGATATTATTTTACATATTTATTATATGAATATAAAATAATTAAAAAGTATATTTTATGTATACTTTTACATTTTGATTCCTATATAATCCATCTTGTTTTAAATAGAAAAATAACCCCCTCTTTTTTTCTTTTTTGGTGTTTTTTTATTGAAAATTGGTTTTCAAAATGATTGATTATTTGAATAACTTTAAATATTAATTTATGAGTGAAAATTAAATATTATAAATTACATGTTAAAATTGTATTCTTTTATTTGTTAGTATTATACAATGGTACTTAGACATTTGACGGGAAATTAGGTAATAATATAATGATGGATTTTGTGATGAACCAATGACGGGTGGGTCTGTGATAGCCCTCCAATGCATTGGGTATGTAAGTTGAACGTATTTATATTCTGTTTATAAAAGTGACATGCATGTAATTTTACCAGATGTTATTTCATTTATAAGGGTGAAAAGTATAATAATGTACCAATATGACTTTATTTGTTTTTTAGGAATTTTGTGGGTTTTATGGTAATATTATAATTACAGAATGGTATACAGTGAGCTTATTTTTAATGGAAATTATTTACTACTTATTAAGGGTGAAAAGTATTACTTTATTATAAATTTTTTAGGGGTTTTAATGTTTATCAATGGTATAATAGTTTTATTATTTTTATTTACATTACTCAACTTTAAATGATCATCCCACATTTTTTAATGTTTTCATAGGAATTAAAGTTGAGTAAGGGATTAGAGAATTAATTTTTAAAGCCATGAAGATTTTTCATAAAAGAGATCATGATTTATTTTAAAATTATAGTATAATGGTAAAAATTGATACTTTTTGGAAGTGTCAACTTTCTATTTTGTGGTTTTGTTATGTATAAGTTATGGCCTAATTCTCTAAAACTCTAGACTTGAAGAGATCCTCAACGTGAAATAATGAAATTTCTGGACTAAGACTCAATATTATGTAATGTTTAAGGTCGGGTCCTTATGGTTAGTATCAAAGAAAGGGTTTAGATTACATTACAGTTTAGTATAATATTAGTAGCATACCATTTTGATAATTCACCTTATGACTAATGTGAATTGATATAGTATTTGAATATGATCATGGTACTTTATCTAAATTATGTTTGTTCAGAATGGTTTTCCATAGAGTAAACAATGAAGATGTAGTGGGAAGTAACTAAGAGGAAAATATCTTTCTGAATCTTTATCCTAGGATAGTTGGAATTGGAACTGATAATTTTATTACAGTGATGGAAAATTAAAATAGGATAAAAATAGTGGTGTTATCGATGAAATATAGCAACCACATATATCAAAAATGAACATGATGATAGTGGATCATTTTATTCAACAACATCACCCATCATTCATAGGATTATATGACCCCTTGATAGCAAAAGGATTGATTAAATCCCTAGAAAATATATTTGATGTCATGGATTTTTCATATCACAAAAAGGTACACATTTAATTTATAATTTCGAAGGATAATACAACTAGTGGTTGTCAATGGTTAATAATATCCAAAAAATGAATATTATTATGAATTATAATGGGAAGAATTTAAGAATATTTTCCTTATGAAATATTTTCCTAAGGATGTTCCGCTTAGGATGGAAAAAAATTATTTGAATTGAGATAAAAGGAGAATGTTTTTGGGGTTGTGTATAAAGATAACTTCACTCAACTGGTGAGGTACACCCAAAATTTTATCTAAGATATTAACAGTAAAATAAATTGATTTTACTCCAAATTAAATCCAATATATTGAAGGGGATTGGCTTCTTGTGAGTTCAAGATCTATGAGAAAATTGATTGATTTTCTAAGAATGTAGAAATACATTTTGACTATGATCATGTGTCCCATGAAAATAAGAAAAATAAGGGATCTGGTAGGTAGGAAATGGGAAAGAATATATAAAAGAATTTTGGAGGTAATAAAACAAAATTCACATGTCCTAATAATTGTAGTTAAAATAATCTTGGAGAGTGTATTCCAAATTATGGCAAGTTCTTATGATGTGGTAAGATTGTTTATATGCCTCATTAATAAAAATAAAATGATCATGAAATAAATGAAAAAGAAATTTGTAAGATTTTTTAGTTGTAATGAGTTAGTTCATTATTCCAATGTGTTTCCAATTTTATTATCGAGGGTGGAAACCATCCAAATCCAAAGAAAAAGGGTGTGGAAAAATATTTTTCTAATACTTTAGTTGATATTGGACCATAAAATGAAGTGGTGGTAGGTATGTTACCATAACACACTTCATTTTCATACATTAGCATTACATAAATTTTGTGGAATAATTAAAACATTATACAAATAGTCACCCAAATATTGTATTGGTCTAGTGCCTTTGGTAATATGGAAACATTAATACTGGTAAATAAATGAGTTATATTATCTCCTACTAGGTTCTTCTTAACCAGCACCCTTCTTAGACACATAAAACATAGTAAATATCTTCATACCCTAGGGAAGGAAATATAAAAATGGTAATCTCATATTCTCATTAAGGTTAAACAAGGGATACATGTAATCATAAACATGAGAATAGGGGTTTGAGAATGTGATTGTGAAAATAGAAGATCATATCCTGCATATTAAAGATTGTAAACTAGAATCATGTCATAAAAATTGAAAGTTCATAAGAGATAAATCATAAGGAACATAAGGAACATAATCCATGAAATCATAACATTAAATTAAAACATGGAATTTTGGAAGACACATAAGTATATAGAATTATTTCCATAGTAGTAAATTCATTTCTTCCAAGGATATTTTAGTGGAAAAAGTCCATTACTGAACCGGGTTAACACCCCATTCTAGCTCTGTATTACTGAACCAAGTTCACTCCTTGTTCCATCCCTATAATACTAAACCAAGTCCACTCTTGGTTCCAGTCATGTCTATATCATGAGATATTAATCATTACTGAATGTATTTTAGGGAGATATAGGTCCCACCCATCTCATAATATAATCATACATACATATTCCACAAGATCATAAATAATCATATCACGACTGATGAAATTAAATGGGTATTATAAATATGTAATAATATCATAATCTATGTAAAAATATAGGTATCATAATCATTTCACCATAAATATAACTAGGGAAAATAAGTGGGTTTCAAAAGCATATAACCCGTGAAAGAGAAACAGGTTTCATAAACACCATTCCATCAACACATAATCTATTCTGAGAAATAATATGAATGGAAACATTGAATAATTTCCCCATAAATGAATGAGTAACACGAATGGATGTTATATTTTATGGAATATAATTTTGAACGATCATTTAAAAACATTTCTTGAGGAAAATATCCTTTCTTCTTTGAAAAATGCTTTTAAAAAAATAAAAACTTTTGAAAAACATTTTCATTGAAAATAACTTTGAAAACATATAAAGGAATATTTAAAAACAATAAAAAAATAAAAAAACTTTTTCCTTGATAATTATCTTAAAGGATCATTTTAAAACACTTTTAAAAACATGGTTTTTGAAATAAAATAGATTCCTGACTGAAGAGAGAAATGTGATCAAATTTTCTTAAAATATTCTCTTAATTATACTAAGTAAAAAATAGTAGAAAATTGTACTAATGCCTGGATATATCTTGTAAAAACATTGGATAATTAAACTTAGTAATTTTCTTTAGAGTTGGATCTTTCGATTTCATCAATGAATCATAATCATTCACAATGTCGAAAAGCGATGAGATTGTTTCATTAAACTCATAGCACTTGGTTACATGGGATCATATTCTCATGGTAATAAAAGGAAATTAAATTAATTGTAAAATATAATTAAAATAATTTGATTCATTATATAATATATAAAAAGGAAGTATATACACCTAGAAAAATAATTTAGGTGCATAAGAAAACATGAGTCTCAAAGAAGAAAAATTAAGACCAAACTATTTTACTGATTTAGTAACTTTTGAAACATAAACCCAAAGAATGAAAGATCATAAAATGGATATTTAAATTTACATAAATTTAATTATAAGAATAATTTAATACATCCATTGTTATTATACACACCACACAAAATTAATGGGTGGTGAACAAATCATGTATCTCATTAAAATAAAAAGTGAGATGAAATCCCCTTACATTGTGTCTTGACTATCTTCGTACTCAAACTAGATTACTGTAGAATAAAGTAATTATATTAAAAATATTTTACATAATCTTATTCTTATATATAATATCATATATGGTTTGATTTTCATCTTAAATTACCCTCTTGTTAACAATCTAATTTTAAAGATTCACTTCGGGTAATATTCGCTTTGTTCTTCGCATGTGTCTTAATTTGTTATATATTTGGTCCTTATAATTATATCATAATTTCTATATTTTACACCATGATATAAATAGGATGTATATTAATTATATATGTACTATAATAATATATATAATATAGAAGTGTGAAATGGAATACAACTTTTATGGAGATGGTAAGTCCTACGTATGTATGAACGTTATTTTTGTTTTTATTGTCGTATTAAAAGAATGAATGAAAATAAAATTTACATATGTATATATATATATATATATTATAATTAAAATATAATTTTTTCATATATATCATATAAATTCACTAAACTCATCCTTAATACATTCCATATATTGTGTGAATGAATCACATCCATTTGAGGGGGAGGTAGTCCACACTTCCTCAAACAAAATTATAATATTTACAACAAATCGAAAGTATAAAGGTATGGGTTGTAAAATAATTATATATGCTTAACTAAATAATAAATATAATATATAAAATATAAAAATATATTTTCCATCATAATTTCTACCAAGAGAGGCAGTACAGGAAAAAATGAACAATCATCGTTTAGTGAGGCCGTAGTTTGCCGTACAGGTAAATAGTTTGTCTTTTACCCATTAAATGGAAGTGTGTGTAATTTTAGGTATAAAATATAGAAGAAAAACAGTATAGTATATTTAGGATTTTTTTTACATAAAATCATGTAATAAGAATATTTTATGTTTTATAGAATTGAATTAAAATAACGTAGTTTGAGGGAGGGTGTTGCCTCTTAATCGGGTAACTCCTTTGGGTTTTCACCAAAGGGTTTCCTTGGAAGGATTTATGGAAAAAAGGATGAATAATGGATTATGGTAGGAATTTTTAGGATATATTTTGGATTATATTGGTTGATACATGTGTATTAAGAGTTTTGAGGAAGTGGGAGGATATGAGGCCTTTTATAGTGGGGGAGGAGCGTCACTCTTGTAATTTTTTGGAAAAATAATTACATCCACGGTTTTCCATGTAATGTGGAACCCATAATGGAAAAAATTTATAAAAGGGGTTATAGGGTCAAAATATGGCCAAAACATGTATCTTAAAAAAAATTCTAGGTCATTTAGACACTTAGATTAATGTTTAGTCCCTTATTAAGCTTGATTTTACCTTAATCATTGTAATTAATTTTAATTATATTCACTAATATTTTTGGTCAAAAACTAATTTTAACTTATTAGAATTTATGAATTATGATTATTAAAAATATTCAATCTATTTTTTGAAATTAAAATCACAAAAGTGGTATAAATTAATTTTATTTTAATCCCTCAGTCTTTTTGACATTGCGGGGTTTTAATGTAAAAAATGATCAAAGTTTACTATCATTCTATATTCGATTTCGAAGTGAAACTGATTCCAATGACCCAAATTGGGTTCATTGATAAAAATATAATATAATTAAACTTTTTAACAATATTAAAATATAATTTAAACATATAAACAAATTATATGAAAAAGCAACTTTGAATTAAAATCCAGTATTTGAAACTATTCATCCAAAAATGAAGTTTCTCAGAAAAATCCCATAAGTTCACCCTATGCTAGTTTCCACATTCTATATTTAAAAATGATGTCTATTTTATCAAATTAAATTTCTAAATGTGTCTAATATTAATTTTATTATTTTCCAAAAAAGGATATTAAAAGTAGTTCATTTGAAAAAATAGTATTTTTAAACATATAAGGAATTTATTGAAAAAATATACCTTTCATTATCAATATGTTTAATTTATATAAAAACATAATAAAAAATTAAAATTAGTTATTATTATTCATATGAATATATTTTATGGCTAGGTTATAATTATCTTATTTAAATATTTATAACAATAAAATTATGTTTTGTAGAAACTCAATGTTGCGAGTAACGTACACCCAGTTGTGTTGCACATAACGTACGCCAAGTCAGTGTTACTTGTAACATATTCCAAGTCAATTTTTTATGCAACATACACCAAGTATTTATTGTGTGTAACATATATTAAGTCGATTCCATGTGAAAGTAATGTTTTACTTAGTGCAATGCAAGGCATCAATGAAAATTTAACTTATTTGAGAAGAAAATAAGGACACAAAAAATCAGGGTGTTAAATTATACCCCCCTCAAATTAATTTCTCCCTCAAAAAATGTTTTTTGGGTAAAAAAAATGAGGACACTTCTATTTCGTTATATCCTCAAGTTCCCACATAGCTTCCTCTTACTAGTGATTTCTCTACAAATATTTGACCGTGTGAGTGGACTTATTTCATAGAACATTATTTATATGATTTAGAATTCCAACTAGTTATTCCTCATAAGAAATATCCTACTCTAGTGGTATGGCCTCTGAGTTCATTACTTTTGAAGGGTCATGTTTTTACTTCCTCGAAAGATATATTTGGAACACATCATGGACATGATAGATATTTGGAGTAAGTTCCAAGATATGGGATACCATCCTAATACACTCAAGAATTTCAAAGTCATCGATATACCTAGGTCTTAGTTTCCATGTATTCCCGAATCTCATAACATTCTTCTAGAGTGATATTAGTATAAACAACTTTTCACCGAATTCAAATTATATATCATCTCTTTGTTTATCAGAATTAATTTTTTTCCAACTTTGAGATTCCTTGATATGATATTGAATGACTCTAACCTTATCTTTCATTTCTTCAGTGATCTCTAGTCCTAATAGATTTCTTTCTCTGACTTCATCACAGCATGTTTTAGATCAATATTTCTTCCCATATAGGGATTCATAAGGTTCCATTTGAATTCTTTAGTGAAAGTTATTATTGTAAGAAAACACAACTAGAAGAAGGTATTGATCCCAACCACCTTTGAAATCCAGAGAACAATATCTCAACATGTCCTATAAGGTTTGAATTTTTCTTTTAGACTGACCATATATCTGAGGATGATAAGTAGTGTTGAAAATCAATTCTGTATCAAGGTTTTACTGAAGGTTTCGCTAGAACATTGAGTTAAACCTTGGATCATGATAACATATAATAGAATGTGATACTCCATGGGAATCTACCACTTCTTTTATGTATATCCTATAAATCTAATCCATAGAGAAGTCCTCTCTAATAGTGATGAAGTGTGCTGACTTCGTTTGGAAATTGACTACCACCCATATAGCATTAAACCCTTTTAAGTTTTTTCGGAGTCCAATGGAAAAATACATAATGATGTTCTCCGATATCTATTCTAGTATGGGTAATGGATGCAATATTCACTTTTACGTTTGTCTTTCATCCTTAACTTGTTGGAATACTGGGTACTGAGATACAAACTCTACAATATATCTCTTCATGCTATTCCACCATAAGTATTATTTAAATTCCCTAGACATTTTCATACTTACATGATGAGTAGATAATGAAGAACTTTGAGATTCCTCTAATAGCTACTTAAAATATTTTATAGAAGGAACACATACATGGTTCATGAACTTTATCATTCCATCCTGATCAAGGATAAATTCAAGAACATTTTGAAATTGTTTTTTCAGTTCTACATCTTCCTTTTGTGCCCTCTTAATATTCACTTAGATAGAGGGTTTAACATTCATTTGACAAAGATAATATTTTTTCCCTTCCTTCAGTATTTATAGATCCATCCATTAGAAATACAGAAATATTTGAACTTATGTGATCTTCATCATGAATAAGATAGCATGATCCTTTCAACTGAAAGCATTTGCCACCATGTTCACATTCCCAGGGTGGTAATGTGTTGAGTAGTCATAATCCTATTTCAACTCTAACCATCTTTCTCAGTGCATTTTCAACTCCTTCTATGTGAATATATATTTTAGAATTTTATGATCGTTATATACATCACATGTTTCTCCATAAGGATAATACCTACATATCTTCAATTAAAAAATTACCACTGTAAGCTACAAATTAGGTGTTGGGTAATTTTTCTCATGAATCTTCAACTAGAGTGAGGAATAAAAAATAACCATGCTATTAAGGAAAAAAAACACATCCCAATAAATTCATTTATTCAATACTATAGTTTGAAAACCCTCTTTAAAATAGGGTAATGTTATCACAGGTGCACTAACTAACCTTCTCTTTAGTTCCTTGAAATTTTCCCCACATTCATCTGTCTAAAGGAACATGACACCCTTTCAAGTTAACATGGTCAACGAATTTTATAGTCATGAGAAATTATCCACAAACCATAGATAATATCTAGGTAAAACTAGAGATCTACAGATCTCAGTCACAGCGGTTTTTCTAGGCTAGCATTCAATAGCCTCTACCTTTGATGTATCTACTATTACACCATCTAATGAGATTATGTGACCTAAAAATGAATTATTTTTAGCCAAAATTAATGTTTCTACATCCTTAGGGTCTTTAGTAAAATTCTCCATTTATCATCATTCTCTTCCTTACCCTTTAAATAGATAATAATATCATCTATAAAAACTACCAAAAACTTATTGAGGTAATCTCTAAACACTCTATTTATTAGATCCATGAATATAGAAATGGAATTAGTAAGAACAAAAGTAATTACTATATATTCATAGTGTCCATACCTTATACGGAATTAAATATTAGGTATATCCTTCTTCTTGACCCTCAATTGATGATATCCAGAACAAAGGTCAATCTTGGAAAAATATTGAGCTCTACAAAGTTGATTAAAAAAGTCAAAAATACAGGTAATATGATACATGTTCTCGATTTTGATCTTGTTTAACTCTCGATAATCAATGTAGATTTTCAGTGATCCATATTTATTTTTCACAAAAAGAATAGTTTCACCCCATGGTGACACACTTGGATGAATAAATCCCTTACCAAGGTTTTCTTTTAATTTTTTCTTTAATTCCTGAAACTCAATTGGGTTCATTCTATAAGGAGACATTGAATTTTTTTTGGAACCATATATGAGTTCTA
Source organism: Viscum album (assembly GCA_963277665.1). Lineage (NCBI taxonomy): Eukaryota > Viridiplantae > Streptophyta > Magnoliopsida > Santalales > Viscaceae > Viscum > Viscum album. The sequence continues at coordinate 183,483,856 of OY728143.1, forward strand.
CTAATAATAAAACTTCTTTCTTTGGTGGAATACTAGGAAAATATTCCAAAAATACATTCAAAAACTCCCAAAAAATAGGCATATCATCGAGTTCAATTTTATCCCAATCCATTTTAGATAAAAAACCCTTTTGAATTGGTATGAAGACCCAAACACTAGATGTAATCTTCATAAGATGTTCATACTTATTGTAAAATGGATGGATGATCATAGGAGGGTCTGAAATATAAAAAGTAACTTCCCTTTCTAAAAAATTGATGTGATATTTATGTAGAGAAAGATAATAAATTCCTAAGATGACATGAAATTCAACCAAAATAAGAATAACAAGATTTTATGGCAGCACATTCCCACAAATGTCAACTGAAGAGGAATCATATACTTGGAATGTAATCATTATACCATTAGGGGTTTTCACTACTAATTCCACATCTAATTATTTTTCAAGAATATTAACACCCTTAAAATTTCTTTAGATATGAAAGAGTGGGAAGATCTATAATAAAATATGACATTAGTAGTTCTAGAGTGGAATGTAAGTGTACCTTTCATTATGTCATTATCACACCCCTAATTAGAAATAGAGATCACATGATATTTCCCTATGTTCCTTAGCATAAGAGGTTTCTAAAATCGATCGTCATCACCATTGCTTGGTTTTGGGAATTGGTTAGCATAATTCCCATCCTCCATACACTTGTACAACTAAAGTGAGGTAGGTGACTTATGTGAATCATTCCCTTCCATAGAATTTTGATCTATCTTCTTCACATCATTTCAATAATAAATTGCCTAATGGCCTCCCTTTTCGGATTTAAAACATTTTTTATACCGCATTAATAAAAATTCCTACATGCTTATTCCCACATTTAGAGAATAAAGGAATACTCGTCTTCTTTTCTCTATGGTTTTTAGAGTTTCATTTGAACTCCGTTTTCCTTTTCATGCCAAAACAATGAGGTTGATACATGACTCAAACCTCCATTTTACCATTGATTTCACAGTTTACAATATCTTCATAGATACTAAAGTCACTTATAGACAGTTCCCTTATGATACTTGTATTCAAGCCACTGAAGAACATATCAACTTTAATTACGGGATTGATGATAATTCCTAAAGAATACATTGAAAGTCTCAGGAAATTAACATCCTATTTACCAACAGATTCATCATACTTTTGCTTTAACTTAAGGAACACTTTCTCCATCTTGGTATGAATAATATTTGGAAATTACTTATAGAAAAATAAGTTCATTAACACATCCCAATACATGGTTTCAATCTTATCCTAATGCATCGTATTTTTTATTAGAGTCCACCACTGGTCTGCTTCTCCTTCTAACTGATAAACAACCAGAATACCATTCTCATGCTCTGAGAACTGGAGAACAGATAATATCTTTTTAGTAGTGTTGATCCATTTTCATTAAAAAAATGCTGATATAATTTCCCTCTAAAATATGGTGGATGTTTCCACATGAAGGAATCAATAGAATGTTATTACCACCTTTTAACATTTGGAAACCCACCATGATTTATATTTTGAGAAATCTATATGAGCATAGAAATGAGGATTTTCATTCCTACTCTCATATAATTTGGTTTCTTAAGATGATAATCATTTCATTTTCCATCACAATCACCACTAGCATAATTCCTTCAGGTTCCATCCCTTGGCTAAAACCAAAATCCTTGAGTAAAAAAGAGTTCTCAAAATGAGGTACCTCATAATTATGAAAATTCACTTATAGGATGTTGAAATTATGGAACCTTACTTAATATATGACACCTGAGGATTTTTCTATTTTATTCATATCTAAATTATTTTTAAATCCTTCATGATGGTTCATGAAGAGTTTGGGGATCCCAAATCATATCCCCTCGGAGTATCATACCAGATGTGCAGCAAGGCTCGTTGTCATGTACCAGAATACCAAAAGTGAGACTCAGGATATTTTTTTGGATTTTTTACCCCTAGGTACGTCTATTCTAGATCAACATCCACTTTTAGTATATAGATAGGGATTTATTTCTAGGAAAACAGTCACTCAATCATTTACCAAAATTCCATGACATTTTCCTATGTTTTTATTATCCTTAGACTTATCCTTAGACATGTCCTTAGAGTTATCACTATGTTTTTATCATCCTAGCTTCCAAAGTTTAATTAAACCGTTTCTATGATACCAACTATAGATACCCTGTCATATAATACATTGACATTAAAAAAATTACAATACTTAAAACATTATAAAAACATGTGCCAAAATTCGGTATTAGTCTAGTGCCTTTGGAAACATGGAAACATAAACACTAGTACATAAATGAGCTACATTATCTCCCACTAGGTTCTTCTTGAATAGCACCATTCGTAGTCAAATAAAACATAATAAATATCTTCATAACCTAGGGAAGCAATATAGCGACCTGATCCTTTTACATATAACATTTCATGATTTTAATCATAATTAATCATCAGAGTACAAGACAAGGATCGTTTAGTCTAGTGTCTTGGAAGACAAGGTACATAAACATAAAACATGGGGCTAAAAAGAACACTTCTTTATTTAATCTCCATAATGAGATCCTAACTTCCTTTGAGCCCTTACATCTGCATAGGGTACCCTGGGGAACACATGGACAAACGGATGAGCTAAAAATCCCAGTAAGGGAATGAACATAAGGATACATCTCAAACACATGAGTTAGGAGGCATGACATAATGATATCAAAAGCATGAAACTTATAAAATCATTTAATATAAGAATGGGTGCATATAAACATGGAATCATATAAATTTGGAATAATAATAAAACATTTCTTTAGTATGGGTCAAGGCTAACCACCAATCCCGTTTCCCATTTTAGTACGGGTCATGGCTAACCGCCAATCCCGTTTCCCATTTCAGTATGGGTCAAGGCTAACCGCCAATCCCGTTTCAAATCGCATCTCATGAGACTTAACCTTACCCAATGCATTGGAGCGCTATCTGGGGGCACCCATCTCAACATATTCATGAATATCCTTTCCACGTAAATATTCTTACCACATATACTGTCACGACCCGTCCTCGGGGCCCATGTCGTGACTACCCCAAGCCCGCCTTCCATAGGCCAGGGGCTGGCGACTAGCACCAAAGTCATGAATCCTGATAACTGGGAAGGTATTGCCTTTATAAAAGTAACAAAACACCACAGAGTACAAGCGGAAGTAAAACACTAAGTACAAAGAAAGTTCTGAAAAGTAAATGTTCCAGAATAAAAACCCAACTGGAAATACAGCTACAACTGAACAAAAGTACAACAGAAAAAAGACAAATAGCTGGAAGAAAGAAAGAAGCTCCTGGGTCGTCCTCCTCGGATCCTACCTGAAGGTTAGGTACAGATACCGCAGCTCCTAGATCGTCCACCATGGATCCTACCTGAAGGGTAGGTACAGATAGCGCAGCTCCTCAATGCTCTCGCCCGTCAACCCCCTCCTAGTGTCTTATCGCTGTGAAGTCCACCTCTGGATACTGACTCGTCGGGTGGTCCACCTCCGGGTACCGTCCAGTCCTCGAACACTCGGCCTCTATCAGCACTGCCCGTCATCTGCAACCAACACGACGAGGTGCAGGCATAGCCCGTGCAGGGGTGAGTATAACGATACTCAGTAGGGACCCCGAGACCCTCAAGGTCTCACTAAAACCAACGAGGATAACCACAAAGAAGATCTCAACAGATAACCTCTACTTAGGTATATTCCCATACATATACCAAAGTTATCATGTAACCCATCTCAATCATGAGGAAACACAAGATTATGAAATCATTGGATAACCAGTACCCAGGTATATGCCCATACATATACCTAAGTTATCAAGTGACACATCTCAATCAAGAGGTAAAGACAAAGGTCATAGAATCATCTCAAACCAGGATTTTCATTATCGAAACCGTAACTACTGAAGAGCCCCATCTCTGAAGTGTACAGTGGTCCTGTCACGACTCCAAGGTATTCCTCACTAACCTAAGACTGCTGAGGCACTCATCCTATCGAGTACCACGGGCCAGCCACCCAAACGTAGTAGTGCTTCCCTCCGGGGTATTCCACCCAAACACAGTAGTGCACACCCCCTAATAACCTGCAGAGGTACTCTAAGGACGAGTACCACGGGTCTGCACTGTCACACAGGTAGTGCTCCGTCCGCCATGGGTCTTCACCCAAACAAAGTAGTGCTCCGTCAACTGGGCTATTCGACTCACCCCAAGTCGAGTCGGTCAAGCAGTCGTCAGGTCTCAGTTGGCTACACGGTCTCCGTACTCCACATGCTCGTCTCTGGGAGGGTCCGCTCCACGAGCTACAGGTCGATACTCCAAGAATCTCAAAGTTCCACGAAAAAGTATCTCAAAGGACCGCCTCGTCACAGGGGTCTCAACGCAACAGACGGCGCGTCAATCGGACGCCCGGTCTGTGAGTTACTAGCCATTCCGTCCCCGGGGCCCGGTTGGTTTCGTGTGCGATCCAACCTGGCCGTATCTAAACTGTACCCCAAAATCTCATAGGGTATACTCATAGGAACTATTTCTCCACGTGATCACCAACGCCGCTGACGGTTCGTCAAATGGACGTCCAGTCTGAAAGTTATCAGCTTTTCTGTTCCAGGGGCCCTGTTGGATTTCGGGTACAATCCAACCCGTCCATACTCCAACTGCATCCAAAACTCATGAGAAGTATTCCCAAAGTTCCGTCTCATCAAGAGGAATTCAATGAGACAGATGGCGCGTCAATCAGACGCCCGGTCTGTGAGTTATTGGCTTTTTCATTCCAGGGGTCCGGTTGGTTTCGTGAGCGAACAAACCCGACCGCACACCGATGGCATCAAACCTTGAGCGGAAAAGCGAAAAGTTCCGTCTCATCATGTGGAAAACAACAAAGTCGATGACACGTCAATCGGACGTCCGGAACTCAAGATATAAGCGTTTCCGCTCCGAGGGCCCGGTTGGTTTCATATCCGAACCAACCCGGCCGAACCGAAAGTTCTCCGAAACCTTGACTGTAATATACCTAAACAACGGCATCGATCCAAGGATCGCATCGCAACTGACGGTGTGTCGATCCGAGATCCGTAGCCCAAGTTATGGCTGTTTGAACGGAAACAATCCGAAATGGGGGGTCTGGGCCCGGTCCCGCCCAACCCCCACCCCCCTGGGTTGGCCCGAACCGGTTCGACCCGGACCGGGTCCGGGTCCGGCCCACCAGGGCGCGGCCCGGCCTGGGCGGTCCGGTCTGGCCGCGCGGTGCGCTGGCGCACCGGCCAGGAGGCTCGGCCGAACCGGTCGAGCGTTAAGATGCGGGGGGGGCCTGCCCCCCGCTTGTTTCGCTAACCGCGGCCCCGCGTGGGGCCTCCCCTTGTCACCGGACGCGGCTGAGCGCCGCGTTCCGCCTCTCCTGTCCCGCGCGGTCGCGAGACAAGCGGCCTGCCTCCGGGCCCTTCCCAGCGGCGCGCCGGGCGCTGCCGTCTCCTGGCGGCCGGTCGGTGCCGGCCGCCGCCTCCGGCCGCCGTGCCGGCGAGGCGCGCCGGTGGAGTCTTCCGCGGACCACCGGACGCGCTCCGGTGGTTCGTTTTGCTCGCCGCTTTCGCCAACGGTCCTCCCGGGACCTGACCTTTACTGTGGCGGCTTCAAAACGCCTTTGTGGCCCACCTCACCATCGTCTGTCGATCCGCACTTCAACAACAAACTACGGAGTCTTCGAATCGCCTCTGCGGCCCCGACTCTGCCCACGGTTTCGTTCAGCCTCAACGGTGCGGTGCGACAGTGCCACGCTTCTTCGCCGCATTTTTTCTCATTTTCACGCGGTGCAATGTCACCGCGCTGCCTTTCACATGCCGTAACAAATTCAAACAAACAAGGGGGGAGGAGGGTCGGCCGTATTCGTGTGGTCCGACCTCCTCCCGTTATTACGATAACAGGTGGCCCAATTGAAACCAAGAAAGGCGACAGATGATATCACGATCAACAATAAAATAAACCCGCACAACTTCACGCAACAATTTATTCCCAACCCTCAACGAAAAAATTCCTGTATCAACTAGATAATAAGTTGATCCATGTTCTTTGTTTTCTTTAGAATGAAAGAAAACAAGGGAATAAAATCATTCTCAAAATAATTCCCTACCTCAACGTTGTCGTCGAACGAGAGTTCGACGCTGAATTAACCGTCGCGTAAGAGAAGGATCGTTGTGGAAGGAGCGTTGTTGATTTCCGAGGATTTGGCGTTCTTCATCGGAGATCGGTGCGTTCTTCGCGTTCTTCATCGAAGAAGAACACTTTTCTCTAAATCCTCTCCACGCAACAAGTTCCAACAGAAATAAAAATAAGAACTATCTTATTTTATTAACGCGCAAGTCAACCTTTGAAATTCAAAAAGAAACAATCAATTCAATGAATTAATTGTAACGATTTAACCGCCCAAATTAATGAGGCGTTTCTTAACCAGAATAAATGCACAGTTTGATTTCATTAATAGGGGTGCGGGTGCGTTACATATGAAGAAAAGAAATGGTGGGGCTCGTGTGGGCCCCACCCCACCTTAATCCTCTCAAAGGTAGTTATTAACAAGTGGGTCCCACCCCTAACTCCCTTACATAGGTTATAACCACATAAGAGAGAGGAAAAGTGTTTTGGCACAACACTTAATCCACTTAACAAGAAAAGAAAATATAATTGTAAAACAATTATATTATTATCCCACACTTTAATTAAACTACTCAACCCGAGAAAACGCAACTCCAGAAAGGAGTCTTCATAAGCAATTACCGGCACTGCGAGTTCATCGGTGCCCTCGGATTTCAATTCTGAACACCGGTTCAAAAGTTAGAAAAACCCGCTTGTTCGTTCACTGAATGTACCCGAGATAAACTTTAGAAAATGATGTCGGGCACACCAGACCTCGGAATCAGGTTCTGTCAGAAACCACGTTCTTGTAAAATCCCAAATAAAATTAAAAAAAATTCCCTTGAATTTTACGGGTCTTTACATTACTCCCACCTCAGGGATTTACATCCTCCTAAAGATTTAACACAAACTAGGGTTACAAAAGAGGTACTGAGCACGCATCTGAGCCTTCCGCTCCCATGTGCTCACCTGGAGGTTCCCGTGCTGCCAAAGAAAGTGCACATGAGGAATCGACTATCCTCATAGGATCCTCTCTTGTCCATCCTCGATCCCCACTGGAACCTCTGTGAAAGTCACCCCATCGCTAACTTCCAGCTCTTCATGGTCGATGATGTGTGAAGGATCGTGCACGTATCTCCTCAACTGAGATACGTGGAAGTCGCCGTGCACCTGGTGCAACTGAGGTGGATGGGTCAAGTGGTAAACCACCTCGCCTACCCAGCTGAGGACTTAAGAAGGTCCGCTGAACCTCAGAGATAACTTTCCACCTTGGACACATCTCTGTAAACCTCATCGAGGTGAGACCCGCGTAAGGATGTGATCAACATCCTTGAACTATAGATGTCTCCAATTCCTATTACAACTAGAACTCAAAATGACTGCTGCCACGAGGTAAAGGTTGACCGACTCAAGAGTGATTGGTTGCACCCTCTTGTGCATGAGTTTATCTTGTTCTGCATGGGGTTTCCTTTTTGCCGACCAAGGAAAACCCATCCCGATGTCGTAGTTAAACCACAACCTTTTTTCTTAATGCCGTCAATTTGTGTATGAACTGTGATTGCCCAGTCCATACTCAAACCAACGTCGTAAGGTCTCGACGCTGCCACCAAGAGATTCAAACCGAAACTCTCGCCTTAAGGGTCTGACCACACTATCGGCGTAAGTGTGATTATCGAGTCTTCTCCCAAGGTATCTCCAGACGTGAGGGTCAAGTCTACGGCTTACCGGAAACTCTAGGTCTGGGACAAGATTCGTGGAAGGAAGGAATGATTCGTATCAACGTCTATTACTACGGAAGCTATTAGTGGACACAGACTGTCCCTCGAATCATTTTTAGAGCCATTGGGTCATACTCCTTGACCGCATTAAGCTGCACTCTTCCACCGCCCTCCAGCTCCCTGATCCTGGCGGGGACAACTAAGGCGGGTGGTTATAGCATGTTAAAACGTACACCATCTCATACTGCTCTCCTAGCTCTGCCTCCACGTCTGCTGCTTCGCAGACTCATCTCTCCTTTAAGATTCCTCTTATTGAAACATTTAGCATGCCTGAGTTTCTAAGACTAGCGCTGATTTCCCATTTCTTACTGCACGGTACAGTCTTCATCCGCTCTTGGATGATCTGCACCTTCTTTGCCAATGATCTGAAAGAGCTTCTAAAATTTCTCCTTTGCCGAAAAGAGAAACTCGGTCTCATCCCCTGGATGAACCACGCCCACTACCTAATACAGTCAATCCTGACATAAATGATGTATTCATGCCATGGATGACGTCGTAAGGCCTCCACGTTACTACCAAGAGATCGAACTGTCACTCTCGCCTCCAAGGGTTGAGTCACACTGTCGGAATCAGTGTGAGGTCACTGGGTATCCTCCAGTAGAAATCTCGAAAGTGAGGGTCAAGTCAACAGTTTTAACCGGAACGACTCAGTATCAACCAAACAAAAGGACAGGAAAGAAAACAAAGATAAGTGTCTTTTTATTATTGCACCTCATAGCACAAAGACACAAATACAACAGAAACATGGAACTATAAGTACAAGGGACGTATCCACTAGTTCCGATCTTGTCCACCTGCTCCTAGAGCTCTACTGCCTTGTCCACTGCTCGGCTGTTGCTCAAGCACCTGCCGCTGCTTCTGTCTCGGTGGATCCTCAAACGCCTGCGGATCGACTGTTCGGGGGGTCGGACAGTCACGTGCCAGGTGACCCTTTCTTCTGCATTCATAACACTTCCTGCTCCTTGTACGGCTGGCTTTGGCCCTCTTGGACCTCTGCATCATATGTCTACTGCCCACATATGACTCGGCTACTGATCAAAAATCTTGCGGCAAAGGCAGCAGCTCTTGTACACACTCGGGGTGTAGAGCTACTGGCACAAACTCCACCCTGAAGAAGGTCTCGAAGTCTTCCCATGTGAAGGTCATCCCATCGCAAAACAAGAACAAGCGGCTCCACCACCTGCCTGTTGCTGCCTGAAGGAGGCTGGCAGCAAAGATCACCATGAAGTCTGCATGCGTCCCCACTAGCCTGAAGACTCTCACCACAGCCTCCATCCAATCCTCAACCGCCTGCAGGTCCGTCTCTACCCAGAACCTGGGTGGCCTCTGGCGCTGGAACTTGTGCAGCGCGGTCAAGTGGTTTGCATCGCCTACTGCTGGGGCTGGTGGCATCGGTGGCCCAATGTATGGTAGTACCGCTGGTGCCTCAACTGCAAGAGGGCCCTATACCGAAGCCTCATCGCTCGGCAGTTTGTCAGTACGCACATCCCTCTGGGCTCTAGCTGGTAGTCCATGAAAAGGAATCCTGAAATAAACAACGTGACATGGTCAAACGATTATACCTGGTGAGCTGACCTGGTTGGAGCTAACATTTAAATAAAACTTCTGGAAACACACACGCAATCAGTGTTTTCGTGCACAAAGTCGGAAATCAGTTGGCAGGGTCCTAGTGTATGGATACGTCAGCCGCCCGCACCAACACTGGACTCCCTGAACTGAAGACCACACTCGGTACCCTTAAAACTCTTGCTTCACATAAAAAAAATATCAGAGTTATAAGTTCTGCAGTAGAACTGACTCCTCTGATACCAATTTTTCAAGACCCATCCTCGGGGCCCGTGTCGTGACTACCCCAAGCCCGCCTTCCATAGGCCAGGGGCTGGAGACTAGAACCAAATGCATAAATCCCAATAACTGGGAAGGCATTGACTTTATAAAAGTAACAAAACACCACAGAGTACAAGAGGAACTAAAACACTAAGTACAAAGAAAGTGCTGAAAAGTAAATGGGCCAGAATACAAACCCAACTGGAAATACAGCTACAACTGAACAAAAGTACAACAGAAAAAGACAAACAGCTGGAAGAAATGAAGAAACTCCTGGGTCTTCCTCCTCGGATCCTACCTGAAGGGTAGGTACAGATAGCACATCTCCTGGATTGTCCACCACAGATCCTACCTGAAGGGTAGGTACAGATAGTGCATCTCCTCAATGCTCTCGCCTTTCAACCCCCTCCGAGTGTCGTCTCGCCGTGAAGTCCACCTCCGGATACTGACTCGTCGGGTGGTCCACCTCCGGGTACCGTCCAGTCCTCGAACACTCGGCCTCTGTCAGCACTTCCCGTCATCTGCAACCAACACAACGAGGTGCGGGCATAGCCCGTGCAGGGGTGAGTATAACGATACTCAGTGGGGACCCTGATACCCTCCAGGTCTCACTAAAACCAACAAGGATAACCACAAAGAATATATCAACAGATAACCTCTACTTAGGTATATGCTCATACATATACCTAAGTTATCAAGTAACCCATCTCAATCATGAGGAAACACAAGATTATGAAATCATTGGATAACCACTACCCAGGTATATGCCCATACATATACCTATGTTATCAAGTGACCCATCTCAATCAAGAGGTAAACACAAAGGTCCTAGACTCAACTCAAACCAGGATTTTCATTATCGAAATCGTAACTGCTGAAGAGCCCCGTCTCTGAAGTGTACAGTGGTCCTATCACGACTCAGAGGTATTGCTCACTAACTTAAGACTGCTGAGGTACTCCTCCTGTTGATTACCGCGGGCCAGCCACCCAAACACAGTAGTGCTTCCCGCCGGGGTATGCCACCCAAACACAGTAGTGCACACCCTCTAATAGCCTACAGAGGTACGCTCCGGACGAGTACTGCGGGTCTGCACTGTCACGCAGGTAGTGCTCCATCCGCCATGGTTTTGCACCCAAACAAAGTAGTGCTCCTTCCACTGGGCTAGTCGACTCACCCCAAGTCGAGTTGGTCAAGTAGTTGTCAGGTCTCAGTCGGCTACACGGTCTTCGTACTCTACATGCTCATCTCTGGGAGGGTCCGCTACACGAGCTATAGGTCGATACTCCAATCATCTCAACGTTCCACTAAGAAGTATCTCAATGGACATCCTCATCACAGGGGTCTCAACGTAATAGACGGTGCGTCAATCGAACGCACAGTCTGTGAGTTACTAGCATTTTCATCCCCGGGGCCTGGTTGGTTTCGTGTGCGAACCAACCTGGCCGAATCTCAACTGTACCCCTAACTCTCATAGGGTATACTCATAAAACCGTTTCTCTACGTGATCACCAATGCCGCTGACGGTTCGTCAAACGGACGACCAGTCTGAAATTTATCAGATTTTCCATTCCAGGGGCCCGGTTGGATTTCGGGTACAATCCAACCCGGCCATACTCCAACTGCATCCAAAACTCAGGTGAAGTACGCCAAAAGTTCCGTCTCATCAAGAGGAATTCAATGAGACAGACGGCGTGTCAATCGGACGCCCGGTTTGTGAGTTATTGGCTTTTTCGTTCCAAAGGCCCGGTTGGTTTTGTGAGAGAACCAACACGACCGCACTCTGACGGCGTCCAAACCTCGATCAGAGTAAGCCAAAGGTTCCGTCTCATCAAGAGTAAAACAACAAAGTTGACGGCACGTCAATCGGACATCCGAAAATCAAGATATAAGTGTTTCCGCTCCGAGGGCCCGGTTGGTTTCGTATCCGAACCAACCCGGCCGAACCCAAAGTTCTCTGAAACCATGAGTGTAATATACTGAAACGACCACCTCGATCCAAGTATCACATCTCAACTCATGGTACATCGATCGTAGGTCCATAGCCCAAGTTATGGGCGTTTGAACGGAAACAATCCGAAATGGGGGGTCTGGGCACGGCCCGGGTCCGGGTCCGGCCCACCAGGGTGTGGCCCAGCCCAGCTGGCGCGGCACGGCGCGGCCTGGGTGGTCCGGTCTGGCCGCACGGTGCGCTGGCGCACCGGCTAGGAGGCTCGGCCGAACCAGTCGAGCGTTGAGACGGGGGGGGGGGGGGGGGCTGCCTCCCACTTGCTTCTCTAACCGCGGCCCCATGTGGGGCCGCCCCTTGTCACCGGACGCGGCCGAGCACCGCATCCCGCCTCTCCAGTCCCGCACGGTCGCGGGACGAGCGGCCTTCCGCCGCCGCGGCTCTTCCCGGCGGCGCGCCGGGTGCCGCCGGTGGAGTCTTCCGTGGACCACCAGACGCGCTCTGGTGGTCCGTTTTTCTCGCCACTTTCTCCAACGGTCCTCCCGGGACCCAAACTTTACTACGACGGCTTCAAAACACCTTCGCGGCCCGCCTCACCATCGTCCGTCGATCCGCACTTCGACAACAAATTGTGGAGTCTTTGAATCGCCTCCGCGGCCCCGACTCCGCACGCGGTTTCGTTCGGCCTCAACGGCGTGGCGCGACGGTGCCGCGCTTCTTCACCACGTTCTTTCTCATTTCCGCGTGGTGCAACGGCAATGCGCTACCTTTCACGTGCCGCAACAAATTCAAACAAACAAGGGGGGAGGTGGGTCGATCGTGTTCGTGCGGTCTGACCTCCTCCCGTTATTAAGATAACAGGCAACCCAATTGAAACCAAGAAAGGCGACAGATGAGATCACGATCAACAATAAAACAAACCCCCAAAACTTCCCTCAACAATTTATTCCCAACCCGCAAGGAAAGCATTCGCGGATCAACTAGATAATAAGGTGATCTGTGTTCTTTGTTTTCTTTAGAATGAAAGAAAATAAGGGAATAAAATCATTCTCAAAATAATTCCCTACCTCAACGTTGTCGTCGAACGAGTGTTCGACGCAGAATTAACCGTCGCGGAAGAGAAGGATCGTCACAGAAGGAGCGTCATTGATTTCTGAGGATTTGGCGTTCTTCGTCGGAGATCGGTGCGTTCTTCGCGTTCTTCACGTTCTTCGCGTTCTTCGTCGAAGAAGAACTCTTTACTCCAAATCCTCTCCACGCAATAAGTTCCAATAGAAATAAAAATAAGAACAGTCTTAGTTTATTAACGCACAAGTCAACCTTTGAAATTCAAAAAGAAACAATCAATTAAATGAATTAATTGTAACGATTTAACCACGCAAATTAATGAGGCATTTCTTAACCCGAATAAACGCACGATTTGACTTCATTAATAGGGGGTGCGGGTGCGTTACTTAAGAATAAAAGAAACGGTGGGGCTCGTGTGGGCCCCAACCCACCTTAATCCTCTCAATGGTAGTTATCAACAAGTGGGTCCCAGCCCTAACTCCCTTACATAGTTTATAACCACTTAAGAGGGAGGAAAAGTGTTGTGGCACAACACTTAACCCACTTTACAAGAAAAGAAAATATAATTGTAAAACAATTGTATTATTATCCCACACTTTAATTAAACAACTCAACACGAGAAAACACAACTCCAGAAAGGAGTCTTCTTAATCAATTACCGATGCTGCGAGTTCATCGGTGCCCTTGGATTTCAATTCCGAGCACCAGTTCAAAAGTTAGAAAAACCTGCTCGTTCGTTCACTGAATGTACCCGAGCTAAACTTCAGAAAATGATTCCGGGCACACCGGGCCTCGGAATCAGGTTCTGTCAGAAATTTTGTTCCTATAAAATCCCAAAGAAAATTTAAAAAAAATTCACTTGAATTTTATGGGTCTCTAAATATACAATCATGCATATTAAACCATACACAGACATAATGGTACCCATGAAAGAATTGGGTACCATAGTCAGGACATAAAACATATCTAATGGGAGTGTCATGAAAGAGTCCATGAAAAAAATAGATTAGAAAATACATCGACATTAATAGGGTAAAATAGGCATATAACATGGTAAGTGATGTCAAATAGAAGTAACAACATATTAGAAATGTATTTTAGAAACATTAGCATTAAAACATTTTTGTGCGGTTTTAAGGAAAACACTCTAGAGATTTTCAAATAGATAAGAGGACATTATTTTATATAAAACCAGAATTGAAATAAGAATGGTTTCATAATAAAAATACTGATTTTTTTAAAGACAATGGTTTCTTAAAACAGAGGATATAGTGAACATGAAATTTGGGTAAAAATTAGGGAAGTCCCATTAAAACAGGTTTGTTTATCGGAAAGTTCTAAGGAGAGAATCTTTCAAAAACATGTATATCCCCGAAAGAAAGTGATGAAAGGGTATTGATATTATAATCTTTTACAACTATATATAATTCATAAGATTCACATAAATAGATATGATAACACCATTTTTAATGAAAGATAAGGCAACCTGAAAGAACAAAGAAGGTTTGGGTAGAATTCGTTACGATTTTACCGACATGGTGTCAGGTGTAACTAAGAGGACTTGATGAGAGAGTGAAGGGTTTTCTCATCACATATAAAACATTACGGAAGCATGGGGAAGGTGTATAAATGTACCACATCACTTTTTATTACACAAAAAAACATATCATAGAGAACAATCTTGATTAAGAGTGAAAAGGGGAGGATCCCTTACCTTAAGTCCGTTGGTGTTCTCCACTTGATATTAATGACCAGAATAGTAAAATTAGGTTTATTAATAAATAGGTCCAGAACCTTATATACATATAAAATATTTATTATAACCTTTTTAAGTTCATTTATACCCATTTTGATTGATTATAAGGTTCAATTTCATGGTTCGGGTTCATTTGTTTCCTTGGGTTTTAATGATCAGTTCACTTGTATTTAGGTTCGGATAAAATGTAAGATAAAAGTGTTCATCCAGAATTGATGTTATATTTAATTTTTGAACATCTAGAAGGTTACATGGTTACAAAATTCTTTTGGTTAATTAGAGTGAAAGAGAACCATGACATAAGACATTACTGATAAATGCTTGAATTAATTTTAGCGATTTTACCCATAATTAACTTGTTTTGTATTATTATTTGATATCATGAGTGTATAAGGATTACAGAACCATAAATAGGATATATAAAATATATAATAATCTGGTTCAACCATAACATAAATGGTTTCATGACCAGAAACAATGATGATAAAATAAATTGATAAATCGTTGTCCTTGAATGTGCTAAATTAGCACATCTCTAACGGTGCTTTTATTTCTTTAAAATAAAAGAGTGGGGAAAAAGATAAGATAAATAAATATACCATTAGTATGAAAACATTAAATTAAATGTATGTTACTGGATTTATCATACTATTATGGTGAAGGGAGGTGAGGAAAGAACTAAAAAGAAAGAACTTAAAAGAAAAGAAGAAACCGGGAAGAGAAATTTTACCTCTTGAGAATTTCTCCTTTGAGAACCTCTTAAGGGAAGAGGTTTTGGTATTTTTAAGAGGCTAGGATCTTTTGGACGTGGGGGAGGATTTGGGGAGAGATTTGGGCAGAATAATGGCAAGGCACAAGGCTTGAGAGAAGTGAAGAAAATAGGGAGTGAAGGGGGGTTTTATAGTGGAGGAGAGGAGGGATTTCATAATATTATAATCATTAATTTATTATTTCTTCAAAAGACAAGGAATAGTAATTATTCCATGACCAAGAATAGTAAATGGTTCATGTGAATTATAACCAATTGTGGTGACATCATCCATGATGCTAGGAATAGTCTATTTATCTTATAATGTATATATACGGTAAATTACCGTATTTTACTATTCATAAAAAATTCAAGTATTTTAGAAAAATCCCAAAAATTCACCCTAACCATTTTATAATGTGTAGAATCCAAAAATTAAATCCATTTTTCAAAAATAATTTTCTAAATATGATTATTTAAATATTTAATTAAAATTATAATTTAGTATGAAAACCAGTTTTAAAACATTCATTAACTTATTCTAAAATACAGGTATATTGTACTTCAAACATGAATATTATTTTTATAATATCATAGGTGATGTTACTATTCATTAGGGTATATCACTATTAATGTTACTATTCATTAGGGTAGGTTACAATTCACCAAAAAAAATTTTCTTTTATCGGACTTCAAATAACTTTCTGATTACAACCGTGTATGCCAGATTTTGGAAATTCCAAACACAGAAGTGTCAAAATTATGGTTAGAGGTCACTTAGCACTTAGTAGTTCATTATGTTGTGTTTTCATATGATTTTATGACATACTTATGGGAAGGGAAGTTTCATTGAAAAACATTGGGTCGTTACATTCTTCCCCCTTATGAAATTTCTCCCTCGAAATTTCGTTTTACATTCTAGGCTATAAACAGGTGAGGGTAGCTTTGCCTCATCACCTCCTTCGGTTCCCATGTTGCTTCATCAAACTTTTGGTTTCTCCATAACACTTTTACCAGGTGCATTGTCTTATTTCGTAGAAATTTTTCTCTATGATCTAAGATCTTTACTGGTTGTTCCTCATAAGAAATATCATTCTCCAATGGTACCACCTCTGGATTGAGTACATGTGAGGAGTCTGGTATGTACTTTCTCAAGAGGGATACATGGAAGAAATAATGTACTTTCGACATGGTAGGTGGAAGTGCCAGTCGATAGGCCACAGATCCAACTCGATCAAGGATCTCGAAGGGGCCGATGTACCTGGGACTTAACTTCCCTTTCTTCCCAAAACTCGTGACCTTATTCCACGGAGATATGCATAGAAATAACATGTATTAAACTTTGAACTCAAGGTATCATCGACGGTTATCTTCATAACTCTTCTGTCGACTTTGGGCTGCCTTGATATGCTGCTGAATGGTTTTCACCTTCTCTACCATTTTTCCAACCATTTCAGGTCCTAACAGCTTATGCTCACTTACTTCATCCCAACATGTCAGTGTTCTGCACCTTTTCCCATAAATGGCTTCATATGGTTCCATTCAGATGCTCAAATGGAAACTATTTATTGTAAGATAATTCCACCAGAGGAATATATTGGTCACATACTCTTTTGAAGTCCATAGAACATGCTCTAAACATTTCCTCCATTGTCTGAATTGTTCACTCAGACTGGCCATCAGTTTGAGGATGACAGGCCATGCTAAAGATAAACTCAGTGTTTAGAGCATGCTGGAGACTTTTCCAAAACTTTGAGGTAAATTTTGGATCCTGATCAGATAAAGTGGATAGTGGTACTCCATGCAGCCTTACAATATTATTGATATACATCTATGCAAGTCGATTCAATGAGAATTCCTCTCGAATTGCGATGAAGTGAGTTATTTTTTTAAGACGGTCCACAATAACCCATATAGCATTGTTCCTTCTAGATGTCCTTGGAAGTCCAGTGACAAAGTCCATGATAATATTCCCCCACATCCATGTTGGTATGGATATTGATTGCATCATTACCTTAAACTTTTACCTCTCAACCTTCACTTGTTGACATACCAGACATCTTGATGTATATTCTGCGATCTCCCTCTTCATATTGTCTCACCAATAGTGTTCATGAAGATCATGATACATCCTTTTGCTCCCTGGGTGAAAAGAGAAGGTTGAGATATGTGCATCATTTAGAAGCTCTTTCTTTATCCCTAAATCAAATGGTACACATAGTCGTGACCCAAATCTTACAACTCCTTTCTCAATCTTGAACTTTGAGGATTTCCCATTTCTAATAGCTTCAACCCGCTACTGAATCTCCACATCTTCTCTTTGATCATCCTTTATTTTCTCCAAAAGGGATGGTTGAGCACTCATTTGAGAAAGGATTGATGATGTTCCTCCCTTAACGATTCCTATGTCCATCCTCAGAAAATATAAGAAGATTGGATCCTTTTCAACTCTCATTATTGATAAGGATATAGGATCCTTCCTACTTAGAGCATCCTCCACCTTATTGGCCTTACTAGGATGGTAGTGGATTGAGAATTCATAATCCTTGATGAGCTCTAACCATATTCGCTGGCTCGTTTTAAGCTCTTTTGGAGTGAATATATATTTGAGACCCTTGTGATCGGTATATATCTCACACTTTTCCCCATAGAGATAATGTCTCCATATTTTCAACGCAAAGATCACAGTTTCTAACTTCAGATCATGTGTGGGATAGTTTTGCTCGTAGATTTTCAACTATCGTGAGGTATAGGATATCACTTTATCATTTTACATTAGTAAATAGGCTAAGCGTTTCTTTGAATCTATTTATATTGTCTCTATAAAGTCAATCCTTTCCCAGAATTGCATCAAATTCCACTAAAGGGAGACTTATATTATTTCAAATATGAACAGTTTCACAAACATCAACATGTAATACATAATCATAGAAGTTTTCCCCAAATGATATAAAATCATTTTATGTAGTGACTCGATGTTCCTATAAAAAATTTAAGACATGCTCATAGGGCATGAACTGAAATACATCATGATATACATAATAATTTCAAAGATGTTACATGTACTTCAGTCATCATGATCTATCTCAACATTGGACTTGCATTGTCCCCTTGTCCTTGGAGATTGTTGATGCTCATCATTCTCCTCATCCCTTCTAATGAAGTATTTTCCTGGATAATGTCCAACTTCTCCACATTCACGACAATGAATATTATAAGGTACATTAGATATAACCTTATATCCATTCATTGCATTATCCTTTTTTTATAGAAATTGGCTATTTTATGCCCCGCCTTCCCACAAGTAAAACATATCTTGGTTTTTTTGTGACATAATCCTTGATGCCTCTTTCTACACTTTTTGCACAAAGTAAATTTGGCCTTATTTCCTTTATCACCTTTATCAGATGAACTTCCTTGAGATGTCATCTTCCTCCTCCTTGATAAATTTGTGCATTCAACTATGTATCAATTATTGATTGTGATTTTCAATAGATGATTTGGAAAGTTCACAATATGTTCAACTTGGGATCCCATCATCTCAGGCGTATCATTAGGGTGGTTGTCACATTGCCTATCACATTGATTGTTGGAACACGTTCTTCTATTTCCCGCCATTAACTAAGAAATAAGAACATACAATTAGGGGTCTTGAATACTTATTTATTGAGCATAAAAGGAAACTTTCAACATAAAAGGATAAACTAATAAGGAATAAGTACATCCTAACTTGTGATTCCTTAGGTTAAAACCTAGGTTATCCTTGATCTATTTCTTAACTTATATTTTTATGGGATTTTTTTTTAATAATTTTTTGTACTGAGCTCATAAATATACCAAAGAATATCCCCCGGGAGTGTCGTAACCAAGAGTGAAGCATGGCCCATTATCGTGTACCAGGATACCCCGGGTCAAGCCCAAAACTCCTTATCAGAGTTTTCACTCCTAGACACATCTGTGCCAAAGCCTCCTCTAACTGCTCATATCCAGACATGGATGTATTTTATTGATAAACTACGTACTCTATACTTACCAAAATTTAGGGATGTTTAATTATACTCTGTCTCATCCTTAAGGTTCTCACTAAGGTGCTCTATTCCTAATCTCCAAAAATAACTAGACTATGCCTCTGATACCAAATATAGAGTCTTGATCCTTTTACATATAACATTTCATGATTTTAAGCATAATTAATCATCAGAGTACAAGCCAAGTATAGTTTAGTCTAGTGTCTTGGAACACTAGGTACATAAACATAAAACATGGGTCTAAAAAGAATAATTCTTTATTTAATCTCCATAATGAGCTTCTAACTTCATTTGATACCTTTCATCTGCATAGGGTACCCTGGGGAACACATGAAAAAAGGGATGAGCTAAAAATCCTAGTAAGGGAATGAACATAAGGATACATCTCAAGCACATGAGTTAGGAGGCATGACATAAATATTTCAAAAGCATGAAACTTATAAAATTATTTAATATAAGCATGGGATCATATAAACATGGAATCATATAAATTTGTAAGAATCATAAAACATTTCTTTAGTATGGGTCAAGGCTAACTTCCAATATCATTTCCCATTTTAGTACGGGTCAAGGCTAACCACCAATCCTGTTTCCCATTTCAGTATGGGTCAAGCCTAACCGCCAATCTCGTTTCACATAGCATCTCATGAGACTTAACCTTACCCATTGCATTGGAGCACTATCTGGGTGCACCCATCTAAACATATTCATGAATATCCTTGCCACATAAATATTCTTACCACACATACAATCATGAATATTCAACCATACACAAACATAAGTGTACCCATGAAAGAATTGGGTACCATAGTCATGACATAAAACATATCTAATAGGAGTATCATGAAAGTGTCCATGAAAAGAAATGATTAGAACAAAAACGGACATTAATAGGGTGAAATAGGAATATAACATGGTAAGTGGTGTCAAATAGAATTGAAAACATATTAGAAATGTATTTTAGAAACATTAGCATTAAAACATTTTTGTGCGGTTTTAAGGAAAACACTCAAGAGCTTTTCAAATAGATAAGAGGAAATTCATTTATATAAAACCAAAATTTAACCAAGAAGGATTTCATAATAAAAATAATTAGTTTTTTAAGTACAATGTTGTATTAAAACATAGTATAGATTGAACCTGAAATTTGGGTAAAAATTAGGGAAGTCCCCTTAAAACAGGTTTGCTTATCGAAAAGTTCTAAGGAGAGAATCTTTCAAAAACATGTATATCCATGAAAGAAAGTGATGAAATGGTATTGATATTAGAATATTTCAAAACTATACAGAATTTATAAGATTCACATAAATATATATGATAACACAATTTTGAAAGATAGATAAGGCAACATGAAAGAACGAAGAAGGTTTGGGTAGAATTCGTTATGATTTTACCGGCATGGTGTCAGAGGTACCTTAGAGGACTTTATGAGAGAGTGAAGGGGTTTCTCATCACTTATAAAACATTAGGGAAATATGGGTAAGGTGTATAAACGTACCACATTACTTGTTATTCCACAAAAAAACATAGCATAGAGAACAATCTTGATTAAGAGTGAAAAGGGAAGGATCCCTTACCTGAAGTCCGTTGGTGTTCTCCACTTGATATTAATGACATGAATAGTAAAATTAGGTTTATTAATAAATATTTACAGAACCTTATATACATGTAAAATATTTATTATAACTTTTTTAAGTTCATTTATACCCATTTTTATTGATTATAAGGTTCAATTTCATGGTTCGGGTCCATTTGTTTCCTTGGGTTTTAATGATCAGTTCACTTGTATTTCGGTTCAGATAAAATGTTAGATGAAAGTGGTTATCCAGAATTGATGTTATATTGAATTAGTTAACATCCATAAGGTTACGTGGTTACAAAGTTCTTTTGGTTAATTGTAGTGAAAGAGAAAAATGACATAAGACATTAATGATAAATGCTAGAATTAATTTTAGCGATTTTACCCATAATTAACTTGTTTTGTATTATTATTTGATATCAGGAGTGTATAAGGATTTTAGAACCATAAATATGATATATAAAATATATAATAATCTGGTTCAACCATAACATAAATGGTTTCATGACCAAAAACAATGATAATAAAAGAAATTGATAAATTGTTGTCTTTGAATGTGCTAAATTAACACATCTCTAATGGTGCTTTCATTTCTTTCAAATAAAAGAGTGGGTAAGGAGAGAAGATTAAGAAATATACCATTAGTATGAAAACATTCCAGTACATTTATGTTACTAGATTTATCATACTATTATGGTGAAGGGAGGTGAGTAAAGAACTAAAAAGAAAGAACTTAAAAGAAAAGAAGAAATTGGGAAGAGAAATTTTACCTCTTAAGACTTTCTCCATTGAGAACCTCTTAAGGGAAGATGTTTTGGTATTTTGAAGAGGATATGATATTTTGGACGTGGAGGATGATTTGGGGAGATATTTGGGCTGATTAATGGCAAGGAACAAGGCTTGAGAGAAGTGAAGAAAAGAGGGAGTGAGGGGGGGTTATTGTGGAGGAGAGGAGGGATTTCATAATATTATAATCATTAATTTATTATTTCTCCACAAGACAAGGAATAGTAACTTTTCCATGACCAATAATAGTAAATGGGTCATGTGAATTCGAACCAAGGGTGGTGACATCAGCCATGATTCTAGGAATAGTCTATTTATCTTATAATGTATATATACAGTAAATTACCGTATTTCACTATTCATTAAAAATTCAAGTATTTCGGAAAAATCCAAAAAATTCACCCTAACCATTTTTCGACGTGTAGAATCCAAAAATGAATTCCATTTTTCAAAAATAATTTTATAAATATAATTACTTAAATATTTAATTAAAATAATAATTTAGTATGAAAACTAGTTTTAAAACATTCATTAACTTATTCTACTATACAGGTATATTGTACTTCAAACATGAATATTATTTTTTTAATATCATAGGTGATGTTACTATTCATTAGGGTATATTACTATTCATGTTTGTATTCATTAGGGTAGGTTACTATTCACCAAAAAAATTAAGTTTTCTTTATCGGACTCCAAATAACTTTCTGATTACAACCGTGTATGCTGAATTTTCAAAATTCCAAACACAGAGGTTTCAAACTTATGTTTAGAGGTCACTTAGCACATAGTAGTTCATTATGTTGTGTTCTCATGTGATTTTATGACATACTTATGGGAAGGTATTTTTCATTGAAAAACATTGGGTCGTTATAAGGAAACATTAAAATATTGAGCTCAGATGCTTAGGAAGGGTAATCAAGTGAGACATGTAATCATAAACATGAGCATATGGGTATGAGAATGTTATCATGAAAATAGAATATCATACATGGAAAATCTAAGATCATAAAATATAATCATGGAATAAATATTGGCAGTTCATAAGACATGAATCGTAAGTATATAAATAAAATAATCCATGAAAGCATAAAATTGGAATAAAACATTGAGTTTTTTCGGACACAAAAGCATATATAATGATTTCCATAGTAGTCAAGGTATCTCTTCTAAGGCCGTCTTAGTGGAAAAAGTTCTTTACATAATTGAGTTCACACCCCATTCTAGACCTATATTACTGAATCGAGTTCACTTATCACTCTAACCCTATAATACTAAACCTATTTCACTCATCATTCCATCCATGTTTATCTCATCAGATATAAATATTTTCCTTATTCATTAGAGGGAGATATAGGTTCCACCCATCTCATAATGAAATAATACATACATGTTCCACAAGATCATAAATAATCATATCATAACCCATGAAATGAAATGGGTATTATAAACGTGTAATCATATCATAATCTATGAAAAATATAGGTTTCATAATAATTTCATCATAAACATTACTCGTGAAAAGAAGCGGGTTTCAAAACTATATAACCCATGAAAGAGGAATGGGTTTAATATGCATTATGTCGTCAGAAAATAATCCATTAAGAGAAAGAATATGAATGGAAAAGTTGAAACATTTCTCCATAAAGGCATGATTAACACCAACAGATGTTATATTAGATGGTTAATAATTTTTAAATATCTTTTAAAAACATTTCTTGAGTAAAATATCATTTCTTCTTTGAAAAATTATTTTTAAAAGATAAAACATTTTGAAAACATTTTTATTTTAAAATAGCTTTAAAAACATATAAAGGAAGATTTGATAACAATAAAACATTTTTTAAATCATATTCCTTTAAAATTATCTTCAATTATCATTTGAAAACATTTTTTAAATCATTTTTTAAAACATGATTTTTTGAAATTAAATAGATTCCTGATGGAAGAAAGAAATATGGTTATATTTTCTTAAAAAAAATTATTAATTATATTAAGTATGAAAGAGGGTAAAAATGGTAATAATAAATGAATATGTCTTGAATAAATATAGGATAAGTAAACTCATGAGTGTTCTTTAAATATGGATCATATGATTTCATCAAAGAATCATAATCATTAACTATCTTGAAAAGTGATTAGATTGTTTCAATAAACACTTACCAATTGGTTACATGGGATCATACACTTCATGTAAGAAAATAAAATTAAATAAAGAATAAAATATCATGAAAATAATTAGATTCATGATATAACAAGAAAAATTTAAATAAATACACTTTGAAAAATAATTTAAATGCATAAAAAACATGAGTCTCAAGGAAGGAAAATTGAGACAAAACTATTTTACCGATTTGTTATCTCTTGATACATAAAACCCATGAAAGAAAGATCAGGAAATTTATATGTGTGTGTGTGTTAATACCCATAAATTTAAGTATAATAATCTTGGAATTTATCCATGGGTAGTATACACACAACACAAAAATAATCAGTGGTGAATAAAGCATGTATCTCATGGAAATAAAAAGTGAGATGAAATCCCCTTACCATGTGTCTTGACTCTCTTCACACTCATACAAGATTCTGGTATAATAAATTTAAGTTTATTATAAATATTTTAAATAATCATATTCTTATATCTAATACCATATATGGTTTTATTATGACCTTATATTACCCTCTTCTTAATAATATTATGTTAAGGTTTTACTTTCGGTAACACTCACTTTGTTCTTCCCATGTGTCTTAATTTTTTATATCTTTGTTCCTTATACTTATATAATGATTTCAAAAATTTAAACCAGGATATAAATTTTATTTATATTCATCATATTTTTATTATAATAATCTATATAATATATATAAGTATGATAATTAATACACCTTTCATGAAGACGGAAAGTCGTATGTATGCATGAACGTTGATTCCGTTTTTATTAACGTATTGAAATAAATAAAGAAATAAAATGAAATATATGTATATATATAATAATTAAAATAGAATTATTATTTAATATATATCATATAATTTCACTAAATTCATCCATAATATATTCCATGTAGTGTGTGAATGAATAAAATCGCTTTGAGGGGAAGGTAGACCACACTTCCTCAAATGAAATTATAATTTTTAAACCAAATGGAAAATATAAATATAAATTTTGTAAAAGAATTTAAGAAGCTTAAAAAAATTATAAAAATAATATATAAAATATATAAATAGACTTTCCATCATAATTTCTACCTTGAGTTGCAGTAAAAAATGAACAATCATCGTTTAGTGAGGCGGTGGTTCGTCATACGTGTAAATAGTATGTATGTTACCCATTAGATGAAAGTGTGTGTAACTATAGGTAGAAACCATAGAATAAAAATATCCTATTATATTGAGTATTTTTTATAAAATTATGGAATAATAATATTTGATGGATAAGAGAAATAAATTGAAATAAAGGAGTTCGATGGAGGGTCTTTCCTCTGAATCGGGTAACTCCTTTTGGTTTGCACCGAAAGGCTTCCTTGGAAGAATTTATGCATAAATTTGGGATTTAAGGATTAGGTGAGGTACTTTGAGGAGATATTTGGGTAGATATTGTTCTATAAAATGTGTATTGTGAGGTGTGAGGAAGTAGGAGAGGATGATTCCTTTATAATGGAGGAGGAGTTTCACTCTTGTAAATTTTGGAAAAAAATCCACCCACATTTTTTCCATGTTAAGTTCATCCAATAATGGTCCAAATTCAAAAAAAAATGGAGTATAGGGTCAAAATATGTCCATCCAATGGCTCTTGTACAATTTTCTATGTTGATTTGTCAAATAAGATAAATTTTTAGTCCCTTATTGAGCTTTCTTTTTAAAAAGGGCAATGTCTTGGTCAACGACCAAGACAAAATTTATTAAAAGCAAGCAAGAAAATTAAAAGAGTCTGAAAGAGGAAATTTTGTTAAAATCTTTTTCATTAAGAGGGAGATGTTAAACTGGTAACTCATCACATAAGTGGGAGAAATTAATTTGAATTTAATCATGTTTTTGGGTCCACAATGTGGGTTTTTAAAGTAAAAAATGATCAAAAGCTTTCAATCTTTTTATATTCAATTTTAAAGTAAAATCAATTATAATACGCCACATTTGTTTTATTGTTAAAAATATGATATAATTAAACTATTATACAAAATTAAAATATAATTTAACCTTATAAATAAATTATATGAGCTATCATTTTTGAATTAAAATCTGGTATGTTTTCATTATTTATCCAAAAATGAAATTTCTCAGAAAAATACCATAAATATACCCTAAGATAATTTCAAAATTATAAATTAAAAAATGAAGTTTGTTTTATCAAATTAAATTTCTAAATTTTTCTAAAATAAATTTTATTATTTTTCACATAATTATATTAAAAACAATTCATTTGAGAAAATAGTATTTTAGAACATATAAGGACTTTACCAAAAATTATACATTTTTATCAATATGTTTTATTTATATAAAAACATTATAAACAATATTTGAAAATTATTAATTTATATTCAAATTACTATTCTTAATTTGTAGGTTATAATTATCCTATTTAAATAATTATAAGAATAAGATGATGTTTCATAGAAACTCGTTGTTGTGTGTAAAGTACGCAAAATCGATGTTGTGAGTAATGTATGCCAATTTGGTGTTGTGTGTAACCTATGAAAAGTCAGTGTTTCACGTAACATATGGAAAGATGGTTTTTTTGTAACATATTCCAAACTAGTTCTATGTGAAAGGAATGTTTTACTTAGTGCAATGCATGACATCAATGAAAATTTAATTTATTTGAGAAGAAAAAATGGGCCATAAAAACTCAGAGTGTTATAATTACTAGTTTATTTTAATTATGCCAATACTTTTCTTGATTTTGGATCTTGGTATTTATTCATTTCTGATAAATTTTATTATAATTGGGAATATCACCTCATGAGATTAAGATAAGACTTTTGGTAAAAAAACATGATGGGAGTATTAGAGAAACCAATATTTATAGGAATATTCCTATTTTCATTAGTGTGATGGTCTTTTCTTGAAATATTATTATACCTCCCATAGTAGATTTTGATATCATTTTTTGTATGGATTTGATTTCATATTATCATACTAAATAGATTTAAAAGAAAAGAATATTTTTTCAATTATTTCACACCGTTGATAACCTCCCAAGAAGATGGGAAATTGATTAAATATGGTAGTGAATATTATCTAGATCATGTTGTTTAAAATAAATAAATAGTTGTACTAGTGAAATCCTAGTATTGAATTAATTTAAAAATTATTTTCCTAATAAATTTCCTTGTGTTGTTTCTAATTGGTATGTTTAATTTTCTATTGGTTTAGTGCCTCATTCTAAGACGATTCTAAACCCCCTTATCGAATAGGTCAAGTAGAACTTTTGGAATTGAAAAACTAGTTTCAAGAATTGTTTTATAGAGGTTTCATTTGACCTATAACTTCACCATGGGTGGTCCTATTTTTTTGAAATATAAGGATTGTTCCTTGAGACATTGAATTCATTATAGATCTTTTAATAAAATCTCGGTTAAGAAAAAGTAGCATTTTAAACAAATTTATGATTTTTTTATCAGCTCTAGGGAGATTAGTGTTTCTCAAAGATTGACCTAAGGTTTTATTACCATCATTATATGGTGAAGGAGGATGACATTCCGAAAAAACATTTTAGATGAGATTTATAGATTATGAGTTCTTATTTATTCCTTTTTGTTTATCTAATGAATCTACTCTAATTATAAATTTATGAATATTGTATTCCATTAGTTTTCGGATCAATTTTTAGTTTTGTTTATAGATTATATTTTTTAATATTCTAAATTCTGTGTGGAACTTGCAAGAAACATAAGGATTGTTTTTAAAACCATAAAAGATAATAAACTATATGAAATGTTGAGTAAGAGTGATTTTTTGTTGTAAAAAAAATCCTTCATTTCTCCTGTTGTTTCTAAAGATGTCATAACTTTTGACCCTCCTAAAAAAAGTTTTTTAATAGTGGTCAAGACCTACCAATTTCACAGTGATTTTTATTTTTTTGTATTAGTGGCTTATTGTCGAGGGTTTGTTGAAAACGTTTCTTGGTTATCTAGATCTCTAATAAATTTTATAAGAAAGGAGGTTACGTTTATCCAGACTGAAGAATGTGATGTTTTTTTAGTAATTGAATATAATATTGGTCAATTCCCTGATTTTAGACCTTCCATCTAGAAATGGTGATTTTTTTCATCTATAGTGATGATTCATTAAAAGTAATTGGTTGTGTCCTGACGTAGAATGATAAGTTAATTTCTTATACTTTATATCATTTGAGAACTCATGAGTTAAATTACCCTACACATGATTTATAATTAGATGTTATTATTTTTAGACTATAAATTTTGAGGAATCATGTGTATGGAGTGAAGTGTGAAATGTATACTGATCATAAACGTTTTAAGTATATATTAACACAAAAAATAGTTGAACATGATACAAAGAATATGGATGTAACTTATAATGTATTATTATTGCATGATTAATTATCATCTTAGAAAAAAATGTGTTTGATTCTTTGAGTAGAAAAAGTAATGCTACATTAACCAAGCTACATTTAGAACGTGACTCTTTGGTAACTGATTTAATGAATTATGGCCTATATGTTATCAATACGGGGAAATAATATATTTTGTGTCATGTTTTAATGTATTCAAACTTGTCAAAAATAATTATGTCAGATCATAAGTTGGATCAATATTTGGAAGAATTCATATAATCCCTTAAAAATAGTAAGTTTCATAATTTTAATATTTATGTAAAAAAAAATTTATGATTTAGAAAATATTATGTGTGCCTTGTGATTTAGAGTTAATTGAATAGTTGTTTCTTGGTGCTCAAATTTCTCCATTTTCCATTCATCCGGGTAGCACTAAGATGTACAGAGACCTTCGTGAGTATTATTGGTGGGAAGGAATGAAAATAAATATTTCTGAATTTATCATGAAGTGTTTCATTTGTCTATAGGTTAAAGAAGAATAATAGTTATCGAAGGGGTTGATTAAGCCTTTTTCAATGCCATAGTGGAAATGGGAGAGCATATCAATGGATTCTATGGAAGGATTTTTAATGAAATTTCAAGGTAATAATGATATTTTGGTTATTTTTTGTTAATTAACTAAGTATTTAAATATCTTTCCCTTTCGAGATATAAGGTCTTTAGATCATATTTCATGAATTTATCTAAAATATGTTCTCATGTTACATGGAGTTCCTCTCTGTATTTTATCAGACCACGATCTCGTGTTCACATCTAATTTTTTGAAAGGACTTTAGAAGTCATTGGTAATGAATTAAATTTCAATAAATTTTTTCATCCTCAATAAGATGGATAGTATAAGCCGAAGATTTATACCTTGAAAGATAAGATTCTATCTTTCTCAAGGGATTGTTAGGGTTATTAGGATTGACATATTTCTTTTGTTGAATTTTCTTATAAAAAAAGTTTTCATTCTAGTATATAGATGGAACCTTTTGAGAAATTATATGGAAAGTAGTGTTGAATACCATCATTTTGGTTTTATGTTGGAGGAAGGAAGTTGATGGGACTAGAGTTGGTAGAGGAAATATCAGAGAAATTTCAATTGATTCAGTGACACATGAGGACATATCATAGAAGGGAGAAACGTTATGTGGATAACAATAGGAGAGGTACTTATTTTGAGGTATTTTATCATGCCTTTATTATTATTTGTCCTTGGAAAAGTAAAATGTGTTTTTGTAAGAAGGTAAAACTGATTCCACGGTTTATTTGACCATATGAAATATTAGATAAAGTTGCATCAGTTGCCTACTGAGTGGAATTACCTCTATTTTTATCTGACGTAAACAACATATTTCATGATTCAATGTTAAGGAAATATTTTTAGGTTTCGAGAGAAGTAAAATCATGTGATGGTTCATGCCCAAATTTTATTTTTTTCATGATTGATGATCAATATGAGATCTACCCGATGATAAATGCCAAGATCAACAAAATTGAATCAATGAAAACAATGGATAGAATGTCGAAACTAGATGGAGGATTATCCCATATGATTTATAATTAATTTAATTAATTAAAAAATTGCCTTATTGGTATTATTTCTCCATTAATGTATTTAACAATAGATTTTCGTTGAAACATCGTTGCATTGCATGAATAAAGATCATATTACATCTAGTGGTGATCCACATGTGTTCCACAAATCTATGAATGTCACCATAGGAATATTTGGGTGCTATTATAGAAGATCTTATCACTTGTGATTTCTACCTTTGATCTCCAAGAGAACTTCTTCCAAAGCATTATCCTTGATCTATCTTGACTTTATAGTGGGCTGTGTAGGAAAATCACTCTTCATTCTTGGGTTCGTTCTTGGGGAATAGATCTCTCTAAGACATGATAAGATTCTCCAAATCTGTTAATCATAACCAAACAAAATAAATTTCTTCTTATAGAAAATAATATAATTGGGTCAATATATCTCTAGGAATATAAATAAATAATTTCACAAGTGAACTTTCTTATTTATTTAATCCCTATATAACCCCATGTCAAATAATAATAATATTATTATTATTTCTCAAAATATGCTTAACTTTCGAATTAAATTAAATATTATTTAATCAAATAATATTCAATATTTATTATTTCTCACTGAACCATTAAACTCGGCCCATTGTTCCTCTACAATATTTATTGGTCCTTCAATGATGACTATTTATTTAAGAAAAAATATCCCTTCATTATTCTCCAATAAATTTATAAATATTATATTCACTCAATATTAAATAAATATCTATTAAATATTCTTATCACATTATATTCTCTCGAATAATTGGTTACTGAATATATCTGTTCAGGGAAACATGAATTATTAATAAACCATGTGTAAGAATAATATTTAATAAACCTATTAAATATTAAATAACATTATTATTATTTAACTGAGATTCTGGATACACTTAGTGTATGACCCTATAGGCCTATTTCTAAGTGGAATTATTCAATGAAGTATAAATTTAAAGGTTAGAATCCAGAAACATGCCAAGGAACCTAAAGAGAAATAATTTAATTTCTCAACAACATAATACCTCATACAGATGATTATTATGTAGTATAATCCCTTTATCACTATATCTCTAATAAAAATGGTATTATGTTGATTACATCAACCTATGTGCTCGATTTCTCTTTCATTGAATTCCTAAAAATTGTACATTTATTTAGAAAACTATTTCCGTGTATTTATTTAGTCTATAACATTCCCATAAAAGGTCCTAAAATATCAACTTTCATTAATGAAAGGAAGGGAAAAGTCCTTCATTGCATTATTCATTATTTCAATATTACTTGTGACACACCAAACATATAATACCTTCCCATGAAAAGTTTTTGTCGCAATTTTCATCTATACATAAAATTACGGGACTCATAATACTCATTAATAATAATATCAAAGTCTAAGGATCAACAAACAAGTTTGAATATAGGAAAATCCAATGAAACATATAAATATCGATTTTCAAATGGCGGGTCTCATTTTAATAATATCCTACTAGATTTTTCCAAAGGTGTAAACCATGAGAAGGTGAATCAATGTCCTATTAGTATCCACACCTAATAGAATGTATCATATGTGTCCCTAAAATGATATCATCCAGCTAAAGAACATATATTTAAGAATATTTTCATTGCACTTATGGGTTCACATCATAGTAGGGAACTGCTATGACCTTTTAGTGAGACATCTACTCTTAGGAAATTATCCCATACAATATTATGAAAAATAATAATCATGATGTGATAATCAGTTTATTAATATTAAAAACTATAAATACATATTACCATAAAATTCACAGATGTTGGTTCTAGGGAACAAACTCAAATACAATCCAACTTTCGCTAGATCCAACTACGAAAAACCTTCAATATTCTATCTCTCGCATGATACTCCTAATTTTTTTGATATGGGTCTTTATTTAATGGTTCATCTACATTCCCTTTCATGGGTACTCTACCTACTAAAACATCACCCCTCTAATAAAAATCCCTCAAGAGGTGATACTTCTGGAGTCAGTGCTTTATCCATTTGGGTGACACTGACTCTTTTAAAAGAGACACTCTTGAGGTATTATCACAATGAAATTTAATAGGTTCTTTATTGATAGGCACCACTTCAAGATCATAGAAAAAATTTCGTATCCAAACGGATTCCACTATTGTATCAAAAGACACTATGTACTCAGACTCTGTTGTAGAATTAGTGACTACTGATTACTTTGAACTCTTCTATCTCACAGCTCACCCAATGAGATAGAAAACAAATACTAAATGTGACTTCAAATCATTCGGATCTGTCTGAAAACTATGATTACTATAACTTATGCTAACCAGCTTCACATCTACTCCATACACTAGTAATATATCCTTAGATCTTCTCAGATACTTAAGGATAGCCTTCATAGAAGACCAATGTTGTTCTCCTAGATCTTATTGATATCACCCTACCATGATCAATGCATAGGAAACATAAATCATATTACAGAACATGGCATACATGATTGATCCTATCATATAAGATTATGGGATCTTACTCATTCTCTCTTTATCCTATTGTGTTTGAGGAAACATTTTTTTATAATGACGAAACCATGTGAAACTATATCCAATCCCCTCTTGGATTGTTCCAAAATAAATCTATTTAGTATCTAGTCAATATATATACTTCCACTTAGTCCAATAAGCATCTTGGATCTATCATGAATGATCTTGATCTCTATAATATAGGCTACATCACTTAATTCCTTTAGGGAGAAAAGTTTTTTTAACCAATCCTTAACAGACTATAATATTGTAATTTCATTTCCAATAAGTAATATTCTGTCAACATATACTACTAGGATAATGATAGAATCCCCACTAAACCTCTTTTAAACACGTGGCTTCCATTAATTCTTAATGAAACCAAATTCTTTTATGAATTCATTGAATATAATGTTCCCGGACCTGGATATCTTCTCCAATCCATAAATGGATCTATGAAACATGAAAAATACTTTTGGCATCAATTAGAGTCACAAACCCTTCTAGTTTTATCATGTAGACAACTTCCTAAAGGTTCCCATTACGGAATATAGTTTTGAAATCCATCTTCCAAATCTCATAGTCATGGTAATATTCTATAGAAAGTATAATTCTGATTGATTAAACCATTACAACTAGAGAAAAAGTTTAATCGTAATCAATTCTATGACACTGTTTAAACCCTTTATCCACTAGCCTTACATTATATGTATTTACTCTACCTATCATGTCAAGTTTTCTCATGAATATCCATTTTCATGAAATGGTATTTACATTAACTGGTGCACTAACCAGAACCCAAAATTGGTTCTGATACATATAATCCATCTCATAATTTAGGGATTCTTACCATCTTGAAACTTATGATCTCTCTATTGCCTCTTTTCAGTAGATAGGTTCATCACTGTCAACCAATAATGAGTCACCATATTTGATTAATAGAATATCATATCTCTCTAGTTCTCTTAACACTCTTTCACTCATACACAATATTTATGTTTCAAGAGCTACTTATTCCATAAGGAACTATGGAATCTATTCATGTACCAACTCTTGTGTATCTTGATCATCAAATTCATCAAAGTCAATCTTCCTCCCACTATCATTTTTTGAGGATATTACCCTCTCAATAATGGTGGATTTTCTAGAGATATTAACTTTATTGCTTGGGGGATTTATAGGTAGAATCCCTTTGTTTCCTTGGGATACCCTATAAAGATGCACTTTGTGCCCCGTAGTTTTATTTTGTTTCATGAGAAGGCCTAAACAAACACCTTGCAACCCCAGACACATATATGTAACAAAACTAGATTCTTTCCACTCCATAACTCATTGGTAATTACATTTTCCTATTTATTTAGTACTTGGTTTAATGTGTATGTCTCAGTTTTTAATTCATATCTCCAAAATGATAATGGAGGATCCGCATGACTCAACATCAACCATACCATTTCTAATAAGGTATGGTTCTTCCTTTCACTAAAACCATTCCACTGTGAAGTGTAATTTAGAGTGAGTTTATATATAATCTCAAACTCCTATATAAATTCAATAAACTCTTGGTTAATATATTCACCACCTTGATCTAATCGAAGATTCTTTATGTTCTTTCTAAGATGATTCTCTACTTCATTATTAAATTCTTTGAATTTCTCAAAGGACTCAGACATATACATCATCAAGTAGATATATCCATATATACTCAATTCATTAGTAAATTTTATGAAATAAAAATATCCACCTATATATTCTACTATAAATAAGACACAAACATCAGTTGGTACTAATCCTAGAAGATTTGTGGCCCTATCACCCAGTCCACTGAATGGCGATTTGTTCATTTTTCCTTGAAAACAAGCATGAAATAATTCAAGTAGTTTTATATTAGATGAGTATAAATAGCCATATTAACATATATTTTTCAAATTATTTTCATTTATTTGACCAATATTGTGATATCACAATAGGGTGTTATATGAGTCATGTGAACATGGCTCATTGTCAATTTCAAATACTTGGTTTTCATAATTTAATACATAAATACCATTATTTTAATATTCCATATCATAACATATGTGGTCCTTATAAAATAAAATAAAAAATTAAAAACATGAAAATAAACACAACTACATCTAGGCACGATACAAAAATTATATTCTTCCTAACTGTTGGTACAAAATTACAATATTTTAAATCCAAAATCATTCATGTTGGAAATGAAAGGTGGTAGTCACCAATGGCAAGAGAAACCAGACTCACACCATTAGCATCTCTCAGATCCACCCCTCCCTTATATATCATTTGAAATAATATTAGATTATATATTTATATATATATGTGAGCGCAAAAAGATGTATCTAGTAACCAATTTGTAGATATTGAAAATTTTCACTCGACATT
Organism: Viscum album; assembly: GCA_963277665.1. Classification (NCBI taxonomy): domain Eukaryota; kingdom Viridiplantae; phylum Streptophyta; class Magnoliopsida; order Santalales; family Viscaceae; genus Viscum; species Viscum album. The sequence continues at coordinate 183,518,576 of OY728143.1, forward strand.
GAAAGAAAATTTAGCTTCCCCTTTCTTTTGGGTGTAGTTTCTCTTCCTGTGGTCTGGATTTCCTCGTGAAAACATAATGCCTCATTTTACATACCATGCCTTTGGATAATTATCTTCTTGGAAGTATAGTTATTGGTAGATTTACACTTTTTATAAATCTTGGGGCCCTTTTTCTTATTCTTAATTTTCTTATTCACCATTAAAATTGTGAGTCTATAATTCCCCATGTCCTTATCAACTTGGATAATTAAAGTAAGATGTATAGAACGAATCTTCACATTATCACTCATATTGTAATTAAAAATAAAAATGTATAAGGCCTTTGGATGTGATGAAATTATGAGATCTATATATAGCTCATCCTAGAATTTAATACCTAAGATATATAAGCATTCAAGGTAGCCAATAAGCTTGAATACATGAGGACCAGCTAGTGGAGACTCTCCAAGATTAGTTGTAAACAAAGAATTGTAGATATTTTACCTCTATTGTCTCTCCCACTATTTATAGAGGTATCAAAGCTGAGACATTGTGGTATATTCATCCATGTCATCATGTTTCTTAAAAATATCATTGGTCATGGATGATAGCATGAAACACTGAAAATCTACAGCATCATCCCGAATTTTCTCATAAAGAGTTAATTCGCTATCACTAGCCTATTTTATTGGTTCTTTAGTAATGGGTTATTCTTACACATATGATTGAAAATTATCTATTTTATTTTTAAAACTCTTTAAAGAAAATTGAGAACCCATGAAAGTAAAAAATACAAAGCTTAAAATACCTTAAGAAATATTTGAACCATTAAAATCTAATTTAATCCTATTAGACATATTCTTCCTTAATAAATTCCAAAAAAAGGTCATTTAACTCTATAGATAGATCATATTTGATATTTATCTCCCATATATAATTTCTTTTCATGGAGAAGGATAATTCATAAGTGACTTTTCCATTCTTATAAATTTGTGCTGGTGAGAAGGTTATCCTTATCACGTATGGATCACAATGATATGTTTGAATTTATTTTAATGTTGTTTATAAAAATAAGATGAGCATGATTCTATTACTTTATCTAATAAAATTTAAACAGATAAATAAATATAATATTTACTTGTATCACACTATTTTATCAAAACCCAGTAGCCCTAACTATTGGATTTAGAATATCATGTTTCTTAGACATTCCAGTAGAAATGATCCATATTCCCCTTATAATTACTCCAACATTCATTTTTCAAGAAACATGATATATTTAAAGTAGGAATTCCAAATTCCAACTGCATTAACACACATTTCCTTGATCTGTTGAGTGGACACCCCACTCCAAAAATCCATAAATTTGATTTCATCATCCCTTTCCTCTCATTTAGTCCAACTCCAACTTTGGCAGTCTACCCTTGATGTGAACTAAGTTAAGTCAACCCCAAAAGTCAATTTAAAATTCCTCGATAATTAAAAGCATCCCAAATTTGGTTGGTTAAGCACTTTGAGCTATTATTTTATTTTAACTGGGGTGGTAGAAGACTATACCAACATAATATATATTATTGAGGGATTTTATCCTTTTATGTGTAAATTGAAAATTATTATCTTTATCACAATCTTTTTAATATTAAGTGGGTTTAAATATGTAATTAATTATGTATTAGATAATATTTAATCATAATATAATTTATATTAGTTCTATATTTCATGGTCGTTTCTTTCATTAATTAATCTAATCTTGAAAAAAACAAGCACAATAAAATAAACATGAAAAATGACAAGAATAGAATAATCAACAGGTATGATCATGACCTTTTAAAAATGGTTATTTTTTCTAGTGGTTGATAAATTAACTATTGACCTACGTAAAACAACTTAAACCAACTAAGTTTTGTGTTACAGCTTTCCACTTGTACACCTATTTATCTCTCTTGGATTGGTTTCACCTCAGCTCCAAACATGAACTTCCTCTAATAGCTTGGGATCTCTATCCATTACATATGCTTTTACTCACACACAGGTGATGTGAAAAGGGTTTACTTAAATAAACTATGGGAACTTTGGCCCTTACATAATAAGAGTATATAAGGTATGAAGTACAACAATTTAATTTAATAATAGATTAAATTAAAACAATCACATATAAAGGTTTGGTCATTGAACATGATCATCCACATGTATGAAACCAATTATCTATTTACTACAACTAGCTTTCAATTAGTAATCATTATTATTTAATATAAATCACACTCAAATAAATTAATTGAATTATTTAATTAATCAATTCATTTATCTTAATTTTCATTTTTATTTTCTTGAGATTCTCATCCATCATAATTTAAAAAAAATTAAATATATTTATTTGAAATTAATTTTGTACATAAATGTAACTTAGAGGAAACCAAATGAATACCCAACTAAATCTAACCAAAATTTGTTATACTCATATAATACATTCTCTTATGACATATCGCATACCTACTGGAAAACTAACCTTTACCAACGGTTTGGAACCGTTAGTATAGGCCTCCAAACCGTTGGTATAGGCTATACCAACGGTTTGGAGAACCGTATCCAAGTAAGCCGTTGGGATAGATCTATACCAAAGGTTTTCCAAAAACCGTTGGTATAGGTAATATGAAATCTATACCAACGGTAATGGAACCGTTGGTATATAAATTCAAAAAATAAAACATCCGCTGGGATTTGATCCCAAGACCCCTCGTTTATAATCGAACGACTTAACCACTAAGCTAACATCACTTTTGTAAACATAATTTAATAAATATATATACGTATTATCATAATTATTTAAAATTTTGATTTATATAATGTTCTCGATTAGTAGATCTGGAAAAAAATTAAAGAACCTATCCCAACGGTTTTCAAAACCGTTGGGATACCCCTTTCCCAACGGTTTTCAAAACCGTTGGGATAGGTTTGGGTGGGTTGAATTTATTTAGGCCGAAGGTTGAAATGTTGGGTGGTTTTTCCCAACGGTTTTGGTGAACAGTTGGAAAATAGGCTCAAAAACACACCCTTTCCCAACGGTTTTGGTGAACCGTTGGGAAAGGTCACTCTTTCCCAACGGTTTTGGAGAACCGTTGGGAAAGAGGCTCAAAAACACACCCTTTCCCAACGGTTTTGGTGAACCATTGGGAAAGTTAAACCATTGGGAAAGAGTCTCAAAAACACACCCTTTCCCAACGGTTTTGGTGAACCGTTGGGAAAGAGTGACCCTTTCCCAACAGTTTTCCAAACCGTTGGGAAAGGTGGGGAAATCTATGGCTTTCCCAACGGTTTTGGTGAACCGTTGGGAAATGGTAGCTATACCAACGGTTTTTACAAACCGTTGGTATAGAAGTGTTGGGAAAGATCATCTTTCCAGCAGTATGCACGATTTATCACGTACTTCCATGACATATACCCTCAATCTAAGGATTACATGAATTCCATGATTTTTTAGTCACGTGTTATGCTTAAATACACATAGAGTAATAATTATAATATGAATCATATATAATATACAAATTTAAATATTATGCAGATATTAATTATATATATATATATATATTAAAACCCATCACATGGTGTGTCCTATCAATTTAATGAACGCACACAAGAACTTGTCGATATACTTTACACAAAATTATAAATTAATTTTAAATCTATATAATTTAGTAGAAGTGCACAGTGTGTACATATATCACATTTTATATGATGAAAATTTCATGGGACTCTATATTAAAATCATGCCTTGGAAAATTGGAGTACATGATGTGCATAAGAGACTACATGGAATGTGTTCTTTGAGTTACATGGTAACTAGATAGGTAGGTCATGTATGGTAACACACATTCTGTCTGTGACTCAAAGCGACAACACGCTATGTATATGGGATACACCTCATGTACTCCAGATGACCATGTGCCATGATGACACAGTCGATATATGGTTTAAGAAATAAATACATTGTGTGTCATCAATTCACACAGTTTGATTAATTTTCTAATTAATTATGGATGCATTGAATATAAGTACACTGTCATGACCCGTCCTCGGGGCCCGTGTCGTGACTACCCCAAGCCTGCCTTCCATAGGCCAGGGGCTGGCGACTAGCACCAAAGGCATAAATTCCGATAATTGGGAAGGCATTTTCTTTATAAAAGTAAACAAAACACCACAGAGTACAAGCGGAAGTAAAACACTAAGTACAAAGAGAAGTGTTGAAAGGTAAATGGGCCAGAATACAAACCCAAAAGAAAGTACAACTATAGCTGAACAAAGTATAACAGAAAAAGAAAACAATCAGATGGACGGAAGCGGTTCCTGGGTCGTCCTCTTCGGATCCTACCTGAAGGGTAGGTACAGATGGCGCAGCTCCTGGATCGTCCACCACAGATACTACCTGAAGGGTAGGTAAAGATAGCCTCCACAACACTCTCTCCTGTCAACCTCCTCCGAGTGTCGTCTTGCCGTGAAGTCCACCTCCGGATACTGACTCGTCATGTAGTCCACCTCCGGGTACTGACTCGTCGTGTAGTCTACCTCCGGGTACCGTCCAGTCCTCGAACACTCGGCCTCCGTCAGCACTGCCCGTCGTCTGCAACCAACACAACGAGGTGCGGGCATAGCCCGTGCAGGGGTGAGTATAACAATACTCATTAGGGACCCCGAGACCCTCAAGGTCTCACTAAAACCAACAAGGATAACCACAAAGAAGATCTCAACAGATAACCTCTACTTTGGTATATGCCCATACATATACCTAAGTTATAAAGTAACCCGTCTCAATCATGAGGAAACACAAGGATTAGACTCAGCTCAAACCAGGATTTTCATTATCGAAACCGTAACTGCTGAAGAGCCCCGTCTCTGGAGTGTACAGTAGTCCTGTCACGACTCCGAGATACTGCTCACTAACCTAAGACTGCTGAGGTACTCCTCATGTCGAGTACTGTGGGCCTGCTGCTACAACCAAGCGCTTCCCAGCATGGGTTTGCCGCTACAACCAAGCGATCCACCTCATAGCCTCAAGAGGTACTCCTTCTGTTGAGTACCGCGGGTCTGCCGCTACAACCAAGCGCTCCTCTGTCGTGGGTCTTCTGCTACAACCAAGCGCTCCCCCTTATAGGGTCCATAGGTACTCCTTCTGTTGAGTACTGCGGGTCTGCCTCTACAACCAAGTGCTCCTCCGCCGTGGGTCTGCCGCTACAAAAAAGTGCTCCCCCTTATAGCCTCCAGAGGTACTCCTTCTGTTGAGTACCGCGGGTCTGCCGCTACAACCAAGCGCTCCCCACTGGGCTATCCAAAACACACCGAGTCGATTGGTCAAGCAGTAGTCAGGTCTCAGCTGGCTACATGGTCTCCGTATTCCGCACGCTCGTCTCCGGGAGGGTCCGCTCCACGAGCTGCTGGTCGATAATACAAGTATCACAAGGTTCCACAAAGAAGTATATCAATGGACTTCCTCATCACAGGGGTCTCAACGCAACAGACGGCGAGTCAATCGGACGCCCGGTCTGTGAGTTACTAGACTTTTCGTCCCAGGGGCCCGGTTGGTTTCATGTGCGAACCAACCCGGCCGTATATCAACTGTACCCCGAACTCCCATAGGGTATACTCAAAGGGACCATTTCTCAACGTGATCACCAACGACGCTGACGGTTCGTCAAACGGACGTCCAGTCTGAAAGATATCAGCTTTTCTGTTCCAGGGGCCCGGTTGGATTTTGCGTACAATCCAACCCGGCCACTATCCAACAGAAACCAAAACTCAGGTGAAGTATGCCAAAAGTTCCGTCTCATCAAGAGGAACTCAACGAGATAGACGACGCGTCAATCAGATGCTCAGTCTGTGAGTTATTGGCTTTTTCGTTCCAGGGGCCCGGTTGGTTTCGTGAGCGAACCAACCCGACCGCACTCCGACGACATCCAAACCTCGAGCAGAGTAAGCCAAAAGATCCATCTCACTTAGAGGAATCCATCAAAGTCGACGGCATATCAATCGGACGTCCGGAGCTCAAGATATGAGTGTTTCCGCTCTGAGGGCCCGGTTGGTTTCGTGTACGAACCAACCCGGTCGAACCCCAAGTATTCCGAAACCTTGGGTGTAGTATACCGAAACGACCGTCTCGATCCAAGGATCTCATCTCCGCTTTTGACGCATTGTTCGAAGGCCCGTAGCCCAAGATATGGGTGAAAAACCAAAGGAGTCTGAAAACAGGGGGTCTGGGCCCCACCGATCCGGCCTGACCCCCCCTGGGTCAGCCCGAACCGGGTCGACCCGACCCGGGTCTGGGTCTGACCCGGTTTGGTGCGACCTGGCCCGGTCGGGGCGGCCCAGCCCGGCGGGTCGGCTCGGCCCGGCTCGGCTCGGCCGAGCGGCCGAGCGAAGGAACCGCGGCCCTCGTGCGGGGGCCGCTCCGCAGCACCCGGACACGGCATGCCGGCCGCGTCCCGCCTCCCGGTTCTACGTGACCGCGGAACCGCCTCGCCGCCGCGGCTTCATCCGCGGCGGGTTTTGCTGGCGGCGCGCCGGCATGAGATTCCGCGGACCACCGGAGGCGCTCCGGTGGTCCGTTTTACGTGCGGTCTTCGCCAGTGGTCCTCCCGGGACCCGACCTTCACTGCAAGGCCCTAAAATCTCCCTTGAGGCCCCGTTTTCCATCGCCCGCCGTTCCACACACTAAGAATGAGAAATAATGCGATGGTTGCGGACTTGTTCGTTGGTCCGCACCCACCGCGTTAGCGGTTTGAAACAACACCATAATATTTCCCTTCAATTTGATAAACCCCGAACCGCAATAATAATCCACGGACCAACTTGTTAATTAGTTGGCACGCATTCATTCCTTGAAGGGAAACCAACATGGAGTATTATCATTTTCAAAACAACCCCTACCTCAACGTCGTCGTCGGACGCGAGTTCGTCACGGAATTGACCGTCGCGGAAGAAAAGGATCGCCGCGTCGCGGAAGGGCGTCGCTGTCACGCGGTACTCGGCGTCGCGCAGAAAAACTTTTCTTTGTCGATTGAAGATTGTCGTGGGGTTGGAACGTCGCAGAAGAAGCGTTGCAGAGGGAGAATCATCAACGTCAATCTCCGGGGGTCTGGCGTTCTTCGTCGTCCTTCGTCGGAGACCGGCGTTCTTCGCGTTCTTCGCGTTCTTCGTGTTCTTTGCGTTCTTCGGATTCTTCACGTAGGAGGGTGAAGATCTTTAGAGATTCTCCAAAGGTCTAATACAACAACCAGATAATAAAATAAGTCCTCATCTTATTTTATTATCAACTGAAGAATTTGAAAAACAATGATAAGTAACAAACAATTAATTCATAGAATTAATTGCAACGAACTAACCGCCCATTTAATAGGGGCATTAAGAATTTAGAAAATGCGTCAGTTGACTTTCGTTTAATAGGGGTTTTCGCGGGTGCGTTACTTAGCGGAAAAGAAAAAGTGGGGCTCGTGTGGGCCCCAACTCACAAATATCCTACCAAGAGGGTAGGATATTTTGGGTTCCACCCTATCCCCTTTAACTCAGCTTAAGCAGCTTTAAGTGGCTTTAAGCGGCTTTAAGTGAAAATAAAATAAAGTTTGTCGTACCACGTTATTTTATTTCTTAACTTTAAGCCCAAAAATTTAAAAACCACACTCGAGCAAACACAACTCCAGAAGAGGCGTTTCTAAGCAATTATCGGCGCTACAATTTCATCGGTGCCCTCAGAATTTGATTCCGAGCACCGGTTCAAAAGTTAGAAAAACCCGCTCGTTCATTCACTGAACGTACCCGAGCCCAAACCTCGGAAAATGATTCCGGGCACACCAGGCCTCGGAATCAGGCACCGTCAGAAACTGCATTCTTGTAAAATCCCAAAGAAAATTTACAAAAAATTCCCCTTGAAATTTCCGGGTCTTTACATTACTCCCACCACAGGGCTTTACGTCCTCGTAAAGCTTTAACACCAACTAGAGTCACAAAAGCGGTACAGAGCACGCATCTGAGCCTTCTGCTCCCATGTGCTCACCTGGAGGTTCCCGTACTGCCAAAGAAAGTGCACCTGAGGAATCGTCCACCCTCATAGGACCACCCCTGTCGATCCTCGATCCCCACTGGAACCTCCGTGAAAGTCACCCCATCACCATCATCCAGCTCCCCATGGTCGATGATATGCGAAGGGTCGAGCACGTATCTCCTCTACTGAGATACGTGGAAATCGTCGTGCACCTGGTGTAACTGAGGTGGATGGGTCAAGCAGTAAACCACTCCTCCTACCCAACTGAGGACTTAAGAAGGTCCACTGAACCTCGGAGATAACTTTCCGCCTTGGCCACATCTCCATAAACCTCGTCGAGGTGAGACCCGTATAAGGATGTGATCGTCATCCTCGAACTCTAGAGGTCTCCAATTCCTGTTAGAACTGAAACTCTAAATAACTGCTTCCATGAGGGTAAGGTTGACTGAATCATGAGTGATCGGTCACACCCTCCTGTGCATGAGTTATCCTATGCTGCCTGGGGTTTCCTTTTCGTCGACCAAGGAAAACCCATCCCAACGTCTTAGTTAAACCACAACCTTTTTGCCTAATACCTTCAATTTGTGTATGAATTGGGATTGCCCAGTCCATACTCAAACCAACGTCGTAAGGCCTCGATGCTGCCACCAAGAGATTCCAACTGAAACTCTCGCCTTGAGGGTCTGACCACACCGTCGGTGTAAGTGTGATTATCGAGTCTTCTCCCAAGGTATCTCCAGATAAGAGGGTCAAGTCTACGGCTTACCGGAAACTCTAGGTCTGGGACAAGATTTCTGAATGCGATGAATGATTCATATCGACGTCTGTTACTACATCAGCTAATAGTGGACACAGACCGTCCCTTGAATCATTTTAGAGCCATTGGGTCACAGTCCTTGACCGCATGCAGCCGCACTCTTCCTCCACCCTCCAACTCCAAGAGCTTCGCGGGGATAACTAAGGTGGGTGGTTGTAGCATGTTAAGATGTACACCACCTCATGCTTCTCTCCAAGATCTACCTCCACGTCTGCCGCTTCGTAGACTCATCTCTATTTAAAGCTTCCTCTTCTTGAAACATTTAACACGCCCGAGTCTCTAAGACTGGCACTGGTTTCCTGTTTCTTACTGCACTGTACAGTCTTCATCCGCTCCTGGATGATCTGCACCTTCTTTGCCTACGATCAGGAAAAGCTGCTAAAATTTCTCCTTTGCTGAAAAGACAAACCCGGTCTCATCCCCCATGGATGAACCACGCACATTTCCTAATACAGTCAATCCTGACATGAAGGATGCATTCATGCCATGGATGACGTCGTAAGGATTCGACGTAACTACTAAGATATCCAATTGTCACTCTCGCCTCAGAGGGTCGAGTCACACTGTCGGCATCAGTGTGAGGTTACTGGGTCTCCTCTAGTAGGAATCTCGAAAGTGAGGGTCAATTCAACAGTCTTAACCAGGACCACTCAGTATCAACCAAAAAAAAGGACAGGAAAGCAAACATCACAAAGATAAGTGTCTTTTTTTTATTGCAGCTCATAGTCAAAGACACGAATACAACAGAAACATGGAACTAGAAGTACAAAGGATGTATCCACTAGTTCCTCTTCTGTCAACCTGCTCCCGGAGCTCTACTGCCATGTCCACTGCTCAGCTATTACTCAAGCACCCGCCGCTGCTTCTGCCTCGGTGGCTCCTCCAAATCCTGTGGATCAACTGTACGAGGAGTCGGACAGTCACGTGCCAGGTGACCCTTCCCGCCGCATTCATAACACTTCCGGCTCCTCGTACGGCTGGCTCTGGTCCTCTTGGACCTCTGCATCATCTGTCTACTACCCACAGATGACTCGGCTACTGATCGAAAACCCTTCGGCAAAGGAAGATGCTCATTTACACGCTCGGGGTGTAGAGCTACTAGCACAAACTCCACCCTGAAGAAGGTCTCGAAGTCTTCCCATGCAAAGGTCATACCGTCGCAAAACTGGAACAAGTGGCTCCACCACTTGCCTGCTGCTGCCTGGAGAAGGCTGGCAGCAAAGATCACCGTGAAGTCTGTTGGCGTCCCCACTAGCCTGAAGACTCTCACCACAGCCTCCAGCCAATCCTCAGCCGCCTGCGGGTCCGTCTCTCCCCGAAACCTGGGTGGCCTCTGGCGCTGGAACTCGTGAAGTGCACTCAAGTGGCGTGAATCACCTACTGCTAGGGCTGGTGGCATCGGTGGCCCAACGTATGGTAGTACCGCTGGTGCCTCCGCTGGTGCCTCAACTGCAAGAGGTCCATGTACCGAAGCCTCGTCGCTCGGCAGGCTGTCAGTACGCACATCCCTCTGGGCTGTAGCTGGTCGTCCGAGAAAAGGCATCCTGAAAGAAACAACGTGACACAGTCAAACGATTATACCTGGTGAGATGACCTGGTTTGAGATGACATTTAAAAACTTCTGGAAACACACACGTAATCAGTGTTTTCGTGCACAGAGTCGGAAATCGGTTGTCAGGGTCCTGGTGTATGGATACGTCGGCCGCCCGCACCAACACTGGACTCCCTGAACTGAAAACCACACTCGGTACTTTTAACACTATTGCTTCACAGAAAGGAAAAAAAGATCAGAGTCCCAAGTTCTTTGGTAGAACCGAAATCCTCTGATACCAATTTGTCACGACCCATCCTCGGGGCCCATGCCGTGACTACCCCAAGCCCGCCTTCCATAGGCCAGGGGCTGGCGACTAGCACCAAAGGCGTAAATCCTGGTAACTGGGAAGGTATTGCCTTTATAAAAGTAAACAAAACACCACAGAGTACAAGCGGAAGTAAAACACTAAGTACAAAGAGAAGTGCTGAAAGGTAAATGGGCCAGAATACAAACCCAAAAGAAAGTACAACTACAGCTAAACAAAGTACAACAGAAAAAGACAACAGCTGGAAGGACGGAAGTGGCTCCTGGGTCATCCTCCTAGGATCCTACCTGAAGGGTAGGTACAGATGGTGCAGCTCCTGGATCGTCCACCACAGATCCTACCTGAAGGGTAGGTACAGATAGCGTCCACAACGATCTCGCCCGCCAACCTCCTCTGAGTGTCGTCTCGCCGTGAAGTCCACCTCCGGATACTGACTCGTCATATAGTCCACCTCCGGGTACTGACTCGTCGTGTAGTCTACATCCGGGTACCGTCCAGTCCTCGAACACTCGGCCTCCGTCAGCACTGCCCGTCGTCTGCAACCAACACAACGAGGTGCGGGCATAGCCCGTGCAGGGGTGAGTATAACGATACTCAGTAGGGACCCCGAGACCCTCAAGGTCTCTCTAAAACCAACAAGGATAACCCCAAAGAAGATCTCAACAGATAACCTCTACTTAGGTATATGCCCATACATATACCTAAGTTATCAAGTAACCCATCTCAATCATGAGGAAACACAAGGATTAGACTCAACTCAAACCAGGATTTTCATTATCGAAACCGTAACTACTGAAGAGCCCCATCTCTGGAGTGTATAGTAGTCCTATCACGACACCGAGGTACTGCTCACTAACCTAAGACTGCTGAGGTACTCCTCCTGTCGAGTACTGTGGGCCTGCTGCTACAACCAAGCACTTCCCACCATGGGTCTGCTGCTACAACCAAACGCTCCCCCTCATAGCCTCAAGAGGTACTCCTTCTGTTGAGTACCGCGGGTCTGCCACTACAACCAAGAGCTCCTCCGTCGTGGTTCTGCCACTACAACCAAGCACTCCCCCTTATAGCCTCCAGAGGTACTCCTTCTGTTGAGTACCACGGGTCTGCCGCTACAACCAAGAACTCCTGCGCCGTGGGTCTGCCGCTACAACCAAGCGCTCCCCCTTATATCCTCCAGAGGTACTCCTTCTGTTGAGTACTGTGGGTCTGCCGCTACAACCAAGCGCTTCCCACTGGACTATCCGAAACACACCCAGTCGATTGGTCAAGCAGTCGTCATGTCTCAGCCGGCTACACGGTCTCCGTATTCCGCACGCTCGTCTCTGGGAGGGTCCTCTCCACGAGCTGCTGGTTGATACTACAAGTATCACAAGGTTCCACGAAGAAGTATCTCAAAGGACCGCCACGTCACATAGGTCTCAACACAACAGACGGTGCGTCAATCGGACGCCCGATCTGTGAGTTACTAGCCTTTTCGTCTTAGGGGCCCGGTTGGTTTCATGTGCGAACCAACCCGGCCGTATCTCAATTGTACCCCGAACTCCCATAGGGTATACTCAAATGGACTGTTTCTCAACGTGATCACCAACGCCGCTGACGGTTCGTCAAACGGACGTCCGGTCTGAAAGATATCAGCTTTTCTATTCCAAGGGCCCGGTTGGATTTCGGGTACAATCCAACTCGGCCACTATCCAATAGCAACCAAAACTCGGGCGAAGTATGCCAAAAGTTCCGTCTCATCAAGAGGAGTTCAACGAGACAGACGGCGCGTCAATCGGATGCCCGGTCTGTGAGTTATTGGCTTTTTCATTCCAGGGGCCCAGTTGGTTTCGTGAGCGAACCAACCCGACCGCACTCCAAAGACATACAAACCTCGAGTGGAGTAAGCCAAAAGATCCGTCTCTATTAGAGAAATCCATCAAAGTCGATGGCACGTCAATCGGACGTTCGGAGCTCAAGATATGAGCGTTTCCGCTCCGAGGGCCCGATTGGTTTCGTGTACGAACCAACCCGGCCAAACCCCAAGTATTCCGAAACCTTGGGTGTAGTATACCGAAACGACCATCTCGATCCAAGGATCGCATCGCCGCTGTCAACGCGTCGTTCGGGGGCCCGTAGCCCAAGATATGGGTGAAAAACCAAAGGAGTCTGAAAACGGGGGGTCTGGGCCCGGCCCGACCCCCCTGGGTCGGCCCGAACCGGGTTGACCCGACCCGGGTCCAGGTCCGACCCGGTTTGGTGCGACCCGACCCGAGCACAAACCTCAGAAAATGATTCTGGGCACACCGGGCCTCGGAATCAGGCGCCGTCAGAAACTGCGTTCTTGTAAAATCCCAAAGAAAATTTAGAAAAAAATTCCCTTGAAATTTCCCGGTCTTTACATACACATCATGTAACTCTGGTTACATGGTGTGTACTCCTGTTTTATTAGTCCAGAATCCATAGCCCCTATGGATGAGATCCTCAATTTTATTTCACTCATAAAATTATTCATTTTTATTGGATCTTTGAGAAATGAATTAGAATTAAGAAGATATTGTAATTCATATTAAAAGAACGATTATTATTAAATTAAAAACTAAATGAAAAATATGTAAATCAATCAATTGTAGTTAAATAATTATTAATAATTTTGTGACCACTCTACTACCACTTGTAGGTTTTAGGCATAGTGTAATTGTGTGATGGTTTATGACCAACTTTGATTTTTTTCATGATCTATGGTCAATCCGAGATTTACCCAATGGTAAACATCATGATCAAAAAAATTGAATCAATGAAAGAAAATAATGGATGAAATGTCAGAACCAAAGGGAGGATCATAACATATTATTTATAATTTATTTAATTAATTAAAGGATTGCCTTATTGGAATTATTTCTCCATTGATTGATCTTAAAACAGATCTATGTTGCATTGTCATTTCGTTTTGGGAATCAAGAGAAAATTCCCTCTAGAAGTGATTCACATGTTTTCCCAAAATCTTTGAATGTCACCGTAGGAATCTATTTGTGCTATCACAGTAGATCTTATCACTTGTGTTGTACACATTTGATCTCCATGAGAAACACTTCCAAAGCATTCTCCTTGATCTCTCTTAACATGAGTGTGGGAGGTGGAGGAAGATCACTCTTTGTTATGGGAGAAGGTGTCTCTCTAGGGATTGATAGGATTCTCCAAATATGTTGCACATAACCAAAAAAATTAATTAGCTATTATATAAAATAATATAATTAGGTTTATATATCACTAGGGTCAAAAAAATATTTAAAAAATTTCCCTTTATTATTTATGTATTTCCTACAGAACCCCATGTCAGATAATAATATTATTATTTTTATATCTCCACTTCCACTTAACTTGTGAATTAAATTAAATATTATTTATAAAATAATATTCAATATTTATTATTTCTCACCAGACTACTAAACTTGGTCCGCCATTACTACACAATATTTATCAGGCCCTGAATAATGACTATTTATTTATTAAATAAATATCACATTATTACTCTCCAACAAATAAATAAATATTATATTCACAAAATAGAGAATAAATATTTATTAAATATTATACTCACATTATATTCACTTGAATATCTAGTGATGGATATAAGATCAAGAAAACATGAATAATTATTAGACCATGTGTGGGAATAGTATTTGTTAAACTTTCTAAATAATAAATAATAATATTTTTATTTAACTGAGATTTTGGATACACTTAGCATGTGACCATCTAGAACTCTTTCTCAATATCATTAGGTTAAGAATCCTAAATCAAAGTCTAGCATCTAGAAACAAGCCAAGGAACCCATAGATAAATAATTTAATTTTATAATGATATAATACCTCATAGAGATAATTACTGTGTAATATAACCCCTTTATCATGATATCTATAGTCAAACAAGTTTCATGTCGATGACATAAACTTATGTTCTTGATTTCTCTTTTTTGACTTCTTTAAAAATGACATTTCTTAAAGAACACCATGGACATGGATTTCTTTAGGCTATATAATTTCAATCAAAGGGCATGAGATATCAAATTATGTTATATAATGTAAGGGTAAAATCCATTCTCATGTTATTTATTGATGAAATATTACTCGTGACACACACAACGTATCCTACCTCTCGAAAAACATATATTGTCATAGTTTTTGTCAATACTTAAAAGTGTGTGACTAATGTGGCCATAAAAACACATGTTTTGTCACATCCTTTTTAATTAATTTTAATTAATTTAGCTGCTTATTTTAACACTTTTTAATAAATAATTACAATTATGATATTATATAACTAAATTTATTAATTTATCAATTTTTACAAATAATTGTGCGTTATAAGCTTTAAAATAGTTAATTTATTCCTTACATTAATTTAATAGTATTATTAATTTTTATTCAGTATGGTATCTTTGTCTACATATCTTATAATTTAACATTAATTAATTAATTAAGTCTGCATTAGAATATGATTAACTTAATCTCGATTTAATATTTCATGTATCAAAAATAAATTATCATGTCTTTTGATAATTCATTAATTACTAATTAATGTTTTGAAACAAATTAAATTTACTCATAATTTATAATTTTAAGTTTCTACTCAATTAAATTATTCTATAAGATGATAATAAACTGTTTGTGTTAATTAATTTAGTTTTTTATATCATAAATAATTTAACTTTGTTATTTAAATGTTTAGTGTCACTTTAATCATTAATTAGTTAGTTTCTTTTTAACTTTAGTTTTAATTTTCTAGGAATTTAATTTTTACTAATTGTAGTCGTTAATAATTTAACATAAGTTTAATTGGTTTTATAAATTTATTAAAGTTTATGTTGCAATTATGTTTTCAATTGTTTTAGTTAATTTTTAGTTTCAATTAATTATTATGATCATTTTTTTAATTTAAGTTTTAACTTATTTTTTTTACTATGTTTATTTTGTAGGTTCGCTGTTTTATCCTGGTCACGGTCACGGTGTCTCCGTGCACCGGTCTCCTCACGGTCTCACCGTGTCTTTGACAGACTCATTGTAATCCAACTAACGGTGGCACTATTTCTGTACATTACTGTCTCACCGTTTCTCTTCCTTTACTATCTCACCATGACTCCCTCACCCTGTCACTATTTCTTTCACATTTCCTTGGCACCATGACTTCCTTGTGGTGCCACCACGAACTGGCTTCTTCTCCCTATCTTTGCCATCGGTTTCAATCTGCTGACCTACCGTGATATTCTATCATGTTGTCTCACCATTTTATCCTCTCACCGTAACCTCACGGCCTCACTGTGAAACCTCCTACACAGCCCATGTATCCTATTTGCGGTGCCATAACAAAACTTCCAAAGTCTCACCATTTTTTTTCTATCATTGATTCTGGACTCACCGATACAAACCTTTTTTATCTGCTTCACTTCCCTTCACCTTTGGTGCCACCCTCTATTTCAATCCATTCACACACTCACTCCGCACAAACCCATTATCCATTCTCTCCGCTTCATCACCAAGAACGGCACCTCTTCTCCTCTTTCAGGGTCAAACGCCACTGAAAATCAAACATTTTTCAGTTTCACAGGAGAATTTCAATCTTCTCAAAACAGACCGAGCCTAGCCGTTGTTACTTTTCTGAGTTGAGTTTCTTTGTTACTACAACCTGGTGAAGAAGCGAAGAGAAGAGGATGTTGTCGTCGACGCCGCACCGCCTGTTAGAATAGAAGTCATCGACAAGGGAGCTTGAAGGGAAGATTGAGTGAGAAGTTAATTTTTTCACGTTGTCGCACCTTCTTGGAGGAATTGGCTCAATTCGCTGGTTTTAAGGAGATGAAGTGGCTGGACCCCTTCGCTGCTTTCCTCTCCAGGAAGAAGAAGCTCACCGCCGGTACTGAGGAGCTGGAGGCCATCGCGCCGTGCTAGAGATGTCGAGGTCACCGCATAGCTAGAGGCCTCTTCTTGGTTTAGCACCGATGAATTTTCCTCCCCCTAGGGTTGTGCCGAGATTTGGGGGGGGAGTTAAAAAAATCAATTAATTAATTTAAAAAGAATAATAATAAATAATGAACTAAAATAAAACTAAATCAAAATCATAGATTTAAATATCACTAAATCAAAATTTTAGACCTTAATAATTACAAATTTATTCATAAACATTTATTAAATATGAGATAACTAATATTTATAAACAAAATTATCAAGTTTAATTTAATTTAAATTAAACTTTATTTAACTAGATTAACTACTTTATAAGTTTAATTTAAATTCAATGTTTCATATTAAATAATTGTTTTATAATAAATTAATTAAGATACAAATTAATAATAATCTATAAATAAAATTGTTTTTTAATTTTAAACATTTGAATTATATTACGACTTCTCTAATAGATTAAGTAAAATAAATAAATTAATTAAATAATGTAATTTTTAATACTCTAATTTAAGAGTTTAATTAAGTTATTATAACTAATTTCAAATAAATCTTACACTAATTAAATAACATTATTAATAATTATAAGTTAAATATTTAATGATTTTACCTTTTATAAGATTTAATAATCATAATAATAATAAATAATAATTATTATCAATTATGTTTTTTATTAATTTTCTTGAGTTAACTTTTGTCTTAGAGTTTTAACTACTTTATTTAATTAATCTTTTGTGGAGGTTCATTCCAAAGTTGTAAACACATCTATGTGCATGCAACTAACTCATCCAGAGTTAGTTACGTGAGTAAAACTCACGTGACGTGCCTGTCACGGATTAAACGCACGTGTACGGTACGTTTGCGAATAACACATAATGTCGGTTGAAGGCAATCAGTGACATGCAGTAGATGACGGAGGATATAAAACAGAGCAGCAGCAGAATTTTGAAGAGGATGATTCATTCGACGAACACACCATTTCGAGAGAGAGGTCTTTCAGGAGATAGCAGATCGGCACTAGAAACGAGCTGGAGGCCTTGGAGCCCGAGTGCAGAGTAGTTTTAGGGGAGTTCTTCTCTCGTGTTGGAATTCTTGTACTCTGTTTTAGTATGTTTTCATTTTCTGTATTGGTAATATACATGTTTTCTAGCTAAATGATATAGTTTGGGGATAAATCAAAGTTCCACTGGTTATCTTTTTACTTTCGTTTTCACTTATTCATTTCAATGAATTCAGTATCATTCGGCGAGAATGATGCTGAGTTCATTCAATTTCTTTTCACCACTAGAATTTAATTTTCAAAAAACTCCACAATAAAATCGGTGAGATTGATCATGGACACATCTTTTAAAAAAAATCACAATTACTTCGGGACTTACAGCGAGTTCGTCCTGTTGTCATTATCTTTTCGAACTTTTCACAGTTGATTTGTTTTGGAGTGGCGAACTCCAAAATCAATCAGCACGTGTGACTTAACTCTTGGCGAGCGAGATAAGTCACTCTCTTTATAGTGGTGCAAATAAGTAACTTTAAAGTGAGTCGGAATACTTTTAAAACCAGTAGAATTGATACTTTTCCCCAGGCAGTTTACTTGATTGTTCACTTATCAGCATTTTATATCTCTGTTTCTTACTCTTTTTAGTTTCTTTCTTGTTTCATTGTCATTGAGAACAAAAACTCAAAAAGACTATGTGAGTCATCTGTGCACAAATAATAAAAAAATAAAAAAAATAGAAAATTTATCCCACTACTAACAATAGTGGGATATTTTGAAAGTTTTTAGAAGAATATTGGTCAAATTCGCCTTCTCTGTGGGTTCGACCCTGCATGACACATATATTGTAGTTAGTAGGAATATAAATATTAAACTTTGACTAGATTCAAATATGGTTTAGGTCAAGTCTTTGGTGTCGTTGCTGGGGAAGGCACGAGCCATTATTTTCTAAAATAATTTAAATAAAACATATAAAAAACACCAAAAAAATTGAAAATTTTAAAACTGTAAAAAAAAAAAAGAAATCTCCTTCATTTACTTCTGTATTGCTACTGTTTCTTTTATTACTGAACTCCTATTAGTTCTTCTATTGTGCTACTTTGAACAGTTTTACAATTTTTTTTAGCAGAAAATAATTCATTGTTACAGTAGAGTTTTCAATATTTGAATTAGACAAACATTTATCTATTTTTTTTAAAAAAATCATTGAAATGGAGAATCAGGATAATAGAGTTGATCAAAACATGAATGTTCCACAGCCTGTAGTTTCGTCCCTTCAGCTACCTAGACTTAGGGAATTTAAAATTTCAATTGTATCGAGTAACCCATATTGTATTAGGTTGACCCCTAGGTCTAGGAACTATGAAATTAAATAGTCTCACCTTTCTCAACTTCCTTCATTCAATGGTCTTCCAGGAGAGGATTCGCTTGAGTTCATTAGAGAGTTTTATAGTTCTGTATAACAAATACCACTGAGAGAGCTTTGTGTGGAGGAGTTTACATTGAGGTTGTTTCCATTTTGTCTGAAGGGGAAGGCTAGTACTTGGTTTCAGAACTTAGGTGAAGAAATTTTTGAGACCCGGGAAGAGGTGTTTACTGCCTTTATATCAAAATTCTATCCTAGAAACACCACCTCTGAGGTTAGGCAAAAAATTACTGGGTTTTTCTAGGATGAGGGAGAGTTATGTCATGAGGCATGGGATAGGTTTAGAAGTATGCTTAGACAAAGTCCCAATCATCAGTTTTCTCCCCATTTACTCATAGAAACCTTCTATAATTCTCTCACCCCTTACAACCAAAATTTAGTTGACCAATTCTATGGGGGTGACTTTTCTGACTCCACTGCTGATGATCTAAAACTTGTGTATGACAAGCTTGCTCAAAAATATCAGCACAAGTGTTCTAGGAAGAGAGTTGTCCATAGAGGTGAAGACAATCCTCAGGCATCTGTTGTTAGTGATAGGGTCTTAAGGGAGCAATGTAATCATTGTGGGATGTTCGATCACACTCATACATGTTGTCCTAATTTTGATCTCCCTGTCCAGTTTGATGAGAGTTCCAAATTTGTAGATTTTAGATGTATGAACCAAGTTACAAATGATCAATACTCCAATCAGTACACTTCTAGTTATCAAAATCACCCAAACTTGTCTGGGAAAGAACAAGGTGTCCTAAAATAGACCACTGTCCCTAACTACCAATCATACCCTAAAATTTTTAACTCAAATAAATATGAGGGTGAATCTTCTAATTCTCAAGGGGAGTTAAAGGGGTTGTTAAAAGAAGTTTTGGGAGAAATCAGTTCATTTAGGAAAGAAACAGATGGTAAGATTCACAATTTAGAACATCAAATAATTCAAATGGATAAGGATCAAGGCGATAAGGGAAAGGGAAAGCTTCCCAACACATCAATTATTAATCCAAGAGAGAATATCATGGTTTTAACCACTAGATCTGGCCTTCAAACCCAAGAAAAAGTTACGCTTCACTCTGGGAAAACTAAAACTGATGAGAAAACTGAATCTGAAAAGAAAAGTCTTTTTGATACAGAATCTGGTAATATGGACTGTTTTGTTCAACCTAAACAGAATGTTGAATCTACACCTGAAAATTTTCAAGTATCGAGGAGGATGAAGTGGGAATTAATTAATGAAGAAAATAAAAACAATGGAATTGAGGAGAAGGAGAATAATATACCTGTTCTTAAAAATTATGCCCCTCCCATTCCCTTCCCTGAAAGAATGAAGAAGAATAATGAACCTGATTATTTTCGATTTCTTAAAATGATTCGAAACTTTAGTATCAACATTCCATTTGTAGAATCCTTAGATAAAATTCATTCATATGTTGCTTTTACCAAAAGGTTTCTAAAAACTAAAAATGATTGGAAGAATCTGGACAAAGTTAATCTCAATGAGGAATGTAGTGCCATTTTGTTAAAGACGTTTCCTCCAAAAATAAAAGATCCTGGTAGCTTTATTATTCAATGTAGAATTGGAGAAAGTGAGCAACTTAATTGTTTGTGCGACTTAGGAGCAAGCATCAATCTTATGCCTTACTCCTTGTTTAGAAGTTTGGGTCTTAGGGACTTGCAACCAACTTCTGTTTGTCTTCAACTTGCTGACAGGTCACTCACACACCCTTCAGGGAGGGTGGATGATCTATTAGTGAGTGTAGGAAAACTAACACTACCCACAGACTTCTTTATATTAGATATGGAGTGTGATGAAAAAGTCCCAATCATCTTAGGGAGACCATTCCTTTCTACATTTGGTGTTGTCAAAGATGTGTCCAAGGGGAAACTCACTCTCCAAGAAATTGATGATGTGGATGAGTTTTTAGTGTTCGAAAAGCCCCAACATGTGGTTGGTTGTAATTTGATAGATGCTTCCGAGAATAAATGTTTTAAAATTGAGGTCTGAGCTAAGTATGGTTCTTTTCCTCTTGAGGTCACAGAGATTTTGATTCCCCAACCTATTGAAACTTTTCTTCAAGATTCTATTCTTGTCCCACTCCTTCCTCTAGATGAACAAAATCTTTCTTTTGAACCCATTCTAGAGAGTGAGTCACAATTTTTTCATGAACTATCTCAACCAGTTTTTGAAAGTTTTCCTTATGAAGTCGACTGTCTAAGGGTTTCTGAAGTTAGAGAAAGTTCTGGTATGAGTCTTGATGAAAAGATAAATTGTGCACATTATGAGCAAGTGTATTTTCTGGGAACATTATTTCATGATCAGTTAGATGTTTTTTGTGATGACTTCCAACCTGAACTTGAAATATTCACATAATTTTAGTCATATGTGGACATTGGGTACCACCTTTTGGAACCTGAGTATGATTCCTTCTTCCAAGAGTTTTCTGATTTGTTTTATGTGCAAGTTGTGTTATGAATATTTATTGAAAGTACTGAAGAGTTTGTTGATTTTTTTTCTTCTGATTCTGGGTTAGAGCTAACCTCTAAGTGTGGGGGAAGCCATGTCAGTATTACTAGTCAATTTAGTGATTTTATTAGGAAGCTGTTTAACATTTTTAGAACTGAGGAAGTGGTCTTTAGAGACGAAAATGGGATGGATATTATAGTAGCAACTATTACATTGAAAGAACTTTTGAAAATATTTTTTGATACTGTGGATGAGAATGTATTGGTCAATCCTATTTTTGAATCTTTAGATAATAGTAAAGTTCACATAACTAATAATTAATTTCCATTAAATGATCACGGATAGAAATATCTAGGGAAATTTAGTCTGACTGGGGACTATAAACTTAGCGCTGCATGGGAGGCAACCCATGGTTTTTTTTGTGTTAATAAATAAAAATTGTGATTAAATAAATTCTAACTGAAGACTTTAAAATCAGTGCTTCATGGGAGTCAACTCATTCTCTTTCTTTATTTTCATCTTTGTACTGTTTTGTTTTGAATAAAATGATGCTTTGCTTCTTTCTATATGCACTGTATCTACTGGATTTTTCTTCTTGGTTTACATGTTTTTTGTCTCAAGGATAATGTTGTTGTGTCATTTAAGGAGTAAAGTTCCCATACTGGAGGGAAATTGACAAATATATTCAGGGAAGTATCTTACTGCTATTGCTGCATTTCATTTTGCTGCTCCTCAATGCTTTAGAAATAAAATTTTTCTCATTAAAAAAATATTCTTCTATTATAAAAATTATGCTACATGTGTACTGAAAATTATGCTACATGTGTACTGAAAATTCTACTACATTATAACTATATAAAATTCTGCCACATGTCTTGCTACTGAATTTCATAAAATTATGCAAATGTTTAAAATCCTGCACATATTGGAATGTAATTTTTCTGTATGTCACTTCTTAGATTTAAAATTTTGCATGTGCCTCTTGCTGAAAAAAAAATTGAAATTCATTGTTTAAAATCTTTTCACTTCATGAAATTAAGTGTGGGGGGTACATGTTTGCTGGTAGTTGTGTTTTCATTGGAACCGTTTAGTCTGTAGGGTGTTTAGCATGCATCTTTCTGCTATAGTGAACATCCATTTGAATCATATTTTGTTAAAATGCTTACACCCAACTAATTGTTCACCCACAAAGTACATGATATTTCTTGGGCTGAATTGAAGATCAGTTTCAATGGACATAAATGTTAATGCATTCACTTGCAAATGAACCTTCTGTTTATTTATTTATTGTGGAAAACTAAATTTTTGAACTTCATTGAGACCCTTTATACATGTCATTAATCTACTTAATTGAAAATCTGTTTTGAACCTTAATTGATTAATTGTTTTTCTCCATATTTAGAAGTCAACTTTGGGGACAATGTTGGGTTTTACGTGTGTGGGAGGGGTCCATTTATTGATTGTGCTATACTGTGTTTTAATGTAAGCTCGTCAATTCCCACCTCATTTCAAAATGTTTGTAAAAAATGGAAAAAATGGATAAAATTTTTCAAAATGCGTGCATGATTTTAGGCTTTTCATCTTTCTCAATTGGGTTTTTCCTTAGGACAAGTTCCTTGATGGTAGTTGAGAGATGATTTGAACCTGAAATTAATGAGTTTGGATGATTTCTGAGTGATCTTGCTTAGTGATTTAATGGAAATTTGGTTTAGGAACTACTTCTAAAAGTGACATGGGTACCCTTTTCAATGGAATTATGATCATAACTTTGGAATTGAAAATTTGATTTTGATTCTAGTGGACTCATTCATTTTTCTTTAAATTATTAAAAGTAGTTACCTTAATGATCCAATGTAAATGAATTTTATATAAATCTTTTAAAACAGGAGTAATTTGGGCATTTGGGATCCCACGGTGAGTCTCTGAGACCCTAGATGTTGGGTGCGTTTCTGGTAATTTTTAGCCCTCTGTTCATCTTGAATAAGTGCATTTAATAGTGCTTAGCACAATGATACATGGCTTGGGAAAAATAAATAAGGTTTCTAGGGTCAAAAAATGGGCTCATTAAGGTGAGGGGAATAATGAACTCCAAATGAAGAAGCTATCAATTGTTTTATATGGAAATCATTTAGGTTTTATCAAAAAGGTGATTCAGAAGTTAATTTTTTCACGCTGACGCACCTGCTTGGAGGAATTGGCTCAATTCGCTGGTTTTAAGGACATGAAGTGGCTGGACCCCTTCGTTGATTTCCTCTCCGGGAAGAAGAAGCTCACCGCCGATACTGAGGAGCTGCAGGTCGTTGCGCCGTGCTAGAGATGTCGAGGCCGCCGCATAGCTAGAGTCCTCTTCTTGGTTTAGCACCGATGAAATTTCCTCCCCCTAGGGTTGCGCCGAGATTTGGGGGGGGAAGCTAAAAAAATAAATTAATTAATTTAAAAAGAATAATAATAAATAATGAACTAAAATAAAACTAAATCAAAATCATAGATTTAAATATCACTAAATTAAAATTTCAGACCTTAATAATTACAAATTTATTCATAAACATTTATTAAATATGAGATAACTAATATTTATAAACAAAATTATCTAGTTTAATTTAATTTCAATTAAACTTTATTTAAATAGATTAAATACTTTATAAGTTTAATTTAAATTCAATTTTTCATATTAAATAATTGTTTTATAATAAATTATTTAAGATACAAATTAATAATAATCTATAAATAAAATTGTTTTTTAATTTTAAACATTTGAATTATATTACGACTTCTCTAATAGATTAAGTAAAATATTTAAGAGTTTAATTAAGTTATTCTAACTAATTTCAAATAAATATTACACTAATTAAATAACATTATTAATAATTATAAGTTAAAAATTTAATGATTTTACCTTTTATAAGATTTAATAATCATAATAATAATAAATAATAATAATTATCAATTATGTTTTTTATTAATTTTCTTGAGTTAATTTTTGCCTTTGAGTTTTAACTACTTTATTTAATTAATATTTTGTGGAGGTTCATTCCAAAGTCGTAAACACATCTATGTGCACGCAACTAACTCATACAGAGTTAGTGACGTGAGGAAAACTCACGTGACGTGCCTGTCGCGGATTAAACGCACGTGTGCGGTACGTTTGTGAATGACACATAATGTCAGTTGAAGGAAATCAGTGACATGCAGTAGATGATGGAGGATATAAAACAGAGCAGCAGCAGAATTTTGAAGAGGCTGATTCATTCGAAGAACACACCATTTTGAGAGCGAGGTCTTTCAGGAGATAGCAAAGCGGCACTAGAAACGAGCTGGAGGCCTTGGAGCCTGAGTGCAGAGTAGTTTTAGGGGAGTTCTTCTCTCATGTTGGAATTCTTGTACTCTGTTTTAGTATGTTTTCATTTGCTGTATTGGTAATATACATGTTTTCTAGCTAAATAATATAGTTTGGGGATAAATCTAAGTTCCACTGGTTATCTTTTTACTTTCGTTTTCACTTATTCATTTCAATGAATTCACTATCGTTCGGCGAGAATGATGCTGAGTTCATTCAATTTCTTTTCACCACTAGAATTTAATTTTCAAAAAACTCCAAAATAAAATCGGTGAGATTGACCATGGACACATATTTTTAAAAAAATCACAATTACTTCGGGACTTATAGTGAGTTCATCCTCTTGTCATTATCTTTTCGAACTTTTCATAGTTGATTTGTTTTGGAGTGGCAAACTCCAAAATCAATCAGCCTGTGCGACTTAACTCTTGGCGAGGGAGATAAGTCACTCTCTTTATAGTGGTGCAAAGAAATAACTTTAAAGTGAGTCGGAATACTTTTAAAACCAGTAGAATGGAGACTTTTCCCTGGGAAGTTTACTTGATTGTTCACTTATCAGCATATTATATCTCTGTTTCTTAATTTTTTTAGTTTCTTTCTTGTTTCATTATAATTTAGAACAAAAACTCAAAAAGACTATAGCGCGTCATTTGTGCACAAATAATAAAAAAAATAAAAAAATAGAAAATTTATCCCACTGCTGACAACATTGGGATCTTTTGAAAGTTTTTAGAAGAATAGTGGTCAAATTCGCCTTCTCTGTGGGTTTGACCCTGCTTGCCACATATACTATAGTTAGTAGGAATATAAATATTAAACTTTGACCGGCTTCAACAATGGTTTAGGTAAGTGACTCATAAAACTAATTAATAATAATATTAAATTCTAAGGATCAATTTACACATCTATGGATAGAAACATCCAACGACACATATAAATGTTGATTTCTTATTATCATATCTCATTCTAATAATATCCCATTGGATATTACCAAGGGTGTACACCATGATAAGGTTCCTCAATGTCCTATGAGACTCCAACCCTGATAACCTATATCATCGTTGTCCTAAAAATGATATTATTTGGTTATTGAACATTTCTTAAAGAATGGAGTCATAGAACATCTAGGTTCTTATCATAGCGTGGAACTGTTATGAGCTTTTATTGAGATAGCTAATCTTATGACATTATCACATACTATATTACGCAGAAGAACAATCATGATGTGATAAAGAATTTATTAATATTTAAAAATACTAATATAGTTTATCATAAATTATATAAAATTTTGTTCTAGGGAATCAACTCCAATAGTATGTACCATATTATTCTCATGTTTTGAGCCTTGAAGTAGTTTAGTTGGAA
Source organism: Viscum album (assembly GCA_963277665.1). NCBI lineage: Eukaryota > Viridiplantae > Streptophyta > Magnoliopsida > Santalales > Viscaceae > Viscum > Viscum album. The sequence goes on from OY728143.1 coordinate 183,544,767, forward strand.
GAGAATATTTCATATGAGCAACAGCGAGTTCATGTTATTGACTTCAAAGATAAAGTGATTCTAAATAAGGTTATTCACCAGGTTAAGGTTTTATGAAAAAAAATATATATGATTTAAGAGGCTGCATGTGAATATAAAAATTCAATGAGGGTAAAATATCCCCACTTATTTGATAAGTGAATAAATTTGTGAGGCCATAATTACCAAAGGGGGGAAGGATGTAACAACTGAGGTAATGATAATATGTCTTTTTCATATTTATTAATATTAATTATTTAGATAATAATTTTACATTAAAAGGGAATCCATTTCCAATATCATACATGAAACACAACAATGATTTTCTTCAAAATCATTCATTACACGTAAGATTGAGTTATACCAAACAATAATATACTATTAATATTAATTTTTTAATATAGTAGTTATCCCATAGTATTTGTATCCAAAATAATGAATAGGACTAGCTATATTATGTTTACTCATGTCTATAAAATGTTTTTACATTCATCCAAAAGATTTTTTTTGGAAAAATATAATAAAAAATATAGTTTTATGCTTAGAAGCTCCATGTTTTCTAAAAAATAGTTTTCTCGCCTTTTAATGGAGCACCTATTTTAAAACTAAATTTTTAGACTATTAAAATTTTTATGTGACAAAATAAAATTATTTTTGAAATCATAATATAATAATTTATCTTTTGGTGATTTTTTGGTAAGTTTCTGAGAAGTTCCATATTTTGATGAATAGTAAATAATACAGAATTGTAATTGAAAAATACTATTTTGTATTGATAATTTATTGTGTTAAATACTGTTATGAATTGGTTTTAAAGTATAATTTGATCTATTTTATATAATTTAATCCAATTTATCTTATTGAAATCATTTTCATAGTGATTTTATATGTAAATTTTTATCAAACTTTTGAACATTTTCATTTTAAAAACCTGATTTGTCATCCCGTATGTGGGATTAATTTTAAATTAATTTCTTCCGCTTATGTAGTTTTAATTTCTAAAACATTGATTACATATTTTTAATAATTATAATTTAAAATTTATAATAAATAAAAATTAGTTTTTTTCCAAAAATATTACTGAAATAAATTAGGATTTATTACTGTAATTAAGATATAAATATGTTTACTTAGTAGTTAAACATTAATATTAAGAGTATAAATGTAATATAAAATTATCCAAAACAATTTTTCTTATAATTATTTGACCATATCAAAAATTTTATTTAATTCAATTTGTTATTTGAGTCACACTATGTAAGGGAGACCTCCCATTAGTGTTTGTCTTTTTACATTTACAAGAATGTCACTCCTACTTCACTATAAAAAGGAACTCATTGTCCCCCATTTATTCAAACCTATGAATCCCTGTGTGTCATCAAAAGACTTCCCAAATACACTCCCAAAATACCTATAATCTCCCTAGATTCTTCACATTGGAAATAAATCTAATCAAGGAATCCCTTTTATGCAATCCAAAGTGAGTTACCCAAAAAAAGGTAACATTGTTCAATGTACATTTCAGTTTTATTCCATTATCCATCCATTAAATTATTATTATTCCATGAGTATATAAAAATATAATTATCCTAAATATAATGATATGTTTTATGTTAATATTTCTACCTACACCTACACACAATTCAATCAAATGGGTATCGAAATTATCATTCGTGTGTACGGCAGACTACCGCCTCACGAAATGATGTCATTTTTTTCCATTGACACATTTAATGGTTGGTAATTATGATGTAAAAAATATTTTTATATTATATATATTATATATATTATGTATTAAAACTTATTTAATTATTATATACACATACATATATGCTTTCTATTTTTTGGGGATACGATAACATTATTTATGGACGTGTGGACTACCGCCTCCTAAAAGTGATGTGATATGTTCAAAAATTACATGGAATATATTAAGGATGGGTTTAATAAACATATATGATATAAATTACATCTATATTATATTAATCACATAATTACCTTCCTAAAAATGTAATATATCATTTTCTTTATAACCTTTTCACACACTGAAAAAGTGATTATGTCATTCATGGATGTGTGGACTATCACCACCTCAAAGCAATGTGATTCCTTTTTATCACAAGAATTATATATATAAGTATATATAATTAAATAAAATGGTATTAATGATATAATTATCATTCTTCAAAATATAAATTTTCTTATCTTCTTTTCATAAGGATCATTGTGAAATGGGAACACTACCTTTTCAGCCCATCGTCTCCATGACTGTAACATTGGTTCATTTTTCATAACCATCATTAATTATTAGATTTAAAAGAATAATTTATGTGTAAATAGGATAATTAATTCATGATTATTATTCAATATATGTTTTAATGATGACCTAATTTACCATAGTGGACCCACCAATGTCATTTTTGACACATAAACCAAATATGGTCAAAACACCCAACAGATAATTAATTGTTTAAGTAGTTTTATACAAAATTTTTGTAATTCAATTGGAAGTAATAATAAACTTTAAAAAGATTCTGAATAAATTATATTATTAGCATAATTTTATTATTCAAGAAGATAAATAAACATTAAAAAATTTGGACAAAAGTTAAGGTATTCTATCTCAGTCTCATTTCATTGAGGCATATTTTGATTCTATACACCTGTATTCTTTTATGAGTTGAATATACAGGCCATTTGAATTATCTTATCATGAATTTATATATTTTAATGTTATTTAATGTTTTTTTAAATTTTATTCTCAATATTTTATTAAATATTTATTATATGGATATAAAATTATTTTAATGGTAATTTTGTGTCTATTTTTATATTTGGATACATCTAAAATCATTCAAGATTTTAAAACAAAAATAAACCCCCCTTTTATCCTTTATCGGTATTTTTTTTATTTAAAATGTTTTTTGGAAAGGGAATGATTATTTCAATAACTTGAAATATTTTCTTATGGGTGCACATGAAATATTATGAGTTACATGTTGAAAGTTGTATTCTTTTATCAGTTATGATTATATAATGGTACTTATATATTTGATGGGTGATTCTGTGATAAACCAATGATGGTTGGTTCCATAATAAACCAACAATGGGTGGGTTTATGATATCCCTCCAATGCATTGGTTATGGAAGTTTTTTTTATGACTATTATATTAGTATGAGTGAAATTTATATATGTTTACCGCATGGTTATTTAATTTATAGAAGTGGAAAGTAAACTAATATCTTAATATACCTTTATGTGCTTTCTATTATTTCTATCGGTTTTATGGTAATATTTTGATTACAAAAATAATAATCAATGATATTATTTTTAAATTAATGTTTTTTATACTTATTAAGGGTGAAAATGAATACTTCATGATAAATGTTTTTTGGGTTTTAATGTTTATAAATAGACTAACTATTTCCCTCTTTTTATATCCCTTACTAAGATTTTTATGATCATACCAAATTTTATAATGTTTTTTATAGGAATTAGGGATGAGTAAGGGTTTTTAAAAATTCATGTTGAAATTAGTGAAGAGTTTTTATAAAAGATATCATGATTTATTTTAAAAATTTTAGACTGTTGGAAAAATGGATATTGTTCAGAAGTTTCTACTTTGTATTTTATGGTTTTGTTATTTATGAGTTATATATTAATTATCTAAAAATATAAACCTAAAAAGATACTCAATGTGAAATTAATAAATTTATTGACTAAAACTCGAGATTATATACTTATTAATGTTGTTTCTATATAATCATCATAATGAAAATGCATTTCATTCTGAAGGGTTTTCAAACCATATCCCTATAATTGATGAACTATGTCATGAAATCAACTTGGATACCCATTCAGTGGTATGGATTCCATAATAAAATATGTGGCATGAAAATATCATGTGGTTTCTCATTGATGTCCTAAGGAAACATTGCTACATGATAATGAATGCCTCTTATAATTTGTATGTTTTAGTGTGGGGATTGCATAAAGAATTGCATTTCACACTACTGTTAGGCCACTAGAATCCTAAAAAATGGAATAATGAATTTTTATCACATAATTAAATGTTATAAGCACAAATGGTGTATAAATAATAGAATATTAACAAAGATTACCATCAGTGCCCATAAATAATGAAACCAATATAGATGAGTTGTCGATAAATTGCTATGTTGAGTAACTGGGAGAAAACATTCCTATAAATAAGAATAGGGTTCCAAGACCCACAGAGTTTTATAGTAGATAAGATCTCATGTTCATTTAATTCATTTCATCTAGAAAATTATCAAACCAAATCCATGAAAAGTAAGAATATAATAGTGACGGAATTCATAGCAATGATGCATAAAATGAATTTAGAACTATAATTCCTCTAAAATATGATGATAAAATATTATTAGGAAAATTTTATTATTATAACACGTGATCATAGGAATTATCATCCCATCCACCCCCTCTAAATATTTATATGTTCTCAAGATTGGCATCGATTATGTAGAGGTCACCCTCTATGATTCTATCAATACATCATTCATCATTACAACTGGAAGAAATTATAATTGAAATTTATATTGGATCCTTTAAAATATATTCCATTTAGATGTTTCCAAGGAAAAACATATAGTATTTATGAAATCATAAGGGGGACATCATCCACAATAGATATCCAAAATAGTTGAACATTTGTGAAACATTTTATGAGGGTGATTATAGTGATGATATAACATGGGATTCTCGATGTGATTCAATATAATTTATAACCATAAATCCTATGGATTAAAAACTTACATAGTAATAAACTTATAGAACACTTTCTGATGTTCTTATGCCAAGTGAAATCCACAATGTAGTGTATAATGAAGTCATATGCACCAAATATCAAAGTAGGGCATAGAAGATACCATCTCCCAATATTCACTTACCATCTAAACATCATATATCAACTAAATGTAAAGAGAAACATGTAGATACAACCCACAAACCACTTGATTAATCAAAATCACTAACAATAGAGGAATGGTTTTCTTAATACATAGCTAAATTAAAAAACTAAGTCAAATATATTCCAAATAAAAAAAGGTGAAAATTTATACTAACTATAATTTAAATACAATAGGTAGTATTCCCAATAAATTAAATCCCTATAAATAAGGGTTAAACAAAATAGTGTGGGTGGAGGTATGTTTCCCACTAGTTCCACCCTCAAATAGATAGTCTATATGATCCTGGTTCTGGAGTATGTCTACAGATTCATCCCATAGCCATGGCGTTCATCTTTACTTTGAGAAGGCCCCCCAAGATCAGCCATGTTGTACATCAATAGTAAGTTCATGATGAAAAACAACACCAGTAATATCCTCTATAGTTTTTTACCTTAAGGTTAGTTCCATTATAGATAGATGATTCCATTAAATATACTATCACTTACATGGAACCAATAAAGGGTTATCATGCACCTTTGAAACCAAAAACAAATCCATATCTAGAGTGAGTTGATGCGACTCCTCCTAGACATAATTTTTGGAAACCATAATTCCCAACATTAAATTACATTGGATACCTAGATGAATACTTGGCACATTATAGGTTTAATTTTGACCCTATGATGGGAACGATGAAGGACAAAGTGGAATCCAACCACCAATTTTTTCAGACATTGGAATGCATAGCCTTCTTTGGTACAACAATCCATCATATAAATCCTTAAGTAACATAGATTATTTTAACTATAAATATAATTATTATTTCAGATACACATTTAGAAACATTAAAATATCTTAATTTTCAAATTTAATGAAGTATGGTTATGAGAGATTCTCAAATTTCATCAATAGGTGGAATAGGCCAACTTATTCCATAGAAATGAAACTCCCATAAGATTAATTTAATTGAATTAGATATATAAAATATTCTAGATTATTTTCAAATTATGATCATCCTAATGATTTTTCTTAGAATATCCCTAGATTTATAATCATTGGTTCAGTATATTGAATATAGTATCTAGTAAACAAGATATTGAACACATCCAGTACCTGTAGATCAAGAAAAAATGATAAGTATTCCAGATGAAGAAACGGTCATGATTACACTATCTGTAACCCCATATTATGCCCTTAATCCCATTAAATATTATATAGAAGAACACAATAAATTTACACTACTAAAATAGGTCTCACTCCATAGAGGAAATAAGGAGCAGATCCACCCATGTATTGAAGACCATAGGAATTAGTACTATTCATTTAGGAAGGAGTAGGTTCCATTATATTTCTTTACTATAATGGAAAATAATATCCTCAAGATACCAAAATCTTGGAGGCCCAAGGAGATAATCCTTATTAATTACTTATATTATTTCCCATATCGCTGGATGTTGGGGTATACTATTCAAGTCTATATTGAGCATAATGATTTTATATGAAAAATTTTCGATTCTATGGCTATCAAGTGAGGAAATTCATTAGAAAAATAATGTATATCTCTATATTTTTTTTAATGAGTAAGGATAATGGAAATAGAACCCTAAGAGGTATAAAAAAATATGGATACTTGGTTGTCTAAAAAATATTTTATAAATTACAAGTGATAACCATTAAATAGTTGAGTCATTTATTTACGAACACAATTCCTTTTATGATATACTATTATTCCTCTTAAATATTGTATCCCTCCAAAGGTATGATATGAAAAACATTATAATCATTCATAACATGAGAAAATATAAGCAATATTCAACAAGGTACAAATCCTTTAGTATTTTCATCCTCCAAAATTAGTAGGAAGTGTTTCCTCACACCAAATGGTCCTATGGAAACCATCCGATCAAATGAAATACTCTTTATATAATGTTTCATCCTATGAATCAGAAAATGATAATTATATCATAAATACCTTAAATAATATATATAAAATACAAACCCATTAGAATATAGGTATGGAGAGAAAGAGGATGAAAGGGTGAGGAAGCAGAGGCCATGATTGGGGAATCCAATAGAGAAGAATAATTGAAGATGTTATTTATTTTTATAGGGCACGTAGGCTAGAACTTTAGTGGTGCAATAAGAAATTCAATAAATCACTGATCCATCTTGAGTGGACTTCATCCAATTATTATTAGAGTATCAACTATCATGAATATATTTAAATTATTATGGATTAGAAATGAATATGTTGATCTATTTTATCCAAAAAACATCAAATATTAATTTTTATTTGAGACAAAAATAGTTATTTCCTTTATAAACACCCATTTTATTGTAAACTCAACTCATAATGAAAATCCCTCCTACAAAACACAATACATTAGTTCATAAATATGTTATCATGGTGTAAATGGAAACTATTCTAGACATAAAATCAAACATGTATTATTTCTATTAGTTAAAGTTAGTCTGTAGGTCTTGATATAAGTTCACTCTTCTCCTCAAGAATTTGATATGGAAGTGCCCACGGTAGAGGTATATGTTGCATTGGTCTATCTGAATGGATGCCATGTGAAAATCAAATTCATATAAAAAGACTATTAAGACATTATATAGGTGAACATCCAACATTTATATATGTATGGGATGATCAATAATGTTGGTTTCCATTGATATTTAGTGGAAAATAGGTTTAGAGTTAATCTGATTCCATCCTGAACACTTCAACATCTGGGGGAAAATGAGAGAGAGATCTCTCCAACCAAGTATACCATTAAAGGTTATGATAAATGTGATAAAAACACCCATTTAATGATCATGTTGAAGACCTTATTCAAAGTTCATCTCTATGATTATTAATTTATAGTGTTTCAATAAGAAGTGTAATTCAACATTCTATTGCGAAGTCCATGGATCCATATTCATTTCAACATACCTTCATCAAATCGCCAATTCTGGAAGTTTGTAGTCAAGTTTTGGGTTGTCATACGGTGATATATATCCTTTTGATTCCTATGATTACCAGTATATGTTAGTATCCTTATATAAGATATAGGAGAAATAGCTGGTGGTAAATGATGCAATCCATGTTGTAGTCCAAAATCGTTTGAAAACTTTCATCCCTAATCAATTTCACACACATAGTGAGGGATTTTTACTCCAATCAACTAGTTGGGGTGTAAAATCGGGTATAAGGGAATCTATAGGTATAAGGCCCCAACCTTAAACCTTACTTAATCTTGAGTTATTACAAGATTACACATTGAGGATCTTTTCGGGTTTAGAGTTTTAGAGAATTAGATCATAAAACATGCATTACATTCCACATATAAACAAAGTGGTAACATAAAGATAGTATTCTTCATTCCCATCAATGGAAACACATTTAAAATAAAACATGGATTATTTCTTGACACATCCTTGACTCTATCATCTTATCATGTACCTTTCCCTTGACCTGTGAAAAACATTTCAAAAACTTGGGATGAGCATAAAAACTCAGTATGGGTTATAAAAAAACATGGAAAGGAAACATGAGTTCATATATACATAAGAATGAAATCATACTTTACCCATAAAACATAGGCACTTTAACATACCTCATAAAATCATGAATAAATCATAGAAATCATAAGACATAAAGGTAACTTGAGGCATTCATAACATTCTTACGTAGGGAGTAACCCTCTTAGTTACGTTTGAAATACCCATCACAGTATATTCCCTAAAATCTCTTCGGAGAAACCTTAACGTTTCACTCCTTCGCGTTACCCAATGCATTGGAGAGCTATATCGGGCTCACCCGCCCTTAGTTTATCACGGAACCACCCATCTTCATAATAATGCCCAAGAACCATAACATAATCATATCACATAAAACATGCATAAAGGAAACATAACATTTCCACATTTCAATCACAAGATATCAATACAACACATCGATATAATAAAAACATTATGAAAACCATTTTTAATACCAAAGTAAAACATGGTATTTATTTTTCATTTAAAAAAAAGGGTATGACTTGTAGAGGAAACTGAAACTCAAATAACGGTCACGACGGCGGAGAAGTCGTTGTCGCCGCATACGTACGACAAAAACATTCCCTTCTGTCGTTTAGTAAATGCTTCGTATAAAAAAGATTCCTTTTGAATAAACGTAAAATTCAAAGGGGTTTATACACCGTATAAAAGAAAGTTGTGTATAAAATAAAATATGCCTCAACGAAAGGAGATTGAGACGAAGTCCTATACCTCGTATCCGACTTGACCCGACCGTTCTTTAATCTCCTGAATAATAAACTTGAGTTAATCTCTACTTTATTATGAATCTTTTTCAAGTTCATTATTCCTTTTATACCATGTTATGAACATCATGTAATCAGTTAAGTTAATAATGTTCATTTTTTCGGTATTTGGTTCTTAAGTCAAAAATAGACTTCTTACACTTACATGTTGTTAATTTGGTCAAAGGTTCATTATATCCAGAATGGTATTCATGATGTAGATATCATATATGTCATATATATCCAGTACATTCATGCATTTATAATATTACATAATCATTTAGAGGTAAGAAATGAAATGCACCATTCATGGAGACGGTAAGCCGTACGTACGCATGAATGCTACTTCCATTTCTATTTCATATTTTCTGGAATGTAATCATAATGATATAAGAGTATATTATAATTCTAGTATAATAACATATATAATATCATTAACTTTATCCTTTACACATCCCACATATGGTATTAACGAATCAAATCACTTTCAGGGGGCGGTAGTCCGCACTTCCTAAAATGAAGATATCGTGTTTACCCATAATGGGAACCATAATGGTATGCCAAAAATTAAAAAAAACAGAAGCTTAAGGAAAAAATAAACATATTATATATCATATATAAAAATAGTGACATCATAATGGCCACCTTTGAAGGTGTTAAATGAGTATTGAACAATCATCGTTTCGGGAGGCAGAATTTCGCCATCCACGGAAACCGTATGTTCTTTAACCATTTGATGTAGTTGTGTGAGAGTGTAGCTCAAATAAATATTATAACAACATCCTTGTATATTGAAGATACTGGTGTTGTTACAAAATAAGTAAACAAAAAGAGTTTAGGGGGTTGGAGAAGCAAAATAAAACAAATGAACATGAGAGAATGAATTACCTTTAAAAGTGTAACTCCTTTTGATTTGAGCCTAAAGGATTCCTTTGAAAGGATTCTACCCAAAGGGAATCCTCTTGGATGAGGAGAGGGATGTGGAGAGAGTAAATGGGCAGGGGCTGGCCGAGACAAAGGCTTGAGGAGTGTGTGAAATGAGGTAGAGGTGGGGGCCTTTTATAAGAGGAGAGGAGGGGCACTTTTGGAAAGTAAAGAAATATTACTTTATTTGAAAATGTGTTTCAGTTTCAAAAGGTCCCACATTGATATAATTCGTGGATAAGGTGATAATTCTTCTAAATCCACTCATCCAATAAGTTTTGGACATGTGTAGATCATAGATATTACATTATCTTTCCATTTTATTTAAATTGTCAAATAATGATGCCATCACTACATCATTATTATGTCATAAATAATTTAATTTATTTAATGTCTAAAAATCATAAAAAAATACTATGATGTATGAAATCGTTTTAGCTTTCCAATGACTATTTATAATCAAAAATCTGATCTTTATTACCCCATGTAAAAATTGTTTTTGTAAAACATCTCTTGTTTGTGTCATTTTTACTTTAACATTTAATAAAAAGTTATTTATGTCATTTCCAAACCAAAGTGTCTCCATGGGGTCCCCAAGTTGACCCATGGCTTGTCTTGGTCGGCCATGACACAACCAATAAGTTTGGGACATGTGTCTAGGTCATTTCCTATTATTAAAGCATTATTTATACCTTAAACTACCCTAATTACCACTAATCGCGATTAAAAACTTAATAAGTTACTATTCACCAAAAAAATATTTTAATCCCATTGAACCACATTTTACTTCTTAATTACAACCATGTATGTCAGATTTTCAAAATTCAATACACATTAGTGGTAAACTTTCATTTAACTGAAAAATCAGTTTGCTTGATTACCACTTAGTGGTTTCACTATTCATCAAAAATTGAAGTTTTTCAGAAAATTACCAAAAATTCACCCTAAGTTATATTTGATATTCCGAATTCAAAAATGAAGTCTATTTTACAAAATTCAAATCATATAAGTCACATTAATTAATTCAATAATTAATTCCCGCTGCCAGAGCAAATAGCATGTTTTTACAAAATAATAAGTATCAAAAGATTGACACCAGTTTAAGTCTAATTTCAAAGTGAAATTGATTCCAATGACCACCATTGGATAAAATGGTAAAAATATATTCTAATTTTACTTCAAAACCAATTCAAAACATAATATAATCATATAAATAAATTAGATTAAAAAGCAGTTTTGATGTAAAATGCAGTATTTTTCACTATTCATTAAGAAATGAATATTGTCAGAAAAATACCAAAAATTCACACAAGGTAAATTTTGATGTCCCAATCATAAATAATAAGTTTATTTTGACAAAAATAGTTTATAAAATTGTCAAAATATAGATTCAAAAATGGTTTTCCATCAAAAGGCAGTAAAACAATCTTTTAAGAATATTAGTGTATTCCATGCATAAGATTGTATTTATTTTCATTTTAAGCCTCTACAACACTATCTTAATCATTAATAGAAATAGATAAAAATATCTATTATTCATTACTTACTTGGGATGTTACATCCTTCCCCCCTTTAGAAAATTGCGTCCCCGCAATTTATTTACTTATCGAATAAATGGGGGTACTTATCCCTCATTGCATTTTCAGATTCCCGTGTTGCCTCTTCAATCATGTGGTTTTTCCACAAAACCTTTACCTGCTTAATCACCTTATTCCGTAACACTTGCGCCCTATGGTCAAGAATCTGGACCGGTTGTTCCTCATAAGATAGGTTCTCTTCCAGCTGAACTACCTCTGGACTCAAAACATGAGATGGATCTGGCATATACTTTCTCAACATTGAAATGTGAAAAACATTGTGTACCTGCGATAAACTCGGAGGTAAAGCCACTCGGTATGCAACTGATCCAACTCTCTCCAGAATTTCGTATGGTCCAATAAACCTTGGACTCATCTTTCCTTTCTTACCAAATCTCATCACACTTTTCCAAGGAGAAACCTTGAGAAAAACATGATCACCTACCTTGAAAGATAGATCCTTCCTCCGGTTATCCGCATAACTCTTCTGCCTACTCTGAGCTGTTCTCATGTGCTTCTGAATCAGCTGAACTTTTTCTGCCATCTCTTCTACCAATTCTGGTCCCATCAACTTCCTTTCACCCACTTCATCCCAGAAAGCTGGAGTTCGACACCGCTTCCCATATAATGCCTGAAATGGTGCCATATGTATACTGGAATGGAAACTGTTATTATATGAAAATTCAACCAAAGAAAGATGTTGGTCCCAACTTCCCTGATAATCCATAGAACAAGCTCGTAGCATATCCTCCAATGTCTGAATTGTTCATTCTGACTGCCCATCTGATTGAGGATGAAAAGCTGTACTAAAATTTAATTCAGTACCCAACGACTTCTGAAGGCCTTTCCAAAAGTTAGAAGTAAACCTGGGATCACGATCTGATACAATGGAGAGAGGAACTCCATGTAACCTGACTATCTCTTTAAGATACAAACGGGAAAGTTGATCAAGAGAGAAAGTATCTCGTATAGCAAGGAAATGAGCAGATTTGGTCAAGCGATCAATAATAACCCAGATTGCATTATTACCTCGAGATGTCTTCGGTAATCCAACAACAAATTCCATGGATATATTCTCCCATTTCCACTCTGGCACTGGTAAAGGCTGAAGCATCCCTTTCGGTAACTGCCGCTCTGCTTTAACCTGCTGACAAGTCAAACACTTCACAGTAAAATCAGCAATATCTCTTTTCATTCCATCCCACCAGTAATACTCCCGCAGATCTCTATACATCTTAGTACTGCCCGGATGAACTGAAAACGGAGAACTATGAGCTTCACATAACAACTCTCTCTTCAACTGTGAATCACAAGGCACACACAATCTCTTCCCAAATCTCAAAACGCAATCATTATCAATGTTGAATTCAGGCAACTTACCTTTCTGAACCAGCTCTACCTTTTTCTGCAACTCACTGTCTTGCTTCTGTGCTTGCTTGATTCTATCTGATAGAGATGATCTCACTGATACCTGAAACAAAACAGAAGGACTTCCTGCACCAACAACTTCTATGCCAAATTTCATCAAATCGTTAACCAAAGTATCACGTTCCAAACGCAACATTGTTAATGAAGCATTACTTTTTCGACTCAAAGCATCAGCCACTTTATTTGCTTTTCCCGAATGGTAATGAATTGTACAATCATAATCCTTGATTAATTCCAGCCATCTCCTTGTCTCATGTTTAGCTCTTTCTGAGTGAATATATACTTTAAACTTTTGTGATCGGTATATATTTCACACTTTACTCCATACAAATGATGCCTCCAAATTTTTAAAGCAAAAACAACAGCATCTAATTCCAAATCATGTGTAGGGTAATTTACCTCATGTGTTTTCAACTGTCGTGAAGCATAAGCAATTTCCTGATCATTCTGCATTAGGACGCAACCAAGTCCTTTCAATGAAGCATCACTGTATATAACAAACTCACCATTCCTGGAAGGTAGTGCCAAAACTGGAGCATTCACCAATCTTCTTTTCAATTCCTGAAAACAATCATCACATTCTTTTGTCTAGATAAACTTAACACCCTTCCGAGTTAGCTTAGTCATTGGACTAGATAACCGTGAAAAATTTCTAACAAACCTTCGGTAATAGCCCGCCAAACCAAGGAAGCTACAAATCTCGGTTACATTTGTGGGTCTTGGCCATTCTTCCACAACTTTTGTTTTTGCAGGATCAACAGATATTCCATCTTTAGAAACAATGTGACCAAGGAAAGAAATTTGTTGCAACCAAAACTCACACTTGCTGAATTTCCCATACAATTTCTTTTCTTTTAAGGTTTGGAAGATAAGCCTTAAATGACTTTCATTCTCCTCTTTAATTTTAGAAAACACCAAAATATCATCAATAAAAACAACCAACATTTTTCACCTGAGTCAACTGAGCCATCACTGCAACAAACTGTTTAGTTCTGATTCTGACCATCTCAGGATACTGATTTGAAAGGTCATTTCCCTCTGTATGCCTTCCCAGAAAAGTTGTTCTGTTTCCTCTAGGACAAACCATTCTGAATAAACATGTCTTAGATGAAGCAACATGGTAATCTTCGAATTCTATATCATTTCAAAAAAATATTTTTGGATAATCTTTTAATAGAATTCTAACTCTTAAAGTTATCTAAACCGACCTTTGATACCAACTATAAGGCCCCAGCCTTAAACCTTACTTAATCTTGAGTTATTACAAGATTACACATTGAGGATCTTTTCGGGTTTAGAGTTTTAGAGAATTAGATCATAAAACATGCATTACATTCCACATATAAACAAAGTGGTTACATAAAGATAGTATTCTTTATTCCCATCAATGGAAACACATTTAAAATAAAACATGGATTATTTCTTGACACATCCTTGACTCTATCATCTTATCATGTACCTTTCCCTTGACCTGTGAAAAACATTTCAAAAACTTGGGATGAGCATAAAAACTCAGTATGGGTTATAAAAAAAACATGGAAAGGAAACATGAGTTCATATATACATAAGAATGAAATCATACTTTACCCATAAAACATAGGCACTTTAACATACCTCATAAAATCATGAATAAATCATAGAAATCATAATACATAAAGGTAACTTGAGGCATTCATAACATTCATACGTAGGGAGTAACCCTCTTGGTTACATTTGGAATACCCATCATAGTATATTCCCTAAAATCTCTTCGGAGAAACCTTAACGTTTCACTCCTTCGCGTTACCCAATGAATTGGAGAGCTATATCGGGCTCACCCGCCCTTAGTTTATCACAGAACCACCCATCTTCATAATAATGCCCAAGAACCATAACATAATCATATCACATAAAACATGCATAAAGGAAACAAAACATTTCCACATTTCAATCACAAGATATCAATACAACACATCGATATAATAAAAACATTATGAAAACCATTTTTAATACCAAAGTAAAACATGGTATTTATTTTTCATTTAAAAAAAAGGGTATGACTTGTAGAGGAAGCTGAAACTCAAATAATGGTCACGACGGCGGAGAAGTCGTTGTCGCCGCATACGTACGACAAAAACATTCCCTTTTGTCGTTTAGTAAACGCTTCGTATAAAAAAGATTCCTTTTGAATAAATGTAAAAGTCAAAGGGGTTTATACACCG
The DNA here is from genome assembly GCA_963277665.1 of Viscum album. Classification (NCBI taxonomy): domain Eukaryota; kingdom Viridiplantae; phylum Streptophyta; class Magnoliopsida; order Santalales; family Viscaceae; genus Viscum; species Viscum album. The sequence goes on from OY728143.1 coordinate 183,560,133, forward strand.
TATAAAAGAAAGTTGTGTATAAAATAAAATATGCCTCAACGAAAGGAGATTGAGACGAAGTCCCATACATCGTATCCGACTTGACCCGACCGTTCTTTAATCTCCTCAATAATAAACTTGAGTTAATCTCTACTTTCTTATGAATCTTTTTCAAGTTCATTATTCCTTTTATACCATGTTATGAACATCATGTAATCAGTTAAGTTAATAATGTTCATTTTGTCGGTATTTGGTTCTTAAGTCAAAAATAGACTTCTTACACTTACATGTTGTTAATTTGGTCAAAGGTTCATTATATCTAGAATGGTATTCATGATGTAGATATTATATATGTCATATATATCCAGTAAATTCATTCATTTATAATATTACATAATCATTTAGAGGTAAGAAATGAAATGCACCGTTCATGGAGACGGTAAGCCGTACGTACGCATGAACGCTACTTCCATTTCTATTTCATATTTTCTGGAATGGAATCATAATGATATAAGAGTATATTATAATTCCAGTATAATAACATATATAATATCATTAACTTTATCCTTTACACATCCCACATATGGTATTAACGAATCAAATCACTTTCAGGGGGTGGTAGTCCGCACTTCCTAAAATGAAGATATCGTGTTTACCCATAATGGGAACCATAAAGGTATGCCCAAAATGAAAAAAAAACAGAAGCTTAAGGAAAACATAAACATATTATATATCATATATAAAAATAGTGACATCATAATGGCCACCTTTGAAGGTGTTAAATGAGTATTGAACAATCATCGTTTCGGGAGGCAGAATTTCGCCATCCACGGAAACCGTATGTTCTTTAACCATTTGATGTAGTTGTGTGAGAGTGTAGCTCAAATAAATATTATAACAACATCCTTGTATATTGAAGATACTGGTTTTGTTACAAAATAAGTAAATAAAAAGAGTTTAGGGGGTTGGAGAAGCAAAATAAAACAAATGAACATGAGAGAATGAATTACCTTTAAAAGTGTAACTCCTTTTGATTTGAGCCTAAAGGATTCCTTTGAAAGGATTATGCCCAAAGTGAATCCTCTAGGATGAGGAGAGGGATTTGGAGAGAGTAAATGGGCAGGGTTTGGCCGAGCCAAAGGCTTGAGAAGTGTGTGAAATGAGGTAGAGGTGGGGGCCTTTTATAAGAGGAGAGGAGGGGCACTTTTGGAAAGTAAAGAAATATTACTTTATTTGAAAATGTGTTTCGGTTTCAAAAGGTCCCACATTTATATAATTCGTGGATAAGGTGATAAGTCTTCTAAATCCACTCATCCAATAAGTTTTGGACATGTGTAGAGCATAGATATTACATTATCTTTCCATTTTATTTAAATCTTCAAATAATGATGTCATCGCTGCATCATTATTATGTCATAAATAATTTAATTTATTTAATGTCTTAAAATCATAAAACAAATACTATTATGTAGGAAATCTTTTTAGATTTCCAATGACTATTTATAATCAAAAATATGATCTTTATAACCCCATGTAAAAATTATTTTCGTAAAACATCTCTTGTTTGTGTCATTTTTACTTTAACATTTAATAAAAAGTTATTTATGTCATTTCCAAACCAAAGTGTCTCCATGGGGTCCCCAAGTTGACCCATGGCTTTTCTTGGTCGGCCATGACACAACCAATAAGGTTGGGACATGTGTCTAGGTCATTTCCTATTATTAAAGCATTATTTATACCTTAAACTACCCTAATTACCACTAATCGCGATTAAAAACTTAATAAGTTACTATTCACCAAAAAAACATTTTAATCCCATTGAACCACATTTTACTTCTTAATGACAACCATGTATGTCGGATTTTCAAAATTCAATACACATTAGTGGTAAACTTTCATTTAACTGAAAAATCAGTTTGTTTGATTACCACTTAGTGGTTTCACTATTCATCAAAAATTGAAGTTTTTCAGAAAATTACCAAAAATTCACCCTAAGCTATATTTGATATTTCGAATTCAAAAATGAAGTCTATTTTACAAAATTCAAATCATATAAGTCACATTAATTAATTCAATAATTAATTCCCGCTGCCAGAGCAAATAGCATGTTTTTACAAAATAATAAGTATCAAAAGATTGACACCAGTTTAAGTCTAATTTCAAAGTGAAATTGATTCCAATGACCACCATTGGATAAAATGTTAAAAATATATTCTAATTTTACTTCAAAACCAATTCAAAACATAATATAATCATATAAATAAATTAGATTAAAAAGCAGTTTTGATGAAAAATGCAGTATTTTTCACTATTCATTAAGAAATGAATATTGTCAGAAAAATACCAAAAATTCACACAAGGTAAATTTTGATGTCCCAATCATAAAGAATAAGTTTATTTTGACAAACATAGTTTATAAAATTGTCAAAATATAGATTCAAAAATGGTTTTCCATCAAAAGGCAGTAAATCAATCTTTTAAGAATATTAGTGTATTCCATGCATAAGATTGTATTTATTTTCATTTTAAGCCTTTACAACACTATATTAATCATTAATAGACATAGATAAAAATATCTATTATTAATTACATACTTGGGATGTTACAATAGGGTACTTGGATCTCCCATTATACCGAGATATTTATCACCATGTTCATGATATATACTCTATCATATGATTTTTTGAGAATTATAAATGTCATTGGTACCAATGCCTAGGGCTTACCTCATCATCATAGTATATCAAAACATTATCCACTACTAACAGAAGATCCCTTGAATGTAGCACATCTCATGAAAAGGTTATACCACTATCTCCCAATATTCTAAAGATAAGTATTTCTCATATTTGGGTGATGATAATATCCTTGAATTTTACAGTATTCTCTTCTCATATATCCAATATTATGTTGATAAAGAGGAATATAAAGAAGAACAAAACCATTTGTATTCCTATCCTAGTATATGAGGAAGGTTTCTTGACCACTATAGATAAAATAAAACATGTTAATATTAGTAAAAAGGATGAATAGTTCCCCACCTTGATAAATTCCAACATTTCCCCCAATGAGAATAAGTAATATATCTCTTTATTAAATATTTATTAAAATGATTTGTCCTAGAAGTAGTCTGAGACGCCCAAATTAGAACTTGAGGTAGCCACCTATCATCTCGTAGTGTCTAAAGATCATTTTGATTATAATAATTAAGTAAGGGTAGAATGTCCACCCATTTCTTGTAATTATGAAACTAGTGTGGATACGATTTTGAAGGGAAATATTATTTATTAATTCCAATGACACATGTGGTAAGCCAATATAGTCCCAATAAAGATGAAGAATAAAAAAATTAGAATAAATTGTATTAGATATTTAAACTATAATTTTCCAAAGTATTATTCCCTTATATCATTCATATAATAGTATATCATTTCCAAAAATGGTTTAAATGACCTCTATTTTATATTGGAAAACTCTAGATATAACCCAATCCACATGGAATATGAAGATAAATATTCCACTAATTTTATATCACCACAAAGGGTTTATTATTATCAGTTGATATCATTGACATAAAAAAAGTCATTGAAACATATCCACACATGATTCATTATATCATTCATCCCCTTATATGGAAGATAACCAACTTCTCTATAGATGACATGTTGGTCAAGTATATACTCTGATTAGCTTGTCGTTCAATATAATTTTTTTAACAATATTTGGAAAATAATACTAATGATGAACCCACAAAATGTACTTTAAAATCCATTATAGATAATTTACTTTGATTTTTTTTATTTCTACATGGGAATGAGTTCAATCATAAAAATATTTGGAAAATTATAAACATTCCACTACCTCAAAATCACATGGAATTGAGGGAACTCTTGGGGTGAATCTCTTATATCCAGTGCTTCATCACCAATCATGAGGGGAAGTGTTTTTTATTTGATATATTAATGAAGAAAAGAATCACATAATAGTGGGATGAGGACTATTATAATACTATTATAGTTTTCAAGTAGTATCTCATGCACCCACAAGTCTTGATATCTTCAATTGAAGGGATAACACTCATTCATTACATGGAATTCCTAGAGTGGTCGCTTATCTTTCTCATGTCCCAAAAAAATAAGACAAAAGGGTAAAATGATTATGTATTTTCTAATAATGACAATTTATGGTTCCTAGGAATTATATTATAAAATCAACAATTTTTCCCTCAAGATAAACATTTTCATACAAAAGTTGGAACATTACTTATAGAACCATAAGGTCTATTTAGTGTCTCATATTGACCCATTATAGTGTATAATCAGTATTACAATGATTACTGGATGTTTATCATGATGGGTTTCATTTTATAGTAGTTTTATATATTGTTTTTTAACATAAATCCTTCAATGGAAAATCCTTGGTAAATTTTCTTACATCACATACCACTATCAAAAACACATCATTAGATATGAGACTTCTAAATATAGAGTTACTTGTTGGGTGAAACACTCTCTAAATGTGGGAGAAGTATTTTAATGGTGCCTATAGAGGTCCAACATAGATATTAATAAAAAAATATGATTGTAATAAAGTTGTAAAAGGAATTTCATTATCTCCCCAACATGTGTTGTCCTCATATATTCATTCCTTCTATTTGAATATTGCTCCCATAATGAACAAGAGTTACAATTTATCATTGATTATCTAGTTCTATCTATTTAACTATTAGTGTAATATCTATATTTCAGAGGATACAAAGATCCAGTGAATAAAATTACTAATGAATACATTATTATAAGTACCTAGCCTTAAAACATTACATAATCAGGAATTTAATTAATAATTCACCAAGAGGATCTTTTCAGGTTTAGAGTTTTAGATAACTAGGTCATAACTATTACATCTTAATGATTACAAAGTAGACACATCTACTCAGCTTCCATTTTTTTCCACAAAATATAAACTATTGGAAAAAAGATTCATGTCTAGATCCATGTTTTAGACAACATGACATTTCCTTGATCTCATACTTGACCTTATTCGACTTTATGTCCTGTGAAAAACATTTCAAAAAAACTTGGGATGAGCATAAAAAGTTCAGTAAGGAATACACAAAGAAGGAAAACTGTTAGTTTTTCAAAACATCAAGTAAACCATGAATACTTTATCAAAGTAATAATTTTCACCATTAATAAGTACTAAATACTCTTCACTGAATAAAAGATAATTACTAACCCTTTTGTAACCAAATTATTACCATAAAATCCATATAAAGAACACATAACATATAAAGGTAACTTGGGACATAAACATACTTAAATGGAATAAACAAACGGTCGACTTCCACACATATCACTACATGGAATAGCCATACGGCAGACTTCCATACCCAAGGCATTAGAGGTTATAACATAACCACCCATCCTAGTATTCACAGCACCACCCATCATATGGTTTATCACCTAACCACCCGTCAAATTTCTAAGTACCATTATAAAATCATAACACATAAAACAATTATAAAGGAAAGAAAACACTTCCACATTTCAATCACAACATATCACTTAAATATATTGACATAACAAATCCATTATCAAAACCATTTTCAATACCAAAATACCTAAAAGATTATATGGTATTTATTTACTTTTAAAAACATTACGGCTTGTTGAGGAAGCCAAAGATCAAATAATACTCGCGGCGGTGGAAAAGTCGTTGTCACTGCGTACGTTAAAAAGAAACATAATTTTTATCTTTTTGTAAAAAACTTCGTATATAAAAGATTCATTTAGAATAAAAGTAAAAGTAAAATGGGATTATACACCGTATAAAATAAAGATGTGTATAAAACAAAATATACCTCAATGAAAGGAGATTGAGACGAACTCTCGTTCGAAGATAGTATCCTTAGATTAAGGATAAATCAATTATGTAATTATGTGTGCAAAATATAAATACACCCAATATAAGTGTATATTAAGTGTAAAACAATCAGAGTTCATTCACACATTATCATATCATGACATGATAAATAATTAGAGTTTTAACCCAATGAATTGAAATTAGGTTAAGAAGTTCCCTTACAAAAATTTGATAGCCTAACAGCGTCACATTAAAATTCAGAAAAAGAGTTGATGAGAGAGAAAATGGTATCTCATAACTTTTAAAAAAATTTACATCGATAAGGATATATAAGAACATATCCCTACATAATAAGATTTAAATTAAAAGATATAACAAAAAGGAGTCTTTTAAAAAGAGGAGGGTGAAAGGTTCCCTTACTGATTTGGTAACTTACAAAACATAATCCACATAAAATAAAGATCATAAAATGAAGTATATTACATAATGAATACACTCATGGGCAGTATATACACCACAAAAAAGGAAATAACGGAAAATGTATCATGAATCTCACGAGAATAAAAGTGAGATGAAAAATCCCTTATGAAAACTCGGCAGCCTAACGGCGCCAATTAAAACTTCCAAAAATGGATTGATGATAAAAAATTGGGTCTCTCATCATACGAGCATAAAATGTACAATAAAAGAAATATAAAAGAACATCCCCCAACATAAGAAAGATGATCTTAAAAGAAATGACATAAAAGATAGTACTTAAAAAGAAAGAAAGAGGTAGGATCCCTTACCTCAAGTCCAAATTGTCCTGTTCGTTTATTTATATTCCTGAATAATAAACTTTGGTAAATTTATAATTGCTTAAGGGAATCCTTTAAATATTATTATTCAGTTCATATGACATATTATAATGTTATAATAATTGGTTAATATTGTGAGTTCATATCAGACGGTTTTGTCGATGTTTGGTACATGTGTCAAAATTGAACTTGTTGGAAAAGAATTTTCCATGTAGTTATAGGTACATCATCTCCAGAATAGTATTAATGATTTAAATATCATATATATCCAGTATATATTCATTCTATACTATTCCATAACATTTGGAGATAAGAAATTAAATGTGCCGTTCATGGAGATGGTAAGTCGTACGTACGAATGAACGCTACTTTCATTTAAATTTCAGACTTTAATGGACTGAAAAAAATAATGATACATAGGTATATTATAATTACAGTATAATATAACATATAAAATCATTAAATCCATCCTTTATACATCCCACATATGGTATTAATTATTCAAATCACTTTGAGGGGGCGGTAGTCCGCACTTCCTAAAATGAAATTATCGCGTTTACCCATTATGGAAAATATTAAGGTATGGTATAAATGAATAATACAGAAGCATAAGGAGTACATAAAAATAATTTATATATTATATATAAATACAGTGGCATCTTAATGTCCACCATGAGAGGTGTTAAAAGAAGATTAAACAATCATAGTTTCGTGAGGCAGTAATTCGCCAACCACAGAAACAGTATGTTCTTTAACCATTATATGGAGGTGTGTATGAGTGTAGCTCGAATCCTCCTCATAAAAACATCCCAGTATATTGAAGATACTGGTGTTGTTACAGAATAAAGGAATAAAAATAGTTTAGATGGTTTGAGTAGCAAAATAAAACAAAAGAACATAAGAGAAGACATCACCTTCAAATCGGGTAACTCTTTTTGATTTGAGCTCAAAGGCTTCCTTGGAAAGACTTATACTCAAAGTGAGGCTTATAGTAGTAATATAGGGATTTGGAGAGACAAAATGAGCAGATTTTGGACGAGCCAATGGCTTGAGTGGTGTGGGTAAGGAGGTAGAGGTGGGGCCTTTTATAAGAGGGAGGAGGGGCACTCTTGGAAAGTCATGAAAAGATACTTTATTATAAAATGATTTTCGGATATCAAAGGTCCCAAAATTATATATTTCTAGAATAAGGTAATAAGGGTTCTAAATCCACCCATCCAATAGGTTTTTGACAAGTGTATGTCTTATATTTTACATTATCTTTTTATTTTATTCAAATCGTTCATTAATGAGGTAATCATTGCATCATCATGGTGTCATAAATAAATTAATTTATTTAATGTATAAAAATTTAAAAATAAATAATATGATGTAGGAAATATTATTATCTTTCCAATGAATATTTATAGTCAAAAATATGACTTGTATAACCCCATGAAAAAATTGTTTTAGTAAAAAAATACATGTTTGTGACATTTTTATTTCAACTTTAAATAAAAAGTTATTAATGCCATTTTCTTACCCAAGTGGCTCCATTGGGTCCCCAAGTTGACCTATGGATTTTCTTGGTCTCCCATGACACATCCAATAATGGTAGGACATGTGTCAAGGTAATTTCATATTATTATAACATTATTTTTACCTTAAATTACACTAATTACCTTTAATCGCGATTAATAAAACTTAAATGTTACTATTCAACCAAAATTATTTTCATCCCATTGAACCACATTTTATATCCTAATTAAAACCATGTATGTTGGATTTTTGAAAATCAAATCACAGAAGTGGTAAAGTTTCATTTAAACGAAAAATCAGTTTTTTAACTACTACTTAGTGGTTTCACTATTCATCAAAAATTGAAGTTTTTCAGAAAAATACCAAAAATTCACCCTAAGATATATTTGATATTCCGAATTCAAAAATGATGTCTATTTTAAAAAATTCAAAACATATAAGTTTCACTAATTAATTTAATAATTAATTCCCGCTGTCAAAACAAATAGCGTGTTTTTAAGAAACAATATCTATTAAAAGATTGACTCTAGTTTAAGTCCAAGTTCAATGTGAAATTAATTCCAATGACCACCATTGGATTAAATGGTAAAAATATATTTTAATTGAACTTTAAAAATAATTCTAAAGATTATCTAATCATATAAATAAATTAGATTAAAAATTGGTTTTGAATTAAAATACAACATTTTTCGCTTATTCATTAAAAATGAACATTATCAAAAACATACACAAAGTAAATTTTGATATCCCGATTCTAAAGAAGGATTTTATTTGGTCTAATATAACATATAAAATTGTCAAAAAGTGGATTTAAAAAGGGTTCTCCATCAAAAGGTGGTTAATCAATCTTTTAAATAATATTAGAATATTTACGCTTAAAATTGGATTCATTCGCATTTTAAGCCTCTAACATTTATTGTATAAAAGTAAAAATATTTTTCAAACATATATAATAATTTTTTAGTTAGTTATGATCATTCCTTCTATTACAACGGCTAGGAATTAACTACCATTTAAAATAATATAATTTTATTATTAGAGTGCAACATAAGATTTCAAAGAAACTCGTTGTTGCGTATTGGGTACGCCAGCGAGCATAGCATTCCCTTTAAAGTAATATTAATATTTTGTTCACAAATATTAATAAATATGAAAAGGTAATATTATTTATTTACCTGTGATGTTACATCCTTCCCCCCTTTTGGGAATTGTGTCCTCGCAATTCTAAAATTGGGCTCGGAAACTTCATTGAAAATCCGACATCGGAACAAGAGTCAGTAAAACTATCACTTTAAAATAATGAAAGATAAGTACAAAAGTCACCCGAGTTAACCCATACTAGGATTCCATGTAAAAAAACATGGACATGGAAAAAAAATAAAGTTTCATGTTCTGAGGGAGAGTGATAGAAAAAAAATTTAGGAGAAATTTAACCTCCATAAAATCACAAACTGGTGATGGGTTAAACGGTATTTGATTCCCCAGTAGGAAAAGTTAACAAACAACATTTTTTTTAAGTTACTTTTCATTGAGTAATTTATTTATGAGCTTAACTAAATAATAAGGAAACATACTTTCTTGCCGTGTAGTCTCTCATCTCCTACTATATTTCTTACACAAACTCATATTTTCCCCAAAAGACGAGTATTTAGGATGACTTGTTCACATTAAGAGCACTATAATCAACTTCTAGAAAATCACCTAATCCACAAAAGAGAACTATATATTTTTCAAGCCTTTAGACCTTAACCAAAACCAAAATTGTTAGAACAAGATCAGAAAATCCACAAAAGGGTAATCCTTTATAAAAATAAAATATATTCTTAATCTCCAAAATTTGTCCAACAAAACCCATAGTTCAACGAAGACCATTCAATAAACAATTTGTCCATAAAATTCTTTAAAGTAAACCAAATTATGATTGAAACCCAAATATTTGAAGGATTTAATCACATAGTCTTCCAAGGTAAAAATTAACATTTATCTCCAAGTAACATCAGTTGCTCTTAAAGTCTCATATTGAAAAGTAATTAACCTAATCATATATCCTCCATGATAGGTCAATATTTTCGTAGATAACCCAAAATAAACTTATTCTTGATTCATAAAATTATTTAACTAAAAATAATTTTTCATACTAACCAGGGACTTCACGTAGTCCAGTGGTAGGCGATAAATACCAGTCACACTTTGGTTGTGGGTTTGATTCCCACAACTTTGTCTGACGCGATGGGTTGTCACACGGTCTACGTGTTGACCTTTTTCCAAAACTATATAATTCTAAAAACATTCCCCAAATAGAGATAAAATACTAAAAAATTACCATAACATAATTTCACCTCAATTTTATCTCATGCCTTTCATTTCCGATCATAACATATAGTAACCCATAATTACCTCAAAAGTAAGGATCATATCAACCCTAATGGTCACCATTATAATTATTACATGAACTTCCACATCGAGTTGGTTCTCTCGTACATTATGCATCAGAGAACTCACCAAGGTTCAAGTGGTTAATCATGACTCCTTGATAGTTGGTTTAGAATAACCACGAGTTTCCTCATTGAATCCCCCATTTCATCCACTCTTTTAATCAGAGAACCACCACAGTTTCCTTCAAACTCATTGTCACTTTGGTGCCTGCTAAATCCATCAATTTACTAATACCAAAAATTTCAGTGTGAGTATATCAACAAAATCATCATGTACTAATGAGGAAGATAAACACTAAGATATACTTACTCATTCACTTTATCTAAAAACTATGACTCTTTCTAAAATCCTAGCCATTATGGTAATGTCACTTATGCTTAAAGAATACCCTAACCTCTAAAGTTATATAAACTGACCTCTGATACCAACTATAAGGACCCGACCTTAAAACATTACATAATCATGAATTAAATGAATAATTCACATAGAGGATCTTTTCAGGTTTAGAGTTATAGAGAATTAGGTCATAACTATTACATCTCAATGATTAAAAAGTAGACACATCTATTCAACTTCCATTTTTTCCAAAAAATATAAACTCTTGAAAAAAGGAGTCATGTCTAGATCCATGTTTTAGATAGCATGACATTTCCTTGATCGCATCCATGACCCTATTCCACTTTATGTCCTATGAAAAACATTTCAAAAAAACTTGGGATGAGCATAAAAATATCAGTAAGGAATACACAAAGAAGGAAAACTGTTAGTTTTTCAAAACATCAAGTAATCCATGAATACTTTATCAAAGTAATACTTTTCACCTTTAAGAATTAGTAAATACTCTTCACTGAATAAAAGATCATTACTTACCCTTTTGTAACCAGATGATTACTATAAAACCCATATAAAGAACACATAACATATAAAGGTAATGTGGGACATAAACATACATAAATGGAATAAACATATGGTCGACTTCCACACATATCACTACATGGAATAGCCATACGGCCGACTTCCATACCCAATTCATTGGAGGTTATAACATAACCACCCATCCTGGTATTCACGGCATCACCTGTCATATGGTTTATCACGTAACCACCCGTCAAATTTCCAAGTACCATTATAAAATCATAACACATAAAACAATTATAAAGGAAAGAAATGATTTCCACATTTCAATCACAATATATGAATTAAATATATTGACATAACAAATCCATTATCAAAACCATTTTCAATTCCAAAATACATAAAAGAGTATATGGTATTTATTTACTTTTAAAAACATTACGCCTTGTTGAGGAAGCCAAAGATCAAATAATACTCGCGGCGGCGGAAAGGTCGTTGTCACCGCGTACGTTAAAAAGAAACATACTTTTTTTCATTTAGTAAAACACTTCGTATAGAAAAGTTTCCTTTTTAATAAAAGTAAAAGTAAAAGGGGATTATACACCATATAAAATAAATATGTGTATAAAACAAAATATACCTCAATGAAAGGAGATTGAGACGAAGTCTCGTTCAAAGACGGTATCCTTAGATTAAGGATAAATCAATTATGTAATTATGTGTGACAAATATAAATACACCCAATATAAGTGGATATTAAGTGTAAAACAATCAGAGTTCATTCACACATAATCATATCATGACATGATCAATAATTATAGTTTTAACCCAATGAATTGAAATTGGGTTAAGAAGTTCCCTTACAAAAATTCGACAACCTAACGGCGTCACATTAAAATTCAGAAAAAGATTAGATGAGATAGAAAATGGAATATCATCGCTTTTACAAAAAAAAATTACATCAATGAAGATATATAAGAACATATCCCTACTTAATAAGATGTAAATTAAAAGATATAACAAAAATCAGTTTTTTAAAAAGAGGAGGGTGAAAGGTTCCCTTACCGATTTGGTAACTTACAAAACATAAGCCACATGAAAGAAGGATCATAAAATGAAGATTTCAATACCAATAAATTGAATTATATTACATAATTAATACACTCATGGGAAGTATATACACCACAAAAAAATAAATAGTGGAAAATGTAGCATGAATCTCATGAGACTAAAAGTGAGATGAAAAAACCCTTACGAAATCTCGGTAGCCTAACGGCGCCAATTAAAACTTCCAAAAAATGGATTGAAAAGATAAAATAGGTTCTCTTATAATACGAGCATAAAATTTATAGTAATAGTAATATAAAATAACATCCCCCAACATAAGAAATATTATCTTAAAAGAAATGACATAAAATAGAGTACTTAAAAAGAAAGAGAGAGGTAGGATCCCTTACCTCAAGTCCGACTTGTCTTGTTCATTTATTTATATTCCTGAATAATAAAATTTGGTCAATTTATAATTACTTAAGTACCTAATTTAAAGATTATTATTCATTTCATATCACATATTATAATGTTATAATAATTGGTAAATATTGTGAGTTCATATCAGACATTTTTGTCGATGTTCGGTACATGAGTGAAAATTGAACTTGTTGGAAAACAAATTCCATGTAGTTATAGGTACATCATCTACAGAATAGTATTAATGATTTAAATATCATATATATTCAGTATATATTCATTTTATACTATTCCATAACATTTTGAGATAAGAAATGAAATGTATCGTTCATGGAGACGGTAAGTCGTACGTACGCATGAACACTACTTTCATTTCAATTTCATAATTTAATGGAATGAAAAAAAATAATGATACATATTTATATTATAATTAAAGTATAATATAACATATAACATCATTAAATCCATCCTTTATACATCCCACATATGGTATTAACTATTCAAATCACTTTGAGGGGGTGGTAGTCCGCACTTCCTAAAATGAAATTATCGCGTTTACCCATTATGGAAACCATAAAGGTATGGAATAAATGAATAATACAGAAGAATAATGAATACATAAACATAATTTATATATCATATATAAATACAGTTACATATTAATGGCCACCATGAGAGGTGTTAAAAGAAGATTGAACAATCATCGTTTCATGAGGCAGTAATTCACCACCCACAGAAATAGTATGTTCTTTAACCATTATATGGAGGTGTGTATGAGTGTAGCTCGAATACTCATCATAAAAAAATCATAGTATATTGAATATACTAGTTTTGTTACAAAATAAAGTAATAAAAAGAGTTTAGGGGGTTGGGGAAGAAAAATAAAACAAAAGAACATAAGAGAAGACATTACCTTCAAATCAGGTAACTCTTTTTGATTTGAGCTCAAAGGATTCCTTGGAAAGACTTCTGCTCAAAGTGATACTTCTAGGAGAAATATAGGTCTTTTTAGAGATAAAATGATCAGAGTTTGTACTAGCCAATGGCTTGAGAGGTGTGGGTAAGGAGGTAGAGGTGGCGGCCTTTTATAAGAGGGTGGAGGGGCACTCTTGGAAAGTCATGAAAAGATACTTTATTATAAAATGATTTTCAGATATCAAAGGTCCCAAAATTATATATTTAGAGTATAAGGTGATAAAGGTTATAAATCCACCCATAAAATAGGTTTTTGACAAGTGTATGTTTTAGATTTTACATTATCTTTTCATTTTATTCAAATCGTTCATTAATGAGGTAATCGTTGCATCATCACGGTGTCATAAATAAATTAATTTTTTTAATGTCTAAAAATTATAAAAAAAATACTATGATGTAGGAAATATTATTATATTTACAATTAATATTTATAGTCAAAAATATGAATTTTATAACCTCATAAAAAATTATTTTCGTAAAACAATACATGTTTGTGACATTTTTATTTTAACTTTAAATAAAAAGTTATTAATGTCATTTTCTTACCCAAGTGGCTCCATGGGGTCCCCAAGTTGACCCATGGATTTTCTGGGTCGTCCATGACACATAAAATAAGGGTAGGACATGTTTCAAGGTAATTTCATATTATTATAACATTATTTTTACCTTAAATTACACTAATTACCTTCAATCGCGATTAATAAAACTAAAAAGTTACTATTCAACAAAAATTATTTTCATCCCATTGAACCAAATTTTACATCCTAATGACAACCATGTATGTCATATTTTTGAATATCAAATCACAGAAGTGGTAAAGTATCATTTAAATGAAAAAATCAGTTTTTTAACTACCACTTAGTGGTTTCACTATTCATCAAAAATTGACGTTTTTCAGAAAAATACCAAAAATTCACCCTAATCTATATTTGATATTCCAAATTCAAAAATGATTTCTATTTTAAAAAATTCTAAACATATAAGTTTCATTAATTAATTTAATAATTAACTTCCGCTGTCAAAACAAATAGCATGTTTTTAAGAAACAATATCTATTAAAATATTGACACTAGTTTAAGTCCAATTTCAATGTGAAATTAATTACAATGACAACAATTGGATTAAATGGTAAAAATATATTCTAATTGAACTTTAAAACCAATTAAAAAGATGATCTAATAATATAAATAAATTAGATTAAAAAGTGGTTTTGAATTAAAATACAATATTTTTCACTTATTCATTAAAAATGAACTTTATCAAAAAAAATACACAAAGTAAATTTTGATATCCTGATTCTAAAGAAGGATTTTATTTGGTCCAATATAACATATAAAATTGTCAAAAAATGTATTTAAAAAAGTTTCTCCATCAAAAGGCGGTTAATCGACCTTTTAAATAATATTAAAATATTTACGCTGAAAATTGGATTCATTCACATTTTAAGCCTCTAAAATTTATTGTATAAAAGTAAAAATCCTTGAAAAACATATATAATCATTTTGTAGTTAGTTATGATCATTCCTGCCATTACAATGGCTAGGCATTAACTACCATTTAAAATAATATTATTTTATTATTAGAGTGCAACGTAAGATTTCAAAGAAACTCGTTGTTGCGTATTGGGTACTCCATCGAGCATAGCGTTCCCTTTAAAGTAATATTAATATTTTATTCACAAATATTAATAAATATGAAAAAGAAATATTCTTTATTTAGCTGGGATGTTACAATTATAAAAAAAAGTAAATGATCTATCTAAATTATTATCCTTGAGATGACATAAAATAGTGCAATCTCATCCTAATTCTGACACATGTTTATATTCATATATGTACTATGATGATGTAGAGAGATAATATATTAATAACCTTGGTAATGCTAAGTTAATATGAATAAATAATCCAAATTATTGTCTAAGTAATCATCACCCCTGATATGGAGGGATTCAATCACATTCAAACAATTCCTAACAAAGAAGAAGCACCATTTGTGTTATCAGAAACAATCGATGTTTGGACCTCCTAAACCATAGAATGTCACTAGAATGGGACATTACCATTAGATAGGTTTCAAAAAGAATAAATCTACCATAATATGTTCATATTAATCATTCATGATGGACCAAAGCTTAATATGTTTCTCAATAAAACAAGATTTGATGGAGTCCTCCAAAGATTAATTGAATGAGGGGGGAGTTCCAACCATTATGAAAGAAGATTATTTCAATATATGTGACACCCTCAAATCATGTTCCAAGACCTCATTTCATGTTATAAGACACGGATAATTCTATCAAATATTGATGGAGGAATATATGGAGTTCTCCAAAATCTACCATGTGTTCCAAACACATGTGATTAACATTCACAATCCTACAAAGTTTCAATACACTACCAGGTATTCATAGCCATTTTCCATTTGGGAAATGGATATCATGTGGAAATATACCCAAGCTATAATTAGTAATTTCATGTATATCATTACTACCATATACTTATTCTTTATATGGTCCATGTTTATTCCTTACATGGAGTTTTGAGAAATAATTTTCATCATATTTTTTAAGTTGAATATCTTCACCAGTTTTAGTGTCCCTCACTAATATTGATAGATAATAGAACCAATTTTTAGTTTCCTATGTTGAAGGGGTTTTATCAATAATTATAAATCAACCCCAACCATTCCTCCTTCTATAATGAAATAGTAATTGGAAATGTAGAATATTTGAATAAAATTATATCTGATATACTTCAGAATATAGGGGTGGAAATAATATGCCTTTTCTCGAAAATCTGTTACCTGATCTATGGGATTATCACACCACAATATTCACTTCTATGCATGTGACTCCATACTCACTTGTGTATAGAATAGAGGTAGGTTTTATCATTGAATTCAAAATTCAATCTCTTTGGGTATCCATTTGTAACCAACTCTCAGATAATAAAAATTCAAAAAATAACTAGATAAACTATATCAGCATGATGAAAAGATATTTTTCATGCTACGAAATATATAAATATATAAAAATAAATTTGTGTGATAATTTAATAATATTATTTTCCTTTTTCATTCCCCTAGGGATACATCATTCTAGTTCTCAAATTTATAATGATTCTAGGGATGAAGCCTAAAAATTTGAACCATAGTGGGAGGGAAATTACATCATATATGAGGTTTACCCTAATTGGTTCTACTACCTAATTAATATATATGATGATTTAATCATGCCTCCAGTTAATTTTTGGTTTCTTAGGAATTTCATAACATGATACATAACATTGAATAATGTTCAATATCTAAGAATCTGAACTATATACAAATAATTTTTATGAAATAAGACTATAAACTACATAGAAACATTCAATTATATTATATTTTAAACTAAATTAATCTCTTATTAGTCACATTCCATTAAAATACATGACAATTTACAACTTCCCAATGTTAAAACTATATAGTCTTTTTTCATGACATATAAAATTAAACATCATACCAACGGGGACATTGTTGCATGACCTTGATATAAAAACTACATTATCAAGTAATTAAAACCTTCAAGTAAATTTGCATCCAGTACAACCTGCATGACATTTAAATTGAATAGAGTAGCCCATTCCCTATGAAATTGTTTTTCTTTTCTATATGGGATCTCAATCCTTGTAAAATTATTTGTTATATAATCCACTCATGCCTAATAGGATCAATAGGAATTGATCCTTTCATATGAATCATATGTTTTCAAGGAAGAAATATCATAAGAACTATACATAGCTTGATTCCTATTTTTATCAGATTTGTAGTGACATGTAGATCTCTTATTTTAGGCCTAACAAAAAATTTCATCAATGATAAATTACCTCACCTGTCACGACCCGACCCGACTTGGGATCGAGCCGCAACTACCCCAAGCCCGCCTCCATAGGCCAGGGGCTGGCGACCAGCGCCGAAGGCACAACAACCCGGGGAGGCCTTTGCCTAAGTACCTATACACACACTCGCAGCACACTCAATGCAAAAGTGCAGAGTAAAAGAAAATACAAGAAGAGTAAAGTGGAACTGCTATATATAAACTACCAAAAGTGCATCAACCACTAATCAGTACAAAGAAAGTGCTGAAAGTAAACTGGAAATAAAAGGGGAAAAACACGCGCCCAACCAGAAAAGTGCCACAACCCGGTAACAAGTGAACAAAAATTAAATAGCTGGAAGGGTCCGCCACCTGGAACCCGACTCCGACCACCGCACATGGTCCACGCTCCTAAACTCCTAAGCTCCACTGAAGTCACGACCAACCTATCCGTCGTCTGCAAGGTCACACCAAGTGGGGGAAAATCCCAGGCAGGGGTGAGTATAAAAATACTCTGTAGGATACCCCGAAGGCTCGAGGAAGCAACAAAGGAGGTACCGAAGGGTGAGCAGTAGATCGAATAGGGAAAAGTAAAGGAGTACAACCGAAAGTTTAGTAAATAGTGCAGTAAAGAGAGCAGTAAAGAGTCCAGCTCAACCTAACAAGAGGAAATAAGGTAGACTCGTCCAGACACAAGGAGTTGGAAATGGTGAGAAGATGAACTTCCCATCGAGTCTTTGCTACCTATAGTAGGAGAGTAGACTCATCCAACCACGAGAAGCTAGACACGGAAAGAACGTGGCATACCCCGCGCGTCTTTGCCTCTCCTGGAAGGAGAGTAACAAAACCCAAGATGTTGGTACTGGAACAAGGTATACACATATCCTTATGCTCAATCAAGAAGCCCGAACAAGGTCGTAAGGGGATCTCCATCCTGTAACTCATCCCAAGAAAGTGAGTATCCAACAGTCCCAGAAGTAAACACCATCGATGCCCAGCGTCACGCATGTCTTCCCCGAACTGAAAGTCAAGGGGATCAAATCACCACATCTAGACACTATCTACTTTGGGTGGCACTAACTCGCCCGCATGGTTTTAGGTCGCATCGCAAGGACGCATCTCAGTGGAGAAAGCGCCCCTCGCACTTGAGAGTTCTAGGGAAAGTCACACCACACCTCGTCACTGCCCTGCAGTCAAGAGGTCTTCTCAAATTTAAGTCATCACAACACTAACCAGTACAACCAAGGGTCTCGCTCCAGTAGTCATGAAGAAAATTCAGACTAGCCTAGTAGAAAGGACTGAGTCTGAAAAGCCAACGGGTGACCCACTGCCCAGCCCTGCTGGAGGATAAACCATAATACATCATCAGGAGACCCACTGCCCAGCCCTGCTGGAGGGTAAACTATAATACATCATCAGGTGACCCACTACCCAGCCCTGCTGGAGGGTAAACCATAATACAGCATCAGGAGACCCACTTCCCAGCTCTGCTGGAGGGTAGACCTGAAGAAGTTGACAGGTGACCCACTGCCCAGCCCTGCTGGAGGGTAAACCCGGAACAAGTCGACAGGCGACCCACTGCCCAGCCCTGCTAGAGGGTAGACCTGAATCAAGATGACGAGCGACCCACTGCCCAGCCCTGCTGAAGGGTAGACCCTAAAGAGTCATTAGGTGACCCACTGCCTAGTCTCCGCTAGAGGGTAAACCCTGAGAAGTCAATGAGTAACCCACTGCCCAGCCCTGCTGGAGGGTAAACCTGGAACTTCTCTGGCCATCTCTACTGAATGGTACAACACTGGACAACCGAGCACGGAGTGGGTACCACGCAACCACCCAACTTCAGAACAACTCACCTAATAGAGGTTCAACGTTCGTTCCATCACTGGGTGTCACTAGCACCACTAGAGGCCAGACCATCGAGAACAGAAATAGGGGAAAACTCAACTCTACTGGTCAACAAACGAGATCCGAGGGACACCCCCTACGTCGCGAGGGTTCAAAAGTACATAAAGTAGAACACAATGTGCACATGGGTCCCACACGATGTGTGGCCCCAAGTCAACCCCAACCGAGCGCACAAACGTTCTCAGGTACAAACAACCACATGTACCACCAAGTGTTCCCGTATACTCCCAGAGTATACCACGTTCCAACCCAAAGGCTATCATGCACACGGCACCCCACGCCAACGCGAAGGCGTAACGTAACAACTACAACTTGCCACCTCATTGGCCCAGGCACGGCCAACTACATCTTTTCAAGGAGATACTTCACTCACATAGGAGTGCTCATGACCACACGCCAAGAGTCCGCTACAAACATGGAAGAAGAACCGCCGCAGGGAACCTTCACATTTACACATTTAATATGATTGCGCAAGAGACTCTGAAAAACCAAACAGATCATACTGTTGTAATCTTCACGAAAAAACACATGAGATAGACTACTTACTCTCCCAAAATGGTCAACTGGTGAAAAAGGTACTATTCAGAGTACCAACCTGTGTGGGCCCACCCCTAGATCCCGAAAATGAACAAACGGATCAAACCACTGAGATCCCCTTGGAAAAAACACACGGGATTGACTACTCAATCGCCCAAAATGGACACCCGGTAAAAAAGGTACTATTCACCATAGCCAGGTCGGGTGGGACCCACACCATGTCCTCGAAAAAGGTCGGGCGGTCTTTGCCATCGCAATGCTCCCGGAAAACACATCAAAAGCACTACTCAGTTTAGCGGAACGGATATCTGGAGAAAAGGATACATTTCGGCTTACATCGCACGAGCGGTACCACGCAGAACCCGCACCCCGGTCCCGAAGCGCTAGCAACGGATCGCACCGTTGCGATCCTCTCGGAAAAGTACACAAGGTGGACTATTCACTTGTCAAAAACGGTCGCCCGGTGATCGAGATGGAAAATTACCGTCAGCGCCCAAACGGTCCTCATGGGGCCCGCACCATCGTTCCAAATTAGACAGGGTGGATTGCACCATAGAAATCCCCTCGGAAAAATATCCAGAATCGACTGCTTGCACGCCCCGAACGGACGCCCGATGAGAAAGTCGTTAAACGCTGCTCGCAGCTCAACAGATGGTTCGTGGGCCCCATGCCTCAAATCTGGTTTCAACACCTGAAAACACACTGGAAAACTCCGCCTCGGCACCAGGGTCCCAACACTACTGGCGGCGCTCAAATCGGACATCGGACGCGTCAGCGCCGTCCGAAACAAGATTCCTCGGAAAAACATCAATTCGCTTGAAGACGTGTCGCGCCTCCGAGACCCCTCGTTTCGGGAATAAAAAATTCCTGAAACCATTCAAAAATTCTCTCTCGTCGATACGGTTCCACTGCCATAGACGGCATGCAAATTGGACACCCGTAATAAAAATTACGGGCGTCCGAAGAGGGGGGGACGGATCCCCTTGGGCTGGACCGGCCTGGGCCGGCCGGTACGCCCGACCTGGGCCGACCCGAGCCGTCCGGCCCGGCGCTGAGCCGCAGACCACCGCCGACCGACCCTCATGGGGTCGGTCGTCCTGCCTGCGCGAAGACTCGTGTCTCACGGGTCTTGTCCCCGCGCGGGGGTCGCACACCGCGACCCCGCGGTCGTCGCGCCCGGCCAGCTCCACTGAGGGGAGCGCCCGCCGCCGCACCTGGAACCCACACCGCCGCGCCTGGAGCCCGCGGACGACCGCCCCGCTGAAGCCGCCGCAGAACACCCACGCCGCCCTGCGCCTTAGCCCACGCCGTTGTCCGAGAGCCCCGTCGCCGCCTCCTAAGGACGTCGCGCCGTCGGAAACCGAAAACCCGCAAACTTTGCCGGAATGATGCGGCCTCCTCCGAACTCAGATTTCAAATCCGAAACAAGCGTAGGAAATAGAATATAATCTACTACGCATTCATGGGATTTTCTCGATAATTTGACCGAGTTTGGATGCATAAATTGGAGCTCAATATAGATGCTAAAATAAAAATTGAAAAAGCAACGATCCTACCTTGTTGGGCTTCGCCCGACGCTTCACGGAGAGTCCACCGCTGCTCTGCGCCTTGCCGGAGCTGCCTCGCTGGAGTGGATGAGGAGAGGGTGGTTTGAGGGAGGTTTTTCCAGGGGATAACAAGGGAGGGGAGGGGAAGAAGAAGGGTTCAAATTAAATTAAAATTTTAATTAATTTAAACCCATAATTTAACCCGCATCTGAAACTCTCGACGGGGTCAAGGTTAAGCCTCCCCTAAGGTAAAAACCACCTCCCAAGCACAATGTTGGTCTCGGAATTTTAATCCTAGGCCTCGTTCGAAAGTTATTACCCTCAACGCCTGATGCCGCCAAATTACGAAAATGCCCCTGGGTCCATTTTTCACTGACGGCTCACGCCCGCAAAACTTATACCCCTCCTAGGGTAAACGGCACATTTTAGACTCAACGGTGCCCTCGTTTTTCCAATATTAGCCACCGTTTAGGAGATACTGAGTTTAACTATTAAACGGATAAATTAATTATTTAATTTGGCCGTTTCACGTTCCGAAAGCGAGCGAGGGGTCCAAACGTCCCGTGCTGACATGTTTTATGTCGTTCCTAGGGTAAGCACCCTGTTCCGGACCCATCCGTGCACTCAGATCTCCGATCCGAAGCTCTGTTTAGGAGATATCTTATTTATTTTGCGTTCTCAGTGTGAACGCACTGAAAACTTAATTTCGGCCACACCGGGGCTCAGAATCGCACGCCGTCTGAAGGTGCTGCTCTGGAATAACATCAAGAATATTCCAAAGTCCTTTATAGCCGAAAACCGGGTTCTTAAATCACCACAACATAATTTCCCAATATAAATAGTGAATTTTGATAAAAGAACAATATGTTTCTTTATTATATTTCATACAAGATACGTAGTGATGGGGGTCCTTTTTCCTTGGCCCAACCCAAATTTTTTATTCCCTCCCCCTGGATATGAACCTAAATTATTTTAGGGAAACATATTGATGAACTATTTTTTTCATGATTACCATCCCTAAGGGAAAACATATTTACACAATGAGTTATTAAAATATTTCCATCCACAAATATATAAATTATCATCCAAATATATAAAGGTATTCAGTAATAAGAAATACATATTTCTAGATTTCTATTTTCTCAAGATATGAAGTTATTTCTAGGGTTGCATACCCTAGATCATATCATAGGATCCCAAAATCTAGATCTCATTTTCTAGTAGAAGGTTTCAAAAATTAAAAATGGTAAAAAAATGTCCCCTTAAGCTAGTCACTCCATTTGGAAATATTTTAGTCCATTATATATGACCATAAACAACATTGAACAACCTACAGCATAAGACTAAACTATCTGGCATCTGACTTCTTTCTCTACACTAGCTTGTTCCACAATAAAAAACACCTATATATACTAATCCCTTGTTTGTGGAGTTGAAATCTAAATTCTTCCCCATTTTTTGGTTTCTCCTTTGTCATGTAATTTCAATAAACATGTTTGGACCCCTAGTCCCCTCGTTTTTCTATCACTGATCTTGAATTGTGTGAGAATATCAATTCTATTATATTTTCTTGGGAGGCATGTTTTTGATGTGCCACCTATGAAATAAATACAAGCATTTCCTCACTTCCTGATGTTAACATTTTTTGGAATAGGTATGGGATGTGAGTCAATTAATTATATAGTATATTCTAAAACTTTTATATATGTTTTCGATCAATCTAAGGGTCTTTTACAGAATCAAGTATGATATATTTCTCAATTCGTACTCATGTGGTTACAAAGTGATTCCTAGGTTCCCTGTCTCAGGCCTAACAATTAAATACATATTCATCAAACAATTAGATATGTGGGTTATTACTTATAGTCACAAAATTCTAATGGATATGGATATAAACATGAAAATTCCTCCCTTCATGCATATGATCATGATCAATATACCATTCTTCTATATAGGATACTATATATGTGGACTTCTTCCATGATAATACCCATATATCAGAAGAACTACATGTAGCTTTATTCATGTTAGCATGATATATGTAGTTACAACTATATCATATATACTATTGACTTATACACTAACCACCATCTATCTTTACTCCATTATAAATCACTATGTCTTTTTAGACACCAAAAGATAAGGTCGTGAGTGCCTCCTACAACTCTTTTGAATAACCCCTCTTCCACAAGTCTAACTTTCCATCTGAAGTTACTTGGGTTGTCATAAATATTCAATGGATATCGATAAATAAAATTTCAAACTTCATTTAAAACTCTTTATTGGCTTTGTATAAAATCACCAATACAAATATTTTTTTGTTCCCCCATTTTGGTATGTCAACTAGAAGCATCTTGATCTAAGTGTAAGAGCCTAGAATCTTTATATACAATGAATGAATCATTATAAAAACCCATCCATTTAATTTTTTAAAAATTCAACCCTTATGTACCTAACCCATGTAGTCATTATTTCTCTAACAACATTGATTTAATATTTACATCATCATCATCATTATTCATGGTGAAAAAGGTGTCGGGGTGTCCTTGGTTCTCATGACCTCTATATTTTATCACATATGTGCTTCCATTTCACTTTATGATAAATTTTTATGACAATAAACTCAATAATATAATTTAAATCTATACAACCACAAACTCTATCCCTCCAATATCATTTTTTCACAACCTTAAACATCTTTTGAAAAAATCAAAAAACTTATCATGTCGAAAACCCACAAATAGTGATATGGGAATAATTTGATTCCTTGTCCTTTATGTATAAACTATATGGAACTTAATAAATAGATAAAGTGAAGTTGATAGATTTATAGAGATTATGGGCCCCACCATGAGACTATTAAAAAGTTGAGTTATGCTCATTAGACTCACCTGGTCTATTAAAAAATAGAGCCACAAAATCACATATTTATTCCTCTCAATAATATATAAAACACTGGATTATATAACATATAGGGTGTTATAATCCTCTTATGTTTCCCTTATCTAATTGAAAAAAGAATCATCACATATTTTCTTCAATTCCAATAAATCATTCTTGAATATAATTAATGGGGATATCCAAATCTAAAGGGAACTTCTGATTAGCAATATATATCCCAATATGGCTCTACATTTGTTCCAAAATCTATCCCTATCAATAAAAATAATTTTATCCCAAGGGTAATTTACCCTATTTTTTATATACCTTGATAGAATTTTAATGCAACCTATCATTTAATTATGGTCTATGTTTTTCCTTTAAGCACATATCCTCTTTCAACGTGACTGGTTTGGGCTCCTTGGTTTGTGATTTAAACAATCCACTCTCTCACCTATTAAAGTTTATTTGATAGCCTTAATGATATATATTTTTGAATATTTTCATTTTTAATAGAATGATTATTATATCTTATTTCTTATTATCATTCATAGTTGGACATTAATCTCTTGGAAACCCCAATTAATTAAGTTTATATTATCCTATTGGAACACAATCTCCCACTGGTGTGTTATCTTGAGAAGCCCACCAGATGCGCATGTATACTAAAAAAGTGTCACATTTCACCACAAAATTAGATACATTTCATTCCAAAAGAATAATATTCTATGGTTTTTGGAAATTTATGGGTAGTTGAAATTTTATGGTATGAACTATAACATAAAATCCATGATGTGAACTTCACTCAAACAATATAAGTTGTTTTTTGAATAGAAATTTATCTCTATGACTGAAGAATAAGTTGATTTAATGTCCATGTGTCATGGGATGTCTCTCAAATTTTTGTAAGGATATTCAAAAAAAGACTGCATCTCTAGAAGTGTGGTGGTGAGAACCTTCCTCAGGAATAGGAAATGGAATTGTAATAGATGATGAGAAGTTCTGTTAAACCAAAAAAAACAATTTTGGGTGTGTTATGGGAACTCTTTTTTCTCAAAACCCATCCATACAGGTTCTGTACACCATATACAAGGGAATATTTCAAATCATATAATTTCATCAGATTGGTTATAAATAAAAAAAAGAGACTTATAAGTCAAAATTTATGATCATTTTAATATGTCTTCTATTTTCACCTGAAGACACCATGTGTGATTGTTTAAAAGAAAAAGCATAGTTGAAATTATTTTTCTTGCCCATCACTTAGTTTCTATTTACATAACTAAGTATCTATGCATGGATTATAGAGAAGGAATTCAAAGTATGTGACATAATCATGAATCATACGGAAGACTAGGAGAACATGGATGAATACAATTTGAAATGCCTATTGACCACACTATCAGATCCACCACTCACAATGATGATGAATACCTTTATGAAAAGATTTATGTTCCTGACTCTCTAGACTATGTGATATCCCACTTAGTGAATAAGGATACCACATTTCACCGGGTGATATTTTTGGGCTGACTACTCGATCGGGTTGGTGGTATGCGCAACATTAATAATCCTATAAGAAAATTTACAAATGAGGATATAACATGAGATATTCCTTGATTTAACTTAAAAATTGGAAGGAAAAATATATGTCATATTCCACTAAATATCCCCATTCACTAAATATAATTTTGGGGACAAAAATGATAAATTTGGATGTTTAATCAACCATTTCATCCCTCTATAGATATAAACATATAATTTCTAAAAAATTATAAATTATATTATAAAAATGGTAGTATGTGACCTATTATAGGAAATTGGTAGAACTTAGATATAACCAAATTCATGATACCTCATATAACACATTCATTCCACACCTACCTCAATAACTCTCTCATATCATAATTTTCCTTCCTTCCATGACATTTCCCTCTTTCCATAGTACTAGTTGAATTACACATTATAAGGGTAGTTATTACTCTACTATTTTAATTTCAAGTTACAAGAAAAATTTTAATTTTACTAGGAAAATTACATATACACTTGGATAATTATCGTTCTACTAAGTGAAATCTATTTTTACAAGTAAAATGACCAATAACTAGGAAATCTTTTCTTCTTCCAAGAGAATTCCCCTCTGTACCCTGTTTATTTTAAATTGTAATAAAAGTATGATTATAAATTTATGGGGAGATCTCTCATATTATATTACAAAAAATATATTTCATTTAATGGGTTCCCATCATATGCTACCACCCCTGTACAAGTTTTATATCTAGTTTGATGAAGCCTGACACCACAAAGAGGACCAATCCAGACCTCCTCTGAGGACACTAGAAAAACATGGGAGAATTATGCGCATTATCATTATTTCCTCCAATAATAGATTATGATGAAAAAATTATGATATATATCATCATAAAATATATGTGTAACCCTCATGGGAACCATATTCATAGATTCCTTTGATTATGATGATCCCTATTAAGAAGACATATGTGTAGTTTCTCTTATGATGATGGTTAATTTATTCTCCATCCTATGAGTTGGACCAGATGAGAAGATTCTCTAGAGTAATCCCCAATACCTTTATGTGGTATTCCATATCCCCCTTCCTTAAATATCCCCACCTTCATCTACTAATGGGTAAGGAATAAATTCATCATGGGTGGAATCACATGCAGAAGCCTCATTCAAATAGTGTTTCATGCTCTCATGGAATGCACTAAATCATCACATATATTATGTTTCTCAAACTAATAATGAATCACATGGGATTAGATATCTATGTTTATTACCCCATTATGGTTTTTACTTATATCATTATGGGCCTCCTCCTTAGGAATAAATTTAACAAATTTCAAATTATGGTCATCCTCTTTAGGTGTAATCCCAAACACATCTCTTAATATGGGACTCCTCTATAGTTGTAATCCCTAAAACATCTCACATTATGAGACTCATCCTTAGGTTTCATTATATGCCTCATTTGTTTTGTACTATACAAAAAACATAATCACTTATCTAAAATTTTCTATCTTCCAGATAAATCTCTCTATAAAAACATTATATACATTAGGCCCAATCAATTCCCTTTTGGCATTCATGACATACAAATCCACCTAAAATGAAACTTAACTGTATAGATAATGTCCTAGTTTCACTACATTAAACTACATGACAATTAACATATTAAAATAGATAGTTTTATCCTATTATATGACTTCAAACTGTGTCAGTCAAACTACATGGGATTTAATTTCTGTCTCAATGGGATCCATAGGATGAAACCATGAGGTTGAAACCCAATATCATAAATCATAAATTTAAATCATCATAAGGCCATATTAGATATGGGATCAGTTATATCTTACCTTTTCTTGGATATAATCTTACATGTTTTAGAATCTAATCTGTTAGGGTCACATTCACAATGAACCATCCATTAAGCAGACCAAGTTCCTAATAATATAATTTCCCCACTCAAAGGGATTTATTATTTATGGATCCTATACCATTATCCTCATAATGTTATATACAAAGTGGTTGATATCATCATATGTCCATATCCCTTATTAGAATAATCCTTCCTCATTTGTACATATTTATTCATGGTCATCTTGAAATAGTCAGTCATGTGTAACTCTCACACCATCTATTTCTAGGAACCTTTCTTCTAGTCATCTTAAACCCATGATGTTGAACTACATAGATGAGTCATTACCATACATCACAAAAAGTTTTAAAATTTCCCATTGAGGGGAACCAAAAAATATGGGTATTAATTACCATCATGGGGATTCATAAGAAGACCCCCTCAAATGGGATTCCATCTTGAAATTAAATCATCTTCCTTTATTAATGGAGTTAAATTATAGAGCACCCATCTATATGGATTTAAAATATATTGTGAATAATGAATAGTATACTATATGATATTGAATATTAATGTATCTATATCAATACAATAATTAATAATAATGAATTTTGTACCACACTAGTATTTTAGGATACCTTCATGAACATGCCATAAATTCATAATAGAGTCCCAATGTATGTAATAATCCCCCCAAAAAAGGGTGTGGTTGAGCTCGGCCTCTCGTCCTATCAATCGATGCATATACTAAGTATTATATGTGAATCCCCATGGACACGTACCCTTGGAATGTAAGTCTTCCATAAATCAAAAAAGTGATCATATCACATTTTAGGTGTTTCATGTTTTTCAATGAAATATCATCGAAATAGAACCCTATATATGAAGGGATTACTATCACCTAAAGGATAATTGTAGGTACCAAACACATTAAATTATCAAAGAATATACATCCTCAAAAAAATATAGCTATATAAATATGATATCAATATATGAAATTACATATAAAAATATATAAAACCATGAGGATCATGTGCATAACATAACAGCACCCCTCATCGCTAGTTTTGTTTAACCACCGAATAAAACACAATTCATCCATGGAAATCCCACCCACCAGCAAACAAAATAATGATTAAAACCAATAATTTACCACTAAACCCATATTTTTGATATTTACCTATGAATTTAATCAATCATATATAATTCTATTTCCTGAACACATTCACCAAAAACTATATTATTCAATATAAAAATTTTAGTAAACTCATTATCACGTCATTTCCAAATCCTGCTTTTATTTTTAAAATACCAATTTGAAAATCATTGTACTAGTTTATAACCACATTAAATCCATTATTTTATAAACCACATAATTTTCAAAACCTTCCATGTTTCTAATAATCCATTTCATAGGTTTTTTATCAACATAATAAACATTTAGTCCATAAAATTCCAACTCAAAGACAATTTTTTTATAATTTAATACTATGATAATATATTTTTCAAACCCATTTTAAAAATAATAAAACAATGTAAATTTGATTCTAGAAAACCTTGTTTTCATGGACACTAAATAAAGGCCTATAATGATGTACTATGTAACCTTAGGTGTGCCTCCTTTTATGCTAGAGGCTACCAACTAGTGGTGAGGGCCTAATCCACATAGTTTGGAGACTATTTCCACAAATCATATTAATACAATAATGGAAAATCACCAAAACATGTAAAATATAAAATCTTAGTATGAATAATCAATAAAATATTATTATATTACCAATGGAATGTATCATTCAACTCCATAGTCATAAAAATACATTTATTGACTACTATATTAATGAAATATAAAAAAGGAAAAATAAAACTATACCTATATCCATAATTGGGTTTCAAAAAATCTATCACCACATACCCATCAAGCTACTCCATCCTGATCAGCTTCATAATAAGTGTTCTATTCTAAGAGAACAAATATATTCTTCACACACAATAATGTTTCTATATTGGGTGTAAGCATATTACTTAGAACTATTTTACCAAAATCCCCTAATATACGCATTCATATTCATGTGTGTGTACAAAAAAATTATTTCCTAAACCAATATGCTCATTAAGTAACCATGTGATAACTAGACCCCCATGAAACTCGATAATTTTTACACACATATCATGCCACCATGTTCTAACTAAGACACTGTAGTTTAGGAAAATGTATTCTTTGGTTCCATGTCAAAATTTTGTTTTTTTGTTATTCCATCATATATCTAAAAACTATGGGTAGGTGTTGTCCCATCCTGGACTAGCTACTTGATGAAGCTGAGTATTGTCTAACATCCAAATTTTGGTCCAATATATTATCACACATGATAGGCTCCAATATCCATGGTACATGTCATACCACAGCACAACCATATCTCTTGGGGTTGTACACTATCACAACCAAAGCCTAATCTACTCTAGGAACACTACCCATACCGAATAATACTTAAGAAAATATCCTACTTCATTCACCTAAGTACACCATCTCATGCATAAAAATCCATCCAATTCCATATAAATTATGGAGGGTCCTATACTCAGGATACCGCTCGCATAATGGGTCCATTTTCTTTCACAATAACACACATGAATCACCAAATATGGATCATAACTCATCACACAAAGAATTATATGATCCATGGGTTCTATTCGCTCGAGTCCTATCACTTCTTCTCAAAGTACCTATTTTATCACCCATCAAAGTCTCTACTAGATCATATAG
Source organism: Viscum album (assembly GCA_963277665.1). NCBI lineage: Eukaryota > Viridiplantae > Streptophyta > Magnoliopsida > Santalales > Viscaceae > Viscum > Viscum album. The sequence goes on from OY728143.1 coordinate 183,590,884, forward strand.
ACATATCATGGTCTTTTTTCATCAATTTTTTTGTGAAAAAATATTTCAAGGTAACATTGTAGTGTTTTTGGCTTGATTGTGCTTATTTAAAAATCAGGTTTCTAAGGTCATATGTGGAGTTCCATGGATATTTTTGACAAGGTATATTGACAAAGATATATTACAATGGAATGGATTCTTTGGAAGTTGTACAAAGAAATTTTTTATACAATATGGCACCATTTCCCATTGTTTTTATATTTTTGGGGTCAAAAAATCAAAAGAAGAAAAAATGTGTTTTTGGAAAATAATATTTTTCTCATAAATACAAATATTTCTATGAAAGGTTGAAGGTGGTTTCAAAATTGTGCGTGAGTGAATATTTAGGACTGTCACATCAATATACATCAAATGAAACTGGTGTGTACATGTTTTGAAACATTTCAAAAATAAGAGTTGCAATCAATTGTAAAGGTGTTTCCAAAACTTGAGCACAAATAAATATTTGAGACCATCACAAAAAAATATGGAAAGGGAGAGTTTTATAAAAAAAATCTGAAATATCTCCAAAATAGGAGTTATGTGTAATTTAAAAGGTGTTTTGGAAAGTTTCATGCAAGTGAATATTTGAAGATGTCCAAATAAAATATTTAAAAGTAAAGTGTTGTACACAAGTTCTAAGTCATCATGAAAATTAGAGTTGTGAGAAACAAGAATAGTTGTGTTCACTCAAGAAATATAGATATATTTTTTCTCTAAAAGTGATATCAAATCATTGAAGTTCCATTCTCAATAATCATTTCAGACAGGTTGGGAATTTTGTGACATAAGGGAAAATTTCACGCATAGTGGAAGGAACATAGGAAAATTGTGTGAAAGATTAATCATGACTATAAATAGATGACTACCCATCTCTTTCCAATATATCAACCCTTAGATAATATTAGGGATCTAAATCACAATAATTTTGCATGAAAATAATTTTATTATGAAAACAATCACTGATGTTTTAATTGTGTGTAGAAAATATACTTTAGTCTATAATAAAAAAAGGAGTTCTACGACAATACAAAATGTGTGTGAAAGTTTATAATTCCATGAAAAAATAGAAAAGTTACACATAGGTTGAAATTTTGTGAAAAAAGATAAATTTTAGTGAAAGTTGGAATTATATGACAAAACAAAAAAGTTTTGCACAAGTTAGTATATTTGCATGAAAGTCATACAAAGGTTATGGGAAATCCAATTTTGTGTAAACCTATAATGATTTTAGTAGTAATTATGTGGTAAATGGGTATTCATCAAGTAGATTAAATTGGATGTTATTGATGCATCAAATTAGGTTTTGAAATATATTTATTCAAGTGATCAAAAGAGGAATCATTTAAACGAGAAGTCAGAACACTTTAGTTGTTAGAGCAGTGAACTTTCGAATTTTGATTGGTTGTAAACTAGGAAGGATAGTGAGTCTACTCCAAACATTATAAGGGAAATGAGGTTAGGAAACAGTGACCTAGCCTAAATCAACAAGCAGCGATATCAGTGATTTTCGCGCACTAACACATTGTTGGATGAATTCTTCTTGGAATATCCTGTAGTGGTGAACTAAGTAAAAAAATCAATGTATCCTTGTGCTTTATTTATTGATTAGATTTCTACATACCATCATCAGATGTAGTTATAAAGGATAAGGTCAAAATAAAAACAAAATATAAAGTGAAGTGACCCTTATAATAAGTCGGTAATAATCCGGTAGGGTAGGAATAATTTCAAAAATAATATTCATACACTGACTCACCCCCCCCCCCATCTCAGGGTATTTAAGCCCCTTTAGGTCCAAGAAATTTGTATAAAAGTACTGGTTTCTTTTATCATATTTGATTTCTCTGACTTGTTTTATTCTATTTTTTATCTTAAATTTTTATTCTTCTCTAATATCATTGTGCCATGAAAAATGGAAGAACTTCAAGTAAGTAGAATAAGTCTGGTGGAATTCCTCATTATTAAAGTGACTACGGAAGGAGTGAAATTCAGTTAAAGGAAACCATAAACTTATCAAATTGTGATACTATTTTCTCATTCAATGGTTTTTTAGGAATTAGTTATGGACTTGACATGCCTAGTGATGTTTTAACTACTAATGATGAAGAGATTCCTATAAGTCTGGTACTAGATGCTTCCATATGACAGAGGAATTGGATCAAAAATTGAAAAAAAAAATAAGTCTCAAAATATTTGGATCTAAGTGCTATAACTTTAGATTAATAATATAAAAGGATTAAATATTATTCTTGTCGATGCGGCTACTAATTTGAGGTAAAAGAATGATTCCTAAGCTAAAGAACTAAAAAACATATCCTCAAAGAGAGAAAAAATCAAATCTGGTGATAAGGGAAAGAATCTAAACTCAAAATAAATTCCTAATTTTGAAGCCATAAATGAGGATCTTACTACACATGTATCTGAACAGGTTTAGGGGAACCAAAGGATATAATAGGTCAATTCATGTTGTAATGATTTTTTTTCTCAGAAAAATTCTAAAATAAAGTTGAAAGATGACATTATGGATAAGCTCCACTAACAATTTGAAGATGAGATGGATATCAAGAGATTAATTAATGATCAACTTGAATATAGGGATAAGAAGATTCAACTCTTTAGAGATGATTTAGAATTAGTGAATAAATAATTGGGGAAATATAATTATTAAGGTAATTCCAAATTTAAGGATTCCTTACATTTACTATTTTACTATCTTTTGGATGGTAATAATGAAATGAAAATAAAATATTCTATTTTTGAGGAAAGACCTAAAATGACTATCTCATCCTAAAGGACATGAAATTTTGGAAAATCTTGTATTAGATATGATGAACCCCCTCCCATTCATGAGAGGGAGAAAATCATGAATATTTCCTATAAGGGGTGGAATTTTGATGTTTCAAGAAATAGATCTAAAATGTTGTTTATATGAGGTAATGAAGAAATATTCTATTTTTGTAGAATGTATGGTCATATTTATAGTTTTTTTGTATGGATTTGGAATATGTTTCATGTTGTAAAGATAAAAACAAATATAAATTTGAGAATAAGTAGAATATTATTGAGAAGTCTCAAAAAAATCCTATCAGAATAAAGTATCCATGCAATTATACTATTATGGAAGACTGGGACACACCATGAGTATGTGTCAAGAATCCATAGGGATCAAATTCAAAAGAAGAAATCTGGATAAATCCACATCTCATCCAAGAAATGATGACGTGAGGTATTTTATTAATGGGATATGTCTTATATGTTATAATCATGGGATTTTGAAAAGATATTGTTGCTATAAGAATTGAAGGATGGAAAATTAACTCAAAAGGAGATACCTGATTCTAATAGTGTATAACTAGAAAACCTATACTATAAGAAAATATTATATGATAAAAAATTGATTTATAAAATTGGAGGAAACACAAGGAACTACTCCAGTTGTAAGTAAAAATAATTTATGTTCAATGAAAGTCTCACTCCCAACACCTCAGGGTGAGTTAACTTAGATAAATGATGAAAGAAAACTAAAAAAGGAATGCCTCAAAAAAATTTGTGACATACCACATGGTGAGAATTGAAGGAAAGAGAAATATCTATCTAATGGAAGAATAATCGAGAGAATAGGGTCTTTTGAAATAATCATTTTCAAATAAATCATTATGAAAAATGGAATATAAATTGAGTGGAGAAGAAATAAATATGTACCAGTAGGAATAAAACACAAATAGTGAAAAATATCAAGCCTATAAAACCTACATATTATAGGAAAACTGAGAATGTGGTAAAAAAATTCTTGTTATTTGGCCAATATAAATGAACTTGGTTGGGCAGTTAAAACAAGCATAGAAAGAGTATAATTCTTTGTAAGAAAATATTAAAGGGTTGGTCCATTTGGATCGAACATAATCCTTCTCTTTAGGATTCTAGAGGAACCCCTCTAACTATGTGTTAAATTTTTCTAATATCTTCAAGAAGTTATGTAGGAAAAATGGGGAGCAAAAATCCATGGGGTGTGTATGTGATGAAAGGGAATGGGTGCGTGAAGTTTAATGGTGACACATGTAATAATAATAATTCAAACTCTTGAAGGTCATATAAGATATCATATTCTAAAAGTGGTGTTAAAAACAACATAGTGAATAGTTCCTTAACGATATTGATGATGAGCTAAGAGACTCAGGGGAGAGTAGAAGTGGAAATTTCTAATTTAGAATAATTATTGATGATGAGTGGGAAGAAGTAAAATATATATCTATATGGAAGTTTAAGATTCATGCTGAAATTGACATACAAAACATCATTAGTGATCAGGTAGTTCTAGTTCAAACATAAAGAATGATATATTTATAGTATGAATCATTTCTATATGAGGTAGAGCCTAAATATTTTATGGAAGAAACTATAGATTAAAACTAGGTTCTGGATATGAATAAATAGCTTGACCAAATTAAGATGAATCAGACAATGTAGATTGTTAAGAGACTAGAAGAAAATAATGTCATCAAGATCAAATGGGTCTTTTGTAAAAACCTAAATGAAGTCAGATTGGTAATTCATAAAAAATCATGAGTAGTGTTCATGGGATACTCTCAGATCTAGGGAATCATTCTTTATTATACATTTTCACCAATTGCAATGATTGAGACTATTCACCTATTCTTGGCCATAATAGTGAAAATGAAATACAATGTTTTCTATATGGATGTCAAGTTAATGGTTTTGAAGGGGGTTTTAGAAGACATATTATATACTTAGTAGAAATATGTTTTTCTTGTTCATGAATTTGATAATAGAGTGTGTTAGATGGCATGGTAGTATATGGTTTAAAGTAGGCATCGAGAGCCTGGTATTCATGGATTGATCAGTTTTTAAAGAATATCATTTTTTATAGAAGTGGATTTGATTAAAATTCATATTTTAAAAATAATATTAATCAATGTATAATTGTACTAATTTAAGTGGAAAACATAATATTTTTTTTAGATCAGATGAAGCACATTGCCAATAGTTCAGATAATTCATTAAAAATGAGTTTGAAATTTCAATGATCAATAACATACCTTTTTCCATTATTTAAAGGTGACACATGGAATGAATGGAACATTTATTTATCAATACAAATATTAGAAGTAGATATTGACTCTGGATACTACCGGGATGAAACTATCACAAGATGATGTAGGAAAATCAGTTAATGTCACAGAATACATGCATATCATTAGAAGTCTATTATACTTGATAGAGAGAAGACCTAATATTTTTTCCCACATGACAAGTACCATTATATCAAATTAATCCCAAATAAATCAACTTACTAACAATAAAAATATTAATTCATTATATCAATGTCATAGTGGATTTTTGTTTTATGTATAATAGAAAATATCAGTAAGATTTATTGGGCAATACAACTAAAGATTGGGTCAAATCATCATATCATAGAAAATCAATTTCAAGTGGTGTGTTCTATCTTTATGGATTGTTTATTTCTTAGATATGAAAGAAACAGGATTTTATTTCATTATGAACTATAAAAAATGAATATGTTGCGGCTATTCAATCTTTCACATATTTATTATGGATGAAACATCATCTTGATGATATGGGGGGTTGAAGTGAAGTATCTAATCATAACCCATTACAATAATTTATATTCTATAAATATTAGAAAAAATATATTCCGTAACTCATGGACAATGAAAATTTAAATCAAGTATCATTTTATAAAGGAGAAGGTGGATCATAGTCTTGTGAAGTTGGAGTATATGTCTACATAACTATGGTTTGTTTATATTATTGTGGAGGCCTTACCCAAATAAATTTTTAAACATCATTGACTAAATCTAGGATTTCATTTAAATCCCCACACTTGAAAATTAAGAATTTGGGACCCCCTATCCCCATGGTATGGTGTGTTTCTCCTTATGTTAGGATCTGTGTTCTTTAAATTGTTTCAAACACAAAAAAGTGACCTTTGAGTTCATTGAAAAAAGGGTAAATATCTTGATCATGATAGGGGAGAAGCTAATAGGGGAAGTAGTGAATTAGGGTGATTTTTAAATCTAATGATGATAAATTTATTATATCAAATTTTATATATCACGACAGATGAGTTTCATGAAGAAATTAGTTGACTGGTTTTGGAATGAAGTGATTCATTGATTAGTATTTCATGCTACTCTTATTTCTCACACCGAGCATGTCTCAGGTAATCTTAGAGTGTGTATTGAGTAAATATTTGTTCTCTATCTGGAATCACAAGAAGTAAATTTCAGTTTAATATAGAATAATATTTAACAAGGTGTCAATGGGTAAAGAGTTTTCAACATACCCAAGGGGTATATTATTAAGAAAAAATACCTCAGGGTAACTTTTTAGTGGTTTTGGGTTGGTTTTGTTTGTTGAAAACGTAAGTTTCCAAGATTAGTTGTGGATTTCTAAAGATATTATTGAAAAATTATTTTGAGATAGATCCAATACAAAATATTGGATTCTCTATAAGTAGTATATAAAATTGCATATACAAGATGATGTTTTTTCCTAGTGTTCTCCAAATTTTTGGGGTCCAAAATTGAGAGGATGTTAAAATGTGTTTTTTTAAGGGAAGTATTTTCTCATAAATACAAAAAAAATACACACAAGGGAGAAGGTGTTATAAAAAAAATTTCACAATTAAAGATTAGGGACTTTAACATAAAAATATTTCAAATGAATGTGTTCCATTCAAGTTCTGAAACATCACAAAATTTGGATTTGTGTGAGAGTGTAAAGGTGTTTTGAAAAGATATGTAGATGTGATTATTTGGGAATGTCACAAAAATATGGAAAAGGCAAGTGTAGTGCATAAGTTCTGAAAAATTTTAAAAAACAAAGTTATGTGCAAGTGAGTTTTTTTCAAAGTTTCATGCAAGTGAAGATTCAGGATCATCAAAAAAATATGGAAATGGAAAGTGTTGCTTGAAAGTTCTAAAACATCATGAAAATTGAAGCTACATGACACCATAAGAGTTACACATTCACAAGAAATAGTGTTGGAGTTGCATGCTAAAGTTGACGTCAAATCATTGATGTTTCACGCTTAAGAAAGTTGCAAGAAAGTTGGGAGTTCTATAACAAAATAGTAAAATTGAGTTAATGGTTGAAGGTGAACAAGGAAATTGCAGGCAAGTTCATCCATGTCTATAAATAGGTGGCTACCTCTCTCATTTAAAAAGATCAACCCCTAGAAAAATATTATGGATATGAATCACATAAATGTTGCAAGAAAATATTTTTTGAATGAAAACAACCACTCATGTTTTAATTGCATGTAGAAAATGGAACTGTGTATATAAGACGAAAATAGTTTCGCAATAATCCAAATGTTGTACACAAGTAGGGAATTCCATGAAAAAAATGTAAAAGTTGCGCACAAGTTGTAATTCTGTGGAAAAATAAAGATGTTGGATGCATTTTTGAATTCCATGAAAAAAACAGAAAAGTTGGGGCCAATTTGGAATTTTGAAATAAAATATAAAATTTTCATGAATGTTGGGCTTCCATGAAAAAACATTAAATTTGTGTGGAAGTTGGTAAATTTTCACATGAGTCATACAAAGGATTCATGAAATCCAAATTTGTATGAACCTATATGGATTTTCCCGGTAATTATTTGGTAAATGGGTATTCATCAAGTGGATTAAAGTGGAACTTATTGATGCACAAAATGAGATGTAAAACATATTTATTCAAGTGATGAAAAGAAGATTCATTTAAAGGATCAATGAGCACACATTAGTTTAGAGAGAGGTGAGATTTAAAATTTTGACTAGTTATATCCAAAGGACTATAAGTCCACTCCAAACATTGCAATGGTAGTGATCCATAACATGAGTGGCCTATCCTAAACCAACAAGTAGTGAGATTAGTTATTTTGGTGCACCAACACACTGTTGGATTATTTCTTTGAGAATTGTCATGTAGTGGTGAAACAAGTAAAAATTATTGTTTCCATGTGCTTTATTTATTGATTTTATTTCTATACATCATCAGCAGATAAAGTTAAAAAATTGTAAGATCAATATAAAAATTAAATAGAAAATGAAGGGACACTTATAATAAAGAGGTCAAGATCTAGTGGGGCAGGAAGAATTTGGAAAAAATATACATACCCTGATTCACCACCCCCCTCTGAGGGTATCTAAGACCCTTTTAGGAGTAAAAAAATAATCTTTTACATCTCACCCACTAGTGATAGAATCTATTAAATGTTAGACTTCATGTTTAAATCTAAGCTTGTCAAAACCCTCATCACTCAAATTTTTGATACCCAGGGACTATCCTGAACTATCATTCGATTAGCCACATGATATGTTCATTCCAAGTCCCAAATAGCTCCAAAAACTATAAATAGTTCCCCATATCACATATCCTACATAATATATCTAAAATCGTCACCTAGAGTAAACCCCTCTATAATACACCTCATCTTGTCCTAGATGATTCAACCCATAAACAAAAATGTTTACACTGAAATCCAACCTTGATAGGGTGTCACAATCCTATAATGTGACTAACTACCATTTTACTCTTCCCACTTGACATAAGACCCTCTCATTCCTACTCACTAGCCATAGAATGCCATCATAGGATATTATTTATTTCCACTCATACTAATATAATAATCAAATTCCTCATATCAATCTAACCACCTCTTTACCCACAAGGAAACATGGTGTCCTGGAGATCCCAATTCACTTATGAACTAAAGAGAACTCATACTAGCTCATGGATGCTCAATACCACCACATGTCTCTTATCCAATGAACTCTCAATCCCTAATCATAAAGCTTAAACCCATGTAGTTTTGTAATTATTCACTCCAATGACTAAACACATAATTGAAACTGTATATTGGTTTACTTACTTATAGTAATGGGTTAAACCCACCCCACGATCCATGGAGACTCATCTAGGATTATTCATTATCCAGAGAACCTATCTCAAAAAATTTGACACAAGTAATTGATAATAATAATTTATAATTAATTTTTTAAATTAAACCAACAAATCACAGTTATTGAAATTTTCACTAGGAATATATGTTTCACAAAAATCACATGAAATAACCTAAATTCAACATTTTGGTACTTCCACTACCAATACACTTGAAGTACCTATCATGTTGGAATATATCCACTATGTTCATGTAGAAATAATAAATAACTCTAACTAAAATAACACTAAAATTAGGGCTAAAATGAATAAAAAATGATATAAGGAAGAGGATAAACATATAAAAATATATTATAAAATGAATTAAGATTGATACATTTTCACGTACAATCGATGTTTGGGATGAGATGGGGAGGAGATAGCCGAATTGACCTCCATATGTGTTTCTCATTGGCTAAGAAAATATGGAGGATGGCCTCCAAAATATTTTCTTTAATCATTAAAAACTACATAGGCCTCATTTGTGGCGTGACTAGGAGGGTTGTGGAATAATGAACGACTTCACCAAGAAAATTCACATTGTGAACATGATTCTGGTTGTGATGATCTGCTCTATAGGGGAGAAGGAACTACATAACCCTATTTGGTGTGATGCCTCACATAATTCTCCAGTTTAATTTCCTCATGATTTGACCTATGGGTAGAGTAAAAAACTAGATCTTCATAAGAATTTTATAAAGTCATCTAGGACATTCTTTTTTAGTAACCTGAGAAAAAACTACCAACTTGGCCTCATTCCACATCCAAAAACATCTCCCTAATAAGATTAAATCAATAGATTCCCAATCCAAATCCCAATACATATAATGACCTTATATATGGGATAAAAAATAAAGCATCCTATAAAATTTATCAACATGAAAATATAAAGGGAATTAAAAATTATGAAATATAACACTTTTTGTGACTAATAAGCCACAATTGTCAAAAAAATCTCTTAACCTACCTAAATCATCGATTCATGAAAGACTCTCTGTGTTCCATCTCAAAGTGCTAATTTATCTTAAATTGTGCAACTCATTACTCTGAATCACACAATTAACCAAAATATGAGACACTCACTTCCCATTATTCTAAAAAAATAACTCTCAACTACCTCTATATCTCCAGAGACACCACTATGTCTATGATAAATTCATTATAAGGCTCATGGATCATTGCACCATTGTACTCCACTCACAACTACTAATTCCAAACCATTGTACTCCCAACAGTTATAATATTGTACAAAAACATTATCTTATTGCTCTATCAACATGTTCATTGTGGTTTCCTCTTCATTTTACCAAATTCCCTAAAAACATATTTAGTAATCCTTTGGGAGATTCTTCTTAGAAATAATTGGTCTCATTATGGACACAGCACCATACCACCACACATGATCATGATTCCACAAAACCCAAATACATTATAGAGTCTTCTAAACACATACCCAAAATTCTAAACCATAATTCCAATGTATGTTCTCTATTAAATAAAAAATAACTCAATATCATCATCTATGTTTCTATATATACAACAGCGCAACCTCGAAAAGACTCATTGTTATGTCTATACACCATCATATAAATCCTAATGCTAGTATCTAGACTCTATTTGAAAAAAAAACCATGTTTATCATATGGTATTACACAAGGAACAAGATATCTATAGATAAAATCCTAAAATGACATCCTATTGTCCTTAAATCCATCCAATTACTAGTCTCACCATACCCCAAACATGTCCAATATGTGGGTTGCATACCCACAAAGAATAAGATTCTACCTACAGAGAAAATTTAATTTCATTACACAAATGAAATCGAAATCCAATTCTCTATGTCCCAACATTTTACTTTTCCTAAAAAATGACTAAATATGGACAACCCACTAATTCCAAAATTCTTCCATAAAAACCCATATTCCATTCCCACCCTACCAAAACACCATCCACATGATTCAATATTCCGCTCATTTTATGGATCATACCATCTGATATTGTATAGTGGTCACCACATCATATTTTTTCTTTATACTAATCCTTGAGGATTGGATGAAATGTGTCCAAACACCACTCTCACCTCTTCCATCAACATTGAAAATTATAAAAATTAATGGCCACCATGATTTCTCAAAAATCATCAAAAAAACATTATATGTATCACTATTAAAGTTCATACATAACTCGAACAACTATCAAAGGACCTATATATGAACCACTTAATGATCCACAACCCAAATAGTTGCTGAGAAGAACCTTCATTCACTTTCCCACACACACTAAGTCTATCCCCTAAACATTGAAATTGACCTTCACTATACTCCTCCAAGGTACATGTGAACCACTAATAACCCTATAATAGGTTCTTAGTCCTATTCCTAATGGTTCTCATCCAAAACCAATAGTTTTATACTCCCAGGAAACCCAAGTACGTGGCATAACTCATGATACCATGAGTTATTACCCATATGAACTAAAATTATTAACCAAACCCACCAACCATGCTTGATTCCATGTCATCATTCTTAGTAAATGAATCCCATAATTATCTCATTAAAATGATAACATGGAATCTCACTCAAGCTAAGGAAAACCAAACAATCACTCACTACATATTCATTTTCCTAAATACCGAAGGCGTCCACCCAAGCTCTGATCATGATAATGAAATCATAATAAAAGACCATAAGGCTTAGAACCTCAAATATCCTTCCATACTTACACCCAAATATGATACCTAAAACATTTGTAGTTCTTCATATCCTAGAGGACCATGGAATTTATCATTCTATTATCAACTTCCCAATTTGGTTATGTAAATTTCCACCATGAAGTTATTTGAAAAAATTCAATATATGATGTTGTTAAAAAATTATATAACTGAACATAAATTCTCTTGAAAACTAATTAAAATCCTCAAATAGTTCCTTAGAGGTTTGGTGCCTCTACCAAGACATTAATGGATAGTATACATACCTCTTAAAAAAGGAATTAATATTCATCACTAGAGAATGTATTGAAAACAAAATCCACAAAACATGTCATCAAATATCAAATCATGAGTGAAATAATGGCCTATCTAAGTAGAATTAAATAAATAAATTATATGGGAATACTATATATATGTTCTTCTTGACACATTAAGTAGCTAAACCTCTTATATGTAAAACAATCATTCATAAGTGTGCTCATTTCATGTGAATCCTATATGTTGAATATGATGTGTGTACACTTGTGTATATTCAATGGTAAATGATGAAAAATATAAATAAAAATATAAATAACCACATGATATTTAAGTAAATATCACCAATAGAATATTGAAAAAAAACAATCCTTTATTTATAGAAACTGGGACTTATGATAGGAAAATTGTTAATGATGCACTAGTATACATTCCATCACAATCACTGAAACATACCTAGTCCACATATATAAAATATCTAAAAACAATAAGGAAAATTAAAAAATGATAACATTTTGTAAAATAATGGTCTAGTAGATACTCAGTATTTCCCCTACTCACTGGGCTAAGTGACCACCAGAATGCCTCCATGTACAGCTAATGATGTCAAATAGGGACTAGGGCCAAATCCATGTAATGGGTCAACTACTTCAATGATTTAATGACATTAAATAATATAAAATACCAAAAACAAAAAAAAATATCATCAAAGTTCATATAATCTATATAAATAATGATATCACAAATAAATACAACATATTTATCAATGTTTATACAAAACATAAACTGATCCCCCATTGGGATAGTATCATATAAAAAACTAAAGAATTAATAATAAAATTGGTCATACTTCCTTCCTCAGGCCTCAACAACCCTATATCTACATAGTTGTCATGATGATTCATGATGTTCCACTATATAACCAATGCACAAACGTAAAAGCTAATATAGGATCTGTAGGTGGACCAGAATTTCTATATAGTGTGTGGGAATATAATTTGTTATGTTCTCACCAAATTAATATAATATTCACATTCTTATTTGTGTGTTTTCACAAGTAAAATAAATATTTAAATAAACATTCTCATTTATTATTTGTGTGTTAAATAATCCATTAAAACCCTTGAAAAGGTACAAAAACTTGTCATTCCACCATTTGTTAACTAGGAGACCACATTTCCCAACCATCCCTACTTCAGTGCCATCATATAATTTCATAGTCAGCTCATGGAACATTACCATAACTCATCCATTACTTTAGATTTAGGTTGGGAATCTTCCAATTCCTCAACTAATAATTCAAAGTAAAATGGAATAATCATATGTCAAAATACAAACCAACTACCACTAATACAAAAACGGGCAAGGGATGCACTTCACATTTACCAGCGCTAAAAAAAGCACTAATAAAGGGGGCCTTTATCAGCGCTAAAAAAAGAGATGATAAAGGGTTGCTTTTATCAGCACTAAAAAATCACTGATAAAGGCCCCCTTTATCACCGCTTTTTTTAGCACTGATAAAGGCCCCCCCTATATCAGCGCTTTTTTAGCACTGATAAAGGGGACCCCTTTATCAACGCTTCTTTTTGTAGCGCTGATAAAGGGGAGATTTATCAGTGATTTTCCTGAGCATTGATAAATGTTAAGCTTCAAAACAAATTCATGAAAAATAATATTTTGTTATATAATTATATTTATATTGATATAAATACAATATATATTTTTTAAATATGTTATAGATACGTATAAATAGACTATTACATTTAATATATAAGAAATTTAGTGAAAATGGCTTAAAAATATTTAAAAAAATTATTAAATAATAATTTTCTAATTATTATCGATTAGAAATCATTTAATAACAATTTGAGGACACAAAAAATAAAAAAATTAATAAAAGATCTAAAATATGTTGAAAATGTAACTCAAACTTCAAACGGCCATAACTTTTGATCCGTGTGTTTGTTTAAGCTCTAATTCATATCAAATCGAAGCCTGCAAAGAGCTCTACGTGCTAGTGACTAAGGAAAATCTTCTGTCACATTTTTCGAGCCCAAAAAAGGCCTAGAAGGCCTCTAAAATGGAATTTTTAGTCGGGATACCCCGATTTTTTAATATTCAAACAAGTATAACTTCCGATCCGGATGTCCGTTAGGCCTGTACCACATATCATATCGAATATTGTTTCATTTTCTTCAATTTGACTGGTTTTGTCATTGAAACAGAATTCTAGATTATAATTTATGGTCATTTTAACATTCTATGGCTTTTCAAATACACATATATATGTATTTATTCATAAATATATATGTGTCTGTGTGTGTGTGGGTGTTTATGTTGGTGTCTGTGCGTTGTATATATGTATATATGTATGTATTTATTTACTTACTTATAAACACACATCAAAAACATATTTTTTCATAAATGTATTTAAAACTAATCTTTATAAGTACATTCTTTGGCTTTTAAAATACACATATATATGTATTTATTTGTAAATATATATATGTTTGTGTGTATGTGTCTCTTTGTGTGTGTCTGTGTGTTTTATATATCTATGTATGTATGTATTTATTTATTTATTTATAAACACACATAAAAAACATATTTTTTCATAAATGTATTTAAAACTAATCTTATAAGTATATATTAATATACATATAAATATACGTATAAAAAATATTACTAAAAATATATATATAAATATATTAATATACGAATTAATATATATATATACTAATATATGAATAAATATATTTATATTAATATGAATCTATATCAATATATGAATAAATATTACTATATATATATAGATATATCATTAAATAGAGAATAAAACGAATTGGAATAGTGGTAAAGGTGAAACCGCGAAAGGGGGGAGCTCCCTGGTTCGAGTTCGGGTAGAAGAGAAGGGGGTGCGCCTGTATGAGGATTTGCGGGAAGGGTAGCATTCCGGAGACCTCCAAGCATTGATAAAGGGGGTGTGAAGCACTGATAAAAGCACTCCCTGCATTTTTTTTAATTTTTTTAATTTTTTTAAATTTTTTTTACCTTTGTCAGCTCTTTTTTTTAGCGCTGATAAGAGCGGCCTTTATCAGCGCTTTTCGGAGAGCTGATAAAAGGGATCCCCCTATATTAGTGTTGAGCGTTACAGCACCTTTTTAGCACTGTTAAAGCCCATTTTGAGCACTAATATATGTTGTTATTGTAGTAGTATACCTCATAACTCTTGGTGGGGTCCATCATCCATGACTTATATGATACCATGACTTGATCCTCTCACTCAAGATGGTCCATTATCGTGACCCAATCCTATTGAAGGCTAGGTCTTATATGTCAACTGAATCATTCTAATAGAAAGGTTGTACTTTATTAACATGGGTACATCATCTCTCTCATGACAATCTATCCCATGTTATCTCAATCTTTTGGGGAGACCAACACCATATCACTCTTTACCATTAGGTATGTCTATTATCACAAGAACATTCAAGAACACACATGAAGTACCACATCAGGACTATAGTCCATCACCTAATTTACTATCTAATATGAGGGTGATAGTTACTCGAGACCTAGAACCTAATTTATAAGAACCACTTTCCTTAGAGATTTAGGAATCTGATGGATAATCAATACTCTACACTGTCTCTTCTCATCGATATTATCTTGTACACATCACCCATCATTAACAACATTGTATGAAGGATCTTATAAAATGGACCAAAATACCCATCCAAACATTATTAATAATCCCATCACTCGTTGTAATACTACCAGGAAAATATTGTGAGTTATCATGCTCTAAAACCCATGGAAACAAGATTACAAGTCTCAAACAACTCCCACTACTTGCATAAGAGTCCAATATCACATATCCTATGGGATACCTATTAAATTGTCACCAAGATGAAACCCCTATCCAATATTTTCTATCATATCGCAAATGAATCATCATAATCACTAAGATATCTACACCTCAATATGACCTTAGGAGTTTTTCACCCACTAGATGTGAAATGAATGATCATCTAATCCTTTTCACTATGCCTAATCCTCTCTCATACATACCCACTTACAATAGGATCCAAGTTGAGGCTATACCTATTCACCAATGAAACCTAATAACCTACCCATATCCTTATATTAACCTAACTGACACCATATCCCCTTGGATACATGGTTATCAGGAAATCTCAATTAACTTATGTTTTAAATATATCTTTTACTAGATCAAAGTGGCTGCATTCTACCATCTCTCTATTACCTTGGGAACTTTTTTCCCTCATATTCTAACCCTAATACATACATTTTTTGTGGGAATTATCCCCCATTACTAAAAAAACATATGAAAATTTATTATAGGATCTACCTACCTCAATGATGGTGTTATCCCTTCACCAAGATGTTCTGAGACTCATCTAATCTCATCCATTTTACTGAGAACCTATCTCACAGAATGTGAAACAAATAATTAGTTATAATAATTTATAATTAATTATTTTAATTATTTTAATGAGGCATATAAATTATAACTCTAACATAGAATCATCATTTCCAAAAACAATACATCAAATATGATGATTTCAACATTCATTGACGTCCTCTAACCATCAAAAATTTATTCCCAATTATTCCAATCAATTTTAAAAATTCCTAATTCGAAATCCTCAATAACCCTAACTAAAATTTCACTAAAATTATGGATAATATAGTAAAAAAATAATGAAGAAAGAAAGTGGATAAAATAACCTAAAACCACTATCAGAATGCACAAATATCCATTCCCCACCAAGCATAAATAAAGGGTGGGTGGAGATTTCAAATATCTATTTGATTGGTTATCCCCACATGCACTTGGTAATCAAGGAACAAAGGTGGAACCCTCTCCCCCCCAATATAGACCTAACCTTATTAAAAGAACATCCAAATCTGCATGGGTAGAAAAACAAGTCGGGTAGTGGTTTAAAGTGTAGTGACCCCAACCCCAATACCCTAAAGCCAGTTCCTTGATTTATTACATTATAATAAATACAAGGAATCAAATCTTAGAGGGCTAGTTAGTTTAGTAGTATTAAAGGAAAAATATACATACATGATACCCATTTTACATTAGGAATATAAAATTAAGAATAAAACATAACAAAAGAAAAATAATTGTATCCATGAAATAAAATTCAATGATTTTTTCCCATATTTGGAGAAAAGGAAAAAAATAATGTTGAGATCAAATTCTCAGTAAGGATTAAGTACAGTAGAATAAATCATAAATAATTAATAATAATTGACATGGAAAGTTAAATAATTGAACACACATTGCATTTAAATAAATTGTATATCATGGTAAGTTAAGGAAGAATCAATATGACAAGGTAAATAATAATTAACACATTCCATTTAATCAATAATAATAGAATTTAACACATTAATAAACCATATCATTGTGAAAATATCAGGGATAATAATAATAATGTAATATTTAATGATGGAAATGCTTAATTATTGTTCATCATATCTCAGTAACATGATACCTCTATCGTCAAGACCTTTCCCAAGGTGGATAAAACTACTGTGTTTCAACTTATCTAGTTTGGAAAAATATATTTATAATATCAAGACATTTTATAAGATAGTTTTAAACTGCTGGGTGCAAAATTATAGTTTTTGGAAAACTAATTTGTCTCATTAGACACGTTGATACTTTTAGGGGATATCTATACTAGGCCCCAACCATATCTTCATGTAAAAATACTTCTTCATTTATCTAATAATTTATTTAATTAATTAATCAATGTTCCTTATCATTAAATATCTATATTGAGTAAAGGATGTGGATTTATCAATATTTCCTCGAATAATCAAATAAAATTTAAAGTAAAAATCATATTTAATAATGGTATATGGTTTATGAAATAGTCATATACATCATGAAATAATATGGATACTTAATAGAAATGTAATTTCTAATTAAAAATGATTACAAGAGAGTTATTGTTTCAAGAGAATGTTATAAACCACAAAAGAAGTTGATATTGTACAATAACTTTAACCACCTGGTAATTTTTTAGTTAAAATCCCCTTAGATAAAATGATTCAAAGTGAAATATAAAATACAATAAACTATTAATTAATTTTGATATTACATGTCAAATGGGAAATATATACACCACATAAAATTTAATTGGTATATAATAAGAAATAATCCTAAATGGAATGTAAATTGAGATTAAATCCCTTACCTCACATTGCCTTTTGATTAAATGTTATTTAACCACCTATATTGTAAGGACCCAACCATAAAATAATAATATTCTAGTGAAATTAGATTATAGTTTCCTTTATTCATTTCCAAAATATATTTTAGGTTTAGAGTTTTAGAGAATTATTATAAATATATACATAGTAAAACTATACACTACAAGTGGATACTTATACTTAGTATCCATTTTTACACTAACTGAAGACATTTTAAAACAAAAAATGATTTATTTTCATAAAATTACATTAATAATTTCATCATGATATATTATTTTTCCTTAAAAATATGTAATACCTAAGAAAAAAATTAATACTTTGGATTAGCACAAAAATCTCAGTAAGGGAATTAACATGGGAATACCGTGTAGCACATGAGTTAGAAGGCATAACATAATAAAATAAAAAAGGAATTTATCATTAATAATACTAAATAATAATGAAATTTAGTTCATGTAATATTATCATCATGTAAATACAGTAATGTTCTAGAAACATATAACACAACAAAAACATGAGTCAAGGCTAACTGTTAAGACTATACCACATGGTGGACAAAGTCTCACAATGGATTAGGTTTACTCCCTTATCTAATACATTATGTCTCATGGGACTAAATATTACCCAATTCACTTGATTAATTTCTAGGTGAACCCATAAAAACACTTTCATTCATATTTTTTCCTCATAAGGAATAAACATAAGGGTTTCTCATGGAAAGAAATGGGTTTCATAATTATGTCATAAGGCATAACAAAAGGGTGTATCACAATGATATCAAAAAAAGAAGGGATTAAATAATTTCTATAAAATTATAAAATAAAAATAATAAAAAATAATCAATATTTATGTCCAAATTAAGTGAATACATGAAAAATAGTGTTTATGAAACTTTAGAAATTAGACACTTTAGTGCGTTTAAAGGGAAAAGAATAAAGATTATTTAAAATGGATAAATGAATAATTGATTTTATAAAACAAGAAATGAACTAAGATAGTTTTTCATGATAAAATTAGTGATTTTATAAAAATATTGGTGGCATAAATAGTTTATTGAGGGTACATGAAAATGGGTAAGAAATGGATAAGTTCCCTTTAATTTGGCTTTCTTATCAAGTGGAACTAAGAAGGGAACCTTTTAAAAACATGTAATTACCTACCAATGAAATATTAATTCAGATATATGCATATTTTTGGTAAATATTAAAATAATTTAAGAGAATTATATAAAATAATAATGTGATAAATTTGGGTATATAGAGAGAAAGAATAGCCCAGAGGAAAATATGATGGTTCAAAGAGTTCCCTTACATAAAACCTAAAAAATATCCATTTTTAAAATATTAGAGAGAAATTTGAAAAATAAATTTTAAAAAAATTCATGTAAATATAAATACTTTCATAAAATTATTTTGAAAATGTGTAGATTAAAAAAAATTTAGAAAGTAAATCTTTAAAACATTTAAAATGGTGATTTAGTTAAAGTGTCCCTTAAAAAGATCATATCTTCAAAGTGGGTGTGAATAAAATTAATTGAAAATGTGTATTCAATTTAAATACACATAAAAAGTTATAAATAAAATAATATTATACACATAGTTATTTTCACACATAACTTTATCATGACATAATCAATGAAGTAGAAGTTTAACCCACTAAATGAAAATTAATTTAAGAAATCCCCTACTACTTTGTAATCAGTCAAACCATATGAAACTTCAAAGAGTAACATTTAAAAAACTTTAAATATAATTATAATAAATAAATTCATGATATAAAATGTCAATGGTCAGTTATATACACCTCATAATAGAATATATGTTCAAACATCAAAAATATGCATCAACGAAAGAAAATTGAGATGAATTCCATTACATTGAGTCTGACTCGTCACGTATATTATTTATCTTCCTGGATAATAAAAATATGTTAATTTATAATTTCATGTGAACATTTTTCATTATTAATTTTATATTACTTATTATATATTATAATTACTTAATTATTTAATTTCACATTTGATGTTTTGATAATATTTGGTACTTGAGTACAAAAATGTCTTTAGTATGATGTTTGTAGTCAAAGTGGTCAACATTCCATAATCTAAAAAATAATATTCCAGAAATATTAATAATTATTATACCTAAATTATAATTTTTACTCCATAAATTAAACAAGGTTTTGAAAAATGAAATGTGTTACAATCATGGAGATGATAGGTTGTACTCATGCATGAGTAACATTTCCATTTTCAAAGATCATTATGGAAAGAAGGTAAGTATTATTTATCTTTACATAATTATAATAATATAATTATTATAATATAAAATATTTAAATATACTTAAATATATCATACATGAGATGTGGTTATGAAAAATGAATCACATCATTTAATGGAGGTGATAATTCACACGTACTCACGAACGATGTTATCATTTTTCTATGGATGTAAAGGTAAGAATGTAAGTTATATATTATATTTACATAATAATAAATATTTCATGAATATCATATATAAACTTTTAATTTCATAATTATAACAATTATTTAGATATGGAGATGGAAAATGAATTACATCGTTTTCGGATGCGGTAGTCTACCGTACACAAGAACGATGAATACTTTTCCCATTTGATGGAATAGGATATGTATATGGGTTTTTTCACTAAAATTTCAGTATATTTAGGAAAATTTAGTTATTATTTTATAATGGGTTAATAATATTTTATTTTTAAAAATAAATTAAATATAAATTCTTGATTAAAAACAATACCTATTCTTCAGACAATCTCTTCTCCTTAACACCTTAAGACCAATAAGGATGGTGTCCGGCCTAAAATAAGGCCATGAAAATGTGGGTATGTTTTATAGAAATATATTTGTGTAGATTTTTTCCAACCTAAATATATTTTGAAGTATGGTAAAAATATAATAATTGGTGCTCTTTTATAAGAGAGGGAGAGGCACTATTGGAAATTATCAAAATATTAAATTAATATAAATTAATTTTTAATTTAAAATGGATTCAAAGTGGGTTATTTTAAATATATGATTTTTATGGGTTGAAATAATCTCATAAAATAATTTTTATACAATTTTAGGTCACATTATTACTGTTATCATTTAATTTTAACCCCTATTAAACCTTTTCAACTCTTACTATGATAACATGTATTTTTACTCTTTAGGGGTTAATATATTTATAATAAAATTCAAAATGACCCATAAATGAATAATGGATGAAATTTTAAACCATATATAAAAATTATTTCCAAATTTAATATTTTTAATAATTTTATATCATTTAATAAAATATTATTTATTTTAAAATATCATTAACGTAAATTGAAAAAATATTAATTACTTTGACTTTGGAAAATATTAAAACTACAAGATAACATAAAAAATCTGTAAATAAAAAAATAAAAAGTTAAACTAGTCTCTAAAATTTTATATGACATTAATTATCTATATTTATATTTATTTTAATATTTTAAAAAAATTATTTAATGTTTCTATTAATTGAATAATTATTGTATCAGCATTGTGTCAACATTTATGGTAAATATTTTATTTCTAAAAAATATAAATAAATTTCAATGATTTTGATAAATATTTTGTATTTTATATGAATAATTATCATAAAATTTATATTTTGGATAACCCTATATTAAAATTTATATATTTATTAGAAATATGAGTATGAAATCTTTAACTTTTCTTTAGATAAATATTATAAATGTCATACTCTCACACAAATGGCTTCCAAAAGTGATAATTTAAATACTTGGAGGATTATGGTTGAAAATAACTCATCCAATAAAATTGGGGCAAGTTTTAGGGTATTTTTTAGTCCTTATCATCTAATTTTTACCTTTAATTACCCAATTTACCATTTATCATGGTAATAAAAATTATCAAAGTCACTATTAATATTAGACAAAAAAAGGAAACTATTTACTTAATTTGGACCTCATGAATACAAATATGGAATCCATTTCTCAAAATTAAAAACATATAAGTTTCATAATTTAATTTAAAAATAAATCGGTAAAATGAAATGAAAAACAATTTTTTAGAAAAATCCCCTTTTAAACATTAAATGTTTTTATACTAAATTCATGTATAAAATCCATTTAAAAAAATAAGGATAATTATATATCAAAATGAACTCATTAAAATTTAAAATTAGTTAAAAACAAAAAAAAATTACCTTGTTAATACTTTTAAAAATATTTTTTTTAATAAAAATGGTATTTTTCACTATTCATTGAAAAATCAAACTTTTCATAAAATTATCAAAATTTCACCATAGGTAAAATTATATATAATTATTTAAAAGATAAATATCATTTTAAATTTTTATAAAATATATAAAAATGAATTATATTATATTTATATAAAAGGAAATAAAAATAATTTTTGAATAAAATGTATTTTTTGAAAAATAAAATGACTTTTATAAAATTTTAGTACTTGTTTAAAAAAATTAATTAATAAATTATAAATGAGTAATACTATTAAATTTTTCATAATTCCAATTATATTATTCATTCCCAAAATTTTATGGATTGTTTATAATGGTTATATTTAAATTACAAGATTCCATTTTTTATTTAAGCTTGATTTTACATATCTTTTACGCTATCAAACATAGTATTTCCATTTTAGAATCTTAGGATGCTACATTCCCCCCCCCCACCCCCATTGGAAATTTTGTCCTTGAATTTTTGAATTTAGGCTTCGTAACTATGGTTTTACTTTTCAAAATACCTTTGTTGAAATTCCACATCGAAAAAACGATTAATAAAACATCATATTTAAAAGAAAGAAAGGGAGGTATGAAGGTCACCTAGTATGACACATACTAGTATTCCATGTAAAAAACATGGACATGAAAGGGGAAACTAACTATCAGGTTCTAATGGAGAGTGATAGATAAAATAGTCATTATAAAGTTAACCATCACAAAACCATAAATTTTAGATGTGTTAAAAGGCCATTGATTTCTCAGTAAGAAAAGTAAACAAGTTATGTTTTTATTTCAAAATAATTTACCTACAGGTAAGGAATTAATTTACTTTCCAATATAAAAACATAAGTAAACATACTTACTTGAAAATTATAGTTTCATAATTTAATGAATTTCTACCACAAACTCATATTTTTCACCAAAAGATGAGTATTAAAGAATAATTTTTCAAGCATGAAGCACAATAATAAACTTCTATAAAATTACATAATCCAAATAAAATATTAACTATATATTGACCCTTTCTGTAAAAATTAACCAAAACCTAGATTTTGAGGATAATATAAGATAATTCCCAACAATAATAAACCTTTAAATGAATAATAACGACTTTTAATCTCCAAAATGAAATAGTAATACCAAAATTTTAGCATAGATCATTCAATTATCCTTAAAATTCCCCAAAAATAATTTGTACTATGATTGAAACCCAATAATCATAAGTATATGGTCACATAGTGTTCCAAGATATATTTGGACATTTATCTCTAAATAACTTAAATTACTCTTTAAGTCTCATATATAAAAGTAATTTCCCTAATAACCATCATGACACACTAACAATTTCCCTAAATTACCTAAATTACCATAAATCCACAATAAAATAATCTGCTTACAAAATATAATTCAACCTTTATTCATCAAAAAAATCCACAATACTTTTTTACCTTGATCATATAGGGTTCCCAAAATAGTGAACGTCTTCTGAAATAACATTAATCAATTAATCCCAAAATCATTTTCCAATCCCATGGAAATCTATTAGGTAAAACATATTTCACCAAAATCAACTTATTCTTCAGCCATAAAATTGTCTAAATAAAAATTAAAATTCTTATTGATTGTGACTTCATGTAGGCCAGTGGTATGAGATTTACCCTTGTCTCTCTTCAATTGTGGGTTCAATTCCCACATCCTTGACAGATGTGATGAGTTTTCATACGGTCTGTGGGTTTTCCTTTATCTAAATCTATTTTAATATAATCCTTATAAAATTCCAAAAAAGTGAGAAACATATTCAAAATAATAGTAATATGTTTTAACCATAAACATTTCTCATACCTTTCCTTTTTCCCCCCAAAATGTTGTAACCAATAATTACCTAAAAAATGAACGTTTCATATAATATCATTTTTCACCATAATAATTCATAACATAAATCCTAAAAGGGGTTCCTAATTTATTGGCCTTATGATAAACCTTATAATTATAACCCTATTGTGGTATACTTAGATCTTAATATTACATCACTTGAAGAAATACTAATCTACAAAGTTGTCAAAACCATGATATGATACAAACTATAAGAACCCAACCTTAAACAACTCATATTCTAGTGAATTTAGATAAGAAATTCGTTTCTTTATTTACCAAATATATTTTAGGTTTATATTTTTATATAATTAGGACAAACACATATATAGAAAACCATACATTATAAGTGTACACATGTATTCCATACCCATTTTTTCACCAAAGAATACCATTTTAAAATAAAAAATAGTTTATTTTCTTGAAATATATTCAATAGTTTAATCATGAAATCTTATTTGTCCTTACTAATATTTAATACATGTGAAAAACATTTTAAAATTGGTAATGAGAAAAAAATTCTCAGTAGGGGAATAAACATGGTAATACAGTATAACACATTAGTTTGAAGTCATATCCTGATAATATAAAAAAGGAATGGATCAGGAATAATCATAAGGAAGAATGATATATATGTTGGTACCAAGTTGGATGGATAAAGAAGTTATAAGAGTGTTGTATTTTGTTATAAAAAGGGTAAATCAATTCCCATTATAAATGACATGGAAAATATGATGATTCTTTACTAATATGTATTTCACAAATATCATAAGTTTTTTGAAGAACTTGTGGTGCGTGATTCATGAAGGAAATGGAGAGAAAATATTTTTCTAATCCTATTCAGTTTTTATTTGAAATAAATATATTTTTGGAAGACAATGAAGTTTTAATACTTTCTTAAGAAAATATGAATATGCTAAATGTGATTGATCAAATACTATATATCATAACTGATATGGTTCATGTTGAAAGTATCTCATTGTCGAATAAGGTAGATGGTAGTGATGTAGTATGGGTGTTCTTGTCGAAGCAGATTTTTTAGGTAGCGTTGTTTCCAAATGTTTTCCAAATTTTTGGGCCACAAAATTAGAAGTTTGTTTTATGTAAATGGAAGGAGTTTTCAAAAAGTATTTCATGAAGCATAGTTCGTGGACTGTGAAGGAAATTTTTTGGACTGCATAGAAGGTACGCGAAGTGGTGAAGAAAATCAGAAAAGGAAGAATTATGTGAACCGTGATACGCAGACTGCGTAAAAAAATAGTTCATGGGTGGATCACGATTTTCAAGAGGCTTGGAATTCATGGTGGTCAATATTTCATGGTGAAGTCTATTATTTTCAAAATTTATGTGGTGATTTAGGCCACTAAGAAAGAAGAAATATGGTATGTGGACCATGTAGGGAAAATGGTTTGCGGGACATGCAAGGTATGTGGTGAAGACTGTACTACATTGAAGAATTGGGTAAATCATATTAGACATATTTGAGGAATTATTTGATATATAAATAACCCTAATACCTCCATTAAGTAAGATAAAATTTTATAAAAAGATATAATCACTTTGGGAATAAATTTGGAGAATTCTGATGTTGTTCGTAAAGGAGAATTCTGGAAAGGGAAGTAGTTCCTGGAGGATAGTTTTGGAGAGGGGAAGTAGTTCATGGAGGATAGTTTCTACAAAAGAAGAAGCAGTTCGTAGGGGATAATTTCTAGAATTGAGATGCTTCACAGGGACAGTACGTGGAAGACATTTTTTGGGGCACTGTATCCTGCAAAGGAAATATGATCACGTATGAGAGGCAGTCTATGGATGAACTAGTTGTTCATGAAGCATCTCTATCACATGGAAGAATATGGAATTTAAAAATAAGTGGTGGTACACAAAAGAGGAATGTGGTCCATGAATCACTCGCACCAAGAGATGAAAATTAGTACACGGAGGATATAGGTAGTTTTGGAGGAATCAGGATAGCTCATAGAGGACTAAAGGAAGTTCCTTCCAGCTTCTGTTAGGAAATATAAGAATTGTTTTGAAAGATCAAATTATAAAGGTTGACAAAGAAGAGCCACAATTTTGTTTTAACCTATTTGTTCTTGGAGGGAGTACACACGCTATTTGATTTAAAAAACATTGTTACATGAGTGCAAGGGATCATACTACTCATTGTATTACATATTAAAGTATTGTTTTTTAGTGGATTGTGTGGTATTGGATCGTTTCCAAACAATACCATGGACGTAGCTACTCTTGTGGAGTAGTGAACCATGTAATTTATTATGTTCCTATGTATTTGTGTTTGAATTGTGTTTAGTTGAGAAAGAAATCATTATAAGGAGGTGAAGGCTATTTAGAATGTAAGGAAACATAAAATAAAATTATATTGTTGATTCAACCCTCCCCCTTTTAGTGATACTTGAATCCTTACTGAGAAACATCAATTGGTATCAGAGGGAAGGTTCCCTTCATTTATTCTTTGCTGAATTTTTTGGATGGAGAATCTGTATTCCGTGAACAGTAATGGGATTCCGATATTTGATAGAAAAATTTATCATATCTAGAAATATAGAATGATGCCTTATCTTATGTCTCCTCATTATGAAGTTCTTGAAGCAACAACAGATGGATTTCCTTTTATTGGCAACGACCTGATGTTTTTCAATGGAAATTTCCTTCTTATGATTATATTATATAATCACATGAAACCACAACACAATGAACTACTAATTACTATGTTACCTTTAAACGTAATTTTGACAATTCTGTTATTTGAATTTCAAAAATATAACATCCACGGTTACAATCAGTAAGATGTTTGGAGTCCAATAAGACAAACATAATTTTTGGTGAATAGTATCATACCCTTATGAATAGTAATTTTACCCTTATGAATAGTGATATATCCAAAAAAATAGTAACCTTACCTATGATAGTATATAAATAAGATTCAAGTGAAAGTATGATGTCCCTATATTTTGGAATAAGTAAATAAATGTTTTAAAACTGGTTTTTTTAGAATAAATTATCATTTTAATTAAATATTAAATTAATCATATTTAGAAAATTATTTTTGAAAAATGGAGTTCATTTTTTGATTCTTCATGTCAAAAAATGGTTAGGGTTAATTTTTGGTATTTTTCTTAAATACTTGAATTTTGTGAATAGTAAAATACATTAATTTACCATATAAATACATTATAGTTTAAATCCATTATTCCTAACATCATAAGTGATGTAAGAACCCAAATATAGAAATCACATGCATTTATTACTATTATTTGTCATGTGATCATCATTATTTCTTGTCTTATGGAAAAATAATAAACTAATGATTAT
The DNA here is from genome assembly GCA_963277665.1 of Viscum album. NCBI lineage: Eukaryota > Viridiplantae > Streptophyta > Magnoliopsida > Santalales > Viscaceae > Viscum > Viscum album. The sequence continues at coordinate 183,618,556 of OY728143.1, forward strand.
AATATTATGAAACCCTCCTCTCCTCCACTATAAATACTACCCCACCTTACCTCTTCTCTTCACTCCTCTCAAGACTTGTTCCTTCACTAAATTATGCCCAAATATCTCCCCAAGAACCTCCCCCACATCCAAAATCCCTTTTTATCATAAAAAGGCCAAATCCTCTCCCATTAAGAGGCTCTCAAAGAAGATTGATTCAATAGGTAAATTCCTCTTTTCAATTATTTTACTTTATTTTAACGTTCTATTGTTTACTTTTATTTCCTTACATATCCTCATCCAAATGTTATGACAACTCCAATACCTAAATTGTACTATAATGTTGTTATGATAATGGAATAAGTTATTATCATCTCTCCTTTACCCTTATTTTATATTAGTAGTAAAGACACCATCTGAGATGTGTTAATTTACCACATTCAAGGACGATGGTTTTCAATTTCCATTACCTTATTCAATTCTGGTAATGAAACCATTTTCATTATTTAAATAGACCATAATATATTTATTATTTCTCATATATTTTTCTAGAATCCTTTTGTACACAATGTTTTTATTTACCATACAAAACATGATCATTGTGGCCAAAAACCGCCAATTAACCCAAAAGGTTATCACTAAAGTTTTATAGAATGATTCAACTTCACTCCAAGTAACTAAATTAATTTTGAAAACATGTAATATCCTAGATTTTAACTATTTTCATATAACCTCAATTATGTACAACCACTTTCATTTTACATATCTTTTCATGAAAATAAGTAAATCGGTCATAAAAACCAAGAAAACAAACGGGCCCAAACAATGAAATTGAACCACTTAACCCATCAAAAAAGGGCATGAATGAACTTAAAAAGGTTATAATAAATATTTTAAAAATATAATAGGTTCTAGAAATATTAATTAATGAACCTAATTTTATTATTCAGGTCATTAATATCAAGTGGAGAACACCATCAGACTTAAGGTAAGGGATCCCCTCAAATTCACTTTTATTCCAGATTGTACTCTATGTTATGCCCTTTTATGGGTAATTCCTAGTCATGGGATATGATTACAAACCTACCTTATAATTTCTTCATGATTTTTAAATGATTAGAAACCCCTTTATCTCTCATTAAGCCCTATTAAGTGCACATGATACCATGCCGATATTCCATGAGGGATTCAACTCGAATCTCCTTTATTCATTTGAGTTTCTTTATCTTTTTTTACCTAAAGGAGGTTATATATTATTCATATTTTCATCTTCTAAATTTTATTTTAATGTTCCAAAATCATGTAAAAAGTTCCATTCATCATTCTCTTTCGAGTATATATATGTTTTTAAGTGATTTCCTCCTCAATACTTCCTGATAAGCAACCATGTTTTAAGGGAGCTTCCCGAATTATTACTCAATTTCAAGTTCACACTATCTTCTTTTTTAAGACACCATTATCTTTACAAAATAATTATTTTTATTTTTAAAACCTTCCTAGTTCACTTCTGGTTTTGTATAAAGTATTGTTCTCTTTTTTATTTTAAAGGATGTATAGTATTTTCCTTAAACCTGCTCAAAAAAGTTATGCCAAAATTTCTTGAATAATTTTCTTAAATGTTGTCACTTATATGTGACATCACTCACCATAATACATATATATTTTTACCTTATGAATTTATAATTATAATTTAGTTCCCTTCTTCCATGGAAACTTTTGTGTTATGCCCATCTTTTATCCTTTGTGTCATTATTATGTTACCCAATTCTTTCCATGGGTAATTCTTATGTTTATGTAAGATTGATTATGTATGATTGTTTATGTGGTAAACATATTCATGAAAAGTTAAGATGGATGTGCCCAGATTTTGCTCCAATGCATTGGGTAAATTTGATTCTCATGAGATTTTATGTGCAATGGTCTTGGTTGTGAGCCTTGGATTGTGCTACTTGGTGAAATGATCTCGGCGATTAGCCTTGACTCATATTAAAGTCATGTTTTATGTTGTAGACACATTTATATGACTCCATGTTTATATGTTGTGGTTCCATATATTAAATTTCTTTTTATATCATCATTCCATGCCTTCTATTTTATGCCTTCTATTCCATGTGACAATGCTTTGTTCTTATGGTTATTCCCTTACTGGGATATTTATCTCATCCCATTGTTCATGTGTTCCCTAGGGTACTCTATGTAAATGTTTGAGAATAATGAAATTTAGGAGCTAAAATTGAATATTAAATAAAAAAGTGTTTTTTTAGTCCCATGTTTTTAGTTTTATGTACCTATTCTTCAAATACACTAGACTTCATGATCTTGTCTTATACTTTAATGTATAATTATGATTAAAATCATGTAATGTATTATGTAAAAGCCTAGGGTCTCTATAGTTGGTATCAGATGATGGTCTAGTTATTTTTGGATATTAGGATTAGATCATTTTAGTAATAACCTTAAGGATGAGATTAAATATAAGAAAACATCCCTAAATTTTGGTAAGTATAGAGTAAGTGGTTTATCAAGAAAATACATCCTTGTATGGATACAAACAGGTAGAAGAGAATCTAGCACAGATGTACCTAAGAGTGGAAACACTAACAAGGAGTTTCGGGCCTGACCCAGGGTATCATGGTATACGACAATGGGCATTTCTACACTCTTTGTTTGAAAATCCTAGGGGATATTCTTTGGTAAATTCATAAGCTTAGTACAAACCATTCTTAAGGGAATAAAAAAAGGTCCATAAGAATATAATTTAATAAATAGATCAAGGATAACCTAGACATAAACCTAAGGAATCACAAGTTAGGATATACTTCTACTTTATATGTTTATCCTATTATGTTAAAAGTTTCCTTTTTATGATAAATAGCTAAGTATTCAAGACCTATAATTGTATGTTATTTTTCTTAGTTAATGGTAGGAAATATAAGAAAATGTGCCAACAATCAATTTGAAAGGTAATGTGATGATTTCTCTAATGATATGCCTGATATGATGGTAACGGGGGATCAAAACTTCATGACAGTACTTGCTCAACTGGATCAAGTTGTCAATAATGACTTGAATCATGTGGAACACCCTCCTTCTATAGGGAAAGAGCAAGTTGATGTTGAATCCTTCATGTGGAAAAGACATACCATGTTTAGCAGATCTTCTGATCCCCTCCTCATGGAATAGTGGATTAAATCCATTAAAAATATATTTTGCATCCTCCAGTGCTTGGAATAAGAGAAATTTGTACTGGAAGTCTATAATTTTTATAGGGAAGTTTATCAGTGGTGGAAACTGATAAAGAATAAAAATTACCAATAGGAAATTGATTCCATATATTGGGAGGAATTCAAGATGACGTTTTTCAATAAATAGTTTCCTCGAACACTCCATCTCAAGATGGAAAGAGAGTTCCTCATACTGAAGCATATGGAAGATGATTTCATCAGGGCATATGAAGCAAACTTTACAAGTCTTACAAGGTACACCTCTGGATTTTTTATGAACACCAAAAGTAAGGTGAATCACTTCTTTGGCGAACTAAAGTTGAGGCTATGAAAATAGTTGGTGATTCAAGACTTCTATAGTTATGAAGAGATTGTCCATTGTGCCCTCAAGTTTGAAATAGAGATTAGATAATTTTAGTGGTCTCGTGGGCCCAGTAACAAGAAGTGAAAAATGGAGAACAGCATGGGTGGTTAAAAAAAATCACATGATGGAAAGAAGCCAGACTATCCCGCTTGTAAAATTTGTGGGAAGAAGCATCTTGGGAGCTTTCTAAAGGGAACCAATAATTTCTTAAAATGTGGAAATATGGGACATCTAGCTAAAAACTGGAGATGGGATATGAAGAATCCTATTAATTTGGAAGAAGAAAGGCAATTTCATATCAACACTCATCCTGTAGTGCAGTGTTACAACAGCAAGAAGCATGGGCATTATGTGAACAATTTCCCTAAGCCAAGGGTTGTCAGAGGCAATCAACAACAACCTCCAAGGCAATAAGGAAGGCATTGTGCTATCACTACTGCTGAGGTAGAGCCAGAAAATGATATGGTGATAGGTATGATAGTTATTCATTCAAGAATAGAGAACATACTATTTGATTCTAGTTATACGCATTCTTTAATATATTGCAAGTTTAGTAGAACTATTCAAACACCACTTCAAAATTTTGGAGGATAAGTTATCTTTGAGAACATGGAATGGGAGAATTATTGTGTCCATGGTTTATAACTCCTCCCTGGTTAATGTTTGTAAACTAAACCTCCCAGAAAATCTCATCATACTTATTTTAGTGGAGCTCGATGCTATCTTGGGCATGGATTGGGTATCTTTATACAAAGCCAACATCAACTGTTTGTAAAGGTAGATCACTCTTCATATCCCAAAGTATACTCCAACTCAATAAAAGTATAATTAAGAAGTTGAATCTCATTTAGAATCATTTTCTCAAGTGTGGAAATTAATTCCTTGTGAGAAAGCATTTCTAGCTCAATTTTTTGAGACAAAGGAGAGAATATTGCTTGAAGATATTCCAATTGTGATGGATTACACTGATGTATTCCCTAAATATTTTTCTGGCCTCCCTCCTGATTAAGAGGTCAAGTTATCAACTGAGATTATTTCTTGATCTTTTTCCAATATCAAAGAAACCTTATAGAATGGCCACTGTAGAACTAGAAGAGCTGAAGAAGAAATTACAGGATAATATGTATGAGGGTTTTATATGCCCAAGTGCATCACCATGGGGAGCGCCAGTCCTCATGATCAAAAAGAAGGATAGTTTTTTTAAGGTTGGGGTCGAATCCTCAATTTATTATTTAAAGAAAATACCTCTTTAGTGTGGGTAGAGGGAGACCCATTACATAGCCCGAAGGCCCAAGGCCAAGTGGCCTGAAAATAAGGATTGAAAGCCCATTTTTTTGGACCAAAGGACCCCTTGGTGAATAGTACTGCTACAGTACCCACGCTGCTACCGTACCTACTACATTATCCACCACTACAACAGTACCCTGCAATAGTGTCTCCGCCGCTACAGTGTCGTCGCTGCTACAGTTCATCCGCTGCTACAGTACTACTATAGTAACCCGGAAATTCTTCCCTGCCCGGATTTGATTCCGGGTCTTTTGGATGCTAATACGGAGCTTGTACCACTTGGGTACAAGCTCATTGGCAAGAAAAGGATAGTACAATATGCCTCTACATTGACTATTATTGTCTGAATAAAATCACGATAAATAACAATTATCCCCTACTATAGATAGATGACTTGTTTTATCATCTTCGTGGGGCCAGTTATTTCTCTATGGTGGACCTTCGATCAGGATATCACCAATTAAAGGTGAGGAAGGAATATATTCCCAAGATTGCCTTTCGAACAAGTTATGGGCACTATGAGTTCATAGTGATGCCCTTCGGACTCACTAACGCTCTAGAAATTCATGGATTTAATGAATTGAGTCCTTAGAGACTACCTCGAAATTTTTTTGGTAGTCTTTATTGATGATATTCTAATATACTCTAAGATAAAGGAGGAACACGATGAGTATTTGAATATTTTTCTAAAGAATTTTTGAAGGGAGAAGTTGTATAAAATTTATAGTAAATTTGAGTTCTGGATGGAGGAAGCATCATTCTTGGGGAATGTTATCACCAACAAAGAGATATCTTTGGACCCTTACAAGACAAAGGTGATTGAAGAGTGGCCCAGGACAACATCTATAATGGAGAACCACACCTTTTTGGGTCTAGCTTGGTATTATATACAATTTGTGAATAACTTTCCACAATTTTCAAACCCAATGACCAAGCTGACATAGAAGGTATTATTGATTTTCTGGACTCAGGAATGTGAAGATTGTTTCAAGGAGTTGAAAAAGAGTCTTATCAATGTGCCAATACTCACACTCCCAACAAGTATAGAACTCTTTGTGGGTATAGTGATGCTTCAAAGAAGGGATTAGGATGCGTTCTAATGAAAAATAATAAAGTGGTAGTCTATGCCTCAAGGAATATGAGAATCCACAAGAAAAACTATTCTATGCATGATCTAGAGTTGGCAATAGTGATCTTTGCGTTGAAAATCTGGCAGCATTATCTCTATGGGGAGACATGTGAGATTTATATTGATTGCAAGAGTCTAAAATATATATTCACACAAAAAGAGATTAATATGCGCCAGTGAAGATGGATAGATCTCATCAAGGATTAGGAATACTCAATCCACTACAATCTTGATAAGTCAAATAAGGTGACGGATGCTCTAAGTAGAAAGAATCATGCATCCTTATCAATGATGAGAATTTAAAAAAATCTAATCTTCTTATATTTTCACAGGATGGACATGGGAATCATCAAGGGAGGAACATCATCAATACTTTCTCAAATGATTGCTCCACCATCCCTCATAGAGAAAATAAAGGATGCTCAAAGAAAAGATGTAGAAATTCAGAAAAGGGTGGAAGCTATCATAAATGGGAAATCCACCAATTTAAAAATTGACAAGGATGAGCTGTAATATCTGGGTCACGATTATGTGTACCATTAGATATAGAGATAAAGAATGATCATTTTAATAATGCACATAGATTGACCTTCTCTGTTCACCTAGGGAACACAAATATGTATCGATATATCCAAGAGAACTTATGGTAAGACAATATGAAGAAGAAGATTGTTGAGTATACATAAAAGTGCCCGGTTTTTCAACAAGTGAATGTTGAAAGATAGAATTCTAATGGAAAGATGAACCCACTACCTATACCAACATGGAATTTGGAGAAATTTTCCATGGACTTTATCACTAGACTTTCAAAGACATTCAAAGGAAACAATGCTATATGGGTCATTGTGGATCGTCCTATGAAGACAGCTCACTTTATCGCAATTCTATAGTAATTCTAATTGGATCAACATGCACGGATTTACATCAAAGAATTGGTAAGTAAAAATGGAGTAACATTATCCATTTTATCCGATCATGATCCGAGATTCACCTCGATGTTCTGGAAAAGTATCCAATATGCTCTAAGCACGGAACTGAACTTCATTATGGCCTATCATCCTCAAACTAATGGCCAATCTGAGAAAACTATTTAGAAACTGGAATATATATTGAGAGAATGTTATATGGACTTAAAAGGGGGATGGGACCAACATATTCCTCTAATTGAATTATCCTATAAAAATAGTTTCCACTCGAGCATCTGAATGGCACTATGTGATTCCCTTTATGGGAAAAGGTGAAGAACACCAGTGTGTTGGGATGAATTTGGTGAGTGTAATCTAATATGACCTAAAATGGTCAAAGAGATGGTGGAGAATGTGAAAACCATTCAGCATCACATCAAAGAAACCCAAAGTTGATAGAAGAGTTATGCAGAAAATCTTTGACAAGACCTTGAGTTCAAAGTTGGAGACATGGTATTTATATTCATATATCTGTGGAAGAAGGTCATGATGTTTGGGAAGAAAGGAAAGTTAAGACCCAGGTACATCGGCCCCTTATAGATTCTTGATCGTATCAGGGTTTTGGCCTATCGACTGGCACTTCCACCTACCATGTCCAAAGTACATGATGTCTTTCATGTATCCCTTTTAAGTAAGTACATACTAGACCCTTCACATGTCTCTCTTCAAAGGTGGTATAATTTGATGATGATCTTTCTCATGAGGAGAAGCCGGTGAAGATCTTGGATCGTAGAGATAAAGTTCTACGTAACAAGACTACTCACTAAGTTAGGGTACTGTGGTGGAATCATATTTACGAAGAGTCAACATGGGAACTAAAGGAGGCAATGAAGGAAAAGTGCCCACACCTTTTTATGGCCTAGAATGTAAAACAAAACTTTGGGGGTGAAATTTCTTAAGGGGGGAAGAATATAACGACCCAATGTTTTTCAAGGGAAATTCCCTTCATATTATTATGTCATACAATCACATGAAATCACAACACAATAAACTAATAAGTATTATGTGACCTTTAAACATAATTTTGACACTTCTATGTTTTGAATTTTGGAAATCTAACATTCACGGTTGCGATGAGTAAGATGTTTGGAGTCTTATAACACAAACTTAATTTTGGTGAATAGTAACATACCCTTATTAATAGTAATGTTACCCCTATGAATAGTGATATACCCTAATGAATAGAAACCTTACATATGATAGTATATAAATAATATTTGATTGAAAGTATGATGTTCCTATATTTTGGAATAAGTAAATAAATGTTTTAAAACTTATTTTTTTAGAATAAATTATGATTTTAATTAAATATTAAATTAATCATATTTAAAAAAATTATTTTCTAAAAATGGAGTTCATTTTTGAATTCTACACGTCAAAAAAAGGTTAGGGTGAATTTTTTGGATTTTTCTGAAATACTTGAATTTTTAGTGAATAGTAAAATACATTAGTTCACCGTATAAATACATTATAGTTTAAATCCACTATTCCTGATATCATAAGTGAAGTAAGCACCCAAATCTCGAACTAAAATTCATTTATTACTATTCTTGCTCATGGAATAATCATTATTTCTTGACTTATGAAAAAATAATAAACTAATTATTATAATGTTATGAAAACCCTTTTCTCCTCCACTATAAATACCACCCCACCTTACCTCTTATATTCACTCCTCTCAAGCCTTGTTCCTTCCCCAAATTCTGTCCAAATCTCTCCCCAAGATCCTTTTCCATTTCCAACATCCCTTGTTCTCCAAAAACTACCAAATCGTCTCCCCTTAAGAGGCTCTCAAGGAAGATTGATTCAAGTGGTAAATTCCTCTTTTCAATTCTTTTACTTAATTTTCAAGTTCTTTTGTGTATTTTCTATCCTTACCTCTTCTCATCCAAATGTTATGAAAAATCTAGTTCCTTACATGTAGTATAATTTTTTTATGATAATGGAATAAGTTATTATCATCACTCATTTACCCTTCTTTTATTTTAGTAGTAAAGACACCATCTGAGATGTTTTAATTTACCACATTCAAGGATGACGGGTTTTCAATTTCCATTACCATCTTCAATTATATTCATGAAACCATTTTCATGGTTGAAAAAGACCATAAAATATGTATTATTTATCATCTAAGTTTCTTTAATCCTTTTTTACACATGGTTTTTATTTATGAAACAAAACATGTTCATTATGGCAAAAAACCGCCAATTAACCCCAAAGGTTGTCACTAAAGTTTTATATAATGATTCAACTTCACTCCAAGTAACCAAATTAAATTTTCAACCATGTAATATTATTTATTTTCACTAATTTCATATAACTTCAATTCTGTACAACCACTTTCATCTTACATATCTGTACATGAAAATAAGTAAATCGATCATAAAACCCAAGAAAACGAACCTGAACAATGAAATTGAACAAATAAACCCATCAAAAAAGGTCATTAATGAAATTTAAAAGGTTATAAAAAATATTTTACATATATAATTGGTTCTTGAATTATTAATTAATTAACCTAATTATATTATTCAGGTCATTAATATCAATTGGAGAACACCATCAGACTTAAGGTAAGGGATCCCCTCTATTTAACTTTTATTGAAGATTGTCCTCTATATTATTCCCTTTTATGTGTAATTACTAGTGATGGGGTATGATTACTCCCCTCTCCCATATTGTCCTTGTGATTTTTAAATGATTAGAAACTAATTTATCTCTCATTAATTCCTCTTAAGTACACATGATACCATGCCGATATTATGTGGGGGGTTCAACCCGAACCTCCTTTATTCCATTAGGTTTATTTATATTTATTTTTACCTAAATGAGGTTATATATTCATCTTATGTGAATATTTTAAATTCTATTTAAATTTTCCAAACTCAGGTAACAAATTTCATTCATCATTCTCTTTCAGGAGTATACATTTTTTCAGTGATTTCCTCCTCAATACTTCCCGATAACAAAACATGTTTTGAGGGAGATTATCGAATTATTAACCCATTTAAAGTGCACTCTATCTTCTGTTTTAAGCCACCATTTTGTTTCTAAAATAAGTCTTTTTATTGTGAAAATCTTCCTGGTTCACTTTTGGTTTTTTATAAATTATTTTTCCCTTTTCTATTTTAAAGTATCTATAGTATTTTCCTTAAAACCACTCAAAAATGTTTTATGCCAAAATTTCTTGAATACTTTTCTTACATGTTGTAAACTCTAATTTTCATCACTCACCATGATAAATATATATTTTTATATTATTAATGGCCATGTATACTTTAGTTCCCTTCTTTCATTGACACTTTTGTGATACACCCATCTATTATGCATTTTTTCATGATTATGGTACCCAATTCTTTCCATCGGTAATCCTTATGTTTATATAAGATTGATTATGTATATTTATTTATGTGGAAAACATATACATGAAAAGTTAAAATAGGTTTGTCTAGATAGCACTCCAATGCATTGGGTAAAGTAAAGTCTCATTATATGTTACGGTCTTGGTGGTTAGCCTTGGTTTGTGCTACTATGTGAAACGACCTCAGTGGTTATCCTTGACTCGTACTAAAGTCATGTTTTATGTTCCTGCCACATTTCTATGACTCCATGATTATATGATTACATTTTTATATATTATGTTTTCATATGTTAGATTATTTTTTATATCATCATGTCATGGCTTAAATTCCTTGTGTTAATGCTTTGTTCTTGTGGTTATTCCCTTACTGGGCTATTTAGCTTGTCCCTTTGTTCATCTATTCCTTAGATTAACCTATGAAGATGTTTGAGTACAATGGAATATTGGATCTCAATTTCAAGATTAAATAATGAAGTGTTTTTTTAGTCTCATGTTTTTAGTTTTATGAACCTAGTCTTAAAAGACATTAGACTTCACAATCCTTGGCTTGTACACTAATGTATAATTATTCTTAAAAACATGTAATGTATTATGTAAATGCCTAGGGTATCTATAATATTTATGACATAGTTTCTCTTACACTTTTTGATATGAAGAATATTGAGATTGATAGAAGTGCTAAAAATATGTTACTCCCATCACTTTTAGAAAGTGATTTTTTAAGAGTAAAAGGTGTTTCCATAGCTAAATATAAAAGTAAAGAATGAAAAAACTACAAATATGAAGGATGAAGTTTGAATATTTGAAAATGGGATAGTTTGAATCTATTGAAAACATCTTTACTATAGTAAATGAAATTTTCACTACTATCAAATTTCTTGGTGAAAATTTAGAGGATTTTAAATTTGTTAAAGAGATATTAAGAATTTATCTCGACAAGTTTGATGATAAAGTTTCTTCATTAGAAAATAAATTCCCTATAACATTATATCTGGATGATTTTTATCACTCCTATCGCTTATGAAATGAGAAGGAAGAATATTATAAAGAGAAAAGAAATAGTTTATAGTGAAATGTCTTTCAAATCTACCAAGTAAGAAAAGTCTAAGAAGGATCTTGAGGAAAATGATGTTGTCGACTATGACTCTAAAAATAAGGTATGTAAAAAACTTGATGAAATTTTAACCTTATTTTCAAAAAATGTGAGAAGTTGTATAGGTAAATACAAAGGGAAAAATCCCTTGAAATGTTTTGAATGTGGAGTCGTTTGGAACGTTGTGGTAAATAAAGAAAGAATAAGAAAGAAATGAATGTGAAAGAAGGATAAGAAGGTCACGAAGGAAGTAGGGGGTAGAGATAAATATTTTTCTAGACATAAGGATAAAAATTTCTTCAAATCAAAAAAAAGAATCTTTTTTTCTAAAGATGAAGAAGAATAAGATAGTGAAGTTTAATCTGAAAAATATTTTTTCTAAAAAAGCTAGAGAGAATACATTTATTACAATAGTGAATAATTAAGATTTTGGGGAGTATTAGTTCTGAATAATCAGAAACTCAACTTGAATCTCATCTGAAATAAGAGATTAAATAATGTGTGAGAAAGATCAGAAGTCCTGATAAGGAAAATAGAAAGTTGATAAATGGAAAATCCTCATTAAATAATCAATAAGGTTTTCTTGATGTCAAATTAAATCTGGTAAAAGTGATTTAGTATTTGAATAATTCTCTTGAGAAAGAAAAGAATCGCAATGAACATCTGGAAGTTAAGATGAAGGAAAAAAAAGATGAGTTAGAACAAGTCCAAAAAAGCTTTCTAAATATGAAAAGGGGATATAAGTTTAAATAAATATATCTCATAATTTGGGGAAATTTATAGTAAGGATGAACCAATTAAGGATTAATAAAGGTTGCCTTGAGAGTTTGAGAATAATGTTGGATTTAGTTCTAAGAATAAGAAATCTATAAAAGTTACATATGTGGCCAAAGTTTAAAATTTTGAAAATCAGAAGTATCTAAAAATAATGAATCTGAAAAAATTAATATAACTTATGGTTATGATAAATCTGGAAATAAATATGATATTGATAAGAAATTTATGTTTTAAAACAAGATGGTTTATGGTCAACAGAGTTCTATTAATAAGTTTTTTGAGAAACGTACTTACAACACCTGTCAATCCAAAAATTTCAAAGGAAAATACTCTTTATATGGATTCCTATAGCATTTTGGTGGATTCAAACATACAGAAAATATGTGTTTTTTAACTAGAAACATTACTACTATTCCAAAAGTTATGAAAGGAAAGGTTTTAAGTGGATTCAATCCTCTCAAAAGAAGAAGTCTGTGAATGAAATTTAGAAGAAACCTGTGATGGTTGGTGTGAAGGTCAATAATAGGTTCCAACCATAGGAAACTATTTGTGAAATATATGAACGACTTGTACATATTGCTAAGGGTTGTCTTATTTTGTTATCATCCCAATAAAATATTCTTAGCAATTCTCAGAAGCTGAAGGTGAAGAAAAAAAGAATAATAAAAGGATCTTCTGGGTGAAACTACTTTGAAAGATATAAAATTAGAATGAACATGGATTATTGATAGTGGTTTTTCTTCTCATATTATTGGAGAGTTAATGTTTTTGAATAATTTGAAAGACTTCAATGAAGTAATAGTGACATTTGGAAATGATGAATCTCTGAGAATCAAAGGTGTTGGATTAGCCATCATTGGGAAGGAAAAAATAAAATCTAAGAAAATTTTATATATTTATGGGTTGAAACACAACATGTTGGGTGTTTCATAAATTTAGGATGAGGGTAACAAATTTATATTTAGAATAGAATGTTTTTTTGGGAAAAGTTATGAATATGGAAAGGTAGTTACAAGAGGTCAATGGAAAAAAGAAAACATGTCCCAAGTTGGTAAAATAAAAAATTCTTGTTACATGGGAATGGTAGAAGAAAATAAATTATGGCATAAAAATATGGGACACATGTGTTAGGGAAACATGAGAAATCTATCAAAGTGATAAATTATCGGATATATGCTTGATATGTCAAGAATAAGAGATTGGTATCTCACTATTCTTCAAAAGGGGAAGATTATCTATTATGTGCATAAGAAAGTTGACATTTGTTCAAAACGACCTCTAGAACTTATTCATTCTGATATATATGGCCCAATGAGAAAACAATAAACCAATGAAGATAATTAATTCATCACAATTACTGATTACTTTATTTGAATTACTTTTATTATATACATGATACGTAATTCAGATCCTCTAAAAATGTTTAAAAGTTTTAGGAGGAAAGTTGAGAATGAATGTGAGTATTTAGTGAAGTAGTTAAGAGCTGATAATGGTGGTGAATATAGGAATAAAGAATTTTAAAATTATCTTGATAAGTATAGAATTTTCCCTGAGTTTAGTTTACAATGCACACCATAACAAAATGGGGTTGCTGAAAGAAATAATATAAGTCTACTGGAAATGGGGTGAACTATGTTTCTTGAACATGGTATCTCTTATTACTATCAGAGGAAATTCATGAGTATTGTAGTGTATATTCAAACTCAATGTTTCTATAGTCCAAGTTCAGATAAGTATCCATATGAATTTTTTTATGGAAAAACACCATGTTTGACACACTTAAGTGATGTTATGAGTCTATGTTTCATAAATAATAAAGGTGGAAACCTTGGAATGTTTGAAAAAAGAAGTAAAGGTGGAATTTATCTTTAATATGCTTCAAAAGGAAGTGGATATATATGTTTCAAAAAAATTTATTCTAATGATGTAAAATTTGTTGAAAATTTTGATAAATAAAAGCATACTTATGTTGATAAGAAGTTGAGCAGGATAAAAAAGTCTTGTTAACAATTTTGATGATGGTGCTGAAAGTGGAAATCCTACTCACAAATAATAATCAGACTCATGTATTTCTAGTGATGAGGAATATACTCAAAAATCACATCCTAGGATGAGGAAAAAAGTGGATGCTCAGAACATTATTGGAAATCAAAATCATAAGGTTCAAACAATAATAACAACAAATGTTTTTACACATGGTTATTTTTATTCAAAAGTGGAGCTGAATGATGTAAAAGAAGATTTTAAGAATCCTTAATGGGTTCAAGATATGAATGAAGATCATGATTAGATAGAAAATAATGATACTTGAGAACTCATACCCAATATGGATAACCAAAATATTATTGGCACAAAATGGGTTTTCCGGAACAATATGAATGAAGAAGGATAAGTGATAAGGAACAAAGAAAGATTAGTGTGAAAATATTACTCACAAATTGGACATGTTGATTTGAATGAGACTTTTTATCTAATGGAAAGGTTATAAACAATCATAATCTTTATTTCTATTTCTATATAATGATCTTACAAAATAATTAAAATGGATATTAAATCTACATTCTTGAATGGTGATCTTGATGAGGAAGTTTACATTGAACAACCTTGTGGTTTTGTTGTTGGGAAAGATGAAAGTTTTGTGTCCAGATTTAAGAAGGATTTGTATGGGATAAAACAAGATCTAAAGGTATGGTAATCTAAATTGGATACTTTCTTTCAGGAAGATGTGTTTTAAGAAAGGAAGAGTTGATAGCAATCTTTATATCAAATAAAATCAAGAGATTTCCATCATCGTAATTGTTTATTTGGATGAAATTATCTTTATTGGAAATGATGAAAGATCTTGTGAAAGATTTTCTAAAGAGATGAAAAGTTGTTTGAGATGTCCATTCTAGGAGAAATTAAATACTTTCTTGGGTTAAAAATCATAAAAATATATATATATATAACACATTTTTCTTTATTAAGAAATGTATGTTATGGAACTTCATAAAAAGTTTAGAATGGAACATTCAAAACCAGTTTCCACACCAATTTCAGTGGGAACCAAGATGTATAAATATGGAGGAGTAAAGGAATTTAATTAGAAAGAGTTTTGAAAGTTGATTAGAAGTTTTTTAAATTTGACTACCTCAAGACCTGACTTTGTTTATGTTGTTACCTTATTTTCATGTTTTCAGAGTGCTCTTAAATAGTCACAGTTAATTTATGGAAATATAATTATCATATATATCAAAGGCACAACAAATTATAAAATCATGTATGACATCTCAGAAAATATTTATTTTTTTAGGTATTTAGATGTTGATTTGGTAAGAAATGTTGATTATAGAAGATCCACATCTAGTAGAGTTTTCTTTCTGGGGAAATTTTTTGTTTATTGGCATACAAAAAAATATAATTCAATAACTCTTAGCACGGCTGAATATGATTATTCTGTTACCACTCAAGATACTACACAACTTATGTGGATGAAAAATGAGTTGGATGAATTTCTTATTGATGTAAATTTACCCTTTCTCTTAGGATGTGATAATCAAAGTGTATTCAATCTTATAAGGAATCCAGTACAAAATTCTCATTCAAAAAATATTGATATAAATTATCACTTAATCAAAAATTATATGGATAAGAATTAATTGAAGATGGAGTATATTCCTAGATCAGGACAAGTTGCTGACATATTCACAAAACCATTACCAAAGAACCATTTTATAAATTGAGGTTGAACATAGGAATCCAACCACTTTCTCATCAATGTTAAGGTATGTGTTTATGTCCTATATCTTATATTACCTTTGGATAGTGTTTTGAAGGGGGAGAATTATTTCATAAATCTATCCTTATGGAAGAATGAATAAAAGGTGAGTTGTGGGTAATCTGGTAATCCATCATGTAAGTGTGTGAATCCATCATGTAATTGTGTGATCTATTATAATAGTTTGTTGGAGTGGTTGTAGGAAAAAGAGTTTTTGCATTTTGTAAATATTTAAGAAGTGGAGAAAGCTAAGGAAGAAGGTTGGGGAATAAATGTTAAGGGTGAATGATGAAGAGGTTTCATAGTCAGTACCTTTGGACAGAGTGGTGTTTGCTGTCAATAATTATTTTTTACTATAATTATTTAGCTCACATAGTTATATAATTGTTGATAAGTAATCCATAGAATGACTTTACAAATTTTAGTGGTTTATGAATCTTCTTTGATTATAAAATCCAAATGGGGATATTTTAATACCAACTTGGATGGAAAAAGAAGTAATAAGAGTGTTTTATTTTTTGTCAAAAATGATAAATCAATTCAATTTGTAAATGCCTTGAAAAATATGATGATGCCTTGATGATATGTATTTAAAAAATATAAAAAGTTTTTTGGATAACTTGTGATGAAATCTTTATGAAGTAAAGGAGGAGAAAATATATTGTCAATCCTATTCAGTTTTGATTGGAAAGAAAGATGTTGTTGGAAGATAGGTAAGGTTAAATACCTTCTTTGAAAAATATGAAGATGCTAAAGGTGGTCGATCAAATACTATATATCACGACTGATAAGATTTTTGATGAAATCATATGGTTTTCAAATAATCCAAATCACAGTGAAGCAACATGGTTGTTCTTTCCAAAGCATATTTTTTAGGTAGCGTTGTTTCCCAGTGTTTTCCAAATTTTTGGGCCTCAAAATCGTGAGTTTAGTTTATGGGAAATGAAGGATTTTTTGAAAATTATTTCATGAATAACAGTTTTAAAACTATGAATGATATTTCATAGACTACATATTATGTTTATGGAGCAATTAAGAAAAATTAGAAAAGGATTAATTCCATGAAGTGCATTATACGGACCACATATGAGAAACGGTTCACAGGTGTATCACGGTTCGTGGGAGGATTTTAGTTCACAATGGGTCAATAGTTCATGGTGAAGGTTGTTTATCAAAAAATAGACTTTTTTATTTAGGCCGATGCAAAGGAATAAAGGTGCTACGAGAACTTCATAGGGAAAATGGTTCACTGGACGTGCATGGTACACAGTGAAGACTGTGCCACTTTGAAGAATTGGGTAAATAGTATTAGATATATTTGAGGACATATTTGTATATATAAAGGACCCAAATCCAATAATTATGTAATAGATAACTTTATAAGAATATTTCATCACTGTGGGGATAAATTTGGAGAATTCTGGTGTAGTTTGTGAAGGAGAATTCTGCGAAGGGAAGTAGTTTGTGGAGGATTATTTCATTGAAGGGAAGTAGTTCATGAAGGATAGATTCTATGAAAGGAGAATCAGTATGGGGGATAATTTCTATGATTGAGATAGTTCATGGGGATAATATGAGGAAAAAGTTTCTTA
The DNA here is from genome assembly GCA_963277665.1 of Viscum album. Lineage (NCBI taxonomy): Eukaryota > Viridiplantae > Streptophyta > Magnoliopsida > Santalales > Viscaceae > Viscum > Viscum album. The sequence goes on from OY728143.1 coordinate 183,636,084, forward strand.
GGGCATTATAGCCCGCAAAGGAATGGTGACCGTGTAGGAGAGGCAGTCCATGGAGGAACCTGCCATTTGCAAAGCAGCACTGGTCCGTGAAAGAATTTGGCGTCTACATAGTAGGGGTGGTACATGGAAGAGGAAGGTGGTCTATTAAGAACTCATTCCATGTGGTGAAAATCAGTACGTGGAGGTAATAGAAAGTTCATAGAGGAAGCAGGGTAGTTCATGGAGTACTAAAGGAAGTTCCTACCATCTTCTGGGTATGAAGTGAATAATTATTTTGAAAGATCCAATTGTGAAATTTGACCAAGAAGAACCAAAACAAATTTACCCTATTTGTTCAAAGACGGAGCACACAAACAATTATATTGTTTTCAAAGTGCTAAAAGAGTTTAAGGGAACATTATACTCATTGTATTCCACATCAAAGAATTGTTTTCTAGTGGATTTTTTGGTATTCGATTGTTTCCAAAACATACCAAGGACGTAGCTACTCTTGGGGAGTAGTGAACCATGTAAATTCTTTTGTTCCTATGGATTTTTGTTTGAATTATGTTCAGAAAGGAAATAAATCTTTAATAGTAGTAAAAGATTGTTTCAAAAGTAAGGAAATGTGAAATAAAAATTTATCATTGATTCACCTAATCCTCTACTCAGTGATACTTGAATCCTGACTAGGAAAATTCAATATAGAACATGGAATATTTTAATAATGGAAACATATGAAAGTGTTAGATACATATAACATGAAATCAACATGAGAAAAGGATAACTTCCAAGACTATATCACATGGTGGACAAATCCCCATAATGGATTATGTTTACTCCCTAATCCCATACATGACGTCTCATGATACTAAAAACTACCCAATGCATTATATAACTGTCTAGGAACATCCATCATATCATGTTCATGCATATGTGTTACACATAATTAATCAAACATAAGGAATAAAAATAAGTCTTTCTCATGGAAAGAAATGGGTTTCATAATCATGTCATAAGTCATAACCAAGGGGTGCATCATAATAAAAAGAATTAAAGAATATATTAAATCATTTATGGAAAATCATAAAATAAAAATAATAATATATAATGAATAATGATGTCCAAATAAAGTGAATAAACTAAAATGAGTGTTTAAGAATATTTAGAAAGAGTCACTTTAGTGCGGTTTAATGGAAAAGAATAAAAAACCTTTAAAGTGGATAAAGGAATACTTGATTTCATAAACCAAAAATGAACTCAGATATTTTTTCATGATTAAATTAATGATTTTAGAAAATTTTTGGTGGCTTAAAATATTTTATGGAGTGTACTTAAAAATGGGTATAAAATAGATAAGTTCCCTTTAATTAGTCTTACTTATTAAGATAATTTGATAAGGGAACCCTTTAAAACCTATAATTACCCACAAAAGAAAGATTAATTGAGATACATAAATATTTTTGGTAAATGTGGAAATAATATATTATAAGAATATTAAAATAATTTAGTGATAAATTGAGTTAAATAGATTGAAATCGTAACCTAGAGGAAAATATGAAGGTTCGAAGAGATCCTTTACATAAAACCTAAAAAAGATCCCTTTTTGAAAGTAATTGAGAGAAATTTGAAAAATAAATTTTTAAAAATTTCATTTCTATATAGATAATTTTGTAAAAATAATTTTAAAAACATGGACATGAAATAAAACAAATTATAAAATAAATATTTTAAACATTTATAACGGTGTTTTAGTTAAAGAGTCCCTTACAAAGATCAAATCATTAAAGTGAGAATTAATAAAAAAAAATATTCACTTTAAATACACATAAAATATGTTTAAATAGAATAATATGATAATATAATTTATTTTCAAACATAATCTTAGCATGAAATAATCAATGAGGTATAATTTTAACTCAATAATGAAAATTGAGTTAGGAAATTCCTTACTACTTTTTAATCAGTAAAATCTTATTCCATATGAAATAGTAACATTTTAAAAAACTTTAAATATAATTTTAATAAATAAATTCATGATATATCATGTTAAATGGGATTTATATAAACCTTAGAAAGTAATATATGTGCATAACATTATAATATGACTCAATAAAATAAAATTGAGACAAAGTCCCTTACCTTGAGCCGGAATATTCGTATTCATTCTTTATTTTCCTGAATAATAAAATTAGGTTAATTTAAAATTTATTGAGAACCATTTTCATTATTATTTTTATATCAATTATTACCATGTTATAATTACAGAATCATTTAAGTTCTCATCAGATGTTTTGATGATATCTTGTACTTGAGTCCAAAAAAGAATTTGGTATGATGTATATAGTAAAAGTGTTCAATATTAAAAAATCTCCAGAGCAATATGAATTAAATAATTATTATTATTATACATCAATTATACTTTTAAATCCATCCATTAAACATGTTTATGAAAAATGAACTGTGTAATCTATCATGGAGATGGTAGGTCGTACAGATGAATGAGTAACGTTTCCATTTTTTAATTATCATTATAGAAAGAAGATAAGTATTATTTTAAATTTTAATAAAGATAATAATATATTTATTATCATATTAACCTTTAAAATATACTTATATATACCATTCAGATGATTTGGTGATGAAAAACGAATCACGTCACTTTGTGGAGGTGATAATTTACATGTATGCACGAACGACAATATAATTTTTTTGTGCCAAGAAAGGTAAGAAGGTAAATGATTTATTATATTTCCATAATGATAAATATTTCATTAATATCATATATAAACTTTTAATTCCATCATTATAACCAGTCTTGATAGATGGTGATGAAAAATGAATTTCATTGGTCCGCGAGGTAGTATAATGTCCTACACACGGGCGATGAATTATTTTCCCATTTGATGGAAGAGGATATGGATATGGGTTATGAAACTGACATATTAGTATATTTAGTATAATTTAGTTATTATTTTATCATTTTTGAATAATATTTTAAGGAAATTAAAGAATAAATAAAATAGAAATGCTTGATTAAAAACAATACCACTTCTTCAGACAATATCCTTTTTTTAACACCTTAAGACCACTAATGTTGGTGTTGTACATACAATAAGGACTGTAGAATGTGGGGGGGGATTAGAAGAAGGAATTTGGGTATATAATGGCTGAACCAAATATTTTTTTAAGTATGATAAAAATATAATAAGAGTTTACCTTTTACAAGAGAGGGAGGGGCACTCTTGAAATTTCTCAAAAATATTAAATTAATATAAATTAATTTCAATTAAAAATGGATAAAAAATGGGTTATTTAGAATATAGGATGAGTATGGATCTAAATTTTTACATCCCATGATTTTCGTACATGTCTAGGCCACATTATTATCCTTATTATTTAATTTTATCCATTTTTTGACTCTTTTAACTCTTACCGTGACAACAAGGATTTTTATGCATTAAGGGTTAATATAATTACTATATAATAAAAAAAGACCCATAAATGAACCATGGATGAAATTTTAAAACTCATAAAAATAATTTTTTCGAATTTAATATTTGTAGGGGATTTATATTATTTAACAAGATATTATTTATTTTAAAATATCATTAATGTAAATTTAAACATTATTCATTAGTTTGATTTTAAAAAATATCAAAAAATAGGTTAACTTTGGAAAAAATATTTTAATACATACTTAAAATATTAATTTCATCTATAAAATTATTGTATGATATTAATTATCTCAAAGTATATTTATCTTAATATTTTTAATAACATTTATTTTATTTTTCTATAATAATTACTACATCAGCATTGTGTCAACATTTATGGTAATTATTTCATCACTAAAAAATATAAATAAACTACCATAAAATTTATAAATATTTTATATTTCATATGAATATTTATAGTAAAATTTATATTCTAGATAAACCTATATTAAAAATGATACATTTATTAACAATATAAGTATGACATCTTTAACTTTTCATTAAATAAAATATTATAAATATCATACCCTCATCCAAGTGTATTCAAATGGTTATAATTTTGATAATTGGATGATTATGGTCAAATATAACTAATATAATAAATTTTGGTTATGTTTTATGGCCAAATTTTAGTTTTATCATATTATTTTTACCTTTAATTACCCAATTTACCCTTTACTATGGTAATAAAATCTAACAAGATTACTATTCATATTGGCCAAAAATAAAAGGGTCTAATTTAATTAATTTGTACCTAATAAATCCAAATATATAATCTATTATTAAAAATCCAAAATACTTAATTTTTATAATTTAATATTAAATTAAATAGGCAAAATAAAACAAAAAATAATTTTTCTGAAAATTGTATTTTTTTTAACATAAAATGTTTTTATACTAAATTCAAGTATAAAATCCATTTACAAAAACATAATTGAATTTTTTTATATATGAATGAAATATTTATAATTTAAAATTAATTAAAAACATGAATTTTACCTTGTAAATAACTTTAAAAATATAATTTAAAAAAAATCTGTATTTTCACTATTAAATAAAAAATCAACCTTTTCGGAAAATTATCGAAATTTCACCATAAGAAAATATTGATATGATGATTTAAAAAATTAATTTAAATTTAAATTTTATAAGATCTCCAAAAATTTATTAAATTATTTTTACATAAAAAACAACAAAATTCATTTTTGAAGAAAATGTGTTTTTTCAAGAATAAAACAACTTTTCTAAAAATTTAGTACTTTTTAAAAAATAATTAATTAATACATTATAAATGAGTAAGACCATTAAATGTTTTATAATGATTTTAATAATCTTAATTCCCACAAATTTAATGGCTAGGTTATAATAGTAACATTTAAATAATAAGATTCTATTTTTCAGTTAAGTTTGGTGTTACATATGTTGTACGCTATCAAGCACAGTCTTTCCTTTTTTAAATATTGAGATGTTACATGTATAGTGGTTTTAAACATGATATTAAATTAAAAAAATATTAATAGTTATAATATCATATATTATCCTTTTGTAACATCTTATCAACCATTTATTAATAATCATTCATTATTTTCATTGTTTTAGGTTTTAGTTACCTTGTTTTATTATGCATGTTTTGTCAATAAAGATCTAGTTCTTGAACATATTCAGTAGTTTAATAATCTCAATAATAATAAAAATGGCATATTTATCATATTTATACATCAATTATACTTTTAAGACCAGTTATAAATGATTATTTTTAGAAATGAAGTATGTTATGATCATAGAGACTGTAGGATATATGTACGCATGAGTAACATTTCCATTTTCCAATGATCATTTAAGAAAGAAGGTAATTATTATATTATAATTCCATAAGTATAATAAAATAATATACAATATATTATTTCATTCAGTATATTTTTATATATCATTCATGTTTTTTGGTGATGAAATGAGATTCACATCATTTTGTAAAGGTGGTAGTCCACACGTACATGAATGACGTTATCATCTTTCATTGAGTGAAAAGGTAAGAATGAAAATGATATATATTCTCTTCTAAGAATGATAAAAATAATTCATCAAAATCATAATTATTTAAATTATATAAAATATAATCATTATTTTTTTCTTATCACCTTCCATCTAAAGCATTAATGAATGATGAATCACATCGATTCGCGATGTAGTAGTTCAACGTACACCCGAGAAACATTATCATACCTCCTATAAAATAGAATGTAAAAAAAATATGTAAAATAATAACTCAAAAGGTTTAATTATGTTATAAATATTATATATACTTTATTACCATCATCATACCCAACCACGGTGGGTGATAATGAAAAACAAATGACATCGTTTCGTGAGGCGGTAGTCCACCGTACACATGAACGATGATTTAGTTACACATTTTATGGATTTGGAGGTAGTTTTAGGTCATTGATTTAACATAAAAACATATTAGTATATTTAATACATTTATAGAGTTATTTAATAATTATTTGATGATAATTTAAAGAGGTTTTGGATGAAATAAAATAAAAACACTTTTTGAAGAACGTTAACTCTCTTTTGGTATCCGTTTTAGGTTTTCACTAAAGTATTCCATGTTTGGATATATGCCTAAACTAAGTATTATATAATTATTTTAGGAAGGTTATGATGTTATTTTTTCAGTTCTTGGATGAACCAAAAGGTTTTGAATATCTGGATAAGAGGGGAGAGGGGTGATCTTTTCTATGTGAGGTAAGTACCACACTTGTAATTTTTTTAAATGAATGAATTATAATGACGTTTTTTAATATAAAAAGGATACAATAAAGGGAAAATTATAGATTATCTAAGATATAAGGTCTAAATATATCCACAAAATTTGTTTTATATTAGTTTTTAAATCATTTTTATCCATAATAATTTTATTTTGAACCTTAGAAAATATATTTTTTCCTTAACCGCGGTAATTAATTTTTACTATTTTCACAATTAATTTTGATAAAAAAATTAACATGAACTTATTATAAATTATAAATATTTCTTATTGAAAATATATAATCTTTTTTTTATTTAAATTTACATAATTGAAAAAAAAAATCTAAAATTAATTCTGTAGACGCGATGTCAAATTTGGTTTTCAAAGAGAAAATGTTCAAAAGTTTATAAAGTTTTCATATCAAAATTCAATATGATAATTATTAAAATGATATAAATTGTATTAATTTAAATAAAAATGGCCTAATTTTTCTTTAAAGACAATTAAAATTATAATTTATCCCTAAAAATAATTTAAACAAAAATGTAGTTTTCAATTAAAATTTAGTATTTTGCACTATTCAACGAAAATTTAAACATTTTAGAAAAATCCCAAAAATTCACCCGAATATAATTTTTATTTTATGATTTAAAAAAATTTGTGAGTTTTTTCAAAAAAAAATTATAATATTGGTAAAAATTAATTTTATTTTTTGTGCATAAAGCGTGACTAAACTGCTTTTTAGAAATATACAATTCTTCTGAAAACATTTATTTTACCTCCAAATGATTTTTATTCAATTTCCAATCAATAGATAAATATAATATTCATATTTTAGTTTTTACTATTCATACACAAAAACATAATGGATAGTTGATCATGGTCATGTTTAAATAATATTTTAATATAGTATTTTTGTTTAAACCTGGTGTTGCACATATAGAATACTGTAAACAAAATTAAATTTATTTTAAAAGAAATATGATGAAAATTCTTGTGGTGTTTCATCCTTCACTCCTAAAAAATCCTAAAATTTTCATTGATATTAACTCTTAAAAGTATGAGGTTAGTTCTTCCTCATAATATCTTTTTGTTACCACATTACTTCCTCTATTTTTTGATTTCTCCAAAGTACCATTATTAGACAAGTCATCTGATTACTCATATTTTCTCTCTACTATCAAGAATAAATATAGGTTCTTTACAATATAATAGATTTGGTTCAAATTATTTTTTATTATAGGTGTCCATATGTTTTAGGTCTTGAATGTACTTCCTTATCAATGATATGTGAAACAAATCTTGTAATATTGAGAGATTTGGTGGAATTTCCAAATAATAAGCAATGAACCGAATTATTTAAATAATTTCAAAGGGTCCAATATACTTGGGCCTTAATTTTCATTTCTTAATATACCTTATAACACCATTCCATTGAAATGAATTCAAGAAAACATTATCTATCACTCAGAATTTTTTATATTTTTTCTAGTTATCAGCGTAACTCTTTTTCCAACTTTGAGTTTGTTTAACGTGAGCCTAAAATTGATTTAACTTTTCTATTGTCTCTTTATCAATATTTGTTCATATGAGTTTCCTTTCACCAACTTCATTTTAACAAGTCATATTTTGACATATCATTCCATATAATGCTTTATATGATGCCATTTTAATACTTTAATAGAAACTATTATTATCACAAAACTCTATCAAAGATAAATATTGATCCCACATACCTTGAAAGTAAGGTGAGAATAACCTCAATATGTATTACATTGTTTGGATAGTTTTTATGGGCTTTCCATTAGTTTGGGTTGGTATTTAATACTCAGATAAAACTCAGTATTGATACCCTTTTAAGGGATTTTCCATCATTTTGATGTAAAATGGAGATCTTGATCACATAAAATTGAAATAGGTGTTCAAGTAAGTCTTAAAACTTCATTAATATAGATCCCTGGAAGCCAAATAATAGGTAAATATTCTCTTATAGTGAGTAAATTTGTTGATTTGGTTAGCTGATCAATGATAACCCATATTGCATCATTCATTCTAGGAGTATTTGGTAGTCTGGTAATAAAGTTCATTATAATATAATCCAATTTCCACATAAGAATAGTATGATTTTTCATGAATCCACTAGGATATTGTATCACTGCCTTAACTTACTGATAAACCAAACATATAGACACATAATCGAAAATTTTCCAATTCATGTTATCCCACGAAAAATATTACCTCAAATCCCTCTACATATTTTCTCTTCCAGGGTGTATAGATAAATTTTATCTATGACCATCATCCAATATTGTAATTTTTATCTTTGGTATAGATAGAACACATAATATCTTTCCAAATTTTAGAACACCATATTCACAAATGAAGTCTACTAATTTTCCATAATTCACATATTTTTTATGACATTTCCCATCATTAGATCAAGAACTTTTTATCATTTATAATAAATATAGAATTGAAAAAATTTGAAAAATGAGTGATTTATACCCTTAAATAACTATTCCCATATCCATCTTCATTATATCCATGAACATATGATCCCTATAAATCCATATTTTTGTTAGAACTCCATAATCATTCCTACTCAATTCATCTACTACCTTATTTTATTTCATTGGGTGGTAGTGTATTGAGAAATCATAATCCTTGAGTAGCTTGAGCCATCAGCATTGTCTCATATTGATCTATTTCTATGAAAATATGTACTTTAGGATTTTATGATCAGTGTATATCTCACATATTTCACCATAGTGACAATGTCTACATATATTCAAAGAAAATATTACAGATTCCAAATCAAGATCATGGGTTGGATAGTTTTGTTTGTTATTATTTAATTTCCTTGATTCATATAGAATAACTTTATCATTTTTAATTTAGACACAACCAAGTCTCTTCTTTGATGCATCACTATATAAAAAAACCCATCACTTTCATATGGTAGAGTAAAAATCATATCATTGAAAAATATCCCCTTTAGTTTATCAAAAAGTTCTTCACATTCCTTTGTCTAAACAAACTTAACCCCTTTACATGTGGGATTGGTTAACGGGTTTTCCAATATAAAGAATTTTGAATGAATTTTCGATAATAACCTTACAAAATAGTGAAACTACATACCTTATTTATATTCATTGGTGTATTCCATTCATGGAATGCCTTTTTCTTCATAAGATCAACAAAGATCCCATCCTTAGAGATAATATATCTAATAAAAGAAACTTATTTGAGCTAGAAATAAAACATACTAAATTTACCAAATAATTATTTCATCCAAAGATTCTAAAAAATAATCCACATGTGATTTTCATGGTCCTAATAATATTTCTAATATACTAAGATATCATCAATGAAAACCACAAAAAATCATCATTTTATTCCTTGAATAATCTATTCTTCATATCCATAAAAATAGAAGGTTTATTAGTCAATAAAAATAGAATTAATGAAAACATGTAATGTTCATACCTCATTTAGAAAGTTGTATTTAGAAATTCTTTCTTTCGTACAAGTAATTGATGATACCTAGAATGAAGGAAAATATTTCAAAAATATTGGGCTCTGTGAAGTTGATGTAGGACCCTAGGACACCCTGAGAGGGGAGGGGTGAATCAGGGTGTCAATTTTCTTTTTTAAACTGATGGATCTTATTCCCATGTTGGTAGGAACTAGTTTAAATTGTATGATTGATAAGAGAAGCAATCAAACATTCGCATGGAAAGAGAAAACACAGCACTTTTTACATGGTTCACCACTAAGCGCTACGTCCAAGGAGCATATGCCGACAGGTTTTCGGTCACACCAAATTTCACTATTCTTCAATAGTTGTTGATTACAAAGGTTCAGAAAAAATCACTCTATCTCATGATCACTGCCTTTAAAACTATTTAGGGATAGCCCACTGCGTCCCTTGGGTCACTCCTGTTGACTCCCCCTGGATCACTGCCTCTGGTGAAGTCACAATCAGTTTATAGACGTGAAGGTCTCTTCAATAGATTCGCATTGAAGTCTTTTCCTCTACTTAGAACGAGACTCTTCTTGCATCGAAGTACGGAAATGATGCACTTGTACGCACTGAACCACTGAGCCGGATAACCAGAACGTGCAAACAAATTTCACTAAAAATTGCGCGCAACACCAACGCTTTGCGCGCAACACGTTACTATTGCGTGCAATATTTTCTTTTCGTGCGGAAAAATATTTTGCGCAAAAACACCCTTTTTCATGCAACTGAATATTTTACGTGCCTCCTCAATTTTTACATGTAGCTCTACCTTTTTCGAGAAACTTGGATTTTTCGTGAAAACCGGAATATTTCGTGTAGCGCAGAATATTTCGCGCAACCCGGAATTTTTCACGCAGCTCGGAATTTTTTGCGCAAGCCCCTTTACGCAAACCTTTTATGCGCATCAGACCTCAGATCTTCTCTAAGTCCTCAACCATATGGAATAAAGTTGTTCACCTCTTATTTATAGGTGTCTTAGACCCCCGCGCGCAAAACCCCCTATGGCACAAAAAACATCTCATTTGGCACGTGCATGTACCATTTTTCGTGCACATCTCCAGATTTTTCGTGCAGCCCATGCCTTTTCCATTTTTCGACATTTTGATTCTGAAACATTATTTTCACAAAAAACCCCAATCCACTATTTCGCACACCATGCAATTTTTCGCGCCCAACTCAAATAGTTTGTGCACAGTCCTCCTTTTTCACACACCACTACCTCTTTGCACGCACCTCCTTCTACCAACAATCCATGTCTTCATTTTCTGATTTTGAGGCCTAAAAATTTGGCAAACACTAGGAAATGGTGCCACCTTCAATATTGTTTTCTGCTTGAACTGTATGATAACTTTACTAGAGCACATTCTGAACTTCCATTGGGGATTGACAACAAATACAAACCATACTCCAATTCATGCATAGAATAGCTATGGTTCCAATAGTTGATTTAATAGGTCATAAATGCAAAGAAGTGGATACTTGTTATTTATCATAATAGCATTTATTTACCTATAATAAATATATATCCTCATGGATCTATATTTTTTCTTAACTAATATAACAGGGTCTTCCCATGTTGAAACACTAGGGAGAAAAAATCCCTTTTCACCAAACTCCTATATCTATTTATTCAATTAAACTAATTCCATAGTGTCTATTTTATAGGTCATATTTGATATTGGTCTTTCATCAAGGATTAAATTAATAGAAAAATCAACATCATGATTTAGGGGATTTCTACGTAATTTCTTATGAAATACATCAATGTATTCATGTACAATAGGTACATCCACAATTTGAAGTTTACTTTCCTCGTCGTTATATTTTGTTTTATCTTCTTCTCTAAGAATCTAATTTCTTATAACTACTGCGGGTGGATATAGATATGACTCAAATGATAAATTCTATTCTCTAAAGATATTGAATTCTAAATCATCCTCACAAATCATAATTTCCTTATTCTTATAATAAATTTTTTCATCATATTTTGAAATATAGACTATACTGGGGATTATATCAAATTAAACAATTGGAATAATAATAATTTCAACAAATTAAAAATGTTTATGTGTCACAGTGGGTACCTCCTGACACATCCATGCTTCAATGAAACTTACCCTAGGATTTTTTACTCATAAATCCATTCATAAATTAAAAAAATTAAATATCTATTTTTCTTAGTAAATATGATATATATATATAAAGGTATGAGGAACCATAATAAAATAATGAATTATATAAATTTGAATATAGTATTAAAGTACTTTAAAAAACTTCATTGGGTACTTCCACCTCAGTTTTAGTAATTTTATTGGTTTGGACTTCTCTCCTTGGCCATTACTATGGTGAATTTTCATGATGCTTCAGTCAATATTTTGTGTAGTGTCCCATATCTTTACAACTAAAGCACTGGACATCATTGATTTTTTTCTTTCCCTTGCATTCTTTTGTCTAGTGACCCTTATCACCAAACTTATAACAAACTTCTAAGCACTTCAAGCATTTCCCAGGGTGATTTTTTGCATAGTTCCCACAAGGTGGAAATTACATCATTATCATAATCTTCATATTTTATTTCCTTTTTTCATTATGTTTAGATGACCTATTCTTATCTTTATTTCCTTTTAATACTTTATATCTATTTAATTTTTTCTTATTTTTGATGTCTCATAAAAATATTTCATCATATGTTGAAAAATTTTGAGAGACAAGAGCCCTTTAGAGATTTGGTTTAAGCCCTTAAAATAAATTTTATCATTTTTAATCCATGTTTCATATATAATCTATAGAATACCTATCTAACATTATAAAGGTATCTTCATACTCTGAAACACTTTCTTATTCCTTTTTAATTAAGCTAAGGAACTTCCTCTTCATCTCAATTTGTTACTTACAAGGGAAATATTTATTGAATAATTCATCCTTAAAAGGTTTCCATTCCATGAGTTTTATTTCCACTTCCTCCTTATTATTCTAAATCAACGACCACTATTTATTTGTATCACCTTTGAGAAATTAAAACTGAAAGTTTAACCTTTTAATTTTTAACACATTCCATGTCTATAAATATCTTTTTTAGATACATAATCCATTTCTCATATTCCATTGGATTAGTATTCCCACTAAATTATGATGGTTTGTGTCCCATAAAGAGATCTAACAATTTAGGATCTCCCTTTGGAACTGGTTTCTCCATCCAAGAAAGTTTATTTTTTACAACCTAATTAATCTACCCAAATATATCCATAATTTTCTCTATTTTAAAAATAGTAATATTTGTTTCATTGGAAGGGAAATATATGGGTTATCTATGAGTATTTATACCCTTATTCCTTATAGAAACCATTTCTAAAAAATGACATAAACTGGATTAGCACATAAAATTATGAATTTTAAATCATAATATAAATTTTAAAAAAATTATGCATTATTAATATCAGAATCATAAACTTTGGTTTCTTTGGGTATATCATTATTTTGAAATACTGCATAATTAATTGTAAATAATATTTTAATTATCTTGAACATATCCCATGGGAGTGTCAAACAAGGACTGTAGTAAGCCCCATTATAGTTCATCAGGTGATGATTGGGTCCAGCCCAATGCACCCTTTTCGGAGTTATTACACCAAGGTACCTATTTTCTAGAACCATGTCCACTTGTAGTATCCAAATAGGGGTGTATTACTAAAAAACCACATAATCTATACCTTAAAAAAATAGTACATTCTTCTATACATATACTCAAAGTATATCATAGTGTTATGTTCTATAATATATTTTTTCTTTAATTTAGTTCTCAAAATTTATACTAAACATTCTCTGATACCAACTATAATGACCCCAATAACTGTATCCCTGAGATGTTTCCTTACTTTATTATATTATCTTGGATACATGGAATCAAATCCCATATTACCAATTGGTTTAGTAGTTTTAGAGAACTAGATATATACATGATACCAATTTTACATTGGGAATAAAAAATAAAGCATAATATGTAACAAAAGAAAAATAACTGCATACTTAAAAACCCATTCAAACATTTCTTCTTCATATCCTGGGGAAATAAAAAAAAATATTGAGCTCAAATGATTAGTAAAGTCTAAGTACAGTGGAATCTATCATGAATCAACATTCACAATTAACATGTAAAGGTAGATAAATGATTACACATGCCATTTAAATAATTGTACTATTATTTTAAGATAAGGAAAAAATCAATATAGAAAGGCAAACAACTGAGAACACATTTATTTAATCAATAAACTAAGAAAAATTTTATTCATAGATAATATCATAGTGAAAATATCATGGATAATATTAACAACTAAATTCTCAATAAAATTAACGCTTATTTATTAGACATCATGTATCAAGAACATGATATATCTTCCATAAATAGATATTACAAGTTGGTTTTAAACTATTTGGTATAAACTGATATGGTTTGGTCAACTATAATTCTACTATCAAGACCTTTCACAAGACACTTTAAAACTACTAGGTACAAACTCATAGGGTTTGGTCAAATGATTTGTCACATGATACCTGTCGATGCATCAAGGGGATATCTATAATAGGACCCACCCATATCTGCATATCCTTATAAATCATAATATATCAAATAATATATTTAATTCATTAATCAATGTTACTTATCATAAAATATTTATATTGAGTAATGGATATATATTTATCAATATCCCCCCAGTTAATCAAATTACTTTTAAAGTAAACACCATATGTTAAAATAGTATATAGTTTAGTAAATAATCATATCCATAATGCATGAAAATGGATATTTAATCGAAATGTAATTTCTAATGATAATTTATTATAATAAAGTGATTATTTTAGTATAATGTTATCAATCTCAAAAGGAAGTGAGATTATACAATAACTTTTACCACTTGGTAATTTTTGAGTCAAAATATCCTTGGATGAAATGATTCAAAATGAATCTTAAAATACCGTTAAGTATGAATTAATAAGATATTTTTTTAAAATTTATAGTATATAAACCACATAAAAGGGATTTGGTTTATAATAATAAATAAGTCACAATGTAATGTAAATTGAGATGAAAACCATTACATCACCCTTCCTTTTGATTTAATGTTCATTAACCTCCAATATAGTGGTTATAAAAATGTTATTGAATTAAAAAATAATAATATTAATGTTTATAATATCATATATAATCCTTTTATAACATATTATCACCCATTAATCCATAATATTTCATTTTTTTCATTTTTTTGGGATTAATTTCCTTGTTTTCTCATTCGTGTTTTGTCAATAATGATCTAATTATTGCACATATTACATAGTTTCATAGTATATAGTATAATAATTATGAAAAAGTTATAATATTTATATATAAATTATATTTTTAAGATCAATTTTTAAAGATGGTTTTGAGAAATGAATTATGTTACGATCACAGAGATGGTGGGTCATGTGTACGCATGAGTAATGTTTCAATTTTCTAATTATCAATGTCAAAAAAAGGTATGTAATATATTAACCTTAAAAAATGATAAAAATATCATATATACCGTATTATTTCATTAATTATAATTTTATATATCTTTAATTTGGTGTGGTGATGAAAATAGTGTCATATCATTTCATAAAGGCGATAGTCCACACTTACACAAATGATGTCATAATATTTCATTGAGTGAAAAGGTGAAAAATAAAATGATATATATTACCTTATCATAGTAATAAATATGTCATTAATATAAAAATTATGTCATTTTTATCACATATAATCATTTAATTTATCCGTATCATATTTCATATAAAGTGTTAGTGAAAGATGAATCACATCTCTTCGTGAGGCAGTAGTCTGTAGTACACACAAGCGACATTATCGTGTCTCCTACAAAATTGAAATTAAAAAAGTTATATATGATATAATGACTTCATAGGTATGAGTATGTTATAAATATCATATATATACTTCAAATATGTCATCATAACCGATCGTGAGAGGTAGAAATGAAAATAGGAATCACAACAATTCGAGAGGTGGTCGTCCTTTGTAGACCCAAATGATGATTTCATAATCAATTTAATGGAATTGGATGTGGTTGTAGATAATTACATTAAAATAAAATCATATAATAATATTTATGATACTGAGGATATTATATCATCATGTTTTAATAGGAATTAAATAGGTTGGATGATGAAATAAAATAAAAACACTTGTTGAATAATTTTACATCTTCTTTAGGTATTCTCCTTGGGATTTCACTAAATCCTTCCTAGGTTTGATTCTTTCCCAAAATAAGGATTATTTTATGATTTAAGGTAATTTAAGAAGTTATTTTGGAATGTATTGGCTGATCCAAAATGGTTTTATAGTATCAATAGTAGGGGAGAGGCGGTGGCCTTTTATAGGTGTGGTGAGTGGAACACTTGTAATATTTTTAGAAGAAAGAAATATAACCACATTTTTTCATGTCACAAGGCCCCAATAATATAAAATTCTAAATACTATAAGGTATATGGTTTAAATATGTACAAAAAATGGGTTTTTTACAAGTTCTTAGGCCATTTTTAACCCGTATATTTTTAATTCAACCCCCGATAAATCCATTTTTACCTTAACCAAAGTAGTTAATTTTTACTAATTTCACTAAAAAATTTGGAATAAATAAATTTGACCATATTATATAGTATAAAATACTATTATTGAAAATATGGAATCCATTTTTCTAAGTACATTTCACATAATTGGAAAAAATTAATTTAAAATTAATCTCACAAACATGATGAGAAAACGAGTCTTCAAAGAGAAAATGTTCAGAAGTTTACAATGTTTTTATATAAAAGTTTAGTATAAAAATTATTCCAATGGCATAAATTTGATTAATTAATATAAAATTTATCTAATTTTAGTTTATAAATAAATAAATATATAATTTTACATTATAAATAATTTAAACAAAAAGGTTGTTTTCAATTAAAATTTAGTATTTTTTACTATTCATCAAAAAATGAAATATTTCAAAAACATCCCAAAAATTCACCGTAATTTTTTTTTAAATTATGATTAAAAAAATAATATTATTTTTTAAAATTAATTTTATAAAATTTGTAAGAATTAATTCTTATTTATGTGTGTGAAGTGCGACTAACCCTCTATTTAGAAAAAAAATAGTTTTTTTTAACATTTATTTTACTTTCAAATGATTCTTATTTTATTTACAATCATTAGATAACCATAATATTCATATTTCATTTAGTACTATCCATAACTGAAAAATTAATGTCTAGCTTATAATATTCATTTTTATATAATATAGTAATAGATTATTTTCATTTAAACCATGTGTTGCATGCATCCCAAGCTATCGATGAAATTTAAATTATTCTAAAAGAAATATATTTAAAATTCCTGGGTGTTAAATGAATCCATTGTTTTCATAAAAAATCATGATGTGGCCAGGTTTAATTGATTAGATGTCTCCTATATTGGGAAGAATTCACTAACTCGATCATTGGAAGTGCCACACCACATGCTTATGTGACACAACTTCCCTACTACAATACATAAAAACAAAACCTATGGGTCATCATATGTACCACATCAACAACATTTTTCAAGAAAGGCCTCCAATAATTTCTCAATGGATCAATAATTTACCCAAACCACCAACCCATTCCCCTTAATCATCTAAAATCATCTCCTAGATAATTTCTAATGCTCCAATTCTAGATCAGAACCCCAATTCATGGAATGACCCCAGCATTATGATCAGAATAAAAAACCTCCACTAAAATGTGTCGACTTGAAAAAAAATTATGGTTTTTTAGTTCACTCAAATAATTTAATATAAAAATTACATTCAAATAATTTATCTCATGCATAGTTTTTTAAGATTCCATTATAAATCAACATTAACTATTAAAAAATATATTCTATAATGAAAAATAATTTAGGATAAATAAATCTTTTTTCAAAACCAAAATGAATTTCTTTTTTAATTTTAATAATAAATCAAAACAAATCTCAAAATAGACAATATAATTTTACCCAAAAATGAAGAAATGATCTAAAAATGTATATAATCAGTCCTCTCTCAGAAGATCATCTCATGATAAAATCCTTGAAAATGTCAATGAACAATTAAAAAGTCTGTTTCTAGAAAAACTCTTCCTCCATTAAAATTTAATTTTAACCAAGTAAATATTTATATGATTACCTACTATAAATTAGAAAAAAAATTAATAGATTTTAATTAATATTAATAATCTACCTCTCATTTTATTTTTAAAACCAAACTTATAGAAAAAATGGTGATCCATTCATGATTAGAGTGATTGAGCAACCCATACAAAGTAAATTGAAATAGTTTGAGTTATGAGATGATATCTATTATGAAATTGTTAACATATTATATATTTACACAAGAATCATTTTAGAATGCTAGAGAACATCTTTTAATACAATATTTTGGTGTTTGTATATTTTTTATATTAATAAAAAAAATTGAATTTTTTATTAACTGAATTATTTTATGTGTTTTGACAATGCATTCATGTTGTGTTTATTTACAAATTATCATGGAATATTAATATTATTTTTGGATTTAAGGTCAAAAAAATGAACGATTAAGTTTATAACAAGTAATTTTTTTCCATGACCTATTTAAAAACATGATTGATAATTGTACCTAATATAATTTGATGAAATTGAGGAAAAATACTCATTACATAGGATGTTATATCACACATGATTTATAGTAGAAAAAGTGGGGCTTTAAATAGATATAATGGATGTTAATTATTCTTGGGAGAATATTGGAGATTCATAATACTATGTTGATTAATGTTCTAAGAAATTAAGGGATATTTTTTTAGGTTACACCATGTGATGATGCGAAAAAAATAACTGTCCATTACACAGTGGAAATAAAAAACAACTATAAATTATTTTAATGTGGAAAATAATCAAAAAATGATATTTTTATTTATATTATTAACTTCATGAAAAATTTATTAGATCATTAGAACATTATATCAAATGTATAATTACAAAATGTAGTAAAATACCTATTATAAATATTATGACAAGTCATACACTGATTAACAGATTTTGGATTGTGATATGACACCTAAACAACACCATGAAAACACAAAAATTTCATTGTGGACTTTATCTGTAAAAAAATTATATGTTTCAAAAATAATTCTATTGAAACATTAATATAGATGTCTATATTTCATAGATTATTCTAAGGATAATTACACATATATTAAGGAGATGAATAATGGTTCATACTTGATCTAACATCCAAAGGTACTAGAAGAGAAATTTG
The DNA here is from genome assembly GCA_963277665.1 of Viscum album. Lineage (NCBI taxonomy): Eukaryota > Viridiplantae > Streptophyta > Magnoliopsida > Santalales > Viscaceae > Viscum > Viscum album. The sequence continues at coordinate 183,655,173 of OY728143.1, forward strand.
GAAGACTACTTTTATTATTGATGCTTGTTTGATAATTATTGTATATGGTTTTTAGGATCACCTTAATATTTAAAATTCACATTCTTATTTATATTATGATATGTATATATAAATTTGATAGTAAATATTGGAAAGTAAGAATTCACTGACTTATCCAAAGAGTGTGTGAACTCTCTAAAAATATTGTTGTCATGTTCATTATATATCATTATATATATTTAAAATAAAAATATTGGGTTCATTAATTGATCATATAATTAAATAGAATGAAAATTCCAATGATATTGAATAGAATTTTTTGTGTTTGGATTACATGAATCAGCCACTTTCTATGATTCTCAATATTCTCTCACGGGGAAATTTAAATCACTTTTATTATAAGGTATTCTTTAAAAAATAATGTATTTCTTTTATTACATTATTTGTATTGAATTTAGATTTAAACTATAAATACAATTAAAAATAAATCAACCTCGAAGTTCTATAAAGGGGATTTTATATGTGGAATGAGAGTTTGTACTTTATATTCTCTATTTTCTGGACATTCTTGATATCATTGAGAAATTTTTATATATTTTCAAATGTGGTAAAACCTATAAATTACATTATATAAATGTTATTATTGAATTTAGAAGAGAAATAAAATCATTAAATTAATCTATCTAGTAGAATTACTTGACACAAGTGAGGGTAAGAAATATATATAAATGAAATTTAGAGAAAAAAACATTGATATTAATTAGGGAGATCTCAATGTTAAGGGGTAAAAATTAAAAACCTATAATCCACAATATGAAGATTTTTTTTTTGGAGAATATGATTCAATATATGGGTTTTTTTCACATGAACAAGATTGTGAGATCAATTCAATGTTGTGGATATGTTCTTGATAATTCTAACTTGGTAGTGAAATTGATGAGAATTGTGATAGATAACTTAGATATAATGATATCTATATTTTTTGATAATTACTTGGATGAGTATAACAATGATTATTGAAACAAACTATTGATATCCTATGATATTATTATGTGGAAAAACATGAGAAATAATATAAATATTATAAGGATATTTTATTCAAATCCATTAAAGGTTTGTAATATTTTTAGTTGGGGAAGTATCATAAGTAGGAAAACATTACTGAAGATGATGTCTCAAATTTAAATTATTTCATATCATTAATTTTTAAATTTATAAAACTATAAATAATATATACAATTTTAAAACATTATTCAAAGTGTTTCTATTTTTTAATGATTAGAAACATTTTATCTCTATTTCTTGAGAATGATGGAAGAGATGGAGGAAAAAAACAAAACCAAATTATAATTGAAGAATGAAATATGTATTGAAGAGGATATGAGGTAGTAGAAAACAAAAAAATATTCATAATTAATGATGGAGAACATTGTGTGTTTAAAAGAGAACTTGATCCATGAAAGTAGTAAAGAGTGAGAATAATTTTTTAGTCAAATCCCTTGATGAATATTATTATAAATATATTGCCTTCATGAATAAAAATATTATATGGTTGATGTGCTATATTAATTCACTCCTTGATTCAGGAAAAATTAATTTTAAGATTAAAATAGTGAATCTAACCACTATTAATAATAAATTAAATAATTTTAGGGAAAAGTGTCTTTGGATTAAAATTTCTTGGATGAATATCAGTAAGTGGATTTCAATAAATCATTCAATGAATTTGGTTAGAGTCATAAATATGCCAATAAAGTTATTGAATACAATTTCAAATTAATATATTTTAGAAAAATACCATGTAAATAGTATTCTACACTTAATTGTGTATTAAAAATGGCTCCAGTAGTGATACAAAGGTGAATAATGTGACTTCATCACCCAAGAATGAGAATAAAATGATTATAAAAACTAGTGAAGATATTAAAATTCCTAAAAAAAATTTAGTAGTAGTAGAATATTAATTATATTCTTATAGGAAATTAAAATATAAAATATAACACTTCTAATTATGGTTATGATGTTGAGGTTATGTATTAGATTTTAAATATTCATGAAAAATAATGAGTATTTCTTGAAGAACATTATTTCTAACTATGTAAATTTCATTTTGAACAAATATATTTGTTTTTTAGAATATATAGACACAAATACGATATATTCTATTAAAATATTCACTCATAAAATAAAATATAGGATATGAATTTAGTGGAATTCGAGCAGATGTTTTAAAAAAACTAAGGGAAACATCAAAAATATAGGGTAAAATTTCATCATACCTTTGATTATCTAAAGTAAAAATGTTATAGGATTGATTAAATCTGAAACATATACATAAATTGTATCATGATACTGTATATTAAATTAAAGAGTACTTAAAACATGAAATAATATTAAAATATGAACATTAAATTAAAATGGTAGTGGTTGAGTTCTCTTACAATGAAATAAAATAATTAAATCCTTGTATAATCAATAGTGGTTCCATTTATCATTTAATAAGTATAAAAAATATCTTTAATTATATAAAAACATATAATGGGGTATATTTTTAATTTTTAAATGATGGTAGACATAATGTAAAAGGAATTGGTAGTTCCAAAATTAGTGAAATGAAGTTTTAATTAAGAAATTCTCTCTTACTTAATGTGATGAGTTACAATATATTCAGTGTTACATAGAATAATAAAAATGGGAATGAGGTTATTAAAAAAATTAATTTATGTGTCATTAAGAGGATGATAGATAGTCAAATAATACTATAATAAATTATCAAGTGGAATATATATTAGATTTATAATGATCAATATTATTCACCTATATTCATAAAGGAGTAAGATAATATTTGGAATAGAATCCTTTTCCATGTGGTACAAATGAAAGTCATCAAGCAAATTGGGACGCCCCAAGTTTTATAAACTGGTCCAAGTGAACAATGTTGTGCTTTTTAATGATGTCTCTTGTTTATTTTATTTTATGCTTTGTGTGCTGATAAAGAATTCGAGTGGAAATCAAACATGAAGAATACAATAAACTGTTATATATTTAAAAGATACATTACAACAAGACCCATCTAATTGAAAGTACCGTGCACAAGACCTAACATGGCCACAGCAAGACTACAAAGAACCACAACACGGGCAATCAGATAGTCGTCATCTTCAGGGTCCATCAGTTTGAAAAGTATAACCGCCAGAATCACCGCGCACCCACTCAGCACCAGAGGTATGAGGAGAGCCATCCACCAAGGGTCCGGTGTTTTGAAAATATAAAACATCCTACCCCTTGCTTTTATAATGGACCTATAAGGGAATATGACCGTTTTTTTTTTACCGTTGGGTTCCAATGGATAAAGTGCATCATTTTATAAAATTTTTGTCTTTATAACGCTTTTATGATATTATGGTATTTCAATATTTTAATAAGTACAAAATATTAGAATTATATCTTCAAGTATTAAAATAAAATATTATTCTTGCAAATGAATCTATTTTGATCCTGATATGGTGGAAACATGGTATTTTTAAAATGTGTCGAATGGGGTGTCTGTAATAATTGAAAAAAATGTATCTTATTGGATCTCTAAAACAATGTGTTTTGGAATTAGAGAAAAACTACGGGTCTTTTAAACATAATTTTATAAATCAACTAGTGAAGTAAGTTATAAATTGGATTTTAATGGTTATAAGATCCTAGTAGTTATAAAAGTGTGGTATTAAAATATATCTTTAAAAAAAATAATATCAAATATTATCATTTGTTTACTTAAACTAAAATGGGATTTTTTTTATGAGTTAAAAAGTACTTATTAAATTTTATACAAATTCCAAATTATAATGTACCGGTTATATATATATATATATTGCGAAGTAGTATAATTTTAACGTTTATTAAAACTGTTTTTTTTAAACATGCAACCCAGGCCATCCCGACCCCGCATGGATCTTCTCCATCCGATTTCGCCTCGACCGTTCAATCTCGCCACGGTCAATCTTGGCCACTGATATGTTTTAAAACACTCTTTTCTTTTCATTCGTCCGATCATGCCAAGGTCGGATCTCATTCGTTGTTTTTTTTCTTTCTTCCTCCGCGTCTTCTTCTACCTCGCGTCAGGGACCCGCGAACCAGCGCTTGGTTTGCCTGATACACCTCCCTCCCCACTGTTCATGTTGACCTCGCACACCCCCACCTACTAGGGTGTTGTACCTTCGTCTCCTCTACACCAGGCTAACCCTTGGGTCGAGCCACCTAGTTGCGCTGAAAACCTTTACATAAACCTCACCCCTGCCACATGAAACTTCGGGCGGTTTCTCCTCCTCCTCCTCTCCCCTAAATTCCCAGCAATCCAGCGAGCATACCCATGTCTCGAGCTTCATCCTCAAGCGAGGTAAGGGTGTTTTAGTGTTTTTTTTTGGTTTAAGATAAAACGTTATATATACTCGGTATGTATATATATATATATATATATATATATATATATATATATGTATATACATATCTGATTTATTGTTATACGCATATATTCAACATGCAAACCCCTCGGTTTAAGAAGAGTACTCTACTCTAAGGGTGTTTTCATGTTTTATGTAAACCTATACTATTATACCCACAATATATACAATATATATGTATATGTATATACAACTCATACTCTTCAGTTTTGAAAAATTTTCAAGGGGTGTTTCCTTCGTGATATAAAAAGGGATATCACTTTTAAGTTTGTTTTAATGATCCTATTTTTACAAACCTAAAACTCAAGTGTATAGTGTTTTTATGGTTTTGAATATATATATATATATATACATATGTATATAAATCACTCTAACCCCTTTTTTTAGGGTATCCAATATTATTCAGTATTTTTATACTAAGAATTAGGCTTTTGAAAAGGGTTATTCTAAAATCAATTCCTAACAGGTTGGATTTTATGTAAGCCGTATATATTTATATAACTATATTTTTATGTAAGGTAATGTATTGGAATGGAAATCAGTTTTGATGTTTAAGAGATGAATAATTATCTTTGAAAAATATTTTTTTATGCGAACTAGGTCTTTGGTTTGGGTGTAAACATGTTATAGTTGAAATTGAAGTTTTATATATTTATAGTTTCATGAACATTTAAAACCCATAAGGTTTTGTTCTTTTTAAACTGAATAAATGATAGATTGTTAGAGGTTTCAGATTTCAATTTAACCATGTTTAATTTATGAGAAACCCTATATATATATATATACTTTGTGTATATATATCCCTATGTATGTATGTGTTTTTAAGATTAATATCTGGAATCCTAGTTTCAAGAAATTGTTATTAATATTTTTATGCATGTAGGATTTTGGTGCTTGCCTATGCTGTTTTATATTTCTGTGTCTAAGGGTACACCAATGAACATGATTAATGTCGCCCTTGAAATGATTTGTGTTTTTTCAAAAGGATATGCCCTTGCCTGTTTTAAACTTGCATTAAAAGGATATGGATTTAAGGGTTATGTTAATATGTAGAAATACTCTATTATTTTTATACCAAACTCGTTGCAGTGATTTTTAGTGAGCAGAGTGTAACTGTAAATTCTATGACCAGTGAAGAATAATGATTAATGATAAGTATTATTTTTAATGTGGTTTACTTCCAAGCGTCGGAATTTTAAAGATGTAAAGTGTTTATTATTTTTATACCAAGCATGACGCAGTAATTAATAGTGGATGGAGATTTGTTGCAAGTACTGTGACCTGTGAAGTAAAAAATTTAATGCCAAGTAGTTCATTTCCATGTACTGGAATTTTAGAAACTCATCATTTAATACCCCTTGAGAGCAAGTCTCACACATTCATCATTTTATGCGCTTAAATAATTGTTCTATGCACATAGTATGCTTGCTTAACCATGCCTGCTTTTATTCCATGTTTTCCATTTTATCTGTCGTATCATTTATTTGTAAACCAATTATATAATTTTTTGCTTATTCATATTGTTCATGCATATGACTCAACATGATAATAAACTAAGAACTAAATTACCCAAAGTGGTATGGGACACCTTGGGTAATGAGTAACGAAGATCGTATTACCCAAAGTGGTATGGGACACCTTGGGTAATATGAAATGAAAATTAAGTATTCAAAGTGGTATGGGACACCTTGAATATCTGACTTTATCAACATGTGAGAAATGTATGGGACTACCCGGAATGGGGTCCGGTAAGAAGAAAACCCTCCAGGTTGGGGACTGGTTAAAGTAAGCCCTCCGGGTTGGAGACTGGTAAAAGTAAGCTCCTCGATGCATCAATAGTTCTCGAGACAGTCAGATTGGGTTTTTACCCTTAGGTCATGGCACAAGGCCTTGACACAGAGACCATGAGTCCTTCATCATACATTTCTTTGTTTATGACCAACCTAGTGATTATTCTGATTAGAGGAATAACCTTGGTTATAGAACCTTACCTATGAGTATCAGATAAAAAAAAGAAACACAAGACATATGATATGGAAATGTTGATGCATAACCAATTTCTTTTCCAGAACTTCATACCAAATTTTGTATTTCAATTATCATGTCATGATGTTCATATGTTGTGTAGATGATGCGCTTGTGCGCGACTCTGATGACATTTTCATCTTGTTGATCATACACACCTTTCTTGTTTATGGACACTTTACTTCGTGCAACCCATGCCTTTTTATTATTATGCTTATCTTGTTTACTAAGTGAGTTACCGCTAAGTGTTCTAGTTCATAACAATGAAGTACTTTAACTCTGATGTATCAACCTTTGTTTAGTCTTGAAGTTTTTCTTTTAAGAAAACTTTCTAAGTATGGAAAAGTATTTCTCAACGTAGTTTTCAAAAGCTGTATTTAAGTATTTTCAAAAACCCCTTACTGAGTATTTCAATGCTCACCCTATGTTTTATGTTAAATTTTTTATAGGTTGATAGAGCCTTTCCAAGTCTTGGATGTTTGTTCTTAGCTCAGAAATAAAGAAGCAAAGTTGTTGTCTCTGATTCTCCAGGATCTAAACCAGAAAGTTCCTCTTGATGGGTTATGATGTGTGACTTATTTGTTTCATTTGTGCGAAATAAATTGCACACCATAACCATAGCACCGGCTCTGGGATACCGGGGTCGGGGGCGTCATAGTTGGTATCAGAGGAATGGTTTAGGCAACCTTGGAAAATTAGGACAACACAAAAACATTAATAATGTTTTACTAAGTAGGGTTTGTTCTTAAACTTATCAGATGGAAAGACAGCGAACCACGCCTAGACTCTTGACTCTCCCTACATAAATCATAGAGACTATTGTAGCAAAATCCTGCTCAACAAGTTACCAACCTTTTGTTAAATTACGACTCACGTGCAAAACCCTCTACGAAATATAGAAAAGCTCGAATTTCCTTCGAATCTTCCGAGGGTCGGAAGTTGTGTATAACCAAATGGCCAGTGCGCTGTTTGAGAATTATAAAAAGAAAGGGAAGTACTATGAGGGACTCTTCCTGTGTTTCACCATGAACAATAAATTGTTGGCCTTCCCGAAATTTGGAGAAGCTGCAAAGCAGTTGGACTTCCGCGCAGTCTTTATGTACCAAATCATGTGCTTTAACATGCTTGGGGAGCTCTGCGATTTTGGATCTTTCATCGAATCCTTCAATTATGAAGTGGTTCGAGAGATCTTTAGGAACCGAATCCAATTGGATGTCGTGAAGCTTGATGTCACTCGTTCCCATCTCTGGAAAACCACCTGTATCAAACGGGAGCTTGGCTTCAACCACGATCCACTTTGCCAAAAATGTATTTGGGAAAAGGAGACCCACAAGATTTGTTCAGCCCTGGGGATTGAGTTGAATAGTAACTTCTTCCATGGGCGGTGGAGGTAAAGGGACGTCACCAAGGGTGTCAGAGAAGCGGTGTGAATAAGTCAGTGTATGTACGCCGATCGAATTGCGGGGACGCAATTCTTTTAAGAGGGGGATAATGTGACGCCCCAGGTTTTATAAACTGGTCCAAGTGAACAATGTTGTGCTTTTTAATGATGTCTCTTGTTTATTTTATTTTATGCTTTGTGTGCTGATAAAGAATTCGAGTGGAAATCAAACATGAAGAATACAATAAACTGTTATATATTTAAAAGATACATTACAACAAGACCCATCTAATTGAAAGTACCATGCACAAGACCTAACACGGCCACAACAAGACTACAAAGAACCACAACATGGGCAATCGGATAGTCGTCATCTTCAGGGTCCATCAGTGTGAAAAGTATAACCGCCAGAATCACCGCGCACGCACTCAGCACCAGAGGTATGAGGAGAGCCATCCGCCAAGGGTCCGGTGTTTTGAAAATATAAAAAATCCTACCCCTTGCTTTTATAATGGACCTCTAAGGGAATATGACCGTTTTTTTGACCGTTGGGTTCCAATGGATAAAGTGCATCATTTTATAAAATTTTTGTCTTTATAATGCTTTTATGATATTATGGTATTTCAATATTTTAATAAGTAAAAAATATTATAATTATATCTTCAAGTATTAAAATAAAATATTATTCTTGCAAATGAATCTATTTTGATCCTGATATGGTGGAAAACGTGGTATTTTTAAAATGTGTCGAATGGGGTGTCTGTAATAATTGAAAAAAAATGTATCTTATTGGATCTCTAAAACAATGTGTTTTGGAATTAGAGAAAAACTACGGGTCTTTTAAACATAATTTTATAAATCAACGAGTGAAGTAAGTTATAAATTTGATTTTAATGGTTATAAGATCCTAGTAGTTATAAAAGTGTGGTATTAAAATATATCTTTAAAAAAAACTAATATCAAATATTATCATTTTCTTACTTAAACTAAAATGGGATTTTTTTTATGAGTTAAAAAGTACTTATTAAATTTTATACAAATTCCAAATTATAATGTACCGGTTATATATATATATATATATATTGTGAAGTAGTATAATTTTAACGTTTATTAAAACTGTTTTTTTTTTAAAAAAACATGCAACCCAGGCCATCCCGACCCCGCATGGATCTTCTCCATCCGATTTCGCCTCGACCGTTTGATCTCGCCACGGTCAATCCCGACCATTGATATGTTTTAAAACACTCTTTTCTTTTCATCCGTCCGATCATTCCATGGTCGGATCTCATCCGTTGTTTTTTTTTTCTTTCTTCCTCCGTGTCTTCTTCTACCTCGCGCCAGGGACCCGCGAACCAGCGCTTGGTTTGCCCGATACGCCTCCCTCCCCACTGTTCATGTTGACCTCGCACACCCCCACCTACTAGGGAACTGTACCTTCGTCTCCTATACACCGGGCTAACCCTTGGGTCGAGCCACCTAGTTCCGCTGAAAACCTCTACATAAACCTCACCCCTGCCACATGAAACTCTGGGCGGTTTCTCCTCCTCCTCCTCTCCCCTAAATTCCCAGCAATCCAGCGAGCATACCCATGTCTCGAGCTTCATCCTCAAGCGAGGTAAGGGTGTTTTAGTGTTTTTTTCGGTTTAAGATAAAACGTTATATATACTTGGTATATATATATATATATGTATATACATATCCGATTTATTGTTATACGCATATATTCAACATGCAAAGCCCTCGGTTTAAGAAGAGTACTCTACTCTAAGAGTGTTTTCATGTTTTATGGAAACCTATACTATTATACCCACAATATATACAATATATATATATATGTATATACAACTCATACTCTTCGGTTTTGAACAATTTTCAAGGGGTGTTTCCTTCGTGATATAAAAAGGGATATCACTTTTAAGTTTGTTTTAATGATCCTATTTTTACAAACATAAAACTCAAGTGTATAGTGTTTTTATGGTTTTGAATATATATATATAAATATATACATATGTATATACATCACTCTAACCCTTTTTTTTAGGGTATCCAAGATTATTCAGTATTTTTATACTAAGAATTATGCTTTTGAAAAGGGTTTTTCTAAAATCAATTCCTAACAGGTTGGATTTTATGTAAGCCGTATATATTTATATAACTATATTTTTATGTAAGGTAATGTATTGGAATGGAAATCAGTTTTGATGTTTAAGAGATGAATAATTATCTTTGAAAAATATTTTTTTATGCGAACTAGGTCTTTGGTTTGGGTGAAAACATGTTATAGTTGAAATTGAAGTTTTATATATTTATAGTTTCATGAACATTTAAAACCCATAAGGTTTTGTTCTTTTTAAACTGAATAAATGATAGATTGTTAGAGGTTTCAGATTTAAAGTGAACCATGTTTAATTTATGAGAAACCCTATATATATATATATATATAATTTGTGTATATATATCCCTATGTATGTATGTGTTTTTAAGATTAATATCTGGAATCCTAGTTTCAAGAAATTGTTATTAATATTTTTATGCATGTAGGATTTTGGTGCTTGCCTATGCTATTTTATATTTCTATGTCTAAGGGTACACCAATGAACTTGATTAATGTCGCCCTTGAAATGATTTGTGTTTTTTCAAAAGGATATGCCCTTGCCTGTTTTAAACTTGCATTAAAAGGATATGGATTTAAGGGTTATGTTAATATGTAGAAATCCTCTATTATTTTTATACCAAACTTGTTGCAGTGATTTTTAGTGAGCAGAGTGTAACTGCAAATTCTATGACCAGTGAAGAATAATTATTAATGACAAGTATTATTTTTAATGTGGTTTACTTCCAAGTGTCGGAATTTTAAATATGGCAAGTGTTTATTATTTTTATACCAAGCATGTCGCAGTAATTAATAGTGGATAGAGATTTGTTGCAAGTACTGTGACCTGTGAAGTACAAAAGTTAATGCCAAGTAGTTCATTTCCATGTACTGGAATTTTAGAAACTCATCATTTAATAACCCTTGGGGGCAAGTCTCACACATTCATCATTTTATGCGCTTAATAATTTTTCTATGCACATAGTATGCTTGCTTAACCATGCCTGCTTTTATTCCATATTTTCCATTTTATCTGTCGTATCATGTATTTGTAAACCAATTATATAATTGTTGCCTTATTCATATTGTTCATGCATATGACTCAACATGATAATGAACTAAGAACTAAATTACCCAAAGTGGTATGGGACACCTTGGGTAATGAGTAACGAAGATCATATTACCCAAAGTGGTATGGGACACCTTGGGTAATATGAAATGAAAATTAAGTATTCAAAGTGGTATGGGACACCTTGAATATCTAACCTTATAAATATGTGAGAAATGTATGGGACTACCCAGAATGGGGTCCGGTAAGAAGAAAACCCTCCAGGTTGGGGACTGGTTAAAGTAAGCCCTCCGGGTTGGAGACCTGTAAAAGTAAGCTCCTCAATGCATCGATAGTTCTTGAGACAGTCAGATTGGGTTTTTACCCTTAGGTCATGGCACAAGGCCTTGACACAGAGACCATGAGTCCTTCAGCATACATTTCTTTGTTTATGACCAACCTAGTGATTATTCCGATTAGAGGAATAACCTTGGTTATAGAACCTTACCTATGAGTATCAGATAAAAAAAGAAACACAAGACATATGATATGGAAATATTGATGGATAACCAATTTCTTTTCCAGAACTTCATACCAAATGTTGTATTTCAATTTTCATGTCATGATGTGCATATGTTGTGTAGATGATGCACTTGTGCGCGACTCTGATGACATTTTCATCTTTTTGATCATACACACCTTTCTTGTTTATGGAAACTTTACTTCATGCAACCCATGCCTTTTTATTATTATGCTTATCTTGTTTACTAAGTGAGTTACCGCTAAGTGTTCTAGTGCATAAGTATGAAGTACTTTAACTCTGATGTATCAACCTTTGTTTAGTCTTGAAGTTTTTCTTTTAATAAAACTTTCTAAGTATGGAAAAGTATTTTTCAACTTAGTTTTCAAAAGTTGTATTTAAGTATTTTCAAAACCCCCTTACTGAGTATTTCAATGATCACCCTATGTTTTATGTTAAATTTTTTACAGGTTGATAGAGCCTTTCCAAGTCTTGGATGTTTGTTCTTAGCTCAGAAATAAAGAAGCAAAGCTGTTGTCTCTGATTCTCCAGGATATAAACCATAAAGTTCCTCCTGATGGGTTATGATGTGTGACTTATTTGTTTCATTTGTGCGAAATAAATTGCACAGCATAACCATAGCACCGGCTCTGGGCTACTGGGGTCGGGGGCGTCATACAAATAAATAATTATGGTATGTGGAATGTACCAAACTCGAATAATGAAATATATATTGTCACAGCCCGACCTATCTAATTACTTTATTTTAATATTTTCTTTGGTTTTAAATTTATTTCTAGAGGTTCGGGTTGAATCCTGAAAAATATTTTTGAGTTTTTTCAAAAAAACGCACGTCTTGAGTTTACGTCGTTGGGCACAAGGGAGGAGCGCGTCTTGGAAATGTTACGTAGCTTCGCCCAGGAAATTTCATGATCCGTAGGCCTTTGAATAATTTAAATGAATGATTTTTTTATTTATTGCATATTTTCAAATTTTTATTATTAATAAGAAGTTTTATCATTTTTTCTTAGGTGAAGAATTAAAATTTTTAATTTTCTTATTTTTGTTATTGTTATTATTCTAATTATAAATTTTTATTTTTATTTTTTTATTATGGATTAATGTTTGTTTTGTTTTATTTGTTTGGTTATCTTTTTATTTTAGTTTTTTTATTTATTTTTCCCTCCTAACCCTAGTCGTTCTGCTATTTTTGTTTTCTCTCTTTCCATTGGCCAACGTAGCACCACCACTCCCATTAGTTTTCTCTCATAGCACACACTTCATATTCCCCCATTTCCTTACCCTTTGTGTGACGCTTCATCTAGCCTTGTAGTGGCACCCCTCAAATTCCCAGCATCGCACCTGCCCTCCGCCTGCTCAGCCTCCGGTTGGCCTCCACCTCATGTCTGGATGCCACTCCTCCTCTAGCACTGCACCACATTCCACCCCTCATTCCTCCCATCTCTCCCTTCTCCATCGTGCCATATTTCCTCCTCCTACCTCACAACACATTCCCTCACACCCCCGGCCTCTACTGGTGTCTATCCAACCTAGAATGTATGCAACGCCGGAGCCCCTTGCATCCCTCTCCTCCAAGACTCTGCTTGCACCCCAACCTGGCGCACCTCCACCACACCACTTAAGCAGCATGGCCTCCCCTGCCCTACACGGAACGTCCAGTCTGCTTCCCCTTCCTAGCCTGCGCGCAAAACCCCCCTGGAGGCTTGACTCCTATGCACCCCTCCCCATCAGGTCATCCTCCCAGTGAATCCCCTACTTTGGCCTCCCTTCTCCTTCCCCGCAACGTCCCAGCACCTGACTTCCTGCAATGTGACCGGCCTCCGGCTGAAGCCTCCGCGCGACGCTCCTACTGAGGCCCTCCTCCTACTTCAGCCGAAACACCGCACAATGCCACCCTCCGGATCCCCTTGTCCCAGCGCCCCCTGCCTCATTCCATCCCTCTAACACCCCATTTCCACTTTGTCCGGCCAGCGGCAGTGAACCCCCCGGATCCTCCCTTGTTTCCCTTTCCCCACAACGCCCCTACCCCAGCACCCTGGCACCCCTCTGAACATCTTCTCTCGGCACAACTCCCCTAACCCACCTCTCATCCAACTGAGCCCCTCACTACTATTTTTCGGCTACCACACACCCTTCTAGCCTAGTGGCGCCCTCTACCAGCGAACCGCCGAACCCCCGTCCGATAGCCTCCCCATTTGGTATTTTTTTTCTTCTTGCTTTCGGTGTAAGTTGATTCCATGGTTAAGGTTTAATTTTTTGTGCTCAAATCCTTAAATGTTGTTACGAATTTCGGTGTTTTGGGTCAAATTCAGCTCCCCGTGAGTGCGTTTCAGGTGAACATGGTGCTGTGCACCAGTTCCGAGCGTGCGTCTTCATTCTGTATTGGAGTTTAGGTATTAACCCTTTGCGCGTCACCTTTAAATTTAAGTTTTAACTGAACTCTTGTTTTATTTTGTTTTTTCGGTGCTTAAATTTTAATTAATTAGTTTATTATATGATCTAATTAATTAGTTTGTGTAAATAGGGTTTTGAAAATAATTTAGTTGCATTTTATATTTTGCACACTGTTTATGTGAACTGAATTTGACGGTTTTTACATGCAATGGTCTAATTAGTCTCGTTGGCCCTTGCTCATAGTTGAATGTTTTTATAATTTATTAAATTATGTTTGAGTTGGTATCTTTTGTCTAAAGCTGCGATATAATTTTTAAAATTGTTTTATAAATTTTTAAATAATTTATTGAATAATATGGGTACTGCGAGCCTGGTTTTGGAAATTTGTTTAGGCGCGCGTGTTTTTAAATTTTGATCTCCTCTTATCGTGTGCTTTTGTCAAGTTGCGCACTCTAGGTGTTTTATTAAAGTGGTATTTTGGATCTTTAAAATGTTTAATGAGTTATTTTGGTGTTGTGTGGTTTTTTGTAAACACTTTGTGGTTTTTAAAGGGGTTTAGTAAATAGTGTTGAGGGTGCGAGTTGTGTTTTGAAAGCATGTCGAGGTCATGTTTGCGTTGTTAGTTTATTTAAATTTTATAAGTCCGTGTTTATGTACCTTTGTTGTTGTGCATTTATTTCAGCACGTTGGCGGGGTAACCCTAAGTTACTGCAATCCTCAGCTTGCACGTGCTTGTGTTCCTGTGCGAGGTGTACCGTGTTGTCGTGTTTGAGTTGCGAGTTGAGGTAGGTCCCCCACTGCACTCACCTTTAAATTCAGAATTTATTAATTTCTTGATATTTTATTAATTTTAATAAATGGTAAATAATATAAGATAATTAATTTTTAAACGATTATTTGGTGTAAAAACGATCGTTTATTATATACACAACACTTGAAATATTTTCCTGATCAACGGACACCTAGTAGTGAAAGAATGAACGTTTGGACTTTAAATATAATTCATTGAATTTCAAATTTAGTTCTGGTTTATTGATAAATGATTTATTTTGAAGCGTGAACATGTGTTTTGGTTCTCTTGAGAAATTAGGATTTTATTTAAAATTGGTGAAGGCTCGTTTTGCACTTTGATAAAATAAATTATTTTGGAAAACTCTCTTTGGGGTGACTCAGGGGTGATCTTTGGTGTACGTTGACTACATGAGTTGTGTGTGATGTTTGTTCTACTTGATTGACTTTTTTGACTCACCCATTTCCTTTTTATTATACGTGTTGACATGGGAACTTTGCATAGTAAGTGAATATTGTGAGAACAATTGTTGCACTAGTTTATATTACGCACTGGCTATTGGCCCTTAGTACGGATTATACTCTGCTAGGGGATTGGGCCCCTCAGTTAGGCCATGTAGGGAAACACCAGGCATTAGGGCGTTATGACGTCATCGAGAGTAGGCATGCCTTCAGGATGAGTCACATGTATAGTACGTTTTGGATTGTTCATGAGCTCCTAGGTTCGACCCATGTTTTCTTTAGTGTTTATTAATATGTGGCGGATGATTGAGAGGTCTAGTTCGGTAGCTATCCCCTGTGTGTCACTTTTTCCATTTCCCTTATTGTGTTGAATGTTGTGTATTTTTTCCTTTTTACTAAAAACTAAAATTTGGATTTCTAAATTCTTTGAAAAAATGTTTTACATGCGATGCACCTGTTCCTTTCAAGCATTAATCTTGATTTTAAATTTAAAAGGACATTGGACTGTTACTTGTTTTAGAAATGAAAGTGTGTGTGGAAACTAATATTTTATATACTTTAGTTCAAACATAGAATTAGAGAATTTCTTTATTTAAAGGTGGTGTATTGGGAATAGTTTTTTAGGCATGCCTACTGAGTTTTAATACTCACGCCTATAGTGTTTTCATGTTTTTAGTTTTTCTTGTAGGTTTGACTTGAGCTTGCTCGTCGTGGATGGGAGTTGGTTGTGGACCGGTGAGTGACTCTCGGAGTCATGAGGAGTTTTGGTCATGGTCAGGTTAGTTGGTTGTCGTTGATCGTCCTCTCTTTTCAATGTCATTTATTTACTTTGAGTTATTCTACTTTTATTTTCACTATTTTATTTATTTTCACTGGATGAAATCATTCCCAATTTTCCTCTATTGATGCCCTGGTGCTTGTCACCAGCCCGAGAAGATCGAGAACGCCTCTAGAATCATGTCGCGGACTGGATCGGGTGATCAGTTCAGGGCCAACCCGAGTTGGTTTATGATACATATCCATTTTAATTTTGGTACATAGGAAAAATGTTTAAAATGAGTCACAAAATGGTGGAGATGAAAACCATTAAACCTATTGAGTTGATACACTATTATGTGTCTTGTTAAATGATCATGGAATCAAATAATAAAGATTTTATTTGTCATTAATTTATTGAATATATTACTCATTTCATAAATATTTTTTCATTTCAAGTAAATAATAATATTAAAAGTGGTTCACCCTCTTTCAAAATTGTTCTAAAAATAAAATTAGATATGCTAAAAAATTAGTCTGATAATGAATCTGAATACAATAATGAAACATTTATGGAATATATTAAGAAGTATAAAATATGGATTTATTATATTTATTTATACACGGTAAATAAAAATGTAGTTTTGTAGGGATGAACCACTATTTCATGGTCATATAAATGATTAAAATATCAGAACAAACAAAACATTAAATCTATTTAGTTAAAATCCACTATAATAATTATCTCCATTGTCAATAGGTTTTTTCCCTAATTTTATTTCTGATAAACACAACCTTTGAGTAGTTTTTTGGAATGAAACCCAATTTTAATAGTTGAAAAGTATTTACTATCCCATAGTAACTCATAATAAAAGACTTATATTTGTGAAACTTTTGTAAGAGGGTTTATGAGTATATATTTCATAGATATACTCCCCATGGAACATGTTAACAATTTGATAATAACAATTCTAGGGTGATACTTAAATGATTTAATGTGATTTTCTTAGGAAATAAAAAATAATTACAAAAAATAGTATATATTACTGATGATAATGGTGAAACCAATGTAGAATGTGATAGATATATTTGCATATAATCAAATACAACAAAACATTTTTAAAATTATTATGATGATTTTGAATTTTATAATGATAATGAATAACTACATAATGAAGCATATAAGTGCATAAGATTTATAAATAATTTCAAGAATTAAAACATCCTTAAATACAATTGAATGAAAGTTTAAACATGAATAAATTTTTGAAATTATCATCATGCCAATTTGTGTTTTATTGCATATCCAATGAGTTTTGATTAAGAATTTCTATATGATAATTTGGTAGTATTGTAAAAGTGGAGATGGAAGAAAATTTAAAAATTGACACTAGGGAATTTGTGTCACGTACTAAATACATGAATGTGATCGGGGTGAATTGGTTTCTCTTATGGAATGAAATAAATTATATGGTAAAAATGATAGGTATTATTGATCACTGTGTGAGTAAGGGATACTATAAAAAATTATGGTATATAAATTAATTATACTTTTCCTCAATTTAAATTTCTGGAAAAAATCCTATTTTTTCATTTTATGTGTACTTAATGGAAATAAAATGTGTTCAAAATGGATTTGGATTCATCCTATTTGAATGTTGAACATGAGGATAAAGTTTACATTGAAGAAGATAAATTCTTTACACCTGATAGTGATGGTTCGCCAGTTTTCAGTTTTTAAAAGCACTATACGGTCTAAAATAATTTCATCAATCATTTCATTCAATTATAAAAAAAATATAAGTAGTGTGTATTATAGATATTGAATATTGAATAAAAATATTTACTTCATTATATATGAAATTTTATTGACCTGAATGGTGATTATGGTTGAGGTTTTTCTTTTCATTGCTTGATTGAAATTATGGGATTGTTGGTTGAAGTCAAAGTGGAGTGGATGTGTGTTTTGATATACTTTTTTGATAATTTTCAAAAAAAATCAACACATGATTCACCTTAATGTTCCACTTAAATTATTTATTTCTAATGAATTAATGGTTATTTTTTATTTTGAATGAGTTCTTATAAAAATGGAGGTAATGATTGTTGTTTTGAATGGCGTAAAGATAACACATCAAATCATGCAGTGATGATAATGGTCACACCATACTTCAATTACATAATGTGATGATTCTTGAGATTATCTTAAAAAACTAGGGCCAACCTTATATAATAATGTTATTATATTTTCAGTTAAGGTTTATTGGTGTGAGAAGAGAGACTATGTCGTAAGAGAGGTTGTTTAGTAATGAAGAGTAAAATCATGTATCATTTTGGATATAGTAATAAATTATTGTTCCCCTATTTGTGATAAAATTAAAGTATCGTGATGAAATATAGAGTTTTATATTGTAATTTATTTAAAAATGGTCTATTTTTTAGATGTTCAAGGTTATCATTTATTAATTTCACATGTTAAACCTTTATATACCTCTTCATTTCATGATATTCATGATCACAGCACAATAAAAACTTCCACATCATGATTTTTATATTAGTCCAGTTTTGAATATTTTCATGATTATGATTTATATATGACTAGTTATCTACTATAAATCGATTTATCATTCCCCAAAAACATATCAAATTGTCGAATTAATGTTTTATTGATCATATGCCTCTAATTTAAGAAGTAAAATATAATAATCAAAGTGGATATTGAATTTAAAATTTAAAATTTTAAAATATATAAAAAAGGATGAGTGTGTGTATCTATATTGGTAGATTTTTTTCATGATGAATGAATTTAGTAGAGTTTAATATAGGATAAATAAGGTGAAGACACTAAAAAGTAGATTAATTATACATCATATTCATCATATCACATAATGTCCTTGAAACTTTTATATATCAATATATATTATATTATTAATGAAGATAAAGACTAATTTAAAGTATATAGTGATGTTTTTAGATTATTAATAATGATTTATGTTAATGTATTTCTCATTAATTAGTATTATTTAGTGATGTAGTGTATAAAAATTGGGTATCAAAAATTGTGTTCAATATCTATTTGAAAACATGATTAGTGTGTGAAGAAGAGAAGAATATTTTTTACTCAATTGCAAAAAAATAGAGTCTCTTAGTGTATGTTAGAGATTTTTCCTTAGGTATAATTTAATTTTTATGAACTTGATCATTTTGTAGGATATTACATCATTTTGGAGAAATTTTATCATTACATGATTTCAAGGATAACGCCAACACATTTATAGCAATGATGATTAGTGGATCATGAGATCCCAAGTTTTCTAGATAATGCAATAGATATATCCATTGATTTTGAATATTGAACCCAACAAATTTATATCACCCACAATGTTTGTATTTATTCATGTATTAGGATGGTAAAAACTAATTAAACATAAATCAGTTTAATATGAAAAAATTATTGTTTAGTGGTTGGATATAAAAGGAAACGAATCATTAATTCACAAACTCAAAAGTAATTTCTTGGTATCCCATAACCAATAAGCATAATGATATTAAAAAATATGTGTTAAATTAGTTTTTTATCTTTACATCCAATACTATATAGAGTTTTAAGATTTAAGGTGATGAATGTTCTTTATTTTTAAGGATGGTTGTTTTTAAACTTTTTTTCCATAATGGGTCACATGAATCGAGTGACTATCATAAGAGTAATTATATTTTATCGAATGAAAAATAATATTTTGAAAGATAACATATTTTCATACCTACTATTCATTTATTTATAAGTTCTAAAATAATAACATATGTGTAAGTTCCATGTTCGGATTGTGTTGTAATAACAATGGTTGATCAAAATAAAATTGAGAATGATGTACCAACATGGAATTCAATTGTTTTATCACATTCGTTAAATATATCAATTTCATGGTACTTTATAGATAAAATAAAAAATAAAAAAGTAGGTTTATATAAATGAAGGAAATTACAATGTAATTTAATTAAAAAAATAAAGTTTTTGATGTTAAAGTATGAAGGTATTTAAATATTTTATGTTGAATATATGTATTACTTCTACACAAGTTTCGATGAATTTGTGAGTATAATTTTATATTTTTTATGGCTCATAATTCTTCAATGGTATCTAATAAGATAAATCTTATCATTGTAAAATATTTTATTTTGAAGTTTTCAACTCATGAAGATAATGTTCAAGATGAGTTTCCTTCATATTATTTTCACAAAATATTGATTTCATATTAAATGATAAAAAGTTGTTCACTTGTGATGATAAGAAATGTATAAAAGGAAGTGTCCCTTTAAACCATAAATAATGAATTGACATATAATTTTTTTAATGAAAGAGTAATCAAGATAAAAACATCTCAAAAAATAACATTAATTCTTTAAAATTCTCATAAAAATACACTATTTTTATCATTTAATTCAATGAAAAAAAAATTATAATAAATGGTTAAATATAATGTAATTAAACACATGAGGTTCATATAAATAATTTCTGATGAATATTTCTGATTGAAAAAATGGATCTCTCATTTAAAATAATAATGCACAACTTTAAATTACCTTTTTCATTTAAAAAATTCATCTTCCTACCAACCACTATTCAATTATAGAAAATATTTTTTATAATACACATTCAACATAACTTTGGGAAATAAGAGAAATACATTTTAATATTTATATATATATATAATTTTCCTCCAAAATGGATAAACTATCCAAAAATCTCATTAATAAACTATGTTTTCTAAAAACATCAATTTTCATCAATATCTACCAAAATAACTTCTGATTAAAATTATTTCCTAGGACCACACTTATACCATTATAAAATTTAGTTAAACCAAATAAAAATCATATAAATTCCTCTTAAAACATGAAAAATATTATTTTAATACCAACCCTTTTGAAAATCCATAAGTCATTTCATTTTGAAAAAAAATCTTACAAAAAAGACTAAATATTCTTTCATAACTATTGTGATCAAATAACCCTCATATTTTTATTTTACTAATGAGGATTGTGAGAGGATCTAAATTGATACATGTTCACTATAGTATTGATCATTAATATCTGGGTTGTAGAATACTCAAAATCATAATTATATTTAACAGAGTGAGGTTTAAATTACTTTCACATTAGAATAATATTTTTATATATTTATTGAGATAAATAATTCATGACTTTTGATGGTTGGATTTTTTTGTATTTATTTAAAACATACTCCTAAAACATTTAGTGGATATTTTTAATAGATGAATAAAAAATAATGATGATATTATAAGGATGTATTATTTATGTTGGAACCAAGGCCTTTAAAAGTAGTAAATGGAATCTAGTTTTTTTTTTGCCAATACACACTAGGTTGATCAAGGAGTTTTCAAGGAATGTGTTCTTACAGTTCAAGCTGGATAAATTTTGCAGGAAGCATCATTCCCAGTGCTTACCAAATTTTTGGGCTCAAAATTAAGAGGATGGAGCTAGCTTTGTGAAATGTGTATTCTTGGATTGACACTTCTCAAATATGGAAAAGGCATCAATTTCACAAATACTGGGTTTCTAGAAGGCTGATCTTTGTGATGATGTGAAGCATTACGAATAATCATCGTGAACAGGTGATGCAATGACGGTAAATCTTTGAATCTATGATAATCTTTGCGAATGGGTTTAATTCACTGGAGCTTCACTAATAGAGGAGATTCGTGAGCATGACTGAAGAGGGTTTGTGAAAAGGAAAATAGCATCATGGGATCTTTGAAAAGGGATGATCCTCTAAATTAGAAGCCACACCCACTTCTATTGACATAATGACAATTGGAGAAATGGTTAAATCACTCAGAGTTCATGAAGGTGGGGAACTTAAAGAATATATAATTTTATGTGAACTTGAGCATCATGAAAAGATTGGTTAAGTATTAACTAATTATAGTGATTTTTATTTATGGTAGTTTTGTAAAGACTTCTATTTTTGTGAAGACTTCTTGTTTCATCAAAGTAGTGAGATACATGAAGGTAGTGTATTCCTTACAGGATGTTAGATTTGTGATGTAAGTGTTATTTTTGAAGGCTATGAGATTCATGGAGGTTTGGAGATTTGTTAAAGTATGTTTCTTTATGAATTATGGTATTTATTTGAAACATAAATGGGGTTTCTTGGAGGATAGGAGCTTCATGAACATTTGGGTTAAACATCTAGTTCCGGTGAACAGCGATTTCAAGTGCATCAACTCAGGACTACGCTGAAAGTAGGGCCTCAGGATAGTTAGGTAAAAAGACATTAATTCCAATCTACTAAAGTTAACTTCAAGCTGTTAAACTAGGTAAGAATTCACCCAAATTAGTGATCTAGGGGGGATTCGATGGAATTGTTCCGAATGAGGCAGTGTGATGTCTGTAAAATCTTGTAATGGTAGTGTTCCTTGAACAGAGTGACTAAGTATGAACTTATGTATTCCACAATAACTAGTGAATCTTAGTGGATTTAGATATGGCTAACACACTATCAGCATATGCTCCTTGGACTAACCCTTTATAGTGAATCAAGTAAAACTATTATGTTGTATCTCTACATGTGATTTTTTAATAACTACAATATTCCATCAGAATGCTTTTACAAGTTCCTACCAACATGTTAAAAATATATATTGTTTTAAAATAAAAATTTACCACCCTGATTTTCCCCACTCCTCTCAAGGAGTTATAGGGTCCCACAAGTGGTATTTGAGAATACAAGTTATTGGAGTTAAATTTGTCCTCTATTTTTTCATGTAGAATCTATTGAATATTAGGTGAGTCCCCATATCTTATGGAAGAAACATGCAGATTTTGAAGAATGGGATGAGATCTCATCTGAGATCCCTTAGTAT
Source organism: Viscum album (assembly GCA_963277665.1). Taxonomy (NCBI): domain Eukaryota; kingdom Viridiplantae; phylum Streptophyta; class Magnoliopsida; order Santalales; family Viscaceae; genus Viscum; species Viscum album. Next base: position 183,677,975 of record OY728143.1, read on the forward strand.
GGGAGTTATCTTTTCCACTTCATAATGAAGTCAAGTCACTGATATTATAGGACTATATATGATTGAAACAGATTGAAAAATTATTATTGAAAATTCCAAATCTCAGAATGCTCTTACTACAACACTTTATAATCAAATCTATTTGAATATGATGAGTTTCACTATAACCAATTCCATGTGGGAGAAACTGGAAAATATATATATAATTTATAACAAAGTAATAGAATTCATACTTCAATTAATTCATAATATGATCGATGATCATAAAATGATTCTAGATAAAAATGAAGATAGCTTCTTTAATTGCATAACTGATGTTGTTGGAGATATTTGAGTATATAAAGAAGAAATTAAGGTTATTGAAATTGTTAAGAAAAACATTAAAAGGATACCATATCTATATAATCCAAAAAGTTTTGTCTCTTGAAGAAATATATTTTTCTAAGCTCCATCTTTTTTATTTGATAAGAAGTGTGGTTGCTTATGAAATGAGATTCAAATCAGAAAATGCTTCCACTCTATTATGAAAATATATGGAAATAAAATCAATTCAAAAACATGATTTTTATAGATAAGTTATGATGATGATGAAGAACTAATTTATCTTTTTTCAAGAAATTCAAAATAAGAAAAGCGAGATTTGAAGGAAAACTTTTGTTATCTTGTTTTCAGTGTGGTAAATTAGGGAATGTTGCCTCTCAATGCCCAAGGAAATTCAATGATTTAGAAATTGAATCATAAATCATGAATAATTATCGTAAGAGGTTATTTAACAAAGGATACTTCAAATCAATATATAAATTTGAGAGAAAGAGCTTTTTCAGTAAAGAAGAACAATATGACAATGAATTTTTGGAGTATGTAGGACCAAATTTTAAATCAAAACATGAAGCATTCAATATGGCTATAGTTAAAAAGTAAAAAACTAAAAAATAAAATGATAATAAATTTTAAGGTGTTGTTTATATTAATGTGGAACTTGAGAGTGCACTAGATAAACTTGACAATCAAAGAAAGAGAACCAAAACGATGGTAGTTTTTATAAATGAGTTATCATAATACATTGATCATCTTGGAGAAAAACATGATCAATTGGAAGGATGGGCAGAAGTACATATAACAACTCTTGAAATATTGAAAGAGGTTGTGGAATTTAAACCTAGTATTTAAGAGTAGTAAAAAGTAATCAATGACCTTATATAAAGACGGAGGAAAATGATAAGATAGTTCAGGGACATGAAGAAGAATGTTTTACTCTAAGGAGTGAACTGAAAACTAAATCAAAATCAAGGGAAAAAATAATAAATTATTGTTTGTAAATTTCTCGAATGCATAGCTACTAGTTTGAGATAAACGTGTTTATTAAGGAGTAGAAAATGCCTTGAATAATCATAGATCAAAAATTATGGAAAAAAGTGAAATTGGATGTGATTCTGAAAAATCAAAGGTTGGAAATGGAATGAGCCCAAATATAGTGAAGAAAAAAGTTGGACATATCACAAAGGCACCTAAAGTCATAATAAAGAAATATTCAAATAAAATTGAAAAGAGAGCTAAAAATTATCCTCAAGTTTCCAAAGAGGATCTCCATTCAAATTACTTTAAAAATAAGGGTACATGAGGAGTAATGGAAGTCAGAAGTCATTTCCTCTTATAAAATGTCAATTCTGTTGATTTTTTGGTCATACTATGTCTTACTGTTTATAGGAAATGATCTATATGAATAGGGAAGAACCTAGAAGTCAAAAAAGGATAATAATACCATATCCTTCATCATATAGAAGAAATAGTTTCTATGTATATTTTTTCATTTTTCTAACTATGGTCATAAATTTATTTATTATAAGTAGAGGAAATTATGGAACAATACCTACAGAACTCAAAGACAAGTTAATGCCCACCAACCAAGTGGAGTTACTCTTACAAATAGATATTCTACTCTAAAAGAATAATATAAGTATGGTTTACCCATACATATTGAAAATATATTGGGAAGTATATATTTATCCTCAACCCAATAAAGTATCTAATGAAAGGAAAAGAATAAAATAGAGAAATCTAACCTTGAATAAGTATCTCTTAAAGCTACAAATAACAGTAGAACCTATATTATTTATAGTTGATGCTTATCCCACATTATAGGAAATATATATTTTTTTAATTAATTTTAAGAGAATGGTTGATTGGACAGTGAGATTTTAAAATGATGGTATATTAAATATCAAAGGTAATGGAAATATATAACTGGAAAATTATGAGCTGAGGAAAACTGAAATCCTCTACATTGAAGGATTATGTCAAAATCTCTTGAGTGTGAGTCAACTATGTGACTCAGAATTGACAGTTTCATTTAATCATAAGGGGTTCACTATCAAAGAAAAGGAACAAAATTAGCTCATGAAAGGATTCAGAATATATGGAAATTTATACCAAGTTGAAAATATAGAGAACACTTATTATTTAACATTTAAATAATAAAATAACCTGTGGCACTAGAGGTTGGGTCACATTATTTAGAAGAGAGTGTAAAAAATATCAAATCTTAAGATATTTTTCGAAATTCCTAATCTAAATCATGATTGAGAAAATACATGTGATGCATGCATGCGAGTAAATATGTTCAGGAGTTCATATTGATCGAATAAAAAAGGAGATCTTATCTACACAAACATATGTGGTCCAATGAATGTGGTTGGAAAAAATGGAGAGAGTAAATTCATTATTTTTATTGATGATTTTAATAGAATAGATTGTGTAATTTCTCAGAAAAAAAACAAAAAATTATCAATTACATGAAGAGTTTCAATGAATAGATAAGAATGAAACTATTCATACAATCATGATTCTACTATTAGATAATAGAGGAGAATACACATCAATTGAATTTGAAAATTACTGTGAAAAAATTGAGATAAATCATGAGGTGTTTATAGTGATAAACCCTTAATAAATTTGGGTTTGTTAAAGGAGAAACTGATAGGTTAAAAATATGGATAAAACTATACTGATTGAGAGCTGTGTGTCTCCTCATTACTAAAAAGTGTTTGTTCAAGTAGAAGTATACACTCAAAATCGTACAGGTGTTTTATGGGTGAAACTAATACACCATATGAGATATGGTTTGGAAAGAAGCCCTATCTAAATTATTTTCATGTTTTTGGAAGAAAAAATATCATCTAAAATAATGAAAGTAATTGCAGTAAGTATAGGGGTGATGTAGATGAGGGAATATTCCTTGGATATTCAATAAAGAGTAAATCCTAAAATGTTACAATAATCATATTAGAAAATTTTTGGAAAGAAGTGATGTTAAAATCATTGAGGATAAATCCATAAATACCTTGTGGAGCTCATATATTGATATTATTGAAAATAAATAAAAAATTGTATGAGGAAATTTTTCAAAGGAATAATGAGTTTAATTGTTTCAAAATATTCAGGGCTCATAAAATAATGATGATTCGGAATAAAAATAATAATATGAAACTATTTCTGAAGAAACTTCATCAAATCCTCGTAGGAGAAATAGAAGAGCAGAAATTGATCAATCCAACGTCATTGGGGATTGTACTGAACCTACATAGACATGTAAAATAGGGAATGAATAAAATTATGGCATCTTATCAATTGTGGAATCGATCTTATTTGAAGAACCAGTGAAAGATGGACCATGGATAAAGGCTATGAATGAAGAAATGGATCAGATTGATAAGAACTGGACAAGGGAACTTGTTAAGAGGATCTAAAACCACAATGTGATTAGAAAAAGGTGTATTTTAGAAAATATCGATGAGAATGGAAATTTGATTAGAAATAAGGCACACATTCATGTAAAATCTATTCCAAGATATAAGGCATTGATATTGAAGAAACATTTTCTTCAATATCTATAGAGGAGTTTATCAAGATTTTCCTTGACATGGAAATTCAAAGAAATTAGAATGTTTATCAGATGTATGTCAATATGGAATTATTAAATGGAGTTCTTGAAGAATAATTCTACATTGAACAACTCATAGGATTTCTGATTGGAAATTATGATACTAATGTCAACATATTAAATAATTCTACCTATGGTTTTAAGTAATCCCCATGAGTGTGGTATTCTAAACTGGATTCCTATCTGAAGAAGCTATAATTTAAAAGAGGAGGTTTGACAAAAACCTCTATGTGAATAATTATCAGAAATTCCAATATATGGTTCTTGTGTATGTGGATGACATTATTTATGCTAGAATAAGGTAGGGATCAGAGGAAGAATTTACTAATCACATGTAATCGGAATTTGAAATTTCTATAATTGGTTAAATCACATACTTCTGAGGGTTTTAGGTGATTTAAAAGTAGGACTACATCATTATTTCTAATGGAAAATATATAAGGGAGCTTCTGAAGAAATTCAATATTCATGACTCCAAACCAATGTTAACCCTGGTTGTAGTTGGTAAAAAACATGGAAAGCATGAGGATGGGACATCTTTGAATCCCACTATGTATAGGAAAATCATTAGAAGATTATTATACTTGACTAAAACATGGCCATATATCATCTTTACAACATTCTTAGAGGGGTGCATTAAAATTTTTCTAAAGGAAGATCATTTGGTAGTAGTTAAATGAATCATGAGGTGTATTCAAGGTACAATCAGTTTTGGATTATATTTTTAGTAGGAAGAGATAACGAATTATCATCATTTTCTAAATATTGATTGGGCTGGAGATCTATTGGACTGAAAGTACACAAGTAGTGGTTCTTTCTTCATAGACAATAAATGTGTGGGATGTTTGATCATAAAACAAGAAATAACTTCTTTTAGTGTGGTTGAAGGGGAATATATCTCTACTATAAAGGATTTCACTCAGCTATTGTGGTTGAATAAATAACTAACTGATATTGGTGATGAGGTAAAACATCTGATGGTGATTCACTATGAAAACAAGGGAATGGTCAATATTATGAAGAATATTTTCCATGAATCTCTTACCAAACATATTGAGATCAGATATGACTTCATCAAAGAAAAATTTCATCAAGGTTTGATTACAATGGAGCATGTTGGAACTGATGACCAAGTGGCTAACATTCTAAAAAATCCTTTATAGGCACAAATTTTTAAGAAACACTGGTTGAACCTTGGTGTTAATCCACCTCCCAATGCCTTATGTGGTTATGGTTTATCCTCTATCCCTATTTAAGTTATCTATTTTAATTTTTTTTGGTAGGTGATGTAGGTTTATGGTGGATATATGATCCATGGGGAGTGTATTTTGTGCGATAAAAGTACAAATATCAGTTATTTTGGTATATTTATAAAGGTGTAGATAAGTGAAATTCAAAAATTATTAGTTTTCAGGATTGGTTAGTGTCTATGATGGCATGAAATTCTATTTTTCCACTATTTTTTCTACATCAATATTTTATTACATAGATTTATAGTGATGGATGAGTTATTTCACATCTATTACGTTCATGTTTGAAGCTACTGCTTTATTGAATTTATCTATATATTTTTAGACAACCCAAAGGGGGATATTGTAGAAAATAAGACCTTTCAAAATAGAGTCTAGTTTGTGATTATTATCAATCCATACTATGCTGATTGGGGTGTTTCTAATGTAAGTGATATTATAGCTGAACATGGATATAGTGTTGAAGGTAGCATCATTTTCTAGTGTTTTCCAAATTTTTTGGCTCAAAATAAGGAGGAAGGAGATAGCTTCGAGAATGGTGGATTTCCAAGATTGAACCTTCCCAAATATTTTAAAGGCGTGAGTTTTGAAAAGACTAGGTTTTTCAAAGGCTAAGGTTTAAAAAGATGTAAAGCATCACAAAAAATCACCACGAGCGCGTGATGGGAAGACAGTAAATCTTTGAACCAATAGGTTCAGGATCTGAGTGAAATATAATTCCTAATGATTTATTAAAAGATCAAAAAAGTGTAAGTTCAAGGGGGTTTATAAAGATGATAATGAAACACACCACACGCATCCAAATCAAAAATATTTGAAAATAAATCAGGTATGAAAAAGGACCATATCTAGGAGGCCTCATTAATTTCTCTCTTTGAAATAGCATCAACAACATAGTTGGCCTCCCTATAAGCTTGAGTGACATCCAAGTGAATATATTAAATGAGATGAAGGAATTCAATCCATTGTGAGAGCATTATCCATGGGAAATTCCTCTACTTCATCTTCAAAAATATGCACTGGTGTAGTATAGTCATTTTCTATCCAGATATGTCTCCATCCATGATGGAAGACGTGGCTTATATCTTTAATCATCGCCCATAATTTAGCTTCAATTGTGAATACAATACCAGTATAATGATAGAAATATTCTTTAATGAATCCCCAATGGGTGTGTAAGAAACCACCACATCCTGAAGGTTCTGGTTCACCTAAAGCTGCTCTATCCACATTCACTTTCAAATATAAAGAGATAGGTGGGATCTATCTAATTGATTTAATCACCAACAGTTTCTTGACCTTTCCAATGACACCAAATGTTTTTATGATAATCAATTCAGGTATTTCATTATCCATGGAATCTGTTTCAATTTTTGAAGCTTCTATAACCTACCTATAAACAGAATTGAACCCAACCTACAAATATGTCTTATAGTTCTCCAAGTAAAGGGTATTTCTTGTCTTCCATATATAAGAAAAAGTAGTATCCATAGTTTTAATCATTAATGAAATAATTTGATCACTTTGAAAATAGTTTATGATAGAGGCTATGAACCCATCAAGACTTTCCATATTCATTTTAATACCCAAGACATCCTGAAGATACTACCAAATCTTGCATGAAAATATGCATGAAAAGAATAAGTGTGGTATTGATTCATCATCCTGTAAATTGAGGTGTTAGGAAGGAGAAAGGTGGAGCCCTATTTTCTATATCAAAATTTTTATATGAAGTCTTCTCTTCCAATATCTCCATAGAAGAAGAAAAATGAGATTGATAGATAAATGTTTTTTTGAAAATTTTCAGTCATGGAGGGATAGAGCTTCTAACATTATACATATACCTATAAAACTCTTGAGAAATGAACTTACTAGTGGAACGAGGAGACTATATCATAGTATCATAGACATTGAAGAGGTATCTCTAGATTTCTATGCTAATTTGAGTGGAGAGGTAGCCTTGCATATCAGGGTTCTATTGAACATCAGCAATGGAGAGATGTTTCAAAAGAGGAGGAAAATCCATTATTTCACTTATGGGTATGTCCATCCATGGTGTAGTACACATATTAAGATTATATTTCTTACAGACCATCCATTTTGATAAGTTTATGAACCCATGATAATCATGTTTAATATAAGTCTAGATAGAAGAGGATATATACATGTAGTCACCATTATCATGCTTTGATAGAAATCAATGAGAAACAAAATCTAGAGACATGTCATTGGAATCCAACATGTTCCAAGTGAATTTAATAAGAATGCAATCATTGAAAAATTTTAGATCATTAATTCTCAATCCCCCCATATCAGTGGGTTTAATACAATCTTTCCAATTCATAGTGATGAGTTTCTTTTCATGAATTGATATAGTCCAAACAAAGTTCATGATCAAGTCTTGAATCTCCTTAATGATAGTTCCAGTCTATCTATAGATAGAGAAAGCATAGACAAACATTAAAGTGATAATTGAGTTCACAATAAAAATTCATTTTTTCAGAGACATGGTTTTACCTTTATAGGTGGCCATTTGGACAATAATTATAGAGTATATTCTCTCAACGTATAATCTTTTAACCTTACCCCATAATAGGGGCACCCCAAGATAATTAAAAGGAAGGCTCTATTTTTTTACTCCAAGTTGCCTAGAAATTTTTTTCCTCTTAGAGACAATCATTCCATTCCCAAACACCAAAAAATAATTATTCCAACTTATCACTTGTCTAGAAATTTCCTCATAATGATAAAATATTTTTTGGATGTAAGAAATTGTCCCTTTATCAGCTTTACCCAAAAACAAAATGTCATCAACATAAAATATGTGAGAGGGAGTGAAAAAATATCTTCCAAACTTAATTTTATTTTATATCCCATCCTACACAAGATCATTCATAAAAACACTCACGTAATCCTTATCCAAGGAAAATAGGAGGCCAGAAAGATGGTGCCCTTGTCTAACCCCCCTAGAGCATTGGAAATAGTATCTGGATGACCCATTTATAAGAATAGAAATCATGTCACTATTAAGGATGGTATTGACCATGTTTATGAATGAATCATAGAATTCGTACTTTCTGAGACATGTAAAAATAAAGCTCCATTTAATAGTTTTGAAGGCCTTAGAAATGTATAATTTGAGATAAAATCTCCCATCCTTGGCTTTCTTCTTCATGATGTTAACACATTTCGATGTAGTGAGGAGACAATTCTGAATGTTACTTATAGGGAAAATCTAAATTGATTACAAGTTATCTAGTTTCCAACAATGTGTCCCAACCTTAAGGCAATGATCTTGCTAATTATTTTAGGAATTTTGTTTCCAATGGGAACTGGCCTAAAATCCTTGATATCCAAAGAATTTTTATTTTCTCGAATGAAATAAATGAACCAAGAATTGACATCATATGGAATAGATACATGATTGAAGAACTATCACGCTATATTTATGACCTCATAATGAACAATATCCCAATTGAATATAAATATTTTATTGTTAAACCCATTTGGTTCTGCCACACTATCAATATTCAATGAGAAGATGGGAAACATTATCTCCATCTCTATAGGGGATTAAATAAGAATATTGTTTTTTTAGAATCAATAGTGGGATCAATATTATCAAGAATTTTATGAACATTATCATCCCCTTTCTCTGAGTAATTTCCTTTAAAATATTTGACCACAGAATTAGAGATCTCAAGCTTTGAACTAAATAGGGACCCATTAATTTCAAGAGTAGTAACATCTTTTCGGATCTTCTTTTCCCTATGTAAGAATTGAAAGAGCCTTGAATTTTTATCCCCCTATTTTATCCATTTGACATTATATCGATTCCCATCTAGTATTTCCTAAAGGAGAATAAGGTCATCAAGATGAGAGAGGGCTTAGATCTCTTCCCTAGAAGGGATATAATGATTCTGACTTGCATTTTGACATTGAAAGAGATTTTGTTCAGCAACCTTAATGTAAGTTTCTAGATTATATAAATATGACTTTCTACATTCCTTAACCATTTTTTAACATTTTTTAGATTGATTACATAATTATAAGTGGGCTACCAGTAGAATCCATTTTCTATGAATTTGAAATTACTTCTCTGCATCTAGGAATAACAATCCATGTTTTTTTGAACTTTAAAGGAAGGGGATATGATTTTATCTTTCTAGTTAAAATATCCACCAAAATATGGTTATGATATGAATGGAACATAGCCAGAAAGAGACCATAAATATTGAGGGCATCATTCTTTTCATCAATTTGAACAATACATCTGTCAAAACTTCTAGCTTTCCTCCCATTGAGAGTGTACCTGATCCATGTGTAGTCTCCTACCATGATTGGGACTTCAACCAAAATACATCTATCAATGTAATAAGAAATTTCATATGCTTCCAATCTATTGAAGTGATTACATTATTTTCATCAGGTCAGAGAATAGTGTTGAAGTCACCCAATATTACCCATCTCTTAGACACCTAATGAAAGAACATTTCAATATCTTGTCAAATTTACCTTATTTTGATATAGAAATTAGAGAAATAAACAAAGTATATAGAGATAATAACTCCCAGAATTCCCATATCAACTGAGATGGAATCTTGGTTCTTTATGTAAGAGTGAAGAAAAATACTTTCATGCTTAAGAACCCAAAGATATTCAGTGCCATATTCATTTGAATTTTGTGAAACAAAAGAGTATCCAAGAGAATCCCACTTGAAGTCATTCCATTTTCCAAACTTCATTTTTGGTTCACCAATACAAATCATTATAGGATTATTGGTCATAATGAAATTTATTAGGGATGTGATCGTGGTAGTATTCAAAAGCCCTCTCAAATTTCAGAAGAGGATCTTCATTTATTAAGGGATGTTTTACCTCTAGTCTGAGTACCTCCCTTCCTTGATGGTACTAACCTATTCTTCTTTTCCTTCCCTTTACCTTTCCCTTTGTTGATCCTGATCTTTAAGAATTCATCAATATTATCAGGGGTTATATGGGGTCTCATAGGGGGATAAAGTCATACTATAATCATCCCATCATCTTACACTGAGAGGGGTTAACCTATTAGGATTGTAAAAAATTCCCATAGAAGTATCTTGAAGAATTTTCCTCCTAGAAATTTTTGTCATGAAAACTTGATAAAAGGGATCTTCTATCCCATGTTGATGAGATATTTTCACAAATTAGGAATCAATAATTGTTTTTGTGTGCTCTCAAAGATGTCATTGTGTGTGTCTTAGGGAATCACAAGAAAAAGGAGTGTCTATATTAGAGGAGACAACACCCTTCTCAGATTAATTTCCATAAATTTTTAAAGTATATCTGATAGTAGGTGAGTTCATTTGGGGATCCTGGTCACTTCTATCTATTTATCTATTCATCCCATTACATCCATCCTAAATTTTCTCCTTCTCATGACTTTCTTGATCAATAGGGGTCGCCATGGTTAATCCTGGTGCAGGGATGTCATTAACTAGATCAAAGTGAGTAAAGGGGTACTGATGTTCTATAGGAACCTAATAACCACCAATAATCATCCAAAAATTAGATTTCTCTAGGGAATTATTCTGAGATACATTAAATAAAGGTAGATAAGTTGGAACATTATATTGTTCTTTTATAAAGAACTTCATAGGATGATAAACTTCTAGATTTAGAGAGTCTTGAACCACCTTCTCATTATCCTACTTCACCATAGGATCTTATGTGATAGGAGAAATAGCATCCCTAGTAATCTGAATTTATTAAGGAGTTATAGAAGTAAAATCCCCCATACCATCATACAGAGCACCCATTTCAAATGTGTGAGGGTTAGATACATCCTCATCTATACAATAGGAGACATCCATTTCCACCATCACCAGGGGTGATAAAATGCTGAATGTTAAGGGCCTTTGTACCTTTCTTCACCTCAAAAATTCTAATAAGTGAAACCATTTCAGTTTCCAAAGAATAATTCTCCCTTGAAGGATATGTTTTATTACTGATCAAGGTCTAATAATGGGAATCATCTGACATTGAATCACGTTAAGGGTCCTTCACAAGTGAGGTCCCTACAGGATCATTTAAACTAGAAGGAGTTTATTCATTCCCTTTCCCTTTGGATGCATCCTTCATAAATGAGGTATTATCATTACCCTTTATGTTTCATAGGTTAAAAACTTTAGACCTATTTCATTCATAATTCATGTGGCCAAAAAAACTCATTACCTGTAGAATATTGGTTTCCTTTCATAAAGGATTTAAAAATTAATGATATCATCCCTTGTTGTGAGGAACACCTATTCCAAAAATGTGGTAGCCATATAAAATTCCACCAAGACCCTAGAAAAGTTTTCAAATATTTTATTATTCATTTATCAATCAACTCTAATTGTATTTATAACTGAAGAATAAATATCCCATAGAATTCTTTGATTACAACATAACCAATTGATATTTCATATGAAAATCCATATCTATGTGTGTGTATTCCTCACATTTAGGGGATAAAAGTTTCTATCCCATTCATATATCCTTATAATTCTAGGTTTTTTTTTTGAATATATCCAAAACTCTATGCATGGCTCTTCAGCTCATTTGAAGGAAAAACAATGTGGAAGTACCCTCTTCCCATGGAAGTCATCCTCCAATACCCAAATTCCCAGACCATAAAAATTATATTAACAAGATCGTTGAACCTTCAAATCTTGTCACCCTTCAGATTTAGGACTCACACAATGATGGAGAATTTTATTAGGTTGATCATTTCCCCAATAGCCTCCTAGTTGGAAAAAACCTTCCCAACATGGCCTTTCTTGATGATTCATCGTAGATAAGTGGTACCAAAAGTAGAGAATGATAAATTCAGCATGGATCTGAAAAACTCTGAAAATTTTTTCTTTAGAGAAGAATACTCCAAGGGAACCACACCATTTCATGATAAAAAGATTTTGGGGTAAAAAAAGATGAAATAGATACTTGTTCCCAACAAGATCATGTTTATTTGAATCCTTGTCTACCCTAAAACTCTTTAAAACATCTTCATATCTAATATTCTTGTGAGTTCCATGCTCACAAGAGACTCCCCTTGATCTTCCATGATGGTAAATCATTGAGACTATGAGAATATTTGTGATAGGTTAAATTTCACTGAATATTTTCAAATCGAGGAGCATTGAAATCATGACTGAAGAGGTTCACGAAAAGGATATTGGGAATCTGGGATCTTTCTGAAGGGATACTCCTATAAATAGGTGGGTACACCACTTATTTTATCATGAATATAATTGGAGAAAATTTTTAATCGTATTGATTTCATTAAGGATTGTATCTTCACAAATCTGAAATTATATGTGATCTTGAGCATCACGAAAAGACTGGTTAAGTCCTAAATTATTCCATTGATTTAAATTTATGGGAGTTTCATGAAGAATGGACAAAGACATAGTGTTTTGTGAAGGAAGTGATATTTTTAAAGGAATTTTCTTCTACAACCATTGTAAGATTCGCTAAGGTGGTGTTCTTGGTGAAGTCTGTGATATTTTATAAGGTTGGGATATTCATAAATGTGTGTGGGTTCATGAAGGCTAGTATTTATTTGAAACATAAAGGTATTTTTGTGAAGAATAGAATATTCACAAACAGTAGTGTTGAACATCTGGTTCTATTGAATAGTTATTTTAAGTGCATCAACTCAGGACTACGGTGCAAGAAGAGTATAATTATAGTTAGGGTCAAAGAATTATATTACAATATATTTAACTAACCTTCGATTTGTTAAACTGGGTAATACATCACCTAAAGCGGTAATCTAGGGGATATGATGGAAGTTTTTTGAGGGAGGTAGTGTGATATCCCTAAAATCTTGTGTGTTCCTAGAATAGATTGACTATTTATGAACTTCTGTATTCAATAATAACTATTTAAGTTTAGTATATTTTTGCATGACCGACATAATATCATCAATTCTCCTTGTACTAGAATTTTGTGGTGATCCAATTAAAACTGATGTGTTGTCTCTCCTCGTGTGATTTTTTAATAACTTCACAATTCTATCAGACTGGTTTTACAAGTTCCTACCAATGTGGGAACAAGATCTATTGTTTTAACAGAAAACTTTGACATCCATTTTCCTTACTCCCCTCCCATGGTGTTCTAGGGTCCTACAATTTATTCTATTTTTAACTCTAAAACAAACTATAGTATATGTTTCCAAATTAAATGTAATGAAACATATGAGAAATAATAATTTCAAATATTGAGGCCTCGTGTCTTCAGGTGGATGAAAATATAAGTGATTAACATTAATATGGTAGATCTTCATTTAATTGATCTTGAAGATGTAAATATCAATTTTGATTTCAATTATGGTCTTAATAAACTAAATTATGTTTTTAATGATACACCAACAGAAGCAGTGAAAAATATGGTTGTTATGGAAGCCAAGGAAAAAAGAAAAAATCCTTACACACTATACATTGGTGGATGTAGTCACATAACAATCCATTTTTTAGGATGATGAGAACTATAGAATTTACATGATTGGTATTCCATTATTTCTATATTAGTTATGTTCTATAGAGAAACATAGGAAGGTTTTATTGAGAATATATAATATATATTTGGAAATAGATTTCAGATCTATACATGATTAGATAGACTAATATAGGGATAAAACCAGGACATTTTTCTAGGATTTATCTATATATAATTTATATTCTTCATAAAACAAGGTGATGGAACATTAAGATCGATAACCATATATTTTAGAGTGGTTAACAAAATGGATTTTGTTGTGATAGAGGAGAAGAGAAAAGGTACACACTTGATGAAACATCAAAAGTAACATTAGGAGGAAAACAAAATATTGACCATTTTTTGACACCTATTTTGATCATTCTATAGAATTGTGTTTAGGATCTTCTTTATGTTCCTATTATTTTTTTCAATAATAAAATTATAATGTGTATTGTCTTATCGAAAGCATTGGACATCAAGGAATAACTAGTTCATATAAATGAGTGTTGGAACATTGTAAAAACTATTATGTTGGTTGTAATATTCCTTAGATTATAGGTCTCTTTATGAGTGATAGGATTCATTCATGGATCCTAGATTTAACTTATCTGATAATGTTAGTGAAATTAGAAGGAAATGTGTGTTTTTATATTCACAATATCACACACTCTATGATCTTTTTAATGTACATTCTAGTTGAAAATTATTCACACTTTGAAACCAAATTTAAATTTTTGAATCAAAACAACAAACCCATATAAAAAAATCCATTATTTTAAAAAAACCCAAATTAAAAAATGATACACTTAAATACTTTAAATAAACTGAATCCCCTTTTAAAATTGTGATAAAAGTCAACAAGTTTTCTTTACACCACTAACCAACTAAGTAGACTAATCTTATAAGGTGTACCATCGATATCTAAATAGTTATATTGTCACTAAATGAATTGTTTAGACTTAACTATGTAGTTTTTTTTGACATATAAACCACTTAATGCATATCCAACTTTTTCAAATATTAACATAGATAAGTAAGAATCATTACTAGTGATCAATCTAACCTATAGTGAAATTCAGTATAATATCGATGATACCAACCAATATTGTATGTAAGTATCCATAACTAATGACCGAATTATTTTGTAAACAATTATTTCCATTTACATACACTAAAAATATATTTTTAAACATTTTAACATAAAAATTGTAAATTTTTCATATCAAATCCCTTTATTATCAAAATTTAATAACAATAAAGATTTCATTCATATATATAAATTTCAAGATCATTCATTTCTGAAACACAACAAAAATCACACATGCCATCATAAATACTCCATGAAATCTAGGTCATTGTAAATAATGATGCATGAGATAGAAATATGATCACATTCCACTATTTTTAATTCACCTACTATGGAAATTCAAAATGTACACTCTCATACTGAGTTAACAAATAACTCATATTATTGATCTTCCACTATATCATGGGTAATACTATAATGATGATAATATATATTATATTTAGGAAACCTCCTAATTTCTGACTCATCTTATCTCTATACATACTGAATTATGAAAAAAATGGATACCACTTGTTACATAATAACTAAAACCAACCACTAAATCCTAAGCCTGATTGAAATTTTATTGTTACTAAACCCTTAGGGTAATACCATAACTACAAATTATTAATAATAATGATATAATAACCAAAAAATTATTTAGGGGATTTTGTAACAACCCTACTAATATAAGAACCATTTCTTTGTACCAATGATGCATAGTAAATTTTCATGAATATGTATACTCATAAAAAAATATTTGATACACATTAAAAATACCAAAAATAGTAAAAAATATGCCTTTTAAATTTAACTAACCTAACACCTATTCATAAACCCCATTAGTTACCAATATCCAAAATATACCACTATATATTATCTAATAATGAAACAAATATCATAAAAGACATGTTCAGTGTAACATCATTTTAATGTTACTATATTTTTACATATGGGAAAAGAGTATAAAAACTCAATAGGATTTCCATGATAACTTCATATTCATACCATCAATATGAAAACTTAGGAGCTCAAATCTATTTTATGAAAATTTATAAGTTTTGAAAATAGATATAATAAAATCACTATATATCATTTTTAGTAAATATGAAATGCATTTCATAAAATAAAATCTAATATTCCATAAAACCATAGATTTCAAATCAACCCAATCGTACACATACTTCCACCTATATAAAAATATACATAATCATATGACCATGTAACTATCCTTTGGCCTACTCTTGGGATTCTTAAATACCATGAATACCATTCACAATATGATAGAGATAGCTAACTAGCTATGAGATTCATTGAGCAATGTGGTACACTCTATACCATCACATACAATAGTCGATCAACAAAAGAAATATCATATAATATTATAGTAATCATGTAGAACCAAGACATAGTGATATAAAAAAAATATTAGGTAATAAGAAACATTTTATTAATGTATAGGTCCATTTTCTATCATATAATCCTAGAGGAGAAGGATAAATTGAAAAACCAATCACCTTCACCCGTTTGGTTACTCTGGCCAGAGACCTTGTACAACCTATCACTTGAAATTGAAATAGAAGTGTATTATTTCATAGAATGGTTCTCTTACTGGTTGATAGAAATAAATATATATAGGAAATCACCAATGGGGTTAGTTTGATATATCAGAACATGTTGTGTGATTATGATTGTTAAAAAAATGGAAAACACATAAGAAAGTATGTATGTTCATTTTGTGCTTACCATGACACCATGACATTAAACCATACCTGATGTTGTCAATGAATGAGAAATAAAATAAACAGGTTTCATGAGTCTATCATTATAATTTCATGAAGATTTATTATTAGGGAATCCAAATATACATCCTCTCGAAGAATCTAAACTATCTAATTAGGGTAAGGCCCATATAATGAAAAGACCTAGAGTACCCTTGAAAACAGCAACTAGACCGATTAATTACAATTCCAAAGGGAATTACTGGTCCCCATGGGCTGTAAATTAGTCCACGGGAATCACGAGAACCCACTTGGAAATGATTTATACCATTAAAATCAGGTCACAAAAATAAAACACTGGAAATAAAATCCAAACAAGAAATAATCCTAGATATCCAATAGAACTAAAATCATGAATGTATAAAAAATTGTATAACATGAAGATGGATTATAAAACTAACATCAAATAATAAATTACCAAACACCAACATCTACATTCTCGGATGAGGGAACACAACATGCACCTCTATAAAATATTAAACCCAAATATATAAGAATATCCACTAAACTGAGAAACCTCCAAAACATGTAATATATATATAGGCGTGAGGTAAAATCCCAATATTTCACCAAACAATGACAAAAATAATAAAACTTTAAATGGAATCCATAACATGAAAGTTTTAAATAAGGAATCAAAATAGGTTAACATGTTTCCTTTCAATAAAATAAGTCTCAATCATTTTTTATGAAAGCACCCATTTTCATAGAAGCAATCATTTTTCCAAATAAAACTACAATTTATTTTATCCTATCCAAAATTTCATAAATTAAAATTCAAAATACTTTTAATATAATATATAATATAATGAGATATTATTTCACAAATCATCAAGAATAATTATACCTTGAAAAATATACACGAAACGTCATCATGTAATCCAAATGTTCTAAATAGAAATAGTCTAGAAGTGAGTCAGCATTGTCATCAATTAAGTAAAGTTTTTTATGTTAAAGAACAATCAACACATCAATCGGCCTCAACCCAAACAACCATTCATATCCTATCCTATTCTAACTGAGGGGAAATCCATTAGTTTTACCTAAGACTAATCTAATTACAATAGTTAGATCATGATTGTAAACTAATGTACATGTGTAACTAGAAATTCAACTAGAAATCAAGGTTTTCCCATGACATTTAAATGTCGGTGAATATTTCAAAGTATAATCTTACATATATCATAATATAACATCAATTTTTCAAAAAATATAAAATTATTACTCTCACCTGTGATTTTCCACATAAGAATATCCCCCTTATCAATAATATCAATTCAAATAAATTCATCACCCTAGTGATTTAATTCTCATTACATCTATTCAAAATTCATCATTTGGATCATACATATATGGTTATGTACTATAGGTTTTCCATTTTCTAGTAAATCATTTAATTTTCTAATCAAGAAATTTCACAATCCACTATCATTTACAATTCATTTAAAACAAATAAAGGTCATTTATAAAATCCTCTATAAATTATTTCACTTTAATAATTTATAGTTTTTAAAACATCTTTTAAAATAGTGGAATACACCCAATCATTGAAAATTATATTTTCCTCATCAATTCAGAAATAATTACCATAAAAATATTCATGAAAAATATCAAGATCTAAATGGGGATTTCAATTTCCAAAACAGTGATATATTTATTTAAATACCATATTCACATTATAATATATCAAAATACACTTTTCCACTTTTTTCAAAAGATCATGTAATCATAAATAATTAAAATAAATAGTATATATTAGAAAATAAATTGTGGGAATTAAAAATTAATATTGAAAACACAATAAATCACAGATTTGGTATTAAAGGGAGATGATTGGGACAGCAACCTATAATTAATAAGAATATAAATCACCCGAAAGAAACTAAATGTTGAAGGGAGGAATGGATCGATAAATAAAGAAGTGGATCCTTGGAGGCACATATCCTAATTGTAAACCATCAATATAACGAATATCCATGTTTTACATGGCCATTATGTAAGAAGGACTTGAAGAAAGATAAGATTCATGAAAAAAATGGGGAATTACTTTTTGATCATGAACCACCGTGAAGAATGACACTGAGATTCACCAATAAGAGAAGTTAGAAAATAAAAATTCACCCAATGAGAGCCTCTAGGTTTACATGGGATGATTCAAGGTAATGGGAAAATATTAAAATAAAAAATGAGGGTTCATAATAAAAATATTTAAAACATATAATGTATCTCATGTCCAATAATAGTACTAGATTATGTTTGAACACCTCTAGCTAGTCGATAGAAACATTAGATTCTGCTACATCCCATGAAATTACACCACTTACAAGTAGTTATAGTATATTTTTTTCACCACTTCTCATCCCCTTGTATGGGTGGTTTCCCTTATCAATGAGTTTTTGGACATGATTTAACTATTATAGCTACATCACAAGGACCAAATCAACTTCAGACATTTGATAATTCCTATGATCCCTTAAGAAACATAGAAAACCCAAAAAGGGACACCCAATGATGATAGAAAAGTCGAGATGTGATAAATATCTCCACCATAAGCCTTTTTTATCTAAAATTTATTAAGGCTATTGGTTAATTAATAAGATGGAGGAAAAAATATAACTCAATAGAAAAGACCACCCCTACTACACCAATGAACCCAACAAATAAAGAAGATCCAAATAATCAACTTCCATAGATGAAATAAAATATTCTATCAAAATCAAGGATAAAACTGATATTAGAGGAGAAAATCATCCAAGAGGACACTCCAAATCTTCCAAAAACCCATAAAACTGATTAAGACATGGTAGAGGAAATCCAAAAATTAGATTCACCAAGAAAACCACCTTCATAGGAAGGACCACAACACCATAAAAACTCAATGAAAAGGGATAAAAATTCCAAACATTATGACAAATTCAAAATCACCAAACCCCAAAACCTCTGATATTATACCAATACAAGAGGTTAGAATATATTATCCTTTCAAGTGAATCCAACATAAAGATAACTTAGTAAATTAATAAATAAAAATCGAAAATGGGTGAAGTAGATACAATACATATCAAATGATACATATTCACACCATAGGTCATGTGAGGAAAACTAGAGACTACATTCCTGGAATACTTGGTTCTGAAAAATTAAATTGAAACAGTAGATCATCAAAGACACTACCTCCTGGTTTCCCCATGTAACACCCATAAATTTTGTGAAATAATTTCTTCAAATAACTTTAATCATTTTTATATTTTTTTGTTAAAAAACAATAATTTATTATTTCATTACACATAACACCGAGTTTATCTTTTGTTACATGAAATACTGAGTTTATCCTACATTACATGCGACAATGAGTTTAAACAAAACATGACATGATATTAATATATTATTATTTAATATGAAAATTATCACCTAACCGTTGGAATGGAAGGTATGAATATGATTAACTAAATTATGAAAATATATGTTTTACAAATTATTTCATGGGAATGAGATATTTTTTTGGTGAACACAACAGTTGATTGTGTAGGGTTTTATGTATGTGCAATCATTCATATCGGGCTCGCCATTTTTGATTCATGGCAATGATAGATGTTTAGTTTTTTCTTATGGTTCATTATGGGGGTTTTATGTCTATATAGTCATTCGTGTTGGGTTCACCATTTTGTTGTTCCACAAAAAACCCCAATGGCTTTGACATCCATAACTGAGTGCAGCCATTTTTTTCAAAGGAATGAGTTTCTTTTGGGTTTCATGAAAAATGGAACTTAGGGACTCACATTGGTTGAGAGTATAGGATTTTGGGCTCATTACACCCTTTTAGTGGGAATTGTTTCCTACTCTGGGAATATCTTATATATTTAAGATATGTTCATGAATATCTTCCTTATCTATAAGGCCCCAGCCTTAAACCTTACTTAATCTTGAGTTATTACAAGATTACACATTGAGGATCTTTTTAGGTTTAGAGTTTTAGAGAATTAGATCATGAAACTTGCATTACATTCCACATTTAAACAAAGTGGTTACAAAAAAGACAGTATTCATTCTTCCCATCAACGGAAACATATTTAAAATATAACACGGATTCTTTCTTGAAACATCCTTGACACTATCATCACATCATGTACCTTTCCCTTGACCTGTGAAAAACATTTCAAAAACTTGGTATGAGCATAAAAAGCTCAGTAAGGGTTATAAAAATATGGAAAGGAAACATGAGTTCATATATACATAAGAATGAAATCATACTTTACCCATAAAACATAGGCACTTTAACATACCTCATCAAACCATGAATAAATCATAGAAAACATAAGACATAAAGGTAACTTGAGGCATTCATAACATTATTACATAGGGAGTAACCCTCTTGGTTACGTTTGGAATACCCATCACAGTATATTCCCTAAATCTCTTCGGAGAAACCTTAACGTTTCACTCCTTCGCGTTACCCAATGCATTGGAGAGCTATATCAGGCTCACCCGCCCTTAGTTTATCACGGAACCACCCGTTCTTCATAACAATGCCCAAGAACCATAACATAATCGTATCACATAAACATGAATAAAGGAAACATAACATTTCCACATTTCAATCACAATATAACATTTTAGGATATTGAAATAATGAATCCATTCAAAAAGAAACCATTTCCAAAACCATTTAAAACATTTAATAAAGAGATTTTTGAATTAAAGTGTCCCATACCACCTTGAAGCTTTTAACATTTTAAACCATTAATATCCATATAAATAAATCCTTAAAACAATTTTGAAAACATGGATATTAATAAGAACAAATAATTAAAACATTTAAAACGATATTTTGGTTAAAGGGGTTTTACCAAAATTAGAGACACTTGAATACAATAATCGAGGAATAACATTTAGTCAGAACTTTATAATATCATGAGAATAAAAGGATTCATGATATAATACTCCAAAGGACAGTATATACACCATATAAGAGTGAATTGGTGCATAACAACAATGAACCCTCAATAGAAATGTCAAATGTCATGAAATCCCTTATAAAGAATGTATCCTTAAATTAAGGACAAATAAATCTCAAAAATATGTGTGACAAATATATATACACCCAATATAAGTGGATATTAAGTGTAAAACAATAAAAGGTCAATCACACATATTCAATGGATGACATATTCAATGACTACAAGTTGAACCCAAAGAAATCGAAATTGGGTTAAAAAGTTCCCTTGACAGCCTAACAGCATCACATCAAAATGAGTTGATGAGAGATAAAAAGTGTATCTCATCACTTGGACATAAAATTTACATCAATAAGGATGTATGAGAACATATCCCAATATAAAAATATGTAAATTAAAAGACCCAATAAAATAAGTCTTTTAAAAAAAAAGAGGAGGGTGAAAGGTTCCCTTACCGACTTGGGTATCTTTCAAAACATACACCCCATGAAAGAAAGACAATAGGTCATTGATGTAAATACTCATAAACGAAAGTATATTACACAAAGAGTAGAATAATGGGCAGTACATACACCACTCAATGGAATTTTTGGCGAATGTAGCATAAATCTCACGGGAATAAAAGTGAGATGAAAAATCCCTTACAAAAACTCGGCAGCCTAACGGCGCCACATAAAACTTCCGAATATGGATTGATGAGATCAAATAGAGTATCCCATAATATTACAATAGAATTTACAGCAAGTGGAATATAAAAGAAAATCCCCCAACATTGCAAGGAGGAGTTTAAAGGAAGTGACATAAAGGAGAGTACTTAAAAAGAAAGAGAGAGGTTAGATCTCTTACGAAAGTTCGGCAGCCTAACGGCGCCACTCAAAACTTCCAAAATGGATTGATGGGAGAGAATAGAGTCTCTCATCTCATGAACATAAAATTTACAGTAAATTTAATATAAAATAACATCCCAATCATAAGAAAGATGAGCTTAAAATAAATGACATAAAAGAGTGTACTTAAAAGGAAAGAGAGTTGTAGGATCCCTTACCTCGGGTCTGACTTGACTCGATCGTTCTTTAATCTCCTGAATAATAAACTTGAGTTAATTTCTACTTCCTTAAGAACCTTTTTCAAGTTCATTATTCCTTTTATATCACTTATTACCATGTCATAAACATTATGTAATCATTTAAGTTAATAATATTTGTTTTGCCGATATTTGGTTCTTAAGTTGAAAGTGGACTTCTTACAATTACATGTTGTTCGTGTGGTCAAAGGTTCTTTATATCCAGAATGAAATTCCTGATTTGGATATCATATATATCATATATATCCATAATATACATGTA
Organism: Viscum album; assembly: GCA_963277665.1. Taxonomy (NCBI): domain Eukaryota; kingdom Viridiplantae; phylum Streptophyta; class Magnoliopsida; order Santalales; family Viscaceae; genus Viscum; species Viscum album. The sequence goes on from OY728143.1 coordinate 183,700,815, forward strand.
TCTATAATATTACATAATCATTTAGAGGTAAGAAATGAAATGCACCGTTCATGGAGACGGTAAGTCGTACGTACGCATGAACGCTACTTTCATTTCTATCTCATACTTTAATGGAAAGAGATAATGATGACATAGAGGTATATAATAATTCCAGTATAACATCATATATATAATAACATTAAATCCATCCTTTATACGTCCCACGTATGGCATTAACGAATCACATCACTTTGAGGGGGCGGTAGTCCGCACTTCCTAAAATGAAGATATCGCGTATACCCATAATGGAAGCCATAAAGGTAAGACAAAAAATGAAAAATACAGAAGCATAAGTAAAACATAAACATATTATATATCATATATAAAAATAGTGACATCATAATGGCCACCTTTGAAGGTGTTAAATGAGTATTGAACAATCATCGTTTCGGGAGGCAGAATTTCGCCATCCACGGAAACCGTATGTTCTTTAACCATTTGATGTAGTTGTGTGAGAGTGTAGGTCGAATAAATATTATAAAAACATCCTAGTATATTGAAGATACTGGTGTTGTTACAAAAGAAGTAAATAGAAAGAGTTTAGGGGGTTGGAGAATCAAAATAAAACAAATGAACATGAGAGAATGAATTACCTTTAAAAGTGTAACTCCTTTTGATTTGAGACTAAAGGCTTCCTTTGAAAGGATTCTGCCCAAAGGGAATCCTCTAGGATGAGGATAGAGATGTGGAGAGAGTAAATGGGCAGGTGATGGCCGAGACAAAGGCTTGAGGAGTGTGTGAAAAGAGGTAGAGGTGGGGGCCTTTTATAAGAGGAGAGGAGGGGCACTTTTGGAAAGTAAGGAAATATTACTTTATTTGAAAATGTGTTTCCGTTTTAAAAGGTCCCACATTGATATAATTCGTGGATAAGGTTATAAAGGTTCGAAATCCACCCATCCAATAAGTTTTGGACATGTGTAGTTCATAGATTTTACACTATCTTTCCATTTTATTTTAATCGTTAAATAATGATGTCATCACTGCATCATTATGATGTCATAAATAATTTAATTTATTTAATGTCTAAAAATTATAAAAAAAAATACTATGATGTAGGAAATCGTTTTATCTTTCCAATGAATATTTATAATCAAAAAGATGACTTGTATAACCCTACTTAAAAATTGTTTTAGTAAAACATATCATGTTTGTGTCAATTTTACTTTTACATTAAATAAAATGTTATTTATGTCATTTCCCAACCAAAATGTCTCCATGGGGTCCCCAAGTTGACCCATGGCTTGTCGTGGTCGGCCATGATACAACCAATAGGTGTAGGACAAGTGTCATGGTGTTTTCACATTCTTATAATATCATTTTTACCTTAAACTACACTAATTACCTCTAATCGCGATTAAAAACTTAATAAGTTACTATTCACCAAAAAATTATTTTAATCTCATTGAACCACATTCTACTTCTTAATGACAACCATGTATGTCGGATTTTTGAAAATCAAAACACAATGATGGCAAAATTTCATTTAAACAGAAAATCAGTTTTTATAAGTACCACTTAGTGGTTTCACTATTCATCAAAAATTGATGTTTTTCAGAAAAATCCCAAAAATTCACCCTAAGCTATATTTGATATTCTGAATTCAAAAATGAAGTCTGTTTTACAAAATTCAAAACATATAAGTCACATTAATTAATTTAATAATTAATTCCCGCTGTCATGACAAATAGCGTGTTTTATGAAACAATAAGTATCAAAAGATTGACACTAGTTTAAGTCTGATTTCAAAGTGAAATTGATTCCAACGACCACTATTGGATTTAATGGTAAAAATATTTTCTAATTTCACTTTAAAACCAATTCAAAATATAATCTAATCATATAAATAAATTAGATTAAAAAGTGGTTTTGAATTAAAATACAACATTTTACACTATTCATTAAAAAATGAACTTTATCAGAAAGATACCAAAAATTTACACAAAGTAAATTTTGATGTCCCGATTCTTAATAAGAGTTTTATTTGGTCCAAAAGAATGTTTAAGAGTGAACAAAACTATATTTAATGACGGTTCTCCATCAAAAGGTGATAAGTGAACCTTTAGTGAAAACTAGGGAATATACGCCTAAAATTGAATTATTTCCGTATTTTAAGCCTTTATCTTTTATTGTATAAATGTAAAAATATTTAAGAACATATATAATCATATTTTAGTTATTTCTATCCATTCCCGCCAATACAACGGCTACATATTAACTACCATTTAAAATAATATTATTTTATTATTAGAGTGCAACGTAAGATTCCCAAGAAACTCGTTGTTGCGTGTTGGGTACGCCATCGAGCATAGCTTCCCCTTTAAAGTCATTTCAATATTTTATTCACAAATATAGATAAATATGAAATGTCATATTCTTTATTTACCTGGGGTGTTACATCCTTCCCCCCTTTTGGGAATTGTGTCCTCGCAATTTTAAAATTGCGCTTGGAAACATCCTTGAAAGTCCCACATCGGAACAAGAGTTGGTAAAACAATCACTTTAAAATAAAGAAAGATAAGTACAAAGGTCACCCGAGTTAACCCATACTAGGATTCCAAGTATGAAAATATGGACATGGAGGAAAAAACAAAGGGTCATGTTCTGATGGAGAGTGATAGAAAACATGTTTAGGAGAAAGTTAACCATGAGAAAATCACAAACTTGTGATGGGTTAAACGGTATTTGATTCCCCAGTAGGAAAAGTTAATAGACAAAATTTTTGTTTTAAGTTACTTTTTATTGAGGAATTTATTCATAAGGAAACATAATCACTTATCATATTGACTTTCAGCTTTTATTAGATTCCTTACACAAACTCACATTTTCTCCAAAAGACGAGTATTTAGGGAGACTTGTTCACATTAAGAGTACTATAATCAACTTCTAGAGAATCACCTAATCCACCAAATAGAACTATATACATCCCATGTCTTTATACTTTAACCAAAACCAAAACCAAAAAGGCTAGTACAAGATCAGATATTCCAGAAAAGGATAACCCTTTATAAAAAGAAAATCTATTCTTAATCTCCAAAATTTGTCCAACAAAACCCAAAGTTCAACGAGGACCATTCTATAATCAATTTGTCCATAAAATTCTTCAAAGTAAACCAATATAAGATTGAAACCCAAATATTTGAAGGATTTAGTCGCATAGTCTTCCAAGTTAAATCGTAACATTTATCTCCAAACAACATCAGTTGCTCCTAAAGTCTCGTATTAAAAAGTAATAAACCTAATCACATATTCTCCATGATAGGTTATTCATTTTCATAAATAACCCAAAATCAACTTACTCTTAATTCATAAAATCATATAACTAGAATGAATCAGTCAAACTAACCAGGGACTTCACGTAGTCCAGTGGTAGGCGATAAATACCAGTCGCACATTGGTTGTGTGTCACGACCCGCCCTCGGGGTCCGTGCCGTGACTACCCCAAGCCCGCCTTCCATAGGCCAGGGGCTGGCGACTAGCACCAAGGCATAAATCCCGGTAAAAAGGGAAGGCATTGCCTTTGATAAGTAAACACACACCACAGAGTAAACAAGCGGAAAGTAAACACTAAGCAAGCAGAGTACGACTGAAAGTGCGGAAAGGTAAATGGGCCAGAATACAAACCCAAACTGAAAGTAAAGTACAACTCGAAAAGGGAAAAACAGCAACTGTAAAGTAAAGGCCGCTACTCCGAGCTGTCCACCGGAAATCCCACCTGAAGGGTGGGTACAGATAGCTCCTCTGCTCCACGGGTCCCGCCGTCCGCTCCGTGCACGTCCCGCCCAGAGGTCCACCTCCGGGTACCGTCCCGCTCTACAAGCCTCAGCTAAGGTCAACGCTGTCCGTCGTCTGCAACCAACACAACGTAGTGCGGGCGAAGCCCGTGCAGGGGTGAGTATAAGCTACTCAGTAGGGACCCCGAGACCCCTGAAGGTCTCTCAAATCCACAAAGGATAAACCACGAAGAAAAGTACAATCACGAAGTAACAACCGACACTGCTTAGGTATATGCCCATACATATACCTAAGTCATCAATTAAAATACGCTCCAACCTCCGAGCCTAAGTACAACTCAGTCCACGCAGGAAAGTATACGAATTCCACATAGGAAAGAAAAACATAATCCACGCAGGATTGCACAACACAATCCACACAGGAAAGCAATAGGATTCAGCTCACACAGGTATACTTCTTCAAGGACGATAAAGATGATCACTGATCCATCTAAGTCGTCAGACCCACGAAGGATCGATAGGTAACTAACCCCCGCAGAAGACCCACACAGGATCGGGCTCACACAGAACCTGTAGGCGCTGGCTCACACAGAACCGCTGAGCGCAAGGACCCACACAGGATCGGGCCCACACAGGACCTGTAGCACTGATCCACGTAGGATCGCTGAGTGCTGAAGTCGTCGTCGTCGAATCCACATAGGATCTATGTACTGTCGTTGTCGAATCCACACAGGATCTCTGTACTGTCGTCGTCGCAGTCACAGTAGCAGTCGTAGCAGTAGAACAGTCGCAGCCAGCACTAGGGTTCCCGCACACAGCTAGCTCGTTCGGAGGGTCCGCTCCACGAGCCGAGAGGCTGATACATCAACTGTCACAAAGACCAGAGTTGATGTATCCAAAAGTTCCGTATCGTCAAAAGGAACTCAACGCAACAGACGGCGCGTCGATCGGACGCCCGGTCTGAGAGTTATTGGCATTTTCGTCTCCGGGGTCCGGTTGGTTTTTAAGGCTAAACCAACCCGACCGTACTCCACCTGCGTCCAAACCTCGGGCGGAGTATGCCAAAAGATCCGTCTCACTAAGAGGAACACTACGCGACTGACGGCATGTCAATCGGACGTCCGTAGCTCAAGATATGAGCGTTTCCGCTCCGAAGGCCCGGTTGGTTTCGTGAACGAACCAACCCGGCCGAACTCAAAGTATACCGAAACCTTGAGTGCGATATACCGAAACGACCGTCTCGATTCAAGGATCGCGTTGCCGCAGACGGTTCGTCATTCGGAGATCCGAGGCTCAAGTTATGGGCGAAAAACCAAATCTGGTTCGAAACGGGGGGTCCGGGTCCGGGCCGACCCGGCCCGACCCCCCCCCCCCCCCCCCCCCCGTGGGCGGCGCGGCGGCCGGCGGCGGCGGGCGGCGGCGGCGGCGCGGCGGCGCGGCGGCCAGTCGCCGCGAGGTGGCGGCACGCGGGGCTAAGCCCCGCGGTTCCTGGAAAAACGGCGCGGCAATTGCCGCGCCCTTGATTGAAACCGCCCCCACGTGGGGGCCGGTTTATTTAAGAGAACCAGGGGGGCCGGCTGCCCCCCTCCTTCAAGAACCGCCCCCCTCTTTAAGAGGGCGGTTTTTATGGGTTGGCCGGGGGATTAATTCCCCCGGTTTTTAAGACATCCGGCCGGCCAGCTGGCCGGCCGGTTTTCTCAAACGGGACCGGAATTTCCGGTCCCCTTCTTCGGCTTCCGACGCCGGCGGCCCGGCCGCCGGTCTTCTCTTCCGCCGCGGCCCGGAACCGGCCGCGGTCTCCTCGTCCCGCCGCGGCCCGGAACCGGCCGCGGCGTTCGTCATCCGGCACGGTGCGACAGCACCGCGCCCCTTTCGTCGTGCCATGATTCTTTTCAACGCGGCGCGACGGCGTCGCGTTCTTGAAGATTTTTCCTTGACGTAGAGCGACGGCGCCGCGTAAATTATTTGTACGATCATCCGCGTGGTGCGACGGCACCACGCCACTTACTTCCACCCGCATGAATAAACATGAACGATGGAGGGGGGTTCGGCCGTGTTCGTGCGGTCCGGCCCCCCTCGCGTTAACAATAACACTTATATAAAATATTTAAATGCCTCACGTAGACATGCGATCCACGAGCAAGAAAAGGAATAAGGAAACCAAAATGAAATCAACAACCCCTACCTCGGGTATAAGTTCGAGGATTTGACTATGTCCGCGGAAGACGGCGTCGCGGAGGTCGGGCGTCGCGGTAGTCGTTCATCAAATCCGTTGACGAAGTGTTATGCCCGAAGAGATACGTCGTTGGCGAATCTTCGTTTGCCGGCGAAGAAGGCCCGAGGAGGAAGCGGCGTTCCCTCTTGTTGACACCGAGGACGAAGAAGAGAGGCGTCGTTCTTCGCCGGAGTTTGAGCGTTCTTCGTTCTTCGTCAGAGCTTGAAGATGAAGAGGAAGCTCTCAAAAAGCTCTCAAGGGAATAAACAAACAACCCATAATCAAATAAGATTACATCTTATTTTATTAACACATAACACAAAAGAATTTCAAATGTTTGAAATTCAAAAGAGTTTAACTCCCAAAATTAAATAAGTAACTTAAGCCATTAAAGAGGGGGGTTAAGGGAATTTGAAAAGTCTAGGGGTTCGTGTGGGCCCCACCACACTTAATCCTCCCAAGGGAGGTTAAGTGGGTGTGGGTCCCACTTCCAACCCCCTTTGGTAGGTTTTTAACAAACTAAAAATAAAATTTGTCTTACAAAAATTTTATTTAACTCAACTGAAAACCCCAAAACTTAACTTTCAACCCGCAACAAACGCAACTCCCGAAAAGGTCTCGTTAAGCGAATATCGGCGCTGCGAGTTCATCGGTGCCATCGGATTTCAATTCCGAGCACCGGGTCAAAAGTTAGGAATTCCCGCTCGTTCGTTCACTGAACGTACCCGAGCCAAACTTCGGAAATTAATTCCGGGCACTCCGGGCCTCGGAATCAGGTGCCGTCTGAAACCGTGCTCTTGTAAAATTCTAAAGAAAATTAAGAAAAAATTTCCCTTGAATTTTACGGGTCTTTACATTACTCCCACCTCAGGGCTTTACGTCCCCGTAAAGATACAACAAAAACTAGGGAAACAAAAGAGGGTACTGAGCACGCATCTGAGCCTCCCGCTCCCATGTGCTCTCCTGGAGATTCACGTGCTGCCATCTGATGCGCACAAGAGGAATCGATCGCCCACGCAGGACCCGCTCCTGTCGATCCTCTATCTCCACCGGGACCTCCGTAAAAGTCGCCCCATCGTCAACGTCAAGCTCCCCATGGTCAATGATGTGCGTCGGGTCGTGCACGTATCTCCTCAGCTGGGATACGTGGAAGACGTCGTGCACCCGGTGCAACTGAGGTGGTAGAGCCAGACGATAAGCCACCTCTCCAATCCTACTGAGAATCTGGAAGGGTCCGATGAAGCGCGGAGATAACTTGCCGCCTCGGCCAAATCTCCGAATACCACGTCGAGGTGAGACCCGCAAGAAGATGTGGTCGCCATCCTCAAACTCCAGTGGCCTCCGCCTCCTGTCAGCGTATGACTTCTGCCGGCTCTGAGCTATCCTCATCCTCTCCTGGATGACCTGGACCTTCTCTGTCGTGGCCTGGACCATCTCCGGTCCCACTAGTGCTGACTCCCCAGGGTCTGTCCAGCACAAAGGAGATCTACATGGTCGGCCGTACAACGCCTCGTACGGTGCCATCCCGATGGTGGAGTGGTAGCTGTTGTTGTACGCGAACTCCACCAAAGGTAGGTGGTCCTCCCAGCTACGACCAAAGTCAAGGACACATGCGCGGAGCATGTCCTCGAGAGTCTGAATGGTCCTCTCCGTCTGACCATCCGTCTGAGGGTGAAAAGCTGTGCTAAGACGTAGTTGCGTCCCGAACGCCTCCTGTAACCCCTTCCAAAGTCGGGAAGTAAAGAGGGCATCTCGATCGGAAACTATAGATGATGGCACGCCGTGGAGCCGCACAATCTCCTAAACGTAGAGACGTCCCAAGCTCTCCACCGAGCCCTGCTCTCTGATGGGTAAGAAGTGTGCCGACTTGGTGAGTCGGTCAACAATCACCCAGATGGAGTCGTGACCTCTGGAAGTGCGTGGAAGTCCAGTCACAAAGTCCATAGATATGCCGTCCCACTTCCACTCCGGAACCTCCAAGGGCTGTACCAAGCCTGCTGGTACCTGATGCTCTGCCTTTACCTGCTGGCAGGTAAGGCATCGAGAAACGAACTCTGCTACAGCCTTCTTCATGCCCGGCCACCAGTGCTGTCGTCTGAGGTCCTGGTACATCTTCGCCACTCCAGGATGTACCGCCAAAGGAGAAGTTTGAAACTCTCTCAGCACTTCCTCTCGCAATGCGACTGGTACCATGGTACGTCCTCTGAAAAGGATGTCGTGCTCTGCTCCAAGGGAGAAACCATCAGGTGCTTGTCCCGAAGATATCTGTGCACGCCGTGTCTCACAGTCAGCGTCCCCATGCTGTTTCTCCCTGACTCGCTGCAGTAGTGGAGGGGTGACTGTGAGAGACTGAAGAAAGGCTGCTCCATCACTATCCACGAAGGATATCTGCAAAGAGGCTAGCTGCTCCGTCGCCTCCTCAAGTAGCTGAATGCCCGTCCTCCTACTGAGGGCATCGGCTACTACGTTCCCCTTCCCAGGAGTATAGACTATCTCAAAGTCATAGTCCTGGAGGAACTCGAGCCATCGTCGCTGTCTCAGGTTCAGGTCCTTCTGCGAGAAGATATACCTGAGACTCTGATGATCGGAAAAGACTGTAAAGCGCTCGCCCATCAGATAGTGTCGCCATGTCTTCAGAGCGAAGACCACTGCTGCTAACTCCAGGTCATGGGTAGCGTAGTTCTGCTCATGCGGCCTCAACTGACGTGATCCATAGGCGATCACGGCCCGCTCCTGCATCAGAACACATCCGAGTCCGGTCCCTGATGCATCGCAGTAGACTACGTACCCTACTCCCTCCTCAGGCAACCTCAAGATAGGTGCGCTAGTCAATCTCTGTCTCAGCTCCTGGAAGCTCTGCTGACAACTGTCTGACCACACGAAGGGTTTCCCCTTCTTCGTCAAAGCTGTGAGTGATGCCGCAACTCTGGAGAAGTTCGGCACAAATCTCCGATAGTATCCAGCTAGTCCCAAGAAACTCCGAACCTCAGTCACGCTCCTGGGTGGCTCCCATGCTAACACAGCCTCAATCTTCGCAGGATCCACTGCAACTCCAGCCTCAGAGATAACGTGTCCCAAAAAGTGGACCTCACGTATCCAGAACTGGCACTTCGAGAGCTTACCATAAAGCTGGTGCTCTCGGAGTGTGTCAAGAACAACTCGCAAGTGATAGGCGTGCTCCTCCTCTGTCGTAGAGTAAATCAGAATGTCGTCGATGAAGACCACGACAAACCGATCGAGGTATGGCTGAAAGATCCTGTTCATGAGAGCCATGAACACTGCTGGAGCATTGGTTACACCGAAGGTCATAACCAAGAACTCATAGTGGCCATACCGACATCTGAAGGCCGTCTTCTGCACATCCTCGTCTCTGACTCTGAGCTGATGATAGCCTGACCTGAGGTCTATCTTCGAGAACCACCGTGCTCCCTTGAGCTGATCAAAGAGGTCATCAATCCTCGGTAGCGGATACTTGTTCCTCACTGTCACCTGGTTCAGGCGACGATAGTCAACACAAAGTCGCAAGCTCCCGTCCGCCTTCTTGGCGAACAATATCGGGGAAGCCCAGGGTGAAACACTGGGTCGGATGAACCCCTTGCCCTGCAAGTCCTCCAACTGTACCCGTAGCTCTCGAAGCTCGGCGGGGGCCATCCGATATGATGGAGTGGATATCGGGGCTGTCCCGGGGTACAAGTCAATATAAAAGTCTACCTCTCTGCGAGGAGGTAGCCCTGGAACGTCGTCAGGAAAAACGTCCGCAAACTGATCCACCACTGCAGGAAAACCAGGACTCCGCACGTCAACTGCTCCAAGGATAAGGCTAGCCAACTGATGAGTGATGGGCTGTCCTCTCCTCCGCGGAATTCCATCCTGTGCTGCTAAGGCTCCCTTCTCGCCGGTGAAGGTGAACCTGCTCCCGTCGGTGCGTACACATCGCACCTTGCGCCTAAAACAGTCAATCTGTGCATGGACCGTAGACAGCCAATCCATGCCCAAGATGACGTCGTAAGGCCTCGACGCTGCTACAAGAAGATCCCAGCCGAAGCTCTCGCCTCCTAGAGTAAGCTCACACTGCCGGCACCAGTGCGTAATCGTCGAGTCTGCTCCCGTAGGAGTCTCTAGCCGTAAGGATCGAGCCAACGGCTCTGTCGGAATCTCCGAGCTCCGAACAAGGGCAGCGGCTATGAAAGAATGACTCGCTCCTGTGTCTAAAAGAACTACAGCAAGGGTGGAATAGACACAGATAGTACCTCGAATCATCTCGGGTGCGCCGTGGTCGTAGGCCTCTGCTGCCTGGAGCTGTGCCTGTCACTGCCCGCCAGCTCCCTGTGGTCGGGGTGGACCTCCTGGTGGTGGTGGTGGTAGAGCCTCAAAGCGTCGGCCACCACCAGCTGCTCGTCCAGCTCCTCTGCCTCGTTCGCCTCCTCCCTGCGGACCGCCACGGTCGACCCTCTGCCTCTGCCTCGGTGGTCCATCAACTGTCTGCTGCTCCTCGGCACGACGGGTCGGGCAGTCGCGAGCCATGTGGCCCTGCCCGCCGCACGAGTAGCACTGTCTGCCTCTCGGAAGACTGGCTCCGCGCTGTGTGCCCCGCACTGCTGAGCCAGTGCCCTGAGGTCGTCTGCCTGAAGGTCTGGTCTATCTGGACCCCTGAGTCATCCGTCGACTGCCTGCTGCAGATGACTCTGCCACGTGCCGCCCTGCGGTGGGTCGCTGTGCTGGTGTAGACTCAGCAAGGAAGCTCTCGATCAGAAGAGCCCGCTCCAGTACTCCTGTCTGAGTCGGTATGCTGAGGGAGATCAGCGATGCCCTGATCTCGTGTCTCAAACCCTGCTCGAAGGTCCGGGCCCGGAAGAATGGGTCCCGTACCATGTCGGTCGAGTAGCGTGAGAGATCGGTAAATCTCGCCGAGTACTGAGTGACCGTCATGCTGCCCTGCCGCAGCTGTAGAAGCTCCTGGATACGCACCGCACGAAGGGTGGCTGGGACGAACTCCGAGCGGAAGAGGCTCTCAAAGTCCGTCCAAAGAAGAGATGCCTCATCGTGCACCTGGAGCATCAGGCTCCACCATCGTCCTGCTGCTGCGTGTAGTAGGCTCGCAGCGAGGATCACCATGAGGTCTGCTGGTGTCCTCACTAGCCTAAACACTCGAACCACTGCCTCCAGCCAGTCCTCTGCTGCCTGGGGATCCGTCTCCCCGCGAAACCTGGGCGGTCGCTGGCGCTGAAACTCATGCAGTGCGCTGAGGCGACGTGCATCGTCAGCGGCTGCTGCTGGAAGCATCGGGGAATCGGAAGGTAAAGCTACCGCCGGTGCCACTACTGGAAAAGGGCCCTTCACCGAAGCCTCGTCGCTCGGTGGGCTGTCGTCTCGCTCGACTCTCGGAACCCTAGCTGGCTGCCGTCGTGGGGCCATCCTGAAAAGGAAACAGGTGTGCCACGGTTAGAACAGTATACCTGGTGAGCTGATATAAGTAATCACAAAGAAAACTTTGAAACACAAACGCAAACAATGTTTTCGTGCATTAAGTCGGAAATCAGAAGTCAGGGTCCTGGTGTACGGATACGTCAGCCGCCGCACCAACACTGGACTCCCTGGACTGATAACCACACTCAATACGCTAAACATTATTGCTTCACATAGAAAAGATCAGAGTTCACGGTAGAACCGAACTCCTCTGATACCAATTTGTCACGACCCGCCCTCGGGGTCCGTGTCGTGACTACCCCAAGCCCGCCTTCCATAGGCCAGGGGCTGGCGACTAGCACCAAGGTGTAAATCCCGGTAAAAAGGGAAGGCATTGCCTTTGATAAGTAAACACACACCACAGAGTAAACAAGCGGAAAGTAAACACTAAGCAAGCAGAGTACGACTGAAAGTGCGGAAAGGTAAATGGGCCAGAATACAAACCCAAACTGAAAGTAAAGTACAACTCGAAAAGGGAAAAACAGCAACTGTAAAGTAAAGGCCGCTACTCCGAGCTGTCCACCGGAAATCCCACCTGAAGGGTGGGTACAGATAGCTCCTCTGCTCCACGGGTCCCGCCGTCCGCTCCGTGCACGTCCCGCCCAGAGGTCCACCTCCGGGTACCGTCCCGCTCTACAAGCCTCAGCTAAGGTCAACGCTGTCCGTCGTCTGCAACCAGCACAACGTAGTGCGGGCGAAGCCCGTGCAGGGGTGAGTATAAGCTACTCAGTAGGGACCCCGAGACCCCTGAAGGTCTCTCAAATCCACAAAGGATAAACCACGAAGAAAAGTACAATCACGAAGTAACAACCGACACTGCTTAGGTATATGCCCATACATATACCTAAGTCATCAATTAAAATACGCTCCAACCTCCGAGCCCAAGTACAACTCAGTCCACGCAGGAAAGTATACGAATTCCACATAGGAAAGAAAAACATAATCCACGCAGGATTGCACAACACAATCCACACAGGAAAGCAATAGGATTCAGCTCACACAGGTATACTTCTTCAAGGACGATAAAGATGATCACTGATCCATCTAAGTCGTCGGACCCACGAAGGATCGATAGGTAACAAACCCCCGCAGAAGACCCACACAGGATCGGGCTCACACAGAACCTGTAGGCGCTGGCTCACACAGAACCGCTGAGCGCAAGGACCCACACAGGATCGGGCCCACACAGGACCTGTAGCACTGATCCACGTAGGATCGCTGAGTGCTGAAGTCGTCGTCGTCGAATCCACATAGGATCTATGTACTGTCGTCGTCGAATCCACACAGGATCTCTGTACTGTCGTCGTCGCAGTCACAGTAGCAGTCGTAGCAGTAGAACAGTCGCAGCCAGCACTAGGGTTCCCGCACACAGCTAGCTCGTTCGGAGGGTCCGCTCCACGAGCCGAGAGGCTGATACATCAACTGTCACAAAGACCAGAGTTGATGTATCCAAAAGTTCCGTATCGTCAAAAGGAACTCAACGCAACAGACGGCGCGTCGATCGGACGCCCGGTCTGAGAGTTATTGGCATTTTCGTCTCCGGGGCCCGGTTGGTTTTTAAGGCTAAACCAACCCGACCGTACTCCACCTGCGTCCAAACCTCGGGCGGAGTATGCCAAAAGATCCGTCTCACTAAGAGTAACACTACGCGACTGACGGCATGTCAATCGGACGTCCGTAGCTCAAGATATGAGCGTTTCCGCTCCGAAGGCCCGGTTGGTTTCGTGAACGAACCAACCCAGCCGAACTCAAAGTATACCGAAACCTTGAGTGCGATATACCGAAACGACCGTCTCGATTCAAGGATCGCGTTGCCGCAGAAGGTTCGTCATTCGGAGGTCCGAGGCTCAAGTTATGGGCGAAAAACCAAATCTGGTTCGAAACGGGGGTCCGGGTCCGGGCCGACCCGGCCCGAACCCCCCCTGGGCGGCGCGGTGGCCGGCGGCGGCGGCCGGCGGCGGCGGGCGGCGGCGCGGCGGCGCGGCGGCGCGGCGGGCCGCGGCGCCCAGTCGCCGCGAGGTGGCGGCACGCGGGGCTAAGCCCCGCGGTTCCTGGAAAAACGGCGCGGCAATTGCCGCGCCCTTGATTGAAACCGCCCCCACGTGGGGGCCGGTTTATTTAAGAGAACCAGGGGGGCCGGCTGCCCCCCTCCTTCAAGAACCGCCCCCCTCTTTAAGAGGGGGGTTTTTATGGGTTGGCCGGGGGATTAATTCCCCCGGTTTTTAAGACATCCGGCCGGCCAGCTGGCCGGCCGGTTTTCTCAAACGGGACCGGAATTTCCGGTCCCCTTCTTCGGCTTCCGACGCCGGCGGCCCGGCCGCCGGTCTTCTCTTCCGCCGCGGCCCGGAACCGGTCGCGGTCTCCTCGTCCCACCGCGGCCCGGAACCGGCCGCGGCGTTCGGCATCCGGCGCGGTACGACGGCACCGCGCCCCTTTCGCCGTGCCATGATTCTTTTCAACGCGGCGCGACGGCGTCGCGTTCTTGAAGATTTTTCCTTGACGTAGCGCGACGGCGCCGCGTAAATTATTTGTACGATCATCCGCGTGGTGCGACGGCACCACGCCACTTGCTTCCACCCGCATGAATAAACATGAACGATGGAGGGGGGTTCGGCCGTGTTCGTGCGGTCCGGCCCCCCTCGCGTTAACAATAACACTTATATAAAATATTTAAATGACTCACGTAGACATGCGATCCACGAGCAAGAAAAGGAATAAGGAAACCAAAATGAAATCAACAACCCCTACCTCGGGTATAAGTTCGAGGATTTGACTATGTCCGCGGAAGACGGTGTCGCGGAGGTCGGGCGTCGCGGTAGTCGTTCGTCAAATTCGTTGACGAAGTGTTATGCCCGAAGAGATACGTCGTTGGCGAATCTTCGTTTGCCGGCGAAGAAGGCTCGAGGAGGAAGCGGCGTTCCCTCTTGTTGACACCGAGGACGAAGAAGAGAGGCGTCGTTCTTCGCCGGAGTTTGAGCGTTCTTCGTTCTTCGTCAGAGCTTGAAGATGAAGAGGAAGCTCTCAAAAAGCTCTCAAGGGAATAAACAAACAACCCATAATCAAATAAGATTACATCTTATTTTATTAACACATAACACAAAAGAATTTCAAATGTTTGAAATTCAAAAGAGTTTAACTCCCAAAATTAAATAAGTAACTTAAGCCATTAAAGAGGGGGGTTAAGGGAATTTGAAAAGTCTAGGGGTTCGTGTGGGCCCCACCACACTTAATCCTCCCAAGGGAGGTTAAGTGGGTGTGGGTCCCACTTCCAACCCCCTTTGGTAGGTTTTTAACAAACTAAAAATAAAATTTGTCTTACACAAATTTTATTTAACTCAACTGAAAACCCCAAAACTTAACTTTCAACCCGCAACAAACGCAACTCCCGAAAAGGTCTCGTTAAGCGAATATCGGCGCTGCTAGTTCATCGGTGCCCTCGGATTTCAATTCCGAGCACCGGATCAAAAGTTAGGAATTCCCGCTCGTTCGTTCACTGAACGTACCCAAGCCAAACTTCGGAAATTAATTCCGGGCACTCCGGGCCTCGGAATCAGGTGCCGTCTGAAACCGTGCTCTTGTAAAATTCTAAAGAAAATTAAGAAAAAATTTCCCTTGAATTTTACGGGTCTTTACATTGTGGGTTCGATTCCCGCAGCTTTGTCCGACGCGACGGGATGTCACACGGTCTGTGTGTTGTCCTTTTTCCAAAACTATATAATTCTTAAAACATTCCCCAAAATGAGATAAAATCTTCAAGAATAATCATAACATATTTTAACCTCAAGTTTATCTCATTCCTTTCATTTTCCATCATATCATAGAGTAACCCATAATTACCTAAAAAGTAAGGATCATTTAAACCCTAATGGTTACCTTAATAATTATTACCTGAATTTCCACATCAAGTTGGCCATCTCGTGCATGATGCATTAGGGAACTCACCAAGGTTGAAGTGGTTGATCATGACTCCTTGATATTTGGTTTAGAACAACCACGAGTTTCCTCATTGAATCCTCCATTTTATCTAGTATCTTAATCAGAGAACCACCACAGTTTCCTTCAAACCTCTTGTCTCTTTGGTGCCTGCTAGATCCATCCATTCACTAAAAATAGAAATGTCAGTGTGAGTATATCAACAAAACCATCATGTACAAACGATGAATGTAAACACTAAGATACACTTACTCATTCACTTTATCTAAAACTAGGACTCTTTCTGAAATCCTAACCATTATGGTAATTGTCAATTATGCTTAAAGAATACCCTAACCTCTAAAGTTATCTAAACCGACCTTTGATACCAACTATAAGGCCCCAGCCTTAAACCTTACTTAATCTTGAGTTATTACAAGATTACACATTGAGGATCTTTTCAGGTTTAGAGTTTTAGAGAATTAGATCATGAAACTTGCATTACATTCCACATTTAAACAAAGTGGTTACAAAAAAGACAGTATTCAATCTTCCCATCAACGTAAACATATTTAAAATATAACACGGATTCTTTCTTGAAACATCCTTGACACTATCATCACATCATGTACCTTTCCCTTGACCTGTGAAAAACATTTCAAAAACTTGGGATGAGCATAAAAAGCTCAGTAAGGGTTATAAAAATATGGAAAGGAAACATGAGTTCATATATACATAAGAATGAAATCATACTTTACCCATAAAACATAGGCACTTTAACATACCTCATCAAACCATGAATAAATCATAGAAAACATAAGACATAAAGGTAACTTGAGGCATTCATAACATTCTTACGTAGGGAGTAACCCTCTTGGTTACGTTTGGAATACCCATCACAGTATATTCCCTAAATCTCTTCGGAGAAACCTTAACGTTTCACTCCTTCGCGTTACCCAATGCATTGGAGAGCTATATCGGGCTCACCCGCCCTTAGTTTATCACAGAACCACCCGTTCTTCATAACAATGCCCAAGAACCATAACATAATCGTATCACATAAACATGAATAAAGGAAACATAACATTTCCACATTTCAATCACAATATAACATTTTAGGATATTGAAATAATGAATCCATTCAAAAAGAAACCATTTCCAAAACCATTTAAAACATTTAATAAAGAGATTTTTGAATCAAAGTGTCCCATACCACCTTGAAGCTTTTAACATTTTAAACCATTAATATCCATATAAATAAATCCTTAAAACAATTTTGAAAACATGGATATTAATAAGAACAAATAATTAAAACATTTAAAATGATATTTTGGTTAAAGGGGTTTTACCAAAATTAGAGACACTTGAATACAATAATCGAGGAATAACATTTAGTCAGAACTTTATAATATCATGAGAATAAAATGATTCATGATATAATACTCCAAAGGACAGTATATACACCATATAAGAGTGAATTGGTGCATAACAACAATGAACCCTCAATAGAAATGTCAAATGTGATGAAATCCCTTATAAAGAATGTATCCTTAAATTAAGGACAAATAAATCTCAAAAATATGTGTGACAAATATATATACACCCAATATAAGTAGATATTAAGTGTAAAACAATAAAAGTTCAATCACACATATTCAATGGATGACATATTCAATGACTACAAGTTGAACCCAAAGAAATCGAAATTGGGTTAAAAAGTTCCCTTGACAGCCTAACAGCATCACATCAAAATGAGTTTATGAGAGATAAAAAGTGTATCTCATCACTTGGATATAAAATTTACATCAATAAGGATGTATGAGAACATATCCCAACATAAAAATATGTAAATTAAAAGACCCAATAATAGAAGTCTTTTAAAAAAAAGAGGAGGGTGAAAGGTTCCCTTACCGACTTGGGTATCTTTCAAAACATACAGCCCATGAAAGAAAGACAATAGGTAATTGATGTAAATACTCATAAACGAAAGTATATTACACAAAGAGTAGAATAATGGGCAGTACATACACCACTCAATGGAATTTGTGGTGAATGTAGCATAAATCTCACGGGAATAAAAGTGAGATGAAAAATCCCTTACGAAAACTCGGCAGCCTAACAGCGCCACATAAAACTTCCGAATATGGATTGATGAGATCAAATAGAGTATCCCATCATATTACAATAGAATTTACAGAAAGTGGAATATAAAAGAAAATCCCCCAACATTGCAAGTAGGAGTTTAAAAGAAGTGACATAAAGGAGAGTACTTAAAAAGAAAGAGAGAGGTTAGATCTCTTACGAAAGTTCGGCAGCCTAACGGCGCCACTCAAAACTTCCAAAATGGATTGATGAGAGAGAATAGGGTCTCTCATCTCATGAACATAAAATTTACAGTAAATGTAATATAAAATAACATCCCAATCATAAGAAAGATGAGCTTAAAATAAATGACATAAAAGAGTGTACTTAAAAGGAAAGAGAGTTGTAGGATCCCTTACCTCGGGTCCGACTTGACTCGATCGTTCTTTAATCTCCTGAATAATAAACTTGAGTTAATTTATACTTCCTTAAGAACCTTTTTCAAGTTCATTATTCCTTTTATATCACTTATTACCATGTCATAAACATTATGTAATCATTTAAGTTAATAATATTTGTTTTGCCGATATTTGGTTCTTAAGTCGAAAGTGGACTTCTTACAATTACATGTTGTTCGTGTGGTCAAAGGTTCTTTATATCCAGAATGAAATTCCTGATTTGGATATCATATATATCATATATATCCATAATATACATGTATTTATAATATTACATAATCATTTAGAGGTAAGAAATGAAATGCACCGTTCATGGAGATGGTAAGCCGTACGTACGCATGAACGCTACTTTCATTTCTATCTCATACTTTAATGGAAAGAAATAATGATGATATAGAGGTATATAATAATTCCAGTATAACATCATATATAATAACATTAAATCCATCCTTTATACGTCCCACATATGGCATTAACGAATCACATCACTTTGAGGGGGCGGTAGTCCGCACTTCCTAAAATGAAGATATCGCGTATACCCATAATGGAAGCCATAAAGGTAAGACAAAAAATGAAAAATACAGAAGAATAAGTAAAACATAAACATATTATATATCATATATAAAAATATTTACATCATAATGGCCACCTTTGAAGGTGTTAAATGAGTATTGAACAATCATCGTTTCGGGAGGCAGAATTTCGCCATCCACGGAAACCGTATGTTCTTTAACCATTTGATGTAGTTTTGTGAGAGTGTAGGTTGAATAAATATTATAACAACATACTAGTATATTGAAGATACTGGTGTTGTTACAAAATAAGTAAATAGAAAGAGTTTAGGGGGTTGGAGAATCAAAATAAAACAAATGAACATGAGAGAATGAATTACCTTTAAAAGTGTAACTCCTTTTGATTTGAGCCTAAAGGCTTCCTTTGAAAGGATTCTGCCCAAAGGGAATCCTCTAGGATGAGGAGAGGGATTTGGAGAGAGTAAATGGTCAGGGGTTTGCCGAGCCAAAGGCTTGAGGAGTGTGTGAAAAGAGGTAGAGGTGGGGGCCTTTTATAAGAGGAGAGGAGGGGCACTTTTGGAAAGTAAGGAAATATTACTTTATTTGAAAATGTGTTTCGGTTTTAAAAGGTCCCACATTGATATAATTCGTGGATAAGGTTATAAAGGTTCGAAATCCACCCATACAATAAGTTTTGGACATGTGTAGTTCATATATTTTACACTATCTTTCCATTTTATTTTAATCGTTAAATAATGATGTCATCACTGCATCATTATGATGTCATAAATAATTTAATTTATTTAATGTCTAAAAATTATAAAAAAAAATACTATGATGTAGGAAATCGTTTTATCTTTCCAATGAATATTTATAATCAAAAAGATGACTTGTATAACCCCACTTAAAAATTGTTTTAGTAAAACATATCATGTTTGTGTCAATTTTACTTTTACATTAAATAAAATGTTATTTATGTCATTTCCCAACCAAAATGTCTCCATGGGGTCCCCAAGTTGACCTATGGCTTGTCTTGGTCGGCCATGATACAACCAATAGGTGTAGGACAAGTGTCATGGTGTTTTCAAATTCTTATAATATCATTTTTACCTTAAACTACACTAATTACCTCTAATCGCGATTAAAAACTTAATAAGTTACTATTCACCAAAAAATTATTTTAATCTCATTGAACCACATTTTACTTCTTAATGACAACCATGTATATCGGATTTTTGAAAATCAAAACACAATGATGGCAAAATTTTATTTAAACGGAAAATCAGTTTTTATAAGTACCACTTAGTGGTTTCACTATTCATCAAAAATTGAAGTTTTTCAGAAAAATCTCAAAAATTCACCCTAAGCTATATTTGATATTCTGAATTCAAAAATGAAGTCCGTTTTACAAAATTCAAAACATATAAGTCACATTAATTAATTTAATAATTAATTCCCGCTGTCATGACAAATAGCGTGTTTTATGAAACAATAAGTATCAAAAGATTGACACTAGTTTAAGTCTGATTTCAAAGTGAAATTGATTCCAACGACCACTATTGGATTTAATGGTAAAAATATTTTATAATTTCACTTTAAAACCAATTCAAAATATAATCTAATCATATAAATAAATTAGATTAAAAAGTGGTTTTGAATTAAAATACAACATTTTACACTTCATTAAAAAAAATGAACTTTATCAGAAAGATACCAAAAATTTACACAAAGTAAATTTTGATGTCCCGATTCTTAATAAGAGTTTTATTTGGTCCAAAATAATGTTTAAGAGTGAACAAAACTATATTTAATGACGGTTCTCCATCAAAAGGTGATAAGTGAACCTTTAGTGAAAACTAGGGAAAATACGCCTAAAATTGAATTCTTTCCGTATTTTAAGCCTTTATCTTTTATTGTATAAATGTAAAAATATTTAAGAACATATATAATCATATTTTAGTTATTTCTATCCATTCCCGTCAATACAACGGCTACATATTAACTACCATTTAAAATAATATTATTTTATTATTAGAGTGCAACGTAAGATTCCCAAGAAACTCGTTGTTGCGTGTTGGGTACGCCATCGAGCATAGCTTCCCCTTTAAAGTCATTTCAATATTTTATTCACAAATATAGATAAATATGAAATGTCATATTCTTTATTTACCTGGGGTGTTACATTATCCCTATATGGTATCAGTTATGCAAACAAAATGAAAAAGTGTTAAACCCTTATATGTGTCAAGGTGGTCTATTAATGGTTCCATCTGTATATATTCAAGGTTATTCATCTATTCCCCATTAATGATTAGCAGCTTATATTTTGAATCCATATAACTAAGAATTCCAAATTTTACTACCATCTGAGGAGGCGATTAATATCTAGAGGATGAGATTGAACCATTATGAGGTGTCGTGCATATTCTAGGTATATCAAGAATCAAAAAAGAATATATTTTGTTTAATCTTTTTAGTTTAATATTTTGAGGAAAGGGAATATATGAGGTCACTTAGGCACCAGGTATTGAGCTCAAGACTCAGGGATGCATCCTCCATATCCTGTTTATGGCACGAATTAGAGTCATTGTAGTTCGATCACACCTTTAGGACTTACCCCAAGGCGGATTCCCTTGTATGGTGGTAGTAATATCATGCCACTAATTGAGTCTTACATTCATAGTTTTCCATATATGGTGGATATTTTTAATGTGAATGATATTATTATTGAAAATCCCTTAGCCCACGTGAGCCATGATCGGTGTGAGAGACATGGAGTTTCAAGTAATCAGTATCAATGAATATGGATGAGGTAATTATGCACTAGGTAGAACCTTATAGAGTGTTTTATATAGATCTTGGGCATGTTTAAGGCATCCAACATATCATGATTATGGTAGGAATCAGATTCATTATAGGTCAGTTACCCTCTCAATACACTGGTGGGTGAGGAAGGAGGATAAGACTATGGGAGATATTTGGTCCTAATGGTTATAATTTCTAATACATTGGGGTATTACACCAGGTTGTATTCCTATTTGATCTCATACCTTAGGATGGAATGATACGTATCCTAGTTGTAGTAGAAATCATATTTCTTGTAGTTTAGTTAAACTGTGGGTATGCCAAAATATATCCATAATATAAGGTTATCATGTCTTGATATGCCTAATTGAAATGACCTAATTATCTTCCTGACATGTCTTATTTTCAGATTAACATGTTTGAGGTTGTCGGACATGTCCTATTTTCATAGAGGACGTTTCCAATGACAATCTATTTATTCAATTGAATTTTTCAAAGGACTCCACATAATCTAAGTGGCATATTTGGATTCCATCATATGATCAAGGCCTACATGCCCTAAGGGTGTCACATGATCGTTTATTCCATGCATAGAGGGTGTCGTATGATTGGGATGACATATCTGGAGAACATTGGAAGACCTAGATGGAAAGCCCAAATTAATTTTCAAGACTTGGGTTGCATGCTCGGAGGGAATCGTGTGACTTATCCTGGTTGCCTGCCTGACATGTATGAGGATGTATGGACATGTATTAAGATAATTTCATGATCCAAGATGACATGTATGGGGGTGTCACATGACTTGGATGACATGTTCTGGTGACATCTCAAGACGTAGATGACATGCCCTGGTGTCACTACAAAATGTAGGCAACATGTCTGAAGTTCATCGTAGGATTTGGATGAAAATCTTGGATGACTTCACAATACTTGAGAGGAATTCCCAAAGGGTGTCGTGTGACTTTTTTTAACATGTACAAGGGACATCGCATGATCCAAATATCATGTTAAAGGAGAGTCACATGATTTGGTATACATGTCACGGTGCAGTCACATGATATGGGTTAGTCATACAAATCATGTAAATATTAGTGTATCCATCTTTTCATGTGTCTCCCATCATTTTTAGTCTTTATTCCATCCTTTATTGAATATTCTCTTTAGTTTTTTCTAGTTTTAGAAAAAAAATTGTTTCATGTGACCCAAACGATATGTGGGATCTTCTTTGCATGATCCAACTGATACATTGGAAGTATTTTGTGTGATCTATAAATTGCTCATTCAAATAACTTATGCATGTAGTTTGATCCCTTAATTAATTACCTAGAATTTACTTGGAAGAAGACATTTAAGATCGTGTGACTAGTTAGTCCAAGAAGTCTGATTGTGCACTCTCATGCATGATCAATCGATTTTTTTGTACTAAGGGGGAGGGAATTATAGGACTCATTTCCCTAGTTATATGATTCCATACACTATTCATAACTTGTGGATTTTAGAAATATTAGGTGAATGGATTTGGTTTCACGTTCTTCACATGATAATATTGTGGGTCATCTAAGGCATCGTGAGATAAGAGCAACCATGAGAATGTTCCACCATTTCCATTTTTAATGGACCTAGACTGATCAAATGAATTTTTCCTAACCACATGTACTTGTCAAAAAGCTTCTACAAGGTCCCTCTAACATGTCTAGGGGTATTCATGTGATCATGACACCTATGGAGAGGCTTTCATGTGATTTAATACTACTTATCTGAGGTCTTTCATGTGACTAAACTGGCTTGTCGAGGGGGATCTATGAGGTCATGTCATCATGTCTAAAGGCCTTTGCGAGACATTGTTTTCTTATCAAAGGGGGACTTGTGTGACTAGTGGTGATCACCCCGAGCATATGACCCCTTTCATGTGAAGGGGAATGTATTCTCTATTCATAAAAAACATCCATATTACCCATTTTTATTTCCTTCTTCATTTTATAAGTCTTGGGGATCTCACAAAGTTATGTGAGAAATTTCAAATATAATCACTCTTCTTGCCTTCAATGCATTGTGTGATTAATAAAGGGTCTTGCGATGGAACACAATCATTTTCATGGACATCCTCTCTACTTTTCTATAGAGTCGAAGGGGAAAAAAATAATCTAATGGACAGTTTAGATACCATTCGCATGAAGAAGGTGACATGCAAATAGGATTTTGCACAACAAGGTGGGTATGTCTCAAGGGGATTTGTGGGGTATTATAGACCTATTAATATTTCCACATGAATATCCATGACCGCATAAAGTCTCTACCTTATTCATATTTTTATCTTTTATTTTACATGTTTTTTGGATGATTTTCAGGAATATACCAGTTGAAAATTCATGTGACACGGAGGAACTCGCTTAGCATCCCTCACTCGATAACTAATTCATGTTTGGGTTCCTTTGCAAGAACAAGGGGGTTGGTCAAATGGAATCGACATCATCTCAAGTAGATCATGCATTTTGAAAGACCTATTCCCATGAACTTATGAAGTTTATATGATCATGAGTCCTTTTAATGTTATGTGATCTCTGTGTTTTGTCCAAATTCACTTCATTTTTTTCATAGAAAATAACACTCATGCTTCAGGTATTTCTTCCCTTGTAGATTTTTCAATTCCCTTTTGGTGGGTGTAAACAAATGACCCCCAACATAAGTGATATCCATAGGGACAAGGATTTAATTATGATGAAATTAAATGCTTGACTAATTCTTTAGATCTGTATCAAATCAGTTTCTTGGGTGGCATTTGGTCTTCTGGGTGACCCTTGGTATTCAATTGATTTCCCTATAAATAGAGGATAAGAGGGTAGATCATTTCACAAACTACCTCAACTCTCTAGAGACCTTTAGATCACTTTTTTCATGTGACTATTTTTAATCCCTCGTCACTAAATCTCGTTTACCAGACCTCCCTAAAATGGTTGTTCATGAAACCTGCTTCGCAAGACTGCTTCATGAGAACCATTTTTTGAGATCTATATTTTCCCATAACTTTATTGAGTCATCCATGAATCAAATTTTAGTGATTAATTGATCCATGTTCTAAGTCATTTTTTCTTATGGTTTTCTTGTAGGTTTCATAGTATCTGGTGGTTCAGACTCATGATCACTTAACCATCATGTGGATTGTGTGACCATGTTAGGGTCAAGAGAGAATGTGTATCAGGGAAGTTCATGATGTATAGAAACCTATAATTTTCTTAAATTACTATTACATACTTAAAAATATAAACAACATAATAGTATTACACATCGAGGATCCAATGGTTTAGTGTCTTGGGCAAACTGGGACCAAACATAACATTTACAACATCAAGCACAAACATTTATGTAATTCCTTCTTCTCTAGATTCTTATTGGAACTTTACCTATACTTATTACATGTAGTAACCTGAGGATATAAATCAAAAATGGGTGAGCTAAAATCCCAGTAAGAGGATATATAAGAACAATATAGCATGAGGTGAGCATAATCATAACATCATCATCAAAATCATGAGAGGAAACATTAATAAAAGACATGAAATTTGGAAATACATAAAAAATGAAACATCATGTCTTAGTGTTCATATACCACACATAGTTGTGAAAAAATATAACATCATATTCACACATAATTTCACTTTAACTCATGAGATTCATCACTTTACCCAATGCATTAGAGCACTGTATAATTCTGGGCGCACCTGTCACATCATAACATTCTCATTATCATGCATGAAACATAGAAAATATATCAAAAATGAACAAAAATAACCCATGGATAGTAATGGGTTTCATCTCATAAGAACACATTCATAAACTTTGTGTTCCCAAAAGAAATAGGAAATAACATACTTGATACAAGAACCATCAACCTTGAGTGAGAAGTAAAAGGTGTGTTTTTGAACAAAGATTTCTTTTAGAAAACATTTGTTTAAGAAAAACTCTAGTGGAAAACATTTATATCACATAAAAGGTAAGATAATTATGAATAAATTATTTTTATGGAGTGACCATACCAAAAATGGAGTGAAAGAGGGAGAAACTGAGGAAAGAAGGTTGGGTTTGAGAATTTCCCCTTACCTTGTAACTGAACGCTTTCTTCACTTTAATGTCCTATATAACCATATTAGATTAATTAATTAACCATTAAAGAACTTTTTTTATATGAATATTTTTTATTATGGTTTCATTAAGTTATTTTATGGGCCTTTTGATAAGTTATAAATCTTAAATTCATTGTTTGGGAATGTTTGTTTTTATAGTTTTCTTGAGCGGTTCCCGTGTTTCCATAAATGGAAGTTCATGTAAAACATGGATAAATATATAGAACTGATATTTCATGTTATAAATTATATTATAAGATTTTAAATGATCTTATAATTAATTATATTATATACCATGTGAATGAATCATTATATAAGAATTTAATGATGATCATTTGGGTTAATTTGGGCAGTTTTTCGACCACAACGAACTTGTTTTGTTTAATAATTTATTAATATGTTGATAAGTTAGATACAAAAAATTAAATAGGATATAATACATATAATATAATCTATTTAAACCATAAAAATGGTTTCATGACTAGATCTGAATGTGGTAAAGAAAATATTTCGTTTTTAAAGGTGATAAATTAACACCTCACGAACAACGTTTTCTTTTCAGAAATAAAAAGATGAGGAGAAGGGGATTGGATGATATATAATACCATTAGTATAATAACATTAAAATATATGTATGATACTATATTTAACATACCTATGTGGGGATATATTAAGAAAAGAACTTGAAATTGAAAGGAAATTAAGAGAGAGAGAGAGGGAGGAATTACCTCTTCAATCCTCCTCTTGATATCCTTCTTAAGGAACCTAGGCTTGGTCTTTTGAGGATAATAGAATCTCTTGGATGTGGGGGAGGGTATAGGTAAGATTTTTGGGTAGATTTTAGATAAGGATATAAGCTTTATAGGTGTTAGGTAATGAGGGTCTGAAGGGTGGTATTTATAGTGGAGAGGAGAGGGGTTTTCTCAATATAATATACATTAATTTGTTATTTCTCCACAAGACAAGTAATAGTGAGTACTACATGAATAATTAAAGTAATTTTATAATCTTAATCTGAACCATATGTTATTACATTATAATAAAATCACTCATGACTCTATAATTTATGAATTTAACTTATTTTGTAAATTATCATATTTCACTATTTATCATTAATTCAAGTATTTTAGAAAAATCCCAAAAATTCACCCTAACCATTTTTTGACGTGTAGAACCCAAAAATGAATTCAATTTTTAAAAAATAATTTTCTAAATATTATTAATTTAATTTTTAATTAAAATCATAATTTACTTGAAAAATACAGATTTTAAAATTAAAACTGATTTTATAATTCTTTCAAAAATTACAGAAGTTCTTATAAAATTATCTTAAAAATAGAATATGGAGAATTTTTAATTTATGAACATATTATTGTAAAATAATTTTCTTTTAAATTAAATAATTAATTATAATTAATTACTTATGACTTACAATAATACTAATACTTTTACTATGGTCAAATTGTCGCTTCTAAGATGCCTAAATTTTATTTAATCATTCATGTGTAAGGTTAATATTATTTTGGACAATTCAATAATCATAAGGGTCATATTACTATTCATAATGGTAGGTTAATATTCACCAAAAATTATGTTTGTCCTATCAGACTCCAAACATCTTACCGGTCACAACTATGTATGTCAGATTTTCAAAATTCAAAATATAGAAGTGGAAAAATTATGTTTAATGGTCACATATTATTTAGTATCATTATATGTAATTATGATTCATAATGTGATTATACTATAAGTCATAATTATAAGAATATAATTCCATTGATAAAACATTGAGGTGTTACATTTTGTGTAGATATAACTTGTGATTCATGTACTACACAAGGCCTTTATGGGTCACACAGTTCACGAGAATGGTATCAGTTCATGAGATCATTAATCCCTTCATGGTTCATGTGATCTGCATGATGTCTCTAGAGTTATGAATTTTTTTTTTGAATGGATTTATCTCTTTCCAGACATATGTTTTTGTCCTTTTTATATATGGATTCCATATCTATCTAAAGTTCTTCCAAAATGGTTATATAGAGATCCATGATCTCTAGGAACCATAACAAAGAACTGCAATATCTTTTATGTTTTTCCAATGAGGTTCTGAAGAGGTTTCTCCCATTCGAACTCTAGAGATTCCCCTTATTGCATTGGCTTCCCTTATATGGATTATGATTGTTGTATGATGTTACCATTCCTTCGATTGGTTATAATCAACCACCATTATGGTTATAATCATACCTGTATTATGTTCAAGCAACGATTTTTGAAGGAATTTAGTTGGTCATGGTATGGTCCAAGGGGTTATTCTATGTGCTAGTGAACTCCCCCTGTAGCCCAAATGGTTATAATTTTTTCCACAAGTTGATCAATCACATCTATTCAAGCATATATTTCTATTACTTGAATGATTTGATAAGTGTTTAGAGCTCAAAATGGGACTTATGGCTAGGTGTAATTTTCTCTGATGAATGGTCATGTCCATTATGGGTTTGGAAAAGTTGCTTATAATTTTCAGATCATCTTTACGCCATTCACCTATAAATAGAAGTGTGGATTTTTTTTAGTTTATCGTTTATCACCATTTGGAGCTACTCAATGATCACATTATTCATTGGTGTTCTAACACTAAATCCTTATATTTTTCCCATGTAGAAGTAGGAATCAACCTTTGGGATATCTAATGACTAGGTAGAGTATCTCCTCTTGAGGAGATGTATAAATAATTTCTTCCTATCGTGGACATTTAAGATGACCCTACACAAACTTAAGTCTTAGATAGGGAGATTATTGACATTATGAAAGTGAAATTAAGGAATTATAATAATATACTCTCTCTTATTTCCTTTAAGTACTGGATCAAAATCGTTATTTGGAATATTGGGGCTCAGCCGACTGATATATTCCCTCACTGGTGTCCTTCTCAGAAGGTCTATGATAGTATGGGCTCCTACTAGGAAATCCTATAAGTTGTAAAATATACTTTATGGGGATTCCAAGTTAGGATAGGGATATCCCCAAACCATAGTTTGATGGTTTTTATGTCCATGTTCTTGAAAGGGTGGCTTCTCCCGGTTGGGGATGCACGCTCGGGAATATGAGTTACATGCTGGTGATGGAAGCTCAGATTTAATAGGTATGGAATCTTAATATATTTGTAAAGAATATTGTATGCCTCTAATTTCTCTTGGGCCAAATCCAACAAGGTAAAATCCCTTATAGGATTGGTGTTCCTTTACAGTTATTATTTGGTTAGATATGGGAGCATTTTCACTACTAAAAATATCACAACACCATATGGATCCCTCATTCCTTGTTTCACTCTATATTGTTGAACATTTTCGAGCCTGAGGAAATTCGGTTAGGCCCAGATGAGGTTTCTGACATACAGAGTAGGTCTGATCATTTCATCTTTATGACTTATCCTATGTTGTTCAGGATAATTTTTTATAATTCTAGTGTATCTCTTGATGAGCTTTCATAAAAAAACTATCTTTGGGATGGGGTTATTGTAGCTGGTATGGATAGGATGATTATTTTTTAACCACATACCCCTTACTGGTTCACCCACTAATTTGGTTTAATTCAAATTTCTTCTCCTCTCCCTTCAACTGGTATGCAAGAAGAATGACATTTTGGGATTATCTACCAAATTTGGCTAATATTAGCATGCAAGGACACAAACTCTGATATTATATTTCCACCTATTATCACCCCCATATTTTTTCCTTATGATTATTCCAAGTAATTGGTGTAATCTTATTAGGTTTGTTTGCTAGATAGGTTGGTTCGTCAGGTGGACATACCTTGTTCTTCCCTGACCCTCATATATATAGCAATGAAGGAGTTGATTTGAGACTAAGGCGATCCTTCAAGGATGAATCCACATCCTAGTGGATACCATCCCATTAGTGAGTCATTATTTTTTGAGGAAGATGTAAATTCTCTATGAATGAATTCTGGTTCATCCTTTTAGATAAGAACACATGTGCATTCCTCTCTCACTTTTGTTTTTGCTCGGCCAATTTTCCCCCTTCTGATGTATCTACTTCAATAGTTTCAGAGGATTTTACATGGTGTAGGATGATCTGAAATAATATTCATACCTTTATCACTGAGAATCCCTTAGAAACATTTCTTTATTAAGAATAATTTCATTTTCGGTTCATTCACTATGTGGGGGTGGAAAGCTTTGATTTCCAATCGTTATATGAAATCATGTGACAAATCATCCTGACACAGAAATAATTGGCTACAATAAAGAGGTTCTTGTGATATTTTTATGATGGGACACCCCTAGTTGGACTAATGAGGTAATATTTGGAGGAATTAGTACAGATCTGGCAGATAATATTTGAGCTACATGCCCAAATGGATGCATTGACTACATAGATAGCAACACATGAGGAGATCATAGCTCACTCAAAGTTGGATATTTCGGTGTCATCATCCTCAATAATAAATAATTAAAAATATTTGAGGATTTTTATTCACTTATTGAGACTTCTTTCCCTTAGACAGCCATAGAATCAGTGGGGCGGGCATTGCTTCGGCCCTCAATCAAAACTTCTCATAAAATTATTTCTGATTTAGATATCTCATACAATCAAATCTTATTGTATTTTAATCATCAATGTTTTTTTTTGATTTAATCCTCAGTGAGGCTCTAAAATGTGGATATCCCTCATTTTCATGATATCATTAAATAGATTTTCTGAACTTTATATGTTGTTGTCCAATTTTATTCTATTCATGATGTGTGTGATCTTTTGTTGATATGATGTTGCATGAATCATCAATAATAACCATCATTCATATAATATCAAGTAAACTTGAATGCCTATATTTCAATGTTTAAACCATAAACTATTTTTCTTGAGAAATTCTCATGAATTCCAAACAACATAAGATTCCTCAATGATGTATCTTCTCTAGTTATATTGAGCTTACCTGATTCACAAAAGGATAATTTGTGTGGAATATATGTCTTAAAGGGAGATTGATCTATCTTTAGTTGAGGTTAGTGGACTTATAATGCATAAATTGATTTTTTTCTAATTCCATATAGTGTTCCCCAAAAGTCTTGTATCACTTTCTTCATCTTTCCCTAATATTTTCCTAAGATTCATGTAGGGTAAATCTTAGTGTCCATAGACTTTTCATTTTCTTAGGATTCTTTCTTATATTTTTTCAACCTGGTGAGCATTGTGTCTCTTTTCAGTCTTAAAAACTAGACAATCATTGCGATGTAGTTCAGTGTTTTCTATCTTAAAACTTCTACTGCTAGTATTTTAGAGTCTTTTAGATCATGTTTTATACTATTGGTAGTACATAATTCATGAAGTAATAATCTATGTTCTTTTTAACATCATATAGTTATGACATATTCGGTGTGGTTTAATAACATGAGGTAAGGATTTCTACCATGCATTTTAACATCATTCGGTGAGGAAATTTTCCTTGAATTTTAGTGTCATGTTCTAAGGAAATTTTTCCTGAATTTTAATATCATGTTGTGATGAAATTATTTATGAATATAGAATATGGGGAAGATATTCCAAGTATAACACAAAACAACCTAAGGTGATGAGTGCCACTATAGTGTTTCTAGGGCTCATGAGGATTGGAGTTCCTTTATTGTAATGAGGATATTCCTCTAACTAGTAAATCAAATCCCTTACATGTTTATATCATGGTCAAAAAAATATTATTCCACTCTTTTTCAAGGGAAATGAATGATTTTATGGGGATAGTATGGTTTAGGGTAAAATACTAGGGAAGTAATTTTCACCTGGATAGTTAGAATATGGGTTGAGTAAGGCATAACCCAAATGTTTGAGTCAATGCATATGTAATGTGGTAGAAAAATCGAGGATGACCCAAAACACCCTAAGGTGATGATTTCCTCTATGGAACTAACAAGGCTCATGAGGATTGAGTTCCTTTCCTACAATGAGGATATGCCTTTATTTGGTGGGTTAAATCCCTTATGTGTCGATATCATGGTTAAGAGAAGATGATCACCACTCCTTTCTAGGGGATATAGAATATTTATGAAGACTCAAACATCTAGATGATGAAGTGGGTTATAGAGAAAAAGACTATCTAGGAAGGTTTTTTCCACCCTAGGGTAGTTTATATTTTTATGGGGAGGCTTGGTTCCTATTCCATGTGGTATAAATTCATCGGGTGTAGGTTATAAAATGGTTCAATAATGGAGTGCCCTATTCCTTTGTTGAGAAAGGGTACAAAAAATAGTGATGTAACATCAAGGATATCAAATCCTCTTGAATTTTTTGGTTACAAGGACTATAAATCATGTTCTAAAGTTCCCTGGTCCTGGGTATTTATGTGGAAAAATCATACCGGGGATGACCTAAAACACTCTAAGGTGTTGAGTTATACCATGGTTATGTCAAGGATCACAAGGATCAAAATACCCTCTTTGAAAGTTATGATACATTTGGTTTATGACTGTAGGCACATATGTAGGAGCCATATGAATACATGCATAGTACAAAAAAGGGTATCATAAATCCAGGAATCCTTTTCCAAGGGCCATAGAAGTTTTATGGTGATTTGACGCACTGAAATCATGAAGTGTTATTAGTTGAGAATTTAATTTTCAATAAGGGCCCTAGAACCCTAAAATTTGTGTCACCACCTAGTGAACACGTTATCATAGTGAGGAGATGTGACAAATCATTACTCTAATGTTTTTCTAGACTAGGGGATCTAGAGAGCATGGATTGACTTTCACTAGGGTCACAAATCGGGCCCTATGAGCTTTATTCCTCATTCTATTACACT
The DNA here is from genome assembly GCA_963277665.1 of Viscum album. Classification (NCBI taxonomy): domain Eukaryota; kingdom Viridiplantae; phylum Streptophyta; class Magnoliopsida; order Santalales; family Viscaceae; genus Viscum; species Viscum album. The sequence continues at coordinate 183,732,972 of OY728143.1, forward strand.
CCAATTTTTTTCTAAACTCTGTAGATGAATATTTTAGTGAGAGGAGACATGAAATTTGGTCAGGCTACCCTTTACAATTTCTCAAATTGAAATTTTTTTTTCTATTTAACTAGTAGTTTAGGGTCCTGAAATTTGGACCATAAAAGACTAATGTTTAGGGTCCTACAGATTTGACCAAAGTGTAGGTAGTTTAATTTCATGATTTACATGGACCTAGTATGAGGTAAATGTTACATACCTGCCTAATTAGCATACTCTGTGTCAAGGGTACTCCAACATACTTTTTAGTGGGGGATGAAAATATATTAAATCATGGATCAATTTTATCAGTTCGTGAATAGTGATATGGGACAATCATGTCAGGGATAACCCAAAAAACTATAAGATGTTGAGTTCTTCCTTGGTGACATAAGGGTTTAAAATTATCAAACATCTATTTTATCAAGTTTTCTTCTTTTGGATGATGACCATAGGTGCATATGGAGGAACCAGAGGAAAGAATGCATATTCAAACAAAGGGTTCCTTAAATCCAGGTATCCTTTCCCAAGGACCATGAATGGTGAGAGGAAATATGATTCACTTGAGGCATGAAGTTTTATTTATGGTTTGAGGTTCTTAAAATATGATTAGAGAACCCCATTATTTTGAAGACTGGGGTTAGGATATTTTTATCCTTTTATAAGGAATAATGATTTTTGATGACCTACACCTTTTAATATCATGTAGTGGGGGCTTATTTGTTGTGCAGTTTTGATTTCATGTGATCAATATATTTTCCTTGTAGTTTAACATCATGTGTTAAGGACATGAAAAAGTTCTTTGTGTAGTTCTAACTCATACACAGGGAGGGGATACATTTTTTTGTTGCAGTTGGATCCAATATTGGAGATTCGGGCATCACTATATATCCTATGGTAACATGAATCAATTTATAAGTATTTATTTAATGGTAAAATATACATAAAGGTCTTACCCATACATATAGGGGGATTTTTTCCCATTTATTATTATATATGTACCAAGTATTGGAGATCCTAGAGTCACTATATATCCTGTGATGAAATGAATCAAGCCACAAGTAGTTCTTGAATAGGAAAATATCCATGCAGGTCTGAACCATACATAGAGAGGGAAATTGTTCCCATTTATTATTATAAATATACCAAGTAATGGAGATCTAGTTGTCACTATGTATATGGTGATGACATTAATCAATCCACATATAGTTCTTGAAAGGGAAACTCTCTACGCAGGTCTAGCCCATACATAGAGGGGAGGAATTGTTCCATTTATTGGTGTAGTTGGACCCAATATTAGAGATCTGGGCATCACTACATATCCTATGATGACAAGAATCATTCCACACATAGTTCTTGAATGGATTCCTGGTGTAATACCAACACCAATAATGGTGGTCCTCTCGGGCGAATTTTGTGGCAATGCGAAATTTTATGTCGTGTTAGGGACATCAACCATGTAGTTTGACATCATGTGGTAAGGAATTGTGTTGTGTATTTTTAATTTAATTCATATAGGACCATGTTATCCCTATCATGAACTCACATTTCTCATTCATTCAATAAATCCTTCACCAAAATTCTAAATCCCAAGTGAGCTATGCTTGGTGTGAGAAACAAGGAACGAAAAAGGGTTCTCTTAACACACATTGATAGTTCAAGGAAAGAACATGGGAATTGTGTCTCATAATGGGGTAGGGCCAAGATATAGGATATAGTAATACCTACATATCTCCTTGTTATGATAATCAATCCATACATAGTTATGGAAAAAAACCATGTAATTTAGCGTCATGTGATAAGGACATCAGTCATGCATTATAATGTCATCCGGTAAAGATGAGGGTGATTGATGTGAAAAAGAATTCTTCATACCTGGATCTAATGATAGAGATTTTGTAATAATTGTTTATCCTATAATTATAGTAATCAATCCACATTTAGTTCTCGTATGGGATATTTCCTATACAGATCAGGCTCACAAAAAGTTGAGGGGGCACTTCATTTTTTTCTTTTGCACAGATCTTTCTCATGTGTGATGAATTGTTTTTGAGATGATGAATCTAGTGTATTTTAATTTCATGCAGTAAGTAAATCTCCCATTGTGTTTAATTTCATGAATTGAGGATGTGATATGTTCTACATCTTAACATATTTCTTGAAGGACCTCTTTCATACAGTTTAACATCTTGTGGTCAAGATGACTTCTATATAATTTAACGTCATGAGGTTCGGATGACTTCGGTATAGTTTAACATCAAGAGTTATGGAATAATTCCATATAGTTTAATGTAATGTGTTTATGATGAGAATAATTATCGATGGTATCTATACAAAGTATTTCTTAAGAAACTGCACATTGATAGGGGGTGTGACGCGTTCCTCGTCTATTATGGTCAATGGGTATGCTCCATTTTTATAGACCTTCTGTATGATATATGTCCCTTCCCATTTGGGATCTATTTTTTGAGGTTTTTTTGGGTATAATAAGGGTCCTAATAGCCAATACTATTTCTCCTTGAAGTAATGAATGGTGGCTGACCTTTTTATTGAATGTCTATGCAATCATGTTTTGATGGACTTCGAGGTTTTTTAGTGTACACAACTTTTTCTCATCAAGTCATTCCAGTTCTTCCAAATACTTTTGTGACCAGTCAACATATAATAGTTTTCCAAATATGGATATTTTAAGTGATGGAAATTGGAATTCAATGGCTAAAACTTCCTCGGTTCCATACCCCAAATAATTCAATGTTTCTTGCATAGCAGTATGAGTGGTGTTATAGTAAGCCCATAAAACATGGAGGTGTTTGTATAGCCCATACATCTTGTCCTTATTCACCATATTTTGAAAAATATTTTATATTGTCTTATTAAAAACCTATATTTTTTTCATTTTCCACTACATTATAGTGATATGAATGGATGGAATCAATGTTTTACTCCTGGTACAATTTCATCAGCTCTGTAGAACAGAAGTTGATGTCGTTGTCTTTCAATATTTTGTGTGGCACTCTGAATCTGGTGATTATAATTTAATTCATGAATTGGATGGTATTATTCATTCCAAATTTCTTTATGGGTATTTCCTTAGAGAATTTGGAAAATAAATTGGTAGCGGTAAGTATGTACTTAAAGTTCTTGGCTATGGATGGGGGATATGGCCCCACAACATGCATTCCCTATAAAACAAACAACTAAGGATATTTAGTTGTATGTGGAAATTCTGGGTACTAATAGATGAATTTTTCATGAATCTAATATGCATGAAATCTCTTGGTGAATTATATACAGTCTTAAATCATGGTTTGTTAGTAGTAAACTAGCCTCCTAATTTGGTGGGAGAGCCTGGTCCTAGACTGATGAGTGTTGCATAAGCCTATATGTAATTCTTCCATGATTGTGAGAGTATCACTTTCTTCTATCCATATAAGGATGATTTCATCAAAGCTTCACTTTTATAGGGATTTTTTCTCATTTTTTCCAATTATGGAGGGTAAATTTTTCTTCTTGGAACCAAATTTATTCCCTTTTAGCTAGGTTTTTTATGAGGATACTATGTTGTAGATAATCAATTATTTGATCCATCCATCCAGGGGTGGATACTATCTCATCGTGATCTTGGGAGGTTTTGATTTGATTTATTTCCTCTATGTCATATTTTATGACTGATGAGACCATCCTTCAATGCATGATGTGGAATATTACTTCTTCCTAATCAGGGTTGGCCAAAATTGTGGTTTCATTAGCTAGTGCATTGGTGTAATAATTCTATGATTGAGGGACGTGATGTAATTTTTTTTCAAAAGGGACCTCCACCATTAGTCCTCTAACGTGGAATATTCTTCATTGATGTTTTTTTCTATAATTCTGAATCTTCTTTGATGTCTAGGTAGGCTATTTTTAGTTGTAGGGATACTTCCAAGCCATCAATGAGGGATTGATATTCATCCTCATTATTCATGAATCCTTTGGATATTGATAAAGAGTGGGTCAAAATTCATTTGTTTTTAAAAATAAATATAATCCATAGAACAATGCGATTGAGTTCTGGATTTCACCATCACTTTCTAATCGGACTTTGGGAGGAACTATCAAAATAAATCTCTTATTCCTGGGGAGTTTCATGGGTATAGAAAACCTCCTCATCTAGAAGTTTTGTGCCCACTAGTATAGTTTTTAGGGTCGTTTTTTTCACAAGAAAATCACTGAGGGCTTATCCTTTTATTGCCATCTCTGAAATAAATTGGATATCATATTGTTTCAAAATGTCCTCCCATTAGACCAAACACCCAGTCTGCATAGGATAGCCAAATATGTACCTGATTGGGTCAATATGAGAGACTAGGTGGAATTTGTGGGGATGTAAGTAATGCCTCATCTTTTTCACCGCAAATATGATTGCAAGGAAAATTCTTCTCAATAATAGAATATTGGGTCTTAGTACCTACCATTTTTTAGCTGAGGTAGTAGAGACTGTTCTCACTCCCTGTATCATTTTTTGTGTGAGTAGAGCACCAAGTGATCATTCCATGGAGGCCACTTATAAGACGAGTGTATTACCTTCCACTGGAGGCATTAGGACTGGTGGGTGAAGTCTATACTTATTAAGACTCTCAAAGGATTCTTCAAAGTCCTTATCCCATTGGTAGATGATTCCATTCTTCATTAGCTTAGTGAAGGGAATATATTTTTTGGAAAGGTTGGTTGTGAAGTGCCAAATGTAGGTGAGGTTCCCTTAGATCCCTCTCAGTACTTTAAAATATTGAGGGGGTGACTTTCTAGGATCACACTAGTATTTTTTAGGTTTAACCTAATGCCATAGTGTCAGACCAAAAATACAAGGAACTTACCTAATGTTACCTGAAAAGATAATTTCAGTAGATTCATCTTCATACTGTTCTTTCACAACTTGTTGAATACTATTTGAAGATCCGTTAAATGATCAGACCAATTTTATATTTGACAACCAGTTCATCTAAATAACATTCTACTATTCGTCTCAATATGGGTTTAACGATACGATACATTTCACATTGATAATTAGAGTCAGTAGCATTTAACCTAAATGGAATAAACTAATAGAAAAAGATCCACCGGGGTACTATGAAGGAAGTGGATTACTCATCCTTAAGGTCCATATTTATCTAATTGTACCATGATTACCCATCCATGAAAGAAATGGATTGGAATATAGAAGTTTCATTGATCGATTTATCTGTGATCATCATTGGGAAATAATCCCTTAGGAAATGTCAATTAAGGTCTCTGAAATCAATGGAGACCCTAATCTACCCATTATTTTTCTTGACAAGGATAATGTTTGGGAGCCAACTTAAGTATTTCACCTCCTAGGAAAAGAACTGGCTTGGATCAATTTCTAAACTTCTTAATGTACATTAGTAACATGGGATGGGTCAATCCTCTAGTCTTCCTTCTTCTAACCGCGATGTTCATTGGGTAAGCCTAATTGGTGTGTGTCCACTTCTAGGTTTAGTATAGGAATTTTTTTATAATTACAATTGAACTCTGTTGATGCTTCTTTCCGTCACCAAGTCCAACAAATGGAAAAGGGGAATACCTTAAGCACAAAGACGATCACCCTTTAAAGAACATCAAAACAATTGACGAAGGCATGGACTAGGAGCCCATTTTGAGTGAGGCGCACAAGTTACTTGCACACCGTGCAAGTCACTTGCACGCCACCTATGGGTCGCGCAAGTCACTTGCATGCCCTATTTGGTTTTTCTCCCAAGGTGCAAGGTGGCCTATAAATAGCCCCTGTGGGTCCCCATTTCAAGGATAGATTTTCCAGAATTCAAATTCAAGATCTGGTCGCCCATGTCTTCAACTCAACTCTTCTGAAAGCTTCTAAGGTAACTTTTTACCTACAATGGAATACTTGAAGGAGTGGGATAAGGACTAAGTGTTTAGAATTCATCAACACTTGCGTGCATAAGTGTCCATACTTCCTTAAAAATGGAAACACTTGCGCGCTGCCCTACCCTTTCGATGAAACTTGTGCGCTTCCCTTTTGGAAATATCTTAGGATAATACTAAAGGCTTGAGTTAAGTCTTGCCCAAGTATTACCCTACAAATTTTTCGTCGCCCAGGTGAACCCATATCGTGCAAGTGCACCTGCGCGGCCAAGACTTTCACGCCAAATGACTTACGCGACCTAAACTTATGCACCAACTTCATTTGTGTTCCTCTCTCCCATTCACCTCTCCTCTTTAAGATATTAGCCCTCAAACCCCTTTTCAAATCCATTTATGGCATGGTTCCTTTGTTGTCTTCCTTATCTGAAAGGAATTATTTGATAACCTCTCCAAAAACCTCATGACGTACAAACTTTATGTCACTACAATTAGAGGTTTCCTCCATATAACCTCATCCTTTAAGATGAGAAGATCTTTTGATTTAGGGCATCCTCCTCAAGAGTAAGCCCCAAGTCCCCTTAACCTGGGCGTCCTTCTCATGAGTAAGCCCCAGTCATAGTTTTCTTTAACATTGGGCATCCTCCTCCGGAGTAATCCCCAATCTTAATTTATTTTGGTTTGGGCCTCCTTCTCAGGAATAAGCCCCAATCTTAAGTTCCCTTGGTTCGGACCTCCTTCTCAGGAATAAGCCCCAATCATAATTCCTTTAATTTGGGCCTCTTTCTTACGAGTAAGTCCCAAGTTATAAGTCCCCTTTAATTTGGGCATCCTCTTTAAGAGTAATCCCTAGGTTAAACTCCAAAACTCTATAAAGTACAAATACCTTTATGGAACTTTCTCTTGGGCTTCTTTCCTGAAGTAAGTCCTGATCTTCATCTACTTGGGTATTCATACATATGTAATCCTAGCATCATTTCTTGTGACTGCATCTTTTTCATGTCACAATCATTAGGTTTACTGATACTTCTTGTTTCTCACACCGAGCATGAATCACATGATATTAGAGTGTAAAAGTAATCACGACATCTCTTTTTGGGCCATTAACCCGGCATAACCCCCATATTTCTTCACCCGAACTACGTGGACTTTGATCTATGCCTTAAAATTAGAGTACGTAGGAATCCTTTCTAAGGTTCAACCCCATCTTTCATTAATTATCTTCTGTCCCATATGAAGTTAAACTATATCCTTTTTATCAAACTATGTGGGTTCTGATTCCTTTTTAATGAGGATACGTAGGTAGACCATCTGTGGGTACGATCCCAAATCTGAAATAATCCTTGTCTTTCTGAATGACAATAAACTTCAAGTGCCTCACTGAGTGGCTTTAAAACCAGTATGGTCATCATAATGACCAAGAGATTTATATATAATGTATTGAAGGATACCATTGACTAAGAATCTCTAATACATACTGATGATTCTCCATTAATGAAGAACCTAAAATATATATAAAAGATTCTCTAAATACCATACATATCAATCATCGATTGATAAATATAAAGGAAAACTCATTTTCATGCTTGGTGAATTAATAAGGATTCGTGAACATAACTTAAATCTATAAGAGAGTCCCAGAGTAGGCAATAATTCCCCCCAAAAAAGGTGTGATGAGCCTGACCTCCCATCCTCTCAACCAATGAAAAATTTTAAGCATCATTGTTCCACAACTAATGAGAACCTACCTTTGGAAAGTAGGTCCAAATGGATATAGAATCATTGTATTTTTCTGGTTCTATGAATAAACTTGTTAGAAACCGATTGGAAAGTTTGAACCTTAAACAAACAAGTTCATCCCCATTTCTGGATGAAACAAACTCATATTGATATTTCTTTAGAATTTCGATATACATCTCTTGATCTTCTATAGGCATGGGGACACTAATCAATGTAGGTAAAGGGTATTATTTTTTTCTCATGTTTATTGGCCTAATCTCATCAATGGTGGTGTATATGCCTTCCTCAAATGTAGGAGGATAATTATATAGTTCCTTCTCTTCTTATTCCACCTCTGAGCATTCCTACAAACCCTTTAGAATCAAAAAAAAAAAATTCACCCAATGATGATACAAAATTCCGAATATGATGATTCTCCCCACCATAAGGATTTTTTCCACTAAAATTATTTAAGGATATTGGTTGATTAATATGATAGAAGAAAAATTATAACTATGGGGGAAAATACCACCCCTTATAGACCAATGAACACAAAACATCAAGAAGCTCCAAATAAACAACTTCCATTGATGGAAAATGGAATATATTCTATCAAAATCAATAATGAAACTAATATTACAAGACAAAAATATCCAAGTGGACACTATAAAAATAAATCTTCCAATAAACTAGAAAACTGATTTAGGCATTTTCAAGAAAATCCCTTGAGTAAATTCACCAAGAGGACCACCATAATAATAAAGGATGAAAACACCATAATAGATCCACGATAAGCGATCAAAATTCCAAACATTGGGACAAATCCAAAAGCACCTACTCTCATAACCTCTGATACTACATTGAAACAAGAGTCCATAAAATATCACCATTTCAAGTGAAGTCATACTAAAGATAACTTATTATAAAAATTAAGAATAGCTTGAAATTGGTGAAGTAGATACATGTTCAGAACATAGGTCATGTGGGGGAAACCAGGGAATACATTCCTGGAATTTGGGTATTGGAAAATCAAATCAAAACATTATATCATCAAAGACGCTACCCCATGGTTACCCCATTTAACATGATGTGATTTTTTGAAATACATTATTTCTGAATAAATTTTACTTTTTTATATTTTTTGTTACATACAACAGTGATTTTAGATTACATTACACATAACACTGAGTTTCAATTATATTACATGCAACACTGATTTTAGTCAGCATTATATCCAACATGAAGTTTAAAAAAATATTACATACTATTAAAATATTATTATTTAATAATATTTGTATCACCTAGCTATTGGAATGGTGAGTTTGAACAAGATTAACTTAATTATGAAAATATTTTGTTTACACATTTTTTTTCATGGGGATGATAGAGGTTTAGTTAAGCTAGATGGTTTATTATGTGGGTTTTGATGTTTGTGAAATAATTCATGTCAGGTTCACCATTTTTGTTTCATTGGAATGAGATAAGTTCAGATGCACCCAATGGTTGATTTTGGGGGTTTTGATGTATGTGAAATCATTCATGTCGGGTTCACTATTTTGGTCTTATTTAGAAACTCCCAATAGCTCCCACGTCCATAACTGAGTATAGAATTGCTTTCTAATGGAAGGCGGTCCCTTGGGGTTTTAGACACAATAGTGCTTATGGACTCACATTGGTCAAGAGGATGTGAGGTCAAGCACATCACACCCTTTCGGAGGGAATTTTTTCCTACTCTGAGACTATCTTATAGATTTAATATATGATCTTGAATCTCTTCCCAAACTCGATGTGGGACTAGTTACCTTAACAAAATGATCAAGTGTTAAACAATTATATGTTTCAATGGGGATATATTAATGGTTCCATCTATATGTGTCCAAGGTTATTCATATTTTTCTGATTAATGGGTAGCTACTTATATTTTGGATCCATATAACAGTTTACTCCTATGTTTACTTCCATGTGGGGAGGCAATTAATATCTCAATAATGGGATTGAAACTTTATGAGGTGTCCTATGTATCCCATCTATATAAGGAATCAAATCCCATATATTTTGTTGAACCCATGTAGTTTAACATCATGTGGAAAGGATGTATATAAGGGAATATAGGAAATGGGTATTGATATCAATCCTTAGGGAGGAATCCTACATAACCTAGTTAAAGTAGTAATTAGAGTCATAATAGTTTAATCATTTCCTTGAGACTTACCCTGTTGTGGATTCCCTTGCATAGGCACAGTCATATCATTCCACTAAGTAGATTACACACTGATTTTTTTTCTAGATGGAAGATATTCATGATGCAAGTGATATTATTATTTCAAATCCCTAATCCCACGGGATCCATGCTTGGTGTGAGAAACAAGAGATAATAATTAATCAGTCTTAATGCAAATATATGTGGGACTTATGAAATAGGGTGGCCCTTATAGGGTGATTTATATAGAACTCATGCCTTAGGAAGGCATCATATGTATCCTGATTGTGGCAGAAATCAGAGTCATTGTAGTTCAGTTACCCTCTCAATTTGTTAGTGGGTGAGGAAGGAGGATAAGCCCATGGGATATATTGGGTACCCATAGTTAGAATTCTGTATAGCTAAGGGGAATTAAACCAAGGTGAATTCTTATTTGAGCTTGGGCCTTAAGAATGCGCCCTATATATCCTGGTTATAATAGGAATCATTATTATCATAGTTCAATTCAACCAGGGTTATGCACAAATATATCCATAAGAAAAGTTTATCATATACTAGGATGTCTACTTGACACAGCCTGATTGTATGAATGGAATATCTAATTGTCTGACTTAAATGTTTTAGAATGTATGTATATTTCCTTTTTTAATAGTAGACATGTCCAAAGATAGTCGCATGATTCAGTTGAGTTTCCTGAATAGTGCTGAATAATCTAAATGGAATGTATACTGTCTATCATATAATCAAGGATGGCATGCCCTAAGGGTGTCAATTGATCAAGGCCGCTATTCCTGGACGGTGTCATATGACTAGGTTAACATATCTGGAATACATCACAAGACCTAGATGGAAAGCCTATAGGACTTTGTAAGACTTGGGTGGCATGCCCAGAGGGCTTCATGTCACTTTTCCCAGTTGTTTACCTGACATGTCTGGGGATGTTTAGACATGTCCCAAGAAGATATCATGATATATAATGACTTGTATGAGGAGATTTTCATGACCTTTATGACTTGTCCTGGTGACATCATGAGACCTAGTGGACATTTCCTAGTGTCACTACATAACTTGGGAAATATGTTTTGAGGTCATCATAAGATTTGGATGCAAAGTACAGAGGATTTAAAAATACTTACATGGAATGACCGAAGGGTTTTGTGTGATTTTCTCTAACATTTCCAAGGGATATCACCTGATTCAAACAGTATGTTGAGGTAGCGTCACATGATTTTAGAGACATGTCCCAATGTTGTCACATGATCTGGGATGGTCATATGAAGCACATGAAGATCAACATATCTATCTTTTCATAAGTATCCTATATTTTTTGGTATTTATTCAAGAATTTATTGCACATGTGCCTCAAGTTTTTCTAGTGTTATCTTAATTTAGGTTTCACATGACCCAACCGACATGCGGGACCTCCTTCTCATGATCCATCTAATACGCGATAAGTCCTTTATGAGATATATAGTGTGGTCATGCAAAGAACCTATACATGTCGTTTGATCCCTTAATTCATTCCATAGATTTTACCTGGATGAATAAATTTGTGATTACAAGACTAGTCACTTCGAGAAGTCCGATTATGCACTCCTGTGTGTGATCGATCACTTTTTTTACTAGGGGGGATTTATAGGCCTCCCTTCCTTGTCTATACACCTTCTTGCATAGCACGTATCTCATATATTTGAGTTGGAGTGTGTGGTGTTCTTTGGTGTCATTTTCATCACATAATCCTATTTTGAGTTATCCATGACACCCCAAGATGATAGCTTCTACAAGAATGTTCCACCATTTCCATTTTTAATGGACCCTGATTGATAAAATGGGTTTATACTAAACATTTTGACATGTCAAAGAGCTTAAAAATGCCAGAATGACATGTCTATGGGTATTCACGATATTAAGAGGCATGTGGAGAGTTTTTTTGTGATCAAATACTACTTATCCAGTGTATTTCATGATACTAAATAATCTTGTTGAAGGGGCTCCATGAGATCAGGTAGGTATATCTAAATGCCTTTTTAATATCATGATGGTTTGTTGAATGTGGCCTCGCATGATATCCTAAGTCATACAAACCCTTTCACATGAACTCCATAATATCCTCACTTTGCAAGAAGCTTCCTTATTTCCCATTTTTATTTCCTTTTATTTTACATGGGATGGGGATCACATGAAGTTGTGAAAGCATTGTTAAATACAATCACAATCCTTTCCGATAATGTGTAGCATATCAAAAAAGGGTCTTGTGGTGGCACATGATAATTTTCATGGATAACCATTCTATTTTTATTCAGATCCAAAGGGGAAGTTCATAATCAAATAGACATGTTCGAGATCCTTAACATTATGAAGGTGACATACCAATAGGATCTTGTGCAACAAGGTGGATATGTCTCTAGGGGATTTATGGGGCCATTAGGATTGCTTAAGATTACTGCATAAATATAAATGACCGCATAAGGTCCCATACTATTTCATCTTTTCATCTTTTTTTAAAGTTTTTTTGATGATTGTCAAGCGCCTACTGGTTGAAAAGTCATGTGACATAGAGGAGCTCACTTATCATCCCTCACCAGATAACCAATGCTTTTTTAGGTTCCTTTGTAAGAATATGGAAGGTTTTCAAATGGGATTTGCATGATCTAAAGAAGATAATGCACTATGGATGACCTATTCTCATGAACTTATGAAGTTCGTGATATTTTGTGTCCTTTTGAAGGTTATGTGATTTGTGTGTTTTAGCCATCTTATCATCCTTTGTTTTATAGAGAAAATAATACACGTGATTCTGGTATTTATTCCCTTATAGATATTTTTATTCTCATTTGATGGGTTTCAACACATATATATATATATATAATTAATTCCTTGGTGATAAATTATTTATAATTGAAAATAAAAACAATTTGAAAATAATGGGAAACTTTTCTGAAAATTTATTTTTATGTATAGAAACATGTTTTAGCTCAATAAATTATATAAATAAATTTGGGTGAATTATTTTAAGTAAATTTATAGATTACATATTCATTCAAATATTTATGAATTATATTATGTGTTTTCAAGACAAAAGATAATAATAAAATCAATTTTACAATTAAAATTATATTTTTCTAAAAAGTAGTTATGTCACCTTTTGCACACTTATTTTAAAATTAATTTTTTCTCTTTTTAGAAAAAAAATTGAAAAAATTAAATTAATTTATGAAATAATCAGTTCAAAATTATTTTAGGGTGGATTATTTATAATTTTCTAAGAAGATAAATTTTTTTATGAATACTAAAAAATATTAGATTTTATTAAGAAGTTTTATTCAATTTAAGGAATTTAAAAACATAAAAACTCTGTTATTTTTAATAGAAATTTTTTTCAATAATATATCTATTAATCTAATTTTGGTCATTTTAATCTTTTTTTAAAATTATTAAATAAAATCTTTTTAAAAGTTTGAACATTTTCTCATCGCGTCTATGGTATTAATTTTAAATTAAATTTTTTAACTTTTGTGAATGGAATTTTTCAAAATAAATTCATTATTTTGAATAATAATAATATATATTATATAATATGATCAAATTAATTTTCTACCCTAATGAATATAAAAAATAGTAAAAATTATTCAATGCGGTTATGGTAAAATTGGTTTACCTGGGGGTTAAAATAAAAATATAAGGACTAAAAATGACCTAAAACATGTCCAATACCCATTTTCTGGATATATATAGACCAATTCTCTACTAAGTTCTATAATTTCCCATTTTTGAACATGTTTCGTGGAAAAAATGTGGGTACACATTTTTCTTCTCAAAAATTACAAGTGTGTCACTCACCTCGCTTATAAAAGGTCACACTGTATCCTCTCCTCTTCACCCTTCCAAAACCATTTTTTTAAGAAAATACTTGTCCAAATCAATATCTTAATTACATAAAGTCGTCATAGGGGACTTATTTTTGTCATAAATCTAACCTAATATGTCTTTTGGTGAAAACCAAAAGAAGTTTTCTGAAGAAGAGGTAACATCCCTACCTGAGCGTTTTATTTTAATCCTTCCTCCACCTCCTATAATTGTTATTAAACCAATATTATTTAATAACCACAACAACATAAAAATAATTTTATGATATTATTTTACTGTAATAACCTATACTCTTATCCTCTTCCATCAAATGGGTTATGAAATCATCATTCTTGTGTGCAGAGGACTACCACCTCGCGAACTGGTTTCATTTGTTTTTCCATTACCACCTATCACATATGGATATAATGATGGAATAAATGTTTATATATTATATTTATTATATTTATATACCTTTAGAATTATTATATCACATATACCTTCTTACCTTACATTATGTGGGAATATGATAGCATCCCTCGTATGTACGGCGGTCTACCGCCTCACAAAGCGATGTGACTCATTCGTACTCTACATGGAAGATAATAATATTGTGTTTAATGAAAATATGTGATATATATGAAATATAAATGATTATTTAATGGTAATATATTATTTACCTTTATTTATTTCAATCTTCTTGAAAATGGAAACAATGTTCATGCATGTGTACGACCTACCATCTCCCTGAATGGTGTTTTTAATTTTCTATTTATAACTTTTATGGATTACTCTGAATAAATATATACTAAATATATATGATATTTATATCATGTTTAAAATTATAGATAGTATGGAACCATTATCAATGTAATAGGACCAAAAATAAAAAATCAAAACATTAATGAAAAATAAAGAAGTTATTACCCAAAACATGAATTGAACATGGAATTATTAATAAATGGTTAATAAAAGTTAATAAGTGAATCATATATGGTATGACATATATATATATATATAATTATGGTTTTGTAGTAGATTTATAATAAAAATGTATTTATTATATAGGAGTTTCAAACATATACAAAGGAATTTAAGACTTACGGTAAGGGATTTCATCTCAATTTTATTTTCTATGAGACACATTCCATATTCACCATGTACTTCATATATGTGGTGTATATACGGAATATTAATTTATTTTATGACGATCCTCATAATGATTATTGGTATTTATATATTCATATGAGTATCTATCTTTTATGAGGATTACTATATAAAAGTTACCAATGTGGTGATTATTTTATGATATAATCTGATTGTTTATTGATATTTTTTACCTTTATGAATTTGATAATGAAATCTTATGATAAATATCTAAAACAATTCTTGGAATTTTTTATATTATGTTTATTTCATTATAATACATGGTTTCCCTTCATTCTCCACTCTTTATGTACTCAAGAGTTCAAAATATTTTTTTAAAGAAAATCGATTTCATTTCTATCTTCAGTCAAAAATATTTTTTCTTTGAAATGTATGTTTTCTAAAATTGTTTTCAAAAATGTTCTTAAATCCTTCAAATGATTTATTAAATAAATTTTTACCCATTTTTGACCTCTTTAGAAAAATTTAAAGAATATTCATGACTTTTTCTAAACAATACCCATTTTTCTTTTATCAAAAATTTGATAGTAATATTTGTTTTAATGTGTATGAAATGAAAGGAATTTTCCAATATCATGACCAAATAATTTTTTTAAGGATAAATTTATAATTTTAATTGTTTATTTTTAAATAAAAATGATTTCAATAATGTTTTATTATTTTTTAGTTTCAAAAGTGGTATTCAAAATTGAATGGATATTTTTCTCAAGAAATGTTTTATATGATTTTAAAGCTTCCTTTATATGTTTCTAATGTTATTTTCAATGAAAATGGTTTTTAAAATGTTATATGTTCAAGAAACAAACTATAAAGTCTATATTCCTCAAAATATGTTCTGTGTGATCTTTCAAAATCATATTTTATCTATGATGACATCATTCTATGTTAATTATTCTTTACAGGGATAATATTAAATGATATCATCCTTATTATTTCTATGAATAGTTAATGTTTATGTTGATGAAATATTTAGGAAATCTATTGTTTTTTTATGGACTGTGAAATGGTGAATTTGTGAAATTTTTATGAACCCCGTTTTATTTACATGGGTTATGATGTGTTAATATGATGAATTTTTTATTATATTGTAATGCATATAAGTTTGGTTTTCATTATGAGAAGGGTAAGACCTATATCTCCCGCTAATGAAATGGGTAAATCATTATATCTGATGAGATAAAAATGTAAAATAATTTGATGGGATTGTTCCACTGTGGTAAATAGGTGAGTCTTGATCTACTATGGGAAATAGGTGCATCATGAACCACAATGTGAAATAGATGATAAGACATGGTCTACTATGTTTATGGTATTTCACTACTGAAAAAATTGATTTTTGTGACTGGTCAGTTGCAAAAGGTTCTCATTGCAAATGACTTATTGCGGAAAACAGCATATCAAATATTACTTTTTGTGATGGTCTGTCGCAATAAGTTAATATTTTAGATGGTTAGTAGCACCGTTACAAAAAAAATATGCAATTTTTTTTAGAAAATCTATTGCGACAAGCCGACCTCCAATCGTAAATAGTTTTCCATTTTTACCTTTTCGTGATGGACCATCGCAAATAGTATTTGCGACGGGCTCATCACAAATAGTTGAAAAAATAAAAAAAAATAATATTAATAATAATATAATATTAATATAATTAAATAATAATATTAATATTAATATAATAAAATGATTTATAAATTAATAATAATAATATCATATAAATATAAATAAAATATTAATATCAATATTCGTAAAATAAAATTAATTATAAAATAATTAACCAATATAATAATAGTATTATTAATATTAATAAAATAACAATATTAATATTATTAAGATAATAAAAACCTGATCATTCACAAAAATATAAAAATATATTAATTAATAAAATAATAAATATAATAAAAATATGTAATATTCGAGACAATATAAAAAAGACACTATTTAAAAACATTAAATAGTTAATATTATAAAAAATACATTCAAATGTTTTATTATAAAATAAAAATAAATCACTAAGGGGGAGGGTTGTATGGAGAAGATAGAGGAGATGGTCTAGGGAACTATATCCCTAAATTGCGATTCGGACGTCACAAGTACTCCATCTATTGATTCTCCTACTCATTCTGACATTGACTCATCTCATCTTGCATCTCCTCCTCTTGTTGTTACTGTTGTCGTAGGAACTCTTCCTGTTGCAGCTGATGCCACCGACACATCTCCTCCTACTCCCTACGCATAGTCTCTATAAGCTTACTCTGAGCTCGCAGCTACTCCTCATATTGTGCATGAGATGATGATGACTCTCTGTGAGCTCCTCACGATCTAGACACCGACATCGCAGTAGTTCCATAAAACCCCTAGGGGTTAATCGAGAGTCAATACCAACAACTAGGTCTTTCTCAAAGGCATACTAGGTTGCATGTATCCATGTTGCCTCATCAAATCTGGGGGCACTGGTCTGACCATCTGTCTCGGACTGACTCTCACCATGTATCTGAGACGTTGTGACCTCATATGAGGAGGGTTCCCCCTCATCCCTTGAAAGGGGGGTTATCAAAAATCAATAAAAATGAAGGCCTTTGGTCCATTCAGGTAAAAAGGAAGTTATATTGACCACAATTTGACACTAGAGAGCACCTCTAATCTCTCCAGTGGCTGGATCAATATACATCCTCCTATAAATGTCATACTCTATAATATTGGGTTATAAGACTGCCTATATGAATATAAAATAAACCGTTTACATTTAAAATTATATACAATATTTAAAAAAAAATGTACTTACCATATGCTCCCAATTCGTACTGAATACAAGACTACCAGCTCAATGTGTCACCTCTTGTCTCCCCGGATTTTTCTGACCTACTGATGATCTACTCTAAAATTTCCTACTCAACCAGGGTGTACATAATTCATCCCAAACCTAAGATTAAATATATTCAGGTCATTGGATGTGACATGTCTCGTCAAACTCTGTGACTCCTTCTTTCTCCATTGCTTTCCTTTTCAAATTGTGAAAAACCTGAGTGCAATGCGGACGCATAGCTCCCCGACATGCCTTCTAGATAGCCTCACGCATGCTCTCATAAATGGGATAACATAAACCCTACAAGTAATTTATTATATCATGTTATTAACTAAACTAATTTTAAAATAAATATAATTTATTTATGTACCAATCAATGCTCGAACATGCGCTACTGAACATCAACATGAATCTGATCTCATGACACACATGAATTAGAAAAATAATTGCGCAATATAGCACTCCCCTTTCTAATATATATATTCCTAAAGATGTGAAAAAAAAGAAAAATTAATCAAACAATTATAATATAAATAAATTAATGAAAACTAACTAAAATACACAGGTAAACATACATATGTGTGTGTGGATCGAACCCAATATGAGGACGTCACTTGGGGATAGAGTCGGGAATCATCATTTGGACAAGACCACACCCCCTCATAGTGCCCCCTAAACCGAAAATAGTCTGAGGGTCAGCTGATCCAACCTATTTCTCTTCCAAATATAGATAAGCCTCCTGTAACAAACGATACAGATCCTCATCCATCTGAAACAAAAAATGATTTTTATTAGAAAATAGTTTAAAACAACTATTAAATATTGATAGGTATTATATATGATTATAACCAGTATTTTATTGTGTCAATGTCCATCTTCATCCTCATATTCATAACTATCAATTTCTATGTCTTCATTTTCCTCCTCAGCATCATCAATTTCCATATTAGTTTCAGTTTCATCATCTATTATCATTTCAAATTCATTTGTAACATCATTAACATCATGTTCACCATCAGCCATTAATTATGGGGTGTCATCAATGATATTTGTGTTTTTTCATGTAAAAGATAGATTCAGATCAGTCTCTTGAAAAATTTTAATTCCTTGCACTTCGGTGGAACTACATTCTGTTTCGGTAAACTGATTATCTCAAGATTTAATTTTTATTTTGTTCCACCAATTACTTAACTCCCTTAAAGTAGCATAGTAATTTGCATAATAAATTTTATGTTCCTTATGATCCAATAAAATATATTTATTTACTTCAAGAAGAATTTTATATTTAATATCAACAATTCCATGGATTTTATAAACATGCAAGCCTCTCTCAGTATCCAACCACTAAAATTTAAACATCATTATGTATTGTTTTCCTAGATAACATAGTTCAATGATTTCTTCTAGCATGCTATAAAAGTTAGCTTCATTTTCTCTATGATGATATCCTCTCTGGAAAACACCACTATTCATTTTTTTTATTCCCCATATGCACATGTATGAAATTGAAAACCACTCACCACATATTCATTATAAGATTTAACCATTTTTGATGGTGGGTTACTCAATAAAGACAATTGATTATCAATTTTATCGGCGTGTTGAGATACATAAAAATTTTTAAAACAATTATCACTATAACAAGTATTAAATTTATTTAGTATATTAAATGAAAAATAATCAATGTTACCAGTTTTTGAAACCAGTAGGAAAAAATAGATGGCATTCTTCATGAACAGCTATTGTAATTTATGGAAACTATTTCTTGATATGATTATCATATAACCTACCAATAAAATAAGATTAATGTACTGTTATAAAAATTATAGAATAAGTGATATGAGAACACAAAGTAAAAATGGTGTAATTTCATCACATTTGAGCAGAATATATCTATGAGCTCTATGATGTACATCATCTGAAATCCATCATTCATGAACTCCACCAAATCCTAGTTCGGTCTGATTGAAAATTGATAATTTATTTCTCATATCATCATCAACATTTCCATTGTTATGGATCATACGGTTGTTTTTTTAGGGATATTCAGATTGAAAATAATGAGAGTAGAAAAAATAAATTCCCTCTTGAAAATAATCTTCTACAATTGAGCCTTCAACCGATACTTTATTACATAATTTTTTTCAATTTCTGTAGGTATCTCTTGAATGGGTACATCCATCGGAACAGTACTGGACCTCCACATTTTTTTCATGCAGAAAATGTAATATCAAATGTTCCATTGAGTCAAAAAAAACCTGGTGGGAAGATTTTTTTCAATTTATATAAAATTAAAATTACATCTTCTTACAATTTACTTATAGCATCGTAGTCTGTTTTCTATTTACAAATGTCTCAAAAAAAATATGATATTACTTTTATAATATCCCAAATCATAGTATTTAACAAACCTCTTAATCCAATTGGCATAAGTCTTTCCATTAAAACATGACAGTCATGACTTTTCAATCTGGTAATGTGATCATTTCTGACACATCTACCCAAATTGTAATCATAACCATCTAATGTCTCAAATCTACAACCCACTGACAAAATAATAAGAGACTCTATTTGGATAGTATATAATATGATTTTTGATTTATTAAATTCTGTGATCGGACATTTTCAAACAATTCAAGTTTTTTTTTGCTTGAAAATTTGGGCAAGATCTAATCATGACTTTACATTATCTTTGGTCTTATGTAGTGTATCCAAGACTATATGAAATAAATTATCAAAATAGTTCTTCTCAATATGCATCACATCCAACATTTGACGGACCAATAAATCATACCAATAAGAAAAATACCAAAAAATGATTTGTTTTATCCAGTTGTGCTTTTTCCAAACCCATCAATTTTTTGTTGGATTATTGTTTCTCCAAATGTGATGGGAGGTAACAAAGAGACAATTGATTTTAACTATGTACCTGAGATCATTTTTGGAGTCCCATCTTTTTCAACTCTTCATATTCTAAAATGACATTTTTTTTCTTTTAAGAGGCTAATCTCTTGGAAGAAATTTGTGATGACAGTCGAAAAAATAATGTTTCTTCCATTGATGAGAAAAAATGATTTTTTGTCTCTCATACAGTATAGACATGGTTTTGGACCATGTTTACTCCATCCAGATAACATGTCATATGCTGGGAAGTCACTAATATTCCACATCAAGGTAACTTTTAGTAGAAAGTTCTATTTTACAGCAACATCATATGTACTAACACCATTACTCCACAACGAATTCAACTCATCAATCAATGGTTTCAAATAAACATCGATATTATTTTTTGGATGACCTATAATTAATAAGGAAAAAAGGATATATGGATCCTTCATCAACATCCATAGAGGTAAATTATACAGAGTTATAAAGATAGAACAACATGAATACTAACTACCGTAAGAACCAAATGGTTAGAAACCATCAGTAGAAAGACCCAATCGCACGTTTCGGGATTCTAAAGAAAAATATGGATGCACTTGGTCAAAATGTTTCCATGAATCACCATCAGAGAGATGATTTAAGATTTTACTTGTTAAAATATTGGTTTTATTCCATGATATCAATTATGTTGTGTTTCAAGACATAAATAAACACTATAATCTGGGTGTGAGTGGGAAATATCTCAATTTTTTTACAGGAAAAAATTCATACTTACCTGGTTATGTTTCTTTATAACTTGATTTTATACATGTAGGAAAACTATCCAAAAATTAATTTTCACCATAATATGAGATGTAGTCATTTGAACACGTATAAATCTTATGATAACCAAGACCCAGATTATGAACCACCCTCTTTCTCTCATAGAAATTTGCAGGCAACACATTTCCTTTAGGTAGAGATGTTTTTAACAAAGAGAATATCTGATCAAAACAATTATTTGACATTCCATTATCTGATTTAATAACTATAAATTTAGAAACTTCTTCAAACTTGTTTATCTTACAACCAAGATATAAGGAATCCTTAGCGGACCTCAATAACTCATATAAATTAGATGATTCCAACTCAGGAGTTAAATTAATATCATCCTGAGTTTCAGTTTGTTGAAAAGATGGACCTGCCACATCATGTACTAAATTTTGAAACCGTACTGGTTCCGGAACGAAATTATTAGTATCTTATCTAGAAATTTTTTCACCATGTTGATACCAAAAAACATAATCTGGTTGAAAACCAAAACGTAATAAATGACTGCCAATATTGTCAAATGTGTCATACATCCTCATAGCACATTTTTTACAAGGACACTTAATTATCCCTTCTAAAATAAATTTTGGATGTGATGATGCAAATAATAAGAAAGCTTAAACACCCTCAATATATATAAGATTTAAACTAGAACCATTTGGATTCCTTCACTGATTTATCCAATCACGATTATCTAATAATGACTGTTCTCGACTTCATTGTTCTATATTTTTCAAAAAAATATGAAATAATTAGATATTTTGTATAATTATCTATAAAATAAACACTATTCAAAAAACATAAGATAATTAAATTATATTTTCTAGAAATTTATAATAATTTCTGTTATTTTATTGTTAATTATACTATTTTTTAAGCTTTTATACTAATTTTCACTCATTTATAAAAAATTATACTAATTAACACTAATTATTATTAATTACAGATATTTTTTACTGATTGTTGTTAATTACTGGAGGCACAATTTCCAATGGATTGGTAGAAACTTTTTTTCCCGATGACTCATCCCCTTGCAACTTTCTGCGACTCAAATCACTATGAAAAGTCTGCTCCGACGTACGAATATCCATCTTCATATGCACGAGGATAAAGATAAGGGAGGCATTGACGCGCTACTCTCCATGATCATGCATAAGAAAACTGATATTCATACATCGAAGCATACCTTTCATAGTGATTTCAGTCATAGAAGTTCTAAGGAGATGAGTCATCGGGAAAAAGATCCTCTTTTGTCTGACGACTCACCTCCTTACAACTTTCTTCAACTTAAATTAGTATGAAAAATCTACTCTGACGTACGTCTCAACAGATTTTTCATACTGATTTCAATGGAAGAAAATTACAAGGAGGTAAGGCAACGATCAAAAGGAATACCGCCAAACCATTGGAAATTGTGCAAGTTTATCAATGTATTTGAATTTATTCCAATTCATTACTAATTAATCCTAATTATTACGAATTATTTCTAATTATTACTAATTAATCCTAATTATTACTAATTAATCCTAATTATTACTAATTATTCCTAATTAATACTAACTATTCCAAATTATTACTAACTATTCCTAATTATTACTAACTAATCCTAATTATTACTAATTAATCCTAATTGTTACTATTTAATCCTAATTATTACTAATTATTACTAATTATTACTAATTAATCCTAATTATTACTAATTAATCCTAATTATTACAAAGTAATTCTAATTATTACTAATTATTACTAATTATTACTCATTATTACTAATTATTACAATTTATTACTAATTATTACAATTTATTACTAATTAATCCTAATTATTACTAATTATTACTAATTATTAATAATTATTACTAATTAAAGATAATTATTTATAATTATGACAAATTATTACTAATTATTACAATTTATTACCAATAATTACAATTTATTACCAATTATTACAAGTTATTACCAATTATTACAAATTATTACCATTTATTATTAATTATAACCATTTATTACTAATTATTACCATTTATTACTAATTATTGCCATTTATTACTAATTATTACAATTTATTACTAATTATAACCATTTATTACTAATTATTACAATTTATAACTATTTATTACTAATTATTACAAATTATTACAAATTATTACGTATTATTTCAATTTATTACCATATATTGCCATTTATAACTAATTATTACCATTTATAACTAATTATTACCTTTTATATCAAATTATTATCATTTGTGACTAATTAGTACTAATTGTTACTAATTATTATAGTTTATTACTAATTATTCATAATTATTACTAATTATTACTAATTATTAGAATTTATTACTAATTATTACCATTTATTACTAATTATTACAAATTATTAAAAATTATTACCACTAATTACTAATTATTACCATTTATTAAAATTATTACCATTTATAACTAATTAATACCATTTATTACTAATTATTAATAATTATTACTAATTATTACAAATTATTTCTAATTATTAAAAACTATTTCTAATTATTATAAATTTTTACTAATTATTTCAATTTATTACTAATTATTACAATTTATTACTAATTATTACAATTTATTACTAATTATTACAATTTATTATCATTTATTACAATTTATTACCATTTATTACTAACTATTACTATTTATTACTAATTATTACAGTTTATTACTAATTATTACCAATTATTACTAATTATTACTAATTATTTATAATTATTACTAATTATTAAAAATTATTGCCATTTATTAACATTTATTAACATTTATTATAATTTATTACCATTAATTAGGATTTATTTCTATTTATTACAAATTATTAAAAATTATTGTGAATTATTACTAATTATTATGAATGATTACTAATTATAACTAATTATTACTAATTATAATAAATTATTACTAATTATTACAAATTATTACAAATTATTTCAATTTATTACGAATTACTACCATTTATTACCATTTATTACTAATTATTACAGTTTATTACTAATTATTACAATTTGTTACTAATTGTTACGATTTATTACTGATTATTACGATTTATTACTAATTATTACGATTTATTACAAATTATTATGATTTATTACTAATTATTAAAATTTATTACTAATTATTAAAATTTATTACTAATTATTACAATTTATTACTAATTATTCATGATTATTACTAATTAATCCTAATTATTTCTAATTAATCCTAATTATTACTAATTAATCCTAATTATTTATAATTAATCCTAATTATTGACAATTATTACTAAATATTTCTAATTATTACAAATTATTTCTAATTATAACAAATTATTACTAATTATTACTAATTATTTATAATTAACACTTAAACATAATTATTCATAAAAATAAATACTAAAAAATAAATATCTAATTCTAATTGAATTTAATTGCATCTAACTAACTAAAATTATAAATAATTTAAAATAAAATAAATTAACTAAACAATAAAAAAAGATAAATACCTTGAAACTGGAGCTTTCGGAGTATAAAAGTCACGGATTATGCTCCGATTGAAAAGTTTAAACTATGAATAAATTTAGAAGAAAATTTTTCAAATGAGATAAAGAGAGAAGTCGAGAAGAAAGTAAAATGAGAGGAAAATGGATGGGGGTATATATAGGTTAGATTATTTGCGACGGGCTTATTTGCGACGGTAAGCCCGTCACAAATAGTTGTATTTGTGATGGGTCCCATCGCAAAAAGCTCACCGCCCGCATTAATTACTGTCTGTCAAAAAAATATTTGTGATGTGACCCATTGCAAATGTCTCCCTGCCGACACACTATTTGCGACCGGTTACTTTTCCCGTCAGAAATAGTAAAAACCACCGTTGGACATTTGTGACGGGAATAGGGAACCCGTCGCAAATGCCCTCCCCCACGCTTTGGCGCACATTCATGCCAAACCTTTTGCTATGGTTCCTTACTTACCCATCGCAAATAATAAGTTTTTGCAGCGGGACAATGGGCCCGTTGCAAATAACCCCTTCTGACGGGTTATTTGCGATGAGCCCCTAACCCATCGTAAATGGTCATTTTTTTCATTGTGTTGGTAGTTAAACATGAAATATGAAAAGGTTATCTATATTTATGACTTTGAATCACTTTTATGGCATAATATTATGATTCATGATTTATTTTTGATGATTAATCACTCTTATGGACCATGTTTTCTGAAATGGTGATGTTTTATGCCATGACTCATATTTATGATCTATGAAATGTTAGGTTTGAAATTCAAAGGTTATGTTCATTACCACATACCTTTATGCTTATATTATTCTTTCATATAATCATATATCAATATCTACAATGTTTTCCCTTAGTGATCATTTATTCTCACTCTTTATTATGTTTCCTTCCCCAGGTTGTCAAGAATGGTTTAGGTAAGGTGCTCCTATGATGAGTAATGTGTGAGAAGATATTTATGTGAGATGTTGAAGATCTTTCACTAAATAAGATGATTATGTGTCTGGTATCTAATGTCCCTAAAATATTATGGTATTTGGGGTATGTTTTGTGAAATGTATTGAATATTCATCTAAAAAGATGTGATATTTAGGTATAAAATCTTGGGTCACAATAGTTGGTATTAGAGGAAATACTTTTTTCAATATTTAGAGAATAGTATTAAAGAAACACTTGTGAAATCCCTAGGGATATACCAACATATATTTATATGGATATGTCTAGGGATATGTCTATGGATAAGTCTAAGGATAATTCAATTTATTGGAAAATATCTTGGAATTTTAGTGAAGGATTAAGAAAGGGGTTTCCAAGAAATCGCATCCCTTTCTTGATACTATAAGTGGATATGGATCTAGCACAATAAATCTGAAAATAGAGCATTGAGAAAAACTTGATCATCACTTAGTGAATGAAAATGGGCCTTGTTGTGTACCTAGTTTGACACTCCTAAGGGATATAATTTTTAAATTCACAAACTCTTTATGAACCATCATGAAGGATTTAAATAATGACCATGAATGTCCTAGGTTAAGCATGTGGTATCATATAATGAAAAAAAGGTGTCATGATTTATACATATTATAATGATTATTCATGATTATGTGGTTTTATATAATGAGTGTTGTTTCTCATGTTATGAATTCTTATTTTAGTAAATGGCTAGAACCCGAAGGAACCGATTTAATGATTACTGTGTCAGATAGTGAATGGCTATCGTCCTGAGAAACCAAACATTTTGGGAGCTGGAATGAAAAATATTGTTTCTATACTCACAGAACATTATCAAGATATGAATCATGGTGAACTTAAAATGAGAAAAGTATGGATGAACATTCTGTTGATTCCTTCATGAGGAAATTCCAACCTTTTTTTAGTGGTTTCACTGATCCACTAGTTGATGGGAAATGGATCATTTCCAATGAAATGATATTTTCCATTATTCAGTGTTCAAAGACTGAAAAATTCATTTTGTCTATTTATCTTTTGTAAGGATTATCTTATCATTGGTTTACTCTTATTAATAATATGAGGGAATAATAATAAATTGAAAATATGGAATGGGAAGAGTTTAAGGGGATATTTCTTAGTAAGTAATTCACTATTATTCTATAAAAATTATGGAGAAGGAATTCCTTGAGCTTTAGAAAATTTATTATTAATATATTCGTAACTATGGAGATAATTTTCCAAGACATTCAAGGTACACATCTATTTTAATCATCCCTGAAAGAAAAATTGATTGATTCTTTGATTGACTAAAACCAATTCTTTGAATGCCATTGGCTATAAGTGACGTTAGTAACTATGAATAAGTCATTAAATGTTCACTATATATAGAAATGGAAATTATATATTCCCAATATTCCTATAGTTTTTATAAGAAAATAAATATTGAGACCCATGAAAGAGAAAATAATGGAATGAGATTATATCAATATGCATGTCATAAACATGGGGATAAGCATCAAGGAAATTTCTTTAATGGGACAGGGAGGTTATTTAAATGTGTAAAAAAATGCCATAAAGCATGTGAATTTTGAAATTCCATTAATTTTATGGTTAATTAAATGGAGGAGAAGAGGATTCCAACTAATGCATTGCCTGGACACTAGTGTTTCATGTGAAAGGTGTTTAGGAATTATGAAAATCAATGCCCCAATCCAAGGGCTAATTTAGATGATAATCCACAAAAAACATTGAATATAAATGATAAAGGAAAATATTATGTAATCACAAAGGATGAAGTGAATCGTGATAATTAGGGAGCACTTATCCACCCCTCCTTAGTTGGGAATTTTATGTTTGATTTTGTATGAATGATCCATATAAAAATATTATTGTTTATCCTTTATTCAAATTTCATTTGATTATCTCCCAATACATGGATTTGGTAATAATGCAATTTCCTTTGATATTCTATCTATATAAGGTTGAACCCAAGCTTCGAATGAATTTTTTTTGTATTTGATAAGATCTTATATAAGGAATAAAGGGTGGATTAACTTTTGAAATATTATATGTATCCATGTAAGATTAACATAAGTGGTATGGATACCATCATGGGTTTATGAGTTTAAGTATGATCATAATTTCAAAGTCATTGAACACCCTTTTTAGGTTTTCTGTGATTGGATTTTATCATGATTAAGGATATTTTAAGATATATTTATGGAAATACAACCCTTTGTTTTTTGTATTTATTTTAGTAACAAAGTTATTTATGGAGGAATTCCTTTACACTTTGTGGAAATATGAGTAAATGTAATGGTAACCATTAGGGTTTATCTTATCATTGATGTTGAGGTGGTTATAGGTTGTAGTTGATCACCTTATGAAGTCATCACACTTAATTGCTATCATATAATATTTCTCTATAGTTACTCATGCCATAATATACATTAAGTAAGTTTTAAGGTTGCATGGATTACCACATTAAATTGTATCTAATCAGGATCTGATGTTTACCTCAATGGTTTGGAGAATTCTTTAGAAATATCTTGATAAAGATTTGAGTTTTAGCATAATATATCATCCCTAGTCAGATGGTCAGTCTGAGAGAACAATTCAAACCCTAGAGGATATGATAAAATCTTATTCTATGGATTTCAAAGGTTCTTGGGATCAACACCTTCCTCTAGTTTTGTTTTCTTGCAAAAATATATTTCACTCAAGCATTCATATGGATCCTTATGAATTTATTTTTGGAAAGAACTCTATAACTCCAACATACTGGAATTATGTTTTAGAAATAAAGATATTGGGACCGGATCAAGCTGATGAGATGGAAGAGAATATTAGAGATATTCAGAAACATGTATTGACAACCCAATGTTGTTAGAAATTTTATGTTGTTAACCATCTATGTAATCTATAATTTTATGTTGGTGAGAATTTTTTTCTATGAAAGGGAAAACTAAGCTCTAGGTTTCTTGGTCCCTTTGAAATAGTTGACCATATCAGGAAAGTTTCTTTTAATTTATTTCTTCCACTGAACCTCTCATGAGTTCATGATGTGGTTTATTTACCTCTCATGAGAAAGTATATACCTATTCCTTCACTTGAACTAAATTTAGTGGTCTTTCCATTGGATCATGATAATTCTTATAATGAACAACCGGTAGAGATTCTGTATCATACAGAGAAAGTGATGAAAAAAGACCGCATAACTGGTCAAATTTTTGTGATAAAACTAACATCTTGAGGAAAGTATGTGGGAACCTGGGGATTGAATAAGGTAAAATTATCGTCTATTTTTTGTACCAAATTGATTAATTTGGAGGGAGAAATTCATTTTAAGGGGAGTAGAATGTAACACCCCAATATTTTTGTGAAATATTTTTTTTCAAATAAATTTAATATTTTTGATATTTTCATTACATGAAATGCTGATTCTAGCTTGATTTTCATGTTAAACTTAGTTTAGTTTGTATTACATTCAATATAGAGTTTACCCTATATTACCCACAACAACTAATTTAAAAGGAACATGACATAATATGAAAATATTATTATTTAATGTCATAGTTATCACCTAGCCATCAAAATTGAGGGTAAGAAAATGATGAAATAAATTATGAAAATATATAGTTTACACGTGTATATATAATTAATTACTTTATGACCAATTAATTCAAAATAAAAATTAAAATAGTTTAAATTAAATGGGATCTTTTTCAAAAAAAAACTATTTTTATGCACACAATCATGTTTTATCTCAATTAATTAAATAAATAAATTTTTGTGAATTATTTTAATGAAATTTATATATTATATATTCAATCAAATTTTTAACATTTATCTTATGTTTATTTTCTATATAATAGATAATAATAAATCAAATTTAATTCTTAAAATTATATTTCTCTAAAAAGTAATTTTATCGACTTTCTACACTTATTTTAAAACTAATTTTTCCACTTTTGGAAAAAAAATTACAAAATGAAATTTATTTTTGAAATAATCATTTAAAAAATATCTTAGGGTTAATTTTTTATAATTTTCTAAGAAGATAAATTTTTCGATGAATAATGAAAAATAATGGTTTTTATAAAAAAAATATCATTTAATTTAATGAATTTAAAAAACTATCAAACTATTTTAAGGTAGTTTTAAAAGTGAAAATAGTTGAATAATATATCTATTAATACAATTTATTTCATTGGAATCAATTTCATATTGAATTTTTATATAAATTTTTTTTATACTTTTGAACTTTTTTCTCTGTGAAAACTCACTTTCTCGTCGCATCTGTGGGATTAATTTTAAAATGAAATTTTCAATTATATGAATAGAATTTTGAAAAATGGAATAAATATTTTTAATACCAACAATTTATATTATTCAATAATTTTAACATAATTTTTTACCATAATTAATCGTAAAAATATTAAAAATTATTTACCAGGTTAAGGTAAAAAATGGGTTTAGTTAGGGGTAAAACTAAAAAAGATCAGGGTTAAAAATGACTCATAACTTATCCAACATAAATTTTATAGAAATATTTAGACCATATATATTATAGGATCAATAATGGCCCATATTTCTACCTTTTTTCGTGTGAAAAACATGGGCACACCTTTTACTTTTCAATAATTATAGGTTTGTCACTCACCTCACTTATAAAAAGTCACCCCTCTCCACTCCTTTTCACATATCCAAACCCATTTTGTTATGAAAATAACTAACAAAATCACTACCTTACTTCCATCCTATTATCCTATAATCCTTATTTTTTTTTCGTAAATCTTACTTAATGAAACTTTTGGTGAAAACCAAAAGAATTTTTATGAAGAATAGGTAATTTCCCTAACTGATCATTTTAATTTAATTCTTCACCCACCTCATTCAATTATTATTAAAATTTTATTATATAATAATATCAGATTAATACATATACATGGATGTTATTATGTTAGTTTAATAACTAAAATCCTTCTCCTCTTCCATCAAATGAGTTACGAAATCATCATTCATGTGTACAAAGGAGTACCACCTCGTGGACAGATGTCATCCGTTTTTACAATACTAACTCTCGTGGATGGATAAAATGATGGATTAAATATTTATATATGATATTTATGATATTATTTTACTTATAGAATCATTATATCACATATACCTTCTTACCTCCCATTCTATGGGAATATGATAACATCACTCATGTGTACGGAGGATTACCACCTCACGAAGTGATGTGATTAGTTCACTCTTTATATGGAAATTAATAATGATGGTTTTGATGAAAATATGTTATATATATTACAAAAAATGATTCTGAAATGGTATTTTATAATTTACCTTTCTTTCTTTCAATTCGTTAGGAAAATGGAAATGATGTTTATGCGTAAGCACGGCCTACCGTCTCCATGAACAGTGTATTTAATTTTCTATCTATAACATTTATGGGTTACTCTACATGTATATATACTGACTATATATGATATTTAAATAATTTTAAACATTCTAGGGATTATGGAACCATGATCAAATTAATAAGAGAAAAAATAATAAACCAACGCATGCCTGAAAAGAATGGTTATTACCCAAAACATGATTTTAACATTGAATTGTTAATAAAAGAGTAATAAAAGGTCATAAGTAAATAATAAATGGTATGATATATATAATTATTATTATGTAATAGATTTATAATAAACTTATATTTACTATAATGGTATTTTGAACATATACAAAGGATTTAGAGATTTACAGTAATGGATTCTATCTCACTTTTAGTTTCTATGACACACAAGCCATATTCACCATGTGTTTCTTTTATGTGGTGTATATAACTCCCATGAATTTATTTTATGAGTATTAACCTGAAAATTGTTTTTATTTAAATATCCATTTTTTATATCTATTTCATGGGTTTTACAATACAAAAGTTACTAATGTGGTAAGGATTTTATGATACAATCTCATCAGTTATCATGATTTATTATGTTTATGATTCCAATGATGAAATCTTATGATTTATCTCTAAATAAACTAAATGAAATTTGTCCTCATATAGTTATTTCATGAGAATATGTGGTTTCCCTTCATTTTCCTCTCTTTGTGTACTCAAGAGTTCAAAATAATTTTTTTAAAAAGAAATCCAACTTTAATTCTCTCTACGGATGAAAACACTTTTTATTCCAAGATAATTTTTTCTAAAAAAAAATTTCAAATTTTTTTTTAAATCCTGAAAATTATTTATTAAAGAAAATTTTACCCATGTCTGTCTTTTTACAAAAAAAATTAATGGAATATTCTTTTTGTTTTCTATACACTTAATGTTTTTCTTTTACCAAATATTTTAAAGGAATCTTTGTTTTAACATGTATGGCATGAACGGTATTTTTTGTTGTCATGACCAAATAAATGTTTATTTTAAATTAAAAGTATTTAAAAAATATAAATTTTTAGTTTTAAATTTAGTTTTCAAAATGGAAAGGATAGTTTCCTCAAGAAATGTTTTAAATGATTTTTAAATCTACCTTTATAAGTTTCCTGGGTTATTTTTAAGGAAAAACATTATGAAAATGTTTTATATTTTAAAAAGAGTTTTAAAATGTAGAAATACTATATTCCATAATAAATATTCAAAGTGATCACTCAAAATCATTTTCAATCTCATATGACATCCTTTGAAGTTACTTTTTCTTTACTAGGGACAAGACTGAATGACATCATCCTTATTATTTATCGGTATGGTTAATTTTTATATTGATGAAATGTTTATGAACCCCATTTATTTTTAATGGTTTATGCTATGATGAATTGCTGAAATTTTTATGAAAATAGTTTTCTTTACATGATTTATGATGGGATGATATGATCAATGTTTTATGATATTGTGGAACACAAATGTATGGATTTTATTATGAGATGGGTGGGATCTATATCTCTCTACAATGCATTGGGTAAATCTATATATCTCATAAGATGAAAATGGGAATCAAGTCGATGGGATTGATCCACTATGGGAAATAGATGAGTCATAATCCATAATGGGAAAAAGGTGAGACCTAATCCACTATGGGAAATAGGTGAATCCTGATTCACAATGGGAAATGGGTGATAAGTCTTGATCTAATATGTTGATGGTCTTGGTATCTAACCTTGACATATTAAATTTTTTATATATATTTATGATGGTGCCTACTTTTTTTAAATGAATGTGTGGTTCATGATTGATTTATAATGATTCCTCACTCTTATGGCCTGTTTTTTCTAAAATAATAAATTTTTATGTCATTAATCATGGTTATGATCTATGACAGGTTGCATATGAAATTTTTATGTTATTTTCATGTTCACATGGCAATATTATTATCTTGTTTTTTTTATATAATAATATATTGATATATCCTATCTTTACCCTTATTAGGCAACTGAGCACACACTTTCTTATATTTCTTTTGCCAAGTTATTAAGAAAGGTTTAGGTATGGTATGCCTAAGAGGAGTACTATGTGAGGATATTTTTTAGAGATATTGAATATATTTCACAAAATAAAAATATTTTGTTTCTAGTATCCAATGAAAATAAACATTTATGGTCATCAGGTATGATTTACCTAAATTAATTGAATATTCATCTAAAAGTATTTGATATTTAATTTTAAAATCTTGGGTCACTATACCCCAATACATACCCATGATTTCTTATTTACAACAAGAAAAAATTACCCCATTCCCACTATAATTATACATCCTAAAAAGATATGATAATGAATAACAATCATATAGGCATAATCATTCCCATGTAAACCACAATCTCATAGGGGATTATAGGAGAATTCAAGAAGAAAAAACACCTCTAGATAATCTCCAAATAACCCAAATGAATACAAAGTAGAATTTCAAACTTTTCTTACTCAATGATATAAATATACATTCTTCCATACAGACCTCCTCCCTAGAAAACTCAAAGTACCGCATTAGATAAGATCGTATATTTTAAAATCTCCCAAACATGAAACAAAGGGTAACTAAAATAACATGAAAATTCACTTCAATAAAAAGACCCTTATTTGATTACATTGAAAATTTTAAACTTCAAAATTAATGGACCACAAACTCTTCCATGATTATATAAGGATGTGTGAAAAAGTTCCAAAGGAAGAGATTGGAAACCCTTTCAACGTGATAAATTAAATAATGTTTGTATCCCCACTATATTTGAATATAACATAGAATAAAATTCCCTTAACTCATCCCACCAAAATAAGGAATTCAAACAAGTGAAAGAAAATGTGAAAGTACATAAAACCATATTCTTACATCACCATGATATAATCCAAAAACAAGACTAAGAAAAAGAATCCATCAACACTAGGAAACCATGGTAATAATAATGAAGCTCCTAAAGTCAAAAGGTCAATATGGGAACATGAAATACCTCAAGTAAAACTCAAAATGCCATAACTACAACATCAGAGTTAATAAGATGGACCATCATTGGCTTCCACTAGATGATCATTCACTATGTAATAAGGATTCACTCTGATTCTTCTGGGTGGATCCCTATTTTTGTGATGCTTTTTCTAAACCAAAGTTTCTTTAGGATCAAATGTTGCGTGACTATGTATATATATAGAGAAACCTAAATAAAACTTTTAATGGTGACCCAAACAGACACAGACACTATTTGATTTAGGAGTCTTCCTATAACTACATATTTTGTAACCTACCTTTCCCCACTGGTAGTAAACCAAGTTCTCATTTTTAGATGAATATGGTGAGAAGAAATATAATGGAATTTTAATTCCACTACTTGATGGTTATAAATACATAGGATTCTATTTTCTCTTTCTAGATCTTATTTTATCTCCCTATAGAATAATTGATATTTCAAAATCCTCTAGTTATCCTTCAAATCCTACTTCAACATTGATAACATGCACCAAAAACATTCCATATAGGATGAGGGAGAGATAAAACACATCCTGTGATAGATCTGGTAGAAGGAATTCCCAAAAACACCAAGCAGTTATAGAATCATCCATAGGCATTTGAGGATTGTATGCTTACAACTTGAAAAAAAGGAAAGAGAAATCATACAACATTCTATTTCACTACTAAATACCAAGATATTCCATATAATTCGGTAACATCAATTAGTTGGGAAATAATTAATGAATAAAATACACCTTAAATTTTTCCCATGAATGGTATATCTATGGATTATCCTAAGTAATAAATTTCCATTAATTCCAACCAGGACACTCATGTATGAAGGACACAAACTTAACCATCATATATTCTTGAAGTTAAAGCTAGAAAAAACATCTCCAAAATATTTTTCAATCAAGTAACTTATTCTTATGAATCCCTTTTACCAAATAAACAAGGATGATTCAATCTCTGGAACACTTTGACATAATCCTCACATTAGGGTATGATATGAAAAATATAGGGCTCTAATACTGGAGGAAACATATCAAAAATCCTAGGAGAATCTTGATCAAAAAAATATTCCTTTTAATCTAAACAGGGGTGTATTCTAAAAACAAGATGAAAACCCCATAAAAATAAATTTTATAAGTCAAATTACATAATAAAAAAACAAAAAACAGCAATAATATTAACAAAATGTCTAAAAAATAAGATCCATCAATAAAAAAATCCAAACCATTATTCCCATGTTCTAATTTCATTACAGGAGAAATTAACCTCTTTGACCTAATAAGGTTTTATCAAAATTACTTTCAAAAATTATTTTAATTTTTTAAAACATGGTTTAAACTAACTTGAAAACATTAAATGAAAAAGGACTCAACATTAGAATATTTTAATAATCTAATTTTTCAATCATTTCACATGTAACTCTTAAATAGGTTCCAATTAGAAATTTTTAACACCACATGAAAGTTTTGAAAATAAATTGGACTCTAATAGTTTCACAAATAGAATCAACCAGGTTTACCAAAAACCATTCATCATTTTATATTATAAATTTTCTAAAAACACTATAAATCAAATACCATTTGGAATTTTAAACATATTCAAAACTCTAGGAAATTCCCTAATAATTTATAAGAAATGAAAAATTAACATGATCCAAAATAAAAAGAAAGGAAATAACTCATTATAAGAATAAGAAATATAAAAAAAATACCAATGATTAAACATCCACATATAGTTTGTCTCTATGGTTTGCAATAATGTTCTTTAATCATGTGAAGTCCAATAGAATTCATCTAGATCCAGCTATACAGATTGTACACCATTTTCCTTGTTATGCTAAGTAAATTTTCATCCTCTAGATTTCTTCAAATATCTACTCTAGAATAAAGAGTTTCTCAAAATATTCAAATAAATATGAAAATAATAATAAATCATAAAGAAAAAAATAAAAATATATATATAAATTCATTTGATGACCGAGCTCAAACTCAAGAAAAACTCATCCCACACGACCCTAGAAACCCATGATCTACCTCATATGAGTGGTGATCAAGAATGATTCAATGACTGAATACTTGAATTATAAAATTTCTATATCCAAACTGTTGGATACCCTATTAAAACAAGTAAAAACTATTTTCCTACTAATTTTAATGATCTGACCCAAAGTACCATTAAAAAATATCAACCATACTGATTCTTCGCTAGCATGAAGGGTGTTTCTGACACCCACAGGTAGAAAACTAGTTCTTGAGCATCACAATAACACACTTGGAAATTATTTCACCCATTAACATTACGGAATAAAAAGATATTAGTGGAAATAAAATCTAAACAAAGCATAAACTAAAATATCCAATAGAAAATAAATCATGAAAATATACTAAATTGGATAACCAGACTTTTTTAAAATACAACTGACATTATTAAAAATGATACCAAACACAAACATATCCATTTAGTAGAGATGTAATTCCATATGCACCACCATCAAATCTTGATAGAAAAGATATAGTAATATCCACTGCACCAATAAACTTTTTGAATATGTAATATATATATAGGTAGGATCAAAAATATTAGTAGGTCCCCTCCCTCTTACACAAGGAATAACACATCAAAATAGAATCCATATTATGTATGTTTGAAAATAAGGATACAGAAATGGTTTTTTTAGTAATTCTTTCAATAAAACAATTTTAAGAAAACTTCCTTCTAAAAAACCCATTTTCACAAAACTAATCTTTTTCCAAAATAAAACTAAAATTTATTTTCTCATATTAGTAAAATAATATATTTCAACTCAAAAATATTTTAAAGGAATGTTGAAGATAATAGGAGTTCATTTCAAAAATATTCAAATTTAATCATACCTTATAAAATATTCACAAAACAATATCATGAAATCCCAAGGTGATAAAGGGAAACATTCTAGAACCAAGTTAAGAAATTCATCAATGAAGAAAAGTATGCATTAAAAAAATCAATTAACACATCAATAGATTCTATCCCAAACACTTGGTTATCCCCTATCCTATCCTATACAAGAGAAATTACCTTAGGGTAACCTAGGTACAACTTAAGGCCACTATATAAATCATGATTATAAAGTAGTGCACATGTGTACCTATACTTCCACCAAGAATCCTAGGTCCACCAATGAAATTATAAATGAGGTGATCATTTCATTATATATTTGTACCATATATAAAAATATAAAATCATGTTTTCAAACAATCCAATAGTATTACTCACACCTCTGATCACCCACATTAGAACATCCCCCTTTATCAAATATAGAAATTCAATTCAATTAATTTCAATTCATCTCCCTAATAAGGGACCTTTCATTAAAACCATTCAGCATTCAATATTTCCATCGTATATAATGGGTAACTTTAAATGGATTTTATATTTTTCAATAAATAATTTCAAGTTCAAATTTTTCATTTTCACAATCAATGTGGATTACCTTTCTGAAACCCCAAAGGCCTTAGATTTTTTATTGATTTTTAAGGATAATCATATTTTTAATTGGCTTGAAGGGGAACCTTACATGACCCTTAGGCCTAATAGGCATATAGACTAATACTTGGACCTGAAGTTCCAAAAGACATGACACCACTAGAATAGTTCCTCCCTATAATATTTAATACATTAACTCTAGCTTCCAGTATTGCATGACTACAAAACTAGCATCGCCTCGTGTAGAGATGCACGGTTCTTAGTACCAATGAAAGATGCCATACCCACTCATTCTTCCAATCTAGTATCGCTAAAAAGATGAGTTATACTCCTCTGAAGTCCTCATCTGGAAATGAACTGGAGGAATCAAGGCCCATGAATTTTCTTCCCGTTATCAATAGTGCTCCTCCTTTAACCCACCACCACATTCCATGTTGTTCTAACCACTATTGTGTTACTCCATCGATGCATGAATGATTTCAACCACACATCGATCATCGTCAATTCATTCCAATTATTATCTCCATGGGAAAATTTATTATCACCACCAAGGACCTCCACATGGCTCACCCTGGTCATCAAGGCATCTTATGATGACCGAGCCCTTTGTTGATAACCCACCACTAATCATCCACCCTCCATGAGAATCCACTATGGGATCACACAACGGATACATTCCACCTCCAGCGTGGTTGAAATTCATTCACCCCAATTATATTTAGGTAGAACTAGGATTTTATCCAAGGCATTGATACAGGATTACCCAGTACATTTCCACTAGTTTGGACCCCAAATACATTAGCTAGGATTACCAAAACATTTAAAAAAATATAAACAGCTTAATAAATCATTACCAAATCATAAAACATTAATTAATTAGACTTTTAAAAACATCCTCTCAAAAATGTTGGAAATAACCCAAGCACAGAAAACTATATATTACTTATAAATTATTAATCAATGTTCATAAAAAACTTCAAAGAAAATATCAAGGGATAACCATAATTTCCAATTTTTAAAACATTGATAAATTTATTTAAAAATAAATTTCACACTATAACATATCAAAATATCCTTTTAAACTATTTATCAAAAGCTTATGAAATCATAAATCATTCATATAACTACTAATATAAGTATAAAATAATGATAAAAATGAAAACAGAAGTTGAAAAGGTAGGAAATCAAAGATTCAATTCTAAAAGGAGATGATTGGTATAGGAACATCAAATTACTCAGAATCTCAATCACTATAAGGAAACCAAAAGATAAAGATAGGAAAAGATCAAAGAAGAAATAATAAGATCCCTAAAGGATCAATTCCTAATTAGAAAAACATAGATCCAAAAAATACCCATTACTGCCATAGACCTCGGGTAAGAAGTACATGATGAAGAATAGGATCCCTGATCAAAATAGATAAGGTCATACCAATTAGGATCCATCACGATGAATGACACTTAGATCCACCATAAATATAGGTTTGAGAAGCTAAAGTCACTTATGTGACATTTATTTCACACCGATTTCTACACTTTTTCATTATTTTTTTGATAAAATAATCAATTAAATGTCCCTTAAATGATAAATAATTGAACTTTAGTAATTTTGTTTGTCAAAATATTAATGTATAATTTTTTATATTTAATTTTTTTACATTTAAATTATTAATTCTATTTTCCATGGTTTTCTTTATTTTTTATTTCTTTTTATCTTTTA
Source organism: Viscum album (assembly GCA_963277665.1). NCBI lineage: Eukaryota > Viridiplantae > Streptophyta > Magnoliopsida > Santalales > Viscaceae > Viscum > Viscum album. Next base: position 183,772,381 of record OY728143.1, read on the forward strand.
AAATATTAGTTTTAGGTGTATCTATTTTACTTTATTATTTAGTTATTTAAAATTCTAATATTTTATGTTTTTTGTTCATTTATAATTAATAGAAAATAATTTTATTTTAAAATATCATATTTTTTGTATTATAATATATTTGAAGTTGAATAATTATTTTTTAATAATTATTTTTTATTTTTATAAATAATGTAAATCGATTTTATTTTTAAAAATTTATTTTTTTAATTTCAAATTTTCCTACTTCAATTTATAATTTTAAAATAAAATAATTAAAAAAATTGGTTTTTAATTTTTTTATGTTTAAATATTTACATTAATGTTAATTTGTGGAATATTACTTGTTTGATTAATTGGTGGAAATACAGCTACTATCAGATGGCCCCGGTACCACTGTAGTTGTATCGCTAGGGACTTGCAATCGTTCTAGACTAACTACATTTATAGTGCTACTACAAGGGGTTAGGGATGTGCTATCGGTACTGTTCGTATCCAGTGTTACCACCATAGGAAGTTATTGATAAAAAAAATTATTAATATTTTATTGATAATAAATGATATAATTTCCTTGAATTTTCTTAAAAGTGTATTTATAAAATATTTGGGATTAGATCATTCATTAGAAATTTTGGTGAAAATTTCAGTTTTACCTTTTAAAATTCATTGTAGTATTTCAGGAATAAATATTTTTAAATATATTATTCTGACTTAAAATTTTGTAATTATGTTCCTGAATTAATGGGATAAGAATTATATTCAGTACATGGGAGCTGGATCGTGCATTTGAGTGGAGTAAATGGGCAATGAAGACAAAGTTGGACTGAACTGTCCAGATTGGGAATCACTTCACCATTTGGGCCATATATTCTTCATCCAAACTTGTATTGGGCCCAAATTTGGAGGGAAGCTCAAAAACATGATTATAAACAAATAATACTGATATAAATCTAGATAATTCATGCATTTTTTAGGTCAACTATGCAGTGAAAGTGGGATTAAACAATTTGGATGAATTTTCCTTTCACACTTAAAAAATTCTTGTAACCATAGCCCTCCCAAAAATCTATTTAAAGGATATTTTCACTATTTGGGAGGTTTGTTAGAGGAATTGGAAAGGTTTGGCTGAAAGGGTGTCTCTTGGGAGCCCCTCACAACTCTTGGAAGAAGTAAGGCCTTGTGAAATCATATCTTCCAAAAAGGCACTCCTCTTCCAACTCCTCTTTGTATTTCTTTACTTTCATGCTTGTATCTTGAATTTTTCTTCCATTAATCTTCTGTGTTTTTCCATTTTTATGTTCTTATCTTCCTATTTGGGTTGGAATTCAATATTAGAAATAATATTGGGTTATACCCATTCAAACCCCTTGTGAATGCAAAATGTTTCTACAATGACTACACCGCCCATGGAAGAGTAGTTATTTTTAGTAATCAATCCACCTATTACCTTCTTCATTAATTTATTTTGAATAAATGATATATTATAACTCACTTAATATGATTTATGAATTTATTTTTTTTATTATAAGAAACTAAGTAAGCAATTGAAAAAATAACACAAAAACACGTGAGGTCGAGATTTTGTGTAAATTGTGAGAGTACAAACTTAATCGGTAATACAAGACCACACGGGATAAGTTTGTAGAGTTAAAATATACTCCCTAAACTCAATTAATCATCATTTCCAGAATGAATATGTTATCTAATTAACCACTGACCATAAACTAACCTTATAACATCAATCAATGTAGGGTGCTGGGATTGTGTGTTCGGAAGCTAGCATAGGGTTTAAGTAATTTCATCTTTGTGGTTAAGTTAACTCCCATAGGGTTCGAGGGTTAAAAAATTAGAGGATAATAATTAAGTGGATATTAATTTAAATGATAATTATTAATATTTAAATGAATAGGTAGAGTTATATCGATTACTTATTTTAAAATATTCTCTAAAAAACATCTTCTTTTTGCGTCTTTTTAATAAAACTTCATTTCAAAATTAAAAAGAAAAAAATTGGAAACCTTCTTCTAGAAAACTTATTCTAGTTTTATAAATGATAAAAAAACCCATACTTTCAAGTAGTGCTTTTATAATATTTTATTTTATTTTTAGAATACCAATAATAATTTGTTTTAATTTACTTCCTCCTTTGAGAGACGACCTTGGTCAGCCACTCTATTGCACCTAAGTACCCAAAAAAATCACACTTCATTTGAGAGTGCCTATGAAAATGATCATCAAATTAGAATTGTTTCTAAGGAGTTAAGTAATTTTTTCAACCAATTAGAGTTATTTATTTTATTTTAAATTTTATTCTACTCTTATCTTCTTTTTTCCTTCTTTACCCAATCTGAATTTTTTTCTTCTTCTTCTTTTTGGACCATCAACTCAAACTTCTCATTTTTATTTTACTATAGTCCACTTTCCTTCTTTTCTTTTTTATTTTATTTATTACATGATCTTATCCCAATTATCTTTTATATCTTGACCCTGAGATTGAATGTAGCCTTCGAGCTCGAATCAGACATTCTCAATCTATGGGAAGTTTCAATATTCAACCAGTTAGAGAATTCCTCCACTCCAAGAACATTGAAATTGGAAAAACTTCTATATAAAACCTTAAAACAAGAACCAATGGCTGAAAATAATTGAAATTTAATTAATATAACCATTATATAATTGGATGAACCTGATATTAACTATTAATCAAATTGTATTGCATACCCAAATCTCGAATTGGACTTTGAACTGAAATCTGGATTAATTCACCTTCTTCCAAAATTTCATGGATTATCTGGTGAGCATACAAACAAATTTTTAAAAGAATTTAATGTGGTTTTCTCAACTCTTAAACCAAGAAATGTATTTGAAGATCAAATAAAATTAAGAAAATTCTCATTCTCACTTGATAGAGCTGCAAAGGATTCAATGTATTATTTACAACCTGAAGATGTAACATATTGGAACAATTTGAAACGTCTTTTCTTGAAAATATTTTTTTCCAGCATCAAGGACCACTTCCATTAAAAAATAGATCTCATGGATCAAGCAGGCATAGGGAGAGTCAATGTATGTGTATTGGGAGAGATTCAAGAAGTTGTGCGCAAGCTGCTCGCATCACCAAATTAGTGATAAACTCCTCATCCAATACTTCTATGAAGGACTCACACCTATGGAGAAAATAATGGTGTATTTCGTAGCTAGAGGATCATTGGTATACAAAACACCAGCATCCGCTCGTGCATTGATCGACAAAATGTCATAAAATTATCAACAATTTGGTGATCGAGGTACCCCATAGGTTAGAGGAGTACATCGGGTAAGTCCATCTTATCTTGAAAGTCATTTTATTGATACCAAGTTGAAAGAATTGAAAAATATAGAGAGAAATATTTATTTGGATCCAAAGACATCCCAAACCTCTCCTTTAAGTACTTGTGGAATTTGCACTGAGACAAGCCACCCAACAGACTGTTTCCCCCAACTACAAGAAACAAAAGATTGTGCAGCAGTGTTTCCTGGGAGGCCATTCTAGCAGAAACAACAACCATATCCCCAAAAGAAGTTTGATTAATTTTCTCGAACATAAAAATAGGGTGGTAGGATTAATCATACATGAGTTATTCCTCTAGACAACAAAAATACCCCCCCCCAACAAAACTTCCAGCTGCCCCCACCTTACCAACAGGGTTTCCAACAACCCCAAAGGAGATTTGAAGCCTAAGCATCAACAAGTCAACAAAAAGGAATTTCTCAACCAAATTTAGATTCTAATACTGATGATATTTTGAAACATTTTTTTCTTAATCAACATAATGAGCTGAATAGTCAAGGTTTGGAGCTAAGGGAGTTGAAGACGCAAATGCTCTAGATTACCACTACCCTCCATGAACTTATAAGTAAGAATTCTGGAAATTTACCTTCCCAATTGACTCCAAATCCAAAGGTAAATGTCATTTTCATCACATTGAGAATTGTGAAGCAAATGAATGATACTTCTGCACCCACCATTCCACTAGGGTTTACCTCAACTCTAGAGATGCTCCATTCAAGACCAGATAAAGATAAACCAAAGGAGAAAGATAAAGGTAAGCAAAGGATTGATGATGTTCCTCCTAAACCCCTTCCCTTTCCATATAGGGTTGTACAAACCAAAAAGATGGCTGAGGAGGTGATGAAAAAATAGGTTTTGGACACATTCAAGTGTGTGGAGATCAATATCCCTCTACTTGAATCCATTAAACAAATACCATGGTATATGAAATGCTTAAAAGAAATTTCCACCAATAAAGAGGGATCAAGGAAAATGAGAGGATCAATCTTGGAAGGAATGTGCCAGCACTCATTACACCAAATCTAGTAATGCCAACAATGTGAAAGGATCTGAGGACATTAACTATCCCATGAACCATAGGGGAGTTGAACTTTTATGATGTTGTTTGTGATTTGGGAGAATCCATAAATGTAATTCCTCACTCTTTATTATATTCTTTAAAGGTTGGTGAGTTTAAGCATATGAAAGTAGTGGTGCAGTTGGCGAATAGAGCTACGGCATATCCAGCAGGAGTCCTTGAGGATGTACTTGTTCGGGTAAGATACATGATCTTTCCAGCAGATATATATGTGCTTAAAATGGAGGATAATCAGGTAAATTCTCATGCTCCCATTATCTTAGGTAGAACCTTACTCATGATTACAAAAACTATCATAAATGTCAATGAGGGTACACTTTCCATAGATTTTGGGGATGAATTTGTGATATTCAATGTTATAGACTCCATGAAGTACCCCTCAGAGGACCATTATGCATTTGTTATCTCCCATTTTGAACCACCAAATAAAAAACCCATGGAATTTGGTTGTCCTATACTTAGAGAGATTATGACTATTGGATCTAGTTTGATGTCTAGAAGCACTTCTACACCCATTTATAATGAACAATACTCTCTTAGATTTGATTTTGAAATGGATTCATATTCTGATTTTGATCATGTTCACTCTGATTATGACTTTGATGTTGAATATACTGATGGTTTTGATGCTTTATTCTCTGATTCTGATGATGTATATTCTGGTATTGATGTTTATTGTGCACATATTTTTGTTCCTTTATTGTCTCCATCCATACTTTACCCCCATCATTGGAACTCAAGCCATTTCCACCAAATCTCAAATACTCATACATATTGAGTGGTGAGAGGTTACCTGTTATCATTTCTAATAATCTCACTTTTGAACATGAAGAAAATATTTTGAATCTTTTGAGGTAGTACATCAGGGAAATCAGGTGGACCTTGGGTGACATATCAGGTATTAGCCCCTCCATTTTCATGCATAGGATTATTTTGGAGGATGGGGCTAAGTTGGTTAGGCAGCCACAAAAGATATTAAACCCAACTCTTCTGGAAGTTGTGAAAAAAGCGGTTGAAAAATTACTCGAGGTAGGTATAATCTATCCCATTTCAGATTCCCAGTGGGTGAGTCCTATTCAGGTTGTTCCTAAGAAAGGTGGTGTTACTGATGTTAAAAATGAGAAAGATGAGTTATTTCTAATGGGGTTTCAAAACAGTTGGTGTGTTTGTATTGATTATAGGAAACTAAATCAGTCCACGCACAAGGACCATTTCCCCCTCCCATTTATTGATCAAATTCATGAGAGACTAGCTGGGAAAACACACTATTGTTTCTTGGATGTATTTTATAGATATTATCAGGTTCCTATTCCTCCAGAGGATTAGGAGAAGACAACATTAACTTGTCTATTCGATAGGTTTTCCTACAAAAAGATTCCATTTAGACTTTGCAATGCCCTAGGTAACTTCTAGAGATGCATGGTGAGTTTTTTTTAATATTTCATTAAGTCCTGCATGGAGGTATTTATGGATGATTTTACATTGTATGGGTCTACATTTGATGATTATATCTATAGTTTGGGAAATATTTTGAATCGTTGTATTGAGAATAATCTGGTCTTGAACTTTGAAAAGTGTCATTTCATGGTAGAGCATTGCATTGTCTTAGGGAATGTAGTGTCAAAACATGGGATATAAGTTGATAGATCTAAGGTAGATATTATTTCATCCCTACCCTATCCTTATTATGTGAGTGATGTTAGATCTTTCCTAGGGAATGCAGGATTTTATCGATGCTTCATTAAAGATTTTAGTAAGATTGTTCTTCCGATGTCATGATTACTTCAAAAGGATTCTGATTTTGTATTTGATGATTCTTGTAGGAATTCCTTTGTTGAGATAAAACAATGTATTATCACTCCACCTATCACACATCCTCCATGGTGGGAGCTTCCTTTTGAGCTTATGTGTGATGCCTCCAACTTTGCGGTTGGAGCTTTCTTATCTTAGAGGGTGGAGGCACGTTCGCATGTGATTGCATATGCATCGAGGACACTGGATGCATCCCAATTGAACTACACAACCACATAAAAGGAGTTTATTTCCATAATATTTACTTTAGATAAATTCTATTCAAATTTATTGGGCTCTAAAGTAGTTATTTTTTATGACTATGCAGATCTGAGGTACATTTTGAAGAAGCCGAATGAAAATCCTAGGCTAATCTGATAGATTTTTCTTCTTCAAGAATTTGATATTCAGATAAAGGACAAGAGGGGTTATTAAACCTGGTGTTGTACCATATGATTAGGCTTACTCACACACTATAGTATGACACCTTGGACCAGGTACCACTTCGAGATACTTTACCTAATGATCATCTTTATTCCATCTCAGGTATGCATCCTTGGTATGTTGATTTAGTGATCTACCTTGTTGCATCCAAAATCCCTGAAAATTTAAAGAAACATCAAGTCCAAAAATTTAATAGTGAGTCAATATTTTATGTTTGGGATGATCCATACCTATGGTGCATGTGTAGTGACCAAGTTATTCAGAGGTGTGTTTCTGATCATGATTTTGAGTCTGTTTTACATTTTTGTCATACACTCGATTGTGGTGGACACTTTAGACCCCAATGGATAGCTAAGAAAGTATTAGACTATATATTATATTTTCTTAGCTTATTCCATGATTCCCATGTGTTTTTTTAAGTCATTCTATAGTTTCTAACACACTGGGAATATTTATAGGAGACATAAGATTCCTCAACAACACATATTATTCTGCGATATTTTTGATTTATGGGCATCAATTTTATGGGTCCTTTTCCTAGTTCCTTTTGTTTTTTTTATCTTTTGGTTTTTATTGATTATGTGAGTAAATGGGTGGAGTCCAAGGCCACCAGGACTAATGACTCTCATGTTGTAGTCGACTTTGTCAAGACACATATTTTTTGCAGGTTTAGAGTTCAAAAGGCTATCATTAGTGATTATGGGACACATTTATACAATCAAAATTTTTCTTTCCTCATTTGGAAGTTTGGGGTGACACAAAAAATATCAACACCATACCACCCCCAAACAAATGGCCAGGATAAGGTTTCAAATCGGGAGTTGAAATAAATTTTGGAGAAAATTGTGCAGTTGAATTGGAATGATTGGAGCAAGTGCTTGGATGATGCGCTTTGGGAATATAGGATAGTATAAAAAACTTCCATTAGTATTTACCCATTTTGGATTATTTTTGGGAAATCTTTCCATCTTCTTATGGAAGTTGAGCATCATGCTTATTGGGATATAAAGAAATGAAACATGGATTTGGACCAAGCTGGAATCCAAAGGAAGCTACAAATTCAAGATCTTGAAGAGATTCGATTGTCTTCATATGATAACTCAAGGCTCTATAAGGAAAGGTCAAAATCAACTCATTATAGAATCATCCAATAAATGTAGTTTCATGTTGGGGAGAAATTCCTTATCTACAGTTAACGACTAAAGCTGATGCATGGTAAGTTGTGTTTCAGATGGTTAGGTACTTATATTGTATCTAATGATTTTCCTTATGGTGTCGTGGAGATCGCACAAGAGGACACTAGAAGAAGCTTTACAGTCAATGGTCAATGTTTTAAGAAATACATTGAGGAACTTTCTACGGATGTAGTGGATCCCATTACACTACATGACCCTATTATCACTTGAGTATATTAGGTTGTTCCTAAACCTTTTATTTTTATATTATTTTTCCTATTAAAAATTATGTATTTCATGTGTATATATCATTTCATGGGTTCACATTGAGGATAATGCAATATTTTAAGTGTGGGGGAGAGGACAACATTTTGGGGTATATATATTTAGTATTTTAATTTGTGTGTTTTTTTTGTATTAATTGTTCTGTTAAAATTAAAAAAAACAAAGAAAAACTATAACAAAAAAACCCAAATATATATATATATCATGTAACATTATCATGTGAAACATATGGAAAATTAATTTTTTAAAAATTCATTGAAATAATGATAAGCATGAGTAAAATTTCATCATCAAGGGTTGTTTTTTTATTAAAAATGGAAGTCATCGATGATATGATTGGTTATGTCATAATAAAACCTTTTATATTTTTACAACATTCATTGTGATTTTTCTTCATGGTAAATTGTGTCATTAATTTCTCCACACATCCTTTCACATAATTATTACTTGTGAGTTTCTCTTACCTAATTAAATGTGTATCTAGGGTAAGTAATTCTTTTCATCTTATAACATGGTCTTTTTATACGTTCTTTTCTCTTTTGATCATTTACATTACTATACCAGATTGACCTATGAATGTGAACATAATATATGAATATTTTATGCCCTCATATAAACAAATATATATATATATATACATAATCAAAAATAAAAAAAATCAATAAAGAGTGGAGTAAAGAAATGTATAACATGTTAGGATATTTAGGTCAGGAGCTCATGGTTTGACTTTTGGGAATTCTTAAATGAGTGGGTTTTGGAATTTGATTCAAAAGGATGTTGAACTAGTTCAGTGAAATAGAATTGAGTAAGAAGAAAAGTTTTTATTTAACTAAATATACTGGATAAAGGGTGGAGAGACAAGCTTGAAATGATTGGCACACACACACGTGGGGAATTAGTGTCATGGTAGACCCATGAATTATTTTTTCTATGATTAGTGTTATTAATCTCAATGGATTTTGTTTTGAAACAACCTATGAGATAATGAATTTATAATTTATTTATATTGACTCTTTATTTTATTCTTAATTTTCCTATTTTTATACTATGGACTGTGGAATATGAACAAGCATATCTTATAAAAAAATTGTTTTGAATACATGATATGAGGTTTTACTTAGGAGTGGAAAAGGGTAATTGTGGGGGAGTTCATAAAACAAAATTTTATTGAATATTTTATTGATAATAAATGATATAATTTCCTTAAATTGTGGTAAATGTTTTTATTTATAAAATATTTTGGATTACATCATTCATTTGAAAATTTGGTGAAAATTCCAGTTTTACCTTTTAAAATTCACTATAGTATTTAGGGAATAAATATTTTTTTATATATTATTTTAACTTAAAATTTTTTAAATGTATTCCTGACTTAATGTCATACAAATTATATTCAATATATGGGATCTTTATCATGCATTTGAGTGGAGTAAATAGGCCATGAAGACAAAGTTGTACTGAACTATCCAAATTGGAAATCACTTCACCATTTAGGTCGTATCTTCTTCATCCGGACTTGGATTTGGCCCAAATTTTGAGGGAAGCTCATGAATATTATTATGAAAAAAATACTTCTAGAAATACAGCAAATTCTCTCGTTTTGGAGGTCAAATATGCGGTAAAAGTGGGATTAAACAATTTTTCCGAATTTCCCTTTCACACTTAAAAAAGTCTTGTAACCCTAGCCCTCCTAAAACTCTATTTAAAGGATATTTTCATTCTTTGTGAGGGTTGGTCGAGGAATTGGGAAGGTTTTTCCGAATGGGTGTCTATTGGGAGCCCCTCAAAACTCTTGGAAGAAGTAAGACCTTGTGAAAACATCTCTTCCAAAAAGGCTCTCATATCCCACCTCCTCTTTGTATTTATTTGATTTCATGCTTTTATCTTGATTTTTTCTTCAATTAATATTCTGTGTTTTTCTATTTTTATGTTATTATAATCCTATTTGGGTTGGAATTCAATATTAGAAATAATATTGGGTTATACCCTTTCTAACCCCTTGCGAATGCAAAGCGTTTCTACGATGACTACACTGCCCATGGAAGAGTAGTTCTTTTTAGTAATCGATCTACCTATTACCTTTTTCATTAATTTATTTTGAATAAATGAGATAATATAATTAAATTTATATGATTCATGAATTGATTTTTTTTATTAGAATAAACTAGGTGATCAATTGAACAATTAACACAAAAACACGTGAGGTCGAGATTTTGTGTAAATTGTGAGAGTGTGAACTTATTCGGTAATACAAGAACACACAAGATAAGTATATAGAGTTAAAATATAATCCATAAACTCAATTAATACTCATTTAAAGAATGGATATATGCTCTAATTAACCACTGACCATAATCTAAACTTAGAACATCAATCAAAGCAGGGTGCTGCGATTGCGTGTTCCGAAGCTAGCCTAGGGTTTAAGTAAATTCATCTTTGTGGTTAAGTTAACTCTCATAGGGTTTGAGGGTTAACAAATTAGGGGATAATAATTAAGTGGATATTAATTTAAATAATAATTATTAATACGTAAATGAAGATTTATAGTTATATCGATTACACCATTTAAAATATTTTCTTAGAAAACATCTTCTTGCTACGTCTTTTTAATCAAACTTCATTTCAAAATTAAAAACAAAAAAACGAAATCTTCTTCCAGAAAACTTCTTCTAGTTTTATAAACAATAAAAAAAAACCCATACTTTAAAGTAGTGTTTTTATTCTATTTTATTTTATTTTTAGAATACCTTTAAGAAGTTGTTTTAATTAACTTCCTCCTTTGAGAGACGACCTTAGTCAGCCACTCTGATGCACCCAGGTACCCAAAAAATCACACTTCATTTGAGAGCACCCATGACAACACGCATAAATTATCAATCTCCACTATATCATACTACCACTAAATTATCTAAAGATACCCTACCTGTTGTCTGAGTCTTGTAATGACCCAAACTTTCTAAATAATATTTTTTTCCTAAATAAATGTTTTTTACATATTATATAATATTATACATGTACAAAATAAATATAAACCAAAAAAATTTATAAATATCATTAAATTAGTCATATATGAAACTAATTAAAGTGCCAAAAAATTCAATTAGACAAAAAAATATAAAATAGAACAGCTAAAATGGGAAATTCAAGATCACCTCAATCATCTAGAATCATCACCCCCACTGCAATCCTATTGAAATGAAACAAAAATATTTTTAAACCAATCAACATCTTAAGAAATTAGAATATATCCTGAGGGAGAATTTTTGGTGAATTTTGAGTGAATGAATAAAGTGATATTTATAAGGTATAAAGGGAAATGTGACTATTGGTATTCAATAGTTATATGATTGTTGTAAAATATACCCTTTTTTAAAAATTTTACTATTATAGTTAGTGTTTATAAGTTTTAATGACAAAGGATAATTAATACAGAAAGGAGAATCAATGGCCTTATCCAGTCGATTCGTTTTTTTTTTTTTGAAGATCATTTTTCAAAACTTAGGAGATATGTATCATAAAAGGGGTTCTCCCTTAACCATTCCCAAGATGATCTTCAAAAAGTGAATCTTTAAAAAAATTCCTATGATATATTTTTAAGTTATAAAGATTACCACTCAGTCAATGTTAGTCAAGGCACCCCACGAAAAAACCATCATCACACGCCTAACCCTTAGGTTATATGCAGGTGTAATAAAGGGTTACATGTCCAAACCTTGGTTTAAATTCCTTTGTATAAATAAAATTTTAATACCATAATTTCCTATTAAGACTAGTTTTTATTAATAAAGTATCTATTTAATTGAGATTAATTTTATTTTTTGATTTTTTGACACAAATAATACATAACTATATTTTTCTAGAAAATATATACAATTTTTATAATAAACCAAGGTATTGTGAATAGAGTTTTTTAATTAAATAATATTTTAAAATAATTTTATTTAAAAGATAAATGACAAAATAATTTCATATTAGCCTAGGAAATTTTTTATAAGTGTTAGAAATTTGGCTGCGCCATAAAACATCTATTTTTAAATAAATAAGGATTTTTATATTTCAAAGTTAAAATTATAATATTTAGATAAAATTTATGATAAAATAAACATCATTTTCCAAATCATAATTTTGAAATTAGGTTAGGGTGAATTTTTTAGAATTTTCCAAAATAAATTATTTTTTCATGAATAGTAAAAAATACAATTTTAGGGTTTTAGTATATTTTATGGAATAATATTTATCTCATAATGATGTAATAATTAATTAAACACAATCCAAGACCTAAAATAAATTATTTTATAAATATTAAGTATTTTAATAAATTTTATTCAATTTTTAAAACTATAAGTTAGTTTCTAAATTCTAAAAAAGAAAATTTGATTTTTAAAACCTTACTTTATGGAATATTTACTTTTCCATGATAAAAGATATATTAAATAATTTTTTTAGGTTCTATAGGATTAAATTATCATAAAATATGACCCAAATTTCCAAAACCATGAGCAAAAACCATGGTTAAGCTAATGGTTTTCATTTTCCACAACCTAGTTTTCTAAGACCTATATATGGAAAATATTAAACAAATCCTCTGATTCTCCTATAAATACCCACCCATTTATCCATTTATATTCACTAAAAATCAAACCTACCTAAATTTATTGCGATTTTCACTTTCAAGGATTCCCTCCAAGGTGTCCTCAAGCCCCCAAGTTCCCATTCCTTGAGATCTAGGAGTAACTCTTCAAGGTAAGGATAAATCTCCACTTCTCTTTTCCATTCAAGAGTCATTTTATGGTATGTATTCCAATTGACAATAAAATTCTTTTCTTACACTTTCTATTATCCCATTACTACAATAATTTTATTTTATCAATGGGAGACCCTTTTCCCCTCTCATTTCACCATTTTCTAAAACCATGTTTTATACCTGTCATTCTACCCAATTTACTTCTCAAATTTCCTTCTTTTACATAAGAAATTATCTAATCCATTTTTTTAATACTCAAAACTATTTTAATTTCAATGGGTATTCAAAAATATTTTAAAATTTATTTTTTATTCTGGTATTTACATATATGAAACCTACATTTCCTTTCATGGCTTAGAAATGATGTAATGATCAGGTTTTTAAACTATTTTGTATGCTAAGATTTTTATATGAAACCCATTATTTATCCTCCATGGGTTATTAATGAAATGATTTATTAGGATCTATGTGGATCACATTAAATTAATACATGTTAGTGGTGCTCCCTAATAGCGCTTTAATGCATTGGGTAAAGAATTTTATCTCTGGATAAGACATGTTTTACGACACCTTAGTGAATAACCTTGGTAATTTTCATTTATGACACCTTGATGATTAACCATGGGGATATGATTATGAATGTCTAATTTAAATGTTGTATCCATGTTTCCATTTTATTATTCATGTTCTTGTTATTATTATTATATGACTCTTTCTCATTTATTATTGTTATGCCTCGTGTTCTTATTGATATGTCTCAAGATCACATGCTCTATATCTCTCTTGCTTATTCCCTTACTAGGATTCATGCTAACCCCTTTACATTGATGTATGTCCCCAGGATATGAAATAAAATAATATAAACTTAGGTTGAACCAATGAATATGTCTCTCAAGTGGATTTAGAAGACTGATTTATACTTTCATGTATTATGTACCTTTTTTCTAGAAACTAGACTTGAAAAGATCCTCTTTTTTGTACCATGTAATGAAAAGTTATGTAATAAAAAGGTGGGATTCCATAGTTGGTATCAAATTATGGTTTATTTATTTGGTAAAAATAGGACTTTAAAACTTTAGTAATAATCCTTGTGACAAGTCCAAATATAGGAAAATATCTTGTTATTTTCATAAGTATTAAGTAAGTGGTTTTAAAGCAATGAAATACCTATATAGATACAAATAAGTGTATTTGGATCTAGTATAGATGTACCTTGGGGTAACCCCCAAAAAAACCACTTTGAGATAGACTCAAATGGGAATTGGCTCTCAACAACGGGCCTTGTTTCACTCTTCGTTTGACACTCTTGGGGGATATGTTTGGTTAATCACAAGTTTTTTATAAACCACTATAAAGGATCTATAGAAAATTTAATTATTATTAGAAGATATTAATAACATATTTAAGAATAATTTCTTAAGATATAAAATCCCTTTAGAATTATAAATTTTTAAAAGTAACATGTTTCCCACTAAGGTTTTCATCTTTTAGAAAAATGGTAGTAAATAAGAGGAACCGTGTAAATGATGAGTGCAACGGACAATGCACTGATGGTGTTCTAATTAAAGATGGAATGGAAAACGTCAAGATGATTATGAATCAACTAACTTCACTTATGAAAAATAACATGAATCAAGTTCAGATACTTGATTCAACTCGAAGGGAACAACTTTTCGTTGATGCCTTCATGCGTCAACGACCACCTTAGTTCAATGGATCTACCAACCCATTTATTACTGAAAAATGGATAAGATCTATAGAAAATATCTTTTATATAATATAGTGTTCAGAGTAAGAGAAATTAACCCTGGAAGTATACCACTTAGAAGGAGAAACTAATCAGTGATGAAAACTGATTAAAAACATGAATCCAAGAAGAGATATTGATGCTATGGAGAGGGAAGATTTTAGGGGAATATATTTAAATAAATATTTTCCTTGTTAGATGCAAATGAAAATTCAGAAGGAATTATATGAACTTAAAGAGAAGGATTTTGAATTGGTAGGAAGCTATGAGATGAACATTACAAGTCATTATCGGTACACCTATAGCTTTAATATGGATCCTAAGGGAAAGGTTTATAGATTATTCAGTGGACTAAGATCCCAACTGTGGAGGAAATAGAAAATTGAGACTATGAAACATATGAAGAGATAGTAAAAAGTTCTATGAAGTTTGAACTGGAATTTGGATATATGTACAGGTCACATATATCAAATGAAAAGAAGAGGTCAATAGATCCAAACTCAGGGTTTAACTTTGATCAAAAAATAGGAGGAAATAAATTAAAAATTCCCATGTGAAACAAATGTGGGAATAATCACTTGGGGAACTTTTTTCTTGGGAGTGGAAAGTGCTAAAAGTGTGGAAGAGATGTCTATATATCTCAAATATTTTGTGGTTAAGTGAAGCCTAAACTTTTAAACACTAAAGAAAAATGGAAGATAGTACTGGACCAGCCATAAGTTCAATGCTTCAAGTGTGGAAAACTTGGTCACTTTTCCTATCTATGTCCAAATAATAATATAATGGACAGGAACCACCATTAACCTCATCATAGGATAAGGGATCATGGTTGGGAATTTTCTATCACTACGGTTGAAGTGAGGTATATGAATTATATGGTGGAAGGTACACTCATTGTTCTCTCAAAGGTGACATGTACTTTGTTTGATTTGGTTCTATGAATTCCTTTATATCATCAATGTTTTGAAAGAATATAGAATCAATCACTAAAATTATAGAAGTAGAGTTATCATTCAAGACTCTAGGAGGAATTATCCTTGCATCAATAGTGTATAAGAACTATAGTATAAACTTTAGTGACTATATTCTCATTTAAAATATTGTAGTCATTTCCATGGTGGAATTTGACATTATACTAGGTATGGACTGGCTCTCAAAGTGAAATGCTAAGATAACCTGTAGAAGCAATGAACTTTCAGTAGTATTGAATGGAAAACCTACAGTCATTTTCAAAGGAGAGATATCACATCCTGAGATTTTTCTTGAAGCACCACCCATAGCCTTTTTTATGGAGATGATCAGTGAAGAGGGAGAATAAAATGAAAGTATAAAGATAGATAATGTCCCCATAATATAAGAATACAATGGTGTATTTTCTTAAGAGTTATATGGACCTACCCTAAAAAGAGAGGTAGATTTCTCCATTGACTCATACCTAGATCCAAGATAATATTAAATACCCCATATATAATTGAAAATATGGAGTTAGAATAATTAAACACTATTATAAAACTAGTCTATATCCAAGGTTTGTAACTATAGATATAGACCAAAAAACAATGGCTATAGGTTATAACCATGGTTTAATGGGTCATGGATCCTATTGGTGTGACTATATGTAAAAACCTATAGCCATGATTTGGAACTGTGAAAATACCCTCTACCAGAAAAACTTATATCCACGGTTATAAACTGTGGAAATAGGCCTATATCCA
This sequence comes from Viscum album, assembly GCA_963277665.1. Taxonomy (NCBI): domain Eukaryota; kingdom Viridiplantae; phylum Streptophyta; class Magnoliopsida; order Santalales; family Viscaceae; genus Viscum; species Viscum album. The sequence continues at coordinate 183,788,688 of OY728143.1, forward strand.
TGGTTTGAGCCTAGTAAATAGAGATATATTCATATTTATAATTTGTAGGAATAACCTCTTCCATTTAGACTTATTACTACAATGATAAACTGTGGAACTACGCCAATAACCATAGTTTAAAAAATGGATCTAGGTCTACTGACATGGTTTACAATCATGGATATAGCCTCCAAATTCCATAAAAAACACCACCCTACAACCTGCTGTAACTCATGCCCTCCCAAACAGCTTCCATAAAAAATAACATGTAAGTTCTTGGATGAGTGGACCGAAAATAGTCTTATAGAACATAAAAAAAACAAGGTCACAGATGGATATCACAAAAATAAATGAATATTTTCCAACCAATACCATCTTGTCTATATGAGAAACCATCACTCTCATGAATAAGTATCACTAACAGGGTAAATCATTCAATTTCTTCTATAAGAATAAATATAAACATATACACTATCAACATCAAAATATGAGTGTATAACTAGCCAACAATAAGCATAAATATAAAAATATTCACTATCACCGACTGGAAAATAAGCACTATAACTATGAATGTATCACTACCTAGCATGTATCACTACCCCCACATGTATCACGTCACTTCCCAACATGTATCACATCACTACATATCATGTATCACTGCCCATAATTTGCACTATCACCATGTATGTATCACTGCCCAACATCTTCACTATCACCGTGTATGTATCACTGCCCAGTATGTATCACATCAATACTTAGCATGTATCAATTCCCTATATTTGTACTATCATTGTGTATGTATCACTGCCCAACATCTATCACATAAAAAATTTTATGTATCACTTCCCATCATAAGCATAAACATATTCACTACCATTGACTAGGAAAATCATTCTATAATCATAAACATAAACATATACACTAAACATAAACATATTAACTATCACTAAATTGGAAAATCATTCAAGTTCTTCAATCACTGCCTAGCATAAGTATAAACGTAAACATATGCACTATCAACACCAAAATGTGTACATATTTATTAACTGTATATGGATGAAAATGAGCATAATTATAATCATAAGCATAAACGCTGACGTTAGATAATCATAAAAATGAAAACATAGAAAAATGCATACATAGAAAATAATTTGAAAGGGAATATTGAAAGAATATAAATCACAAATAACCGATACTTAAAAATTCATGTGGATATTGAAAAAATATAAATAAAAAATAATTAATACCTAATAATGGAATACAAATAAATAAATAATTGGTACATAATCGATAGATATTTATAAAAGTCATAATTGGAAGGAAATACTATTTTATCATATTTCGTTTTATTTTAAATAGAATCATATGAAAAGAAATATTTAATATCATTGCTTTATAAGATTACAAAAAAATCATTGGTGTTATTTCTAGTTTTAGTTCCTTCTTCATCATAAAAATTTGATAGAAAATTATTCTATAACAAATAATGTATTAATAGATGAAACAGGATTTCATATTCTAACTTAATTCAAAGCATGTAGTATCTCATATTCTAATTTAATTCCATATTCCATGTTATTAATAATACCTCATCATAATAGATTTTATATTAAATCCATGATGAATAATTCCTAAATCCATTATATAATGTTGGGTTACACCCTAAATCCATTATATAATGGATACATACCTAAAACCATTATAAGAGATTATACTTTAAATTTGATCATATATTTTCAAATTCTATCTAATGACTTTAGTTATTCAACATAATATATTTAATTTTGTCTTTAAATTAGATTCTGACATTATATGATTGCTTTAGAGAAGAATCCCTATAGCCATTAAATCCATTATACAGAATCCTTAAATCCATTAATAAAAATACCTTATTATATAATGTTAGATTATATCCTAAAGATATCATATTTTTTTATATTCTACACTGAAGTCACTATGAATAATCCCTTGAAAAAATAAATTATACTCATATAATTTTTATTATAAAAGATTCTACTCATATGGATTTTACTCATCATATGGATTCCAAAACATATGAATAATGGTTTTATGTTTTCTGTATATTGTCATTAGTGCATTAATTTATGATATATGATTAAAATATATTTTTTAGTGTTATAATTAAGGTTTCATTCAAAAAAAATTAATGATTAATTTTCTATTGAGAATTTAAGAAGATGTTAGAAGATTGTACCTTAATTATTCCAGTGGAGGAAGATGTATTGATGACTTCATATTCTCAATTGTAATTGTTTAAAGCTCCATCATAGACATGATCTTATGAAATCTTTTGGAAGAAAAATACTTAGAAAAAAGAGGGGGGTTTTAATTCCATTAAATATTATTTTACTATATAAAATATTTATTTTATTACCTTGGTATTTTCAAAAGTTTTTTGAAATTTTAATATTGTAACTTTATTTTCTGAAATAAAAAAAACCTTGTTCATGTTTTTTTTAAATGGTTTATGATGATTTTGAATGCCATAATCAGTTATTTTTATAGAAAACATCACATATTTAGACTTTATAATATTCAATTAAGGTGGAAATCTAAACTCATCAATTTTCTTCCTTATGAATAATTTAAAGGTGTAGTAAAACCTTTTAAAAAATAAGATATGGTGTTAAAAACTAATTAAAAGATGTTATCTGAATCAGAAATTCTCTGAGTTCATATGACATTTTTGGTACCAACTACATCACTTTTTTTAACGAATAGAACTAGTGAAATTTTTTTATAGCAATCTATGACCAGTGTTTCACCTTAAATATAGATGTACACAAAAAAATCATATATTAACTAAAGTTGATTTTATAAATTTAAAAAAATATAGGAAATGATAGATTTTGTAATGATTTGGAAGATGATTTTGTAACATCTATATTTTTACATACAACACCAACATCTAATCATAATAAATCTAGGTATTATTTTCTCATACCTAAATACAAGAAAAATTAAAACTATATTGACATATAAACTTATAAACTATATTAACATATATTTTTTATAAACATTTAAACGGTATTAACATATAATATTATAATCATATAAACTATATTAACATATAAATATATATATATATACCATTTCTAAATCGTAAAACATTTATGTTAATACAAAAAAAAATTAAATAGTGTATATATTTATTTATATGTTGATTTGTCTAATAAAATTAACATATAAATGGTATGGAATTTATGGTCTAATTTTTTAAAAAAAATACCATATAAGCTGAAACAATTCTATAAAATTAACATATAAACTCATATTTTCATGAATAAATTTAAAATAGAATAAATAAAACACCAATAACTAAATATAAATATAAAGTGAAAGGAATCTATTTGAAATATTTTTTAATATAAAAGTAAATGATAGATGTAATAAATTATAACATCATGTTAGGTACAATGATGATATTGATATGGTACTTGAGTCAGTTGTTCAGGATCTTACATCAGAAGAAGCACCCTATAAGTAAATAAACAATAATATCATATTGAATGACTACTCATATTTGGGACATATGTGGTTGGAAGTAGCTAAAAACTTTACTCTTTTAAGAAGATCCCCATTCTTATACTTTTGAATGGAATCACTTCATCCTCATTACCTTGTAATCACACCTCATCTATCTTTCAATATCATACTCAAAAAAAGTACTCTAAGGTGATGCACCTACCATTGCAAAAACATAAAAACATGGGTTTGAAAATGTAAAAAGTATAAAAAGATTAAGATATGAAGGAATCTTCTATAGACCTACCATTTCTTGCTCAAGTATCAAATTGTGATGTATAATACTGAAATATTCTTATGTTTTCAAGAATCATTAAAACCAATGGTTATGTAGGTTGGTTTGAAAGTAAGGGACAATTTTATACATTCTTTACAAAGTGATTCATGACATATATAAACTTTCACAAGGCATAATCTTTTTATGTTCCATATACATGAAATTATCTAATTTTATGTGATGTATTATTATAATGTTCTAAAATATGTGCAAACACATTAAAAATAATTTATGTTTTTATATGTTTAGTGCATGCTAAAGTGTGATCCAAAGTCATGTGGAGATTTTCTAAGTTGTTAGAAATGGAGATTATTATTTTGGGATGAATAATGTGATCAAAAACTACATTTCATATTGATTGTTCATGGAAAATTGGGTATAGAAGTTCAAATGTTCAATGATGGTTATATCTTCCAGCCTAAAGTTAGATCTTGATTGGATTGTATTTTAAATAGTTGAGAAGAAAATATATGAAGTTGTGAGTACATGTATAGACAAGGGAGGATCAATATAAATAAAGGTTGGTATAAAGTAAAATTATGTTGGAATCACTTTATGCATGATAAATTGAGAATGTTTGATACAAAATATTGAAATCTACTTCTGTTTTCAGGAATTACTAAAACCAATGTGCATATTGGGTGGCTTGAAATCAGTGACCAGGTTTATACATGCTGTAAAAATTAGTTCAGGTCATATATAACTTTCAAAAGGCATAGGTTTATATAATATAATCGTAAATATCATATAACTTTATGTGTTGTAATCTACTCATGTTATAAAAACTATGTGAACACCTTAAAATGACATAAATGTTGGATTGATGATTATGGATTAAATGGAAGGAGAAGGTGACATGTATAGTGGTGTTCACACATTTTACAATAACTATAGATATTCAGGACATTTATATACATACATAACATATGTAAGTTCTATATAATTAAAACTCTCTAAAATATAAAAGGAAAGAGTATCAAAACAAACCTCATTAAATTATAAGAATAAGTCAAAGCATAAGAATATGAAATTTAAGACTGAAAAAAAATGTTTGTATGATAAAATTTGTGTTGGTATCAAAATTAGTATTTGAATAAATATAAGAATATGTATAAGGGTATATATCTGTTAGTTATGTATTTCATTCATTATCTAGTATCCCCGCTTGATCCACTATCATTCCACAACAATAAACTGATTCAAATACATGGTTAAATCCCTCTATACACATTTAGAGACCAGTACTACCCAAGTGTTGTATTTGTTCATCCCTCTCTAGTAACATGTTCCAATTTGTAGAAATATCCATCATACATGATTCTTATCCTTGTTTTCTTAAACCATCATTGATCCTTAGCAGTGTCTCTCAGCTCCTATGATCTTATCTCAGTGTAGTAACTATCCAGATCTACCATGCCAAACATTCACAAGATAGTATCTTCACCTTTGGTGCCCAATAAGATCAATATTTAATCCCAAATATTCCATTTCCATTCAAAAACTTTCATAGTCACAAACCATGTTGTCCAAAATCACATTAGGACACACCAAAACTCCTACACACCATCATTTCCTAGAGAACATGATCCAAGATTCCTTCTTCTAACCCACAACATCTACTTGATCTCCATAGGTTGATGCAACACAAATAAATCTTCATAAGACTAACTCACTGAGAATTGTATGATATAGATCAATATGTATCGATATTCTCAATGGTCCAAACACTACTCACATACCCTTAAAATCATCGCCTCCTTGATGTCATTCACTAGTTTTTTGATAAAAATCCCCAATGACCAAGTACCAACTCATCTATTTTTTTCTCGATCTATCCTAAAACTTGGTTCTATCACCTATCCCATATTTCCAAACCCCACCAGTTTAACCCATTTAAAATCTAAAACAAGCCCAATCCAATGGCCGAACTCCCAAAGTCAAGTTCAATATCTCCCACCTATTTACATGCATACCACTCCATCAATTTTTCTTACACTACAAAGCAAAAAAACAAAGATATACCTTTCTTATTAATGATTATAGGTCTATATCATAGAAACTTCCATTCCAACCAATCGACGTAGAGTAAGAATACTTGTTATAGATTATTCTTGGAAAGAATTTTGTTCTATTCTATTATGAGGGATTATACTTCTAATTTCTTAGGGATTTACTACTTATCACATTTAGATGAATTTTATAATTCATGAGAGTTTTTTAATATATAAAAGGGATAATTTTAGAATATTTGGTTATAATTTCTCAACTCTATATCCCTAAATAGACCACCATACTAAAAAAATAAATGTACATAGATGAATAATTTGTCACCATATGATGCATATGCCAATCTAGAAGTACAATATTAAAATTGAACACTCAACTCTTATGATTAAAAAAATGATTGAAGTACCTATATAAGAATAAATCAACACACCCCCTTTGGTTGGGTTCATTTTCTTGATTGAGTGAACTAAAAACCCTATAGAACTATTGATTGAGTTTCCCAAACCAAAATGTCACATGTGCTTACTATAATCATTTTCCTTAGTAAATTCCCTATCTGAAATCACATAAATATTAATCAACTTCATTGGGACCCTACTCGGGATATCAACATGGATGATAGACTCTCTCAAATTTTGGCCCTTACAGGAAAGGGATAGATGATTAGAACTAAGAGGACACACACAAATTTAGATTCATTCACTGACGGACCTAGAAAAGTAAATCAATAATATTTAAAATATTTAGTATGTGTATATATACCATAAACTAAAGAATTTATATTAATTATAGGAATATAAAATCATTAAACAATTAAAATAATAAAACTTTGTTGATATCTTATAGTATATAGGAAAATTTCCTATATATTATATAAAATTGTCTATAAATTAAAACCCAAGGTAAATAGTATAACTAACCAATGTAGACTCTTTCTTCAGGACTCCTTTAATAATGTATAGTCCATGATAACATAAAATATCAACTCTAAATGATGTTGAATGTAATACAAAAAATGTAGGGAAATAAAGTGGCATCAATTTTCTTGTTTAGTTATAATCATACAATGGTGTTGTTCCAAAATAGAATAACTTAACAAGTAATTAGAGTTTTAAGAACTTCAGTATATTAATAGTAGAGGAAATACATGCAGGTGGTTGGTAAAAATCATCCAATTATGTTTAAATCTGATATTTTAGTGAAATTATGAGGGAAAATACCTTCATGTGTGGGAAATAACCTCAAGAGAATGATTATGGCCACATGAAACATATGTTAGAGAATACCAAATACCAAAAAAAACTAACAAATAAGTAGAAACTAAGTACAAATAGAATACTGATCATAAAAACCTTAACATAAAGAAAAAAACTATCCAATTTGGTTGGTGAGACATTTCAAAGAAGAATGATGATATTACCTATCATAGAAGAGGCAGAGTATTTGTAATATGATGTCCAATGTTTTCCTATAAAAAACAAAGGTCAAGGAGTTAATGGGTTGTGTTGCTGTAAAAAATAAATTAAAGATTTTTTTAACAAAATGAGAATAATGTTTCAAGAACATAACACTTTTGATGATAAATACAAAAAATAAAAAAGCGATTGTTTTATTTTTGACTAAACAATTAAAATTAGGCTAAATTTGAAAACAAATATTGGAAAGTGTTATGGATTCTCCATAACATAGGTAATAGAAAATTATCAGGAATATACGATCACGGATAGATGAAAAATAGTAGTTATGCAAGGAAGTGTATTGAGAAAATAATATATACACCTTCTTGAATATATACCTACTCAGATTTATTATAGTAGTTTATCAATAACACTCCTTGAAAATATAAATAACATAAAAAAAGTAGTTTTTCAAGAAAATATATACCTGATTGCATTCCTCATAGTAATTTATCAAGAGTATAAATATTTGAATATATAAATAACATAAAATAGTGGTTTAGGAAAAATTATTATATATCAAGAATAGAAAACTACCTAAAAAATATTATTTTATTAGGCACATACCTACCTAAAAAATAGTAGTTATGGAATGAAATATATTGAGATAATAATAAAATAACCTGCTTGAAAATATACCTGCTCAAATCGATCATAGTAGTTGATCAAGAACATGCCTTCTTGAATATATTGATAACATAAAAATAGTAGTTTTTCAATAAAATATATACCTTCTGGAATTACTTGTAGTACTTGATCAAGAACATGTTTTCTTGAATATATAAGTAACAAAAAATAGTGGTTTTGTAACAAGAATTATTTAAATAAGTTGCATAAAATTATTTTTTACAACATGATACATTTCTAAAAAATAAATTATCATATGTGATATGTTCTATATATAGTTTTCCATGATTGCTATCAAATAGTCCATAGAGATATAGAAATAATTGGTAGTCACTGGTGTAATTCTACATAAATATAAAAATTAAAGAAACAAAATTATAAAAAATCATACAAAATAAATTCTCATAATAATAATGAAATATCAGAGAATACTTTTTTCCAATTAATATAAAATGATAAACAAATATAATTACATTTATTGACCTTCATGGTAAGGGTGAATTTAAAATGAATCAAACCTAAAAATATCATGAATCTACATATACACACATTCTTTAACCACCTTTATGTATTAAAATATCATTAAATTATTCAATAATAGAATATGATTTCATAGAAAAATTCCACATAAAATGAATAATCAAATAAAACAATATCAAACTAGAAATAATTTAGCCTAGCCACTATTAACATCTAAAAAATAATAATCAAATTGTCCAGAAAAGTCAAAAAAATATTGAAATAATTATAAATTTAAAACAAACAATAAGAAAAATGAAATATAACCAATTCATACCTATGACATGGTCTAAGAATGTATAAATATTGTAAAAAATTACATTATGAAACAACAATATAGCAGGATCCAAATAAGTAATTACTATAGGGAGAAAATCATAAAATTTTATGTTCATGAAAGAAATATTATTGACAACCTAATACATATTATAATAGAATAAAAATCGGTTTATATGAGAGATGATATTGGGGAAATAGAAATTCATAAATATAAATTCATTTGTAGTGGCAGATTAGGGGGAAAATAAAAAATAAGCAACATGTTAACTATAATCCCGTAAAAATGCACTATGGTGGGAACCCTAGCCAGTTATGTAGATGAAATTCAATATAATTGTATGAGGTATGGATTTTTCAAGATAAATCACATAAGGGAGGATTTAACTAGTGTCTTGTAAAGGGGTTAGTGAGAAATCACATGAGGAATTTTATTGTGAGGGTATGGTTGGGTTTGAGTGAGAAATCAGGGAGGTGGGTGGCCATGTCGGAGGATAATGATCTCGGTGAGGTGGGGTGGCCACATTGGAGGAGGATCATGGAAGATGGTGTGGTCGCATTAGAGATACATCAAGTGGTGGTGAGTCACATTGGAGGAGGAGGCTCATGGTGAGGTGGGGGGAATCAGAGCCACGTCGGTAGGGAGGTGGGGAGGTCACATCAGCGGTGAGGTGGAATAGTTGTACCAGAACTGCATTGGTAGGGGTAGGAAGGCTACGTCGGAGCCGCGTCGACAGGGAGGTGGGGTGGTTGCATTAGAGCCTGAGGGGGTAGGAGGAATCATGAGGGGAGGAGGATGGGAGGAGGGGTGGAGGAATCACGATGGAGGATGAGGGAGAGGAATTGCGAGGGAGGAGGAGGAATTGTGGGGGATTAATCATTGAGGGAGAAGGGTTTTCCAATGGGAGAAGAAAGTTATGATTGGAGATGAAAAAATTGGGGACTTATTACTACCATGGGAATCCTTTTCCCATGTCTACATGAATACTAAATACATGGTTTTAAAACATACATTGTATTATCTCACCCTATATCCATGGATCATTTAAATAGTGGCTATAGATCTGTGGTTATAGGTCTTTTTTCTAGTAGTGTGAATAAACAACATCAAGACCTTCCGGATAAGGGATTTATCCAAACATGTGTGTCTCCTTAGGGAGAACATGTTCTCTTTCTAAATAATAAGGATGGATCAATGCAGTTATGAATTGATTATAAAGAAATTTATGGGATCATAGTGAAGAACAAGTACCCTCTCCCAAGGATTTATGATTTGTTTAATGAGCTTCATGGGGATCAATTATTATCTAATATTGACTTCTGATCTAGGTATCATAAATTTAGGGTGCATGAATTAGATATTCCAAATAGGGCCTTCCAAACAAGATATGGGTATTATGATTTTGTTGTTATGCACTTCGGATTAACTAATTATCCTACTATATTTATGTATTTTATAAATAGAGTATTTAAGGAAAACCTTGATAAATTTATTTTATTTTTTGTTAATTATATTCTTTTATATTTCAAAATTATAGAGGATTCTAAGGATCATCTAAGTTTTATATTTAAAACTCTAAGGAAGGATAGGTTATTAGGAAAATATAGAAAATTTTATTTCTTGTTACAACAAGTTGCATTCTTGGAGCACATTGCAACCAATAAAGGAATATCAGTTTATCATATGAAGACAAAGGTTATAGAGGACTGGCCACATACTACATGGGGTGACACTTTCTATAATTTTTTATTGTGATCCAAGTTTTACATCTAAATTATGGATAATTCTACAATATGATCTGAATACTGAATTGAATTTCAATATGGCATATCACCTCCAAAACGATGGCCAATATGAAAGGACTATTCAAACACTTGAGTACAAGTTGAGAACATGATTAATGGAATATAAAGGTAGATGGGATCAAAACCTCCCATTAGTTGAGTTCTAATGCAATAATATATTCTACTCATGTATTTAAATAGAACCATATGAAGCTCTATATGGAAAACGATGTTGAACTCCTACTTGTAGGAATGAATTTTGTGAGAGGAAATTTCTTAGGCTTGATCTTGTGTAAGAGATGATGGAAAAGGTTCATTCCATCCAAAATCATATAAAGTCTTCTCAGAGTTAGAAGAAGAGCTATGTTGACAATCATCGAAGGGACTTGGAGTTTTATGTTGGAGAAAAAGGTTTCCTTTAGGTATCACCATGGAAGAGAGTCATGTAGTTTTAAAAGAAAGGGAAGCATATCCCTAGTTACATTTTTAATGACCTAAACTTTTATAAATAAAATTCCCCTTGTATTTTAATCAAATATATTATTTTATATTATGGATATAGAAAACACATGTAGTTATTTGGTTTTATTATATCCTATCAGATTTAAATGACCATTAATAACCATAACCATTGTTAATATATCTATTGAAAAATTATCATATGATTAGAATAAGTATAGATTTTTAACAATTCCATTTGATACAAACAAAGGAAGTGATGGCCTCAACTAGTAGAATTTTACCCTATGAATCCCATTTATCGGAGCTTTCGATGGATTTGGAATCACTAGGGTTTTCCCTTTACCAATCCCAAGCTAAGATCCAACAAATTAAGAAGGATAGAAACCATTTATGGGATAAGTTCAAGCTCATAAGGATTATAGCCCAAAATATGTACGCTAAACCACCCCATGATAGTCTCACCATCACACACCTTACCTTTAGGGTGTTTACTAGTGTATTAAAGGAATATGTTTCAATACAATAATAATATGAATATTTATATTGTATTTTCAATATAATAATGTTCTTATTTTTTTCTTATTATTACATTATAAATTATTATGATTTTTATACAATAAAACACAAATTGTATTTTTAATTGGTTTTCAATTTCAATTATGATATTTATTTTGTTGAATTAATGGATTTTTGAACTAGATATAAATTTTATAAAATATTATAATTAAATAATTTTTATTAAATATAAATTATCATATAATTTTTATGAATTAAAATGTAATTTTTATAAGGGTTCGAAAACTGTTATTGTCAAAAAACCTAGTATTTCTCCATAAACATCGATTATGATTTTAAAATTGAAAATACACATATTTAGAAAATTATTTTGATAAAATTGATATTATTTTTAAATGAAAATAATCAAAATTATCTGATGTTGAACTTTTCATAATTTTCTAAGAGATCCGAATTTTTGGGCAAAAATTAAATACCGTATAAATATATTGTGTTTATTGTGACATCATAATGACCCAAAAGTGATTTAATAATTACTGTAAAGGGTATCCACAAAAAAATATTTTTACCATTTCAAATATTTTAATTTTAGGTTTATTAATAATTATTCTATTAATCCTTTATGAATCCTCCAAAACCATTAATTTATTTTAAGGTTATAAAATAATTTCTTTAAGAGTATGACTCGCTTCCACATAATAAAGGGTATTATTTTATTAATTTTATAACCTTTTCCTTATAAAATAATGAAAAAAATCTCCTTTTTTAGAAACTATGGGCAAAAACCATGGAAAGGTTTGTGGTTTTTGTTATTTTATTATATAGATTCCAAAACCTATGTTTGAAAAATGATAAAGAATCCCCTACTCATTTCCTATATAAAACCACTAAATCACCCAATTGTCTTCACTAAAAATCCTTAGATAACATAATTTATCTTCCATACCCTCTATAGAGTCCTCCCAAGGTTCCCCCAAGCTCTCAAGAAGCTCTTCCCAATCATTTTGAGTCACAATCTCAAGGTAAGGGATCCTCTCCTTCTCCTCTTTATTCAAGTATGTTATTTTTCTTATACCTTTTATCATCATTTACTAATGTTGGTATATGTTATTACATATACCCCTAAATTTACATATTGTGTATTATTTATGAGATTCCCCTTTAACTCTCATTAATCCCTCCCATGAACCTTTATGTACACTTGTTACCGTGCAGAAATTTACTAAGGGATCTTTTCCTTCTCCTCTTTATTCAAGTTTCTTCATTATCTTATGCCTTCTATTTTCAATTCATTTTACTGGGATATGTTTTTACATTTCCCTATTACTATCCATTTTCTATCCAAATTATTATAAACCCCTTTCTCTTTCATCAACCCATTTTTCTTATTTTTATGTAATGATGTTATGCTGCTGAAATTCCACCATGATTTTCCATGCCAAAACATTATGTAGTGAATACCCATACCCATTTCCTATAACGGGTGTTCACATTTATGCACTTATACTTATTTATTTTGGACTTAAATGTATTTATTCTACACTCCATGACCGTTTAATAAAATTTTATGATAAATTATTCCATGTTTTATTATCTTTGTGGCACACTTAAGCATGATAATGAAATTAATGTGACAGGTGCACCCTGAATTATTTACCTCTCCAATACATTGGGTAATGTTTAGTCTCATGATCTATCATGTTTAAATAGGGATTAAATTCGATTCATTTATGGGAATTTTTGTATCATGATGTCTTTCTAGTTATCCTTAACCTATGTTTTGATGTAGTGTTTTAATTTGTTTCCACATTTCTCATGTTTTCTTTATGATTATAATGGTATATCATGTCTCATTGTTCATATTTATAACTATCACTACTTTTATGTACCATTTACATGTATATTTTCTAATATTTATTAATTTCTTTATGTTATTCCATGTTTATTCCCTTAATGATCTCTATAGCTCACCCATTTCTTATGTATGTCCCTAGTTTGTTCCATGCAGTTTTAAGTGAAAGCATGTTAAAGAAGTTTTCAATAAAGATAATGTTTTTCTATTTTAAGTTGTTATGTAATGTACCTAATTCCCAAATACACTAGACTTTTCTATTTTACTAGTTGTGTTATGTATAATTTTATGTAATAAATCATGAATTAATGTGTAATAAACAGAAGGGTTTTTATAGTTGGAATCAAAGGAAATTTTTAACTATTTTTTGGATTAGGATTAGAAAACTCTAGAAAAAAACTTAGAGAAAAGAATAAGTAAAAGAAAAATCCCTACATTTTAGTAATTATAGAGTAAGTGGTATATTAAGAAAATACATCCATGGTTGGGCACTACAAGTGGATACAGCTCTTGGACAAGTGTATGTAGGGGTAAAAACCAAAAACACTACGTTAAACTAGACTAAATGGGATCTAGTTCAAGAAAATGGGCCTCATTGTGCACTTATTTTGACAGTACCGGGAGATATTCTTTGGTAAATTCATAATCTCATTATAAATTATTATTAAGGGAACAAAAAAATACCCATGAGAATATATTTTAGGGAATAGATCATGGATAATAAATAATAAAGCCTATAAATTCATAAGTTAAAAAAATACATGTAATTTATAAGTTATATCTTTAATTTAATTGTATTCCCATTTATGTGTTTAATATTTAAAAATCTTCATCCCTAATTTTCCCTGTATTCTATCCAATGGCCTGAAATATGAGTAATCGGGTAAACAATAAATGTGATGGGAAATGTGATGACTTCCCCAAAAAGATTCCCAAACAGATGGGAGTGGGAATCGTAAACTTTGTGATGATATTATCTCAACTAACTCAGGTTCTGAGTTGAAACCTATATCATGGGGAGTTCTAATAGCCACCTAAGAAAGAAAATGCTATAATTGAGAGCATTATGTGATAAAGGCCTCTGAATTTCAATGGATAAGTTGATCCCTTAATTGTAGAACAATGAATAAAATCAATTCATAAGATCTTATCCATACTTCAATGTTATGTTCAAGAGAAGGTTATACTAGATATTTATCATATGGAGGGAGAATCTGATTAGTGGTTAGAATTGTTCGAGAAAATGAATCCTGAGGAAGAGATCAAAGCGATGGGGTGGAAGGAATTCAAGAAAATGTTTTTAAAAAAATAATTTCATTTCAATTTATGACTTAAAATGGAAAGGGATTTCCTTTCCCTCAATAAAAAAGACTATGTATATATTGGGGCATATGAGTTAAACTTCACAAGGCCTTCATGATATGCCTCTAGCTTTGTAATTACCCCCGAATGCAAGGTTGAATGCTTCTTTGGGTGGATAAAACCTAGTCTATGAAAATCCATGGTGATCCAAAACTTTGATAGATATGAGGAAATTGTATAATGTTCCCTAATGTAAAAAATGGAGATCCACAAATATCAAGGTTTTCATGGGGATAAGAAGTGTAATGTGGGGTTTAATTTTGGTAGTTTTATGGAGAAATATAACAATGCTAAGAAATTTCAACATACCTATTGTCAAAGGGGTGGAAAGAAGCATCCAGGAAATTACTTGGGGGGTTAGGAAATGATTTAAGTGCATCAAGGAAGGGTACCTAGCTAGATATTACCAATAGGAGAAACCCACCAATGTGATGGAGTAAAGGAATGCTCTGGTCAACCCTCATTGCATTGTTAATTGCTTCAACTTCAAGGAACCAGGGAACTTTGCAAACTAATTGACTAAGACAAGGGTCTTTTTATAAAACCAACAACCTATAAGGAAAAAAATGGAGAGATTTTTCCATCACAACCACTAAGGTGGATACTGGCAATGAAGTGGTGATAGGTATTATAGTTATTCATTCAATAATAGAAAACATACTTTTTTATTTTGTTTCAACACATTTCTTAATATCATGAAATTTTAGTATAACTATTCAAACACCACCACAAAGTATGGAAGTATATTTGTCGGTGAAAATGGAAAATAGTGAAATTATTGAATCTTGAGTATATAACTCCTCCCCTATCAAAAAATTTGGTCTGAATTTACTAGAGAACATTGTGATACTCCCTTTAGTGTAATTTTATGCAATTTTGGGTATAGATTGGATTTCCCTATATAGATCCAACAGAAGTTTCCACGAGAATTAAATCACTCTCTATATTGTGAATCTTCCTTTGATTATGTAAAAAATCAAGGAGATGGATGAATCTTATTTAGTACCAACATCTGAAGAATGGATATTATTGCCCTGTAATAAAGTATATCAAGCTCAAATAATTGAGTCTAAGGAAAGAATCGTCCTTGAAGACATTCCCATTGTGAGTTAATACGCTGATGTGTTTCCTGAAGAATTCTATGGTCTTCCTCCTAGTTGGGAGGTTAAATTTTCAATCAATATTATACCTAGGGTGTTAACATTATCTAAGACTCTGTATAGAATGGTTGTTGTGGAACATGAGTAGATGAAGAAACAACTACATGATAATCTTGATAAAGGGTTCATACACCCAAGTGCTTCATCATGGGGTGAACCAATCCTCTTCATTAAGAACAAGGATTATTCATTGCACCTTTACATTGATTATCATGAGCTCAAAAATATCCCAGTAAAGAACAAGTATCATCTTCCATGGATTTATGACTTGTTTGAATAGATATATGGAGCACAATACTTTTCTATAGTGGATCTATAGTCGAGATATTACCAAGTTATGGTGTAGAAGGAGGATATCCCCAAGATTGCTTTTCATACAAGGTATGGGAACTATAAGTTCATTGTAATATCATTCAGACTTACTAATTCTCCATCAATCATCATGGACTTAATGAATAGGGTATTTAGATATTACCTTGAAAAAAATCATATTATTTATATATTTTATTCTAATATACTCCAAAACCAAGGAGGATCATGGGGAACATCTTAGCACTATGTTAAAGACCTTAAAAAAGGAGAATCTTTATTCTAAGTATAGAAAATGTGAATTATGGTTGAAGGAAGTCTCATTCTTGGGGAATATCATCACAAGTAATGGGAGATCTGTGGACCCTTAAAAAATAAAAGTAATTGAAGGATGGTCAAGGCCAAAATCTGTGATATATATCCATAGTTTCCTTGGCATAGTTGGGTACTATCATCAATTTGTAAAAATTCTTATGATTCTAAAACCCACTAACCAAGATAAATCAGAAAGGAGTGGATTTTTCTAAAAAATATGAATGTGAAGAGAGCTTAAAAGTGTTGAAAAGAGGCTTATCACTACACCTATACTTACACTAACCACAAGTGTATTACTTTTTGTGGTATTTAATAATACTTCAAAGATGGGATTGGGATTTCTGTTAATGAAAAATGGAAAGGTGGTAACCTATGCTTCAAGGAAGTTGAAATTTCATGAATAGAACTACCCAATGCACTATATTGATCTTAACTTTGAAAATATGGTGTCATTATCTCTTTGGGGATAAGTGTGAAATATATATGGATCAAAAAAATCCTCAAGTATATATTTACACAAAAATAACTGAATATGCGCCAACAATAATGGTTAGAGCTGATCAAGGACAATGAAACTCAATCCACTACCATCATATAAAATAAATTAAAGTATAATATTATGTAAGTAAAAAAGGATCAATCAATTATATTATTTATGATAATTTAGAGGTATATTATTTTCTTTGATTTGGAAAGGATGAAAATAGGAATCATAAAGGAAGGAACATCATCAATCCTTTCACAAAATATTTTTCAACCTTCCCTTCTAAATAAGATAAGGGATGATTAAAGAGATGATATGGGAATTAAATAGAATATGAAACTATAAGAAAGGATAAATCCTCTTATTTCAATTCTAATGAAGAAGGATTTGTAAGACTTGGGTCACAACTATGTGTACCACTAAATCTTGAGTTAAAGAAGGAGTTGTTGGATTATACATATAGTTCTACATTCATTATCCATCCTAGAAGCACAAATATGTATTGAGATCTTCAATATCACTATTGGTGGGATAATATGAATAATAATATCTCATAATATACATAAGGAATTCTTATATGTCACTAAGTGAAGGCGGAAAATAAAAAAAACAAGGGGATAATCTAACCATTACCCATACCTGCATGGAAATAAGAAAACATCACCATGGACTATATCATTTATCTTACAAAAAAATAAAGAGGAAATAATGATATTTGGGTTGTAGTGGATAATATTACAAATACTTCACACTTTATTATGATTCAAGAGGATTTATCACTCGATAAACTTGAAAGGATATACATTAGAGAAGTGGTGAGGCAACACAGAACACCACTATCAATTGTATCTGATCAAGATCCAAGATATACATCTATGTTATGGAAGAGTCTTCGGTATTATCTAAATAAAAAGATAAACTTCAACTTGTATTATCACCCTCAAACCGATGGTCAATCTGAGAGTACTATCCAGAAACTTGAGGACATGTTGAGATCATACTCAAATGAATTCAAAGGAGGATGGGATCAATAGTTTTCTCTAGTTGAGTTCTCATACAATAATTATTTCCAATCAATCGTCCAAATGGATCCCTATAAATCCATTTATGGGAAGGGGTGAATAACACCTTCATGTTGGGATAATGTTGGGTAATGAAAACTTCTAGGTCCTAAAATTGTTGAGGAAATGGTTGAAATGGTTAAGACCATTCAGTTCCACATCAAGGCTGCTCAGAGCTAAAAAAATAGTTTTGTTGATAATAATCAATGAGACCTAGAGTTTTATGTTGGAAACATGGTATTCCTATGTATATCTATATGTAATAAATTAATTATATTAAATAATAAAGTAAATTTTAGTCCAAGATACATCGGTCCCTTTGATATCCTTGAACGCATTGGAGCGGTGACATATTGACTAGCACTCCCACATAACATATCTCAAGTACATGATTTAGTTCATGTATCCCTCTTGAGAAAGTATATACCAAACCCCTAATATGTACTCAATACAAAGGTGGTAACATTGGATAATGATCTCTTATGTTAGGAGCATCTGGTGAAGATCTTAGATCATAGTGAAAAAGTTCTACGGAATATGGAAATGAACCTGGTTAAAGTGTTGTTGTGAAACCACAAGTTTGAAGAAGCAATGTGAGAACCAAAGGAAGTGATGAAACATAATTACTTTCATAAGTTTTAGTATAGGAAAAGAAAATTTTGAGGGTGAAATTTCTGAAGGGGGGAAGATTGTAACGAACCAAACTTTTATAAATAAAATTCCCCCTTGTATTTTAATAAAATGTATTATTATATATTATGAATATAGAAAACACATGCACTTATTTGGTTTTATTATATCCAATAAGTTTTAAAATTTCATTTAGCATCATAACCATTGTTAATATAGTCATTTAATAGTGATCATATGATTAGTATAAATATAGGGTTTTAACAAATCCAATTTACACATACAAAAGAAGTGATGGCCTCAACTAGTAGAAACAAACACTATGAAGCCCATTTATCAAAGATTATGAGGGAGATAGAATAATTGGGATTTAATCTCGACCAAGACCAAGATGAAAACCAACAACTTAAGCATGAGTGAAACTGTTTATGGAAGAAGTTCAAGCTCATTGAGACCACGACCCAAACCATGTATGTTGAACCACCCCATTAAAGCCTCACCATCACATACCTTACCCTTAGGTAGTTTTTTGGTGTATTAAAGAGATATGTATCAAGACAATAATAATATGAATATTTATATTGTATTTACAATAGAATAATGTTCATATTTTCTTCTTATCATTACTGTATAAATGATATTGTTTTTATACAATAAAACACATATTGTATTTTTAAATGGTATTAAATTTCTATTAAGATATTAATTTTGATGAATTAATAGATTTTTAAAATAAATAGTACTTTAATAAAATATTATAATTAAATAATTTTTATTAAATATAAATTATCATATAATTTTTATGAAGTCAAATGTAATTTTTATAAGGGTTTGAAAACTGTTATTATAAAAAACACAGCATTTCTAAATAAATGTTTATTATTTTTTTTAAAGTGAAAACACACATATTTAGAAAATTATTTTTGATAAATTAAATATTGTTTTTTGATTCATAACATATAAATTATCCATTGGTGAATTTTTCATAATTTTTTAAGATAATCGAATTTTCGAGAAAAAATTAAATATTGTACAAATATACGTTGTGTATTATGAAATCGTAATGACCCAAAAGTGATGTAATAAGCACTATAAAGGGTATAAAAATTAAATAAAATTTTTCCTTTTAAAATAATGTGATTTTATATTTATTTCATTAATTTGATAAATCCTTTATGATTCCCCCAACTCAATTAATTTATTTTGAGGTTTTAAAATCATTTGTTTAAGAGTATGACTCACTTCCACATTATCAAGGGAATTATTTTATTAATTTCGTCCATTTTCAATATAAAATATTTAAAACCACTTCCCTTTTTAAGAAACTATGGGCAAAAAACATGGTAAGGTTTGTGTTTTTGCTCATTTTATTATATAGATTCTAAAACCTATGCTTGAGAAATGATAAAGAATTTCCCACTCATTTCCTATATAAACCCACCCAATATCCCATTTATCTTCACTCAAAATCCATTTATAACATCATTAATTATACCTACCCTCCCTAGAGTCCTCTCTAGGTTCCCCCAAGCTCTCAGTAATCTCCTCCCAATCATTTGGAGTCACACTCTCCGCGTAAGCGATCCTATCCTTATCCTATTTATCCAAGTATCTTATTTATATTATGTATTTTATCTTCATTTACTTATGTTGGTATATGTTATTACATATCCCCATTACTTTACATTTTATTTATAAATGATGATATTCTCCTTTCACTCTTAGTAATCCCTCCCATGATCCTTTATGTACACTTGTTACCATGCCAAAATTTAGTAAGGGATCTTTTCATTTTCCAAATTATTCAAGTTTATTCATGATCTTATTCCTTATATTTCAAATTAATATTGTTGGGATATGTTTTTACATGTCCCTATTACTGTTAATTTTCTGTACAAATGATTAGAGAAACATTTCACTCTCATCATCCAACTTTTATAAATTTCTTATGATGTCAAAATTCCACCGCTATTTTCCATGCCAAACAATTGTGTAGTAATACACGTACCCATTTACTATCATGGGTTTTCACCATTATAAACTTATACTTATTTATTGGTGACTTACATGTATATATTCCACACTCCATGATCATGGAATAATATGTGTTGATAAATGGTTTCATGTTTTATGATCTATATGGAACATTTAAACATGAGAATGAAATGAATGTGATGAGTGATCCAAAAATTATATAGTGATCTAACACATTAGGTAATGTTTGGTCTCATTAGAATTCATGTTGGGATAGAGAGTAAACTTGATTCATTTATGGGACTTTGTCCATCATGATGTCTTGGCAGTTATCCTTGACCTATGTTTATAATGCAGTGTTTTAAGTTGTTTCCACATTTCTCATGTTTCTTTTATGATTATAATGTTATGTCATGTATCATTATTCAATTTTATAATTCTCACTCAATTTATGTACCATTTATATGAATATTTTCTAATAAGTATTAATATATTCATGTTATTCCATGTTTATTCCCTTACTAGGATTTATAGCTCACCCCTTTCTTATGCATGTCCCTAGGTAATCCCATGTCATTTTAAGGGCAAGCATGTTAAGGAAGTTTTCAATAAAGATGATGTTTTTCGTATTTCAAGTTGTTATGTAATGTACCAAATTCAAAAATAAAATATACTTATTGATCTTTTGGATTTCATTAAGTGTACTTTTATGTAATAAATCAAGAATTAAAGTGTAATAAAGAGCAGGGTTGTTATAACATTGGCCCCTATGAAATATTTGATTGCATAGGAGTAGTGGCCTATCAGATAAAACTTCCACCGAACCTATATCAATTTAATTATTTATTCCAAATATCTCTCTTTAGGAAGTAAATATTTGGTCCTTCACATGTACCGAATCCATAGGTGGTACAAATATAACATAACCTCTCTTATAAGGAGAATCTAGTAGAGATCTTGGACCATATAGACAAGGTTCTATGCAAAAATACTACCCACCTCATAAAAGTTTTATGGAGGAACCATAAATATGAAGAAGTGATTTTGAAACCAAAGGAGACAATGAAACAGAAGTACCCTCACCTTTTCTCAATTGAGAAAATGAGTTGAAATTTTAGGGATGAAATTTTTTAAGGGGAGAATAATGTAAATACCCTTAATTTCTAAATGATATTTATTTCCTAAATAAATGTTTTTTACATATTAGATAATATTATACATGTAAAAAATAAATATAAACCAACAAATTTTATAAATACCATTACATTAGCTAGCTATGAAACCAAATAAAATGTCAAACATTACAAATGAACAAAAAAAATATAAAATTGAACAACTAAAATGGGAAAGTAATGATCACCCCAATCTACTAGAATCATCACCACCACATAAAATTTTATTTAAATGAAACATATTATTAGTAAACCAATCAATATCTTATTAAATGAAAATATAACCTTTAGGAAAATTTGTGGTGAATTTTTAGTAAAGGAATGAAGTGGTATTTATAGGGTATAAGGGAAATGTGATTGTTGAGATTTGAACATTATATTAATGTTGGAAACTATACCCTTGATTGAAAATTTTACCATTATAGTTAGTGTTTATAAGTAGTAATGACAAAAGATAATTTTTATAGAAAAGAGAATCAATGGCCTCAATCAGTAGAGTCATGTCGTTTGAAGACCATTTGTTAGAACCTGGGAGGGTGGTATCATCAGTGGGGTTTACCCTTGACCAATCCCAAGATGAGATTCAACAAGTGAAGCTTTAATTAAATCACATATGGGATAAGTTTAAGTTAGTATAGATTACCACTCGGTCAATGTTAGCCTAGGCACCCCCACAAAACTACCATCATCACACACCTTACTCTTGAGGTGTATGCGAGTGTAATAATGGGTTATGTGTCCATACCATAGTGAAAATTCATTTGTATGAATAAAATGTTTATCCCATCATTTCTTCTTAAGAATATTTTTACTTAATAAAATATATGTTTAATTGAGATGAATTTGATAATTTTATTTTAGGATGAAAATAAAATATAATTGTATTTTTATAGAAAATATATACAATATTTTTAATAAAACAAGGTATTATAAATAGTATTTTTTTAATAAAATATTATTTTTAAAAATTATTTAAAGAATAAATGATAAAATAATTTTATAATGTCCTAGGAAATTTTTTTATAAGTGTCAGAAATTTGACTATGCCTTAGAAACTGTTATTTTTAAATAAATAAGTATTTTTATATTTGAAATTTAAAATTCTCATGTTTATATAATTTTTCTTATAAAATAAACATCATTTATACTTGGTAGGTCTGGTGTGGGGGTGCAAAGGAAAGAAATCTACAGCGATAGAGGTTCAAAAGCATTACCTCCTCAACTCACCGTCACGGGTACAGTAGGGGGATAACCACTGAAATACACCCCACGGGTAAAATAAAAAACGCATTTCTGATATAATAATATTGAAATTATTTTAGGGTGAATTTATGAGAATGTTCTAAAATACTTTATTTTTTAAAAATAGTAAAAAATATAGATTTAGGGTTTCGTTACATTTTATGACGTCATATTAATGTAATTATGATATAATAATTAATTAAAAATAATCTACAACCTAAAATAAGTTATTTTATTAATATTAAGTATTTTAATATATTTTATTAAATTTTTAAAACTATAAGTTACTTTCCAAAGTCTAAAAATGATATTTTTATTTTTAAAACATTACTTTATGGAATCATTACTTTTCCATGAAAATAGATGTATTAAATAATGGTTTTCGATTCTTGAGGATTAAATTATAATAAAATGTGACCTAAATTTCCAAAACCATTAGAAAAAACCATGGGTAAGACAATGGTTTTTTCATTTTCTACAACCCAGTTTTACAAGACCTATATTTGGAAGATATTAAATAAATCCTCCACTTATCCAATAAATACCCACCCATTTATCTCTTTAAATCCACCCCCAAACCATCATCCATGAATTTATAGTGATTTTTTCTCCCAAGTAATCCCTCCAAGGTATCCTCAAGCCCCAAATGTCTCATTCCTCAAGATCTAGGAGTAACTCTTCAAGGTAAGGGAAAATCTCCACTTCTCTTTTCCATTCAAGAGTTATTTTCATGGTATGTCTTCCAAATGAAAATAAAAATATTTTTTTCCACTTTATATTATCCCATTAATTTAAGAATTTTTTTTATCAATGGGAGACCCTTTTTCGCTCTTATTTCACCATTTTATAAAACCATGTTTTATACCCATCATGCTGCCAAATTTATTTATCAAATTTCCCTCTTCTACATAAGAAATTATTTTTCCACTTTTATTTGAATACAGAAACCTCTTTTCCTTTAAATGGGCATTCAAGTAGATTTTAAAATGAATTTTTGATTCATATATTTACATATATTAAACCCACATTTCCTTTCATGGATTAAAAATTATATAATGATCATGTTTTTAAACCCTTTTTTATGCCAAGATTTTGATAAAAACCCATTCTTTATCCTCCATGAGTTATTAATGAAATGATTTATTATGATCTATATGGATCACATGAAATTTATATATATTAAGGGTGTTCTCTGATACCACTCTAATTCATTGGGTAAATAATTCAATCTCTATATATTACATGTTTTATGATACCTTGGGGAATAACCTTGATAATTTTCATTTGCAACACCTTGGTGGTTAACCTTGGTGATATGCTTATGAATGTTTAATATAAATTTTATGGCCACATTTCCATGTTATTATTCGTGTTATTATTATTATGATATGCCTATTAATCGTTCCTTGTCATTATGCATTATTTCCTTATTGATATGTCTCAAGATCACATGATATATTTATCCCTTGATAATTACCTAATTGGGCTTCATGCTCACCCCTTTCCTTTGAAATATGTCCCCATGATATGAGATGTAGTAAAAGTAACTTAGTTTGAACCCTTTAAGGTTTATTTCAAGTGGATTTAGAAGAATTATTTATGTTTTCATGAATTATGTACCATTTTCAAGAAAATAAACTTAAAAATATCCTCTTTTTTGTTCCATGTAATTAAAAGTTATGTAATAAAAAAGTGGGATTCCATAGTTCTCCTACCTCCACTGCTAAGGTTTCCACCCATCACTGCTATTTATCCCCAATATTACCACCCCATAGTTACACCCATCTTCTTCTACAGCCAAATCCCACCTTCTGAAGAACCCTGGAACACTGCCACATTATTTTTGAAAGGATAGAAACTGTGTACCTTTCTTATTGAAGAAGACAACTGCAACCACCTAAACATTGTTTCCACCTTCCAACATCATTGGTTCCACCTCTCAACATCCTTTACCCCACCATCCAATGTCTCTTCTTCCACCATCCAACTTTGTTACTGGTATCCTTCCTCATAAATCAAATGGAATCCATGTATTTGGATCCCAAACCATGTTTCACCAGTCAATTGAAAAAATTGATTTAAAACAAGTACTTTTAAACCAAAATTATATTTTATGGAAATTGAATCTAGGTAGGTGATTCTTGAGTTGATGTTTAGATCTGATCAATAATAAAGAGTGTCGACTCTTAGTAATTCAAACATAAGCTAACAGTGATGAAAATAGAGACAAAATGTGATGGTCGAGCTCTGGGGTTTCAAGTGATTCTTTGAAACTGATATATAGAGAACCATGGATTAGGGTTGGCTGATGGTTGTTCATTTTGGGAAGATGATTCGGTCAAGAGGGGTGTACAGATGAACATAGTTCAAATATGGGTTATGCTTATCAAATAATGTATTACCAAACATAGTGAGGGAAATGATGAGTCATTTCATGTAATTAAGGATCCATTTATAGCTACCCTATCCTTTTACACATATCATTACATGATTTTAAGCATAATTAAACATAAAAATACAATTGAAGGATTGGAAAGTCTTTTATATTTGGAAGACTAGTTACATAATTAAACATCATAAAAGATACATTTATTTAATCTCCATATTGAGATCCTAACTTTCATTATTCTCATACATATGCATAGGATAACCTGGGGATAAAATGAATAAAGGTATGAGCTAAAATCCCAATAAGGGAATAAACATAAGAATAAATATTTAGCTCATGGATTAGAAGGCAATACATAATGATATAAAAAGGCATGGAACAATATTGATCATTTGAAATCATAACATATAAAACATGGGATCAGATAAACATGGAATCATAGTAATGTGGTAGTAACATAAAACATGACTTTAGAACGATTCAAGGCTCATTGAACATAGAGTAGCATGAGTCAAGGCTAACCACTAAGATCATTGCACATGGAGCACGAGTCAAGGCTAACCGCCAAGACCGTTACACATAATGTATCATAAGACTAAAAATTAACCAATACATTGGAGTTCTATCTGTGTGAAACCATCATAACATGTTCTTGAATATGTTTTCCACATAAATAAGCATACATAATCAATAATACATAAACATAAGGGTACCCATGGAATGAAATTGGTATCATAATCATGCCATAAAGCATAACCAATGGGTGTATCATAAAAGTGTCCATGAATGAAAATAATTAGTTAATGCATGGAAAATAATATGGTATAATAGTAATATATCATGATAATTTATGAAAAATTTAATTGATATCATGTAAAAATAGTATTTAAGAAACTTTATATTTAAAACATTTTAGTGTCGTTTAAGGAAAATATCAAAGATCGTTTAAAACAGAAAAGTGAATAATATTTTATATCAAACCAGAATTGAAACAAGAATGTTTTCATAATAAAATTTTTTATTTTATAAGTATAAGTGTGGCTTAAAATAGATTATATAGTTCACTTTAAATTGGGTAAGAATTCGGGAAGTTCCCTTAAAACAGGCTCGCTTTTCGGGAAGAAGTGAGAAGGGGGACACTTAAAAATATGTATATCCCCAAAAGAGAATGATGATTGGATATTGATACATGATTTTAGAACATATACACATAATTTATAATATTAACATAAAAATAAAAGATAACTTCATTTGGCTAAAAATAAATATAGAGCAACCCAAAGGAATAATGGAGGTTCAGGTAGAATCCCTTACCTTAAGTCTGAAGGTGTTCTTCACTTGATATTAATGTCATGAATAATCAAAATAGATTCATTAATTAATAATTACAAAACATATTATACATTTAATTGATTTATTATAACCTTATTATGTTCATTCATGGCCTTTTTTATGGGTTAAGAGGTTCAATTTCATTGTTTGGGAGTGTTTGTTTCCTTGGTTTTCATGATCGGTTTACTTATATACATGTATGGATAATCATGTAAGATGAGGATGGTTTTACATAATTGAATTTATATGTCATTAGAGAACAACCAGAAGATTAAATGGTTATAAAATTCATTTGGTTATTTTGATTTAGGGTTAATCATTATATAAAACTTTAATGATAACTGTTTTGGTTAATTAGAGGTTTTTTTATCATAACAAACTCATTTTATTTTATAAATTAATAACATATGTAAAAAAAATTATTTCAAAACATTAAATAGGATATATTACATACATAATAATCTGGTTTGACCATAAAAATGGTTTCATGACTATAATTAAAGATGGTAATAGAAATTGAAAACTCGTCTTCCTTGAATGTGATAAATTAACACATCTCGGATGGTGTATCCATTTCTAGTATAAAATGAGGGAAAAGGAGAGACGATGATGAATTATTCCATTAGAATAACAAAATTATAGTAAATTTAAGTTACTAGAGTTATCACATAATTTTTATTAGGAAATTTGAGGATATAAAAGAATACAAAGGAACTTGAAAAGAAATTGAAAGAAAACGAAAGAGGGTTTTACCACTTGATTCCTTTCTCTTGAGAACCTCCTTGGGGGAGAGGTTTTGGTCTTTTAATGAGACCAAGATCTCCTAGAGGTGGGATATGAGATTAAGGATATATTTGAGTAGAATTTGGACAAGTAATAAGGCTTGAGAGGTGTGATGAGAAGAGGTGGTGAGGGTGGTATTTATAGTGGAGGAGAGGAGAGTTTTCTCAATATTTAATTCATTAGTTATTTATTTTTCTCAAGAAAAGAAATAGTGATGATTATTGAGACTAAATATAGTACTTAGATCATATGAGTTTGAACCATTCGTGCTTACACCATCCATGACTCAATAAATAGTGTATTTAACTTATAATGTATATATACTGTAAATTACCGTATTTCACTATTCACCAAAAAATTCAAGTATTTTAGAAAAATCCCTAAAATTCACACTAACCATTTACAAAGTGTATAATACAAAAAATGAACTAAATTTTATAAAAATAATTTTCTAAATATATGAAATTTAATTTTTAATTTAAATCATAATTTACTTGAAATCATAAATTTTATGAAAATAATTTTCTAATAGCTTCTACCCTTTTCAGAATTCCCGTATCTTTTTTTTGAGCATCCTTTATTTTATCCATGAGGGATGCACTACCAAAAAACTGGGTTTTCGCAGTGTCACCCTTTATCAGTTATTTTTTTAGTGCTAATAAAGGCCCCCCCTTTATCAACGCTTTTTTAGCGTTGTTAAAGGGGACCCCTTTATCAGCGCTTTTTTTAATAGCGCTGAGAAAGGGGGGATTTATCAGCGCTTTTTCATAGCACTGATAAATTTAAAAAACAAAAATCATGAAAAAAAATATATTGTTATATAATTATATTTATATTGATATAAATATAATATGTATTTTTTAAATATGTTTTAGATAAGTATAAATAGACTATTACATTTAATATATAAGAAATTTAGTGAAAATGGCTTTAAAATATTTTAAAAAATATTATTAATTAATAATTTTATAATTATCATAGATTAATAATCGTTTAATAAAAATTTAAAGACACAAAAAAACAAAAAAAATAATAAAATATCTAAAATAAGTTGAAAATGTAACTCAAACTTCAAACCGCCATAACTTTTGATTTGAGTGTACGTTTGAGCTCTACAGCATATCAAATCAAAGCTTGCGATGAGATTTATTCACTAGTGATACAAGGAAACCTTCTATCGCATTTTTCAAGGCCCAAAATGGCCCATAAGGCCTCCAAAACTGAGTTTTTAGTCGGGATACCCCGATTGTTTAACATTCAAACAGGTATAACTTCTGATCTAGATGTCTTCTAGTTCTGTACCACATATAATATCTAATATTGTTTCATTTTCTTCAATTTTATGGTTTTGGGGGTTGAAATGAACTTCTGGATTAGAAGTTATGATCATTTTAACATTCTATGGCTTTTCAGATACACATATATATGTATTTATTCGTAAATATGTATGTGTGTGTGAGTCTGTGTCTCTGTGTTGTATGTATGTATGTATGTATTTATTTATTTATTTATAAACGCACATAAAAAATATATTTTATAAATGTATTTAAAACTAATCTTATAAATATATATCAATATACAAATAAATATACGGATAAAAAATTATAACTATATATATATATTAATATATGAATAAATATATATATACTAATATATGAATAAATATATGTGTATTAATATAACTAAATGTATTTATATTAATATGAATCTATATTAATATGCAAATAAATATAACTATATATCTATAAATAAATATATATATATA
This sequence comes from Viscum album, assembly GCA_963277665.1. NCBI lineage: Eukaryota > Viridiplantae > Streptophyta > Magnoliopsida > Santalales > Viscaceae > Viscum > Viscum album. The sequence goes on from OY728143.1 coordinate 183,817,969, forward strand.
TATATACAAATATATATATATATATATTATTATTATTATATGAATAAATATATATGTATTAATATGACTAAATATATTTATATTAATATGAATCTATATTAATATACGAATAAATATAACTATATATATATATAAATAAATATAAATATATATTAATATACGAATATATATATATATATATGAATAAATATATATGTATTAATATAAGTAAATATATTTATATTAATATGAATCTATATTAATATACGAATAAATATATCTATATATATAGAGAGATATATCATTAAATAGCAAAAAAAATAGCTTAGTGGTAAAGGTGCAGGTGCACAAGGGGGGAGGTCTCGGGTTCGAGTTCGAGTGGAAGCAGGGACGCGCGCAAGCAAGTGGGGGATGCACAGGCAAGTGCAACACGTAGAGAGTAAGAGGGGGTCTACCTAGCACTGATAAAAGGGGGGGTCAAGAACTGTTAAAATCTCCCCCGAGCATTGTATTTTATTTTTAACTTTATTTTTAATTTTTTTTAATTTTATCAGCACTAAAAAAAGCGCTGATAAAGGAACTTTTTATCAGCACTTTCTTTAGCACTGATAAAAGGGGCCTTTATCAGTGCTTTTCTGAGCACTGATAAAAGGGACCCCCTTTATCTTCACCTCGTTTAATAGCACTGTTAGTGCCCTTTTCTAGTGCTGATAAAGGCCATATTTTTAGTAGTGAGGGTTGAGCAATCATTTAAGAAAGGATTGATGATGTTCCTCCCTTAATGATTTCCTTGTCCATCCTCTATAAATCTAAGAAGACTGAATCCTTCTTAGTTCTCATCATTGATAAAAAATGCAGGATCCTTTCTACTTAGAGCATTTGCTGCCTTATTTGCCTTATTAGGATGGTAGTGGATTGAGAAGCCACAGTCATTGAAGAGATCTAACCATATTATCTAGTGCATATTAATCTCCTTCTATGTGAATATAGATTTGAGACTCATGTGATCAGTATATATCTCACACTTCTCCCCATAGAGATAATGCTACCAGATTTTCAACACAAAGATCACAACTGCCAACTCCAGATCATGCATGGGATTGTTTTGCTCATGGAATTTCAACTACCTTGAGGCATAGGCTATCGCTTTATCATTTTTCATCATTACACAACCTAATAATTTCTTTGAAGCATCATTTCACACCTTATATATTTCTCCACTTGTTGGGAGTGTGAGTATTGGCGTAGTGATAAGCCTCTTTTTGAGCTCCTTAAATCTTTCCTCGCATTCTTGAGTCCAGAAAAACTTCACTCCCTTTCGTTTCATCTTGGTTATTTGTTTTGAAAATCATGATAAGTTCTTCAAACAATTTCTATAATACTCATTTAAACCAAGAAATTTTCATATCTCTATTACAGATATTGATCTGGGTCACTCTTCAATTGCATTTGTATTGGAAGGGTCCACATATATCACTTTGCTGGTGATAACATGCCCCAAGAATGATACTTCCTCCATCAAAAACTCATATTTACTATACTTTTCATATATATTCTCCCTTCACAATGTCTACTGCACATTATTCAAATGCTCCACATGCTCCTCCTTTCTCTTAGAGTATATCGGAATATCACCGATAAAAACTACCACAAATTTTTTGAGGTAATCTCTAAAGACTCAATTTATTAAATCCATGAAAATTGCTGTATAATTAGTGAGTCTTAAGGGAACTACTATAAAATCATAGTGTACATACATCGTTCTAAAGGAATTATTGGGAATATCTTCCTTCCTTACCTTTAATTTGTGATATCCCGACTGAAGATCTACCTTTGAGAAATAATTGTCCCCGCATATCTGATCGAACAATTCATCTATCCAAGGTAGGGGATACTTGTTTTTTATTATGATTTTATTGAGCTCATTATAATTAATATGGAGGTTCATTGATCCATCCTTATTCTTTACAAAGAGGATTGGTACACCCCATGGTAAAGTACTCAGGTATATAAAACCCTTATCCATATTCTGCTACAATTTTTTATTTATCTCTTTCAGCTCAATAGTGGCCATTCTATAAGGTTTCTTTGATATAGGTATAGATCCATGAATAAGTTCAATTGAGAAATCAAACTCTCATTATGGTGGAAAACCATAAAACTCTTTAGGGAATACATCAGTGTAATCCCTCATGATGGTCATGTCTTCGAACATTATTCTCTCCTTTGTCTCAATCATTTGACAAAGATATGCTTTCTCATATGGAAACAATATCCACACTTGAGATAGTGATTCTAAAGGAGATTCATCTTCCTCATTACACTTTTACAATATTAGAGGATGATCCAAGATGTGAAGATTGATCTACCTTTCCCAATAGTTGGTGTTGTCTTTATATAAATATATCCAATCCATGCCCAAAATAGCATCAAACCCTACCAAAGGAAGTATGAAGATATTTGATGGGAGGTTCAGTCCAAAAACATTAATTGGGGAGGAGTTATATACTTTGGATGCAATAATTTCCTCATTTTCTATTCTCGTAGATAAATCAATCTCCATATTTTGATGTGGCGTTTGAATAGTTCTACTAAACTTGCAAGATATGAAAGAATGCATAGAACCAGAATCAAATAGTATATCTGTTATTGTTGAATGAATAACCAGTGTACCTATAACCACACCATTTTCCGGCTCCAACTCAATAGTTGTGATATCATAATTCCTTCCTTGTTGCATTGGAGGTTGTTGATTATTGCCTCTGATAACCCTTGTCTTAGGGAAATTGTTCATATACTTCCCATATTCCTTGCAGTTGAAACACTACACTACTTGATGAGTGTTGATATGAACCTTCCTTTATTCTTCTAGATTAGTGGAATTCTTCATATCCCTCAGACATTTCTTAGCTAGATGACCCATTCTTCCACATTTGAAGCAATTCCTGGTTCCCTTTAGATAGTTCTCAGGATATTTCTTCCCACAATTTTGACACGTGGGATGTTCATTATTCATTATATCATGAGATTTATTTGATGATCCGCCCATATTGGACTCCATTTTACACTTTTTTCCCTAGTTCCACAAGACCATTGAGATTCTCCAATCTCTATTTCAACCTTGAGGGCACAACGAACAATCTATTAATAGCTATCGAAGTCACAAATCACCAATGCATTTTTTAGACCCAAATTTAGTCTGGTAAAGAAACGATCCACCTTTATTTTGGTTTTAATGAAACAACCGGAAGTATATCTTGAAAGACTTGTAAAGTTGTCTTCGTACACACTGATAAAATCATCTTCCTTCTTCTTAAGTTTGAGGAACTCTCTTTCCATCTTAAGATGGAGGGTTCGAGAAAAATATTTATTGTAAAACAATTTCTTGAATTCCTCCCAATCCATGGAATCAATTTCCTCCTAAGACTTCTTATTCTTGTTCAGTGTTCACCACTAATCAGTTTCCCCATCAAAACGATAGACCACTTTCATGACTTTCTCTTCTTCCAAGCACTAGAGGATAGAAAATATCTTTTCAATGGAGTTAGTCCATTGTTCCTTAAGGAGGGGATTAGAAGATCCACTAAACATGGGAGGTCTTTTCCACATGAAGGATTCAATATAAACTTTATCTTTCCTTAGAGAAGGATGGTGTTCCACATGATTCAAGTTATTATTCATAACTAGATCTAGTTGAGTAAGTATTTTCATGACGATTTGAGCACCCATTCCCATTATATTTAGAATATCATTAGGGAAATATTCACATTCCCTATCACATTTATTGTTGTCATGTATTCTTATATTTCCCTCCATTAACTAAGAAAAGAAAGTGCAATTAGGGGGATTGAATACTTAGTTAATATGCATAAAAGTAAACTTTGAACATAAAAGGATAAACTTGTAAAGGAAAAGTATATCCTATTTTGTGATTATATAGGTTTAAATATAGGTTATCCTTGATCTATTTATTAACATATATTATTATGGGCTCTTTTTTTATTCCCTTAATAATGGTTCATAATGATCTTATGAATTTACCAAAGTATATCCTCTGGGAGTGTCAAACCAGGTGCACAGTAAGGCTTGTTATCGTATACTAGGTTATCCCTAGTTAGGCTCGGAACACCTTATCAGAGTTATTACTCCTAGGTAAATATATTCCAGAACCACGTCCACTTGTAGTATCCAGACAGGGATGCATTTTCATGATAAACCTCTTACTCTATACTAACAAAAATTTCGGGATGTTTTCTTATACTTAGTCTTATCCCTAGGGTTCATGTTAAAGTGATCTATTCCTAATATCCAAAAATAAATATACCATCCTCTGATACTAACTATAGATACCCTATCATCTTACACATATCATTACATGATTTTAAGAATAATTAAACATCAAAATACATGCCAAGGATCATAAAGTCTAGTGTCTTTGGAAGACTAGGTACATAATTAAACGTCATAAAAGAAACTTTTATTTAATCTCCATATTAAGCTCCTAACTTCCATTGTGCTCATACATCTACATAGGATAACCTAGGGATAACATGAACAAAGGTATGATCTAAAAATCCCACTAAGGTAATAAACATAAGAATAAATCTTTAGCACATGAGTTAGAAGGAATAACATAATGATATAAAAAAGGAATGGAACAAGATTGATCATACGGAATCATAACATATAAAAAATGGTATCATATAAAAATGGAATCATAGTACTTTGGAAGAAATATAAAACATGACTTTATCATGTGTCAATGCTCATTTCACATATAGTAGCATGAGTCCAGGCTAACCACTAAGATCGTTGCACATGGAGCACGAGTCAAGGATAACCGCCAAGACCATTGCGAATAACGTCTCATGAGACTAAACTTTGTTAGGTCGGAAGAAACACGGGAATGATGGCAAGAGGGGGGTGAATTGCCTTTTAAAAAAAGATTAACAATTTAAAATCAAAGTAAAGATGCAGCGGAAATAAAAGAGGCAAGACACACAAAATTGATAACGGAGTTCAGCCAAAACCCGGCCTACGTCTCCGCTCCCAACTCAACCGTTGAGATATTCCTACCGCTTGCTTTTCAATGGTTTTAGCAAGAAACCCACTAGGCTTTGAGGTAGCACTAGGACCTATTACAGCTTGCTTTTTGTGGTTTAGCAAGAACCCACTTGCTTTTGATGGTTTAGCAAGAACCCACTATCCTTCTTACAGGTGAAGGATAGCTCACCTATGTCTCAAGCTATTTAAAGGAAAGCTTGGCAACCTTGTCACACCTTAGTGGTGATGTGAAACCCAAAGAAAAGAGGGGATGAGAAAATTGGGAGTTTGTAGGCACAAACTCAAAGTTAAGATCAAAATAAATAAAACACGAAAAACCGTGATTGGGAAGACTTGGGTGCCAATTGGATGATGGAGTTGATGTAGCGTGCTTTCCCAAGCTTCTTGAGTGGTGCTCTTGGATGTGGAAATGGATGGAGCACTTGGGGTTCTCTTGGAACAATCCACCGGAGCTTCGCCAAAATGATCAACAATGTGTCCGGTGGCTTGGGTTAAGTTCCGGGGCTTCCTAGGCCTTTATTTATAGGCTAGGAACCTTCAAGTATCCGTTGGAGGGCTTTGGAGCCGTTGGAAAAGGCCTCGGAGCCGTTGGGAGGCTTTTGGAGTTGACTGGTCAAAGCCAACGGCTAGTTTGACCAGTGCTACCGGCTGGCCGGTGCATGGCCACCGGCTGGCCGGTGCCTTGACAGTGGCTGAGAATTCTGGTCCAGGCTCCACCGGTCGACCGGTGCCAGAGCCACCGGCTGGCCGGTGGTGAGGCAGTAGCAAACCCTGTTCATTCTGGGTGCCACCGGCTGGCCGGTGCTTGGCCACCGGTTGGCCGGTGTGGAGGCAGTGGCTCTGCCTTCTTCCCAGGGTCCACCGGTCGACCGGTGGTGAAGCCACCGGTTGGCCGGTGGACTGATTTTCAGTCCACTTGATGTCCATTCTTGGGCAATCTTCTTGGCAACCTTGTGCCTATCATTCACAAACACTTCAAACAATATTAGACAAAGATGAGAGTGATTGTGATCATGAAAATTAAACAACGAGGGGTTCGAGATGTACAACAATCTCCCCCTATTTTGATGATCACAATCACCGAAACAAACAATGAAAAATACTAAAAATTGAAAGGAAATACTAAGCATGATGAAAATGATTCTCCCCCAATCAATCAAGAAATTTCTCCCCCTTTGTGATTATCAAAAAAGAACGGGGCATAAAACTTGATTGAGGGATTCGATGAAAAACGAGATTTTAAAACAATTGAAAATTTGAATAACAGTTTGAATCGAAAGTTTTGAAATTGAGAATTTAAAATGAAAATTTTGAATGAAAATTTTTAATTCACAAAAAGGCTTAAAAGAATCTAACTCCCCCTAAATAAAAACAATAAGTCACCGGGGAGAGGGATTTTGAAAAGAGATGATTTTAGGCCCGGAGAGACTTGCTAAGAGGGATTTTTCAATCCACACTTGTCTCATAGCAGGTCTTCTCCTATAAAATTCGTCCGAATAAAAAATCGATTTGGGTTGACCGTACCGGGCGTTCTTACAATTACATTCATAAATAAGGTGCCCGGTTTTCTTGCAATAGTTACAAAATTTATAACAAGAGCTCCCCCTTACAAAAACAGTGGGTGCATGGGAGGAGGAAGCTATATTGGTGTATCCTAGCCCTTGGGTGGTTCGGGAAACGCGTTGGGAACCAAGCAATTTTGAAAGATTTTGTTCCCCTTGGGTGAACTTAGCTAGGGTCTCCCTTAGGTCTTTGATGGTTGATTCCATAGAATCAACATTTGTAAAATTTTGGATTTTAAGGGTGAGTTCCTCCTTCTCTTTGAGAAGTTGGTCTTTTTCGGAGGAAAGTTTTTTGAAATTCTTTTTCAAAGAAACAAATTTTGAAGAAAGCTCATGAAAACCATTTTATAATTGGTCTCTAGCGTGTTGGAGTTCTTCATAGGATAAATGATTGAAAGAATTTGAATTTGAAGAAAAAGAGGATGAGGAGTCGGAAGAAGTTACCTCATGATTTGCCATTAGGCATTTTTTACCTTGGTCGCTCGAGGAGAAGGAGGAGAATGAAGAGGTGGAGCTATCACTCCATGTTGCCTTTGAAGCCTTCTTCTTCTCCTTTTTCTTGGCCCTTTTCTTGTGAGATGGGCAAACGGGCTTGTTTTCGTCGGGTTCTTGCTTTTGATCGGATTCTTGCTTTGGAGCCTCGCTAGTACCTTCATAGGTTAGTTCTAAAAATTTCCAAAGATCGTAAGAAGATGTGCAAGAAGAAATACGATAAAATATATTACGGTCAAGACCACAATGTAGAGCATTCATGGCTTTGCCATCAAGCTCAAAATTTGCAATGTCTACGGGGGTCCATTTAGACTCATCGGAAGAAGTGAGGGAAAATCCTTGCATAACAATTTTAAAAATTGGATAACCAATGCTTTTAAGAAAAGTAATCATTCGTGTTTTCCAATATGTGTAATCGGTTCCATCGAAGTATGGAGCCCGAGTCATGGAATACCCTTCGGGTGCTTGTGAGAAAGAAGCCATCACTATGGATTTTTCGTTTGTAACCGGTTAAGGTATTACACAAACGCTCCCTTTGATACCAAATGTTAGGTCGGAAGAAACACGGGAATGATGGCAAGAGGGGGGTGAATTGCCTTTTAAAAAAAGATTAACAATTTAAAATCAAAGTAAAGATGCAGCGGAAATAAAAGAGGCAAGACACACAAAATTGATAACGGAGTTCGGCCAAAACCCGGCCTACGTCTCCGCTCCCAACTCAACCGTTGAGATATTCCTACCGCTTGCTTTTCAATGGTTTTAGCAAGAAACCCACTAGGCTTTGAGGTAGCACTAGGACCTATTACAGCTTGCTTTTTGTGGTTTAGCAAGAACCCACTTGCTTTTGATGGTTTAGCAAGAACCCACTATCCTTCTTACAGGTGAAGGATAGCTCACCTATGTCTCAAGCTATTTAAAGGAAAGCTTGGCAACCTTGTCACACCTTAGTGGTGATGTGAAACCCAAAGAAAAGAGGGGATGAGAAAATTGGGAGTTTGTAGGCACAAACTCAAAGTTAAGCTCAAAATAAATAAAACACGAAAAACCGTGATTGGGAAGACTTGGGCGCCAATTGGATGATGGAGTTGATGTAGCGTGCTTTCCCAAGCTTCTTGAGTGGTGCTCTTGGATGTGGAAATGGATGGAGCACTTGGGGTTCTCTTGGAACAATCCGCCGGAGCTTCGCCAAAATGATCAACAATGTGTCCGGTGGCTTGGGTTAAGTTCCGGGGCTTCCTAGGCCTTTATTTATAGGCTAGGAACCTTCAATTATCCGTTGGAGGGCTTTGGAGCCGTTGGAAAAGGCCTCGGAGCCGTTGGGAGGCTTTTGGAGTTGACTGGTCAAAGCCAACGGCTAGTTTGACCAGTGCTACCGGCTGGCCGGTGCATGGCCACCGGCTGGCCGGTGCCTTGACAGTGGCTGAGAATTCTGGTCTAGGCTCCACCGGTCGACCGGTGCCAGAGCCACCGGCTGGCCGGTGGTGAGGCAGTAGCAAACCCTGTTCATTCTGGGTGCCACCGGCTGGCCGGTGCTTGGCCACCGGTTGGCCGGTGTGGAGGTAGTGGCTCTGCCTTCTTCCCAGGGTCCACCGGTCGACCGGTGGTGAAGCCACCGGTTGGCCGGTGGACTGATTTTCAGTCCACTTGATGTCCATTCTTGGGCAATCTTCTTGGCAACCTTGTGCCTATCATTCACAAACACTTCAAACAATATTAGACAAAGATAAGAGTGATTGTGATCATGAAAATTAAACAACGAGGGGTTCGAGATGTACAACAAACTTTACCCAATTCATTGGAGATATTTCTAATAACACCCATCGTAACATGTTCATTAATATTTTTTCCACATAAATAGTCATACATAATCAATCATACATAAACTTAAGGGTACCCATGGAATGAAATGGGCATCATAATCATGTCATAAAGTATAACCAATGGGTGTATCATAAAAGTGTTCATGAAGGAAAGTAATTAGATCATGAATGTACAATTATAAGGTAGAATAATCATATATCATGATAAGTGATGTCAAATTTAAGTGATATCATGTATAAAGATTTATTAAGAAACTTTATATTTAAAACATCTTAGTGCGGTTTAAAGAAAATATCAAAGATCATTTAAAACAGAAAGGGGATTAATATTTTATATAAAATCATAAGTAAACCAAAAAAGTTTTCATAATAAAATTAGTTTTTTTATAAGGATAATGGTGTCTTAAAATATATTATAGAGTGTACTTGAAATTGGGTAAGAATTCAGGAAGTTCCCTTAAAATGGGCTTGCTTATCCGGAAGAATTGAGAAGAGAACTGCTTAAAAATATGTATATACCTGAAAGATAATGATGAATGGATATTGATACATGAGTTTGGAACATATAAATACAATTTAGAATATGTATATAAAAATAAAAATATAACTTTATTTGGGTAACAATAAAGATATAGCAACCCAAAGGAATAATGGAGGTTCGGATAGAATCCCTTAACTTAAGTTTGAAGGTGTTCTTCACTTGATATTAATTTCCTAGATAATCAAATTAGATTTATTAATTAATAATTCAAAAAACTCTTATATATTTAATTGATTTACTATAACCTTATTATGTTCATTAATGGCCTTTTTGATAGGTTAAGAAGTTCAATTTCATTGTTTGGGAGCGTTTGTTTCCTTGGTTTTCATAATCGATTTACTTATGTACATGTACGGATAATCATGTAACATGAGGATGGATGTCCATAATTGAATTTATATGTTATTAGAGAAAAAAAGTAAGATTAAATGTTTATAAAATTCATTTTTTTATTTGTAGTGTGGATGAATCATTATATAAAACATCAATGATAACTGTTTGGGTTAATTGGCGGGTTTTTTATCACAATGAACTTTTTTTTATAAATTAATACATTTTGTACAAAATGATTACAAAAAAATTAATAGGATATATTAAATAAATAATAATCCAGTTCAACCATAAAAATGGTTTCATGACCAAAATTGAATATGGTAATAGAAATTTAAAACTCATCGTCCGTGAATGTGATAAATTAACACATCTCGGATGGTGTTTCCATTTCTAGTATAAAAGGAGGGGGAAGGAGAGATGATGATGAATTATTCCATTAGCATAAAAAAATTCCAGTAAATTTATGGTAATATATTTATCACAACATTTTTATGAGGATAGTTGAGGATATAAAAGATTACAAAGGAACTTGAAAAAAAATTGAAAGAAAGTGGAAGAGGGTTTTACATCTTGATTCCTTCCTCTTGAAAACCTCCTTAGGGGAGAGGTTTTGGTATTTTTATGAGACAAATAGATCCTAGACATGGGAGAGGATATTAGGGATATATTTGAGCATAATTTGGACAAGACACATGACTTGAGAGGTGTTATGAGAAGAGGTACTGAGGGGTGGTATTTATAGTGGAGGAGAGGGGAGTTTTCTCAATATTTAATTCATTAGTTTATTATTTTTCTCAAGAAAATCAATAGTACTGATTCTTTAGACTAAATAAAGTAATTAGATCATGTTATTTCTAACTATTGGTTCTTTCATCGTCCATTACTTAATAAATAGTTTATTTAACTTATAATGTATATATACAGTAAATTACCGTATTTCACTATTCCCAAAAAATTCAAGTATTTTAGAAAAATCTCAAAAATTAACCCTAACTATTTCTAAACATGTATAATATAAAAATAAAATCCATTTTATGAAATTAATTTTCTAAATATAATAATTTTAATTTTTAATTAAAATCATAATTTACTTGAAAAATACAAATTTTAAAATTAAAACTATTTTTATAAAACTTTGAAAAATTAATTAAGGTCTCATAAAATTATCTTATAATCATAATACATAAAAATATTAATTTATGAATACATTTTATGAAAATATATTTTCTTTTAAATTATTAAATTAATCATGAAATTTTAATTAAATATTTATGACTTACAAAAATACCAATACTTAATTAATAATTTTAACATATTTACTTACTTATACTATGATATAATTATATAATATTTTCAATTATAAGATGGATAAATTTTATTTATACTTTCATTAGTGAGGTTACTATTCAATTGGTTGGTTTACTATTCATAAGGTTCACATTACTATTCCAAAGGTCAAGTTGCTATTTTATCGGTATGTGTTACTTAACTTCTAGAAATACCTTTTATTTCACTCATTATTCATTTATAAAGTTTTAATTTTGTTCTATAAGTAATATTATGTGATTATACAATAATAAATAATTATAATAATGGAATTCCATTTATAAAACATTGGGTCGTTACACCATTGATGAAGAAAATGACACTTGATCCATCCACGTTAAAGAGATAATGTCATCACCATACCATTGAGAACCAAATATCACTGAAGAGGATATTAATATATGGAGTAAATTTTCATCCGATATTGATATAAGGATGAACCAGCTGAAATTGAGGATTTTAAACCAATGTTGTGTGACATGCCCAAATTGAGGATGTGTTGATTCGAGAGTTTTATTGTAATTTGAATTGTAAACATGATGAATGATTATTAATTATTGTACCAAGATGGATGCATGTCCATATTCATTTTCCTTGATTCCAAAATAGAGTGCACGTTCATTCATTTAATTATGTTTTAAAGGTTTATCTTGAATCACATGCAGCATACTCAAATCTATGACAAAGTTCCATGTGGATGACAAAGAGATTGGGAATGTGCTTATTTGATGAGAATACCGACGAGTCATGGAACATATGTTGGTGCGTTCTCATTTTCTTTCAGAAAGAAAGTGAGAAAGATCCTGAAGAAGGATTGAAACACATCAAACACTATATAATCCTTAGTGGAGTGAGACTTGACAACACTTCTGGATTTTCTTGGGCTAGAAACAAAGTTGGAAAGCACTCATTAGTGACTAAGATCAAAGGGGAGATTTCTTCATCTCTTTTACTTTTCATAATTTTCATTATTATATTAAATGAATCTAGTATATTAATTATTATGAATAATATGATTCTTGGATATGTTTCTAATGGTTTAGGAATTCAAGATCGTGTTTTAATTTCTCTCTCTCTTTGTTTATAAATCCTTTTCAAACTGGTTGGTTGTTTCCTTTTAATTCAAGGAATTCACTAAGAAGAAATTTTCTTGAATTAAATTGTGGAAAATCATATCAAGTTAATATCAAAATAAATCCAAGTTAATCAAGTACATCTCTATATTATTGGATTCAAAAATTATGGAATTGTTAGATTAATCCTTTCCACTTATTGAGAGAGAAAGTAAGAAAATATTTTCAATGTGTGATTATTCAAATTAATCCTTTCAAATGGATGAAGTAAAATCATTTAATCATCCAATTGATGTTCTCCTCAACCTGTATTCTTATTTTCTTCAGTTAATCACCATTTCTTGTATATAATTAATTGTTTATTCATACATTCATTATGTGTGATGTTAATTTCTTTAATTTTCTATAGTATATTTTGTTTTTTAGCTTTTCAAATTCTGGATCCACAAAAAAATTTAACCTTCCCTGTGGGTTCGACACCCTAAGCACAGGTATACATAGTAAGTAAGAGTTTTAAATAATTAAATTTCCACAAATTCAACAACATATGTGTCATGTTTTTGGTTCCATTGATGGGGAAAGGATTAATGTGACTGATTTTGAAAACATCAAAAAAATAATTAAAAAATTTAAAAAAAACCTGAAAACTTCTTTAAAAAACATAAAATAGAGCATAATAAATCCATTCATTGAATCTGCATATGTTTCTTGTTATTTTGATCTTTTTATGATGAAATTTTTCTATTACTGCTTATTTTATGAGAACATGAACAAATTCTAATAGGATATATCCATACATACATTAGATAGATATCCAACTTAGTACCTCAAAAATGAAAAATAAAATTGAAATGAAAAATCTTGGGGAGAGAGTTATTTTCATTAATAATGTGAAAAAATTTCAAACTGAACTCAATATAAGACAAAATGAAATGCTTAGGATGAGGGAAGTTCAACTCACTCAAGTTTATAGAAATCCATTATCCATTAGTATTCTGTTGAGATCCCAAAACTATAAGCTTAAAAATCACATCAATTACTATTACCTGCATTTAATGGTCTGTCTAATGAGGATTCATCAGCCTTTATTAGAGACTTCTATAACAAAGTTAAAATATTTCCTTTGAAAATGATAATTGTGAGTGAACTTTGGATGATATTTTTTCCCATATTCCTTAAAGGGGATGATTTTTTTTTTGAGTCTGGATATTTTTTTTGTAACTAAGATCATTTTTTTAATTAGTTTGTAATGAAAGTTTACCCCAAAAGAGTTAAGAGAGAGACGAGAACCAAAATCAAAAGTTTTTTTCAAGATAGTGGAGAATCCTTTTATGAGGCTTGGGATAGATTTATGGACCTTCTTAGTTAGTTCCCTCAATGTCATCTTCCATATCATGTCCTCATGGATAAATTCTATAAAGGATTGTACTCTTCGAGATAAATTTTTTTGTTCAATTGTTCAGGGAAAATTATAATGACAATATTGATTAAGAGGTGACAAATATTTTCAATAATATTTATATTAATTACCAAAAAAATCATGGAGTAAAATAGTGAATAGAGGTGGAAATAACATTGTTTCAGGGATATATGGAAATACATAATTGGTTAAAATTAAAGATCAAGTTCAATCCATAATGAACCAAAATTAAAAACCATGTGTAAATAAAGTATGATATAAAAACCAAAATAAATCTCTTAGAGGGTACTATGATCAATGTGGTATGTTTTTAGATAGTGATAACTTATTCCCAAATTTTTATATGCCATCCCAATAAGAAGAAAATGTCGATTTTGTAGGATATGGTCATAGGATGCCTAATAAATTTGACCCTTTTTCAATCAATTACAATCAAGGCTATAGGAATCATAATAATATCTCTTGGAAGGACCAAGAGATAATCAAACAACTTACTCACCCAAGATAGAAAAATTAGTCTAGAAAATAATTTCAAAATCAACAAAGGCCTGAGCCATAAATTTCCCAATGGAATATTAGGGGATAAATTATTATTAGAATGGATAAGATGTTAAGAATAATTGACACATAGAATGTTAAATTTGACTCTAAAAGTGAAAAAAATATTATGATAAAGTTGAATCTAAATATATAATAAAAAATCAAGGATTGAAAATGGGTTAGTTGGAAATTTAAATGAAATATATAGATAAAGGGAAACTACCTAGCACAACTGAATTGAACCGCAGGGAAAATGTCATGGTTTTGTATACAAGAAGTGGTTTAAAATGAAAATAGAATCTATAAAAGACCCTAAGATTCCTGAAAATATAAAACTGGGTGAATCTAGAAGTTAAAAAATGGATAAAAATAATCTGTAAATGAGTGAAGAAATCATGAAAATGAAGAAAATCACATTGTTTCATATGAAAACCGAGATGAAGATTTTTCATAAAATAATAAGAACAAAACGAAGGGAAAAATTACTAAAGAATTTGGGGAGATGCATTTTAGTGTAATGAATTATGCCTCACCCATCCCTTTTCCTAAAAAATTAAATTCCATGAATAATAACAAGGATGAACTATTTTAGTTCCTTGTAAATTTAACCAAGATCCATGTACATATTACTTTCATACAAACCATGATTTATATTCCTTCATATATGAAATCTATTAAAATAATTATTTCAAGCAAAAATACTCTAGATAAATTTCCCAAATACTTCTCCACTAAAGAGTGTAGTGTTTTCATTCAAAAATCAATTCCTATGAAACATATATATCTAGGGATTTTTTTCCCACGCCTTAGGGAATAAGAGAAAATTTAACATTATTTGCGATCTTGGTGCTAGTGTAAACCTACTCCCATTCTCACTATTCCAACAATTGACATTGGATGACTTAGAACCCATAATTTTTATTCTATAGTTGGCTGGCCATTCATTCACACATCCCATGGAAATGATTGATGATATACTGGTTAAAATTTTCAAACTTTTTTTCCAACAAACATTCTTGTGTTAAACATGGAGTGTGACTAGGAAGTCCCATTTATTCTAGGTTGGAGATTCATGGACACTTGAAGATATATTATATATGTTTCTATGGGAAAATTAATATTTAAGGTTAGTGATAAACCTAAGGAGTCCATTCTATTTAAAAATTTCAAGGAACCAACATTTGTGGAAAACAATTTTAGAGTGGATTCCTTATAAGAAGAAAACAAAATTATTCATTTAGTAGAATTTGAGAAATAGACTTTGGTTGGAGAAATTACTATAGAAGATGAAAATATTTATTCACATGTTTTTTAGTCTATAAAACAATCCATATTATGAAAATAATTTTATTCCTTATTTTATGTGGGGTTTTAAAGAATAATATTTAATATCAAGACATGTGTAATTTTTAAAAGAAATTGAGATTAATTTACCTTCTTAAAAAAATGATGAAAAATTTGAAAAGTTTGAGGGATAATTAATAAAATAAATTTATGATTTCTCTATAATAAAAATTATGTAATATGATATGAAAACTCATGAGAGTGAGTTTTCCACATTGGATAACAATGAAGGAAAATCTAAAATTGATTCTAAAATTTAAAATCATTATACTTTTCAAAATCATTTTAAGAAATATATTGAATATCTTGGACCTTATGATCCCAATAGTATACCATTGAGTTAATATTCACTGACTTTTAAGTTAAAACTAATCCCATCATAAATGAAATATTAATTTCTAAGTGAAAATTTAACCCTACCATTAATTATTTCTATTGAACTGAAATTAAATCAAAAGGAAAAAACTTATGTTTATTCTGAAGAAATTAAAAACTATAATATATTGTTCCATAGCCGACCTAAAATAGATTATCCCTTCATCCTACATGCATATGATTCATATGGAACCAGAATACAAAAGGAGAGTAAAGTGTTAAAGGATATTAAATCCAAACATAAAAGAGGATTTGAGAGAAGATGTAATAAATATTCCGAATAAAGGTATTAGATACCCCATTTCTAAGAGTTCTTGGGTTCTTCTGGTCCACGTAGTCCCAAAAATGGAGTATTCAATGTAGTGACAAATGAAAATAATGAACAAAATCAAGTGATAAATGCTACAAAATGGACTGTTTGTATAGATTATAGTAAGATCAATCCAACCACTATAAAGGATCATTTTCTAATTATATTACTAGATTAAATGCTTGAGATGTTTTCTAGAAATGATTTATTTTGTTTTATGGATGACTATTCTGGTTACATCTAGATTCCTATATCCCCATAAGATCAAGATAAAACTACCTTCACAAGCCATGTTGGGACATTTTCTTACCGATGAATGTCATTTGGATTATTTGGTGCACTGGTTACCTTTCAATGATGTATGATGAATATATTCTCAGACATAATATAGTGGATTATTGAGGTATTCATGGATGACTTCTCTATTGTTGGTATCATATTTGATAGAATTTTAGGACATATTTTAACTGTTTTTAGAAAGATATTTGGAGACCAATGTAGTTCTAGATAGTGATAAATTCTAGTTTATGTTCACTGAAGGAATTGAGTTAGGAAATAAAGTGTCTAAGAGGGGTTTAGAGGTTGATACTACTATGATTGAGGTGATCTGGAAATTTCCCCTCCAAAAAATGGTAGGTGTTTTGAAAGGTTTTTAGGGGATGCTGGTTTTTATTGGAAGTTTATCAATGATTTTTCAAAAATTACTAAGCCCATGTGTTCTCTTCTATTTAAAGATGTAGCCTTTATGTTTGATAAAAAAATATGTGGAATCATTTAATTTTCTCAAGGAAAAACTAACTTCATCACCCATCATAATTGCACCTGACTGGGAATTGCCTTTCGAAATTATATGTGTTGTTAGTGACATGGCTATTGGATCTATATTATGATAGAGGAGAGATAATAGGTTACATGTAGTATATTATACTAGCATACTTCTAGATAATGCTTAAATTAATTACATTACTATAGAGAAGCAGTTGTAACCTGATGTGTTTTCTCTAGATAAGTTTAGGAAGTTCCTTTTAGGTTCCAAAGTCATAGTCTTTAAAGAAAATTTTACCATGAAGTATATTCTTCCAAAGAAAGCGGCAAAACATAGGCTGAGTAGATGGATACTATTTTTACATGAATTTGATATGGAAATTAGAGATAAAAAAGGTGTTGAGAATGTTGTTGTGCTTCATTTTTCTAGGTTATCCAGTACTCAATGTAATGATCCTAGGGATATTAATTATGTATTTCATGATGAAAATTTACTCACTATATCTATTAATAAATATAATTTGTATGTAAATTTTTCTAATTTCTTAGCAGTATGTGTCATTCCTAAAGATTTTCCAAATAATAAAAGGAAGGAATTCATCTCTTAGCTTAAGTACTATTTATGAGATGACCTCTTGCTTTTTAGGATATGTGCTGATAGGTTATTAAGGAGGTGTGTGCTATAAGAAGATATGTTTCCCTTTTGGAGATTTTTCACTCCTCACCATGATGTGGTCATTGTGGTGGAGAGAAACAAACCAGAAAATCCTTCATGTTGAATTTTAATATCCTATAAGGATTCTCAGAGTTTTATTGTGGGTTGTGATAGGTGTTAGATATTAGGAAAAGTTAAATGAAAGTGGGAGTTTCATCAGAAAGGTATTTTAGAAGTTGAGATATTTAATGTTTTGGGGTTGGATTTTATAGGAAAATTTCCATCATCTCATTGGAATGTGTACATATCAATTTTTATTGATTATGTTTTGAAGTGGGTTAATGTAGTGGCACTATGTAAAAATTAATCTAGTGGCATTATAGAATTCATTAAAAATAAGTTATTCACAAGGATTAGGGCACCTCAAGATTTTATAACTAATAATAGAACCCATTTTAAAATTTTAAAATGTATATATTTGATAGGAAAATATGGATGTTCCCATAGAATGGGAAATGCTTACCATTCACAATCCAATGGATAGGTAGAAATTTCAAACATATAGCTTAAACAAATGTTATAAAAAATTATCTCTAATTCTTGGAATGGCTAGTCCTTGAAATTTGATATGGTTTCACGAACCTATAGAACTATGTTTAAAACTCAAATTGGTATGTATTCCTAAAGGCTTGTGTTTAGAAAGTCTTATCATTTACCTATAGAGTTGTAACCAAAGTTATATTGGGATATGAAGGCTTTGAAGATTTATTTTAGGACTACTTGACAGTAGATATTACTATAACTGAGTGAGCAAGATGAGATTAGGAGATGATCCTATGATAATGCAAGGATTTATTAGTAATGGGATAAGGATTTTTATAATTCTATCATCCAAAAAGGCAATTTAAGATTGGATAGAAGTCTCTTCTTTCAAATTCGAGACTAAATCTTTTTATTGGGAAGCTCAAATCCAAATTTTCAAGAAATTTCACTATAATTAGAGTCCTGGTAAATGGGGATTTGTAGATTGTAGGTGATAACAAAATACAATTTCTAGTTAATGGTTAGAGGATTAAGAACTATCTTGAAGGGCAGTTGATAGGGTAGGCTCCCATCTTTTTGTGAAACTAAATTTTTACTAAAGTCTAACTGAAGACTATTAATTCAGTTCTTCATGGGAGTCAACCCACGACCATTCTTGGGTTTTTAATTTTGTTTTTATAAATAATAAATTGTTGATGTGATGTGTTTGTTACTCTATGTTTCCTTCTGGATCTAATTCATGGTTCTTTATCCATTTTATTAAAAGAATTATGGTGGTATCGTGACAAAAGAAATGTAGAATCCAAATAGTTTTCAAGTCAAAAAGAAGATGCATGCTGGAACCTTACTGGATTAACATCGCTAAACATTTCACCTGGATACTTTTTCATAAGCGCTATAAACCATTGAAAACTTAATCTTTTTTGTTTAACATGCATATTCAGAAATATGAAATAACCAGAGGATTTCATTCAAAGATTAAAGAGGGAATAAGTGTTTTTCTGGGTGCACTTACAAAGGAGAATTATTCATTAATCAGGGGAGTTCTTATTTTTTTCTGCATTTTTACTATGCTTATTATTTTGGTTTCTAGTGCTATTGCATATTGGTTAGCATGAAATTGTACTTCAATGTTTTTAATTCAACTCACAGTTTGAAATGAAGTGTGGGGAGATTAGCATAATTTGTTTAGACTATTGAAGGCCCAATTGAAACAAACAAATTTTCAAACTTTCTTACACCCACTAAAATGATTTAGATTCAAGTTTTTTCTTGATGTGTACTCAATGATTAGAATGCTATGGTTTTTTAACTTTATTAGAAATCTTTTGTAATGCCTTAAAGATATTGCATGTAACTATTTTTAATCTGATCCTGAAATACTGGGTTTGTGGAAAACATGACATTTAAACTGTGTTGTCACCCTTAAAAATACTCTCTAACTGCTTAGTTAAAATCATTTTAACCTTAACTTCTTCAATTATTTCTTCTACTTAACGGTTCGACAATAGTGACATTGTTGGATTTCATGTGTACGGAAGGGAATCTTAAATTGGGTCAAACTTTATATCAAAGTATTACACATAAAAAATCCCTTATAATTTATCAAAATTGACCGTCTTTCAAGATTCTCTTTCATTTTCAGTTGATTAAAAATTTTATGAAGATGAATTCTGTTTGGAAACTTTGACGAGGTTGATTTTTTCTATGTTTGCATAGATTTAATCGCGTCCGTCAATTTCTTGCTCTCTTGATTTTTTTGGTCAATTTTTTTGAGAAGGATTTACAATCATCATTGGCGTTGAATCTTTTGACTGAGTTTTAAACTTCTAGGCTATGCATTTACATGAGCTATGAAACAAAAATATTAATCCATGATTAGTCTCTTTTCATTCACCCTTTTATTACTTAAGCTGGTGAATGAGTTATTTATTTTGTTTTTAATTATTAAACATGATCATCTAAACAGAGTGTCTAATTAATTTCCCATTTAATTATATGTGTTTGTTCACATAGAAGTAAAGAGTTGTTTGGAAGTCTTGGTTAAATCCCAAGTGATTTTAGCTTAAACACTTCCAGAATTTTCAATCTCAACGATTTTTGTAAAACCAAAACCAACATTTGACCAATCCCTTTTCTTTTGATAAGAGAGAACACTTGTTAATGCTTAGAGAAACCATGAGGAATAAACCATTTAAAAATTGATTTTTGGTGGAATTCAATCATCATTTTCTTCAACTGAATTTTTTAAAGTGATTGTTTGGGAGAATGTAATGTTTTAAGTGTGGAAAATTTGACGTGAATTTATTTCACATATTTTTGGACATTTTTTCATTAATTTTTTAATGACTTAATTAGTTAAATGTGATTAAATAATTGAACATTGTTAACCCTATTTCCTCCGCTATCGAATCCCCCCGCGGGGAACCCCAACACACTGTGGCAACATTCATGGAATGAGAGCAGCCGCGCGCCTTTCTTGTTGAAGACGCCAACGGCGACCACCTGAAGGCCGCTGCCACCGTCCGACGTCACTGCGGCCATCGTTCATCGTCACTTCCGCCATCGTCCGACATCGCTTCTTCCACTGTCCGGCTTCGATACCGCTTCCCTTCCCCGGAAGTCGAACCAACACAAAGTATTTTGATCCCAAACCACGATTCACCTTTTGATTGATGAAATTTACTTCTGAACCAGGGCTGTCGATCCGAATCGATGTTTGAAGGAAGCCAAAACCTAAGTGGTGATGCTCGACCTGAGGGCCGGATCTGGTCAAGAATGAATAGCAGTGACTGTCGGCGATCCATGTTTATGCGGATAGTGATTATGATGATGACCGATCGTGATGCCAGGGCTTTGGAGTTCCAGGTGATTCATTGAAACTGATCTCCGCTAAACAATGGAGCGGGGTTGTTCGATTATTGTTCTATTTTCCATTTTTCCCCTTCTCATTATTACAGTAACTGAATCTCTTGTATTAATTCTTTTGAATAATACGATTCTTTGCAAAATTTCTAGTGGTTGGGGAATTCATGACTGTGCTGTAATTCCTTTTTCTCTTTGTTTATAAAACCTTTTCAAAATGGTACGTTGTTTCCTTTTAATTCAAGGCATTCACTAAGATGGAATGTTCCTCGAATTAAATTGCGGAAGATCAGACCATGTTAATATCATCATCAATCGCATCTTTACATTCATGGATTCAATAATTGAGGAATTTTCAGAGTCAATCGATGTTTTCCCCAACATGTGTTCCTATTTTCTTCGGTTCATCACCATTTCCGGTTTATCGTCAATTATTTGTTCATACATTCATTTTGTGTGATGTTGATGGTTTTAGTTTTCCCTTTTGTTTTAGATCTTTTCAAATTCTTGATCTGTGTTTGACACCATACACACTACTATTTTAGTAGGTGTTTTAAATAATTAAATTTGAATGTATTCAATGACTTATGTGTCAGTTTCCATGGAGTGCCTATATGTTTTCATGGGTCAAGGTATGTTCAAGAGAGTATTAAATTAACAAAATGGTTTTTCCAAATAAAAAGACAAAAAAATCCCCTTTCAGATCTTGTATCTGTTGATGCCACCGGGTATCCGATGGCCACCACAGGGTATTTGGTGTCCAGAGAAGATTTTATTGTAGCCTTTGTGAGTCCACTAGATGGTTGGTGTAGACTCACCGATTGGTCAGAGACTACAACAAATTTGTTGCAGCTCTGCCCGACCCACTAGCTAGTCGGTGTCACACATCATCAATCCAGTGGATCCGTTATAGCTATTTTAGCTACAACCGAAGGCACACACCCATTTCATACTTCCAAGCGTTCATTCAAACCCTTATGAAGCATGGAAACTACCACAAAAGTCCACCTAAGGTGGATAGAAAATTAAGGATGTGAGTCCCATGGATCGGTCTATTATACGCTAATAACCTGATACGAGATCATCAGAGGTCATCAAAATTCCCACACAAGTTGAATGTATCTCTCATTGATGCATATCACATCCTTTATAATAAGGGATGTGAGGACTGAGTCAAAATAGTCCACCTCTCAATCGAGCTAGAGCACTATTAGGATGAGGGACCGATGACTACATCTCAAAACCATTGGTCACATCATATGTGATCTATGTAGTGTATCACAATATTTGACCACTCATACAAGAGAAATTAACACCACAGTACAAGGACCAATTACGATTCCACATTACCCAATATATACAACCCATCATTAATCCCTATCACATTAAGGGAATATCACCTGAATTGTATAACTCTAAACCCTAATATCTAGGTCTCTAGGTCTCGACCTCATTACTACTACAAGCCAAATGTCAATGTATCATGATTTCATGGAAATATCCCCTTCCTAGGTCATCATTAGGTTTGACCCATATCCGACACTAAACTAGATAACAATATCAGATTCTTCCAACACATCCATGAATGACCCATAACTATATTCCCATGAATCTTATCAAATCCTCTAGGCGATAATCCCACACCAATCCCCTTACTTTCCCTACAATATATTCTTGTTCCCATTTAGCAAGGTTAACTAGCCCACATTGGCTACCACGCTCATCTATTTCCACAATAACCCATCAGGTTGCAAAAGATAAGCAATAACCTCAGGTCAAAATTCTAGACATATGTTCCCATACGACTCTCTAAGGTGTCTCACAAAAGTTCTCAACCTCATTCAAACTCTACCCTCGCACTAAGCTAAAAAAATCATACCAAACTTTTTCAGCCCATTGTTATCCCACTCTAAGGCTAAACATTCCATGTCTAGTACTAACCAAGCTATAACCACAAAAGGAGCTCCAAGAACAAGACATCTATATTCTATCCCGAATGACGTACAACACCAAAACCTACCATGGAATTCACTACTACACTCTATAGTTCCATATACTAAGACCCAATCCTTTGAGCCACTATTTCCTACCAGAAAGAAATGGTTAAATCTAGATAGTCCACACCAAAACTAATCTACCCCTATAATTGAGATTAAGAGGTGTTGATATATGTCTGAACTGAAAGAAGGATTTCATGGTATTGTCTATTGTTATCATTTCATAAATCACATGGAAATGTTAATACTCACATGAAAGGTGGTGAAGAATGTTTGTCTGATTATAATCATAGATACATTAGATGGAGGTGAATGGATTGAGACATCATGTTTATAAAAAGATA
Organism: Viscum album; assembly: GCA_963277665.1. Lineage (NCBI taxonomy): Eukaryota > Viridiplantae > Streptophyta > Magnoliopsida > Santalales > Viscaceae > Viscum > Viscum album. The sequence goes on from OY728143.1 coordinate 183,841,317, forward strand.
TTCATGATTCTTACTAATGTTGATTGAATGAAGATGTTGGTGGAACTTGGTGGAACCATGGTTCTAGGATAAATAGAATTGTTGTGGAAGTCGTGGTTGGAGTTTTGTTGGATGAAGAGATGTATCTAGTCTAAAAGATGGACTTGTAAAAAGAGCAAGATGTGATGTGGTGAAGTTGTAGGCTATGAATGTAATAATTCTATCAGACAAAGTTTTTCTGATTAGGATGAAGTATATTAGAAAGAGTCTTGCATATTAGAATAAATTATATCAGATATATGTTTTAAACAAGTTTATCGGATTGAGGATTTCAAACAGATGGATTATATAGATGTTTCTGAGTGATTTCATCAAATAGTGGCGTTCGAAAAAAGTTCACTAGACGAAAAATGTGTGGAGGCATAAAAAAAATAGTTCGATGAAAATCCATCGAATATTGTAACTCATAGAGAACTGATCAGAAAAAACTTGCAAGGGCTTATGGATAGAAATATATGAAGTCTATCGAATAGAGGGCGACCAAAAAAAGAATAACATTATGATGTTATCAGATAAATAAGATCTAACAAAGTACTGAACAGAGGATTGAAGATATTTACAATTCCTGCATAAAGACATCAAATGTGATGATGTTGAGAAGGATTTTCAATGCTTCAATTATCATGATTGGAAGATTGTGATTCAGGCTAAGATTTTATAAAGTTTGATGAGTTCGTTGACCCTGAGGTTTAGAAAAGGTTTCCTATGATGCTTTTTTGACTATTATCTTTTAGGAAGTATTAAGCCGATCAAATGAAGAATGTTTTGTGCAGGATAATCAATGTTCTAGTGGGAACTTTCAATTTTATGATCTTTCTCCTCCATAAGTTTTTAGAGAAACATTGCATATACAACGGGGTGTTTGTGTGTCGTGGAAAGGTTTCTGATGTTGTTGTTGCTGGGTGAATTGTTATAGAAGTGAGTTGTTGACCGAAGAGCCAGAAAGATTGGTTTGTCAAAGCATTAGATTCAGTATCATTAAAAAAAAGGTATCATATGGAGGATACAAGACAGAGTGGTATTTGTCTAATAGTTGATATCATATGAACAAGGTAATGATGAAATCGGTCAAATAGGTTACCAAATAGAGGTTATCAGACCGAGGATATAGGATAAAGAGTATAAGGAAAACAAGTTCAGATGAAGAAGTTGATAGAGAAGATCTTGCTCACTGTTGTGAAAGAAAGTGAAGAGGAAGATGAAGAACATGCATTTAGGTAAGAGGGAATAATGCTCAAGTAGCACAATGACACACTACTACAAAACATGCTTTTAACAGCATCAGAAAGAGATTTATCAGTGCTAAGAAAGCGTTGACTACCTAAGTGATGTTAAAATCCAAACTCTATCAACGCTAGGAAAAAGCGTCGATAAAGGTACCATTTATCAGCACTTTTCTTTAGCACCGATAAAAGGGGGCTTTATCTGTTTTTTCCTAGCACTGCTAAAATTTGAAAAAAACATTATTTTTTTATGCAACCCCCCTTTCTCAGCGCTATCCATTCACCCCACCCGTCCCTCACCCACTCCCACACATCCTACACCTTTAACAGCGCTCGCGACCCCCCTTTCTTAGTGCTAGATATATTATCACCCACCCGTGCACGCCTGGACTCGAACCTAGGACTCACCATTTACGATTTGAAGCCCTTACCTTTGCCCTACATTGTTTTATTATTCATTTTATGACATTTATATATATATATATATATTCATACATCTTTTTTAGAAGTGTGTGATATACATATATATACACACTTATAAGTATTTAAATATATTGTACATCAATATTCATTTATATGAATTATAATATATATATATATATGTGTATGTATGTTTATTAATACACACACATACACATATATAAACATTATATATACATATTAATGCATTTTTATGTTAAAAGACGAACTATATCAGCGCTTTCTTAGGGCTAATAAAGGCCCCCTTTATCAGCGTATTTTTAGCGCAGATAAAAGCCCTCCTTTATCAGCGCTTTTTCCAGTGTTGATAAAGCCTAGTACTGGTTAAACCCAAATTTATAGTAGTGACAACATTGAATCCAGTTGGTGAAGGTTCTTTTGTGGTTGAAAAGATTGGTTAATCACATCATATGTGTGATGAGCACATGCACTATCAGAGGACTATATTTCTATCAAAGTGATGGATATTACCTTCTTGCCTTGAACCACCAATGAATTGTGTTATAGTTGATGTGTGGTCTTGGATTACTTCTAAACCATGCCAAAGACTCGCTACTCTTATCAAGTAGTTAATCTTGAAAATACTTGTGTTCCAATTGCGGTACTTATTTTTTTCTAGTTGATTCATTTGTCACTAAGTGGCAGTGAATGTTTTTTCTATTAAATAAAACATCATAAATAAAAGATCACTGACTCCCACTCTCCACTTCTTAGTGATCACACAAATCCCGATTTTTTCCATTCAATTGGTATTAGAGTGAAGGTTCCTTCATGGACTCTTTACAGTGTAAAGTTTTGATGTAAATGAATGCTGCCATGGATGTCCAGATCTCTATTAAAATTCTAGATGCTGTAAAATGTTTTATGAAGTAAAAACCTTATAAGAATAAAAAAAATTCATCCTCTGAGGTTAACAATAAGGTTGAAAATTTTCAAATGGAAAGAAATTTAAGATAACCATGTATATTGCTAAAGTTAGAAGGGTAAACAAATTTAAAATTCCAAAGGAACAAATGTCTGAAGAAAAAATTGTTATAACTGAAGACTTTGTTAAGCCTGAGAATAAATCTATGCTAAATAATAAGATTTCAGGAGGCTACCAAAACATTGGTTCACAAAAAAGAGACATGGTTAATGGTCATAAAAAAATATGAAAAATAGATACATAGTTCTATACAATATATAAGTTACATAAGAAAATATACATTTTATGGACAATGTTTATGAAATGGAGGATTTAGGCATACATTGAAAATGTGTTGGTTAAATTATCAAAAAAATAATAAATCTAGGATGAACTGGAGGTTGAGTTTGAGGGGGAGTTAATCCAATCAAATAAAACAACATAAAAAATCTAGTTTCAAAAATGAAAATATATTTTAACCTATGGAAACTATTTGTGAAAGGTCCAATGAACCTATAAATATTGGTAAAGGTTGTCTTTCATTGCAACCACCTATACAAAGTTTATATGAAATATATTAAAATCCATATGTGATGGAAGAAAAAGTCAAGGAGAATGATTTAGTTGTTGAAACTAATTCCCAAGATAGAAATGGAGAATATCCTTCGATATTGGATTGTGGGTATTCTTCAAAAGAAATGAGAGGTGTATAAGGCATGTATCTCACAAAAATGAAAAGTGAGATGAAATTTTCTTATTTAATGTCTTGACTCTCGTCGTACTCATACAAACCTCCTGTATAATAAATTTAAGTTTATTATAAATATTTTACAGAACCATATTCTTATATCTAATACCATAAATTACTTGATTGTGACTTTATATTACCCACTTATTAACAATTCCATGTAAAGGTTATGCTTCGGGTAATATCCTCTTTGTTTTTTCACATGCATCTTAATTTGTTATATCTTTGGTACTTATACTTATATCATGATTTCTAGAATGTAAACTATGAAATAAATATCATGTATATTCAATATATGTGTATTATAATAATCGATATAATATTGAAGTATGACATGGAATACACCGTTCATGGAGACGGTAGACCGTACGTACAGATGAATGCTATTTCCATTTTATTATCATATTGAGAGAAAGAAAGTAAATGAAGTATGTATATATATAATTATTCTAGTAACATTATTATATCATATATATATCTTATAAGTTCACTGAACCCATCCTTAATATATTCCATGTAATGTGCGAACGAATCACATCTCTTTGAGGAGGCAGTAGTCCACACGTCCATAAACAAAGTTATCGTATTTACACAAGATGGAAAATATAAAGGCATGGGTTATAAATGAATTATAGAAGCATAAATACATAATAAATATTATATATACTATATATAAATAGCGTGTCTATCATAATTCCCAACCATGAAATGTGGTAAAGGAAAAAACGAACAACATCGTTTCGTGAGACATTAGTTCATTGTACACAAGAATGGTAAGTTCGTTACCCATTAGATGGAAATGTGTATAAGTTTAGATCAAACCCTTAATATAAAAACATATTAGTATATTTAGGATACTAGTGTTATTATATAATCATGGAATAATGATAGTTGAGGTGTTGGAGAAAGAAAATAAAAGAAAGGAGTTTGAGGAAGGATGCTACCTCTTCTTTGGGTAACTCCTTTTGGTTTGCACAAAAGGGATTTCTTGGATGGATTTATGCAAAAAGGGAGTCTCCAAGGAGGAAGGGAGGGTTGTTTAAAAGTGAATTGGCCAGATCTTGGCTGAACCAAAGTGGTTTGAGAGGTGTGGAGAAGGGGGAGAGATGAAGGCCTTTTATAGGGAAAGGAAGGGACACATTTGATATTTTTTAAAACAAGTTAGGTGTACCCAAGTTTTTACCTAACAAAAGTCATCCAAAACTAACAAAACTAATTAATGGAAGTTTTATGGCCGAAATATGACTAGAAAATGGGTGTTGGATATGTGTCTAGGTCATTTTGGTCCTTAAGTTTAAGGTTTAGTCCTTTGTTAACCTAAATTTCACCTGAATCCCTGTAATTATTTTTAATTATTTTCACTAATCGTTTTGGTCAAAAAATAAGTTGACCTTATTATACATTATAAATTATTTTGTTTCCAAATATTGAATCATTTTTTCTAAATTCAAATTATAGAAGTGGCAGAAATTAATTTAAAGTTAATCCCGTAGACGGGACGATACTGTGGGGTTTTAAAGTAAACATGCTCAAAAGTTTTCAAAGTTTTTATATCTAACTTCAATGTGAAATTGTTTCCAATGACCTAAATTGGATTAATTGATAAAAAATTAATCTGATTAAACTTTAAAACCATTTAAAAATATAATTTAACCTTTAAAATAAATTAGACAAAAAAACTGTTTTGAAATAAAATTCATTAATTTTCACTATTCATTAAAGAATGAAACTTCATAGAAAAACACATAAAATTCACCCTAACCTAATTTTTATGTTTAAATTTAAAAAATGAAGTTTATTTTGATATATAAAATTTATAAATGTTCCAAAATTTATATTTAAAATTGGTTCTCCATTAAAAGGCGGTAAAACTGCTTTTATAAAAATATAGGTTTTTATGTGTAATATTGGGTATGTTCTCATCTTATGCATATAAAATCAATTTGATGAATATAAAAAATATTTCTCTGAATAGATTACATATAAATTTAATTAATATCAAATTAATTTAACTTATTAAGATAAATCACCTTTTCACATAACAATAGTCTTTTATAAAATCATTCCCTTTATATTTATTTGGTATCTATATTCATTTCTAATTAATAGGTAACCAATGAATTAAACTATATATATTCATAACTTAGTTAATCCTATAATCTTCAACTTAATGGCTAAGTTATTTCTTATAATATTAAATAGTAATATATTTAATAATATATTATTGTTCAGTAACACTCGGTCTTACGTGTCATGCAAGTCATCAAGGAGCTTAGTCTTGCATGCAATGTAAACTAGCCTTGGTGTTCTGTGTCGATAAATCTAAACTTTATGTTGTGTGTAGTGTACTATTAACTTGGTGTTGAGTATAGCATAGGCCAAGTCGGTACCGTGTGAAAGGAATGTTTGACTTAGTGCAATGCAAGACATCAATGAAAATTAATTTATTCGAGAAAAAAAGGTCCATAAAAACTTAGAGTGCTACATTCTACCCCATTAAAATAAATTTCTCCATCAAAATTCATATCCGTTATCAAAGGTTTAATATATGAAAGTTCCATTCATAGAAACCCACATCATAAAAATGACTACTAAAACTTCATTTAAAAAAGGAAATTTGGAAACATAACGGTTACCCAAAGTATCACTTAACTAGGTTTCCACATAAGAGAACATAGGTGGAAAGGGAAGATTAGACATCGAAGAAAATCATAAATAATCAAAGTGATTGATAAAGATCACTAATCATAAGAAAGTGGGTGATCCAAAGAAAGTTAACAATAAAAAACCGCAAAGTGAAGAAGCATGAAAGAATTCATAGATATCATTAACAATTATGATAATAGGACAACATTTTATTTCCTGATCTTTTTCCAAAATTTGATGAGTTTTCATGAAAAGATATACTTGCATGATTCGAGGACAACCTCACCCATTGTTGTCCCTTGATCAATTTCCACTTCACCTCTTCCTCTATAAAGGAAGGTGAATTTCCATTCCTGAAGCACTAACAAATCATGAGATCCTTGATAAGTCACCCCATCTCTTTTTAGTTAATATCAATAAAAAGTTTTCAGAGTAGGTTTTCCAAAATGTGTAAATCCTCTTGTAGAGAGATAATACTTTAATCTCACAAATTTCATCCAAAATTTAACTTAAAAATTACATAAATGGTTAACCTTATAACCCTTCTGAAAGATGAAAATCCAAAACTTTAGAAAGAAGGTCATGAAATTTGCTTCACATTGATCATCCATATATCACAAAGTAGCTCTTGGTTATCGCATTCCAATCAAGTGAATACCTTTATCAATTATTCCCTTGAAATATGGTAATGACCTGAATTACCATAAATCCTTATTGAAAACAAGCATGTTTTCTTATTCTAAAGTATAATGGATCTATTCCTAAAATCCAAAGTTGTCGTAAACTTCATCAATGATAGCATAAACCACATGTCAAAAAGTCCTTAATTAGTTCCAAGGTAATAAGTACTGTCCATTTTACTTATTCATATCCAAAATATATTTATACAAACAATATTATCTTAACATAAGGAACATATTAAGAGTTATCTCCCCTTAGTCAAAATATCACCTTGTCATTAAATCATTTTTTTCCAGTCCATCGGAAAAATTCAACTTAATATTGTAAATCCTTCGTGAAAAATGTAAATTGAACAATCCTTGTATATTTAACCATTCATATAACATAATTTTTGAATCCAAATACATAAAAACATAGATTATTCTACTTCATCCATAATCCATAAGAAGGCTACCTTATCATATTACTTAATACCTCTTTTGTTTCACTTTTCATCGATTGTATCATCGTCATCGGCAATATAACCATTACTAATACCACCTTGCTAATTCTCTTTGGGAGCTTTCAACTTAGGGAATCAATTTTCACAATGACCATTCATTACACACTTAAATCATTTGAACTTTGATGATGTCTTATTAAGGACAATATTCCCATCCATTTCATTAACCGAACCCTTCATTTTTCCTTTGGAATTACTTTCTTTGTGTTCGTCTTTTCCATAGTCAAAACATCTTCTTGTTAATTTAGGACACACTTGAGTTATTCTTGTAACATTCTTGACACAAAGGAAACTAAATCTTCTTTCCTCCATGGTCTCCATTACCTGAACTCTCAGTGAACTCCTTCATTCTCTTCCTTGACGAGTCTATGATTTGGTTAAGGACCATGTTGTTAACCATGTTCCTTGAAAACTGATTAGGCATGATCACAACATCCTTTACTTAAGTGATCATCCCATTTGACTACTCATCAAAAATTTTTCCATCACATTCAATATTAATCCAGTTTCTTCCAGTTCCTACCATTGAATAAAACCATAAAGTATAGTGTGAACAATTCTTATCAAAATAGAAAACCACATAGTCATGAAAAATAACCTATAATATGCCTGAATAATTTCTCCCACTTATTTAATCTACGACACCTTAGGTTTATCCTAGGTTATTCATATTCAACGTCTATATAAATCCTTAATGATGGTTTGAAAAGAGTTTTTGAATTCCCAAATCATATCCCTTAGGAGTGTTAAACCAGGTGTGCAGCAAGTCCCATTGTCATGTACTAGATTATGCCAAGCTAGGCCCGATGCACCTTGTTAAAGTTGTTAACCCCAAGTACATCTATGTCAGAGCCACATTCACTTGTAGTATCAAAATAGGGATGTATTAATAGGAAACCACTTAGTCTATCCTTTATCAAAATTCTGGGTTATTTTCCTATACTTTTCCTCATCCTTAAACTTATCTTTAGAGACATCCCAATACATATCCTTAGAAATATTTCTATGGATATCACTAAAGTTTTCTCATCCTAGTTTTCAAAGGATGACTACACCTTTATTCTGATACCAACTATAGTGACCCTCTCTATCCATACATTAAAATTACATATCTTTTGAAAAATACTTAAAACATTACAAAAATAGACGTCTAATGACTGTAATAGTTTAGTGCATTTGGAAACATGGAAACGTAAACGCTGATACATGAGTGAGCTATATGATCTCTTAATGGCTTCTCCAAGACTAGTACCCATCTTAGACATATCATACCTAGAATATATCTTTATAAATTGGGGAAGGAAACATAAAACAGGTGAGATCAGATGCTCAATAAGGGTAAATAAGAGAGATATGCAAGAATAAACATGAGCATAAGGTCATGAGAATGTGATCACAAAATTAAAATATCATACCCTGCATATCATAAGATCATTAACATGAATCATGTCATAAATCTTGGCAGTTCATAAGACATGAATCATAAGGAAATAAATAACTTAATCCATGAAAGCACAACATAAGAATAAAACATGGAATTGTGTAAAACACATAAGCATATAAAATGATTTACATAGTATTAAAGGCATTGCTGCCAAGGCTATCTTAGCTGTATGGGTTCACTCCCCATACCATATTAGTAGTCATGGTTCACTCCCATAGCCATCTTAGTAGTACGAATTCACTCCTCATACCATCTTGGTAGTCATGGCTCACTCCCATGACCATCTTAGTAGTCAAGGTTCACTCCCAAGACCATCTTAGTCTATCCAATGAGATATAAATCTTTACCCAATGCATTGGAGGGAGATATAGGTTCCACCCATATCATAAAAAAATTATACATACATGTACCACAAGATTATAAACATTCACATCATTAACCATGAATTGAAATGGGTATCATGAACATCTAATCATATCATAACCTGTGGAAAAGAGATAAGTTTCATAATCATTAATCAAATCATAACCTGTGAAAAGAAGCGGGTTTCATAAGCATACAATCTTTGAAAGAGAAATAGATTTCATAAACATCATTCCATAAAACATAAACCATTAATAGAAATAATATGAATGGAAACATTGAATCATTTCCCCAGAAAGGCATGAGTTACACCAATAGATGTCATCTTATACGGGAAATAATTTTGAAAGATCTTTTAAAAAAATTTATTGATGAAATTATCCATTCTTCTTGAAAAATGATTTTTACAACATAAAACCTTTTAAAAACCATTTTCCTTCCAAATTTATAAAACATGCTTGAAAATGTTTTGAAAACCATTTCTTTGAAAATACTTTTAAAACTTATAAATAAAGCTTGATTTTTTTTTGAAAAAATTTTCCTTGAAAACTTATAAAAGAATCTTGAAAATGTTTTGAAAACAATTTCTTTGGAAATACATTGAAAACTGAAAAAAGGATTAAAAAATCATTAAAATCATTTTATTTGAAAACAACCTTTTGAAAAATTTTAAAGAATATTTTTAAAATCATTTAATTTTTTTTAAACATAAAACATTTTTAAAAACCTTTTTCATTGAAAATCACTTTAAAAAAAAATGAATTTCAAGAATATTAGGAAAACATTTTCTTTTTTACAAATTAAATTTTTAATCTTGTAAAGTAAGCTTCAAGGGAATGTCGGTCATGACGGTAGGTAAATCCTTACATGCCAAACATTCCTTTTGCACCGTAAAAATTTTAGAAAAGTACCTCAACCAGAAAATGATAAGAATATTCCTTAAACAAATTTTTTATTAAAAGTAAAAAAATAGTTAAAAATGTATTCTATATATCATAGGATAATATTATAATATTTTTAGAAACCTTTTTGAATACATGGTTTTGAAGGAATACATATTTTTGACTGAAGAGAGAGGTACACTCAAACTTTCTTAAAAGCAGTTTCTTGATCATCTTATGTACCAATGAGTGAAACAATGGTACCATTACTTTGATATGGCACGAATAACTGAAGTTTAAGGAAACTCATGAGAGTTCTTGACAGATGGATCATAAGATTACATCAATGAAATCATAATCATAAACAATCTCGTCAAACGATGAGATTATTTCAATAAATTCTTACCACATGGTTACTATGAATCATAATCCCCATGTAAGAAAATGAAATGACATGGGAATTAAAAATATCATGAAAATAATAATATTCATGATATAACATGTCTAAGTAAGTACATACACCTCATGGAAATATATAGGTTCATAACACGACATGTGTCTCAAAGAAGGAAAATTGAGACGAAATTACTTTTCCAATTTGGTAAGTTTTGAAACAAAAACCCCCTAAGAGAAAGATCATAAAATGAATATGTAAATAATCATAAAATTAATTATAAGATTCATATATTACATTAATGGTTAGTATACATGCCATACAAAATAAATGAGTGGTGTATAAGGCATGTATCTCACGAAAATGAAAAGTGAGATGGAATTGCCTCACCTTATGTCTTGACTCTTGTTGTACTCCTAAAAACCTCATGTATAATAAATGTAAGTTTATTATAAATATTTTAAAGAACCATCTTCTTATATCTAATACCATAAATTATTTTATTATGAATTTATATTACCCTATTATTAACAATTCCTTGTTATGGTTACGCTTCGGGTAATATTCACTTTGTTTTTCACATGTGTCTTAATTTGTTATATTATAGGTCCTTATACTTATATCAAGATTTACAGAATTTAATCCATGATATAAATATAATGTATATTTAGTATATGTGTATTATAATAATATATAAAATATATAAGTATGACATTGAATACACCGTTCATGGAGACGGTAGACCATACGTACGCATGGACATTGTTTCCGTTTTATTGTCGTATTGAAAGAAAGAAAGTAAATTATGTATATATATATATATGTGTGTGTGTGTGTGTATCTATAATTATTCCAGTAGTATGATTATATCACACACACACACAGATATATATATATATATATATATATATATATCATATAATTTCACTAAATCCATCCATAATACATTCCATGTAAAGTGTGAACGAATCACATTGCTTTGAGGAAGCGGTAGTCCACACGTCCACAAACGAAGTTATCATATTTACAGAAGGTAGAAAATATAAATTCATGTGTTATAAAAGAATTAAAAAAATCATAAATACCTAATAAATATCATATATAAACATCAATTCCATCATAATTCCCAGCCATGAAAGATGGTAAATGAAAAACGAATTATATCGTTTCGTGAGGCGGTAGTTCGCCGTACACAAGAATGATAAGTTAATTACCTATTAGATGGAAGTGTGTTTATGTGTTTATTGAACACTAAATATATCAACATATCAATATATTTAGGATATTGGTGTTATTATATAAGCATGTAATAAATATATTTGTGGTGTTGGAGAAAGAAAATAATAGAAATGAGCTTGAGGAAGGATGTTAGCTCTTCTTTGGGTAACTCCTTTTGGTTTGCACCAAAGGGCTTCCTTCAACGGCTTTCTACCCAAAGGGATGATTCAAGGAGGGATGGGGGGTTGTTGAGAAGTTAATTGGGTAGATATTGGCAGAACCTAAGTGGTTTTAGAGGTATGAAGAAGGGGGAGAGGTGGAGGCCTTTTGTAGGGAGGGGAGGGGACACACTTGGTATTTTTGAAAAAAAGTTATGTGTACCCACGTTTTTACCTAAAAAAAGTCATACAAAACCAACCGAACTCAATAAAGGATTATAGATGAAATATGGATAGACAATGGGTTGTAATGTCTCAGATTTTCCATTATTATTTTTAAATATTATATGGAATTATTTCAAGATCGGGCGTGAAGACGGCACATCATTCCGAGGTCCAGTGAGCCCCGGAATGGTGGTTTGAACTTTTTTTTAGTTAAGTGAGTCAGCACTTGTGCGCGGTTGTGGGAGTTTCCAAACAGATGCTCAGATTAAAAATCTGAGTGAACCGTTGCGTTCGGGACGACGACTTTACCTAAGAATGAGGCTAACCTCGACCGGCGCGGGTCGAGGGAAAAAGTTAATTTTCTGACGTTTTAAGTAAAATAAAATAAAATAAATTAACCAATTTATTTTATTTCATTTAAGGAAACATCCACTGCAGTGTGGCGACGGCGCAACTGTTTCCTAAATTAATGACGCGTCATAATAACTTCAAAATGACAATTCAACGTCATTAATGCTGCCGCGTAATTAAATGAAAACATGTTTCCCTTTTTAATGGGTTAAGAAATTGTTGATCGTTGGCAACATTTGAGAGGAATCTCAGCCGAATCCACAAGGCGTTAGAGAGAATTCTTAGCGACGAACGATGACATATCGAGATCAAGGATCGCTGCACCGACGTTGAAGGATCTTGACGACAACAGCAGCACGACACCTTCGTCAACGATCGATCCTTTCAAAAGGTAGGGGTTTGTTATTTCAATTTCTTTTCCCCATTTTAGAGTTTAAACGACAAACACGGATCAACCACGAACAAGTTGATTCCTGGATTTGTACGTTCTTACGGGAGGGTTTTCTTTGGGGTGATTTTGGGGGAAATAATCCTTGCTTTTTATTCATGTTGATCTCTACTCCCTTTTTAAGCCTATTAACGGGAGTGGATCAACGCCGTGACAAACGAAGGCGGAGGTTCATTCCTCATTTTGTTATTTGGATTTCCTCCCCCATTCTTTCTTGCGCGTTCTTCACGTTCTTCACAGGGCGATGAACAACAGATCATTGCACATCTGTTCCACGACGCAACGATCCAAAATTGAAGGTTCGACACTGCAACGACCTTTTGGAGGTGCGGTGACGATGGCGGACGATGAATCAGACCAGATCGGAAAAGGGCGTTCTTCAAACGTTCTTCGTGCGGGAAGATCAAATCACGTTTTCGGGGCCGATCGGAGGCCCGAAAATGATGGAAGTGGCTTCGTGGTGTCAGAGCTACCGGAACCTGGAAGTTTTGTGGCGATCAGATGGCTGGATTGATGATCGGAGCATCATGGGAGGCGCGCTGGCGAAGAGCACCGTTTCTGGAAATTTCCAGAATACACGGCGTGTACTTCCGAAGAACATGATGTGTAGTTCAGACGGTGGTGGCTAGGGTTTCGAGGTCAGAGAAGGATCACATGGCATGTGACCCCGATCACACGGTGTGATGGACCTTCCCCGATGCTCAGAGTGTACTTTGGGTAGTACACGGACAGGGGATGCTCTACACGGCTTCAGGCGGCACGACGTGTACAGCTCGGAAGAGGCGGCTACGCGGAGCTCGGCGTGTATCCTGGGGATACACAGACACAGGATGGAGTACACGACCATGTACTCCATCACCTGGCCAGGCGAGGTCAACAGCGCAGGTCACCCCGTGTGCAGATTGCATGGGTTGGAGTACATGGGTTGGTGATCGTGTACGGGCACATGGCCAGAGTACACAGAGCCAACCCCAGTGACCCAGACACAGAGTGTACTCCGTACTACATGTCGTGTATTAATTTTTCTACACGACCAGCCTCACGACATGGGTCGTTGTACACGGGCAGTACCTGGGGTCAGAAAACACGACGTGTATCATTTCTACATGCCGTGTACTTTTTGGAAAACGGCTTGGTCCTTTTGTTCACCGTGCCTTGAACATCTTTCATTTGGGTTAGTGCCCCTTATTCTTGTTCCCCTGAAGGTTAGGCATCATTCCCTCATGCAGGATTATGATCCCTTCAGCAGGACTTTCTGTGATAGAGTCAGACATCCATCCGAGAGGCCCGGATCAAGATCCTCTATCCATTCAAGACCCTAGGTAGAGTCAGGCATCGACGTGACCAACTCTATCGGGCATTGATACTCTACCTAGCAGGTGAATTCTGGATGAGTCGCGGTATCCACCATGGCCCTGGCAGTGATCCTCATCAGTGTATCGAAATCTTTCCCACTCAGGAGTGTGTCTCCCGTAATGAGTGTAGCTATATCTCGTGATGGTTCCCGATGAACAGCTCTTCCCGGACGGACGTCATCAGATCTATAAGACTCGTGGAGTGTGTTCTCCCAGAACGAGCGCATCACAAAATCTTTGGACGGAATCCCTTGCGGGGGTATGCGGTTGCGTGACTTGTCTCTAGACCACGGGTATGGGTTTTGAGTATATCTGGTTTGTTTTATATGTTCGGTAAACATATACTGTTCATAGATGATTGTACCTTTACTTTGTGTTGCTTTGTGGTTTTCGGGGTCCTCTACTGAGTATTGTCATACTCACCCCTGCACGGGCTTTGCCCGCACATCTGGTGTCTTGTGCAGACGAGCAGCCTTTTGATAGAGTCCAGGGCGAACCAGGACAGGACCGAGCTTTATGAGTTCCCTACAGGCCGAGATGTTCCTACGGCTACGAGCGGTAGTCCCAGTACCTTTGTGCTTACAGGTTGGACTTTGTAGTTTTTCAGACTCTTGCTTTTGGTGGGCTTGTATTCTGGCCCAGTTTACTTTTACAGTACTCTACCTTTCGTCGTACTCTGTTGGTTGGGTTTAGTTGTATTCATGCATTTTTGTTCCTTAGTGTTTTACATTTCAGCATTTGTGGGCTTGGAGATGTGTGTGTGTGTACAGGTACTTAGGCAATGCCTCCCATGTTAGTGACATGCCTACTCGGTGCTAGTCACCAGCCACTGTCCTATTGGAGGCGGGCTTGGGGAGTCACGGTGCGGGCCCCACTGGGACGGGTCGTGACAGAGTGGTATCAGAGGTGGTCGGTTCTACCTTAGGACCAAGAGTCTGTGAGTTTGGTTGGGGGAAACAGTGTTGAGTGTTTCGGGTTCGGCTTTCAGGCCAGAGACTCCAGTGTTGGTGCAGCGGCCGACGTATCCATACACCAGGACTCTGATAACCTGCTTTTCGACCCGGTTCATGAAAACACTGGTTGTGGGGAAATAAAAAGGTACATGCATCATATAGGAATGGGTTGTGTCTTCCATATCCTTGGTGTTAGCTATCCAGATATACTCATTGACCATGACACATCTTGTTTCTTTACAGGATGCCTCCGCGACGCATACCCGCTAGGATTCAGCAGCACGATCACGAGGATGACCCCCTTAGTGATGAGGCTTCGATACAGGGACCATCCCCCCAGGAGTTTCCACCAGGTGGTTCACCTGCTATACCACAAGTGGAGCAGCCAGTGGTACATGCAGTACTGACCGACGAGGAGTGCAGGCTTAGTGCACTCCACGAGTTTCAGAGACAGAGACCCCTCAGGTTCCAAGGTGAGCCCGACCCTCAGGCGGCTGAGGACTGGCTTGAGGCGGTGACCAGAGTTTTCCGTCTAGTGAGGACACCGACAGACCAGATGGTGGTCCTAGGAGCGAGCCTTCTTCAGGGTTCAGTGGGATGATGGTGGAGTCTGACCACACATACTCATGACGAGGAGACTCTTTCATGGACAGAGTTTGAGAGACTCTTTAGGGAGGAGTTCTCTCCGGTTACGCTGAGAGCTGTGCGCATCCTGGAGCTTCTTCAGCTCCAGCAGGGTAGTATGACAGTGGCTGACTATTCATCGAGGTTCACCAACCTCGCCAGGTACTTGATGGATATGGTCAGGGATTAGTACTTCAGAGCTCAGACCTTCGAGCGAGGTCTACGGCGTGACATCTGAGCTAGTGTCGTGCCTCTATGCATTTCGACTTATGCTGGAGTGCTCAAGCGGGCCTTGGTGATCGATAGCTTCTTGGCAGAGCAGAGACAGCCGCCGGCAGTCAGTAGCAGGCAGACAGGTGCAGAGACACCAACAGCAGGGAGCCGACGTCAGGCACAGGGATCTGGATGTGGGAGACGTCATAGGAGGACCCAGGACAGGGGATCGATAGTCCAGGGCTCTCAGGCTGGATCCAGTCAGCCTAGGGAGAAGCGATGCTATGCATGCAACGGTAGGGGGCATCTTGCTAGAGATTGCCCGACACGTCGAGCTGCTGACAGGGAAGTGGTGGATGGACCACCGAGGCAGAGGCAGAGAACGAAGTAGGCAGATCCTCCAGGCGGCGGACGTGGCAGAGGAGCAGGGAGAGCTGCAGGTGGTGCCAGACGCTTTGACTTACTTCCACCACCACCCCCAGGAGGTCCGCACCAGGCTCAGGGAGCTGGGGGATAGGGATGGGGACAACTGCATGCGGTCGAGGCATACGACCCTGGGGCTCCAAGGATGATTCGAGGTACGATCTGTGTCTTTTTTACCTTAGCTACCGTACTCAAGGACACAGGTGCTGGTCATTCCCTTATAGCCACATGTCTTGTACAAAACCTCGAGATTCTGGTAGAACCGTTGACTCGATCCTTACGCTTGGAGACACCTACAGGAGGAGACTCGACGATCACACACCTTTTCAGATAGTGTGATATTACCCTTGGAGGCGAGAGTTTCGGTTGGAACCTCTTGGTGGTAGCGTCAAGGCCTTACGACGTCATTCTTGGTATGGATTAGTTATCTTCGGTCCATGCCCAGATTGACTGTTTTAGGTGAAGAGTGCGGTGTTTCCGCCGTGATGGAACAAGGTTTTCCTTTTTCGGAGAAAAGGAAACCCAGACAGCACAAAATGGGCTCATGCATAGGAGGGGGAATCCGATCACTCATGAGTTGGCTAGCGTTACCCTCGGGCAGTAGATGTTGTGAGCTCTCAGTTCCCGGTAGTGGTGCCAGAGTATGAGGATGTCTTTTCAGAAAATGTTCCAGGGTTACCTCCCCGCCGGGAAATTGACTTCTACATCGACTTACACCCCAGGATGACACCGATTTCCTCATCATCTTATCATATGGATCCCGTGGAGCTTCGTGAGCTGAGGGTGCAGTTAGAGGATTTACAGAGCAAGGGTTTCGTAAGACCCAGCATCTCACCCTGGGCGGCTCCAGTCTTGTTTGCCAAGAAGGCAGAAGGGAGTCTGAGGTTGTGCGTGGATTACCGGCGCCTGAACCAGGTGACGGTGAAGAACAAATATCCCCTGCCAAGGATCGATGACCTCTTCCATTAGCTAAGAGTGGCACAATGGTTCTCGAAGGTTGACCTTCGATCAGGCTATCACCAGCTACGAGTACGGGAAGAGGATATACCGAAAACAGCTTTCATATGTCGCTACGGTCACTATGAGTACTTGGTGATTCCCTTTGGCGTGACAAACACCCCCGTAGTGTTCATGGGGTTGATGAACCGGATCTTCTAGCCGTACTTGGACCGGTTCATAGTAGTCTTCATCGACGACATCCTTGTGTACTCGGCGTGAGAGGAGGAGCACACGAGACACCTGCGGATGGTTCTGGACGTACTTTGGGAGAACCATCTTTATGGGAAGCTCTCAAAGTGTCAGTTCTGGATTCAGAAGGTCCACTTTCTGGGACATGTCATCTCAGAAGATGGAGTAGCTGTGGACCCAGCTAAGGTGGAGGCTGTGTTAGCATGGGAACCACCTCGGAGCGTGACAGAGGTGCGAAGCTTCCTTGGGTTGGTAGGATATTACCGGAGATTCATCCTTGATTTCTCCCAGATATCAGCACCGATGACAGCCTTGACCAGGAAGGGGAAACCCTTAATGTGGATAGAAAAGTGCCAGTAAGATTTTGAGAAGCTAAGACAGAGTTTGACGAGCTCCCCGGTCTTAAGATTGCTGGAGGAGGGTGTCGAGTACATAGTTTTCTGCGACGCATCAGGGACCGATCTTGGCTGTGTCCGGATGCAGTGGCATGCGGTGATTTCTTATGGTTCGCGCCAACTTAGGCCGCATGAGCAAAACTATGCGACCCATGATCTTGAGTTAGCAGCGGTAGTCTTCGCATTGAAGATATGGCGACACTACCTTATGGGCGAGCGGTTCATTGGCTACTCTGACCACAAGAGCCTCAAGTACATCTTCTCACAGAAGGATCTGAATCTGAGGCAGAGGCATTGGCTAGAGTTCCTCCAGGACTATGATTTCGAGATCATCTATACTCCCAGGAAGGGGAACAAGGTGGCAGATGCTCTTAGAAGAAGGTCGAGCTCACAACTATTGAGTGAGGCGACACAACAATTAGCCGCATTACAGTTATCCTTCGTGGATGGAGAGGATACAGCTTACCTACAGTCGATGGTTGTCACCCCTCCGATCTTACAGCGAGTTAGGGAGGCACAACTTGGGGATGTCGACTGTGTGACCTTATGTGCTCAGTTATCCACATGACATACTCCTGATGGATATTTGCAAGGTGGGGAGCACATACTTCTTTTCAGAGGACGCACTGTTGTACCAGTGGCATTTCAGGGGGAGGTCCTGAGTGAGTTCCATACATCCCCTTTGGAGGTACATCCCGTAGTGGAAAATATGTACTAGGACCTCCGATGTCAGTTCTGGTGGTCAGGCATGAAGATGGCAGTGGCATAGTTCGTTTCTCGACGCCTCACATGCCAGCAGGTGAAGGCTGAGCACCAGGTTCCAGCAGGGTTAGCTCACCCCCTGGAAGTTCCAGAGTGGAAGTGGGATGGAATATCAATGGACTTCGTGATGGGATTACCACTGACGTTCAAGGGGCATGATTCCATCTGGGTGATCGTTGACTGACTCACCAAGTCGGCCCACTTCCTAGCTATCAGGGAGCAGAGTTCCATAGAAATCTTGGGACACCTCTATGTACAGGAGGTAGTTCATCTTCATGGCGTCCCCTCGACTATAATCTCAGACCGAGATGCCCGCTTCACATTCCAGTTGTGGAAGGGATTGCAGGAGGATTTTGGGACTCAACTGCGCTTGAGCACAACGTTTCATCCCCAGACAGATGGTCAGACGGAGAGGACCATTCAGGTTCTGGAGGATATGTTGCGAGACTATATATTGGACTTTGGTCACAGCTGGGAGGACCACCTACCATTGGTGGAGTTTGCGTACAACAACAGTTACCACTCCACCATCGGTATGGCACCGTTCGAGGCCTTGTATGGGAGACCCTGCCAGTCACCGATTTTCTGGACCGACCCCAGAGAGTCAGCACTCATGGGTCCAGAGTTAGTGCGAGCTATTACAGAGAAGGTGAAGATCATCCGAGAGCGGATGAAGACTGCACAGAGCCGGCATAAGTCTTATGCTGACAGGTGATGGAGACCTCTGGAGTTTGAATAGGGAGACCATGTCTTCCTTCGGGTCTCACCTCGATGAGGGTTGTAGAGATTTGGCTGAGGCGGCAAACTATCTACGAGGTTCATCGGACCTTTCCAGATCCTGGGCAGAGTTGGCGAGGTGACGTATCGCCTGGCTCTACCGCCATAGTTGCATCAGGTACATGATGTCTTCCACGTGTCGCAGCTGAGGAGGTACGTGCATGACCCATCACATGTCATAGACTGGGGTGAGCTGGACATCGAGGATAGAGTGACCTTTGCTGAGTACCTGGTGGAGATCGAGGATCGGCAGGAGAGGATCCTTCGTGGGCGATCGATTCACTTAGTGCGCGTCCGGTGGCAGCACACGAATCTTCAGGAGAGCACGTGGGAGCGGAAGGCCCCGATCCGTGCCCAGTACCCTCATCTTTTTGAATAGCCTTTGTTTTGTCTTTTTGAGGATGTAAAGCCCCAAGGTGGGGAGAATGTAATGTCTCAGATTTTCTGTTATTATTTTTAAATATTATATGGAATTATTTCAAGACCAGGCGCGAAGACGACACATCATTCCGAGGTCCAGTGAGCCCGTAATGGTGGTTTGAACTTTTTTTTAGTTAAGTGAGTCGGCACTTGTGCGCGGTTGTGGGAGTTTCCAAACGGATGCCCGGATTAAAAATATGAGAGAACCGTTGTGTCCGGGACGACGACTTTACCTAAGAATGAGGCTAACCTCGACCGCCGCGGGTCGAGGGAAAAAGTTAATTTTCTGACGTTTTAAGTAAAATAAAATAAAATAAATTAACCAGTTTATTTTATTTCATTTAAGGAAACATCCGCTGCAGCGTGGCGACGACATAACTATTTCTTAAATTAATGATGCATCATAATAACTTCAAAATGGAAAGTAAACTTCATTAATGTTGCTGTGTAATTAAATCACAACATGTTTCCCTTTTAATGGGTTAAGCAATTGTTGATCGTTGGCAATGTTTGAGAGGAATCTCTGCCGAATCTGCAAGGCGTTAGAGAGAATTCTCAGCGACGAACGACGACAGATCGAGATCGAGTATCGTTGCGCTGACGTTGAAGGATCTCGATGACAACGACAGCGCGACACCTTCGTCAACGATCGATCCTTTCAAAAGGTAGGGGTTTGTTATTTCAATTTCTTTTCCCCGTTTTAGAGTTTAAACGACGAATGTGGATCAACCACGAACAAGTTGATCCGCGGATTCGTAAGTTCTTACGGGAGGGTTTTCTTTGGGGTGATTTTGGGGGAAATAATCCATGCTTTGTATTCATGTTGATCTCTGCTCCGTTTTAAGCCAATTAACGGGAGTGGATCAACGCCGTGACGAACGACGGCGGAGGTTCGTTCCTCATTTTGTTATTTGGATTTCCTCCCCCATTCTTTCTTGCGCGTTCTTCGCGTTCTTCGCGGGGCGACGAACAACGGATCATTGCGTATCCATTCCGCGACGCAACGATCCCAAATCAAAGGTTCGACACCACAACGACCTTGTGGAGGTGCGACGATGATGGCAGATGACGAATCAGACCGGATCAGGAAAGGGAGTTCTTCGAGCTTTCTTCACGCGAGAAGATCAAATCACGTTTTTAGGGCCGATCGGAGGCCCAAAAATGAAGAAAGCATCTTAGTGGTGTCGGGGCGACTAGAACTTGGAAGTTTTTCGGCGATCGGATGGCCGGATTGATGATCGGAGCAGCACGAGAGGCGCGCTGACGAAGAGCGCCGTTTCTGGAAATTTCCAGAATACACGGCGTGTACTTCCGAAGAACACGCCGTGTAGTTCGGACGGTGGCGGCTAGGGTTTCAGGGTCAGAGAAGGATCACACAGCATGTGGCCCCAGTCACACGGTGTACTGGACCTTCCCCGAAGCTCGGCGTGTACTTTGGGTAGTACACGAACACGAGATGCTCTACACAGCTTCAAGCGGCATGGCGTGTACAGCTCGACAGAGGCGGCTACGCGGAGCTCGGCGTGTATCCCGGGGATACACAGACACGGGATGGAGTACACGACTGTGTACTCCATCACCCGGCCAGGCGAGGTCAACAGCGCAGGTCACCCCATGTGCAGATTGCACGGGTTGGAGTACACAGGTTGGTGACCGTGTATGGGCACATGGCCAGAGTACACGAAGCCAACCCCAGTGACCCAGACACGGCGTGTACTCCATACTACACGCCGTGTATTAAGTTATCTACACGACCAGCCTCACGACACGGTCCATTGTACACGGGCGGTACCCGGGGTCGGACAACATGACATGTATCATTTCTACCCACCGTGTACTTTTTGGAAAATGGCTTGGTCATTTTATTCACCATGCCTTGAACATCTTTTGTTTGGGTTAGTGACCCTTATTCTTATTCCCCTAAAGGTCAGGCATTATTCTCTCATGTAGGATTATGATCCCTTCAGCAGGACTTTCTGTGATAGAGTCAGACATCCATCCG
Organism: Viscum album; assembly: GCA_963277665.1. Taxonomy (NCBI): domain Eukaryota; kingdom Viridiplantae; phylum Streptophyta; class Magnoliopsida; order Santalales; family Viscaceae; genus Viscum; species Viscum album. Next base: position 183,863,134 of record OY728143.1, read on the forward strand.
AGAGGCCCGGATCGAGATCCTCTATCCATTCCAGACCCTAGGTAGAGTCAGGCATCGACATGACCAACTCTACCGGGCATTGATCCTCTACCTAGCAGGTGAATTCCGGATGAGTCGCAGTATCCGCCATGGACCTGGAAGTGACCCTCATCTGTGTATCGAAATCTTTCCCACTCAGGAGTGTGTCTCCCGTAACGAGTGTAGCTATATCTCGTGACGGTTCCCGATGAACAGCTCTTCCCGGACGGACGTCATCATATCTATAAGACTCGTGGAGTGTGTTCTCCCAGAACGAGCACATCACGGAATCTTCGGACGGAATCCCTTGCGGGGGATGCGGTTGTGTGACTTTTCTCTAGACCACGGGTCTAGGTTTTGAGTATATCTGGTTTGTTTTATATGTTCGGTAAACATATACTGTGCATAGCTAACTGTACCTTTACTTTGTGTTGCTTTGTGGTTTTCGGGGTCCTCTACTGAGTATTGTTATACTCACCCCTGCACGGGCTTTGCCCGCACGTCTCGTGTCTTGTGCAGACGAGCAGCCTTTTGACAAATTCCAGGGCGGACCAGGACAGGACCGAGATTTCTGAGTTCCCTACATGCCGAGACGTTCCTACGGCTACGAGCGGCAGTCCCAGTACCTTTGGGCTTACAGGTTGGACTTTCCAGTTTTTCAGACTCTTGCTTTTGGTGGGCTTGTATTCTGGCCCAGTTTACTTTTACAGTACTCTACCTTTCGTTGTACTCTGTCGGTTGGGTTTAGTTGTATGCATGCATTTTTTCCTTAGTGTTTTAAATTTCATCATTTGTGGGCTTGGAGATGTGTGTGTGTGTATAGGTACTTAGGCAATGCGTCCCATGTTAGTGACATGCCTACTCGGTGCTAGTCACCAGCCCCTGGCCTATTGGAGGTAGGCTTGGGGAGTCACGGTGTGGGCCCCACTGGTACGGGTCGTGACATGGGTGTTGGACAAGTGGATAGATCATTTGGGCCCTTAAGTTTAAGGTTTAGTCATTTGTTAATCATTATTTCACCTTAATAGTTGTAATTAATTTAAATTATTTTCACTAATATTTTTGGTCAAAAACTAAGTTTACATTATTATACAGAAATATTATTATAATTAAAAATATTGAATCCATTTTTCTAAATTCCAATCATATAAAAGGAATAAATTAATTTAAAATTAATCCCGCAAATGGGATGCCACTGTAGGTTTTTGAAGTAGAAATGATCAAAAGCTTGCAAAGTTTTTATATCCAATTTCTAGGTGAAATTGGTTCCAATAACCAAAATTATATTAATTGATAAAAAATTAATCTAATTAAACTTTAAAATCATTTAAAAATATAATCTAACCTTATAAATAAATCATACAAAAAATCTATCTTGAATTAAAATTCATTATTTTTCACTATTCATTAAAAAATAAAACTTCACAGAAAAATAAAAAAAATTCACACTAACCTAATTTTTTGTTTTTATTTCAAAAATTAAGTTTATTTTGACATAAAAAATTTATAAAAGTTATAAACTTTATAATTAAAGTAGGTTCACTATTAAAAGGCAGTAAATTTGCTTTTATAAAAATATAGGTTTTTATGTGTAATATTGGGTTTGTTCTCATATGATGTATATAGAATAAATTGGATAAATATATATTTTTTGAATATATAATATATAAATTTAATTAATATCAAATTAATTTATCTTAATAAGATAAACCTCTTTTTCACATAAGAATAGTCTTTTTATAAAATCATTCCTTTTATATCCATTTGGATTCTATATTTATTTCTAATTAATAGGAAACTGATGAATTCAACTGTATATATTCATAAGTGAGTTAATCATATAATATTCAATTTAATGGCTATGTTATATATTATTATATTAAATTGTAATATTTTTAATAATATATTGCTGTCCAGTAACACTCGGTCTTGTGTGTTATGAAAGTCATCGAGGAAAGTTAGTCTTGCATGTAACGTAAGATAACCACATTGTTTCGTGTAGAGAAATCTAAACTTTATGTTGTGTGTAGTGTATGATTAACTTGGTATTTCATTTAGCATAGGCCAAGTCAGTGCCTTGTGAAAGGAATGTTTGACTTAGTGCAATGCAAGACATCAATGAAAATTAATTTATTCGGAAAAAATAAGGTCCATAAAAACTTGGGGTGTTACACTCCTACCTATTCTCTATCTTGATGCGTAGGATAACCAAGCTCAACTAGGAGAAACTAGCCGAGTAAGACTTGTAGCTACCCCTGTTTCCCTAGTGGAAGAGGAATATGATCCTATCAGGAGACCCCATAATCCAGGTTCTATTCAAAAAGGAGCTTCTGATGTTCCTCTTTTGATATAGAACCTGCCAATGTAAGGTGGCAATTACGAGATCTACCTCTATCTTTTTCACAATATTAGATGGATCAAAGGGCTTGATAGGTCCCTTGACTTTGTTGATGTTCCGACTAGCGGGCAACGATGCGAGGGATCTTTGAGGCCAAGTGTCTGCCTTTGCAGGCGAGTGTGGACACCTATATGAGGGTCTTTTTGATACCAAGCTGACCTAGGGTGTGGGTTTTCCTTTTCATACCCTGCATTAATGTCTATGTTCTTATGTAACTTAGGAACAACCATGTTCACTGTAACTATACATAGAGGAAAATCCTTAATATCAATGGGTAAGTCAGGAAATCACAGGATATGGGTGAATTGAAGTGCAATGTACTTTTCCTAACCCCTTATCTACACATGAGGAGGCACCTATTCCATGATTCTTTGGAGAACTATGAGGCTCTTGACGCATCTTTATTGGAGGGTATGTTGGTAGCCGAGCAACGCAGGGTATTGAGCCACCGAGAGTGTTTCCAAATCAACCATTTGGCACTAATGATAAATGTTTTTGAAGTGCTCCCAACTTCCCCGGTAGACCAAATGACATTCATGGAGGTGATGAAGCACCACCCAGATGGTTCTTTGGAAGCACAAAACCTAGCCCCCAGTGAGGAACTCCATGATATTGAATTTGGAAGTTTCATTTGGAGATAACATGATAGAAAACTCATCAGTAGCTAGAATCTCCCATAGGATTTATTTATTAGAAGAACGACCCTACTATTGGTTGGCCCAAGATTTGATCTACACAGTCCAATAAATTGGCAGTGACACTAATATGGATTGGTGCGGTGGTTGTCTGGCTGTTAGAGGAGTCTCTGGATGAGTCGATTATTCGCTACATGTTGGGTCGTCTCTCGAGGGTAGTGCCAACCGCATCATCACATCCTTATAGGACAAGGTGCTCACCACTGCCTCATGTGATAGGGAAGCATATCTCATTGATGTCTCAACCGAATGTTCATAATATATACCATTACATAATAGTTCTTTGTGATCCTAAATATAGGTGGAGAGGGAAACTAGATGCAATTGAGATGATTGTACCATGAGACCCTAAAATGGAGGCATATCTTACTCTACCTGCATGTACCTATGGAGGAACCTAGGGATCCTGTGAATATCAACTTTTGAGATGACAAACTTAACCTATTGGGATTCTTACCCAGATTCTGATGTCGATTACTGGGGTGAAGACTCAATCATTTAATCACATTATGCATCAGAATTTGAGAGGTGAATGGGATTGATGATGACTTGGCACTTCACATGATTTTTTCCTTCTACAATGGTGGGTTTTTCCTTCTAACCTTGGATGAATATTTAGGGATGGGTAATTCTACTACTTGGGGATATAATCTGTGCTGGTCGATGATGGCATGGGGAGGACCTCCACTTCAATTAGTTGGGATATTAGGAGGGCCTCCATATCAGTTGTTTTTGGAGTGGGGAGGATCTCCACTTTGGTTATTGAAGAAGTAGGGAGGACCTCTGCTTTGGTGGGTGGGGACATGGGGAGGACCTCCATGCTGACCAGTAGTAATGGAATGGTGAGGACCTCCATAATGGTGAGTCAAATCATAAAGAGGACCTTTACACTAAATGATATGGACTTAGGGAGGAACCCCATGTTGAGGATCTGTCATATAGAGAAGAAATCCATACTGGTTGTTGAATGTGAGAGGAGGGACTCTACTTTGATAGGTTGGAACATATGGAGGGAATACATGTTGACTACTAAAGGAGTGGGGAGGACCTCTACTCTGATTAGCTGTAGCATGGGGAGGACCTCTCTGTTGGATGATGGTGATAGCACGATGAGGGCCTTCATATGGATCATCAATGAAGTGAGGAAGACCTTCACTTTGATCATATATAAAGTGGGGATGAATTCCTCTTGATTTAGGAATGGAATTAGGAGGACCTTCATGCTGATTTGTTGTGACATGGGGAGGGACTCCGTGTTGACTGGTGGTAGCAACATTGGGAGGACCTCCATACTTTTTTGTCAAAGTGGGGAGGGCCTACACTTGAACTGGAAACGTCATGAGGAGGACCTTCATGCTGATTGTGAGAGTGGGGAGGAACTCTACTTGGGTTGGTAATGGCATAGAAAGGAACTTCTTAATGAAACTCATCGTCATAGGCCAGCCCGTAATAGTTGTCGATGGTGCCACTGATTGTCATAGTCAACCTAGATAGCCTGTGGGTGGATGAGGTCTCGATCCCAATCGGGCATGGATGAATCCTTGCTCGTCTATCATAGGAGTCTGAAAAAATATGTTGGTGGTGGAAGGGGACATTAGAGTAGTATAAGAAAATTCCTCTTGATAGGAATTCTCCTGATCTTGTACCCGATGTTGATGTCAGGTTGTTCAGACTAGGGATGATAGAGCATGCGTATTGTCCACCTATTCTTCAGCCTGGGGGACCGGTCATTACTGGCACTAGAAGGGAATGGTAGGATCTCTCCTTAGAGGCTCTCAAGAGATAGTCATGGTAGGCATGACTCAAACATCCTCCACCCCCTCGGTGTAGGGGATCGATTCATAGGATCACTCTAGGGATAGTCTCCCTAAGAGATTCACCATTAAAACAGGGAGGGGTTTCTCCCCGCGTGGTCCTTGGGGGTGGTGGTGTCAGTGAGGTACTACAACTTGTAGGTCTCGGAAGGCCATATCCCTTGTGGGGATGACCCACTTCTATTCATATCAATGTACAAGGGTGACCATCACCCTCCTATGGACGATCTCAGAGGGTTAGACGGGGCATAGGTGCTTGGTAGTTTATATCAGGGTGGAATTCATGGCGATGGAGGTGTTGTGCTAGATTTTCGCATTAACATTTATCCCTCCCCTACATTTGTGGGTGTTGAGTGGATAGTTTCTTGTAGCTAGGGTTCTACAAAGCAAGTGGATTCAGCCAGTAGTATATATTTAAGTAAATCTATGTCCAGTGGCCTATCATCATCCAATCTTATGAAGTTAGAGAAGGATTCATGTTGATGATGTTACAGACTAGAATTCCCAAAGTTTAACTTCTCTAATTTCGAGCGAGTTCTATGTCAGGCCCACTATTTTCTTGGTGGATCATGGCACCAGATAGTTTGATACAGTGACATGATAATCTATTTATGTATAAAATTATATTAGTCCCCATGTTAAGGAGAATAGTTTCATGTCGGGTTCACCATTTCTGTTTCCAATACTTTGGCTGAGGCCACCACCTGCGTGTTAATGTGAATTGGTGTTCATTTTTTCCCCTCATTCCCACTTTCCAGAGGTGGGTGACATGAATCACTTTAAACAATGATTTATTCTCCTTGATTGAAATAGGATGATTGGATTTCAGTTCCTCCTTCCAGGGATTCCTCCTTGGAACTCATTTCCTAATATAGGTATCCCTCATAGAGTTAAGTCATGTTCATGTAACTCAGTCCCAGGGCCATGTCTTTGTGGACGCCGATTAATTACACTACTTATATCTGGATATTGTTTCTTTTTGGTAAGGGAAGAAACCTTCGGTCATGAGAGTAGTCACATTGAGCATCACTGGAATGTCTGGATGCTAGAACATTGGTCACCTATATTCTTCTTGTTGGGAGGGAATCTCATGGAGGCGTCTTTGGTGCAGAATGTAAGGCTTCCTATGTTGATCACAAGGTATCTAATGCTGAAGAAGTATATATTACAAGTATTTCAACTTATACATACCATATTTTTCATGATTTAGCTGACACCGTAGGTGCATGTTATCCAAGGATTTCACCTCAAACATACCATGTTTAGCACGAGGTATCTATTTTGAGTCAAAACATTAACATCTTGTGGAGAAATATTAGGGAACAAGTTTAACATCTTGTGGAGACAAATTTGATTGATCAGAATGCCTCATGGAGGTGGATCTAAGAGGTTCACCCCTAGGAGGGAATATTTAAAACCATGAAGTTTATCGATGGATGGATCAGAATGCTCTATGGGAGAAGATCCAGGAGGTGTGTCCCATAAAGGGAAGATGTCACACTATGAAGGTGGATAGATCAAAATTCCATATGGGAAATAATCCTTGAGTTGTTTCCCATAATGGGAAGATGTCACACTATGAAGGAAGATGGATCATAATTCCCTAAGGGATTAAATCTGGGAGGTGTGTCCCATAAAGGGAAGATGTCAAACAATGAAGGTTGATTGGAACACCTTTAGAGGTGGATGAGGGATGTACATCCCTAGGAGGGAGCACCATGGTTTACCAATGGTTGAGATTGAACCTCAGGGAGTAATACTATATAAATTATTTAGAATAAATGGATAAAAACTCATATAGTTTGATGCCACAGTTTAAGGTCATGTGATAGGACTGGTCCATGTTGTAACACCCTGATATTTTGTGATTTTTTTGAATTAATTTAATATTTTTCATTTCATGCAACAAAATATATAGTATTTTTATACATACATATAAGAGAAATAATTTTTTATTGCATTATATGAAACACCAATTTGATCTTTCACTACACACAACACTTATATTAGCTTTCAAAACATGCACCACTGAGTTAGCATGCGTTACACACAAGACTGAGTTTTACCACCTTTTAATGGTGCACTTATGTTAAAACTAATTTTTGAGACATTGATAAATTTTATTTGTTAAAATAATAATTATTTTTGAATTTATAATTTTTAAATTATCTTAGGATGAATTTTTGGTATTAATCTGAGAAGTTTGATTTTTTGATAAATAGTGAAAAATATTGTATTTTTGTTAAAAACTGACTTTTCGTTTAAAGAATTATCAATATTAAATTATATTTTAATTTGATTTTTAAAGTCAAAATAGATCAATTATACATATATTAATCCATTTTAGTTCATTGGAATCTTTTTTATATTGAAATTGGTTATAAAAACTTATTGAACTTTGGAACATTTTTACTTTAAAAATCCGCTTTCTAACCACTTCTTTGGGATTATCGTTAAACTTAATCTAGCCACTTATATTATTTGAATTTGGAAAAAACAAAAATAAAAATTTGTAATCAGTATGATATTTTTATTCCAAAAATATCAACTTAATTTTTGACCAAAAATATTAGTGAATGTGATTAAAATTAATCATAGTGATTAAGGTAAAATTGAGCTTAATTAGGGACTAAACCTTAAACTTAAAGGGCCAAAATGACCTAGAAACTTATCCAAAATCCATTTTATACCCATATTTCAACTATATCCCTTATTTTTTCTTATTTTATGAGTTATTTGGATACTATTCAATAAAATTTCCCTGTTTCATAAGTTAAGTAAGGAAAAAGACAAAAAAGAGAACTTTCCTCGCCATTAACATTTATAAAACATTGAGATATAGAAAAAACAACATATTTTTGGTTAAATATATCCTTTGGAAAATTAAATGAGTTGTTTTTATCATAATGAATTATCAATAAATTTTAGATATGATTTAATTACTTAAAATGCTTAAGAAATTCCCACATAGTGATTATTTAGTTAATAATTAACTAAAATAAATGATACTATAAATATCAAAAGTGAAGTAAATTGGTTGAATTATTATCATAAATTATTTTTTAGATGAATATATGATGTTAAAAATATATTAAATTAATATATTTGGATCCCAATATTTCTTTGATATTTATTAAATGTAAATTAAATTAATAATGTCAAAATTAACATTAATGTTATTTTACATTAAATGATATTTTATTAAATGATTTAAAATTAATAAAAATAATACCTTCTACCAAGTTATTTTTAAGTGTTAATAAATATAAAATATGGTTCATTTGTGGATCAATTAATCTTTTATAATTAATATATTAAACCATAGATAATACAAACATTGTTAGCACGATCCCAATTAAAGTAGTGTTTTTGTGCGTTACATGCGTTTGTTTTAAAATTAATTTTCAACACACATGGTATTTTTATTTTGTAAAATTGATATCAAAATTATAATTTAGTGAGTATATTTTTTCTATGCAACATCACTTTAATTTATTTTTAATGGTTAAATTACTTATGTTAGAATACTAGATACTTTAATAAAAACCAAAATGATAAAATTGAGGAAACTTAGAAGTTAAGGAAGAAAATTATAAAAATGAACTTATTTGTGTGTGGTGTAGATTTTTGTCAACCTTTATTCACCTTTAATCCATTATTTTTCCATTTTTTAGGAACATTATGTAAGGGAGACCTCCCATTATTGTATACCTTTTTGTATTTACAAAAGTGACACTCCTTTTCCACTATAAAAAGGTATTCACTCATCCCCTACTTCACACATCTCAAACCAATTAGTTTCAGAAAATATATACCCAGTACACTTATAAACATCCCTCCCTTCCTCCTTGAATCCTCCTTTTTGGCAAAAATCCAATCATGGAATCCCTTTTGTGCAAACCAAAAGGAGTTACCCAAAGAAGAGGTAACATCCTTCCTCAAGCTTCTTTATTTTATTTTCTTTATCCAACACCTAAAATATCCTTATTACATGCTAATATAATAAAAAATATTATTCTAAATATACTTATATGTTGTTATATTAAGGGTGAGATCTACACTTACACACACTTCCATCTAATGGGTAACAAACTTATAGTTCTTGTGTATGGAGAACTATCATGTCACAAAACAATGTTGTTCGTTTCACCTTTACCACATCTTATGTTGTGAATTATGATGGAAACTATATTTATATTTTATATATATGATATTTATTATGTATTGATAATTTAATATTTTTTATATAAAACCTACCTTCATGATTCCCATTTTTTGTAAATACGATAACTTCGTTTGTGGAAGTGTGAACTACCACCTCCTTAAAGCGATGTGATTCATTCATACTTTACATGGAATGTATTAAGGATGGTTTTAGTGAAGATATATGATATATAGAACATAATAATAGAACTATAATGATATTATATAATTATATAAATATATTTTATTTAATTACTTTCTTTCAATATGACCACAAAACGAAAACAATGTTCATGCGTACGTACGATCTACAGTTTCTATAAACGGTGTATTCCATTTCATATTTATATATTTAATATATTATTATAAATACATATATACATATTATGTATGATATTTATATAATTTTTTACATTCTGGAAGTTATTAAATCATGATCTTAGTAAGATGATAAAAAAAATAAGTCAAAACATGTATGAAGAACAAAGCGGATATTACCCAAAGCATGAAATTGTTAATAAGAGGGTAATATAAAGTAATAATAAAAATAATATATGGTATTAGGTATAAGAATATGGTTTTATAAAATATGTATAATAAACTTATATTTAATATACAGGAGGTTTGTATGAGTACTATGAGAGTCAAGAAATAAGGTAAGGGAATTTCATCTCTCCTTTTATTTCCATGAGATACATGCCTTGTACACCACTCATTTATTTTGTGTGGTATATATACTGACCATGAATATATTTTATTAATTTTATAACTAAATTTATGAGTTTTTATATATTCATTTTATCATATTTTTTGATGGCGTTTATGTTTCAAAAGTTACCAAATCGATAAAGTAATTTCGTCTCAATTTTTTCATTCTTTGGACATATGAAATGTTATGCACCTATATTTTTCTATGAGTTTTATATAATTACTTTGAAATGTTTTATCATGAATAATATTTTTTAATTATATTTTTATTCTCCATTTAATTTCATTTTCTACCATGGGGAGTACACTTCAATGTTATAAAGTGGTAAAAGTTTATTGAAATAATATCATCGTTTATCAATATTGTTTATGATTATGATTTCATTAATGAAATATTATGATCTATATCTAAATAAAAATAATTAATTTTATTATATTTATTTATTCATGATTTAATAATGTATTAGTAACATTTTTTTTCATTGTTTGGTACTAAAGGTAATTAAGAAAACGTTTTTAAGAAAATTTGATCTTATTTTCCTCTTCATTCGGAAATCAGTTTTATTTCAAAGACCATGTTTTCAAAAATGTTTCAAAAAATGTTTTAAAACAATATTTGAATATCATTTTTAATATAAAATGATTTTATAATGTTTTATGTTTTTAAAATCCTCATTTATATATTTTCAAATCTATTTTCAATGAAAAAGCTTGACAAAAATGTTTTATGTTTTAAAAAGAATTTTTCAATACAGAAAGGATATTTTCCTCAATAAATGTTTCCAAAAGATCTTTCAAAATTATTTCCCATATAAGATGTAATCATTTAGTGTTAATCATGCCTTTTTTGGTAAATGATTCTATGTTTCCATTCATATTATTTCTATGAACGGTTTATGTTTTGATGAAATGATGTTTATAAAACCCATTTCTCTTTCATGGTTTATTTTCTTTTTAAACCTGATTCTTTTAATGGGTTATGATTTTGATGAAATTATTATTAAACCTATATATTTTTCCATAGGTTATGATATTATTACATTTTTATGATTCCCTTTACATTTCATGGGTTATTATATGGATGTCTCTGATCTCATGGAATATGTATGTCTGATTTCATTATGAGATGGGTGGGACCTATATCTCCATTCAATGAATTGGGTAAAGATTTATAACTCATGAGATAGACTAAGATAGTCATGGGAGTTAACCTTTACTACTAATATAGACATGGGAGTGAACCATGACTACCAAGATGGTATGGGGAGTGAACTCATACTACAAAGATGACCATGGGAATGAAACATGACTACCAATATGGTATGGGGAGTGAACTCATACTACTAATATGACCATGGGAGTAACCATGAATACCAAGATGGTATGGGGAGTGAACCCATACTACTAATATGACCTTGTATGCAATGTATTGACTACTATGGAAATCATTTTATATGATTATGTGTCTGCTACAATTTCATGTATTATTCCTATGTTATGATTTTATGAATTATGTTATTTATTTTCTTAATATTCATGTCTTATGAACTACCATTATTTATGCCATCATTCATGTTTACAATCTTATTATGTGCATAGTATCATATTCTAATGTTATTATCATGTTCTAATACCCCTATGCTCATGTTTATGCTCACATGTCTCCCTTGTTTACCCTTACCGAAAATATAAGCTCACCCATTTTCATTTTTCACTTCTTAGGTTATAAAGATGTGTATTAAGTATGATGTGTCCAAGAAGGGTTCTAATCATGAATAACCTAGTGGGATATTATGCAGTTTACTTATGTACTAGTGTTTATGTTTCCATGTTTCTAAAGGAACTAGAATAATAGGGTCTTTAGGCAACTGTTTGTGTAATGTTGTAAGTATTCTGAAAAAGTGATATAATGTTAATGTGTGTAAAGAGACAGTTTCTATAGTTGGTACTAGAGAAAAATTTTAGTTATACTTTGGAATTTAGGATAATAAAATCTTATTGAGAACCTTAAGGGCATGTCTAAGGATAAGTATAAGGATAAGGATAAGTATAGGAAAATTTCTTAGAATTTTGTTAAAGGATAGAGTGAGTGGTTTCTAAGCTATACATGCCTATCTAGATAATACAAGTGGATGTGGCTCTAGCACAGATGTACCTATGGGTAATAACTCTGACAAGGTGTGTCAAGCATGACTTGGTGTTACCTAGAATATGATAATGGGCCTTGATGCACACCTAGTTTGATGCTCCCAGGGGATATGCTTTTGGAATTCAAAAAATCTTCATGAACCATCATGAAGGATTTAAATAGAAATTGTCCATGAATAACCTAGAATAAAACTAGGGTGTTATAGGATGGTTTCATAATTTAGACATCTTATAAGTGATTAGTCATGATTATATGGTTTTAAACTATTATAAGTTTTACTCACATAATGATTTCTGACTTTAGTCAGTGGAGGGAATAAGAAGGATCTGGATTAATGTTTTTGGTGAGAAGTCAAATGGGTCAATCATTTGAGTGATGGATGTTGTGATCATGACTAATCATTTTTCACAGAATATGATTAACAATGTGTAACTTAAAAAACTCTCAGACTCACCAAGGAAGAGAAAGAAAGAGTTCACTAAGAGTTAGGGTAATGGAAACCATGAAAGAAAGAAGATTAATTTTAATTTGTGACAAGAATGTGAAAAAAATCACCCAAGTGAATGTCTTAGCAGAACAATAAGTTGTTTTGAATTTGGAAAATAAAGAAACAAATAAAGTAACTACAAAGGGAAAAATAAAGAGTTTAGTTAACACAATTGATGAGAATAATGGACCCCCTACGACATCATTGAAGGTTAGATTCATTAATTGGGGAATGAATGGTCATTATGCAAAGAAATGTACCAAGTGTAATGATCAAGAATAAAATCATCAAGGTGGTATGATCAATGGTTATATTGCTGATGGAGATTATACTAGAGGTGAAATGTGAAAGGAAAGATGTATTAAGTATTAGGATGAGGTTTCCTTGTTAATGGATTAATTATGAAGTAGAATAATTGTAACGCCCTGACCCTAGTTACCCAGAGTCGGTGCATTATTACATAACATTAGCATGATCACAAGAAAGATCAAGTCTCGAAAGACCGATTAGTTTAGTAGCCTTGGAAACACTAGATACAATCATAAAGTTTTACATTACATCATAAAAAACATCTTGTCTTCATATCCCCTCATACTATCCCTGCAGGTCATTCATAAATTACTTCTTCATAATCCTGTGAAAAATAAAACATTGAAAGGGGTGAGCTCAGATGCTCAGTAAGGATAACATTATAGCAGAAGCTTTCATATATAAGCATAAACACTTAAGGCAATTTATAATTAAAACAAAAGCCTTTTAAACTTGAACTTCAACATAGTATGGAAAAAATAAAATGAAATAATTCCATTTACTTATTCACATAGATATTCTACTAATCGAATAATCACATGCAATATCAATAACCACTTTAATAATGATAGAATGCATAATGCCATACTATCATAACCACATAACCAAGGCCTCGTGCCAAGACTACAAATAAGATTTTACCAAGGCCTTGTGCCAAGACACTAGTTTGTCTCATGAGACCTACCGATGCATCGAGGAGCTATAGCGGGCTCCACCCGTCACTTACTAAGTCCAATGAATTCCTCATATGAAAAGTTTTAAACATAACATAAACATTCGTATTAAAACAAGCATACGAAATGTCAATACTTTATCCACAAACCATGAATGGTATAAAAATAGCACATCCACAGTCTAACATAACTCATTCGATACAATATGGAAGATTTTATTGTATCATATTAACCTCAATTGAGAATAATGAAGGATATTGACATAGATGAAAATAATCATCAAAACTATTTGAGAGAAATATCCCCCTTTTTCTTGAAATCATTTAAAGTCACACTATTTGTCAAGAATCTATTTAAAAATAGATTTTTGAATCAAAGTGTCCCATACCACTTTGAAACTTTTAAAAGGAGTTTTAATTTTAAAACTTTAATGTCCATATAAATAAATCCTTAAAACCATTTTTAAAACATGGACATTAATGAGCAAGATTTAGAAGAATAAGTCTTTAAAACATTTAAAAATGGTATTTTAGTTAGAGTTTCTAACCAAAAGAGAGACACTTGAATAAAAATAATTGAGTTAATAAAAACATTGTAATATCATGAGAATAAAGGGATTCATGATATACTATTTCAAAGTAAATTATATACACCACATAAAAGTGATTTGGTGTATAACAACAAAGAAGTCTCAATGGAATATAATTTGAGATGAAATATCTCATAAAGGCCATATCCTTAGGTTAAGGAGATATCAACAACATAGTTATGAGTGAAAAATATAAATACACTAAATATGATTGGATATTCAGTGTAAAACAATCAAAGGATATTCACACATAATCTTGTAAAAACAACACCAATGAATTGGATGTTTAACTCAACAAATGGAGAATGAGTTAAAATTACTCTTATCAAATTCATATCGATGACTTGAGAAATTATCAATGGAGTGATTATGTGTATCAAAAGTATATCCACAGAAAAGGGGAGTGGAAATTATGACATAAGAAAATGAATAGTTATTCCACACATAATCTCGGAGTAAAATAATCAATGAAGTTTGCGTAAAGCCGAATAAATGGAAATTGAAATTTCAAATTCACTTATTGATTTGGTAACATACAAAACATACACCCATGAAAGAAGGATAATACAATGATGATGTAAATATACATGAATTAAAGTATATTACACAATGAATACAAACATGGGCAGTACACACACCACATGTAATAAATAAGTGGTGAACAATGGAATTCTCACGGAATTAAAAGTGAGATAAGAAACCCCTTACCATGTTGTAATCAACTCAGTCGTATGACCAAAAGTTAATAACCACCAAATGATTTTCAGAATAACATGAATATACAGAGAATAATTATAATATATATCAAATGGCAGTACACAATATACCACTTTCAATAAATTAGTGGCGAACAATGGAAATCTCATAGAATTGAAAGTGAGATAAGAAAATCCCTTACCACGTTGTAATCAACTGAGTCGTATGACCAAAAGTTAATAACCATAAAATGATTTTCATAATAACATGAATATAAAGAGAATAGTTATAATATATATCAAATGTCAGTACACAATATACCACTTTCAATAAATTAGTGGCGAACAATGGAAATCTCACGGAATTGAAAGTGAGATAAGAAAATCCCTTACCTTGTACTTTTCCTTGATTGGGGGTAGGTTAACCTCCTGTATAATGTTGAAATAATTGTTATTAAATTATTCATGAATAATATACATTAATATGATATCATATATGATCTTTTAACATTTCTTTGTTAATAATATCTTAGAATTATCGTCGTTTTAGGTGTTAACTTACTCGTTTTCTTTTATATGTTTTGTTAGGTAAGCCATGTTTTTCATGGATAGGCTGTATCATATTCATATACATAATGATATCAAGTCCTTAAAAATTATTTTTAAATCATAAAATGATAATTATACTTGAATGGATACGATAAAGAATGAATCTCATCGCGTTCGTGGAGACGGTAGTCCGTACGTACGCACGAGCGACAATATCATTCTTTTGATATTAAAATAATATATAATTAGATGGTATATCATATATACAGAATCATTATCATGTTATATTTATTATTTTCATGAGTTACACATCATTATTATACCCACCCAAATAATAATATATTGAATAACAATTACACCACGACGTGGAGACGGTAAGCCGTACGTACGCACGTATGGTCACATGTTATTCAAAGGGTGGATAGAATAATGAATATGGTTGTAACATATTTATAATAACATCACAGTATATATAATATACTGGAGTTATTATTTTAGAATGGTAATAACAAAGAAAGAATAAGTGTAAGAAGAAAGGAACTTGAAAAGGGGTGGTGAAAACATTACCTCTTCTTCGGGTTCTTCCTTTTGATTTGATCAAAAGGGCTCCTTAGGTTGGCTTTCTGATCAAACTAAGTCCTCTAGGTTGTAGTGAGAGAAGTTGAGAGAGTATTTGGGCAGGGTTTTGCCGAACCAAAAGGCTTTGAAGGTGTGAAGAAATGATAAGGAGGAGTTCCCTTTTATAAAAGGGGTGAGGGGAACCTTTGGAAAAGCTAAAAATATTAATTTATAATAAATTCATATTCGGTTTCTAATGGATCAAAAGTTTATTATTCAAAGGTTAAGGTGGGGATAGGTCGAAAACCATTCAACCAATAGAATTTAGACAGGTTTGGGTCACTATATTAACCTTATCTTTTAGTTTTAACTCTTAGTTAATTAGTTTGACATTTACCATGTCACTTTGTATTTTTATATTATATAGTTAATAAAATTACTATATACATCCAAGAGACCCCCAAGTGGTCCATTAATGATATACCTATCATGATATAAGTCTCTTGGACGAACCTTATATTTTTAGAAATTTAATATCAATTAATAATATAATATTTGTTTTAAAAACTCTTTTATGTCAATTTTGACACTATTCAATAGTTGATTTTTGTGAAACTCATAACAGAATGATTAATTCGAAAAAAGTCCATTAAATCAATCCTAATATGTCATATTATCCTAGAAAATTAGTGTAATTCATTAAAAGTCTTAAATTATATTTATTTGGGTATTTATAATATTAATTATTTTACTTTTTCACTATTATGGTAATTACTGCATCATCATTGTGTCATAAATATATTAAATTATTTAATGTCTAAATATTATAAATAAATTATCATTATTTAGTAAATCTTATTATATTTCTAATGAATATTTACAATCGAATATATCTTATTTATAACCCTATATTAAAAATGTTTTAGTAAATAAACTTTGATTTTAACTCTTTTAACTCTTCTTTGAATTAAATAATAATAAATGTCCTAATCTAATCCAAGTGGACCTAAATGATAATATTTTATTCCTAAGGTTGTTTTGGTTTGAGATACACTTTTCCAATAGAATTAGGACATGTGTTATGGTAATATTAATATCATTTTTACCCTTAATTACCCTATTTATTTTTAACCGTGGTAAATAAAAGTAAAAAGTTACTATTCACCAAAAATTATTTTCATCTCATTGAACCACATTTTACTCCTTTATATTAACCGTGTCTCTCGAATTTTTGAAATTCCAATCACAGAAGCGGTAAAATTATGTTTTATGAAAAATTCACTTTTTAACTACCACTTAGTAGTTTCACTATTCATCAAAAATTGAAGTTTTTCAGAACAATGCCAAAATTTCACCGTAGGATATAATTGATATTCCGAATCCAAAAATGATGTCTATTTTACAAAATTCCAAACATAAAAGTTTCATTAATTAATTTTATAATTAATTCCCACTGTCACAATAAATAGCGTGTTTTTAAGAAACAATATATATCAAAAGATTGACAATTGTTTATGTCCAATTTCAAAGTGAAATTAATTCTAATGAACACCATTGGATAAAAAGGTAATAATATATTCTAATTATACTTTAAAACCACTCAAATTCATAATTTATCACTATTAATTATTTTGATTAAAAAAATTTGTTTTTAATTAAAATTTAGTAATTTTCACTATTCATCAAAATATTAAAGTTATCCGAAAAGTACCAAAATTTTACCTTAGGCTAAATTGGATACTCCAAATCCAAAAATGAAGTCCATTTTGAGAGAAAAAATTTCTAAAATTTTAAAAATTAGGTATTACTATTCTTAACGGCTAGTTTGATTGGTTGTGGTGTTTTAGAATCTCGAAGTTGCGTACAATGCACGCCATTGCATTATTCGAAGGGAAACGTACCGTGGAAGCTTGGGGTGTTAGAATAATAAAAGTTTCATTGTATTTGGATTCAAGAATTGTTAATAATGAAATATATAAGGATTGTTCATTTTATGTTTTTTGCTAAGGATTCACAATAATATGTTGAATGGTTCTGATTCTCTAGAAAAGTGATTTAATGGAAAGGTTATATTCATGGAAAATAAAATATTAAGGGAAATATAAACATTAATATGTTCCTTATGTTAAGAGAATGATGTTTGGATAAAGATATTATGGATATGAATATGCAAATTAGACGATACTGATTACCTTGTGTTTAATTAAGGATTTTTTGAAAATTGGTTTATGTTATCATGGATAATGTTTAAAACTTTTTGGATTTAAGGAATATATACAATAAAAATTGGAATAAGGAAAAATGCATGTTTTCAATAAGTATATATGGTAATTCAGGTTATTAATATTTTTTAAGAGAATATAGGATGAAGGTGTTCACATGTCTGGAATGAGACAACCAAGAGTCACCTTATAGTATATGGGGGATAAATGTTAATATGATTTAGTGAACTTATTTCTAATGTTTAGTATTTCAAACTTCCAGAAGTATTATAAGGTTATCCATATATGAAATGTTTAAGATGAATTTTGTGAGATTAATGTATCATCTCACCATATGAAGATTTATGCATATTGGATAACCTGTTTTAACCACTTTGTTATCTTGATAACTGAAAATACATGAGATGGCATATTATGGATCCAATAATCCATTATTGATTTAGGAATAAAAAATTCTCTTAAATTTCTTGGAATAAGAGATTAAGTGGAAATTTATCAAGGAGAAAAAAATTGTGAGATTGTGCTAATATCAAGTATATCTTCTCATGTAAATTCATACAATTTAGGGAAAGGGTCTTGAAAATAAAACATTTGTCAAGTTATCATTATTTTTGATGATATCATTGACCTTTTTCAAGAATATTTAGGTTATGAAGTTATGATTTTTAAATTTATCTAAAACACATTCTATATTACTCTCCATCAAAACATGATAGTTTGATTTCTCCTACATGTCAATGTTTTCACTTTCCATCGATGTTCTCTATGTAGAAACCGAGTAATGTGTTACTCTAGGTAATAATTATGTTTATAAATTTTAATTTTAATTTTTAAGATGTGGGTTTCTCTAAAAGTAACTTTCAATTATTAAACAATTTATAACCAAGATGAATTTCAAGGGAAAAATTCATTTTAAGGGGGTAGAATATAACACCCTGAGATTTTGTGAATTTATTTTCAAATTAATTTAATCTTTTTCATTTCATGAAACACAATATATAGTATTTTTTATATATAAATATAAAATAAATGATTTTTTATTGTGTTATATGCAATAAAAAGTTGATCTTTTACTATACGCAACACTTGTGGTACACACAATACTAATTTAGCATGTGTTACACGGAAGACCGAGTTTTACCAACTTTTCATGGCGCACCTATGTTAAAAATAATTTATGAGAAATTTATAAGTTTTATTTAAAAAAAATCATTTTTGAATTCATAATGTCCAAATTATCATAGGTTGATTTTTTTTTATTTTGCTGAGAAGATTCGATTTTTGATGAATAGTGAAAAATACTATATTCTAATTAAAAACTACCTTTTCGTTTAAATAATTAGTGTTGTTAAATTATATTTTAATCTGTTTTTAAAGTCAAAATAGATCAATTATACATATATTAATCCAATTTAGGTCAGTGGAATCTTTTTTATATTGAAATTGGTTATAAATATGTTTTGAACTTTTGAACATTTTTACTTTAAAAACTCACTTTCTCACCACAACTACGAGATTAGCGCTAAACTCAATCTACCCACTTCTGTGATTTTAATTTATAAAAATAGATATATATGGTTTTAATAAATATTATATTTTTGGTATAATAATATCAACTTAATTTTTGACAAAAAATATTATTGAAAGTAATTGAAATTAATCACAATGATGAAGGTAAAATTAAGCTTAATTAGGGACTAAAACTTAAGCTTAAGGGCCAAAATGACCTAGAAACTTTTCCAAATTCCATTATATGTCCATATATATATTATATCCCTTATTGGTTCAAAGTTTATGATTTATTATGATAATATTCAATAAAAGTTCTCTATTTCTTAAGTTAAGTAAGGAAAAAGTAAAAAAAGGGAACTTTCCTCACCTTTAACTATTATAAAACTTTGAGACACGTAAGAAACATTTTTTTATGTTATAAATATCCTTTTTAAAATTAGATGATTTATTTTAATCATAATGACTTATAAATAATTTCTAGAGATGATTTAGTTACTTAAAATGCTCAAGAAATACCAATTTAGTGATTATTTAGTTAATAATTAACTAAAATAAATGATCCTATAAATATTAAAAGTGAAGTAAATTGGTTGAATTATTGTAATTAATTATTTTATTAGATGAATATATCATATTAAAAATATATGAACTTAATATATTTAGATTCAATTTTTTTTATATTTATTAAATTAAAATTATATAAATAATGTCACAATTGACATTAATGTTATTTTATGATAAATGATATTTTATTAAGTGATTTAAAATTAATGAAAATCCTACCTTGTACCAAGTTATCTTTATGTTTTAATAAATATAAAATATGTAATATTCATGAATGAATTGGTCTTTTATAATTAACATATTGACCCATAGACAATAAAAACATTGTTAGCATGATCCTGGTTAAAGTGGTGTTTTTACACGTTACATGCACTTGTTTTAAAATTAATTTCCAAAACACATGGTATTCTTATTTTGTAAATTATATATCATAATTATAATTCATTGGTAATATTTTTTCTAATAAATCTTACGTTAATTTAGTTTTAATGGTTAAATTATTTATGTTAGAATACTAGATACTTTAATAAAACCCAAAATGATAAAATTGGGTAAACATAAAAGTTAGGGAATAAAATTATAAAAAATCACTTATTATTTTAGGGTTTAGATTTTTTTATATAATTATTAAACTTTAATCCATTATTTTTTTAATTTTATTCACATTATGTAAGGGATACCTCCCATTATTGTATACCTTTTGGTATTTACAAGAGTGCCACTCCTCTTCCACTATAAAAAGGCATTCACTCCTCCCATTCTTCACACCTCTCAAAAAAACCAAATAAAATTTACAACATCCACCTTAATACTTTAATACTCCTTTTGGGAATAAATCTAATCATGTAAGACCTTTGGTTCAAACCAAATGGAGTTACCCAAAGAAGAGGTAACATCCTTCCTCAACCTCCTTTATTTTATTTTCTTTCTCAAACAAATCAACTCAACTTATTCCATGATTATGTAATAAAAAAATTATCCTCAATATAGTTATATGATTTTATATTAATATTTCAACCTAGAATTACATACACTTCCATCTAATGGGTAACAAACTTACCGTTCTTGTGTACGACAAACTATCGCCTCACGAGACGTTGTTGTTCGTTTTACAATTACCACATCTTATAGTTGGCCATTATGATGGAAAATATGTTTTTATATGGTATATATGATATTTATTTTTTATTTATACTTATTTACTTATTATATAAATCCTACCTTCACGATTTTCATTTTTTTGAATATGATAACTTCATTTGTGGAAGTGTGGACTACTGCCTCCTCAAAGCGATGTGATTCATTAACACTTTACAAGGAATATATTAAGGATGATTTTAGTGAAAATATATTATATATATAACATAATAATGATACTTTAATGATATTATTTACATATATACATATATTTAATTTACTTACTTTCTTTCAATATGACAACAAAACATAAGCAACATTCATGCAGATGTACGGTCTACCGTCTATATGAATGGTATATTCCATTTATCTTTATATATTTTATAGATTATTATAAATAAATATATAATGAATATATATGATATTTATATAATTTTTTTACATTATGGAAGAAATTAAATCATGATCTAAGTAAGATGATAAAAAATAATAAGTCAAAACATGACTGAAGAACAAAGAAATATTACCCGAAGCATGGGATTGTTAATAAGAGGGTAATATAAATCCATAATAAAATCATATATGGTATTAGGTATAATAATATGGTTATTTAAAATATTTATAATAAACTTAAATTTATTATACATGAGTTTTGTATGAGTATGAAGAGAATCAGGACATATGGTAAGGGAATTTCATATCACATTTTATTTGAAAGAGATATATTCCTTATACACCACTAATTTATTTTTTGTGTGGTATATATACTTAAAAAGAATGTATTATATGACTATTATACTTAAATTTATGTTTTTTTACATATACATTTTATGATTTTTATTTTATGGTGTTTATGTTTCAAAAGTTACCAAATCGGTAAAGCAATTTCATCTCAATTTGTCTTCTTGGAGACATATGCCAAGTTATGAACCTATATTTTTATATGATGTGTATATAATTGCAATGAAATGTTATATCATGAATATTATTCTTTTAATTATATTTTTAAGCTGAATGTAACTTCATTTTCTTACATGGGGATTATGATTCAAAGTTACGAAGTTGTAAGAGTTTATTGAAACAATCTTATTGTTTATCGAGATTTTTTTTATAATTATGCTTTCATTGATGAAATTTTATGATTCATATATCAAGAAAAATAATGAATTTTATTCTCTTTGGTTATTAATGATGTCTTTATTAATTATTAACATTTTTTTCACTCTTTGGTTCTTAAAGAAATTAATAAAATGTTTTTAAGAAAATTCGATCTCATTTCTCTATTCGGTCGAAAATTTGTTTTATTTCAAAAAACATGATTTCAAAAATGTTTTAAAATGATATTTGAAGATAATTTTCAAGGTAAAATTATTTTATAAATGTTTTATAGTTTCTAAATCTTCGTTTATAAGTTTTAAAATATATTTACAATGAAATATTTTTTATAATTTAAAAAGTATTTTTCAATGTTGAAAAGATATTTTCCTTAAGAAATGTTTTTAAAATATAGTTAAAAATTATTTACCATAGAAGATGAAATCTTGTTGGTGTTACTCATGAATTTTTGTGGAAATTATTCAATGTTTACATTCATTTTATTTTTCTGAATGGTTTATGTTTTGATGAAATTATGTTTATAAAACCCATTTCTCTTTCATGATTTATTTTATTTTTAAACCTTCTTCTTTTTATGGGTTATGATTTTGATGAAATGATTATGAAATTTATATCTTTTTACATAGGTTATGATATTATTACATGTTTATAATTCCCTTTTCATTTCATGGGTTATAATATTAATGTTTACGATCTTGTGGAACATGTATGTATGATTTCATTATGAGATGGGTGTGACCTATATCTCCCTCCAATTCATTGGGTAAATATTTATATCTCACGAGATAGCCTAAGATGGTATTGGGAGTGGACCTCGACTACTAAAATGGCTATGGGAGGGAACCATGACTACCAATATGGTATGGGGAGTGAACTAATACTACTAAGATGTCCATGGGAGTAAACCATGACTACCAAGATGGTATGAGGAGTGAACTTATACTAATAAGATGGACATGGGAGTGAACCTTGACAACAAGATGGTATGGGTTGTAAACCCATACTACTAAGATGGTCTTGGTAGAAATTCCTTGACTACTATGGAATTCATTTTATATTCTTATGTGTCTTCCATAATTTCATGTATTATTCCTATATTATGATTTCATGGATTAGTTATTTATTTAATTATGATTAAAGTATTATGAACTACCATGATTTAGTCCAAGATTCATTATTATGATCTTATGATGTGCAGGGTATAATATTATAATGTTATGAGCACATTCCCATACCACTATGCTCATGTTTATGCTTATATATCTCTTTTGTTTACCCTTAATGAACATTTAATATCACTCCTTTTTATGTTTCCTTTCCTAGGATATGAAGATATGTATTAAGTATTATGTGTCTAAGTAGAGTGGTAGTCATGAAGAACCTAGTGGGAGATAATGTAGTTCACTTAGGTACTAGTGTTTTCTGTTTCCATGTTTCCAAAAGCACTAGACTAATACGTTATTTGGGCATCCATTTGTGTAATGTTTTAAGTATTCCAAAAAATTGATGTAATGTTAATGTATGTAAAGTGAGGGTCTCTACACATATAGTTTAACACTATGTGGTAAGGTCACTCTCTTTGAAAAGGGAGTGTCAATGAGGGATAGTGTGTGGATTACATGTGGAAACTACCCTTCAAAAGAGGTTTACTCTTGGTTAGAGTTGATGTGGGGATTTTTAATTGAGCTACTTTATGGACCTGGAGGATATGTGGTATCCCAAGTGGGGGGTGGGTATGATCTTACGATATGCATCTTGAAGAAAATTTGGATGGATGTGGATGTTGGGTTTGGACCTCAGGATGGCTTCTTATGTATCCCAGTTATTTGGGAATTAAATCCCACATAGTTTAGAATGGGATGAGGATTGTGCCTAAGGAGGAGGCACAATGAATCTTGTGGTTGGGGGTTACACATGAAAGTGTCCCATGGGGTGAGTATAGTTTGGGATTATATGTAGTAGAGGCCCATGGGGTGAAGGTTGGGGCTTACTCCACGAGGGATTCCCATATAAATAGAGGTTGGGGGTTATATCTATTAAGAAGGATGATATAGTGTGGAGTATGGGTGGATTTCATGGTCACTTCTAACATATAATACCACATTAGTTATTCTTGGTGTGAGAAAAAAGAGGAAGAAGTAGACCTGGTGCTCATGTTACGAAAGAAGCACCAATGAGAGATGTGAGTGGTGCTTATGAATTTAAGTTTCCTGAGGCAGATGTTATTCTATGTGGGGAGGATCTCATTCCATTTGAAGATGGTATCATTCTTTGTGAGGGAAGGAGGTGTGGAGACCCTCCCATTCCACTCAAAGATAGACAATCCTATGCTTATTACACAAGGTAAGGCCACAATTTAACATCTTGTGTTGAGGAAGTTGGGACTAGGCAGTTTTACATCATGAAAATCAGACGTGGGGGACTCACTCCTTACCCCTTGGGGATTACATAAATGTATCTCGTGTACCTCTAGAAGGGGAATGGATTTTGAAATTATAGGGTACAAAGATACAGAGGATTAGTCAATCACACGGTCTATGTTAGTGTGCCTATTTTGAGAAACAACAGGAATTGGTGTACCTATGATAATAAGAAAAATGCATATGGGTGTCTCAGGCCACACTTTAAGTAGAGTGTGCCACAAGAATAAGTATAACATATCACATAGGGACTTGAGGTATAGCTAGACCGGTCCTATAAAAGTATGGGAGCTTGGGGGACTCAAATTTTGTGAAGAGGTGTCATCAAAAGGATGAAATCATGAAGAGGTCGAGAAGAGGGGTTTCACAAATATTAGGGCATAGAGGAGAGGTGATTAAAGAAGATTAGGTGCTTAGCAGATGTCAGGGGATTTGAAAATGTGTATGATTCACTAAACAGGGTGACCCTATCTTAGGATGAAGTCCTAGCTTAGGAAATTAATGCTTCACGAATGATGAATGATTCACGAAGCCTCAAGTGCCCCATAGGTTGATCTTCCTTCATGATGGGCATAGTACTTCGCAAAAGGAATATACATATGGGGTGGAGGATTTAAAGAACACATTAATGGGGTTTTTAGAATCCCAAGTACCTTGGATGATCCATTTTGGTCTAGTTCGTGATGCTCGGGAGGTTTGAGAATTGGAAGAAATTTGGGAACCGAAGTGTGAGATGTCCATCCATTGAGTTTGAATTGAGGTGGGTATTTATAGGAAAAGGGTTTCAATAATATGGGAAGTGGTTCAAAAATAAATTGTGTGCTTCACAAATGGATGTGGCTCTATCAGACTCACAAAGGACACCATCAATGCTTTGAGTGTTCATGAATCACCATCAGACTCGTGGAGGAACACTATCACAACCTCACATGTTTGGGAAGGAGACTTCTTGTCTAGGGGATTCACGAGTTATGACTGTTTCATGAAGACACAAGTCATTGTGAGTCAGGCCCATAAAAGGGTTTTTGGGCTATTTTGGTTTGGATTTTCTCTAAACCAGCTACATCATCCTTGACCATTCCTATGGCACATATTCCAACACCAAAAATCCTATTTATCTCACACCCTCACACCCCTTCAGTTATTTATCAAACATGTATTGATTTTTTATGCAAGAAAAGGCATGGAGCCACCTTGATGTATTGAGGTTTATGTTAGCTAGGCATGGGTAGTTGGAGGTTAGATGGTGGGATGTTTCCCACTTATCACTTAGAGTAATAATTGTTAGTTTAGCTATCCATTTGGGTTATGTTGGATATGCACCATTGTATTTATCTATTGTTCTTGGGTTGTATTACTATCAATATGTTCCATTTTTTAAACATATATCTTCTTTAGTTTTAATATTACATTTCTTTCTACTGTGTATATATGCTGGGTATCTTCTTTTTGATTGGCTGAAATTCTTCCCTTCATTTTTTGTTTTTTACCCATGTGCTAGTCATCAAAACATAGGGATCGGGAATTCCCTTCGGGTATATTGTGGATCAGGCAGGGTACTAATTTTTGAGGGTATCCTAAGTTGGTTTATTTAAATTTAGTACCATAGAATGGTTATTCCTAGTCTTCAAAAGTTTTTAGATGGGAGATATGATTTTTGGGTCTTGATAGGTATATTTTAGTGAGTGCCTACCCAAATATTTACATCATGGGACTTAATTTACAATGATATATTAGGATGTGTGTATAATGTGTTGAGTTTTGATTTATTCTCAGTTTTTTCTTAGGATTTTTTGGTTTGAAATGAGATTAACCTATTGTCTGATCACTTCCTTCTATTTATAGTGTGTAGTAACATGCCTTCAAGACATCTTCCTTGTGTTCCATATGAGGGTTCATTGAGAATCCTCCTTATGGGAATCCTCCATTAGATCAAAATATTATCGAGGTTATCATTCAAGTAGTTCATTACATGGACTATAATGTTACATGATTTTAGAACCACATTTTCTAGGAATTTCCAAGAGATGGGGTAGGTATAGATCGAGCTTGATAGTTTCTCTATGATAAACCCCCATCCTTCAAGGGTAAAAATAAGCCATAAGAGGTGGATGAATATATGAGAAACAATTATCAAGTATTTCAATTCTTGGATACACCAGAGGATATTAAGGTAATGTGCCCAAAGTTTAGGTTTTTGGGTCTGAACAAGCAGTGGTGGGATGACATGGTAAAGAAATATCAATAAATTGTATTGGATTAGATGGGAAGGGTTTCAAAACCTTCATAATTTATAAGTTATACCTATTTTCTATGATAATGGAAAATTATATAGAGTTCCTATCTTTTCAGTAGGGAGATATTTCTGTGTTAGAATACACTAATCATTTTGTGGAGCTAGTTTGATTTTCTTAAGAGGTAGAGATGAATGATCAACTAAGAGCCCAAAAATACCTGAAAGGGTTGTGACCAGATATCATATCACTAGTTTTTATGTTCAATCTAAAAAACTATAATGATACAATAGACAAAGAAATGATGGAGGATCTGAATATGGTGAGAAATATTATCTCTTATGGTACATCTCTTCCTCCCAATAGTAGCTTCAGTGGCACTCAAGTGTAGAAGAGGAAGTGGAATGAAAATAACAAAGGTTATGGAGGTGGTTCTATGAAGTGGTTACCATATACACTATCATAAAAACCCTATAAGGAGCCTCTAAATTACTTTTAGTGTAGAAAATAAGGCCACACTAGGAATAATTTTTCACATCTGTGATATTTTTAAATTCTTGTGGAATATGAGGCCATATTTAATGGTTATACCATTATATGTCTACTCTTTATTATAGTTAGGGATCTTCAACTCCAAAGGACACTATAACATATTCAGAAGATTCAAAGTCCATAGGGATCCATCCATAATCCCCAAGAGTGAAGAAATATATAGTGGATGCATTTCTGACAGAGGTTTATGTAGGTCCGATGATGATGGGAGGTACCATTTTTGTTTTATAATAAATGGAAACTTCTTTATTTGATATTGGTTCCTCATTACAGTCAGTATCTGAGCCTTTTTATGATGTCATAAAAATCACATCAGGGATTATATACTTTGTTATGGATTTTGTGACACCTCTTAAAAATAGAAAAAAGTAGTGGTTTTGATGTCCTTCTTTTTCGCTATTGGTAGCCAATGCAGAGTTAGTTTGGGATTTACTAGTTATCGAATAGAATCAATTTGAGATCATCATTGAGATGGATTGGATAGTTTCTCACTATACTGATATAGATTTTTTATCATCATTTTGCTTTATTTCTTATGTCTAATGGGAGATATGGGTTGTTTTAGGGATAGTGGGATCATTGGTTCAGCTTTGTAGGACCTTACATCCCAATGCTTAGATGTGTTTTTGATGATGTATTCGAGCCTAATGAATTACCCTTTTTTGGAAATCTTCCAATGATTTTCAAGGATTTTTATGATGGTTATAAAAATTAATTCTTCAGTATTCCTCCAATGAGGGAAGTATATTTTTTAATTGATATGCTGTTACTTACATAGCCTATATTGATACCCCCTTATTGTATAAAACATGTTGAGATGAATTAGATCAAGGTTAAATTGGACTACCTAATAGAGAAAGGTATTGTTCATGCTAGTGTTTCACTATTGGAATCCCCATGTTATTGGTGACCCAGCACATGAGCCTCAACCCAGTTAGTAAGGTATCCTTAAGTGAATCCACAAGACCTAGGTTCAAAACTAGGTAGAGGCATATTTCCGGGGTACTGTAGCAGTACTGTAGCAGTACTGTGTAGAACTGTACACTGTGTAGGTACTGCAGCAGAACTGTACACTGTATGGTACTGTAGCAGTTACTGTAGAATTTACTGTAGCAGGTACTATTCGGTACTGTAGCAGCTGGAACTATTCACCTTGGGCCACCAATTTGGGCTTGGAGTCCTTAAGGCTTTCGGGCCACCCATGCCTTCAGTTCAGTAGGGATTTCAGGCCACCTTTAAGGCCTTCGAGCCACCCCAAGGCCTTCGGGCCACATGAAGTTTCCCCAGACACACTACAAAAAAAGGAACAACCTCAGAAGAGGACTCAGAGTAGGTGCACTCACCAAAGAAGAGCCAAATGGATTTGTCAGAATGAGAGGGTATGGCTATGCCATTGGGACCAGCCTGTTCTTGCATGGAAATCCTAGCTAGAAATCCATGCGAAGGTGGAGAGCTACTATCATGATGACAATACTGGGGAGGGGTCGTTCCTTATAGATAGTCTGGTTGAATTCCCTAAGACCTTCAGGGCATGTAATCTTTTAAGCCTACGGGCCATGTAATCTCTAAGCCTATGAACCTTCTAAGGGTTCCCCCTCATCCCTTGAAATGGGGGTTATCAAAAATCAATAAAAAATGAAGGCCTTCGGGCCATTCGGAATCCCCATGCTATTTTTAATGAAAGATAAAAATTAAATAAATTTCTAGATAGGCTATTGAAATTTTAATTAGTAAATTGTTAAATATAATTACATATTTCCCCATGTTTTTTCAATTAAAGGGGGATAAGTGGTTTTCAAAAGTCAATACTCGATCAGAGATTCATCAGCTCAGGGTTTAGGAGTCTGATATTCTGAATACTACTTTCATGATCCGGTATGAACATTATGAATATCTTGTGATGGATTTTGGTCTAACTAAAACTCCTTCAATTTTTATGGATTTGATTAACCAGTTATTCCATTAGTATCTTGAATGTTTATTCATTGTATTTGTGGATGAAATCTTGGTTTATTAAATATCTCAACATGATCATGATATACATCTATATATGATTTTGGAGATTTTGAGGAGTCATTGAGGTTATATAATTGTTTCTCAATAATTGTTTTGGATTCAAGAAGTGAGGTTCATGGTGAACATGATTTATGAATGTGGATTATTAGTGTATCCTGAGAAGGTGAAGGATGTTTTATTAGGGGAAGACACATGGAATGTTTTTATGATTCAAATATTCTTAGTAATTTCTAGAAATTATTAATTAATCTCATGGATTTATCAAACTTTTCATCAACATTTACTACTCTTACCAGGAAAAGGGTTATGTCCTTATGGGATGATTTTTTTGAAATCTTTTTATGAGTTGAAATTATAACATAAGCTCATGTTATGATCTTACGTAATCCTATTAAGTGGTATGTGGTGTACTATAATGGATATAGTTATAGTATATATTTCATGGTTATGAAGTATTATCATGTTGCGACCTATGAATCTCATCAATATTTGCCACATGAAAAAAATTACCCCACTCATGTTTTAGGGCTCGCTGTAATTATGAATTCTGTTAAATATCTATGGAACTATCTTATTAGGTAATGGTTCATGGTCTTTCATGGACATAAGAGTTTCATATATTTATTTTAATTGAAGGAATTTAATATTAGATATATATGGTTGGAGTAAAATATTTAGATGTTCCACTTCAACATCTCCTGCATCCTGAGAAAGGGGAATGCCTTTGAAGACAATTTTAGTAGGAATGTTCCACCATATAATATTTTGGAATCAAATGAAGAGTGGAATATGTTGTAACTATTTTCTCATATACATCTTGAATCTTATGGGGATGAATCAGGTATGGTTCAAACTAGTTTTTAAATAGTTTATTGTCTCATAGAGTTTGTTCTATAGTGTTCATAATAGGATGATGAGTTTAGAGGAATAAGGGAAATCTCAAATAGTAGGGATACCATTTCTCTTTGGTATTTACCTTATTATGTTATCCATTTCTTTAAGGATCAGTTTTTCATCTCACCATCTATAATTATTTTAGTATTAAATTATTGTAATATATTTTCATGGTCTGTTCACCCGTGTGTGAAAATGATGTATTATGATATGTGATGGTATTTCTTGTGGTTGGGTATAAAGCATCACATTACAGATTATGTGTAATATTGTTACACCTACAAATATATAATTTTAGATAACCTTAAGCCTTATTTATTCAGTATACTCTTCCAATTTCAGTTTAGAAATGGGATGAGGTGACGATTGAAATTATTTTTGGATTATTATAGAATCCCTGAGGAAAGAATGTTATTTGGGTGGTTAATGATCAATTGATGAAATCTTATAATTTCATTCAGATTAGTAATACTATTAAATATGTATATCTAGGTAATATTTACATAATAGATATTTTGAGGTTACATGGGGTTTCATATATCATTTTCTAGATATGGATCCTAGGTATACTTCTAGTTTATGGAATAGTCTCCAAGAGGTGATCAGGACTTTGGTTAGGTGGAGTAAAACTCATCATCCACAGATGAATGGTCATATCAAGCATTTTATTCAAATATTATAGGATATGATCCATTCATATGTATTGGATTTTTGGATCATATGATATCCATTCAGGGCTTGTTGAGCTTTATTAAAAAAATAGTTACCAGTTGTTGATCAAAATGGATTCCCTCAAGGCATTGTATGGTCCCTCGTTCAGGTCACCTATTTATTGGACAGTGGTGGGGGAGGCCTCTCTTTTGGGACCATGACTCATTCAAGATCACTATTCAAGTATTTAGGATATACGTTCATAGTTAGTTATAGATCATAGTTGTATGAAATCATATACGAGTCATCGATATCTTCTTTTAGAGTTTTCTGTTAGTGACTGAGTTCTATTGATTTTTTGTCATTGGTTGGGTCATTATCAGCTAGGGATATAGGTAAAATGGATCCAAGATATGTTTAACCATTTGAGGTCACTAAGTGTCTTGGGTATGTTTCTTATCAATTATCATTTTTGGTTTAGTTTATAGATATCCATGATGATTTTCACATATAGTAGCTTAGAAAGTACTTTCCCAATCCCTCTCATGTTCAGAGTTGGAGCCATTCGTTTACATTGTAGGTAAACCAATGGAGATCATTAATAATTATGTGAGAGTCTTTAATGGGAATTATATTTCATTGGTCTGATTGTTATAGTGACACATATTATATTCTCATGATACACGAGAGTGTGAATCATCAGTGAAGGAAAAATGGCCTCACCTCTTTTAGAAGAACCCTTATTCTGCATGAATTATTAGGGATGAAAATTCCTATAGTGTGTAGATTGTAACATCCTAGAAAAAATGTTCTTTTTTACATGTTTAAGAGCATTTTTCTCAGGTTGGGAAGGTGTGGGAGTCTTTTTGGGTGTTTATGAAGAACCTAGGATGAGTACATCCAAAAGAACACATTTACAGTTTAAATGTGTAATTTAATACCTAAATATGCCGCTAGGAACAAGCTATGAAAAATGGTTTAGGTAATATAATCATTTATTTAATAAAACTATTTTACTTTATAAATACTCCATTTTATCATTGATGTGGTTGTGACGCTTCTCTCTGGTAAAGATATCTTTCTCCTTCTTCATTGGACTTGTTGTGGTTGTTGCATTGGGATGAATTTATAGAACCAGTTGATCACACACAGATTATTATTTAATACTTCTAGATCCTTTGTGTGATCTTCAAATAGAGGCCAACCCTTGTGTTGGTTATGGTGTATTGTATGAGTTCCTAGGGGTAGGTCATGATATATCCTCTTTGCCAACTATTTTTCTTATGGAATAAATTCTAAAATTTGGGAATAACCCCTATGTTATAGTGTGATTCCTTCCCAAACTCTAAAACAAAAACATCCAAAAATACTAGTGATTTTAGATATAACCATTTGGTTGTGGTGTTAAACTCCCCCTTTTAAGAACAATCATGATTAAACCATTTAGTTATGGCATGAAACATATTTATCAAGAATCCATTATGAAAAAATTACATGGGGTGTGACATTGATGTTCCACCTACAATATAAAACCCAATTTTATTTCAAGGAAAACACATACAAAATCCATATGATTCCCTCAAAAACCATCTAAACATAAAAAAAGATATAAAAATAGTTCTAGGGATGTCTAAAATCTTAGAACCCTAATCCAAAAAACATTTTTTATAAAGAAACACACTCTTCAAATCAAAATCCAAATTTACATGAAAAAATTGGCTTGAAAATTTTTAGTTCATTACACACTCTACACCATAATGCTTCTGATGATTGAGAATGCATAGTGGTCCTTATAAAAAAATATCACACCTCACTATTTTTTAGTGCATCAATATCCCACTAAGTTTTACCTCATACTGAAATTGGTAATCCACTACACAACACCCAAATTCTAATGAACTATGCACATCAAGACTCATTAAGTTATCACTAAGTCTATTATTAAGCATTCCCTAATTATTATTATCCCACTAGAATTGTTTTACTCTAATATAACTATTGATTCTTTCAGAATAAAAATCCAATCCTTTGAGAATTAAGCGATTAACTAACACCACAATTAATTTTTTTTAAAAAATCATCAATCATGCGTCACCAAAACACCTAATATGAATCCATAATTGATTTTATGGTTCTCCCCACTATTGGTACAAACTACTACTGACCAATTCTAAGTAATGGTGTTCCCCACCAAAGGAATGGCCTATAGAAACAACATCCATATTGGTTCAAAAAAAGGTTCCTCTATTTTATATATCTTTCTATTTTATCCACATATAAAAATAGCTTTCCACCAATCCTATATTATACAACACAATTTCACCAAGTGGAACAACAGATAAAATAAATTCTATCTCACATGGTCTACATCTAGTTTTGTTGCTAATTTATTTTAATCCAATATCCCATAAATATATTCTACAATTTTAGAAGAATACTACATTGAAATTAAGTCACATGTGGTAGATTCATTAGATTACAACACATTTAACCAACATGATACACCATATCATTCATGAACTACACATCGATTCCACTCATGGAATACAACAAGGAATCATATAGAATTGATCTATTTTTATCTCAACATATTTTAAACACCTATATCACCTAAAAATAAAAATACACCTATATCAAAATTAAAATGTGATTTAAAATAGGTTTCAAAAATACCATTCCAAAAATGAATGATAGAGCACTCCCAACAATTGGATTTAAAATACAATCATTTAGATAACACCATATCAACTGTAATTAGTGATTCCATATGGATTAATAAAGATAATACCCACTCATAAAAACCAAGATATATAAACCAACAAGACTTGCTCTGGGGTCCAAAATTCCAAACTATCGCCAAAAACCATAACATGTACTGGTTGAAACACAATCATCACCTTAGGTGGTACACAAAGACATGAGGAATCACATTATTTTTTTAGCTGGTGTACATGTATATAATACAAATACCAATGACATGAGTAAAATTATAAAAAATTGAAAAAAAAGTTAACCTACCATAACACCTCATGACTCTACAAATACCAATCTGAAGTATCAATTAAAATGAAACAAAATCATTTTATAAACTCTATTTTTCAATCCGTTGACCAAGGTGCCCAAAAATTCAAAACACACTCACTCCTAATGTTGTTAAATTGGAAAATAACCATCAAATTCATTTTAAAGAGTGGGTAATAATAATGAATCACATGTAAATACTAAGATACTCACTTTATAGTCCGGAGATAATAACCTGTTTGTATCAAAAATGCTCTTCAAAAACTTACAATTACTCCTAGGTAATTTTAAATATTCTTCCCCAATCATTTCACATAATAACAATATATCTATGGAAATTATTATAAACCTATGAAACTTAATCCCACATCACTTGAGTATCCCCTTACATCTGATACATATATTCATGCTTCTATCATCCTAGGTTTCACATTCTTACTCACCTATTTCATAACCAAAACTCAAACACTTTCCATAATAAAAATGGAAAACCATAAAAACCACTAAAAAAATACCAAAGATAGTTTCTTAGTGACATATTATTGCATGACCTTGGTTATCATGGTGAAACACCGTCATCTTGTTTCACATTATGTTGTGACATTATTATCCATAGTACAGTGAGACCGTTTTTACTAGAGGGTATGAAACCTCATGGTTCCCCATTGTGGTTTTACCTATTTACTCATGTTATAATTATCTTCATCATAGTGTGGTCAACCAAATTTTAGAATTATATTATTCTTATAGAATATTTCCATAATTAACCATGATGAATACCTCAAATACCCACTCTATAACTTTAAAAATTCATCAAAAAATATAAAATTTTCTCTTAATCCCAAAATAGAGGTTCAAAATCTTAAAGAAAATATTACAATACAAAATTACCTTATTGAGGGAATATCATCAACCAACTGACCAATCCTTGTAATATACTACCTAAAACATCAATACAATGGATTCTAGTCCTTGAATCAAACCACTATGGGGATATAATCAACCATGATCATGAAATTAATTTATCATATAAAATAATTATATAAAAAACCATAAAAAATGATACAATTAATTAATATTCCAATAATAAGTTATTTATAAAAACAAAAAATACGTTATTATTGATTTTTTTAATTTACTATAACCTATTTTTTTCAATATAGTTATAGAACACTTCATTATAAATATAATTTCAAATCATTATTCTATTTTGAAATCCATTTTTCCAAGTTGAGCAGTCATGAAAATTTATGAATAAACCTATGTTGTTAATGTGATACATGCACACATATGAATTATATCTAAAATAGGGTAAGAGTAAAATAATAAATAAGAACTCAACCTATAACATCATAGTTAAATAATTTTTTTAATAAAAAATAATATATAGAACAAAAAAATCATGTACCACTTATAACATGGTGTTTCCACTAAAAGGGTGTTCACAACTCACTAGTACAGTCTCTAGTCCATGTTCAGATACAATCATATATAAACAACCAATTCCATAAATATCAAGGCATGAAAAAAATACTATCATACAATTATTTAATGCTACAACCCAAGAAACACCAGTCCTATAGATCCTTAGACACCACAAGACCTCAAAAATTTCTCTCCATACTTCAAAGTGTACTAAATAGTGTAATGGGTCTATAACCATGTTTGGGATACTATAATCATTGTAATATCTCAAATATATAATGTTAAATAATTATAATATCATATAAAATAAAATAAAATTTGAAAAAGTATAGTTAAGTTCTACCTTAAAATATCATGTAACGAACAACATGCTATAGAAATATAGGGCTACTGCTCTATAAATAGTGTTAAAGGACAAGGATTTACCGCTAGAAAATTTAAATATAAATTAAAATATAAAAATATAGTAGAGTCTGAAAATAAAAATCTATATACCTTCTTGGGCCTGTTTCCCAACATCAATCAAGGTATACCTTCTTGATCCCCTATATAACTGGTAACCTGAAAGTGAAATGTAAGATTTCACATGTGTACCAGGATGCCAACGAAACATGTGATAAATAAATCTCATAAGGGAACAACTAATGATTTTCCTATGATATAAAATATTATAAAATGTGTGAATGCTTGAAAATAATTTTTAAAAACACATAAAACATAATGGTTCATCATGTGTTAACCAGAACACCAAGCTACATGAAAATACCTAATGTATTCAATGTCATTAGAAGGGGATCTCCCCATATAATGAGATTGTAAATACCACCCCATGAAGTTATTTTAAGAGGAAATTATAATAGATTACCTCATTCATTAGTAATTTTATCCCATTAGGGTATGATCCCTTGGATACATCTCATATCCAACATTCACTTTATAAAAATTTCCTTGAGGGAATCACTATTATGATCTTATAACAAGAGTATATACATAATGATGAGGTACGCCAATTGGATACACTTATTATCCACAATCCATATCAAAAGTTATCTGAGGAGGGATTTATAATATCCTACCTCTCACATCAGCCAAACCACCATCAAGAGATATGTACCATAACTACATATATCATTGAATGGTCAAATAATAATTGATTTTAAGAAGGAATCACAATATCACTACACTTTTATAGTCCAAGACAATACCTTCTTAGGGTAAGGTCACTTTACCATCTCATATAACACAAAAAAAATCCTAACATGAATATATGATATAATGATATAATAACACCTGGGTGGTGTAGAGTTACACCAAAGGAATTGTATCAACAAATCAAAGCCATAAAACTATCACTCTATGACTAACATTGAGTTATATGGGTCCAAATACACAAAAGACCATTTCCATACAATTTTAATAGCACCTAACCCACTATAACATCTACCCAAGGCCCTCAAAAAATGTGACACCCTAAACCCTCTCATTCAACCACATCATAAGATATTAATACATAAATAGTTTATTCAAATCATTATGGGGTCCATT
This sequence comes from Viscum album, assembly GCA_963277665.1. Classification (NCBI taxonomy): domain Eukaryota; kingdom Viridiplantae; phylum Streptophyta; class Magnoliopsida; order Santalales; family Viscaceae; genus Viscum; species Viscum album. The sequence continues at coordinate 183,900,289 of OY728143.1, forward strand.
GGACCCAACAAGATGACTTTACCCTCTATGTCCTAGAAAACATTTGACTTTAAAATCACTAATCAATGTGTGTTATGCATAATTTACATCCAAGAGTCTCTACCCTATCTTATTCTATAATTTTGAAAGATCAAAAAGTATTTTGATCCCACTGTAATGTTCATTAATGTTATATAAAATATTATGATATATGGTTATATATATAAGAAACCATAATTATTTATCTTATATGAACTAACTCACTCAATTTTAATACTTGATTTAACACTATTTTCCTAAAATCAAGAATTTAAGAAAATATGCGTTAAAACCTATTTTATAAAAAAATAAGTGATGAAATGAGATAAATGGAAAACAGGTACTGAGGTAGAAAAAAGGGTGAATAAGTAGATGGGGTAAATAGTATGGGAAGTTCTGGGGGTGGTAAACCAAAGACTAAAGAACAGATGGTATCCTCCCCAAAATAAGGTTATCTAAATTATTTAAAAAACTCTTAGGAGTTTAATTAAATGTTAAAAATGGGTTTATGATATCACTCCATTCAACAGTGTATAACAATGAAATCCTGAAAAATTATTATGTTGTGACCAATTACACTTTGGTATAATTATATACTTAGGAGTAGTGTGATACTCTCCCCTTAATCACCCTTCATAACATAACTTCTCAGTAACAACATGATGTATTCATATGGTTAGGAACCAAAACAGTCACTAGAACTCAGGAATCAAGGAAAAAACCCCTGGTTGTGGTGTAATTATACACCATTGAGAAATTATCAAATGAAAACACTAGGTATTTTACATAACACATCCACACCAAGTAGTTTTCATAGGGTTATGTCATCTGTTCTGGTGTGATGTGCCACATGTAGTATAGTGCCACATTCTCTTTTAAGTCAAAACCCTATAATATAATCTTGATCCCAAAAAACCCTCAAAATATTGAAAAATAACTAAAAACATATCATTGATATGACCCAACTCTTAGAATACCATTCTTATATGAAATTATAAAATCACCCACATCTTCGGTAGTTGAAATTAAAATTTCCCAAAAAACAAAATAGAAACTCATAAATCTATGGGTCATTACATGGTAACTCTTTATCCAATCCATAGGAACTAGTTAACATCTACTAGGGTTCACTATTTCCTCACTTATATTCCACCATTATGCTATGCGAACCTCCAAACCATTATTATCTAACCCAACATGAACCCATCACTTAAAAAGGATTTTAAAAGCCTGGATAATCCCACTAAAAATTAACAATGGAAATTACTATTTTTAATAATTTTTTTCATAGAGAACTCTAAAAAATATCCACTAATATAATTTACCAAATAAAAGACACCATATTTCTAAAAATTTATTACAAATCTTTTGGTACTAAAACTAACCATCATAATGAATAAAATAAATTATAAATCACTTTTAATATAATTTAAAAGATATTTTTTAAAATAATAAATGAAAGATATAAAATCTGAAAAAAAAATTAAGTGTATAATAATCCAGTTACCTCATATCGCTTACGTAATCTCATTTCCATGTATCATAGGACCCATTAATATTTTATAGTAACTTTGTAAGATAAACTTATAATTTATAAGTGAAAAAATTGAGAAAATACACCATGAAAATCCAAAAACCAAATAGATATGTTCCTATCATTGAGACACTATCAAAATACTTCCTAATAGTATATATCTATGCCTTCTACATCTCATAAAAACAAAAACAACTTATTTGGTATGAGTTTTACAATGGATTATAGAAATTCACCACACTTGATTATATAGATCCAACCATCATCATGATATGAATTTAAGAAAAACCTTAATATATAAATAGATATAAAAATGAACTTTGATCCATGAGTCATTGATATATTAAAATCTCCCATAAATACTAGAAAAATTAGCCATGAATTAATTCTACAATTTGTGGGGAAAAGAGTGAGATAAGATTGTGATTAAAAAAATAGAAATTTTTGGGAAAAATTATAATGAATGCATGAATAGATTTTACAATATCTTACACTGTGTATAGTACCATTAATTTATTTATATAAGAAAATTTATGTTTCGAAATCATCTTTCTTAGTATATTCTATCATTCATTTCTCCTAATTTTATTTTTTATCCAAATTTTACTGTTATCTTCACCCACTACTTTCCAACACTCAAAAATACATCTAAAAACATTTAAAAATATTTATTCATACCTTATATCTCTAAGAATCCATGTAGTTCCAAATTTTCATGGAGGGACTCTAAGAGTGAGTTGGGGGTGATGAATTAGTGTAACCAACCTTTATTAAGTTTTATATTCATTTATATTATCCCATCATAAAATCTAACATCTATTTTGGTTAAGATAAATGGATTTAGTTATGAACTCTCAACACTCACCCTATAATAAAATGAATAATTAGAAAGGATAGGAACACACATGGATTTAAAATATTCACGCACAATGTGAGAGCCTAATCATTATTAGGTTTGGGTTGAGTTTTAAGACTGAGATTTATAACTAATATATTGAAGTGTTATTTCAATAGAATAAAGGTGGTACAATTTCATGAATCATAAAATACTTCCTACACTATATATATTTTTTCATACAAGATAAGGGAAATATTATTCCTTGATTTTTATGGCATCAACTACCTCCCTGAATCACTTCAACCTCCCCCTGGGGTGATAACATTATTTACAATGGTACCACTAGTTCCTTAGAAGTTATTCAAGATCCAATATGTAGGTCTTAAAATGAAAAATAATGACTAATGATCATTCATGTAGGATGTATTTGTTCTTTATTTATGACCACTATGATATTTATTCATAGTGATTATTTAATGTTCAATAGTTACAATGCTAGGAGACAATTAGAAAGCATAACGTCGAACACATCTCAATACAAATTATTCTTCAAATCTAATAAATTAATAAAATAGGGAATCCTTAACATACTTTTTTAAATAATAGTCAGTGTAAAAGGAGTAATAATATCAAGTTATAACCAACTCTTAATTTTCTATTTTCTTATATATCAAATATATATACATTTCACTCATTATTAAAAATTTCCTTATTTTTGAAATAAATAAACTCCAATCAGAACAATAGTGAGATTACTTTGAATTTAAAACCTTATTCAGGGCTGAGTCATAGAAATCCATTTATTTCTTCATGATTCCTTGAGGATTCCACATTATTATGATATAAAATATCATAAACTCTTCCATAATGTCTTTTGTTTTAAAAATAAATTATTTATGGAATTAATTATCTATAATTGTTCTAGATTTATTTTTTTCATTGTGAATTATTATTTTATAATGCATCCTCAGCATGTACCTTGTAACTGTGATATGTTTGATGAATCCAAACATGTTTATATCATATGTTAATAGTGTTGTAAGACATTGATATCTTATGATCTACCCATCTTCTAAGAGATATGATGAATATCATGTGATATAGAATTAATAAATTCAAGTCATAAGATCAATATCAGAGAGTAATTTCACATGATCAATGAAATTGGATCACAATGTCATACAAATAATTTTCAATTTTTCTTCTTCTAATTATCCAAACACTCTATGGATATTCTCATCGACATCTGACAATCTTCATCTTCTTCATATGAACTAACTATATCATTTAACATCTAATGAATCCTAGAAATCACCTTTATATGATTTAATTGAATATCTTACTATCTATATATTATAGTTTCCACACTAATAATTTTATGATCTTCATAAATTCAAAACCTTCAACGTTGGTATCATTCTATCAACATTGATAATTTTCCATGAATTTATATTCGAACCACTTCTCAATCATCATTACTGCTATGAAATGAATAACTATGATCTTAAATGATGCCAAACACACTATTGGAGTGGTAAATATTCTTTTGTATGACATCATATCATGAAACATAGGTATCCTTAATGATCAACATGTAGTGGTTAAAGATCACTCAAAATTTAAGAAATGTTGTATTGTTTAAAATAGTAGGAATGAAAAAAGAAAAATTAAATGCATAGTAAAAACCTCATCCAATATATCTTTTTCATTTATAATGTCAATAAATCATATAAACAACAAGCACCATCAGTGAATTTATGAAATATACTGGGACTAGTTCCATCTGAAAGTTTTCTTTTCCCAACCCCAATATCAAAGGATAATAATTATTTGTATAATGTGATGTATTTTTTTAGTACCTTGTGAATGAAATTAATCCATTATTTAAGTTCTTTTGAGTTATTATTTTTTTGGGTGAAGTCTTAGGTATCTTCTAATTGGTTTTTGAGAGATTTAGAGTCCCTTAAGGGGGAACAATTTTAACGCATAGTTAGGGGTGCAATGATTCATGTTTTGAACTGGACTGAAATGCTAAGTATTTCAAACTTTTTCATTTACTGAATGGGCCATTTTTAAAACTGAGCATTATAATGAGGTTTCAAGAGTTGGGGAGTTTCAAAGTGATGTTTTTGGACTTGGGTAAAGGCATGATAGGTTTGCCATGTGTCTTGAGGCATTTTGGGAACACTGGACCCAGAAAATCATGGTTTTGAAAGGCTATATAGGGAAAATGGTTTGTATGAAAACATGTAGACTGTTGTAGGAAACCATGTGGACTTTTTCAAAGGGGGTAGTGGCAATGTTCATGGGCTGCACATCTTTTAACAAACCATGTTCCTACTCCACATGGTGTGATTTTGGAGGTAGTAGCCTCACATTGTTCATCGTACTATTTGTGCACGGTTTGGAAAATCGTATGGGTCAAACTATGTAGTATACCCTGTTTTAATATTTTAAATTAAATTAAAATAAAATGAAACAAAAAAATAAAAACAAATCTACCTCCCTTCTCCCCACTGAATCATGATGCACCCCCTGGGGGGATCCCCTTTGGTCATGCACTCAAACCTCCTCCTGACTCCCTCTTTGTGCACCGAATCAACATAGTTTCTTCATAGTCCTCATATGATTCAATGAGGTAAGGTATTATCCCTCCTTATCCTCCTTTTATTTGGTCTATTTTAGTCTCCCCATCACCCTAAATGGTTAGGATGAAACCCTATGTCAACAATTGATGTGTTTTTTTGGTTTTCCTTCGAAGTTAGGGTATGCAAAGGGTCTCTCGGGACCCCTTCTTGAGGATTCTGGAAACCACCAAAAAAGGAGAAGTGGTTCAGATCATTTTGTATCATCAACAATGGTTTGAGGTAAATTTTTCTTACATACTTCAATTCCTCTTAATTTATAATTGGGTGTTTTATGGTTTTGAGTACCTTGTATAATCTGTAGAGGGTTTGGTGACTTTGTGGAGGTTCGTGCTCACATACATAGGTATATATATGTGTGTATACATATATATATATATATATATATATATATATATCTTTTATGTATATATTCCCTAATAGCATGAGGAATACTTGTATTGGGTTAAGTGTGTATATATATATATATAAATATATGTGCGTACAATTGTGAAGCAGCTTCAAGTTAATTTATCAAGAGTTGAGTGTTCGATTGGGTATACTTTGAGTTCAGGTCCCTTTCCATGCCCTTTAATTTTATTAATTCATGAATTAATTGATTGTTTAACCATCCTTATTTTTTAATTAGTGTAGAATGATTTTCATATTTAATGTTTCTTAGCTATGAGTTGAGTATGTTCATGAATGAAATGTTAAATATGATAAATTAATTGTTTGAAAAGAAATTTTATGATTTTATAATAAAACCCCTTTAACGGAGGTGCGCTATATTCAAGATAAAAATTAGTGATTAGAATTTTATGCTTGGTTGTCTTAATGACATGCTATTTCTTTATTCTTGAGGTTATATTTGTTAAATGGAATATTTGGGTTCTTATCCCCTTTTTGTTAAATTTTCCCAAGTGGGCATATGCCTTATTGCCATGGAACCTCTTCATTACACTGGAGGCCTTGAAATTTAGCTTCCATGTTATAATGAGTTAATTAGTTTGGTTAAAGTAAATGGAAATGGTTGAATGGATTGTGAAAGTTAGTATCATTCTTTAAGGGAAATGAACATGAGCATTTCCTTTGGAACATGTACCTTAAATCAATTTTCCATGTTTAGGAAAATTGAGTGATATGACCTTGAGTAGGATGCATCACACAAATTGGAAGGCCTTGTATTAAATGGATAAAATGAAATAGATCCTTAAAATGGAATTGAACATGGATATTGAAATTTATTGGAGGAATCAACTTATGTATTAAATTATAAATGTAATTTAAGGTTTTATGAATGTGATAAAACCCTTATATGGGTTTGATAAATGACATTCATGAGAATTCTATGACTCATGTAGTGAATTGGGTGTGAATGTGACCAATAATTTAATAATTTTTTTTATTGAAATGCTTAGGAGGTGTTTCCATAAGTATAAATGTGATCATGATTCTTTATTGTTATAAGAGAAATGGTCTATTGAGTTGTATGAGAGGTTCATGACTCATTCATTGTGATATAAATGTAATGGGATAATGGGATGCTTGATAGGTTATTTCCTCATGCATTATATGTTATAAATGATTATTCCATATGGGATGAGGATCCAAGGGACCGTGAGACCCCTTGGGAAGGAAAAGAAATGTGCTTTCCACATGGAACCAAAAGAGCATGAGAGCCTTTGGGTAGGAAGAATGTGTGAGCTTCCCTGGTGGGTTCAAAAGGACCGTGAGAGCCTTTGGGTAGGAAGACCATGATATCTTCCTTCATATTTATCAATAGACCATGAGAGATCTTGGAGTGGGGCCAAGGGTTAGACCACAAGAGATTCCCATAGTATTGTACATCTGAGAGTCACGTCCTGATCCATCTTAAAATATATTTATATTATATATATGTGTGTGTTATTATATATATATAGTGACATGATTAGACTCTTTTTCCAACTACGAGTCGAAGAAGGTATAACCTTTAGGTGTCCCTTAGAAACCTGTATGGGTGGTGATTTATTAATTAAATTTTTATTATCACTTTATCTATACCTATACACTATTTAAATTAATATTGAACTGTCCGGATTAGGATTGACACCATGGGTGTTTTCCTAATGAGATTTTATCTCACACCCTACTTGGGTACCCTTGGTACTCTAGTAGACATTATATTTACATGATCTAGGTTGATTGATATATTTCTAGTACCTGGGAGTTAGGAGAAAAGGACCGAGCTAGAGCTCGGGATGCTCATGGAGATTTCCCTTGGGGATTTGTTGTATTTTCCTTATTTTTGTACTGTATTTATATAAATATTTTATTTTTATTGTTTTAGTTATGTTTCATAAACTTTACATGAATGATTTTTATATAATGGTGTTGGTTTATTTAATTCAATTATTATAATATTGTCTTCTATTTCTTTGTCTTTACCATTTATTAATTCCACTATTTTTTGTTATTATTTATTTGATATTACTACTATGAAACTCCGATAAGAGGGTAAATTCTCCCCGCTATCACCTCCCAAGACCCTATCTCCTAGTCGATAGCCTCTAGCATATGGGGAGACATGCTTGAGGCCATGTGAACCACCGGTCTGGCTATCAGTTTGATGGTAATCCATGTTGGGGTTTTACAAAGTGGTATTAGATCTAATTTTTTTTCCTTTGTCTTACTATTTTGGATTGGTTGATAGGAGACCAAGAATGTGTCAGTGATTGGTTAATATCTGTGCTTGGGACTAATCAACCCATGTATGAGAAATGACCAAGTGACCAGGGTTGGGTTTTTTTCATACTATTTGATGTTACAGTTGATATGATTTCACTTTGAGTGACTGGTGTAATTTTTTCTTATTAATGATTTATGGAATTTTTAGTATTTCTCCCTTGTCCTGGTATGGAGAGGAAGCTATATTTCATGCATCATATAGGCACATATGAAATTCATATTCCAGTCCATGTAGATGAATTTTAGTTTTCATGTTGATTTGAATTATGTTCCTTGAATGTATGTCATGCCTTACATTTATTCTCATGCCTATTAAGATAACATGTTTCAGTGATATATTTAACAATCTTTGGTGATAATATTCCATGATTCCTGACTTGCTTATGTGTTGAGAATGAATGGGAACCATTTTTCGATTGTGAGGTGTATAGGTGCCTTATAATTGGGAAATTATAACCCATATATTCAATCCATTCTGAGCATGTTAAATTATGAACTAAAATTGGTTGTAATTAATGGGATCCAATTTTCAATCCATGATGTGTATGGATGCTTCAGGTATTGGGAAATTACAACCCATATTAAATGTAATGGAAATATTTAATGTGAAATGACTATAAATGTAAAGGGATGTTTAATTTTGATCTGAAATCAAATAGTTAACTACTATAAATCCAACTAGACCCAAGTGGGTTGGTTGAGGCATGTTCCTTATAGGATGACCGAGTTGGGTATTTATAGACTTTTATATATGAGAAATGACTATTATGTTTATTTTTAGAGAGCCTAGGTTGGCTCGGTGAGATCTTCATAGGTTACCATTTCTATAAAAAAGAATTTATTTTGATAAATTTTCTAATTAATATGGGATTTATGGAAATGATTAATATTCTAAAAGGAAGTTTGATATACTTTTTTGTTTTTCCCTTAGGGAGTTAGTGAAAATCAAGTACCCTATATTTCTGTTTTGAAAAAATGGCACCTAATGTTTAGATTAAATATTTAGATGATTAAATATTAAATGTGATTAAGTGTTAAGGGATTAGATATGGAACCTATAGTGGTGTCCTTGGGTGAAACCCTCATGTATGGGTAGGTTGTATTCTCCTTTGAGTTACCTTTTAATGAAATCTTGCGCATTTTCCATAGGTGTTCATTTAGAAATGGCTTAGATGATCAGCTTTTGAGACTGGCAATTTTTTTGGTGTGACCTAGTGCAAGGGTCAACACTTATGATTTTTCAAGGGGTTAGCCCGTGTTTGGTAGCAACCATGAGTTTAAATGCCATGTTAAATCCTATAATCTTTTGTTGTTTGGTTTTGTCCAGGTTCCATTGTCCCTTTGTGGGACACTTGACTTCTGAATGAAACCCTTGTTTGGATTGGTGTTCATGGTATCCTTGAATTTTGTTTTAGGCGTGGGCATCAGGAAATGCAAAATTTTAGTTGGTTAGGCATGCCTCGAGCATGTTCAGATTCTTTATAGGTTTATTGACCCTTTATATTCTTCTGTGATGGATGAATTTGTTTGTCATCATCCATGTTGAAGGTCATATAGAGAAATATGACTTAGAGATAAATATATTGTACAAAAAATATAATTCTTGAATTCATAGGGAGGTAAACCTATGGATGAAATTTAGGATATTCCATTTGCTTATGAAATCTTAGGTTAGTATGCATTGAAATACATGATACCCATCGAGTTGCTAATGTTGAAACAAACTGGTGGAGTTTGGTGCAATCGTTGAGCCTGGTGCTATTGATAATGATCTCAGGTCATCTCCATTTAGACTGACCCGAGCATCTGGGAATCAAGTTCATCCCAATGCTTGGGATGGGGTTTTTAAAGTCTCAGGTTTTTGATGCACCAATCTCATTGGTTTGTCTTTCTTGTATTATTTGACATATGTGAGTATGGATTAGAGAAGTGAAACACATATGGTTAATATGGTTTTGATCTAACATGTTGGTGAGTGGCTAATCTGTCTTTTACATTCATTGAATTGGACACTCCTAAGGTGGGGAGCATCCCCTCAGTTCCAATAAATGTTCCCTTCTGAGTAGAGGGAACATAACCAAAGAGGAAAATTGAAAGATGTTTGGTTCTATTTGAAATCCTTTGAGGCTTGTGAGTTTTAAATATGTGTCAATGATTTCTCAGAAACATGATGTTCTTATGGTTGGACATGTATACAACCATTGTTCAAGTTCCGTTGGTCTTAGATGGACTGAAGTGGTTAAATCATGAACGATCACATAGTACCTCTTGTAAAAACCCAAAGTTTAATCAATGGAAATTCCATTCTTATAATTATGTCATATAGTATAATCACATGAAACCACAACACAATGAACTAATAATTTCTATGTGACCTTTAAACATAATATTTTCACTTATGTGATTTGAATTTCGAAAATATGATATACATAGTTGCAATTAGTAATATTTTTGAAGTCTAATTAGAAAAACTTAATTTTTGATGAATAGTAACTAACCATTATGAATAGTAATGGTATCCATATGAATAGTAATATGACCCTTATTAATAATAAATCATCCAAGTGAATAGGTAACCTTACCAATGAAGGTATAAATAAAATTTATCCATCTTATAAGTGACAATATGATATAATAGTGTTGGTATTTTTATGAGTCATGTATTTTTAATTACAATTTTATGATTAATTTAATAATTTAAAAGAAAATTTATTTTCATAAAATGTATTCATAAATAAGTATTTTGATGAATTATGTTTATATAATAATTTTAAGAGACCTTAATAATTTTTTTAAAGAGTTAGAAAAGCAGTATTAATTTTAATTTTTTTCAAGTAAATTATGATTTTAATTAAAAATTAAATTTCACATATTTAGAAAATTATTTTCATAAAATTTAGTCCATTTTTAAATTCAACACATAGAAAAATGGTTGGGGTGATCTTTTGGTATTTTTCTGAAATACTTGAATTTTTGGTGAATACTAAAATACGGTAATTTACTGTATATATACGTTATATGTTAAATACACTATTTATTGAGTCATTGATGATGTAAGAACATTGGATTAGAAATCACATTCATATATTACTATTTTTTACAAAAGAATCAATACTATTTATTATCTTGAGAAAAATAATTAAATAATGAATAAAATATTGAGAAACCCTCCTCTCCTCCACTATAAAAACCACCATCACCCCTCTTCTCTTCACTCCTCTCAATCCATTCTCCTAGTCCAAATTCTGTTCAAATCTATCCCTAATCCCCTATCCCATGTATAGAATCCTTTGGTCTCTTTAAAAGACCAAATCCTATCCCTTAATGAGGTTCTCAAGGAAGATATAAGTAAGATGAAAATTCCTCTTTTCATTTCTTTTATTTTATTTCAAGTTCCATTATTTTATTTTTCTTTCCTCACATAATTTAATAAAAATGTTATGATGACTCCAACAACTTACATGTACTATAATTTTGTTATGATAATGGAATAATTCATCATCATCCCTCCTTTACCCTCCTTTTATACTAGAATGAAAACACCATCCGAGATGTGTTAATTTCTCACATTCCAGGGTGATGGGTTTTAAATTTCTATTACCATTTTTAATTATAGCCATGAAACCATTTTTAAGGTTTAAAAAGACTATAATATATGTATTATTTCAAATTTAAGGTTCTGGAATCTTTTTTACACATGATATTAATATATAAAGAAAAATGTGTTCAATGTGATTCAAAAACTGCCAATAAACCAGAACAGTTATCATTAAAGTTTTATATAATAATTCACCTTCACTCCAAACAGACAAATGAATTTTATAACCAATTAATCTATTGTATGATCACTATTAACTCCAATTCTAGAAAAATATTCTCATCTTACATGTTTATCCTTAAATGTATATAAGTAAACCAATCAGGAAAACCAATAAAGAAAACAATGAAATTGAACCACTTAACCCATAAAAAAGATCATGAATGAACTTAATAAGGTTATAATAAATCAATTACATAAATAAGAGGTTTTTTAAATATTAATTAATGAATTTAATTTTGTTATCCAGGACATTAAGATCAAGTAAAGGACACCATTGAATTTAAGGTAAGGTATTCTACCCAAACCTCCATTATTCCCTCAGGTTGCTCTATCTTTCTTTTTACCCAAATGAAGTTATCATTTATTTTCATGTACATATTTTAAATTCTGTTTATATTCTCAAAAATTATGTATCAAGATCCAATAATCATTCTCTTTCAGGGATATACATGTTTTTAAAATATTCCCTCCTCAATTCTTCCCGATAAACAAGCCATTTTAAGGGAACTTCCCTAATTCTTACCCAATTTAAAGTATGATATTTCATCTATATTAATCCACGACTATTTTTATAAAATAAGTATTTTTATTATGAAAACATTCTTGGTTAACTTATGGTTTTATATAAAATATTATGCCCTTTTATATTTTAATTTCTCTTTAGTATTTTCATTAAAACTGCACTAAAATGTTTTAATGCTAAAATTTCTTAAATACTCTTCTTATATGTTGTCACTTATGTTTGAAATCAATTACCATGATATATGATTATTTTACCTTATTAATGTACATGTATGTTTTAAATTAATTTCTTTCATGGACACTTGTATGATACTCCTATTCATTATGCTTTATGATATGATAATGATACTCATTTCTTTCCATGAGTACCCTCATGTTTATGTACGATTGATTTTTTATGATTCATTATGTGGAAAGAATATTCATGAACACATTAAGATGGATGCACCCAGATATCACTCCAATTCATTGGGTAAATTTGAGTCTCATTACATGTTATGTGCAATGGTCTTGGCCGTTAGCCTTGACTCGTGTTACCATGTGTAATGGACTTGGTGGTTAACCTTGACTTGTGTTGCTCTATGTACAACAAGCCTTGAATCATGCTAAAGTCATGTTTTATATTACTTTCAAATTAATATTAATTCATGTTTATATGATCCCATGTTTATATGTTATTATTTCATATGTTCGATGACTTTTTATATCATTATGTTATGCCTTCTAACCCATGTGCTATAGCTTTATTCTTATGTTTATTCCCTTACTGGGATTTTTATATCATCCCTTTGTTCATGTTATCCCCAGGTTATCCTATGAAGGTGTATGAGAAAATTTGAAGTTAGGATCTCTTTATGAAGACAAAAAAATGTTATATTTAGTCCCATGTTTTATGTTTTATGTACATAGTCTTCCAAGACACTGGACTTTCTGATCCTTGGCTTGCAATATGATTCTTTACTATGATTAAAATCATGTAATGATATGTGTAAAAGGCTAGGGTCTCTATAGTTGGTATTAGAGGATATTATAGTTATTTTTGGATATTAGGAATAGAACACTTAAGTAAGAACCTTTAGGATGAGACTAAGTATAATAAAACATCCCTAAATTTTGGTAAGTATAGAGTAAGAAGTTTATCAAGAAAATACATCCCTATATAGATACAAACAAGTGGATGTGGCTATGTCACATATATATCTAGGGGTAAAACCCCAAAACACCATTTGAGCTAGTCTCTAATGGGAACTAGTGCATGAAAATAGGCCTTGATACACTCCTAGTTTACAATCCTGAGGGATATGATTTGGTAAATTTATAAGCTTATTATTAAACATTATCAAGGGAGAAAAAAAGAATCCCATACGAATATATGTTAGGAAACAGATCAAGTAAAACCTAGATTTAAACCTATGGAATCACAAGTTAGAATATAATTCTCATTTAAAAGTTTATCCTTTTATGTTTAAAGTTTCCTTTATGCTTATTAGCTAAGTATTCAAGCCCCCCTATTTGTACATTATTTTTATTAATAATGGTGAAAAATAGAAGAACATGTGCCAAAAATCAATGTGATAGGGAATGTGAATATTTAATTAATGATATGAAAAATATGATGGGAATGGGTGCTCAAAATTTCATGACAGTACTATCTCAAATAGCTAAAGTTATGAATAATAACTTGAATCATGTGGAACGCTTTCCTCCTTTAAGGAAAGAGAAAGTTTCCATAGAATTCTTCATACAGCAGAGGCCTCCTATGTTTAGTGGATATTCTGATCCCCACCTCAGGGAATAGTGGATTAACTCCATTGAAAATATATTCTCTGTCCTCAAGTGTTCATAAGAATAGAAATTTTTATTGGTGTTCTATCTTTTTGATGGGGAAGCTAATTAGTGGTAGAAACTGATCAAGAATATGAAGTCCCGGGATGAAGTTGATTCCATGGATTGAGAGGAATTAAAGAAAATGTTTTTCAATAAATATTTTCCCCAAACCCCCCATCTCAAGATGGAAAGAGTGTTCCTCTGACTTAACTAAAAGGAATATGATTCCATAGGGGAATATTAAGAAAACATCACAAGGATTGAAAGATACACCTCCATATTTTTCATGAACACCAAAATCAAGGCATATCTCTTCTTTAGCGGACTAAATCCGATCTATAAAAAGTGTAGTCAATTCATGACTTCAACAGTTATGAGGAGATTTTATATTGTGCCCTCAATGTTGAAATGGAGATCGGAGACTCTCAATGGTCTTGTGGACCTGGTGAAAAAAACTAGAAAATAGAGTCTAATATGGGTAGTTCAGAAAATAAATGACATGATGGAAAGAAGATCGACCATCCCACATGTCAAAATTGTGGGAAGAAGCATCCTGGGTACTGTCTAAAGGGAACCAAGAATTGATTCAAATGTGTAAGAATGGTAAATATTTCTATGAACTACCAGAGGGATATGAATAATCCCACTAATGTGTAAGAAGAAAAGATGGTTCAGATCAACTCTCAACTTGTAGTGCAGTGTTACAACTATAAGGAGCATGAGCATTATGAAAAAATTTTCCCTAAGCCAAGTGTTGTCGGGAGAAATCAACAACAACCTCCAAGGCAATAAGTAATAGATTATGATACCACTACTACTAAGGTAGAGTCAATAAACGATGTGGTGACAAGATTTCTAGTTATTCATTCAACAATAGAATATGTACTATTTGATTTTGGTTATACACATTCTTTCATATCTTGTATGCTTAGTAAAACTATTCAAACACCACCTAAAAATTTAGAGGTTGAGTTACCTGTGAGAACAAAAAATGGGGAAAATACTGCATCCAAAGCATATAACTCCTCCTCGATTAGAATTTGTGGACTAAACCTCCCATAAAATCTCGTCATACTTCCTTTAGTTGAGTTCAATGTTATCTTGGGCATATATTCGATATCTTTATACAAATCTAACATCAATTGTCAGGAAAGGGAGATCACTCTTCACATCCCAAAGAATCCTCCAATTATTTACAAGTGTAAGGAGAAAGATGAATCCCCTTTAGAATCATTGTCACATGTGTGAATATTAATGCCTTAAAGAGATGATACTTCTTGAAGATATTCCCATTTTGAGGGATTAAACTAATGTATTCCCTGAATAATTTCCCAGTATTACTCTTGATTGAGAGGTTGAGTTCTCAATTGAACTTATTCCTGGATCTCTACCAATATCAAAGACACCTTATATAATAGACAACGTAGAGATGGAAGAGCTAAAGAAGCAGTTACAGGAGAATCTGGAGAAGGGTTTTATATGCCCGAGTGCTTCACCATGGGGTGCACCAGTCCTCTTTATCAAGAAGAAGGATGGATCAATGTGCCTCTGTACTTATTATCACGAGCTCAATAAAATCATGACAAATAACAAATATCCCCTTCCACAGATAGATGATTTGTTTAATCATCTCTGTGAGGACAATTATTTCTCTAAGGCGGACCTTCAGTCAGGATATCACTAATTAAAGGTGAGAAAGGAAGATATTCTCAAGACTACCTTTCAAACAAGGTATGGACACTATGAGTTCATAGTAATGACCTCTAGAATCACTAATTCTCCAGCAATATTCATGGATTTAATGAATAGAGTCTTTAGAGATTACCTCAACAAATACTTGGTAGTATTTATTGATGACATTATGATATACTCCATGAGAAAGGAGGAACATGAGGAATATTTGAATACTATGAAGATGAATTTGAGAAGTGAGAAAATTTATGCAAAGTACAGTAAATATGAGTTCTAGATAGAAGAAGTATCATTCTTGGGAAATGTTATCTCCAAAAAAGGGATATCCGTGGACCCTTCCAAAACAAAGGCAATTAAAGAGTGGCTCGTACCAACATCTATAACGGAGATCCACAACTTTCCAGGTCTAGCTGGGTATTATCAACTATTTGTGAAGATATTCTCAAGATTTTCAAACCCAATGACCAAACTGACTTGGAAAGGGGTAAAGTTTGTCTGGACTCAAGAATGTGAAGACTGTTTTAAGGAGTTTAAAAAGAGGCTTATCACCGTTCCATTACTTACACTCCTAATAAGTAGAGAACTCTTTGTGGTTTATAGTGATTATTGAAAGGGAGTTTTAGGCTGTGTGCTGGTGCAAAATGATAAAGTGATACCCTACGCCTCAAGGCAGCTAAAAATCCATGAGCAAAACTATCCCACACATGATTTGGAGTTGGAAGCTATGATCTTTGCATTAAAAATATGGCAACATTATCTCGACGGGGAGAAGTGTGAGATATATACTGATCACAAGAGTCTCAAATATATATTCACATAGAAATATCTTAATATTCACCAATGAAGATAGTTATATCTCATCAAGGATTATGACTGATCAATCCACTACTACCCAGGTAAGAAAAATAAGGTGGTGGATACTCTAAGTAGAAATGATCCTACATCTTTATCAATGATGAAAATTGAAAAGGATCAAATCTAATTAGATTTGAAGAGGATGTACATCAGAATAATTAATAGAGGAACATCATTAATCCTTTATCAAATAATTTATCAACCATACCTCATGGAGAAAATAAATGATGCTCAAAGAAATGATGTGGAAATTCAGAAAAGGGTAGAAGATATTAGAAATAGAAAATCATCTGAGTTCAGGATCAAGAAGGAAAGAGTTGTTAGATTTGGGTCATGATTATGTGCACCATCCAATCCAGATATAAAGAAGGATCTTTTGAATGGCGCAGATAGCTTAACCTTCTCTATTTATCTAGGGACAACAAAGATGTATCAAGATCTATAAGATAACTTTTAGTGGGATAATATGAAGAAAGAGATTGTTGAATATACATCAAAGTCCCTGGTATGTCAAAAAGTGAAGGCTGAAAGATATAAGTCTATGGGGATGATCCAACCACAACCCATACCAACATGGAAGTGGGAGAAAATCACCATGGACTTTTTCACTGAACTTCGAAGGAAATCTATAGGAAAAAATGCTATATGGGTCATTGTGGATCATCTTACAAAGGAATATCACTTTATCTTAATTTGATAAGAGTTATCATTGGATCAACTTTCACACACACACACACACATATATATCAAATATGTGGTAAGGCTATATGGAGTACCACTATCTATTGTATCCAATAGAGATTCGAGATTAATCTTGAAGTTCTAGAAAAGTCTCCAACATGATCTAAGCACTGAACTAAACTTTAGTACGACATTTCATTCTCAAACTAATGGCCAATCTAAGCGAATTATTCAGACACTGGAATATATGTTGAGAGTGTTTTAAATGGACTTCAAAAGATGGTGGGACCAACATCTTTCACTGGTTGAATTTTCTTATGAAAAAAGTTTCCACTCAAGCATCTAAATGACACCATATGAATCCATTTATGGGAAAAGGTGTAGAACACTGAAATGTTGGGATGAAGTCAGTGAGCATAACCTTCTAGGACCTGAAATGGTTGAAGAAATAGTGGAGAAGGTGAAAACCATTCAGCAACAAATCAAGGAAACCCAAAGTCAACCGAAGAGTTATGCAAACAATCATCGACAAGACCTCGAGTTTAAAGTTGGATACATAGTATTCCTCCACATATCTCCATGGAATAAGGTTATGAGATTTGGGACGAAAGGAAAGCTAAGACCCAGGTACATCATCCCCTTAGAGAACCTTGATTGTGTTGGAGTTGTGTCCTATTAACTAGAACTTCCACTTACCATGTCTAAAGTACATAATGTCTTCTCTGTATCCCTATTAAGAAAGTACATACCAGATCCTTCACATGTACTGTCTTTAGAGTTTTTACAGTTGGAGAATGATCTTTCTTACGAGGAGCAACTGGTAAAGATCTTGGATCACATAGATAATATTCTATGCAACAAGACTACTCACCTGGTCAAAGTACTATGATAGAACCATAAGTATGAAGAGGCAACATGGGAACTCGAGGAGGTAATGAAGTAAAATTACCCACACTTGTTTATGACTTATATTGTAAAATGAAATTTTGAGGGTGAAATTTCATAAGGGGGAAGACTGTAACAATCCAAAGTTTAATCAATGAAAAATTCCCTTCATATAATTATGTCATATAGTATAATCACATGAAATCACAACACAATGAACTACTAAGTACTATGTGACCTTTAAACATAATATTGTTACTTTTTTTATTTGAATTTTGAAAATATGACATACATAGTTGCGATCAGTAAGGTTTTTGAAGTCCGATAAGACAAACTTATTTTTTAGTGAATAGTAACTAACCCTTATAAATAGTAATGTTACCCTTATAAATAGTAATACGATCCTTATGAATAGTAAATCATCCAAGTGAATAAGTAACCTTACCAATTATGGTATAAATAAAATTTATCCATCTTATAAGTGACAATATGATGTAATAGTGCTGGTATTTTTATGAGTTATGTATATTTAATTATAATTTTATGATTAATTTAATAATTAAAAAAAAATATTTTCATAAAATGTATTCATAAATAATTATTTTGATGAATTATGATTATATGATAATTTTAATAGACCATAATAAAAATTTCAATGAGTTAGAAAAGAAGTTTTAATCTTAAAATTTGTTTTTTAAAGTAAATTATGATTTTAAATAAAAATTAAATTTCAAAGATTTAGAAAATTATTTTCATAAAATGGAGTTCATATTTGAATTCTGCAAGTCAAAAATGATTGGGGTTAATTTTTGGTATTTTTATGAAATACTTGAATTTTTTTGAATCATAAAATACGATAATTTAATGTATATATACATTATATATTAAATACACTATTTATTGAGTCATGGATGATGTAATAACCTTGGATTAGAACACACATGCACAAATTATTATTATTTTTGTCACAAGAATCAATAATATTTCTTTTCTTGAGAAAAATAATAAAATAATGAATAAAATAGTGAGAAAACCCTCCTCTCATCCACTATAAAAACCACCCTCACCCCTCTTCTCTTCATTCATCTCAAGCCTTGAACCTAGTCCAAATTCTACTCAAATATCTCTTTAATCCCCTCTCACACATCTAGTAGCCCTTTATCTCTTTAAAATACCAAATCCTCTCCCCTAAATAGGTTCTCAAAGAAGTTATATTCAAGAGGTAAATTCCTCTTTTCATTTCTTTTATTTTCTTTCAAGTTCCTTTCTTTTCATTTTCTTTCCTAACCTCCCTCATCTAAATGTTATGATAACTACAGTAACTTACATTTATTGAAATTTTGTTATGATAATGTAATAATTAATCATCTCCTCTCCTTTACCCTCCTTTTATACTAGAATGAAAGCACCATATGAGATGTGTTATTTTCTCACATTCAAGGACGATGAGTTTTCAATTTATATTACAATCTTAAATTCTGGGAATGAAACCATTTTTATAGTTTAACCAGACTATAATATATGCATTATTTCTAATTTATGGTTCTATAATCATTTTTACACATGATATTAATTTATAAAGAAAAATGTGTTCGATGTGATCAAAAAACCGCCAATTAACCAAAACAGTTATCATTAAAGTTTTATATAATGATTCATATTCACTATAAATAACCAAATGAATTTTATAAATATGTAATCTAATAGATTATCACTAATAAATCTAATTATATACATCCATTTTCATCTTACACGTTTATCCTTACATGTATATAAGTAAACCAATCATGAAAACTAATAAAGAAAACAATGAAATTGAACCTCTTAACCCATCAAAAAGGTCATTAATGAACTTAATAAGGTTATAATAAATCAATTAAGTAAATAATAGGTTCTATAAATATTAATTAATGAAACTAATTTGGTTATCAAGGACATTAAGATCAAGTGAAGGAAACCATCGTACTTAAGGTAAGGGATTCTACATGAACCTCCATTATTCCTTCGGGTTACTCTATCTTTCTTTTTACCCAAATGAAGTTATCATTTATTTTCATGTAAATATTTGAAATTCTATGTAAATTCTCCAAACTCATGTATCAAGATCCTATCATCATTATTTTTCTTGGGATATACATGTTTTTAAATGATTCCCTCCTGAATTCTTCCCTATAAGCAAGTCGTTTTAAGGGAATTTCCTGAATTCTTACCCAATTTAAAGTACAATATTTCATTTATTTTAAGCCACCGTTGTTTTTATAAAATAATTAGTTTTATTATTAAAACATTTTTGGTTCACTTCTTATTTTATATAAAATATTATGCCCTTTTCTATTTTAAATGTTCTTCAGTATTCACTACTAGAAAAACAGGTATTTGCGACGGGGGACCGTCGCAAATAGCCCGTTGCTGAAAACGGCGTCGCAACAACACTTATTTGCGACGGGCACGTCGCTAAAGCCGTTTTTTGCGATGGTTATTCTCCCCATCGCAAATAGTACTCCGTATTTTTGTAAAAAACTTTTAAAATAGTTTTTGCGACGGGCCCGTCGCAAAAACTATTTTTTAAAAAAAATAAAAAACTATTAATAATACTAGTATTTGCGACAGGCATAGTATCCCATCGCAAATACTATAAATAGTTTTTGCGACGGGTCCTGTCGCTAAAACTATTTTTTTAAAAAAATAAAAAACTATTAATAATACTAGTATTTGCGACGGGCATAGTATCCCGTCGCAAATACTATAAAAAAAAATAAAAAAAATAAATTATTAATAAATTGTTTTCATTAATATAATAATAGAATTATAATTCACAAATAAAAATAATAAATTATTAATAAATTATTTTAATTAATATAATAATAATAGAATTATAATTCAAAAATAAAAAATAATAGAATATTAATAAATGATTTAATTAATATAATAATATTAGAATTATAATTCATAAATAAAAAAAATATTAATAATTTATTTTAATTAATATAAAAATAATAGAATTATTTTACATTCAAATATTAAAATAATTCAAGTATTACAAAAAATATAATTAAATTATAATATTATAAAATTTTAATATATATATAAAATTTAATATTATAAAATATAAATAATATTATTATTCATATTAATATTGTTATTTAAAAATATAATATTATTAATATTTTATAATAAGACAGAAACTACGAATAGAAAAAAAATAATAATTTGATTTCACAAATTTTATAACATAAGTACAATCTCTAATCTGAAGGAGGGGGGGGGAGGTGGGGGATCTGCAGATGGTGGTGGAGGAAACTCCATCCCTAAAGCATGAGTGAGTCGGCGCATGTACTCCATCTGCTCCTGATGCTGCTGCTGCCACCGACTCGTCTGCTCCTCGTACAGCTGCTGCTGGCGTCGACGCTCCTCCTCATGTTGCTGACGCATCTTCTCCTGCTCCTGTCGGAGACTCTCTATTAGTGCAGTCTGAGATCGCAACTGATCCTCATAATGTGTAGCAGAAGAAGATGCACGAGCTCCTCTCGAGCTGGACGCCGACATCGCAGCACTGCCATAATAATCTCCGGGAGTCAGTCGAGAGCTGATACCAACTACCCGGCCCTTCTCGAAGGCATACTGGGTGGCCTGCATCCATGCCGCCTCATCAAAATGACGGCCAGTGGTCTGATCTGATGACTCGGCCTGACTCTCAGGCCGGGCCTGTGACGCTGCGGCCTCATACGACTCCTGTAGTTGCAATTTAAAATTAAAATTGTGAATATATTATATACAGTTAATTTTTAAACTTGAAAACAAATAATACTAACCACGATGTGATGCTGACGATCACCTCTGAGCTCCCCAGTAGCAGGATCACTATACATCCTCCGATATACGTCGTACTCCGTAATATCGGGGTGCTCGACAGCCTATAAGAATAAAAAATAAACTGTTAATATTTATAGTTATATAAAATATTTATAAATAATGTACGTACTAGATGCTGTCTATGAGTACTGAAAGAACGACTCTCAGCTAGATGAGTCACCTCCTGTCTCCCCCGATTCTGCCTCCCCACCGATGATCTCCTCTGAAAGGCACCACTCAACCAGTGCGCACATAATCCATCCCATACATGGGATGAAATGTACTCTGGTCGGTGTGCTCTACATGACTCGTCAAAATCTGACACTCTTGCTTTCTTCATCGCAGATTTTCTTAAATTGTGCAAAAACTGACGAAGGCGATCACGCATGGCCACCTCCCATGCCTCATGGATGTCGTCATGCATGGTATCCTCGATCGGATACCATAAACCCTACAAATAAATCAAAATATCAAGTTAGAAATGAAATAATTTTCAAAATAAAAATTATTTATTTACGTACGTACCAACCAATGGCCGAACATGGCCTGCTGCACATCAATGGGAATCTGCTCCCATGTGGTCCACGGCTGAGAGAAATAGTTGCGCAAAATAGCACTGCCCTGTCCGACTGCTATATGCGAAAAACTGTAAAAATAATAAACATTTATTATGTGGATAGATTAATGAAAACTTAGTAAAATCAACAGGTTATCACACAGGTTATCACACCTCCGTGTGCGTGGATCAAACCCAAGATGTGGACGTCGCTCGGGGACGGGGTCAGGAATCATCAATCGTGCAAGACCGCTCCCCCTCCGCGTACTCCCTGGAGCGCCTGTAGGCTGAGGGTCATCTGGCAGCAACTCATCCGCATCGAAAGTCAGGTCAGCATCCGCCAACTCACGAAATGTGGCGTCGTCCATCTGAAACAGAAAATGTTAATGTTGTTAGCAAATAATTCATAATTACTATTATATATACATATATACATATTATGATTGTATATAAATCCCATGGAATTCTATCAGTGTTCATCTTCATCATCATCTTCATATATGTCAATGTCATCTTCATATTCCTCCTCAACATCATCGATATCCATTCGAGTTACAGTTGCTTCATCTCTTACCATTTCAAATTCATATGTGACATCATTAAAATCATCGTCATCACCGACTCTTAAATGTGGGGTGTCGTCATCGATACTCATGTCTCTTTGCAAAAAAGATTGATTTTGAGTACTCTCTTGAAAAACTTCAATTCTTTTCACATCAGTGAAAGCACATTCACTTTGACTAAACTGATTGTCTCGAATTTTGATTTTTATTACACTCCACCAATCAGTCAAGTCTCTTGATGTAGCACAGTACTTTGTGTAATAAACTTGATGTGCCTGTTGAGCCAATAAGAATAGTTCATTTACTGCGAGAACACTTTTACATTTAATATCGATGATTCCATGAGTCAGATGAACACGCACGCCTCTCTCTGTATCCAACCACCGACATTTGAACATGGTTATGTAATGTTGTCCAAGATAACAGAGTTCAATGATTTCATCAAGTATGCCATAAAAGTCAACTTCATTTTCTCGATGATGAGATCCTCTCAAGCTAACTCCACTGTTCATTGTTTTTTTCAATTCCCAATATGCATGTGTGTGGAATCGAAATCCATTCACCACATATGCATTATAAGTTTTAACAAGTTTGGAAGGTGGGTTACTCAATACACACAGCCATTTGTCAATTTTATCAGCATGTCGAGACACCTAAAAATTTGTGAAATAATAATCAATATAGTAAACTATACATTGAATGAGTTGCTAAAAGATAAAGAATTTATGTTACCAGTTTTTGAAACCACTGAGAGAAATTTTTCAGTCGACATTCTTCGAGAGCAGCTGCTGTAATTTGTGGAATTTGTTTCTTGATATGATTATCATACAACCTATAAAAACCAAAGTTATTTACTGTAACATAAATGATAGAATAAGTGATATAAACACTTACAGTACAACTGATGTCATCTCTTCACAGTTGAGCAGAACATACGTATGAGCTCTCTGATGTTCATCATCTGAAAGCCAGCGTTCATAAACTCCACCAAAACCAAGCTCTGACTGGTTGAAAATAGATAATTGATTGTCGATTTCATCAATATTTCTCTCGTTCCGTCCCAGACGGTTGTGTTTTGAAGGATACTCAGATTCAAAATAATGGGAGCAGAAAAAAGATATTTCCTCTTGCAAATAAGCTTCTGTAATAGATCCTTCAACAGATGCTTTGTTACGTACTTTTCTTTTCAATTTTTGCATGCATCTTTCAAATGGGTACATCCATCGAAACTGTACCGGACCTCCACATTTGGCTTCATATGGAAAATGTAACATCAAATGTTCCATTGAGTCGAAGAAAGATGGCGGAAATATTTTTTCCAGTTTACATATAATTACAACAACATCTTTTTCAAGTTTGCCTAGAGCATCATAATCTGCCGTAGCCGCACAAATTTCCCGAAAAAAAAGAGACATGTCTGTTATGGAATCCCAAATCACAGAATTCAACAGACCTCTTAATCCAATGGGTAGAAGTCTCTCCATTATAACATGACAATCATGACTTTTTAATCCAGTAATATGACCATTCTTTACACATCTACCCAAATTGGAAGCACAGCCATCTGGAAGTCTCAAATCTGCAATCCACTGAAAAAATAATAAACGGTTTTCTGTAGACAATGTATAAGCTGCTTTTGGTTTCAGTAACCTTTCTATTCTGACATTCTCAAATAGTTCCAATTCTGGACGCCTGCAAATTTGGGCAAGATCTAAACGTGCATTTACATTGTCTTTTCTCTTTCCTGGCGTATCCAAAACTGTATGAAACAAATTATCAAAATATTTCTTCTCAATATGCATGACATCTAACATGTGTCGGACCAACAGATCAGACCAATATGGCAAATCCCAAAATATGCTACGTTTAATCCAATTGTGTTCTTTCCCAAAACCAGAAATTTTCTGTTGGTTTATTGTGGGACCAAAAGTGATGGGAGGTAATGAAAATACAACTGATTTTAACTCCGAACCTGATAGCATTTTTGGAGGTCCATCCCTTTCAACTGTTCCTTTTCTGAAATGAGATCTGTTTCTGCGAAAAGGATGATCAGCTGGAAGAAATCTGCGATGACAGTCAAAATAACAAGGTTTCTTTCCATGAATGAGCATAAATTCTTTATTCTCTCCCATACAGTAAGGACATGATTTCTGACCATGTGTACTCCAGCCAGATAACATCCCATAAGCCGGGAAGTCACTTATTGTCCACATCAATGCTGCTCTCAGTATGAAATTCTGTTTCGTTGCAACATCATATGTACTGACACCAGTACTCTACAATAAATTTAATTCATCAATCAATGGATTCAAATAAACATCAATATTTTTCTTCGGATGTCCTGGAATTAGTAAAGTCAAAAAGATATATGGCTCCTTCATCAACATACATGGAGGTAAATTTTACGGAGTTAAAAAAACAGGCCAACATGAATATTGACTACCATAAGATCCAAACAGACAGAAACCATCAGTGGAAAGGCCCAGTCGAACATTTCTAGCTTCTAAAGAAAAGGATGGATGCACTCTATCAAAATGTTTCCATGAATCACCATCGGCTGGATGATTCAAGCTTTTATCGGTTAAAATATTCTCTTTATGCCATGACATCATTATCGCTGTATTCTTAGACATGAATAAACGCTGAAGTCTGGATGTAAGCGGAAAATATCTCAACTGTTTTACAGGAATCAAACCAGACTTCCCGTGTTGTCCTTCTTTATATCTCAGTTGCCCACATGTGGGACAACTATCCAACGACTCATTTTCCCCAGAATATAAAATGAAGTCATTTGAACATGCATGAATCTTCTGAAAAGTAAGTCCCAAATTTTGAACCAGCCTCTTACTCTCATAGTAATTTGCAGGTAAAACATTTCCTTCGGGTAACAGTGTTTTCAGCAAAGAAAATATCTGGTCAAAACAAGTGTTTGACATTCCGTTATCTGATTTGATAGCCATAAATTTTGCAACTGCTTCTAACTTTCTCATCTTTCATCCAGGATATAATGTATCCTCAGCAGACTTCAACAACTCATAAAATTCAGACGGTGCCAACTCAGGATTTGAAGCTATATCTGCCGGAGTTTCTGTATGTTGAACAGATGAACCTGCAACATCATGTACTAAATCTTGAAACCGGGATGGATCCAGAATCAAGTTGGTATCACCTGCTCTGGAACTGCGTTCACCGTGTTGATACCAAAAAACATAATCCGATTGAAAACCAAAACGCAAGAGATGTTCTCCCACTTTATCAAATGTGTCAAACGTTCTCAATGCACATTTTCTGCAAGGACATTTTATTTTGCCTTCTGAAACAAATTCTGGATTTGATGCCGCAAATGATAAAAAAGTCTCCACACCCTCTACATATACTGGATTTAAACCAGAACCGTTTGGATTTCTACGTTGATTTATCAATATGCGGTCACCTAATAATGATTGTTGACGACCTCGTTGTTCCAAATTTCTCTATAAAATATAAAATCATTACTGGTTTTGAATAATTTGTTAGAAAAAACACTCAAGCTAGGATAATTATAGAGTTTAGATCATACACAACAGACGCAAACTTTTTATTGAGATAAACCAAAAAATTGACCCTTTAAGAATTAATTATTGGTAATTATTGGTAATTATTGGTAATTATTGGTAATTATTACTAATTATTGGTAATTATTGGTAATTATTGGTAATTATTACTAAGTATTGTTAATTATTACTAATTATTGTTAATTATTACGAATTATTGGTAATTATTACTAATTATTGGTAATTATTACTAATTATTGGTAATTATTACTAATTATTGGTAATTATTCCTAATTATTGGTAATTATTGGTAATTATTGGTAATTATTGGTAATTATTACTAATTATTGGTAATTATTACTAATTATTGGTAATTATTCCTAATTATTGATAATTATTGGTAATTATTGGTAATTATTGGTAATTATTGGTAATTATTGGTAATTATTACTAATTATTGGTAATTGTTACTAATTATTGGTAATTATTACTAATTATTCCTAATTATTACTAATTATTCCTAAGTATTACTAATTATTGGTCATTAATCCTAATTATTACTAATTATTCCTAATTATTACTAATTATTGGTAATTAATAATAATTATTACTAATTATTACTAATTATTACTAATTATTGGTAATTAATACTAATTATTACTAATTATTCCTAATTATTACTAATTATTGGTAATTAATACTAATTATTACTAATTATTACTAATTATTACTAATTATTGGTAATTAATACTAATTATTACTAATTATTGGTAATTATTACTAATTATTGGTAATTATTGATAATTATTACTAATTATTTGTAATTATTATGAATTATTAATAATTATTAATAATTATTACTAATTATTGGTAATTATTCCTAATTATTACTAATTATTACTAATTATTACTAATTATTATTAATTATTACCAATTATTGGTAATTATTGGTAATTATTGGTAATTATTGGTAATTATTGGTAATTATTACTAATTATTGGTAATTATTGGTAATTATTGGTAATTATTACTAAGTATTGTTAATTATTACTAATTATTGTTAATTATTACGAATTATTGGTAATTATTACTAATTATTGGTAATTATTACTAATTATTGGTAATTATTACTAATTATTGGTAATTATTCCTAATTATTGGTATTTATTTGTAATTATTGGTAATTATTACTAATTATTGGTAATTATTCCTAATTATTGGTAATTATTGGAAATTATTGGTAATTATTGGTAATTATAGGTAATTATTACTAATTATTGGTAATTATTACTAATTATTGGTAATTATTACTAATTATTCCTAATTATTCCTAATTATTCCTAATTATTACTAATTATTGGTAATTAATCCTAATTATTACTAATTATTCCTAATTATTACTAATTATTGGTAATTAATAATAATTATTACTAATTAATACTAATTATTACTAATTATTGGTAATTAATACTAATTATTACTAATTATTCCTAATTATTACTAATTATTGGTAATTAATACTAATTATTACTAATTATTACTAATTATTACTAATTATTGGTAATTAATACTAATTATTACTAATTATTGGTAATTATTACTAATTATTGGTAATTATTACTAATTATTGGTAATTATTGATAATTATTACTAATTATTTGTAATTATTATGAATTATGAATAATTATTAATAATTATTACTAATTATTGGTAATTATTCCTAATTATTCCTAATTATTACTAATTATTACCAATTATTATTAATTATTACCAATTATTGGTAATTATTGGTAATTATTACCAATTATTGGTAATTATTACCAATTATTGGTAATTATTGGTAATTATTACTAATTATTGGTAATTATTACTAATTATTGGTAATTATTGGTAATTATTGGTAAGTATTGGTAATTATTACTAATTATTGGTAATTATTACTAATTATTACTAATTATTACTAATTATTGGTAAATATTACTAATTATTACTAATTATTGGTAATTATTACTAATTATTACTAATTATTGGTAATTATTACCAATTATTGGTAATTATTACCAATTATTGGTAATTAATACCAATTATTGGTAATTAATACCAATTATTGGTAATTATTGGTAATTATTACTAATTATTGGTAATTATTGGTAATTATTGGTAAGTATTGTTAATTATTGGTAAGTATTGTTAATTATTACTAATTATTGGTAAGTATTACTAATTATTGGTAATTAATACTAATTATTGGTAATTAATACTAATTATTGGTAATTAATACTAATTATTGGTAATTAATAATAATTATTACTAATTATTGGTAATTAATACTAATTATTACTAATTATTGGTAATTATTACTAATTATTGGTAATTATTACTAATTATTGTAAATTAATACTAATTATTGGTAATTAATACTAATTATTCCTAATTATTACTAATTATTACTAATTATTACTAATTATTGTGAATTATTGTTAATTATTACTAATTATTAGTAATTATTACTAATTATTGATAATTATTACTAATTATTACTAATTATTATTAATTATTACTAATTATTAGTAATTATTACTAATTATTAGTATAATAATTATTACTAATTATTAATATTTATTACTAATTATTACTAATTATTACCAATTATTGGTAATTATTGGCAATTATTACTAATTATTGGTAATTATTACTAATTATTGGCAATTATTGGCAATTATTGGTAAGTATTGTTAATTATTACTAATTATTGGTAATTATTGGTAATTATTACTAATTATTGGTAATTATTACTAATTATTGTTAATTTTTACTAATTATTACTAATTATTGGTAATTATTACTAATTATTACTAATTATTGGTAATTATTACTAATTATTGGTAATTAATACTAATTATTGGTAATTAATACTAATTATAGGTAATTATTACTAATTATAGGTAATTAATACTAATTATTGGTAATTAATACTAATTATTGGTAATTATTACTAATTATTGGTAATTATTACTAATTATTGGTAATTATTACTAATTATTGGTAATTATTCCTAATTTTTCCTAATTTTTCCTAATTTTTCCTAATTATTCCTAATTATTACTAATTATTCATAATTATAACTAATTATTACTAATTATTCCTAATTATTACTAATTATTACTAATTATTGGTATTTATTACTAATTATTGGTAATTATTGGTATTTATTGGTAATTATTGGTAATTATTGGTAATTATTGGTAATTATTGGTAATTATTGGTAATTATTCCTAATTATTCCTAATTATTCCTAATTATTCCTAATTATTTCTAATTATTACTAATTATTCCTAATTATTGCTAATTATTGCTAATTATTGCTAATTATTACTAATTATTACTAATTATTCCTAATTATTCCTAATTATTCCTAATTATTACTAATTATTACTAATTATTCCTAATTATTCCTAATTATTGGTAATTATTGGTAATTATTGGTAATTATTGGTAATTATTGGTAATTATTGGTAATTATTACTAATTATTACTAATTATTGTTAATTATTGGTAATTATTCCAAATTATTGGTAAGTATTACTAATTATTGGTAAGTGTTACTACTTATTGGTAATTATTACTACTTATTGGTAATTATTACTAATTATTGGTAATTATTACTAATAATTGGTAATTATTACTAATTATTGGTAATTATTACTAATTATTAGTAATTATTGGTAATTATTACTAATTATTACTAATTATTCTTAATTATTGATAATTATTGATAATTGTTCCTAATTATTAGTAATTAAATGAATAATTATCAATAATTAGGAATAATTACCAATAATTACAAATAATAACATTATTAATATATTTTATTATTAATATTAAAATAATATAATTTTCTAATTTATATACAATTCTCCTTTCATCTGTGCGTTTTCTATCTCCACATACAAATAATACATGTGAAGACAGCAAACACACAGATGAAAAGAGAATTGTATATATATAAAAAATTACATTATTTTAATATTAATAATAAAATAGACTAATAATGTAATAATGTTATTATCCCTAATTATTGGTATTTATTACTAATTATTAATATTTATTCTTAATTATTAAAAATTATTACTAATTATTCCTAATTACCATTAACTATGAACAATACTAATAATTTAAATTTATTAAGTAATAAAACAATATAAACATAATTAAATTACAACTAATTAAGAATAATTGAAACTAATAAAAAATTAAAAATAAATATTAAATTAAATTGAACATAAATACCTTGAAAATTGATCTGCTCTGATCGTTCTTCAAAACTTTAATATCAGCTCCGGAGAAAAAAACTAAACTGAAGAAAAACCGAACTTTAGAAATATAACTTTAAGAGAAGAAGAAGATGGAATTTGAGAATGTTTTGAAAAAAACGGATGAGGGTATTTATAGGTTAGATTATTTGCGACGGGTCCATTTGCGACGGGATTCCCGTTGCAAATACTACTATTTGCGACGGGTCCCGTCGCAAATACCTTAGCCGACATTTATTACGGTCAACGGGTAAATAGTTATTTGCGACGGGACCCGTCGCAAATAACCACCTGCCGACATACTATTTGCGACGGGGGAATATTCCCGTCGCAAATACTTTTTACCGCCGCCGGTTTTTTGCGACGGGAATATACCCCCGTCGCAAATAAGTTTCCCGCGATTTGGCGCGCAAACCGCGCCAGTCCTTTTGCGACGGGGAAAGCTGTCCCGTCGCAAAAGGATACTTATTTGCGACGGGTAAATAACCCCGTCGCAAATAATTTTTTAACAGGACTATTTGCGACGGGATCTATTCCCGTCACAAATAACCCGTCACAAATGCTCATTTTTCCCGTAGTGATTTTCCTTCAAACTGCACCAAAATGTTTTAATGCTAAAATTTATTAAATACTCTTTTACATGTCGTCACTTATATTTGACAACATTTAACATGATATATGCTTATTTTATATTATGAATGTCTATGTATATTTTAAATTTCTTTCTTTCATGGACACTTGTATGATACACCCATTCATTATGCTTTATGACATGACTATGATACTCATTTCTTTCCATGGGTACCCTTATGTTTACCTATAGTTAATTATGTATGATTCATTATGTAATATGGGCATGTCTACATAGCTCTCCAATGCATTGGGTAAAGTTCAGTCTCATGAGAGGTTATGTGCAACGGTCTAGGCGGTTATCCCTGACTCGTGCTACCATATGAAATGGTCTTGGTGGTTAATGTAATGATCCATAAATTTCCATGTAATTTTTTTAAATTATATGAATTATTTCGAAACCAGGAACTGAGATAACACATGATTTTGAGGCCCAGGGTTCCAGTAATAATTGTTTGAACATGTTTTTTTAAAATAGCACACATGCGTGATTTTGGTAACTTCTAAACCGGTACCTAGATTAAAAATATGAGGGCATAGTTGCTTCTAGAATGATGAATTTTTATTAAGAAGGAACTAACCATGACTTGTGAGGGTCAAGGGTAAAAGTTAATTTTTGGGAATTAAAAATAAAATAAAATAAAATAAAGAAATTTTATTTTATTCAAAATGTCTCACTGCAACGTAACGACATGTTAGCAGTTTCATAAATAAAACAGCGTAACGACGCTGCTAATCAGCATAACTGAAATGATTAAATGTATTTCATTCATTTAATGAATTTATAGGGATATAGAATCATGGGAGGATCCTAGAGTTTGCTCTGAATATTTGAAGGAATTTTGTTGGTGAACGACGGATCACCAATAATAATGAACGCCCCCACCTCTGTAGAAACCGAGTGTGCAGCGGAAGCCCAAAACAAGTGGGATTTTAAAATTTTTACACGGACGGTCGAAGTAAACTTATCGATGTCTGTAGAGACCCGAAGTTGACGTACATGGATATTACATTACACTTGCGGAATACTTAGTACATAACAAAAACACACACACAAGGATCGTAATAGTTTAGTGTCTTTGGAAACTCGGAACGTAATCTTCTAATCATGGTGAAAGATCTTCAATATCTCCCATAAAGATCTTCCCTTTTTTTTACCTAAAACCTTTCTTTATATCCTGGGGAAATGAAAACATAAAAGGGTGAGCTCAAATGCTCAGTAAGGGTATACAAAAGAAAAATCAATCACATCATATTCATAAGAACATAACTTTTGGAAATCTTAACCTGCAAAAGAGAGCATAACTTCATAACATGGGATAAATCATGGCAGTGGAATGTAATCACAATAATCATAACTTAAAACATGAAACTTTGTGGCATTCACACATAATCATAGAGAATCATTTCTTGTTAGTCAAGAGTCATTGCCAAGACTATCTTAGTGGACAAAGTCCCTTTCTGAATCGAGTAACCCTCGTTTCAGTCCCGTTTCACTGAACCGGTATGACCTACCATTCCAGCCAAGTCTATCTCATGAGATATGAAATCTTTACCCAATGCATTGGAGGGAGATATAGGTCCCACCCATCTTATAATGAATCCTTTCTTATGTGTGGCACATAATCATAAACCATACATCATAGCGTAACCCATGTAATAAAAATGGGATTCTTAAACAACATGACATCATAAAACAATTCATATAAGATAAAGGAATTCATAAAAAATATTCCATCACAACATGATCAAATCAATGTAATAATATGGATAAAAACAGAACCCTTTATTATCTTAGATGGAAAATAATTTTGATAAAACACTTGAACTCCATTCTTGAGGAAAATATACTTTCTTCTTCAAAAACATTTTTCCTTTCTTAACATGTCATATGAATTTAAAATAAAAGAAGTTTATTAAAAATAAACTTGAAAACTTGTAAAGGAATCTTCTTGGAAATAATGTTTTAAAAATCCATTCATGCCGTATAAGTTAAAAATAACATTCTCCTCGTACTTTTGTCGGAAAAGTCAAAAAGTACCTTATATGGTAACCAAAGGAAAGATTCCATTCATACAATGTGGTAAAAAGTAAATAAAGGGTAAAAATGCCTTTAAACATCCATGGAATAATGGTAAACATTTTATGCAATCATTTTTAGAAATCATGGTCATGGATGATAAACATAACCCCAGTAAATACTTACGTATAAGCAATCTCAGATAAAAATGAGATTGAAACTTTATCCCTTACCTTAGGTCCGATTTGCTTCGTAAGTGTCCGAACCTCCTGTATAATGATTTAAATAATGTCATTGACTTATTACAAAATCATATTCATTGTTATTATATCATATATGGTTCACTTATGACTTTATATTGCCCGTTCTTTTGTAAATTCATGTTAAAGTAGCATTTTGGGTAAAATCATCTCATTTGTCGTTCGTGTTTTAACTTGTAATTATTCATATGATTACTTAGATAATGATTACTTAATTCCAGAATATAAAACATGATTTATATATAATATATATTAATAATATATATATATATATATATATATATAATATCAGTAAATTAAAAGAAATACACCGTTCATGGAGACGGTAGACCGTTCGTACGCATGAACGCTGTTTTCGTTTCCTTATTGAGTTGAATGGAATTAAGTAGATGACATATATATATATAAACATAAATCCAGTAGCTTTATAATGTCATATATTTCATTATTATTTATTATATATACTTTATAATCATTCTTAAATGGTTAACATGGAGAATGAATCTCATCGCGTCGTGGAGACGGTAGTCCGTACGTACGCACGAGCGATGATATCATTTCCATAATTATTGAATTGAATTGGAGTGGATGATACAATATATCAGAATCATTATTATGTTATAATAACTATGTATAGTTATTCTTTACACCATAATACCCATCCATGTAAGGTGTTGGTGGAAAAGCAGATTACACCACGGCGTGGAGACGGTATTCCGTACGTACGCACGCGCGGTGATTTCCTTTTTCCGTAGGATGTATAGAAGGTTAATTAGAGTTGTTTCATATTTATAATAACATATCATTATATGAGTGATACTGATGTTATTACTTCATAATGAAACAACCTTAGAAGAAGAAGTGGAAGAAGAAATAAAGGTGAAAGAATTGGTAACGGAAATTACCTCTTCTTTGAAACGCCTCTTTGAATCCTCCACTTAGGGAACTATGATTGGTCTTTGAAGAAGACCAGGACCTCTAGGATTATTCTAGGGAAGTGGAGAAGGTATTTTGGCAGGGGTTGGCCGAGCTTGAGTGCTCAAATTGGTGTGAGGAGGAGGGGGAGGAGGTGTCCTTTTATAAGGGAGGAGAGGGGCACCTTAGGAATATCTCAAAATATTATTTTATATTAAAGTCAAAATCGGTTTATAATGGTTCCAAAGGGTCTTATTTCGAAGCTAAAGTGGGGATGGGTCGAAAGCCTATCATATAATAGGATTTAGACAAGTTTAGGGTATTATTTTAACCTTATCAATTAGATTTAACTCTAAGTTAAATAATTTAACTTTTACCGTGTCTTTTTGTTTTCTTTCAATATATGGTTAATACACTTACTATAACATGCCAAACGAACCCCAAATTGTATATTATTAATACATATATCCTAATCTAAGTCATTTGGCCGAACCTTAGATTTTTAGGAATAAAATAACAATTAATAATATAATATTTTATTTAAAAACTATTTTGTGTCAATTTTGACACTATTTGATATATGATTTTTGTGAAAGTCATAACAGAATTATATGTTCGAACCAAGTTAATTAAATCAACACTAATATATCATAGTAACCTAGAAAATTAGTGTAATTCATAAAAAGTATCAAATTACATTTATTTTGGTGTTTATAACATCAATTATGTCAATATTTCATTAATAAGATAATTACTGCATCATCATTGTGTCATAAATAAATTAAATTATTTAATGTCTAAAAATTACAAATAAAATACCATTATGTAGTAAATATTTGTATCTTTCTAATGAATATTTATAGTCGAATTTATCTTATGTATAACCCCATATTAAAAATGTTTTAGTAAATAAACTTTGATTTTAACTCTTTTAACCCTTCTTTAAATAAATTAATAATAAATGCCCTAATCTAATCCAAGTGGGCCCAAATGGTCATATTATATTCATAAGGTTGTTTTTGGTCGAATTACACTTATCCAATAGAATTAGGACATGTGTTAGGGTAATAGTAATATCATATTTACCCTTAGTTACCCTATTTACTATTAACCGCGGTAAAAAAAAGTAAAAAGTTACTATTCACCAAAAATTATTTTCATCTCATTGAACCAAATTTTAGTCCTTGATATTAACCGTGTCTCTCGGATTTTCAAAATTCCATTCACAGAAGCGGTAAAATTAAGTTTTATGAAAAATTCAGTTTTTTAACTACCACTTAGTAGTTTCACTATTCATCAAAAATTGATGTTTTTCAGAACAATGCCAAAATTTCATCCTAAGCTATATTTCATATTCTGAATTCAAAAATGAAGTATATTTTACCAAATCCATAACATAGAAGTTTCATTAATTAATTTTATAATTAAATCCCGCTGTTAAAACAAATAGCGTGTATTTAAGAGATAATAAATATCAAAAGATTGGAACTTGTTTATAAGTGGTTTAAATGCGAAATTACATCCAATGACCATTATTGAATTAAATTGTAAAAATATATTCTAAATATACTTTAAAACCACTAAAATTAATAATTTATCACTATTAATTATTTCGATTGAAAAAGTTGTTTTTAATTAAAATTTAGTAATTTTCACTATTCATCAGAATATGAAAGTTATCCGAAAAGTACCAAAATTTCACCCTAAGCTAATTTCGATATTCCGAATCCAAAAATGAAGTCCATTTTGAAAAATAGAATTTACAAAATTTCAAAAAGTGGTTATTACTATTCATAACAGTTAGTTTTAATAATATTTTAATAGCATATCGTTGTTTAGTAAAACTCGGTATTGCGTACTACACACGCTATCAAGGAAGGTCGTGATTGCGTGTAATGAAAGGCAAGTCAAGGATGCGTGTTGTGCAATCTCCTTTTGGTGTAGCGTACAACACAAGACATTAATAATATTAAAAATAATATTTTTCATAAAATCTCGGGCTGTTACATTCTACCCCCCTTAAAATGAATTTCGCCCTCGAAATTCGTCGGGGTTATAAATGGTTTACTATTCGAATGTTTCTTTAATAGAAACCCACATTGTAAAAAAGAATACCAAAACTTGGCTTTAAAAACTAAAGTATGAAATGTAACGATTACCCAAATAAACTAATCACTGGGTTTCCACATAGGTGAAAATATGGATATGGAAGAGAAATCTAACCATCATGTTCTGATGGAGAGTGGTAGAGAACATGGCTATGGAAAAGCCAGTAATCACAAATCTATAGATTTGTGATGATATAAGGTACCAACTGATTCATCAGGTATAAGATCACTAGGACAACATTTTTGGTTTTCAAGATCATTTCCCTAAAGTTGAAGAATTTGAATTAGAATAAATACTTACTTTATTTTGGTACAATCTCACTGTTGTTCGTGCCTTGAACAATTTCCACTTCATCTCTTAAATAAATGAAGTTGAATTTGTTATTTGTGAAGTGTTAGCAGATCATGTGATAGAATGACGGGTCATTCCATCTGTCTCAAACAAAAGGTTAGCAAAAATTATATACATAAGTCGATCTATAGTGAGATTAATCATATATGGTTCCTAAAATGGACTTATACTTCATATATCATACTACTTAATATAATAAAACTAGTTTCTACTAAACAGAGACTTCCTGTAGGCCAGTGGTAGGTGATAAAGGCCAGTCGCACTTCGGTTGTGAGTTCGATTCCCACAGCCTTGTCCGACGCGATGGGTTGTCGCCCGTCCTGCAGGTTGTCCTTTTTCTAAAGCTATTTTACTATAACATCCCATCAATAATACTAACTTATGTCCAACATAAACCATTCTAATCTTTAGGATTATCCATAATACTGTCGTCCACTCTCAGATATTTAATACCATCATTGATCCCCATATATCATAAGATATATCTTATTGGTCACATTCCAAACATTCAAAGGCCTTAATCTTGTACTCTCTTGAATACCCATTGAACCATAGTGAAAACTTGAATGCAGTTAAAAGTTAACACTTTCCATATACCAAAATCCTCAAAATTCTATATACTCAAACCATGATATCACTTAGTCCTTATATCAATCATGAGCTCATGAATACTGTTAAACATTTCATTTTCTCATTTTCCCTTCATTATGTGCATATCATCTTATTTCCGAAAATATCTCAATCACTTTGAATACCACATTAGAACAATACATAGATATTCCAATACTCCATGATACAACATTATTTTGGAATCCCATTACATAAACACTTAATCATTCCACCACATCGTTGTCATATTCAACATCGCCAATTGTGATCGCATGTGACTTCCCTTTGTCCTTTGCCTTAATTTGTTGCTCATGTCGATCATCACTAACCCTTGGATTAGGGCATTTATTGGCATAATGTCCCATCTCCTTGCACTTGAAGCATTGAAGTGTTGTTGGTGTATTCTCTGCAGTGTTTTCTTTATTCACATCATTAAAAACCCTTTTTCCATTACCTCGACACTCAGCTGCTCAATGACCTTCATTTCCACACTTAAAACATTTTCTATTCCCTTTAAGACAATCTCCACCATGCTTCTTTCCACACTTTGAGCATAAGGAAACATTCATCTTCTTTTCACCATTATTCTGAGAATTCTCCTTGAACTCCATCTTTCGTTTCTTGTCAAAACCATGAGATGGATATGTAACACCAACTTCCATTTCTACCTTGATAGCACAACACACAATTTCTTCATAGCTACTGAAGTCTCTTATAGCTAATGCCCTTCAAAGACTTGGTTTTAAGCCACTGAAAAATCGATCAACTTTACTTTCAGGTTGGATGATAATGCCAGATGCATACCTTGCAAGTCTTGTAAAATTTGCTTCGTATATACCAACAGATTCATCATCCTTTTGATTTAGTTCAAGAAACTCCTTTTCCATCTTTGTTCGAAGAATACGAGGGAAGTACTTACTGAAAAACAAGTTCTTGAACTCATCCCATTCCATGGACTCAATTTCATCTCTTGGCCTCATATTCTTGATAAGATTCCACCATTGATCAGCTTCACCTTCCAAACGATATAATGCTAAGATGACTTTATCATGTTCAGAACATTGAAGAACTGAAAATATCTTTTCAGTGGTACTGATCCATTGTTCAGAAACAAGTGGATCAGAAGACCCATTGAAAGAAGGTGGACGTTGCCTCATGAAGGACTCAATAGAATATTGTTCCCTTCTCTGTTCATTTGGAAGTCCAGAATGATTCATAGCTTGTGTAAGTATAGAAATAAGATTTTGAACTCTATCTCCCATAACATTTGTTTGTTCAGGAGGGCAATCATTGCATTTTCCATTTCATTGATCAACACGGTTCCTTCGGGTTCCAGCCATCGTCTAAAACCCAAAAAGAATAGCGTGAGAGGCAAAAATCATGCTAGGGAAAACAACATTGTAAAGGGGGAGTATCCTCAATATCTAACTTCTTAGGTTAAATTCTAATATCGTTACCGTAGTAATAGGACTGTATCCTATACATATACTTATCCTTAGGGACATCCCTAGACAAACCTTATAAATATCTCTAGGGATTTCACTAAAGTTCTCGCATCCTAGTTTCCAAAGGTTGACTAAACCTTTGCTCTGATACCAACTGTAGAGACCCGAAGCTTGACGTACATGGATATTACATTACACTTGCGGAATACTTAGTACATAACAAAAACACACACACAAGGATCATAATAGTTTAGTGTCTTTGGAAACTCGGAACGTAATCTTCTAATCATGGTAAAAGATCTTCAATATCTCCCATAAAGATCTTCCCTTTTTTTACCTAAAACCTTTATTTATATCCTGGGGAAATGAAAACATAAAAGGGTGAGCTCAAATGCTCAGTAAGGGTATACAAAAGAAAAATCAATCACATCATATTAATAAGAACATAACTTTTGGAAATCTTAACCTGCAAAAGAGAGCATAATTTCATAACATGGGATAAATCATGGCAGTGGAATGTAATCACAATAATCATAACTTAAAACATGAAACCTTGTGGCATTCACACATAATCATAGAGAATCATTTCTTGTTAGTCAAGACTCATTGCCAAGACTATCTTAGTGGACAAAGTCCCTTTCTGAATCGAGTAACCCTCGTTTCAGTCCTATTTCACTGAACCGGTATGACCTACCATTCCAGCCATGTCTATCTCATGAGATATGAAATCTTTACCCAATGCATTGGAGGGAGATATAGGTCCCACCCATCTTATAATGAATCCTTTCTTATGTGTGCCACATAATCATAAACCATACATCATAGCGTAACCCATGTAATAAAAATGGGATTCTTAAACAACATGACATCATAAAACAATTCATATAAGATAAAGGAATTCATAAAAAATATTCCACCACAACATGATCAAATCAATGTAATAATATGTATAAAAATAGAACCCTTTATTATCTTAGATGGAAAATAATTTTGATAAAACACTTAAACTCCATTCTTGAGGAAAATATACTTTCTTCTTCAAAAACATTTTTCCTTTCTTAACATGTCATATGACTTTAAAATAAAAGAAGTTTATTAAAAATAAACTTGAAAAATTTTAAAGGAATATTCTTGGAAATAATGTTTTAAAAATCCATTCATGCTGTATAAGTTAAAAATAACATTCTCCTCGTACTTTTGTCGGAAAAGTCAAAAAGTACCTTATATGGTAACCAAAGGAAAGATTCCATTCATACAATGTGGTAAAAAGTAAATAAAGGGTAAAAATGCCTTTAAAAATCCATGGAAGAATGGTAAACATTTTATGAAATCATTTTTAGAAATCATGGTCATGGATGATAAACATAACCCTAGTAAATACTTACGTATAAGCAATCTCAGATAAAAATGAGATTGAAACTTTATCCCTTACCTTAGGTCCGATTTGCTTCGTAAGTGTCCGAAACTCCTGTATAATGATTTAAATAATGTCATTGACTTATTACAGAATCATATTCATTGTTATTATATCATATATGGTTCACTTATGACTTTATATTACCCGTTCTTTTGTAAATTCATGTTAAAGTAGCGTTTTGGGTAAAATCATCTCATTTGTCGTTCGTGTTTTAACTTGTAATTATTCATATGATTACTTAGATAATGATTAATTAATTCCAGAATATAAAACATGATTTATATATAATATATATTAATAATATATATATATATATATAATATATCAGTAAATGAAAAGAAATACACCGTTCATGGAGACGGTAGACCGTTCGTACGCATGAACGCTGTTTTCGTTTCCTTATTGAGTTGAATGGAATTAAGTAGATGACATATATATATATAAACATAAATCCAGTAGCTTTATAATTTCATATATTTCATTATTATTTCTTATATATACTTTATAATCATTCTTAAATGGTTAACATGGAGAATGAATCTCATCGTGTCGTGGAGACGGTAGTCCGTACATACGCACGAGCGATGATATCATTTCCATAATTATTGAATTGAATTGGAGTGGATGATACAATATATCAGAATCATTATTATGTTATAATAACTATGTATAGTTATTCTTTACACCATAATACCCATCCATGTAAGGTGTTGGTGGAAAAGCAGATTACACCACGGCGTGGAGACGGTATTCCGTACGTACGCACGCGCGGTGATTTCCTTTTTCCGTAGGATGGATAGAAGGTTAATTAGAGTTGTTTCATATTTATAATAACATATCAGTATATGAGTGATACTGATGTTATTACTTCATAATGAAACAACCTTAGAAGAATAAGTGGAAGAAGAAATAAAGGTGAAAGAATTGGTAACGGAAATTACCTCTTCTTTGAAACGCCTCTTTGAATACTCCACTTAGGGAACTATGATTGGTCTTTGAAGAAGACCAGGACCTCTAGGATTATTCTAGGGAAGTGGAGAAGGGATTTTGGCCGGGGTTGGCCGAGCTTGAGTGCTCAAATTGGTGTGAGGAGGAGGGGGAGGAGGTGTCCTTTTATAAGGGAGGAGAGGGGCACCTTAGGAATATCTCAAAATATTATTTTATATTAAAGTCAAAATCGGTTTATAATGGTTCCAAAGGGTCTTATTTCGAAGCTAAAGTGGGGATGGGTCGCAATCCTATCATCCAATAGGATTTAGACAATTTTAGGGTATTATTTTAACCTTATCAATTAGATTTAACTCTAAGTTAAATAATTTAACTTTTACCGTGTCTTTTTGTTTTCTTTCACTATATGGTTAATACACTTACTATAACATGCCAAACGAACCCCAAATTTTATATTATTAATACATATATCCTAATCTAAGTCATTTGGCCGAACCTTAGATTTTTAGGAATAAAATAACAATTAATAATATAATATTTGATTTAAAAACTATTTTGTGTCAATTTTGACACTATTTGATATATGATTTTTGTGAAAGTCATAACAGAATTATATGTTCGAACCAAGTTAATTAAATCAACAATAATATATCATAGTAACCTAGAAAATTAGTGGAATTCATAAAAAGTCTCAAATTACATTTATTTTGGTGTTTATAACATCAATTATGTCAATATTTCATTAATAAGATAATTACTGCATCATCATTGTATCATAAATAAATTAAATTATTTAATGTCTAAAAATTACAAATAAAATACTATTATGTAGGAAATCTTTTTATATTTCTAATGAATATTTATAGTCTAATTTATCTTATGTATAACCCCATATTAAAAATGTTTTAGTAAATAAACTTTTATTTTAACTCTTTTAACCCTTCTTTAAATAAATTAATAATAAATGTCCTAATCTAATCCAAGTGGGCCTAAATGATCATATTATATTCATAAGGTTGTTTTTGGTCGAATTAAACTTATCCAATAGAATTAGGACATGTGTTAGGGTAATAGTAATATCATATTTACCCTTAGTTACCCTATTTACTATTAACCGCGGTAAAAAAAAGTAAAAAGTTACTATTCACAAAAAA
Source organism: Viscum album (assembly GCA_963277665.1). Classification (NCBI taxonomy): domain Eukaryota; kingdom Viridiplantae; phylum Streptophyta; class Magnoliopsida; order Santalales; family Viscaceae; genus Viscum; species Viscum album. Next base: position 183,942,990 of record OY728143.1, read on the forward strand.
TTATTTTCATCTCATTGAACCACATTTTAGTCCTTAATATTAACCGTGTCTCTCGGATTTTTGAAATTCCATTCACAGAAGCGGTAAAATTAAGTTTTATGAAAAATTCAGTTTTTTAACTACCACTTAGTAGTTTCACTATTCATCAAAAATTGATGTTTTTCAGAACAATGCCAAAATTTCATCCTAAGCTATATTTCATATTCCGAATTCAAAAATGAAGTCTATTTTGCCAAATTCATAACATAGAAGTTGCATTAATTAATTTTATAATTAAATCCCGCTGTTAAAACAAATAGCGTGTTTTTAAGAGATAATAAATATCAAAAAATTGAAACTTGTTTATAAGTGGTTTAAATGTGAAATTACATCCAATGACCATTATTGTATTAAATTGTAAAAATATATTCTAAATATACTTTAAAACCACTAAAATTAATAATTTATCACTAGTAATTATTTCGATTGAAAAAGTTGTTTTTAATTAAAATTTAGTAATTTTCACTATTCATCAGAATATGAAAGTTATCCGAAAAGTACCAAAATTTCACCCTAAGCTAATTTCGATATTCTGAATCCAAAAATGAAGTCCATTTTGAAAAATAGAATTTACAAAATTTCAAAAAGTGGTTATTACTATTCATAACGGTTAGTTTTAATAATATTTTAATAGCATATCGTTATTTAGTAAAACTCGGTATTGCATACTACACACGCTATCAAAGAAGGTCGTGATTGCGTGTAATGAAAGGCAAGTCAAGGATGCGTGTTGTGAAAGATCCTTTTGGTGTAGCATACAACACAAGACATTAATAATATTAAAAAGAATATTTTTCATAAAATCTCGGGCTGTTACAATGTCAGTGAATAGCAGCCCAGTTTTAGCCTAGGACCACACATGAAGAGTTTTAAGCACAAAATATAAACCTTAAAATGCCTAGTTTAAATCCGAAGTCGCAAACACCGTCTGCTCGTCATTGGCGATCACTTCTAGAAGAATCTGACATCAAACTACTCTAGATTTTCCACATATGCTTCAATAAATCTGTGGAGGTGTCGTTCGTCGTAATCTGGGTGCTAGTGTAGAATTCCGATGACGGCTTTGATGCTCCAACGATCACAGCATCGCTTCGCTAGTGATTCCTTAGGGAGATCTCAATCCAAGCTTCTTGGATCTAGAGAATCTCTCTCTAGATCATGGGAGAGAGGAGAGGAGAGAGAATCCCCAAGAATAGTACTTGGAAAGAGCTCCTCCACTTATATTTATAGTGTTTAATTAAAATACCTGGTATAGCCTTGTCGACCCCAAGTACATAACGCACTATCAACGACATTTTATGACTACTAAACTGTGTCATAAAAATTATCATTTTCTTGTAATATATTAAATATATTACATGAAAATAATTGAGTCCAAAACATGACTCGTCGTTCCCATAAAAATTAATTGAACCTTGAATATTTTTAATATTCATCAATTAATATTTTTCATGTATTTACATAAAATCATAAATAAATTTAATAAATAAATTCAATTTTCATTATTCTAAACTTGAATAATATGAATTTATTTTTTACATTGGAGATCGTTTATCCTTAGAAAAATCCCAAACCCTAGTGGTGGGCCCACCATGTCCAAATCTCCTATTTAACCGAATAGGGAAGATTCTAGAATACTCTATTGTGTGTGATCTTCTAGGCCCTTATCTTGATAGTAGTGAATAGTATTCACAGAGCAAGAGTGGGATCTAACAACCCATCATATCCCCTAAAGAGATAAGGATTATCAAAGTAGCGACAACCAACCTACAAACATGTACTGTGTAATATAATCTATTTGTATGTAATATCTCATAAAGCAGGATGCACTCACGTGTCATCACCCTTTTCTTGCTTTATTATTTATTGATTTAACTAGAAGGATTTACCCTTGACTTCCATGTCCATGGTCTTATAAAGGTACTACCATCCTTATAAACATGTCCTGAGATATATTACTCCCCTAAGCTAGAAGCGACAAATCCTTTCTTAACCATTCAACCAATTTCATTCCACCAATGACACACCCAACATAAACTACCTCACCATGAATTTATTTCCATGGTTTTATTCTTGCATCAAAGCATGAAATCAAATGACATACTTTGTTAATGATCTCAATTCAGGAGACCTTTACACATGATCATAGATAGGAACATCCAATGAAACCCAAAACATGTGGTGTTCCTATTGGCAGGATAGTCCTCATGATCTCACTACTAGAGACCACCAAGTGAAAACTTCATGAGAAGATGTCTCAATTCTTATGATCCCCCAACACCTGATATCCAAACATCTACTGTGTCTAATCAGTAAGGTGTATCTAGACCATAGAACATATATTTAATATTAATTTCATAGTATCTTAAGGTTCTCATTATAGCCTGAGAACTGCTACAACCTCTTGATATGACAATTAGCCTTTGGACATTACCATTTCAAAAATGGATGTAGAAAATTATACACTATAATGGTAAGATGACATCATGTATAGCTAACTGTATACAAAATATGGTAATCAAAATCATTGAATAATTGGGTACATGTAACCCACTATTTTAACACTCCCACTTACACTAGATCCAACTTGCTAACCAAACTTGTTATCTACTCACAAGATAAAGATCATGTTTCTGATGAGTAATGACTTTAGCTACTGGGCATTCCATGGTTCTTCCGTGTGGCTATTCTGCTATAGCAACCTCATCTCCTTGGGTAAAACTTCTCAAGAGATGGTATCTTGGGTATATCCCACTTTTCCACTATCATAACATGACATCTTGGCTAGTAATAATATTATAATTTACATTATGATAATACTTTTCTTACCAGGTGCAATTCCAAGAACTGGAAAAAATCATTTCATTTAATAACTACTTCTTAGCTACCTAAGAAGGTGCAACATACTCGGTATTTATAGGTGTGACTACCACTGGCTGGTATGAGCTTGACTCTCTCATCTTCTTTATCCTAACTACAATACCAGATCACATTGATCTATGGAATACTAGTTTATTTCCCTTGAAAACTAGTACCCTTATTCTCCACTTACCAGGTACATGTATTTTGTACTCATCAAAGTACAACTAGATAATTCTAACTGCATCCCTTACAGTTCTCCTGGATATAACTGATATTTTCTTATTATAAATCATATCCTAGAAATATCAATTCTTGTACATATCGTGGAATATGTAATTGATCCATCGCTTTGACGTATGGATTTTAACTCACCACGTTTATCTCTTCCCATGTCCCGGACATGTCAACCTAAAGATATTATGCCCTGTGACATAGGAAACAATTTATCTTTTGAATTGTTCTAACTTTTATTTTCCAATACAATGTCACTATATGTAAGATTGACAATAACAAAACAATCTATAGATCTAACTTAGTATATATTGTTCCCTAGAACTTAGGTTTCTACTTTAATTCAATCATTGGAGAATTAAATTCATCTTGGTCTTAACTAACTTGAAGACCAACGTCTGTTTTCCATATGTTGCTGAACATATTTTTCTTGTAAAACTTTGAATATACCAATAACCTATCATAGACACATGGAAATCATTTGTTGAAAATTTATATTCTATGATCAAGTTTCTTAATTTAATCCTAAACCGAATTTCAGAAACTTTCAAGCATTCTATGATGTCACCATCCCTTTTTGGTTGCGTCGTATAGACACCATCCACGATTGGTGGTCATGACATCCAATGATAAATAATTTGATCATAGATATTAGCTTTGATAATTAAAATTCTAACAAATTTAGGAATAACAAATTCATGAAACCAATCGATACTTATTGGTACTACACTTGTACCATCCATGTACCAACTCACTTGAATACCCACCACAATATTCAAAATAACAATCCCCTTTTCACTTTGATACATGGAATCCATTAATTGAATTTTAACTGGTCATATCAATTTTAGATAATTTCCACATACTTATTACTTGTAGAAAATATTATTAGTATTGAATAATAGATCATCGACCATAGTGAATATAAAAACCATCACCATGGTTTTATCCTTCCTACATAGTATGTGTCTCTGTAACATTCTTTGTTCCACATTCTCATGTGAAACTAGTTCCTATGCCAACTATTTTTGCATCTTGATCATTGACTAAACACAAGTCAATATAGCTCCCATGATCTCTAATATATATGTGAACCCTTATATAGAAGTGTATTCTATTACTTTACTAACTACTTTTCTATCTTAGGGATTTGTGTAACATCCTAAGCAACTGTTAGGATAATTACAATAGATGCACATTGTGTTTGTACCTGATGCAAGTTTGTTTATGTCCTAACAAAATCATTGCATCTAAACCCATGTTTGTATTAAATAATTAATTTACATCATACTATGACTCGTATGATATTCATTTTTCATTATAGTTGACATATAGTTATGGGATAACGCTGTTATTTGAAAATCATGCCATGAAATATAATGGATTTTTTTTCAAGTTGCAACATTGATACTACTTACATAAAATTTTTTATGTATAACATATGAATTTAAGAATTTCTCCATGCTAAATTTTTGTTGATAAATTTTTATATGTAAGACTTCATCATCAATTCTTAACATCAATGTCGTGATGTTGATAAGGTAACGTGAGTTTAGGAATTACTCCATGCTACAATATCATGATTGATGAATGCTTGGCCAAGATATTCTTCAGTATCCCAACCTGATGTAACTCATATCTCCCAACCATGCATATGCTTCACTTTATTATTCCTTAATTACTTAAAGGAATATTACGAAGTATATATACCTCTATTTTATATTTGGAATAGTTCATGCTTACTTGTTGAACTATTTCCAAAATCTTTGTGATATACCTTTATTTCTAAAGTCTTCTTTTTCCAAACTAAAGACGTTGATAATACCAAAAGTGTTTAGATATGTTGATCCAAAATACCATACTTGGTATATTCATGACATCCACTTTTAGTATTAATTTACAAAGAATTGTCTTGTCACAAATGGGTATAAGTCTTACACTTATATTCATCTCTAATTGCATATGATTCATGTATTACTGAACTAGTGATTGAGTTTTAAATACCACAAACAACATTCATTCTAGAACTTGAAATAATGTATCCTTGAATCCAAGGAAAAATGAGATTAATGTTTTGGGTTATACTCAATAGTAGTTCAACATGAATATTTCACTTGGAAATTAAGGAAGTCGTGTAGTTCTCACCACTGGCCTATGTTTCACCCTTTCACAACCACTTGGAGAATACACCTGACTTCTAGTAAGGTTTCTATACTTACATGGATATTGTATTAGAATACACAAATGTCACCAAAATATTGTATTTAATCCCCAATTAGTATAACTAAAACATCATAATTGATGAATATTCCTAAAGGAGAAGCTGGTAACATTCTTCTTTAATTTAGTTAATGGAATTTAAACTTACGTAGTATTATTTTATAATATGAAATGAAAATGACCTTTATTAATACCTCATTAATTGATGGATGTTGTGAATGTTCCATTGTAATTACTTTACTTTTTTCCTTTTTGTATTGTCTTTCAATTTATTCACCATAATAATTAAAGATGAAATTATCTTTGACATTATTATTATCTTGGCGAAACTTACCTAAATTGGAAATGAAGCATTTACTCAATACTTGTTCATTTTTTAACTTAAAATGAGACTTGTGTAATGTGATGAAAATGATATGAGAAAGTGATCCATTTAAATATCATGATCAATATTTCAATTTACACATATCAGTGTAACATCACCTTATTCATATAATTGCTTCGCTTTCTCCTTGAAAACTTCTCGGAGATGAGACTTCATATTATATCATCTATGTACTGGTGTAGTGACCGCAACTATCACCAGATTTTGATGAGAGAATAATGATATAACCATCATATGCTTTGTAAATTATTATTCTGTAAACAATTTCACCCTGGATTCTTAAGGCAGTTCAACAGTGTTGGGGTCACTGACTCCTTGAGTTTCTAATATCATAATACTATACGCAAGTGCCCATATTATTCTTGGATACTCATGCTAGTGTGGACATTTAATTTGTCCAATATAATATCACAGTTTTCCAAACTTGTGGTATAACTTTCCATTTAACTAAAAAAATAAATTTTAGTGGATTAGTGCCTTTTTTCTAATTACCGATTTAGAAATTTTGATTAAATATTTAATTAAATATCTCCCACAATTTTGTCAGATTCTAGGAACCCCTTGTGCTAGAATCAGTATACTTTGTCTCTTGAGTATTCTAGTGGCAAGGATCTCATAACCACCCCTCATAGTCTACAAGTTATGGCTACGCCACTACTTGGAGGGTTCAAGGTGGGATTTTGGCTGGCCGACCGCTTTAACTTGTAGTTCCTTGATCTGTTGAGTAAAGTCCCATCTTCTAAAATTATAACTTGATTTAATCAATGCTTACCTCTAAAATGATATAAATTTAGATATGATTAATCCTTACTATCAATTTAGTTAATTAGACCCATACTTATTATAAGGACTCCTCGGTAGTAAGAGGCACCCTCATCTATGGCATGACCGACACCTTAAATAGTTGGTTTTATCCAAATTTAAATGACGGAAGGCTATTATGAATTAATATATCTTTGATAGTTTTATTATTTTTAATGTGGAGAAAGAAATCATTTTATATTTTTATAAGCACGTACTATGTGATCACACTCACATCTGATCATGCAAGAAATAGAAATTTCATCGCATCACATGTTCTTTTTATCTTGCTTGCTTGTTTATTATTACACTATATGATCACACAATAAACTACACATGAACAAAGATAATAAACCACACAAAACAAAATGAACACCTAATCATGAGCCGGTTCTAATGGCTGATTTATTGAGTGAATAACAGACCAACCGAGACCCTAGGGACAATAACTTTAGTTGCGTGGCTTGCAACCTGAATAGAAATGTCTGCTCATCGAATGCATCCAACTCATGTCTGGTTCATCTCCGTCACTTGGCGCGAAGTGCGTCATACCTCATCTCATCATTATACATCTATACTCGCATGCAGGTGAGGGTGTATCGAGGTATAAAATACAACTCTGAGAATGGGTGCGTAGACCCTTATACACATAATGACACTTGATATAACACACATATCACCTTTTAATTAAATTAAACTAATTATTAGAAACTGATATGCAATAATTAAATAAATAATTAAAATAAATAAACATAAACTAGACAATCATTGAGCGGTCTAATGCTCATGATCAGTCCTATACACATTAAACTCGCATATATTAAATAAATGCAGAATCAAAATTAAACCTGCATTAAAATAAATTTTAGGGCATTTAATTGAATTAAAAACTTCACTCTTGTTTTTTTAATTCAATTTAACGTCATTCGGTCCTGATTAATTAATTTAATTTTAAAACTAAAAATTAAATTAATTAATTAATTTAATTAATCACTAAATTAAATTAATTACACTGCATTAAAATTTTAATAACAAAAAATTAATGTTTAATTAATTTAATTCTCAACTGAAATTAAATCAATTATTTTAATTATCTTTTGATTATATTAAATTACCCGGGTCCATAAGACTTCGGGAAGGGCCTGTGCATGTTGGGGAGAACTTGCGCAAGCCCAATCTGGGTGGTATCGACCTTGTGTAGAGGTGTACTGGATCGGGATGGTCAGCCAAAGTCCATTATGAGCTAGGACAACCTTCTTGGACTTATTACGGGGTAGAGCGATTTACCTTCCTGCTAAGAGGACTGAGCAGCGACCAAAACGGGGTAGGTCCATGGCAAAGCGAGCTAGCTGGGATTAGCCAGGTTGGCCGTGATAGCAAGAACCTGGTGTGGATGATGGTGCACACATGATGATTCAAGCAGGAAGGTTCCAAAGGGTGCCTATGTGGGGAACATGGAAGAAGGAGACCAAATCGGTGGCCCTAACAGGTTGCACCAGTGGAGGTAGAAGGCTGGCTGGCGGTGCGGTGCTTCACTCGGGTTTCTAGCCACTGCACCTGCTATGCACCCAGGAGGGGCAGAGGCAGCTGGGATGAGGCAACTGGGAGGAGGTGGGAGGTCGCCGGATGAGGGTGTAGAGGCATGTAGGGAATCAGTGAGTGCATCGGCCTAGTCGAGGCAGCACACTGCCGCTGCAGGCGATCAGAAGAGGTGGCCGGTTGTGCGGCCAAGGGATGAGGTGGCCTGAGCGCCAACCTAGTGAGGGGAACCTATTGTAGTGGGTCTATGTAGGGAAGAATGGGGGTGTCCATGGTGATGGAAGACAACAGCTGAGTGGCAAAGGAGGGAGGACGCAACCGCCTAGTTGGGAGGAGGGCCTCAGAGCACTGCCACTGCCGTGAGGCAGGGACAGTAGGAGAACTCGGGGAGGGCTCGTCCTGGTCTGATCTGAGCAAGGAGGGAGGCAGATCTGGGGTGTGCAAGGTGGAGGCTGAAGTCAGCGGTCTAGTTCTCCTGGTGTGCCAGTTTCCGGGGAGGCCCTAGTGAGGTGTGCCACTGCGCGCAAAGGGGATCTACCTAGGGAGGGGATTCCGGGGTGGTCGGGGTGCCGGGTTGGCCCATAGGGTGCCGAGCAGCACCACTGGGCACCGCTTCGGGAAGGGAGGAGGAGACATGCAAGGCCAGCACATGCTGCAACAAGGGAGACCCGCTCGGGTCTCCACCCATTTCCACCCTTTTTTTCTTCTTAGACCTACATTGTGGGTCTTCTAATTTTTTTTAAACTATTTCAAGACCTGCTTTGCAGGTCTTTCACCCCAAACTTTTTTTAAACAAAATACTTGAGTCTAAGTCTTTCTTTTAACAAGTCTTACCCCCCTTTAATTTTTTTACTAAAGCCCATACTAGGCTTTGGAAAATAATAATAATAATATAATAATAATATTATTATAATAAAATTAATATTATTATTATAATAAAAAAACTAATTTTATTATAATAATAATAATAAAATTAATTTTAATAAATTAATATCAAATCAAAATTGATTTTCCGGTGAGTATTTCGGCTACGAGATTTCCGGTTGAAATACGAAACACCACCAGAATTCAATCTTGAATCCAAATTCAAAAATTTGGATGGCTGCAGACCATCCATCCGATGTTCGTTTCTGATTCCTTCTACAACGTTGGGATTATATCAACTTCCTCTATCATGTTTAATTAAAATTTAATTTTTTCATGACTTAAAATCATCACGCATCCCATTGATACCACTTGTTGGAACCGAGCGTATAGTGAAAGCCCCAAAAAGGTGAGATTCTAAAATTTTTCCACTGATGATTGATGTAAACTTGTCAACGTCTGTGAATAGTAGCCCGGTTTTTTATCCGAGGACCACACATGAAGAGTTTTAAGCACACAAAATAAACCGTAAAAATAACTGGTTTAAATTTGAAGCCACGCACGAAGTCTTCTCGTCATTGGCGATCACTGCTCAAAGAATTTGACATAAAAATCTTCTAGATCATCCACATGTGCTTCAAGAAATCTGAAGAAGCACCTTTCATCATAATCTGGGTGCTAGTGCAAAATTTCGACGACGCCTATGATGCTCCAACGATCACCGCATCACTTTGCTAGCGATTCCTGAGAGAGATCTTGATCCGATCTCCTTGGATCCGGAGCATCTCTCTCTAGAACATGGGAGAGAGGAGAGGAGAGAGAATCACCATGAATATTACTTGGCAAAAGCCCCTCCTTTTTATTTATAGTGTTTAATAAAAATACCCAGTATAGCCTCACTGGCCCTAAATAATTAACGCACTATCAATGACATTTTAAAACTATTAAACTATTTCATAAAAATTATCATTTTCTTGCAATATATTAAATATATTACCTAATAATAATTGAGTCCAAAACTTTACTCATCGTTCCCATAAATTTTAATTGAACCTTGAATATTTTTAATATTCATCAATTAATATTATTTATGTATTTACTTAAAACTCGTAAATACATTTAATAAATAAATTCAATGATCATTATTCTAAACTCAAATAATATGAATTTATTTATTTCACTGGTGATTTTTTATCCTTGGAAAAATCCAGAAGCCCAGTGGTGGGGCCCACCATGTCCAAATTTCCTATTCAAATGAATAGGGATGATTATTGAATATGCTATTGTGTGTGACCCTCTAGGCCCTTATCTTGGCAGTAGTGAATAGTATTCATAGACCAAGAGTGGAATCTAGAAACCCATTATAGACTCTGAAGAGATAAGGATTGTCCCAGCTGTGACAACCAACCTATGAACATGTACCATGTAATATAATCTCTTTGTATGTAATATCTCAAAAAGTAGGATGCACTCACATGTCATTGCCCTTTTTTTGATTTATTGTTTGTTGATTTAACTGGATGGATTTACCCTTGACTACTATGGCCATGTTCTTATAAAGGTACTTCCATCCTTATCAACATGGTCTGAGATATATTACTTTCATAACCCATAAGCGATAAATCCTTTCTTGAAAATTCAACAAATATCGTGCCACCAATGACACACCCAACACAAACTACCTTGCGAAGACTTCATTGCAATGATTTTCATCTTGCATCAAAGTATGAAATAAAATGACATACATTGGTAATGATCTCAAGTCATGAGACCATTACACATGATCATAGATAGGAACATCCAATGACACCCAAAACATGTGGTGTTCTTATTGGTGGTTCAGTCCTCATGATCTAACTACTAGAGATCACCATGTGCGAACTTCATGAGAATAAGTCTCAATGCTTATGAGCCCCCAACACCTGATAGCCAAACATCTACTGTGTCTAGTTTGTAAGATGTATCTAGAACATAGAACATATATTTAAGATTAATGTCATAGTATCTCGAGGTTCTCATTATAGCCTGAGAACTTCTACAAACTCTTGATACAAAAATTAACATTGGTACATTACCATTTCAATAGTGGATGCATAAAAGTATACACTATAATGGTAAGATGACATCATGTATAGCTAACTGTATACAAGATATGGTAATCAAAAGCACTAAATAGTTAGGTCTAGGGCACCCACTATTTCAACATCCTCTTCGAAATTTTTTCCAACAACGATGGATCACGAATCTAGGATCGTTGAACGACGACAGTGAAGCTCCATTCTTCACCAATGATCAATCAAATCCTAGATAGGGGTTTTTTTATGTGATTTATTTCTTTCCCTATTCTTTTATTTGAGTGAAGGAGGCGGATCAACCCACAAATAGGTTGACCCACAGATCAATCATATATGCGGGATGGTTTTGATCATGGCATTTTGAATCGGGGTCATCCATGTTTTTATGTCATCTATTATTAGAGTTTTAATCTCCTCTCCCATTATTTCAATTCTAACATGGATGGATTGGGTCTAACATGAACAAGGCCCATATCCATCCATTTTGGGCATTATTGTATTCTTCCCATTCTTTGTGGCACAATGATCTAGGACGCCGGTTTGATGACTGGAAATGACATAAATCCATGGTCGAAGGTGGACCATGGAGACATATTAGCTCGGGGAAAGAGGCTGCGAGAGATGGTGGCGCCATGTAGGTAAGGCTGTGGCTAGGTGGGCCACAACGTCTGTGGAAGTCCACGACCAGAAGGGCCATGACAGCAGCGGAAGGACATGGCTAGGTGGGCCGCATTAGCGGCATACGCTGCTGGCTCAAAGGCTGAAAACAAAGGAGCCTGTGGAAACCACCATAGGCAGTGAGAAGGGGCTGTCGGAGGGCCACAATAGACATGGTAGGCAGGCTGCATCACACGACCGAGGATCCATGGTCCAATGGGACTATAGTGGAGGACCTGTATCATCAGCTACGGGTGGGGCACATGGTAGACGATCACATTTTTCAGGCAGGGATGTGGTGCCCAACACATCCCAAGTGGTGTAACCAGCCAGCTTCAGTGGGCTGGGATGAGCCCAACATGCCGATTTGACCCAACAGGTCGGGTTGGGTTGGGTCGGTCCAGTCCCAGAACCAACCCACCCCTTTTCACTTAATTACCCCGAACTTTTAAACCATACATCTGGTTGAAGATCCGTTTGTGGTGTTGGGACCCTCGCGACAAGGAGGTAATTTTGAGATACTCTTTTGTGGTATTTGAATTATGACCTTTGGATTGAGGTGTAGGTTCTCCCGGAACAAGCACACCACAAGTAGGAATCTTGTGGCTGGTTGTTATGAGAAGACTATGACTATGGGTCTAAGTGACTCAATGGGTCTAAGTGAATCAACAAGTCTAAGTGAATCTATAGGTCTAAGTGACTCAGTGGGTCTAAGTTACTCAATGTGTCTTAGCGACTCAGTGGGTCTAAGTGACTCAACAGTACTGGGTGTTTTGTGATTATATCTGATAGTCTTGCTTTTCGTACTTTAGATTTATACCTATGTGAGATTATGATACGTTGTGTGTACTTTCCTTTGTGGTTATTACTTTGTGGTCTTTCCTTTTTGGTTTTGGGGTGTCCTACTGAGTATTGTTTTACTCACCCTTGCACGGGATTTTCCTGCATGTTTCATGTATTTTTTAGATAACCAATGCTTCAACAGAGACCTAGGTGGTCCAGGACCAGGTGGTGCCTTGTTAGACTAGACAGGTGGGGCGTACTATTATGGATTTAGGTAGCTACCCTTCACCTACCCTTCAGGTAGGGTTTTCTACAAATAGGTTTCAAGTGACTTGTGTACTTGCTTGTTTATGGATTTTATTTTTTTGGGCATGTATACTAGCCCCTTTACTTTCAGTGTTGTACTATTAATCCCAGTGGTTGTCTTATTGGCATGCATGGTTTACTCAGTGTTTAATTTTCAGTATTTTTGGGCTTGAAGCTATGTGTATGCATATAGGTTTAAAGGCAATGCCTCCCATTTTTGAGATAAGCCTACTCAGCGCTAGTCTGTAGCCCCTGGCCTATTAGAGGTAGACTTGGGGTTGTCATGGAGTGGGCCCCAATAGGATGGATGGTTACAAAGTGGTATCAGAGCTTGTTCAGTTCCAAATTGGGACCAAGATTCTGTGATTTTGGTTTGGGGAAATAGTGTTAAGTGTTTTGAGTTCAGCTTTCTGGCCAAGGACTCCAATATTGGTGTGGCAGTCAATGTATCCACACACCAGGTCCCTGGACACCTAATTTTTGACTTGTTACCTAAAAAAATTAGTTGTAGGATAATAAATGGAACCTACATCATATAATATTTTGAGTGTTTTCTCTTTTCCTTATTGAGCTAGATCACCATGTATATTCTATTTCCCATGGTTAATCTTGATCTCTTTCAGGATGCCTCCATGTAGACATCCATCCAGGATTCCATTATGTGACCACACGGATGGTATTCTTAGTGATGAGTAATTAGTATAGGGACTAGTACCAGAGGTAGTCCCACCCAGTGGTGCACTATTATTACCATTACTCGTTGATCAATAGTTACTACCAGCACTATTGATAGAGGATGCACAAAGGTTCAGTGCATTACATGAGTTCCAAGGGAAGATACCTCCCAGGTTTAGGGGTGAGACTGACCCCCAGGTGGTTGAGGATTGACTCAAGGTGGTTACATAAGTCTTCCATCTAGTTAGGATTCCTCTCAACCAGATGGCGGTCTTAGCTGCATGCGTTCTTCAGGGCTCGATGGGGAGATGGTGGAGCTTGAAAATCTAGACGTATGATAAGGAAAACCTCACTTGGATAGACTTTGAGTGAATCTTCAGGGAGGATTTATTTTTGGATACATTACTCTTTGTTCATATACAAGAGATACTACACCTATAGTAGGGTGGCATGACAGTAGTAGAGTACTCAACAAGATTTACTAAGCTTTCTCGCTACTCCACAGACATGGTGTGAGACTCATTCTTTAGGGCTCAAGATTTTGATCAGGTAATACACTAAGGGATTAGGAAATCCATGGTGTCTCTTGGAATCCCTACATAGGCTGGGGTGCTGGAGAAAGCTCTACTTATGGAGAGCTTCCTCGTAGAGCACGCGCTAGTAGCAAGGGCTACCAGTAGACACCAGGTGGTGGAGTGTTCAACAGTGGGTAAAAGGCAGTAGACGTAGGGACCCAAGAAGGTAAAGACTTCACAAAGATGTCCCTAGGGAATAAGGTCAGTTGCACAAGGCTCCAAGGGAAGAGGGAGTTATCATAAGAGAAGGGTGTGCTACTAATGCGATGGTTTGGGGAACATGGCTCAGGATTTACTAACTCACCGCACAGATGATCAACAGACGGTCAGGAAACCACTGAGGTAGAAGAAGAGGGTTGAGTAGGGTGGTATGTAGGGTGTAAGATGTGGCAGGGGAGCAAGAAGAGTGGCATGTAGTGGGCATAGGTTCAAGGTACTACCATAACCACCCTCAGGTGGTCCGACACGGGCTTTGGGAGCCAGTGGACAGGGGTAGGCCCAACTTCAGGTGCTAGAGGTCTACGATATTGATGATCCAGAGATGATTAGAGGTAAAATATTTGTCTTATACACCTTAGATGCAGTTATTATAGACATTGGTTTCAGTCACTCTTTCTTTTCCATAGACCTTGTTCGAAGCTCGGAGATTCCGGTGGAGCCGTTGGATCGATCCTTACATTTAGCGACTCCTACAGGAGTGGATTCAATGATCAAGCACTAGTTCCAGTAGTGCGAGCCTACTCTTGGACACAAGATATTCAGATAGGGTCTCTTAATAGTGGTATTGAGGCCTTATGATCTCATTATGGGTATGGATTGGTTATCCATAGTCCATTCCCAGATTGGCTGTTTTAGGCAAAGTGTGTGGTGTGTCTGTAGATATGGGACCAAAGTTTCCTTTACTGAAAAAAGGGAGTTCTTGCAATATAGTACATGCTTTCTTGGAGGTGGGTGAAACTGATAACTCACCAGTTGTATAGTCTTACCCTTGGTGTGGTGGACAAGAGGAGTCCTCAATTTCCTGCAGTGGTGGACACGTATGAGGACATCTTCCCTGAGGATGTTTCGAGATTACCAACTCGTAGGAAGGTTGAATTCTGTATTAACTTATACCTCATAAAGGAATTGATATCCACACTAGAATATCATATGGCTCCCACAAAGATTCTTGATTTAAGGTTACAACTAGAGGACCTTTGTGGAAGGGTTTTGTGAGGCCCATTTTTTCACCTTGGGAAGCCCCAATATTATTTTCCAAGAAGAAAGATTGGAGTTTGGGGATGTGTGTAGACTATCAGTGCTTGAACAAGGTGGCGATGAAGAACAAATATCCACTACCGAGAATTGATGACATCTTAAATCAACTGAAGGGATTGAGGCGGTTATTGAAAATAGACCTCAGGTCTGGATATCATTAGCTTCGTGTATAGAATGAGGATATACCGAAGACAAACTTTAGATGTTGGTATGGACACTATGAGTTCTTTTTGATGCTATTCGGCGTGACCATTTCCCCTGCAGTGTTCAGGGAACTCATGAATAGGATATTTCATCCTCACCTTGACCAGTTCATCATGGTCTTTATTGATGACATCCTAGTGTACTCGTTGTTCGAGGAGGAGCACGTGATACAATTGAGGATGGACCTAGACTTACTCTGAGAGCACTAGATTTATGAGAAGCTCTCAAAGTGTAAATTATAGATATGATAGGTCCACTTTCTAGGACACATTATTTCGGAGGATAGAGTTACAGTAGATCCGGTGAAGATAAAGGTGGTGCTTTCTTGGGAGACACCCAAGAGCATGACCAAGGTTTGAAGTTTCTTGGGTTTAGATGGATATTATAGGATGTTCATGCCCAAAGTTTCTAGGGTAGCAGTACCCATATCATCTTTGACATGGAAGGGACAACCCTTCATGTGGATGAAGAAATACTAGATGATTTTCCAAGATTTGAGGCAGATATTGATGACTGTTTCCATCTTAAGAGGAGGGCATTGAGCATGTAGTGCTCTGCGATGCATCAAGGACTAGACTGGGTTGTGTCCTAATGTAGGGGAAAGCTGTAATTGCCTATGGTTAATGGTAGTTGAGGTAGAATGAGTAGAAAAATGTGACCCATGATCTTGAGATAGCAGCAGTGGTCTTTGCTTTGAATATGTGGAAACACTATTTGATGGGTGAGCGGTTTACCATCTACTCCAACCAAAAAATTCTTAGGTATATCTTCTATCATAAGGACTTGAAATTTAGATAGAGGCCATGGCTAGAGTTCCTCTAGGATTACAAATTTGAGATAGTCTATACTCCTGGGAAGGGGAACGTGGTGGCTGACGCGCACAACAGAAGATCTGGGTTGTAGTTGCAGAGTGAGACATTAGAGTAGTTAGCTGTGATATTGTAAAGACCCGTAAAATTCAAGGGAAATTTTTTCTTAAATTTCTTTAGAATATTACAAGAGCTCGGTTTCAGACGGCACCTGATTCCGAGGCCCGGAGTGCCCGGAATTAATTTACGAAGTTTGGCTCGGGTACGTTCAGTGAACGAACGAGCGGGAATTCATAACTTTTGATCCGGTGCTCGGAATTGAAATCCGAGGGCACCGATGAACTCGCATCGCCGATATTCGCTTAAGGAGACCTTTCCCAAAGTTGCGTTTACACGTGGGGAGTTGTAAAAATAAAATTGTGAATGTTAAAATAAAAATTTAACTTCAATTTTTATTTTTATCTTCCTTAAGTGTTTTTATCCTTTGGGTGGAAGTTGGGTGACAACCCAACTTCCCTTGGGAGGTTAAGAGGGTGGTGGGGCCCACACGAACCCCACCCCTTCATATTCTCTAACCCTCCCCAACTCACAATTAATGATGTAAACTTAGGTTATAACTTATGTCATTAATAAGTGAGTTTAATTAAAGTTTTGAAATTCAAACTCTTGAATTTCAAAGGTTTGTGTTATGTTAATAAATTAAGTGAGCTTAATTTATTGTTTTTGGTTAGTCCCTTTATTTCTTGAGAGGATTTGAGAGCTTTCTCTTCTTCTTCAAACCTCAACGAAGAACGCGGCATCCTTCTTCCACGACGTCGGACTGCAACGCGTTGGTTTTCCTCCACGACGCCGCAACGCATCCTCTCCGCGACGTGCTTTCCGCGGCGAACCTTCGTCCGACGCCGCAACGCACTTTCCGCGACGTGATTTCCGCGGTGAACCTTCGTCCGACGCCGCAACGCACTTTCCGCGACGTGCCTCTCGCGGCGAACCCGCGTCCGTCTACCGCGATGCCGACGACGTCTTCTTTCGTGACGACCGACCTCCGTGATGTCCGATCTCCGCGACGCTCGTCCTTCGCGGATCGTTGACGAGCTCCGCGAACTTCCTTCGAGGTAGGGGTTGTACCTTATTTCATAATTTAATTTACGCCTTCGTAAATAAATTATTGGACCGCTTGTTATCATTAACATGGGAGGGGATCGGACTGCACAAACACGGTGGATCCTCCTCCCAAACCTTGTTGTTGGATTTTTACTCGTGGTTCGAAGAAGAGGCGGAGCGGTGCCGTGACACCGCGCTTGGACGCAAGGGCTTCATGGGAGTGCGCAAGTTTGACGCGCCACTCCGGACGACGAGGGCCGTGGTGGTCTCCCACAGCCGGACTGAACAAGCCGCCGGAGCAATGAGGCGCGGCCCGTTGGCCGCGGCAGAGTAAAGGAAGTGCGACCGTTGGATGCAACGCCGCCGCGCCGCATCGGAGGAGGAAACAAAGGCGCCGCGGCCGGAGCGGGGCCGCGGCGAAGGCGCGCGGTGTCGTCGCATCGCGCCGGACGACGAAGGCCGCGGCCGGTTCCGGGCCGCGGCGGATCGAGAAGACCGGCGGCCAACCGGGCCGCCGGCGTCAGAAGCCGAAGGGGGGACCGGAAATTTCCGGTCCCGTTGGGGAAAAACCGGCCAGCCTATAAAACCCCCCTCTTTAAGAGGGGGGCGGTTCCATGAAAGGGGGGCAGCAGCCCCCCGGTTCTTTTATTTAAACCGGCCCCCACGTGGGGGCCGTTTCTTGCAAATGGCGCGGCACAAGGCCGCGCCGCCTTATCAATCAGCGGGGGCTAGCCCCCCGCGTGCGGCCTCCTCGCGGCGACAGCCGCCGCGGCTCCCCGCGCCGCCGCACCGCCGTGCGCCGTCTCAGCGCACCGCCGCGCGCCGCCTCCGCGCGCCGCCGCGCGCCGCCGCCGGCCGCCGCGCCGCCGCCGCCGGCCACCGCGCCGCCCAGGGGGGGTCGGGCCGGGTCGGCCCGGACCCGGACCCCCCCGTTTCGAACCAGAATTGTTTTTTGGCCCATATCTTGAGCCTCGGACCTCCGATCGACGAACCGTCAGCGGCAACGCGATACTTGGATCGAGACGGTCGTTTCGGTATATCGCACTCAAGGTTTCGGATTGCTTTGAGTTCGGCCGGGTTGGTTCGTTCACGAAACCAACCGGGCCTTCGGAGCGGAAACGCTCATATCTTGAGCTACGAACGTCCGATTGACGCGCCGTCAGTCGCGTTGTGTTCCTCTTAGTGAGACGGATCTTTTGGCATACTCCGCCCGAGGTTTGGACGCAGGTGGAGTACAGCCGGGTTGGTTCGTTCACGAAACCAACCGGGCCCTCGGAGCGGAAACGCTCATATCTTGAGTTCCGGACGTCCGATTGACGTGCCGTCGACTTTGATGGAATCCTCTTAGTGAGACGGATCTTTTGGCATACTCCGCCCGAGGTTTGGACGCAGGTGGAGTACGGTCAGGTTGGTTTTTCCTTAAAAACCAACCGGGCCCCGGGAACGAAAATGCCAATAACTCTCAGACCAGACGTCCGATCGACGCGCCGTCTGTTGCGTTGAGTTCCTGTTGACGATACGGAACTTTTGGATACATCAACTCTGGTCTTTGTGACAGTTGATGTATCAGCCTCTCGGCTCGTGGAGCGGATCCTCCGAACGAGCTTTCTGTGTGCGGGAACCCTAGTGCTGGCTGCGACTACTACTGCTACTGTGACTGCGACGACGACAGTACAGAGATCCTGTGTGGATTCGACGATGACGACTACAGCACTCAGTGATCCTACGTGGAATAGTGCTACCGAACCTGTGTGAGCTGAATCTTCTTTTTACCTAGAGCGGTGGAGCGCTTGGGTGTAGCGGCGGACCCGTGGTACTTGACAGTGGTGGTGCGCTTGGATGCAGCAGCGGACCCTTGGCGGTGGAGCGCTTGGTTGTAGCGGCGGACCCGCGATACTCTACGGAGCGTGTGCGCTTGGTTGTAGAGACAGACCCGCGACGGTGGAGACGTGCGTGCGGAGTACGGAGACCGTGTAGCCGACTGAGACCTGATGACTGCTTGACCGACTCGACTTGGAGTGAGTCGACTAGCCCAGTGGACGAAGCGCCCAGTAGTTGGCAGCAGACCCACGGCGGACGGAGCGCCTGGTAGTTGGCAGCAAACCCGCGGTACTCGACAGGAGGAGTACCTCAGTAGGCTATCAGGGTGAGCGCCCGGTATTTGGCAGCAGACCCTCAGCGGACGGAGTGCCCGGTAGTTGGCAGCAGACCCGCGGTACTCGACAGGAGGAGTACTTCAGCAGTCTTAGGTTAGTGAGCGGCGACCTCAGAGTCGTGACAGGACCACTGTACACTCTAGAGACGGAGCTCTTCAGCAGATACGGTTTCGATAATGAAAATCCTGGTTTGAGCTGAGTCAATGATCTTTGTGTTTCCTCATGATTGAGATGGGTCGCTTGATAACTTAGGTATATGTATGGGCATATACCTGGGTAATAGTTATCCGTTGAATTCATAAACTTGTTATAAACTGTGTGAACTTGTATTGTTATCCTGTGTGGATTCACTGTTTACTCTTCTTGTGGTTTGGGTTGTTCTTGGGCTCGGTGTTGGAGCCGAACGGAAATTGGTGACATAGGTATATGTATGGGCATATACCTAATCAATACTGGATGTTACTTTGTGATTGTATCTTCTTGTGGTTTATCCTTTGTGGATTTCAGGAGACCTTCAGGGGGTCTCGGGGTCCCTACTGAGTATCTTATACTCACCCCTGCACGGGCTATGCCCGCACTTCGTTGTGTTGGTTGCAGACGACGGACAGCACTGACTGCGGTTGAGGTTTCGGAGTAGGTCGATACCCGGAGGAGGACCACTGAGCGGGTCATGCTCGGAGCGGACAGTTGGACCGAGGAGTTGTGGAGCTATCTGTACCTACCCTTCAGGTAGGATCCGTGGTGGACGATCCAGGAGCTGATCCATCTGTACCTACCCTTCAGGTAGGAATCGAGGAGGACGTCCCAGGAGCCGCTTGTACTTTCAGTTGCTGTTTTCCCTTTCGAGTTGTACTTTACTTTACAGTTGGGCTTGTATTTCCGGCCCCTTTACTTCAGCACAGTTGTTCTAGTTTTGTGTACTGCTTTTCTTCCGCTTGTTACTCTGAGGTGCTTGTTTACTTTATTAAGGCAATGCCTTCCCTTTTTACTGGGATTTTACGCCTTGGTGCTAGTCGCCAGCCCCTGGCCTATGGAAGGCGGGCTTGGGGTAGTCACGACACGGGCCCCGAGGGCGGGTCGTGACAGATATAAATACACTTTGTGGATGGTGATGGATTAGCCTATCTTATATAAATGTTTGTCACGCCTCCACTCTTGCAGCGAGTGAGGGAGGTAAAACTAGGGGATTTAAAATATGAGACCTGACGTTCTCAATTATTCATATGGCAAGCCCCTGATGAATATTAGATAGGTGGAGAGCACATCGTCCTTTTCAGAGGACACAATATTGTACCAGTGGTGATACTAGAGGTGTTTCTGAGGGAGTTCCACACCTCTCCTTTGGTAGTGCATCTAGGAGTGGAAAAGATGTACCATGATCTTTGATGTTAGTATTGGTTTCCAGTATTGAAAAAGGTAGCGGTAGGGTTTGTTTCTCGGTGCCTCACTTTTCAGTAAGTGAAGGCAGAGCATCTGGTTCTAGAAGGCTTAGCTCATCCACTCGAGATTCCAGAGTGGAAGTGGTATGGTATATCAATGGAATTTAGGATAGTTTTACCACATATATCCAGGGTTCACGATACAATCTAAGTGATTATATACCAACTCACCAAGTTGGCCCACTTCCTACCCATCTTGGAGCTGAGTTCAGTAGAGATCTTGGGATACCGCTATGTTCCGGTGATAGTTTGGATTCACAGGGTGCCTTTTACCATAATTTCAGTCTGGGATTCTTACTTCACATCCCAGCTATGGAGGGTATTGAAAGAAGCATTCAGGGCTCAGTTTCACTTGACCATGGTGTTTCATCCACAAACGGATGATCAGATAGAGAAGACTATCTAGGTTTTAGAGGACATGCATCGTGATTGAAACTTGGACTTTGGTTACAGTTAGGACCACCTACCACTAGTAGAGTTTGCGTACAAAAACAACTACCACTCCACCATTGGTATGGAACCATTCAAGGGACTGTATGAAAGACCATGCGGGTCACCTCTATTCTGGATAGACCCAGGGGAGTCAGCACTCATGGGGATAGATTTGGTACAGGCTACCACTGAGAAGGTGAAGATCATCTAGGAGTGGATGAGGACTACACAGATTAGACAAGAATCTTATGGTGATAGGATATAGTGGCATTTGGAGTTCGATAAGGGAGACCATTTATTCCTTTGGGTCTCCCTACGATGGGGATTGTAGAGATTTGGTTGGGGTGGTAATTTGTCTTCAAGATTCATCAGCCATTTTCAGATTTTGAGTAGATTTTATGAGGTGGCATACCACCTTTTTATTCCCCCAAAGATGCATCAGGTGCATGAAATATTTCATGTGTCACAAATGAGGAGGTGTGTGCATGATGCATTGCATGTCATCGACTGGGGTAAGCTGGATATTGAAAATGGGGAGATGTTTGCAGAGTTCCCAGTGAAGATAGAGGATCGACAGGAGCAGGTATTTCATGGATGGTTGATTCCTCTAATGCGCATTCGAGGGAATCACATGAATCTCTAAGAGAGCACTTTGGAGTGGGAGGCTCAGATTCATGATCAATATCCCCATTTTTTTGTTTAGATCTTTTTTTTGGATTTCAGGGATGTAAATACCTAATATGGGGAGAATGTAATATCCTATAAATTTATATGATTTTTTAAAAATTATATGAATTATTTCGAAACCTCGTGTTGAGATGACATATGATTCCAAGGGTTAGAGTGATTAGAATAATTGTTTGAAAGTTTATTTTTAAAATAGTACCTGTGCGTATTTTTGGTAACTTCCAAAATGGTATCCAGATTAAAAATCCTAGGGAACCGTTGCATCCGAAAGGATGACTTTTCCATAGGAAGGACCTAACATCGACTGACGCAGGTCATGGGTAAAAGTTAATTTTTGAGCATTTTAATGAAAAACAAAAATAAAACTACGAAATTTTATTTTATTCAAAATGTCTCGCTACAACGCAATAATGCGTTAGTTGATTCATTTCATAAATAAAACAACATAACGATGATGTGACTCAGCGCAATAGAAACGATGAATTTTAATCCCTTCATTTAATGGATTAACAGTGATACAGGATTAGGGGAGGATCCTAAAGATTTCTCTAAAGTTTTAAAGGAATTTTTTTGGTGAACGATGGATCTCCAATGAGAATGAAAACCCCCTCCTCTTAGAAGGATTTTACAAACAATGATGGATCATGGAACTAGGATTGAAAAACGATGGAGGTGTAGCTCCATTCTTCACCAACGATCAATCAATTCCTAGGTAGGGGTTTATTTCTATGTGATTTCTTTATTTCCACATTCTTTGATTTGAGTGACAAATGTAGATCAAAACATGAACAGGTTGACCTATGGATCGATCATGTATGTGGGATGGTTTTGATCATGGGATTTTAAATCAAGGTCATCCATGTTTTGATGTGATCCATTTTTTGATCTATAATCTCCTCCCCCTAATTTCAATTCTAATGCAAATGGATTGGGGTCAAAAAGAACAATTCCTAGATCCATCCATTTTGGGCGTTCTTGTGTTCTTCCCATTCTTTGTGGTGCGATGATCCAGGACACCGAATCGATGACCAGCGATGATGATAATATAAAATCCTGGTGGGACCCTAATGGCATATCAACCCACAACATGAGACCATGGGAGATGGAGGCACAATGCGGGGAAGGCCACGAAAGGCTGTAGGAGGTGAGATATGTCATGCATCCGGGAACCGTGGTCCAACTGGACCATGGTGGAGCTCCTGTGGCATTAGCCATGGGTGGGGCACGCAGTGACCGACTGCGTTGCACGTAGTGACTGAACACGTTTCACGTGGTGAATTATCATGTTCATCAGGTGTGGACGCGACGCCTACCACATCCCAGGTGGAGAAACTGACCCACTTCAGTGGGCTGATTTGGGCAGGTGGGCCAGCACTGGGCCGAGTCATCTCAGTGGGTCAGGTCGGACCGGACTCAGACCCAACCAACCCCTTTTCACTTAATTTCCCCTAACTGTAAAACTGTACATTCGATTGATGATCCATTTGTAGCATTGGGACCCTCACAATGAGATGATCCTTTTGAGATACACTAAGTGGGTTTTTGTGGAAGTCGACTTATAAACTTTGGCATGAGGAGTAGGTTCTCCCGGAACAAGCACACTGTGAGTGGGAATCTTGTGGCTGGATGTGGTGAGAAGACTATGAATACGGGTCTAAGTGACTCAGTGAGTCTAAGTGACTCTATGGGTATAAGTGAATCAGTAGGTATTAATGAATCGGTGGGTCTAAGTGACTCAATGGGTTTGAGTGAATCTGTGGGTTTTAGTGACTCAGTGGGTCTAAGTGTCTTAGTGGGTCTAAGTGTCTCTGTAGGTCTAAGTGACACAGTAGGTCTAAGTGACTTAACAGGTCTAAGTGACTTAGTATTTTGAAGTGGCTCAGTGGGTCTAAGTGACTCAAAAGGTCTAAGTGACTCAATAGTACTGGTTGTTATGTGATTACATATGATAGTCTTTCTTTTTATACGTAAGATTTATACCTGTGTGAGATGACAATACTTCATATATACTTTCCATTATGGTTATTCCTTTATGGTCTTTCCTTTGTGGGTTTTTCCTTTGTGGTTTTGTGGTGTACTACTGAGTATTGTTTTACTCACCCCTGCATGGGCTTTGCCCGCATGTGTTGTGTCTTGTACAAATGACCAATGCTTTGTAGAGACCTAGGTGGTCCAGGACTAGGTGGTGCCCAATGAGATTAGATAGGTGAGGCATACTCTTACGACTTCAGGTAGCTACCCTTCACATACACTCCATGTAGGATTTTTTGTAGATGATTTTTCAGTGGCTTGTGTACTTTATTTTTTACTACGTTTCTTTTTTCGGGATTGTATACTGGACCCTTTACTTTAAGTTTTGTATTGTTACTCTTAGTGGTTGTCTTAATGGCATGCATGGTTTACTTAGGTTTTAATTTTTAGAATTTTTGGGCTTGTAGCTATGTGCGTGCATACATGTTTATTGGGAATTCATCTAATTTGCGAGATAGGCCTACTCAAAACTAGTCTCCAGACCCTGTCCTATTAGAGGTAGGTTTGGGGTAGTCACGATACGGGCCCCCTGGGACAGGTCGTGATAGTTAACCTTGACTTGTGATCCTCTATGTGAAACAAGCCTTGACTCATGCTAAAATCATGTTTTATGTTGATGCCACATTATAATTAATTTATGTTTATATGATCCCCTGTCTATATGTTTAGATTCCATATGTTCCATGCCTTTTTATATCATTATACTATGCCTTATAACCCATGTACTAAAGATTTATTCTTATGTTTATTACCTTACTAGGATTTTTATCTCATCCCTTTATTCATGTTATCCCCAGTTTATCCAATGAATATGTATGAGCACAATCGAAGTTAAGAGCTCTTTATGAATACTAAATAAAGAAATGTTATATTTAGTCTAATGTTTTAAATTTTATGTACCTAGTATTCCAAGAAACTAGACTTTACAATCCTTGTCCTGTAATATGATGCTTTACTATTCTTAAAATCATGTAATGATATGTGTTAAAGGCTAGGATCTCTATACCTTTGGTGGTTAAGGATTGTGATCGGTTGGGAGGGTGCATCAACAGGTGAAGTCAAGATTCTTCCTTGAAGTCAACCTTTTGTGGTTGGAATATTATTCTTTTTAGTAATTGGGTGTGTTTGACCAAAAAACTTTTCAATACTCTTAGTGTATCCTGATTAGTGATGACTATGTCCCCTATCTTGACGCCTTCCTAAATGCACTAAGAGAGCATCAAACTTACACCGTGATAAAGCATTAAAATCTATTGAAATTGTTGGGTGGTTTTCTTCATGGTTAAGTTAGGAATGTCACTAAAAGTCAAGTATGTACTTCGGTGTACGTGTTCATAGTGAATGTGATATTCCTTGGTAAAAGGCATCATAGCTTTGTTTGAAATGTGACGACCATCTAATTTGAGTGTTTTAAGAAGTAGTTAGCTAGAGTCACTTGAATCATTGTTCTTATTTTTCAATGAAGTGGTCAATTGTGGACTATTCTATGGGACTTATTCAGGTGGAGATGAGTATGGTTTGTGTCAATTGAGAATTTTCATGAAAATAAAACTTGACTTAGGCTTTGTGGTTGATGATGAATTGACCATTTTATCTTTTTAAAATAACACCCTTAGCATCATCCAAATGCTTAAGGTAATGCATTGAAAGACAATTGCAATGGTGGAGGTGTTGTGGATCAGAATTAGACCTCTTTAACTTTAAAGAATATGGTGTGAATTACCTTTGACCAAATGTTTAATGAGATTACAATGTGATCATGTCTCCAATTAAATGATTTTGGTTAAGATTCGTCTTAGTGTTTCAGTTGGCGAACGAGCATTGGTTCATGTTTTAAATTCTTAGGTGTTGTGTGCTTAAATGGTGTTCGAAGGAGAATTTTTCATTCATAAATGTAATGTGACCATTTGAAAAAGGATTCATGACCCTTATAGGTCACATGATGCGTATATTGTTCCCAAAGGCTTCTCAGGGATGAAAAGTTATAAGGTGGGAAGGTTATAATGATTCATGTTTTGAACTGGACTAAAATGCTAA
Organism: Viscum album; assembly: GCA_963277665.1. Taxonomy (NCBI): domain Eukaryota; kingdom Viridiplantae; phylum Streptophyta; class Magnoliopsida; order Santalales; family Viscaceae; genus Viscum; species Viscum album. The sequence goes on from OY728143.1 coordinate 183,969,158, forward strand.
GGTTTTTGAACTTTTTTCCTTTATTGAATGGGATATTTTTAAAATAGATATTTGGAATGTTTTTTTGAGAGTTTTAACCTTTAAAAAGGATGTTTATGGACTTGGGTAGAGTCTTGATAAGTTTCCCATGTGTCTTGAGGAGTTTTGGGAGCACCGGGCCTGGAAAATCTTGGTTTTGAAAGGCTTTAGAGGGTGAACGGTTAATCTAAAACCGTGTGGAACACTACAGTAAACCATGTGACCTTGTTCAAAGGGAGAAATGGAGATGTGAATAGGATGCGTATTGTTTTCCAAAACTGTGCACCTAGCCCACATGATGTTCTTTTGGAGGTAGTATCCTCACACTATTCACCACACAATTTGCGCATTGTTTGAAAAACTGTGCGGTATACCATATTTTAATATTTTGAATTAAAATAAAATAAAATATAATAAAAAAGCAACCCTACCTCTATTCTTCCCTATGAATCATGACTCAACCTTTGGGGGTGGTTGGGGGGTGGTTCCCCTTTGGGTGTGTGCTCAAACCACCCTCCCGACTTCCTCGCTGTCCACTAATTCATCGCAGTTTCTTCATAGTTATCATCTGATTCGATGAGTTATGGCCTTATCCTTCCTTATCCTCCTTAAAATTGTCCAATTTGGGTCTTTACATCACCCTAAATGGGTCATCTGAAACCTTAGGTGGTTGATGCATTTTTTGGGTTTCCTTCAAAGTTAGGGTATACGAAGGGTCTCTCAGGACCCGTTCTTACAGATTCCGGCAACCATCGCTGTTGGAGAAGTAATTCGGATCATTTTGGCTTGCCTAAAATTATTTGAGGTGAGTTTTTTTATCATCCTTGAATGCCACTTAATTTATAATTGAAGGTTTTATGGTTTTGAGTCCCTTGTATAATCTTTAGATGGTTTGGTGACTCCATGGAGGTCCGCGCTCACATACATTGGTATGTATATATATATCATGCATGTACATATTCCCTCATGGTGTAGGGAATACATGAACTGGGTTAATAATATATATATATATATATATATATATATATATATATATATGAATTTATGTGTGTCCAAGTGTGTATAAGATTTGAGTTAATTTTTCAAGTGTTGAGTGTTTGACTTGGTCTACTTTGAGGTAGGATCCCTTTCCATACCCCTTTAATTTCATTAATGCATTTGTTAATTTATTGTCACAACATCCTTAGTTTTTAATTAATGCAGTGTGATTTTTATTTTTAATGTTTCTTATTTGTGATTTGAGTAGTTTCATGAATAAAATATTAAATATGATAAATGAATTGTTCAAAAAGAAACATCGTGACTTTATAAATAAATCCCTATAACATAGGTGCGCTGTCATCAATCTAAAAGACAGTGATTAGACTTTTACTATTTCATGTATTAATGCCTTGGTGTTTCCTTATGCTTGAGGTTATAATAGTTAAATGTAATTTTTTGGTGCTTGGATAACTTTTGTTTCATTTTCCCAAGTAGACATATGCCTTGTTTCCATGACACCTCTCCTTTACACTAGATCCCTTGAAATGTAGTTTCCATGTTATAATGAGTTAAATGGCTTACTTAAAGTAAATGGAAAGGATAAAATAGATTATAAAAGTTATTGGAATTCTTTAAGGTAAATGAACGTGATCCATTCCTTTGGCACATGTGCCTTAATCAATTTTCCATGTTTAGGCATATTGAGTGAGATGACTTTGAGTAGGATGGATCACACCAAGCGGAATGCCTTGTATTAAATGGATGAAATGAATTGGATCCTTGAAATGGAATTGAACATGGATATTAAAATGGATAAGTGGAATTTTCTTATGCATTAAATTATAAATGTTATTGAAGGTTTTATTAATGTGATAAAACCCTTATTTGGGTTTTATAAATGACCTACATGAGAGGTATATTCCTCATGTAGTGAATTTGGTTTGAATGAAACCAAGAATTTAATAATGTTTTTATTGAAATGCTTAGGAGGTGTTTCCTTAAGTATAATTGTGATCATGCTTCTTTATTATTATAAGAAAAATGGGTTATTGAGCTTCATGATAGGTTCATGTCTCATGCCTTGTGATATAAATGTAATGGGCTAATGGGTTTTATGAGAGGTTAACACATCATACATTATATGTTACAAATGATTATACCATATGGGATGAGGAGCTAAAGGACCATGAGAGCCCTTGGGAGGAAAAGTAGTGAGATTTCCATATGGAGCAAAAGGACCGTGAGAGCCTTTGGGTAAGAAACTATGTGTACTTCCTTGGTGGATTACAAAGAACCCTGAGAGACTTTGGGTAGGAAGACCCTGAGAGATTCCTTGATGTTTTACAAGAGACCATGAGAGAACTTAGAGTGGGGCTAGGGGTTAGACCATGAGAGCTTCCCCTGGCATTGGAAGTCTAAGATTTACATCCCAATCCATCCAAATATATATTTATAATATATATATATATATGTGTGTGTTATTATATATATATATATATATATATATATATGGTGACATGATCAGACTCTTATTATGGCTATGATTTGAATTTGTTCTAATTTTTCGGTGTCCCTTAGAAACCCGGGCACATGGTGATTTATTTAATCATTTTTATCACTTTCTTAAGACATGAGCACTATTTAAATTAAGATTTCACTATTTGGATTGGGCTTTTCACTGTGGGTGATGACCTATTGATATTTTATCTCACACCCTACTCAGGTACCCTTTGTACCTGAGTAGACCTTATATTTTTAGGATCTAGGTTGATTGTTGTATTGATTGTACCTAGGAGTTAGGAGAAAATGACTAAAATGAAGCTCAGGATTCTCATGGAGATTACTATTGGGGTTTTTTTGTCTTTTATTTATTTTTGTACCATATTTCTATGCATATAGTATGTTTATTTTTTTTCAGTTATGTGTTATAAAATGTACATGCATACTTTTTATAAACTAAAATTGGCCGCTTTAATTCAGTTATTATAATATTGTCATCCATTTCTTTGTATTTACCATTTACTAATTCTTCTATTTTCTATTTTTTTTGATATTACCCATGTGAAACTCTGATAATAGGGTTTAGTCTCACCACTATCACCTCTAGAGACCCTTTCTACTAGTTAGTATCCTCTAGAATGTGGGGAGACGTGCTTGAGGCCATGTGACCCATCAGTTTGGCTATCTGTTTGATGGTAATCCAGGCTGGGAAATTACAAGGGGAAACCTTGAGGTTCTGTATGCAAATCGTGTAACTTTTTTAGAGAAGGAAAATTGGTGGAACATAGTTTGTGCATGGTTGAAGCTAACTATTTTAAATTACCTAGAAACCATGTGACTCAAGAAAAATGTGAGAAGTATGGTTATCACATGGTTTACAAGACCATGTGAAAAAGCTATATGGGTTCCCAGAAGAGGAAAAAATACATGAATGGTTGGTGTAGACTTTATAAAACCATGAATGAGGTTTAAAATATTCAATAAAATAAGATTTAAAATCATAAAATCTCTAAAACACATCATTACATGTCTTATTCCTAGGTATCTCAAACAAGGGGACCCCAGAGGTGTTTTATATCCTTCCTCCTCCCATCATACTCAAAATCCAGGGGATCTAGTGTATTAAATCATCTTGATTCAAGGTAAGAGGTTATTTATTCCTCCATTATTCACATATATAATATATCATATCTATCTTTCATGAGATTAATAATAGATCCAAGAAATGTTGGATGGATCTATAGATTCAATCTTAATTTATTATTGCATTATTGGTTGTTAGTTTGATATATTTTCAATCTAGATATTTGTAATATTTTCTTTAGAGTATCTATAACCATTTATGAAAAACCCCTCATGGTAAGTATTTGTGAATTACATATCTTAGAATAATCTCTAACTTGAATCCCAATTCTATAAAATCTATAATGGTGAATTATTTCATGATCATGTGAATCTTGGTGTGTAGGCATGATCCAGGTTTTTTTATTTGACATATCATGTAAATTATAACCAATAAACTAAATATAGAAAGTACATACTATATTGGTCTTTTTTATGGAGTTGTTTTCCATGATTAGTTGTGAGTATGCGACTATTGTAAATAACCTCATATGATATGGTATATTTTCTATGCATGGTAACCCATGATATCTTTTCTAGATATGAATTTTGTGTTCCTTCCTATGGCGTTCCTTATATGTGGTTATTTAATAGTCTTGGAATATTTGATATGCCATGATTATTTCTTTCCATGTGGTTCATTGATTGTTTATTTTTCATATTCTTTTAAATAATTTTTCTAATATATTTATCACTTATATTTCATACATTACTTGTGAATTTGTCCATATCCATTAGAATCTTTGTTGTAGTTTTCAGGATGACAGATGGACCTGATCGACTTAGATGACCCCATAGAGGGGGATTTTTGGATGACATGGCCAATTAGCTTTTTCCATGGATACAAGATGGATATCACCATATCCTGGAATTTTATTATCCCATGGGATGAGAACACCAAATGAAATTTTAATAGATTCTTTTGGATGATATGATATATCAATGTAGAGTGTTGTATTATATGTGTGGAGTTCCATTTCTATGGGTGTGGCAGACCTGAGTACCAATAGAATATAGTCATGGGTCCTGGGTGTGACATTATCTCTAAGAAGGTGTGTAATTCTCCCCTAAATATAGAACATGTGTTGTTTTTAAAGGTTGTATAAATACAGAAAGAATTATTTAATCATTAGATGACCACTTTGGAAATTTTTCCAACATGGCACTAAAGTAGGTAAATATGGGGGTTTTTGTATCCTAGATAGTGCATGATCACATAGTACAAGATTGGTTTTATGTATTTATGTGCATTTACAATTTCATCCTAAAATACACCTCTATATTCATATAAACCTGTATGGTGGATGCATTGGTGGTGTCCCACAAGGTTTATTCTTACACTCTACATGGGAATCTCATTGTGTGTGCTGTCTTCATGGTTGATGATCTATAGATGGGTAAGGTTATGATAGTAGGTTACTGAAGATAATATATTTAGTAGATTAATATAATTTCAAGATAGACTCTAGATATATTTCATATCTTATTTTGTTTATATTTTTCTATTTATACTAGTTTATATTGTGACCTACCACATTGGGGTCTAGTTTGGTTATTATTGGATGACCTAGCATAACCACTATTATAGAATTATGGTTGTCATATTTTATGATTTAATGTTTGGTTGGATTATTAATATGTTTTTATATTCTAATATATGTAAATTATTACCTAGAGTGTAGTCCCCCATGACATGTTTAGAAACTCACAAATAATAATCCCCCACTTGCGTATGGGGAGTCACACATGATGTTATGTTGTACTTTGGATCAGACATGACAGTTTGGGTTGGAGTGTTACAAAATGACATTAAAGATGAATTTCATACCATTTACTATTGTCTATTCCTAATCATGGTATAAAAGAGATAGGTTTTGAAAAAATACGGTAGCGTGATTTCCATGTGCTTGGATAGCTTAATTGTATTGGACATCTAAGTTTTTTTTAAAGATGATTCCTTGGCCCAAAACGATCAAGGTAAAATTATAGGATTTTTGTGTATTCATACATCATAAAGAGGCATATAAGATCACATGTACTTTATATAATTTTTTCCCTAGATTATAGTTATTTTATTATTTTCCTTGATTTTTTCAATCTATTTGGTTGTATATCTATTTTCTATACATTTGTGATATATACATAATGGAACTAGTTAGTTTAACTTATTCATGATATTATGATGTATATATATTATTGTGGGTAATGTGAATGTAAGGATGTATAGGATTGAGCCATGGGTAGAACTAGGAGGGTTATACCTTATGTGCAAGTATCTCCTGGTGTAGTAATTATTAGAGAAATCCCATGTGTTTTTCTTATAAATAATTAAGTTTTACTCATATGAAAGTTATCCTAGGAAATATAAATGTTCATTTGATATTTTAGAATCATTCCCCCTAAGGGAAAACTAATGAGGCCTCTTGGGAATGGAATCTAGAATGGCCCAGATAGTAAGGATACACCAGTTCCACCACATGATGGGTAAGAGGATTCACAGAAGCATGATCCTTTACCTACATCAGTGGTTGTAGTGAAAAAATCAACCCAACCTGAAGTACTCTAGATTATTCCTACTCTGGTCCAAGGGAAGAATAGGACAATGGTTTTCTATTCCTGAGAATTCTAGCTCCAACAACTTCCATCCATTAAGGGAATTGGTATTCCTCGTGATACTAAGGAATAGATTGATATTATTGAGGGAAATAGTGATATGGTTGAGTATCCAAATGATAGGAGGTTAAAAATAATGCACATTTTTCTTTAGGGACCCATGAAGAGTTTTTGGGGAATAATGGGGTATATAGGAAATCCCGATAGTCATACTTTTTAGGCTATTAAGGAGCTATTTTTCGAGGTTTTATTTCTTGAAATTCTAAAAATGGTCTGATTACATGATTTTATAGAGCTTTAGTTGAGTATGATGTTAGTCTCTTCTTACACTACTCATTTTATGGAGTTTTTATGCATATATCCTATTTTAGAGGGGAATTAGGTGTATATTTATATGATTTTTGTGATTATGAATCTTCCATAGTCTAGACATGAGGTTAGGTTATTCGACATAAAAATATATATAAATAGGTCACTTTCAAGGCTATAAATTTATTGGAAGGGGATAATGGAGGATAAGGTTACATGATTTATTCCATAATATAATTACTTTATGACTAGGGATTCTATTACTACAATTAGTTATTCATCTGCTAGTAGAAAAAGTAAGGATGAGGACATAAAGCAGGGTTGTAGATAGATAGAGAAGAGTAGGGCTTCTATTTCTCCCTCTGTGGGAGGTGGTTTTACATGGTTATTCAACTAAGGATAAAGGGAAAATTTTAGAACATTGTGTGTAATACCGCAATGAGATATTCAATGACATGGAATGGTCGGTTATGTCTAGTGTTTCTTTTTTGTGGTTCCAGTCCAACAAAAGAGGATTCTAGGTTATAGTATCGACAATGATCCTTAGTAGTAAACCCCGGCATAATAGAACCTATTAACTCAGATGAATTATATATCATTGAGGAAATGTATATCTCAAGAGACAGGTAGGAACATTGATGAAGTGGGTCCTCATACAATTATATTTTAAATTTTTATTACCTTTACTCTATCTAATATATTTTTTGATACATGATATTATCATTATTTTATTTATTCTCAAGTTAGAGCTTTCTAGATTTATCGGTTATGTTGTTCTATGAATTTATCTCTCTTGACATTCCCTTAGTAAACAAAGTATTCCATATCAAATGATACCTTATGTTTCTTATAATTAATGTAGGCTATAGAAACTTGTGAGTTCTCATGATATTAGAGGTATATATTTTCAATGGGATATTCATAATGGACTAGTAAAATAGTTATCAAGATCATATAAACTACTACCAAAGACATGTATAATTCATCACACCTAGCTAGATAGGTTCATATTGACTAATGAGTGATATAATATAGTAGGAAGGTGGATATTTAAGATGATCGAGTTTGTAATTATCACGAATAAAGTAGTAGGCTTGACTATCACATTATAATCAATAGTAAACCCTTATATCTTTATAGAAACATGGTTTTATTATACATAGATATTATATCATTTTTTGATGAATATTCATTACATTACACAAACAATCACCCAAGGACCATAATAATTTAGTGCCTTTGTAAACATGGAAACATAAACAATGGTCTATAAGTGAGCTACATCAACTCACACTACTTTATTCACAACCAAAACCCTTATTATATATATCATAAATTATATATATCTTTATAACCTGGGGAATGGAAAAAAATAAAGGGTGATCTCTAGTTTTGAGTATGGGTAAATAAGGGTGATACATAAGCCTAAAATTAATATAAGGATATGATAATGTTAGCTAAAACATTTGAAAACCATACCCTATATATCAAAAATCATAATATTGAGTCATGGAATAAATATCGGCATTTTATAATATATGAATCATAAGGGAATTAAACAACATGAACCATAAGAGCGTAACATTTTCATAAGACATGGAATTTGTGACATAAACATAAGAATATAAAATCATTTACATATTAGTTATGAATCACTACAAAGTCTATAATATTGGAATTATTTCACTACCCAAACCATCATAGTGGAAAATGTCCCTTTCTGAACTGAGTTCACTCCCCATTATAACCTTGTCATACTTAACCGGGTTCACTCCTTGTTCTAGTCCTATATTGATAAATTACGTTCACTCCCCATTCCAGTCATGTCCATCAGATGGGATATAAATATTTACCCAGTTAATTGGAGGGTGATATATTCCCTACCTTTCACATAATAAAAATCATATTTATACGTGACATAATATCGTAAACATTCATCATATCATAACCCATGAAATGAAATGGTTATCATAAGCAATTCATAATATCATAACCTATGAAAAATAGAAAATTTTCATAATCATTCTATCATAGAATAACTGGTGAAAAGAAGAAAATTTCATAAGAATTTCCTCATGGTATAACCCATGGAAGAGAAATAGGTTTTATAAATATCATGTCATCATAAACCTAAACCAGTCAGAGAAATAATATGAATGCTACCATTGGATAATATCTCTAGTAAGGCATAAGTAGCATCAATAGATATCATCTTAGATGGGAAGTTATTTTGTAATATCATTTAATTTTTTTGAGGAAAATAAATTTTCTTTGAAAATCATTTTTAAAACAAAAAACCATTATGAAAATAAAATTCTTTGAAAAAACCTTAAAATCTTATAGTGGAAGAATTTAAAAATCATTTAAAACATTTATTGAGGAAAATATCATTTCCATATTGATTATTTTATAACATAAGATATTTTTAAAATCCTTTTATTTTAAAATAACCTTGAAAATGTATAGACGAAACTTCAAATAAAATAATGTTCATGACTATCTGAAGTTTTTTTTCATGCAATAAACGTTAAAAAAATACTCATTTAAAATTTTTAGTAAAAGAGAAATGGGAATTGTTTGGAAAATCACATGAAGATTCCTTTAATTTTTTTTGTAAAAACTAAAAAAATGGTTAAAAAATTATTTAAAAAATAACAGGATAATAATAAATAAATTTTGAAAAAATGGTTTTGAAATAAAATTGATTTCCGACTGAAGATAAATAAATTCATATTTTTTTAAAACAATTATTCAATTACATATAGTACCAAAGAGTGGGAAAAAATAGAACTATTACTTTAAAATATCATGAGTAAATAGAGGATAATAAAATTCATGAGAATCATTAAGAGTTAGATTATGTTATATCAACACTGGAGGCCTAATAAAAAACAATCCCAACAATTGATGAGATTGTAACCAAAAACACTTACCACTTGGTAAACCTTTAATTATAATACCCATGAAAGAATAACATAAAATGGAACTTAAAATATCATGAGTATAAATAAATTAAATATATAGCATGTTAAGGGGTATGTATATACACCATTTGATAGAATATAAGTGTATAACATAATGTATGTCTCAAAGAAGGAAAATTGAGACAAAAATCCGTTACCTAAATTCCTGACTTCTATCGTACCGATTAAAACCTTATGCATAATAAATATAAGTTCATTATAAATCTATTAAAGAAATTTTTTAATATATATCATACCATATATGATTTTATTATGACCTTTTATAACCTATTTATTAACAACTCCATGTTAAATTTATGTTTTAGGTAATAACTGATTTATTTTTCATATATGTTTTTATTTGTTATATTTTTGGTCCTATTACTTGGATCATGGTTTGATAATTCCTAGATTTATAACCATGATATAAATATCATATATATATTGTGTATATTTTAATTTATAGTAATCCATAAAATTTATTGATAGAAAATAAAATACATCATTCATGGAGATGGTGGACTGTACGTACGAATGAACACTATTTCCATTTTCTTATTAGATCAAAAGAAAAAAAGGAAATTGATATATTATAATTAAGGAATAATTTTAATGACATATATATCAAATGTTTTCATTAAAACCATTCTTAATACCTTAAATTTAATCTGTGAATGAATCACATCGTTTCGTGAGGTGGGAGTCCACCGTACAGACAAACAACCTTTTCATATTCCAAAAAAATGGAAAATATGAATGTATTTGTGGTATAATAATTCAAGAATCATAATAAATTAATAAATTAATAAAATAATATATTTAATATTTAAATAATTGATCTATCATTATTCCCTTCCTCAATAGTTGGTAATGTAAAAACAAACAACATCGGTTTGCGAGGCGGTATTCCACCATACACATGAACGATGATTTCATAACCCATTTGATGGAAGTTTAGATGGTTTAGGTTATTAAATTAACATTAAAAAATTTCATTATATGTAATATTATGATAATATTATATAATAATAATTGAATGGGGTGTATTAAGAAATGAAACAAAAACACTTTCTCTTCAACATTACCTCTTTTTTATGTATCCACCTTAGGTTTGCACCAAAATCCTTCTAGGATTGATTTACTCCAAAAATAAGGATTCTTGGATGGGAGAAGGAAAGTTGGGAAGTTATCAGTGTAAGTATTTATCAATACAAATGGGTGTGAATGTGTGAGTATGAGATGATAGAAGTGGCCTTTTATAAGTGGGGGAGATGACACACCTGGTATTTTCAAAAATAATTGAGTGCCCCCATGTTTTTCATATATCACAAGGGTAAAAAATGAGACATCCTAGAAACTTAGAGCAATAATTTTCAAAATATTTCGAGCCAATAATTTTTATAAAAGTTTATAGGTTATTTTTACCCTTATCATTTTAGTTTAACCCCTGTAAACCCATTTTTACCTTAAATAAAGTGATTAATTTTTACTATATTCACTATTTGTTTTAGTCAAAAATTATGTTGAAACTATTAGATAATATAAATTATAATGATTCATAATTTTTATTCCATTTTTTAAAATTCCATCCATATAATTAGAAAAATTTAATTTCCAATTAATCACACATATGTGAGGAGAAAGAGAGATTTTTTAAAGCGAAAATGATCAAAAGTTTAAGAAGTTTTTATATCCATTTTCAATATGATATTGATTAAAATGACCTACATTAAATTAATAGATGTAAAATTGAACTAATTATACTTTAAAAATAATTTGAAATCAAATCTAACAATATAAATAAATTAAATGAATAGGCAGCTTACAATTAAAATTCAATATTGTTCACTATTCATAAAAAATGAAACATTCCATAAATATCTGAAAAATTCACCCTAAGACAATTTTAAAATTATAAATTAAAAAATGAACTTTATTTTATCAAAATAATTTTCTAAAATTATCAAAATGTAATTCTATTATTGTTTACATAAAGGCATAAAAAATATTTTTATAGGAGAACAATATTATTTTAACATATAAAAATTATATATTTTATTTTCAATAAGTTTTATTTATATGAAACCATTATAAATATTATTTAAAAATTAGTTATTAATATTTATAAATAAAATTTCAATGGTTAGGTTATGAAACTCATGTTTAAATAACCATATTAATCATATAATGTGGTTTTGTTAAAACTCAGTGTTGTGCGTAATAAAAGCTAATCTAGTGTTGCCTATAACACAAGCTTAACATGGTGTTGTGTGTAGAGAAAGTTATCAAGGAAATTTAATTTATTCAAAAATAATAATTGATAAAAACTTGAGGTGTTAAATTCTACCCACTATTAAATGAATTTATCCCTTGAAATTCATCACTCTGATATAAACAAATAAGGATACTTCTACCTTATCATATCCTTATGTTCCCATTAAGATTCCTCAAAATGGTTTTTTCCACAAAACATTGACCAAACAAGTGGTCTTTTTTCATGAAAATTTCTCTTTATGATCCACAAACTCCACTGGTTGTTCCTTATAAGAAGGATATTTCTCTAGCGGTATGACCTCTAAGTTTAGTTATAACAACCCTATCCTTTCACACATAACAATACATAATTTTAAGCAAAATAAAACATCATATTAAAAGACAAGGATTGTGAAGTCTAGTGTCATTGAAGACTAGGTACATAAAAATAAAAACATGGGACTAAATAACAAATTTATTTATTCAATATTTGTAAAGATCTCCTAACTTCCATTGTTCTCATACTCCTTCATAGGGTAACCTGGGGATAACAAGAAAAAAGGGGTGAGCTAAAAAGACAAATAAGGGAATAAGCATAAGAATATATATTCAAAACATGGGTTAGAGGGCATGACATAGTGAAAATATAAGGCATGGAACATATAGAATAATAAAATATAAACATGGGATCATATAAACATGGATTCATAGTAATGTGGAAACAACATAAAACATGAATTCAGCACAACTAAAGTCTCATTGCATATAGAGGATAACAAGTCAAGATTAACCACCAAGACTGTTGCACATGGTAGCACGAGTCAAGGATAACCTCCAAGACCGTTGCATATAACATCTCATGAGACTCAACTTTACCCAATGAATTGGATCACTATCTGGGTGAACCCATCATAACATGATCATTATTATGCTTTCTATATATATAATCATACATAATAAATCATACATAAACAAAAAGGTACCCATGGAAAGAAATGGGTATCATAATCATGTCATAAAGCATAATAGATGGACGTATCATACAAGTATCCATGAAAGAAAGGAATTAAAACATAAATGTAAATTGATATTGGAAAATAGGTATATATCATGGTATGTGATTTCAAATATAAGTGACAACATGTAAGAAGATAATTTAAGAAATTTTATCAATAAAACATTTTAGTGCAGTTTTAAAGAAAATACTAAAGGGAATTTAAAATGGAAAAGGGAATAATTTTTTATATAAAACCATAAGTGAACCAAGAATTTTTTAATAATAAAAATTCTTATTTTATAAAAACAATGGCATCTTAAAATAGATGGTAGTATGCACTTGAAACTGGGTATGAATTCAGAAAGTTCCCTAAAAATGAGTTTACTTATCAGGAAGTATTGAGGAGGGAATCACTTAAAATCATGTATATCCCAGAAATAGAATGATTAATGGATCTTGATACATGATTTTGGACATATATAAATCAATTATAATATGTAAATAAATAGAATACATGATTTCATTTGGGTAAAAAAAGAGTAAGAATAACCTGAAAGAATAATGGAGGTTCGGGTAGAATCCCTTACCTTAAGTCCGAAGGTGTTATCCACTTGATATTAATGAACTTAATAATAAAATTAGGTTCATTAATTAATAATTCCATAACCTATTTTAAATTTAATTTATTTAGTATATCCTTTTTAAGTTTATTCATGTCCTTTTTGATGGGTTAAGAGGTTCAATTTCACTGTTTGGGTCTGTTTGTTCCACGATCGGTTTAATTATATACATGAATGGATAATCATGTAAAATGAGGATGGTTTTCCAGAATTAGAGTTATATTTTATTATTTAAAATCCATAAGGTTACAATTTTGTAAATTTAATTTGGTTACTTGGAGTGAAGTTTAATCAATATATAAAACTTTTGTGATAACCTTTTGGGTTAATTGGAGGGTTTTGATCACAATGAACACATTTTGGTTTATAAATAAAAACAATGAGTAAAAAAAGATTCCAGAACCATAGATGAGACATATTACATATATTATAGTCTATTTCAACCATAAAAATGGTTTCATGACCAGAATTGAAGACCAAAAAAGAAATTGAAAACCCGTCATCCTTGAATGTGATGAATTAACACATCTCAGATGGTGTTTTCATTTCTAATATAAAAGAAGGGTAAAAGATAGATGATCATAACTTATTCCATTATCATAAAAAAATTGAAATACATTTAAGGTACTAGATTTTTCATAATATTTGGATGAGGAGTGGTAAAGATAGAAATGAAAACAAAGGAACTTGAAAAGAAAGTAAAAGAATTGAAAAGTGGAATTTACCACTTGAGTTAATCTTCCTTGAGAGCCTCTTAAGGGGAGAAGATTAGGTATTTTGAGGAGACCAAAGGCTGCTGAACGTTGGGTATGATCTTGGGGATATATTTGAGAAGAATTTAGGAAAGGAACAAGTCTTGATATGAGTGAAGAGAAGAGGTGAGTGTGGGTGGTTTTTATAGTGGAGGGGAGAAAGGCTTTCTTAATATTTTAATCATTAGTTAATTATATTTCCATATGACAAGAAATAGTGATGATTACATGACCAAAAATAGTAATATGTTCATGTGATATAAACCCAAGGGTTCTTACCTTAGTGATGATGCTATGAATAGTTCATTTAACTTATAATGTATATATACGGTAAATTACTGAATTTTACTATTTATAAAACTCAAGTATTTTAAAAAAATTAAAAAATTCACCCTAACAATTTTTCTACGCATATAATCCAAAAAATGAAATAGAATTTAAAAAATAATTTTATAAATATTATTAATTTAATATTTAATTAAAATCATAATTTATTTGAAAATTACAAATTTTAAAACTATAACTGATTTTATAATGATTTCAAAAATTACATAAGGTCTTATAAAATTATATTAAAACCAAAAGACATGAAATTTTTAATTTATGAAATCCTTTTATGAAAATAAATTTTCTTTTCAATTAATTAATTAATTGTAATTAATAATTTTACTTACAAAAATAAAAATACTTTTACTATGGTGATATTGTCACTTATAAGATGTATAAATTTTATTTATACATTCATTGGTGTGGTCACTATTATTTTTAAAGATTTACTATTCATAAGGGTCATATTACTTTTCACAAGGGTAACTATTCATAAGGGTTGGTTACTATTCACTAAAATTTATGTTTGTCTTATCAGAATACAAAAATCTTACAGATCACAACCATGTATGTTATATATTCGAAATTCAAATCACAAAAGTGACAATATTACGTTTAAAGGACACATAGTACTTAGTAGTTCATTGAGTTATGATTTCATGTGATTATATGACAAAATTATAAGAATGAAATTTCCATTGATAAAACATTGGGTCATTACATTCTTCCCCCCTTATAAAATTTCAACCTTGAAATTTCTTTTTACATTCTAAGACACAAACAGGTGCGGGTACTTTTCCATCATTGCATCCTCCCGTTCCCATGTTGCCTCTTCATACTTATGGTTCTGCTATAGTACTTTGACAAGATGAGTAGTCTTGTTACATATAACTTTATCTCTACAATCCAAGATCTTCATTGGATGATCCTTGTAAGAAATATCATTCTCCAACTGAACCACCTCTGAAGAGAGTACATGTGAAGGATCTAGTATGTACTTACTTTAGAGGGATACTTGGAAGACGTCATGTACATTAGACATGGTAGGTGGAAGTGCCATTCGATAGGACATATCTCCAACACGATCAAGAATCTCGAAGAGGAAAATGTACCTGGGACTTATCATTCAATTCTTCCCAAACCTCATGACCTTCCTCCATGGAGATATGCAGAGAAATAACATGTCTCCTACTTTGAACTCAAGGTCACATCAATGATTTTTTGCATAATTCTTTTGTCAACATTTGGAAACCTTGATGTACTACTGAATGATTTTAACCTTCTCCCCCATTTCTTCAACCATTTAATGTCCTATCAGCTTTCTCTCATCGAATTCATCCCAACACACTGGTGTTCAACACCTTTTCCCATAAAGGGCTTCATATGGTTCCATTCAGATACTGGAGTGGAAACTGTTGTTATAGGGGAAATCAACTAGTGGAAGATGTTGGACCTACCCTCTTTGAAGTCCACAGAACACTCTCTAAACATGTATTATAGTTTCAGAAGAGTTCTCTTAGATTTTCCATCTGTTAGAGGATGATAGACCATACTGAATTTTAGTTTAGTGCTTAGATTATTTTGGAGACTTTTCCAGAACTTCTAGGTGAATCTCAGATCTCTATCGAATACAATAGATAGTAGTAATCCATGAATCCTTACCACCTCTTTGATATATATCCCTGAAATTTTATCCAATGATATGTCCTCTAGAATGGTGATAAAGTGAGCTGTCTTTGTAAGATGATCCACAATGACCCATATAGCATTGTTTCATATGGATTTCCTTTAAAGTCTAGTGATAAAGTCCATGGTGATATTCTCCCACTTCTATGTTGTTATGGGTAGTGGTTAAATCGTCCCCTTATACTTTTTCCTTTCAAACTTCACTTACCAACATAGCAGGCACTTTGATGTACACTCAACAATCTCCTTCTTCATATTGTCCCACCAAAAGTTCTCTTAGAGATCTCGATACATCTTTATGATCCTTGGGTGAATTGAGAAGGTTGAGCTTTGCGCATCATTTAAAAGATACTTATTTATCATTGGATTATATGGTACACATAATCATTACCAAAATCTTACAACTCCTTCCTCATCAATCTTGAACTCATAGGATTTCCCATTTCCAATGGCTTCCACCCTTCTCTAAATTCCCACATATTTTCTTTGAGAATACTTTATTTTCTCCATGAGGGATGGTTGAGAAATCATTTGATAAAGGATTGATTATTTTCATCCCTAAATGATTCCCATATCCATCCTCTACAAATCCAAGAAGATTGGATCCTTTTCAATTCTCATAATTGATAAATATGTAGGATCTTTTCTACTTAGAGCATTCACCACCTTATTTGCCTTACCGGGATGGTAGTGGATTGAGTAATCATAATTCTTACTAAGCTCTAACCATATTCACTAGCACATATTAATATCTTTTTGTGTGAATATATATTTAAGTTTCTTGTGATCAATATATATCTCACACCTCTCCCCATAAAGATAATTCCATTATATTTTCAACACAAAGATCACAAACACCAACTCTAGATCATGCGTAGGATAGTTTTGATCATGAATTTTCGGCTTCCTTGAGATTTAGGCTATAAATTTATCATTTTTCATCAGTACATATCCTAATCCATTCTTTAAAACATCACCTTACACCACAAAGAGTTATCCACTTATTGGGATTGTGATTATTGGCACAATGATAAGCCTTTTTTTCAACTCCTTAAAGCAGTCTTCACATTCATGAGTCCAGGAAAACTTTACCCCATTTCACGTAAACTTGATCATTGGGTTTTACAATTGTGAAAGTTTCTACATAAATAATTGATAATACCTAGCTAGACCAAGGAAGCTATGGATCTCCATTACAGTTGTGGGTCTGGGCCACTCTTCAATTGCCTTTGTCTTGGAAGGGTCTATATATATCCCTTTATTGATGATTATATTCCCCAATAATGATACTTCTTCCATCCAAAACTCAAACTTACTATACATTACATAATGTTTCTCCATTTTAAAATTCATCAGTATAGTATTCAAATGCCCCTCATGTTCCTACTTGCCCTTGGAGTATATCAGAATATCATCAATAAAGACTACGACAAATTTGTTGAGTTAATATCTAAAGACTCTTTTCATTAAATCCATGAAAATTTCTGGATCATTAGTGAGTCTGAAGGAAATCAATATAAACTCATAGTGTCCATACCTCATTCTAAAGTAAGTCTTGGTAATATCTTTCTTCCTCTCCTTTAATTGGTGATATCCTGACTGAAGGTCCACCATAGAGAAATAACTAGCCCCATGAAGCAGATCAAACAAGTCATCTATCTGTGTCAAGGGATACTTGTTCTTTATCATGATTTTATTGATCTCATAATAATCAATGTAGATGCACGTTGATCCATCCTTCTTCTTAATGAAGAAGACTAGTGCACCCTATGGTGAAGGACTCGGGCGTACAAAACCCTTCTCCAGATTCTCTTGTAACTGCTTCTTCATCTTTTCCTACTCTATAATGGCCATTTTATAAGGATTCATTGATATAGGTAGGGATCTAATAATAAATTAAATTGTGAACTCAACCTCTCTATCGGGAGGAAGACCATGTAACTCTTTAGGGAATACATCAGTGTAATCCCTCATGATGTGCATATCTTTGAGAAGTATCATCTCATTTTTCTCAGTAACTTGATATAGACATGCTTTATAATAATTTAGTAATATCTACACTTGAGAAAATGATTCTAAAGGAGATTCATATTCCACTCTACACTTGTACAGAATTTGAGGATGCTTCAGGATGTGAAGAGTGATCTCTCTTTCCCGACAGTTGATGTTGTCTCTGTATAAAGATAGCCAATACCTGCCCAAGATAACATCAAAATCTACTAAAGGAAGTATGAAAATATTTTCTGGGAGGTTCAGTCCATAAAAATTCACCTGGGAGGAGTTATAAACCTTGGATGCTATAATTTCCCCATTCGTTGTTATCACAGATAAGTTAACCTCCAAATATTGAGGTGGTGTTTGAATAGTTATACTAACCTTGCAATATATCAAAGAATGTGTAGAAGTAGAATAAAATAGTATGTTCTATATTCTTGAATGAATAACTAGAATACCTATCACCACATTGTTGTTCGGCTCCACCTCAGTAGTAGTGATAGAATAATCCTATCCTTGTTTCCTTGGAGGTTGTTGTCGATTTCCACTGACAACCCTTGGTTTAGAGAAATTTTTCGCATAATGACCATACTCTTTGAAGTTATAACACTGTACCACTGGTTGAGTGTTTATTTGAATCTTCCTTTCTTCTTCCACATTAGCAAGATTCTTTATATCCCTTCAGTAGTTATTTGCTAGATGTCCCATATTTTCACATTTTAAGCAATTCCTAGTTCCCCTTAGATCGTTCTTAGGATGGTTCTTCCCACAATTTTGACACGTGGTATGTTCTCTCTTCATTCCATCATGGGATTTATTTTCTAAACCACCCATATTAGACTCCATCTTACACTTTTTTTCACCAGGCCCAAGAGACCATTGAGAGTCTCTGATCTCTATTTCAACCTTGAGGGCACAACAGAAAATCTCCTCATAACTTTCAAAGTCTCGAATCACCAATGCTTTTCATAGACTCAAATTTAGTCCACTAAATAAGTGATTCACCTTATTTTCGGTGTTTATGACAAATCTAGAGGCATATCTTTCAATCCTTGTGAGGGTTTCTTCATACTGACTGATGGACTCATATTCCTTCTACTTGAGTCCGAGGAACTCCCTTTCCATCTTCAGATGGAGAGTTTGGGGAAAATATTTATTAAAAAATATTCTATTGTATTCCTCTGAAACCATGGAATCAATTTTCTCTTAGGACTTAATATTCTTTATTAGTGTCCACCATTGATCAAATTTCACCATCAAAATGTTAGACCACCAGTACTAATTTCTCTTCTACCGAGCACTGGAGGACAGAGAATGTCTTTCCAATAGAGTTAATCCACTATTTTGCAAGGAGGGGATCAAAAGATTTAATAAACGTGGGAGGCCTTTTCCGAATGAAGGATTCAATGACAACTTTCACTTTACGTGGGGGAGGAGGGTGTTCCATGTGATTCAAATTATTATTCATTACTTGATCCAGCTGAGAAAGTATTGTCATTATGTTTTGAGAACCCATTCCTATAATATTTGGCATATCATTAGGGAAATCTTCACATTCCATATCACATTGATTATCGGAACGTGTTCTTCTATTTCCTTCCATTAACTATGAAAAAAACTTACAATTAAAGGGCTTGAATAATTATCTATTAATCATAAAAAGTAAACTTTGAACAAAAAAGGATAAAATTATACAGGAGAAGTATATCCTAACTTGTTATTCCCTAGGTTTAAATCTAGGTTATCCTTGATCTATTTCTTAACTTATATTCCTATGGGATCTTTTTTATTCCCATAATAATGGTTTATACCAAGATCATGAATTTACCAAAGAATATCTCCTAGGAGTGTCAAACCAAGAGTGAAGTAAGGCCCACTATCATGCCATAGTTTCCATTCGAGTCTAGCTCAAAGCAGTGTTTTTGGGTTTTACCCTTAGATAAATCTATGCCAGATCCACCTCTACCAATTTATATCTAAATAGGGACGTATTTTTTTTGATAAACCACTTACTCTATAATTACCAAAATTTAGGGATGTTTTATTACACTTAGTCTCATCCTTAAGGTTCTTACTAATGTGCTCTATTCCTAATATCCAAAAATAACTAGACCATCCTCATATACAAACTACAGTGACCCTAGCCTATCTCACATAACATTATATAATTTTAAGAATAATAAAACATCATATTACAATCTAAGGATCATGAAGTCTAGTGTCTTGGAAGACTAGGTACATAAAACTGAAAACATGGGATTAAATAAAAATACTTATTTATTTAATCTTAGTAAAGAGATCATAACTTCCATTGTGCTTATAAATATTTAAAGGGAAACTTGGGGATAACATGAACAAAGGGGTAAGCGAAAAATCCCATCAGGGGAATAAGAATAAGAATAGAGCTGTTGCACATGGGTTATAAGGCATGACATAATGAAAATCAAAGGCATGGAACATATGGAATCATAAAATATAAACATGAGATCATATAAACATGGATTCATAGTAATGTGGGTCCAAAATAAAATAAGACTTTATTATGATTCAAGGATCATTTCACAGAGGAGCACAAGTCAAGGTTAACCACCATGACTGTTGCACATGGTAGCATGAGTCAAGGCTTACCGCCATGACCGTTTCACATAACATATCATGAGACTCAACTTTTACCAATAGATTGGAGCCATATATGGGTGCACCCATCATAACATGTTGATAAATATTCTTACCACATATATAATCATATATAATCAATCATACATAAACAAAAGGGTACCCATGGAAAGAAATGGGTATCATAATCTTGTCATAAAGCAAAATGGATGAGTGTATCATAAAAGCATCCATGAAATAAATGAATTAAAACATACATGTACATTGATAAGGGAACATAGGAATATTTCATGGTAAGTGATTTCAAATATATGTGACAACATGTAAGATGTGTATTTAAGACATTTTAGCATTAAAACATTTTAGTGCGGTTTTAAAGAAAATACTAAAGGGTCTTTAAAATAGAAAAGAAAATAATCTTTTATATAAAAACATAAGTGAAAAAAAATGTTTTCATAATAAAAATACTAATTTTATAAAAACAATGGTGTCTTAAAATAGATGACAGTGTGCACTTGAAACTAGGTAAGAATCTGGGAAGTACCGTAAAAACGGGTTTGCTTATCTGGAAGTATTGAAGAGGGAATCACTTAAAAATGTATATCCCTAAAAGATAATGATTAATGGATATTAATAAATGAGTTTGGACATATATAAAGAAATTATAAGATTTAAATAAATAGAATATAGGATTTAATTTGGGTAAGAAGAGAGTAAGAAAAACTTGAAAGAATAATAAAGGTTCAGGTAGAATCTTTTACCTTAAGTTCAAAGGTGTTCCCCACTTGATATTAATGACCTGAATAATCAAATTAGGTTCATTAATTAATAATTAAAGAACTTATTTTATATTTAATTGACTTATTATAACCTTTTTATGTTCATTCATGTCTTTTTTGATGGGTTAAGAGGTTCAATTTCATTATTCAGGTCTATTTGTTTCATGATCAGTTTACATATATAGATGAATAGAAAATCATGTAAAATGAAAATGGTTGTCCAGAATTAGAGTTATATTTTATTATTTAACATACATAAGGTTACATATTTGTAAATTTAATTTGGTTACTTGGAGTTAACATGAATTATTATATAAAACTTTAGTGATTACCTTTTGGGTTAATTGGTGAGTTTTGATCACAACGAACACATTTTGGTTTATAAATAAAAACCATGTGTAAAAAAAATATTCCAGAACCGTAGATGACATATATTACATATATTATATTTTGTTTCAACCATAAAAATTGTTTCATGACCATAATTGAAGACGATAAAAGAAATGTAAAACCCGACGTCTTTGAATGTGATGAATTAACACATCTTGGATGATGTTTTCATTTTTAATATAAAGAAAGGGTAAAGGAGAGAAGATAATAACTTTTTCTATTATCATAAAAAAATTTAATTACATGTAAGGTAATAGAGTTTTAATAATATTTGGATAATGAGAGGTAAGGATAGAAAAGAAAACAAAGTAACTTGAAAATAAAGTAAAAGAATTGAAAAGAGGAATTTACCTCTTGAGTTAATCTTCCTTGAGAGACTCTTAAAGGGAGAGGATTTGTTATTTTGATGCGACCAAGGGATAATAATAATGGGGGAGTATCTTGGGGATATATTTTAGTGAAATTTAGTCAAGCCACAAGTCTTGAGAGGAGTGAAGAGAAGAGGGGAGTGTGGGTGGTTTTTATAGTGGAGGGGAGGAGGGTTTTCTTAATATTTTAATCATTAGTTTATTATTTTTCCATAAGACAAGAAATAGTGATGATTACATGACCAAAAATAGTAATATGTTCATGTGAGTTAGAAAAAAGGATTCTTACCTCAACAATAATGCTAGGAATAGTTAATTTAATTTATAATGTATATATACGGTAAATTACCGTATTTTACTATTCATAAAAATAAAATATTTTAGAAAAATCCCAAAAATTCACCCTAACAAATTTTCGATGTGTAGAATCCTAAAATGAATTCTATTTTTCAAAAATAAATTTCTAAAAACGATTAATTTAATTTTTAATTAAAATCATAATTTACTTGAAAAATACAAATTGTAAAACTATAAATGATTTTATAATTCTTTCAAAAATTACCAAAGGTATTATAAAATTATCTTAAAACTTAAAGAAGTAAAATTTTTAATATATGAACAAATTTTATAAAATAAATTTTCTTTTAAATTAATTAATTAATTGTAATTAATAATTTATGACATACAAAAATAAAAAAACTTTTACTATGGTCATATTATCACTTATAAGATGTCTACATTTTATTTATTCATTCATGGGTGTGGTTACTATTATTTTGGATGATTTATTATTCGTAAGGGTCATATTACTATTAATAAGGATAAATATTCACAAGGGTCATTTACTATTCACTAAAAATTAAGTTTATCGTATTGGACTCCAAACATCTTACTGATCACAACTGTGTATGTCATATTTTCAAAATTCAAATCACATAAGTGACAATATTATGTTTAAAGGTCACATAGTATTTAGTAGTTCATTCAGTTGTGATTTTGTGTGATTATATGACATTATTATAATAAGGAAATTTCCATTGATAAAACATTGGTTTGTTACATTAGTACATGTCAAGGTTTATATATGTCCTTACATTGAAGAGATACATGGAACACATAATAGAATTGATATAGGTTTTTTGGAAGTTCCAAGAGACAGGTTACTATCATCATATGATCAAGGATTTAAATATGACTAATATACATAGTTCTAAGTTTCCCTTTTTTTCCAAATCTCATAATCTTCTTCCATGGAGAAATTATTATAAACACATTATCACCAACTTCAAATTATAAATCAAGATGGTGATTTTCAACATAACTTTTCTTACTACTCTGAGCCTCCTTAATGTGTTTCTAAATTGATTTAACCTTCTCTACCATTTATTTAGCTATCTTAGGTCCCAATATATTTTTTCCCCAAATTCATTCTAGCACGTTGGAGATATACACATCTTTCTATAGAGGGCTTCATAATAAGCCATCTGAATGTTTGAGTGAAATATATTATTATAAGAAAACTCAATTAGAGTAAGGTGTTGATCCCAACCACCTTTGAAATCCAAGGAATAATATCTCAACATATTCTATAGTTTTTGAATTTTTCTTTCATAATGACTATCTATTTGGGGATGATACACTGTGTTGAAAATCAATTCCATATCAAGATCTTGCTGAAGAATTTTACAGAACATTGTGGTAAACCTTGAATCCCAATCAAACACAATGGAATGTGGTACTCCATGGACATTAAAAATTCATTAATGTCTATCTTAGAAATATGATCTAGAGATTTTTATTATATGATAGTGATGAAGTGCGCTCAATTTGTAAGGTGATCAGCTATAACTTATATAGAATTATCCCCTTTAGATGTTTGGGGAGTCTAATGACAAAATCCATGGTGATGTTCTCCTATTTACATTTTGGTATGGGTAATGGATGTAATATTCCTGTATACTTTTGGATTTCTGCCTTAACATGCCGACATTCCATGTACTAGGATACATACTCTATGATATATTTCTTCATGAAATCCCATAATAAGTATTATTTCAAATTTCTACACATATTAATACATCTAGGATGGATGATATTTAAGAAATACGAGCTTCCTATAACAACTCCTTCAAAACTGGTATGGATTAAACTCATAAATATTTCCTGAACCTTAGCATTCCATAGTGATCAAGGTTAAACTCAATAATATTTCTAACCTTCTTTTTTTAGATCCACATATCCATTTTACACCTATTTAATCTAAACTTAGATATATGGTTGAAAATTAAATTGAGAAGGATAATATTTATACCCTTCATTTAATATTTATAGATCCGTCATTTGAAAATTAAGAAATACTGTATTATTTGTGATCCTTATCATGGATAAGTTAGCATGATCCTTTCAACTCAAATCAATAGCCAACTTTTTATCTTTCCTAGGTTGGCAATGTATTGAGTGGTCATTATATTTAATTAGTATAACCATCTTGTTTGGCTCATATTCAACTCCTTATATGTTAATATATACATTAAACTTTTATGATCAATATATATATCACACCTTTAATTGTAAATACAATACCTCCATATATTTAATTCAAAAATTACAATATATAACTCCAAATCTTGAGTTGGGTAATTTTTCTCATCAACCTTAAATTATTGTAAGGAATATAACCATGTGAATATACATAATAAATCATAAAAATACCATCTTGGGTGCATCACTTTTGATTAATAACCCTTCTCCACTACAAGTTAGTGCAATCATAGGTGCACTAACTAATATTCTATTTAGTTCATTGAAAATTTCCTTACATTTATCTATCAAGGTAAGTTTGGATCCCTTATGAGTTAACTTGGTTATAGTATTAGATACTCATGATAAATTATCTGAAAACCATTGATAATATCCAACTAAACCATGAAAACTTTGGATTATAGTCATTGTGGTTGTTATGGGTAAACATTCAATAGCCTTTATCTTTGATGGATCTGCTGATATACCATATATTGATATTATATGACCAAAAAATGAAACCTTTTGCAGCCCAAATTTAGACTTTGTAAATTTTTTCATATAGATTATCCTTCCTTAGGGTCTTTAGTAGAATCTTGAAGTGGTCTTCATACTCTTACTTGATCTTTAAATAGATAATAATATCATATATAAATAATACAAAAAACCAATCAAGGTAATCTATAAGGACTCTATTCATTAAATCCATAAAGTTAGTAAGGGTGTTAGTAAGACCGAATGGAATTACTATATATTCATAGTGTCCATACATTTTATGGAATGCCTTCTTGGGTATATCCTTATTCTTGACCCTTAATTAATGATATCTATAATGAAAGTCGATCTTGGAAAAGTATTGAGCTTCATGAAGTTGATCGAATAGTTCATCAATATGGGTTAGAGAATAATTGTTCTTGATCATGATCTTATTCAATCCTAATAATAAATGCAGATTCACATATAACCATATTTATTTTTAATAAAAAGCATATGTAAATATTAAGGAAAAACACTTGGATAAATAAATCCCTTGTAAATGTTTTCCTGAAGTTGCTTATCCAATTCACATAACTCAATTGAGGCCATTCTATAGGGAGTCTTCATAATTTGTGTGGCACTAGGTATAGGTTATATAGATAAATAAACTTCACATTTTGGAGGAATAATTGTTAATTATTTTTGTAAATACATAAAAAATTCACAAACAATAGTTATATTATAGATGTTGAGTTTCTACCCAACCATTTGATATAAACACCCCTATTAAATGGGAATTAAGATGCATACAATGTATGTAATATCCATTGGAAGTTCATAATTATCTCGACATTGATAGAAAACCATAGGTTAGTTTTGAATTTCAATTTTGACTTCCCTTAATAGGCAATTGATGTGGGATTTATGAATAGAAAGCTAATTCATGCCTAAGATGATATAAAATTCTACCAAAGGAAGAATGAAAATATTTATATGAAGCACATTCCCACAAACATAAACTATATAGGAATCATATACTTGATATTAAATCATCATACCATTTGGGGTTTTCACTAATAATTCCATATATAATCATTTGGGTGGAATCTTTATTCCCTTTTCAAATTAATCAGATATAAAATAATGGGATGATATAGAGTAAAATAATACAATAATAGTTCTAAAGTGGATGGTAATTATACCTTTTAGCATATCATTATCTCACCCATTGTCAAAAAAATATGACATGAGATTTACCCTTATACCTTGTCTTAAGAGGTTTATGACATTGATCATTATTATTAACCCTCAGGTTTGGGCCCTAGTCAACATAATTCCCAATCACCTTACACTTGAATCAATGATGTGTGGGAGGTTCATTCTATACAAATTTCTATCTATTATCATAATTAGATAATTTCTTCCCATCACATCAGTAATAAATATCTCTATGACCTTCCCTTACACACATAAAAAATTTACTAGTCCACTTAAGGAAATTTCAACCATACTTCTTCCAACACATTAAGCATAAAATAAATATCATATTTTTCTCTCCATGGTTTTTAGATTTTCCACTAAACTCAATATTTCATTTATTGTTAAAACCTTGATATTGATAAATAAAAAAAGCACCTTTTTCTACCTTGATATTACATACAACAATCTATTCATAGATACTAAAGTCTCTTGTGGCTAAATACCTTTAGAGACTTGGTTTTAAGCCACTGAATAATCAATCAACCATAATTTATGTTTGTATGATAATACTAGAGTTGTACCCCATGATTCTTGTAAAAATTTTATCACAGGTACCAATAGATTCATCATCCTTTTTCTTTAACTCAAGTAATTGCTTCCCTATATTCATATGAAGAATAAAAGTAATCTACTTATTAGAATATAAGTTTGTGGACTTATCCCAATCCATGGAGTCAATTTCATCCTCTTGCCTTGTATTCTTGATAATATTACGCCATTGATCCAGTTCACATTTCAAATGGTAGATATGAAAAATGAATTGTTCATGTTCTGAAAACTGGAGAATAATAAATGTATTTTTAGTGGTACTAATATATATTCAGAAACTAGTGTATCAGAAGTCCCACTAAAGGATGGTGGATGTTGATTCTTGAAGGACTCAATAGAATGGTGTTCCCTATTTTGTTCATTTGAAAGTCTAGCGTGATCCATTGCTTAAGAAATTTTTGTGAGAATAGTAATGATGTTTTTCATTCAAACTCCTGTAACATTCAGATTCTCAGGAGGACCATCATTTCATTATCTATCACATTTAGCATTATAATGGTTTCTTTAAGTTCTATCCATTGACTAAAACCAAAAATCATATTGTAAGAAACAACAATAATAATAGGGTACCACATAATCATGAAAACCACTTATATAATATCTAAATCATCAAACCTTAGGTTTATAATAATTCATTCATAGTCATATTCTATTTAAATCATTAATTATGGTTTGAAAATAGTTTTTGGATTCCTAAAGAATAACCCTCGTGATTTTCAAACTAGTTGTGTAGTATGTCCCATTATCATGAACCAAGTGATGATCGAGTCAAGATCAATGCACTCTTTTTTGCAGTTATTACCCCAAAGTACCTCCATTCTAGAGCGACATCAACTTATAGTAACTATACATGGATTCAATTTCTTAGAAACCACTCACCCTATCATTTAACAAAATTCTAGGATATTTTCTTATACTTTGTCTAATCCCAAGACTTATCCTTAGACATTTCCTTATGGATATCACAATGTTTATCCCTTAGTAGTTTCCAAAGGTTAAATAAAACTATCATATGATATCAATTATATAAAACCAATATTATCATACATATATATTACATCATTTTTTGATGAATATTCATTACATTACACAAACATATGCTCAGGGGATATAATAGTTTAGTGCCTTTGGAAACTTGAAATCATAAAAACTGGTCCATAAGTGAGATAATTAATCTCCCACCATGTTATTAATAACTATAACCCTTATTAGATATATCATATGCAATACATATCTTCATAACCTGGGGAAAGTAAACAAACAAAAGGCTGAGATATGATGCTCAGTAAGGGTAAACAAGGGAGATACATAATCATAACATGAAAATAATTATATGATAATGTGAGGATAAAATTTAAAAACCATACCATTTATATCAAAGATCATAATATTGATCCATGGAATAAATATTTGATGTTCCCAAGACAAGAATCATAAGGTAATCAAACAACATGATCTATAATACCAAAACATTGGAATAAGACATGGAATTTATTGCATACAAATAAGTATAAAAAATCCTTAACGTATTACTCAAGGTTAACTTACATGGATATCATATTGTAATGGGTTCACTATATATACCATCAGAGTAAAAAAATAACCTTACTGAACTGAGTTCATTTCCAGTTCCATCCATATCTTACAGAATGAGGTATACTCCCCGTTCCATTCCTGTCTTATTGAAATAGGTTCCCTCCCCAGCCTAGTACTATCTATCTCATGAGATATAAATATTTACCCATTTCACTATAGGGAGATATATTTCCCACCCATTATATAATTAAAACGATATATATGTGTGCCACATGATCATAAACATTCATTATATCATACCCCATGAAATAAAATGGGTATCATAAAAATTTACTCATATCATAACCTATGAAAAATAAATAGGTTTCATAATCATTTCACTATATAATAACTCCTGAAAATAAGATGGTTTTATAATAATTTATAGTTTTTTTAACTTGTGGACGAGGAAAAGGTTTCATAAACATAATTCCATTATAAACATAAATAATTTACAGATATAATATAAATGGAATTCTTGGATTATATTCACATTAAAGTATAGGTAGTATCAAGATATTTCATCTTATATGGACAATGATTTTTAAATATCACTTAAAAAATTTCCCGAGGAAAATAAATTTTCTTTGAAAATCATTTTTAAAACTTAAAACATTTTTTAAAATACATTTATTTCAAAATAACCTTGAAATCTTAAAGAGGAAACTTTTAAAAAATATTTAAAACATTTCTTGAGGAAAAAATCATTTCCAATTTGATTTTTTTAAAACATAAAACATTTTGATAATATTTTTCATTGAAAATAACCTTTAAAACTTATAAGGGAAGCTTCAATGAGAAAAATTTCCATGAATATGGAATTTTTTGTTCATGTCCCTCATGTTTAGAAAATATTTATTTCACATGTTTGGTAAAACCCAAACAAGCATTGTTTAGAAGATGACATGAATATTCTTTTAATTGTTTTTCTAAAAATTTAAACATGGTTAAAAACATATTTTAAAAATTATTAAAAAATAATAAAACATTTTTTAATTTTTTTAGTAAATATGGTTTTAGAAGAAAATGGTTTTTCTACAGAAGATATAAATAATGTATCATTTTCATAAAAACATTTTTTCAATTAAATTAAGCACCAAAGAGTTGAAAAAAGGAACTATTATTTGAAAATATCATGAATAACTAGATTAGAAGAACCATCATGATAATTCATAAAATTTCGATCATGGGATAACATTATTGAATACTTAATCATAAATAATCCCAATAAATGATGATATTGTAACATAAAACCCTAGCCACTTCCGTGCCCTTGAATCATAAGCACCATGAACGAATAACATAAAATGGAACAAAAAATATCACGAGGATAAATAAATTCATGATGTAACATTTAAAAGGGTCTGTATATACATATCGTTAATGAATATATGTGCATAACATAATGTATTCCTCAAAGAAGGTAAATTGAGAAAAAAATCACATACCTTAAGTCTTGAATTCTGTCATACACATTCAAAACACATCTATAATAAATAAAAATTTATTATAAATATATTAAATAAATATAATAATATATATAATACCATATATTATTATATTATGACCTTTTATTACTTTATTGTTGACAGTTCTTTGTTAAATTTATGTTTTGGGTAATAACTGCTATTTTTTCGTATATGTTTTGATTTGTTACATTTTTGGTCATCTAAAATATATTATAGTTCCTTAATTTTGATAATTATAACCATGATATAAATATAATTTATATTAAATATATATGTATTTGTAGTAATTCATAAAATTTTGTGATTAAAAATTATCTTCTCTATGGAGATGGTAAGTCGTAAGAACGAATGATCACTATTTCAATTTTCTTGTTAGATCAAAATAATGAAAGGTAAATGATATATTATTATTATATAGTCATGTTAATTTCAAATATATCACATTTTATTTATGAAACCCATTCTTAATACCTTTCATGTAAAGTGTGAACAGATCACATTTCCTTGCAAGGTGGTAGTCTGCTGTACACACGAACGATGTTATCGTATTCTCACAAAATGGAAAATATAAAGTTATGTGTGGTATAATAATTCCATAATAATACTTAAATAATAAATATAATATATATCATATATAAAAAAAATATCCATCATTATTTCCATCATCACGAGGAGGTAATGGAAGAACAAACTACATGGGCTTGTGATGCAACAAACCGCCATACACAAAAAAGATGATTTCATAACCCATTTGATGGAAGTTAAGATGGATGTTGGTAATTAATTTAACATAAAAAATCCTTGTATATATAATATAATAATTTTATGATATAATCATGATATAAATTAAATTTATGGTGTTGGAGGAATAAATACAACAAAAATGCTCATTAATTGACATTACCTCTTCTTTTGGTATCCTCCTTTGGTTTACACCAGAATAATTATAGGTTTGATTTATAACAAAAATATAGATTATAGAATGGGTGTAGTTAACTTTTATAAGTTATTTGGGTAAAGATTTTTTTAACCAAATGGGTGTGATTGTTTGAATAAGAGATGAGAAGGGGTGACCTTTTATAAGTGGGGGAGAGGACACACTTGGCATTTTTGAGAAGAATTGAGTGCTCCCACTTTTTTCATATGTCATGAGGGTTTGGGATAGGAAATTTTTTAAGCTTATAGTTTAAATGGTCTAAATATATTCATAAAATATTTTTAGACAAGTTTATGGGTTACCTTAAACCATATCTTTTTAGTTTAACCCCAAATAAACCAATTTTTACCTTAAGTGCGACAATTAATTTTTAATACATTCACTATTAATTTTGTTTAAAAATTAAATTGAAATTATTATATAATATAAATTAATATTATTATAAATATTTAATAAAAATTTCCAAATCCCATTAAAATAAGTAGAAAATTTTAATTCATAATTAATCTGTTAGATGTGATGAGAAATCAGTTTTTATAGTTAAAATGATAAAAAACATACACAATTTTTATATCCAATTTCAATATGAAATTGATTCCAATGAAATAAATTGTATTAATAGATTTATAATTAAATAATTATACTTTAAAACCAATTTAAAATACAATTTATCTTAATAAATAAATTAAACAAAAATTTAGTTTTCTATTAAAATTCAACATTTCTCATTATTCATCAAAAAATGAAAATTTTCATAAAAATCCTAAAAATTAACCCTAATATAATATTTTAACTCTAATTAAAAAATTAATTTCATTTTATCATATTAATTTTTTAAAAGTTTCAAAATGAAGTTTTATTATTATTTACAAAAAATACTTAAAAAAACATTTTTTGGGAAAATATTATTCTTGAAACATATGAAAATTATGTTATTTATTATTGATATGATTTATTTATATAAAAATATTATACATAATATTTTAAATTTTTTTATCACTCTCAATATAAGTAATTTTAATGTCTAGGTTATAAGGTTCATGTTTAAATTTCAATATTAATAATATATCATGATTTTGTTAAAGCTTAGTTTTGTATGTCACGAAAGATAAGAAAATATTGTGTATAGATAAAGATTAAAATTGTTTTTATTATAGTGAAACCTATAAAATAAACATAATTTATTCTAAAAAAATAATTCATAAAAACCCGAGGAGTTACAGTCATCCCTCTAGTGGTGGATCATTATCCGAATGTTTTCTTATATGACTTTATGGGTCTTCCTCTAGAGATTGTAATTGGGTTTTAGATTGATCATATTCCTGGAGAACAACCGATATCAATTCCTATATATCATATTGAACAAGGTGTTTTGATATTATTGATTATTTATTTGTAGGATTTAAAGGTGAAGGGTTTTATCTGACCAATCACATCTCCTTGGGGTGTTCTAGTGTTGTTCTCCAAAAGAATGATTGTATTCTATGGATCTGTTTATACTATATGACACTGAATCTAATGACAGTGATGGATATGTACCATTTAACCAGTATTGATGATCTATTGAATATTTATGGGAATTCCAATTGTTTTCATGTATTTATGTTCATTCAAGATACCATAAGATATAAGTAAAGGATGAGGATATTGGAATGAAAATGATTAAGAGTAGGTAAGGACTATATGAGTAACCAATCATGTGTTTTGGGTTAGAAAATTATCTAGTATAGTTATTAGACCTCATGAACATGATTTTATATCCACACCATGACTCCTTCATTACTGTACACTTTTAATATATCCAAATATATTTAAAGACATCATATATTTGTACTAGGCACCTTGAGAATATAATAAGTATACTTAAAGAATATTAGCTTTATGAAAAATTTTATCTTTTCACTTTTAGATTTAGGGGGTAAATTTCCATGAGTATTTAATGTTTTTGGTGGGGAAATTAGTGGACCCAGGGATGGTTGAGGTTGTGATGTAATGGGAACATCCTAGTAATGTCTTTGAAATCAGTAGTATCCTTGTGATTGAGAGGTACTATCAACATCTCATTTAAGACTATTATGACAACCCATATAATTAATACACATTAATTCATGATTTATTACAAAAAATATACTATTAATATAATCCTATAAGATCATAAGGTCTAGAGTATTTGTAAAATTAGGTACATAGAATATTAAATTGTGTCATGTGTACACAAAAATTATTTTAAAACTCCAAAACATTCCACTATATTCCGCCGATCTTATGATAATACATGTGATAGCATGATGACTCACATAATAAAAGCGTGAGATATAATGACTATAAAGCTAATAATCAAATAATAACATGATAAATGAAATACATTTTAGTTAGGAGGCATATCAATGCGATATAAAATGTGTTGGAATCATAATCATAATCATCAAAGCATGATATAATATGACAACATCAAGTAAATATAAGATTATAAAAACAACATAAAACATGACATCAAAACCATATTTCAATGATAAACACAAAGAAATCATATCATTATGTTCTTCATAAAACCTATTTTTTATCATACATGGAATATATTGAGATAAAAACATTTCCCAATTAACTAAGTGGCTATAAAATTCTAGGTCCACCTGTCACATTCATATCATATACATATATTTGTTTAAAAAATAGATCATACATCATAAGAACACACTTCATAAAATTTTAAACCATAATTATAGAGTGAATAAAACCTAAATATATTTACCCAAATATTGAATGATTGTTACTTCAAGGTGGATGACCTTGAGTTGAAATGGGGATGGGTATTTACTATATAAATGTTTGGCATGGAAAATCATAGGATAATTTTGGGAGAAAAATGGGTGTATATAAAGGATTATGTGAGGGGTTGATAAGTGTGAAAGGTAGAATATTGGTATGTGGGAATAATAAGGATAGTAAAGGGATGTGTAAAAATGCATTACAATATGGAAAATTGGAAATCAAAGGGCTTAGTACAGTGAATGTACTTGAAATAGAAAGGAGTAGTGAGAGTCTCTTACCATGATAGAGATATTCTAAATGCTTGGAAGGATATTATTAAAAGGATGGGGACACCTTCATAAGTACTTAGAGAGGTATAGGGAGAGTTATTTCATTCTTATTGGGTTTTTAGTGAAGCGGAGTGGGGGGATGGATGGGTATTTATAGCTAAATAGAGGAGAATTATTTATTAATTTCTAAACATGGGTTTTGGAGTCTATATGATAAAATAATCAAATATAAAAACCATATCATGTTTTTTACCATTTATTATTACAAATAGGTGTGAATTTCATTATTTTATTATTCTAGGAACAACAAGTTTTACAATAATAACATTGGTGATGTGGAATTGAGTCATGTTTAGAAATAATTGATTTTAAACATTAAAATATAATAAAAGTTATGGAGGATTCATTAATGAATTATAATATAAATCAAAAAACCTTAAAATAAAATTATTTTAACTGGGAAACAAAACTTTGGTCAAATATTCTCTTTATTGAATTTATTATAGAAATTTTGGGCTATTCAGATTCCATAATAAAACACATATATTTAGACCATATTTAATTTTTACCCAAAATTTTGAATTTCTCATAAAATTATGAAAAAATTAGAATTTTCTAATTTCAAAATTATAAATGAAAAATAATATTCATTTTTCGAAAATAATTTAATAAATATTAAAATTTTAGCATTTAAATAAAATTCATTATTTAATAAAAAGTACTAGTTTTTAAAACACTCTCAGCTTTCTCAACCTTATAAAAAATTAATTGAACTTAATTAAATTATATTATAATTTATATTTAATTAATTATTTATTAAAAATAATATTTTACTAAAATAAAAATTTATTTAAAAAGTTTATGAAAATTTTAAAAGTGGGTCTTAATTAAGAGTATATAATTCCAAAAAATAGAATTTTTATTTATTTTTTTCAAAATCCAATTTTTATCAAACTAATTATGTAATAATTTATCAAGTAATTATAAAATTGGGTAAATATAATAATTATTTAATTAAAAATAAAATATAAAAATTCGTACTACAAGGATCTAGATACATAACCCCTTATTATACCAGTGTATGCCTTAAGGTTATGGTGTGATATGGTGGTTATTTCATGGGGTGGTTTAGTGTATATTGTTTAGGTCATGATATCAATAAACATGAACTTATACCCTCAGAAATTTATCTTAATATTTCATGGTTGGATCTTAGCTTGGAATTCGTTAAGGGAAAATCTCAGTGATTCCATCTCTCTTAGAAGCTCTGAAAAATTGTATTCATATGGTATGATCCTTCTAGTGAGGAAATATCTTATTTCATATGATTCAATACAACTTTACTACAACCCTTAATATATACTAATCATAATTATCACTATACTATAACTATATTATCACTTATTATGGTTTGTGATGGTCTTTTAAATATGATAAACTATATTTTAAAATGGTCTAAAATATCCAAATTAGAGAATATTTTTTCTATAACTATATTACTTATTATTGAATTTAATAATTTAAAATGGAATTTCATTTAAAAAATTTTAAGTGGTTACATTCACCCCACTTCATAAATTTTCTCCTAGAAATTTTATTTTTCATGTTAGTGTTGGTGAGGGTACTTTTGTTTCACTGTCTCTTCCGACTCTAATGTTTCTTCCTCAAACACGTGGTTCTACTATAATACACTAACCATGTGAGTTGTATTAGTTTTCTAAGTTTTTTTTATACAATAAAATAACATCATCAACTTCTCCACCTATGAAAAATCATTTTATAAGGGCACCACCTCAAGATTCAATACATGTGAGGGCTCTAGTATATACTTCATCATAATGTATACATGGAAGAAATCATGTACTTGAGATAGGTTAAGTGGGAGTTCTAGTCAATAGGACACAACTAAGATGAAATAAAGGATATAAAATGGGTTGATTTATCTTGGGATATGATTTTACTTATTTTGAAACCACATACCTTTCTTCCATAATGATATTCAAAAGAACAACATACCTCTAAACTCAAATTTATAGTCTCATTAAAGATTGTCTGCATATATTTTCTATTGACTATGTATAGTTTCATATGAAATTGAATGGTTTTAAAATTATCTATTATATCATGGAAAAGATCATCTACCATAAGCTTCCACACTATAACATCATCCCAAAATGTTAGAGTATGACACCTCTTCCCATACAAAGCCTCATAAGGTCCAATTTTAATGGTAGAGTAGAAACTGTTGTTATATGAGAAATTCACCATGGGAAGGTGATGATTCAAACACCATATAAATCCATTAAACATGATCATAGAATTTGATCTATAGTTTCAATGGTTATCTCATTTTGACCATGCATCCGAGGGGGATATATAGCATTGAAACTCTACTATGTATCTAGTTCTTATAGAAGGATTCTCCATAAACTACAAGGTAAAACTCACATATCTATTATATATAATAGAGAGTGGTACAAAATTATATCTTAACACATTACTTATGTATATAATAGTGATATGTTCAATAAATAAATATTCATTAATAGTAATTATATGTGCTAACTTTGTAAGGAGATCTATAACCATATAGATGATTTTATTTCCCTTATATGTTTGAGGTATTTCTATGATGAAATACATGGACTTGTTTTACCATTTCCATATTATAATGTGAAATATTTTAATCATACCCTTATAATTTTTTCAACCATCCTTGACTTGTTCAATTACTAACCATTTAGACACAAATTCTATAATCTCGATCTTCATGTTATCTTACCAAGAGTTTCAATTCATATCTCTATACATCTTTATTCTTCCATGATTAATAGATAAGGATGAACAATTTAAATCATCATGAAGTTTCCTCTTCAGTTCCATTTTCTATGGGACACATATCCTAGTTAAAAACCTTATAACTCCAAAATATTCTCTATATTTTTATATAGATCCACATAATCTTTTTTTCCTCCCTGAACCTCTCATGAATTGATTTTTGAGATGTTATTTGTGAATGGAAGTATGATGATCCTTAAATTTTCCCGTATCCATCCTTTTCATGTATAAAAACATTGAATCCATTTAAATCATCATTATGGATTGGGTTTCATGATCTTTTATACTTAGAGTATCTACCGCATTGTTCAATTTCCAAGGATGTTATTGGATTGAACCATCAGAATCCTTAACCAAATATAACTTCCTTCAGTGGATTATATTGAAAAACTTTTTTTTGAATACATATTTTTGGATTTTATAATATGTATATATGTCAATATTCTCCCCATTGAGATAATGACACCAAATTTTTAATGAAATGATCACTACAACCAATTCAAGATCACGAGTTGGGTAGTTCTACACATGGATCATTAATTAATAGGAGGTATAGTCTATCACATTTTTGTATTACATGAGTACACAAGACATTATTGGATATATCAATTTTGATAAAAAATCCATCTCCACTGGTGGGTTATATGATCACATGTGTAGTGATCAGCCTATTATATAACTCTTTAACATTTTTCATTTATTCATCATTCAAAATAAACATCAACCCCATCAAAATGATCATAGTTAGTTGGATTGTGAATTTTTAGATGTTTCTCACAAATAAAAATAGTACCTAACTAATCTAAGGAAAATATGGACCTTTTCAAAAATATTTATCAATCCCATCCATAAATTTTATCTATTTTATAAGGATGTAAAAATATCCATTTTTGGGTGAAAACATTACCTAGGAATGTTACATTCCCCATTATAAAATTTTAGGTACTATACTCTACATATAAAATTTCCTTTCCCAATGTCTTCAGTACAATGTTCATATTCTCTTCATGTTCCACATTAATTTTGGAGTAGATGAGAATATTATATATAATGAGTACAAAAATGAATCAATATAATCTCTAAAAACTCTATTCTTTAAGCCCATGAATTCACATTTGGAATTTTAGAATCCAAATGGAATCAATATGAATTCATAGTGCCCATATATTGTACGAAAAGAAGTCTTAGGGATATCATACTTCACATTTACTTGATAATATCACAAATGATGATACACCTTAGACAAGTCCTAGGATCTACATAGATGTCTGATCTAGTAAAAAATATGTTGGAGAGGATACCTTTTCTTTATCATGATCTTGTCGATATTATGATAATGAAGGGAAAGGAATATGGAACCATCCTTTTTCATGAAAAAAGGGCTGTTTCACTCCATGGTGATGCACATGGGAATATAAACCCATTAACCAAATTACCCCAAATTTTATGCTTTTACTATTCATGTTAAATAGAGACCATAAAATATAGAGTCTTGTATATTGGGAATTATGTTGGTATAAGCTCAATTGTCTACTCAACCTTAGGATTTAGAAGAATACATGGGAATTGTTCAAGAAATACATCACTATATTCCATTACAATAGGCTTTTCATCAAATATGATATTTTCCTTAGTCTCAATCAGTTGATATTGATATTCTTGATCATAAGGTAATAATATCAACTCTTTAGATAAATACACCAAAGAATATTCATCCATCTCATTGCACTTGTATATAATCAAAGATAGATTCATCATACCAAGTTTAATATCCTTCTCATAAAAATTTATGTTTTCACTATATATGGAAAGAAAATCCATACCCAAAATTCCATTTATTTCTACTAAAGAAAGTTTCAAAAGGTTGACTGGGATGTTCAACCTACAAATATGGATAGAGGATTAGTTTTATACTTAGTATGT
Organism: Viscum album; assembly: GCA_963277665.1. Classification (NCBI taxonomy): domain Eukaryota; kingdom Viridiplantae; phylum Streptophyta; class Magnoliopsida; order Santalales; family Viscaceae; genus Viscum; species Viscum album. Next base: position 184,008,036 of record OY728143.1, read on the forward strand.
AATAATTTATTCATTTTCTGTTTTCACTGATATCTCCACTTCTATGTTTTGATGTGGTGTCTTAATAGTTCCACTAAACTTTCATTATATAAAATAATGTGTAGAAACATTCTCACATTGAAAATTTGAAGATAATTAATAGATGATTAACCTTCATTTCATTATTTTATATAGGTTATAATAATTTACTTAATCTTAAATAATCATAGGGATGAAAATATTTAAATTATTAATAACATAAAAATTAAACAATGAAAATTGAATGGATAACTCATAAGTAACTGTCATGACCCGTCCCCTGGGACCCGTGCCGGGACTACTCCAAGACCGCCTTCTATAGGCCAGGGGTTGGCGACTAGCACCAAAAGTGTAAATCCCTAAAACTGGGAAGAAATTGCCTTTATAAACTAGAAACACACACAATAGAGTAATCTAGAAGAAAAAAACTAAGTAAAACTATATACAAAAGAAGTAATGAAAAGTAAAGGAGCCGGAAATACAAAGCCCAACTGTAATGTACAAGGAAACTAAAAAAAAGTACAACTGAAGAAAAGAAAACAGCTGCTGGATCATCCACCGGGAAGTCCCACCTGATGGGTAGGTATAGAAAGACTCGACAACACTCCATGTCTGTCCGTCTCCTCTGAGTACAATCACGCTGTGTGGTCCACCTCCAGGTACCGTCCAGTCCTGTCCACATAGCCTCGGCCAGCGCTATCCGTCGTCTGCAACCAATACAACGAGGTTCGGGCATATCCCGTGCAGGGGTGAGTATAATGATACTCAGTAGGGACCCCAAGACCCTCAAGGTCTCACAAAACCCAACAAGGATAAACCACAAAGTATGAAAATAACGGATAGCCAATACTTAGGTATATGCCCATACATATACCTAAGTTATCAAGTAACCCATCTCAATCACGAGGAAAACACAGAAGTTACTGACTTAGCTCACACGGGTATACAAATTTTGTAGATAGAGATGGTCAGATGTAGAAACTGATTAATCTAAGCTGTCGGACCCACACAGGATCCAGGACCAGTAGTTAGAACTGTCGGACCCGCACAGGATCCAAGAACAGTAGTCGGAGCTGTCGGAACCACAAAGGATCCAGGACCAGCTATTCGTTTGGACCCACACAGGATCCAGGAATTGAAGTCATAACTTTTGGACCCACACAGGATCCAAGAACAGTTTTCAAAACTATCGGACCCACACAGGATCCAGGAACAGCAGTCGAAGTTGTCAGACCAACAAAGGATCCAGGAACAGTCGTTAGAGCGCAGCCAGCCACAAGGTTTCCACAAAGCGTGCTTGATTCTGGGAGGGTCTTCTCCTCAATCCAAGATTCGATACGTCAACTTTCACAAAGTCCCAGGAAGAAGTGTCTCAAAGGCCCGCCTCGTCAAAGGGGTCTCAATGCAATAGATGACGCATCAATCAGATGACCAGTCTGTAAGTTATTAGATTTTTAGTCTCGGGGGCCTGGTTGGATTCTTGTACAATCCAACCTGACCGAATCTTAGCTGAACATCGAACTCCAGTGGGGTATACTCAAAGGGACAGTTATGCTCCAAGATTACCATTGCCAATAATGGTTCATCAAATAGACATAAGATTCCAAAGATATGGCCAAAAAGAAAGTAAAGGGTCAGAAGTGGGCCTGGGTCCGGTCCGACCTGGTCGGACAGATCCGACTGGACTGACCTGGACCCACTCAATCTGGGCCGACCCAATCTAGGTCGACCCGGTCAGGCCTGTTGGGTCTGGCCTGGCCCACTGGGCACATCCCAGCAGGTCGTGAGAGTGGATTGGCCCGGGCTCGGGGCCAACTCGTCTCGGTGCATTGCAGAATGCCATAGGGGAGGTGCGGCACGACCCTAAGGGAAAAACTGGGCCGGTTTAGCCATGGTACCGCGGGGGGGGGGGGGGGGGGGAGGGGGACGGTTCTCCGGCTCGGCCTAAAGGCTGCAAGGGGGGCCAGAAGGTGGCCGGTTCAGGCGTGGTCAGGAGGGTGGCTGGGTGGCCGGTTTGGCTAAGGCGCGACCAGCGTGGGTGGCCAGGCGGCTACCAGGAGAGTGGCCGTTTCGGTCAGGGCATGGCCAATGTGGGCGACCGGCTCTTCGAGGGCATGACCAGCGCGGGCCGCCGGAGGGTCGGGCAAGCGCGGGCTCAGCCCGGGCGTGCGAGAGGCGTAGTTGGACCAGAGGCCTGTCAGTGCGGGCTTGACTGGGGTGCGTGGGAGGCGCGGTGGGCTGGGATGCCGGCCGGTGCAGGCTCGACTGGGAGATCGGGCGATGCGTTCTTGACTGGGGCGCACAGGAGGCGCGGTCGGCCGGGTGGCCAGGTCAGTGCGGGCTTGGCTGGGGGCGTTGCGGAATGCCTCATGGGTGGTGTAGAATGCCGCAGTGGTGGCGCGGTTCATAGAGGTCGCGGGTAGTGCGGCCTTGGTTGTTTCCCTTCGACACCTCGTCGTTGTTACTTCGCCATGCCAAAGAACACCTAGAAAGAAAAATCGATGGAGGGTGTCGGGCCATGTTAGGTTGGCCCGCACCCTCCGCATATAGGGAGATATCAATTGTCTCATCAAGAATAGCAGATGATCAACAACACGCCCTCAACAATCCCTTTTTATCCAATGAAGAAGATAAGAAAAAGGGTATAACACCATCAAGCAATAAAACCCCTACCTTTTGATTATCGGCCGACAATCATTGATGGAGCCGTGGGAAGTAGACGAAAATAATCGTTGCTCGTCACATCCGCTACACATTTCCAAATCTGAGCTGTGCCAGCTCTTGGAAGACGCTGCAAGTCGGTAGGATTTGAGGAGGGAAGTCGAAGAAGAAATCCTTGGAAGATCATTTCCAGCATTCTTCGTTCTTTTTTCTTCGTTCTTCGTTGGGAGAACTTCTTTTCTCCCAAGCTCTCCTCTTAAAGCTCCCACCAAATAAGAATTTCCTAGCCAAAAATAATATAAGTTGTCTATTATTTTGGTGGCACAACAATTTCAAATTGGAGAAATAAATTAAGAGGCTCTCCTTAATTAATTCACAGTGATTTCACAATTAATTAATGGGGAGGTCAAGAGGCTCCCCTTAATTAAATCACATGCATTGGTGTAATTGATTAATGAGGAGGTCAAGAGGCTCCCATTAACTAAATTACATGCATTGGCGTAATTGATTAATGAGGATTCCAAGAGGCTCCCCTTCATTAATGAGGGGAGTTGGGAGGTTTTCCTCTCCTCCCATTAATAGGGGGTTTAAGCCCCGTGTGGTCCCCACCTCATAACCTCTTAGAGGAGGTTATGATCAGGTGGGACCCACCACCATAACCTCCCAAGGGAGGTTAAGGTGTGGTGGCCCCACCTCCAACTCCCATGAGGAGGTTTTAAACACCCAACCTCCACATGGAGGTTAAAAATAAAATAAAGTGAGATTACTTTATTTTATCACTTCACATGAAACCCAAAAACTAAATTTCATTCCCGACTAAATGCCGCCGAGGTGAAAGTCTTCTTAAGAGAATACCGGCGTTGCGAGTTCAACGGTGTCCTCATATTTCAATTCTGATCACCGGTTCAAAAGTTATTAAAACCCGCTCGTACGTTTACTGAACATACTCAAACAAAACTTCAGAAATTGATTCCGGGATCACCGGGACTCAGAATCAAGCGCTGTAAATTTTCACGGACTCGTAAGATTCCCATGTATTAAAAAAAAATTCATATGGGATTTTCGGGTCTTTACATTCTCCCCACCTTAGGGCTTTATGTCCCCGTAAGCTACAACTTGAACTAAGAAAACAAATGGGGGTACTGTGCACGCATCTGAGCTTCCCAACCCCATGTGCTCTCCTAGAGGTTCCCGTGCTGCCAGCGAACGCGCACCCGAGGTATTGACTGTCCACGTAGGACCCGCTCTTGTCGATCCTCAATCTCCACTGGAACCTCCGTAAAATTCCCCCCATTATCGACTTCCAGCTCCCCATGGTCTATGATGTGAGAAGGGTCGTGCACATATCTCCTCAGCTGGGATACGTGGAAGATGTCATGCACCTGGTGAAACTGAGGTGGAAGAGCCAGGTGGTAAGCCACCTCGCCTACTCTGCTGAGGACCTGGAAAGGTCTGATGAATTGCGGAGATAACTTGTCGTCTCGGCCAAATCTCCATAAACCTCGTCGAGGTGAGACCCATAGAAAGTAGTGGTCACCATCCTCGAACTCTAGAGGCCTTCATATCCTGTCAGCATACAACTTATGCCTGCTTTGTGCAGTCTTCATCTGCTCATGGATGATCTGCACCTTCTCCGTGGTAGCTCGTACCATATCTGGTCCCACCAGTGCTGACTCCCCAGGGTTTTTCCAACATAAGGGTGATCTGCAGGGTTGCCCGTATAATGCCTCAAAGGGTTCCATCCCTATGGTGGAGTGATAGATGTTGTTGTAGGCAAACTCCACCAAAGGTAAGCGATCCTCCCATATTTGACCGAATTTGAGGATACAAGAATATAGCATGTCCTCGAGGGTCTGAATTTTCCTCTCAGTCTGGCCATCTATCTGAGGATGGAAGGCGGTGCTCAAACATAACTGCGTCTTGAAAGCCTCCTAAAACCCCTTCCATAGCCGGGAAGTAAATCATGGATCATGATATGAGACAATAGAAGAAGGTACTCCATGTAGACGCACAATCTCCTACACGTAGAGGCGTCCTAAGCTCTCTATTGCACCATAATATCTGATTGGTAGGAAGTGGGACGACTTGGTGAGTCGGTCGATGATCTCTCAAATTGAGTCATGACCCCTGGATGTACATGGAAGACCTTTCACCAAGTCCATGGATATACCATCCCACTTCCACTCAGGGACCTCTCAAGGCTGGACCAAGCCTGCTGGTACTTGGTGCTCCACCTTCACTTGCTGACAAGTGAGGTATGGAGAGACAAACTCCGCTACTACCTTCTTCATACCTAGACAACAATGCTGTCATCTGAGGCCATGATACATCTTCATCACTCCTGGATGTACCGCTAAAGGGGATGTACATAACTCCCTCAACACTTCCTCCTGAAGTGACACTAGTACCATAGTACGTCTTTTGAAGAGGATGAAATTATCCCCACCTTCAGAAAAATCCATCAGGTGCCTGCCCTGTGGATATCTGAGCACGTCATGTCTCACAGTCAGCGTCCCCAAGCTGTGCCTCCCTGACTCGCTGAAGAAGTCGAGTGATTGTAAGAGACTGTAGAAAATTTGCTCCATCTCTATCCACAAGGGATATCTAAAAAGTGGCCAGCTAATCCGTCACCTCACCTAGCAGCTGTATACCAGATCTCCTGCTGAGTGCATCTGCTACAACATTCCCCTTCCCAGGAGTATAGACTATCTCGAAGTTTTAGTCCTAGAATAACTCAATCCATCACCGCTGTCTTAGGTTCAAGTCCTTCTGATAGAAGATATACCTGAGACTCTTGTGATTAGAGTACATAGTGAAATGCTCTCCCATTAGATAGTGTCGCCACATCTTCAAGGAAAATACCACTGCTGCTAACTCCAGGTCATGGGTAGTGCAGTTCTGCTCAAGCTATCTCAGATGCCGAGAACCATACGCGATCACTGCTCGCTCCTACATCAAGACACACTCGAGTATGGTCCCTGATGCGTCATAGTAGAATACGTACCCTACGTCATTCTCTAGGAGCCTCAAGATGGGGGAACTAGTCAGCCTCTAACTCATCTTCTGAAAGCTCTGCTGGCATATCTCCGACCATACAAAGGGTTTCCCCTTCTTCAACAAGGTTGATATTGGTGCTGAAACTCTGGAGAAGTCTGGTACGAACTTCCGGTAATATACAGCCAAACGTAGGAAACTCCGTACCTCCGTCACACCCCTGGGTGGCTCCCAAGAAAGTACCACCTCAATCTTCACTGGATCCACTACAACTCCAAACTTCGATATAACATGTCTGAGAAAGTGAACCTATTTGATCCAGAACTGGCACTTCGAGAGCTTACCATAAAGCTAGTGCTCTCAGAGTGTGTCCAGTACCACTCGCAAATGGTAGACATGATCCTCCTTAGTATTCGAGTAGATCAGAATGTCTTCATTGAAAACTATGAAAAAGAGATCGAGGTATAGATAGAAGATCCTGTTCATGAGTCCCATGAACACTGTTGGAGCGTTGGTTACACCGAAGGGCATAACCAAGAGCTCATAGTGGTCGTACCGACACCTGAAGGCCACCTTCTGCACATCCTCGTCTCAAAATCTAAGCTGGTGATAGCCTGATATGAGGTATATCTTCGAGAACCACCGTGATCCCTTCAGCTGATCGAAGAGGTCGTCAATCCTCAGAAGTGGGTACTTGTTCTTCACGGTCACCTGGTTCAGGTGATGGTCATCGACACAGAGCCTCAAGCTCCTGCCCGCCTTCTTGGAAAACAGAATTGGGGCTGTCTAGAGAGAAACACTGAGTCGGATGAATCCCTTCCCCTGTAAGTCCTCTAGCTGTACCCGCAACTCATGAAGCTTAGCGGGAGCCGTCCGATATGCTGGTGTAGATATCAGTGTCATCCTGGGGTACAGATCAATGTAGAAGTACACCTATATGTGAGGAGGTAGTCCTGGAACATCGTCAGGGAAAACATCCACGTACAGGTCCACCATTATAGGATAGCTCGAACTCTTTACATCTACTACTCTGAGGGTAAGGCAGGCCAAATGATGAGTGATCGAATGCACCCTCCTCTGAGTAAGTCCATCCTGCATTGCAAAGGATCTCTTCTCACCGGTGAAGGTGAAACTTGTCCCATCCATGCAGACACAATGAAATTTGCACCTAATACAGTAAATCTGAGCATGGAATTTAGATAACCAATCCATACCCAAGAGGACGTCATAAGGCCTCGACGCTGCTACGAGGAGATCCCAAGCCAAGATCTCACCTCCTAGAGTAACCTCACACTACCGAAAACAATGAATAATCGTCAAGTCTACTCCTGTAGGAGTCTCTAGCCGTAAGGATCGAGCGAATAGCTCCATCAGAATATCCGAGCTCCGAACGAGGGAAGTGGTAATAAAAGAGTGACTAGAACCTGTGTCTATAAGAACTGCGACTATGGTGGAGTAGACACAGATTATACCTCGAATCATCTCTGGAGTACCGTGATCGTAGGCCTCAGCTACCTGGATCTAAGCTCTCCCATGTCCACCTGCTCTCTATGGTCGGGGTGGACCTCCTAGTGGTGGTGGCGGTAATAGCTGAAAATGTCGCCCACCACCAGCTGCTCGATCAGCTCATCTGCCACGTCCGCCTGCTCCCTGTGGACCGCCTCAATTGAATATCTGTCTCTGCCTGGGCGATCCTTTAACCATCTACTGATCATCCGTACGGTGGGTTGGACATTCACGAGCCATGTGACCCTCCCCACCGCTTGTGAAACATTGCCTTCTCCTCACATGACTGGCTCTATCTCATGTGCCTCGCACAACCGATCCTGTGTCCTGAGGTCGTCCACTGGATGGTCTGGTCCGCTTGGACCTACACGACATTTGTCTGCTTCCTGCTGTAGAAGACTCTGCTACATGATGCCCGGTGGTGGGTCTTGCTGTTTGGGACTACTCATCAAAGAAACTCTCCAATAAGAGGGATCACTCCAACATCCCCGCTTCCGTTGGGATGTTGAGGGTGATCATCAAAGCTCTGACCTCTTGCCTGAGCCCCTACTCGAAGGTCCGAGCCCTGAAGAATGGGTCTCGTACCATATCTGTGGAGTAGCATGAGAGGTTGGTGAACATCACTAAGTACTGAGCTACCATCATACTACCCTTCTGTAGATGCAGTATCTCCAAGATCCGCACCGCACGTAGGGTGGCTGAGACAAACTTTGCCCGAAACACACTCTCGAAGTCTGCCCAGAGAAGTGTCACCTCGTTATGCACCTGAAGCATCAGGCTCCACCATATTCTTGCTACTTCATGAAGGAGACTCGTGGAAAGGATCACCATAAGGTTTGCTAGTGTCCCTACCAATCTGAAAACTCTCACGACAACCTCTAGCCGATCCTCATCTGCCTATGGGTTCATCTCGCCCCTATACCTGGGCGGTCTCTGGTGTTGGAACTTGTGCAATGCGCTCAAGATGAGTGCACTCTCTACTGCTGGGACTAGTGGCATCGATGGATCAATGGGTAGTGGGACTGTTAGAGCCTCTGCTGTAATAGAGCCCGACACTGAGGCCTCATCGCTCGGTGGTATGCCATCTCGTAAAACTCTCGGAACCATGGCTGGATGTCTGCATGGAGGAATCATGAAAAGAAATAGGTACGCCACGGTCTATAAGTTATACCTGGTGAGCTGACTCAAGATATCACAATAAAACTCTTGAAAACACACATGCAATCAGTGTTTTCATTCACTGAGTCTGAAATTAAGATTCAGGGACCTGGTGTATGGATACGTCGGCCGCCACACCAACACTGTACATCCTGAACTGAAAACCATACTCAGTACCCTTAAAACTATTGATTCATAGAAAAGAAAGATCATAGTCCTAAGTTCTACGGTAGAACCGACTCCTCTGATACCAATTTGTCACGACCCATCCCCGGGGGCCTGTGTCGTGACTACCCCAAGCCCGTCGTTCATAGGACATAGGCTGAAGACTAGCACCAAAGGCATAAATCCCTAAAACTGGGAAGACATTGCCTTTATAAACTAGAAACACACACAACAGAGTTATCTGAAAGCAAAACACTAAGTAAAACTGTATAAAAAAGGAGTGCTGAAAAGTAAAGGGGCCGGAAATACATGCCCAATTGTAAAGTACAAGGAAACTGAAAAACAAGTTCAACTGAAGAAAAGAAAACAGCTACTGGATCATCCACCGTGAATTCCCACCTAAAGGGTAGGTACATAAGGCCTCCACCACACTCCACATCCATCCGTCTCCTCCAAGTACCGTCACGCCGTGTGGTCCACCTCCAGGTACCATCTAGTCCTGTACACTCAGCCTCGATCAGTGCTGTCCGTCGTCTGCAACCAACACAACGAGGTGCGAGCATAGCCCATGCAGGGGTGAGTATAACGACACTCAGTAGTGATTCCGAGACCCTCAGGGTCTCAAAAAATCCAACAAGGATAAACCACAAAGTATGAAAATAACGGATAGCCAATACTTAGGTATATTCCCATACATATACCTAAGTTATCAAGTAACCCATCTCAATCATGAGGAAAACACAGAAGTTACGGACTCAGCTCACACAGGTATACAAATTTTGTAGATAGAGATCATCAGATGTATCCGCTGATTCATCTAAGCTGTCATACCCACACAGGATCCAGGACCAGCAGTTAGAACCGTCGGACCCACATAGGATCCAAGAACAGTAGTCGGAGCTGTCTGACCAACACAGGATCCAGGACCAGCTATTCGGTCGGACCCACATAGGATCCAGGAACAGAATTCAGAACTGTTGGACCCACATAGGATCCAGGAATAGTTTTCAATACTGTCGGACCCACACAGGATCCAGGAACAGTAGTCTAAGTTGTCGGACCAACAAAGGATCCAGGAACAATTGTTAGAGCGCAGCCAGCCTCAGGGTTACGACAAATCATGCTTGATTCCAGGAGGGTCTGCTCATCAATCCAAGAGTCGATACGTCAACTGCCACAAAATCCCATGAAGAATTGTCTCAAAGGTCCGTCTCATCAAAGGGGTCTCAATGCAACAGACGACACGTCAATCAGACGCCCGGTTTGTGAGTTATTAGGTTTTTAGTCCCGGGGGCCCGATTGGATTCATGTACGATCCAACCTGGACGAATCTCAAATGAACCCTATACTCCAGCAGGGTATACTCAAAGGTACAGTTATGTTCCAATATTATCAGTTCCACTGACTGTTTGTCAAACAGACGTCCGGTGTCAAAGATATAGCCAAAAGAAAATAAAGGGTCAGAAGTGGGCCCGGGTCCAGTACGACCCGGTCGGACCAACCCAGCCCCACTCAGTCTGGGCCAACCCGGTCAGGCCTGTTGGGTCTGGCTCGGCCCACTGGGGCTAGCCCAGTAGGCCGCGAGGGTGGCTCGGCTGGGGCTCGGGGCCAACTCGGCCCGGTGCATTGCGGAACACCGAAGGGGCAGCGCGACACGACCCGAAGAGCGCAACTGGGCCCATTCGACTAGGGCACCATTAGGGGGGGGGGAAAGGTTCGCCAGCTTAGCCGGGAGGCCGCAAGGGGGGCTGGAAGGAAGCCGGTTCAAGCGCAGCCATACGGGCGGCTGGTTCGGCTAGGGATCCGCCAGCGCGGGCGGCCAAGCGACTACCAGGCGTGCGGTCGGTTCAGCCAGGGCGCGGCCAGCACGGGCAGCCGGCTCATCCAAGGTGTAGCCAGCGCGGCCAGCCAGGCGGGCGACCAGGCGTGTGGCCAGGCGGCCGGAGGGCCAGGCTGGCGCGGGCTCGGCCGGGGATCACGAGATGCGCGGTCAACTGGGAGGTCGGCCGGTGCGGGCTCGACCGGGGTGCGTGGGAGGCGCGGTCGGCTTGGAGGCCGGCTGGTAGGGGCTCTAATGGGGTGCACTGGAGGCACGATCGGCTGGGTGGGGCGGGCTTGACCAGGGTGCGTGGGAGGCGTTGTTGGCAGGGAGGCCGGGCCGGTGTGGGCTCAGTCGGGGGCGGTGCGGAATGCCGCGGGGGCGGCGCGGTCCATGGAGGCCGTGAGTAGCGTGGCCTCGGTCTTTGCCCTCTTTTGCCTTGTCATTGTTACTTCTCCATGCCAAAGAACACCAAGAAATAAAAATCGACGTAGGGTGTCGGGCCATGTTAGGTTGGCCCGCACCCTCCGCGTTTAGGAAGATATCAATTGTCTCATCAAGAATAGAAGATGATCAACAAGACGTCCTCAACAATCCCTTTTTATCCAATGAAGAATATAAGAAAAAGGGTATAACATCATCAAGCAATAAACCCCTTACCTTTTGATTATTGGTCGACAATCGTTGATGGAGCCGTGGGAAGTAGATGAAGAGAATCTTCGTTCGTCGCGTCCGCTATACGTTTCCAAATCCGAGCTGCGCCGGCTCGTGGAAGATGCTCCATGTCGGTAGAATTTGAGGATAGAAGTTCAAGAAGAAATCCGTGGAAGATCGTTGCCGGGGTTCTTCGTTCTTCGTTCTTCATTGGGATAACTTATTTTCTCCCAAGCTCTTCTCTCAAAGATCCCACCAAATGAGAATTGCCAAGCCAAAAATAATATAAGTTGTCTATTATTTTGTTGGCATAACAATTTCAAATTAGAGAAATAAATTAAGAAGATCCCATTAATTAATTCACAGTGACGCCACAATTAATTAATGGGGAGGTCAAGAGGCTCCCTTTAATTAAATCACACGCATTGGCGTAATTAATTAATGGGGAGGTCAAGAGGCTCCCCTTAATTAAATTACATGCGTTGGTGCAATTGATTAATGGGGAAGTCAAGAGGCTCCCCCCTCATTAATGAGGGGAGTTGGGAGATTTTCCTCTCCTCCCATTAATAGGGGGTTTAACCCTGTGTGGTCCCCACCTCATAACCTCACACAAGAGGTTATGCTCAGGTGGGCCCCACCACCATAACCTCCCAAGTGTGGTTAAGGTGTGGTGGCCCCACCTCCAACTCCCATGAGGAGGTTTTAACCACCCAACCTCCACATGGTGGTTAAAAATAAAATAAAGTGAGCTTACATTATTTTATTACTTCACATGAAAACCCAAAAACTAAATTTCATTCCCGACCAACTGCTGTCGAGGTAAAAGTCTTCTTAAGAGAATACCAGCGCTGCAAGTTCAACAGTGCCCTTAGATTTCAATTCCGAGCAAAGGTTCAAAAGTTATTAAAACCCACTCGTACGTTTACTGAATTTACCCGAACAAAACTTCAGAAATTGATTCCGGGCACACCGAGCATCAGAATCAAGCGCCGTAAATTTTCGCGGACTCGTAAAATTCCCATGTATTAGAAAAAAAATTTCATGGGATTTCCAGGTCTTTACAGTAACATACAATCTATATACTATGATTTTTTAGGTTTGATTATAAGTTATCAATGGTATATTTTCTAATATAAAATATTATGGGATTTTTTGTTGACTTTATATTGTTTCATAAAGGGCTTGGGATTTTATGAAATCATATCCCTTGATAGTGTCAAACCAAGTGTACAAAAATTCTTTCTTATTGTGCCCCAAATGATAATCAATTCAATGCTCAATTTTCCCTTTTGGGGTTATTACATCTAGGTACAAATTTTCTAGAATTATATCAACTTGTCATATCTAGATAAAGATTTTTTTTCTTGGAATCAAATTATACTATACCTTACCATAATTTAGGGATGTTTTCATATGTTTACTCTTATCCCTAAGGATCTCAATAATTATTTCGAATCTTAATTCCAAAAAATACCTATAATTTCCTATAATACCAAATATGACAATGCATATCATTAATATAACTTAATTCATGATTTATTAAATAAATAGACTCATAATAAAATCCTATAAGATCATGAGCAGACGAGTCTTTAAAAAATTAGGTATATAACATATTAACATGATACATGGGTACAACAACATTATTCATAAAATAGAAAACTTTCCCTTATATTCCATCGATCTTTTACTAGTGCATGGGAAAATTTGGGGATATACATTAGAAAAGGGTGAGGTATAATTCATATTAAGTGAATAATAAAAGAATATTATGATGAAAGTAATACATGTTATTTAAGAGGAATATCAAGGATACATAAAACATGTGAGAATCATAAACATTATCCTAAAAGGAAGATATTAAGTGATAATATCAAGGAAACATAAGAATGCAAGAACAACATAAAACATTCCCTCATAAGCATAAGTAAATGATAAACCCCATGTTATCATATTATAATGTTCTTAGGATAACCTCCTATGCACCATATATGGAATATCATGAGATTAAAATAGTATCTAATTAATTGGAGGTCTATATAATTTTGGGCCCACCTGTCCCATTAATATCATGTATAGGAATTTGTGCACTAAATATATCATAAAAAATTAGAATGCATTTCATCATATTTAACCCCAATACTTTTGGGTTTAATTTATATCTATTCATTTCCACAATAAATTAAGTATAAGTACAACTATTTTAATACCATTGAGTTGAAATGGGGATGGGTATTCACTACAAAAATGTTATTCATGGAAAATTTCATCATAATATCAGATGTGTAATGGGTGCACATAAAAGATTATGGAAGGGAGAATGATTGTGAAATGAGGTATATCATTACATGGGAATCATAAGTAATAAATGGGCGTGTATAAATACGTTAAAACATAGGAAATTTGAATTCAAAAATATTAATACAAATAATTTAATATAAATAAAATGAAGAGAAGATATTCCCTTACCCCCAGAGGGAACTTCTAAAAGATTAGGTGGAGTTTAATAAGGGATTTGGGACACATTTAGAGGAATTTATAGAGGGTATGTTAGAATAAATTAGCGATAAATGTATTTTGAGTGAAGTAGAGTGGGAGGATGGGTGGGTATTTATATCAAAATATATGGTAATTCTTTATTTATTTCAAAACATAGGCTTTGGATGCTATATGATAAAATAATCAAAACATTAAAACTATCCATGTTTTTTACCACTGTTTTCTACCAAACACAAATGGTTTTAAATGTTTTATATTCCCAATAATATAACTTATTAATTTAATACCATTTGTGATGTGTAAGTGGGTCATGTTCATAAATAATTGATTTTAAAACCTTAAAATATAATATAGGTTTTGGGGGATTCATTAAAGGTAATATAAAATTTTTCAAATAACTTTAAAAGAAAATAATTTTAAAAGAGAAACATAATTTTTATCAAGTATGATCCCAATTTAATTTATTACATAAAATTATTACTATTATGATGTCATAATACATATTTTATAGAGGATATAGGGATGGTGGCTTGAGAGCTTTCTTTGTCTTCTCCTTCACTACAACTAGGTTTTACCTTCAACGAATGCGATGAATGGACGGAAATGCAATAGATCTGCATCATCACGGCGTATTTTGATCCTGAATGGGAAAAAACTTTCGAGGGGAATGAATTCGTAGAACAAAGAGGAAAAACTACATTGGATGAAAGATACAAAGGGATTTCTTTCCTTGAAGCGCTTAAGGGAACTGATTTTCTCAAAGAAAAATCGATGAAATTTTCACTTTTCAAGAAGCTTGTTGATGGATAGTATGCAGTTGAAGCAGATCCAGAGGTCCTGCAACAATGTTTGAAAATGTGTAAGTAATTATTCATGGGTCGCATTTCTTATATCAAAGGCGATAAACCTTGGTCATCTATGGATCTTAAACCTAGGATTGCTTACATTTGGGGTTTTTTTTGATTAGAAGATAGTTCCGATTGGGTGTGGATATTAGCACATATTACTAAGCTTGCAAGATGAAATGGATTAAGTCTAGAATCTGGGTAATTTTTATCTCAAACCTGGCATGCTTAGAGTATCTGACTGTGATTATGCATTTAACCCACATACCTATAGGAATAATATGGCACAAATCTAGGTGAGATTACATGGACTAAATTGGTTTTTAGGAATCCCAAGATCTTAAATGACATAGTCTCAAGTATTAGTACACCCTTAAAGATTGATCAAAGAACTCTAAATGCTGAAATTTGGCTCTATAATTGTGTTATGGTTGAGGTTAATCTGGAAACCAAGCTTCCAGATTATATTTCCTTCAATGCGAATGACTATAAAGCTGCGGTACAAATAGAATATGAGTGCAAACCTCCATTATATGATCTCTATAAGATCATTATGAACTCCTTGATGAATTACCGAGTGATGAAAAATTAAATGGAGTAACCAAAGGATGATGGTTGTACTTAGGTTAGAAAAAATAAATAAAGAGAAAGCCACTACCTTGGAGATACATGAAGCAACAAGGAAAGCTAGAAAATGGGTGAAGAATGTATCTCTCTTGGGAGAGACTTTAGGTGTCACTTGGACTAAGATGGTTAAAGGAGATGCCTCTCTTGATCAAGCTATCTTTGAAGAGTTTGAAAATATAGTTCTAGACACCTATGAGAAGCACCAATCTGAACCGGTTGATGAGGATCTGAGAATGATCACCTCTGAAGATGTTGGACACCTTGTTTTTTCCAATTGTGGACTCATGAAAAGAGTGTGATACTCCCTATCCTACAACATTCGAGATCACTGTCAATATAAGTGGCATCTCTTCTATCCCTACTCAAAATCGGGTGGGTGGAATCACTGAGCTGATGAACTCTATCCATCTTCTAGTGGTCCCTATAGAAAAACTAGATAACTGCATGACTGTTGATTCTAGACAGAAAGTCACAAAAAAACCGAATGCTCCAACATGGAGTGAAGCTACTCCTACTGAAACTCCCGAGAGACCTATGATGGTCTCGAATCATCAACAAAGTTATGGAAACTCTGATATAATCATATTATTAGCTGGAAAAACCCCTAGGAACATTTTCAATATGGCTCTTCCGAAGCCTAATACTAAAAATCCACAAACCAAGGTAAATAATTCTAATGTTTTTTCAGTGGATGTGGGCCACAATGATATAAATTTTACTGTTTTTTTAGAGACAATGGGATCACAAAAATATACCATTGATACCGATTCTACATGTTCTTCTATAACAAATGATAAATTACCTTTTATGCCTCTAATGGATAGTCTAAATAACACACCTTTGGATGCCAAAACATCTAAAATAAAACAAAGTGATGATAATACAGGTACTTCTAATATATCTGTTACCTCTATGAGTAAACAAGGAAATAAAACTATCCCACCCTATTCTCAAGCTATATAAAGATCAAAGAAGAATAAGGGCTCAGGTGGTTCAAAAAAAGGGAGTGCTAACTCCAAACGTAGGTGCCAATGAATTGTTTCTTTTGGAATTTCCATGGTATTACTTGTTCTTAAAAGATTTATTTTAACTTACAAGCCAAAAATCATTACTATTTTTGAGACTAAAATTAATTTTTCATTTAAATACTTGCATCTTTTTTCTTATTATTATAATTTCCTTGGTTCTTGCAAAGATAGTCCTGCTAAGGAATCTCTTTGGATCTTTTATCGTTTATCCTTGTAGTCTGTCAATGATTTCAAAGTTTCTGAGCTGATGTTCACCTGAGATTTTTACTCTGATAGTTTTCATTTTTCTTTGCACTATTATATATGCTAAGAATAGATATCCAGATAGAAGTCCTCTTTGACGGGATCTTAATATTCTCACCAACATTATCAATGAACCCTGGTTTGTGATTAAGGATTTCAATGAAATTCTTAACTCTAGTGAAAAAATTGGACTGGCCCATTCTCCTATCTCTTCAATAGAATTGAAATCCTCAATTGAGGATTGCAATCTTATCAAAATTAATCTCACTGGTGCTAAGTTCACTTGGTATAAAATACACTACAATAGGGTAGTGGATAGAAAACTTGGTAGGGCCTTCACTAATATTATTTATCTTGATAAATGGAACACTATATTGAGTATTACTATTTCTAAGATCAACTCGGATCATCATCCCATTCTTGTCAGTTATTCCACTAAGAGTTTTAAACCCACTCTTCCTTTCAAATTCAATAATTCTTGGACCATGGATCCCGATTGTACTAACATTATCAAAAACTTTTGGTATGGCATGGGGCATCACAATGATACTTTTTCTTGAATCACTAAATTAAAACACCTTAATAAATGCCCAAAGGAATGGTGTAATTCCAAATCTAAACAACTTGACAAGGACATATTCTCTCTAGAAACTGAGCTTACTCAAATTAAAAACTCCAATACTAACTTTGAATTCTCTTTAGATCCTCAATTAGAAATCAATACCTCTATAAAACTCAACTATCTTCTAATTCTCAAAGATAACATGCGAAAAAAAAATCTTCAAAACTAAATGGATTTTGGATGGAGATAGAAATAAAAAGTTCTACAATTATCTCCAAATAATTAGAAAATTATATAAACCTTTATCTTTTCTTAGAGATGGTAACTCCCTCCTTGATATTGAGGAAGCTATTTCCAGTCACATTGTCTCCTATTTTCACAACTTGTTCAATGGTATGACTGTTTGCAAAGATCTCCTCCCTGAAATCATACCTAATTTGGTGACAGGTGAAGAAAACGATCATCTTTTAAGAATCCCCCTTGATCATGAAATCAAATACACTGTCTTTAGCCTTAATCTATATAGTTCTCCAGTTCTTTATGGTTTTAGCAATGGTTTTTTCCAACATTATTGGGAAATTACTCAATTAGATATTCTCAAACTTGTTAAAGCTTTCTTTTCCAATGGTATTCTTCCGTATGGTCTAAATGCCCAATTCCTTACTCTTATTCTTAAAGTGGAAAACACCTCTAATATTAATCCCTTTCATCCTATTGTGCTTATTAATACCATTTACAAAATTATTTCTAAACTCCTTGCTAATATACTTTCTTCCATTTGCAATAGAATTGTTTCTTGGAATCAATTTGGTTTTATCAAAGGTAGGTCTATACAAGATTGCATATGTCTTTCCTCAGAATGCACTAACATCTTGAACAAAGTCACTAGAGGAGGTAGTGTTTGCATTAAACATGACATTAGAAAATATTTTTATACCATGGATTGGAATTTCATTTTCAAGGTTCTAAAAATCTTTGGTTTTAATGACTCTTTTACCAATATGATTAGCGATTTAATCAATTAAGCCTCTATATCTATTATTGTCAATGGTGTTACTAAGGGATTTTTGAAATGCACCAAAAGAGTTAGGAAATGATATTCTCTTTATACCATTATCTTTTCCATGGTAGAAGATTACTTAAGAAGATTTCTTACTCGACTCGAGGATCAAAAAATGATTAAACCTATTCAGGATTCTAGAAACTTAAATGTTCCCATGCATCTTTTATACACTGATGACATCATACTATTCTTACAAGGTGATAAAAAGAATATCCAAAATCTTAAAAATGCAATATCTCATTATGAAGAAATATCTGGTCAATATATAAGCTAGAGAAAATCCTTTGTGTTATTTGTAATTTTTTTTTACCTCTAATAGAAAAAGTAATATCATTAATTACTTAGGTATCAAAGAAGTTTCTTTCCCCTTTACTTACCTTGGTGTTCCTATCTTTTGGGGAAGTCCTAAATCTTTTTACTTCTATAGAATTGTTGATCAAATCACCAATCAAATTTATTCTTGGAAGGGTAAATCCTTATCTACGGCTAGAAGAATTTATCTTGTGAAATCTACAATTTTTTCTAAAATGGTCTACTCGATGTTGGTTTACAAATGAGTTTTGGGTCTCCTTAAGAAAATTAACGTGTTCAATAAAATTTTTGTTTGGACCAGAAGCACTATTGAAAGAAAGATTGTGACCATCCCCTGGGATAATTATTGTAAACCATTAGACAAGGGTGGTCTTGGAATCCAAAATCTTAAACTCTTTAATGATGCTCTCCAGGCTAGGTTGACCTGGAGGTTACTTCATAATAGCTCTGATTCCACTGTTTTCCTCAATAAACGATTCTTAACTATACTTAAGAATGGAAATTTGTACTATGTCACTTCTTCCATATGGCCTTATATTATAAATTCTTTTACCATTATTATGAATAACTCTATATGGATGGTTATTACTAATTCCTCTATGAATTTTTGGCTTGACAACTAGACTGGTGCTCCTTTAATATCCATGATACCTCCCAATTATCTTCCTTATAATACCAGCTCCACCATAAGGGATGTTTTTAATTCTCCCAACATCAGTCTTCCTGATAACATTAGTCATATTATTGACAGCTACCCCTTCTCCAACACTGAGGATTTTCTAATTTGGGAACTTGCATATAATGGTTTTCTTGATTTAATTTTTTTAAAATTAAAATTTCATTATCACTGATTCTAGCTTATGTTGGTTGAAATCTTTTAGAAAACTTTGGATTAAACCCTCGAGACTTACCCTTGTTTGGAGTATTGCTTACAACAGGGTCCCCACTGATGTTTGTCTGCAATATTTTGGGATCCAACTTTTCTCTAAATGTCACATGTGAAATCAACACAGAGAAGATATTAATCACCTGTTTCTATCTTTTTCTACTGCTACAGCTCTTTGTAATTACATTCTTGATATTTTTGGTTGCAAATGGTTACTTCATGATTCTATTAGATTGCAACTGTAGCGTTGTGTATATTTTGAATCTTCCCAAAAAATCAAGAATCTTTTCTTGTCTGATGTTTCTAAGATCCTCCATGTGATCCGGTATGATAGAAATAATATTTTTCATAATAATTTGTCATTCAGGATTAATGTTGGTAGGATGCGAATTCTTATTTCCATTCGTGATTCTGCCTCGAATTAGAAAGCATATTGTAACAACACTATTGGTGATTTTGAGATCCTTCACTGAATCATGATTTCTAGTTTGTACAGACAACCTAGAAACACCTTTGAGGTATTCTAGAAATCCCCGCTTCCAAGATGGATCAAAGTGAACATCGATGGTGCCTCTAAAGGCAACCCGGGCCCTGAAGGATGTGATGCTATTTTTAGGGACTATCTTGGCAGGTATCGCGGATGATTCTCTAGTGGGTGTGGTACGACCTCGTCTCTAGAAGTGGAAATGATGGGTGTGATCTATGCTATTGAATTTTACAAACAAAAGGGTTGGAACAATATTTGGATTTAAATTGATTAAACCATAATTGTCTAATCTATTTGGAAAGGGGTGGTGCACCTTGCTTGGCTGCTTACTTCCCGTTGGATGAATTGTATTACTTTTCTCATAAAAATAAACTACATTGCCACTCATGACTTTCATGGATCTAACATGGTTTCTTATGGTCTTTCCAACAAGGGAATAAACCAGGGCATTACTTGGTTGGATGATTTACTTGGTGACTTTCTCCCTTTATATGAAAAATATTGTAATAAGATTCCATCATTCAGACTCATGTAATCTGTATTTTCTTTATTCAATAAATTGTTCCTTGGTCATTGAATGAGGCACCACCTTTCCTAAAAAAATATTATACAGTTTTAAAATAATTATTTTTTACCAAAAAATAAAATTTCTCAAAAAATATAAAAAAAGTACCAATGTCAAATTTAAGTGTGATAATTTCAAAAAAATATTTATTTTATAAAAATTATTTTATAAATATGATGATTTTAAATTTCATATAAAATTCATATTTATTATACAATACTAGTTTTTATACAAATAACTTTTTGACCTTATAAAAATTTCAGTGGACGTCATAAAATTGTATAATTATTAATATTTAGAGAAAAATTATTTGAGAAAAATATTTTTTTCAAATAAAATTTAGTTCAAAATTCATGAAATTTTCCAAAGTTTTTCTTAATTGAGATTATATTTTTCCCAAAAATTTATTTTTTGATTTATTGTATCAAAATCTACTTTTTTTGTAAACTCATTATATAATATTTTATAATATAATAATTAAAAGGGATAGATATAATAAATATTTCAATAAAAAAGAAAATATAAAAATTTAACATACTAGGGAAGAGATACATAACCCCTTATTACACCAATGTATGCCCAATGTTTAAGGTTTGTGGTGGTAGTGATTTATTAGGGGTGGTTCAACAAATATTTTTTGGATCATGATCTTGATAAGATTAAACTTATAACATTAATGGTTTCTCTTGAGAATTATATTTGGGACATTGGTTAGGGATTGGTGAATGGAATATCCGAGTGACACCATCATATGTGGAATCTCTGAAAAAAATGGGCTTCATAGGGTATGACCATACTGGTGGAGCTTATCTCTTATTTTTTCTATTTTAGTTAGACTTTATAATGACCCTTAATATATACTAATATTAACAATAACATTACAAAGGATATATTATCAATATTAAGGATTCTTAACACCCTTTTATATATGATAATATATATTTTATAAAAATTAAAAATAGAAAATCTAGTGCATGTATTTTTTAAAACTACATTACATAATAATGAATTTATTCATTTAAAAGGAAATTCCATTTTTAAAAGTTTGAGTCCTTACAAATTTTCCAATTTTAAATCATTGATGATTGAGCTAAAAAGTATGGGGTGAAGTTTGATTGATCTTATCAGTGTGAATAGGCTTTAATCGAGATGAAGAGGAGGTTAATGACAACTCTAGTTTTTATTCTTCCAAATCATATGATTAGATTCCAAATTTATCGTGAAGCCTCAACTTTTGGGATGCAATTTTGTGCAGTTATAGGGGTATAATGTAGCTTTTTATGGGTTACATAAGTTGAATCCATAAGAGTGGAAATAACTAACCCATGAATTTGATTTTCCATCTATGGTGCATTCTCTAAAGTACTAGAGACTATATATACTCGGTGAGATGTTTATAATATACACATATCAAAAGAACATTTGATAATTTTCTCACAAAGTGATCCAAAATGAAGGAAGAGGTGTTGGGTAGAGTATTTACATAAAAATTATTTCATGATGTCTTATAATCTTGGGAAAGGTAATTTCTTCATAGATATACTAATCATGAACATGATATAGATGCAAGAGCTTAGAGAGAGCCCTTCATAGGATGATTGGGCCCTATTGAGTATGATAGATGAGTGGCTAGTGGATTCATATGAGGATCACAATTTTTTATTTTTTTTGGATTTAGGTATCATTTAATATTTCATGGATAGTGTAATGTGCATCTGTGAGTCAGATCATGAGTGTGTGGTGATGTGGGAACAATTGGCATGTTGTATCCCAGTTCAAGGATGGTCCTTAGGTGATGATAAAGTGATCTATATTCATGAGAGTGTTTAACTACTTGTTCTACGAGGGGGGAGATGATCAGATACAATAAATATTAAAATGGTAAGTTCATCTTGTATTGATGATTATATAAAATCATATATGATTTCATTTTTGGTGGCTTTGTATAAATGGAGACATTACATGTTTTGTTTAGTGATGCCTTACCTTCTAGAGAGTAATTTATGAGCATCATAATTATTTTCCTTTTCCTCCAAAACAAATGGATAATATATGGATTAGGATATAATAGATATATAATACACAATGTGGTTACCTAGGATTATTAGGATTCACCATTATTTTTTGGTGATAGCTGATCATAGGATGAAAGTGGATTATTTCTTTCTGATTCTAGAGACCCTTTCAGTGGATGAGTTAGGAAATCTATATGTGTGAGTTATTGTAAAAATAAATGGAGTTCCACTAATTATCATGTTATATAGAGAAAAAAGTTTCACATTATGGTTTTGGAAGTACTTACAAAAGGCTTTGGGAATCTAGGTGAAATTGAATATAATATATCATCTGTAGATTGATGGACAATGAGATAGGATGACATAGATTATAGAAGATAAGAAGTGGGAATGCATTCTGGATATTGTTTGGATTGGGGATGATCTACCATCATTATTTGAGTTTGTGTTGAACACACTATTCTAGGGTTTTATTCAAATTTTACCTTTTTTGGTTCTTAATAGTCTTCTTTATCACTCACCACTATGTTAGCACGAGTTTGATGAAGATCTATTTTTGGGGTCGAGCATGGTACATGTGACATCCAAGAGATTTCAGTTGAGAAAGAAGTCGTTAATCTCCATATAAGTGAAGAAAATAATATAATAAATATAAAAGGTATTTATTTGAGTTCTCTGCATCTAATCATGTTTTATTGTGAGTTAATCTTCAATTAAGGCATAAAAAATTATAAAAGAAAGGACGGATAATGACAAATTTTTTTGGATAATTTTAGATTACTAAGTATATTGGGGTAGTGTATTATTTTCTGGATATTCATCCATTATATCTAGATATTCATAATGTGTTACATGTGACTTATCTTCAGTGTTACATGCTCGATCATGTGAATCTGATCGATGGTGATGACATTGAACTGGACTTTGACGCATTTATTATGGGCCACCTAGTGTGGATCATACACTAGAGTGAGAAATTGATGCAAGTGATAATGGGGAAAATTTTAATATTCCTATGGTATTGTAGTCAAATACAAGAAGAGACATTGGAGTAGGATTCTGATGTATGTGATGAATGACCATATTTTTTTAAGCTAGAACACTAGAGAAACTTCTATAGGAAGATATGTCCTTAGAGAGAGAGATTATAAGAACCCATTTCTTTCAAGTTCCTTACACCTTATTTTTTTCCATTAATTATATTTTTGTGTGTAATGATTTTTTGGGATGAAGTATCAGGTTTCTTATTATTGATTTTACGAAGTTTTAGAGTCCCATGTGGGTTTCCTCTATTGGTGAATGGTTAGGGGAATCCTTGATGTTCTCCCTAAGAAACTATTTAGAATGATTTGAGAGGGATGGTCTATGGAACATGATTTTGTAATATTAATATAAAACCACGTGACATTCCTAAGAAACAATATGTCTCATGATAGTGGTAAGGAACTTGGTTTTCACATGGTTTACTAAACCATGCGGGTTCCAAGAAGTGGCATAAACCCTCACATGGTTGGTGCATAGTTTATAAATCCAAGAAACTATACCATGTGCAATGATTTAATTAAAAAAATTATATTTAAAACTAAAAAACCTCTCTTCAACTCCTAATTATTGTTTCAAATCCTTAGGCTCTTGAATTTGGGGATTCCAGAGGTCATTCATGGCATTTCATTCCCTCCATACTCTATATTTGATGGAACTAGAGCATTGACTTATATGGAATTAATGTAAGATGTTTTTTCTTACTAAATTATTTATTTATATCCAATATCTCCTATTTATAAATTGATATTAATTATAACACCCCAATATTTTATAAAAGAAAACTATGTTCAATAGCATACTCGACATGCAACACTAATCTTAACTAACCCCCAAATTATATAACCATTATAACCTAGCCATTAAATTGGAAGGAATGAATAATATTAACGAATTTATAATATATATATATACACTAAATACTCAATATAAGTTATTTATAAACTCTTAGTAAATAATCAATCAACTTTTTAGTAATGTAATTTTATTCTTCAAAAATATGTTTTAATAAAAAATGGTTTTTATTTCAATTTGTGAGAAAATTTTATAATTATTTTTTAGAATGTTCAAAAAATGTACTTGATAAAAATAAATTCAATGTTTTAATTTATATAAAAAAATTTACTTAGGTTGAGATTTTGGTATTTTTCGAAAAATATTGATTTTTCAATGAATAGTTGAAAATACCGGTTTTTGTAAAAATGTCATTTCTCTTCTATAATTCCTATAATTAAAAAGTCACATTATATTTTGAATATGATTTAATGAAACACACATATTATTTAGTTATATTTAATACACTTAATTACATTTGAATCATATTTATATTCTATTTTTGTAAAATATTATTTATGGTTTTAAAAATGGGTTATTTCATAAATCTATTTGAAAGTGATTAATGTTTATCCTTATTAATTAATTATAATTACTCATAATGAGAAATAATTTAAATGAAATTAATAGATTAAATATCATAAAATATTAATTTAAATTTATATAAAAATTATTATTAGTCATAGAGTTAATATAAAATCATATTTTTTCTTTAAAGATATATACCTCTTGAAAACCCACTTTTTTATCATGTGTGTGAGTTTAATTTTAAATTAAAAATATTCAATTAATTAAATTGAAATTGTAAAATTGGATTAAATATTTTAAATATGTATAATTTAAATTATATAATATGGTTATCTTATTTTTTCACCATAATTAATAGTAAATGAAGTAATAGTAAATTACTACAGTTATGATTAAAACGGGTTTATTAGGGGGTTAAATTAAAAATATGATTGTGAAAATGAATTATAAAATTTTATAAAATCTATTTTATGGACATATTTTTACATTATAATTTATAATTCTCTACAATGGTTCCTTTTTGATCCTTTTTACATGTGAAAAACATGGGTACACCTTTTTCTTTTCAAAAATTACAAGTGTACCACTCACCTCACATATAAAAGGCCACCCACCCTCATATCATATTAACAATATTAAATCCATTTGTATTAGAAAATACCTTCAAAAATTTATTCCTTAATTAATTTCACACATCATAGTGTAATTATTTTCAACATAAAACCATCTTAATATGTCTTCTAGTGCTTACCTAGAATGTTATATGAAGAAGAGGTATTATGCCTAACCTAGTGTTTTTATTTTATTTCTTTACCAGCATCCTATTCTTAAATTTTGATTCTATAATAACACCTATATCTCCTATATAATTATATGTTATTATTTTAAATTAATAAACTAAATCTATATCATCTTCCATCAAGTGGGATATGAAATCTCTATTCATGTGTACGGAGGACTACCACCTCGTGAATCGATGTCATTCATTTTCTATCATCACCTCTCACAGATTGTTATAATGATGTATTTATAGTATATATATATATATATATTATATTTTTAAAAATATTTATACTTATTTTGATACAACATATACCTTCTTAACTACCAATCACTGGGAGATACGATAACGTCGCTCGTGTGTATGGCGGACTACCACTACATGAAGCAATGTGATTCATTTTTACTAAGAGTTTACATGGAAGGTAATATGGATAATGTTAATGAATATATTTGATATAAATGAGATAATTATGATATTAATGAAATATATATAATAATTAAAATATAATAAATCATTTTCTTTCTCACATTGAAAAAAGACAACAATGTTGGTGCGTACGTGTCGACTACTGCCTCAATGAAGTGATGTGGCTATTTTTTCATCACTAAATGACATGGATGATATATATAAGTATATTTAATGAAATAATATGGAATTTATTATATTTTTGTAATTATTTAAATATAAAATAATACACACCTAACTTCCATAATTATCATTGAATAATAGAAATATTACTCATGCGTCTGTACAACCTACCATCTCCATGAATGTAATGTATTTCATTTTTCATAAAAATCATCCGTAATTGGTTTTAATAGTATATTTGATCAATAGATATGATAAATATTTCATCATTAATATTCTGTAATTTTTTTTAATAATAACCTATTTGACCACGGTTAACATATCGAAGCCGTTTTGAAACAATGAACCGAATTTACTCAATAAAACCAATAGAGACTTAACTAATTAAGTATTAAAATATGTAATTATAAAGAAATAAATAAATTATTTAAGTATAAGGTGCTATAAAATTAAAAATTTATGAATAAATCAAATAATTGATTTAATATTATTATATATAAGTTAAAGGAAATTCCCAAATAGTATGGACTCGAGGTAAGGGTTTCTCGTCTCACTTTTATTTATGTGAGACATACGCCATATTTACAACATTTTTATACTACATCATGTATATAATTCACCTAAATTTATTTTATAATAATTTTAATATAATTTATTTGGATTTATAAAACCATATGAATTTATCTCTTTCATAGTGTTTTGATCTAGAGATTACTAAATTCATAAGGGATTTCATCTCAATTCACATTCATTGAGGCATATTTTATTATTATGAACCTAATTTAATTTATATGGTTTTTATAATAACCATTTTACAAGTAATAAAATGAATAATTCTTACATAATGGTATTTTATGTTTCAATTCAAATTATTTCATCCATTTAGATTTGAATTTAATGTTACTAAGTGGTTAAGAATTTCATAACTCAACATATTTTCAATGAGTTATATTACTTCATCATTTTACTTGATATTATATGATTATGTGTGTAAGAAATTTTTATTATAATATTTTTTATTCAAACATGTTTTATTTTTATTTAAATTTGATACACATAATTGATTTATTTATTAATTATCAAATTCAATGGTATGATTTTTATAAGGGTTATTCATCTCAAATTCCCTTTATTAGAGACATACATTTATGATATGCACCTATATTATTTTGTGAGGAGTATACACTACACTTTTTCATGTTATATAATGAAACTCTTTATTTTATTGATATTTAATCAATCATTTGATGTTATTATTTCAAGGGTATTACTATTGAAGAGTTATCGAAGTGGAAAAGCCTTTATGTTACAAACTCCTTTATTTCAGGATTGTTTATGTTAAAGGTTATTTTAAAGGAAAAAATGGGATATTATTTTCCTAAACCACACCCCTTTTATACTCATATAGTTATAAATGGGTTTTAGATTTTTTATTTTCGTTTACTACCTTGTTTATTTAAAAAACAACATGAAAGTTGTTTTTACATGATACCAATCCTGCATTTTCTTTTAGATCTGATATCCTTCTCTTTCATATCATGATTTTCTAAAATATTTTTAAAGATATTATTTTATAATTTTTTTCCTAAATACATTTTTCAAATTCATTTAATTTCATGAAAAATGTTTTAAATATAAATTTCTTATAATTTTCCAAATGGGTCACTTTTGACACGCTTTTTCAAAATGTTTTTTAATGAATGTTTATTTTTTACATTTATAATGTGAAATAATTTTCATAATATCATGTATAATATTTTAATTTATGTAATATTTATATTTTCCAAAATATGATTTATGATGAAATTATTTTTGCAATATTTTGTTAATTTTTAGTCTTTAAAAGTGATTTTTCGAAAGAAAATATTTATTTATAAAAAAATGTTTTAATAAAATTTTAATAGTATTTACATTCATCAAAGATAAAACAACTTGTTGTTACTTGTGCTGCAATGAGAATATTTTGTAATACTAGAATCATCTTAATTTCAATGGATATATTAATAATATTTCAAAGATATTTTCATAGATCTAATTTCTTTTCCATGGGTAAATCCTAATTCAAAGAGATCTTTATGAAACCCATTTCTTTTCCATTGGTTGATGATGTTTCAATGAAATTTTCATGGAACTTTTTTATTTTCTAGGTGTTAATCATGTTTCAAGGATATTTTCATGCAACCCATTTATTTTTCACATGTTAATCATGTTTTGAAAAGAAAAAAGTCTATTTCTATGAGTTTATAATGGAATGTAAGAGATATGTACTTTATCAAAGTTGTGATTCCTGAAAATTATATATAATGGGTGTGCCAAAATTACATCATGTGAGGTTGATATATCTTATAAAATGTGCATTCCCTAATAACGCCAGGTGATTCCAATATAGATTATATTATGGATGTGTCTAGATAGCACCGGTTGTGTCTAACATTAGTTATATAGTAGGTATGCCTAGATAGAATCAAGTGAGACTGATATAGCTTATAAGAGTGGTGATCCCAGATAAAGCTCCAATGAAGTGGCTAATGATTTTTCTATCCAAAGAATTATATTTGAAGTTGGTCTCATGCTTATTCCAATTGAAATGTTTTTGTATGGGTTCTATGATGATGATGTTCTAAGATAATAATAGGTTTTATCTATGATTTCTATGACATTATAATGTTTCCTTTGATCAAGATATATATCAGATGGATTATAATGATTGATTCTTATGACTCATTCCTTTGTTAAATACTTATTCAATGATTCATGATTGATAATTCAGGTATTGATTGGTATGTTTAATTTTATGATTTTCTCTCTGATTATGTCATTATACCTATAAGATCCCATTTTTTCCTTTAGGTACATATCGTTTTTAATTTTTGGTTGAAACACTTGCTGAGGTTCTTTTGGGACTAAATCTGAAACTGCGCCATAAAGAAGGTCTTTTTTGTTTTGGAAAGGAAGAGGTTGGAGGGTTATAGGTTGACTACAGAAAAATTACATTCCTTATAATTGGAATACACAATGTGTATTTAGTAAATGACGTGTAATGGCATTTTATGGATAGATTCATGATGTGTAAATAGTTTTCCCAAGAGGGGATACCTCGAACATTACATGACGGGTAAAGAATTTACATTCTATGTAAATACTCGACATTAGTTATTAATATAAGGGGTATGACCTCCTTTTTTTTGGAAAAAACCTCAACCCTCCTTTCTATATCACACATGTTCTCCATAAAGATCCTAAGACTAGGTTATTATATATCTTTTTGATCCAAAATTAGATTCCAAATCCACCTATAACATTAAAATCACACCGGTAAGTTCTTTTATCCTTTAGCTTGGTTCATCATTTGTCTTCTATTAAATGATGATATTAAGATGCAGACTCATATGATCTATTTTTAGGGTGTCGATCTTGTCTTAAGTTTTCTTTTGATCTAGGACAAACTAAAATACAATATTAGATAAGTAGAGTTATACAATCTTAAGGTAGAT
This sequence comes from Viscum album, assembly GCA_963277665.1. NCBI lineage: Eukaryota > Viridiplantae > Streptophyta > Magnoliopsida > Santalales > Viscaceae > Viscum > Viscum album. Next base: position 184,037,412 of record OY728143.1, read on the forward strand.
GGTCTATGAATCATCCCTCAAGTATCATCATTTTAAAAATTGTAGTCGTTGCACACTCTCATATTTATTTAGATGTTGCCTATCAATTTCACATGCCTTACTTATATTTATTATTACCATATTATAAATCCATTTATATATAGTATCATTACACCATTGGATGTTGAGAACTCAATTATTTCCACCCTAAGTAGGCTGATCCTTTTTTTGTTTTTTTGTTTTATTATGACCTTCAGCGCCACTATTCGGGTGTTCCTTATCATGAACTTATTAAAGGTAAGTGTTTTATTTAAATTAATAGATTATAAATTAATATTACATAATAGTATTACTTCACCCTTATAAGGAAAGTGTTCCAAATATTTAATGAACCCTTTAAATGGTAATTGGAAAGCATATGTATAAATATTACTTGGCCTTATTAAATATAATTGAATGACTTGATTGAATATACATAGATTACCATGCCATGATTAATGGAAGGCTGTGGTGTGAACCTAATTAATGGTTAAGTAATTAAAATAATAAATGGTTTCATATCCTATTTATCATTACCACTTATTATGGAAGGTATGGAGTGAAATAGTTGATTTATTAAAAGGGATCAGTATTACATGTCCTTAATTGAATAATGAATTACCTATAAGGTGCATATTTCTTATTGACATGTTCATCTTTATAGGATTGGTCAGACTCAAGATAGCCTTGGATTCCCAGGAAATTTCTTGTGAACTTATATGATTCCATTTCGATTCAAGGACATTAGTTTCTAATGTAGATACCCCATTGGAACCCAGTCCTTTCCAACTTGTGGATTCCCAACATGATGCCATAGGATCCCTTCATTATTATTCAGATTTTAGGATTCCTTAAACACACTCCTTGGATCTATATTGATGTCTTTGGACATGTAGTTCTAAGGATACACCCTTAGGGACCAATCATTTCTTATCCCATTTTACCTTGTACGAGATCCTTGAACTTGGTTAGAATCATATTATAGTGAAATTCCTTGGGTGATTCCCCTTGGATTACAATCATACCCCTCATATCTCGGCTATAGATTATTACAAAGTTGGATCGACCCCCGAGGTGAAGGATTCATTAGTTACTACGTTGGATCCTATTAATTATCATCATCATAAAGGATTACTTGGTTATTACATTGGATGTTACTATTATTATTATAGGATACCTTAGTCGTACCGTGGATCCATTTAATTCACATATTATAAACTGAATTAAAATAAATTAATTAAATGTTAAAATATTCAGACACCCACTTAGGGTGATGCATGAATCAAGGTATTTACATTTGTACTACTTTAAATTTTTATAAACCAATACACAATATTATTTTATATTCACAGACTGGATGGTATATACATCATTGATTGTGGACTAATGATATTTATCTCACACCCTATCTGGGCCTCCATTGGTACCGGGGAAGATTACATGCATGTAGTTATTGATAAGGGGAAGCATCCCAATTTGAAAAAATGATATTTATTTAATTCATTATGATGGAGATTGGTACAATATTAATGGGATAAAGCTCAAGATGGTTGGATAGTTTTTGGATTCTTTTTGATGGTTTTAATAGAATATATTTCCTGATTCCATGCATATATGTTTTCTAGATTTCTAAAGATGTGACATATCATTAAATTTTTTATATGATACTATTTATATATTTAGTATTATTATTAGCTTCCTTAGTTGTTATTTATTTCTATACTATATATGTTATGGTGGGTTACTGGTCCAGTGTTTATAGTGTATGTTTCAACTATGCCATCTATTTACATATGATTCTGCTATTTCATCTATTGTTACTTATCTAGTATACTCCACTCTGGTAATGAGGGAATAGTCTTTCCATAGTCACACCATAGGCCCTATCTTCAAATTGGAAGACTTTGGCATATGGGGAGACACACTTGAGGCCATGTGGCCAACCGGCTTCAGGGAACCATTGGGTGACATCTAGTTCAGGATGTCACTATGTGGCATCAAAGGTTTCTTTTCTAACCTTACTATTTTGAGACAATTGATAGGATGTTATAAACCCTTTGTAACTTAGTTATAATCCATATTTGGGAATAGCTCCCTAACATTTTGGGTAAATACTAAGTTACCTAAAATGAGGAATGTTGTTATGTATTTTTTTATAGTTGGTATCCATTCACTATTGGGTGATGCACACACTATGTGGTGGTTATTATTATTATAATTAGATTTATGATTTCATTTTATCCTTGTACCAATGAGATTATGGAAAGAATAATTATTTCATGTATCATTATAGGAACCAATAATTCACACATCATGCATATGCCATGTCATATAGGTGTGTATCAATAATTTTATTGGTTAGGTTTCCCATTATTCTTGAGTGAGCCATTCTTGTTTTATATGCTTGTACTGCTGACATATTACCTTTGGTCACATGAGTTTCTCTTTGGTTATGATTAAGTGATTTCTAGTTTCAATTCATTATGTATATGGGCCCTCATGGGTTGGAATGGGTAATTAAACGAGTCAAGATATCTTATATTTCTAATTACATTTTGAGACTGAATGTAGATGAGGTTAAATTGATATTCAATGGGTTTCAATTTTTGTGATAAGTTTTACGGACCCTTATTCACTAGGAATGATGATCCATTAAAATAAGTTTGTTATATATAAATAATAAAAATTAAAACTATAAAAGTAAATATTGGATTATAAAAATAAAATGGTTTCCATTAAAGGAAGTGGAAAATTGTGACTGACCATTTCAATTACTAGAACCCTTGTAAATTAGACTTGATCACTTAATAATACCTCAAAATTATAAGTGGATATTTGGGGTAGTACCTTGGGTTGTGATCCCTTATTCACACATTCTCATTCTTCTAGTGATTCTTCATATTACAAATATTTATTTGAATCATGTTCTTGTAATTTTTAGATCAATTCTACTATGAAGTCCTTTTGTCATGCAACAGGAAGGTGGTGATGACTACTATCCATATATGGTAGATCTCGAGCCTCTAGTCTTACCACCAAAAGTGAAACTTGAGGCACTGACTAATATACCTAATATGGGAACTGACGTTCAGTTTATAGATAGTTTTCTAATTATAATTCACTTTATGCAGGTTTCTCCACAATCTGCACCAACTATGGATGATCTACCTCATGAGTTCCAAGAGCCACATCATCATATCTTCTTATGTGATGGAGGTCTGAAGGCTACCTAGCCTTGGTTAGAGGAAACTCTATATATCATTGAATATCTAAAGGCGTATCTAGAGCGGAGGATCAATATTGATACCTATATGCTCCATGATTTAGCCAAGTGTTGGTGTGATGTGATTACCCATGATGGTCATCATTAGGGAATGATTTGGGCTAATTAACAAACTAAATTACATGTTCAATTACTTACTCAAACAATGAGAGCTGACCATGACACATATTTCATGCATCTAGAGTAGGGTTCTATATCAGTTATGGACTATTCAACATATTTTATTGAGTTACATCCCATTTCACCAATTCCTGCTAATGAAGATATTTCATGTGATAAAAATTTTAAGGATGATATTTAGTGTCTCATTCATACTTAGGTGAATGTTTTTAACCTACCTAATTTATCTGATATTGTCAATCAAGATCTTTCACTGAGAACAACATAAGGGAAGAAAATATTTTTTGGAACAGAGTTTCAGTAACAAGAGAGGGAATTAGTTCTTCCAATAGTAGAAATCATTACTTCACGGTTTCTCATAAGAGTAGTTGAAATCCTATTATTCACACTATTTTCTCCATTATATTCTATTAGTGTGGAAGATAGAGTCATCCAAAGAATTAGTGTGATAGAGACCCTCTGAATTTCCCAGGTTGTGATTGTATAGGAAATATTTAGAGATTATATTGGACCTTCCAATATGTTTCTAGTGGAATATGATCTACACTATTTCTACCTTTATGGGAAGGATATTTTACACAGTGTTAGGTAGGGAGTTGGAGTTGCACAAGGACTGGCCGAGGAGGAGGTCGTGGCCATGGTAAATAGACTTAAAATCATCAGCACTAATAGAGAGGACCTGATAAAGGTAGTAAAACTATTGAATAGGGCTATTAATTAGGTTAGTTTAATGATTTAGAGTTGATACCCAAGGATCAGAGTGAAAGACCATCTACATTGAAAGGTACTATTCTAATAGCCTCCACTATTGTAATTTTCTTTATTCGATATAGGTGAAACTTTATTTTCAGAACCCTACCTAATTATAACTATACAATTAAACATGATTATCCTAGAGTAGTGACCAGGATGGTTTACTATCTGGGAAGTTTCTTAGGATGTGTGTGAGTGAGGCCAAAAGGCACTGAAAGCACATGTGTTGGTATGTGGGGACTGTCATTAGTCTAGCATGTGACCCCAATTGGTAATATATTGTGGTTTTATTGGAAGGAAACCAATGTATTATAGGATGCAAATGGAGTTATATGATCCAGTTCATGGCCTGGGGAATTCTGGGTTGTGACAATAACCTTATGCTCTTCTTATGCTCATTAGAGACATTAAATTGGTTCTACTTATGTTTACCCTTATAAATAATTTATGGTCACCCATCTTATGTATCATTTTACCTTGGTTATTAATAAGTATATTGAATTAATTATGTATTGGATTGTTTCATATAGATTATGATGACTTAATATGATATAATGAATTATGCGTTAAGTGGAATTAATTATTATTTAAAAACATGGGTATTGTTTTTGTAAGAGTTTTTACTAATTATATAAAACTCTAAAACCAAAATTGTTCTTGGATATGTAAGTGATATAATTTACCATTTTGATGTTGTAAGTTTTGTATGAAAAAAACTGGTTTACCTTAATTTGTATCCAAACTAGAAATTTAAAGTTTATGATTTTAGCATGAGATCCGAGAGTGCGAGTTTTGGGTTATTATAGTCGCTATCAAAGGAAGTTTTTGTTAAATTTGGAGATTAGAATATTTTCATGTGAGGTTATCCAAAATTTTATGGATACCATTATAAGTCTAATATATTAATTTTGATCATATATTTATTTTCTTAGACACATGTGAGGTTATCCAAAATTTTCGGATATTTTTTCGAGATGAATTCTATGTAACGATTTTGTTTAACGTGAAGTATAACATTAATTTTTAGGAAATTTTTTTAATTAATTTATATGGTTTATGGTTAATATGATCTTGGATATTAAGGTAATTATTGGAACATGTGATTTATAATACTAATAACCATAGGATTGAAAATTTATTTGGTGACTAAGTGATTAATGTTATTTTATTATAATATCACTATATTTTTGGGCATATAATCTTAAATTCATGAGCTAAAATTTGAGGTTAAAATACGATTTAATATGGAGGTTATTTGGGATATGGGGTTAAATATTTATGTAATTATTTGGGATAGTCATTGGGTAATACTATTGATCTTTGGAGAATAATTTATTATTTCATCATACGATGGTTTATTCATTTTAGGAAATATATTATCTTGTACTAATAATTTTTGTATTAGTAAATTTCTAAATGCATGATGAATATCTTATTATACTTGTTATTATTATGTGATCCATTATAAGTTGACTTTAGTGCTTTAGGTATGATAAAATATCATCCTCACTACTCATCGTTTAGATAAAAAGATTATATTATGGTAGAAATTGATTAAAGGATTAAGTTCAACTAATGAAGTAAGTATATTTTCTTATGTTCTTACTCTATATGGTAATGAATTCCTCAACTCTATAAAAAGGATCATGAAAAAAAATGTTTTTCTATCACAATAATTTATGATGAAAGCAATAGACTCTTAATTCATCACATATTTAAGGTTTTTAGGTTCTTAATATTTCCTTGATTATTCAATTTATTAAGATAAATGATCACTATCACTCTCCATAATTATTTATTCTTTTCTTCCATGTTAAAATATTAACATTCCATATATTTTTTCCTACTTGGAAATATAATTATGCAATATTCTAGATGACCTTAATATTTCCTTTTCTCTTTTATCAAGAGGATGTTTTGTTAACCTATTTTACATTATGGGTTTACAAAAATATATTTTAAAATGTTAAACATTTTATTATCAACATAATGTAAAAATTTGTAGGAATAATTTATCAATGGGTGGGGGATATAACACCCTAATATTTTAGAAAATTAAACTATGTTCGATAGCTTATTCAACATGCAACTCTGAGATTAAATGACTTGTGAATTATATAACTGTTATAACCTAGTCATTAAACTAGAATGTATGAATAGTATTAACTAAATTATGATATATATATACATTTCATAATAAATATAATTTATTTATTATTACTTAGTAAATAATTGATAAATTTTTTAGTAAAGTAATTTTATTCTTCAAAAATATGTTTTCTTCATAAAAAATTTACATATTTTTGTTAGAAAATATTGAAAATAATTATTGGAACTTATAGAAAAATTATTTGATATAATTAAATTCAGTTTTTAAATTTGAATATCATAATTTAATTAGGGTGAAATTTTGTGTTTTCTTGGAAAATATTTATTTTTCAGTGAATAGTTAAAAATACATATTTTTATAAAAATGTCATTTCTTTTCAATAATTTAAGTAATTTAAAAGTCCCATTATGTTTTTAATATTATTTAAAGAAACAAAATTATTACTTACTCATATGATCCATATAATTAAAATTTTATCATCTTTATTTTGGATTCTAGTATAAGATAATTTTTGGGTTTACAAATAGGTTTTTTCTGAAAACTGTTTTAAAGTGAATAATATTTCTCCCTTTTAATTAATTGAAACAAACCCTAATGATTAATTATTTAATTGGAATTTATATATTATATATCAATAAATACTAATTTAAATTCATAAAATAATTATTATTATTCGTGGAGTTAATATAAATCATCATTTGATTGAAAAATACACTTCTTGAAAACCCTCCTTTTCATCATGTCTATGGATTTAATTTTACATTAAAATTTTCTAATTTTATGAATTGAATATTATAAAATGTATTAAATATTTTTAATATTAATAATTTATATTATATAACAAGGTAGAATTAATTTTTTACTATAATGAATAGTAAAAATAGTAAAAATAAATTATCATTGTTAAGCTGAAAATGTGTTTACTAGGGGTAAAAACTTGAAAGATAAGGATAAAAATGACATAAAACATTCCTAAAATCCACTATATTTCCATATTTAGAACTTATCATGTCTATTTCTCAATAATTGTCCATTTTGGAGCCTTGTGACATGTGAAAAACGTGGTTACACCTTTTTTCTTTTCAAAAGTATGACACTCACCTAACTTATAAAAGGCCTCCCCCTCTCCTATCTGCTACAAACATTAAAATACCATTATATCATCTAATACCTACCCAAATTTATTTCTTACATAAAACCACACATCATAGATCCATTATTTTGATCAGAAAAAAATCATACAAAGGATTTTTGTACCTACATAAGTTGGTTGTTTGAAGAAGTGGTATCGTGCTTAACTAAGATATATTATTTTATTAAATCTTCCACCTTTATAAAAATTTATTCAATTATTATTTTATAATAACACAAATATATACCATATAATGAGGTATTTTAATTTAATTTTATTAACCTAAATATGTTTACTCATCCATGAAATGGTATACAAAATCATTATTCGTGTGTATAATGGACTTCCGCCACACTAATCAATGTCATTTGTTTTCCATCATCACTTCCCACAAATTGTTATAATGATGGATTTAAATTATATATATATATATATGATATTTATAACATAAAAATATATAAATATATATATATATATATACTTATGGATTTATTCTATCATATATACCTCCTTAATTTACATTTTATGGGAGATATAATAACATCACTTATGTGTGTGATAGATTATTTCCTCGCGAAGCGATGTGATTCGTTTTTCAAAAATGATTTACATTGAAATTAATAAGGATAATTTTAATAAATAAATTTGATATAAATTAAATAATTATTATATTTATGACATATATATCACTTTTAAAATAAAATATATCATTTTATTTCTTACAATGAAAAATGATAATATCGTTCATGCATACGTGTGGACTACCACCTATATGAATCTATGCAACTATTTTTTCATCAGTAAATAACATGGATGATATATATAAATAATATGGTGCTTATGATATTAGTGTCAATATATATAGTTATAAGAATACACATCTACCATCCATAATGATCATTGAAAAATTGAAACTTTACTCATGCGTACATACAACCTACTGTCTCCATGTTTGTAATGTTGTTAATTTTTCTTAACTATATTACAAAATTGGTTTTAAAAGTACATTTTATGTAAAAAATAATAACTATATCATGAATACTGTTCTATGTATGTCAAAACAAGGACCACTTTGACCACTATAAACACACCGAATACATTATAAAATAATGAATTAAACATCATCAAAACACATAGTGTAGACTTAACTGATTAGGTATTCAAGTATATCATTTTAATGAAATAAATAAATATATTTAAATAATCGTGTTAAAACTATTTCATTTTTTTAATAAATAAAATAATTCATATATGATTATTATATATGAGAGAAATCACATACCTTTTATGTCTGGATTCGAGGTAAGGGTTTCTAATCTCACTTTTATTTCTATGAGACATATGCCACATTAAACACTTATTTTTATTTTGTACTATATATGATTCTCATGAATGTATTTTATGATTCATTTCACAAAAATTACTTGGATTTACAAATCCAAATTAGGTTCTATATTTCATGGGGTTTTAATCTAGATATTACCAAAACCGTAAGGTATTTCATCTCAAGTTACTTTCATTAAGGCATATATTATTGTTATGAATTTAATTTCAGTTATATGGTTTATATACTAGCACTATCAAATGTAATAATTGTAATCCTTCATAAATAATTTTATTTTATGTTTCAATTTTAATGATTTCATCCAAGGAGATTTTAATTGAATTTTACCAAGTTTTAAATAATTTTATAACTCTATTTTGTTTATTGGGTTATATTACATATTTATTATATTTGATATTATATAATTTTGTATTTAATGGATTATGATTATATTATTTCTTATTTCTACTTTTTTTTGTTTTTATTAACATTTTATACACATAATTGATTCATTTATTAATTTTCAAATGAAATGGTATGATTTTTGTAAGGGTTATTCGTCTCAAATTCTCTTTTTCCGAGACATACATTTATGATGTGAACCTAATTTCATTTGAGAGGTTTATATACTGAAATTTCAGATTTTATATCATTAAAATATTTATGTTCATGATATTTAATATATCATATAATATTATTCATTTGCAGGGCTTATGATTTAATAGTTATTAATGCGTGAATGGATTTATGTTATAGTCTCCTTTATTTTGGGATTGCCTATGTTCAAGGTTCTTTTGGATAAAATAATATGTTATTATTTTGTTGAACCAAATATATTTTTACTCTTTTATAGTTATGAGTGTTATTGACATGTTTAACTTCCATTTTCTCCATTATATATTGAAGAAACATCAAGAAATTCATTTAAAAGTGATACAGATCATGTATTTTATTTTGGTCAGGTATCATTCTCTTACATATCCATGTTTCGAAAATGTTTCCCAAAATAATATTTTATAAATATAACTGATTTTATAAATCCATTTTACATGACATTTTACCTTATTTTTAAATTTTTTAAATGTAAATTTCTTTACATTTTTAAAATGGGCCACTTTTGACTCCCATTTTAAACATGTTTTGAAATGAAAATTTATTTTCTTCATTTATGGAATGAATGGATTTTCTCATTATAATGTATTTAATTTTCTTAGAAATTTCCTTATTTTGTTTCAATTTTTTTTCAATGGAAATTTTTTTTCAAATATTTCATGATTTTTTATTTTTTAAAATTTATTTTCAAAATAAAAAGGATATTTTCTATTTTTTTAAATATTATTTAATTGTATTTCCATTCATTGACATCAAAAAAACTAGTTTTTACTTGTTCTCTAAAGGGAATATTTTTTAATGATACTATACTAATTATTTATTTGTATATATTTACATTTTTTCAAAGAGATTTTTATAGAACCCTTTTCATTTCCCGGGGTTAATCATGTTTCATAGAAAATATAATGGAAACCATTTCTTTTCCATGGGTTAATCTTGTTTCAAAGTGATATTCATATAACCTGTTTGTTTTCAACTAGTTAATCATGTTTCAAATATATTTTCATGGAACCCATTTCTATTCCTTAGGTTAATAATGTAATTAAATGAATAATGGTTGTTTCTATGAGTTAATGATGAAATGTAATCTCTATATAATTTATCCACATTTTGATTCATGGAGATTATATATTATGGGTGTTACTATATAGAATTGGGTGATCTCGATATAGATTATATAATGGGTGTGCCCAGATGGTACTGGGTGACCCTGATATATCTTATATGACGGGTGCACCAGGATAACACTTGGTGAGCCTGATATATCTTATATTATGGGTGCAACTAGATTGTGTTGGGTAAACCTGATATTGCTTATATTATTTTTTCACCCATATAACACTCTAATGCATTGTGTAATTATTATGTTTTTTGGAGTATTTTATTGGAAGTAAACTATATGGTTATTCCAAATGTAAGTGTTGTGTTATGATTCTATGAAGATGACATTCCATGATAAAAACAAAATTTATCTATGGTTCCATGTGTTTATAATGTTTCTTTTGATTATGTTTTATATCACATGGACCATGATTATTGATTCTTAAGACTCTTTAATTTGCTAGATCCTTATACCATGTTTCATGATAAATGATTCATGTATTTATGGGTATGATTTGTTTTATGATTTTCTCACGCACTTGAATTATTTCATCATACCCTTATATAATTTTTTTTATTTTTTTTAAATGTTTGGGGCCAAAGCCTCAATTTATTATTAAATCAAAGACCTCGTTTTAAGTCTTGGTAGAGGGAGACCCATTACATAACCCGAAGGCCCAAGGCCAAGTGGCCTAAATATAAGTCTTGAAAGCCCATTTCTTGGCCCAAAGGACCCCTCAGTGAACAATACTACTACAGAACCTGCACTACTATAGTACCTGCTACAATACCACTACTTCTACAGTGCCCCTTCTACGGTACTGCTACAGTACTCAGAATTTCTTCCCTGCCCATATTTGATCATGAGAATTTGAGATCACTCTTCTTAGGTTTCATTATCTCCAGTTTATCAAGAATGATATTGAATGAAATATACCTTGAATTCTTTCATATGAATGATGACAATAGATTGATGTGAAATAAGAAACACTAGGTTAAGTTGGATAAATGTTTATTTAGAAACCTGGGTATTATTTTTGTAAGATCTTTTCCTAATTATATAAAACCCTAAAACTTAAAGGTCCTTGGTTATGTAAGTGATAAATTTTTTCCATTTTTTTGTACATTTTGGATATAGAAAATTGGGTCACCTTCATCAGTATCAAATCTAGAAATGTATATTTTTTATTTTAGCACCAGATCTAGGAGTGAGAGTTATGGGTTATTATATGAATGATAGATCAAATAATTTTTTTCATGATATTTTGATTTAATCATAAATTAATGGATATTTCTTCGTTGTATAGTTGGTAGAAACATGCTATAGATAATGGGTATATATTCCTTAAACAGAACAAGAACCACCATTGACGACATCCATCATTTGGTATGGTAATATACAGTTCATCACTTAGAGTGATCTGTTAATTGAGTCAAAATTATAGATACTCTCTTATGATGGATTAATTATTGATCTAGTGAGTGTTAGTGCACAAGCGTAATCCAGGTGTAATCCTTTGATGAATCATGGAAATTAGCACCAACACGATTATGGAAGTATATCCTAACTATCATGGTCCATTTTATATAGTTTTCCATGATTTATTGTTAGTATATTACAAATATAGATAAAATTTCAAGATATGGTTTGTTTTCCTTATGTGGGTAGATTGTGATACCTTTTCATGGAATGGATTATGTGATCCTTACTATATCACATAATATATGTGGTAATTTCCTAGCCATGGAATATCTTAAATTCCATGTTTAATCCTAGATATTTTATGACTTTCTTGTTTATTTTTAATACGATATGAAATACTTCTTGTAATATATTGTTCATTTCTATGTAATTCCTTAAATGATAATTTATTCTTATCTAATGGAACCTTTATTACAGTTTTTAGGTTCATAGGTGGAATTGAAGAATATAGTGGACCCCTTAGATAGAGAGTTTGGTTGAAGTAAACAATTTGTTATGGCTCTATATAAAAGATATATAGGTCCAAATCTTTGAATGTGATTATACCATAGTAAGGGAAATCTATACACCATTGGAAGAGAGTTTGTAGGCCAGTATGATGGGCTAACATGGAACATCCATCCATATGTCTGGAGTTATATTATTTAAGGCATATAAATAATGTATATCATAGAAAGAAAATCAAGGTAATGTGTATTAATGGACCTTAAATGTGGGAGTGTTCTTGTTCCTTAAATGTGAAACATGTATTATTTTTAAAGTTGACAAAATTACACTTATTATAGTCTATAAAATGGGATGACTATGTAGCACCAAAAATTTCACGTTGAAACCCCTTTTTTATTTAGTTTAACTATATAAAGTTATTGTATGAATTTTGGGAGTTTTGGTAGTAATTTTGGAATGTTTTTGGGTTTTTATAGGGGTGTAGGGTTTGATCATGGTTAGTAGAAACTGTGAAACACCTAGAGGAAACAATGAAAAGTTAGACATATACTATTGGGTAGGCACACTATTAGGCGTACAGTTTGGCCAAACTATGTGACCACCCAAGAGTCATGATGAAAAATAGAATTGGTGAAAAAAAGTGGACACATGGTTTGTTAAGCGATGTTAGTAAATCGTACGAAGGGTATTTGGAGAAATTGGATGGCACACGGTTTGCACACATATTGAAAAATAGTGCACCTAAATCATGAACAATTAAAAATTGGGTTCTAAAATTTTGGATCTCATTCAGGATTACATCTAGACCACTAATTTTTTAACTTTGATGACCCTAACTTGGATTTATATCCTCCCAAAGGCAGTGGGAAATTTTACCTTTGATCTAAGAGTGATATGTTGGTAAATCTTGGTGAGTTGAAGGCTGAATTACATGGTAGTATTTGTTCTTGGTGGTTTTCCTTAGATATTTTCTTATTCCCTCTCTTAGATTCATAGATCTAATTTTTTGGGCAGTTCTTCTCATGAAACTATAATGTTCACAATCTTTAAGAAACAACATGATCTACCTACATGAGAACACATCCTAACCTAGATCCCAAAGCATCAAAATACACCATGTTGCATTTTCATAATTCCAGAAATAATAAGATTGATGATGATGTAAGGCAAACCTTAAGGTCATGAAAAGTCTTATTAAATTCCTCAATCCATTTTAATGTAAAATTTTTCCTCATAAAATCTATCACTAGTGAAGCTATTCATGATAAATCATGAACAAATCATCAGCAATAACAAGCCAGACCAAGGAAACTACGTATCTAAAAGATGTTGTTTGGAAATTTCCAATAGATAAAAACCTCTATATTTTCTATATCTATATAAAAACAACTTTTATATATTACATGTACTAGGAAATATAACTCTTTTATCCAAAAATCACAATTTTAATGTTTGTCATACAACTGATGATCCCTTAAAATTCCTAGCAATATCACCAAATGTTGCTCATGTTCCTCCCTTTCCGTTGAATACACTCGTATGTCATCAAAAAACACAACAAAAATATAATATAAATATCTCTGAAATTTATGATTCATAAATTCTAAAAATATTTCGGGTAAATTTTTAAGACTGAAAGGCATAACCACATACTAATAATGGTCATATATACTTCTAAAAGTTTTCTTTGTAATATCCTCTTTCCAAACCTAAAATTGGTGATATTCTGATCGCAAGTCAATTTTAGGGAAACATTGGGATACCCTCAATTAATTTAAATGATCATAAATGTGTAGAAGTGGATACTTATTATTTATCATAACTTGTTTAAGCTTGTGATAATCTACAAAAAGTTTAAGAGTTCCATCTATGTATTTGAAAAACAAGACTAGTGCTTCCCATGGAGACATGTTAGGATGAATGAAACCTTTTCTTTACATCTCTTCCCAATTCAATTTTTATTCCCTCGATTCTTTTAGTTTCAAAAGATAATATGGAAGGGAAATTGTAATGGTACAAGGAAAGAGATCAATTATAAAATTTACTTTTCTTGTGGGTAGAAACCCGGAGAAATTTTCAAGAAAACATCCAAAAATGTTCATATACAACTAGAAAACTAATATTAATAATCTCTTCCATCGATGATAAATTCAACACTTGCAACTTGTATGAGATCATTCCAACTGCTAGTGACAACAATACCATTTAACCTACCTTTACATTCTGGTCCTCTCTAAAACAATTCTTGACACCATCATCAGTTATAAAACTAACTCATCAGGTATAATAGTTGATATGAGCATTGAATATTATCAACAAATCCATACTTAGGATTATTTCATAGATATACATCACAAGCATATAAAATCTCATATCAACTCATGTCTATCAATAATTATAGAACATGATCTACAAATAAAGGCTCAACATTATCTTTGAAAAATAGGAGTTTGATGTTTTAAAAAAGAATGCATTGTTTCAACATGAAAACACAATAAATCAATAGTAAGGTTAAAAATAAATAGATGGGATGCGCCAATAAAAAAATCCTTCATAAGGGAAGAATTAAAAATAATAGTACCTCTCACCATTGATGATCCATATTGATCATCCAAAATCACATGCTCAGCTCCATATAACTACTTACTCACTGCACTTTGATCATTATTTCCCTATTGGGAATGCACTACTTTAGGAGACAAGGTATTCTTATTATCAACATGGCTAGCTCAGCTATGCTAATGATAGGTATTATTTTAACCTAATCTCTTTTAAGAATATGATGTTTGTAAAACATGATATTTATCCCTAGCACTCAACCTTGGAGCACTGAAAATTATTCATCTGATTTAAATTGTGGAATTCTCTAGATGATTTCATACAATTTCACATCATGTGGTCAAACAAACCACATTGAACACATTTAGGCTTACCCTTTTGTTTTGGAGGAAGATTACTCGGTCCATCTGTCTGGTTATAATCCATTCCACTACCTTGGAAATATGTGTCCCTCTTTCTGTTAGACCCAGCATTAGAGTTATCTCCATTTTCCATAGGTATCAACATGCCTCCTCCACCAATACTACCTGATATGTCCCTTTCTTCTACTATCACTCTATTGACCATCTTTTTATACTCTGTTATACAAAACATATAAATTGTTAAGTTAATATCTTTCATCATCTCTGATTAAAAAATTCATTCCTTAAAGGACTTACTACCAGAAAATTTAGGTGAAAAGTAGAAAAAATTCATAAATTTATCCTCATACTCTATGACGCATATATTTTTATTCTTCATGCTGAAAAGAATTTTTTATTATAATCCTAAACATTTGAAGATAATATTTTTTGTTAAAAAATTCATCAAAATACTCCCATGAAATGACTTATTCTAATTTATCCTGAACTGCTAAATCTCAGAATTGGCATTCAGTATCCTGTAACATATAATTTTACAACTTGACATTAATCTCAACTAGTATACTAAGAAAATAGAAGATTCAATTCATCCTTTTTATCCAAACCTATGCCTTGTCTGGTTCTGAATCACCTCAAAAGATGTGCAGATTTTGCTACTATAACAGAACAGAATGATCCAATTTACATGGTTTGTCTATTTTGTTCCCTATATCCATATCCTATAAGGCTTGTATAGTACTTTTAACCAATATTTGGTTAAACTATGGCTTAGGTGAAACCACATTCTCAGAAGCCTCTTACAGTTGGTTTCTATGACACCTACTACGTTCCATTTTCTATAACCACAAAATATGCCATAATTTTAACTCTTTATTAAATAAAGTCATCAAAATTTTAAATTATACCATATCACAATTATCACAACAATTATTTACCAAAATTCAACACTTTTCCTCTTTAAACCATTTTTGAAAATTCCACTATACCTTTGAAAATCAAACCAATTTCAAAATAAAAATATCATTCCATTTTCAAAATATTATATTTGAATACATTTTTAAATAATTTTTTAAAAAATAAACAAATTTACACTAAATAATATACCATTACTCAAAATAAAATATTTACTCCTAATGGGATGTCATTTCTATCAATTCATGTCATGATCCTCTCATTATCTAAACCCATGAAAATGAGATTACAACTCTTATAAGTGTCTCCAAAACACTTATTTACCCAAATACATATTAACATGAAGTTCATTATAAATAGTTTATCTATGCCTTTTTATTCTCTACATTTCATGTCCCGATGCTCCTTCTTCAGTTTACTATCCCAACTCAAGGACTAAACCAGAATGAATTTTCAACTCCATGACCAACACAACTGATACCCTAGTATCAAACAAACTGATACCACTTGTCCCAAAAGATTTTGACTGATCAAGACTAATACCATTTTTAACATCATACCCTTCCTCATTGTCTTAAGACAAGGTGGAATTTCTACTTATCCTTATGTGACATCATCAAGATGCCAAATGTTAGAAAGAAATTCCAAAAGACTAAATACAATTAAGGGATGATTTTTTCATTGAAAATAAAAACAATCATAATAAATAATACCATATTCAAAACCACTATATAATTCATGATAAAAATGTAATAAAACTCAAAGTAATACCAAATAAAAAAAATAAAAAACTCCACCATGACCAATATTCGAGTACCAAAGAGAAAAACTAAACCAAAAATCTCATAGACACCAAAGACATTATTATGTATCTACCAACATGATCCATTCTTGAAATCCACAATCCTACCTAAAGTATCACAATTAATCACTAAATAAATTAGTTACATTTCCTTTACCTATGTATCGATAAAAAATTTCTAGAAATTCACCAAAGTTACAAAGTAGGGGGTGAGTAATGAAACTCAGTAGGTTTTCCCCAAATGGATCCCCTACTCATGCCTCTAAGATAGAACAAGTTAACACATTTATATAAAAAATTATCTAAAACCATTTAAAAACATCTCCTTAGTCTATACCAAATCCAAATAAATTCCAAACCAAAATAGTTTTCCAACCAAAATAGGTCCCAAAGAAATAAATAACTCTTTAAACACATTTCTCAAATCCCATTTTGGCATAATTCAATCCAATCCACATATCCACACATCCATATATGCATGAAACCATGTAACTTCATATACTCATGAGTAGTGAGTCATCATTTCACCAAGAAGTCACTTGGTGAACCATTTTTACAGGGGTAGTTCATACCCTAATCCATCCCACTAATGATGGGAGAAAATTCATTCCCTTATATGTCCTAATGCACATGAACACACACAATACATTATGAAACAAACCAATTCCAAATCAACCATTTCCAGAAATTTCAATAAAATATTTAATTTATTGAAAACATTACCATCAAACCAGTTTCAGGAATCAAAACAAATTCACATTTTAAAATCATCATTTTAAATTCCATAAACAAATAAATTTTCACAGATGATTTTAAAATGATTATTTTAAAAGTCTAGGGTTTATATAATGAATTTACAAGTGTTTTTGGGTACTTGAGGCACAAATGGATGTTTGTGAATTTTTTGAATAATGCACGAAGGGTGAAACAAGGTTTGAAGTTTAGGTTTATTATATGCCTTTCATTTCTGAGATGGTGTTCATGCATGCTTGTGTTTTTTAATTTTGATTAGATCTGAGAGGGGAAGTTTCATTTAGGTTCCTAGACCAAGAAATGGTTGTATAGGTGAGTTGATCCCAATGACTTTGAGTTGGAGCAGGAGCACATGAATTGCTCAAGTTTATGTGGTTGGGGATTGTGAGCTGAGTTTTATGAGAGGTGACTCACTAGAGTCAGAGTAGTTTTTGTGGTTGGGTTACATTAATAATTGTGATGGTTTTTTGATAGTGTAATCTTGGAGACACGAGTGCTGGTGATGTGATGTGTCATTAGAACTGTGGATCAGATGTTATGGTAATGTATGTATGAGGTTCTTGGGTATGGTTGGTAGTCATGAGTGGGTTGAGAATCACTGTGGTTGTGATTCAAGGGTTTTGGTAATGGAAATCCAAGGCCCTTGGGATATAAATTTGATGTTCTAGAATAGATGAGGTTGTGGTGGTATTCGTCAATAAAATCTTAGTGTACTTGAAGTTTAGAGATGTACATTCTCAATATCTTGACACCATACTAGGTATTCTAAGAGATCATGACCTTATTCCATACTATAGAGATGTTTCCTTGGATATATAAGGGGCCTCATAAGAGTTTTAACTCATGGATACGTGTTTATGAAGTCTTATGGTGGAAAACACACCATTGGCATTCTCTGGGTGGGGTCCCAGTGATAGATCATATATAGATAAATACCATTTGTGATGTTTTCAACTGCTAGTAATGGGTGATAGTATATGTTCTATTTTATCACTCTGGTGGGAGAAAGATAGACTTGTCTAGTTCTGAGGTTTTATTATTATTGGGGCATTGGTTGTGGAAAAGATGTTTTGTTGTGAGGAAATAGTAAATATATTTATATGATAGGGAGAACCATGAGTTTGATGAAATGTTTTAAATGATTTTGTGACATATCAGAATGGACGGGTGTGGGTAGGCACTATCCTAGTGGTTTTTTTTGATTTCGGTAAGAAGTTTATTGGCCATTAGAGGCCTGTAAGCCTTATCCTAGGAGTTATGTAGAGGAAACTAGGTTGGAGAATCTGAGTAGAATGTAACAAGTTGAGTTTGAGTTGATGATCAAGGAGGATTAGGATGTATAGTTAGAAGAACACTAAGGGTTCTTGAGGATGAGGAAGTTTATGGTGGGGGAGTTGTTGAGACTCGAGTTTTCTGGATTTGAAATTTAAGTAGAAATTTAAATTTTTTGTGTTTGGGTGCTAATGAGGGAAAAATGGTTATTTTACATTATTATATGATTTCAGATCATTTTTTGGGGGGCTTCATTGGTCTCAAAATAGGGAATTTACACTAGGAAATTAGTCTGGAAGAATTTGGAGATGTCAGAGTATTGGAAGAATATTTAATATTTAATTAATTAAATGTTAAATTATTCGCATAGGTTTGAGTGGTGATATATTTTCAATGGAGTGTTGGATTGAGATTAAAAATCTGTGTTTGAGTCTAGAACATGGGTTCTACCGAGGTGAGGTATAAACTCACTTTGGGGTTTGGGACTCAGGAAGATAATTAAATGGGTGATTAATTAATTAATTAATAAAATCAATAAAAATTTTCTCCCAACATTTTGGGAATCCATGCATAGAAGGATGTGGAGGGATTCAACCTTGTGTATGATGACTATACCAGGAGGTATAGAATAATGGGGTGCCACCCAACATATTATTTAGAAAATATCGTGACCGTATCGAGGTGAAACAACTTATGGGAGTAGATTTTGACCCAAAGATTTGGTGTTTACACATTGAGGTAAGCTAGTTTTTTAGTTTTATTCCCTGATTCTCATAGAGTATTTTTTAAGGGTTTGAAGCCCTATTATGACTATTAAGGACCCAATGTCGGTTGATCTATGCTTATTTGTGGTAAAATGGTGGTCTTTGGAGGTTCGCAAGGGTATCGTATTCATAAACCATTACTACACAGTGTGTGGTTCGAAGAACACATGTTGTGTGTTATTCCTGTTTAGAGAAGAAGTGAAGAATATGACTACATGTTTTGTAGTATGGAGGACACACTGTGTATTGTCACTTAGTGTGTGGTTGGGTACATTACCATATGGATTGTATAGGGGGGAAACAACCATGTAGGGTACACAACTGGACCCCGTGTGGGGGACACGCCATGTGTGAGTACCTTGATAGATAGGGACACATGGCCAAGCCATGTGAGGTACATGGGTTGGTACCCGGTGTAAGGTACATGCTATGTACCTAAATTAGACACTGCACACTTGAGTTATACATGCCATGTTTGGATCTTGTACACAACCATGTGGGGATATGGGAGCACATGTCATGTGCTCAGGTATACACATTGTGTGATGATATTTTCTTACCATTTAAGGGTTTTTGGGTATTTTGTGCATCGGAAATATAATTGTATATGTGAGTAGTACATTATGAGCATTTTTACGCATAGACCATGATGATGAAATCCTTTCGGCTTATATAGTTATTCTAGATTGTGTTTTATACAATGATAATTTTGTGGGAGGTATTTCCTGTGGTTTGGATTCAGAATCCTCTAGTGGGTTAGGTTGTGAGCTACGATGTGGGGTGAGGATTGTGAGATTAGTGATTTGGCCTGGTTTGAGTGCGCCATAGAGATATTATTGATGTTCCTTGGATGGATCTTGGGGATATTGGATTTGAGTAGTATATATGTGAAAAAATAGTTTGTACCGATGTATCGAGACCAATGGATTGAGGTTAGAGTAGTTGAGGATTAGATCCCATGTTTAATGGTTAGGGTGGTTGGAGCCTTTGGTTTGTCTGAAATCATAGGATGGTAGTTATTTCTGGGTTCTATTTTTGGTGTTGAGTAAAGTGTGGGGCTATTTAGGGTGGTTTCGATCTCTCTCCCCCTATACCGAAGTTTCTCCTTAGTGGAGATCTGGATTGGGGAGGATTTCTTGAGTCCTTACTGATGCCTTCCCCTACCTTCCCTCCTTTATATTTGACTCATCCTTTCCTTTCCCCATCTTCTTGACTCTCCTTGAGTTAGAGATCTCTAAGTTTGTTTTTTCCCTTTCACTAGTACTTTGGGGATAGGGCCTATGCTATCCTTCAAGGTGGTGTTGTTCTTCATAGTGGAAATTCCACAGGGTTGTTTTGACAGTCCCGTCATGATTGTTTGCGGTTGGATCCCATGGTTTCTCAAACCTACTCTGACTTCATGTTCCTCAGAACCTCTCTAGGTAAGATATGGAGTGGGGTAAACAATGTGGTTTTTGGATTTTTGTTTTTATGATGTTCAGGTTTTCTGGGTTCCCTCACATCAGATTGCTCTTGTTTTGATACTGGTTTTAATTTCATTGACATTCATAGCCCTTGGCCGCTTAAATCCTTTCTATGGCCTCAATTTCTTCTGTACCTCTCCCGTTCAGATCTGGAGAGGTAAAAAAATACATTTTGGTTTGTGGGATTTAGTGGATGATGGTGTTCTCTTCATAATTAGAGTTAGTTTCTCATATAAAGACAATATAGTTCTATTCATCTTTGACATTTATGACTTTAAGAGGTGGAAACTGCAACAAAAATATAGATGTTTTGGTTTTATGGATTTTATTTGGTGTTCCCTCCTCAAATCAATAGTGATGGTTTAATTTTTTATTTTGACATGCATTTGATTTGCTCAATTTTTTTAGTGAAGGTTTCAATTTGTGTCTTTGATTTTGGTATTATTCACTAATAGTTATGGTGAAGGCCACTATTGTTGTTCACAATTGATCTATATTGATAGGTGTTTATGATTTTATGGGGAGATCTCACTCTGCAATGGTGGTTTGATGCTATGGTATAAGATTGCTGGTGGTCTAATATGTTTTGGAGTTTTATGGCGGTGATGATGAACTCCAGTAGTTGGTTAGTCTGATGACTAGTGCAGTGATTGTTCAGAAATTAAAAGGGTGGTTACATGGTGGAAATGATGATGGTGGGTATCATGATGATATTGGAAGGAGATGTGACATGTCTTAGGATGATGTGGGTACTAATGTCCCAATAACTCCTTGGATTATGTGTGTTTTGGAAATTTGAACTTTGTTTTTGAATCATTGAATGTTTATCCCACACAAGTTTTTTGGGTTATCACTAAACCATAAAGAAGTTATTTTGAAAATAAATAAAGGATAATTCTCAGTGAGAGGGGATATTGAGGATTCCCTGAGTGGGATGGTTTTTGGTTAAGTGACCTTGTGTGTCGTGGTTGGTTGTTGAGAATGCCAACGTGGCATGCGATTGATTTTGGATGCATTGTTAGCATGTTTTTGATTGAGTATTAGTTAAATGCCATTGAGAGATTCTTGAGGTTGTTTCTTGTGATAGGAATTGACCCGAGAGTTTTTTTATTACTAGGGTTTTATAGGGAATGCCTCTGATCTTTTGTTATCTATGAGGATCCAAAGAGGGATTCCTCTATTTCTGTGTGGTCCCAGAGAACCTAGTATGGTATGGATTGATAGGACGACCCTGAGTGGGTGTGTGTGCCTAATTATTATTGGATATAGATGTCACCATGGGACTTGAGGTGATGAATGAGTCAATGGAGATGATGTGTCTCTGCATGAAATGGACGTATAATAGACCCTTGTTATGTTTTAGTTCGTTGAGGATGAGACTTGGATTATACCCACATGGTGGTTGTGATCAGGTTGGGTTGCCACATTTTGGATATTTACTTACTATTAAGGTTTTCAATGGATGATATAGATAGACTGACGATCCATAGGTATGGACTAAGATATCCGTGATTAAGTGTTTTGGACGAGGTTCTGTGTCGGTATAGAAAGTTGGTTTATGGTTTGATTATTGGAATGAGGTTTTATAAAAGTTGTTTATTTTGTTGAGTATGATGGAATTGACATTCCACATACTTTTTTTGAGATTCCGAAATAAGGCTACGATCATGTTTATTCACTACATGGTTTAGGTGCTAGATTGATGATCTAGGCACCACTAATTTTATGTATGGTTGGTTGGGGATTGTCAGACATGATGTGCTGAATACCAGTTGAATTCATGGACTGATGATCCATGTTTTTTGACCTATGAATAATGTTTTTGGGAGGATGGATTGATGCTCCATTCCTCGGTGCACTGTAGTTTTCGAGGGAAGGTATGACACTCCTAAAACCAAGGGCATGGAAATGGCATTTCATATGAAGGTTGTTATGGTTATAAATGGAGTTCCTTTCTCTAATTGGATTCATGGACTGATGCTTCATGTTTTCCAACTTTTTACCTAGTGTTTGAGAAGGATGACCATGGAATACTAAATTTTGGTTGGATAATTGGATTCATTATATAGGCATGATTGATTTGAGACATGGTTTAAATTTCATACTGATGATCCATGAATAAATGACTTGATATGTGGTATAGGTGATGGATTAATCCTCCAGGAACCATTGTTTATAGTCCATGAGATGGTAGTTAGACTGATGGTCTAATATTGAAGATACTATTGTGTGGTAACTGGGAAAAATGTGTTGAGGTGTTAAGTATGAATTTTTTCAGTTCATGAGTATATTGTATGAGATGAAATAGATTAGTACCCTAGATTATAATACTATAATAGGATGGGTCCCCATAATGTTTAGGTTTAGTTGTGATTGCTATGGATATGGAGACCACATGTTATTTGGGGAACATGATCATGGTGACTTGCTAGGAGACTCCCCGACATTGGCCAAATAAGTTATGGGTGATTATGTTCATGGACATAAGGATTAAAAATTGTTTTATTTTTATTTATTTTCAGTTATTTTTGACTAGGATAAGAATATTTCATGATCATGCACTTATAAAAGTAGATTATAAGTTCACCATTGGGGTGGACTACATAGATTTGTTTCTCACTCCCTATAGGTGCACCTCGGTATACATGAATAACTTATGTCATCTTTAATATTTATCCTGGATGCAATATATATTGGACTAAGGCCCCAAATATCATGGTTAAATGGGATGCAAATGTAGATTCAACTTGTTTTGTTAGTGAAAGTTTCTAAGGTACTAGAGACTGGGTATGTATTATGGCCCGGTGTTGGAAGTAGAGTATGTTGTATTTATTTTTTAGTTATTTATTTTTAATATGTGATTGGCATAGGGGGAGATCATTATTTTACATATGACATGGCTATTCGGGACTTTACTGTATTTCTTTCTGTTACAACATGTTTTAGTTTCACCTTATTTATTCTTCTTCTCCCTCTATTATGTATTGTGTTTTGTTATTTTCTTTTGGGATTTCACTATGATATGAGGGTATAGACTCCTCTCAATTCCACCATTAGACCCCCTATAATATTTGTAAGCATCTGGAATACAAGGAGGAATTCTTGAGATCGTGTGGTGAACTAGATCAGAGCACCTGTTTTAGTGGCATCTCGGTTAGGGAATTACAAATAGTATATTCAATATCACATACAAGAGTTAGAAATATTTGTTTAAAATTTTAGTCTGATATGCATATAGTTCATTCAATATATAATATTTTTATTGTCAGAGCTATCTATTCGATGGCAACAAATATGTTTCTATGAGATGCTACAAAAAAAAATCATATTGTTTCCTTATACATTAAGAAAATATTTATAATTATTTTTCTGATAAAATCTTTATATTATCTATTAAGATATAGGTTATGTTCTCCAATGAGTTTTTTTCATGTGCAGATCCAATATCTATAGATCATATCACATGGATCCAATAAACTATAGGTTTATTTAGGGAAGGTTAAACAATAATTTGGAAAATGGTTTTATCTTTTTGAATATAACTACATAGAGTATCATTATTATTTTTTAGAATGGTAATAAATACAAAATTATTTATGGGGATTATATGAAATAAAATATGGTTACCATTATAAAAATTTCCAAAAATTATATATATCGATGATTTCATTCCTTAATTGAAACAATACCTATTTTTTTTATGTTTGAGTAGTTAAAAATATATCATTAGTTTAGATTCATAGTTGAAAACATTTTGTAGAAGAACATATTAATTTTTAAAGTCTTTTATATGTTACTCATGATAACATTCCAAAAAACCAATGAATAATATATTTTAATGTTACATATGGAAAATATATTCTAATCATATCAACATTCAACCATATTTTTTTAATGATATATGTGTGTTCTTATCATCAAGAATCATAATGGTAAATACTATAATATTTTCATTTGAACAATATAAGAGAATATAATTTAAAAAAAACATAAAATTTCAATTTTTTATTATGGAGTTTATGTTACGTAAAACTATACTATTGAATACTCATATATTACTAGATAAAATATTAGTTGAGGATGGATATATCAAATAATACCTAATTTTTTTTATACATATTGGGTTTTATTAGATTTATTGGATTTTATAACCCTCATTATTTTAAAATCTTCGAAATAGTATGGAATAATTGTACCATTGACTAAGAAAAGAGAACCACTTATGTGGGACGATTGGTTTTTGGTAATGTATAATAGTTAAAGATGATTTTTTTAACTAAAATTACTAAAAATTATTGATTGGGTTATGAGGTACGTGGTATACTATGTTCCTTTGTTTCATAATTATGGGTTGCGACCTTATATTATAGAAACCAAAACTTCCCATACAGAATTATTACATCTTAATAAAGTAATATTCATTATAAAACTTAAAGATACATTCCAAAATCATTTAGGTCGTGTGCCCTTGGAAACTCAAATACATAATCAACTGGTTCATCAGTGAACTATATCATCTCCCACTATTTTCTTTTTAAGTAGAACCCTTATTAGACATGTCATACACAATACATTTCTTCATAACATTTGTATAGAAAAAATAATAATGGGTGGGCTCAGATATTCACTATGAAAAAATAATGGTGATATAAACACAACACGAGAATAATGGTATGATAACATTAATATAAAATTAGAAAACCGTACCCTACATATCATAGATCATAAACATGAGCCATGTCAGAAATAATGGAAGTTCATAAGACACAAATCATAAAGGAATATAAAAACATGATCCCTGAAAAAAACATTGGCATAATAAAAAGATTTTTTCCATACACATAAGAAAATAATATAATTTCCTTAGTATTTAAGACTCATTTCCAAGACTATTATAGTGGATTGGGTTCACTCCCCAAACCATTTTAGTAGTTAAGGTTTACTCCCAAGATTATCACATTGGATTGGAATAACTCCCCAATCAATTTTTGTGGTCATGGTTTATTCCCATGATAATTATAGTGTAAAATTACATTAATAGATTGCTTTCTCTTTTCATTCTAGTCATTTTTATCTCATAAGATCTCTATATTTACCCAATGCACTAGAGGAAGATATAGGTCCCACCTATCACATAATGAAAACCATACATACACATTATACAAGATCATAAAACATTCATCATATCAAATACCTCAAAAATAAATGTTTTTCATAACAGAATTATCATATTATAACCTGTTAAAATAATTGGGCTTCATAAAAAATTTATCATATTATAACCCATGAAAATAAATGGGTTTAATAAACATTTTGTCATTGCATAACCCATGGAAAAGAAATGGATTTGGTCAAAATCATTTATTTATGAAAAAATATTTAGGGAAATAATAATAATGATATCCTTGGATAATATCCTTAGTAAAGTGTATATTACATCAAAGGATCCCATCATAGATGGAAAATTATTTTAAAAGAACACATTGAATATTAATTGAGGAAAATACCATTTGAATTCGAAAAAACACATTATAAAACTTATTTTATTCCAAAATAATCTTATATGAAAATTAATATTAAAAAATATAATGGAATATTTAAAACATTGAGTTTTCATAATGATGTAAAATTCCATTCATGCAGTACACCTTAAAAAAATACTACTTTATCATTTTTTATAAAATCAAAATAAGCCTTTTTTTGAATATGATATGAGTATTCCATTAAAATAACTATCTAGAAATTAAAAAATGGGTAAAAATTTCATTATTAAATCCTTTAAATAATACTAATAAAAATTTTAAAACATTATTAGAAAACATGGATATAGAAGAAAATGGTTGTTCGACTGAAGAGAAAAATAAAGTTGATTTTTATTAAAAATATTTTTTAGAATCACGATTGAATAAAGAGATAAAATTTAGAGGGAACATGTATTATAGATAAATAACTACAGTAGATTATTTTTTTTTGAATTTATTGAGAGTCAGAACATAATATTTTATCATTATAAGCACATATATATATATATATACAATCCTAATAAATAATGAGATTGTATTATAAAACCATTAACACTTCGGTTACTTTTTAATAGTAATTCTCATGAAAGAATAAAATTAACTAGAAAATTAAATATAATAATCATAAATAAATTAAATATATAACATTTCAATGGGGTTGTATATACACCTCTTAAAATAATATAGGTGTATAACATATCGTATGCCCCAAAGATTAGAAACTCCGACACAAATCCCTTACCTTTAGTATCGAGTTCCTTCTTACATGTCCTAACCTATTGTATAATAAATATATGTTTATTATAAATATATTACATTATATATATATATATATATA
The DNA here is from genome assembly GCA_963277665.1 of Viscum album. NCBI lineage: Eukaryota > Viridiplantae > Streptophyta > Magnoliopsida > Santalales > Viscaceae > Viscum > Viscum album. The sequence goes on from OY728143.1 coordinate 184,065,042, forward strand.
TTAGACCAGATGTAATTTTCTATTGATCTTTTATTACCTGTTTATTGATAAATCTTTCCTAAAATCATGTTTTGGATAATAACTATATTATTTCATGAATGTTTTTATTTGGTATTTTTTCTCCTTTATGATTGTTCAATTTTACATCATGTTAATAATTTTAAAAATGATATAAATATCATATATAATCATACATATGTATTTAGAGTAATCCATTAATGTTGGATATAGAAAATCAACTACACCTCTCATGGAGATGGTAGACTATACGTATGCATAAACACCTTTTCAATTTACTCAAGGGTTGAAATGGAAACAATTGAATAATATATTAATATTATAGAGACATATTTATTACATATTTATCACATATATTAATTATCTTTATCCACATTACATTACATATAATTTTTATGGGAAAAAATATATCACATCATTTCACAAGGCGATAGTTCCCCTTGCACACGAGGGACATTATCATCTCCCCACGAAATATAATATAAGATTAAATATGAGATAAGATTATCCTTAAAGAATAATTATGTTTCGAATATAATATATATACCTTATATACATCATTAAATCAATCCATGATAAGTGGTGATGGAAAATTAATTACGTCACTTCGTGAGGCGGTAGTCTAACGTACAAATGATCAGTGACATCACTTATCATTTGATGGAATATGAGATAGATATATGTTATTAAATTTAAAAAAAAATTCTAATTATATGTTATATAGTTATATTATTATATAAGAATATTTGAAAAATATTTCAAGGAGGTGGTAGAATAATTAAAATTATAACGCATGGTTAAGTGTTATACCTCTTCTTCAGATATCCTTCTTAGGTTTAAACCTAAATATTTTATAGGAGGTTTTACTAATAAAATTAAGTCCTATAAAAATGGGGATGAAATTGATAATGGGTTTTGGGATTCTCTTGGTAGGACCAAATATTTTTTATTCATGAAGAGTATATGAGAGGATATACCCTTTTATAAGTGGGGAAAAGAACCCATTATGAAACTATAGGGAAATTTCCTCAAAGAATCCAAAATGAGAAATTCATTCAAATGAAAAAAGATTCAAAATGACCCAAAAATAAAACTTGAGAATTATTATATTAATATATGGAAATCCTATAGTATTCATACAAGTTTTAATTGAAATATGACCCTTATTTTTAGTTTAACCCTCGGTAAACAGGTTATAACCTTAACTATGGTAATTATATTTTTTGGGTTTTTAATACTAATTATAAAAAACATTTATATGAACAAATTATATTATAATAATTTTGGTTATTTAAAATATTGAAATAATTTTTCGATATTAAATTCACATAAATGATAAATTTTAATATAAAATTAAACACACAGACGTGATAGCAAAATGATTTTCCAAAGAGAATTTTTTTAAAAGTTTTAAAAGTTTATATATAAAACTCCAATAAGAAATTAATTATAATTAACCAAATTGAATTAATATATAAAATTGATCTAAATTTAATTCTAAAACCATATTAAAATAAAATATATCATTTAAATTATTTGAATAAAAGGATTTTTTTAATAAAACATTTATTTTTCACTATTCAATGAAAAGTTATCTTTTATGAAAATTATCAAAAATTCACTCCAGATAATTTTTACATGTTGATTTCAAAAACTAATATAATTTTTAGAATAAAGCTTCTAAAAGTGTAAAAAATTAATTTTAAAATAAGTGTAAAACATGCAAAAAAATTATATATAGAAAAATATATATTTTAAGAATAAAATCAGATTTATTTTATTATAATTACTAGAAAACACATAAGCTGAAAATTAAAAAAATAAATCAAATATATAATATATAAATTTCATTAAAATCATTCAAAAAATGTGTTTTATTTTATTTATAAAGATAAAATGTGTTTGTGCGTGTAAAAATAGTTTTTCATAAAATATATTTTCTTTATTGTAAAATGGTTTTCAATTTTGATTTATAATTAATTTCTCACCAAAGAATTAATTTTATATACATGAAATGTTCCTGAACATAATTCCATTGAACAGTGCTCTGATCCTGGTCAGTCACATGGCATCAAGAACATCTACCCAAATGCCAGAGGCTACTGATTAGTAGTGAGGGCCTTGGGTGTGTCTGTGGGGAGAGTATGCCCTATAATAAAAGTGTAACACAATGATAGAAATCAAATAAACAATAGTGGTGGTATTATATCAAATATAAAATATATAAACAACCAGATAATAGATATATAAAACTAATTCCAAAATTAATCTCATATACAAGGATGATCATGTTAGGGGTTTTGCTTAGAATCCAAAATAGGTATTCTTGGAATCAGTACAATTCATGTATCAAAATACCAAAAAGACCAAAAATAAGTTTATCCTCATATAATAATGAGCCTTATCTCCACCCCGTTCTCCCCTTCTACAAGGTATGCAACATAGTAAATCATTGAACTGAAGGAGCTTTTCCCAATCCCTACCTACATCCAAATAGACTGTCTGGGTACCCAAAGATGGCTTGAAATGGATGTGAGATACAATCCTAGTAGGTCATCACCCAAAGTTTATATAACAAATCATGGTTGTGAAATATAAAATAAAGTAGAGTGAAATATAAATAATAGTTAAACAGTAATAAATGTAAAGTGGATATGGAATATATACTTCAAATAAGTGATATTCTATTGTCCAACTAGGCTCCCTGTAGAACATGGGTCAGGATCCTATAATAGGGAAGAAGTTAGAATAAGGAAGTAAACACCATGAAATCACTATATAAACATTATATAGTATCACTGATGGCCTTAGTATAGAATCTTTGAATCAAAACAACCACAACCATTCCATATAGATAGAAGTGTCACATATACCACGAATGATAGGTATGATCTATCATGTCACCTTTACTAAGGTTGTTCTATAAAATCCAAAATGTCATACCCATCACAAATAGATACAAGTTATAGTAGAATAATAAATCCTTATTGATTCCTATGAGCATCTTAATGGAAACTTATTTAGGCTTTAACTGGGGTCCGTAGAGCATGTCTACCGACCATGACCATTATGAGCCCAAAAAAACTAGATCCAAGGCGTATTAGGGCCCAAGGTATCCAATAGAATCATAATCTAGGAAACATATAGATCCAAGTCATTATATACTTTTATCATTGCCCATGGTGAAGCACACTCATGGTGTTCTATGTAACCATTCAACATTTAAATCATTTATCATTTAAACACCCCACATTCAATGAGTTTACCCCCTCATATCAAAATTCACATTCAATTTCATTCTAAGAGTTTACCCACTCATATAACCATTCCATATAAACCATTAAATCAAAATCATTAACGTGTAAAAAGAATAAAACCATAACATATTCTACCAATTCAACTCAATTATTTTATTAACAAGAATCCTCTAACTAGGAAAGGATCAACTCACCCCATGGTGGTCTAACAAAGGAATATGAATAAAAACCTCACATGGCACACCCCATGGGAGGCATTGTTTGGGGAAACAACTTCCAACAAATCTTAGTGGAACTAAAGTGAATCCTTAACCTATTTCATTTCATTTAATCTAATTATTTAATTAATTTTTTAGAAACTTTTAGAATGTATAGTGGGAGAAAAAATGAAATATAGATCTATAAATAACCAAACCTATAGGGAAAATTATATACCACCTACTGTAGGTATGTAGTAGAGTACTCATACAGTATCAGATTTTGATCTGACTCTGATAAGAATAAAAATGAAGAACTTAGAAACAAGGAATATAATCTTGCATCTAAATAATTCTCTCGATATGAAGCTAAAAGAATAATGACACAAAAGGTATATAGTAGTCACCAATGAGGATCCAACGTAACCAGCGATGCTCGATTCTAAGATCGAATGAAGAAATGGTATCAAATCCTATGAAATGGATTCAAAGAGATCTCAACAAGTAGGTTCTATCCATCGAGAGAGGAAAATGAAATAGATTTAGGTTTTAATTTTTTTTATGGGAAAATGGTAATTTTACCAAAATTTCTAGGGTCATATGGTTTAGTCATAGGGCTAGGTAAGCCGTGTACCAACTGTTCACCATTCACTATAAGGAGGGGTACCTTGGATGGTTAGAGTGTATGAGTTTTCAAACCGTTCACAAACCACATCTCATCCCACTATAAAAAACTATAAAGCCTATTGCATGAGAATGAACCTCCATCTGCATGGTTTCCTCAAACCTTGCATCTCATGGATCCCTCTGCCCAGCCTCACAAAGTTAGTAGTAACCATACACACTATCCCACAAGGTTTCTACTAACCATACAAGCTATCTATTTTTTTTCTAAAAAAGGGGGGTTGTGGGATTTGAACAATGTCTTGGACACCCCCGATTCATCTGTGACCTCAAAGGGTATTCACATTAGGCTATAATTAAGAATTTAAACTAAAAAAGCATCTTTAACTCACAAAATAACCTAAGTTATTACAATCATCCCCAAATAAGAAAAATTTTCCCTGAATTTCCTTCTTAAGGTTGGTCAAGATTCATCTTAGAATAACTCCATCCACTGAGAATGTATGTCAGCCTCCCACACCCAATTCATGTCTTGTAAACAGTCGTGATTCCATTTCCCCCAAACCAAAGGAGTTGTCCAGCCTCATAGAAACCATTCCTCCTACCTACGATATGAATTAGATGCTCCTTAAAGGACAAATTAACCTACCTCCTCAAGCTGTAAAATGTGAGATAGGTCTGAATGTTAATGGTGCTGTTGAGATACATGGAAGATGTCATGAATGAACGGGTACCTTTGAGGTAACTTCAATCAATAGAATATTGTCCCAAATATCTCCATAATCTCAAATGGCCTAAAATATCATGGTGAAATCTTACCATGCATCATGATCCAACAATGTCTTAGCCCCTGTCTGATATAAAAAAGACCTGATCCATGACCTCGAACTCCAGAGGTCATCTATGGTGATTGGCATAAGATTTCTATTGAGACTGTGTAGTAGCCATCCATTTCTAGATCAACTGGACATACTCATGAATTATCATGAATGATAGATAGTTAGAATAAATCTTTCACACATGCCTCTAACCAGAACAAAGGTGATCAACATGGAATAACATACAAAGATTATAATGTGTCATTTGTAAAGTTTCATAATAGATATTATTGTAAGAGAACTCAACAAGGGGAATATTACTCTATTAAGAGCCCCAAAAATATATAATTTATGCTCAGACATGTCCTCAAGAACTTATATCATACACTATAACTGAACATCCATATTAGTATGTTTTTTCATGCTTAGAAGAACTTGTGTACCCAATGCCCTCTACAAACTATTCCCAAAATGAGACATAAACTGGGGGGGTCTCTATCTAAAAAGATAACTTGGGGGACACCATGAAGACATAATATCTCATGGATATATGACTTCCCATCCTCATCCACTAAAAATTTCTCCCTAATTGGTAGGAAATGAGAAACCCTCATGATCCTATCAATAACAACCCACACTGCATCGCTACATCAATGTGATCTTGGAAAACCAATCAAGAAATCCATCACAACATCATCCCTAATCCACTCAGGAATACATAACTAATGTAAATGTCCATCTGGTCACTAATATTACACCTTCACCTAATGATAGGTGGAAAAACCTCATAAAAATACCTACTACCTCATGTTTCATCCCTGACCACTTGTACTGATGGTGCAAGTCACGATACATGTGGTGATGTGGGGATGCATTGACCAAACTTAGGCACGAAACTCTCACATCAAATACTCACGCATCTCCACCATAACCCAAACATGACCATGGATACATAGGATCTCATCCTGATCAATAGTCCAACTAAGAGGAGGGTCCTCACCTACTATAATCTCCTATTGTAATAGGCCCTCCAAATTTGGTAGCTACCATATCCTCACTCTATCCATAAGGGTATAGGTCACAACTAAGGATGTAAGATAATTCTTCCCCTGAATCTACTACAACATCTAGTGTATATAAAAGAATAAATCCAAAAGATTCCACTCTCTACTAGCCTCTTGGAATGCTTTTACCTGAGTCTTTCTTCTTAGTGCATTAGCTAGTTCATTTCCTTTTTTATCCCTATAGACCAGCTAGATGTTGAAACATTATAGGTACTAAACCAAAATTTTCTGCCTCAGATTTATATAATAATTTGTAAATATGTACATGAAGATTTTTTGTTCTGTGTACACCAAAAAACACTCAACTAGTAAATAGTGTCTCCAACAGCACAAAGAATGAAAAAATAATGCTAATTTGAGATCATGTGTTGGGTAGTTCCTCTCGTGCGGCCTCAGCTTCCGAGAACTCTATGCCATGACTATATCTCCACACATTAGAACTGATCCAATCTAGATATCTGACGCGTTACAATATAATGTGTATCTTCTACCTTTCTCAGGAAGAATAAAGACCACTACAGAAGCCAATATCTCTTTTATCTCATGAAAATATATCTCGAAGGTATCTATCCATTCAAATGTCACACCCTTCTTAGTCAAGTATACAAGTAGCACTGCTTGGAATTAAAATTCCTACAGGTAATTCCTGTAATATCAAGATAGGTCCAAGAAACTATACATGTCAAAGTTGTTTTGGGGATGCTCCTAGGAAACTATAACTCTCACCTTCCGTAGGTCAAATTATACTCATGTATTTATGATAATATGACCCAATAAGTGAATATTATCCATCTAGAAGTTTAAATTTGTGATATTAACATATAATTAATGCTCTTATAGCATATCAAAAATAATATCAATATGTTTGGTGTAGTCATATCGATTTTGATAATACACTAAGATATCTTCCTTGAAAACCATCACAAAGAAATTTAAATAAGGATGGAAAACCCGATTCATCAAATCCATTAATACTTATAGCACATTCATGAGACTAAAAAGTATAACCTAATACATATATAGAACATACCTACTATGAAAAATTATAAGAGGAATTTATTTAGGTCAAACATGCACCTAATGATATCTGGATCTCAAATCATTTTTTTGAGAATACCTGAGATCCTCGAAGCTAGTAAAAAAGATCATTTATCTATGGCAAGGGATACCAGTTCTTAACCGTTATCTGGTTCAATTTCTAGTAATCCAATCATAGCCTAAGGGAACCATCTACCTTTTTTATAAAAGGACTGGTGAACCCCATGGAGAATAACTGGGTCGTATAAACCCCTTTTCCTCCAAATCATTTAGTTACCTCTTGAGATCCCAAATCTTTGTAGTATCCATCCTATAAAAAGGAATTGATACTAGGGTAGATCCTGTTACTATATTGATGAAGATCTCTACATATCTTTCAGGAGGTAAACCAGAAAAGTATTTTGGAAAAAATCCATGAAATGATCAACCACTTGAGGAAAATCTTCCTAACATCATCCCAAATTATCAATATGAAAAATAGCAACCTGGGATGTCATCCCTCCCAAACCATAATGATGCATTCAATATTGGATCACTTGGATGTCCCATTCACCCTTGTGAATAAACACTCCACCCTATGGTGATTTGGAATTCACCCTCTGACAATAGCGATCAACATGGGTTTGATAATCTACTAGGTTCTGATCGCACTAATTCCTCATGTGTCCCTATATGGCAAACTAATGATAGAAAATCGAGATATAAGTACTCATATCCTAGACGTTACTAATCTCACGAGAATCCCTAAAATGATGTTTCCTACCACTGGAAGATGAACTACTAGGTTGAGAGACCGTACTGCTATGATCTGCGCCCCCATATTCCCTCAGGTTCCATTCTATAATCATTGAATGATTCGCAATTCTAGTAATCATCATCAACTTGAACACATTTACCTGAGATAAAACAACAAGTTTTAGACCTTCATTGAAGTGTCTCACCCTAAATAACTCATCAGAAAGGTATATCAGTAAAAAGAGTTGAATCTTAATAAAGCATTCCAAATACTCCTTAAATATCATAACACCTTACTCCAGATACATGATCTCACTAGCACGATATACCCTCAGAGTATCAGGTTAAAAGTAGTCATAGAAAATGGTTTAGAAATAAACCCAAACCATATCTCAAATCTTTTCAGCTTGATTTAGAAAAACCCATAAATGATTTGTTTCTCCTTGAAGCATATTAGTCACATGCCTCACTCTCCTCTCAGGAGATGTCTCTAGATGATTGAAGATTGATAGTATAGTCTAAATCCATATTTCAACATACAATGGACCTCCCACTTAAAATTTGAGAGGATGCTTCTGTTGGAATAGACACGCCATCTCAACCATAAACCAGACATGCTGCGGTGCTCCCTGAAAAGTCTTCATAAAGTCGAAACCCCCCTCGTAGAACTGTGCATTAGAACACGTGCCAGGTAAAACCACTGGTTCAATTGATAGAACTATAGGATTATCCACTAGTAGCCCATGTACCATCACATCTAGAGTGTGGTCATATCCACCAACTTGGTGTATGATTGGAGGTTGTCATGGTGGCATGTCCCCACAATGCTAAACACACACCTAAAAAAATAATGATATCAAAGTTCACATCTATTAGAATAAGATAAGTCAAAAAATTCCTATAACCATGATATACCACATAGCATTCTCCTAAATATATTATTTCTAGGAAGAAATAGCCTTAAAGGATACTAGAGTCACTGGCCACTACCCACTCAAAAGCCAAGTCAAGGTGAAGTCTATATTTCACAACTTTCAATTTTTAATTGATTTCATTATCATTTAAAATTTATTTTTTAAATGGTTGAACCAAATGGTTCACTAATTTTGATACATAAGGTACCATACTCCCCATCAAAAAAAATACTACATTTACCTAATCAACACCATAAACAGTTGTAATCCATGTGACTATTTCTCCATGGCTCAATGTTCCAAAATTGGCTTCTTATGGTGTCAACTATAGCCTAATAAGGAAAGAAATACTTAGGTTATAGTAGGTACACTATGTACCAACCATGTTTCTCAATTCCCAATGAAAAATTTCTTTCACAACATTAGGTATATCTATCACATAACCTATCACAAAATCATTCAAACAAGCAATGCTGCCTATATGGAATGGCATAATGCGTGGAATGGCATTTTTGTAAATAGCATAAAATGATACATGAGATGGAATACCCTTATCTCATTTGGTTTCAACTAAATAGAACCCTAAATAATTTCAACGATAACATCACAATTTAAGTGCATCATCCAACGGTCGAATCAAATCAATTGTTATAGCCAAAATCCAGAAAACATCAATTTCCATCCAAGGAAATTTATCATTTTCCGACACATGGGTTAGCTACTCCCAGGAACAAACCATTACCAAATTCCAATTCCTTTATATTCCTTTCTATTATCTCAGAATAGTAAAGAAAAACAGAAATGTACATCTCTGATACCAGTTTGTAACGTCCCAGACCTGAATGCCACTAAACGGTGTCCCAAGCCTGGTTGGTCAATTGGCTTCAAGCGCATCACCTCAAATGCCAGAGGCTACTGACTAGCAGTGAGATACTTGGGTTCATTCATGGGGAGACTATTCCCTCCTATCAGATTGTAACACAGTGGTATAACTCATAAATTTTTTTAATGTAGTAAATCTTACAAACAATAGTTAAACATCTAGAATTATCAATATATATATAAAATTACAAAAGTATTATCATATACATTGATGATCATGTCAGGGGTCTAAAAATAGAAAAAATAGGTATACACGGAATCAGTACAATACATGTATCATAATACCAAAAAGACCAAAAATAACTATCTCCCGATATCATGACGATCCTCATCTCGGTTCCATGCTCCCCCACTTCCAAGTGTGGAAACAATTCAAGCATCAAACTGTGGGGACTTCCCCAACCCCTACCTACATCTAAATAGTCTTTTTGGGAAACCAACGACGACCTAAACATGGTGTGACATACAATCCCAGTAGGTTTCCACCTAAAGAATCTATAAAAAATCCTAGATACACAATATAAACTAAGTTAGAGAACAATATATATCACAGTTAAGTAGTAATAAATGCTATGTTCCCAATGAATATATATTAAAAAAGAAGTGATACTATATATCCCAAAAGTGTCCCTCTAGAACATGGGTCATGATCCTATAACAAGGTAGGGGTAATCATAAGGAATTAAACACCACGACATCACTATATACACATTATATCATATCACCCCTGAACTTGCTATATAATATGTAAATCAAATCAACCATGGGCATGCCGTATTTCTAGAAGTGTCACATAAATCACATCCAAGACATATAATCAATCATGTAACCTTTACCATGGACATTCTATATGATCAAAAATGTTATAACCCTCAGGGAAAAATCCAACGTATAGTGGACCAAGTTATCATTATCGATTCCCTTGAACATCTCGATCGAATTTCAGTTAGGCATGAATTGGGGTCCAGGGACCATTCCTACCAACCATGTCCACTACGATGCCAAACAATCCAGATCAAAGGGGTATCAAGGCCCAAGGCATCCCATTGAATAAAAAACCAAGGAGCATACAGGTATAATGAATTATCTACCAGTATCATGGCCCATAATGTAGCACAATCATGGTGTCCTATGTAACCATTCAACATTCAAATCATTTATCATTTCAATAACCCACATTCAATGAGTTTACCAACTCATATCAAAATTCACATTAAATTTTATTCCATGAGTTTACCCACTCATATAACCATTCCATATAAACCATTTAATCAAAGGAATCATCTTGAAATAGAGGCAAAACATATCCCATTCAACCAATTCAGTTAAATTCCTTTATTAACAGGATTCCTTTAACTAGAAAAGCATTAAATTACACTATTGTGGTCTAACAAATGCATAAGCATAGGAATTTCACATGGAACACCCCATGGGTTGTAATGGTTGAAAAAACAACCTCTAACACATCTCAAAGAAACTAAAGAGAATACATAATATTTTCTATTTATTTTAATTAAATTAACCAATTATTTTTCGGGTAACCACTAGAAATTATAGAGTGGAGAAAAATGATAACTAGCTCTATAAATCTCTAATCCTCAAGGGAAAATTATAAACCACCAACCATAGGTCTGTAGTAGAGTTCTAATCTAGTATTTGATTCTGATTCGACTTAGAGCAAAAGAAAATGAATAACATATGAAGAAATTGGAAATAGGTAATATAATTTTTCTTATAAATAAATAAAGAAATCCAATGTTAAATGAATAATGAGAAAAAGGAATTGAGTACTCACTAATGTAGATCTAATGAGACTATCATTGTTCAATTACAAGATTAGATGAAGAAACAAGATCAAATCAAAAGAAATTTATTCAAAGAGCTATCCCCACATAGGTTATGTCAATTGGGAGAATATATTGAAATAGAATTTGGTTGTAAACATTTTTAAGGGAAATATGGAAATTTTACTAAAATTTTCTGGGCCACACGGTTGGCCAAACTTTGCGCCAACCGTGTGCCTTCGCTGTAAGGCCTCACACGATTAGTGTACATAAATTTTAAAATCATGTGAAAACCATGTCTTATCCCATTGTCACAAACTAAAGAGGCTATAACATGGGCTTGATCCTCTATCCACATGGTTTCTTCAAATTGTGCTACTCCTATATCCCTCTGTCTAGCCTCGCATGGTTTGTAGTAATCGTGTGGCCTGTATTTCATGGTTTTCACTAACCATAAAACCTACCTATTTTTGCTAAAAGGTAGGTTTCAGGCTTTGAACAAGCCCAAGACACCCCTGATACACCCGTGACCTCAATGGGTATCCACATTAGGCCATAATTAATTATTTAAACTAAATAAAGACGGATCCACACCACATATGAAACTGAGGATCTTACAATACATGTATAATCCAAATATTTTCATAATTTAGTTAATCCTATACATACCTTCCATTCCAATGGTTTGGTAATAACTATTATATTAAATAGTCATAATTTAAAAGTATATAATGTGTTTTTAAAACTTGATGTTGTGTGTAATACAAGGTGTTGAGGAAAAAAATTTATTTGAGAACAATTTTTCATAAAATATTATGGTATAAAATTCTACCTCCATTAAATAAATTTTTTAACTTGCAATTTGAACATGATGTCGATAATAATGGGTTTCACATGTGAATATTCCATCTAGGAAACACCACATCATAAAATGGTCTAATAAAACTTCCACTTGAAAAGAGGTAAAATAAAATATGAAGGCCATCACATTACAAGTTTTCCAAATAATATAACATTGATGGGAAGGGAAAATATAGACATATAGAAGAAAAATAAAACCCAAATACAAATAGAGAGTGATATAGAACATGTACAGGAAAAAGTTAATGACTAGAAAGAAATAAATATGTGATAGTTGAAAAGGTAATTCATTCATAAAAAATTAAGCTAAATGTATAAAATTTTAATTTCATGAAACCTTTCATAAAGGTAATAATTTTTCATAAGAAAACATAATTAATTATTGTCATTCAATTTCTTAATAAAAATCTCATGCTTTGGTTGTGATTTTTTCAATTTCAAATTTATCTATTACTCTAAGGGAAAAAGAAAAATTTTATGCCTAATTCACTAACGGATAATAATATCCATAAAAGAATGATCAATTATTCCTTTTATCTCTAGTTATTATCAATAAAATGGTTAGTACATGTTTCCCAATATACATGAATACTCATATTGTGAAATAATAAATTAATCTATAAAACCTCATCCAATATTTGGAATAATCCATTCCACAAATGGTTAACCTTGTGACCCTTCCAAAATATAAAATTTATAAATTATTTCAGTAAATTTTCCAGAATAAGCTTAACATTAATACCCCCAAATATACTAATGTAATTCCTAATAGTTTCATTAAAAATATGTGAATATGATAATCATATATTCTCTTGAATCATGGTAATAACCATATTTACCGTAAAACATAAATGAAAATATACACTCTTCCTCATTTCATAAATAAAACTACATATTATTGAATATGATCAATAAATCAAAAAATGTTTCAAACTCCATAAAATATAACATATAACACATTTTAAAAAATGTATTAATCAGTCCCGATATCATCAATACTATCCAATTTACTTTATCTATATCATTAAACACTTTATCATAACTAAACACCATTTTCTCAGTATTAGGAAAATTTTAAGGGATATCATCCCTTAATCACATATCTTCAATAAAATATTTCCTTCTTATTAAATCACTTTTCTTGTTAATTAGTACAACTAAATATATTATCTCAAATACCTAGGGAAAAAATACTAAAAAACAATCATAATATATAATTTATGATTCATATGTCATAATTCTTTAATTATAACACCTAATCACTTTAATAATTCCACTTCCTTATTAATCCATTTAATAGGATTCATCATCTTATTCCTTAATACATAGTTCCTAAATTATGAAAAATGAATATTTTATTAAGATTATTCAGTCTCATTTAAATCAATATTCTTACATTTAACATAAACTATAATATTAGAACAACCGATAACTAGCATATTTCATTCATAGTCTCTTCATCACCATCAGTGTAACCATTACTCGTATAAACTTGATGATTCTACAAATTATCATTACCCTAGGACATAATTTTTTATAATGACCATACATTACACATTTAAAACATTCAACCATTGATTATTCTTTAATGAAATCATTATTATCATCCACTGAGTTAACTAAAATTTTAATTTTTCCATGGAAATTACATAATATGTTCCATTCTTCTCTACACATAAAACATCTTATCATTAATTTGAAACATTACCTTATGTTTTGATTATAATATTAATGATAGATTGGAAATTGAATTTTCTTTCCTCAATGGTATCCAATATTTGAACTCTCAACAAATACTACCATTCTATTATTTGGTGAGTCTGAGAGTTTGTTATGGTGGAAATTTTTAATCATACTTTATTTTAAAATAATATAAATAATCAAAATATCCTTAAATCAAGTAACTACCCCATTTCTTTTCTCGTAAAAAAACTATATATCATATTCAATGTTAATCGAATTCATTATGATTCCCTTCATTGACTAAACCCAATAATTATAGCATGACAAATAATATTTACAGTATAAAACTATATAATCTTGAAAAATTCATTTACAGAATGACTAAATCATAACACAAAATTTTCAATCTTTAACACATTAGGTTTAACCTAGGTCATTGTTGATTATATTCTATAAAAATCATTCATAATTATTTCTTATTAAAATGTGGATTAACCAAAGATATCCAACATGAGTGTCAAAAAAGGTGCATAGTAAGGACTATTATCATGTACCAATTAATGCTCAAGTCAAGACAGATACACCTTTTTTGAAGTTAATATCCCATGGTTAATCAGTGAATTACCCATGTCCACTTGTAATATAAAGACATATATGTATATCTTGGAAAACCATATAATATATTCCTTAACAAAAATTATGGATGTTATCTAATACATAGACTCATCCTTTGGGATATTATTTAAAGTTTTCTCATCCTTTTTTCCAATGGTTAACTAAACCATGATCTAATGAAAAATATAGTGAAACAAAACTTTCTTATATAAATATTACATATTTATAATTCAATATTACTTACATAACATAATGATCCCCACCAATTTTTTTTGGTCTAGTGCCTTTTTAAACTTGAATACATAAAAAAATCATTCATTAATAAACTACGTCAACTCCCACTAGGTTTTTTCATAACTATAATCCGTCTTAGAAATGTCATAGATTATTCCTTTTTTAATAACCTGGTGAAAAAAATATAACAAAGGGAAAGATCAGATTCCTAGTAAGGGTAAATATGGGAGATATCAACAAAACATTGAGCATAAGGGTATGAGAACATGAGAATAACATT
Organism: Viscum album; assembly: GCA_963277665.1. Taxonomy (NCBI): domain Eukaryota; kingdom Viridiplantae; phylum Streptophyta; class Magnoliopsida; order Santalales; family Viscaceae; genus Viscum; species Viscum album. Next base: position 184,080,046 of record OY728143.1, read on the forward strand.
TAAAAACCATACCCTTCTTATCATAGATCATAAAAATGATTCATGGAACAAATAATGGATGTTAAGACATGAATCATAAATTAATCAAATAAAACGATCCATGAAAACATAATATTTACATAAGACATAGATTTATGGAATGCACATAAGAATAAAAAGTTATTTCCTTATTAGTTAAGACTAATTTCCAAGACTATCATAGTGGATTTTATTAACTCACCAAATCATAATATTGGTCAAGGGACACTCCCAAGACTATGATATTGGATTTGTTTCACTCCCCAAACAAACTTATTAGTCATGGTTCACTCCCCTGACAACTATAGTGGAAAAATACCTTTACTAATATTCAATCACTCCTTATTCTAGTCCTGTTTATATCAAGAGATCTCAATATTGACCCAATTAATTAGAAGGGGATATTGGTTCTACCTTAAAAATAATAAAAAATCATACAAAAGTGTTCCCAAAGATTATAAAAAATACATCATATTATGACCCATGAAAATAAATTTCCTTCATAAAAAATTTATGATATCAGAACCCATAGAAATAAATGGGCTTTACAACACATTTATCATATAAAATCCCATGAATATAAATGTGTTTCATAAACATTTTATCTTTTTATAACCCATGAAAATGTAATGGGATTCATAAATATATTTCCATCATAAAGATAAACCATTTTTAGAAAGTGTAGGAATTGTATCAATGGATCATATCCCCAATAAATAATAAGTTACATAAGGGGATTTAATTTTAGATGTAAAATAATTTTGAAATATTAATTTATATATTTCTTGAGTAAAAAAACTTTTCCCACTGAAAAAAACTTTTTAAAGCATAAAATATTTTTAAAATAATTTCCGTTAAAAATAACCTTTCAAAATTATAAAGTAATATTTAAAAAATTGATTGGTAATGATGGCCTAAAATTTCATTCATATCATACAAATTAAAAAAAATTCCTTTCACATTTTTGAAAAAAGAAAAACAAGAATCGTTTGGAAAATGACATGAGGATTCCTTTTAAAATAATTTTTAAAAAGTAAAAAAATAAAAAAATGTATTTAATAAATATTTTTTATAATAAAATAAAATTATAATTTTTTTAATAAAAAATTGATATGGAGAAAAAGGGGTTTCTACTGAATAAATATATAATGTTAGTTTTCATTAGAAACCTTATTTTGGAATCTTGAGTATATAAAGAGAATAAAATAATGGGAAATAATATATTATCAATAAATAATAATAGGATAACAAAATTAGTTATTTTAACGATGGGTAGATCAGAATATTTAACCATTAAAATATTATACAAAAATATTCCCGATAAAAGATGAGATTGTTTTGATAAAACCCATACCACTTTGGTAACTTTTAAATCATAAGATCCATCAATGAATATCATTAAAAAAAATTAAAATATAATTTAAATAAATAACATCATGATATTAAATTTAAATGGGGACTTATATAAACCTCATAAAATAATATTGATGCATAACATATTTTGTGCCACAAAGAAGAAAAATTGAAACAAAAATCCATTATCTTAAGTCTCGACTTCCATCATACATGTTCAAATATAATATCTAATAAATATAGGTTTATTATTAATATATTAATTAATTAAACAAACACACACATGGATATATATATATATATATATATATATATAATATGATATATATGATTCACTCATGAAATTTTATTTCCATTTTATGAAAAATTCATTGTTAAAATCACATTTTGTGTAATAACTGCTATATTTTTCATATATGTTTTGATTTTTTATTTTAGGTCCTTTTATGTTGATCATGGATCAATAATTTAAAAAATTTAAACCATTATATATATATCATATATAATCATTAAATATGTATTTAGAGTAATCCATTAAAGTTAGATATGGAAAATTAATTACACTGTTCCTTGAGACAATAAAATGCACCTATGCATAAACACTTTTTCCAATTTCTTGATAGATGAAATTATTATTTTTTGAATAATATAATAAATTTTTAGAATCACTTTTACTTCATATATATCACATATATTCATTAAATCTATCCTTATTTAATTCCATGTAATACATTGCATCGTGAGGCGGTATTCCACTGTACACACGAGTGACATTATTGTATCCCCATAGAATGGAAATTAATAACAAATATGTGGTATCATGATTTGAAAATAATAATTATGCTACAAATATAATATTTATAATTTATATTTTTCATTAGGATAATACATGATATTTGGTGATGGAAAATTAATTACATCAGTTCGGGAGGTGGTAGTCCACCATACACTCGATTGATGTTTTTTTCCCATTTAATGGAAGATGAGATGGATATAGATTATGATATTAAAATAATAAAATATAAATATATTCTAGATAATTATGTTAATTTATCATAATATTTTAAGGTTATTTGAAGGAGGTGGAAGAACAAATAAAATCATAATGCATGGTTAAGAGATATAAATCCTATTTGGAGAGATTCCTTAGGTTTATACATAAATACATTGTAGGAGGGTTTCCTAATAAAAACATGGAATCAAGGTAATGGGGAGAGGATTAAGGAAGGTTCTTGGGTAGATATTTTGTAAGTCAAATTGTTATGGAAGTGTGAATTGTAGAGGATTGGATAATTCCTTTTATAAGTTGAGAAAAGACCCCCTGGAAAGTACATTGAAATTTCCCAAAATAATCCAAAATGATAAATCCAATCACATGAAAAAGCATCAAAATGAACCTATATTAAAACATGGGAAGATTAATGTTTAAAATTTCCAGTAAATAGGATTTATAAATTTTTTATGTAAAACTTAATCTTATCCTTTTTGTTTAACCCCTAGTAAACCGGTTGCAACCTTAACTACTATACTTAATTTTGACTATTTATACTATTAATATTTAGAAAATATTATTTTGACATTATTATATGTATTTTTATTATAATTAAAAATTTTTAACTCATCTTTCCATTTCACATTCACTTAATTGGAAATGTTTATTTTAAAATTAAACTCAGAGATGTGATGAAAAAGGCGGTTTTCCAGTTAGAAAAGATTAAAATGTTTAAAGTGTTTTTATATTATAATTCAAGATGAATTTTATTACAATGACACCAATTAGATCCATATATTTCTAATTTTTATTAATTATAATTTTAAAACCATATGAAAATAAATTTTCGCTTGTAAATTTTGTTAATGAAAAGGCAGTGAAAAACTAATTTCACTATTCACTAAAAAATTTACCTTTCCAGAAAATTATAAAAGGTTCACTCAAAGATAATTTTTAATTGATTATATAAAAAATGAATATAATTTTTTTAAAAAAGTTATATAAATATTCGAAAAATAAATTTTAAAATAAGTTCTTAAAATATGACAAAACACTTTTTTAGAAAAATATATATTATAAGTGTATAATATGATTAATTATAATATAATGCCTAGAAAATAATTAAGATGTTTTTAAACATTTTATATAATATATAATATAACAATTTATTAAAAATCCTTAAAAATTATTTATTTAATTTATTGAGATAAAAAATGTTTGTGTGAATCGAAATAGTTTTTGGGAAAATGATTTACTTTATGTTCAAATGGTTTTTAATTTTCATTTTTAATTAGTTGGTCCCAAAATAATTAATTTTATATACATATTTAGACCATATATTTTCATAATTTATTCAGTATATTTTATAATATCCATTCCAATGTCTAGAAAATAACAATCATATTAAATAATAATATTTATGCAATATGTCACATTTCGTTAAAACTTGGTGTTGCGAGTATTGCAAGCTTTCACAAAAATTAAATTTATTTGAGAGAAATATTTCATAAATAGTAGGGGTTTTAAATATAAAATATTATTAAACCATATTATATAGATCCCAATTGATTAGGAGGAAAAATTAAAACTAATGTGAAAAGGTTTTATATCTCTAGTTGTAGAGAATGCAATAATGTGTTGTTGGTGTTATCATTTTGGAATGAAATATTTTAATTCATATCTAAAACAATATTATTATGTAAATTATCTAAAAATGAGTAATAAATTTAAAATATTGGTCAAATAATTACAATCAATACTTATTTTACATTGAGGTGGAAAATACCATAGGAAAGGAAAAATAAATTTCTCATGAACTAAGAATGAATACTAAATCTCATGTTTTTTGAGAGTTGTAAGATAAATAGTTCTAAATGTTTTTATTCTATAAATTAAAAATTATTTTAGTAGATTTATAGGGAAATTTAATATTATCCACACCTATTACCATATATTCTATGGTATAGATACTTGAGAATAATTATATATTGAATTAAAATTTTATTGACTCTCACAAAAAACATAATAGTGAAAAATAAAAATAATTCTAGAAGTATGTTTAAGATACTTTCCCATATATTAATGAGTTTTTATTAGTAATTATATATATGGAAAAGTATTTAATGCAATAATCCTATATATATAATTAGTATGTGTACATTTGGTTAACCAATATCTATATAACTTTTGATTCCAATTGTCAAACACATACACTTATATTCACAACTATTTTATTTAGTTATTAATGACCATTATTGTTCATGTGTATTAGGTTCAATTTTAAATATTATATATTATGATAAATTTATTCATATTGCATGATTAGTGCCCATTTATGTGCTAACTGTGTGATTCCCATGTAATAGGGGTCTGTAACATAGTAAAATCATTTCACACTATTAGAACATCAATGAATAATTATGTGGAAAGAATGTTTGGGTTCCCTAAGTTTTTTGAATGAGATAAAAATTGGTGAATGGTTTGGTCATCCATATGATATAAATATGTGATTCAATCGGTGCATTAAAAATTGATATTTATAATAAATCACCTAAACCAAATTAAATCAATTCTTGGTCTTTCCTCTCCCACTATGCAGAGGGACACAACATATCCTAGGTAAGACCCCCAAACATGATTCCTTCCTCCATCTACTTTGGATTATTAGTTCCTACTCATTCTATTTTGATTTGAATCTATCAAGTGTGTGTGGAGTCCCTCTAGAGCCTTTCCCTCACCATGAATGTTTATTTTACATTTCATTGGACTAACATAGTAATGTGATTTCATAACATTGCTATTTATTGACATGTCATGTCTTCTTTAGTATCCCAAACATGTTTTAATATAAATTAAACATACCATTGAGTTTATATGGATTTATAAATATATTTTACTCATTTTTTTAAAATTATACTCTTTTTTCTAAATGTTTTTATGAATTCACCTATAATATAATTATACAGCTAAAAGTATGATTATAATATTGTCTTAAAAAATATTAATTGTAGTTTATTTAAATAATTTTATTGTTTTAATATTGTTTGAAACTATTTATATAGTTTTATATATTGGAATTTTTGTTTTTATAATTTAATAGGTTGTGATTTCCTTATTTGGGAAAATTTATCGTGTTTACCTATCTTTTGAAAATCAATTATGTAATGGACCAGATCAGCATAGATCAACCCCATTGAATGTTCCAGAGGCTTGTAGAGCTCGGAGGAGGCTTGGAGGAAGTCTGGAGTATTTCAGTTTCTAATGTATGGAAGTAGAGAAGGATTTCACTTCATGAAGAGTTAGAATACGTGGAAGTGGGATTACATGACTTGTAAAATTTTGGGGTTCAGAAAATAAATAAAATGAAGTGGCGAAGTGTTATTTAGTGAAAACCAACCTCAAGGAATTAAATTAAGTGAAAGGGGATTAGAAATCATGTAATCCCCCAATTCTTTAATGTTTTTAACATTCCAAGAACTCTAGTTGTCAAACCCTACAACTGTAGTTTCCCTCTATCTCAACTAGGTTTCCCGAAAGTCCCATCTTTATAATTTTGGAGATATCTTTGATCAGAATTGATCTCAAGATTATATCTTTGATCTATAGTGATACAGTTTGATCCATGATGTCTCTTTCCTTCACTTTCTAGTGGATTCACTTAATCTTGGAGGAGCGGTGATCAGAGATCTATTACATGGTATATTCTCATATAAAGAACTTCAACAACCTTTTGTGGTAGGGGAATCATTGCTTCTCTATTTCCTTACATGCAATTGTAGTGTATGTATGATTTAGAACCTTTAATCCCAAAGAAAATGACCTAATTAAATACTTGAACCAGATTGAATAATTGGCATCGATCACATAACGATGTTGCTGCTTTGTACCTGTCACGACCCGCCCTCGGGGCCCGTGCCGTGACTACCCCAAGCCCGCCTTCCATAGGCCAGGGGCTGGCGACTAGCACCAAGGCGTAAAATCCCAGTAAAAAAGGGAAGGCATTGCCTTAATAAAGTAAACAAGCACCTCAGAGTAACAAGCGGAAGTAAAGCAGTACACAAAACTAGAACAACTGTGCTGAAGTAAAGGGGCCGGAAATACAAGCCCAACTGTAAAGTAAAGTACAACTCGAAAGGGAAAACAGCAACTGAAAGTACAAGCGGCTCCTGGGACGTTCTCCTCGATTCCTACCTGAAGGGTAGGTACAGATGGCTCAGCTCCTGGATCGTCCACCACGGATCCTACCTGAAGGGTAGGTACAGATAGCTCCACAACTCCTCGGGTCCAACTGTCCGCTCCGAGCACGTCCCGCTCAGTGGTCCTCCTCCGGGTACCGACCTACTCCGTAAGCCTCAACCGCAGTCAGCGCTGTCCGTTGTCTGCAACCAACACAACGAAGTGCGGGCATAGCCCGTGCAGGGGTGAGTATAAGATACTCAGTAGGGACCCCGAGACCCCCCAAAGGTCTCCTAAAATCCACAAAGGATAAAACACAAGAAGATACAATCACAATGTAACATCCAGTATTGATTAGGTATATGCCCATACATATACCTATGTCACCAATTTCCGTTCGGCTCCAACACCGAGCCCAAGAACAACCCAATCCACAAGATGAGTAAACAGTAAATCCACATAGGATAACAGTACAAGTTCACACAGTTTATAACAAGTTTATGAAATCAACGGATAACTATTACCCAGGTATATGCCCATACATATACCTAAGTTATCAAGCGTCCCATCTCAATCATGAGGAAACACAAAGATCATTGACTCAGCTCAAACCAGGATTTTCATTATCGAAACCGTAACTGCTGAAGAGCTCCGTCTCTAGAGTGTACAGTGGTCCTGTCACGACTCCGAGGCCGCCGCTCACTAACCTAAGACTGCTGAAGTACTCCTCCTGTCGAGTACCGCGGGTCTGCTGCCAACTACCGGGCGCTCCGTCCGCTGAGGGTCTGCTGCCAAATACTGGGCGCTCACCCAGATAGCCTACTGAGGTACTCCTCCTGTCGAGTACCGCAGGTTTGCTGCCAACTACCAGGCGCTCCGTCCGCCATGGGTCTGCTGCCAACTACTGGGCGCTCCGTCCACTGGGCTAGTCGACTCACTCCAAGTCGAGTCGGTCAAGCAGTCATCAGGTCTCAGTCGGCTACACGGTCTCCGTACTCCGCACGCACGTCTCCACCGTCGCGGGTCTGTCGCTACAACCAAGCGCACACGCTCCGTAGAGTATCGCGGGTCCGCCGCTACAACCAAGCGCTCCACCGCCAAGGGTCTGCTGCTGCATCCAAGCGCACCACCACTGTCAAGTACCACGGGTCCGCCGCTACACCCAAGCGCTCCACCGCCCTAGGTAAAAAGATGATTCAGCTCACTCAGGTTCGGTAGCACTGTTCCACGTAGGATCACTGAGTGCTGTAGTCGTCGTCGTCGAATCCACACAGGATCTCTGTACTGTCGTCGTCGCAGTCACAGTAGCAGTAGTAGTAGTCGTCACAGTAACAGTCGCAGCCAGCACTAGGGTTCCCGCACACAGCAAGCTCGTTCGGAGGGTCCGCTCCACGAGCCGAGAGGCTGATACATCAACTGTCACAAAGACCAGAGTTGATGTATCCAAAAGTTCCGTATCGACAATAGGAACTCAACGCAACAGACGGCGCGTCGATCGGACGCCCGGTCTGAGAGTTATTGGCATTTTCGTCTCCGGGGCCCGGTTGGTTTTTAAGGCAAAACCAACCCGACCGTACTCCACCTGCGTCCAAACCTCGGGCGGAGTATGCCAAAAGATCCGTCTCACTTAGAGGATTCCATCAAAGTCGACGACACGTCAATCGGACGTCCGGAACTCAAGATATGAGCGTTTCCGCTCCGAGGGCCCGGTTGGTTTCGTGAACGAACCAACCCGGCCGTACTCCACCTGCGTCCAAACCTCGGGCGGAGTATACCAAAAGATCCGTCTCACTAATAGGAACACAACGCGACTGACGGCGCGCCAATCGGACGTTCGTAGCTCAAGATATGAGCGTTTCCGCTCCGAAAGCCCGGTTGGTTTCGTGAACGAACCAACCCGGCCGAACTCAAAGTAATCCGAAACCTTGAGTGCGATATACCGAAACGACCGTCTCGATCCAAGGATCGCGTTGCCGCAGACGGTTCGTCATTCGGAGGTTCGAGGCTCAAGTTATGGGCCAAAAACCAATTCTGGTTCGAAACGGGGGGTCCGGGTCCGGGCCGACCCGGCCCGACCCCCCCCCCCCCCTGGGCGGCGCGGGGTGCCACGGCGGCTGGCGCCGCACTAGGGTGGCACGCGGGGGGCAATCAAGCCCCCGCTGATTGGTTAGGCGGCGCGGCCTTGTGCCGCGCCATTTGCATGAAACGGCCCCCATGCGTGGGGGCCGGCTGGACACGAACCGGGGGGCTGCTGCCCCCCCCCCCCTCCTTTAAAGAACCGCCCCCTCATAAAGAGGGGGGTTTTTAGTGTTGGCCGGGGGAATTAATTCCCCCGGTTTAATACCTTCCAGCCGGCCAGCTGGCCGGCCGGTTTTCTCCAACGGGACCGGAAATTCCGGTGCCCCCTTCGGCTTCCGACGCCGGCGGCCCGGCTGCCGGTCTTCTCTTCCCGCCGCGGCCCGGAACCGGCCGCGGTCTCCTCGTTCCGCTGCGGCCCGGAACCGGCCGCGGTGTTCGTCGTCCGGCGCGGTGCGACGGCACCGCGCCCCTTCGCCTTGCTTTGATATTCATTCAACGCGGCGCGACGGCGTCGCGTTCTTGTTGTTTCTTCCATGGTGCGCGCGCGACGGCATCGCGTAAGTTAAACGTACAATTATCCGCGTGGTGCGACGGCACCACGCCACCTTGCTTCCGCCCGCAAGAATAAACAACATGAATGATGGAGGGGGGTTCGGCCGTGTTCATGCGGTCCGGCCCCCCTCACGTTAAACAATAACACTTATATAAAATATTCAAAAGCCTCACGTAGACATGCGATCTACGAGCAAGAAATGGAGTAAATTATCAATATTCAACAACCCCTACCTCGGGTAAAAGATCGAAGATTGTGATCGTTCCGCGGAAGACGACGTCGCGGAGGTCGGGCGTCGCGGTAGCCATTCGTCAAATCCGATGACGAAGGGATGCGTTCAAAGAGACACGTCGTTGGCGAAACTTGTACGCCGACGAAGGTTGTCCGAGGAAGAAGCGGTGTTCTCTCTCGTTGACACGGAAGACGAAGAAGAGCGGAGCGGCGTTCTTCGTCGGAACTTGAGCGTTCTTCGTCAAGCCTTGAGGAAAGTCAAATAATAAAGAAAACAACGAACTCAAGAACCCCTACCTCGATAGTCGCACGTTGACGCACGGTGTCGACGTCGGAGGAAGAGTCGTTGTCGATGGCGTTCGTCGCGGAAAACCGTCGCGGAAGAGATGACGCGGAAGAAGTACGTCGCGTCGCGGATTCGGCGTCGCGGATGAACCGTGTTCTTCGGCGGAGAAGTTATTCATTGAAGAACGGCGTTCTTCGCGTTCTTCGTTGAGGTTTGAAGAAGAAGAGAAAGCTCTCAAATCCTCTCAAGAAATAAAGGGACTAACCAACAACAATAAATTAAGCTCACTTGATTTATTAACACAACACAAACCTTTGAAATTCAAGAGTTTGAATTTCAAAACTTTAATTAAACTCACTTATTAATGACATAAGTTATAACCTAAGTTTACATCATTAATTGTGAGTTGGGGAGGGTTAGAGAATATGAAGGGGTGGGGTTCGTGTGGGCCCCACCACCCTCTTAACCTCCCAAGGGAAGTTGGGTTGTCACCCAACTTCCACCCAAAGGATAAAAACACTTAAGGAAGATAAAAATAAAAATTGAAGTTAAATTTTTATTTTAACATTCACAATTTTATTTTTACAACTCCCCACGTGTAAACGCAACTTCGGGAAAGGTCTCCTTAAGCGAATATCGGCGCTGCGAGTTCATCGGTGCCCTCAGATTTCAATTCCGAGCACCGGATCAAAAGTTAGGAATTCCTGCTCGTTCGTTCACTGAACGTACCCGAGCCAAACTTCGGAAATTAATTCCAGGCACCCCGGGCCTCGGAATCAGGTGCCGTCTGAAACCGCACTCTTGTAAAATTCTAAAGAAATTTAAGAAAAAATTTCCCTTGAATTTTACGGGTCTTTACATTACTCCCACCTCAGGGATTTACGTCCCCGTAAAGCTTCAACTCACACTTAAGGGAAACAAGGTAGTACTGAGCACGCAACTGAGCTTTACGCTCCCATATGCTCACCTGAAGATCTCGTGCTACCCGAGAAGAACCCCAGAGGAAGCAACCGTTCACGTAGAACCTGCTCCTGTCGATCCTTGATCTCTACTAGAACCTCTGTGCTTGTCGCCCTGTCATCGACATCCAACTCCCCGGGGTCGATGACGTGTGAAGAAACATACACGTATCTCCACAGCTGAGACACGTGGTGGACATTATGCACCCGGTGCGACTGAGGTGGTAGGGTCAAGCGGTAAACCTCTTCGCCTACCCTGCTGAAGATCAAAAGGGTCCATCGAACTTCGGAGATAACATGCCGCCTCGGCCACATCTCCGAAACCTCATCGGGGTGTGACCGTATAAGAACGTGTTCGTCACCCTCGAACTCAAGAGGTTTCCCTTTTTAGGTTAGAACTGAAACTCAAAACTCCTGCTGCCATAAGGGTAGAGTTGACCAACTCAAGAGTGATCGGCCACACCCTCTTATGCCTGAGTTTAACATGTGCTGCCCAGGGTTTCCTTTTCGCCGACCAAGGAAAACCCATTCCGACGTTTGCCTAAAACAGTCAACCGGGGTATGATTTGTGAATCAAAACCATACCCAGATCAACGTCGTAAGGCCTCTACCCTGCCACCAAGAGATTCCAACCGAAACTCTCGCCTCGAGGTCAAATCACACCGTCGGCGTAAGCGTGATTATCGAGTCTCCTCCCAAAGGTATCTCCAGACGTGAGGGTCAAGTCTACGGCTTACCCGGAACCTCTTGGTCTGGGACATGATTCGTGGAAGGGTAGAATGATTGGTTCTTATGTCTATAGATATGGCAGCTCGTAGTAGACATAATCCGTACCCCGAATCATTCTTAGAGCTCCTGGGTCACACTCCTTGACCGTAATGCAGCTACTCTCCTCCCCAGCCCTCCTGCTCCCTGAGCCTGGCGGGGAATACTAAGTCGGGTGGTCGTAACATGTCGAAATGTACACCACCACATGCTGCTCTCCAAGCTCCGCTTCCACATCTGCTACCCTGCAGATTCATCTGTCCTTAGCACTTCCTCCTCCTGGAACATTTTTACACGCCCGAGTCTCTGAGACTGGCGCTAGTTTCCTGCCTTTCACTGCTAACGTTCACAACCACAAAGGTTCTCTCTAGCATCCTAACATAGGTAGGAATGCATAGAGGAAAAGAATTGGTTCGGTTGTCCTTTAGACACACTTCGCTCAGAAGTTCGAGTCTAAAGAACTGATCACAACGCAACCAACGAGTACCAAGATTGATTGGTAAGCCACGTTGAGTGCTCTGCTTCCGACATGTCGTACTGTCGAAGCTGTATTAGCTCCAGAAAACTCACAACCACCTCCTCAAGCCAGTCCTCAGCCGCCTACGAGTCAGGCTCACCTCGAAACTTGAGGGATATCTGGTGCTAAAACATATGTAAGGCACTAAGCCTGTGAGTCTCTGCTACCGGTACCGCCGGTAGTGTCTGCTGACCAACAGGTAGTGACATAGCTGGCGCACTACCCGTAGGTACTATCCCAGGTATCGGTTCGCGTAACGAAGCCTCATTACTATAAGGACCAACCTCATGGTCACTCACTGGAAACAACAGGAGCTAAGATCATCATCCGCTCTACTAGTATCAAAGCTAGGCGTAGAACTCTAGCAATTGCCTCCATCCAGTCCACTGCTGCCTGGGAAATCTATCTCGCCTCGTATCCTCAGAGGCCTCTACTGCTGGAACTCGTGCATCGCGCTCTGCTAGCGTGCATCGTCAGCTAGTGGAATCTGCTGCCAAACGGGTGGTGGTGCTGCTGGTACACCACCCGAAGGTGACAACACTGAAAAAGGGCCCTGCACTGGAGTCTCGCTGCTCGGTGGGCCATCATCGAGAACTCTCTCGGAACTCCAGCTAACTATCTGCATGGTGACATCCTGAACAGATGTGTCACGGTCAAGGATTTATACCTGGTGAGCTGACTTGGTTTGAGCTGACTTAAACCTTTTGGGAAACACACACGCAATCAGTGTTTTCGTGCATTAAGTCGGAAATCAGAAGTCAGGGTCCTGGTGTACGGATACGTCGGCCGCCGCACCAACACTGGACTCCCTGGACTGATAACCACACTCAATACACTAAACACTATTGCTTCACATAGCAGAAAGATCAGAGTCTGCGGTAGAACCGACCGCCTTTGATACCAATTTGTCACGACCCACCCTCGGGGCCCGTGCCGTGACTACCCCAAGCCCGCCTTCCATAGGCCAGGGGCTGGCGACTAGCACCAAGGCGTAAAATCCCAGTAAAAAGGGAAGGCATTGCCTTAATAAAGTAAACAAGCACCTCAGAGTAACAAGAGGAAGTAAAGCAGTACACAAAACTAGAACAACTGTGCTGAAGTAAAGGGGCCGGAAATACAAGCCCAACTGTAAAGTAAAGTACAACTCGAAAGGGAAAACAACAACTGAAAGTACAAGCGGCTCCTGGGACGTTCTCCTCGATTCCTACCTGAAGGGTAGGTACAGATGGCTCAGCTCCTGGATCGTCCACCACGGATCCTACCTGAAGGGTAGGTACAGATAGCTCCACAACTCCTCGGGTCCAACTGTCCTCTCTGAGCACGTCCCGCTCAGTGGTCCTCCTCCGGGTACCGACCTACTCCGTAAGCCTCAACCGCAGTCAGCGCTGTCCGTCGTCTGCAACCAACACAACGAAGTGCGGGCATAGCCCGTACAGGGGTGAGTATAAGATACTCAGTAGGGACCCCGAGACCCCCCGAAGGTCTCCTGAAATCCACAAAGGATAAACCACAAGAAGATACAATCACAAAGTAACATCCAGTATTGATTAGGTATATGCCCATACATATACCTATGTCACCAATTTCCGTTCGGCTCCAACACCGAGCCCAAGAACAACCCAATCCACAAGATGAGTAAATAGTAAATCCACACAGGATAACAGTACAAGTTCACACAGTTTATAACAAGTTTATGAAATCAACGGATAACTATTACCCAGGTATATGCCCATACATATACCTAAGTTATCAAGCGTCCCATCTCAATCATGAGGAAACACAAAGATCATTGACTCAGCTCAAACCAGGATTTTCATTATCGAAACCGTAACTGCTGAAGATCTCCGTCTCTAGAGTGTACAGTGGTCCTGTCACAACTCCGAGGCCGCCGCTCACTAACCTAAGACTGCTGAAGTACTCCTCCTGTCGAGTATCGCGGGTCTGCTGCCAACTACCGGGCGCTCCGTCCGCTGAGGGTCTGCTGCCAAATACCGGGCGCTCACCCAGATAGCCTACTGAGGTACTCCTCCTGTCGAGTACCGCGGGTTTGCTGCCAACTACCAGGTGCTCCGTCCGCCGTGGGTCTGCTGCCAACTACTGGGTGCTCCGTCCACTGGGCTAGTCGACTCACTCCAAGTCGAGTCGGTCAAGCAGTCATCAGGTCTCAGTCGGCTACACGGTCTCCGTACTCCGCACGCACGTCTCCACCGTCGCGGGTCTGTCGCTACAACCAAGCGCACACGCTCCGTAGAGTATCGCGGGTCCGCCGCTACAACCAAGCGCTCCACCGCCAAGGGTCTGCTGCTGCATCCAAGCGCACCACCACTGTCAAGTACCACGGGTCCACCGCTACACCCAAGCGCTCCACCGCCCTAGGTAAAAAGAAGATTCAGCTCACTCAGGTTCGGTAGCACTGTTCCACGTAGGATCACTGAGTGCTGTAGTCGTCGTCGTCGAATCCACACAGGATCTCTGTACTGTCGTCGTCGCAGTCACAGTAGCAGTAGTAGTAGTCGTCACAGTAACAGTCGCAGCCAGCACTAGGGTTCCCGCACACAACAAGCTCGTTCGGAGGGTCCGCTCCACGAGCCGAGAGGCTGATACATCAACTGTCACAAAGACCAGAGTTGATGTATCCAAAAGTTCCGTATCGACAATAGGAACTCAACGCAACAGATGGCGCGTCGATCGAACGCCCGGTCTGAGAGTTATTGGCATTTTCGTCTCCGGGGCCCGGTTGGTTTTTAAGGCAAAACCAACCCGACCGTACTCCACCTGCGTCCAAACCTCGGGCGGAGTATGCCAAAAGATCCGTCTCACTTAGAGGATTCCATCAAAGTCGACGGCACGTCAATCGGACGTCCGGAACTCAAGATATGAGCGTTTCCGCTCCGAGGGCCCGGTTGGTTTCGTGAACGAACCAACCAGGCCATACTCCACCTGCGTCCAAACCTCGGGCGGAGTATACCAAAAGATCCGTCTCACTAAGAGGAACACAACGCGACTGACGACGCGTCAATCGGACGTTCGTAGCTCAAGATATGAGCGTTTCCGCTCCGAAAGCCCGGTTGGTTTCGTGAACGAACCAACCCGGCCGAACTCAAAGTAATCCGAAACCTTGAGTGCGATATACCGAAACGACCGCCTCGATCCAAGGATCGCGTTGCCGCAGACGGTTCGTCATTCGGAGGTCCGAGGCTCATGTTATGGGCCAAAAACCAATTCTGGTTCGAAACGGGGGGTCTGGGTCCGGGCCGACCCGGCCCGACCCCCCCTGGGCGGCGCGGTGGCCGGCGGCGCGGGGTGCCGCGGCGGCTGGCGCCTGGCGCTGCACGAGGGTGGCACGCGGGGGGAAATCAAGCCCCCGCTGATTGGTTAGGCGGCGCGGCCTTGTGCCGCGCCATTTGCATGAAACGGCCCCCGTGCGTGGGGGCCGGCTGGACACGAACCGGGGGGCTGCTGCCCCCCCTCCTTTAAAGAACCGCCCCCCTCATAAAGAGGGGGGTTTTTAGTGTTGGCCGGGGGAATTAATTCCCCCGGTTTAATACCTTCCGGCCGGCCAGCTGGCCGGCCGGTTTTCTCCAACGGGACCGGAAATTCCGGTCCCCCCTTCGGCTTCCGACGCCGGCGGCCCGACTGCCGGTCTTCTCTTCCCACCGCGGCCCGGAACCGGCCGCGGTCTCCTCGTTCCGCCGCGGCCCGGAACCGGCCGCGGTGTTCGTCGTCCGGCGCGGTGCGACGGCACCGCGCCCCTTCGCCGTGCTTTGATATTCATTCAACGCGGCGCGACGGCGTCGCGTTCTTGTTGTTTCTTCCATGGTGCGCGCGCGACGGCATCGCGTAAGTTAAACGTACAATTATCCGCGTGGTGCGACGGCACCACGCCACCTTGCTTCCGCCCGCAAGAATAAACAACATGAACGATGGAGGGGGGTTCGGCCGTGTTCATGCGGTCCGGCCCCCCTCACGTTAAACAATAACACTTATATAAAATATTCAAAAGCCTCACGTAGACATGCGATCTACGAGCAAGAAATGGAATAAATTATCAATATTCAACAACCCCTACCTCGGGTAAAAGATCGAAGATTGTGATCGTTCCGCGGAAGACGACGTCGCGGAGGTCGGGCGTCGCGGTAGCCGTTCGTCAAATCCGATGACGAAGGGATGCGTTCGAAGAGACACATCGTTGGCGAAACTTGTATGCCGACGAAGGTTGTCCGAGGAAGAAGCGGTGTTCTCTCTCGTTGACACGGAAGACGAAGAAGAGCGGAGCGGCGTTCTTCGTCGAAACTTGAGCGTTCTTCGTCAAGTCTTGAGGAAAGTCAAATAATAAAGAAAACAACGAACTCAAGAACCCCTACCTCGATAGTCGCACGTTGACGCATAGTGTCGACGTCGGAGGAAGAGTCGTTGTCGATGGCGTTCGTCGCGGAAAACCGTTGCGGAAGAGATGACGCGGAAGAAGTACGTCGCGTCGCGGATTCGGCGTCGCGGATGAACCGTGTTCTTCGGCGGAGAAGTTCTTCGTTGAAGAACGGCGTTCTTCGCGTTCTTCGTTGAGGTTTGAAGAAGAAGAGAAAGCTCTCAAATCCTCTCAAGAAATAAAGGGACTAACCAACAACAATAAATTAAGCTCACTTAATTTATTAACACAACAAAAACCTTTGAAATTCAAGAGTTTGAATTTCAAAACTTTAATTAAACTCACTTATTAATGACATAAGTTATAACCTAAGTTTACATCATTAATTGTGAGTTGGGGAGGGTTAGAGAATATGAAGGGGTGGGGTTCGTGTGGGCCCCACCACCCTCTTAACCTCCCAAGGGAAGTTGGGTTGTCACCCAACTTCCACCCAAAGGATAAAAACACTTAAGGAAGATAAAAATAAAAATTGAAGTTAAATTTTTATTTTAACATTCACAATTTTATTTTTACAACTCCCCACGTGTAAACAAAACTTCGGGAAAGGTCTCCTTAAGCAAATATCGGCGCTGCGAGTTCATCGGTGCCCTCAGATTTCAATTGCGAGCACCGGATCAAAAGTTAGGAATTCCCGCTCGTTCGTTCACTGAACGTACCCGAGCCAAACTTCAGAAATTAATTCCGAGCACTCCGGGCCTCGGAATCAGGTGCCGTCTGAAACCGCGCTCTTGTAAAATTCTAAAGAAATTTAAGAAAAAATTTCCCTTGAATTTTACGGGTCTTTACAGTACCGTGATAACATTTTGACTCTTTATTTGCTTTATAGTGTGATATACGTTCCTTTCCTGAATTAACATGTTGTTCTTGATAGAAATTTGTAATTAATGTAAAGATGGAATTAATTTATAATTAATTGGATGAATGAATTAAATATTCATTTTTAATTAATTTAGGTGTTGTTGTTGTGATTTTATGTTAGCCATTTTTTTGGAAGCGTGCATGCTTAATTGAATTGGTTAATTAACTTGGAACATATTGATGTTTTTTGATAAAATAATTAAAGGAATGTGAAATTAATTATTTAATTAATTTGTGATAGCAGTGATAGCTTGTTCATTAGGTTGTTATTAGTTGGAACTTGTGATAATTAATCAGTTAATTCAAGATGGAATAATAACTAATTGTTTGATAAAACATAATTCCTTTATAGGGATCAAGTTGCCTTTTTTATTATAAAGGACAAGTACCTTGTGTTTTGGAGTCGTGAGAGCTCATTGAGAGTGAAGGATGGATGCATTACTTTGGGGATAAGATCCCATTGCCATGTTTATTTCCTTCTTCTTGTGATGTGATGTGATCCTATGATGACTGAGCCTAGAGGGATGTTGTGGTATGTGGGGTAGGGAGGTAAAAATGTGATGTGAACCTAGGATAGCTGAGCCTGTAAGTTTGTTATGGTATGTGGGGAAAGGATGCCCGGTTGTGGTGGCGACAGTTGATACCCGAATTGTTGAAATGCATCAGTATATACAGGTGGGTGTCGAGGAGGAAATCAGATATAATAGAATGGGTTGAAGTCGGGCTTACCCATTCTTATGAAAGCTGGATTCTTGTTTAAATTTGTTGTTTGGATGGATTCCAAGTGTTTTCTTATCTACTTTTTACCCCATTTCTTGAGGTAAATAGATGTGTTTAGTTACTCTCTTTACATGGGAGGTGAATACGCGTGGGGTATGCCACATGCTTTTGGTGTTTATCTCCTTGTGGTTGGATGAGTTTACTCTCCTACTATAGGTATAAAATACTCAACGGGTAGTTCATCTACTCACCATGTTGATCCCATTATATTTATGGAGTTTGGAATTATTTCCTAGAGCACCTGGTGATTGTTAAATAAATGAATAAATGATTAACCCATGCTGTTGGAGCTTCCTGGGATGCAATACTGAGGTTGAAATTATGAGAAGCTATGGACTAGATTTTCTTAATCCTGGAGGGCATGGATCTTTGTTATAACGGTAATGTTATGTAATGTGGAAATGATCATTGTTAATTAATGGATAATAATTTATTAACATAATGTGAAATTGATGAAAAGTAATAATATAATTCAATTTATCTCTTTAAATGGTTGTGTTCTCATAGGATATCTGGTCTTAGTAGTGTTAGTCGTGTGTTTGAGATATGATAGCTTTAGTTTTTTCTGAGATTAGTATATGACCATATTTTGGTTGTGAGCTATATTATATCATGTACTTTTTTGTTTCTATATTCTAACACACCCTTTCAGATAGGGAAACAAACACCCTAGGGATTCTGAGCCCTAGGGGGTGTTTTCACCAACATCCTAGTGGGAGGATGGATGAATGACACCCTTTGGCCCCGATATATCCTCTGGGTAGTTACTTGTGATGGTATGCATAGAGGATAGTTTCCCCATATATTCATATTGAGGGATGTAACGACTTGTGGTTATTTTATACACATATATTCAAGATATAGTTTCCTAAGGACTACTATAGGTTTAATGTATATTGGATATGATGGTTTGAGGATCCTTACATGGTGTGTGGACTGTGATGGCTTAAGGTATAAAACTTGATATATGATACATGTTGTGCGAGCTATGGTGGCACCCAGAAACTACCTGGATACTTTTTATTATGTTAATGAGGTGGTATGTTACATGAGGTACATGTTGTGATGCTTCACCAAGTGTCTATGGGCTTTCCTTTTTGGAGAGAGATGCTATTGATGTGAAATGTTGGGGTAGAGAGGTAAACCAGTGGGGAAGTGGTAGTTTATTACCCTTGATATTATTTATTATATTTTATGTTCTTGTATGCGATACTTGGTGAGAGTATCCATGGTGAGGTTGGGAACATAGTATACCTGTTTAGGTGATGAGTTAGTTTCACTTGTTGTTCACTATGCTTTATCATGCTTTATTTACCCTTTTACATGAGAGGCTCCAAGGAGGAGTGTAATGAGTATACTATTATACTCACCCTATGCATATATAAACTGTTTTCAAGCCATTTGGATCAGGTTCGAGATCAGGTTGGCTACTACTAGCTTGTGGTCGTAGGAGCTATTTGGGACATATGGTCACTGCTGTCTTTACTTTCTATTGGTTCTTGCATTTTTTCCTTTCAGTTCTAATAGTTCTTACATGACATTAAATTTATATACATGGATTTAATATTATATTATAGTCTGATCAAGAGTTGGTTTGTGTCTATCTTATATCTATCTTCTGCGTGTGTTTCTCTTATAGGGTAATGCCTCCCATCTGTATGTTTATTATAACCTTAGTTCTAGTCGCCAACCTGGGGATTACTGGGGGTGGGACTCCTGGGTCACTACTTCTCCACTCCTCGTCGGTCCATGCAGGGTACACTTCGTGAGGAGGGGGTTACAACAAAGTGGTATCAGAGATTAGGTTAAGGGATAGGATGGAGTTTGGAGTTAGGAACTAGTGATGTTGTATGGGTTGGTAGGGAAACTGTGTCAGCTATGTTTTGCAAGCACTGTAAACACTATAGACCAACATATACATAGGTATTTAGGCCTCCTCTGATTTGATGAATAGACAATTAAAATTAAAGTGGATACTAAAGGAATTCATACTGGTTTCAGGGTAGAGACATTAGAAAGGATCATGCATCATTCTTTATTTTGCCTATGTTTGAATGGGTAGATCTTGGGATGGTTTAACTTAAAGTGAATAAAATAAAAAAATTAATTAAATTTTAATGTCTTCCATATTATAGGTTTATAATCCCTAGTTGTTTTTTATTTAATAGTTGTGGCTCCAGGTCAATGTCCTCATTAGGTTCCCACCGTAGATGTTCACCAGGTAACTCCAACAGATCACCATAGGGTAGAGGTTGACGATGATGAAACTTGGAGGATGACACTCTAAGAGTTTCAACAATAGATTATGTAGAGGCATGATGGCTCTATTTCATATACAGTCATATAAGACTAGTTATAGGAGGTTGGAATAGCTTTCAGTTCGTTCCATGCTAATAAGGAGCACTAGGTGCCGTTGGAAATAACAATGCTGCTTGGGGCAGCAGGGAAGTGGTGGTTCTTGTTCCTTGGGGATCATGAGGAGTCGAAAGTCTCATGGGAGTAGTTTTGAGACCAGTTCAGAGCTAAGTTTATTTATTTGACCACAAAAGTGGCCAATTTCCAAGAGCTTATTATCATTTAACAAGGGAGATCTAGTGTGTGAGAGTTTGGAATCAATTTTAGGAACATTTTGTGATATGTTTCTGACATATTTTCAGATGAGGAGGATAGGGAGTGTAAATTTGATAAGGATTTTAATCCAAATATATAGTGCCAGATCATCCCCATTTATTCTAAAGACATATCTTGAGGTGCTGGAAAGAGAAGAGGTCATTGAGAGGATGTTATCTAGAACTAGATCATTATGATAGTGGAGTCTTCAGGATTTTTCATGCAGCAAAGCTATGGTCTGGGGTTCCCAATTGTAAGGACACAAAATATTACAATCAACTGGGGGGTAAGTCCCAGCCATCAATGTATCATTTATCTAAGGGTGGTGGATTTCATACCTATGCCAAGGGATCCGATGCATTTTTTTTCTTATGGAGGTCGAGGTCATTAGTGGTGAGAGTGCGCGAACATTCTATGAAGTTAGTGTGTTCCATCTGTTCTTCTACGTGTTCTCCATTTAGGTAGTTCTAGCCGAGGTAGAAATAGTTGGATTCTCTAGTTTGGGATCAATAGAGGGAAAATGGGTTAGGTAGAGGACATCCTCGAGATGCTTCATGTTTTTATATAGTAGAGTGCGATCGTAGTGGTTGTCTTCTACATGGTTAGATTGGTCATGGGGCAGGTTATAGTCAAATTCATGCTTTAGCATTGCCAGCACCAGGTGATCTAGACGCCATTCTATGTACCCTTATTCTTATTTTATACTTAGGTGTATTCTTTGTTTTATCTAGAAGCAACGCACTCCTTCATATCAACTTCCCTTATCCATGCTTTGGGGTTTGAGGTAGAGAGGCTTCTAGTTCCCTTGGTGTTGACTATGTCAGTTAGAGTTCGGTATGAATTTTTTGAATTATGTATAAACTATGACCTAATGTTGGAGAAAAAATGATCTTTTGGGGATTTTATATGTTTAAAAATACAACCATATGACATTATACTCTTCATGGATTGGTTTTATTCAGTGCAGGTTATCATGGATTTCTTCGAGAGGATGTTTTTGTTCTTCGATGCCGATGGAGAGCCAATGATGTTTGTTGGCGAGAAAGACCCTCAACCAGGTTAGGGGAGTGTTCCATCCTTTCCATACTTGACAGAAGATATGATATTAAGTTTATAAGAGGTTCAGTAGTCAAAGTTTTCTATATTCATATAAGAGTACCCTGATGTCTCTCTATAGGGGGTTGTAACCTTACCCCCCTCAACGAGAGATCGAGTTTGTGATTTAACTATAGCTAAGAAGGTCTCTATATAAGATGGAATTTTTTGAGTTATAAGAGCTGAATATATAGATAAATGGACTGTTGTAGTGTGGTTTTGTTTAGTTGAGTGTTTCACCATGGGGTGCACCAGTCTGTTTCATAAATAAGACTGAGGGAAGTTTGCAACTGTGTATCAATTATCATCTCTTAAACCAAGTGACAGTGAAGAACCACTATCCTCTTCTGTAAATTAATGATTTATTTGATCAACTGAAGGGTACAATTTAGTTCCCTAAGATCAATTTACATCCAGGATATCATCATATTCCTGTAAAGGATGAGTATATCCAAAATACTGCTTTCCATTTTCATCATGGGCATTACATGTTTGTTGTAATTCCATTCGGTGCAAATAATTCTCTAGTTATTTTCATGGGATTAATGAACATTGTGTTCCATGAGTTTCTAGATAAGTTTGTGGTGGTTTCCATCAATGTAATCCTTATGTACTCCACATCTAAGGGGGAGCATGTAAAGAATCTACATGCCATTTCAAGATTTCTATGTCATTAGTAGATAGTTGAGAAGTTTCCAAAGTGTGATTTTTGGGCTCGATAAATCCATTTCTTGGGGAATGTTGTATTCCAATAGAAGTTGATGTGAATTCGTTGAAGATAGAAGAAGTTGTGTATTGGGAATCTAACAAGATAGTGGTTGAGGTGTGATGTTTCCTTAGTCTTATAGTATATTATAGGAGGTTAGTAGTTGATTTATCTTGAGTTGAAACTCTTATAACTGCATTGACTAGAAAGGATCAGGAATTCTTGAGGGATGATCAGGTTTAGATATATTTTTTTTCTCTGAAGGAGAGGTTGATCAGTGCTCCAGTTATATGTCTTCTAATAGAAGGAGTTTAGTATTAGATTTTATGTGATTCTTTAAGTGTTGGGTTGGACTGTTTTCTAATGCATCAGATATCCATAGTTTCTTATGGTTCTTGGAAGTTATTTCCCCATGAGTGTAACTATGCCACCCAAGATCTTGAGTCTGTGGCAGTGGTGTTTTCCCTGGAGTTGTAGAGACATTACCTCTTCAGTGAGCACTTTGCGATCTTCACTGATCATAAGAGACTGGGGTATGTTTCTCCCAATGTTACTTGAACTTGCATTAGCATTGGTGGATGCAGTTCTCATAGTATTAAAACTTTATGATTTTGTATACAACTAGAAAGGGAAGTGTTGTGGCTGATGCACTGAGTAGTTATTAGATAATTGATTCATTGAGGGAATCGAGTGATTCCTAGAGAGTGATGGAAAAAATTTAGAATTTCATCTAGAAATGTGAGAAGTTGGTGGAATAGGTTGTATTTTTACTATGATGGTGCAGTCATCTTTAGGGCAGTAGGTGAAGGAATCCCAGCTAGGGGATCTTGAGGTGGATATATAGAGAGAGCAGGCTATTTGTGGTGAGGATTATAATGGTTGGTCTGAGGATAAACAACATGGAGCATTGTTTCATTGAAGAATTTTTGTCCCTTTGGTGATGCATGAGATGGTTCTCAAAGTTCTCCATAGTAATCCTTTGGCAGTATGTCCTAGTGTAACTAAGATATACCAATCCCTGAGAGGTTAGTTTTGGTGGACTAGTTTAAATAATGATGTTTCATAGTTTGTGTCTTGTTTTTTGGTCTTCTAGAAGGTGAAGGCTGAGCATCATGTTCCCGGTGGTTTTCTCTATCCATTAGATGTTCCTCAGTGGAAGTGGGAGAACATATCAATGGAATTTGTTATCAGTTTACCTTGATCTTAGGGAGGCTATGACACTATATGTATTTTAGTGGATATTTTGATGAAATCATAACACTTTATAGTAATCAAGGAGTTAAGATTAGTAGAGGTTTTGGAAAGGTAATATCTAGAGGAGGTGGTGAGACTCCATAGAGTTATGAGGATAATTATTTATGATCGAGATCTTTATTTTACATCCTGGGTGTGTAGAGGTATCTAGTATGATCTTGGTTCTCAGATATGCCTTAACACATATTTTCATCCATAGATTGAAGGTGAGACAAAATGGAGCATCTAGACTCTTAAAAACATGTTGGACTCTTGTGTATTGGATTTTGGAGGTTTTTGGATGAGACACCTTCCCTTGGTAGATCTCTCTTACAACAATAGTTTTCACTCCACCATTGGAATTGAACCATTTGAAGCCTTTAATGTTTGACCTTTCCATTCTCAGTTGTGTTGGACTTGGGTCAGAGAGTCATCAGTTCCAATATTGGAACTAGTACAGAATATAACAGAGATGGTTATGGTGATTCCCTAGAGGATAAAGGCAGCACATGATCGTCTGAAATCCTATATCGATCATAAGAGGAGATTTATAGACTTTGATGTTGGGGGTCATGTGTTACTAAAGGTGACTCCCCATAATGACCAGTGAAGGTTTTTTCATGGGAGTAAGCTTTATCCCCTATTGGTTGGGCCCTTAGATGTGTTGAATCACATTGGATCCATGGCATATCAGATAGTGCTTCCCCTAAAAATGATCCAGATACATGATATTTTTCATGTGTCATAGATCTTTTGTTATCTTCATGATGACTCTCACAACATCAATTGGGGAAAGATTGATGTTGATGAGGACGTGAACTTCGAGGAGTGGCCTGTAGAGATCCAAGACCACCAGGATAAGGTGTTACACGAGCATGTTATCCCATTGGTTTGTGTCTTGTGGTATCATAGTGATGTGGAGGAGAGTACCTGATAACATGAGTCACTAATATACACTCAGTACACCAAGATGTTTGATGTTTAGCTCTTCTCTTGGAATGTTGTGTGTTTTGTGATTGTAGATCTTTTATGGTTTGCGATATGGATTTATCTTGTTTCTTTTTATGGATGACTCTATTTTGAGAGGTATCTCCCCTAAGAGAGTGTTTAGGATATGGTTATTGTTTTTTCATGGTTTTGTGTTGTTCCTATAGTGTGTTGGTTGAGATCCTATTGTGATGGAATATTTGAGAGGTGTATCATGGGGTGACTATTTGGATAACCTTCTTTCAGTTTTCTCTTATAGGATGATTTTGGATTCTTGAGAATGATAATGTTTTAAGAGATATCAAATTTAAGGGCCCAGATCCACGTAGATTGACCCCTTTTCATGTTCTCAAGGTTTGAAGAGTTCAGAGGATTCTTGAAGGAAGTATGGATTAGTTTAGAATCTAGAGGATAGAATTAGGGAAGGATTTCATGTAGTGAAGACTCACATGGTGTGAATGTGGGATTAAATATCTTTTAATATTTTGGGGTTTCAAAAATAAATAAAATGAAGAGGCAATGGTTTTTATGATGGAAATCAACTTCAAGAAATTACATGATGTGAAAGAGGATTAAACGCCCTATAATCCCCAATAATGTAATGTTTTTAACATTTCATCCACTCTAGTTTTCAAACCCTATGACTAAAGTTTCCCTCTCTCTCATCCCAGGTGACCAGGAAGTCACATGTTAAGTATTTTGGAGATCCCTTCGTTGGGAATCGATACTGGGATTCCATATTTAATCTGTGTTGACTCGACTTAATCCTAGATGTTTTTTCCCTTAACTTTTATATAGGTTCTGTTGATCTTGTGGGATGGGTGATCAGTGATCCGTTGTGTGGTCAATTCTCTTTTAAAGAACACCAATGAACTTTTGAGGTAGGATATTTGTTGCTTCTATATTTCTTTACATGAAATCATAGAGTTAATATGATTTATCCACTTAGATAATATTTAAATTGAACTAATTAAATACTTGAACTATATTAAATAATTTGTATTGATTGTATAGAGATGCTTCTGTTTTGTTCTGTGATAACAGTTTTCCTACTGATTTTCAAGATTGTGTGATATCTGTTCCTTTGTTGGATTATCATGTTGTTCTTGATAGAAATTGGTAAAAAACATAAATATAGAATTAATTTATAATTAATTGGATAAATAAATTAAAGAGGGATGTTTGGTTTTTTTTGTTTTAATTTGATGTTAACCAAATTGATGCAGGTGTGCATGCTTAATTGAACTGGTTAATGAACTTGAAGTATGTTTATGCTTGTTGTCAAAAGAATTAAAGGAATGGAAAATTAATTATTTAAATAATTTTTGATAACTGTGATAGTCTTTTGATTAGATTTCCCATAGTTATAACCTATTATAATGGATCAGTTAATTTAAGATGGAATAAGAAAAGGTTGGGTGATAAAAGATAATTCCTTTTTTGGGACCAAGTTGCACATTTTCTTTTAAATTCCACATTCCTTGGGTTATAGAGTTGTGAAATATCATTGTGTGTGAAGGATTAATTCCTTGATATGGGGTCAAGAGACCATTTCTATATATTTTTCCTGTTACCTATGATGTGATGTGAGCCAGGGATGACTGAGCCTAGAGGGATCTTGTGGTATGTGAGGTGGGGAGTCCTGAATATGATGTAAGACAGGGAAGGATGAGCCTACAGGGAGGCCTAGTTTTTATGGAAAAAGTTGATTCTTGGAATGGGGAGATGCATTGGTATATGTAGGTGGGTGTCAGGGAGGACATCAGAGATGATAGAGTGGGTTGAAGCTAGGCTTACCCATAATCATAAAGGATGTATGATTTTCTGAATCAGTTGTTTAGTTGGTTTCCATGTTGTCAGTTAACTTATTTCATTTCCCCACTGCGTGAGGCATAAAAATGTGTTTGGTTAATCTCTTTCCATATGTGGAGAAGACACGTGGGGTATGCCACATTATTTCCAAGATTATCTCATAATGTTTGTATGAGTTTACACTCCTTCTATAGGCAGCGAAGAATCGACAAGTGGTACATATTATCATAGTGTTGATCCCATTTTGTTTGAGGAAATTATAATGTTTTCATAGATAAATTGGTGATATGGAATGTAATATTGTTAAATAAATGAATAAATATTTAACCCATGAGGTTGGATCTTGTTGGGATGCACTGCTGAGGTTGAAATCTGAGAAGCCGTGGACTTGGTTTTCTTATGCATAGAGGGAATGAATATGTATTAAAATGATAATGTGATGTAAGGTAGAAGTAATAATGTTTAATTAATGGTTAATAATTAATTAAATTAAAGTGAAACAGATGAAAATGAATAAGATAATTTAATATATCTCTTTAAATGGTTGTGTTCTTATAGGATATATGGTCTTAGTAGTGGAAGATGGGAGTCTAAGAGACTTTATCTGTAGTTGTTTCTGAGATTAGGATATGTCTACAGTGTGGTTGTGAGATATATTATATCATGTAGTTTTTTGTTTCTATATGATACTATACCCTCACGGTTAGGGAAACTAACACCCTGGGGATTCTGAGATCTGAGGGGATATTTCCCCCAACATTCTGGTGGGGGGATGGATGGATGACTACCACCTTTGTCCCTTATCTCTTTTCTTGGTAGTCACTTCTACTATTATTCACTACAATTAGTTTTCCCCATACATGTTTATAGAGGTATGTAATTTATTTTTGTTATTTCACACACATATATTGTGGATATATTTTTCTAAGGAATACTATTGGTATAATGTGTATAGGCTGTGATGGCTTAAGGATACTTACTCAGTGTATGGGATAAGATGGATTGAGGTATAATACATGACATATGATACATGTTTTGTGAGCTGTGGTGGATTCCATAAACTACCTAGTGTTATGTGGACATGATGGTGTGTTGCACGAGGTACATGTTGTGGTTCCTTTTCCTAGTGTTTTTGGGCTAGCCATTTTGGAGAGAGATGCTCAGGACATGTATTATAGGGGAAAAAGGAAACCAGTGGGGAAGCGGTAGTGGGGTACCCTTGAATTTTTTTATTATATTATATGCTCTTTCATGTGATACTTAGTGAAGGTATCCATGGTGAGGCTGGGAACTTAGTTTACCTATTTAGGCGACAATTTAGTTTCATTTGTTGATCACTGTGCTTTATCATGATTTCTTTACCCTTTTTAACGAGAGGCTCTGAGAGGATCCTTCTGAGTATATTTTTATACTCACCCTACTCATATATAAGATGCTTTTCATGTTAATGGGAGTAGGTTAGAGATCAGGCTGGTTACTACTAGCTTGGGGTCGTAGGAGCTGTTTGAGCTTCATGATCATTATCGTCCTTACTTTCTCTTGGAACTTGTAGTTTTCCTATTTAGTTGTAGTGATTCCTGAATGACATTACATTTTTTTCACATGGCTTTTTCTTTTATATTGTTTTTTGAGTAGGATTTGGTTGGTGTCTATCTTATCTCCCTCTACTACATGTATTTCTCTTATTGGGAAATTCCTCACATCTTCATGTTTATTATACCCTCAATGCTAGTCACCAGCTCAAGGGCTACTAGAGGTGGGACTCAAGGGTCACTATCTCTCTTCTTGCATTGTTGGCCTAGGAGGGGTACACTTTGTGGGGTGGGGTTTGTGAAAAAATTGTTACTATTTTTAATACATATAGAAATTCTTATATATATAGTCATGTATTAACAAAATAATTTGGGATTATGTTCACTAAGAGATGTATATATGTAAATTTATATTTTAGTAATGAAATCTAGATGTATTTTAAATATTAATTTGATATTTTTAATTCAGTTTACAATATTAATTTTTTTAAAAAATTTAAAATTCATATATTTTTTTTGAAATGTAATGTGTGTATATAATTTTGTACATAATGGTGTTAATGAAATTAGTTTTATTGTTATTAGTATTTTATTTAATATTATTACCATTATTATAATTTTTTATTTTTATTATCATTATTATTTTTATTTTAAAATTTTCTAGTAGAGTTTAAGAGATTTTTTTAAAGTAAGACCGAATGGTGAATTTTCATTGGATATAATTTTTATTAGTCTTGTTAATAGTTTTTTTAAAATAGGTTGAGGGTCAACATCCCTTAATTAGAAATAAAACAAAGAAAACCTATTTTTAAAATTGGGGGAATAGGGAACCCATTACAGTAACCAGGAAAAATTCCACTAAAAAACAAACCAAAGGTAAAAAGGGACCAGTACATCTAATAAGAGACAAAAGACTAGATAGGAAAATGGAGTAGGTTTCATCCCCCCATAACTAGAAAATGAAGCAATGGAGTCAGTCAGAGATAAGAATCACCCCTGCAAGAAATTGTGTTCTATTGGCAGCACAACGAGGCAGAGAAACCCTCCAACACTGAGAAGTGAAGGAAGGACTAGACGATAGATTCCAGAACACCTATCTATCTTTCTAGACACCCACCAGATGATGGTTGTGAGAGAATCATAGCCGGTCAACCTAATTTATTGAAAATAAAGACCAAGAAAATTGTGAAAAATCATGTTAGGGTACCCGTCCAATCAAAAAGAAGAATATATGGACATTGAAGAGTGACAACACACTCATCCCTCAGACAAGGATGACCACCCAATAGTACCACACCAAATTCAACAAAACCAAATCCAAGGCTCAAATTGTAACTTGAAACTTCATAAAAAAACATGTCCTATACAACAAAGGCCATCAAAGATAAACATCATCTAAAAAAACTGAATAGTTCCCCAGTAGAAGAGTCATTCAAGATAGAGAAAAAATGAATAATCCACTAAAGGAATATGATTAAACACCTGCACAAGCCCTCCATGTGAGCCTCCAGCTATAGCCATCAACCTCACCACAAAAACAACTCATACAACCCTCGACCATAGTGTCAGGATCACAATTGAATCTATATCGATCCAATATGGGAGGCATCATGAGCATTGAGAAATGAATGACACCAACTAGATATTTTCTCACATTCCACCATATAGGAACACCTTATCGACACCAATGATTCCACCATATCACATCTCAAATGAACCCTCAAACGTTGCTCCAAATTAGACAATAATCACCACTAAAGACTTACATTTTAAGAACCATTCCATCACTAGAGATCCAGAATCCATCATATAGGAAAGACATTGGACCTCTAACATTAGGAAACCAGATCACCTCTATAGAGAACAAACACCAAAATACACTGGGGAAACCTAGATATAAAGTTAGATTTAAGAAAAATAAACCGAGTAGGAAAAAAATAATGGGAAATGAAGGATGAATATGAGAATAACTCGGTAAAGATAAGGATTTGAGACACCTCAACTGACAAGATCGAGGTAAGGAGATCCACACCGCTACGATAGAACACCAAAAACACTAGGCATGAGATACGTCCTTCAAGGAATGCTTCATGTTGAGATTTATGATTTTATATTAATCATATGATGAAATGATTTAATAAATAACATTTATTTAATTAAATTAGTAAACATGGAAAACTCATTGGTTCTTATGTTAATTATCCCAAATGAGACATTGTTCACCCGCAAATAGAAATGTTAGTGAAGTAGATGTGGCAACCTATTTTTCCAGATATATAGAACCAAACTAAAATTCACTATTAGTTAAATGTATAATAGGATGGTTTCCTATCCATAGTGACCACATGATATTTTTCCTATGACACTAACTTTTGAATACTGGTCATATAGTTTTCCTCTTTCTCTTGAAAACGTTATACAATCCTTTATTATATAGGAATTTACCTTTATATATTTATTAATTTTTTGTTTCTATTCCATTTATTTCTTTAAATATTTTTCATTCACTTATTACACCACTTTATCTTGGGTTTCTTTATCTTATTAAGTGCATTATTTACTTAGGTGATTATATATCAATAATTCATTCTTCTTATGACTAAATGGGACTTCTTTAATTGGTTTTTATTTACTTCTTATACATCCATGTGATAATCGTGTGATTGAATTGTTATAATGTTATGGGATTGATATATATATATATATATATTTCACATGTTTTATAGAGTTATTTTAGAAACCATTTTGAACAGAAATATGTTTTTAAAATATTTTTAAGGGAGTTTTGTAAGAAAATCCATGTTTTTTCTTTCCATCTAATTTGAAATCATAATTTTAATTAGAGAATTTTAATCTATATTTTTAATAGTGATTTGTAAAAATAATGCATCAACCCATTATTGAAACCCTATTGGGTTTTTTGGATTAGACCCTACTTACACCACCTGGTGTCTATAGATTTATTGGATATTTCTTGTTTAGGCTTTGAATAAGAGGAGTTCCAACTCATGTACTCTTATTCCAGACCACTCTAGGTGAATGTCTCTAGTTAGTGCCTATAGTATGACGCTGATTAGATGGGTATGCATGTTTATGTATCTTAATTTTATTTTTCATGCATTAGTAGTTTATCCAATTAAATCATCCCTATTTTTCATCATTTCATTTTTGGGAGGTGTTTATGCATGCAATGCTATGTTTTTTTGAATAGTAAGACCTATTACTTATGAGGGGGTTAGAGGTGAGGCAATGTTAATCTATTTTTCTTATTTTTTTCAATATATTGGTTTATTTATTTATCTATGGGTTTCCAATGTCAGGACACATCATGAAATATTTTTTGTATAATACTATTAATTGTTTAATTTATTCAACAATTTAAATTCTTCCGGATGAGTTTTTTTTGATTTCCATTGAAATTGTTTGCAGTTTGTGGGGATCAAAATACCCCAATAGGCCTTTCCAATTTCTAGATCAGGTATTTAATAGATGGATAATGTGTGATGATTCATTAATTAATGGTATTATAGAAAAGGTTCTTAAGTGGATATAGGTTCATGAAGAACCCTTTTTATTTGGTAAGTCTAGTAGATGAGATATGAAATCATGGTATATTTGGAGGTATGTCATGGGTGAGTGTGTAATAACTACTACTCATGAAGAAACATGAGTTACCATGTAAAATAAGTATTTAAGTTTTTATTTTCATCATTATAATCATTCATCTAATGTATTAAAATTTGAATCAATTGCATTTTGATTTCAATGGTTTTTGTGGGGGTTTTGTGGTATTTTGGAGTATTGTTAGTGTATTTTAGGTTTATTTTTGATTTATAATGCATTTTAGTTAAATAGGGGTTTAAATGGTAGCACATCATGTGATCATTTTTCTAACAAACTATGTGGATCCCACAGACATAGTTTCAAGAAACACTAATTTGTAATAGAACAATTAGAACAAGGTCCATAAAAATGTGTGGAAAGAGAAATCAAAACTACTAAGACATTAATGTTTTTATATTGGTATGTTCATTAGGAATTATAATTCAATCTGCGGAACATCAATATTATTATAAGTCATTTTTACATTATTTTGTTAGATTTGATGATGTTTTAGGAGTGAATCTCATTATAAATGGTAAATGATTTTTTTGTATTGAATAATAATGATTTTATATAAAGTTAATTGAAAATGGATTTTGAGTTTGAAGACACATGTGAAGAATTTAAAAGAGAGCATCAAATTTTTATAAACTATTTAAAATAGGAATTGGATTTTTTATGAATTGAGGTGAAAAATTGTTAAGACCCAAACCCTAGTAGCTCAGAGCCAATGTCATACTTTAATAAATTAGCATAGATACGAGATCAAATACAAAAGAACCAATTGGTTTAGTAGTTTAGGAATTCAGATTTCATACATAAACATTTCATTACAACTTTAAAGGAAAAACAATGTAGAAAATTCATTTGTAACACCCAAAAACTCTTAGATTAACCTTGCAAGTCATTCATAATATTTATCTTCATATCCTAATAAAAAAAAATAGGAAAGGGGTGATATAATATGCTCAGTAAGGGTAAGAAATATATTAGAAGCTAATATAAACGATAATTCATGGTGAATGACTGAAAACACCTTCTGTTAGAATGTAAACATGAGAATAATATGGAAAGAATAAAATTTGAATAAATAATTACATAAAATTAATCACATGAGAATGAAGCTTAAACCTAGATATTATAATATTATAATATTCACATGGATTATAAATTAATAATTTCATAATGAGATAATTAATAATTCCATACATCTAAAAAATATCATCAAGGACTTGGAAAAGACATAAGAAAATAATAAAGGCCTCATCCAAAACCATATGTGAAAATGGGGAAGGCCTCAGCCAAGTCCATATCTATTTTTTCTAATGAGACATAACGATGAATCAAGGGGATATAGAAGGACCTACCCAACACTTAATATGTCTAATTAATTTCTCATATGAATGGGGTTAAACATAAACAACATAAACATATGATATAACTTTCCCCAATCTGTAAACAAATTCACTAACCATTCTAAGTAGTCTGGTGAATAGTATCAGGATAATATATCAATAGTCAAAATGATCATAAAGAATTTAATAAAATATGGTTCATAATAATCATAAGATATAAATCCTAATAATACATAATTTTCAATAGTGATGTTGAAATAGATGAAAATTCTCTAATAAAATCATTCAGGAATTATTGAGAGAAATACCATTTTTTACTTTGCAATGAATAGTTATTTTTGAAAAATCCTTTTTTATTTATCAAAATTGTTGGTATAAAATCAGTAATGAAAAAATACTGTTTTTAAGATAAAATTATTTATTTTAGAAAAATAATGGTGTATTAAAAAAGATTATGTATGGTACTTTAAAATGGGTAAGAAATCAAGGCATTCCCTTTAATTAGGCATGCATATCGAGAACAATTAATAATGGAACCTTGTAAAACATATAATTTACATAAATTAAATATGAAATGATCTTTATATATGATTTTGGAAAATATAAATATAATATATAAGACATATAAAAGAAAATAATAATTACATTGTGGTAAATTCAGTGAAATAATATCCCGAAGGAAAAATAAAGGTTCCAGTAGAAACCCTTAACTTATGTACGAATGTGTTCTAAACGTAACCTTAATGTCATGGATAATAAAATTAATTAATTAATTAATTAATTAATAACCTTTTATACATGTAATTTATTTGGTATAATTTTATGAAGTTCATTTATGGTTGTTTTGATGAGTTATAATATACAATTTTATCATTCAGGAACGTTCATTTCCAATGTTTTCATTATCAGTTCTCATATTTATAAGTAATGGAGTTCATGTAAAATGGGTATAATTATCCATAATTTAAATTATATGTCATTTATGAACTTTTAAAAAAATTAAATGGTTATATATATCATTTGGTTATGTTTTATGCAGATGAATCATTATATAATACATTTAGTGATAATCATTTAGATTATTACGACAATTATTGATCCTAACGAAGTCATTTTGTTTTATCGTTTAGTATTATGTAAATATGTTACATACCAAAAATAAAAAGGGTAATAATATAAATTTTAAAATCTATTTTAACCATTAAAATGGTTTCATGAATATCCTTGATTATAGTGAAGGAAAATGAAAACTTGTCGTCTTTGAAGGCGATGAAGGAACACCTCACGGGCGACGTTTCCATTTCTAGAATAAAAGGGAGAGGGTAAGGGGATTACTGATGAATTATTACATTTTCAAAACAAAATTATAGTATATTTAAGGTAATAGAGTTATCACAATATTTGGACGAGGGCTAGTGAGGAGATAATAATAAAGTAAAAGAAATTGAAAAAAAATTAAAAGGAAAAAGAAGTGGATTGTACCGCTTGAATTCTCCTCCTTGAGAACCTCCTTAGGGAAATATTTTTTGTATTTTGATGAGAAGAAGAGCTCATGGAAGTGGTTTAGGGGCTTGGAAAAGGTATTAGTTATAAATTATAAATTTCTCAAAGCTTAGAAGGTGTGAGGAGATGTGGTGGTGAGGGGTGGTATTTATAGTGGAGGAGAGGGGTGTTTTTTGAATATTTAATTAATATGTTTATTATTTTGGATCAATATTATTAATATTTTATGAATTATGATAAAATATATTAAAATAATGATGGAAATTTCTAGATTATGGGATTACATTAGCCATAAATCACATATTTCTCAATATTTCATGTATTTAGTATTTATAGTAAATTATCATATTTTACTATTCACCAAAAAATTCAAGTATTTTAGAAAAATCCCAAAAATAAATCATAACCATTTTTTTATGTGTATAATTAAAAAATGAATTGTATTTTATTAAAATATGTTTCTAAAAATGAGAAATTTAATTTTTAATTATAATAATCATTTACTCGAAAAATACAGATTTTAAATTTCTAAATGATTTTATAACACTAAAAAATTTACTAAGGCCTCAAAAAATTATCCTAAAATAATAATAAATGAAAATATTAATTTAGGAGTACATTTAATGAAAATAAATTTTATTTTAAATCATTTTATTAATTATAAAATTGTAATTAAATGTCTATGACTTACAAAAATACCAACACTTAATTATTAATTTTTAAAATATTCACTTACTTATACTATGATATAATTATATCATACTTTAATTTATAAGATGCCTAAATTTTATTTAAACAAACATAGGTGATGTTACTATTCATTCAACCGGTTTACTATTCATAAGTGTCGTATTACTATTCGTAAGGCCAAAAGACTATTTCATCGGTGTAAGTTTCTTAACTTCTAAAAATACCTATTATTTCATTCATTCTTTATTTGTAAGGTTTGTATTATGTTCCCTGAGTTAATTTATGTGATATATACTATATGAAATAATTATAATAAGGTAAATGTCATTTATAGAATCAGGGGTCGTTACATTCTTCCCTTCAACAAAAATTACAACATTAAAATTTCTAGAACATCACCTCATGAAAAGATTTAGGTAGTTCTTCATCATTACTTCCTCCAGTTCTAATGTCCCTCTTCAATTTTATGATTTTTCAAAGTACCTTTACTAGCCGAGTCATTTGATTCATCAACACATGCACTTTAATGTCTTGAATCTAGATAGGCTCTTCATAGTAATATAAATATGGTTCTAATTCTAATTCTTCATAAGTGAGAGCATGCATTGGGTATATCATGTAATTTATTAACAAAGATATGTGGAACACATTGTGAACTTTGGAAATGCTAGGTGGTACTTCCAAATGATAATCCATACCTCTTATTATATTTACTATTTCAAAATTTCCAATGTACCTGGGGCTCAGTTCCCTTTCTTCCCAAATCATATAACACCCTTCCATGGAGATACTTTCAAGAAAACATGATCTCCCACTTGAAATTACAAATACGTCATTTGATTATTGACATAGATCTTTTTCCTACTTTGACCTACATTGATATGGGTTTGAATAGTGTTTACCTTTTCTATTTTTTCCCAAACAAGCTCTAGGACCACAAGCTTCCTTTCACCAAATTCATCCCTACAAGTTGGTGTATGAAAGTTCTTTCCATACAATGCTTCATATTGTTCCATTTGAATAATGGAATGGAAACTATTTTTGTTGGAAGACTACACCAAAGGTAAATACTGATCCCACATACCTTGAAAGTCAAGTGATCATGATCTCAACATATCCTATAAAGTTTGGATCATTCATTCTGACTTCCCATTAGTTTGATGGTGATAAGAAGCACTCAAATGTAGCTCAGTATCCAGATATTTCTGGGGAATTTTCTATAATTTTGATGTAAATCATAGATCATGATTAGACACAATTGATATTGGTTCTCCATGAAGTCTTAAAACTTCATTAATATAGAGTTGCATAAGGTGCTCTAGTGGGAAATCCTTTCTTATACCGAGGAAATGTGAAGGTTTGGAAATTTGATCAACAATAATCCATATTTCATCATTCTTTCTTAGAGTTTTTGGTAATCTAGTGAAAAAATCCATGGCGATATCATCCCATTTCCATACAGGAATAAGAAAAGGTTACATGACTCCTCTAAGATTTTGTATTTTGGCCTTCACTTGTTGAAAAACTAGACATCTTGATACATAATAAACAATTTCACACATCATGTTATCCCACCATAAATTTTACTTCAAATATCTATACATCTTAGTGTTAGCAGGTTGTATAAAGAAAATATAACTATGGTCATCATCAGATAACTCCTTTTTTAGATTAGGTATAGAGAGATCATATAGCCTCCTCCCAAATTTTAGAATTCTATCCTCACACATGAAGCCTGAAAAATTCCCATCATTCATAGATTTAATTTTCTGTCGATGATTCTCATCATCAGACTGAGAACTCTTAGTCCTTTTCTAATAATGATGGTTGGGAAACCAATTGAAAAAGTAATGACATTTTAGTTTCCTTGATAATTACCACATGCACATTTGATAGATCCATGTAAATATGGTCCTTGTTAATCCTCATTATATTTAGAACTCAATAATCCTTCCAGATAAATGCATAAACTACCTCATTTTACTTTCTTGAGAGATATTGTATTGAAAAATCATAATCATTAAGTATCTCAAGCCACCTCCTTTTCCTTAAGTTGAGTTATTTTTATGAGAAGATATATTTCAAGCTCTTGTGATATGTATATATCTCACATCTTTTTTCTATAAAGATAGTTTCCCCATATCTTTAGAGAAAATATTACAGTGGATAAATCAAGATCATGAGTTAGATAGTTCTATTCATGAGTTTTTAACTACCTTGATGCATATACAATAACTCTAACATCTAATAAAAGTACACAACCAAGTACTTTCTTTGATGCATCACTAAAAATAAAAAATCCACCATTTACTAATGGTAGAGTCAGGATCAGAGCATTCAATAATATCCTATTAAATTCTTCAAATAATTCTTCACATTCTTTTGTCCTTATGAACTTAACCCCTTTATGAGTCATCTGGGTTAATTGGTTAACCAATCTGGCAATGTTCTAAAAAAAACACCGATAATAACCTGCTAAACCAATAAAACTATATAAACCAGTTATGTTCGTTGGTGTTGGCCATACCTAAATAGACTTTTTCCTCTCAAGATCAACTTAGATTTCATCCTTATAGATGATATGGCCAAGAAAAGATACTGATTGAAGAAAAAATTCACACTTTCTAAACTTCCCTTATAATTTATTTCTTATAAGTGTCTTTAGAACAATCCATAAGTGATTCTCATGGTATTCATAGATTTTGGAGTATATCAAGATATCATCAATATATAACACAACAAAGTTATCAATATATTCATTGAAAACACTATACATTAGATCTATGAAAATAAAGTGTCCATTAGTCAGTTCAAATGATATTATTGTAAACTCTTAATGTCCATACATGATTCAAAATGATGTCTTTTGAATATCTTCCTTACTCACATATAACTGATGATATCTAGATCAAAGACCAATCTTTTAAAATTATAGAGATCTATTAAGTTTATCATGTAAATAATCAATGAAAGGATGATGAAGCATATTCATTAATGTAATATAATTGATTTTTCTATAATCAGTGCGCAAACTCATGGATCTATGTTTCTTCTTAACAAAGAGAACATGGGCTCCCCATAGATAAACCCTAGGGAAAATAAATCCCTTGTCACTCAATTCCTTAAATTGTTTCTTCAACTCAACTAATTCTACAATGTACATTCTATAGGGAGTCTTTGATATAGGTCTTGAATCCGGAATTAAATCAATAGAGAACTCAACATCCTACTCTAGAGGATGTCTAGGTAAATTCTCTAGAAATACATCAGTGTATTCTTGTACAATAGAAACGTCCTCAATTTGAAGATTTATTTCCTTATCCATATATGAAATTTTCTCTTCCTTCCCAATAATTTCATTTAGTAGTGCTACTGGTGATTGATCTATATTATAATCAGAGATAGTGATGTTTTTTCTCTACA
Source organism: Viscum album (assembly GCA_963277665.1). Classification (NCBI taxonomy): domain Eukaryota; kingdom Viridiplantae; phylum Streptophyta; class Magnoliopsida; order Santalales; family Viscaceae; genus Viscum; species Viscum album. The sequence goes on from OY728143.1 coordinate 184,118,587, forward strand.
GATAAGGGATTCTACACCTTCCTCAAAAATCATAATTTCTTTATTCTTGCAATATATTTTCACATCATATTTTGAAATCCAATCCATATCGAGGATTATGCCAATGTCAAACATCTATTTGATGATAAAATTCGAAAAATAAATCATGTTTATATTCCATAATGGGAACTACCTAACACATATTTTTTTCAATGAGACTTTCATTAGGGGTTTTGACAGATAGCTTCCTTGTTAAGGAGAATTGGAAATATCTAATTTTTAAATATAAATGTGAACATATAACAGAATGTGATGATCCATATCAAATAAATATTTAACTAAATTTGACAATATGATTAATGTAATTACAACCACATCATTAATAACTTCAACCTCATCGGTTGTGATTATAGAAGCCTATCCTTACTTCTGTGGCCTTTTCTGAGGAATATTTCCTTGATGTTTCAGGAAATCATTTTCATAGTGTCCCATATTTTTATAATTATAGAATAAAACATTGGTATATTCTTTCATTCCTTTTCAATATTGAGTATGATGTCCTTTCCTAGTAAAATTATAGAAAACTCATTTTCCTTTTAAGTAGGAACCAATGTGTTTCTTTCCACAAGTATCACACATTGAAAAATTAACTTTTTTGTTCTTCCCTTTATCTATTATTTCCTCCACCACCCTCTTCTTCTCAAATTTTCCTATAAATTCATAATACATAGATAATTCTTTCTTTGTGTTGATAGCACATGAGAATATATCTTCTTATGATGAGTAATTTCAAGAGACTAGTTTCCTATGGATGAATTTTTTTAAACCATCAATGAATTGACCAATCTTGATACTTGGATTATGTATGTAATTCATGTAATTCCTTGTGAACTTTTTAAAATTGGATTCACACTTGAAAAAATTATCATCCATCTTTTTCCTCAAATTCAAGAATTTCCTTTCCATATCTACTCATTACTCATGAGGAAAATATGTTTCTAGAAAAATTTCATTAAAATACCTCCATTCTATATTTTTAATTTATTCATACTCCTTTGTGTTTTGATTTAATGACCACCATTGATCTGCATCTCCTAATAGATGATAAACTACCACGATAACCTTCTCCCTTTTTTACTTCCCAGTGTGAGAAATATCTTCATTAAGGAACTTATCCACTACTTTTCTACAATTGGGTTTGTAGTCCCATGGAATTACAGAGTCCATTGTCGTATAAATTGGTCTCACATTGATCCTCAACATTATGGTTTAAGATTATACATATAGGTAAGGTTATTGTTCATAACATGAGTTAATTTCCCCATTATAGTTATAATTTTCTCAACACTGGTAGCAAATACAATACAAATATCATTATATTGAATAAGATGGAAATCCCAACATGGGATATGTGTATTGATATGGTTCCCATTATTTCCTCTAGGTTCCATTTTTAAATAATTGAATACACTAAATTAATTTATAAATCATAATTTATAATCTCAAATGATAAAAACACTTAATATAAATTGAATTTTTACACATAGCTAATATCATAAACATAAACATGGGTTCTTTGAGGACATATTACTTTTAAATACTTCATAATGGATTATAAAGAAATGGTGACTTATCCTAATCATATCTATCAGGATTGTCAAACCATGTATGTAGTAATGCCAATTTTCATGTACCAGGTTACCCCGAGTCAGGCCTACGAAAACATTTCGGAGTTGTTACACCTAGGTACATCTATTCCAGAACCACATCTACTAATAATATCCAAATATGTATATATTTCTAGGAAGACCCACATAATCTTTACTTTAAAAAAATTTTAGTTTGTTCTTATATTATTATCCTAAAAGTATATCTTACGGATATGTTCCCTAATCTATGTTTTCTTAATCTAGTTTCTAAGGTTTCCACTAAACTTCCTATGATACCAATTGTAAAGACTCTGACCCTAGTAGCGAGACACTGGTGCCTTACTTTAATACATTGGCATAGATACAATAATAAAATACAAAAAGACTGTTTAGTTTAGTAGTTCTGGAATCAATATTACATGAGTGAAAATTACATTACAAATTGAAAGGAAAAATAATGTAGAAACTCTATTTTTAACACCCCAAACACTCAGATTAACCCTGCAAGTCATTCAAAATATTCATCTTCATATCCTGGGTAAAAATAAAACATACAAAAGGGGTGAGATCAGATGATCAGTAAGGGTAAGTAATACATAAGAAGATAATATAAATAATAAGTCATCATTAATTTCTAAAAACACATTCTGTTAGAACATAAACTTGAGCATAATATTGAACGAATAAAAGCTGAATAAATAATTCCATAAAAATGATCACCTGAGAATGAAGCTTAACAATTGATATTATAATTTTTGAATATTCATTTGGATAAAATACTAATATCATATTGAGGGAATGAATAATGCTTGTAATCTGACAAATACAATCGAGGCCTCATCCAATACATCTAAAAATTATTAAGGCATTCACCAAAACTATATCTAAAAATGGACAAGGACTCGACTAATTACATATTTGTTTTGTCTCATGATACATATAGATGCATCAAGGGGATAAAGTGGGACCAGCCCATTACTTAATATTTCCAATAAATTTCTCATATGATTGGGGGTTAAACATAAACAACATATAAAGATGAGATAACTTTCCCCAATCTGTAAACATAATTACTAACCATTTCGAGTAGTATGGTGAATGGTATCAGGAAAGCACGTCCACAATCAAACTGATCATAAAAAATTTCATAAAATATGGTATATGATAATCATAACATAATAATATTAATAAATAGTAAGATTAAATAGAGGTTTTGAAATAGATGACTCTTTTTCTTTAATAAAATCATTGAGCAATTCTTGAGAGAACTTCCCTTTTTTACTTTTCAAAGAAGAGTTCTTTTGGAAAAATCATTTTTATTTTTCATTATTGTTTGTATAAAACTAGTTATGAAGAAATGTAGTTTTTCATGAAAAAATTAGTTGTTTTAGAGAAACAATGGTTTCATTAAATAGATTATGGATTCTAATTTAAAATGGGTAAGAAACCAGGACATTCCCTTTAATCAGTCTTACGTATTAGGAAGAATTAAGAAGGGAACCTTGTAAGACATATAATTAACATAAAATAAATATGAAATGATCTAGATATATGATTTTGGAGAAAATAAAAAGAATATAAATGATGTATAGAAAAAGAAATATGTATTACATTTCGGTAAATGTAGTAAAAGAATAACTCTAAAGAAAAAAAATGAGGGTTGGGGTAGAAACCATTACATAATATGCGAATGTGTTCTGCACTTGACCGTAATGTCATATATAATAAAATTAACAACATTAATTAATTAATTCAGAATAATTTCTACATGTAAATAATTTTTTATAATTTTATTAAGTTCATTTATGGTCTTTTTGATGAGTTATAATATACAATTTTATGGTTTAGGAGCATTCATTTCCTTGGTTTTCATGACCGATTCACTTAATTATAAGTAATGGAGTTCATGAAAAATGGGTATAATTCTCTAGAATTAGAATTGTATTTTATTGATGAAAATAAATAATTTTAAATGGTTATATATATCATTTTTATATGTTACATGGATGAATCCTTATATAAGACATTTAGTGAAAGTTCTTTAGATTATTACTGTAGTTATTGATCATAATGAACTCATTTTTTTTTCATCTAGTATTATGTAAATATGTTACATATAGAACATAAAAAGGGTTATAATATATATTTTAAAATATTTTTTAACCTTAAAATATTTTCATGAACATAATTGAATATGGTTAAGAAAATCAAAACTTTTCATCCTTGCACTAGGTAAAGCAACACCTCACAGACGACGTTTCCATTTTTAGAATAAAAGGGAGAAGAGAAGGGGATTGATGATGGATTATTCCATTAGCATAATAGAATTCCAGTATATATATGTTAATATAGTTATTGTGCTATTTTGATTAGGGGAGTTGAGGATAGAATAATAAAATAAAATAACTTGAAAATAATTTAAAAGGAAAAGGAAGAGGATTTTACCTCTTGAATTCTCCTCATTGAGAACCTCCTTATGGAAATAGTTTTGGTATTTTGATGATACCAAGAGCTCTTGGACGTAGGGAATGGGGTTGGGTATAGTATTGGGAATAAATTTGAAAAGGCTCAATTCTTGTAAGGTGTGAGGAGAAGGAGTGGTGAGAGGTGGTATTTATAGTGGAGGAGAGTGGTTTTTTTGAATATTTAATTCATTTTTTTATTATTTCTAATCAAGACTATGAATAGTTTGGTCATTATCATAAAATATATTAAAATAATGAAGTTATGTTCTATATTATGGGTTTAAATCTGCCATACATCACCTATGGATCAATAATTCATGTATTTAGCATTTATCATAAATTATAATATTTTACTATTCACAAAATTCAAGTATTTTAGAAAAACCCAAAAATTAACTCTAACCATTTTTCGACATGTAGAATTAAAAAATGAACTATATTTTATGAAAATAATTTTCTAAATATGATAAATTTAATTTTTAATTAAAATCATCATTATCTTGAAAAAATAGGTCTTAAATTTAAAACTGATTTTATAAGACTTTGAAAAATAAACTAAGGTCACAAAAAAATTATCCTAAAATCATAAGACAACAAATTATTATATTATGAATACATTTTATGAAAGTAAATTTTCTTTTAAATAATTTTATTAATTATAAAATTGAAATTAAATATTTACTAACACTTAATTATTAATTTTTAAAATATTCACATACTTATACTATAACATAATTATTTCATACATTCATTTATAAGATGCCTAAATTTTATTTACACAAACATGGGTGAGGTTACTATTCATTCGGATTATTTTCAATTCATAAGGGTTATATTACTATTGCAAAGGTAAAGTTTGTATTTCATTGGTATATGTTCCTTAACACCTAGAAATGCCTATTATTTCATTGATCATTCATTTATAAGGTTTGTGTTATGTTCTCTAAGTGATTTTATGTGATTTATACTATATGAAATAATTATAAGATGTTAAATTTCATTGATTGAATCCTGATTCATTACAAAAATTTAAAAAAATGTTTCATAAATTAAAACACTATATTATTCCTCATTAGTATTTTTCGGGGTTTGTGGTTGTGATTTTTTTATTAGTTATATTTCAATCGAGGTTTACCTTGGGTTGATTGATTAAGTTATGGGCTATTATTAATTTTTTTTCTCATACTCTAAGTAATCCTCCAGGTAATTTCCTAAAGAATAATGGTAATTATATGTTATGGAGTGTCCATTGAGTATGTGTTCTGAGGTTATCATGTGTAAATTTTTCAGTTACTGAACCCCACATGATTTAATTTGGATTGACATAGTAATATCCAATGCAACCCACTTGATGAGATGATTTGGATTCTATTCAAGTTTTTTAGTACCTTGAAAAGGTTAGTAAAAGGGTTGAACTACTATGAATTTATGTTATGTTATTATTTAGTAGTGTATGTTCTTGATAAAGTTCCACATCTAAATCTTTGTCCTAGAGTTCCATTATACAGAAAACCTATTTTAAAAAAGTTTGATGGGGTAATCTATGATGGTGGAGTTAGTCTAAATTGGTAATAATGAGGTATTATGGGTTTTGGTTGGCCAAATTTTAGAGGTAACCATTTATTTCATCTGTATTTATCTTCATTCCATTCTTACCTACTCATTGTTTTAATACTAATTGGAATTATGTATTGAAAATTACCAATCTTGTTTCTTCTTGGAGAATGTGTTATTATTTCTATGAATTTTGGTTGTTCCACAAGATGGGTATGTTTTTGGGATCCTCCTTGTTATTAATAGATTATAATTTTGTAACGGTTTCCAAAGATTCCTTCAACGTTTGACTTCTTATTTTAGAGTGTTTCCTATATAGTGGGGAAATGTATGGAAGGTCTAAGTTGTGTGATATCTCTTGAGGTTTTTTGGTTGAGACTTGGGAATTTAGAGGTGTATGTATTTGTGTTGGTTATTTTTGAAGGAAAAGTGGTTTGGAGTTAGTTACTCGAGTATTTTCACTTTCTAGTTTAGGTTCTCTTAAAATGTCATCTTTATGAATTTAGTAAATTTATAGTTGTAGAAAGAGTCGTGGTGGAGAGAATTTTCACACAAAAAACCTTATATTATAATTAATTAATTATCTAATTTCTATTATTTTAATTAATCCACAAAATCTTTATTTTTGGAAATATTTTAATTTTTATAAATTTCTGCATGTCACATTATTTGTGGGCGGTTATTGCTATATGTACAACATCCATTTTGTATCAATATACAACATATCCGAGAAGATTCACATAGTTTTCTTAAATGTGCTACCAAAATGTATAGGTGAATTGTGTTTCTAGTAATGGGGTTCATTATCGGTTATTTTTTCCATTAATGTGTCCAAACATTATCATGTAACATTTATAATAGCCCCAAACCCACATTCCCTGATCCGGTGATAAAATCATAAACATTACATTTGCATCTTTGATATTGATAAATGTGACCAAATTTTTTTCCATCTAATCATTAAAAAATAAAAAAAGAAATATTAAATTGTTTACATTTTAAAGGACCATTTTAGTTTATGATTTTACATAATTTGGAAATAATATTACATAAATAATACCCATGCATTTAAATGATCATTTCTACAACTTAACATAGATTTAATTATTCCACATTATGTCTTCATCATAAATATGAAATCCATTTTTTAAATAATTCATTAAACCTCATTATTTAGAAATTGGTGAAAAAGAAACATAATAAAGGTGATATACAATTCTTATTAGGGGTAAATTTTACACACTAACAATTAAATATCATCAGTTAGAACATGGAGATCATAAATATATGATGAAATAATCAAAGTGCATAAGTATAACATAAGAAAATTGATACCCAACAATAAATAAATAATAATGAGCCATAAAATATAAATCTTGATCATATGAAACATTTTAAACCCATATAAATCATATATAAAATGTATTGGTACTTGGGAACATTATCATCATATCAATCCAAAAAATGGAATAACTAATATGGACAACCTCTATATTTAGAGTACCCAATGCATTCGAGGTATATAACAGACCCACCCATCCATGGTTAATAATAGAACCACCAGTCCTTGGTTTATAATGGATCCATCCATCCATGGTTAATTACCCAACCACCTATCCATGGTTTATAACAAAACCACCCATCATTGTAAGTAGTTTCAAAGAACCGTATTTTGAAAAAGTTCATAGAGCATTCTTTTCTTCATAAACTCATAAAAATATTATTCTTTTTAGAACATTATTAACACATGGAAAATAAATGTGTTCCATGGAAAAATATTTGAAGCATGATTAACTTATGGAAAAGAAATAGGTTCCATTAAAATCTCTTCTAAACTTGATTAACACATGGAAGAGAAATGAGTTCCAGGTCAATAAATTTAAAACAATGTTAATAAATCATAATAATGAATGAGGATAGTATCATTAAAAAATATCCCCATTTGGGAATATTCATTCACAATTTTTGTTGAAATTTATTAATTTAAATACCTTTAAAATATCATTAAAAACAATTTTTAGGGAAATTACATTTTCATTTTGAATAGAAGTTTAATTTAAAAAAAATATTGAAAAAAATATTTCCATGAAAAAAATTTGGAAACCTATAAAAGAAAAATTATGTAAAGTAATAGAAATGATAGAAGTAAAATCTATTCAATTCACAAATGTTAAAAATAAACACACTTTTCAAAACATTTTGAAAAAAAGGAGTCGAAAGTATCCCATTTGGAAAATGAAATGATATTTCCATTTACAATATTTTCAAATAATTTTTAATAGCATGTAATATGGATTTAGGAAATAATTTATTTTTAGAAAATGAAATTTTTGAAAAAATTATAGAAAACAAGAATATGGAATACAAAAATACTTTATTTAAAAGAAAAATACACTATCGACATCACTTAAAAATGAATTTTTTGATGTTTCTTAAATAAACAAGGGAGTAAATGTAAATTAAACTTGTGAACACAATTCCTAATTAGTGTAGAATAAAATAAATATTTTCAAGAAAATAATATCATATTATTTCCTATAAGATAAACATGATCATAAAAAATCCTAAAAGAAATGACATTTTAACATAACGCCTTTGCCACTTTTCTGACTCTTAAATTGTAAGACCCATGAAACAATAAAATTTAATGAAATAATAGAAATCATGAACATAATGTGATCCATGATAAAAAATTAAAAAAGGTTTTATGAAATATAATAAAGAAGATAGGTTCATATCACATACATATGTCAAAAATAATGGAATTTAGGATGATTAACCCTTATAATGATTATATAACTGAATTGGGAGTTAAATATTGGATATATTATGTGTAAAAAATTTATATCCATAATAAAAAAGTGAAAATAAATAATGGAACAATTTATTCATAAATCCATACATAATCATATCCTAATAGAGTCACTGAAGAAGTTTTATAACCCAATGAAAGGAAATTGATTTAAGAAACTATTTACCACATGGTAAAATTCAATTAAACACCATTGGATAAATTAATTAAAATTGTAACATAAAATAATTTGATTTAGAAGGATTAAATATATTTCATATAAAGGGGAATTATATACACAACACAATATAAATGAGTGATGAATACAAAATATTTCTCCTTAAAATAAAAGTGAGACTAAACCCTTACCTTGAGTCAAGACTTTACTTTTATGTTCTCTAACTTCTATATAATAAGATTGAACAAATTATTTTATTTATTAAGAACATTTTTCAGGAATAAATAATTATACATAAATTTTTTATTTTATTTCTTTATAATGAAATATTTTAATACTTAATCAGTTAAGTCTTGGCCGAGTGTTTTGAGGATATTCAGTTCATTGTTTCAAAACGGCTCTGTGTGCTGACTGTGGTCAAATAAGTCATTATTTAAACAAATATATAATAATAATCAGGAAATAATTATCATATTTAATTATAAATACATTTAAATCCAATCAAGAAAAATGTACTTGAAAAATGGACTATGTTATATACATAGAGATGGTAGGTCATACACATTCATGTGTAACATTTCCTTTTTTCAATGATCATTTCGGAAAGAAGTTATGTAATATATTATATTTAAAGAATTATAATAATACTATAAACACTATATTATTTAATTAAATATACCTATATATATATATATTTCATTCTTGTGATGAGGGAATGAGAAAATAATCACATTGCTTCATAGAGGTTGTAGTCTGCACATACATGAATGATGTTATCTTTTTTCTTTGTAAGAAATAAAATGATATATTATATTATTCAAATGATAAAAATTTCATTAGTATCATTATTATCTCATTTATATCACATATAATATTTAAAATTATTATTATTATTTTCCACATAAATTGTTAGTGAAAAAATTAATCACATCTCTAGGTGAGGCAGTAGTTCAGTGTCCACATGCGCAACATTAACATATCCCACATGAATAGAAGGTTAGTATTTTAATGTGATATAATCACTCTAGATTTATAAATAGGAAAAAATATATCATATATATACTTTAAATTTATCATTAATATAGTCCTTGAGAGAATATGATGGAAAACAAATGACATCAGTTTGCAAGGCGGCAATCCACTGCACACATGAATGATGGTTTTGTATCCCATTTGATAGAATGAGAGATGTATTAAGGTTATTAAAATAACATAATAGCATATTATTATATTGGAGATATTATTTTAATAAAATAAAAATAATTTATGTAGCTTTGATAGAGGTGGATGAATAAATTAAATAAAAATGCACATTTAAGAAGGACACCTCTTCTTTAGATATCCTACTTAGGATAAAACTAAAAGACTTCATAGGATGAGTTTATGATAAATATAAATTATCAAATTCATCGTTAGGGAAGTTATGAAAGAATTTGGGAAGGTATTTTCTAAGAAAAATTGATTTTATTTTGTGAAGTAGAGAAGAGAGGGGTGACCTTTTATATGATGGGAAAGGAGCCCACATGGAAACTACTTAGAAATTTTCCAAAAGGATCCAAAATTGACAAAGCTATTCACATGAAAATATATTTCACATAACTTTATATTATTAACTCTGGAATTATAATATTTAAATATGGCCATATAATATATTTTCTACAAGTTTTTAGATAATTCTTTCCATTACCACTTTAATTTAAATCTCGGTAATCCTGTTTTCACCTTACCTGCAGTAAATAATTTTTTATATTTTCACTATTCATTATAGAAAAAATTTAATTTTAACTTATAATTAAATATAAATTAGACTGATTCAATATACGTAATCCATTTTAATAAATTAAATCCAAAAAATTTAAAAAATTACAATTACAATTAATCTTAGGAACACAATAAAATAGAGTGTTTTCAAGAAGTGTATTTTTAAAATAAAAGATTTTTTTTTTATTAACTCTATAACAAATAATAATCCTTGTATGAATATCAATTAATAATTTTTGATATATAATAGATAAATTTTCTTAAAAAAATTCCTTAATAGGGATTATCTTAATTAATTATTTACATAGAATAATATTAAAATCATATTCATACTTTTAAATTATTTATTTTTTAAAAGAAAATAAATTTTCATAAAAATTAGTATTTTCACTATTAACTGAAAATTCATTATTTTCTAAAAAAATCTTAAAATTTTACCCAAAAATAAATTTTGATATGCCAATTTCCAAAACCTAATTCATTTATAAAAAATAAATATTCTTAAAGTTCCAAAAATTTATTATATTATTATTTTATGAAAAATAATAAAAAACATTTTTGGAGAAAACACATTTTTGAAGAATAAACCCTCTTTACTAAAAGTTGATTATTTATTTACTAAAAATTTATCATTAAAGTATATTGAGTAGGATATTTATATATATTGTTTATAACATAGTTAATACTATTCATACCATCCAATTTAACAACTAGTTTATAATGGTTATATATTTCATGGTTCATTTATGCTTAGAGTTATTTGTAGAATATGCTACCAAACCTAAAAATATCAAGGTTGTGTGTACTGAAATCTATCGAAGAGATTAAATTTATTTAAAAATAAATATATAGTAAAGTATCAGGGTGTTACTTTATCATCTATGCTAGGTTTTTCAAGTCATTTAAGCTATGAAATATAATTTTATTCTTGTAAAACCATGAGGTGTATCATCCTTCCCCCTTTAATAAATTGTGTCAAAATTTTTTGAAATTTATCTCAGTCTCCAAAGGTTGGATAGTTGAAAATATATTTTTTTGTAAAACCACAATGTAAAAATAGATTTAAAAAATCTCTTAAAAATTGGGAAAAGGATATATGAAGGTAATCAAATTACTAGGTTTCCAAATAGGTGAAAATATGTGGGAAGTGAAGATTTAGACATAGAAGAAAAGTGTAATTTCCCAATAATGATGGAGATTTATAGTGATTATTGATGATAAGAAGGTGAGTGATCTTTAGAAAATTAGGATATAACAAAATAATAATCCTACGTGTTGAAAAAAGGTCATTTATATCATAAAAAATGACAGTAATATGATAAAATTTTCTTTCATGATCAATTTACTAGGATTAAGGGATTCATTCTTCCATATAGACTATGATAATAATGAAATAAAATTAATTAATGTATAGAATTTCATCCTTTTGTAAGTTTCCACCACAATCACATCTTTTTATCTAAATGTTGATCACTCAATATGACTCATTTGTCATTCCTAAATCACTATAAATTAACATTTAAAGGATCAAATATCCATAAATGGCATAACAATTTATTCCACTTGTCTTTAAACATTATCTAAAATTGTTAGAACATGGTACGATAATTCAAAAAAATGACTAAACCTTCATTTGATGAAATAATACATTAATATCTAATTAAAAAGTAATACCCATGGTAAAAAATAAATCATTTATAAATAACCAAAACATTAAAGAGATTTTTAACCCCAAATGATATCTCACAACTTTTAAATTTCAATCCAAAAAACATGGTGATATCCATTTTAAATAACATTAATCACTTATTAAACAATTCATTTTTCAATCCCATGGTTATCTATACAATAAAAATTATATCCTCATAATTACATCAATATCCATGATTATATAAACCATAAAGGTTATCAATTTCATAAAACCTTTTCCCTAGATTAGTAATGTCATATGTCACATTAAACCAAAGATTTACATATAATTCAACCAAAGAAAATTTCTCCTAAAATGTCATTAATCACTTTAGGATCTCATTTAATAAAACCTCAAAGGCGTTTCTAAGATATTGATCTTATTATCATATTTAATCACATAAACCTAGGGTGGTATCAATAAATATTATTATAACTTCACTTGAACAAAGTCTAATCTAAAATGTTATATAAAAATTTCCTATGATTCTAAATAAAACTACCATGAACCGACACTCCAATACCCTGGAATCCCATGTATTTTTTTAATTAAATGGGTTTATTTTGAGACCGAGCTCTAAGACGGAACATAATTTCGAGGCCCGGAGTGGTGGAAAATTATTTTTTAACTTTTTCAAGGTTTATTAAATAATTGTGTGCGTGGGTTTTTCTAACTTTTATACCAGTTACCAGATAAACAATACGAGGGAACCATTGAACTCAGAGCATTAGGATTCTCCTAGAAAGGGCCTAATGTTGGCCGATGTGGTCCAATAGTGGAATTTAGTTTTTTGGCCATAAATAAAATAATTAAGTAATAATTACTTTTTTTTCAAATACTTATAACACTTAAACAATAACTTAGATTGGAAATCAGAGAGTACCGTTGATCTCGTGATGACATGTTTCCCTTAGGCGGAGCTTAACCTCGACCGGCGCGGGTCAAGGGTGAAAGATAGTTTTTGAGATTTTCTTAAGTGAATTTAAATGGTGTGCATGCGTGGTTTTGGAAACCTCTAAACGGGCAATATAATTGAAAATATGAGGCCATCGTTGCATCCGGAACAATGACATTACCTAAGAATATACCTAACCTTGACTGGCACAAGTTGAGGGAAAAATTTATATTTCATCAGTTTTAGGAAAAATAAAATAAACTTAAAAAGTTTATTTTATTCAAAAATTGATTCACTGCAACATATCTATGATATGATGGCTTCATTCAATAAATGAATCAGTGCAACAACACTTGAATGGAAGTGTAATATAAATTTTGTTTCATAAATGAAACATCTTAACAACGTGAGGACTAATTGTAATAGAAATGCTACAATACATTTACCTTTTAATGAGATGATGGGGTTGTAGAAACATATTGAGATCTATAATTATTAGAACAAATAACAAGATAATTCTCTCCAATTATGAACACCAATGAATTGGAAAAGTAGTAACAACACATTTGGGAATGGATCTGAGACCGACAAATGATGAATTCCAACGACTTAGAACGGATCATGAATCTTTATAGACAGATCTCCATCAGTGACGAGACTTATTTCCAATCAAAGCATCTCCAGGTAGGGGTTACTCTTGAATTAATTTTCCCATTCTTCTTTCTAAAACAACAAACCCAGATCAACCCATAAAAAGTTTGATCAAAGGATCACTTGTTCTTAAGGGAGGGTGTTTTATCTCAGGGTTTGAATCATGATTATCTACTTGTGGATATAATCTTTATTCCCCATTCCCATGTTTCAAAACCTCTAATGCAGATGGTGCAGGCTAAAAAAACAAGCCCATGGCCTCTCTACTGTGGGAATTCTTGTGTGTTCATCATGACCGAACCTCCGATTTAATGGAAAGGCAGCATTGAGGCCATATTAGGAAAGACAATACCCCAAGGCGGCCGGAGGCGTAGATGGTTCAAGGAACGAACCACCGAAGAAAACTCAGTGATTCGCAGAAAATCCCGCTGGCAGCAGCGGCCCATGGTGGCATCCATAGGTGGGTGGAGGAGCACCCTGATGGAACACCGAGGTAGAGCCCACGACCAACTGGGGCCATGACCGGTGAAGGTGGGAAACGACCACCCGAACACATTGGTGGAGCATCCTGTGGCTGGGGCCACAACGTGACATGCTGGAATGCTGTCTAGCGGGGACCGCGTGTAGGAGGAAGGGTGGATTTCATAGTTGGCCCTGGAATGCCACAAACTAGACATCCTCTTGGCATCTAGGCTGAGGCAGGAACTGTCTCGCACAAGAAGGGTGGACCTGCAGCCCAATGGGCTGAGATAGATCCTAATTAGGTCAGGTCAGTAGACACGGGTCTAGTCGGTGGACCCCAGTCAGGGTTGGGTCGGGTTGGTCAGACCGGGTCGGATCGGACCCGGACCCGACCGACCCCTTTTCAAAAAAATGATCATAACTCTAAAACCATACACCTGATTGAAAATCCATTTTCGGAATTGGAACTCTCGCAATGAGGTAGATCTTTTGGAATTTTTAAGGATACTTTTATGGAAGTTGAGATGCATTGAATGGCTTGAGGATTGGATTTTTCAAGAATCAAGCGCACTACATGCAAAAATCCAGCTACAGGATGAGACCTGAAGACTACTAATAAGAGGACCTATGTGGACCATATATAAGTTTCCCTATGTGGACCAGCTATGATGGCCTCTGTGGGAAGTGACTATGTGTGACCTTGCAGGCCCATGGTGAGGAGCAACTATGTGTGACCCAGCAGACCCACGATACTCATCAAATATGAGTACCTCAACATGATGGACTAAGTGGGAAGAAGCTCTATGTGACCCGACATGCCCATGATGAGTAGCAGCTCTACGTGACCTAGAAAACCCACAAAACTCATTAGGGATGAGTACCTAAGCATTCCAAGGTGTTCAATGCACAACTAATAGTTTTTCCTTACATACATTAGATTATATTTTCTTGATCTGACAGTACCTTTTTCATAATTTCCTTTGTGGTCTTTCCCTTGTGTTATAGGATCCCTACTGAGTATTTTTTTACTCACCCCTGCAAGAGATTCACTCACACATGTTGTGTCTAGTGAATATGACATGCGATTTGACAGAGACCTCATCGGCCCGGGACTAGGCTGTACCCAGTGAGATACGACTGGCAGGACGTACTTCCACTGCTTTTGATAGCCATTCCCTACCTATCCATCAAGGGATTTCTTCTGCATACATCTTATAGAGAACTTTTGTACTCTCCTATTTTCAGTTTTTCTTTTTTAGGGTTTTTATTATGGCCCATTTGACTTACAACTTGTACCTTTTCTCAGTGGTTGTTTAGTGGCATGAATTTTATCCTTTCCATCTACTTGGAACATGGTTGTGTGTGTGTGTTCATTAAAGTACTCAAAAAATGCCTTCCACTCATGGGATAATGCCTTCAGTGCTAATCACTAGCCTCTAGCCTTTGGGAGGCGGGCTTGGGGTAGTCATAACATGGGCCCTCAGGATGGTTCGTGACAAAGTGGTATTAGATGAGGTCAATTCTACCTCAATGGATGGGAGTCTATGATTTTTTTAGGGAAACAATACTAAGTGTTTCGAGTTTGAATTTTAGGCTAGGTACTCCAGTGTTGGTGTGGCAGCTAACTTATCTATACACCAAACTATGGACGCCTACTCTCTTACTCGGTACCTAGAAATACTGGTAGCGGGAAATAATGGGATACATGAATCATGTATGATTTTGAGTATTATTTCCACTTTTCCTTGTTGAGTCATCTCACAAGGTATAATATATTGGAAATGGTATATCTTGATCTTTTTCAGGATGCCTCCACACAGACAACCAACCAATATTCTGATACATGACCGTGAGGATAACCTGCCTAGTGACGAGGTGTCAGTTCAAGGAGCAATGCTAGAGATAGCCCCACTGGGAGGTGTACCATTGTTACCACCACCTGTTGATCAGCAGTTACTTCTGGCACTACCAGTAGAGGATGGACATAGGATTAGTGCCTTGCACATGTTCCAGAGGTAGATACCTCCCAGGTTCAGGGGTGAGACTAACCCCCAGGAGACCAAGGATTGTCTTAAGGTGGTTATAAGTGTCTTCCATCTTATGAGGTACCATATCCACTAGATGATGATCTTAGCCACGATCCTTCTTCAGGGATCATTAGAGAGATCATAGATCCTGATGATTTAGACATATTATGAGGTGACACTAACTTGGAAAAACATTGAGTGCCTCTTCATGGAAGAGTTCTTCCCAATAATGTTTCGCTCTGTGTGCATACAAGAGCTACTACACCTACAACAGGGTAGCATGATAGTAGCAATGTATCAACGAGATTCACCTACCTTTCTCACTACTCTATAGACATGGTGTGAGACCCATTCTTTAGGTCTTGAGCCTTTGAGAAGGAATTCCTCTGGGAGATTAGGGCATCCATGGTGTCTATTAGTATCCCTACACAGGATGTGGTGATAGAGAAAGCCCTACTTTTAGAGAGATTCCTGGTAGAGTGGGCGCCAATAGCTAGAGCCAACAACAGACACCGAGTGGAAGAATCATTAGTGGTGGGGAGTAGACATCAGACGTGGTGACCCAGGCGGGTCAGGCATTTCATAGGATGACCCCATGACCCATGTTCTATAGTTCGGGGATCCCAGAGAAGAGAGAGTCAGCATGGGGCTAGGATGTTCTTATCATGCAGTGGGTAGGGATATAGGACTCATGATTTCTTGAATCGCCATGAAGACAATCAGAAGATGGTCAAGGGACCACTGAGGAAGTGGTATAGGTTTGATTGAGGAGGTCCGCAGGGTGGTGGATGTGGTAGTGGAGTAGGCAAAGTGACAAGTGGTGGACAATGGTTCAAGGTACTACGTCCACCACCCCCAGGTGGTCCGCCACGGGCTCAGGGAGCTGATGGACTTGGGCAGACTCAACTTCAGGAAGTGGAGGACTACGACCAATGTTCTCCATAGATTATTAGAGGTACAATTTGTTTCTTATCCACCTTAGATGTAGTTCTTATAGACATAGGTGCTGATATTTATTTACACACCACATACCTCGTTCGAGGATCAGAGATTTCAGTGGATCCATTAGCTCAATCCTTTTTATTAGAGACTCCAACAGGAGGGGATTCAATGATCACACACTGGTGATGATAGTGTGAGATTACTCTTGGAGGTGGCAGCTTTATTTGGGATCTCATAGTAGCAGCATCAAAGCCTTACGATGTCATCTGGGGTATGGACTGGTTATCCACCGTTTATGCTTAGATCAATTATCATAGACATAAAGTGTGGTGTGTCTGTGAGGATGAGATTGTGTTTTCCTTCACCAGTTATAAGTCAGCTCTTATAGCACAAGACAAACTTACTCAGTGGAGGGTGCATCTGATCACTCACCAGTTTTCTAGCCTCACCCTCGATGTAGTGGATGAGGTAGTCCTCACTTTCCTATAGTGGTGAATGAGTATGAAGACGTCATTACTGATGATGTTCCAGGACTAAATCCTCATAGGTAGGTATACTTCTATATCGATCTTTACCCCGGGATGACACCAATATCCCCACCAGCATATCAGATGGCTCCCATGGAGCTTTGTGAATTGAGATTACAACATGAGGACTTGTAGGAGAAGGGCTTCGTGAGACCCATCATTTCACTATGGGAAACCCTATTTTTGTTTCCATGAAGGCATACATGAGTTTGAGATTGTGTGTGGACTTACAGTTCTTGAATAAGGTGACTGTAAAGAACAAGTACCCACTACCTAGAATTGATGACCTCTTCTATCAGCTGAAGGGAGTGAGATGGTTTTCATAGATAGACCTCATATGAGGTTATCATCAGCTTCAGGTATGGGATGAGGATGTACTAAAGACAACCATTAGATGTAGGTATGGACACTATGAGTTCCTGGTGATTCCGTTTAGCATGACCAATGCCCTGAAAGTGTTCATGGGACTCATTAATAGTATCTTCAAGACCTATATCGATTGTTTCATGGTGGTCTTCATTGATGACATCCTAATGTACTCAGAGTCTGAGGAGGAGCAGCCTACACACCTTTAGATAGTCCTAGATACACTCCGAGAGAACCATATTTACGATAAACTCTCTAAGCGTGAGTTATGGATACGATAGGTCCAATTTATAGGAAATGTTATATCATAGGCTGGAGTTGTTGTGGATCCAGCAACGATAGAGGCTGTGCTTGCTAGGGAGCCACCCAGAAGCATGACTAAGGTGCATAGTTTTATGGGATTGGCTGGGTACTACCAAAGATTCATGCCTATCATTTCCATGGTTGTATCACCCTTATCAGCTTTGATGTGTAAGGGACAACTCTTCCTGTGGATATAGAAGTTCCAAAAGAGTTTCCCGGAGCTGTGGAAGAGACTGAGGAGTTCCCCTATCTTGATACTACCAGAGTAGGGTGTTGGGTATGTAGTTTTCTACGATGCATCCAGGAATGGACTAGGTTGTTTCCTGATGTAGGAGTGAGAAGTGATCACCTATGGTTTGTGAAAATTGAGGCAACATGAGAAGAACTACACAACCCATGACCTAGAGCTAGTAGTAGTAGTCTATGATTTAAAGATGTGGTGACACTACTTGATGGGTGAGCGGTTTGTAGTCTACTCCAACCACAAAAGTTATAGGTATATCTTCTCTCAAAAGGAACTGAAATTTAGGTAGTGGTGATGGATAGAGTTCCTATAGTACTATGACTTTGAGTTAATCTATACTCTTGGGAAGAGGAACATGGTGGCAGACATGCTCTACAGGAGGTCTGGTTTGCAACTGCTGAGTGAGGCAATGGACTAACTAGCTGTGATGTAGATATACTTCATTGATGATGATGGATCATCTTACCTTCATTCCATGACAGTCACATCCCAACTTTTAAAACAAGTTAGGGAGGAAAAGCATATGGATGTTGATTGTGAGTTCCAATGTTATCAGTTATCCTCAGAACATGATCCAGATGAATTTTTAATAGGAGGATAGAACTCTATCCTTTTCATAAGACATAGAGTAGTACTAGTGGTGTTGAAAAAGGAGATTTTGAGGGAGTTCCATACATCTACTTTGGAGGTACAACTAGGAGTGGAAAAGATGTACCAGGATCTTTGAATTCAGTACTAGTGGCCAAGGATGAAGAAAGTGATAGAGAAGTTTGTTTCATGGTGCCTCACTTGTCTGTAAGTAAAGGCTGAGTATTAGGTTCTATCAGGCTTGGACCAACCACTTGAGGTACCAGAGTAGAAGTGTGATGTTATTTTGATGGACGTTTTAATGAATTAACACGCACATCTAGGGGCCACAACACTATCTGGGTGATTATTGACCGACTCACCATATTGGATCACTTCCTACCTATCCAGGAGCATGTATTGGTAGAGGGATTTGAACGCCTCTACGTGTAGAAGATAGTTTGTCTCCATGGAGTCCCATCTATGATAATCTCAAATCATGACGTTCACTTTACATCCCAATTATATAAGGCATTGTAGGAGGCTTTTAGGACTCAGTTGCACTTGATCACATATTTTCACCCACATGTTGATTGTCATATGAAGCATACCATACAATCCTTGGAGGACATGCTTTGCTCTTTTGTCCTTGATTTTGGTCATAGTTGGGAGGACTAACTAACACTGGTGAGTGTGCGTAAAATAATAGCTACCACTCCACCATTGGTATGGCACTCTTTGAGGCATTATAAAAATGACCATGGAGGTCACTGTTATGCTTGGAAGACCCAGGGGAGTCAGCAATCATAGGTCTGGAGATGGTACATGCTACCACTGAGAAGTTGCAGGTCATCTAAGAGTTGATGAAAACTACACAGAGCTGACATAAGTCTTTTGATGATAAATGACTAAGAACCTTGGAGTTTCAATAATGGAGCACGTATTCCAACGAGTGTCTCCTCGATGATAGATATAGAGATTTGGCTAGGGTGATAAGTTATCTTTGAGGTTCATCGACCCTTTCCAGATTCTTAGTAGAGTTGGTGAGGTGGTGTACCACCTAGCTCTTCCCCTACAGATGCATTGAGTGCGTGATTCTTTCCACCTGTCCCAGCTGAGGAGGTATGTTCATGACCCATCACATGCCATCGATTGGGGCGAGTTGGAAATTGAAAATCGGGTGATATTTGAGGAGATATTGGTGGAGATAGAGGATCAACATGAGCGGGTCCTTCATGGGCGGATAATTCCCTTTGTGTACATTTGTGGGCAGTACAGGAATCTCTTGGAGATCATATGAGAGCAGGAGGCTCTGATTCTTGCTCAGTACACATTTATGTTTGATTAGACCTCGTTTTAGATTATGAGGTTGTAAATACCTAAAGGGGAGGGGGATTAATGTAATATCCTATTATTCCATTATATTTTTTAATTAAATGGTATTATTTTGAGACCAGGCTCTGAGAAGATAGGTACTTCTATGGTCTGGAGTTTCCAGAATGTATTTTTAAACTTTTTTTGAGATTTATTAACTAATCATGCAAGAGGGTTTTTGTAACTTTTAAACCGGTGGCTGGATAAAAAATATAAGGGCATTATTGAACTCAGAGCATCATGATTCTATTAAAAAGGGCAAAACTTTGGCCGGTGCAGGCCAATAGTGGAAGTTAGTTTTTGGCTATAAATTAAATAATTAAGTAACAATTATTTTATTTTAAAATAATAATAACTCATAAACAATAACTCATATTGGAAATCTGAGAGTACTAATGATCTTGTGAGGGCATGTTTCCCTTATGCAAAGATTAACCTCAACCGGTGTGGGTCGAGGGTGAAAGATAGTTTTTGCGTTTTTTAAGAGAATTAAAATGACGCGTGTGTGTGGTTTTAGGAACATCTAAACAAGTGCTCAGATTGAAAATATGAGGGAACAGTTGTGTCCATAATGATAACATTACCTATGAATGGACCTAAACTAGACCAGAATGGGTCAAGGGAAAATGTTAATTTGTATCTTTTTAAAGAAAAATTAAATAAACTTGAACATTTTATTTTTTTCAAAAAAAAAATTTCTGCATCCCAGCGATGAACCGACTATTTAATTCCATAAATGAAACTGTGAAATGACTATTTAACAGAAGTGTCATAAAAATGATGGTTCATAAATGCAACAACATAACAACGTGATGACTAATTGTAACAGAAATGTTGTAATGCATTTCTATTTTAATGAGATAAAGGGGTTGGAGAAACATATTGAGATCTATAATTCTTCTGAAGAATGATAAGGTAATTCTCTCAAACAATGAACACCGATGAATTGGAAAAGAGGTGATGAAACCTTGGAGAATAGATCTGGGACTGATGAACAATGAACACCAACGGTTTCGAATGGATCGTGAATAACCACGGACAAATCACCATCATCGATGAGCCTTACCTCTGATCAAAGATTATTTATGTTGAATTGATTTCCTCATTCTACTTTCTAAAACAACGAATTCAGGTCAACCCATGAATAGGTTGATCCGTGGATTCCTTGTTCTTGCAGGAGAATGTTTCATCTTAGGGTTTGGACTAGGATTATTTATTTGTGGATAGAAACATAATTCCCCCTTTCCTATGTTTCAAAACCTCTAACATGGAGGGTGCATGCCAACACAAACAAGTCATGAGCCCCTCCATTATGTGTGTTCTTGTGTGTTCTTCATGACTGAACCTCTGATTTGATGACAAGGTATCACCAATGCCATATTAAAAAAAAGGTGCCCCAAGAAGGCTGAAGGCATAGACGGTTTGAGGAATAGACCACCAGAGCGGACCTGATGCTTTAAGGAAAATCCCATCATCCCGCCACAGTGATTTCATGTAGGTGGAGGCATGCCACAACGACGTGCTGAGGTGGAGGTCACGAACTATTGGGGATACGATGGTGTAAAGGACCCACCAATAGTGGGACAATGGTTGGAGAAGGTGGGACGTGGCCACCTGTTCACGTCTGTGTAGAGGCCTGTGGTCCAAAGGGGACCGCGTATGGGAGGAAGGGTGGCTGACTTAGCCAGTCGCGACCCACCACAAACCGGATTCCCTCCTATAATTTGGGCTGGAGGAGAAATCAACTTGCATAAGTGGGATGGGAAACAGGAGGACTCGAAACGTGACCCAATAGTCCGGGTCAGATCCAGACTGGGTTAGACCTTGGTTGGGTCGGTTTGATTGGGTTAGACCAGACCTAGACCCGACCAACCCCTTTTCAAAAAAATGATCATAACACTCAAACTATACGCTCAATTAATGATTCATTTGTGTTTTTGGAACCCTCGAGTCAAGGTGGATATTTTGGAATGTTCTAAGGAGACTTTAATAGAAGTTGAGATGCGAAGAATGGATTGAAGAGTGGATTATTCTGAAATAAAGCATGCTACATGCAAGAATCCAGTTGATGGACGATACATGAAGAATACTGATAAGCAGCTTTATGTGGAGCAGCTATAAGTGGCCCTATATGGACCAACTTTGATGGTCTAAGTGGGAAGTGGATCCTTGTTACCCAGAAGGCCCATGGTGGGGTGAAGCTCTGTGTGACCCAGCAGACCCACGGTACTCCTCAGGGATGAGTACCTCATCATGATGGCCTATGTGGGAAGAAACTCTATGTGACCCTGCATAACTATAGTGGGGAGCGACTCTATGTGACCAAACAGACCCACGATACTTATCAGAGATGAGTACCTTAGTAGTAAAAGGTGTTTAGTGTACAACTGGAAGTTTTTCCGTATATACATTAGATTATACCTGCATGTGATGATAGTAACTTGTGTATACATTCCTTTGGCATATTACCCTTGTGTTTCAGGATCCCTACGAAGTATTTTATTACTCACTTCTGCATGGGCTTTGCCCACACGTGTTATGTCTGGTGAATATGACATGAACTTCGATAGAGACCTCGACAGACCAAGACCAGGCAGTTCCCAGTGAGATACGACTGGAAGAATGTACTTCCACAACTTTTGACAGCCACTCCATCCCTATCATTCATGTGGGGTATTATAGGGACATCTAAAATACATATTTTTTACTCTCAGGTTTTTAGGTTTTCTTTTGTTGGGTTTGTATTCTTGATCATTTGACTTACAACTTGTACCTTTTCTCAGTGGTTGTTTATTGGCATGCATGTTTTCCTTTCCAGCTATTTGGGAAGTGGTTGTGTGCGTGTGTAAGCGTAACACACAACACGGTCCCCAAAGGATGGGCCGTAACACACACTCCCATATCTGGTGCTGAAATATTAATAATTGAATTTCTATCTTTGATACCAATAAATATGACCCAATTTTTTCAATCTAACCCTTACAACATTAAAAGGAAATATTGGATCATTTACTTTATCAAAGAACTTTTAGGTTCAGAGTTTTGTGTAATTTGGAAAAAATATTACCTAAACAATATCCATGTATTAATATGATAATTTATCCAACATAACCTATATTTTATCATGTCATAGTAATTCATCATCATCAGGAATATGAAATCTCTTCTAGGAATGATTCAGTCAACATCATTCATTATAAAATGTGGAAAAATAAACCTTATAAGGATGAGCTAAAATTATCATTAAGGAAAAAATAATCATTACCAATTGAATGTAATCATTGAGAATAATGAGAGCATAAGGGTATGATTTCATAATAAATGTGGATTATTATAACATAAAGAAATTCATACACATCAATACCTGGATAACTAGAAATGAAAATATGGAATAATTGTTTAATAAATGTAAGAGCCATCAGAATCAATAATCACGAATCATATGATATCAATCAATATAATAATAAAATTCTAAAATCATAGAATGAATAGATAAATTTTATGTATATATTGGGAACATTATAATCATAACACTCTAATAAATGTTTTATCCAATATGGATAACTTCCATCTCTAGAGTACCTAATGCATTACAGGGATATAATAGACCCAAAATCCGTCGGTTAATAATGTAACCACCCATCCTTGGTTATAAAAAAACCACCCTTACATGGATAAAAATGTAACCACCCATCATTAGTTTATAAGGGAACCACAAAACATCATAAATAACTTCATAAAACTATATCATGAATAAAGTACATAGAGGATTCATTTTATTCTAAACTCATAAAATAACCTTTATTCCTTCCATAGATTGATTAACCCATGAGAAATAAGTTTTCCATAACAATCTATTTTATGCATGATTATTCTATGTAATATAAATGGGTTCTATAAGAATATATTGGAAAAATTAATAATCCATGGAAAGGAATGAGTTCCATAATCATATATTTGAAACAAGATTATCCCATGGAAAATAAATGGGTTCTATTTCAATATCTTTGAACTAATAATAATCCATTCAAATAAAGAATGATAATGGTATCATAATAGAATATCCCCATTTAGAGAATAATTAAAAACAATGATTGTTGACATTGATTAATGGAAATTTCATTAAAATATTATTAAAAACATTATTAGGGAAAATAAACTTTTCACTTTGAAAATCCATTATCAAAAATAAAAAATGGAAAAAATATTGAAGAAATAATATTACTTGAAAACAATCTTGGAAACATATAATGATAAATTGATGGAATATAAGGGAAAATATGGATGTAAAATCTGTTCATGTCAGAAAAGTTAAAAATAAATATTCTTTTCAATATATTTTAAAAAATGGTGTCAAAAGTGACCCATTAGGAAAATGATAAGGTGTTTTCTATTAAAACCTTTTAAAATAATTAAAAAGTTAACGTAAAATGGATTTAATAAATAATTTATTTTTTGAAAAGATAATTTATGAGAATAATTTAGAAAACATAGTTATGTAAGAGAAAGATATCCTATCTAAAACAAAAATAAGAGATCAGTATCAGTTACAAATTAATTTCTTTCTGTTAACTCAATAAATAAGGGAGGAAAAAGAAAATTAAATATGTTAATAAAATAATAATCAAGGAATATTAAATGAGTTGTGGTTTGGGAAAATAATATCATATTATTTCCTCCAAATGAAACTTGATCATAAACAATCCTGAAATAAATGGGATTGAAACATAAAGACTTTTCAACTTTGGTAATCATTTAATTAAAAGACCCATGAAAGAATATCTTAAAATATAAGTTTAAATATCATGTAGATAATTATATAGATGATATAAAATTAAAAATGGTTAAAATATACATCTCATAAATACAATATGTTCATATCATAAACATATGTACCAAAGAAATTAATTTGGGATGATTAACCCTTACAAGTATCATATCACTGAATTGAGAGTTAATCAATGGAGAGATTATGTGTAAAAAAATTAAATCCATACAAAAAATTTAAAATAAATAATAAATAAATTTATAGATCAATTCACACATAATAATATCTAAATATAGTCAATGAATAAGTTTTATATCCCAAAAAAAGGAAATTGGGTTAAGAAACTCTTTATGACTTGGTAACATTCAATTCAATCCCCTTAGCTATGTTAATTAAACATGAATCTTGAAGTACCATGATGTATGAAGGATTATGAGATTACATGTAAAATTGTATGTATCTACACTAAAAAATATAATTAAGTGGATATTACAAATTATGTCTCATAGAAATAAAAGTGAGATGAGAAAAAACCATACATAGAGTTCATAAATTCCTTGTATGTCCACCAAAAACATGTATAATACACATAAAAAATTGTTTTATTTCATAATAAACTCTTACAGGTTTTATAAATTATAATTATATTATATTATTTATTTATTTATCATTAAATATTTTAATACTTAATCATTTAATTCTATGTTAGGTGTTTTGAGGAGGTTTAGTTCATTATTTCAAAATGGAATTAGTGTATTGGATGCGGTCAAAGAGATCATAATTTGATCATATCTAGAATAATAATTAAATAATTATAATATTTATTCATAAATTATTCTTTCAAAATAAATAATAAAATACTTTTAAGAAATATGAACTACTATACTATCATGGAGACTATAGGTCGTACGTACACAAATGTAACATTTCCATTTTTCAATAATCATTAGGTAAAGAAGTTATGCATTATTATATATTTAAATAATTATAATAATTACATAAATACAACATAATTTATTTAAATATACTTATATATGTCATTATTTTGATTTAGTGATGAAAAAATAATCACATCAATTCATGGAGGCAATGGTCCGCACACACACGAATGAAGTTATAATTTTTTATTATAAGAAAGAAAATGATATATTATATATTAATAATGATAAATATGTGATGATTATAATTATGAATTAATTAAAATAACATATATTCATAAAATTTATCCTTATTTTTTTCCATGTAAAGAGTTAGTGAAAAATGAATCACATCACTTCGTGAGGCGGTAGTCCGTCATACACATGAGCATCATTATAATACCCCCATATAATGGAATGTAATATGGTATTTGTGATATAGAAACTTCATATTTTTAAATTTTTTATAAATATACTATATATAAACTTTAAATGTTTAATTAAAATAATCCATGAGATGCAATAATGGAAAATTAATGACATCAGTTCACGAGGTTGTAGTCTGCCGTACACATGAATTATAATTTCGTATGTCATTTTATGGATGTGGAGATGGATTTAGGTTATTAAAATAACACAATAACATATAAGTATATGAAAGATTAAATTTTTATTATATAATAATAATTCAATAATATTTTAAGGTGTTGGAAGAAGAAATGAATTAAAAATACAAGTTTAAGCACAACACCTCTCCTTTACACAATCACCTAATATTTGCACCAAAAGAATTCATAGGATATTTTTCTGATTAAAATAAAGTTTCTAGGCCATGTGGAGGAAATATAAAAAGTTATTTTGCTATTTTAAGGAGTTAAGTGGAGAGGACAATGGTGTCCATTTATAAGTGTACAAGGCACCTACATGGAATGTTCATGGATATTTTCTAAAAGAATATGAAATGATAAGTAATTCCAATTAAAACAATCATCCAAATGAATTTATATTATAAAATTTAAATTATAATATTAAAATAAGACCATAAAATATATTTTAGAAAATTTTTATGTCATTTTGATCCTTATATATATAGTTTACCCCCTTGGAAAATCCCAATTAAACTTAATAGTGGTAAATAAATTTATTATTTTTACTATTCATTATGGTAAAAAATTATGTTGGAAATATAAGATAATATAATTTATGCGGATTCCAAATAATAAATATATTTTTATCAAATTAATTTTATATATGTGGAAATTTTTTAATTTAATATTAAACCCCTCGCTATAATGAAATGTAGGTTTTCATGAAGTGTATTTTCAAAATAAAAGATAATTTTATATTAACTCTATTACTACTACTAATAATTTTGTGAATATAAATTAATAATTATTGATATATTATCTATAAATTTCATTTAAAACATTTATAATTAGGTATTATCTTAATTAACTAAAATTTTGAAACATTAGACATTTTAAAATAGTTTTTTGGAAAACTCATTTTTAATACAGAAAAAACATCTTCCAAAATACAATATAAAGCTAATTAAAAATATCATAATTGGATTATATATAACCCAATAATAAATATTTTTATTTAAATAATAATAAAAACATAGTAGGGATTTTTGAATAGTTAATTTATTGAAAATAAATGACATTCCCACAAATTTTTTTTACTATTCACTGGAAAATGAGTACTTTCTAAAAAAATTAAAAAATTTCACCCAATTTAAATTTTGAGATAAAAATTTAAAAAATTAATTTCATTGAGTAAAATAAATTTTCTAAAATTATTATAAGTTGATTATAATAATATTTCATAAAAAATATATAAATAGTTTTTGAAGAAAATATATTTTCAAAGAATAAAATCACAATCCTAAAAATTAATTGATTATTTACTAAGTATTTATGAATAATTTTTATTGAAAATTAAATTTTATATTTAAATATATATTTTATAAATTAGTTAATAATATAAATACCTTCTAATTTAGTTTCTATTTTATAATAGTTATATATTTTGAAGGTTGGTTAAGCTTTGTGGGGCATGTTGAAAATCTTATCGAGGGTTTTGTATACCGTAATCTATAGAAGAGATTATATTTATTAAAAAATAAATATATTGTAAATTATAAGTGTGTTTTATTCTCTTATACTCTCTTTATTGTGTGTTTGTTATGCTATCAAACATAATTTTATTCTTTTAAAATATTAATGTGTTACACCCAGTGCATAAAAAATGAAATTTACAGTTTTCCCTAAAAAATAAGTATTCTATTTTTTGTTTATTTACTCTTACAATAAGAGGAGTACCATGATAGATCTAATGGTGTACACCCTAAAATGAATCCCTCCTCATACATCAGATTCTTAGTTTTTCCTCCTGAAATTTTAAAGTGAATCTATTCAGGGTGGGTGGAGTTCCTCTCAATCCTTTTTCATATTGGTCTTGATGATTTTCTGTCGCCCATGATTGACTTAAGTTAGTGTTTACAAGATTTCACTTTTCCATGAAATTTAGTATGTGATTATGTATTTAAAATTATATTTCATAGAAATTAGACTTTCTATTTAGTTCTAATAAAGATATAAATATATAGTAAAAATTATTTTGTAAAATTATCTTCAATTATTAAAATTTTTCTTATATAATTTTATCTATTTTGTGTCTCCACCAAGAAAATGTTTAAATTTTGGGTGATAATATATTTATAATATTTTTTTTATAGAGGATGAGTATTTAAATATTTTTTGATATTTTTTATATTTTTGTATATTCTAGAAAATATGTTTAAAATGTTATTTTTTGGTATTTCCATGTTTGAAAAAATACATCAAGTTTAAATTTATTATAATTACTTTACTCAATTATGATAGGTGTTTATTCAAATATATAAAAGTATGAATATATATGGACATATTCACATGATAATGTATAAATATGTTCATCGGTTTACATATATATACATTTAGATATATATATATATATATATTCATTTGTATATAATGATAATGGGATGTTTTCAATGAAAAATTGATGTTTGAAATTAGTTTATAAAATGGAAATTGAAAAAATGGACTTAAAGGGAGTATTATTAATCTCAAGTGTAATTATCACTTGTTATTTTGTACATAAGGCTATGAATGATTTCATTGTGTTTATTATTATTATTTTGATTAGTAAGGTTATTGTTGATCATGTTATTATTATTAATATTATTAGTTATTTAAAGATTCTAATGAATTTTAATAGAAGTTTTTTTTATTGTTAGAATTAATAATGAATTTATATGAGATATATGTTGGTTTGAGTAGTCACATTAATATTTTTGGTTGAATTTTATATTCTAATTTTAGGTGGAATGTAACATTCCATCCTATGTGCCACATAAAATTTCCCTGAGCTAGTTAGATACAAACCTCAAGTGCGCCTCCCCGTATTCCATAGGCTATCGACTAGTAGCGAGGGTCTAATGCATAATGTGGGGAGACTATACCCTCTTTATCAAATTAGCATAGTAGTGAAAATAAATAAAAAATAGCCCAAAATATGGAATGATAACCTTAATTTCTTCCAAAACCAATAAATACCAACATCACATGATTATCCAAAAACATGGATAAATGACCATAACTAAAACAATAGACATCTCGCGCCATATAAGTGTCATGTTTCAAATGAAAACTAAAATTAAAGATGCACTTTTAACTCCCTGAATGAGACCCAAAATCATATTTGGTTCCTTTGTCCATCCTCCATCCCAACTCATCAATCTAACATAGGGTTTCCCTCCTTATGTTATCCTACAAACATGATGTTTATTTGGGTAACAACCAGGAAGCCCAAGTAGGGTGTGAGTACTACTCAGTAGGCCACCACCAATAACATATAAAATAATATCTAGTCTATAATAGTTAATGAAGTTGTAATAAGAATAAACCACAATAGATAAAGTAAACAATTTTCATATTTAAATTATTTTTTAATTATCCATATGCAACTTGGGTTTATGATGACACCCAAACAATCAATACCTTATTTGGCCCATACCAATGTCTGAACTATCCCAAAAGGGATACCGCATTTCATTTTATAACATGATTCTATTATTAATTTAATATCAATTTCAAATTGAAATAATGGGGCCCTAAAGCAGTAGTCTGGATCTTGGGTATTTGGAACAATAGTCCCTGTCCTACAACTTAGTGGTCATAAGTAATACATAAATATAATGGGGTCCTAGAGCAGAAGTCTATCACCCCATGGGTATTTAGATTAGTCGTCTCTATCCGAATAATTAGTCACAAATATCACACCTCATAGTTTTATGTTTCCAATCATTCGTCAATCATTACCACAATTCATTATTTAACTGATTTCATGATTTCATTTATCAATTTAGAATAAATTATAAGTTTTCATTTCAATAATATGAGCACCCCCCTGGATCACTATGAATTTCAGAATCACATTATTCCTCAATTTTGTAATCACATTTTGGTCTAATTTCATAAACACATGGTAAATCAATTAATTAACTCAATTTAGAAAAACATTTCCCATCATGGAAATTACAATTTCACAATTACATACACAAAATTATAATCAAAACTATAGAAATTAAAAATTAGACCACCTACCTCATGGACATTGATGTATGTTTTCTAAACCAAAATCCCCAATTTGGAGAAGAAATATTAAGATTAGAATGGAATGGATTATCTATGAATTTTTCCTAAGATAAAGATCAAATGGAAAAAAATTCATTTAAACCTAGATCTAAGCCATCAAAAATAGAGGAAAAATCATTCTTCTTCATTTGGTAATAGAGATAAAAGAGGGAGGAAATAAAATGGGGAAAAAATCACTTATCATAGAAGAGATGATCCATCAATATGGTCTTTTATTCATCAAGAAAGGGGTTAGAGGAGCCTTATAATACTCCTAGGAGCTTCCAAAATCGAATGAAATAGGGTTAACCTGAGAGGGGGAGAGTATCTATTAAAACATGGGGTTAGCGAATATTTTTAAAATTTTTTAGGGAATTAAATCCTATACACATGATTTATCATGAAAGGGTGAGGGGTTTACCAAATGATGCACCTTAACCATGAACCTCACTTTTGGTGTCGCATGGTTTATCCTAAGAGGTTCTAAGTTTGAAAAACAATGTTCCAGCTGTGAAAACCCACTATGTTAGAGGGTGCATAGTTTTTGATGGAGGCCACATAGTTTGTCCAAACCATTCACTAACCATGTGCCACCTCCTATCTTACCAAAATAGCATGCACAGTTTCTTAGGGAATGATGCACAATTTTCCCTAATTGTGTGTCGACCGTGCATAGTTCAATGGGCTTCCAAACTTCTAAAATATCCCCAAAAACAACCCAAATAGAAAACTCAATCAATATATAGTCAAAATAAGGTTAAAAGAGTACTTGAAAATGTTCATGAGAAATCTTTAAAAAGGTCAATATCTTATAATCTCCCCACCTTAAAACAACTCCTCCTCAATTTGTACGTCCATATATATCTAAGATTCTGAGGTAAAAAGTCCAGATCATTGAGCCCACAAATATGATTCTCTCTTTTATGTTTCCTCATGAATGTGGAAATGTTTCCACAATACTCAAATTGTTAGCACAATCTTTCCTGGAAATAGTTTATCATTGTGATCCATAACACAAATCAAATTCTCCTCAAAGGAAGAATATTCATCATACTCAACATCATCAACATCGATAACATGAGAAGTGTCCTAGTGATACTTCCAAAGTTATTACACATGAAAAAAATCACACATATCACTATACCTCTATGGAAGATCCAATCAGTATGCCACCATAATAATTCTCTCCATAATATAAAAAAATATGACAAACTTGATTCCAACTTTCCCTACCTTGAAATCTTATGGTGAACCGATCTCGAAGACACCCATAGTAACTCATGATCACCCATTATATACTAAATGAGTTATCAACTTCAATTATAATAATAATTTTTCCGAATTCAATCTATAGCCATTATTTTTTTAATTTTATGAACCTAATATGATGTATCCTATAAGAGATTCATTATAAAAAAACTCACACTCACCTACCTCCATCCCAAAAATAGGTGATCTACAAAGCCTACAACAAAGAGCATTATATGGTTCCATATGAATAGTTTCTTGATAACATTTGTTATAGGGGAACTAAATGAGTATTAAGTGTTTCTCCCAAGACTATTCACATTCTAGGACACAGGCCTATAACATATCCTCCAATACCTATATATGAAATTCTGACTGCCCATCTGTCTGCAGGTGGAAATATTTCTTCATAAATACCTACATTACAGAAACTTATGAAATCCTTTCTAAGAGAATAATGTGAAATGAAAGTCACAATTTGAAGCTATACTCCATGGAGTCTTGTGCAGATGAATTATCACTTGAATGTACAAGTCTTTTACCAATAAGACCCACCAAGAAGTCCATATCAATGTGATCCAAAACCCATTAAAAAATTGGAAATGAATGTAGTAATCAACTAGGTCATTAATGCTCTAATTTCACCTAATAATAGGTGTAACATCGTGTATTGGACCATATAATGTCCCATTTCATGCCCATCCACCAATACTTCCAACATAGGTCATGATGCATTTTAGTGAAACCAGGATGAACGACCCACTCTGAGGCATGAAATTCATGCATCATCTCATCATGAATACACATATGAATTAGAACATGGTTCCTAAAATAAATGATGTTATCTTCATCTATAGTTCAATCAGAAGGTGACTCCCTACCTTCAAGGATTTACCTCAAGGCCAAACACTCTGGATCCTCATACCATCATTCCCCAACCAGGATCAGATGTGTGGACTCAAATGATACCCACATGAGTGTCATATACTCCTGGACCTCATGAAATAAAAAATAAATCTCATCCAACAAATTCATTTTCTTGAAATCAGAACTAGACATTTTAATCTCTCGAGTCCAGGTTTTTCTACTCAAAGTGTCAACAACACTATTCCCCTTTCCTGATGTATATGCTAGTTCAATGTCAAAAAAATGTATATATTCAAACCATATCCTCTTCTAGAGATTTAAATATCACTGTGAAAAGATATAATTTATGTTTTTATGGTTGGTATAAATAATAAAATTTTCATGCAACAGATAATGCCACAAAAAATTCAAGCATTAACCACTACAACTAATTTGATATTATGTGTAGGGTAATTCTGTTCATGTGGAATCAACTTCTATAAACTATATGCCACAAATTGACCCCTTGAATCAACATTACTCCATGTATAACCACAAATGCATCAAAGAACATGGTATACTCCTCATTAGGCTCTGGTAGGATCAAAATCTATGTAGTAGTCAAAAAATTATTAAACTCTTGGAAAGAAAGATAACATGCTCCAGACTATCCAAACTTGATCAACTTCTTAGTCAAGCCTGCAAGTGGTGCTTCCAAGTGGGAAAATAACAATATGAACCTCCTATAATATCCCCCTAACCATATATATCTATAGATATCTAAAAAATCCAGGTCTACTCCAAATAAACCACTTCTTGAAATTTCTATGTGTCCACTTACATACCTTCCTTCAAGATAATATGACCTAATAAATATAACCCATTAATCATGAATTTTCACTTAGATAGATTAGAATATAGATTATTCTCTCATAGTGTACTTCAGATGATATCAGGATGTTGGTATGATTGTCATGATAATTGGAGTACACTGAGATGTCATCCACAAAAATAAGTAGAAACTGATATAGGTACAGGTAGAAAATTCAATTCATTACACCTATAAACATAGTAGTAGTGCTCTTTATCTCAAATGACATCATAAAGAACTCATATAGGCCATAACTACAACTAAAATCTATCTATGGTATATCATAAGGTCTAACTCTCAACTGATGACACCCCAATCTAAAGATAATTTTTGAGAAAACACAAGTTCCTCTCAACTGGTCAAATAAATTTTTGATACGCATAATAGGATACTATTTCATCACTTTCATCTGGTTCACACCCCTATAATACACAAATAATCTCATATTACCATAAGACTTATTATCAAACAAGACTGGATAACCCCAATGCGATTTAATCTGATGGATAAATCCCTTATCCATCAACTCTTCAGTTGAGTCTTATGTTCTTACAGCTCTCTCGGTTCTATTCTATAAGGTGGAATAGAAAAAAATCAGCTCTAAGCATGAGCTCAATTTATAAAATCAAAATACCTCTTAGGTGTTATCCCTTTGAAGTCTATGGGAAACATGTCCTAGAACTATTCAACCTCTGGCGGAGAGGCATCATTCTTTACACCCTCATCATATAGAAAAATAATTTCATCCTAGATAGTGAGATCCCATAGTTTCTTATAAATTGGACCTGTATGGGCTTACTGAATATCCCACTCCCCAAAATGAGCATAAATTTTACCCCTAGGAGACGTAAAGGTCACTATCCTATGGTAAAAATCTATGTGGGTTTGGTATGATACTAACTAGTCCACACCCAAAATCAAGTCAATGCTCAACATGTCATGTATGAAATGTTCCCAAAGAAGACGATACTCCACATCCATGAGAGAACAACCCTTACATAAATATATTTTCCTAAAATCTATTCCTAATGATGTGTTGACCATCATAAACCCACTTATAAACTCCACCACAAGACTCAAACTATTCAAAAGTTGTGCATATATAAAATAATTAGAGGCTCCTATATCACATAAGGTACCAAAAATCATTGAATCTACAAGAAAGATACCACTTATTAATGATGTTACAACATCTCTATCTATAAGTGTAGGTTGAACTCCATGTAATTGTCTTATCCCTCTTCTTTATGTCCTAGTTTGAGTACCCTGATCCAAAATAGTCTACTTACATGGGTTCTCTTTCCCTAAACTACCACATCCACTACCTTGACTTTCATAGCTAGAATAATTCCAACTACTAGACTAATAGGGGGTGGAAGACCCCCTTCTACTACTATGGATCTGCCTTGTTCCTCTATCACTACCCATCATTAGGGGGTTCCTATAATAATACCTCTATAAGTGACCCATTATGCCACAAGCTTAGAACTGCCTTGGTGGTTGGGGGAACTAAATACAAATGTGACCTGACCTTCCACACCGGTGGAAATAAATTTAGTTAATGATTTGAGTAACTGATCATTATTTTTGGCCACTCTATTTTCCATATCTATGATTGACGTTCTCAAAGAGATGCTTCCTACTCTCAAAATATGTACAACCATGTCATTCACCATAAACAACATGTATTCCACTAAAATAATCATTTAGGATACCCTTAGAAAATTGAGACAAATTCAAAACCCCAAAAATATATTCAGCCTAAATATGTTAACATGGGACTTAATCTCACATTTATGTCCATATAGGAAAGGTTTTCCCATAGTTTCCTCGTATCCATCCAAAGATGGAAAAAAGCATTGGAAATTAGTAAAGTGACCAGAATAGTCCATTAGGTACATAGTCCCATGGGTCAACCATATATACATAACTACACTCTCATTCCTGAGCATCCCTGGTTAAAAGTTCTCTAAGAACATTTCCTAAAATTCCATCCACACCATGTTCTACCATTGTCTATTCTGAGTCTAAATGTCCCACCAATGTTTCATTTTATATTATAATATATATGTAGAATGTTTTAATATATTATCAGTAGGAGTCTAAAACTGTTTAATTATCACCTAGAAAGAATTAATCTCAACATTAGATACATTAGCTCCACCCTCCCTAGTGAATGTCATAGGGTGCTGCAACTGGAACTCCCGTGTCAATTCAAACATATTTC
Source organism: Viscum album (assembly GCA_963277665.1). Classification (NCBI taxonomy): domain Eukaryota; kingdom Viridiplantae; phylum Streptophyta; class Magnoliopsida; order Santalales; family Viscaceae; genus Viscum; species Viscum album. The sequence continues at coordinate 184,154,571 of OY728143.1, forward strand.
ACACAACCCACCCATGGTATCTCTCCACAAACTATTTAAAGTGAGAAATGTTCTTTAGGAAATTATCTTCGTCTCCCTCACACAAAACAATCAGATCCTCTGCTTCCACTACTGGAGGCACATTTCCAACCACGTCTTCTAGTCATCCTATCAAAAATCTTCATCATGGAGGAATAGATATAAAATTACAAACACACAAATTAGGACACATAACACATTGTTATAACATTTTAACAAGTGTGATTCATGTAAATTTATAACTAGTTATCCCCCATATCACACCATAAGGTGAAAATTGAGACACTGTCACCACCCTCAACCATCCCTCACCTAGGTCATGGATAACATATGGTAAAACACTTTCATTGTAACGCCCCGACCCTAGTTACCCAGATTCAGTGAATTATTACATAATATTGGCATGATCACAAGGAGATCATGTCTTTAAAGACCGATCAATTTAGTAGCCTAGGAAACAAGATTCATACATATGTTCAACTTTACATCTTGAAGAGAAATACAACAAAAATATATTTCATTAGAAGCACCCAAGACTCCTAGATTATGCCTGCATTTAACTCATGACTAACTTCTTCATATCCTGGGAAAAATAAAACATTTAAAGGGGTGTGCTCAAATGATTAGTAAGGGTAAGTAATACAGCGAAAAATGACATAAATATTAATCATGGTAAATAATTGAAAACCACATGCCTTTACCAATAATAAACATGAATAATTTTATGGAAAGATTATGAGTTGAGTAAATAATGCCATAATAAAACATAATCATGGGTATTCTACTAGTCGAATGACCACATGAACCATCAATATTATTTCCATAATGAGGGAATGTATAATGCTGGACATTCTAAAACATTTTGTGAAGGCCTCGGCCAAGACGTCTAAAAATGATTAAGGCCTCGGCCAAAACCATAAATCAAATTGGGAAAGGTCCTCGTCCAATTCCATGTCTAGTTGTCTCATGAGACCTACCGATGCATAGAGGAGCTATATCGGGCTCCACCCGTCACTTACTAAGTCCAATACATTCCCCATATGAAAAGGTTTAAACATATCATAAACATTCGTATTAAAACTAGCATATGAAATGTCAACAATTTAGACATGAATGGTATAAAAATAGCACATCCACAGTCAAACATATCACAAAAACTTCATTATAATTTGAAAGTTTTTTATCATAATAAATCAACTTCAAATAAACTTAAAATCCATCAAAGGATGTTGACATAGATGAAATCAAAACTTTTTTTTATAGAAATATCTCTTTCTATTTTGAAATCATTTAAGAGTCACATAATTATAAAATAAAACATTTAATTTGAAAATATTCTTATAACCTTGTAAGGGAATCTTCGACGAGTTTATAATGGTAGAAAATAGCCGCACCCACCGTATAAGTTAAAAAAACATTCTTATCTTAATTTTGTCGAAAATGTTAAAAAGGACCTTGTTTGGAAAATGATGGAAAGATTACTTTATAAAATTATTATAAAAAGTGATACAAGGGTATAAATGACTTTAACCCATATTTTGTAAAATAGTAAGAATGTTTTGAAATACATTTTTAAGAAACATGGATGTGTATGATAAAGAGGTCCCAGTAGGTAATTACATATAAACAACCTCAGATAATGAAGAGATTGTGAAATAAACCCTTACCTTGTAATTTTCCTTTGTCGATGGTAGGTTAAACTCCTATATAATGGTGAAATAATTGTTATTTAATTATAAAATAATCATATATATTAATATGATATCATATATGATCTTTTAACATCGCTTTGTTAATAAAATCATAGTATTATCGTCGTTTTGGGTGTTAAGTTACTCATTTTATTTTATATAAGACATGTTTGTTATGGATAGGTTGTATCATATTCATATCCAGAATGATATTAAGTCCTTAATTTTATTTTTAATCATCCAATAAAATTTAGTCATGAATGGATACGATGGGGAATGAATCTCATCGCGTTCGTGGAGACGGTAATCCGTACGTACGCACGAGCGACAATATCATTCTTTTGATATTAAAATAATATATAATTGGATGGTATATCATATATACAGAATCATTATCATGTTATATTTATTATTTAAATGAATTATACATCACTATTATACCCATCTAAATAATAGTATTTTGAATAACAATTACACCACAACGTGGAGACGGTAGGCCGTACGTACACAGATATGGTGACATGTCATTCAAGGGATGGATAGAATAATGAATTTGTTTGTTACATAATTATAATAACATAACAGTATATATAAGATACTAGATTTATTATTTTATAATGGAAATAACAAGGAAAGAATAAGTTGAAGAAGAAAGGAACTTTAAAGAGGGTGGTGAAGATGTTACCTCTTCTTCGGGTTCTTCCTTTTGATTTGATCAAAATGGATTCTTAGGTTGGATTTATGATTAAACTAAGGCCTCTAGGATGAATTAAGGGAAGTTGGTAGGATATTTGGGTAGAGTTTGGCCGAGCCAAATGGCTTTGAAGGTGTGAATTAATGAGAATGGGGAGTGCCCTTTTATAAGAGGGGTGAGGGGATCATTAGGAAAAACATAAAGTATTATTTTATAATAAAATCATATTCGGTTTCTAATGGATACAAAGTAGATTATTCAAAGTATAAGGTGGGTATGGGTCAAAATACTTTCAACCAATAGATTTTAGATATGTTTGGATCATTATATTAACCTTATCTTTTAGTTTTAACTCTTAGTTAATTAGTTTGACACTTACCATGTCACTTTGAATTTTTATATTATATAGTTAATAAAATTACTATATATATCCAAGAGACCCACAAGTGGTACATTAATGATACAAAAATAATGATATAAGTCCTTTTTCCGAACCTTATTCTTTTAGGAATAGAATATAAATTAATAATAAAATATTTGTTTTAAAAAAACTCATTTATGTCAATTTTGACACTACTCAATAATTGATTTTTTTAAAGTCTTAACAACTTTATTAATTAAAAAAAATTCATTTAAGAAATCCTAACATGTCATATTATCCAATAAAATTCGTGTATGTCATCAAAACTTTCAAATTATATTTATTTTAACATTTATAATATCAATTATTTGATTCTTTCATTAATAAGGAAAATACTGCATCATTATTGTGTCATATATATTTTTAATTTTTCAATGTATAAATTTTTTAAATAAAATACCATTATGTAGGAAATATTTTTATATTTCTAATTAATATTTATAATCGAAAATATAACACATATTACCCTATGTAAAAATTATTTTTCTAAAAGATATAAGCTTATGTCCTTTTTGTATTTACTTTAACTTAATTAAAATAAAGTGTCCCTATCACCTACAAGTGGCTCCATGGGGTCCCAAAATCGACCCAAAGATTCCCATGGTGGGAAATGTATCCAAAAATAAGGTTAGGACACATTTTAGGGTAATTAATTATTATTATAATATTATTTTGTAACCCTTATTTACCGGATTTACCCTTTAACCATGGTAAATAAAATATTTACTGAAGTAATTATTCAAAATGTCTCAAAAATAAAAGTTACCTATTCACACAATTTGGAAATCCTGATTCCAAATATGGAATCCATTTTTCCAAATTCAAAACACAGAAGTGGCAGAAATTAATTTAAAATTAATTCCCACTGTCAAAACAAAAGGCCTGTTTTTAAGATATAATAACTATAAAAATATTGATACTTGTTTATGTCCGGTTTAATTGTGAAATTATGTACAGTGAAAAAAATTGTATTAAATGGTAAAAAATTATTCTAAATATACTTTAAAACCACTCAAATTAATAATTTATCACTATTAATTATTTTGATTAAAAAAGATATTTTTAATTAAAATTTAGTAATTTTCATTATTCATCAAAATATAAAAGTTATCCGAAAAGTGCCAAAATTTTACCCTAGGCTAAATTTGTTATTCCAAATCCAAAAAAGAAGTCCATTTTGAGAGATAAAATGTATAAAATTTTAAAAAGTAGGTATTAATATTCATAACGGCTACTTTGATTGGTTGTGGTGTGTGTTAGAATCTCGAAGTTGCGTATAACACACGCTACTGTATTATTTAAAGAGAAGCATATCGTGGAAGCTTGGGGTGTTACATTCTCCTCTCCTTCAAATAATTTCATCCTCAAAATTTCTAAAATATTACTGCATAAAAAGGCTCAGGTGGTTCTTTATCATAAGTTCCTCAGGTTCCCACATTGCCTCTTCCATCTTTTGGTTTCTCCATAAGACTTTTACCAAACGAGTCGTCTGGTTTCTCAGCACTTGTTCTCTCGTATCAAGAATCCTGATGGTCTCTTCACAATAAGACATATTGGGTTCTAGTTCTAATTACTCATAGGTGAGTACATGTGTTGGGCCAGACATGTATTTTCTCAACAGTGATATGTGGAACACATCATGAACTTTGGAGAGACTTGGCGGCATCGCCAAATGGTAAGATACAGCCCCAATTTGTTCTAGAATTTCAAAAGGTCCGATGCACCTGGGACTCAATTTACCCTTCTTACCAAAACGTATAACTCTCTTCCATGGAGATACATTCAAGAAAACATGATCTCCCACCTAAAATTCCAAATCCTTCCTTCGGTTATCGGCATAGCTCTTCTGCCTACTTTGAGCTGCTTTAATGTTGTTTTGGATTACCTTCACCTTTTCCATCGTTTCCTCCACCAGTTCTGGGCCTATAAGTTTTCTTTCACCAACATCATCCCAACAGGTTGGTGTGCGACATCTCTTTTGGTATAACGCTTCATATGGTGCCATCCGAATACTTGAATGGAAGCTATTGTTATATGAAAATTATACCAGAGGTAAATATTGATCCCACATACACTGAAATTCAAGTGAGCATGATCTCAGCATGTCTTCTAAGGTTTGAATAGTTCGTTCTGATTATCCATCTGTTTGAGGGTGGTAGGCAGTGCTCAAATGAAGTTCAGTATCCAAGGCCTTCTGAAGACTCTTCCAGAATCTTGAAGTAAAACGGGGATCACGATCAGAAAAAATCAATTGGGGTACTCCATGAAGTCTCACAACTTCATTAATATATATTCTTGCTAGACATTAATGTGGTATATCTTCTTTTATGGCAAGAAAATGTGGTGACTTGGTAAGACGATCAACAATGACCCATATTTCATCGTTCCTTCTAGGAGTCTTTGGTAGTCCCATGACAATGTCCATCATGATATTATCCCATTTCCACTTAGGTATGGGAAGAGGTTTCATGAATCCTCCAGGTTGTTGCATTCCAGCTTTCACTTGTTGACAAACCATACATCATGACACAAAATCAGAAATCTCCCTCTTCATGTTGTCCCTCCAAAAATGTTCCTTCAAATCTCTATACATTTTGGTTCTCCCAGGTTGTATAGAGAAATTGGAACTATGAGCATCGTCTAAAAATTCCCTTTTTAAATTAGGTATATCGGGAACACAAAGTCTCCTCCCAAATTTCAAAATTCCATCTTCATACAAAAAGTCACTCAATCTTCCATCATTCACATCTTTAATCTTCTTTTTAAACTCTTCATCATCGGCCTAAGAACTCTTTATCCTTTCTAGTAAATTTGGTTTGGCAACCATTTGAATTTTTTTTGATTTTTCACCTTCCATGGTGATTTCCATATCCATCTTTACTAGATCCATGAAAATAGGATCCCTTTCCACTCTCATCATGTTCAAAACTCCATGATCTTTTCTACTCAAAGCATCTGTCACCTTATTTGCCTTCCCCAGGTGGTAGTGTATCACGAAATCATAATCCACGAGTAGTTCAAGCCATCTCCTTTGTCTCATGTTGAGTTCTTTCTGTGAGAAAATATACTTCAAACTCTTGTGATCAGTATAAATCTCACATTTTTCACCATAGAGATAATGTCTCCATATCTTCAAAGAAAATATTACATCATCTAACTTGAGATCATGAGTAGGATAGTTTTGGTCATGAATTTTTAGCTGTCATGATTCATAAGAAATAACCCTATCATTCTGTATAAGGATACAACCAAGTCCTTTCTTCAATGCATCACTATAAATGAAGAACCCGTCATTCCCCGATGGTAGAGTCAATATACGAGCATTGACTAATATTCTCTTCATTTCTTCAAAACATTCTTCACACTCTTTTGTCCAAACAAATTTAACCCCTTTACATGTGATCTTTGTTAATGGGTTATCCAATTGAGAAAAATTCTGGATGATACGTCGATAATAACCTGCCAAACCAATAAAACTACGTACCTCAGTTATACTCGTCGGTGCTGGACATTCTTGGATTGCCTTGGTCTTAGAAGGATCAACAAAGGTTCTATCCTTAGAGACAATATGGCCAAGAAAAGAAATCTCCTGAAGCTAGAATTCACACTTGATAAACTTCCCATATAATTCATGTCTTCTTAGAGTCTTCAATATAATTCACAAGTAATTTTCATGATATTTTTAGCTTTTGGAGTATACCAAGATATCATCAATAAATACCACTACCAAGTCATCAAGATATTTCTTGAAAACTCTGTTCATTAGATCCATGAATACAAAGGGTGCATTAGTCATCCCAAAAGGCATTACTATAAACTCATAATGATCGTACCTGGTTCGAAATGTTGTCTTCGAAATGTCTTCCTTCTTCACACACAACTGATGATATTCAGATCAAAGTTCAATATTTGAAAGGTATTGAGCTCCATGCAGTTGGTCAAATAAATCATCAATGCGAGGTAGGGGATACTTGTTCTTTATTGTTATAGCATTGATCTCCCTGTAGTCAATGCACAACCTTATAGATCCATATTTGTTCTTAACAAAAAGGATAGGGGCTCCCCATGGAGAAACACTAGGGAGAATAAATCCCTTATTTCTCAATTCCTCTAGTTGTTTCTTTAGTTCAACTAATTCCACAGTGGCCATTCTATAAGGGGTTTTCGATATGGGCCTTGAACCAGGAATTAAATAAATGGAAAACTCAACTTCTCGTTCTTGAGGATGTCTAGGTATATCTTCTGAAAACACATCTACATATACTTTCACAATAGGTACATCCTCTATTTGAACATTCCTTTACTCACCGAAAATTATTTCATTCTCTTCCTCCCCAATAATTGAATTTAGTTGAGCTACTGGGGGTGGATCTAAATAAGAATTAGGTGGTGACGATTCTGCTCTAAAGATAAGGTGTTCCTTATCATCATCATCAAGAATCATAACCTCCTTCTTCTTACAATAAATCTTCGCATCATGGTCTGAAATCCAATCCATACCGAGGATTATATCACATTCAATCATAGGTATGATGATGATATCAGAAGATAAAGAACATTTATGTGCCTTAATGGGGACAAATTGACAAAACTTTGTAGCAATGATACTTCCCTTAGGGGTTTTGACTAACAACACCCTTGTTAAATCAAATTGGAAATATCTAATTTTCTTAGCAAACTGGGAAGATATGAAACAATGTAATGATCCAGAATCAAATAATGCATTTTCTAAACTTGAGGAAACCATTAAATTACCTGCCACCATGTCTTTCGGAGATTCTACCTCAGCAGTAGTGATAGCATAAGATTGAACTTGATCCCTTGTCCTTTTCTGAGGTAAGTTCCCCTGACACTTTTGACATTCATTTGCATAATTTCCCATCTCCCTGAAATTGTAGCATTGAAAATCGGTAGCATCTTTCTTTCCTTTACAATCACAAGCTAGATGGACTTTCTTTCCACATTTGTAGCATACTCCTTTTCCTTTTAGACATGCACCATGGTGCTTCCTTACACACTTATCACAGGGTGGAAATTCAATTCTACCATTCTTCCCTGTTTCCTTATTTCCTTTCCCAGAGTTTTCAACAGATCTCTTCTTCTCTTACTTTGATTTAAAGTCATAAGACTTAGAGAATTCCTTTTTTGTCTTGATTGCACATGAAAAAATATCTTCGTATGATGAGAAGGATTGTGGTACTAATGCTTGACGTAGAAATGGGTTTAACCCATCAAAGAAACAATCAATATTACATCTTCGGTTACGTATATAATTTGCACAATACCTCGCTAACCTTGTAAAGTTAGCCTCATACTGTGTGACATTCTCATCCTTCTTTTATCTCAGACTCAGAAACTGCCTTTCCATATCTGCTCGATGGTCTCGAGGAAAGTATTTTTCTAAGAACATCTCTTTGAACTCCCTCCATTCCATATTTTATACTTCATCATCTTCCTTTATGTTTTGTATCAATGAACACCATTGATCAGAATCTCCAGTGAGGCGATAGACTACCATGACAACTTTTTCCGTTTCACTACTCCCCAAGGCATGAAATGTTTTCTCTAAGGAATTTATCCATTGCTCAGCTAATGTGGGATTTGTACTCCCATTGAATGTTGATGGTTGTTTCCTCATGAAGTGATCTAACATTTATCCTCCATGCTGCGGATCAGGGTGCTCCATACGGGTAAGGTTATTATTCATAACCTGAGTGAGTTGTCCCAGTATGGTGATTAGCTGATTAGCACCAATTGCATCACATGCTCCACTATAATTATCTTGAGTAGAAGAGAAATCCCTACATGGAGTGCGTTCATTGATACGATTTCCATTCCTTCCACTAGGCACCATTTCTAAACAATGGAATAAACTAGATTAGTTTATGAATTGAAATATATAATTCCAACCTTCTAAAATACTTAACATAAGTACATCAGTTTATGGATATAATCCATAATCATAATTTTTTTTCTTTGAGTAAGTATATACTCATAAACCCTTCATAATGGTTTGTAAATAAAATGAGAATAATCCTAAGCATATCCCCCAGGAGTGTCGTAAACAAGAGTGCAGCAAGGCCCGTTGTCGTGCCCCAGTTCCCGTTCGAATCTAGCTCAAAGCGGTGTTTTCAGGTTTTACCCCTAGGTACATCTGTGCTAGAGCCGCCTCTAATTGCTCGTATCCAGACTGGGATGTATTGCTCCAAAAACTCAAAAAATATCTACAATACCAAAATTCTAGGAAGTTCTTCTATACTAATCCTCAAAGTCTATCTTAGGGAAATGTGCTCTAATCAGAGTTTATCTAAATCTAGCTTCCAAGGTTTGTACTAAACTTCCTCTGATACCAACTGTAACGCCCCAGACCTAGTTACCCAGATTCGTTGCATTATTACATAACATTGGTATGATCACAAGGAGATCATGTCTCGAAAGACTGATCAATTTAGTAGCCTTGGAAACAAGATTCATACATATGTTCAACTTTACAGCTTGAAGAGAAATACAACAAAAAAATATTTCATTAGAAGCATCCAAGACTCCTAGATTATGCATGCAGGTCACTCATAACTAACTTCTTCATATCCTAGGAAAAATAAAACATTGAAAGGTGTGCGCTCAAATTCTCAGTAAGGGTAAGTAATACAGTGGAAAATGACATAAATATTAAGCATGGTAAATAATTGAAAACCACAAGATTTTACCAATAATAAACATGAATACTTTTATGGAAAGATTATGAGATGAGTAAATAATTCCATAATAAAACATAATCATGGGTATTATACTAGTTGAATGACCACATGGACCATCAATATTATTTCCACAATAAGGTAATGTATAATTCCGGACATTCTGAAACACTTTGTCAAGGCCTCAGCCAAGACGTCTAAAAATGATTAAGGCCTCGGCCAAAACCATAAATAAAATTGGGAAAGGGCCTCTGCCAATTCCATTTCTAGTTGTCTCATTAGACCTACTGATGCATCAAGGAGCTATAGCGGCCTCCACCTGTCACTTACTAAGTCCAATACATTCCTCATATGAAAAGGTTTAAACATATCATAAACATTCTTATTAAAACTAGCATACGAAATGTCAATACTTTAGCCATGAATGGTATAAAAATAGAACATCCATAGTCAAACATATCACATTAACTTCAATACAATATGGAAGTTTTGTATCATAATAAACCAACTTCAAATAAACATAAAATCCATCAAAGTATGTTGACATAGATGAAATAAAAACCTTTTTTAGGGAAATATATATTTCTATTTTGAAATAATTTAAGAGTCACATAATTATAAAATATTACTTTGAAAATATTCTTATAAGCTTGTAAGGGAAGCTTCGATGAGTTTATAATGGTAGAAAATATCCTCACCCACCGTATAAGTTAAAAAAACATTCTTACCTTAATTTTGTTGAAAAGGTTAAAAAGGACCTTGTTTGGAAAATGACAGAAAGATTCCTTTATAAAATTCTAATAAAAAGTCAAACAAGGGTATAAATGACTTTAACCCATATTATGTAAAATAGTAAGAATGTTTTGAAATACATTTTTAAGAAACATGGATGTGGATGATAAAGAGGTCCCAGTAGATAATTAGGTATAAACAACCTCAGATAATGAAGAGATTATGAAATAAACCCTTACCTTTTACTTTTACTTGGTTGATGGTAGGTTAACCTCCTATATAATGGTAAAATAATTGTTATTTAATTATACCATAATCATATATATTAATATGATATCATATATGATCTTTTAACATCGCTTTGTTAATAAAATCTTAGTATTATCGTCGTTTTGGGTGTTAACTTACTCATTTTATTTTATATAAGATGTGTTTTTTATGTATAGGTTATATCATACTCATATACAGAATGATATTAAGTCCATAAATATTATTTTTAATCGTCAATTAAAATCTATTCATGAATGGATACGATGGAGAATGAATCTCATCACGTTCGTGGAGATGGTAATCCGTACGTATGCACACACGACAATATCATTCTTTTGATATTAAAATAATATATAATTGGATGGTATATCATATATAAAAAATCATTATCATGTTATATTTATTATTTATATGAATTATACATCATTATTATACCCATCTAAATAATAGTATATTGAATAACAATTACACCACAACGTGGAGACGGTAGGCCGTACGTACGCACATACGGAGACATGTCATTCAAGGTATGGATAGAATAATGAATTTTTTTGTTCCATAATTATAATAACATCATAGTATATATAATATACTGGAGTTATTATTTTAGAATGGAAATAACAAGGAAATAAGAAGTTGAAGAAGAAAGGAACTTTAAAGAGGGTGGTGAAGACGTTACCTCTTCTTCGGGTTCTTCCTTTTGATTTGATCAAAAGGGCTTCTTAGGTTGGCTTTCTGATAAAAATAAGGCCTCTAGGATAAATTTAGGTAAGTTGGGAGGATATTTGGGCAGAGTTTGGCCGATCCAAATGGCTTTGAAGGTGTGAATTAATGAGAAGGCGGAGTTCCCTTTTATAAGAGGGGTGAGGGGCTCTTTAGGAAAAACTTAAATTATTATTTTATAATAAAATCATATTCGGTTTATAATAGATACAAAGTGGATTATTCAAAGTCTAAGGTGGGTATGGGTCGAAATAATTTCAACAAATATATTTTAGACAGGTTTGGGTCATTATATTAACCGTATCTTTTAGTTTTAACTCTTAGTTAATTAGTTTGACACTTACCATGTCACTTTGTATTTTTATATTATATAGTTAATAAAATTACTATATAAATCCAATTGTCCGCAAAGTGGTCCATTAATGATACACCAATAATGATATAAGTCATTTGGCTGAACCTTATATTTTTAGGAATAGAATATAAATTAATAATATAATAATTGTTAAAAAAAACTCATTTATGTCAATTTTGACACTACTCAATAATTGATTTTTGTTAAAGTCTTAAAAACATAATTAATTCAAAAAAAATAATTTAAGAAATCATAAAATGTCATATTAAACAATTAAATTCGTTTATGTCATCAAAAATTTTAAATTATATTTATTTTAACATTTATAATATCAATTATTTGATTCTTTCATTAATAAGGAAAATTCTGCATCATTATTGCGTCATATATATTTTTACTTTTTCAATGTATAAAAATTATAAATAAAATACCATTATGTAGGAAATATTTTTAGATTTCTAATTAATATTTATAATCGAAAATATAACAGATATAACCCTATGTAAATTTTTTTTACTAAAATATATAAGCTTATATCATTTTTGTATTTACTTTAACTTAATTAAAATAAAGTGTCCCTATCACCTACAAGTGGATCCATGGGGTCCCAAAATCGACCCAAAGATTCCCATGGTCGGACATGTATCCACCAATAAGGTTAGGACATGTTTTAGGGTAATTTATTATTATTATAATATTATTTTTAACCCATATTTACCGGATTTACCCTTTAACCATGGTAAATAAAATATTTACCGAAGTAATTATTCAAAATGTCTAAAAATAAAAGTTACCTATTTAAAAAATTTGGACATCATGATTCAAAATATGGAAACCTTTTTTCCAAATTCAAAAAATATAATTAGCTGAAATTTATTTTAAATTAATTCCCTCTATAAAAACAAAAAACGTGTTTTTAAGATATAATAACTATAAAAATATTGATACTTGTTTATGTCTGTTTTAATTGTAAAATTATGTCCAATGAACAAAATTTTATTAAATGGTAAAAATATATTCTAAATATAATTTAAAACCACTCAAATTCATAATTTATCACTATTAATTATTTTTGATTAAAATGGTTGTTTTTAATTAAAATTTAGTAATTTTCATTATTCATCAAAATATAAAAGTTATCCGAAAAGTACCAAAATTTCACCCTAGGATAAATTCAATATTCTGAATCCAAAAATGAAGTCCATTTTGAGAGATAAAATTTATAAAATTTCAAAAATTAGGTATTACTATTCATAACGGCTACTTTGATTGGTTGTGGTGTGTTTTAGAATCTCAAAGTTGCGTACAACACATGCTACTGTATTATTCAAAGAGAAGCGTATCATGGAACCTTGGGGTGTTACATTCATATCTCAAGTTTCCCATTATACTTTCATTTTATTCAATTTTCATGTTATCACATTTAACATAAATTTACTCATTTAAATATATAATTTGAAACTCTTTTCATTAAAATTATAGAAAGATAGAAAAACAATTAATTTTACAACTCACCCAAAAAAATGTTTTTTTGTGCATGCCAAAATGATTCATGTGTCAATAAATGTTGTGTGCCAAGAATGATTAATGTTTACAAATATTTCATTCAATACCATACTATGATAAGAAAATTTCTATAAAAATAATAACTTCACATAATAAGTGAATCACTTGTGGTGAAATAAAATTCAACATTAACGTCAAACATCAAGAAAATCAATACCACCCCGAGTACTTGGTGTTTCCCTCATACATGGGTTAACTACACCCATGTAGGAGCTAATAAAAAAGGCTAAAATAATTATATTATCCTTTCTCAAATATTTAATTAGTATGAAAAAAAGAAACTAAAACCTCTCTGATACCACTTTGTAACATCCCGACTGGAGTTCCACATACCGGTGCCTTGGGCCAGTTGGCTATAGGACCTCAGGCACACCACCCTATATGCTAGAGGCTTTGGACTAGTAGTAAGGGTCTAATGCATAACATGGGGATATTATACCCTCTTTATTAGAGAAGTAAAATAGTTGAAATAAATAAACAATAACCAAATTATAATGAATGAAAACCATAATAATTTATATAACCAATAAAGACGAACATCATAATATAATCCCAAAAAATGTATAAATGGTCATAATTAAAATAGTAGACATGTCATGAAATATAAGTGTTAAGTGTAAAAAACCAAACAAAATTAAAGACACATTGAATACTCCCAAATAGGATCCTAACATCATGTCTAGTTACCTCATACATGCTCCATCCCAACTAGACCATCTAATATAATGTTCTTTACCTTATCTTGTCTTGGAAACTTGATGTCTATTAAGGTACCAATCAGGAATCCCACATAGGGTGTGAGTAAAAATCAGTATTACACCACTAATAAATTCTAAAATAATATATAGTCTATAATAGTGTATATAGTTTTAATAATAATAATGCATAATATATAATGTAAACAGTTTTCACATTAAATTATTCTTTAATTAACCACATAAAACCTTAGGTTCATGATGATACCTGAACTATTAATACCCTTTTTTCCCATTATGGAGTCTGAACCATCCCTAAAGGGATATTACATTTCATTACATCATGAGTGTACACTATTTATTTAATCTAATGGGAACCTAGAGTTGCAATCTAGCACCGTGTGGTTATTTGGAGCAGTAATCCTTATCCAACAACTTAGGGATCAGAAGTAATACATAAATATATTGGGGGACTAGAGTAGTATTCTTGAACCTTGTGGGTATTTAGTTCCAAAATACCTATCCCACAACCTAGTTACAAATATCACACCTAATGGTTCCATAATTCTAGCCATTCACCATTCATTACCACAATCTATTATTTTATACATTTGATGATCACACTTATTAATTAATAATAATTTATAATTCATCATTTTAATCATACCCAGACACTTCATGGGTCACTATAAATTTCATAATCCCATTATTCATCAATCTCATAATCATATGTTAGAAATATTTCATACACACATGGGAAGTCAATTAATTAACTCAATTTAGAATGCAATTTCCAAATATAGAGATTAAAATTTCACAATTACATGCACACAATTATAATAAAAACTATTGGGAAAGAAAATTTGACCACCTATCTCAAGGTCATTGATTTACATTAGTTACACCAAAATCTCCAATTTCAAGTAGAATGATCAGGCTTAAAATGAAATGAAAGATCTTGGACTGATACCTGAGATCAAGATCTAAAGGAATGGAATACATTAAAACCAAGATCTAAACCATTTCCAAAAGAAGAAAAACCATTCCTCTTAATATAGTAAGATAAGTGAAGGAGTAAATAAATGAAACGGGGAAGAAACCAAATATCATAGAGGAGATTATCATATAATAAGATATTAGATTTGTTAAGAAAGGGTTCCAAGGAGTGTTGGAATCCTCTCAAGAGATTCAAAAATTGATGGAAATATGGTTAGCCTAATTGGGGATGAATAGTGGTTAAAATAAGTGGGATCAGGATTTTTTTAATATTTTCTTGGTAATTAAATCCTGCACATAGGGTTTCCTAGGAAAAGTGAATGATTATCCAAATAGTGCACATTAACCCTACAAATCACTTTAAGGGTAGCAAAAGATCTCCTTTATGGTGAACAATTTGAAAAACAATGTGCCTACCATGAAAATACACTATGTTAGAGGGTAAATTGTTTGGGAGGGAGGCTGAATGGTTTGGAAAAATCATGCACCAAACTCATGTAACCTCTTGACTCACCAAAACAGGGTGCACAGTTTCCTGGGACAAGCCACAAAAGTTTCCCTAACAATGCACCAACCGTCCACAACCTAATGGGATTCCAAACTTCTCCAATTTCACCCAAAATAACTCCAAACAAAAACCAACAAATATATACTCAAAAAGTGTAAAAGAGTACCTAGAAACATGTATGAGTAATCTTCATAACGATCAAGATCTTACATAGAAACAAGGGATTATTTATTAATTTTTTTTGGAATTAATTAATGAATACCAATGGATAGATTTAGTTAAATTACATTGTATAAAATTGAATAAAAACAACTTCTTCAATAACATGACCACATAATCTATAATGATGTTTTCAATCATTATATTCTAGATAATGAATTGTTAAATTCATATAATCTTTTTAAAAATTCATATATTTTAAATTTATATTATAATTTAATATTTAAAGAATCACTATATCATGGGATAAAAATCTAGGGACATAGAACAAAACAAATCCACTGCTATAGTGACATAAATTTTTTTAGTGTCCCTATCCATATTGGACTTTGTCTGTTTCTCTGATGATGGATGAAATAAATAACTGATTGTATGGTTCTACCCTGTCATGACCCGTCCTTGGGGCCCGTGCCGTGACTACCCGAATCCCACCTTCCACAGGCTAGAGGCTGGCGACTAGCACCAAAGGCGAATCTCCGATAAAAAGGGAAGGCATTGCCTTTAAACCTGTAACACACATAGTCTAAACACAAGCAGCAGAAGCAACAAGTACTAATATAGAAATTAAAGGTGTGTTGAAAGTAAGTGGGCCAACATACTATCCCAACTTAACAACAAGTACAAGTACACGTAAAAAGGGAAAACAACTCCTGGATTGTCCACTGGGGAATCCTACCTGAAGGGTTGGTATAGAAATCAAACAACTTGTCCCTATGGTACGTCATGTATAGTCTAGCTCCAAGAAGCCTCTTGTCCATCACCCTCAGTCTCGATCACTGTTGACCGTCGTCTGCACAGAACACAACAAGGTGCGGGCGAAGCCCGTGTAGGGGTGAGTATAACAATACTCAGTAAGGGACCCTGAGACCCCCAAAGGTCTCCCAGAATCCACTAAGGATAAAACATAGTAGACAGATACAATCATGAAGAATCAATAAACCCTACATAGGTATATTCCCATACATATACCTAAGTTACCAATCACAGTCCGGATCCAACTCTCGAGCTCAAGCACAACGCAATCCACAAATTAAGTAAAGTCAATCACCTCGATGATAATGACTGAAATACAAGACTCATCTCACACAGGTATACAACTCATGTATATGGGTAGAGATGATTAATAGTAGCCACTTAATCATCTCCTCTGTAGAACCCACATAGGATCCTGGAATTGTATCAGCGCTGTCAAACCCACAGAGGATCCTGGTACAGAAGTCATCATTGTCGAACCCATGGAGGATCCCAATACAGAAGTCATCACTATCGAATCCATGGAGGATTCTAGTACAGTATCGTTGTTTTTGAACCCACAAGGGATCCTGGTACAATAGTAGGTCCACATAGGATCCTATCATCTCAGTCGCGGCCAGCCATATGGTTCCCGCACACAACACACTCGATTCCGGAAGGTTCCGCTCCTCAATCAAAGTTTCGATATATCAACTACCACAAAATATTGATTTTATGTATCTCGTAGTTCCGTCTCATCATAAGTAACCCAACGCGATAGACAGCGCGTCATTCGGACACCCGGTCTGTGAGTTATTGGCATTTCTGTTAAAGGGCCCGATTGGTTTTTAGGTTCAAACCAACCCGGACATACCCAAAATGCATCCAAACCACAAGTGAGGTATGAAAAAGGAACCATATTTCTCTAATCTTTTTGTCTCCATAGAGGGTTCGTTGATCAGACACCCGAAGCCCATGATACGGGCAGAAAGGTGAAAACTGGCCATAGTGTGTCCGAGTCCGGTATGACCCAGTCGGAGTGACCCGGCCCGACCCAGTCCGGACCGAGGTCCGAGAGTCCAACTCGGTTCCAGTAAGTGGCCCGACCTGACGGGGCGGCCTAGCCCGAGGTGGCCCGGTCGTGGGTGGATCGGCTGAGGGCGGCCCGACCGGCTGGCGAGCCCGCGTGACCGGCACATGGCCAGCGTGGCTGGCGGCTGGCCCACGTGGCTGGCTAGCCACGCATGGGGGGAGTGGGGGGGGGGGGGGAGGGTTAAACCCCCCTTCCTTCCAAAACGGCCGGCATAGGGCAGGCTGGCATGGTAACCTCGGGACCCGAAGGGTCGCTCTTGTAGCAAGTTCCGGCATCCGGCTCAGCCGGCCGCCTCCCCTGTCTGCCACGACCTATGGCCGCGGTCCTTCTCCGGTCCGGCGTGATAGCGCCGCACCCAGATTCTTCATTGTGGCCCACCCTGGCCACGACCGTTCCTCTCAGCGCGGTGCAATGACACCACGCCCCTCCAGCACTGCCGCGGCCCGCCTAGCCACGGCTCGGTTCTCAGTGCGGCATGGCAGTGTCGCGCCCTTGTGGCGACCCGGCAGCCTTGAACCGCCAGCTTTTTTTGTGGCCCGCTCGTTGTCGGTTGCCGCATGTACCGCCTTCATCATCACCAAAAAAGAACCAACAATAGGGGTGGGTCGGTCATGTTCGTGCGGACCGAGCCCTCCTTGTTTTGTTGATAACAATCTGCATCAAATAATCTGAGGTTTGAATGACGAAGAACAAGAAAAGAATTCAACTCAAACCCCTACCTCGTTTGGATGAACGTTGTCCAAGGCACGAGAAAAGAATTCGAAAATGTCATCATACGTTGCGCCCGTCACACGCCGCCGATCCCGGGCTCGATCTTCATCCTCATTCTTCGTTGGAGATGGTGCGTTCTTTCTTGGAGAGTAGTTCTCCATGCACTACCTTTCTCTTTCGCCAACTCAAATCCTCCAAAAAAGAAAAAGTCGCCAAATTGTTGTGTCTCCACAATTTAATCATTGGATTGGCTTAATTAATTTACAGAATTAATTAATGGGAGGTGGCACCATTAAAGTGGAGAAGGAAGGTGAAGAGGCTCCCCATTATGGGGAAGTTCAAGAGTTTCCTCCCTTTATGGGGGAGTTCAAGGGGTTTAAAGGGGGGTTAGAAGAGATAAAGGGCTCGAGTGGGCCCCACATAATAACATCCTCCCAAGGGAGGTTAGGGTGTGGTGGGCCCCACCTCTAACCTCCACTTGGAGATTTTAACCACCCAATAAATAATAATAATAATGTAACACCTTTATTTTTATTTGACTTAAATAAAAACCCCATAAACTAACTTCCATTCTCGTTAAAACGCAACTGTGGTGGGGGTCTCATTAAGTAATCAATGACACTGCGAGTTCAACGGTGCCCTCAGATTTCGATTCTAAGCACCAGTTCAAAATATATAAAATCCCACTCATACTTTTACTGAACATACCCGAACAAAACTTCAGAAATTGATTTTGGGCACACCGGGCCTCATAATCAAGCTCCGTCAAGAATTTTGCACTCATAATATGCCCATGTATTTTTTTAAAAAAAATTCACAGAATATTTTTGTTTTTACATTATCCCCACCTCAGGGATTTACGTCCTCATAAGCTACAACTGACACTAAGGAAACAAATGGGGGTACTGAGCATGCATCTGAGCCTCCCACTCCCATGTGCTCTCCTGGAGGTTCCTGTGCTGCCAGTGAATGTGCACCAGAGGTATCGACCATCCATGCAGGACCCTCTCCTATCGGTCCTCAATCTCTGCTGGAACCTCCATGAATGTCATTCCATCATCGATGTCCAACTCCCCATGGTCAATGATGTGGGATGAGTCGTGCACGTATCTCCTTAGCTGAGATACGTGGAAGAGGTCGTGCACCTGGTGCAACTGAGATGGAAGAGCCAGGCAGTAATCCACCTCGCCTACTCTACTGAGGACCTGGAACGGTCCGATGAATCACAAAGATAACTTGCTAACTCAGCCAAATCTCCATAGACTTTATCGAGGTGAGAACCGTAGAAATAAGTGGTTGCCATCCTCGAACTCTAGTAGTCTCCGTCTCCTATCAACATAGGACTTCTACCTACTCTGTGCAGTCTTCATCCACTCCTGGATGATTTGCACCTTCTCCATCATAGCCTGCACCATCTATGGTCCCACAAGTGATGACTCCCCTGGGTCAGTCCAGCATAGAGGCAATCTGCAAGGTTGGTTGTACTGTGCCTCAAAAGGTTCCATCCTGATGGTGGAGTGGTAGCTGTTGTTGTACGCAAACTCTACCAAGGGTAAGTAGTCCTCCCAGCTGCGACCAAAGTCGAGGAAGCATGCACATAACATGTCCTCAAGAGTCTGAATAGTCCTCTCATTCTGACCATCCGTCTGAGGATGGAAGGCAGTGGTCAAGCGAAGCTGCGCCACAAAAGCCTCCTCCAACCCCTTCCATAGACGGGAAGTGAAACTAGAATCTCGGTCGGAGACAATCTTCGATGGAACACCATGAAGCCGCACGATATTGCGTACATAGAGGCGTCCCAAGATTTATACTGAACCCCACTCTCTGATCGGTAGGAAGTGGGCCGACTTGGTGAGTCGGTCGACAATCACCCAGATAGAGTCGTGTCCTCTGGATGTACGTGGAAGTCCCATCACGAAATCCATGGATATCCCATCCCACTTCTACTTTGGGACCTCTAAGTGCTGAACCAAGCCTGCTGGAACCTGGTGCTCCGCCTTCATTTACTGACAAGTAAGGCATCGTTAGAAAAACTATGCTACTACCTTCTTTATACCTGGCCACCGGTGCTGTCATCGGAGGTCCTGATACATCTTCGCCACTTCTGGATGTACCTCTAGAGGGGAAATGTGGAAATCCCTCAACACTTCCTCCTAAAGTGCTACTGGTACCATAGTACGTCCTCTGAAAACTATGTCGTGCTTCCCACCTACAGAAAATCCATCAGGTGTCTGCCCTGTGTATATATGAGCACTTCATGTCTCATAGTCAATGTCCCCACGCTGTGCCTCCTTGGCTTGATGAAGAAGTGGAGGATTGATTGTGGGAGAATGTAGAAAGGCAGCTCCATCTCTATCCACAATGGATAACTGCAACGCGTCCAGCTACTCCGTTGCCTCTCCTAGTAGCTGAATGCCTGATCTCCTACTGAGAGCATCTGATACAACGTTCCCCTTACCAGGAGTATAGACTATCTCGAAGTCCGTGTCCTGGAGGAACTCAAGCCAACACTGTTGTCTCATGTTTAGGTCTTTCTGCGAGAAGATGTACCTGAGACTCTGGTGGTCAGAGTAGATTGTAAAATGCTCGCCCATCAGATAGTGCCACCACATCTTCAAGGAGAAGACCACTACTACTAACTCCATGTCATGGGTAGAGTAGTTCTGATCGTGTTGTCTCAGCTATCGAGAACCATACACGATCATAGCTCACTCATGCATTAGAACACACCCGAGTCCGGTCCCTGATGCATCACAGTAAACTATGTACCGTACGCCCTCCTCTGGAAGTCTCAAGATGGGGGAACTAGTCAACCTCTGCCTCAGCTCTTGAAAGCTCTTCTTCCATATCTATGACCACATGAAGGGTTATCCCTTCTTCGTCAATGCTGATAGAGGTGATGAAACTCTGGAGAAGTCTGGCACAAACCTACGGTAGTATCCTGCCAAGGCCAGAAAACTCCGTACCTCCGTCACACTCCTGGGTGGATCCCAAGAAAGTACTTCGTCGATCTTCGCTGGATTCACTGCAACTCTAGCCTCTGAGATGACATGTCCCAGAAAGTGTACCTCTCAGATCTAGAACTGGCACTTCGAGATCTTACTAAAAAGATAGTGCTCTCGGAGTGTGTCCAGTACTACCCACCAATGGTAGGCCTGCTTCTCCTCGATAGCTGAGTAGATCAGAATGTCATTGATGAAGACTACCACAAAGCGATCAAGCTATGGATGAATGATCCTGTTCATGAGTCCCATGAACACCACTGGTGTGTTGGTTATGCCTAATGTCATAACCAAGAATTCATAGTGGTCATACCGGCATCTTACAGCCGTCTTCTGCACATCCTCATCCCGTACTATGAGCTGGTGATAACCCGATCGAAGATCTATCTTCGAGAACCAACATGCTCCCTTCAGCTGATCAAAGAGGTCTTCAATCCTCCAGAGTGGGTACTAGTTCTTCACGGTCACCTGCTCCAGGCGCAGATAATCAACACACATTCACAAGCTCTCATCTGCCTTCTTGGTGAACAAAATTGGGGATGCCCAGGTTGAAATACTGTGTCAGATAAATCCCTTCCCTTATAAGTCCTCTAGCTGTACCTGCAGCTCACGAAGCTCGGCGGGAGCCATCCGATATGTTGGGGTAGATATTGGTGCAATCCCTGGGTATAAGTCAATGTAGAAGTCCACCTCTCTGCCAGGAGATAGTCCTGGAACATCGTCAGGGAAAACATCCGCGTACTGATCCACCACAACATGAAAACTCGGACTCCGCACATCAACGAGTCTGAATATGATACTAGACAACTAATGTGTGATCTACTGACCCATCCTCTGTGTAAGTCTATCCTACACTGAAAAGTCTCCCTTATCACCAGTGAAGGTAAACCTCATCCCATCCTCACGGACACACCGCACATTCTGCATAATACAGTAAATCTGAGCATGAACTCTGGATAACCATTCCATACCCAAGATGACGTCGTAAGGCCTCGACACTGCTACGAGGTGATCCTAGCCGAAGATCTCTCCTCATAGAGTAAGCTCACATTTCCGGATCCAATGCATAATCATCGAGTATGCTCCCGTAGAAGTCGCTAGCTGTAAGGATCGAGCCAACGGATCCGTCGGAATATCTGAGCTCCGAACGAGGGAAACGACAATAAAATAATGACTCGCACCTGTGTCTATAAGTACTGCAGAAATGGTGGAGTAGACACAGATAGTACCTAGAATCATCTGAGGTGCTCTATGGTTATAGGCCCCAACTGCCTAGAGCTGAGCCTGCCCCTGTCTTCCAGTTCCCTATGGTCAGGGTGGACCTCTTAGTTGTGGGGGTGGTAGGGTCTCGAAACGTCATCCACTACCTGTTGCTCGGCCAGCTCGTCTACCACGTCCACCTTCTCTCGACAGACCACCACGGTTGAACATATTCTTATACCTTGGAGGTCCCTCTACTGTCTTCTATTCATCTTCATGGAGGTTCGGGCAGTCACGTGCCTTGTGACCCTGCCTGCCGCATGCATAGCACTGCCTTCTTCTCGTATGGATGGCTCTATCTCGTGTGCCCTGCACAACCGAACCTGTATCCTGGGGTCGCCCACCTGATGTCCTGGTCCCTTGGTCCTCTGTGACATCTGTCTACTGCTGGCTGCAGAGGACTCCGCTACGTGTTTCCCTGTGGTGGGTCTCACTACAGGTGACTGTTCAACAAGAAAACACTCCACTAGAAGGTCTTACTCCAACACCCCCTCCTGCATCCAGATTTCTGAGGGTGATCATCGAAGCCCTGATCTCATGTCTGAGTCCCTTATCAATGGTCCGGGACCTGATGAATGGGTCCCATACCATATCCGTGGAGTAGCATGAGAGGTCAGTAAACCTCGCTGAGTACTGAGCTACCATCATGCTACCCTACTGTAGATGCAGTAACTCCTATATACGCACCACCTGAAGGGTGGGTGGAACAAACTCTAACTGGAAGAGACTCCCTAAGTCTGCCTAGAGTAATGCTGCCTCATCATGAACCTAGAGGATCAGACTTCACCATGTGTCTGCTGCTGCATGTAGGAGACTCGCGACAAGGATCACCATGAGGTTGGCTGGTGTCCCTACCAATCTGAAAACTCTCACAACAACCTCCAGTCAATCCTCAACTGCCTGTGGGTCCATCTCTCCCCTGAACCTGGGCGGCCTAGGGTGCTGGAACTCATGCAACACACTTAGATGGAATGCACTCTCTGTTGCTGGAGCTGGGGGTATCGGTGAACTAGTCAGTAGTGGTACCGCTGGTACCTTCGTTATGATGGGGCCCTGCACTGAGGCCTCATCGCTCAGTGGCATACCATCTCGTACAAAACTCAGAACCCTAGCTGGCTGCCAACGTGGGGCCATCCTGAAAAGAAACAGGTGCACCATGGTCAAAACAATATAACTGCTGAGCTGACAAAAAGTAATCATGAAGAAAAGTTTTCAATAGAAACACACATGCAATCAGTTTTTTGTGCACTGAGTCGGAAATCAGAAGTCAGAGTCCTAGTGTATGGATACGTCAGTCGCCGCACCAACACCGGTTTCCCAAAACTAATAACCATAACCAAAACACTTAACAATATTTCTTTTAAAAGAATCAGAGTCCAAGTTCTGCAGTAGAACCGACGCCTCTAATACCAATTTTTAACAACCCGTCCTTAGGGACTGTGTCGTGACTCCCCCAAGCCCACCTTTCATAGGACATGGGATGGCGACTAGCACCAAAGGCGAATCCCCAATAAAAAGGGAAGGCATTGCCTTTAAACCTGTAACAAACATAGTCTAAACACAAGCATAAGAAGTAATAAGTTCTAATATAGAAACTAAAGGTGTGCTAAAAGTAAGTGGGCCCGCATACAAACCCAACTGAACAACAAGTACAAGTACAAGTAAAAAGGGAAAATAGCTCCCAGATCATATACCGGGGAATCCTACCTAAAGGGTAGGTACAGAACTCGAAAAACTCGTCCATATGGTACATCCCATCTTGTATAGATCTGAGCATCCTCCCGTCCATCACCCTCAGTCTCAATCACTACTGACCGTTGTCTACACAGAACACAACAAGGTACGGGCGAAGCCCGTGTAGGGGTGAGTATAACAATACTCAGTAGGGGACCCCGAGACCCCTGAAGGTCTCCCAGAATCCACTAAGGATAAACCAAAGTGGAAATATTAAATCAAAAAGTATCAAACAACCCTACTTAGGTATATTCCCATACATATAACTAAGTTACCAATCAAAGTCTGGCTCCAACTCTCGAGCTCAAGCACAACCCAATCCACAAAGGAAGTAAAGTCAATCACCTCGATGATAAAAACTGAAAGAAAAGACTCATCTCACAATGGTATAAAACTCATGTAGAGGGGTAGAAATGAATAATAGTATCCACTGAATCATCTCTTCTGTCGAACCCACGTAGGATCCTGGAACAGTATCAGCACTATCGAACCCACGAAGGATCCGGGTACAAAAGTCATCGCTGTCGAACCCACGGAGGATCCCGGTATAGAAGTCATCGGTTTCGAACCCACAGAGGATCCTGGTACAGTATCATTGCTATCAAACCCTCGGAGGATCTTGGTACAGAAGTCATCGCTGTCGAACCCACAGAGGATTCTGGTACAGTAGTAGGTCCACGTAGGATCCTATCATCTTAGTCGCAGCCATCCATAGGGTTCCCGCACACAACACGCTCGATTCTGAGAGGGTCCTCTCCTTGAGCCAAGTTTTGATACATCAACCACCACTAAGTCTTGAGTTTATGTATCCCTTAGTTCTATCTCATCATAAGGAACCCAACACGACAGACGACGTGTCAATCAGACGCCCGGTCTGTGAGTTATTGGCATTTCCGTTCCAAGGGCCTGGTTGGTTTTTAGGATAAAACCAACCCAGCCATACCCCAACTGCGTCCAAACCTCAAGTGGGGTATTCCAAATGAACTGTATTTCTCTAAGATTTCCTTCATCGTAGATGGTTCATCGATCAGACACTCGAAGCCCAAGATACGGGCGGAAAGGTGGAAACTGGCCATAGCTGGTCCGGGTCCGGTCCGACCCAGTCGGAGAAACCTGGCCCGACCCAGTCCGGAAAGGGGTCCAAGAGTCCGAACCGGTTCAAGGAAGCGGCCCGACCCGAAGGGGAGGCCCGGACCGACCCAGTTCGGACGATTGTCTGAGAGTCCGACCCGGTCCAAGGAAGCGGCATGGCCCAAGGGGTGGCCTGGACCGAGGGCGGCCCGGCTCAAGGCGGCTCGGTTGAGGGTGGCCCGGCCGTGGGTGGCCCGATCGGGGGAGGCCTAGCTGGCTGGCTAGCCCTCGTGGCCAGCGGCTGGCCCGCATGGTTGGCGGCTCACCCGCGTGGCCGGCTGGCCACACATTGGAGGTGGGGGGGGGGGGGTTACACCCCCTGCCTTTTGAAATGGCCAACACAGGGCACACCAGCCTAGTAACCACGAGATCCGAAGGGTCCCACTTATAGCATGCTATGGAAGCCGGCTCAGCCGGCCGCCTCCCCTATCCGACGTGACCTAAGGCCGCGGTTCTTCTCAGGCGCGGCGCGAGGGCACCGCGCCCAGCTTCTCCACCGCGGCCCAATTTGACCGCGTCCCTTCCTCCCAGCGCAGTGCGATGGCACCACACCCCTTTGGCACCGCCGTAGCCTACCTAGCCATGAATTGGTTCTCAGCACGGGATGGTGGTGTCATGCCCTTGTGGAAACCCGGAGGTCTTGTGCCGCCGGCTTTCTTCGCAGCCAGCTCATTGTCGGTGGCCGTGTGTACCGCCTCCATCGTCATCAAACAAGAACCAACAATAGGGGAGGGTTGGCCGTGTTCATGCGGACCGAGCCCTCCTCGTTACGTTGATAATAATTGGCATCAAATAATCCGAGGTTTGAATAACGAAGAACAAGAAAAGAATTCAACTCAAACTCCTACCTTGTTTCGATGAACGTTGTCAAAGGTGCGGGAAAATAATTCGAAGATATCATCGTATATTGCACCCATCACACACTGCCGATCCCGGGCTTGAGCATTGTCCTTGTTCTTCATTGGAGATGATGCATTCTTCATTGGAGAGTAGTTCTCCAAACACTACCTTTCTCTTTTACCAACCCAAATCCTCCCAAAAAGAAAAAGTCTCCAAATTGTTGTGTCTCCACAATTTAATTGTTATATTGGATTAATTAATTTATAGAATTAATTAATGGGAGGTGGCACCATTAAAGTGGAGAAGGAAGGTGAAGAGGCTCCCCATTATGGGGAAGTTCAAGAGTTTCCCCCATTTATGGGGAGTTCATGGGGTTTAAAGGGGGATTAGAAGAGATAAAGGGCTCAGGTGGGCCCCACTTAATAACATCCTCCCAAGGGAGGTTAGGGTGTAGTGGTACCCACTTCTAACCTCCACTTGGAGGTTTTAACCACCCAAAAAATAAAAATAAAGTAACACCTTTATTTTTATTTGATTTAAATAAAAACCCCATAAACTAACTTCCATTCTCGTTAAAACACAACTGTTGTGAGGGTCTCACTAAGCAATCACCGACGCTGTGAGTTCAACAATGCCCTCAGATTTCAATTCTGAGTACTGGTTCAAAAGATATAAAATCCCGCTCGTACTTTTACTGAATGTACCCGAACAAAATTCAGAAATTGATTCCATGCACATGAAACCTCGGAATCAAGCGCTGTCAGAAACTGTAGACTTGTAAAATTCCCATGTATTTAAAGAAAAATTCCCTGGAATTTCCAGGACTTTACATACCCATTATATTTAATACTTTAAAATTCCATGGATTATAAATGTTTTTACTATAACATATTTAGTCTCTAGGTATTTTACTTCAAAATATTTTTTTACTATTTATATTACATGAATTATGCCACTTTATATTTATTTCTATTATACAATTATTTACATTCATTATTTAATTGATTTTTTTAAACCTGATTTTTTATTTGGCTGCATGGGTCTTATTCCATTATGTTTCATAGTGATGTTTTTTATTTATTGATGTCTTTTTTGAGTGTGTTGGGTTTCCTACCTTTTTCTCTTTATTTTTTGAAATAAAAAATGAATTTAAAATATTTTTATAAATAAAAATGATTCCAAAATGTTATTTGTCAAAGGGGAGTTTTATAGTAAATCCTATTGACTTTTTCCTATAGGATACAAAAACCTATATTTAATTACTAGATATAAAACATCTATTTTTTGAGTGTTTTTGCAAAAGAGAATATTTAGAATAGTTAGTCAAACCATACTAGACTATTTGACTTAAATCCAATGTATGGAACTTGGTTTCTTTAGACTAAGTGGATATTGGGGGTTTATTCCTTGATTTTCAAGAGTTCCACCTCATAGAATTTTCTTAATAACCACTCTTGAAGATGGTCTCAAGTTAGTGGATAGAGTGCACCCTGAGAAATGTGGGGAATCATGGTGAATTTTTTTGTTCCTTAGTATTAAATCGAAATCATTCATCTCCATTTTAATTCTTTCTATTTATGTTTTTTGTTAATAAATTAATTGTTAGAAAATGTTAATAATATGGAATTATTCTTGCATGGTATTTGTGTAACGAACAAATTTTTTTAATTATATTTTTTCCCTAATTTTGTGTGTTATTTTATTTTATACTCAAAAAAATTATATCCTTTAATTAATAAAGTGGTTATAATTAAAATTAGACCATTGGGTTTCAACTGTTATATGACCGTTGGTCAATATGACCGTTAGAAACTATAATCTTAACGTTGTGTTTTTATAAATATGGTTATCTTGGTAAATTAATATAGAAATAAGATTTAATGGCCTCATCCAATAGACTCGGGCCTTATGAAGCCCATCTATCAGAGCTCGGGAAGGAGGTAGCGTCATTGGGCTTTGCTCTGGACCAAGCCCAAGCTGAACTTCACCATATGAAGATTGAACCGAATCTCCTAAGGGAGAAGTTCAAGCTGAAAGAAATCACCACTCATGCAATGTTTTCCAAGCCACCCTAATATTCTATCACCATAGCACACCTTACACTTAGGTCCTATGCTGGTTTTATAAGGGGCTATGTAATGAGACCTTAGCTGCTTTGTGTAATCATTTTATATAAATAAAATTGTTATTTATTCTTATGGAAAATTTTGTGAATTTCAAATATTCGGATAAATATTGGATGTGTATTATTGATGAATTTAGGGAAAAATGATATTTTAAAATATTTTTGTATTCATTAAATAATTAATAATGTGAAATGATTTTCAAAAAATGGTCCTCTACAGTTGTGATCAGTGAGAAATTTAGATTCTAATAAGATCAACTTGGTTTTTAGTGAATAGTAAAGTAAGAATAGTAACATACCCATATTAATAGTAATGAATAGTAATTTGACCCAAAAAAATATAAACTTCACCCATGAATGTATAAATACATTTTAGACATCTTAAAAGTGAAAAAAACGATCACAGTTTAAGTTTTGGTATTTTTGTATGCCATAAATATTTTATTTACAATTTTATAATTATTTTGATAATTTAAGATGGAAATTTATTTTCATAAAATTTAATCATAGATTTTTAATTTATTGTCTGATGGGTATACGATATTTTTATGGGACCTTGATTACTTTTTTAAGGTGTTACAAAATGAGTTATATTTTTAAAGCTGTATTTTTTGAATTAATAATGATTTTATATAAAAATTAATTTAAAAATGTTTAGGAAATTATTTTCATAAAAGGGAATTCATTTTTAAATTCAGGGCATCTACATTAGGTTAGGGTGAATTTTTGGGATTTTTCTGAAACAGTTGAATTATCAGTGAATAGTAAAAATGCAGTAGTGAGTTTTGGGTGTTTAATGGCATAATTAATGATGTAATAATGATGTAAGATATATGGTCTAATTATTAATATTGAGATATGATATGAGGTGTCCCAAGTGACCAACACCATGGGGAATCCCATGGTTTTTCAAATACCACCAATGAGGCGTCCCTTGAAAATTAATAATTTATTCCCTCACTTTTCCTATAAATACCAAGCCATTTCCCTCAATAATTTAATTCTAAAATCATCCTCAACGAAGTTCTGGTCTCCTTACCTCCCAAGTAGTCCTCCCAAGGTTCCCTCAAGCCTCCCAAGGTCCCGACTTTCAAGCTTTCGAAGTTACTCTTAAAGGTAAGGGATCCTTTCACCCTCCTCTTTTTAAGTCATGACTTCCTTATGTTGTGTCTTCTAGTTTCCATATCTTTATATTGAGGGTATGTTATTATATATTATCATTACTTTCCATTTCATTTCTAATTTTTTATATACCCTTTCTGATCTCATCAATTTGATTTCTGAATTTTTAAGTGACGCCGTTAGGCTACCGAATTTCTCATAAATGAAATCACATCTTCTCCTTCCTTTCATGTTTCCTTTCCTTGTGGTATGTCATTCAAATATCCATACCATGTTCTTATCTCCATGTTATTCTCTATTTATATTGTAATATTAGTTATTTATGAGTGTTTTACCCTTGTACCCTCTCTTTTTATTATTTTTTAAAACTATGTTATATAGTCGTTATGCTGCAGAATTTTCATCTCAGAATCTCTCTCTTTTTCTCAAGAAGTTATCTTGTATTATTTACGAGAATACCCTAATAAATTTTCATTTACAGAGGTATTAATCAATAAATACAATTTATTTATTTGATTCTGGAATTTACATACATATAACCCCCACTCCTTTTCCATGGGTTATAAATGACATAACGATCAATTTTTTAAGAACTTTTAAAATGTCACGATTTTGAAATGAAACCCATTTCTTTTATTCTCTATGGGTTATTTATGAAATGTTTGATTATGATCTATGTGGCTCATATTAAAATAAAAACATATTAAGGGTGCGCCTTGATATCACTTTAATACATTGGGTAAATAATTAATCTCTAGGGATGACAAGTTTCACGATACCTTGGTGAATAACCTTGGTAATTTTTATGACACCTCTGTGATAAACCTTGGTGATATGTTCATGAATGTCTAAATGAAATGTTTTAGCCACATATTCAAGTTATTATTCAAGTTATTTTTATTATTATATTCATATTATTCCATTTCTCATGACTTTATGACTTTTATCATGTTCTTATTAATATTTCTCAAGATCACATGTAAACTGTTTCACTTGTTTTCTTTACTAAGCCTTCTGCTCACCAATTTCTTTGATGTATGCCTCTAGGATATGAGACACAGTAATTGTACGTATAATTAACATATGATGAATCCTTACAAGTGGATTAGAATAACTTTTTTATGTCGTTTTCATGTATTATGTCCCTGATTTCCAAGACACTAGACTTTAATGATACCCTGTTTGTAAAATGTAATGAAAAGTTATGTAATAAAAATACGGGATTCCATAATTTGGAGGTGAGGGTTATTTTTTATACCTCCTTCTTTATAAATGTTTAATGGTTTCTTAATGGGAATGAAATATATGGGAATATCATATTATAATATTTATAAATTATCCAGATCGAGACTAAATTATTTTATTAGATAAAATGTTACCACTAATTTGTTTTTGATGAGCAAGATATTTTTTCTAGACCATATGGATTTAAAACAACCATCTATCCTTTCTATGATTAGATGAGGTGTCTGATGGATAAAAATACTAGTTTGGTTCATTACACAAATTTATATATTTGGGAATAATGATAAATATTATAGATTTGTTTCTAGATGTCATACATATTAATATGTATTTGAATATTTTAATAGTATTAATTTTATTTTATAATATTTACTTATTCATATAGATGAATATAATTCAATCAATAATAATTTTAGTATAATATTGATAGAACATTGTCAGTGATTTTCATAGTGTGGGTTAACAATGCTATGTAATGATTACAGGAAAAATTTAACTTATTCTAATGACCTATTTAGTAGTTCAATATGAAATATAATATAATAATGATATAATGATTTTACCTATAAAACATATGATTATTATATTTTATGGTAAAAAATATTTACATCTCATTATTTTAAATATATTTAGTTATCACATTTTACATTAGTGAAATAAAGTTTTTCATATCAATCTCTGACCAACAAGTAGTTTGAATGTCTTATATTGATATCAAAATTTATGATATTGGCCTATATTTTATTCTTTTGTGATCTCATGGTTTATCATCTAATTTTTTAATTTTTTATTTTAAATTACCTATTTCAAATTAATTTAGATTGTGAGTAATATATTGTTTTATGTTAGCCATATCTATCAGATCTATTCCTTGTAATGGAGTGGAATAACAATTTTGTGTGTTTGTTATTCTAGTTATGTTAGATTATTGATTTGGTTCATATGATCTAGAAAATATACTCCTTGACTAAGAGTAAAAAATGAAATTATTCAAACTAGAGATGTTAACCCTTGGAATTTGACACAAAATGACTATTTATTTCTATAGGTATGATCCTGGTAAGATTATACTCAATAATGAACGAATAAAAATTATGTAAAATGAGTTATATGACCTTTTTATATTCTAGATCATATTATTTAAGTGTAATTATAGTTGAATCATTCTCCTATTTTGAGTTTCAGGAATGATCGATTCTATATATATCAATTTTGATTATATGAGTCAAATATGTTGTGAATTATTAGTAATAATAAGGATATTATATATATAGATTCATTTTTCATATAATGATCAGTTCATATATTATAGAATAGTTAAAAGACTCTATAGGAAATACCATTCATTGGATTCATGTATTTTTGTAGCATATATTATTCATGAAAATGATTTGGGTGTGAAAAAAAACATCAATGCCTTATTTAAGGATTTATCCAAAGAGGAAGATTCATGTCCCATATTATGGATGATATACGCAAAGACTATGAATTATTAAATTTTTACAGACTTTATGTAATAAATTTTAAATTATTATTTTTTTCATAGTTTGTTTGGTTGTAAAATTAATGAGTTTGGGTGGAGAAAAAAAAATCAAATAATATAATCTCATGTTATATGGGATAAGACATAAAATCAATAGGTTCATGGTGGGGTCTCACTAAATGTCCTATGATCTTGGAAATGAGACTTTTCTATTTCAATATCAATACATTATAACAAAATATAAATTGATGTTTATTTTATCAATAGAACTCTAGAGAGAATATATTAAGACAATTGTGATATACATGACCATTTCTATTAAAAGATGTAATTTTATCCATTCTACCGAAAAATATTTATTGAAATTAATATATCTCATTATAGATAATTGAGAACTATTTCTATTGGGATATTACATTGAAAATAATCTATGTCTCTAAATCAGATAAAAATACATGACAAAAAAATATTTTTACATTTTTTATATATGTCACCTCTTAATCATAGTATAATCACATAACATAATGGTTTTGTATCTTTGGATATTATCTATATATCCATTATAATAAATCATACATAAAACCTAATTTGTATAATTTTTTACACATGTTATTATTTTAAACATATCATAAATAATAATATATATTATTACAATGGGGAAATGGAAATATATGAAAGGGATGAGCTCATATACCCATTATGGATTAAAACATTTGATATGTTATTATGAATGACATAGTTGATAATAAAAAAGATCATGAACAATCATGTATGTATGAAAACAAAATCCTGGTATTTGAAAATTCATTAACAAAATAAAACTCATAATCGTATAATCTATGGAAATGTGAACCTAAATAAAAACATAAGGATGTGTAATGACATAAAAAACATTAAAACAAATAATTGTATGCTATCATAAACATTTTTCCAAGATAACATCCATAAAAATTATAACATAGTTGAATAAATTAAATACCAATGAATTATAACATAGTAGACTGGGTTAAATATAGTTGTATCATTACACAAATCTCTAAAGGAATATAAAAATTTAATTAATAACATGAATGGTTATATTATTCCAGTATAACCCATTAAATAAATATATCTATACATATGTGAACCATTTGAAAATGAAAATAAACAT
The DNA here is from genome assembly GCA_963277665.1 of Viscum album. Lineage (NCBI taxonomy): Eukaryota > Viridiplantae > Streptophyta > Magnoliopsida > Santalales > Viscaceae > Viscum > Viscum album. Next base: position 184,187,782 of record OY728143.1, read on the forward strand.
TCATTAAGAAAAATACATAATTAAAATAAAAGTACCTTTTTTACCACATTAAAAATTGTATAAAAAAATATCTTGAGATAATAAATCATCCATTAATCCCATTTTAAAGATTTATGACGTATATAATTTGCTTTTTTTTATGTAATGGGTGAAAATAAGAAAATCATTAATCATTTTGGTGCACCCCATGAAATTCATCGAGCCTTGCATATATTTTATGATCGCTCTATATTTTAATGTATTTAATGTTTAGTAATAAATTGTGAAAGATAATCACATTGAAAATTATCCATGTAATACCTAGGTCATTCATAACCTCAACCATGACATCCCAAAATCTATGATAAACTAATTTGAGCTAGAAAGTGTCCTATATATCCCAATGATACACTAGAGTTTAAAAAGTCCCAAATATTTTTTAATAGTAGTTAAAAAACAATTATTCTACCAGAAATAATATATATTCTCAAAATGAGGGAGGATTATGGTATTGAAAATATATCCTAATATCAATCAATGTGCACTCCCTTTGTTTTTATCTATATGAAGCATCATATTGTTTCTAAGCCAGCCCTTGAAAAACTATTAGATAAAATGTATGTTTATGAGATGTTGTATAATCAAATTCCCCTTTATCTATAACAGGCTGTGGTTTTCTAGGTGGAATATTATACAATTCAGTAAAAATACACATAATATATCTCATATCAATATAGGAAATATATTATTCTGATCGATACAATAATTTTTAGGTTTAAACTCCATCCCATATATCCATTAATTTCATTTATAGAATCATTTCAGGTTTTATAAAATTATTTAAAACATGTTTTGACATAATTTTACTATATTACTAAAAATAGTTCACATAAAAATAATAAATTTTTATTCCAAATTTACTACATCAATTACAGATTTATATTTAACTATTTGTAAAAAAAATTAAAAAATTAAGTTTATTTATATTTATGTTTCAATAAATACAATTATTAGTAAATTATAATAGTAAACTAAACAGTTTTTTTTTGAAAAAAATCATGTTATTTTATCCTACATGTTTCTACAATAGAATCTTACTCCTGATTGATGATATTTTGAATACTTATTTGGACTACATGAAAAAATAAAATCAATCCAAGCCCACACCTTGTACCTCAAGATTCCAAAATAATTATACAATACAAGTATATCTATGGGTCACATCTAAATTCTTAATAATGTTAGCATTGCGATATTATGACCCCAATAATCTATAAGTGATCTATAATATCATGTTTTAATAACAATGACTTAAATTCAAAAAGTAGTTGTAAAACTAGGTCATCATATAAAAGCAGACGTCCACATTACCAAAATATTATTTAAACATAAATTTAAAAATGAAATATATTTTGATATGGTTTACCTCATTTAAAATAAACTAGGAAAATAGATGTTCACATTGAAACTTTTTCATGGCCTTTATCAACATGGGATAACTAAAAATATAAACCCTTTTGCTAGAGTGGTAAATATTTCCAAGGAAAACCTATTAAACCTAGATACATGTACATTAAAGTAAATATAAAGAAATAAATCTATAGAAAATAAAGTAAAAAAATACCCATACTAATACATATCCATGTTTAACTAAATTTAATAAACATATATAAGATCGTATCAGAGGCAGTCCTTATCGCCCGAATGGCCCGAAGGCCTTTTTTTATTATGGATAATCCCCCCTTTTAAGGGTTGAAGGGGAACCCGTACATGACCAGTAGGCCCAAGGCACTAGGCCCGACAAACCCGCAATACATGACCCGAAGGACCAGAGGCATACCATGCCTAATACATGACCCATAGGCCCACCCCACTTAAACTGCCCCTCCCCAGATTTCTGTGTCATTGATCACCTAGCTCCCACCTTGCATTGCTGATCAGCTAACATTGCCCCATACAAAGCTGCATGGTGCCTAGTCCCGATGGCGGCTTCCATACCCTCTCATTCTTCAAATCCGGTTAGCTCTGCATCTGGTGGCTGCTACTCTTGTTGCTCTGATCCTCTTCTAGGGTATGTTCTGTGTGAACTTGGATACTCCATAGTCTATGTGACCCAAAGGCCCTGTGGGCCGAAGGCCTTTGATGACCCGAAGGCCCTAGAGACCCTTAGGCCCAAACCGGTGGCCCAAAGGCCCAAATCGGGTGAATAGTTCTAGCTGCTACAGTACCGAACAATAACTGCTACAATACATGCTACAATACTGATACTCTACCCATAAATTCACCTCTACCTGGTTTTGAACCCGGGTCTCTTGGATGCCAAGTAGGAGCCCTTACCACTCAGGTACGGGCTTGTTGGCCAAAGGCAATCCTTATCATCTTTCCAATATCATACATTAAAAACAAAAAAAAAGGATCAAACTAGAATCCACATTCAATGTGATAAAAAAATCACACACATGGTCTATAAATTTTCTAGGGTAACATTCCAATAGGTCTATATGGTTCCTAAAAATAAATTATATAGGTTTTGGTTTCCCTAAATGGATTTTGGAACATGAGATGGGTGATGACCCAAAAGTTACATATTATTTTTCTGAATATCAATTTTAATTTCATTTATTTTACCAAATTTTTTATTCTAAACATTGTTGTAATTTAAGAAAATTGTATTTGTTAACTTTTACAGACATGGAACACACACATGCATCAAATGAAACATTTAAGGAATAGTATAAACTTTTTTTAATGTTTTGGGTAATTTTGGGAAATTTACTACATTGTGTGATTAATTATTAACCTAAGACAATGAATTGAAACTTCTAATATTATCATCATTTACAAGGTTAGTGATCAATTTCTATATATAAATCATAGTGAATCCTATACTTATAAGACACTTTATGAGATTATACTACACATGAATAATTTGACAATTTCTTTTAATATTTTGTAGTAGATCATCAATTTTCAATGAACGTTACTAAATCAACAGAAATAAACCATCATTTTTAATAGACACCTCAACAAGAAACCTATATCCATGAATAAAAATATATAACTCATCTACTATTCACATAATTATAGGAAAATATTTTTTAAAATATGATTCAATTACATATCTCAACTCAAACATCAATGTTCTCTTCTGATAATAAATTTTTTATAAAAAATAGGCATGTCAATATTCATTAGTTCCATTTCGCTCTATCAAAGACATATAAAATAGTAAATATTTTAGGTATCCTTTTTTATCAAATTATCATTTTTGTAATGGATTATTTTTTTATAATATATCATTATTATTATTTTATTATTTGATATAATGAATATTTTTCTTCGTCAAACCAGTATTTCATTCTCTTCTCTTCTAACAGAGAGCTCTTGTGTTCCCTTCTTTAAGAGATGTAATTTTTATGAGATATTTATTTCTATTTCTACATTATTTTAATATTTTATATTCACAGATCATTTAACATCCCAACCTAGGTGCCACACACTGGTTCTCCGAATCGGTCAATCACATGACTTGAAGCGTGCTTCCCCATACGACAGAGACTACCGACTAGCCATGAGGGTCTAGTATCGATCATGGGTAGACTACAAAATCTTTATCAAAGAATAACAATAGTGGAAAAAAATTAACAACAACCAAATGATATAATCAATAACCAGAAAAAACTAGTATCACATGATGACTTAAATAAGAATACCATATAAAAACCAAAATAGTGGATATGTCATGCCAGGTACATGCGATCTTTCAAATAAATAACCAAAACAAAGACACACTAATACTAAAAAGTGGTTCTTGACACCATTTCTAGTTCCCATACCAATTCTCCATGCAGACTCAGGCATCCGACATAGGGATCTTTCCCTTATCGTATCCAACAATGATGTATTTTATTTCAGTACTGATCAGGGAGCCCAATCTGGATATGAGAACAACTTATTAGGTCACCGTAAATGGTGTATAAAACAAGATAAATTCAATAATAGTGTATATAGTTGTATAAATAATAAAGTACAAGAAATTAAGTAAATATTTAACATATTGAATTATTCTTTATGTAACGACCTAAAACCTTGGGTTCCTGAATACACCTGAATTCTCAATAGCTTCTTCGGCCCATTTCAATATATGAGCCATAAAAAAACTCAACTCCAAATTCATTAAAACAAATGGGATTTCATTAACCATTTCACATTATGATTATTTGGAACTATAGTCCAATTCCAATCTTATGGGAGTAGAATGTTGTTTCTAATACCCCATGGGTATTTGGAGCCCCTGTCCCCATCCCACTCCTCGATGTCACATTGGTAATTGGAACCACATTCCCCAACCAACACTATCTCTCTCATATAGGTATTTGAAGACTCTTTCCCAATCCCACACTTATTAAAACAAATGGCTATTTGGTGCCTCAATCTCTATCCCATACAACGATAATCACTTATGGGTATTTGGATCTCCAGTTCCTATACCATACAATAATAATAACCTTTGGATATTTGGAGCCTTAGTCCATGTCTCATAAAATAATAATCACATATGTGTATTTGCATCCTCAGTCCCTATCCCACACTTGTATATCAATAAATCACACATATATAACATATATCACATCAATCGAAAATATTCAACATTAACCCTCCTATCACATTTCACATAAATTATTATACCATTTCAACTATCAATAAAAATCGTGGTTCAACACTTTAATCACATAGAATAATATGAAAAATTCAACATTAATCCATTTTTCAATTTTCAATTAATATAACCCATTAACCCATTGACGTCAGTTCAATCATATCATAATCCCCATTATCAATTAATTCATAATCACATTAATTGAACACTTTCACATTCTCAATTTCCCATCAAATCCACAATCACAACATTCCATTAATTTATTAACCAATTAATTAATCCAATTACATCAATTTCATAATAAAAAATACGAAAATCAAATTCTCCATGTTCCACACATCTCATATACATTTGGAAACTCAATTAATCAATTCCAATATTCCATAAATTAATTAATATATTAATTTATTAAATTCAAGAATAAATTATCAAAGGTTCCAATTGAAATTCCAAAATATATACATACAATTAGAATTCAAGACTATGGGAATTGAATTTAGATCATGTACCTCAAGATTGATGACAAATGCCCACCAATGGAAAATCACTTATTGAAGTAGAATAACAGTGATCAAGATGGAGATTGAGTTCATTATCCAAAACCTAGATCCAATATCAAATATTTCAGATCCATGGAAATAAAGATCTATATCCACTTACAATGGATGAAATCATCCCTTATAAGGATTAGATAAATAAGATATAGAGTGGGGAAACTAATCAGTATGAGAATCTCTTATTGGGAGGCGTGTATATCATCAATCCATGATTCAATTTGTCAAGAACAAAGGTTGTAATTCCTTGAAACTCATTAATAATACTTAAAAAATGAGAGTAGAAGTTTAGGGTCGACTTGAATCAACATTGGGGGAAGTATGGGGGTTCATGAATTTTTAATATAATTTTAAAGTGTTTAAAATTCCATGCGTATGAATTACTATATGGTCCACACAGTTTAACCTAATTGTGTGCCCTAACTATAAACCTCACATAAGGGTGTTTCATGGTTTCTACTAATAGGTAACATGGTTAGAGAAACAATTCACTATCCAAGTGAGTCCACTTTATCTAAGTTCACACAATTTACTAGGATAGGCACACGGTTTGGGTAAACTATGTGCCAATCATGCATCTCCCTTTTTCTTCCAATATTATCCAATTTCACCCAAAACATCCCCAAGGTAAAACCCAAATGGGATATACTCAATCAAAGGAAAAGTAATAATAGTAACCGACATCGATACATCTCAAGAAAATGTTAGGATATTACAATATTCCCACCTTATCACATATCATCCTCAAGATGTACTCCCAAGAACCTATAAGATTCTAAGAAAAAATATTAGGACATTGAGCCTGAATATATGCTTCTCTTTCACATGTTTCTTCCTGAACACTTCCATTTTTGCACAATACATGAAATATGTGCTTGGTCATTACCTAAAAAAATTCCTCACTGTGATCCAACACTCATATCATATTCTCCTGAAATGATGTATCTATATCAAGATTAATATGATCCACATCGATCACATGAGAAGGGTTAGGTTGATACCACTGAATTTTTTTCACATGAAAAATGTCATGTATACCACTGTAACTCTAGGGAATAAGTAATTGGTATGCCAACAAAATTATTCTCTCCAAAACCTCAAACAGTCCATCAAACATGGGAACCAAGTTGTTATGTCCCCAAATCCTATGGTTACCCAACCTAGGTGGCACTTTAAGTAACACACGATCACCCTCTATAAAATATAGGGTTAATAAATTTCTATCATCATATGACTTCTGTCTACTCTGAGCCATAACCAAAAGTTTTTTAATTAACTAAAATTTCTATGCCATATCCCGAATAAGACTCGGTCCCAAAATCATTGACTCACCAGCCTCCATTTGATATAAAGGTGATCTTTATGGCCTACCATAAAGAGTCTCATATGGTACCATCTAAATTGTTTCCTTATAACTATTATTTTGGGATAAATCAATGTGTTCTAAGTGATTCAACCAAGACCCACCAAAGATAAGAACACTTGCTCATAGAATATCCCCAAGAACCTATATAGTACATTCTGAATGTCTATCTCTTTGTGGGTGGAATGTCGTGCTCAATAAAAATTGTGTACCAAGTACCTTAAAAAATACCTTCTACAAGAATGAATTAAATCATGAGTTATGATCTAAAACTATACTCTATGGAACTCCATGTATATATAATATCTTCCAAATCTAAATATCTCTAAACTGATCCACTAAGAAATTCTTCCTTATAGGCAAGAAATGTGCTACTTTCATCATGTGGACCTCAACCACCAAAATAGTGTCACTATTCCAAGGAATCATTAAGAGAGCCACCACAAAGTCCATAGTAAATTTATCGCACTTCCATTAAGGAATGGTAAATAGTTGTAGCAAGAGACCAGGTTGTTGGTGCTTAGCTTTCACCTGTTGATAGGTATATAATTGTGTCACGAACCTTGAAATATCTTCTTTCACACTTAGACACCAATAATATCGATGTTGGTCATAGTACATTTTGGGAAAACCTGGATTAACTTCCAACATAGAGGCATGAAATTCACACATCAGTTCCTCCCACATACTGATAGGTAAAAAAATTTAATTCATGACATATTTGATCTCATCCTCATTTATAGTTCAATCTGAAGGTGACTCCCTACCTCCAAGGCTTTCCCTCAAGGACAAACATTCTGGATCCTCAAACCACCTGTCTCTAATTCGGATAAAAAGTGTTGACTCTACTGAGACTGATACAAGTATTATTTTCTCTTGGACCTCATAACCTACAACATCCATCTCAACAAGAATGATTATCATTTTCCACTCGACACTAGACTCCAGAACTACATGAGTTGAGTTTTCCCAAGTAAAGTATCAACAAAACAATTTCCCTTTCTAGGTGTATATGCTACCTCAATGTCAGATAATTATATATACTAAACCCCAATTTTCTTATATAAATTCAAATATAATTGTGAAAATTTATAATTTAATATCATATAAACATAATACACCATAAATTTCTCAACCAATATACAATTTCACTAACAATTCAATGCATAAACCACTGTAGTTAATTCAAGGTCATGTGTAGGGTAGTTCCTTTCATGTTGACTCAACTTTTAAGACCTATCAGCCAAATCGAAATCTAACAGAAATAAAACTACCTCAATTATGATCCCATATGGACTAAAATTACCATATAATCCTCACCTATCTTAGGTAGGATCATGATCAGTTCCATTTTCAAGAACTTATTTAACTCCAAGAAATAATTCCCAAATTCCCCAGACCATTTGAACTTCAATCCATTTTTGGTCAAGACTGAAAGTGGTACTTCCAAAAAGAAAAAGTCTTGGATGAACATATGATAATATCTTTCTATCCCTATAAAGATACCAATATAAAAAACATTCATAGGGTTCTCCCAAGAAACTACTGCTTACAATTTCTCTTGGTCTACTGGGACATCTTCCTCTGAGATGATGTGACCTAAGAAGTGTACCTGATTAATCAAGAATTGACACTTAGATAGCTTAGTATATATCTGATTCCCTCATGGTGCACTCAATATGATGTCAATATGTTGGTCATGATCATCATGAGTCTTGGAATACACTAAGTTTTCATCCACAAAACAACCACAAATTGATCCAGGTTTGGGTGGAAGGGCCTTTTTATGAAGGCCATAAACAATTTTGTAGAATTAATCAATCCAAAAATTATCAAGACAAACTAATATAGTCTATACCTACTTCTTAAGGCAGTCCATGGTATATTGGAAGGTCAAACTCTCAATTGAGGATACCCCTATCCCAAGTCGATCTTAGAGAAAACAAAAGTTCCCCTAATTTTTACCACTCTATTGATAATAGTGCTATTGTCTCGAAGTACCATCACCACTAACTCTACAATGAAATCCATTAGAACTATAAGTACTAGACTGATATAGTGTAAAACACCACCTTCTATTACTCTGATTCTGTCTAGATTCCACATCATTACCCATCTGTATTAGGTTCCTGTAGAACCATTGTTGATGTCCTATCCTTCTAAAATCTTAGCACTCTACCAATGGTCAGGTATAATTTATATGAAAGTGTATCACCCTAGCATAATGGTTAAAAAGTACTCAGGAATGATCCTGAGTAATTGATTTGTCTCCCTAACCACTATTCTTTCTGAATATCTCGTCAACATTTTCAAAATGAAACCTCCAACTCTCAATAGGTGTACCTTCGGATCGCCCTGAAAAAACCACATATCTTCCATTGGAATCCTCTTTCAGTTTTCCCTTAGATATGAGATCCCAATCAACCACTTTAGAAAATATTTCAAACTGAAATATATTAACTTGAGTCTTAATATGTCATTTAATACCATCTATGAAATCCCTTTCCTTAGCTGTCACGTCCCCTTACAGTACTGGAGAAAATAATTTCATGTCAGTGAAGTGATTAGGAAATTCCATCATAGACATACTCCCTTGAGTAAACCACATTAACTCAGCTTCCCTCTCCTATCTTAGTGCCTATGGATAAAAGTGATCCATGAACTTCTCAAGAAATCCCTTCCATGCCAAACCATCTTCTTTCCCAATCCGAGCTTGAATATCCCACCATCACTTCATTGATCCCATTAACATATATGTATCTAACATGACCCTCTTCTTAGTAGGAGTATGTGAATGGTCATGTATAGTCTGGATGGACTCAGTACAAAACTCTTCTACCTAAGGTCCAGATTATCTGATGAGATTCTGTGGGTGTTGTAACTAAAATGCCAACATCAAGTCAGTCATATTCTATATGAACCTATCTAATTCTCAATCAATAAACTACATGAAGCAATGAATGTTCTCATGGAACTTATCTTTGGATCCTTCACCCAACACCATCGTTACTTCAATTTCCACTGTTAGAGGATCATTTTTGGCCATATCCTCTTTTCACCCCATCAAAAAACATCATCATGGAGATATATCTATACAATAAAAAACACACATATAAATACACATAATACAAAAGTAACACATTTAAAAAGTGGGATTTTCATAAATCCAAAACAATTCATCCACCTTTCTATACCACACACTTAAAACCGAGGCATTATCACTACCCTTAACCATCCTACACCTAGGACATGGTTAAAAAACTCATTATATTTATTCATGTCTCATTAGACACCTTTTTAATCACATCTTTCATGATATTACAAATTTTATTTTCATATTATGAACTATTTTCAATTGAATTACACAAGTAAGGAAAAAAATATCTCAATTTCAATAACTTACCTAAAGCCCATTTTTCTGCACATGCCTAAAAATGATGCATGCCATAATAGTTCCAGAGTGCCTATAATGATGCATGCATACTCAAATATCATGACACAATGGGCCATGATTCAATTATAAAAAAAATTTAGAAACAATAATCACATCACACAATAAGTGCATCACCCAAGGTGAAATAATATCTACTATAACAAAACACATCAATAATAACAATCCCACCCTAGGTACTTAGATTTTACCCTCATAAATTGGTTAGATACTCAATTTCATGATATATTAACCAAAAAAACTCATAATCTTCTCCTATATACCTTTTCCAAATAGTAAGACAAAATAAGAATAAAGGAAATCTTTTTTGATAGAAATTTGTATCATCCCAACCAGGGTACCACATAAAGGTTCTCCAAGCCAGTCGATCAAATAACCATAATCACACATCCCCATAAGCTACATGATGCTTAATAATAGTGAGGGTCTAATATCGATCATGGGGAGACTATACCCACTTCATTAAAGGATCACAACATCGGAAAATAAATAAACAAAAATTAAATGATATAACCAATAACCAAAAATCCCATTATCACATGATGAATAAAACAATAAGATAATATCCAAACCAAAACAATATATATTTCATGCTAGGTACATTCTAAGTGTCAATTGAATAACCAAAATGAAGAAGCTCTGAAACTCCCAAGCGGTCTAAAACACCATATTCAGTTCCCTCATACAAGCTTCATTCGAAATCATCCATATAACATAGGGATATGGTCCGTATCCTATCCTGAAAACATTGAAATATATTTTTGATAAATTTGGAAGCCTAAGTATGATGTGAGTAAAACTCAGTAGGCCACCCCCAACAGTGTCTAAAATAATATCCCGTCAATAAAAATTTATGTAGTTGTATAAATAATAAAATACAGGAAATAATATAAATAGTTTATATATTCAATTATTCTTTATTTAACCACATATACCCCCAGGTTCCTAATAACACTTGAAATCTCAATACCTACTTCTTCCCTTATCAAAGCTTGAACCATAACAAAACTCAACTCCCAATTCATTGCAACACATGAGATTTAATTATCCATTTCACATCTCAATCATTTGAAACCCTAGTCCAATACCAATCTCATTATAGTAGACCATCATGTCTAACACCCCATTGGTATTTGGAGATTATGTCTCTGTCTCACTCTTTAATGTCACATGGGTATTTGGAGCCTTAGTCCCTAACCAACACACACTATCTCATATGGGTATTTGGATCCTCAGTCCCTGTCCCACACTTATGAATACATAAGGGTATTTGGAGCCCAAGTCCCTATCCCATATAATAATAATCTCTTAGGGATATTTGGAGTTGTAGTCCTTGTCTCATACAATAATAATCACATATGGGTATTTGGAGCCTCATTCCATGTCACATAAAATAATAATCAAATATGGGTATTTGAAGCCTTAGTCCCTGGCCCACACTTGTATATTAATCAATCACACATATATCACTTATATCACATCAATCATGGTTAATCATCACTAAGCCTATTATCACATTTCACATCTATTAATATACCATTTCAAATATCAAAACAAATAATGGTTCAATACTTTAATCACATGGAATAATATGATAAATTCACCATTAAACCATTTTTTATCATTCAATTCATATAACCCATTATCCCATTAAAGAAAAGTCAACCATATCATAATCACCATTGTCATTTAATTCTTAATCACATTGATTAACCAATTGAACAATCCCAATTCCCCATCAATTCTATAGTCACAACAGTACATTAATTAATTAACTAATTAATTAATCAAATTAAACCAATTTCATAATAAAAAATACCCAAATATAATTTCCCATGTTCCACACATCTCATATTCACATAGAAACTCAATTAATCAATTCCAGGATTTAGTAAATTAATTAATCAATTAAATTATTAAATTCACGATTCAATTTTCACACATACCAATTGAACTACCACAATACATACATGCAATTATAATTCAAGACTATGGGAAATAAATTTTGACCATGTACCTCAAGATTGATGAAAAATGACAGTTACTGGAAATCCCCAATTGAATCAGAAAAACAAAAATCATAACATAGAATGAGATTTATATATAAAACCAAGGTCCAAGATCAAATGGATTTGATCCATGTAAACCTAGATCTAGATCCATTGTAAACGGAGGAAAATAACCCTTTAAAAGAGTAGGGAAATATATGAGATAGGGGAAACTAATTGGGATGATAATATCCCACCAAGAGGGGTGTAGATGTTCAATACGAGATTTGATTCATCAATAACGGAGGTGTTAATACGAAATAACTCATCTAGAATCCTACAATAATAATAAGAAACATTTAGGGTCGAGTTGGGTCAACATTAAGTGATTTCTTGGGGGTTCATGCATTTTTAGTTTAATTTTCAGGTGTTTAAAATGATTCAAACACGATATACTATATGGGGTGAATATTTTACCCTAACCATTCACCTTATGAATTTTCCTCACCTAGGTATGTCATAAAGATATTAATAAAATGGAACACAGTTTTAAAAACCATGCCCCATCCAAGAAAATATCCTCTATTTGGGTTCACACGGTTTGCTGGGTTGGGTGTATGATTTTTGGAAAACCTTGAACTCCACCTCTTCCTTCCAAGATTATAAAATTTCACCTAACAAATTCCCAAAGTAAAACAAAAATAATATAAACTCAAAGAAAGGCAAAAGAATACTTGGAAATGAGCTTAGGAAATCTCTAGAGGAGGTTGTGGTTTTACAGTAGAATATATTATATATATATTTAACATATACAATATTATAAAATAATTGTATATTAATGAATTAGAAAATTTTCATAAACTTTATCTTATAGGAATGTTCCCATGTTCGCCTCACATTTTTATTAATTTGATAAAAAATATGAGCTATGATGATCACTAACATTTCTTTTTTCCTCAACCATTTTATACCTATGAATTACCATATTCATTCCATTTTCATTTCAATTTCATGAATAATTATTACTTGGATTCATCATATAGTCTTGAGAATAATCTACTCAAAATATTTCAACAAAATTCTACATTTATTAGAACAATATCTTTTTATTAAGATATATTGAAGTGTCTTTTGGAGTACGACACATATTTTGGTGGTGTGATAATCAAAATATATTATTATAAGATTTATATTTCATTAAATTATCATATAACATCACTCATAAACCTTATTAAAAACAATAATTAATTAAAAAACATTTATAATATTTAAAAATGATTATAAATTCCTATATTATCAAATATACTTTTCATAATGACCATTTGGAGTTTATTATTTATTTAAATCAACTTCACTCGAAACTTCTTCACCACATTCTTCTATTAATTTGATACTATCCTCTATTGTATTAATATTACAATATCTATACATTTTCTAAACAAAATTAAATTTTGGATATTTTACCCATTGATGGTTAGTTCTAGATTCCACAAAAATGTCATTTATATATATTTTTATTTATTTATTTCAAGTTCATTCATTTCCATAGAATCCCCTCTAACAATGATATTATTTTTATGCATGTGGATATAATCATATCATAAATAATTCAATATAAAATGAACACCCTTTTATTATTTGGGATGTTCAATGTAATTGAAATATAGTTTGAGAATCAAGTTGTTTCATCTCCATCAAAATAATAAGTTATTATACATCTTAATTATACCATGTGTTGGAACCTTATGATTTTAGATCTAACATTATGTTTATTTAGAATCATATTTTTGAAAATATTGTCCACCTTATAAAATTACAACCTTACTATATGAACATATGATACATATCTATGTTCTCCCTATATTACCTTATATACTTCAGAGTTCTACTTAAATAATCTAAGAAACACCTTATAAACTCCATGGATAACTATAAGAGGTCAATACACAACTTCATGATCATAAATTTTAACCTTATTATGTCCATAAAAATAGTTTATGTAGTCTATGAAATACTTTATAAAGTATATAATTCACATTTATATGCCAGGTATTCAAGTTTGGATGATCATTCCTTTTTCATTTCAATAGAACATTTCTTAGTGACAACCTTACAAAATAAAAAACATTTTCATTTGTTTAGTATTCATGGGGACATCATTCCAATGTCTAATTTTAGCATACAAGTCCAAGAAATTACAATAAATCATTTACAACAAAAAATTCCTAAAATTCATCATAAAATTATTGTGATGACTACTATACTCTTTGGATATTACCAAACATGTTAAAACTATCATAATAACTTAATGATATTTTAAATCATTTTTAACCACTTCAGGTCAATTTCAAAACCAATGTAGTGAATTAAATACTCAATATATAATGCTTCAATAAACCTTACTGTATATCAAAATCCATCTTTAGACTCATTTAACCCATCTATCATTCAAGTTACTTTATACATTTAATGCATCATACTTGTATATTAAAAAAGGATGGTTTCTCTACAACCTTAGATTGATCTTGAAAAAAAATTAAACTCATTTAATATCTTTTTGGTAATCAAAACGTTATAATAATTTCATCATCCATATCAATATAAATCTTTCAAATACATTAATTCACATGGGTCTATAAAACTTTGATAACAAAACAATTGATAAAATATTATAGACAACATGATTCTCATTACTTTAGTACTTTTTATTATCTTCCAAGAAATATAGTTCAAGAAATCAACTAATTTATGTAGAATCAATCTTGATTCTATCCATATTTTTATTCATGGATAATAACTCCTACCATATTTACAATTATGTTCATGGGTAACATATTAACTCTTTAATTTTTTTGATTCATCAACTATCACTCAAACACCCAACATATATTGATCTTAATTCTTAATAATATTTACAATATGATTACAATAATTATTCGATAATCATTTTTAATACAGTTAGGAACATCATAGTTTATTACTATTTCATACCTAGTAGCTAGTCGCTACATGACTCTAACCTGCCTATCCAAAATTTTAGTTCATGCAGAAGTAATATATAAAATATGTATAAGAAACCATGAAATAAATATACATCTTACTTAAAAATAAATCATAAATATATAGTTTAATAAATAAAACTCTATACCAAAGATATGTGAATATGCACATTCCTTCTTTAAGAATAATGTCTAAATCAAGTGGTGATTCTAGACTAGACATTTTTTTCTCATCTTATTTATGGTTTTAGAAGAATAAACTCATGGAAATAAAACCCATCACATGGGAATTAGAATAATGTAAATGTATTAAATAAAATAATACTATTTTTCTAATTATAAAATAGGTTATTTTTATATAATGTAATGAAAATGATACAGTTCATCCCATTATAACAATGTATTCATCTATCCCTTACCAATTACTCATGAAATCTATAATTACAGTATTACAATTTTAGTATTCTCAGCAATGATACATAATTAAAATGAATTAATAATAATGTATAGGAATGAACTTACCTAATAAAAACTAATAATATGGTCCAATTAAAAGTTTTAATTAAACCAAATACATGTGAATCATATCATAAGCAATAGTATAAATATTCATAATATTTTAACACATTTGTTATGTTAAAAAGTAATAAAATTCATATGTCATGGTTCATAAATAATTATGTAGTATTAAAAAATAAATATCCAAGGGATGGTTATATTAAAATAATAGAAAAACTTTTTTTAAAAGAAAAATTCATTTTTAAAGAATCTTTGTATGAAAATAATTTATTAATGAGTAATATTTACTTTTTATTAAAATCACATTGCCTAATAACATTTCTATAAAATACATGGTAATGGTATTGAGTATATAATGGTTAAACTTCATAGACAAATATCAAAATTGTATTCATAAACTTGAGGTAGTTAGTGATGATACCTAATGAGTGATTGGACCATCACAGAGTAAATAACCACAAGAAATTGATCACAAAAAATGGTAGAAGTAATTTTGGATTGAAATCTAGTTGAATAAAATTTTCTAAATAATTATTTTCTAATATGATAACTCAATTTGAGAAATTAAAAATGAATAATATATGTTAAAAAACTAGGTAAAATATAGGTGAATGATAATCATTTTATATGACGAGTTTCTATAACATTATAGAAGAAGGATGAAACTAACATGAGTTTACTATAAAATCCATTTGAAATATTTTGTTAGTCATGGATAAATTTTTTAAATAAGAATAATATGGAGGAGATGAATAATCATAGGATATCTCTCAATAGTAACAAAAATGGTTGGAATATATCAATTTCAGAGCCTACAATTTTGTTGGTTTACTAATTTGTATGTAAACTAAATTTTAATCTTGTAGTTAACAAACCAACACTAAATTACACTGGGAAAATCAATATTTGGAAACTTTGTACCCATTGCTGATGAAATAATTATCTATTTCAAAAAAATTTACCACCCTATATTTGGAACTCCTACACTGGGTACTTGGAGCTACTCCAACAACTTTGACGTTTTCTATTTCTATTTCTTCATTATATCTTTCCATTAATATTATTATGTTAAGAATAATAGGAAATTATTCTTAAAAAAATAAAAATAAATGATAACTTTTTCATGATGATATGGGTTATTAAAATATATCTATTACAAATGTAAAGAGAAAAGTGTATGAAAGAGAAAAATATTAAAGAAGAGATGGGTTTTTACACTCATCATATATAAGTAATCTTAGTAATTAGATGAAATGAAAAAGGAAGATATTAATGTTTATGCAATTTTAAGTTATTTTATATATATATTTATTTATAATTTTCCTGAAAATTCTGAATAGGAAAAATTATATGACAGTGAAAATGAGGATATTACACTAAATAAGTTCTCATGGAAATAAACTAAAAAAATATAAAAAATCAAGTCAAACTATAAGGCAATGGAAAGGGAGAAAAATTTTAAATTGTTGATGATAAATTATTTCTTGATGAAGGATGATGAAGTTTGTGAAGAGAATGAATTTATACAAGTGACATCACATAGTGACAATGGTGAAATCTTATTGATTGATAAGTTGCGTGAAGAATAATTTTATATAATTTTATATGAATATGAACATGTAATTTAATTTCAATAGAATATAGAAATATAATAATTTCATTTAGAAATAACTAAACGATAAAAGTATAAAAATATAACATTTAAATTATGTAAATTAATAAGAGTCCAAAAACCACTATAAAGAAAAATATATATAGTTAGTAATGAAAATTGAGACTTTTAATTATTTATTTTTGAAGGAAACAAATATGAATTATGTAATAAATTATAAAATCAAAGATAATGAAAAAATATCCTAATTATTTTTAGTAAAATGTATCGAATTATGTATTTAAAAATCCATGTAACTATTATTGGTTTATGCTTATTAAAAAATATTATGTAAAGGTCTATTTAAATCCTTATATTTTGAAGTTTTATTGACATTAAATGTATAGAGGATATTTTAGTGGTATTAAACGGTAATAAAATTGGACTACAATGCACCTAAGATTACCTATTAATATGTGTTGTGGGTGATAAAAATTGTGGTAATATTTTATTGAAAATATAATCTTTATATAGACCTTTATGGTCATTCTCTAATTTTTATAGAATTGACAAAGTGAAAATAATACAAGAATTGATGATTATTTCACCTTGATAGTTAGAATATGAATAGATAATTAGAACATTGTTAAATGGAAAACATCATACACAATTAATGAAGACCATACAACAGTAATTGATACACAGTGATTTTGTCATATGATAAACTGTTGATTAGAGAAGTTTTGAGTTGTTTTTTCCCAATTGAAAATTTATACTGAAGGAATTATTAGAACCTTAATTCTTTTGAAGTGAATATTTTTTAGGGAATTAAAAATTAATTTTATTTATCCCATAATATTGTTTGAAATGTTTTTTTTTCACCTCAATATATTTTAAAAAGTAGGACGAGTTATGTTTCAAATAGGGAATATAATACATGAATTATTGAATCTCATATTAGATTTAGAAGTAGAATAATCACTTTATTGATGTGAAAGATGTATAATTTATCTTAATTAAAATAAATTACTTATCACATGGAGGGGAAAGGGATAAATTATAATACATTAGATCAGTATAAAAAATAAATTTGAATATAGAATTATAGATAACTATCATTCTGAAAATAAACTGATATCATCATGTTAATAGAGATGAAGAATATTTCTACACCAATTAAGGTGTAACATTTTGTTTCTTATTGATTTAATAAAACCTGTTAACATGAGAGTGTCATAATTCAAATTTATTATGATCTTAGTGAGCTATCATTATTTTTATTGGTTAAAAATAAAAAAATTACATTAAGTCCACTCAAAATTTTTAAACACGTAGTTTACTATTTTAGATTGTGGAATATTACCCAATTTAGGTGTGACTCATTCTTAGGTTTATCCCCATTGTGGGTGAACCATAAAAAATATCTTTTAGATTACTGTTATTTTTCATTAAAAATAGAAAGAGAGAGAGAGATAGTGGGAGAGTGTTTTGTTTTAATATTTTTAAAAACAATGTCATTGGAATGTGAAATTATAAGTTTACATAGTAAAAATTCACCCCTCCATGTGTTTTGATTCATTTTTTTGTACTAATTAATGGTATTATTTTGGAATTATTTATTTAAAATGATTCAGGATATTAGGATGTTATGAAATCAATTTTGAATGAATAATATAATACAATTATATATGAACAAAAAATAATATTATTTTTTAATTACATAAAGCACTAATTTTTATATTTATTCATGTATTTGTACATAGTTTTAATTCATGTAAATAATATAAATATAAAATTGGGTTATGAGAATTATTTTTGAGTGAATCCCAGAACATGTGAGACACATAATTGTGTGAGGACAATCACTTTAGTGGTGTATAAATGGGAAATTCAAGAGACACGGGGAAATCCAATCCTAGTTTAAGTAGTGTAGGTGGGTGAGAAATACCTGGAAAAATCCTATGATGAGGGTGAAATATTTTATAAAAAAATAGAAATTCATTAGTGCATAAAAATAAAACATAAATAATGAAAATTTTGATAAAACATCAATCAGATTTAGAGGCGGCCATAATGTTATTAAGATAAGGAAGTCTACATTGGATACAATGAGCAAGGGGGATCAAATGAAAATGATATGAGTGACGTAGCTTATTGTTCCAAAACTATTTTTATTGGTATTGAACCTAAAATTGATTAACTATGATCAAAAATCATAATCAATGAAAACCAACGAATCATAGTTTACTTTGGTATGACTGATATATAATTGGCATGAAATCCATGAACTATCCCTTCATGGAGAAAAAACAAAAATTGTTTTTTCTATACATTTTCTTTTTTATAATTTTTTTTGTGTATTTTTTAAGTGTAAATAGTGTAATTATTTACTACCAATATAGGGTTATGATCCTAATGTATGAAAATTCACATTTGACCTCTTAATTTAACCTCCCATCTAAGGGTGTTTTGAGTTGTAATATGTGGTAATAGTGATTTTTTTGAGTAATTAAATATATAATAGTATTTTCTTTATGTTGTTGAACTTAGTAAATGTGAAATGAGATAATGTTTTTATAAAAGTAACTACTATATTTGTAATAACTGAATGATACCACATCATAAATCCATATGAATATATGTTAGTTATACTATATCATAAGGTATTGAATTCAGTGATGAGTCATGACATTCCATAACTAAATATGAATGGGAATGGATAGATGTTTACACCAAACTTCGGAATTATTTATCATATTCTCTATCATGTCATATCTATAAGAAATTGAGTATTTATTTTAATTAAAATGCCATGTGGGAGTAATTATTCATCACATGTGGATTTTATTGTAAGGTAGAGAAGGATAAGTTATAGGTCCACTATAAATGATTTTATAGTTTGAAAATGGTTGTGGATTAGAATGTTGATAATTTCATCAATAGAATAATTGATGTTTCTTGCATTATTTAATGACTGTGGGTAGAGATAAAGGATATGGAAATTTTTAAATATTTTTTTTAATGATTACTAATTATATAAAATAAAAAATTATCAAATCCAGAATATAGTGACCCATATAATCTCTTTCTGTAATAACTTTTAATATGTTTGGTGGATTATGAAATATGAGTTAATCCCAGAAAGGTATCATGTAATAAAATAAAGGATAAACAATCAATTATAAATACTATATTAACAACTACAAATTCATAAATGGTGAAGATGATGTGGATGATGAACTTATTTATCATTTAAATAAAAAATTCAATGGTGTAAAGGGTAAATTTGAATGAAATATACCATTTTATTGTTTCATGTGTGGTAATGTTGGGAATATTACATAATAGCTCCCATGTAGATTTAATAATGATGAAATTGAAGTGGATATCACATAGAAACCAAAATAATATTTCCCTTTAGAAGAGACTCCGAAAATATGAGATCATATGGTAATAGATTTTGGAGGAAAATATTTGTTAGAAAATAAGAAAATGATAATAAATATTTATTTGGAAGTTGATTCTGATTTCAAATCAATTACAAAATATTCACTTATTTTTATAGTTAACATAATTATTTAAAAAAGAAAAAAAGAAATGATTTTGAGAGTGTGGTTTATCACATTATAGGACTTGAAGGATCTCTTGAAGATATCATTATTCAAATAAATAATAATAAAAAGATAAATTTATTGCTGATGGAATCTTCACAATATGTATATATTCAAGATATACATATTGATCATGTTGAAAAATAATTGAGTAAGAAATGAAAAATTCAATAATAATTATAATAAATAGTAAATATCGAATATTAATATGTTTAATAGACTAAGGAGGAAAATGAAAACAATGCAATAGAAGAGGAATGAGATAAAACAGTCAAGATTTTTAAAGAAAAGGGGTTTTCATTGATAAAAAATCACGAATTATAAGTGAAATATTAGAAATAGTAGAAATAGATTCACTTAAAGAGGTTTACTAATGGAGAATTGTCATAATGGTTTGATTGAGGATCTAATGGTTAAAAAAAAATAAAATTGAATGGAATCATATATATTTTTTTGTAAAAGAGACATTGGTCATGATTCTAGGATATTAGTATAAGAAACAATAATAGATCTGATGAAGAGAATGTTGATGGATTGTGATTCTTGTATCAATCCAATATTCCCATAAGCTCGAATAATGATCAAAAAAATTAATTCAAATTATATGAATAAAATTACTCAATATTTTTTAGATTCTTTTCATTAAATAAGGTGATATATGATGAATAGTTACATATAATGGAATAAAGGAGAAATGATTTATCCCTGTATGATGTATCAATTAGGTGGATAAATTTTCCAAAATATGTCACATTTTGAAGATGAAATATGATATTTGTACATAAATAATCTTAACTACAACATCATGAAATTTTAAAAGGAAAGTCTATGTTCAATAACATAGAAGATATGTAACACAGAGTTTAAGCGAACAATGAAATATTTTTAGTGAAATGTGACTATTATAACCTAGCCATTAAATTGGAAGGATTGAAAAATATAAATGAAATTATGGAATATATAATAGTAATTTCTAATTAATTAATTTATTCTCTATGAATAATTAATAGATTTTAGGTAATGCCATTTTATTCATTAAAAACCCATTTCCTTCAAAAAAATATTTTAATATCTATTTATGAATAAATAATATCATTAATTTCATGTAATTATAGAAAATTTATTTTATAAAATGGGTATATTTTTTAAAATGTTATATTTAAATTAACCTATGGTTAATTTTTGATAATTTTATGAAAATATTTATTTTTCAGTGAGTACAGAAAAATACCGGTTCTAGTAATAATGTCATTTATTTTAAATAAATTAATAAATTTAAAAGTCACATTTTGTATTTAATACAATTTCAAGTAATATAGGTATTATTTATTTATATTCCATCCTCCTAAATTATTTTTAATCAACTTTATAGGGTGTTATAGAATAAGTTTTTTTCATTAAAAACTGGATTTCTCTGAAAATCTTTTTAATTTACATAATGTTTATCTTATTAATTAATTAAAATAAAACATAATGAGGGATTTTTTTAAAAGAAACTTATAGATTATATATTAGTAAATATTAATTGAGTTTTCTACAAGGATATTTTTTAGTCATAGAGTTAACATATAATCATATTTTGGTTAAAAAATACACTATTTGAAAATGTGTTTTTTGCGGAGTCTGTAAGTTTTGCTTTAAATTTATTTTCTCAATATATGTGAATTAAATTAAAGGAAATTTTTTATTAAATAAAATTTTAAAAAGGGAAAAATATAAAGGTGGACTAAAATGGTGAAGCCTGATGGAATCTTCTCTCATAATGTAAATGAATCTATAAGGAATAGATTGAAAACTAATAAAACAAATATATAAACTCTCAGAACTAACCCGTGAAGCCAAGAAATATGCTGCATGGTTCACTTCAAGCCATGTATGTAGAAAGATAGTTATATCCTTAACAACAGTCTTATATCAATGAATTTTTGAAATTAATAACCATGGCACCAAGATCCCAACCTACATTGAGTGAAAGATTATCACCAAATCAGTCTCCATAAATGATAAACAAATATTATTCTTACTAAACATATCTAGGCCATCACATATAAAAAAAGACTTAGCTATTAGAGAATCACCAAGACCATAATAGGAATTAAAGGAAAATAATAAAGATCCACAAGGATTGTGAAGAATAACACCTCTATTCATATAATAAAAAAACATGAACCATCAACATTTTACTTGAAACTATTAGGATGGACCCAACTGATCCATTGATTATGGGAAGTCGCACCCGACCTACTGAATAAATTAATGCTAACCTACATGAAGAACATGTGTGAAGGAAATGACTCAATTTTTATAAGAATTGGCATTCTTTTAACCACCAAGAAATGTGATCTAATAACCAGGTTTCTATACTAAGTGACGACCCCTCGCATTGGGATTTTTTCATAGCCTCCCATTAACAATAGAAGCTTGACACCAAAAAGAGAACCCTCTCCCTTATATTAGGAAAATCCCCATTGGAGACACTTTAAAATACATGTTGGAAGTCCTATCTGAACTAGTTGAGGTGGTAAGGACCATAAAAACCCCCGTACTTGAGCTACATAGAGGTAGAAAAGGTAAAACATATTTACTGCAATATAGGTAAAATAACGAAATAAGTTAAAGTTAAAAGGTAAAACCATAAGATACATAAAATATAAAAAATTAAATGGGTTTTTATGTGTTTCAAGACCTTAAAAATCTCTTAAAAATTAACCATATAAATTATTCAATAGAATTAATTCCAACCAAATGAGATTGGCTTGAAGTATAAAATAACAATTATTTAATCAGTTAAAACCACAGATACTCAAGTAAAAATACCACTCCTCACCACCCCCATTATCCTCAAAATCCATGAATATAAAAAAATATCTTCTAAAAAATATACTCCCACTCTCCCCATTACAATTTGAATTTATACACTCAAAATTACCAATTCTATGCTCTTTAAGGGACCCTTCAAGGAAGGGATATTCAAGTGGAAACTTTCTCAAACCTGTTGTCTTAATTTCCTTTTTTTCCTTCTACTTTATCCTAACATAATTCTACAAAAAATAATAATAACTCCAGTATCATTTATATAATGCAATTATAAAATTCTATTGTAATATCATATATCCACTTCTTTTCTCATATCCACTTATTCAAAGAAATGAAACCATTTTCAAAATTATGGATGTTAACCATCTTTGTGGATAATGATTATTAGTTATCCATAACCACCTCCAAGTATCATCCTAAAACAACTATTATGGTTAAATTAGATTGAAATAAATATATTATAACTTATTTCATGTTTTTTAACTAATATATATACAAAATATTAGTTAATGTAAAACTAGTTCGTGATGGTAAAAAAACATTAAAATAAACTACACATTTATCATAACATTTTATCAAATTAATCATCTTCATGTTAGAAAAAATGATATTAAAGACCATTTGTACTTATATAATTTAATTAATACCATTAAATTCCACTTTGGGATTATAATTTCCATTTTACAAGAAAATCCATAATTATACACAAATGAACCGACCATGAAACCATGAAACTAACACACACAAAACATTGAAATTAATGATATATTATTAACAAACAAGTGGTATTATGTTATAAAAGAATGATAAAAGGTATTATAAATATGAATATAGTTATAAAATAAATAACATTATTTAAACTGTTATACAATATGCTTTAACACATTGGAAGCAAGTCAAACCCGAGGTAAGGTATTTCCTATCTAAATTTATATTCATTAGGTTAAACTTCTACTTCATTGATTATGACATGTTAAGAATATATGTGAGATAATTTTTTATTATATTATTTTTCATTTATAATTTATTATGTCTATTTATAGTTGATAAACATAACTGATTAACTCAACTAATTATCACTTAAATGATGTAATATTTATAATGGAAATTATTTAAAAAATTATCTTTTTAAAGCTTCCCTTAAAACTCTGTTTTTCCTCTATGTCCCTGTCTTCTAAAATAGTTTCCTATTATTTTACTATTTATTTATAAATGATTATAGTAATTTGTAATCATGTATATATTTTTAAAAAACTTTTTAAAGGATTCTTTTATTTTTATTTTCTAAATGAGGTTCTTTGTGACTTTTACTAACAAAACACAGAAGGAATTTTTCTAACTTATATGTCATTAGAGAATTTTACCACCATTGGGAATTATTAATTATTTTAATCTAACTTTGAAAGTTTACATGGTTATTTTCACATAAAAGTTTTTCACTTTTATGTGCAAAACTTTTCTAAAAATGTTTGAATTTAAAATGAAAGGTTTATTTTTCTTAATTATAATTTTATAATGAAAGTGTTCATGTTTTATTATTATGATATGTTTTTTGAGAATTGTTTATAATGATGAGTGGTTAGTTTATAAATCAATAGAAGGTTGTTTTTTGATTAACTAAAGATGGATGGTAACATTATTAACCAATTATTAGTGGTTCTGTGATAATCAAAGGACATGTTGTTACGTTATAACCCCAAATGAATTTGGTACTTTGGAGTTGGATCTAAACCTTATTGGTTACTCCATTTTTAAGATTGACATGGAAAATGATTTCCCAAGATAAATATTTAACATTTATATGTTTTATAATTATTTTTCATTGATATCTATTAGTTTTCCAAAGTTTAGTTAATGATCTCTTTGAAAATAAAGTTACCTTTTAAGGGTAAAAATGCATGTTTAACACCCAGAAATTATAAAGTAAGATCCTTATATTTGATAGTGTGCATGAAACACGACACCAAGCACATAAGGGAATATATTACTCTGATAATTTAAAATAAATCTACTATTTTGAATTTATTTTGTATATTTTATATCTTGTAGTGCCCAAAAAATATAAGTTAGCTTTCCTTTCATACAAGAACGACCTTTTTTTATATCTTGCGTTACACATAAGTCTAAGTTTTTACTCAACAACAATATATTATTAAAATATTATTATGTAATATAATAAGACTTAACCTAGACATTAAATGACTGGCTATAAATATTATTAAAAAATTATTAAAATATATGGTTTATAAAAATATAAAGTGATTACATTGGTTATAACCTAATTATAAATGAATATAAGAACCAATTGAATATAAAGGAAATATTTTTATAAAAAACTATTTTTATGCTCATAGAGCTATTTTACCCTAATAAATTAAATTAATTTCAATTAGTGGGTGGTATTAATTTGATATATGTTATATATATTCAATAAAATATTTTTTATATTCATCCAATAGATTTTATAGTCTTAAGATATGAACAAACCCAATATTACACATAAAATAATATATTTTTATAGAGGTAGTTTTATTTCCTTCTGACGGAGAACCCCTTTTTAATAAATTTTTACCATTATATAAATTCAATATGTCAAAATAAACATAATATTTTTATGTGAAACATAAAAATTATATTAGATTGATTTTTTGGTGTTTTTCTGTGAAGATTCATTTCTAATGAATAGTGAAAAATACTGAATTTTAGGTTAAAATAGTTTTTCATCTAATTTATTTATAAGGATAAATTATGTTTTATATTGGTTTTATATTTTTATTAGATTTTTTTAATTAATTAACCCAATTTAGGTAATTTTAATCAATTTAAATTTGAAATTGACTATAATAACATATAAATATTTCAAACATTTTTACTTTAGAAACCTGCCTTCTCATCCTGTATAAGGGATTAAATTTTTTTTTTCAAATTCAATGATTGGAATTTGAAAAAAATGGATTCCAAATTTTTAATCATAAAAATTTATAATTTCTAGTATGTTTAACTTAGTTTTTTACCAAAAATATTAGTGAATGTAATTAAAAATAATTACAATTATGAAGGTAAAATTAAACTTAATAACGGACAAAACCTAAATATTAAGGACCCAAATGAATTAAAAAATTATCTAAAATCCATTTTATGGCCATATTTAAACCATATAATCCATTTTCTATAATTGATTCCATTATTGGATTCACTTTCAATGTGAAAAACATGTATGGAATTCCTTTGTCAAAATATTACAAGGGTGCCACCCCACCTCTTGTATAAAAAGGCCTCCTCTCTTCCCACAACTTCACACCTTTAAAGACACATTATCTTGACCAATATATACCAAAAGTTCCCATTAAAATACCTCCACTAATCGTATAAGCCTTCTATTCGGAATAAATCCTTAAAAATAATCATTTTGGTACAAATCAAAAAAATTTACATGATTAAGAGGTAACATTTTCTCTCAATATCTCTAGATTCTTTTCCATTATCCACCCCATAAAATATCTTTATTAAATAATTATTTAATAAAAAAAGTTCCTCAATATACTAGGACGTTTTAATGTGAATTTTTAGACCTAAAATTACACGCACTTCCATCTAATGCATAATGAACATACTGTTTACGTGTACAGTGAACTACCGCCTCACAAAACAGTGATTCTTCATTTTTTCCTTTACCACCTATCATGGTAGAAATTATGATAGGAAATATATTTATATATGATATATATGATATTTATAATTTCTTTATTCTTATTTAATTATTTTAGAATGCATACCACTATGCATTTCATTTTTTTTGTAAATATGATAACATCATTTGTGGAATTACGGACTACCTCCCCCTAAAAACAATGTGGATAGTTCACACTATAACTAGAATATATAAAAGATAGTTTTAATAAAATAGTGTAACATATATAACATATATATGATATGGAATTATAATATACATATGCATCATTTACTTTTCATTCTTTTAAATATAATAAAGAAATGAATGCAGCGTTCATGCCTACTTACGATTTACTGTCTGCATGAACGATGCACTTCATTTCTATTCTAAAAAAATTATATACTGTTATAAATTCATATTTATTGAATATATAATATAATTAAGTCACATTTTTCATTATTTATTTTATGGAAACATTATCTGTGTAATAGTAATAAAAAGTAACAATTCAGAACATACTTGAGAAAACTAGGAATCAACACATAAAATAGTTAAAATAATGGAAGGGTGTTAACAAATAGGTAATAAAAATATTGTAAAAAGTTAATATATGATATTATAAAAATTATTATGGTTATGTTATAAGTTATTAACATATTTTAACCAATATATAGGATTATAAAGGCCACATAAAAAAATATGGTTATGTTAAGAGATTTCATCTCAAATATACATTATATTGAGACTTATTTTTTGTTATGAACCAATTAAATTTTTTATGGAATATATACTGACCCTTGAAATATTATTTCATGATTTATTTTATATTAATGTTATTTAAATGTTTCTTTATATGATTATTATTTTTTAGTCTTCCAATTCAAAACTTTTTAAGTAGTAAGGGATTCTAGTCTTAATTTTCTTTCTGTGAGGCATACACCATATACAACACTTACTTATTTTGTGTAGTGTATCTACTACCCCTATAGATACATTATATCATGAATCATTTTTCTTCATGGTATGAAAAAAATTCCTTAATGGGAATTATTATTTTAATGTTTCAAGTGGTATGGAACATTTTCGAATGTTTAAAGATTATTTTCCTAAATAATGTTCTTAATAATTACCTTTGAAATCTTACTTTCTTTTGTGATTGTAAAATATCTCTTAAAATAATCAATTTATTAGTCATTTTTCATTTTAAATTACCTTGAATATATATATTCTCATGTAATGTATATTATTATTTCCAAAACAATATATGATTTTACATACGTTGTTCACTTTGAAAATCTTTTGATTAACTGGGTAATTATTGATAAATTCATATCTTCTATTCATACTGATACATTTTGATAAGGAATAATGTTTATTATATATATATTTTATTATTTTACATGAAATAAATGGGTTGGAGACTATTTATTTCATGCACTGTAGGTTGGGAACTGGTTAATGTAATCTCGTCGATGCATCGGTAGTCTCATAAGATGAATTGGTTGGAAAAATTAGAATAGTTAAACTATCTCTTGATAGTAAAGGTATCATGTGCTTGGAAAATTTTTTGTACAATAATTAATTAATTCCTTTATTAAGAATTCAATTATTATTTATCCATGATATTTTTTCATTGACATATCTATGGATGTGTTTCATTTTTAGTTCATTTATTTAATGGCATGTATTTTTAGTTTATTACCTAGACATATAGATATTGCCTTATCAAGTTATTTGAATGGCATGTGTTATCATGTTTTTACCATTACATGTTAATTTATTTCTATTTATTCATTATTTATTCCTCTTTACATACAGTTACTGAGAATATCTGGTCTCCCTTATTATGTTTCCTTTCTCCATGTTATGAATAGGAATCCTTTGATTTATATTCAAAGATGATGATATTTTAATTTTATTATGAATGCTGTTTTTATTTTATCTTACCAATGTCTTATTGGTATCATGTATGTAATTTTTATTTCCATGAATAATAAACTAAATCATGGTTCATGATTTTATTCCTTGAAATCATGCTAATGTATTAAAATAATGAACCAGCTATAGGCTTCTGGGGTTGGATGTTATAGTTGGTATTAATGAAAATTTATCAACATCCTTGTAAACTAGATTTAGAGAACATAGATTAGGAATCATAATCCTAAGATAAACATTGAGGATAAGTATACAATTACATCCTATAATTTTGGTCAGGGACTGATTATGTGGGTATTTCTAGAAATATATCACTTTATGGATCCTATAAGTGGGCATGGTTCCAGAATTGATGTACTTAGGGCCAATAACTCCAACTAGGTTTCCCAGGCCTGACACAAGGTAACCTTGTACATGAAAGCGAGAATTACTATGCCCCTGGTTTGAAACTCCTAGAGGATATGCTTAGGATAATTCACATTTTCTATACCTAAAATTATAAAGGATTTGAAAGTAAATATTTCCCCAAAGTAACAAAGGATCATTATTCTAGGATTCATGATGCATAAATTTATGCCATGTGTTATACCAATTTTAGAGATATAAAAAGTTTATAACATTATATTTTATTCCAATATATGATATTGTTTAAAAATAATGCCTAAAATAATTTCAATACTCATGGAAAATGTATAGATTTCCCTGTTGAGGAAACAAATACTGATCGTATTGGAATAGAGAAAATAATGGAATTATTATGGAAACTTAATTAGATTATGACAAATAACCTTTCCCGAATGGAGAAAAATATTCCATGGAGATAATATCTTATGATAGATCACTTTATGTGGTATAATACCCCATCATTTAGTGGAAGTACTGATCCAATGGAATCTGAATAGCGAATTAAGTATTTGTAGAATATTTTTGTAGCCTTGGAATGAAGCAAAAAAAAAAACGTTTACAGTTGTAGTCTATTAACTCCATGGTGATAATTATTTTTTGTGGTCTATAATCCAAAAAAAAGAGATGAATAATAAATTTAACTCATGTAATAGAATAATTTTAAGCAAACATTCTTCAATAAATACTTCCCTCATGATCAAAAAATTGATATGAAGAGAAAGTTACATAGCTTAAAGAAGATGGAAGGAAAAAGTGTTTAAGATTTTAATTATACCTTTACAAGGTTATATATGTATGATAAAGATTATATATGCAACATAGAGTGAAATATTGACCACTTCTTTGAAGATCTCAATCCAAATATCCAAAGGGCACTGTTTTCTCAAAAAAATTCATCATGTAAAGAAACAATTTTATGTTATATCAATATAGTAATGGAGTTATTGTGATCCTATGTATTCAAGTGAGACCAATAGAAGAAGAGGTCTTTTCAACACCATGAAAAAATGAATGAGTCAAAGAATATGAAGGGAAGAAGGATTTTCCAACTTGTGATCACTATGTAATGAATCACCCAGGTAAATACTTGAAAGGATTAATAGCTTCTTATAAGCATGAAGAAAGGGGTTATGAAGAAAAAAATGTAAAGGGAAGAAGTAAAAGACTACTATTCTGAGTTAAAATTTTAAAGAGATACGATACTATGCAAAATAATTTCCCAAGCATCAAGTTAATATACCTCAGAAGATCTATGGGTTCAAGGTCAAGTATATTTTATTGACACAACTGTAGTGGAATGATTACAATGATTTTTTATTTTGATCTAAGAAATATGTTGTAAAATAATTTTATTTATGATGTTCCCATCATATGAATTATGAAATTTATAAGGATTATACTATAGTACTTCTTCATTAAGGATTTGAGATAATATGTTGAATAGTACCATGAAAATATGTTCAGTATAAAGGTATTTTTTTTGAAAAAAACACATGATTGGGGGAAATAAAACCCTTAATATGTTCCTAATGTTGAGATAATGATAAATAAATGATTGATTTGGATATGTACGAACTACCTTGGAATTTATTAATGATTTTTTTGACAATGTTGTCTATTCAATCATGGAGGGAGTTTAAAAAACGTTTGGATTTAAATAATATATCCAATAACATGTGTCTTACTTAAGGAAAAATGGAAAATCCATGTTTCCAATAAGGTTTTATGATAATTTTATTTATTAAATTTTATCAAGAGGATACATGATGAAGTTATTCAAATGTTTGGAATGTGAAAATCTTAAGTTACTTCATATTGATCAAAGTCTAATGATAAGTTCATTTTTGGAAATTCGGTATCCTTTTTTTAAATTATTGGATCATAATATTTTGGAAAGGTTAACTATTTATGAAATGGTTTAAGTTGAACCTCAAATCTGGTTTAACAGATAAATTTATTACATCATTATACAATGAATCTTGTTATAGGAGATTAAGTCAATATAGTTCATGGCAAGAACAAAGGATAAGATTGTACTTATAGAAATATACCCATAAGTATATTTACTTATATTATTAAAGAGTGAAATAATTCCTCAACTACAAGAAAAATGACATTGAGTCCAAAAATGTTGTCTTATTATCATTATTTTTGATGATATTAATGGAATTTATTCACACCTATAGATTAATATTTTGTGGTCTACAAAATTCAGCTGATCATATTCTCTATCACTCACCATCAGAACTAAATTGTTTGGTTTTTCTTCCTTATCCATGTTTTCATTTCCCACCTATGTTCTCCAATAAGAGAACCTAGTTACATGATCATTGTACTTTTCTTTCTCTCTTATTAAGAAGATGTGATATTAACCCTTTTATGATGTGGATATTTCAAAAATAATATATTTTCCATCCCTCTATTAATGAGATGAATTTTAAATTGCGAGGATGCAATTTATTTAAGGTGTCCGGAATGTAACACCCTGAAATTCTAAAGTAAGAACCTTATATTTGATAGTGTGGATGACACATGACACTAAGCGCATAAGGATATATAATACCCTGATTCTTTAATATATATTACCTATTTTAAATATATTATATATAATCAATATTTTTAAATGCACACAAACACCACGTTTTCTTTCCACACACTCAATAATGACCTTATTCTATAGCTTTCATTACATGAAAGACCAAGTTTTAACCAAACAATAATATATTAATAAAATATTATCATCCAATATAATATGACTTACCCTAGATGTTAAATGAGTGGTTATAAATAGTATTAAATAACTTATGAAACTATATGATTTATAAAAATATAAAAATAATTTATTAGTTATAAATTAATTAGAAATTAATATAAGAACCAATTTAATATAAAGGGAATATTTTTAGAGAAAATTATTTTTATACTCAAAAAGTTGTTTTAACCTAATAAATTGAATTAATTTCAATTATTGGGTCGCATTAATGTGATATATATATATATATTATAAATTAAATAAAATATTTTTTATTTTCATTCAATAGATTTGATTGGATCAAGATAATAACCAACCCAATATTACACATAAAATACTATATTCTTATAAAGGTAGTTGTGCCTCATTTTGACAGGGAACACATTTTAAATACAATTTTTACCCTTTTATAAATTTAATATGTAAAAATAAAAATCATATTTGTAATAAAAACATAAAATTTATCATAGAGTAATTTTGTGGTATTTTTTTGTAAAGATTCATTTTTATTGAATAGTAAAAAATACTGATTTTTTTGTTCAAAAATGCATTTTCTTCTAATTATTTTTTAGAGATAATTTTTTATATTAGATTTAGAGTTTAATTTGATTATATTTTTATTATTTAGTATAATTTAGGTTATTCTAATAAATTTCACATTAAAATTGAATATAAAAACATAGCAAACTTTCAATTGTTTTTACTTTCAAAACTCGCATTGTTGTCCTATCTACAGGATTATATTTAAATTAATTTATTCCAATTTTTTTATTTGAATTTAGAAAAACGTTGTCCATATTTTTAATCATCATAATTTATATTTTCTCATATGTTTAAGTTAGTTTTTGACTAAAAATATTAGTGAAGGTAATTAAAATTAATTACAATTATTAAGGTATAATTAAGCAAATAAGGGACTAAGACCCATTCTTAAGGGTCCATGTGACTTAAAAACTTATAAAAAAGACATTGGATGAAAATATTTTGACCCTATTATCACATGAATATAATAGGGTCCATTATTTTAGCCACTTTTAATGTTAAAAATGTTTTGGTAATTCCTTTGTTAAAATATTACAAGAGTACAACTCCTCCTCCACTATAAAAAGGCAACCTATCCTCCCACTTCATCACAAATATCAAGAAAATTTGGATCAAATAAGATACAAAACAATAGATCTTAAACATAAATACCCTCATCCCTGAAACCTCCCCTTTTTCATAAATCTATCCAACGAATCCTTCTTGTACAAACCAAAAGAAGATACCCATTTTAGTGGCAGCGTTTTCTCTCAAGATCTCTAGTTTCATTTTCATTATCCACCCCTAAAACATCCTTATTATATGATTATATAAAAACCAATATATTAAATATAATTTAATGTTTTTATTTTAATTTTTAGACCTAAACTTACACACACATCCATGTAATTGAAAATGAACATATTATTTACGTGCACAATGAACTACAGACTCATGAAATAATGATTGTTTATTTTTTATTTACCACCTCTCATGGTGGCCATTATGATATAGAATATATTTATATATGTTATATATGATATTTATAATTTCTTTATTCATATTTAATTATTTTATAACACATAACTATATACATTCCATTTTGTGTAAATATGATAACATACTTTGTAGAAGTGTGGAATACCGCCCCTCAAAGTGATGTGACTCATTCACGTTATAAATGGAATGAATAAAGCAAATATTTAATAAAACTACATAAAATATATTACATATTTATTATAATTGAATTATAATATACATATATATCATTTACTTTACATTATTTTAAATACTATAAATAAATTATAGTAGTGTTCATGCGTACGTACAACCTACCATCTCCATGAATGGTGCACTTTATTTTTTATATCCAAAAATTATGGAAAATTATAAATAAAATTTTTATGAATATATAATATAATTAATTAATTTTTTGAATTCTATAGATTATGAAATCATGATCTAATTAATAGGAAAAATAATTTACAAGTGGAAACATATTTGAGAGAACTAGGAAATTAACACAAGAAATAGTTAAAATTATGAAAGAGTGTTAACAAAAAGGTAATAAAATATTATAAGAAGTTAATATATGATATTATCAACATTATTATGGTTCTCTTATAATTTATTAATATATTTTAAAACATTATACTTAAGGATAAATTCCACAAAACAAAAGGAAGGTTAATGTAAGAGATTTTGTCTCAAATTTACATTCAATTTAAACTTATTTGTTGTTATGCACCAATTTATTTTTATACTGTGTATATATAACCCTTTGAAATATTTTATCATGAATTATTTTATATTAATGGTATTTTAAATTTTATTTATATGATTATTACTTTATAGTCTTCCAATTCATAATTTACCAAGTAGTAATTGATTCTTGTCTTACTTCTCATTCCATGGGGAATACGCCATATACACCACTTAATTATTTTCTCTGGTGTATCTACTACCCATTTTGATAGATTATATCATAAATAATTTTTATTCATGTTATTAAAATATTTCCTTCATGGGAATTATGATATTAATGTTTCAAGTTGTATGGGACAGTTTGGGATGTTTAAATATTATTTTCCTAAAAATTATCTTAATGGTTATCTTTGAAATCTTACTTTCTTTTGTAATTGTTAAATTTATCTTGAAACAATAAATATATTATAATAAATTGTCATTGTAAATTACCCTGAATATTCATATTCTCACACAATAGAAATTTATATTGCCTAAACTTTATATAATTTTACACACAATGTTCACTTTGATAGTTATTTGATTAACCAGGGAATTATTGGTAAATTCATATATTCTATTCAATAAGACTAAATTTTGATAGGTAATAATGTTTATTCAATAAATTTGGAATTATTTGACAATAAATTCATGTGTTGTGTAATGTTTAAGAAAATCCTTTTGTGTAGGGGACCAATTTATTTAAGCCCCTCGATGCATCAATAGTCTCTTGATAAGAATTTATTGGCCAAATCCAAAAAATTAAACTATTTGTTGACATTAAAGGAATCATGTACATGTGAAACATGATATCCCAATATTAATAATTTCATTTAATGAAAATTAAATTTTTATTTTTCCATGATATTTTGTGTCGACATATCAATGGATGTGTTTAATTTTCAGTTCAATTATTTAATGGAGTGTGTTTTATGTTTCTTACAATTGATATTTCCTTATCTAGATATTTTAATTGCATGTGTTGTCGTATTTTTAGATTTCCATGTTAATATATTTATATTAGTTCATTATTTATTCCTCTTTACATACCCTTACTGGTCATTTGTTCTCACCCTTATTATGCTTACTTTCCCTAGGTTATAAGTAGAATCCTTTTATTGAGATTCAAGGATGTTATTTATTTAGTTTTATTGTGAAAAATGATTCTATTTTCTCTTCCTAGTGTATTATGGGTGTAATTTATGTAATATGTATTTCCAAGTCTATTAAATAGAATGGTCCATAATGATTTTATTTCTTGTAGTCATACCAATTTAATATAATAATTTACCAACGCATGGCTTCTTGGGTCGGGGCATTATAGTTTTCTTTTATATTGATCTTTCTATAGGTAATCACTAGAAAAAAATTCCTTTCTTTTAAATCCCTTACCATGATTTTTTTTATCATTATATTATTTGAATTTTTTGATGGGGTTTGAGAGAGAGCACAGAAAAGTATGGGATCAAGAAGAAAATTGTAATTATTTTTTATTTTGGGAAAACATGTTTTATTTAATTTTTTTTGGTTAAAATAATGAATACTATAAATATGTTCCCAATTTTAATGTATGGGTTTACCATGTATGAGGTTTTCTAAATTCTCTAAAACTCAAAAACTAAAAAATATCTTTGGGATTTAATTAATGTGAATTATTTTTCACAATCACTATAATATGTAATTTTTAAGGTTGGGTTCTTATAGTGTGTATATTTGGAGGGTTTAGATAACATTAGTGGTTATAATGTTATTTCATCATAATTTATAAGTCATATATAACCATAATGGTTAGTATAAAAGTGATATTTATAGATATTTTTGGTAAATTCTATGAGTTTTAGATAACATGAATTAGGATATCTTAATGTTTATCCTCATAATAGGATGGTATATTATGATTTTATTTATATGATCACAGAAACCTTTTTGGTTTTAATAAATGGATGGATCCAACATGCAGTATATTAAAAATGGATATAATGAAAATGTGGTGGTTTTCTAAATTAGTAACTGAATGAAATGTGTTCTATAATTAGAAATATTATGGTTATTCTAAACTAGTTACCATGAGTAATGATTACCCACTTCAACCTTGTTAAGTTTCCTAATTCATCAAATATGTTATAAATAAATATTTCTAGAAGTTCAAGTGAAAATAATCATAATGGTAAATATATTCAACAAACTATGTATTAATTATTTGGAAATAATGTCTTAAAAGGATGTGAAGATGTGTTATATATGGTAAAGGAGGTTATAAATCAATAATATTTCATTAAAAAAATCATTCAGTTAACTCCATGATGTGGAATGAAGTTCTCACTAAAATATCAATTAAATGTTTTAAATAAAAGAATAATGGTCATTATGAAAATCTATGTCCTAGGAAGAAGGATCATGAATGAGATTAGGAGGACTGTACATATAACTAAATAGAAATAACTAATGACATTATAGTTTTAGATGATGAAACTAAAAATGAAATATAAACTTTATAGATTATTTCATGGGTCGTGTTTTTAATTATTGAATCTTAGGACATGATTCATATTAAAATTTTTAGGAAAAAAAGGTTATTGAATAACATATAAAATCATGGTTAATGGATTATGAGGAATGATGAACAATTAAGATACTTATATATATGAATTCATGATTAATAGTGTATTTATGGATGATTAAATTTTATATGGATTATATTAATATAGTTTTAGGAAAAGGAAACCCCTCAATATGGGTGGAATCCCATCATATCTGGAAAGGCCATGGGGATTGAACCCACAACCGAAGGGAAAAAAGTGTATCACTTACCACTGGCCTATGTGATGTATTGTTTGGCATGAATTTTATTTTATTTATTTAAACTATACACTATATAAAGGTTATATTCATTTTGGTATCATATGTTTTATCTTATTGATAACCATGGTATTGAAATTGATTTGGTGATTAAGTGATCACTGTTATTTTAGAAGATGTTCAGTATTTTAGGAACCTTATATGATTAATGTAAACTGAATAATATGATATTTTATTTGAGAAAAAATGTTGAATTATCTTTTGGAAACATATTTAATTTGTGGGGATTTAGATTATTTATTGGAAATATTATGTGATATTGGAAATATGATTTCTGAATGATACTTTAAGAGTGATTGATATTATTTGATGATAAATATTAAATTTATCTTGGAATTTTTTTATCAAATAATTCTAATTTTTGGATTTTAAATTTTAGTCTATACTATTTTGAGGACTTTTAATGATAGTTATCCGTTGATGGATTTATTTTTATCTTTGGATATTATTGTTGAATTTTGGAGATTAAAGTAGTTTATTTGCCATATAAAGGTTTATTTTAATCAAAAGATTATATCTTGTACTAAGAATTTTGGTTTTGGTTAATTACTAATGATATGATAAATAGATATTTATACTTCTATGGTTGTGATCCATTAAAGATGATTCTTATTCTTAAGGTATAAAAATTCATCTTAAATACTAATCATTTGGATCATATATGAGACAGTGGTGGACATTGAAAAATGATGAAATTAAAAATGTCAAGTAAGTATGTTACTTTATTTTCCTAATCTTGGTAGTAAAAGGTTAACAAAATATTATGATTTTTTTTGAAACAAAAAATATATTTCGTTTACTTTTTTTACCAAGAAATCAATGGCTATTTAACCAATCACAGATTTATGATTTTTTGATGATAAACTTTCTCATGACCATGTTCTATATCACTCTCTATCATTATATGATCATTTTATTTTCTTTATTATGCCTATTTTTACAACATGGAAACCTATTATGTGTTATTCCAGAGGACCTTCATACTTTACCATTTCACTTTTTATGTTGAATCATTGTTTAATATTTTTAAGATGACAGATTTCAACCAAGTTATTTTTAACATTGAAACCCTCTATTTTTTGTCTGAGTGAAAATTGTGAGGATTTAAATTATTAAAATTGGGGGGGGGGGTGGGGAGAATGTAACAAGCCTATATTTTAAAAATAAATGTTATGTTCAATATCATACAACATATGTAGTATCATGCTTAAGCAAAAAATGAAATATTATTATGTAAATATGACCATTATAACCATGCCATTAAATTGGTGGGAATGTAAAATATTAATGACATTATGAAATATATAACACTCATTTATAATTTATTAAGTTATTATTTTTTAATAAGTTTTAGATTGTATGTAAAGTCATTTTATTCATCAAAAAACATATTTGCTTCAAAAAATGATTTTTTCCCTTTAAGTACAAATAATATAATTATTTCCTAATAATTTTATAAAATTTATTTTATAAATTTAATTTAATTTTTGAAATTATCATATAAAAATTATCCTCTGGTGAATTTTGA
The DNA here is from genome assembly GCA_963277665.1 of Viscum album. Lineage (NCBI taxonomy): Eukaryota > Viridiplantae > Streptophyta > Magnoliopsida > Santalales > Viscaceae > Viscum > Viscum album. The sequence goes on from OY728143.1 coordinate 184,226,731, forward strand.
TAATTTTATGAAAAGATTAATTTTTCAATGAATAGTGAAATATACCGGTTGTTGTAAAATTTTAATTTCTTTTAAATAAATAAAAAAAGTTAAAATTATAATTATATATTGAATATGGATACAAGTAACATAATTATTACTCAGTTATATTCCATCTTATTAAATTATTTTTAATCAAATGTATATATTTTTATGAAAAGTATTTTTTTGTTTTAAAAATTGGATTTTTCTCAAAACTATTTTATATTACATAGTGCTCATCATTTTTAATTATTTAAAATGATATATAATGGGTAAATGTTTCAAATTAAATTTATATATTATATATTAGAAAATATTAATTTAGTTTTATACAACGATAATTATTATTCATATAAAAATTATAAACTCATCTTTTTCTTGAAAAATACACTTGAAAACACGCTTTTCCATTGCATCTGTGGGTTTTATTATATATTTTTTCAATTACATGAATTAAATTTTGTAAAATGGATTCCATATTTTTATTTATAAGTTACAAATTATGTAATAATTTCATTTTCATTTTTTTGTCATAAAAAAGTTAATGTGGTAAAAAAAATATTTACAGCGGTATAGGTAAAATAATGAAAGAGGTTAAAGTTAAAAGGAAAAATATTAAAATACCTAAAAACTAAAACATGAAATGAGTGTGATATGAGTTTCTTGAACAAAAAAATAATTTTAAAAATTAATTATCATACAATTTCATTTGAATTAATTCCACCCCAATGTGGTTGGCTTTAAATATAAAATATTCATTATTTAATCAATTTAAACCACATATCCTAAGGAATAAATACCACTTCTCACCACCAAGATTATATACACAAGACTTGAAGCTATAAAAATATTTTCTAAAACCTCACCTCCAAACCATCCCCATATACATCTTATACTAGTCTCTCCCAAAAACCAATTCCAAGTACTTTAAGTGATCCTTCAAGGAGGGGATATTCGAGAGGAAACTTTCTCAAACCACATCTTTTAAATTATTTTTTCCTTATATCTTATACTCACCCAATTCATCCATAAAAAATAAAAATATAGTGTTAATTATATACAATAATTTTATTTTTCATATTTAATATTTTATATCCATTCCTTTTGTCATATCCTTTTATTGAAATAAAAAAACAATGTCCAAATTATGGAGGTTAACCATATCCATGAATATTGATTATTCATTTCACATTACCACATTAACATTTGGTGGTGATGCTATTATTATGATTATATCATACTTTACTAAATATATTATAACTTATATAATGTTTTTAAGGTAATATATATACATAATATTGAATAAAACGAAACAAGTTTGTGATAGTCGAAAAACCTGCCAAAATAAACTAAATATATATCATTAACATTTTATCAAATGAATTATCCTCATGTTAGAAAAAATGATATATAGGACCATTTATACTTATATAAGTTAATTAATACCATTTATTTCTTATTTTGGAGTATAATTTCTATTTTAACAGAAGGTCATTAATTATAGACAAATAAATCGACTATCATACCATGAAAAAAACATACCCAAAATAATGAAAATAATGAAATATTATTAATTAATGGGTGGTAAGATGTTATAAAATGACCAAATATGTTATTATATATATGAATATAATTATTTAATAAATTAATAATATTCTTTAAACCATTAAATATGAGGTTTGAAAACATTTTAAGGAAGGTGAACCTGAGCTAAGGGACTTCTTAACTCAATTTCTATTAATTGGGTTAATATTATAATTCAATGATTATTTCATGTTAAGATTATGTGTGAATAAATTTTGGTTATACTATGTTATATTTAAAATTATTTTTTATATATTTATATCTGATACACATCATTTATTCATTTGAATAATTCATACTTTAATGATATGATATTTATAAGGGGCATTCCTTTAAAAATTATCTTTTTATATTTTTCCTTCAAACTTTATTTTCATTACATGTATATGTTTTGTATAAAAATTTCATAAAATGTTTTGATTACTATATTATGAATTTTTGATGACATTTCAACTCATGTTTCACATTTTACAAAATGGTTTGAAATGATTTTTTTCTTGTTTTTTTTAAACAATGTTCACTGTGACATTTTAGAAAAAAAATATGGAAGGAGTGTTTTTTAAACATATACAACATGAGTGGGTTTTCCAACCATCATGAAGAATTAATTAATTAAAGATTCATTTTAAATTATAATATTTTATTTTAAAATATTTTTTTTCTTTTTGAAGTCCATAACCTTTCTAAAAAAGATGATTTAAAATGAAAGGGTTATTTTCCTTAAGAATATTTTTATAATTGAACCATTCATGTTTTATGATTATGATATGGTTTTTTGGAATTGTTTATGGTGATGGGTGGTTAGATTATTAACTAATTATGTGTGGTTTAATGATAAACCATTCATGGGATGTTATATTACTAAATAATGATTGGTGGTTCTATGATAAACCAAAGACAGGTGATTATGTTATAACCTCTAAGGCATTGGGTACTCTGGAGTTATAGGTTTTCCATATTGGTTACTCCATTTGTAAGAGTTATATGGAAAATAATTTCCCAAGATACCTATTTAACATTTATATTCTTTCTAATTAGTTTTCATGGGAATTGATTGATTTTCAATTTTTTTATAGTGATCTTTTTGAAAAGATGATTCCTTATTTAGGGTTAAATGTTATGTTTTTATGATGAATTTTTATGGTTTTTCACTTTACTAATGGTATCCTCTATTTTATGTCCCTTACAGATATTGTTTACACATTGTATGTTTTAAAATTATTTTTGTGGTCTAATAGTGAGTAGGTACAATGATGATATCAAAGAGAAACTTTTGAGAATTTTTCTTGAGGAGAAAATATGTTTTACTTAAATTGATTTTTTTGGTAGAAAAATATGGATAATGTGTAAATATTTCCACGTGTAGTATATGGGTTTACCATTTAATAGTATTTCCAAATCTATAAAACCATAAAAAAATGATACTTGATATTATAATAATGTGAATTCTAGTTTACATTCACTATAATATGCATCTTTTAAAGTTGGGTAAATACAGTAACTACCAATAAAGAAAAATGAGGCCATATACTTAATAAAATATAAGGAATAATTTCAAAAGATTTTTTTATTAATTATTCTATCATTTTTTATAAGGAAATTTATTATAGGGAAAAAGGATGTGGATGAAGTAACTCTAGAACTTGGAGAAAAATTAATATAGATCAAACTTGATTTTTTTTCAAATTGCTACTTTAATTTGGAACAAGAGGTTTAGTATGGTCTTATGCTACATTTTGGAGTAAAATTTTAGAGGATATCTCATGCCTCTACTAGATCTATTATCTCATTGAAGAAAGTGAAAATTCTAAAAATGATTATCTGATAGAAATTTCTCTAAATGAAATAAGGAATTGTAGCACATGGATTCTCGATAACAGTTTTTCATCACACATCAAATGAAATAAAATTATTTCTAAAAAATTAAAAGGTATATATTATAGAACTTTTAATTTTGTAAATGATGGATCATTGTGAATCAAATGGAATATAATATCCATTTTTAGACAACAAGATAAAGAAAACAGATGTAATTCTTATCGATTGGTTATCACACAACCTTTTATGTGTGAGTACACTCTGTGAGTCTGCTCTTAAGGATATATTTTACTATAAAGGGTTCATGATCAGTGTTATAGATATAAAATATCATATGGAAGGAACAAAAACTAATTCTAATATATACTAGTTATACCTTCATGAAAATTCATGATTCTATATAATGGACAAATAATTTTTTAGAAGTAGTGGTTAGGTTACATTCACAGATAAAGAGTAAAAACATTTTCCATGATAATTATTATAGCGGGAATTCCATTTATAAAAATAGACCTTTTAGATACATGTGATAATTTTATATAGGGAAGAATGTTCTGAATATCCCATTGTCCAATGAAAAATTGGGCATCTAATCTACTAGATCAATCTCACAGTAATGTAGGTGGTTCATTGAATATATATTGAATATATTGTGAATGATATTTCATTACTAGAATTGCTGGCTATAATGGAATGGTATTTGCAGTGTTTAGGAAAAGTAAGAGGGAACTAATTTTATTCATAATGAAGTATTTATGATGAGTTAAACATAATACCATGAACCCAAATATTTTTTTTTTCTAAAAATTAAATTTAGTATAATTACATTCAGTTTGAATACTATGTTTGGAATAATTGAATAAAGATCGAATATTCAACAATGGGAAATCAAAAATAGAATGAAATTTTTGAAGTAATAAATCAAAATTTGAATAGTGTGGCAAAAAAATTGTCAAATATTGTATCATTTATAGATAATAATTGAAGGAGTGTGTATAGGTCGTGATATACAATCAGAATCAAGAATTTTTAATACCAGGGGAAGAGAGAACCCCATATAAAATGTGATATAGAATGAAAAATTCATAGAAACATTTTCATGCCTTCAAAATTAAGCGATACATCTGAATAAAAGAAGAAAATAATGGAAATTTTGGTGATGTTTTCACTGAAGGAGTTTTTCTAAGAAACTCAATAAAAAGTAAGGTCTTAAAATGATACAAAAACTGAATGATAAAATATTTTTAGAACAATGATTCCAATTTCATTGAGGATAATTATATAATGAAAATAATATGAATAAAATATAATAGTTTTTGCAAAGAATAAGAAGAATAAAATGTGGTCCATTTAATTCTAGATGTTGTACATATGGTTTTGAATAGTGAAGACTGTAATGTTGAGTTATAATAGGATATTATTATAGAATAAGAAAAATCTACACCTAAGTTGATGAAAAGAAAAATTGAGGTAGACCCCACTAATATAATTAGAGATATGCCAATATTAACACATACATAATTAATGTAAAATAAGAATTATTTGGATCTACTATTGTAACACCCGAGACTTTTATGAGAAATATTTTGTTTTTAAATCATAAAAGGAATCTTTCACTACACACAACACTAGATTGGCTTTCTTTACACGCAATCACGACCTTCCTCGATAGCTTGCGTCGTACGCAATACTGAGTTTCGCTAAACAATGATATGCTATTGAAATATTATTAAAACTAACCGTTATGAATAGTAATAACCACTTTTTGAAATTTTATAAATTTTATTTTTCAAAATGGACTTCATTTTTGGATTTCGAATATCGAAATTAGCCTAGGGTGAAATTTTGGTATTTTTCTGAAAACTTTCAATTTTTGATGAATAGTGAAACCACTAAGTGGTAGTTAAAAAAACTGAATTTTTCATAAAACATAATTTTACCGCTTATGTGAGTGGAATTTCGAAAATCCGAGAGACACAGTAAATATAAAGGACTAAAATGTGGGTCAATGAGATGAAGATAATTTTTGGTGAATAGTAACTTTTTACTTTTTTTTACCACGGTTAAAAGAAAATAGGGTAATTAAGGGTAAAAGTGTTATTATTATTACCCTAAGACATGTCCTAATTCTATTGGATAAGTGTAATTCGACCAAAAACAACCTTAGGAATAAAATATGACCATTTAGGCCCACCTGGATTAGATTAGGACATTTATTATCAATTTATTTAAAGAAGGGTTAAAATAGTTAAAATCAAAGTTTAATAACTAAATAATTTTTAATATATAGTCATACATAAGATAAATTCGACTATAAATATTCATTATAAATCTCAAAAGATTTCCAACATAATGGTATTTTATTTTTAATTTTTAGATAGTAAATAATTAAATTTATTTATGACACAATGATGATGCAGTAATTATCTTATTAATGAAATATTGACATAATTTATGTTATAAATACCCAAATAAATGTAATTTGAGACTTTTTATGAATTCCAATAATTTTCTAGGTTAATATGACATGTTAGTATTGATTTAATTAGATATTTTCAAACTAATCATTCTGTTATGAGTTTCACAAAAATCAATTACTAAATAGTGTCAAAATTGACATAAAATAGTTTTTAAAACAAATATTATATTAATAATTGTTATTTTATTCCTAAAAATATAAGGTTCGGCCGAATGACTTATATATGGTTATATATATTAATAATAAAAATCTTGGGGTTCGTTTGGCTTGATATAGTAAGTTTATTAACCTTATAGTGTAAGAAAACAAGAAGACACGGTAAAAGTTAAATTATCTAACTTAAAGTTAAATCTAAATGATAAGGTTAAAATTGATACCTAAACTTGTCTAGATTATATTTTATTAGAGGATTTAGATCTATACCCACCTTATCTTCGAAATATATCAATTTGGAGCTATTGAAAACCTAATTTTACTTTATAATAAAATAATATTTTTAGTTATTCCAAAGGTGCCCCTCTCCTCCCTTATAAAATGAAAACTCCTCCCTCTCTTACTCACACCAATTTGAGCCTTCAATCTCTGACAACCCCTGCCAATATATCTTATCCACTTCCATAGAAACATCCTAGAGGTCCTGGTATTCTTCAAAGACCAATTTTAGTGCCCTAAGAGGAGATCTCAAAGAGGCGCTTCAAAGAAGAGGTAATGTCCGTTACCGATTCTTTCAACTTTATTTATTCTTCAACTTATTCTTCTTTAGTTGTTTCATTATGAATCAATAACATTAGTATCACTCATATACTGATATGTTATTATATTTATGAAACAACCCTATTTCACCATCTATCCATCCTACGGAAAATGAAATCACCGCCCATGCGTACGTACGGAATACCGTCTCCACGCCGTGGTGTAATCTATTTTCCACCACCACCTTACTTGGATGGGAATAATGGTGTAAATAATAACTATATATTATTATTGTAAAGTTATATTGATTCTGAAATTGTATATATACACTCCATTACAATTTCACGATCATGGGAACGAAATCATCGCTCGTGCGTACGTACGGAATATCGTCTCCACGATGTGATGCGACTCGTTCTACATGATCTTCATTGAATAATGATTATATAAATGAATTTAATGAATAATATTATATATATTACACTAATAACATTCTGAAAATGAGGTATCTATAACCTAAAAAGAAAAAATAAGAATTTATTCTACAAAACATGCATAAGAACAAAATGTAATAAACAGCCAAATAACAAGTAGTAATGAAATATTACTAATAAGAAGATAAGAATATGACCATATATGATATCATAAAAATAATTATGATTCTTTAATAAGTCAATAACATTATTTAAATCATTATACATGAGGTTCAGACACTTACGAAGCAAATTGCACCTAAGGTAAGAGAAATATCACAATCTCATTTTTATCCGAGATTGTTTATACTTTGGTATTTACTAGGGTGTATTTTATCATCCACATCCATGTTTCCTAAATATGTAATATTATTTCCATCCACCTACAATTGTTTAAATCCATTTTTACCCTTTGGTGAGTTTATAGTAAAAGATATGAAAGGAATCTTTTGTCGTTTTTCGTACGAGGTACTTTTTGACTTTTCTGACAAAAGTATGAGAAGAATGTTTTTTTAACTTAAACGGCATGAATGGATTTTTAAAACATTATTTCCAAGAATCTTCCTTTACAAGTTTTCAATTTTATTTTTAATCAACTTCTTTTAGATTAAAATTGTATGACATATTAAGAAAGGAAAATGTTTTTGAAGTAGAAAGGATATTTTCCTCAAGAATGGAGTTCAAGTGTTTTATCAAAATTATTTTCCATCTAAGATATTATAGGGTTCTTTTTCTACCAATATTATTACATTGATTTGATTATGCTGTGATGGAATTATTTTTATGAATTCCGTTATCTTATATGAATTGTTTTATGATGTCATGTTGTTTAAGAATCCCATTTTTATTACATGGGTTATGCAATGATGTATGATTTATGATTTTGTGGCACACATAAGAATGGTATCATTATGAGATGGGTGGGACCTATATCTCCCTCCAATGCATTGGTTAAAGATTTTATATCTCATGAGATAGACATGGCTGGAACGGCAGGTTAAACCGGTTCAGTGAAACAGGACTGAAATGAGGAGTGAACTTGGTTCAGAAATGGACTTTGTCCACTAAGATAGTCTTGGCCATGAGTCTTGACTAATAAGAAATGATTCTATATGATTATGTGTGTATGCCACAAAGCTTCATGTTTTAAGTTATTATTATTGTGATTACATTTCACTACTATGATGTTATGAAATTATGATTTCTTTTGCAGGTTAAGATTTCCAAATGTTATGTTCTTATGAATATAATGTGATTGATATTTATTTTGTTTACCCTTACTGAGCATTTGAGCTCACCCTTTTGTATGTTTTCTTTCCCCAGGTCAGGAAGAATGTTATTAAGTAAGATATGCCAAAAGGGACTATAGATATGATGAAATAAATGGGAGACAATTTAAACGCTTTATGAACCAGTTGTTTATGTTTCCCAGTTTCTAAAGACACTATACCTATACGGTCCTTTCCTGGTTTTTTTATATGTTGTAATAAGTGTGCTTAAATTTTGAAGTAATAACAATGTATGTAATGTGTGGGTCGTTATAGTTGGTATCAGAGGAAAGGTATAGTCAACCTTTGGAAACTAGGGTGTGAAAGCCTTAGTAAGAACTCTAAGGATAAGTCTAAGCATTGAACACAATCTTAGTGTTTTAGAAATGGCCATGAATAACCTAGGATAAGACCTTAAGTGTGAAATTTTATTCTTGATTATGTGGTTTTCCTATTATAATTAGTGTTTCTCACACTATTCTTCTTGGTTTTAGTCAATGGCTGGAACCCGAAGGAATCGTGTTAATGCGGAATGTGACAGGCAATGCAATGATTGACCCCCTGAGCAACTAAGAGTTATGGGAGATGGAATGCAAAATCTTGTAGCCATGCTCACACAACTTTCTCAAGATATGAATCATGCAGGACTTCCAAACGAGCAAAGGAAGGATCAACATTCTGTTGAATCCTTCATGAGGCAGCATCCACCTTTATTCAGTGGGTCTACTGATCCATTAGTTTCTGAACAATGGATTAGTACTACTAAAAAGATATTTTCAGTTCTTCAATGTTTTGAACATGATAAAGTCATCTCATCAGTGTATCGTTTGGAAGGTGATGCTGATCAATAGTGGACTCTTATCAAGAATACGAGGCAAATAGATGAAATTGAGTCCATGGAATGGGACGAGTTTAAGAACTTATTTTTCAATAAGTACTTCCCTCGTATTCTCCGAACAAAGATGGAGAAAGAGTTTCTTGAACTGAAGCAAAAGGATGATGAATCTATTGGTACCTATGAAGCAAATTTTACAAGACTCTCAAGGTACGCTTATGGTATTATTATCCAACCTAAGAGTAAGATCGATCGATTCTTTAGTGGCTTAAAACCAAGTCTTCGAAGGGTGTTATCCATAAGGGACTTCAATAGCTACGAGGAAATCGTTCGATGTGCTCTCAAAGTCAAGATGTATATTGGAGTAACCCATCAGTCATATGGGTTTGATAAGAAGAGGAAAATGGAATTCAAAGGAAAATATAAAGAGAACACTGAAAAGAAGATGAGTTTTCCCTTATGCTCGAAGTGTGGAAAGAAACATGGAGGGAGTTGTCTTAAAGGGACAAGTAAATGTTTCAAATGTGGAAGGGAAGGTCATCGGGCATTTGAATGCCGCAATGATGGGAAGAATATGTCTAATGATGCAAACAAAGGAACAGATACATAGAATGAACCTACTACAATTCAATGTTTCAAGCGCAAGGAGATGGGGCATTATGCCAATCAATGCCCAAATCCAAGGGTTGATGATGATGGTCGACGTCAACAAACTCTTAAGGCTAAAGACAAAGGAAAGTCACATGAAATTTCTATCAGCGATGTGGAGTACGATAACGATGTGGTGAAAGATACACTTACCATCCACTCTAAAGTGGCAAATGTTTTATTTGATTCTGGATCCAACCACTCTTTTATTTCTGAATAATTTTCTAAGTATATCACCGTATTACCTCAATAATTAGATGTTGAGTTAGCTATGCAACCCCTAATGGAAAAACTGTCGCATCAAAAGTTTATAATTCTTCTCCGATTGAATTTTGTGGGAAAGTGCTTCCTGCAAATCTTGTGATCCTTCCTATAGTGGAATTTGATGTGAATCTTGGCATAGATTGGGTTTCTTTATATGGATCTCATATCAATTTCCAAGGAAGGGAAGTCACATTTCATATTCCAGATCAATCTATGATCATCTATCGATGCAAGGATGAACATAACCTTCCAGTGGAAATTTCTTCCATCTTATGGGTCTTGATTCCACTAAATGAAGGTTATTTATCTCAAATGGTTGGTGAGAAACTCACGATTAAGAATATGCCCATTGTACGATAGTTTGACGATGTCTTTCCAGAGGAATTGTCGGGTCTTCCACCAAATCCTGAAGTTGAGTTTTCAATAGAACTCGCACCGGGTGCTTTACCTATTTCAAAGACACCTTATAGAATGGCCCCAATTGAGTTGCAGGAATTGAAGAATCAACTCCAAGAGAATCTTGACAAGGGATTCATACGCCCTAGTGCATCACCTTGTGGAGCACCTGTTCTGTTTGTTAAGAAGAAAGATGGATCAATGAGACTCTGTATTTATTATTGAGAACTTAACAAGATCACTATCAAGAACAAATATCCTCTCCCACGCATTGATGACTTATTTGACCAACTACGCAGAGCTCAATACTTTTCCAAGATTGATCTTCATTCAGGGTATCACCAATTAAGGGTCAAAAGGGAGGATATACTAAATACAGCATTCCGTACAAGGTATGGAAACTATGAATTTATAGTGATTCCATTTGGTCTTACTAATGCCCCTGTTATCTTCATGGATCTGATGAATAGAGTCTTTAGAGACTATCTTGATTAGTTTGTGGTAGTCTTTATAGACGATATTCTTGTATATTCAAAGATCAAGGAAGAACATGAAGATCACTTGATAATTATATTGAAGACCCTGAGAAAGGAGAAGCTTTATGCCAAATTTACCAAGTGTGAATTTTGGCTTCAAAGAGTTTCATTTTTGGGTCACATAATCTCAAAAGAGGGGATATCTGTGGATCCAGCAAAAACAGAGGTTATCGAAAGATGGTCGAGACGAACAACAGTAACTGAGATCCGAAGTTTTCTTGGTTTGGATGGATATTATCGACATTTTGTGAAATCTTTTTCACGATTATCTAATCCACTCACCAGGTTGACTCAGAAAGGAGTTACGTTTTTTTGGATGGACGAATGTGAAGAGAATTTCAAGGAGTTTAAAAGAAGGCTATCCAGTGCACCTGTGCTCACACTGCCTTATAGTGGAGAAAGATTTGTGATCTACAGTGATGCATCCAAGAAGGGATTGGGGTGTGTTCTTATGAAAAATGATATGGTGATAGCTTATGCCTCATGAAAGTTGAAAATCCATAAGAAAAATTACCCAACTCATGATTTAGAGTTAGCTGCGGTAATATTTGCATTAAAGATTTGGAGGAATTATCTTTATGGAGAAAGGTGTGACATTTATACTGATCATAAAAGTTTAAAGTATATTTTCACACAAAAGGAGCTGAATATGCGCCAAAGAAGATGGTCGGATCTGATTAAGGATTACAACTTCTCAATCCATTACCACCCTGGGAAAGCAAACAAGGTGGAAGATGCATTAAGTCGACAAGACCATGCCAGTTTATCCATGATGAGGATCACAAAGGATCCAATATTTATGGATTTACAAAGTATGGATCTTGGAATTATAATGGAAAGGGAAAAATCTTATCTTTCTCAAATGAATGTTCAACCATCTATACATGTGAAGATTAAAGAGGCATAGAAAGAAGATGTCGAGTTACAAAAGATGGTGAGAAATGTTCCTAAATTCAACCTTGATTGTGATGGGATAATAATGTTCAAGAATCGGGTTTGTGTTCCTCCCATCCCCGAATTAAAGAAGGAGTTGCTGGATGAGGATCATAGTTCTTCATTCTCTATTCATCCTGGAAGCACGAAGATATATAGGGACCTGAAATAGTACTTCTGGTTGGATGGCATGAAAAGAGATGTTGCTGAATATGTTTCTCGATGCTTGGTTTGTCAGCAAGTTAAAGCTGAGGGACAGAAGTCTAAGGGGATGTTACGACCATTACCCGTACCAGAATGGATATGGGAAAACATCAATATGGACTTTGTCACAGGACTTCCTAAAACATACAAAGGCAATAATGCTATCTGGGTCATATTTTATCGTCTTAAAAAGTCTTCACACTTTATTGCTATTAGAGAGGATTTCTCTCTGGATCAGCTTGCCATGATATATGTAAAGGAAGTGGTAAGATTTCATGGGGTACCACTTTCTATTATATCTGATCGGGATCCGAGATTTACCTAGAAGTTCTAGAGAATTCATCAGCATACTCTGGATACAGAGTTGAGTTTCAACACTGCTTATCATCCTCAGACAGACGGTCTGTCTGAGAGAACAATTCAAACTATAGAAGATATGTTGAGAGCTTGATCTATGGATTTCAAAGGTGGTTGGGATCAACACCTACCTTTGGTGGAATTTTCTTATAATAATAGCTTTCACTCCAGTATTCAGATGGATCTTTATGAAGCTCTCTATGGAAAAAATGTAGGACTCCAACTTTCTGGGATGAAGTTGGGGAAAGAAAGCTATTAGGACCTGATCTTGTTGATGAGATGGCAGAAAAGGTCTGATCTATTCAACAACACATAAGATCAGATTAGAGTCGACAGAAAAGTTATGCCGACAAAAAAAAAGACTTAGAGTTTGAAGTGGGTGATAAAGTGTTCTTACGAATATGTCCCTGGAAGAGGGTCATGAGATTTGGAAAGAAGGGGAAGTTGAGCCATAGATATATCGGTCCTTTCGAAATAATGGATCGTGTTGGAAAGGTAGCTTACCGATTGACGCTTCCACCAAATCTCTCTCAATTTCACGATGTGTTCCATGTATCTCTCCTGAGAAAGTACATACCTGATCCTTCACATGTACTCAGCTCAGAAGTTGTACCGCTGAAGCAAGATCTTTCTTATGAAGAACAGCCGATAGAGATTCTGGATCGTAGCGAAAAAGTTCTACAAAACAAGACCACTTGCTTGGTGAAAGTTTTATGGAGGAACCACCAATTAGAAGAAGCTACATGGGAGCTTGAGTATATGATGAGGGAGAGGTATCCTCATCTGTTTGTTACAAAGTGACAAATTTTGAGGGCGAAATTCATTTTAAGGGGGGTAGAATGTAACACCCGATACTTTTATGAGAAATATTTTATTTTTAAATCATCTAAGGAATCTTTCACTACACACAACACTAGATTGGCTTGCTTTACACGCAATCGCGACCTTCCTCGTTAGCTTGCGTCGTACGCAATATCGAGTTTCACTAAACAATGATATGCTATTAAAATATTATTAAAACTAGCCGTTATGAATAGTAATAACCACCTTTTGAAATTTTATAAATTTTATTTTTCAAAATGGGCTTAATTTTTAGATTCGGAATATCGAAATTATCCTCGGGTGAAATTTTGGTATTTTTCTGAAAACCTTCAATTTTTGATGAATAGTGAAACCACTAAGTGGTAGTTAAAAAAACTGAATTTTTCATAAAACTGAATTTTACCGCTTTTGTGAGTGGAATTTCGAAAATCTGAGAGACACGGTTAATATCAAGGACTAAAATGTAGTTCAATGAGATGAAAATAATTTTTGGTGGATAGTAACTTTTTACTTTTTTTACCACGGTTAAAAGTAAATAAGGTAATTAAGCGTAAAAGTGTTATTATTATTACCCTAACACATGTCCTAATTATATTGGATAAGTTTAATTAGACCAAAAACAACCTTAGGAATAACATATTACCATTTAGGCCCACTTGGATTAGATTAGGACATTTATTATCAATTTATTTAAAGAAGGGTTAAAATAGTTAATATCAATGTTTAATAACTAAATAATTTTTAATATATAGTCATACATAAGATAAATTCGACTATAAATATTCATTAGAAAGATAAATATATTTCCAACATAATGGTATTTTATTTATAATTTTTAGACATTAAATAATTTAATTTATTAATGACACAACGATGATGCAGTAATTATCTTATTAATGAAATATTGACATAATTGATGTTATAAATACCCAAATAAATGTAATTTGAGACTTTTTATGAATTCAACTAATTTTAAAGGTTAATATGACATGTTAGTATTGATTTAGTTATCTTTTTTCTAACTAATCATTCTGTTATGATTTTCACAAAAATCAATTACTAAATAGTGTCAAAATTGACATAAAATAGTTTTTAAAACAAATATATATATTATTAATTGTTATTTTATTCCTAAAATCTAAGGTTCGGAAAAATGACTTAGATAAGGTTATATATATTAATAATAAACAACTTGGGGTTCTTTTGGCTTGATATAGTAAGTTTATTAACCTTATAGTGTAAGAAAACAAGAAGACATGGTAAAAGTTAAATTATCTAACTTAAAGTTAAATCTAAATGATAAGGTTAAAATTGATACCTAAACATGTCTAGATTCTATTTGATGATAGGATTTAGACCTATACCCACCTTATCTTCGAAATATATCAATTTGGAGCTATTAAAAACCGAATTTGACTTTATAATAAAATAATATTTTTAGTTATTCCAAAGGTGCCCCTCTCCTCCCTTATAAAAGGGAACCTCCTCCCTCTCTTCCTCACACCACTTTGAGCCTTCAAGCTCATCCAACCCCTGCCAATATCTCCTCTACACTTCCCTAGAAACATCCTAGAGGTCCTGGTCTTCTTCAAAGACCAAGTTTAGTTCTCTAATAGGAGATATCAAAGAGGCGCTTCAAAGAAGAGGTAATGTCCGTTACCGATTCTTTCAACTTTATTTCTTCTTCCACTTCTTCTTATTTAGTTGTTTAATTATGAATTAATAACATAAGTATCACTCATATACTGATATGTTATTATAAGTATGAAACAACCCTATTTCACCATCTATCCATAATACGGAAAATGAAATCCCCGCGTGTGCGTACGTACGGAATACCGTCTCCACGCCGTGGTGTAATCTATTTTCCACCACCACCTTACTTGGATGGGTATAATGGTGTAAATAATAACTATATATGATTATTGTAAAGTTATATTGATTCTGAAATTGTATATATACACTCCATTACAATTTCACGATCATACGAACGATATCATCGCTCGTGCGTACGTACGGAATACCGTCTCCACGATGTGATGCGACTCATTCTACATGATCTTCATTGCATAATGATTATATAAATGAATTTAATGAATGAATATGATATATATTACACTAATAACATTCTGGAAATTAGGTATCTATAACCTAAAAAGAAAAAATAAGAATTTATTCGACAAAACACGCATAAGAACAAAAAGTAATAAACCCCCGAATAACAAGTAGTAATGAAATATTATTAATAAGAAGCTAAGAATATGACCATATATGATATCATAAAAATAAGTATGATTCTAGAATTAGTCAATAACATTATTTGAATCATTATACAGGAGGTTCAGACACTTATGAAGAAAATTGGACCTAAGGCAAGGGAAATATCACAATCTCATTTTTATCTAAGATTGTTTATACTTTGGTATTTACTAGGGTGTATTTTATCATCCACATCCATGTTTCCTAAATATGTAATATTATTTCCATCCACCTACAATTGTTTAAATCCATTTTTACCCTTTGGTTAGTTTTTAGTAAAAGCTATGAAAGGAATCTTTTGTCGTTTTTCATACGAGGTACTTTTTGACTTTTCTGACCAAAGTACGAGAAGAATGTTTTTTTGAATTATACGACATGAATGGATTTTTAAAACATTATTTCCAAGAATCTTCCTTTACAAATTTTCAAGTTTATTTTTAATCAACTTGTTTTAGATTAAAATTGTATGACATGTTAAAAAAGGAAAATGTTTTTGAAGTAGAAAGGATATTTTCCTCAAGAATGGAGGTCAAGTGTTTTATCAAAATTATTTTCCATCTAAGATAATATAGGGTTCTGTTTCTATCCCTATTGTTACATTTATTTGATTATGTAGTGATGGAATTATTTTTATGAATTCCTTTATCTTATATGAATTGTTTTATAATGTCATGTTGTTTAAGAATCCCATTTTTGTTACATGGGTTATGCAATGATGTATGATTTATGATTTTGTGGCACACATAAGAATGGTATCATTATGAGATGGGTGGGACCTATATATCCCTCCAATGAATTGGGTAAATATTTTATATCTCATGAGATAGACATGGATGGAACGACATGTTAAACCGGTTCAGTGAAACAGGACTGAAACGAGGAGTGGACTCGATTCAGAAATGGACTTTGTCCACTAAGATAGTCGTGGCCATGAGTCTTGACTAATAAGAAATTATTCTCTATGATTATGTGTGTATTCCACAAAGCTTCATGTTTTAAGTTATGATTATTGTGATTACATTTCACTACTATGATGTTATGAAATTATGATCTCTTTTGCAGGTTAAGATTTCCAAAAGTTATGTTCTTATGAATATAATGTGATTGATATTTCTTTTGTTTACCCTTACTAAGAATTTGAGGTCACCCTTTTGTATGTTTTCTTTCCCCAGTCTAGGAAGAATGTTATTATGTAAGATATTCCAAAAGGGACTATAGATATGATGAAATAAATGGGAGACAATGTAGACTCTTTATGAACCAGTTGTTTATGTTTCCCAGTTTCTAAAGACACTGTACATATACGGTCCTTTCCTGGTTTTGTTATATGTTGTAATAAGTGTGCTTCAATTTTTAAGTAATAACAATGTATGTAAAGTATGGGTCGTTATAACTATGATAGTGAAACCAAACTCATTTGCATAATAAGAAAAGGTTAAATCATGGGTTAATGAAATGAACAGTGTATTATATTATAATGTTAAAAACTAGACATGGGAGATTGTTAAAAGGATATAGAATCATAACATGATAAGAACAGAGAGGATATTAATGAAAAAAATTTATGAGAATCCAAATGTGATGAAAAAAATGTGTGCTTGTTTTCTAAGGAATATTCATATATTTAAGGAATTTATATTGATTGATCATTGCATAAGTTTCCCTAACTGATCTAATCAGTCTCTTTTTGAATATGTAAATTCTATTTGGATAAAATTTTTATCGGATAGAAGTAAAAAAGAAGTTCATAAATAGTGATCTCAAATAATGGTTTTAATTAAAAAATAATTTTTATTTTTGAATGTAAATAAACAGAAATATAACTTCCAATTTATGAGTGATCTAAATGGTCTAAAGAAGGTACCATTATCTTGTTATGATTTGCTGGACTCAATTTTTAAGATGATGTAATTCAGAATGGATAGTGTCGACTGTATTCTTGATGAAAATAAAACAATAAAAGACTTGTTTATGGTTTATATGTATATCATTGAAATCATCTTAAGTTAAATCAAGAATAAATTTATAGAACGACTTTCATTATGTAATAAATTGAAATTTTAAATTTCCATATTTGTTGAACTGACATTTATTTATGGCTATAGATGATACAAAAGAAATAAAACACATAAAAATATCATGAAATGAGTGCCAGAGAGACATAAAATAATTTCAATATTGATGAATATGATCCAATTTAAAATCCTAGTATATATAGAACAATGATTTCTAAGAATGAGGATGGAAAATATATGGATTCAACCTTATATTGGTGGACAATTGGGTGCATTCTATATTTGACTGGAACATGACCAGATTTTGTATTTGTAACATTTTTAGATACATGTTTCTATTGAATTTTGATGGGACAGAATCCCAAAATGGTTAAATGAATTAATAGATATATTCAAGGAAATGTTTTTTATGATATTGAAATATTTAAAGTGTTATTTACCTTTTATAATTTATATAGGGTTGGTGATTTTGTGGACCATAATTCTATAAGCAGGGGTGAATTTATTATTAGTAATGAATGTATTAGATATCTAAGTAAAAAAATATAAAGTACAATGCTTATCATTGTAGAGGAATAATAAATTTCAATGTCCAAGTATTAGAATCAAATTCTCTGGATGAAATAATAATATAAAATTACCACAGAAGAATAGAAGCAACCAATGGTGATATAATGTGATAATAAATATGTTATTATTTTCATGAAAAATATATTACATCACTATCATACAAAACATACTGACAAAAAATATATTTTTTAAGGAAAATCAAGTAAATGAGTAATAAAATATTATAATGTTGGAACAATGGAGAAAATTGAAGATATCATAAATATGTTCATTACCAATTTTGTATCTGAGAAATATATTTTGAACCTTGGTGTTCAACCATTTACCTAAGAATGAGGTGGTTAGAAATATATCATATACATATGAGTATCAAATTCTATACCTATTTTGTGTTTTGTTTGGAAGATAGCCTAGTTTTTTATCAAAGGTGGATTATTGATGGAGAAATTCAATGGTGGTAACTCTTAGTTGGAGTTACAAAAAAGAGGTTTTAGTGACAAATTATCATCAAAATGGAGAGTTTATTAGATAATAGTGACTGTTGAAAAGGGAAGTTCATGAATACAGAATGTTATAAGGCATGGAATTCTATATTGGCCTCATATTTTCTAGACTAGGTTTTTCTCATATAGACTTTGAGTGATGGATGAGTTTACAGGGTGTTTTTTAGTGGAATAAAAAAATTTATATTTCATTGAATTTACTTTTAGACTATAGAAAAACCAAAAGGGAGGTAATATTTGGACGTATGGTGTTTCAAGTTATAGTAGGATTTTGTGTTTGTTTTCTATAAATGTATATGTTTTGTAATTGTGATTTATGACAAAGAGATATAGATTACAGTGGAATAGTTTTGATGTGGTTTCTAACTTATTGTATCTAAAATTTATGAGTATTTTTGGGAGATTTTGGGAAGAAGGTACTACTATCCCACAAGATCGTAGAGGGAATTTTCATCACATAAAAGAGGTAAATACATGAAATAAGATAAAGTGGGATCTTTTGTGAGTTAGTAGGGTTATATTCTAGGAGACAATCTGAATGAGGGGTACCGTGAATGTTCATATTGGAAATTGATATACCTCATTACTCAGAGTGGGGGGGGGGGGGCTGTATGATGTTTTTTTTTTCAATAAATGCTCATAGAAACCCCTTATTTAAGGATAAGTAAAAATAGGATAAGGATTAGTGGATCTCCCATAATGCATGTCACAACTATGAGAACTAGACTAGAGTGCGGTAGTTGGGATAAGAATCTTTGTGAAGTTATAGAATGATTTCAAAACCATGAATAGTACGTGTGGAGGAATTTCATGAATCGGGTTCTACAAATAGGGTATAGGGAAGGTAGAAAGAAGAACATACTTGGGAGAACATACCATAGTGTCAGTATTTAAATGAAGTTGTCTTGGGAGAATCCATTAACTCAGGAGATAAATAAATTGGGGAAAATGATTACATGAGGGAAGTATGATTGGGTAAAATGGGGGAAATAGATGAATCTATGCATGGGAGAAATATTAAACCTGTTCAATAAATATTTTAGAAAATTTTGGGACTTGAGAATAATATCTGAGTATAACACGAGGTGTTATTTTTATTAGAAAAAGAAGACATTAATCATGAAATTATAAATCAAAAATAATTATGATTTGGAATTAAACATTAATTAATTAAAATAAGAAAGTCTTTATTTAATTTAGTGAGCATGGGTGAGGTGACATAAGTGATATGAGGGAGGTAGTGTGTTGTAAAAAACATATTTTAAAGGTAGTAAATTTGACATGGAGTGAACATAACCAAAAATAGTAATTTGTAAAACTAGTAAATCATGGTTTATTTTGTCATTAAAAATACATCACTAGTGTATTCTATTTAAAGTATCCCTTTTTGGTGAACCAGGTAAAAAGTATTGTTCACTATATTTTTTTTTCAAACAGGTTTTTTGGATGTGTGTTGTATTGTAATAGAATTAACATTTTCATTAGAATGTTTGGAAAATATCCAAATGTATCAAATGAAAAATTTCAAACCCTCATTCAACCTTATCCTACAAGGGATCCTTATGTTGAAAAACCATATCATATTCCCCCAAAAGTAGTTCTATTTAGGATACTTCTATATATTTATATTCCCTTGGTGGAAAATCATATTTTTCTACTATTATCATAAATTATCCATTTACTTACCTATAACTATGAGTGTATGCATAATAACATGACATATAACATGAAATCTTTTTTATATATGTTTCACTTGGGTGGTTTCTTATTTATTATAGCATCCAACATTGATTGTGCCTTCATTTTTTACTACGATCTTTCTTAATATTATCGAGAATGGATGGTTAATAAATAGTTTGAGAAAGAATGGATTGTGATAATTCATTTAGGATTCCTATTTCCATCCTTTACATTCTTAAAAAGATTATATCCTTCTAAATCATCATTATGGATAAGGATATATGAATTTTTATATGAATAGAATCTGTAAATCTACTTTTATTCCTTAGATTATAATGGATTGATAAATAATATCACATGATCATCTCTAACTATATTCCTTTATTTATGTTGGAATACAACAATGGGAATATATATTTTAGGTTACTATGATATATATATATATATCAAAATTATCTCCATACAATAAATGATTTCAAATATTTAATGTTAATTTTACTACAACCAACTCTAGATTAGGTTGGTTTAAATTTTTATCGTGGACCTTAAACTATCTTGAGGTAAAAACTATTACATTATTAATTTTAATGAGTAAAAAATCCATCTTTTCATGAGGTTTGTGAGAATATAATTTTATTGATTATCCTTTACTTAAACACGATGGAGATATATTTTCGTTTTATATTCCATAAAAACATTACTCCCATTTTAGTTAACATGGTTTGTGGATCTGACAATCCATATAAATTCCTCACAATACATAGATAATATCCATATATATTTTGGAAACTATATGCAATGATTATAGATGTTGTTTTGATCCATTCCACAATATTTTTTTTCATCAAAAGATCCATTTATATTTTAATTCCTATGAAAATTTCCCCAATAAATATTATTATTTCATCAAATGATCATATTTACTATAATGCGCATTCAACATCCCTTTTCTCAATGTCAATAGTATTGTACTCAAATAAAAATAATGTTCCTATTTAATTTTTGAGTGTATGTAAATATCATATATACAAACTACGACAATTTTTTCAAAGTAATCTCTAAATACCATCTTCATCATCCCCATGAAAATAAATGGAGAATTTTTGTGTCAAAACCACTTCACTATGAACTGATATTTTCCATGCCTTTTATGAAAGGTATCCTTGAGAATATGTTACAATGTCACCTTAATAGAATATATCTCAACTAAAGAACCATTGTATATAATTAATATGCCCATCATAATTTCTAGAAAAATTCAATGATCCTGAGAAGAATATACTTATTATTTATCTCTATATTGATATGGTTCTTCTAGTTTACCAGTAGTGTTGTTTATAATAATTTTCTCTAGAGGAATTTTTTTGAATAATATATATGGTAGTGAAGATACTCTAATAACACATTAATGTAAGGGAAGTGGGGATATTTCATTCATATTATATCAATGATGTAGTTTGAGTAGTAAAGGTTTCATCACAATGACTGGAAGAGACCTCAGTCCCTTATAAAGACTGATTTGTATGACCTTAGGTGATATATAGGTAAAGAGCATGATGATGAGAAAAACATTTCATAGTTCACATATAATATAACTAATTTGGTAATATTATTATAGTATGGAAAATTTTCATTTGTAATATGTATTTTGGAATCATTAATTTTTAATATTGTAATTTAAATTTGGGGTCTGAAATTTGGAAAAGGGTTCATATATCATCAACATGGATTATAAATGGATTTAGGAAAATATTTGTGATCAAATTAGATTATTTCATTGTACCAATGTCAATTAATAGGGTTGGAAATAAATTTATGTTTTTTTCAAAGTATATGAAATACCATATGACCATAAAATTATTGGAAAGAGATATATAAAAACAAAAACAAAAATTTACTGAACCTTCTTTTAAAAAAAAATTAGTTTTACAACCCTCATGGTGAATCATGTGATCATATGAATCCTTTTTCTAGATTACCATGTATTTGCTTCTACACTTATTCAAATATAATTGGGGATATTATATAAATACTTTTAAATATTGTTTATGCTTCAAGTATAAGTTACTTTGAGGGATCAAAATCTCAATTAGTAGGAAGATAAAGATAGTATTTATAGAACGCATCAAGATATTCCCATATAATGGGAATGAAATAGAGTATTATCCAATCATTTTTCTAAATAATTTTATTAAGAGTATCCATCTCTTAAATAAATAGTGGAAATTATTGGGAATAATTTTCTGAAGGAGATACGTCATTTTCCTTGAACTTTCACTACTACAAAACAAGAATTTAATAACACTATTATTTATCAGTGTTAGAAGAAAACACTGATAAATGAAATCTTTATCAGTGCTAAAGAAAACACTAATAAGTTTAACCCTTTATTTGTGCTTTATTTTTAGTGCTGATGAAGGGTACTCTTAATGAGTGCTATATTTTTAATGCACATAAAGGAGTCATTTTTCAGTACTTTTTTGCCACTAATAAAGGTCCAAATAAATAAAATGAGAAAATTAAATAAATAAAAAATAAAAAATGAGTTTATTAAAAAAATATAACAAATTCTATTAATGAAATAATTATTGATAAAAATGTATAAATTGATTATACTATATATAAATTAAAAATACTAATAAATAGTATGTATTAAATATATAGTCATGCAAGATGAAAAATAAAAAAATAAAAAAAAATTAATTGAGAAAAATATTAAAATTTTATTAATTAGAAGATTATTGATAATGTTCATAAATAATATATATTAAATATATTGATATAGATTAAAGTATATAAACATGATTTATATATTACAAAATGTTTATCCACTTTACATTAAATAGTCATATATTTCGTGAATAATGATTTATAATTATAAATTAATATGAATTAAAAATATAGACTAATTGCATAGAGTAATGGAAATATAATTGAATGTCGTTTGATTTTTTGATTTAACATAGATAGAATATGTGTTTTATTAACCACAAACCTTTTTTTTGAAATTTATAAAAAGTCACTCTTTTGGTAGTGGGAACAATACAGGGGATCCACATCATCAAGCATTTGAAAACCATGACATTCAATATTCAAACATCAAAATTAAAAAGACAAAATTAAAATTAACCTCCATCATCAACCTCGAGCCACTAACCTCGAGTTGCGTACCCACCGTGATCTACAATCCATCATCCATCAGGCGGTAACCTCAAACTGCGTTAGAAGGTCATGTAACTGCCTTCTGCCATCATCAGTTTCATCATCTTCACCATCCTAACCACTAGACTATACACATCGATGTCCTCTTCATCGATGTCCACCACCACAACCAGAAAACCTCTGAACAACAATATCATCTCATCGCCATCCGTTGGGCAAACATTCCACCATTGTGAACAACACAGATGGTAGCAATCATAATCAGCAACGAACAATACCAACAACAAGAGATGAAAAAAGATTCACTGATAACATTAAGGAAGAAAAAATGAACAAAATCTATTGAACAAAATACGTTGAACAAAAAACAATCCCCATTATCGTTGCCGAATCCACAATTGAAAGTTGCCATCCACAAAGAGAAAGAGTACCACATACATATTCATAAGAGAAATCCAATGGAACATTGAAACTAGAGAAATCCACCACAGGTTGCGTCACCGAGAAACACTTACCGCTCCCCGAACACCTCCCAAAGCCTCATTGGTATCTGTCACACCCGACCAACCTAGAAGGGAGAAAAGGACCCAGAAGCCAGAGCAGGGAGAAATGACAGAGAAGGGGAAAGGGAGAAATTAATTCTATAAATATATCTATATAATTCTAGATATATATATAATGATATAAATATTAGTTTTTAAAATGTTAATATAATTATAAATAAATAATAATAAAATTGTAATACATATATTTAAATAAGGTATATATTTTTTTATATTTATATTTAAATATATTTACTAAGTATATATATATATTTACAATTTTTTTATTTATAATTATAATTATAAATACTTTATCAAATATTAAGTAATAATAAATGACAAAATAAATCTTTATCATCACTTTTTTTGCACAGGTAGAGATGATGTTTTATCAATGATGAAAAAGAACTGATAAAAGTCATATTTACCAGTGAAAAAACTTTGGTACTGATAAATACATACATTTATCAGCACTAAAAAGCACTAATAGAAGTGTCCTGATATAATTAAAAAAATCTAACCAGTAGAAAACACGTCATGATATTAGAAGCTTTCTGCAGAATCCACCCATTGTTGGTGTTACTTAGTGAATCGAAACCTGAATCACACAAAACCACTCAAATCAAATAATCCCACTACCTCTAATTTCTCAAAAATCATCTGACATTCAATGTTCTCTTATAGTTAGGGTTTCTGAAGGAAACATTGAGATATGGATTTTAGGGTCTCATATTTTCTACAATATAGAAAGGTAGGAATGTGTTTTCTTTTATAGGTTCTAATTTTCTTTCTGTATTTGTGCATCGGTTGTTGTATACTTTTTTTATTTTTTTTTATGATTTGTTGTTTTCTTGACTACTATTTTGGATATCCTGTTCTGATCTTTTTAAATTGTACTTTAGATTCAATTTTCTTGATTTTCTACATCTATACACCAACTTTCTCCACAATATTAATTTTTTTCAATATTTTTAAATCTTATAGAATCTCCCTTGGTCTAGAGATAAACTAGTTAAATAATTATTTATTCTGCTATATAAATAGTGGAGGTTTTGGATATAAAAACCTACATTAAATAGAAAATAGTTTTAGAAAACCAATTCTCAGTCTGATGATGGTATGAAGCAGCAATAAAAGAAAATTTTACACATTCATGTAAGGGAATTTATTTTTTAAAATTATTTTATAATATTCTTATATAAGGGTTTTCTATTAAGAAATTATTTTCTTAGAATTGTGTTGTTTTATTTCAAGGGAAATCATAGTAAGGGTGGTACCGCATTTATTTATTTTCAATGGCTCTCTATTTTCAAAATTAGTATGGGGTTTTATTTATTTTAAAAAGTTTTGATATTTTTTTGAAAGTGCTATATATATTTTTTATCGATTTATTCTTCTTTTATAATGACACACACACACACACACATATATATATGTAAATATATATCTTTCTATATATTTATATGTGTTTTTAGATCTTATAATGTAACAGTGATTTTATAATTATTTATTGACAAATTATGGTTCTGGATTTCCAAATTCGGAATGGATTATATTTATTTTTCATTCAAAATAATGTTAAAATGTGATTTTTTTTTCAACTATGTGTATTTTAAATTCCATGATATATATATGTTAACAAATGAAATTTCTCTTATAAATATATAATTCATAGAGGCTCCAAATATTTATATATCATAACATGTCCCCACTATGACACCTTGAATAATATACAATAATGTTTATGTCCCACAAATCTTACCTTCAATAGGTCACGAGTTAATAACTAGTTCCAATGGTGTAATTGTCACAAATGGGAGTCATTTCACATTTTAGAGAACAAAATTATGGAAAATTTCCATCCTCATTAGCTTCATCTCCCAAACATTTATTATTTCATTTTTTTACATTGAGAATCATCCAACATTTCCTTTATTTTTTTGTACTACCCTAAGAATTATTTATCCCATGGATGACTACGGCTTAGAGTATTTCAAGCAACATAGGTGCATGTCCATAAGATATGGAGATTTTTTTTTCAAACAAAAAAAATTCAATGATAAATGTTTGGGTGATGAGATGATGAGGATGAAAGTTGTCTATAACCTTCACCATTGAATGAATTTGCAGGATAATGTTGACCATAATGGATAAATTCGTTTCTTAAATTTAATTACCCATTTTATTCAAAGAATACTGAAATTCTTGGAAATAATCAAATGTTGGGTTTCCCTTATTAGAATTATCTATAACGTTTGCTTTTGATAATACATATCTTATGTGTATTTATTTACTTATTGTAAAGAATTGATATTTTTTTAACCTAATATTATGTATATTAATTTAAAATGGATTCACACTGATCATTTGACAAAAGTGTATGAAGATGGAGTTAAAGAGTTCACAATGTTTGCAATTGAGCATCCATACCACCATTCTAAAATCATTTTTTTTTGTTTTTACCTGACATTATTTGATACAAATTAGTCTAGAAGAGTTGTAAGAACATTTGATTTGTCCTGGAATAGATCAAATCTACCAATGTTGGACTAAACATGATGAAAAACTAAGACAACTCTTTATTTATTAATTATTTTTCCATTACATTTTTAATCCTTCTAGTTGATTGAATGAGAGTTTATTATTTTTAGTTTTCATATTTGTGTTTATAGTATATTTTTAATTTCCTATATTATATTTTCATTTGTTTAACATATTTAAAAAATACTTGATTTGTATCAAACAATAATTATTATTGCAATTTGTTACTCAAGGATCACCCCATCTCTTTTATAGACAAATGAAATCCTCATCACCTTTATCTCCCTAATAACCATTAAATTAATTTGTTTCTTGAAACACACCCAAAATATATTTTAGGTTTCTTTTACTAATATGATCATTATTCATCCTATGGATGACTACATATTAAAGTATTTCAAACAACATAGGTTCATGTCTACAAGAGTTGAAAGATGTGTCAAACAGAAAAATGTAATGAGAAATGTTCAGGAGATGCAATGATGGGGATGAGTTGTCTTTAACTTTAACCTATGATAGTGGAGTGATTCATTTCTTAAATTCAATTACCCATTTTCTTCAAAAAACTTAAATTCTTTAAAGTAATCAAATATTGAGTTTCCTTTATTATAATTGTCTATAACATTCACCATTGATAATTAATATCTCATATGTTTATTTATGTATTGTAAAAAATTAATATTTTTTAAACCTAAAAGGATGGATATGAATCTAAAGAGGATCTGAGCTAATCATTTGATAAATGTGATTGAAGATGTAGTTAAATAGTTCATCATGTTTGAAAACGAGCATGAATATGACCCTTATAAAATTTTCTATCTATGTTTATGTTGTTGTTTTTCAAGAGAAATTAGTCCGAAGAGTTGGAAGAACATTGGATTTGTTAAAAAATAGATCATAGGTATAAATGTGGGAGTAAACATTGGGAAAAACTAAATGTGTAAACCAATTGGGATGATACTATAGTTTATGGATTATTTGATATGAATAAAAGTGTAAATGATGATGGATATCACGTGGAAGAAATGAAAATTGAAATTGAAGACATGCTTCACGACTGTAAAATGTTTTTTGAGAAGTTAAATAACTATGCCATGATAACATTTCATATTGGTTGTACTAAATATAAAACATTTTTTGTTGCATTAAAGTTATATAATTTGAAAGATGGCAGTGGATGAAGTGACAACAACTTTACAGAACTGCTTAATCTCTTGAATAATATGTTACTATAAGAAAATGAACTACCATTCCAAACTTATGATGCTGAAAAAATTTTATATTCAATGAGAATGATATTTAAAAAAATTCATGCTTGTCCAAATGATTTCATATTGTTTCACAAGGACCAATAATCACTTATAAAATTCCCTAAGTGTGGCGAATATTGATACAAGAAAAATTAATCAATTCCTTCAAAATATTAATGGTACTTTTTAATCAATGGATGATTTATAATACTATATGAATGTCAAGAAACCGAGATAAACATTACATGGCATGTATATGTAAGAATAAAATATGGGAACCTACATCACCCATAATATTCTACTTAATGGAATAAAATTGATTACGAGTATCCTGAATTTTGAAATGGGCTGAGAAACTTTCATTCTCCGTTATCTACAAATGGAATAAATCCTTCTGGCGTACATAGTAGTACTCATAGTATGTAGCCCATAATGTTGGTAAATTATAACTTCCCTCTATGGTTATGCATGATGTGCAAATACATTATGTTGTCTTTTATTATATTTGGACTAAGGAAAATTAGTAATGAAATTGATGTTTATTTGGATCCATTGGTTGAATATTTGAAATTGATGTGGGATACAAGTGTAACAATGTATGATTCACATAAAAGTGAGGAATTATCTTTGAGGACCATATTGTATGGAATGATAAATGACTTCCCTTATTATGTAAATTTATCATGATATAGAATTAAAAGAATGTTGGGATATCCCATTTGTGAAAAAATATATAATTAGTTTGGTTGAAACATTCCTCAAAGACTGTGTTTTTAGGACAATGGAAATGTTTTACCCCAACGATATAAATAGTGATCTTGGATGACATCATTCTATGGGAATATCGAACAAGGTAGAACACCATCTCTAATAATAGGTTATCAATTTTACAATAAAGTAAAAGATATTGAAACTATTTTTGGTAAACCATTTTTGAACAACCTTACAAAATTTGGTTGGAAGAAGAGACCAATTTTCTTGGAATTACCATACATGATTTTTTTTTATTTCAAAAATTTTCTTTATATTATAAATGTAGAAAAAATGTATTTGATAGTGTTACTAGAACATAACTAAATGTTCCTAGAAAAATGAAAAATGGAATCAAGGCTAGTTTGGACTTGATCAAAATTGGGATAATGGATGATTTGGCACTAGTGAAGGGTAAAAGGTATAATTTTCTTCTTCTAGCATTTTACACTCTATCTAGATAGAAAAAATTGCAATGTTTCCTTTTCCTTACTAGTGTAAAAGTTCCACATGGGTATTAATCAAATATCAAAAATGTCATCTCAATGAATAATTTGAAGTTATAATGAATAAAATCACATGACTGTCATCTTTTAATATAATATTTAATCCGACCCATGATGTGACCGATATGACTTCAAGAGCATATTTTTATTTAAAATTAACATCAATTTTAGTAAAATGGACAACTGACCTACTCAAAAATAAGAAAAAACATTCTTCTTATTTTGAAACTTTTGGAAAATGATCCATAAGTCATTTTTATGTGTTGGAATTATTTTTACCTTTATCCTATATAGGATATTTCAAGTATGATTTAAAGTGTCTGTTATCAGTTTAAAATTGATATATTTGTTAAAAAAGTGTAACTCACTAAAAACTGATCAAACAAGATCATATTTTCTCAATAATTTATAGAAATGATTCATAAGTCATTTCTGACATGTAGGAATCATTTTCACATCAAATTGATACATGATGTGATCGTAATGTTTCAAATGTGCATGTTTCTAGTTTAGAATGGAATTTTAGTAAGAACGACAACTGATGTACTCAAAACCAAGAAGAAAATTAATTTTTTTTAATACGTCAGGAAAATAATCCATAAGTTATTTAAGACTAGTTAGAATCGTCCTCACCTCAATCTGATGCATGGTTTGACCAATATGATTCCATTTTTGTATTTTTATTTAAAATGGACATCAATTTTAGTAAAATGGACAACTTACCTACTCCAAATCAAGAAAAAACATTAATATTGTTTTGATATTTTATGATAACGATTCATATGTGATTTTTTATATATTGAAATCATCCTCACCTTAATCTGATACATGATGTTCCCGGCATGACATAAATTTTTTGTTATTAGTTTAAAATCAACATTTTAGTTTAAAAAGTGTCACTCACTAAAAGAAGATCAAATGCACTTGAATTTTATTGATAATTTTGGAAAAATATTCATAATTCTTTTGAGACATGTATGAATAATTTTCATGTCAAACCAATACATGATGTGTTCAAAATGAGTCAAAAGTTCATGTTTCTATTTTAAAATGGTGTATTTGTAAAAAAGACAATTGACATACTACAAACCAAGAAAATACATTCATATTTTTTTGATACATTAGAAAAATGAATAAAAAGTCATTTGAGAAATATTGGAATCATACACACCTCAATATGATGCACCATGTGACTAGTATGACTCAAAGTACGTCTTTTTATTTAAAATTGACATTAATAGTAGTAAAATTAACTCTCTCTATTAACTTATTTTATTATATTATTACTAACATAGTAATTTTTTTATATAGGCGTATTTTATTTCTAAATTAGGGGTGATTTATTCAGTAATAGTATGATTCTAGGTCTAGATTAAAAGACAAAGGAATTAGATGGTTTTGAATGTATGTAATAATTTATATATATATAATTGTATAAAATAATGTTGGAAATGTCTATAATATAGTTTTTTTTCTTATATTGGTGTTGTAAATTTTATTTCATTTAAATTATATATGGAGGATTTCTTTAACTGGTGTGTTTCTAGTGGTGTGGTGTGCTGTTACAGCACATTGTAGTGGTGTTATAGTGTGCTATCACAAAACACAACAGTATGACCTTTTTTATCATTAGTTTTAAAAGTGTTGACGAAGGAAACTTTTATCAAATATTTTGAAAGAGATTATAAAGGACACCTTCTTTAGGTCTTTTATAAGCACTCATAATGTTACAATTTATCTGCACTTATAAAAGCACTAATAAAAGTTCCTTTATTAGCTCTAAAGATGTGCTAATAATAATCTAGAGCTTTTAATCTCACTCAGGGAGTCAGTTATATTACAGAACTGACAAATCCCATTTCTATCACTGTTAAAGCCCTATTTTGTAGTACTGAAGTGTTGAATTAGAGGATTATTTTGTATATTAAATACAATTTCCTACTCTCGTAAGTTAATTTTGGATCTATAAAAAGAGATAAAATCTATGTCCAATAAAACAAAAAATTCAAAAAATGAATAATAATGATTAATGGGAGTCTTATCCCAAAAATTATACTTACATAAGAGTTATATACTAGATATTAAAAAATTTCACTATTTTTTTAATTTATAACTCAACAACCTTGTATTTTTTTGGATATTGTATGTTTTTATGGAACAAGCATGATATAAAAGAAATCATTTAACTATAATAAATTTAAACATTTGAAGTTTATAAAAAGATAGTAAGGGTAAAATTACCCCTTTATATTGATCAAATATTTTACGAAAACTATAATCATGTTAGTAATGATAACACGCAAATTAAAAAAAAATAAAAGCAAAACCATTTAATTTACAATGAATAACTCATAAATTATATTCACATCATTGCTTAGGAAAATATAGGCTTCTACATGGGTTATTCATGAACTATTTTTTGTTAGGTATTCTAACCAAATAAACAAAAGTAACATGAACATCCTCATTGACCTTATATAGTATCCTAAGTCCCAAATACACACTATTAAAATATTTTTATTATAAATATATAAAAAAACACAATATAAATATATGGAGGCCTAGTGTAATTTGGAGATTAGGAAAATATTAAATAAAAAATTGAAATAAAAAACATTATCATTACATTAATCAATATAATGTTATACTAAATAATTTTGTACTTTTATTATTAAAAGCGATACCATGGGGATATAAATTAATAGGAAGGAAGAAAAATAACTCTTATAAGTGATAACCACGACAATTTGGTATAATATATGAGTAAAGAAGTTTCGCATGATATCAAAAAATAGGAGGATAATATAAAATAATTTGAAAAAGGGAATAAATAATAATATATTATATGGTAATCCTATTACAATAATATGGAATAAAATAAAACACATGATGTAATAATCACAATCCATGTCTTGATACCATGATAATATTACACCTTGTTTCTGGATTACTTCCCATCCCCCACACATGGTATATTATGAGATAGAAACATTTCCTAATAAATTTGGGAGATTTATAATTCTAGGTATAACTATCACATCCATAAATGTACACACATATGTGTTCCATAAAAATAAACCATATATAAGGAATAAGCATATGAAAGGACTATTGAAACAAAAAATGGGTTACATAAACATATCTCATAGAATAAGAAAATAACATACCAAAATTATTCCAATGGTAAGAACAAATAAAATATTTATGGACATTAAAATTTGAATAAGGAATAAAATATCATAAATATTGTGTTCATTTGGAAATAATTTCATAGGACTAGAGTATAGAAGTAGGTTCAAATGTGATTATATTAAGCAATGTTTTATAAAATTTATAGAAATCTTTGAAATAAGGTAATAACATAAAACCTTTTGTAAAAAAATATGATATATAATAGTTACCATAATAGAATTTGTGTTTTTAGAAATAGAAAAATATTATAAAATTTAATGGAGTGGAATATGAAATATAATAATAAATAACGAGGTTCCCTTAGTTGGGTTTTTTTAAAAGTAGGAATTATGTAGGGAAAATAAAAAACAAGTATATATTTAGAAATTAAAAATAAAATAAAATAGTTATATATGTAAAAAATATATATTAAAAATATTTAAGATTTTCATGTGATTAAAATAGGGATAAAAAGAGACAAAGAGAGAGAATTCATAAATCAAAATAATTGAGCATCGTTTCGGAGTTCCCTAACTTAGGTCCCAACATGTTTGGTATGTGTGTTTATCCGATTGAATTATCAAATAATGAATATTAAATACATTATTCTATATCATTTTGATATAGTTTTTAATTTATTAATATTATTTTATTCTCATTTATGATAATTTTAGTAGGAATTATTTTTCAATGTCTGATGGTTATTAGTGTCATGGTTCTAAGGTTACATCAATTTATTTTTAATTATGTATATTCTTATAAAATTAATCCATAACTAAAAAATAATATTGTTATGAGATTCATGTATTTCCATAATACCAAAATTTTGAATTTATTAAGTATTATAATAAATAATTTTGTTTCATAGAGTATAAATGTTATTGTTTATTTGTTCGTTCATTTAGGATTTCTTTACAACCATGATGAAAACAATTTATTTCATCTAATAATTATAACTATTTTACAACTATATAATATAAAATAGAGTAGGATATTAATATTAATCTCTAATATTACTATTAAATGATTATTAAACCATCCAAAATTGAGATGATGATATATAATATTGGTTATCCATAGAGGTAGTGAACAAAACATAATATTGATTATGGATTAAATTTATAATATAAGAGGAATGTAGGTAATATATATTAAATTAACATATTAACACATCATTATACATATTCTATTGATTTCCTCTTATTAGGATCCATAGACTATATTTGGTGGAGATTTGAGAATTAATTAATAGAAAAATATCTCGGTTTAGGTAGTCACATCTTCCATAGGATGTCCTCTTTGATAAAATAATTTGTCCAAGTGTATGGTATTTTAGGAAAACTAGAATCTACAGAATTAATATAGTTATGTTTCATTTGTATTTTTATTTTTCTTGGGCTAGTTAAGGTACCTATGGTTTGAGTATTAGTGGTGTGGCGAAGAGAGGTATTTAAAAAAGAGACATGGGTGTTTTCAAATAAAAATCTCATAGTTGTATTAATTTGTCTCAGGACTGCTAGAAATATTGAATCATGTGACTATAAAGATTAAATAATTCAGGTGATAAATATGTAATTGTTTATCATGTCAAGAAATATTAAACTATTCAGATAATTTACTTATACAAGAAAAATATTGAATTTATCAAATTTTTCTATTGAAAAAAATAAATACTTTTTAGAAAAAATTAAAATATTAACTATAATATTATTTTAAACTATTCATTTTAAAATTGAGAAGAATTTTTTTTAAAAATAATTCCGAAAATCTGATAATTTTACAATTTTAAATAAAATCTTTTATTTATTGAAAATTACCGACTCTTTTGGGACATGATCAAATTTATGAACTTTGGAAAAATTACTTATGATATTAAGAAATATTCTAATAATAATATATACTTAAATATTGATTTTTTATATTGATATTAATTAAATAAATAAATTTAATTTTTTAATTTATAAAAAAATGAATTTTGATAAAAATAAATCAAATATTTTTTCCAAAAATAATTTTTTATGAGTCAAATATTTTATATTAATTTTTTTTATTTTTATTTTGTTGTATAATGTCATAAATTCATTATTTTTTATTTCATAAGATACCAGAATATTTTTTCATGAATATGATGGTCATGTTTTAATTCTATGAGTCGACTTATTATTCATAACTCCTACGTAAAAATTCCAAGGATCATACTTTCAATGGATATAAATGTGTTATACTACCTATATAAATAACTTAATTCCTGCTTTCACCATTCACTTCAATTACTCTCAAAATTTTAAATTAATCATTATAAAAATATTTATAGCACTAAATATTTTTCCCTCTTTTACAGAAATTTTTGTGAGTGTGATTCTTTCAAGAGGCCATGATGATCTACACTACCCTATATTAGTGATTTTAATTTAATTTTATTAGTTTCCCATTTTATTATATTAAATTTTTGTGTATATTTATATTTTAAACATAATTCTCTATAATAATGTTTAAAAATGGTATGTGTGTTCAGAGACTCCATAGAAGAAAAAATTGCAATATTTGTTTTAAAATAATGTATCAATGATGATGACACTGAAATAATATTATAGTGTAAAATTTCATTGAAAACCTGGATTGAATTATGAAAGAAATTATTTTTGGTGAGAGGATAGATATTCTTAAAATATAAAGGATTATTTAACTATAAGAAATATAACTCTTATCATTGTTAGAGGATAAAAGTTTCTTGATTGGGTATGTAAAAAAATTTCATTTCACTAATCATTATAGATGTTGAAAAAATATATCCACTTGACCTTGTATGAAACTTTTAAGAATAGAATAACTGGTTTATTATACCAGATATTATGTGATTTATGCTATTGAAGAAAAGAGTAATTAATTTACTATAATAAATCTTAGAATAAATCATTTAATATTTTGTAAAAAAAGAACATCATGGTCAGATATTACTTAATCAAATAGAATATTAAAAAATTGAGAGAGAGATTTAAATATCTATCTATACAAATTCGATTTGGAAATATAATGTCATTCTCTATGATTTTATTGTATAGAGTTTATTTAAATAAATGGAAGGTGCTTGATAGATTCCTTCCCACATAGAAACAAACTAAAATATACCGTGACATATATTTTAAAAATAATGATTTTTTTGTGAAACATCAATAAGAAAATAATTATAGTGATAAATAATCTAGTAAAACTAAGTTAATAAATTATTCTAATATAAAGAAAAATATTTCAATTTATTAGATATTATTATTTTAAAAAATAAAGTTTGATGTATTGATTAAATTTAAGGGTTGGAAAATATATAGTTTGTGAAATGTGGTTAAATATTTTAAATTTGAATACGGACTGTATTTTAGTTAAATGTTTTCAATATTGTGTGTAATTTATCTTATAAATTATATTGTTCAAATTTATAATATTACAATGATATTAATATTTAAAACTAATATATTAAAAATTATTTATTTATGAATTTATATGAAATATTATTCAGAAAATATAATATTTAATTGTTTATTTTTGTATAAAACTTTCTTTTCAGGATTGTTTCCTTTGAAAGATGAAAAATATATGTTTATACCTTGGGTTTAGGGGACATGATGCCCAATATCTTTAATGATTTAGTTATTCCTTCATTACATGATTTAACACTGGGTTAAATATATATTTTTCCTATTCAAGGATTGATCTTAGGGGGGTTAAGTATTCTTGCACAGTCATTCTCATCGATTTTACCTTTTTAATCATTTATAGAAACCCCCAAAAATTCCCATATCCATGACTAAGTACATACCTTCTTTCCATAGGTAGGAGGTAAATTGGGCTTTGTGACCCAGCAAAACATAGGAACTCACATTGGTCGTGGGGATGAGAGTATAGGTTTATTAAACACCTGTTTGGGGGAATTATTTCATATTATAGGATTCCCCTATAGATTTAAGATATATTTGTGAATCTCTTCTATATCATGATACATGACTAGATAACCTAATAATGCGATTTAGTGTTTAACACTTATATTTATAAAGGGGGTTCTATTAATGAGACCATATTTGTGGATATGAGGTTCTCTATCCATTTCTCATTATTACATCAAAATGGTTAGTTTCCTTTATTTTAAAGATCTATAACTAGCCACTCAATAGTTTACTTCCCTCAAGGGAGGTGAAAAGTTTTTTGATGATGGGATTGAAAATCTACAAGTCATCATACATATCCTATTTATATTTTTAATGAAAACCCATGTAGTTAGTTTATGTTTGAGTGGTTCAGTTTAAAATCATGCAGAAAGGATATATATTAGTGAACTTAGGCACTAGATATGGAGATCAAGCCTTATAATGGAATATTGTGTATCATACTTATTGAATGAATTAGATTCATCATAGTTTGATCTATGATAAACCTCAAAATGGGATATAATAGATAATTAATGTCCCTGAGGGTTACTTTCCCAGGGTTTAACAATATAAGAATACCTTTGGCTGTTACACCAAGGTGGATGCCCTTGTATGGGGGTTATTTTGTCAGGTCACCAAATGGGGCTTACACAATATTGTTTCCATATCTAGGGTAAATAAATAATGTGTGTTATATTATTATTACAAAAACCCATGCCCATTTGAGTTAGGATCGATGCATGAATCAAGGGATAACAAGTAATACAAGCCATATTATATAGATAGAGGACATCTAAAGATAGAAGCCCATATAGGATGTTTGATATGGATATTAGGCCCTAAGAAGGTATCCTACTTATCTTATTTATAGCAAGAATCAGATTTCTCATATTTCATTTTAGGGAAAATCTGAATATATCTAATATATAAGGTTTTAAGGTCATGGAGGGTATACATGACATTCTTGAAATGTTAGAGGGTCTATGCCTAACTTGTATTTAGTATATGTATGACATCCCATGAGTCCCTTTCCGACATGTCATGAGTGTATGTCTAAAAATTTTATAATATCCTAGGGCGTCTCACATGATTGAGATATACATGAAGAAAAACTGCATCATGATCTGGAAGACATTTCCATAGGTCTGTCGGATGACTCGGCTCATGCATCTGAGGGTCTTTTCTTAATCAATTTAGACAAGTACAAGGGTGTTGTGAGATCAAGTGTGACAATTCAAGAGATATTCATATAAATTTTATGGCATGTATTGGTACTATTTAATGATCTAGATATCATTTCTGGAGGACATTTCATGACATGGATGACTTGTCTGGGGCATTCTCTTGGTTGATGAAGACACATACAAGGGTATTGTGTGATCAAGGACAACATGTTGGAGTGTTGTCTTGTGCTCTTGATAGGTCATGTGAAGTGCACAATTTTGTTACATAAAAATAAATATATTCATATTCATATAAGGATATATTAATTATCATTATTTACTTCATATATTCATCAATGTTTGTCAAGCATTGGATTTTTTAGGTATCACAAAAAAAATTTGATATGTGGGAAATCATTTTCATAATCTGTATGGATGACAGGAATTCCTTTGCGTGATCAATAGGTTGATCACACAAAGCACATAATCACTTTATTTTTTTCTTCAGGCCATTCTCTATATTTTACCTTGTGGGATACACTAGCAATTTCATGCCTATCCACTCCGAGAAGTTCAATTTTGGTGCTCCCATGGGTATTCCATGTGTGTTGTTTCTAGTAGTAGTTTCTTTTTCCGAGGAGGAGAAAATTATATGCCTCTCCTACCTAGTTCTAATATTATTTGCATATAGTATATATAATTGATATGAACTTGAGTTAGTGAAGGGAGTATTACATCACGTGCTTCACATGACCATTCCATGGGCCATCCATGACACTATATGATAAACAATGACCACATGATCTCTCTTCTATCACCATATTTATTGGAACCTTATCTTGTCAATGAGATTTCACATGATGATTTCTACATGATAAAGATACATCTCAATATTATCTTGACACGCCTAGCAGTGCTTGCGAGACCATGATGCCTATTGAAGAGACTTTTTAAAGATCAAGGGAGAATTTTCTAGGTCCATTTGTGAGATTAGGTTGGCTTGTCAAAGGTCATTCATGAGGTCATGTTAGATTGTCAAAGGGGCCTCCAAGAGATCTAATAGACATGTGAAAGGCCCTTCTCATGATCAATGGGGATTACCCAAGGCACATAATCCCTTCGCATGAAAAAATAGTTTTTATTTCATTAGGATCCCACCTTTTTCAGATTTTATTCCTTATTTAAAAAGACTTATGGACTTTTCCCATTGGTTTTACATTAGTGTAACACATGATCTATAATTGATATCATGATGGCGTGTGATAATTATCATGGAATGTTCCTCTACATGTCTGTGGTGGGTCACATGGTCAAATAAATATATCAAAGGGACTCTACAAGATTGGGAAGACATGTTTGGGAGACATCATGAGATCAATAATCCTATTGAAGAGGCTTTCATATGATAGAGGTGTAATTTTATGGCATCCTTCGTGATATCAAAATATATTCTTAGAGATCCTTCATGAGATCAAGATTTATTATCAGAGGCTATTTGAGAGATAAATAGTGATCACATGAGGCACATAAACCCTTCGCATGAAAAAAACACAACTTTAACCACATAAAGAGTCCACCTTTTAAGATTTATTTGTTTATATTATGAGGGGATTCATGTGATTTTCAGTAATTTTTTCTTGATATGTCTCATGATTAGAGGAGATTATCAGGAAACCTTCACATGAATAGTAGTGTTTGTCTAGTCTTTTTCTTAATAACAGAAGTTATTACCATAGGGGATTTATATGATCTGAGTTACTCACCAAAGAGGATTCATGTATTCATCAAAAGATCAAAAAACTTTCATGATTCATCTATGTGTCCATCCTAGGGTTATACAATCACACATGATCTTAGGGATGACATGATTTGCGTAATCCATCTACCTAATCATTAAGTATCCATGTTGTTCCTTTATTTTTCTTATATATAAAATAATACCTATGAATCAGGTATTTATTTGATCTGAAAATCTCTGATGATAATGTAATATAAATAAAAAAATCCCCCCACTAGGGGTGATGTTTATAGGGACAAAGACTCAATTTCTAGGACAATAAATTCCCAATTGAGACAATAAGGATTCTATTAATTGGTGTACTGAGTATCATTTGGTCTTCCAAATGACATTTTTAATTCAAAAGTATTCCCAATAAATAGGAGAATGAGGGAGTGGATCATTCTACCGGTGACTCAGACATCATATCTCTTGTGATTTGTTGTCTCCATCATGACTGCCTCACAATATATCCTTGTAAGAAAAACTTTATAAGAACTATATATGAATTCCACTTTAGAAAATTAAATCACATGGGCTTACCATGTGTATATTTTATCTCAACGACTTGTTCAATCAATATGTAGCCTAGTCATTAGTAATTTGGTTGAAAATTGATGCACGTTATTAGTTTCATGTCTATCCCACAGGCTTCACATGATCTACTAGATCCATCACATGATCACTTTATTATTATTCGGTTTGTGTGAAAAACTCATGGTCATGAAATCACAAGTATTTCAATGTTTCATTTTATCATGAGATTCACTATGGTACATGAGATTCACAAGACCTATATTAGGTCATGTGATCACAAATCCTTATATGGTTCATGAGATTCACATGATGATTTCTGAGTCTTGACCTTATTATGGAAGGCTAGATCCCTCAAATGTCAATTTCTTCTTATTTGGAATAAATGTACTCCAGTTATTATAATAATTGAAGAAAAAGGCTTTAGTAGTTTTGTATAATTGAAATTCCATTGTCACAAGTGAGGATTCTTGCTATCATTCCATTTTCCATTCATCATAGAAAAACCTGATAATCCTAATGGGTATAATTCTTATATAATATCTTTTATAACACATCCAAACTTTTAGTCAGGTTTGTCTTATGAAGGGTGTTATTATACTCCCACCACCTTCATTGACTGTTTTTCCTTTTTGGGTCATAGGGACCCATAATACTTTCAGATCCAATATTTCCCATATGGACCACTTTATCACTATGAAAAAAATGCCCACATGACAACATGATGAAGATTATGACAATACAATTTAGAAGGAGACATTGAAAATATTATTCATACATCAATATAAACTAATTAGTAATGAAAAAATAATTAAAAAACAAGATGTTTGGGTTGTTATCTTTCTACGATATCTGATCAGGACAGAGATATAGGATGAATTGGGGATGGTCCATATGGGTGCAGTATATCACCATTGACTTTTCCAAGGACTTGGAAAAGATTTGGAAATATAAGGCTATATAGATCTCCAAAAACTTCACCTACTCTAATAAGAGATTGATAGTAGACTTAGACAGTCGATGGAGTCTAGACACAAATACATTTCATCTAACACATGGAAAGGTGGGTATAGTCTCTGCAACATCTTGAAATTTTTTGGTGCACAAATTTTAGATGAAATGTATGATAAATATATTCCTTTATATTATACATGGGATGATGTAGAGAATACGCCTCCCCTCACCAGAGAGTTGATCAAGATGGATAAGAAGGCCCTTGGGAAGGACCTTCTTCCCTAAATGATATCATGTTTATGCAATGGGTGGGATATTTTGTCATGAAATTCCATTCTAAACCCTAATACATGAGGCTAAAGGCTTGTCCCACAACAGACTACCATAAAGACGAGGTTGACTATTATCCCATAGTTAGAGATAGTTCTTTACCAACTAGGGGTGGGTGATTATTCGTAATGTTGACGGAGCTGTTAAGTTGTACAGTTTTCATACTATGTACCCAAGAAGGTACCTCCCCCAAAAAGGGATAAATTGACAAGGTACATTCCTTTATAAGGAAATACAACAAACAATGTGTGTATAAATGATCCCCTCGTGGATTTAAATCACATAATCCCATGCTTCAGAGATTCCCCTTCCATTTTCAGCAATAGTAAAGATGGAAATCTCATAGGGTTTGAATGAGAAGTGGTCATGGGGTGTTACAATCACCCCCCCTTTAAATCCCAACATCCCCATTGTGGGCCCTACATCTCAACCCAAGCAGTGCACCACACATAAGGATGGATACCACCTCTGATACCAAATGTGACAACTTAGTCCCGGTGACAGCACAACCACCTTGCCTTTACATGGCCATCAGGTCATGGCCTTCCAGGTACCACCATTTGCCCCACAGACACGTGGTCCCCACCCTAGGGTTCACCCACATGCCTGAATGGGTCATATGACTAATGATAGTTCCCACATGCCAACACATTTCCTTTCTAATGAGATTTGTATTCACTCAAACACACCCTGGAAAACATCTCAGAGCACAACATCCTCATTGTGGTCCCTACATCTCAACACAAGTAGTGCACCACACTTAAGGATGGGTACCACCTCTGATACCAAATGTGACAACTAGGTCCTTGTGACAGCACAAGCACCCCACCTTAACATGGTCGTCGGGTCCCGTCCCACCAGGTACCACCATTTGCCCCGCATACACGTGGTCCTTACCCTGGAGTCCACCCACATGCCTAAACATTTCATCTGACTGATGACAGTCCCCACAGGCCAACACATGTCCTTTCCATTGAGATTTTTCCTCACTCACACACACCCCAGAAAACTTCTCAGAAGGTCACCCATCATGATCACTACTCTAGGCCAAGCACTCTTAACTGTGGAGTTCTAATCAGACAGGCTCCCAAAAAGGAAGGTGAACCTTGTTGACATGAGTCATATCATTTAGTCATTTAACCCTTTATCATTTGGGGGTGTTACAATCACCCCCTTTAGAGAACAAAGTCCTCATTGTGGGCCTTACATCTCAACCCAGGCAGTGCACCACACTTAAGGCTGGGTACCACCTCTTATACCAAATGTGACAACTGAGTCCCAGTGACAGCACAACCACCCTGCCTTAACATGGTCGTCGGGTCTCGACATGCCATGTACCACCATTTGCCCCGTAGACACATGGTCCCCACCCTGGGGTCCACCCACATGCCTCAAAGGGTCATCTGACTAATGACAATCCCCACAGGCCAACACATGTCCTTTCTAGTGAGCTTTGTCCTCACTGACACACACCCTGGAAAACTTTCCAGATGGTCACCCAACATGATCACTACTCCAGGCCAAACATGCTTAACTGTGGAGTTCTAATCAGACAGGCTTCTGAAAAGAAAGGTGAAACTTGTTGACATTAGTCATATCATATAGTCATTTAACCCTTTATCATTTGGGGGTGTTACAATCACCCCCACTTAAAGCCCAACATCCTTGTTCTAGGCCCTACATCTCAACCCAAGCAGTGTACCGCACTTAAGGCTGGGTACCACCTCTGATACCAAATGTGACAACTGGGTCCCGGTGACCGCACAACCACCCCACCTTAACATGGTCGTCGGGTCCCGAACTGCCAGGTACTGCCATTTACCCTGATGACACGTGGTCCCCACCCTGGGGACCACCCACATGCCTGAACGGGTCATCTGACCAATGACAGTCCCCACATGCCTACACATGTCCTTTTCAGTGAGCTTTCTACTCATTCACACACACCCTGTAAAAACTTCCCAGAATGACACCCATCATGATCAATAATCCAGGACAAACATGCTTAACTATGGAGTTCTAATCAGACAGGCTCCCAAAAAGGAAGGTTCACCTTGTTGACCAGAGACATATCATTTTTTTCATTTAACCCTTTATCATTTAGGGGTGTTACAATCACCCCCCCCCCCTAGAGCACAACTTCCTCATTGTGGGCCCTACATCTCATCCCACACAGTGCACCACACTGAAGGCTGTGTACCACCTCTGATACCAAATGCGACAACTGGGTCCCCTTGATAGCACAACCACCCCGCCTTACATGACCGTCGGGTCATGGACTTCCAGGTACCACCATTTGCCCTGCAGACACGTGGTTCCCACCCTGGGGTCCACCCACATGCATGAACGGGTCATCTGACTAATGAA
Organism: Viscum album; assembly: GCA_963277665.1. Classification (NCBI taxonomy): domain Eukaryota; kingdom Viridiplantae; phylum Streptophyta; class Magnoliopsida; order Santalales; family Viscaceae; genus Viscum; species Viscum album. The sequence goes on from OY728143.1 coordinate 184,270,056, forward strand.
ATCCCCCACAGGCCAACACATGTCCTTTCTAGTGACCTTTTTCCTCACTCACACACACCCTAGAAAACTTCCCCAAAGGTCACCCATCATGATAATTAATCCAGGCCAAGCACGTTTAATTGTGGAGTTCTAATCAGACAGGCTCTCGAAAAGGAAGGTTCACCTTGTTGAGATGAGTCATATCATTTAGTCATTTAACCCTTTATCATTTGGGGGTGTTACAATCCCCCCCCCCCTTTAGAGAACAACATCCTCATTGTGGGACCTACATCTCAACCCATGAAGTGCAGTTCACTTAAGGCTGGGTACCACCTCTTATACCAAATGTGACAACTGGGTCCCTGTGACCGCACAACCACCCCGCCTTAACATAGTTTTCGGGTCCCGGCCTGCTAGGTACCACCATTTTTACTGTAGACATGTGGTCCCCACCCTGGGGTCCACCCACATGGCTGAACGGGTCATCTGACTAATGAAAGTCCCCATAGGTCAACACATGTCCTTTCTAGTGAACTTTGTCCTCACTCACACACACCCTGGAAAACTTCCCAGAAGGCCACCCATCATAATCACTACTCCAGGCCAAGAACTCTTAACGGTGGAGTTCTAATATAACAGGCTCACGAAAAGGAAGGTGCACCTTGTTGACATGAGTCATATCATTTTTTCATTTAACCCTTTATCATTTGGGGGTGTTACAATCACCCCACTTTAGAGCACAACATCCTCATTGTGCGCCCTACATCTAAACCCAGATAGTGCACCGCACTTAAGGTTGGGTCCCAGTGAAAGCACAACCACCCCGCCTTAACATGTCCATCAGGTCTCGGCCTGCCAGGTATCACCAGTTGCTCCGAAAATTCCTTAACGAGTCATATGACTAATTAAAGTCCCCACAGGCCAACACATGTCCTTTTGAGTGAGATTTTTCCTCACTCACACACACCCTGGGAAACTTCCCAGAAGTTGACCCATCATGATCATTACTCTAGACCAAGAATGCTTAACTATGGAGTACTAATTAGACAGGATTTTAAAAAGGAAGGTGCAACTTGTTGACATGAGTCATATCATTTAGTCATTTAAACCTTTATCAGTTGGGGGTGTTACAATCAACCCCCCTTTAGAGCACAACATCTTCATTGTGGGACCTACATCTCAACCCAGGCAGTGCACTGCACTTAAGGCTGGGTACCACCTCTGATACCAAATGTGGAAACTGGGTCCCGATGATAGCACAACCACCCTACCTTAACATGGCCGTCGGGTCCCGGCCCGCCAGGTACCACCAGTTGCCCCGCAGACACATGGTCCCCACCCTGGGATCCACCCACATGCCTGAACGGGTCATCTGACTAATGACAGTCCCCACAGGGCAACACATGTCCTTTAGAGTGAGCTTTGTCCTCACTCACACACACCCTAGAAAACATCCTAGAAGGTCACCCATCCTGATCACTACTTAAGGTCAAACACGCTTAACTGTGGAGTTCTAATCAGACATGCTCCCAAAATGGATGGTGCACCTTGTTGACATGAGTCATATCATTTATTCATTTAACCCTTTATCATTTGGGGGTGTTACAATCAACCCCCATTACAGAACAACATCCATGTTGTGGGTCCTACATCTCAACCCAGGCAGTGCACCACACTTAAGGCTGGTTACCACTTCTGATACCAAATATGACAACTGGGTCCCGGTGACAGCACAACCACCCTGCCTTAACATGGCTGTCGGATCCTGGCCCGCCAAATACCACCAGTTGCCCCACACAGACATGTGTTCCCCACCCTGGGGTCCACCCACATGCCTGAATGGGTCAACTGACTAATGATAGTCCCCATAGGCCAACACATTTGATTTATAGTGAGCTTTTTACTCACTCACACACACCCTGGGAAACATCCCAGGATTTCACTTATCCTGATCACTACTCCAGGACAATCACACTTAACTGTGGGTCGTAAATCTCAACCCAGGTAGTGCATCGCACTTAAGGCTGTGTACCACCTCTGATACCAAATGTGGCAACTGGGTCCTGGTGACAGCACAACCACCCCGCATTAACATGGCTGTCAGGTCCCGGCCTGCCAGGTACCACCAGTTGCCTCACAGACACGTGGTCCCCACCCTGGGGTCCACCCACATACCTGAACGGGTCATCTGACAAATGAAAGTCCCCACAGACCAACGTATGTACTTTACAGTGAGCTTTGTCGTCACTCACACACACCCTAGGAAACTTCCCAGAAGTTCACCCATCCTGATCACTACTCCATGCCAAGCATGGTTAACTATGGAGTTCTAATGAGACATGCTCCCAAAATAGAAGGTGCACCTTGTTGACACGAGTCATATCATTTATTAATTTAACCCTTTATCATTTGGGGGTGTTACAATCACCCCTCCTTTAGTGCACAACTTCCTCATTGTGGGCCCTACATTTCATCCCAGGAAGTACACCACACTTAAGAATGGGTACCACCTATGATACCAAATATGACAACTGGGTCCTGGTGACAGCACAACCACCCCACCTTAACATGGCTATCGGGTCTCGGCTAGCCATATACCACCAGTTGCCCCACAGACACGTGTTCCCCACCCTGGGGTCCACCCACATGCCTGGACGGGTCATCTGACTAATGACAGTCCCCACATGCCAACATATGTCCTTTACAGTGAGCTTTTTCCTCACTCACACACACCCTGAGAAACTTCCCAAGAGTTCACCCCTCCTGATCACTACTCCAGGCCAAGAATGCTTAACTGTAGAGTTCTATTCAGACATGCTCCCAAAATGGAAGTTGCATCTTATTGACATGAGTCATATCATTTAATCATTTAACACTTTATCATTTGGGGGTATTACAATCACCCCACCTTAAGAGAACAACATCCATGTTGTGTGCCATACATCTCAACCCAGGTAGTGCACCGCACTTAAGGCTGGGTACCACCTCTGATACCAAATAGGACAACTGGGTCCCGGTGACAGCACAACCACCCCGCCTTAACATGGCTGTCGGGTCTCGGCCCGCCAAATACCACCAGTTTCCCCACAGACACGTGTTCCCTAGGAAGTACACCACACTTAAGGATGGGTACCACTTATGATACCAAATATGACAACTGGGTCCCGGTGACAGCAGAACCACCCCGCATTAACATGGTTGTTGGGTCTCGGTCCGCTAAATACCACCAGTTACCCCACAGACACGTGTTCCCCACCTTGGGGTCCACCCACATGCCTTAATGGGTCATATGACTAATGACAGTCCCCACAGGACAACACATGTCCTTTACAGTGAACTTTGTCCTCACTCACACACACCCTGAGAAACTTCCCAAGAGTTCACCCCTCCTGATCACTACTCCAGGCCAAGATCACTTAACTGCAGAGTTCTAATCAGACATGCTCCCAAAATGGAAGGTTCATATTATTGACATGAGTCATATCATTTAATCATTTAACACTTTATCATTTGGGGGTGTTACAATTCCCCCCCCCCTTTAGAGCACAATGTCCCCGTTCTATGCCCTACATCTCAACCCAGGTAGTGCACCACACTTAAGCCTGGGTACCACCTCTGATACCAAATAATACAACTAGGTCCCGGTGACAGCACAACCACCCCGCCTTAACATGGTTGTCGGGTCTTGGCCCGCCAAATTCCACCTGTTTCCCCACAGACACTTGTTCCCCACCCTGGGGTCCACCCACATGCCTGAACGGGTCATCTGACTAATGACAGTCCCCACAGGCCAACAAATTTCCTTTACAGTGAGATTTTTCCTCACTCACACACACCCTAAGAAACTTCCCAGGAGTTCACCCCTCCTGATCACTACTCCAGGCCAAGCACGCTTAACTGTAGAGTTCTAATCAGACATGCTCCCAAAATGGAAGGTGCATCTTATTGACATGAGTCGTATCATTAATCATTTAACACTTTATCAGTTGGGGGTGTGACAATTACCCCCCACCCTTTAGAGAACAACATCCCGGTTGTGTTCCCTACATCTCAACCCAGGTAGTGCACTGCACTTAAGGCTGGGTACCACCTCTGATACCAAATAAGACAACTGGGTCCCGGTGAAAACACACCCACCCCGCCTTAACACGGCTGTTGGGTCTCGGCCCGCCAAATACCACCAGTTTCCCCACAGACATGTGTTCCTCAGGAAGTACACCACACTTAAAGATGGGTACCACTTATGATACCAAATATGACAACTGGGTCCCGTTTATAGCACAACCACCCCCCCTTAACATGTCTGTCAGGTCTCGGCCCGCCAAATACCACCAGTTTCCCCATAGACACGTGTTCCCCACCTTGGGGTCCACCCACATGCCTGAACGGGTCATCTGACTAGTGAAAGTCCCCACAAGTCAACACATGTCCTTTACAGTGAGCTTTGTCCTCACTCACACACACCCTGATAAACTTTCTAGGAGTTCATCCCTCCTGATCACTACTTCAGGCCAAGAACTCTTAAATGTAGAGTTCTAATCAGACATGCTCCCAAAATGGAACGTGAATCTTATTGACATGAGTCATATCATTTAATCATTTAACACTTTATCGTTTGGGGGTGTTAAAATCACCCCCCCTTTAGAGCACAATGTCCCCGTTGTGTGCCCTACATCTCAACCCAGGTAGTGCACCGCACTTAAGGCTGGGTACCACCTCTGATACCAAATAAGACAACTGGGTCCCGTTGATAGCACAACCACCCTGCATTAACATGGATTCCAGGTCTCGGCCCGCCAAATACCACCAGTTTCCCCACAGACACGTGTTCCCCACCCTGGGGTCCACCCACAAGCCTGAACGGGTCATCTGACTAATGAAAGTCCCCACAATCCAACACATTTTCTTTACAGTGAGCTTTTTCCTCACTCACACACACCCTGAGAAACTTCCCAGGAGTTCACCCCTCCTGATCACTACTCCAGTCCAAGCACGCTTAACTGTAGATTTCTAATCAGACATGCTCCCAAAATGGAAGGTGCATCTTATTAACATGAGTCATATCATTTAATCATTTAACACTTTATCATTTGGGGGTGTTATAATAACCCCCACCCCCTTTAGAGCACAACGTCCCCGTTGTGTTCCCTACATCTCAACCCAGATAGAGCACCACACTTAAGGCTGAGTACCACCTCTGATACCAAATAAGACAACTGGGTCCCGGTGATAGCACAACTACCCTGCCTTAACATGGTCATCGGATGCCGGCCCACCAGATACCACCAGTTTCCCCGCAGACACGTGGTCCCCGCCCTAGGGTCCACCTACATGCCTGAACAGGTCATCTGACTAATGACAGTCCCCACAGGCCTACACATATCCTTTCCAGTGAGCTTTATCCTCACTCACACACACTCTGGGAAACTTCCCAGAAGGTCACACATCCTGATCACTACTCAAGGACAGGCATGCTTAACCTTGGAGTTCTAGTCAAACAGGCCCCTAAAAAGGAAGGTTCACCTTTTTTACATAAGTTATATCATTTAGTTATTTAACCATTTATCATTTGGGGGTGTTACAATCACCCCCCCCCCTTTAGAGCACAACATCCTCATTTTGGTCTCTACATCTCAACCCAGGAAGTGCACCGCACTTAAGGCTGGACACCTCCTATAATACCAAATTTGACAACTAGGTCCTGGTGAGAGCACAAACACCCCGCCTTAACATGGCCGTTGGGTCCCGGCCCTCCAGGTACCACGAGTTTCCCCGAAGACACGTGGTCCCCACCCTGGGGTTCACCCACATGCTTGAACGGGTCAACTGACTAATGAAAGTCCCCATAGGCCAACACATGTCATTTATAGTGATATTTGTCCTCACTCACACACACTCTGGGTAACCTCCAAGAAGGTCACCCATCCTGATCACTACTCCAGGCCAAGCACGCTTAACTGTGGAGTTCTAATCAGACATCCTCCTAAAATGGAAGGTGCGCCTTGTTGACATGAGTTATATCATTTATTAATTTAACCCTCTATCATTTGGGGGTGTTACAATCACCCCCCCTTTAGAGCACAACATCCTCGTTGTGGGACCTACATCTCAAATCAAGCAGTGCACCACGCTTAAGGCTGGGTACCACTTCTGATACCAAATATGACAAATGGGTCCCGGTGAAAGCACAACCACCCCACCTTAACATGGTTTTGGGTCCCAGCCCACCAAATACCACCAGTTTCCCCCACAGACACGTGTTCCCCACCCTGGGGTCCACCCACATGCCTGAATGAGTCATCTGACTAATGAAAGTCCCCACAGGACAATAGATGACCTTTACAGTGATCTTTGTCCTCACTCACACGCACCCTGGGAAACTTCCCTGGAGTTCACACATCCTGATCACTACTCCAGTCCAAGAACGCTTGACTATGGAGTCTAATCATACATGATTCCAAAATGCAAGGTGCATCTTGTTGACATGAGTCATATCATTTAGTCATTTAACACTTTATAATTTGGGATGTGTTACAATTACCCCCCCCCCCCCTTAGAGAACAACATCCCCATTGTGTTCCCTACATCTCAAACTTGACAGTGCACCACACTTAAGGCTGAGTACCACCTCTGATACCAAATATGACAACTGGGTCCCGGTGACTGCACAACCACCCCGCCTTAACATGGCCGTCGGGTGCCGACCCTTCAGATACCACCAGTTTCCCCACAGATAGGTGGTCCCCACCCTAGGGTCCACCCACATGCCTGAATGGGTCATCTGACTAATGATAGTCCCAATAGGCCAACACATATCCTTTCCATTGAGCTTTGTCCTCACTCACACACACTCGGGGAAACTTCACAGAAGGTCACCCATCCTAACCACTACTCCAGGCCAAGCACGCTTAACCGTGTAGTTCTAATCGTACAGGATCCCGAAAAGGAAGCTGCACCTTGTTGTGGGCTCGACAGTCACCCGCCTCCATTTAGAGAACAATGTCCTCATTGTCGGATCTACATAAAAACCCAGGAAGTGCCCCACACTTAAGGATGGATACCACCTCTAATGCCAAATTTGACAACTCGGTCCCGGTGACAACACAACCACCCCGCCTTAACATGATCGTCAGGTCCTGAGACACGAGGTACCACCAGTTTCCCTGCAGACACGTGGTCCCCACCCTGGGGTCCACCCACATGCCTGAACGGGTCATTTGACTAATGACAGTCCACACAGGACAACACATGTCCTTTCTAGTGAGCTTTGTCCTCACTCACACACACCCTGGGAAACTTCCCATAAGTTCACCCTTCCTTATCACTACTCCAGGCCAAGCACTTTTAACTATGGAGTTTCAATCTGACAGGATCCCGAAAAGGAAGGTGCACCTTATTGACTTAAGTCATATCATTTATTCATTTAACCCTTTATCATTTGGGGGTGTTATAATTACCCTACTTTAGACCACAAAGTCCTTATTGTGGTCCCTAAATCTCAACCCAGGCAGTGCACCACACTTATGTCTGGGTCCCAGTGACAGCAGAACCACCCTGCCTTAACATGGTCATCGGGTCCCGGCCCACCCGGTACCACCAGTTGCCCTGCAAATGCCTGAACGGGTCATCTGACTAATGATAGTCCCCACAGGCCAACACATGTCCTTTCCAGTGAGCTTTGTCCTCACTCTCACACACAGACCCTAAGAAACTTCCCAGAAGGTCACCCATTCTGATCACTACTGCAGGCCAAGAATGCTTAAATGTGGAGTTCTAATCAGACAGGCTCCCGAAAAGGATGGTGCACTTTGTTGACATGACTAATATCATTTAGTCGTTTAACCCTTTATCATTTGGGGGTGTTACAATCACCCCCACCCTTTAGAGCACAACATCCTTGTTGTTGGCCCTACATCTCAACCCAGGCAGTGCACCGCACTTAAGGCTGGGTACCACCTTTGATACCAAATGTGACAACTGGGTCCCAGTGACAACACAACCACCCCGCCTTATCATGGTCGTTGGGTCCCGACCAGCCTGGTACCACCAGTTGCCCCGCATACACGTGGTCCCCACCTTGGGGTCCACCCACATGCCTGAACGGGTCATCTGACTAATGACAGTCCTCACAGGCCATCACATGTCCTTTCAATTGAGCTTTGTCCTCACTCACACACACCCTGGAAAACTTCCCCGAAGGTCACCCATCATGATCACTACTTCAGTCCAAGAACGGTTAACTGTGGAGTTCTAATTAGATAGGATTTCGAAAAGGAAGATGCACCTTGTTGACATTAGTCATATCTTTTCATCATTTAACCCTTTATCATTTGGGGGTGTTACAATCCCCCCCTTAGAGAACAACGTCCTCATTGTGGGACCTACATGTCAACCCAGGCAGTGCACTGCACTTAAGGCTGAGTCCTGGTGACAGGACAACCACCCCAAATGATAAAGTGTTAAATGACTAAATGATATGACTCATGTCAACAAGGTGAACCTTCCTTTTAGAGCACAACGTCCTCGTTGTTGGCCCCACATCTCAACCCAGGCAGTGCACCACACTTAAGGCTGGGTACGACCTCTGATACCTAATGTGACAATTGGGTCCCAGTGACAGCACAACCACCCCGCCTTAACATGGTTGTTGGGTCCCGGCCCACCATGTACCCCCAGTTTCCCCGCAGACATGTAGTCCCCACCCTAGGGTCCACCCATAAGCCCGTACAAGTCATCTGAAAAATAACAGTCCCCATAGGCCAACACATGTGTAACACCCCATGCTTCTACGGTACGCTTCTTTTTGAATAATGTGATAGCGTGTGTTGTACGCAACACCGATTTCCAACACACCATAACCAATCACACTAGCCGTTATGAATATTAATACCTACTTTTTGAAATTTTATAAATTATATCTCTCAAAATGGACTTCATTTTTGGATTCGGAATATCGAAATTAGCCTAGGGTGAAATTTTGGTACTTTTCGGATAACTTTCATATTTTGATGAATAGTGAAAATTACTAAATTTTAATTAAAAACAACTTTTTTAATCAAAATAATTAATATTGATAAATTTTGAATTTGAGTAGTTTTAAAGTATATTTAGAATATATTTTTACCATTTAATTCAATTATTTTCATTGGACATAATTTCACAATTAAACCAGACATAAACAAGTGCCAATCTTTTGTTAGTTATTATCTCTTAAAAACACACTTTTTGTTTTAACAAAGGGAATTAATTTTAAATTAATTTCTGCCACTTCTGTATTTTGAATTTGGAAAAATGGATTCCATATTTGGAATCATGATGTTCAAATTGTGTAAATAGTTAACTTTTATTTTTAGACATTTTGGATAATTACTTCGGTAAATATTTTATTTACCATGGTTAAAGGGTAAATCCGGTAAACAAGGGTTAAACAAAATAGTATTATAATAATACTAAATTACCCTAAAACGTGTCTTAACCCTATTTGTTGATACATGGTCGACCATGGGCATGTTTGGGTCGATTTTGGGACCCCATGGATCCACTTGTAAGTGATAGGGACACTTTATTTTAATTAAGTTAAAATGAATACAAAAATGACACAAGCATATATCTTTTAGAAAAACAATTGTTACATAGGGTTATATATGTTTTATTTTATAATATAAATATTCAATAGAAATCTAAAACGATTTACTACATAATGATATTTTATTTATAATTTTTAGACATTAAATAATTTAATTTATTTATGACACAATGGTGATGCAGTAATTACCATAATAGTGAAAAATTAGAATAATTGATATTATAAATACCCAAATATATATAATTTGATACTTTTATTGAATTAAACTAATTTTATAAGTTACTATGATATATTTGGATTGATTTACTTAACTCTTTTCGAAGTAATCATTCTGTTATGTGTTTCACAAAAATCAACTATTGAATAGTGTCAAGATTGACATAAAAGAGTTTTTAAAACAAATATTATATTATTAATTGATATTAAATTCCTAAAAATCTAAGGTTCGTCCAAGATACTAATATCATGATATGTGTATCATTAATGAACCACTTGGGGGTCTCTTGGATGTATATGGTAAGTTTATTAACCATATAATATAAAAATACAAAGAGACATTGTAAAAGTGAAACTAATTAACTAAGAGTTAATACTTAAATATAAGGTTAATATAATGACCCAAACCTGTATAAATTCTATTGGTTGAATTTTTTTCGACCTATCCCCACCTTAACATTTGAATAATCAACTTTGAAGCCATTAGAAACTGAATATGAATTTATTATAAATTAATATTTCTAGCTTTTCCAAAGGTCCCCCTCACCCCTCTTATAAGAAGGCACTCCTCCTTCTCATTTATTCACACCTTCAAAGCCTTTTGGTTCGGCCAAACCCTGACCAAATACTCACACAACTTCCCTCACTACAACCTAGAGGCCTTAGTTTGATCAGAAAGCCAACCTAAGGAGCCCTTTTGATCAAATCAAAAGGAAGAACCCGAAGAAGAGGTAATGATTTCACCACCCTTTTCCAAGTTCCTTTCTTCTTCCACTTCTTCTTCCTTTGTTATTACCATTCTAAAATAATAACTCCAGTATCATATATATACTGTGATGTTATTATAAATATGTTACAACCATATTCAGTATTCTATCCACCCTTTGAATAACATGTCACCATACGTGCGTACGTACGGCTTACCGTCTCCACGTCATGGTGTAATTGTTATTCAATATATTATTATTTTGGATGGGTATAATAATGATGTGTAAATCATGTAAATAATAAATATAACATGATAATGATTCTGTATATATGATATACCATCCAATTATATATTATTTTAATATCAAAATAATGATATTGTCGCTCGTGCGTACGTACGGACTAACGTCTCCACGAACGCGATGAGATTCATTCCCCATCATATCCATTCAAGTATAATTCTCATTTTATGATTTAAAATAATATTTGAGGACTTTATATAATTCTGGATATGAATAATATACATCCCATTAGTAACAAATATGGCTCACATAATAATGAATATAAAGTAAAATGAACCTGTTAACACCCGAAATGATGATAATTCTAAGATATTATTAACAAATCAATGTTAAAAGATCATATATGATATAATATTAATGCATATGATTCTTGTATAATTAAATAAAAATTATTTCACCATTATACAAGAGGTTAACCTACTTTCGACCAAGGAAAAATTACAATGTAAGGGGTTTCTTATCTCACTCTTAATTTCGTGAGAATTCCATTGTTCACCACTTATTTATTGCATGTGGTGTATGTGTACTGCCCATGATTTTATTGATTGTGCAATATACTTTTATTTATGTGTATTTACATCATCATTTTATGATCTTTCTTTCATGGGTGCATGTTTCATAAGTTACTAAATCGATAAGGGAATTTGAGATTTCAATTTCCACTCATTCAGCTTTACGCATACTTCATTGATTATTTTACTCCAAGATTATGTGTGGAATCACTATTCATTTGATTATGTCATAATTTCCACTCCCCTTCCTGTGGATATACTATTGATACACATAATCACTCCATTGATAATTTATCAAGTCATCGATATGAATTTGATAAGAGTAATTTTAACTCATTCTCCATTTGTTGAGTTAAACATCCAATTCATTGGTGTTGTTTTTACAAGATTATGTGTGAATATCCTTTGATTGTTTTACACTGAATATCCAATAATATTTAGTTTATTTTTCACACATAACTATTTCTTTGATTTATCCTTAACCTAAGGATACGACCTTTATGAGAGATTTCTTCTCAACTTAAATTCCATTGAGACTTCTTTGTTGTTATACACCAAATCACTTTTTTGTGGTGTATATAATGTACTTTGACATAGTATATCATGAATCCCTTTATTCTCATGATATTACAAAGTTTTTATTACCTCAATTATTTTTATTCAAGTGTCTCTCTTTTGGTTAGAATCTCTAACTAAAATACCATTTTTAAATGTTTTAAAGACTTATTCATCCAAATCTTTCTCATTAATGTCCATGTTTAAAAAATGGTTTTAAGGATTTATTTATATGGACATTAAATTTTTAAAATTAAAACTCCTTTTAAAAAGTTTCAAAGTGGTATTGGACACTTTGATTCAAAAATCTATTTTTAAATGGCTTCTCGACAAATAGTGTGACTTTTAAATGATTTCAAGAAAAAGGGAGATATTTCTCTCAAATAGTTTTGATTATTATTTTCATCTATGTCAACGTCATTAATTATTCTTGATTGAGGATAATGTGATACAATTCAATCTTCCATATTGTATCGAATTAGTTATGTTTGACTGTGGATTTGGTTAAAGTATTGACATTTCGTATGCTAGTTTTAATACGAATGTTTATGTTATGTTTAAAACTTTTCATATGAGGAATGCATTGCACTTAATATGTGACGGGTGGAGCCTGCTATAGCTCCTCGATGCATCGGTAGGTCTCATGAGACAAACTAGTGTCTTGGCACAAGGCCTTGGAAAAATCTTATTTGTAGTCTTGGCACGAGGCCTTGGCTATGTGGTTATGATAGTCTTTCATTATGCATTCCATCATTATGAAAGTGGGTATTGATATTGAATGTGATCATTCGACTAGTAGAATATCCATGTGAGTAAGTAAATGAAATTATTTTATTTTATCTTTGCCATTTTATGTTGAAGTTCAAGTTTAAAAGGCTTTCGTTTTAGTTATAAACTGCCTTAAGTGTTTATGCTTATCTATGAAAGCTTCTACTATAATATTATCCTTACTGAGCATCTGAGCTCACCCCTTTCAATGTTTTATTTTTTTCCCAGGATTATGAAGAAATAATTTATGAATGACCTGCAGGGATAGTATGATGGGATATGAAGACAAGATGTTGTTGTAGTTTTTTTACCTTATGATTTAATGTAAGACTTATGAATATATCTAGTATTTCAAAGACTACTAAACTAATCGGTCTTTCGAGACTTGATCCTTTGTGATCATGCCAATGTTATGTAATAATGCACTAACTCTGGGTAACTGGGGTTGGGGTGTTACAACATGTCCCTTACAATGAGCTTTTTCCTCACTCACACACACCCTGGAAAACTTCCCAGAATGTCACCCATCACGATCACTACTCCAAGCTAAACACACTTAACTGTGGAGTTCTAATCAGACAGACTCCCAAAAAAGAAGGTTCACCATGTTGAAACAAGTCATATAATTTAGTCATGTAACCCTTTATAATTTGGGGGTGTTACAATCACCCCCCCTTTAGAGTAGAACGTCCTCGTTGTGGGCCCTACATCTCAACACAGGCAGTGCGCCACACTTAAGGCTGGGTCTCTGTGACAACACAACCACCCCGCCTTAACATGGACGTCGGGTCCCGGCCTTCCAGGTACCACCAGTTGCCCCACAGACACGTGGTCCCCACCCTGGGGTCCACCCACATGCCTGAACGGGTCATCTGACTAATGACATTCCCCACAGGCCAACACATGTCCTTTCCAGTGAGCTTTTTCCTTACTCACACAAACCCTGAGAAACTTCTCAGAATGTCACTCATCCTGATCACTAATCTAGGTCAAGCCCGCTTAACTGTGGTGTTCTAATCAGACAGACACCCGAAAATGAAGGTTCACCTTGTGGAGATGAGTAATATCATTTAGTAATTTAACCCTTTATCATTTGGGGGTGTTACAATCACCCCCCTAGAGCACAAAGTTCTCTTTGTGAGGCCAACATCTCAACCCATGCAGTGCACCACACTTAAGGCTGGGTACCAGCTCTAATACAAAATGTGACAACTGGGTCCCAGTGACTACACAATCACCCCGCCTTAACATGGCCATCGGGTTCCGGACCGCCAAGTACCACCAGTTGCCCCGAAAACACGTGGTCCCCACCCAGGGGTCCACCCACATGCCTGAACAGGCAATCTGACTAATGATAGTGCCCATAGGACAACACAAATCCTTTCTAGTGTGCTTTTTCCTCACTCACACACACCTTGGGAAACTTCCTAGAAGGTCACCCATCCTGATCACTACTCCAGGCAAGGCATGCCTAACTGTGGAGTTCTAATCTGACAGGCTCCCGAAAAAGAAGGTGCACCTTGTTGACATGAGTCATATCATTTAGTCATTTAACCCTTTATCATTTTGGGGTGTTACAATCACCCCCCCCCCCCCTTTAGAGCATAGTGTCCTCGTTGTGGGCTCTACATCTCAACCCAAGAAATGCACCGCACTTAAGGATTGGTACCACCTCTGATACCAAATGTGACAACTGGGTCCCTATGACAGCACAACCACCCTGCCTTAACATGGCCTTTGGGTCCCGGCCCACCAGGTACCACAAGTTTCCCTGCAAACAGGTGGTCCCCACCCTGGGGTCCTCCCACATGCCTGAACGGGTCATCTGACTAATGACAGTCCCCACAAGCGAACACATGTCCTTTCCTATGAGCTTTTTTCTCACTCACACACACCCTGAGAAACTTCCCAGAATGTCACCCATCTTGATCACTACTCCAGGCCAAGCACGCCTAACTATGGAGTTTTAATCAAACAAGCTCCCTAAAAGGAAGGTTCACATTGTTGACATGAGTCATATCATTTAGTCATTTAACCGTTTATCATTTGGGGGTGTTACAATCACCCTCCCTTTAGAGCACAACATCCTAGTTGTGGGACCTATATCTCAAACGAGGCAGGGCGCCACAATTAAGGCTGCCACCTCTAAAACCAAATGTGACAAATAGGTCCTGGTGATAGCACAACCACCCCACCTTAACGTGATTTTCGGGTCCCGGACTGCCAGGTACCACCATTTTCCCTGCAGACACGTGGTCCCCACCCTGGGGTCCACCCACATGTCTGAACGGGTCATCTGACTAATGATAGTCCCCACAATCCAACACATTTATTTTTTTAGTGTGCTTTGTCCTCACCCATAAACACCCTGGGAAACTTTCCAGAAAGTCACCCATCCTGATCACTACTCCAGGCGAAGCATGCTTAACTGTGGAGTTCTAATCAGGCAGGCTCCCGAAAAAGAAGGTGCAACTTGTTGACATGAGTCATATCATTTATTCATTTAACACTTTATCGTTTTGGGGTGTTACAATCACCCCCTTTAGAGAACAACATCCTCGTTGTGGGATCTACATCTCAACCCAGGCAGTGCACCACACTTAAGGCTGGGTACCAGCTCTGTGACCAAATGTGACAACTAGGTCCCGGTGATAGTATAACCACCCCGCCTTAACATGGCTGTTAGGTCCCGTTCTGCCAGGTACCACCAGTTTCCCTGCAGACACATGATCCCCACCCTGGGATCCACCCACATGTCTGAACAGGTCATCTGACTAATGACCGTCCCCAGAAGCCAAAACATGTATTTTCCAGTGTGCTTTTTCCTCACTCACACACACCCTGGGAAAATTCCCAGAAAGTCACTCATCCTAATAACTACTCCAGGACAAGCACACTTAACTGTGGAGTTCTAATTAGACAGGATCCCGAAAAAGAAGGCGCACCTTGTTGACATGAGTCGTATCATTTAGTCATTTAACCCTTTATAATTTTGGGGTGTTACAATCACACCCTTTTAGAGCACAACGACCTCGTTGTGGGATCTACTTCTCAACTCAGGCAGTGCACCGCACTTAAGGCTGGGTACCACCTATGATACCAAATGTGAAAAATGGGTCTCAGTGACAGCACAACCACCCCACCTTAACATGGTCATCGGGTCATAGCCCGCCAAGTACCACCATTTTCCCTACCAACATGTGGTCCCCACCCTGGGGTCCACCAACATGCCTGAATGGGTCATCTGACTAATGAGAGTCCCCACATGCCAACACATGTCCTTTCTAGTGAGCTTTTTCCTCACTCACAAACACCCTGCGAAACTTCCTAGAAATTCACCCATCCTAATTACTACTCCAGGCCAATCACGCTTTACTGAGGAGTTATAATAATACAATATCCCGAAAAGGAAGGTGGAACTTGTTGAAATGAGTCATATCATTTAGTAACTGGGTCCCGGTGATAGCACATCCACCCTACCTTAACATGGTCGTCGGGTCCCGGCCCGCCACGTACCACCAGTTGCCTCACAGACATGTGATCCCCACAAGCCAACACAAGTATTTTCCAGTGTGATTTGTCCTCACTCACCCACACCCTGGGAAACTTTCTAGAAAGTCACCCATCCTGATCTCTACTCCAGGCGAAGCATGCTTAACTGTGGAGTTCTAATCAGACAGGCTCTCGAAAAAGAAGGTGCAACTTGTTGACATGAGTCATATCATTTAGTCATTTAACACTTTATCATTTTGTGGTGTTACAATCACCCCCTTTAGAGAACAACATCCTCATTGTGGGATCTACATCTCAACCCAGGCAGTGCACCACACTTAAGGCTGGGTACCAGCTCTGATACCAAATGTGACAACTGGGTCCCGGTTATAGTATAACCACCCCACCATAACATAGCTGTCAGGTCCCGTTCTTCAAGGTACCACCAGTTTCCCCGCAGACACATGGTCCTCACCCTGGGGTCCACCCACATACCTGAATGGGTCATCTGACTAATGACAGTCCCGACAAGCCAAAACATGTCTTTTTCAGTGTGCTTTTTCCTCAATCACACACACCCTAGGAAACTTCCCAGAAAGTCACCCATCCTAATAACTACTCCAGGACAAGAACACTTAACTGTGGAGTTCTAATTAGACAGGATCCCTAAAAGGAAGGTGCACCTTGTTGACATGAGTCGTATCATTTAGTCATTTAACCGTTTATCATTTTGGGGTGTTACAATCACCCCCCCCCCCTTTTAGAGAACAACATCCTCGTTGTGGGATCTACATCTCAACTTAGGTAGTGCTCTGCACTTAAGGATGGGTACCACCTATGATACCAAATGTGACAACTTGGTCTCGGTGACAGCACAACCACCCCACCTTAACATGGTCGTCGGGTCATGGTCCGCCAGGTACCACCAGTTTCCCTTCCAACACGTGGTCCCCACCCTGGGGTCCACCCACATGCCTGAATGGGTCATCTGACTAATGAGAGTCCCCACAGGCCAACACATGTCCTTTCTAGTGAGCTTTTTCCTCACTCAGACACACCCTAAGAAACTTCCTAGAAAGTCACCCATCCTGATTACTACTCCAGGCCAATCACGCTTAAATGAGGAGTTCTAATAAGACAATCTCCCGAAAAGGAAGGTGGACCTTGTTGACATGAGTCATATCATTTAGTAACTGGGTCCCAGTGACAGCACAACCACCCTACCTTAACATGGTCATCGGGTCCCGACACACCACGTACCACCAGTTTCCTTGCAGACACGTGGTCCCCACTCTGAGATCCACCCACATTCCTGAATGGGTCATCTGACTAATGAAAGTCCCCACAGGCCAACACATGTCCTTTACAGTGAGCTTTTTCCTCACTCACACACACCCTGAGAAACATCCCAGAAAGTCACCCATCATAATCACTACTCCAGGACAAGCACGCTTAACTGTGGAGTTCTAATCAGACAAGATCCCGAAAATGAAGGTGCACCTTGTTGACATGAGTCGTAACATTTAGTCATTTAACCCTTTATCATTTGGGGGTGTCACAATCACCCTCCCTTTAGAGCACAACGTCCTCATTGTGGGTTCTACATCTCAAAGCAGGTAGTGCACCACACATAAGGCTGGGTACCACCTCTGATACCAAATGTGACAACTGGGTCTCAGTGATAGCACAACCACCCCACCTTAACATGGTCATCAGGTCATGGCCCGCCAGATACCACCAGTTGCCCCGCAGACACGTAGTCCCCACTCTGAGGTCCACCCACATGCCAGAATGGGTCATCGGACTAATGAAATTCCCCCAAGGCCAACACATGTCCTTTACAGTGAGCTTTGTCTTCACTCACAAACACCTTGGGAAACTTCCTAAAAATTCAGCCATCCTGATCACTACTCCAGGCCAAGCACACTTAACTAAGGAGTTATAATAAGACAAGCTCCCGAAAAGGAAGGTGCACCTGGTTGACATGAGTCATATAATTTAGTAACTTGGTCCCGGTGACAGCACAACCACCCCACCATAACATGGCTGTCGGGTCCCGGCCCACCACATACCACCAGTTTCCCCATAGACACGTGGTCCCCACCCTGAGGTCCACCCACATGCCTAAATGGTTCATCTGACTAATGACATTCTCCATAGGCCAAAACATGTCCTTTCTAGTGAGCTTTTTCCTCACTCACACACACCTAAGGAAACATTCCAGAAAGTCACCCATCCTGATCACTACTCTAGGACAACCACGCTTAATTGTGGAGTTCTAATCAGACAAGCTCCCGAAAAGGAAGGTGAACCTTATTGACATGAGTCGTATCATTTAGTCATTTAACCCTTTATCATTTGGGGGTGTTACAATCACCCTCTCTTTAGAGCACAACGTCCTCATTGTGGGCCCTACATCTCAACCCAGGCAGTGCACCACACTTTAGGCTCGGTACCACCTCTGATACCAAATGTGACAATTGGGTCCCTGGTGACAGCACAACCACCCCGCCTTAACATGGTCTTATATCTTGTTGACATGTGTCATATCGTTTAGTAACTGGGTCCCGGTGACAGCATAACCACCCACCTTAACATGGTCGTTGGGTCCCGCCCGCCACGTATGACCAGTTTCCCCTCAGACACGTGGTCCCCACCCTAAGATCCACCGACATTTCTGAATGGGTCATCTGACTAATTACAGTCCCCATAGGACAACACATGTCCCTTCCAGTGAGCTTTGTCCTCACTCACACACACCATAGGAAGCTTCCCAGAAAGTCACCCATCCTTATCACTACTCCAGGCCAAGAACGCTTAACTGTGGGGTTCTAATCAGACAGGCTCACGAAAAGGAAGGTGCACCTTGTTTACATGAGTCATATCATTTAGTCATTTAACCCTTTATCATTTGGGGGTGTTACAATAACTCTCCCTTTAGAGAAAAACGTCTTCATTGTGGGCCCTACATCTCAACCAAGGCAGTTCACTGCACTTAAGACTGGTTACCACCTCTGATACCAAATGTGACAACTGGGTCCCCGGTGACAGGACAACCACTCCACCTTAACATGGTTGTCGGGCTTGTGGACATGAGTCATATCACTTAGTAACTCAGTCCCGGTGACAACACAACCACCCCACCTTAACATGGCCATCGGGTTCCGGCCCGCCATGTACCACCAATTGCCCCGCAGTCACGTGGTCCCCACCCTGAGGTCCACCCACATGCCTGAATGGGTAATCTGACTAATGACAGTCCCCACCGGCCAACACATGTCCTTTCCAGTGAGCTTTGTCCACACTCACACACACCCTAGGAAGATTCCCAGAAAGTCACCCATCCAGACCACTACTCCAGGCCATGCAATCTTAACTATGGAGTTCTAATCAGAAGGACTCCCGAAAAGGAAGGTGCACCTTGTTGACATGAGTCATATAATTTAGTCATTTAACCCTTTATCATTTGGGGGTGTTACAATTACCCTCCCTTTAGAGAACAAGGTCCTCATTGTCGGCCCTACATCTCAACCGAGGCAATGCACCACACTTAAGGTTGAGTATCACCTCTGATACCAAATGTGACAATTGTGTCCCTGGTGACAGCACAACCACCCCGCCTTAACATGGATTTCGAGTCCCGGCCCACCAGGTACCACCAATTGCCCCATAGTCCCGTGGTCCCCACCCTGGGGTCCACCCACATGTCTGAATGGGTCATCTGACTAATGAAAGTCCCCAAAGGGCAACACATTTCCTTTCTAGTGTGCTTTGTCCTCACTCACACACACCCTGTGAAACTTCCCAGAAGGTCATCCATCCTAATCACTACTCCAGGACAAGCACTCTTAACTGTGGAGTTCTAATCAGACTGGCTTCCGAAAAGGAAGGTTCACCTTGTTGACATGAGTCATATCATTTAGTCATTTATCCCTTTATCATTTGTGGGTGTTAAAGTTATTTCCTACTGAACTTCATCAATATATTAGTTGTAGGGAAGGAATTGTTATGTTTTGATCTTGGGAATACTATGTCAGGATGAGATACATTCAGATGAATTTACTTTCATTATTGATCCCACTGGAATCTCCTTCAAAAAAATACAACTGAGCTCAAGGATTTCCTTTGAGACCTTGATGTGATGATGGAATGAGTGAAGGGAAGGATCCACTACTCTCTTTTCGTGTAGTGGATAGTGCTTCCAGGAAGGATCAATGTAGTCTTGGATGGAAAGGGCCATCCCATTGTCAAGGCAGTGGTAAGGATAAAAATATATTCCAATGGATATGGTTCCATCCCAACTATACTATTGTATTTATAATTTTTTTTGAGTTTTATTAGAAGTTGTTGAAGATCAGTCACTCCTATACACAATGTATTCTCCTAGGGATGGTTTCTAGGGATGATTTAGGCAGTTTCAAGGGAACTAAGGATCGAGGTTCCCCAGGTCAAATGACTATGATAAAGGTGGAATCTTCCAATCCTAAGGTGTAACATTCTACACATTCATCATCTCCATATTCAACACCTTTAGTGTAGGACCATTTTAGGGGACCTTCTTTATAGGGGAAAGGGAAAATAAAGTGATTCAAACAATCAGAGACCTCTCACCTAGAATCATCAATTGCATCTTAAACATTAATTCATTCCTATTCTTGATCATATAAACAACTCTTTATAATTTAATGAAAATGTGTAGGTCCTTTTTGAGACTGCTAGAAAGAATATACATCTATTCATGATGATATAGGTGGTCATTATATAGACCTATTATGAAATTTATTACGAGGATCATCCCATAAATAAGTTGAGATGGTTTATGTTATCTCACAGTTAGGCCTGACAATATCTACTGATGTTCTAGTGGACATTCCTTGAGGAGGAGGTTGATGTTGTAGCTAATCCACAATTAATTTATCCTCGATGGAAGAAAATATATGTGAATCTGAGCACTTCATTTTACACCAATCATATTTCCCACTTTGTGTCATGGAGTCTAACATTTATTTCACTCAAGGGGCCATTAAAGGTGGTGAGTAAAGTATGTTAATTGAGAAAAAATTAGTGGTTCTTACAAGTCACTCATCATAAGATATTTTTTATCTTCTCCTGAAGACGAGCTTGGGGTAAAAAAAAATTATAGCGACACATCCAAGAAAGTTATGTTTCCAACCTTGATTGCGTCTATTTTCTATCATATTTTTAACCCAAAGATTGAAACACCATTTTTTATCCTGTGATAATACCTTCTCTTCAAAGCGTTGAAGTCCCGATCCATTATTCATTGGTATTCCTCTAACCATATTAGCTAATGTAGAGGTTGGATCCATACCCACCATATCAAAGGATGTGAGTAAAAGTAATTCAATTTGATAATTAGTCCTGAAATATATTCATTTTTCAAGATTTGGTTCTATTATATGATTAGAGTCTATTTCACTCGATCATTCTAATATGGGGGAATGTGTGGATGGAAATATGGACCCTAATCTTGAAGGTCCATTTAGAATAACTATAGGAATAATCTAGGTTATCATCGAAATATGTTTACCACCCTTGGCTAAAAGAGTTTTGACTATACTTATCTTTATGACCTCTTAGCAGAAGTAGTTTACCTGATATAAAAATTGAAGGATCTTGAATTGAGGATAATGGAAACAGAGGCCTTTTCATCAGTTAAATGAATTTGGGAAGATTCCCTGAATGATGATTCTCAATGTGTGATTGAGTAGATGTATTAATGAAATGTGATGAACGATGAGAAAGATGAAATTAACCGATTATAATTTGAAGTTATTCATCTATTAGAAGTGATGTCTTAGTTGTATAATTCACTAAAAATCATAGATAAAACTATATTGGAGAAACATGGGGACCTTGAACTAGAGTAGAAGGACAAACATGATTCTATTACCAAGGTTGAAGAATTAAAACGGGTTGTGGAGGGGGAAACCAAATCTAATAATGAATTGTGCCAATCGATGACCTCTATAGAGGAGGGGTCTGTATATATCATAGAATTCCTTATGAAAATACTATAATGTGATTATATTTTCAAGAACCATAGTTTATATTTTGTTTCATGGGATAGAATTTAAAATGTGGAGATTCCTCCCTCATTTTTACATCATTAATGAATAAATATTTTGAAAATAAAATTCCATTATACACCATTATTTTAATTTTGATGTACATGAAATTACATAATTTTTTATCATATGGATCATCAGAGATACCCATCCCTTGTATAATACAATTTAAACCCAAAATACTATATTTTAATTCTTAAATGACATCAGATTTCTCTTGATAATTTCGCATGATTGTAGGTGGACATGAGGATATTCATTATGGTATTTTTTAGATATCCTATGATCACCTAGTTTAGAAGGATAAATTGGGTTATTAAATTTTGATAAGGGGGAATTCTGTAATTTTTACATATGTATGTGGACATAGTGAGTGTAACTTGATTTTTTCAGGGAAAAAATAATGGTCCAAACATGATTTGTATCCTTTATGCTTTATTTACATATATTTTACCTAAGTTTCATATGTGGAAATATTAACAAGTGTAGAATCTGATTTTTCTGGATATTCCCTATTACATGTTTTCAAATAGAAGTGGTTTATTCCTTTTTTATTTTATGAGTACTTAATATCTTATATATCACACAAAGTGCATTTCCAGTGAGTAGAGGATTGAGTTTTTCTCAGGGTTACCAATTTATATTTTTGACATGGAGAGATTTTTTTCTATTTCAATTGTATATTTTATGGTAGTGAAAACCTAACCATTATTTTGATGTAATTTAGGTTTGTCGATCTCAGAAAATATTTTTCTATAGTTTAAGGTCTTCTAGATTGGACCTTCAGTTGCTGGTTGTGTATCGTTCATGATGTAACCTTCTCGAATAATTTTTGATTTCTTGATGAATGAATGTATTCTATATAGTTTAAGATCTTCTATTTAGGAAAAAAATTATATGTGTTTTAATTTATTTCTTTCAGGACATGAAATGAATATGTGAATGGGGTAAACATAATTTTGATGGACTAAAACACCCTATAGTGCTGAATTCAACTATAGTGTTTCCATGTCTCACTAGTGAAATTGGGAAGACTTACAAGTGATGACCCAAAACACACTAAGGTGATGCATTACACCAAAATATTGAAAAGGATCACATGTATTGGTGGTCCTTTCCTACAAGGAGGAGATTCCTCTAGTTGGTAGGTCGTAGTGCCTTATGCAAGGGCCCATAGGGCTTACATTCCTTGTCAGTCAAAGGTTATCCCCACTAATTTCAAATGTGCATGGGTGAGTTTTTGAGGACCATGGATGGTAAAATATTAGGGAAGATGAGTCCAAATAGATTTTTTGAATATGGTTAGTGTAAATAAAAACATAAAAGTTTTAATTGATGAATATTGAAAGGGGCACAAATGAAAAGGATGACCTAAAACACCCTATGATGCTAATATCTATTGTGACATCGTTGGGGATATTGATGATTAGTGTTTCTTTTTATGAAAAATGATATGCCTCTAGTTTGTAGGTCTAAACCCCTTATTCATGGGAACATATGTATTACATGCATGGTAAAGTAAATGGGATCCATACTTCTTTTTAAAGTCCATGGTTGATTTTGTAAACAAAAAATTGGTGGAAATTAAAATATTGAAGAAGTTGAGTCCACTTGTATAGTTTTAATATGGAGGGTGTAAATCAAAAACCAAAAGTTTGAATCAATGAATATGGAATAGGCAGGACATGTTGGGATGACAAAAAACACCCTAATGTGCTGATTTATACCATCGTTTCATTGGGGATCACAAGGATTAGGGTTCATTTCCAAAAAGGAGGAGATTACGATTGATAATATGTTAGATGGCCTTCTATATCGGCTTTTAGGGATTACATGCATGGTCTGGTAAAGTGTATTTTCACTATTTTATTGGAGACATAGAGGATTTGTGAAGAATAAAACATCTAGATGATGAAATGGGTTATGGAGAAAAGAGAAATCTAGGAAGGGTTTTAGAACACTATGGTAGTTCAGATTTTATTTGGGAGGCTTATAACCAATTCCATGTGGTTTTGAGTCATGTGGGGTGGGCGATAAAAAGGTTTAGAAATGGAGTGTCACATACCTACATTGAAAAAGGGAATAATACACGGTCCTATAACATCAAGGATGCTGAATCTTCTTGAATTATTTGGCTATGGGGATTGTAAACCATGGTATATGAATATATGAGGTAATTGTAGTTGGGGACCAATGGGTGGAGGTCAGTCAATGGTAATTTTGGAAGCCTATATTTTTCACGGTGAGGACAATTACACCTTGATTTAAGAGTTACTTTATTGGAGAAAAAATCCTCCAAGAAAATGATCTTTGGAAAAGTACAATTATCCAAATAATCCTACTGGGTCCCATTTGGATGATCTATTCCATGTTATCCGTTTTATATAGGAAATAACTAATAGAATGGGAGACCATGGTCCATGGGGTTCTTGGTGAAGGATATCAACTTGAGGAACTAGTTTTTTCAGCTTAGACATGAAAGACATGAGAAATGTTTAAGGAAAATGTAATATTCAAGAAAGGCTTAATCCCCCTAAATGTTGTGTCACATATTAATGAATAAATTATCAAGACAAGGATGTGGTACACATCATTACTCTAACATTGTCTGGGACCATGGATTATATAAAACAAGGATTAAATTTTACTAGGTCCATAATGTGGGCTCTATGATCATTATGAACTATTTATATACGCTCTAACTTTTTCCTAAACTCTAGATATAAAGAGTTTAGTGATAGGAGAAAATAATTTTTATTAGGGCTCCCTTTTCTAGTTTTTATCCAGAAATTATTTGGGTCTATTTCACTAGAATTTTAGGGTCTTGTGATTAGGTCCATCCAAGGCTCTAGTTTAATTCCAAACAACTTTGACCAAATTGCATGCTTTTTAAGGTCCTGATGCACATTGACTTGGTATGATTGGAGTGTTACACAATAGACTAAATTGGATACCCAAGGTAAAGAGTACTCTAATATCCTTTTGACCCAGAGATGAAAATTTCCTAAATCACGTATCAAATTTATCATGTTACGAGTAATGATATGGGGAAATCATGTTATGGATGACCCAAAACACCTTATGGTGCCGAGTCCCTCCACGGTGAGGTTTGGGATCACAAAGACATAAAGACCTTCCTACATAGATACTATAGCTCTTTGTTTGATATAGAAACTAATGTAGATTTACCTCTATCACGGATAAACAGAGAGATATCTTATCCTTTACAATGGTAGTGAAAGTCTTTGAGAAACACAAGTCTCTCAAGACATGATGTGCTATTCAAGGGTTGTGGTGCTAAAAATATAATGAGAGAACCACAATCTTTGGTTGTCTGGGGTCAGGATATTCTGTTCTATTGATATGGAATGAATATGGGTGATGGTATGTATAAATTTACATCATATAGTGTGGATGTATCTATGGTGATGTTTAACGTCAAGTGAAAAGTTAATTTTCCTTGTAGTTTAAAATTATTTGGTATGATATTTTTCCTCCTAGTTTAGCTTCATACGATAAGGATGTAGAAACCAACATGAAATTATATTAGATATATTTGGGGAATGTTTTCACTAGTCAGGGTAATTTAGATGCCAGAAACACCTTTTATCCATGCACATACATATTACTAGGTATCCAAATTATGGACCTCTTATTTTATATATTTATCTCATGTGAAGGAAATTATTATGTAGATATGACTCATACATAGAAAGGGTGACTCTCTAGGAATCTACCCTATTTAAAAAGAGGTATATTAAATTTTTATGGATGGGATTTCTTAGGTTTCCCAATGTATATTTGAAGGGAATGAATCATTCCATAATTTGATTTTTTAAGGAGGTACCTCTATATAGATCTGACTCGTATTCAAGAGAGAGGGATATTTCGTTTTCTTCAATTAGTGAGTCTTGACAGCATGGTTGGCTATGGGGTCCTTTACATAGGTGAGATATAGACTAAGGGATAAGGAATTTCCATACTTAATTATGGTATAGAGGTGAAAAATTCACCCATAACAAAAATTCATGTATGGGATGTCCCACTCTCTGTAATTTTATGTCATGCATGATAGACCATATGTCATGCTGTTCAATGTCATGAAACTATGATGTTTTCATGAGATTTAACTTCATGTGACTAGGAATTAGTTCTCTATATTAAAAAATTTCTAATTGTATTGGATAGATTAGTTTACCAAATTATTTAATCTCACATGATCCATGCTTATCATGAGAAACAAGAGATAACTGGGCATTCTATTAAGCTGTATGAGGTTACATAATAGAGAATACATATAGTATTTTACAATTTATTATGGAATATGGCCTCTACATAGATCTAACTCTCAAGGAGGGACATGATTGGATGTGATGAAAAACCTATGGAAGGCCCTGAAATAGAAGATACATGTGTAAATTTTTATTCTATGATGGAATGTATCAAGCCATATAAAATTCTCAAATAGTTCCCCACATAGGTCCATCCCATATGCAAGGGGGGTGAATTTTTATTATTCTAGATATTTCTATTAGACCTAATATTGGGGAACTCAATTTCACTACAAATACTACAATAATATAAATCATGCCACACATATATCTTGTGTGAATGTTACCTGTAAATGTCTAACATGTGAGTAGGGAGGGGAAATTTTTATATTGAATCTGGACCCAATGTTTTAGATCTAGGTTTAACTACATATATTGTAAAGGCATGAATCAAGACACATGTAGTTATTGAATGGAAAACACTCTATTAAGGTCTGATCCATTCATAGAGGGGGGATTTATTTCTTCTATGTTGTAGTTAAAAACATTATTGGAGATATAGGAATCACTACTTACCCTATAATAATAGAAATCCTGCCACATGTAGTTATTGAAGGGAAAACTATTCACATAGGTTTTCACCATACACAGAGGGGGAAATTTTCCATTTATTTCATGGGTAGACACAATATATTATATTGAGGCATCACTACATATCCAAAAAATAATAGGTATCAATCCTCATGTATTTTTTGAAATGAAAAATCTCCATACATTTCTTGACCACACGTAGAGGGGGGAATATTTTTTCCATTTATGTTATGGTTGGCCCCATGATTTGAGATCTGAGAATAACTACAAATTTTGTGATATAAGGAATCAATACACATGTATATCTTGTATAGAGGTGTGGTTGGTGAAACAATCCAAGGATAGCGGTCCTCTCTGGGCATGGTTATAGTAATGCTTAGTTTTACATCAAGAAACATATGTTTACCATACAGCTTAATGTTATGGGATAAATACATTTAGTGTTATTTTGTGGTTCTCCATTTAGGACCATGATAACCCTAACATGAGCTGGTATGTCTTTATCATGTAGGGAATTACTAACCATAATTTTTAAGACAACTTTTTTTACACTCGATGTGAGAAATGATGAATTGAAAAGGTTTCATTCTCCACATAGTGGTGATTAAACAAAATAAAAGGGGAAACTATATCACTCAGTGTCATGGAAAAGATATAGGATATAAGATTCTCTATATATGTCATTGGAACTAGAATCAAGAGGTATGTAGTTTTAGAAGAACTTTTAGTTTTATTTCATATGTTAAAGAAGAAGGTTACTCTATATGGAAAGGATGGCGTGAAGCCCCATAAACACTGTACAAGAATTCATGAAATCATCTTAATAGAGACATATTTCTTATGAAATGGGGTTTCCTGATATGGTTTCGCAAGGAATCCAATTATTGGTGCATAGTGTAAGACTACATTTTAATTGCATGTGTTGAAGAAATTTTCATACAGTTTAATTTCCAAAGATTTCGATGATAGGGGATATGCCTTTTATGATCATGAGATATGGACATATCTATATTGTTTAGAATCATGCGGTAACGATGAATGGTGTCATGTAGTTTTCGGGCATGTAACTAAGACCATGGACACTTTTTAGTTTAATGTATTACATATATAACTTGGTATAATATGAAATTTAATTTCCTACTACCCAGAATTATTTCGTGTTGTTTAAAATCATGTGTTAAGGACATAAAATTCTTGACCACATCATTGCAAAGTACCTTTTGAGAAACCTTGAATTTTTGTGGTGCGTAACAGATTCTCAATCCATTGTGGCCAATTATTAAGCTTCATTTAAATAATCGTTATGTTAAATGTAAGGCCCTTCCCATTTGGGTTCCAGCCTTTGAGTTTTATTTATTTTTATCATTGTGGTTCCAATATCCAATACTAGTTATCAATGAAAGAATGTGTAGAGGTTAAAATTTTTATTTAAGGCCCATACGATCCAATTATTATGAACTTTGAGGTTGTGTAGTTTACACAAACTTTTCTCATCGAGTGATTCCAACTAATTCAACTACATTTTTAGTTGATCATCATCTGAGAGTTTTCTAAAAATACATATTTGGAGTTAGTAAAATAATAATTCTATTTGAAACACTTCCAAGGATATATTATATAACTAAAATGGATCCTCTTGTGTAGTAGTGTGTGTAGTTGTATGGTGGGCCCATAAAGTGTTAAGGTTCTAGTCCATCCAAAAATTACTATCCTTTTCCATCATCTTCTGAACTATATTTAATATAGTCATATTAAAGGAAAATATTTTTCCATTTTTTTGGTATGATAGTGGGACAAATTGTTGGATCAATATTGTACTCATGGTACAATTTCTTGACTTTTGTAGAACAACATTTTGTGGTGTTGTCAATAAATATCTTGTGAGGGACTTTGAATTTGGTGATGATATTGTATTTTATGGTGATAATGATATTATTAATCTTAAATTCCTTTAGTGGTTGTACCTCAAACCATTTGGAAAATACATAGGTTTCATTAAAGATGTACTGGAACTACTTATATGTGGCTTGGGGATATGTACCCACTATATCTATTACCCATATAGTTAATTGCAATGAATATTTATACATATATACCAATTCTAGGGGTTAATGGATGATTTTTTCATGAATATGGAATGAATGGAAGGTTTTTGGTGAATTCAACATAGTATTCTATCATTTTTTAATAGTAGTAACCAAGACTCCTAATTTTATATGATTTTCGGGTCCTGGAGTGATGCGTACCATAGAAGCCTATGTGGACTTCTTCGATGATGATGTGAGTCTCTCATTATACTATTCATAAGAGGAGGCCCCAAAAAATTCTTCATTTATAGAGGGAGTTTTTCTCATTTGGCCATCCCCAAAGAGTAGATTTCTCCACTATGCATTGAATCAATTCCCTTTTGGATCGATCTAATTTGAGGGTCCCATTTTAGATCCAATAAAATATGGGCTAGTTATATTCAAGGGTGTATATCAGTTCATCATGGTTTGGGGAAGTGTCAACCTAATTGATTTACTCAATATCTTATTGGATTACTGATGGCTCCATCCTTTTATGTGTGATGTGAAAAACCACTGAGTCCTAATCAAGGTTATCTAGGACAAAGATTAAATTAGCTAGTGTGTTAGCATAATCATTTTTCGATCAAGGTATGTGACAAAATTTTTACTCCAAAGGGAATGTTTCAATCATTCCTATGACATAACCAATGAGAGGGGTAAATTCTTCCATATTGATGGAATAGTCACCGATAATTTGTATTATCACTAGTTATGAATCCCCTTTGATGTTTAGGTTGGATATCTATAGCTATAGAAATAGTCCAAATCCAGTAATGAGGGATTGATATTATACCTCATTAACAGTGCAACCTTCATACATTGATATCAATTAGGGAAAATTTATTTATTCATGGATACAAAAAGAATCCGTAGACCAACTCAGTTATGAATACAGTTTTTAATCCTCCTTCAAAAATAACTTTAGTAGGATCCATAAAAATAAATCTCATATGTTTTGAGAGTGCCATGGGCATAACAAACTATTCACTTAGAAGTTTGGTGCCTACTGGTGTGCTTTATGGGGTGGGATGTGTTGTAAGGAAATCATTTGGGGACTGAAATTTAACCACCTCTAGTGAAATGAATGATAAATTATAATTTTTCTATATATATTATTATTGGGACAAATACCAAGTCAACATTGGGAGGCCAAGGATGCACTTTAATGGGTCAATATGAGAGTATAATTGGACTTTTTAATTCTGTAAGTAATGTCTCAACTTTGGAAATGAAAATTTGAGCATGAGGTAGTTCATTAATATATATAAATATTGGCTCTTAGTTCCTAGAATCATTTGACTGAGGTAGTGAAAGATGTTTTCACTCTCTATATAGTATTTATGTTCGAGGAGAGCCCCAAGAGACAATTCAATGGTAGCCACAAACATGATAAGATACTTTCCTTCCATCAACAACATCAATATCGGTGGATGAATGAAGAACTTCTTGATATTTTCAAATTATTATTGGTTGTCCTCATTAAATCAGTTGGTGATTTTATTCTTCAATTAGTATATGAATGGGAGATATTTTCTAGCTATATTTTATATGAAACCCCAAATTTAAGTGTGATGACCTTGGATCCCCCTATATTATTTTATATTGTAAGGAGGTGTTATTTCTAAGATTATGCTAGTATTTAATATCTGGACCTCAATTCTCTAATGGAATACCACAAAGATGTAGAATTTCACTAATGTTACATTGAAATGGAAATTCAAAGGATTCATCCTCAACATGTTCTACAACAATTTATTGAAGATTTATTGAATATCCATGCGTGATCACATCACTAATGAGATTTTATTACCAGGTCATTGATATAAAATTCTATTATTCATCCAAATAAGGTATTTAAGATACAATATATGTAATGTTGGTATGTTTCACCAACCATCTATAATCCAAATCACATGACATGATAGAAAAAGTTACCTTGAGGTTCCTTATAGGTGGAAGCCTTTTCATCTTCAGGGGTCATCATTATTTGATTAAACATTAAATACCCATCCAGGAAGGAAATGGATTAGAAGAAAATATTTTGATCAATAAAAATTTAAGTGATTTTTAAAGGGAAAGTTTTCTTTAGGCAGTGTCAATTAAAGTCCCTACAATCAAGGTAACCTTTTATATTCCAATTATTTTTCAAGACCAGGATAATATTGGTGAGCATTTTGGGTACTACATTTCCTAGAAAAACTTGAAAATATAAATTATTAAAATTGAAACTCTACATTAGTATTATGAGAAAGGGATTCATCTTGGATACTTTTTGGAAACCTCAATTGTCATTGAGTAACACTAGGTGATTTGTAGCCACATCAGAGCTCATTTCGAGAAAATTAAATATAATTATAATCAATAATGAATTGATGATACTTTATAAATTCAATATACACCCCCTACACCTCAAGAGGCATTATGAGACTAATAAAAAAAGGTTTCAGGTATTATTATATTCCTATATTCACCAACCTATGCGCAATGATGGTGGTGGAGATGCCTTCCTCAAATGTGAGAGGGGTGTTCTAGAGATTATCAACTTTTTCTTTAATATCTCAGTCATGGAGGCTTTTTTTGACATGGTTGTTAACCCAAGGGAATCCCTATCACCATAGAGTTAGTATAGGCCATGGTAAAAAAAATTGTCACCCAAAATTGTAAGATCCATTATAGGGAGATTTCTAAGCCGATTATTTTCTATCCTACTTTATATGGGGAAAGGGGATCCTAAACATCTAGGATTAGGTCCGCTTCCTCAATCATGTTTATGGGTAACAAAAAATATCTATTGATCATAATCTAGGGATTCACAATGGCATTACCTAAGAAATTTGTGGCATAAATCTATATAACATGACCCATTATTTATTTTTTTCTCCTACTTTTATAGAAACCATCATCATTAGACATTTGTTCACTCAAATCAATAGAAGAAATATAAAAATGTAGTATTCTGATTGTCCCATCAATGTTGTATTTTACACACTCATGAAATGATGAATGTTCCACCAAGTGTATTTAAAAAACATGTCTCCAAAGAAAGGAGTTATATCTTATGTATCACTAGATAACTAAGAACTCAAAATTAGATGTGGGACCCCAAAATTTGACATGAGCATGATCTTATCCACATGATCATTATCACTATTATCATACCCTTGACTGATTAGATTTGTTGGAGATAACCCCCCATCACTATATTTCAAATGTTAGAGGGTAAAAATCAGGATGTGGTTGATCCCACAACCATCTTTAATTAGATACCTTCATATGTCAATATTATCGAGTTTACTGGAACCATATTTGCATCTAATATTTCCCTTGATAAATTCTTCTTGATTATTTTCCATGAATGAGATGGTGATAAGGAATTCTAATGGAATAGTATCCACTCGATAAAACATGGATACAATGATATCTTTGTGAAACTCATCTGGCCTATTGGGTTATTTGAGGAGTGCCTCTATCAATTATTTTGAAATATGAAGAGAATTTAGGATTTCCAGTTTTCCAGTTTTCCTAGAAAATTTTTCAACTATTTCATAATTTTTTACTTTTTTATAGAGGTATGTGCTTCCAAAGGTGGGGATACTACATATTATGTAGCTCGAGAGTTGAGGTGTTTAGGTGGATGGTAATAGTTCATGAACCTAGTTCGAAGTATTATTTGATTTATATAGTGTAGGTCACACCGACCTTCGACTTTTTATTGGTTGATTATCAAGTTTCACCCCCACAAGAAGGCCCCATAAAATAAATGGGATTGGATGACGACTAGAGGGATTTGAGGCATATCCATGTTTCTTTTGGTCTTTCTGGAGTTCTCACCCATGGGTCTTGAAAGAATATATATATCCTCTAAAGGTATGTGATGGAAATATTGGGTTTGAATATTCCCACACTATTACCTATATATTATACTCTATCATCCTCATCCTCCAGGTCCTCAGTTAGTAATGGGTTTCTCATACTCATAGGCATGTTCATAATCAATGAAGGGATCTATTATTTGAACTATATTAAAAAAAACAAAAAAATGAGATCTTCATCTGATGAGGGTTTGGTTTGTTGTGGTGGTTCCCCTTCTCCAGATGTTGATGAAAAGAAATATATGGGAGTTTGTGCATGTCTAAGAGCCTAATATGCCTCATCCTCTTATGTCTAATCCTATGTCTTATTATTACATCCACCTTCAGAAGTTGTATTCAATTTTAACTCCCAAGGTGATGGGGATGTTTTTTTGTTTGTTAAATGTTTCTCTTAGGATTGAATTAGTTTGTTCAACTTTCCTATAGAGTCATACAGTTATAAAACATATGCCCATGTCTAACTGAAACTTCTTTCTGGTCATCAACTTCTTTTACTGAGGTGATAGTTTCATAAGGTCACCTTTATTGGGGGATTATCCAACATCACCTATCTATAATAAACCATGAAATAGATGGATTATTTGAATAAAAATCAGTCCCGGAAGGTGTGATCCAACATCCTATATAAATGGAAGTAGTCAGGACGATCAGTGAGGATGACCTCATAGGGTTTCTTGGTCTATAGTATATTGAGTGGGGTTTGTTCCATGGATTAAAGGAAATAACATGGTAACTATTCATTTTTAAAGAGTATTATTTATCTATATTTTCCTCAAATCATGGGAATCCATGGTGTCTTTTTTCATCTGGTTGATGGTGGTTTTATTGCTTCTACTGATCGACAAGAGGTTCCACGCAGTTTTAGTCTTGCATGCATGCCGGAAGGGGGTATGTTAGTGGATTTAGGGTAATATTAGAAGTATCTACCTTATAATTCTTTTTTACAAATTCTAATGAAATTTAATGATATTAATCATGATTAAATTGAATGTAATATTATAGTAATTGTGATGTTTCACCAAACATACAGAATCCACCAAGATATTTCATCCAGATAAAAGGTATTTTCATCTCATTCTAAATATTTTAAGTAAAAGGTTCTAGTTGTTAATATTATAATACAGGGATTCTGAGTGAATAGTTTAAACCCTTACATTAATTTATGAGTTTATAAACCCTCCAATTTTCATTTTTTATAGTTTTTGAGGTTTATAATTGCATTCTTTCTCAACTTGAAGCTGAACTGATAATAGAATTGACAATGAAGGTGTTCCCATCCCACAGTGGATCATGATTGCATAATTCTCTAAAAAAATAAATGCTAAGACCATAAGGGTTTTTATAAATAATATCATTTGGGTCACCTCCTTCTTATCCTAAGGGCATATCATCTGGCTGCATCATGAGTCAAAGTGTGTGAGATGTAGTTCTGGATTAACTATGATGTTAAATGTTGAGAAGGTGATATTGTGAAAATTTGGTTGGTTCAGAGAGTCATATGCTTATTTTGGATAATTATTTTTATCAGAATCTATGGCGTCTCACCTCCTTCTGGGTATTTTATTTGAGTAGTAAGGGTCATAATGGAGGTGAGATGTTATGGAGTTACGATTATCTATACCGCCTCTCATCTATATGAAGCGTGCAAGGTTTGTTGTGGTGGCCCAGTTTTCATATACCATTGATTTTAAATCCATGCTAGGATGGAATCATCAACCTTGAGAGGGATAGGATATCTTCATAATGGAGGGAAGTCACAATAATCCTCAACTTACTTATTTATATAGACCCATTTTCTTGATCTAGAGCCATATTGATGCTCTGGTTGAAATTGTTTTCTTTCCTAACATGTTGGATGATGGATATTCATATATGACTGGAGATGATACCTAGTGGTAATGTTCCCCCTGTGTAGTTCCTCATTGATATATCTGAGATTTTATATCTCATTCTCATTTTTGGCCATCCATTCCTCCATAAAACGAATTTGGGCTCTCATCACAGGTGAGTGGGATGTAGCCAAACTACTCTATTTATCATCAGTGGTATTCCATAAAAGAGGTGGATATTAGTTATTAGAAGGTTATAGGTTTGGGATCCTTCTATGATTCCATGTATATACCTCCACAATCAATTCATCTAGGTTACCCATTACTGAGGCATGTTTTCTCCATTATGTCCCTCTACATTTTTTGTATTGATCCACATCATTTTTTTATTGATGGTGAACAAATTAAAAAAAATTATAAAGAAACAGTATTTATTCCACTAATCTCAATGAAATAGGGTGATATTTCACTCCTTAATCCTCCTTTGATGTTTGAATCAGGGACATTTTTATGAAAGTATCCTTATTCAACCATTTTGGCCTAAAAACCATATGAGGTTTGATTTTCCTCACCATAAGTTCCTCCTATCTCAGTGTATGAATAATGACCTTAATGGAGTTTTTAGTCATGATTTTAGAATGAGACCCAAATAAGAAAGGCATATATCAGGGTTGGAGGAATAGATGGTATGAAAATCGTTAATAATTACATCACAACATAGAGAAGAATGATTCCTTTTGAATTGATAATAATGATGAAAATTCCAACAATCCAGTGGGCTAAAGATGATTTAAGGCCTCTATTGGGACTTTTTGATCATGTTTTTGAGGATTTGATGTTTCTAGTGGAGGACTTGACAGTTCCTAAGATAGAAATTGAGATGTTAATTCCACCAGTCATGCTAGATGGATTTTATATGAAATGTACACTAATTTCCAAATGAACCTATTAGGGTGTGATGAAACTAGTGACGTCAATTTAGATAAAAACACTCCCAGTCTTATGGGATTAATTTTATTTGAATTTTCCACTAATATTTCCGAAATACTCTATGGGTCTGATGACCCAAGGGGTAGAGGTAGTTATATAAATTATCTCATCCCAATGGGATATTTTCACTCCTAGATGAATACTATGAATGGAGTTATTATGATCTATTTCATTTGTAGAAAGTATTCTCATGTATTATTTGGATGCAATGTAATCCCATGATAGGATTCATTTTCTATGGGAATTTGTCAGGTTATCCAAAACCTCAGCTTCTGTGTTTGAAAAACATTCTCATTTTTTATGTGGACCATCATAAAAGACTTTTTGCATCCCAATCGCTTCATTCATGATTTCTTTTCATCCTCAAAGAGGGGGAGTTTCTCTATATTTACCAACATACATTTTTATCAGCTTCTATATTTATTTATCCTACAACTATGATACTACCAGATGTTGTATCTGGGGATCTCTGATATTATTGGGACATGACGGAGTACAAGGATCCATAATTACTCCATCTATGGATACATTCATCTAATTGGGATTTAGAAATCAATCGGAGAACAATAGTTATGATACAGAGAAAAACACTATGTATCCAGTTTTTAAACTCTTCCATCCCTGGGAACTAGGATATAGATAACACAAAAATGTCATGTTAACAATAGAGTGTATTTATGATCTAGATATTTCCCTTGTATCGTTGAAAAGGGATTTTTTTACTTTAATTGTGGATTATTTTCAAACATATTTTTGTAATAAATTAAATACTTCAATAGATCAGATGGGTTCTCATAGTCATAAGTATTGATGTTACATAACTTCATTGGGAGGTTGCTTATGGGTTACTCTTTCCATATATGCATGTGATACACTTATTCATTATATTTATATGCATATACCCTGCCAGACCAAAGATGTTTCTTCTCTAGGTTTTTATGTGACTATGGTGAAGTGCTGTTCATAGTTGATGGGTCACTATATATAGTTGACCATGATGTTTTGAGAACCACTCCCTATGATGGTGTCAGATTTTTTATAACCTTTATTTATGAAGGTGTCTAGGAAAGAGGATTCTTTCCCTCTCTGAGTGATATATCACCATGGGGAGGTCAACCATGACATATGTCTAGTGTAGAGTCCCTACAATCCATATATTCACTACCATGAGGGGGGATGTTGAAGTAATGACCACCTTTTACTTTAGTTGAAGAGTTGATGGAAACTTGATTTGGTGAAGATATGTGTCAAACAACCTAAAGAAAAAAATCATTGAGAGGATTAGAAATATGATCCTCATTTCAAATTATTATCGAAATATATCATCCTTGATTTTTGGGTATTGAAGTTATATGATCCTATTACATGACAGTTACTAGTATATGTTGATAACCATCCAATTCTATGAGAATATAATCACACTTCTGAGAATATTCTAGAGTATTCATGCCTATGGGATGTTTCATGAATAAGTTGGTCATTTCTAACTGAAGTGAGGATATGAGTTGGGTTCAAATATAAATTCCCCATCAGAATATGCTGACAAATCTCCAGGATGGAAAAAGGGATAAGTCCACCTCATATAGAGCCTATTAAGGATGATGATATACAAGTTCATCAAAATTAGTGGGGTTATGATCATGGAATCCATAAGCTACTAGGATATTTTGAGTAGCTTTATTATCAGGAATATATGCTTAATCTGAGGTGATTTCCATATTATACCAACAAGCATTGATTAGAGAGGGGATATGAGCCTTATACTATTCTTTTAGAGTATTATGTTGGTGTTTTTTGATAGCAATATGTGCATGTCCCAAGGCTTGTTGCAAAATGAGTTGGTAATCCTTGGAAGGAATAGGGATATGAGTGCAGTCTTTCACCTTTTGATAAATCCACTGGTATTTTTCAATTGGAATATGATCCTTTCTCAAGGAATATGAAAAATTGAGTTGGTGAGTCCCAATTAGAGTGGGGATATAATCCTAATCATATGACTCTCTCTTTACTAGAATATGTTAAAAAACCTCCTAGTAGGGAGAAATAATGTTAATTATCTCTAAAGTATCTATATGATTATATTGATCACTATGATATACTATTATAGATGTTGTGACATGAATATTCGACTATTCCTTTATCAGTACAAATTTCAGATTATGCCGGCAGAGTTCACTTGCAATTTCTATAACACTGTGACTCTTTTTCAAAGTGTTTGTAGGTATATAGGCCTAAAAATTTTTAGTCTCCAACATATAATGGCATATATAACTGATTTAAGAGGTAATATAATCCCACATCTTTACTTATTATTTCATTGGATTATTCTCATTTGCTTTATGCATGGGGGAATAGATATGCCCCCCCACATGTTGTAGTAATATGAATACATGTATGATCTTAGTGAGCATGGATATGAGCATGTCTGCTAGATACATGTAGAATATAATAAAGGAAATATTCAATATAAGTGGGGATATATGAAAACTTCCATTTAAAAACTTATTTCCATTCCCAATAAAACCTCCTTAGCACCTATGCATTAGTGTCCATAGAGTAAATTAGTTGGGTGGTGCCCTTAAATGGAGAATGAGGGACACTGACATGATGACGATGATGAAAATAGCTAAGAGAATCCATCATTGACGACTCATAAACTAGGATGGATCCATTTTGACTCCTTGCTCCATCTTTCTCATATAAGGAAGGTGCTGATTTCTATTATCAGAAGATATTATTTTGCGGATTTTATTGGTGGTGACAGGTTCCACTGGTTTCTCTATAACTTTCTCTAAATGGGAAAAAAATTTCATCTTCATCATTTGGAGACCAGTACATGTATCCTTGAGGGCCCGGATCATACCCTATCAGTGGTATTCCCAAACCATCTCATTTTCCACCAAATTTTTAAGGTGTATGGTGGGTGATGTTGTTTTCTAAACCATAGAGGTTACTTATATAGATGAGGTCCCAGAACATTCACATGATGAAGACATGATATTGGGTTAAGATATTTATGAGAGAAATTTAAGTAGTCACAATGATAACAAAAAATAAGTTCATTGATATGTCCATCATAATAAGTGTGAAACATGATCAATAATATATGAAAAAGTAACCCAATTATACATTATTATTCCCTATTTTTCCATCTTTATCACATGGACTTTCCATAGTGAAAATATATTAATTTCATGGTAACCCTGATTATGATTGATTTTCTACCGGGCGTACTATTTCTACTTGTCTAGAAGATAAAAAATATATATCAACTCATGGTTAACTAATCATTTTTACTATTTTATAGATTCAATTGGGGTTCAAAATTTTATTTTCCATCTATATATGATATATATATTGTTATCCATTTGGTTTAAGAGACATGATGACTAATTCCATTAATGATATATTAATTTGTTTCATTACAAGGTTTTAGATTGGGTCCACCATCTTTGTTTTCAGTTGGAGGATTTTTTGTGGGGGTTACAACTAAGGTTTTATCATAATTTACATTATGTTTACCATATTCATATTTTATTGAAACTATAAACTATTACCATATCCATAACAAGGTACAAAAATACTTCTAGTGGAAGGCGGTCAATTGGGGGTTCAGTTGCATCAACTGTTAGGAACCCTCCTTGGTCTATAGGATAGGAGGCTAGGATCATTGAGCCCTTGGGGGGGGGGATAATTTCATATTTCAAGACGCTCTTATAGATTTAATATATTTTTGTGAATTTGTTTCAAATATTGATACATGAATGGTTACCCTAATAAAATGATCGTGTTTTGAATCCTTCTATATGTAAAGGAGATTCTATTAATGATTACATCTACATGTATATAAGGTTCTCTATCCATTTCCTATTATATCATATAAATGGGAATATTCTTGTATTTTGAAGCTATATAACTTGGCACATTGGATTTTACTTCCATCTAGGGAGGCGATTGGTATTTCTAGAATGGGATTGAACATCTATAAGATGTTATACATATCTTGTTTATAAATATAATCAAAACCCACATAATTAGTTTAATTTATATCCATGTAATTTAATGTCATTTGGAAATTAAATATATGAGGGAAGTTATGAACAATATATAGAGCTTGATCCATAGAAAGTAATCCTATTTATCTAACTTAAAATGGGAACCATAGTCATCATATTTTTATCTACACTCAACCTGCTGATGGGTGATGATAGATAATTAATTCCTTTGTGGGGTTTTACCTATGGTTTAGTAGTATGATGATTCCTTTGAGACATAAATTGAGGTGGATTCCATTGAATGGTGGTAATTGTATCTTGTCACAGAACATGGATTACACACTGGGGATTCCCTACCTGGGGGAAATTTATAATGTGTGTGATATGATCATTAAAAATCACAATGGACACCTGGGTCAGGCTATGTGTGAGAAACAAGGTATAGTAAGTGATCAAAATCATTGCATATGGATATGTGACTTATGAATTGGGGAAGCCCTTATAGAGTGATTGAGATGGATCAGGGGATGTAGTTATTAATCCTATGTATATTTATTATAACAGGAATCAAATTACCTATAGTTCAGTTCAGGGAATGTCTGAATGTGTCTAATAGACAAGGTTTTCATGTCTTAGGGGTCTGTCTGACATGCCATGAGTACCTTCCCAGCATGTACTAAATTTTTGTCAGAAATGGATGGCATATCTCTGGGTGTCTAGAATGATTGATCCATACACGCCATAGATCTCATGCATAATCTGTATGACTATTTCATGACTCAGATGACACATCCAATAGGCTTCACCTAATCAACATAGACATGTCCAATATGATGCATGATCAAGGATGTTATATACATAGGAATTTTTATGACTTTTACAAAATTTCTTGGTGTTTTCACATGATCTGGATGACATGTTTATAATAATTTTTAGGACCTGGATGATATGTCTAGGGGATTTTACATTATTGGGTTCGACATGTCTAAGGGTATCATGTGATCCTAGATAACATGTGAGTGTGCTATCACATGATCTAGATAGATCAGGAAAATGGAATGATTGACTTTCAGGAAAATAAATGTTTTAAAATTCAAATAAAGGTACCATATTTTCATTCTTTATTAAATATATTCCTTATTTTATGTCATGAATTGTCCAGTTGAGGTTTATCAGGACCAAGACGACACATGGAAACTCATCCTCATAATCTAGTTAGCGCACAAAAATTATTTTTAATAATTTATAGGTTTATGACATGGAGTGCCTATATATTTCATGTGATCCCTTAGTTTGTTCCAAATATTTGACCTAGTGTAAGACCCATGATATTTCATTTATTTCCACTATGAGAATTCCTCCCTTATGCGCTCCCATTTTCGTTCCTAAAATGTTGTCTCTAGTATTCATTTTTTTTTGTGATAAGTGGGAGAAATTTATAGGCCTCATTCCCTTGGTTCTACACATCTTTTTGGGGATCATATATCCAAAATATGGGATTGAGTTTGGGGAGGGATTAACTCATCACATGCTTCATATGATATTTTCATTGGTCGTCAATGGAATTTTATGATAAACAACAACTGTGACAACACTCACTCATAACCATATCTATTAAAACCTATGAATATCAATGGAATTTTAAATGACCATGTTGAAAATTCAATGTTCCTTTTCAATATTAGTCTGAAAAGTCTAAAAGTCTTTATGAGACTAGGACACATGTTACATAGGATTGCACATGATCAAGGGGGAAATGTCTGGGGCCCTATGAGAGATCAGGATGGCCTGTCGAAGGGGGCCTCTATGAGATCTGTATGACATGTGAAAGCTCCTTCATGAGATCAATGGTGATCAAATGAGGCACATACCCCATTAACATGAGAGACAACATTACTTTGATCGTATGAGGACCTATCCTCTTTTGAATTTTATTCATTATTTTTCAAGGCTTCAATCCTTTGACCATTAGTTTTCTAATAGGGAATTTAATAATTAATAAAGAATCCCACGACAATGTGTGAGGATATAATTGGATAGTTTCTCTTATTTTCCATTTTTCATTGCATGATCAAATAGATATTTCAATGGGCCTCCATAATATTATGATGACATGTCTTGGAGTCTTTTAGAGATCATGAGGCCTCTTGAAGAGGCTTTCACATGATCGAGGGGGAATTACCTACGACACTTCATGAGATCAAGTGATCTTATCAAGCAACCTTCACAAAATCAAAATGGATTTTAAAAGGATATTCTTGATATCAACTATGTCCCCATGAGGCACATAATCCATTCACATAAAACATTTAACTTGGATAGCAGAGGAACTCTGACTCTGCATCATTATTTCATTATTTTAGAAGGTGCTTTAGGTTGTTTTTAGGTATTTGTCACATGCTATGTCACTTGATTGGAGGAGATCGTGGGGTATACATTTCATGAATAGTAGTATTTTTCTATAATCCATTACAATAATAGGAGGGATTTTATGAGATCCTTTGTATGATCAAAGGGACTATCCAATGGGGAACTGTATAAGTATCCATATATCATGTGAAGAATATGATTCATCTGAGAGTCCTTCCTAGGGTTATGTTATTATATATCCTCCTATTAATTATATGAATTGCATGATCTAGCCACATGATATGTATGTATGCATGTCGCTCCTTCATTTTTTCCCATGGAGAAAATATTACATATTCTTTTAGTATTTATTTGATCTTAAAATTTCTGATGCACATTTCAAGGGTGTGAAAATTTTTATTTTTTATTTTCATTTAAAATACATATGTATAAGATGTTTAATTTTAATTTGAAGAAAACAAATTCATTTTTTAATTATAGTTTCAAAAAAAATATTAGGGGGAATTTTCAGGATATTTTTTTTGGTGAATATGAAAAAATAATTTTTCAATAAAACTATATCATTTATAACTATATCAAGAAGTAATTATAACATATAAAATGATAACATATTTTTCATTATCTTTAATATATTCATAGATTTAAATTATGAAATCTAAAATAATATTTTACATTTAGAAAAACCATTAATTACATTTTAAATATTATGAAATGATTTTCCCAATAAAAACCCTTTATAATATTTTTATACTATTTTAGTTATAAGTTTTTTTAAATTAGATATTATATTTTTCAAAAACCCTCTTCTTCAAGTTGAGTGAAGGGATAGAAATGTGTTCTGACCTTCCTTTTCAAGATGAAAATTAGATAATGACCCCTGAGTCTAGCCTCCAGTAGGCCCTAGGGTGGAGACTAACACTAAGGGAATACAAATTTCACAAAATGGGAGGCATTACCCCTTTTACAATAACCAAGACTTTGAGATAAGATATATCAACCTCAAAAAACTCTAAGACATATATATAATCCAAAATTTACCCCACATCCATGTTAAAACTAAACCATCTAGAAATACAATGAAAACCCCAAAAGTAAATCCCAAAATAACAAATCTAAGGAGCGACACTGAAACTATGTCAATACTTGATCTAGTAAGGTCAGTCATGTTCCGAATAATATCCTTGGAAACCTGATAATGGTAACATAAATATAGTTTGATC
Source organism: Viscum album (assembly GCA_963277665.1). Taxonomy (NCBI): domain Eukaryota; kingdom Viridiplantae; phylum Streptophyta; class Magnoliopsida; order Santalales; family Viscaceae; genus Viscum; species Viscum album. The sequence goes on from OY728143.1 coordinate 184,313,470, forward strand.
AAACAAGTATAATCAGTAGGAAAATACAAAGTCTTTCATGCACAGGTGAGGGAAACATATTAATGCCCCTATGAGAAAACTGAAGAACTAAAAAACTACTTAACAAGGTATACTATCCACCCCAACCTCATCAAGTCATGCTCACAAAATAACGCACGTAATGTAAAGTAATGTAGTAATCACATCAATGATAGGGTACCCCACTATACTTTCCCCTTGTTAACTACCCATCCCTAATGTCAAATGTCCTGACACTACCATACTCTTCCATAAGACCCACTGTCACAACCTACCTGCACACACTTGGTCCACAAACTACACCTTGCCCAAAAAAACCTAGACCACAATCACATCACATCCTTCCCATAGACACCTGGTCCACAAAACCACAACCTCAACCTAAAGACACCTGGTAATGTACAACATATCTCATCCCAAATACACATGGGAAATAATACTTCACTCGCACACACCTGATCCTCACTAAACAACAAAATAACCTTCTTGAAGAGTCTTGGGATACAAATGCCTTGTAGAGGGTGAATAAAAGATACAATAACCATCCATCCATCCTCCACCAGGATTTTGGGAAAGGACACCCTTTCCCATAATAATGGGGGTGTTCAGAACATAGTGCTCAACACAAGTGGGGTTCATATAGAAAACAGAAGAAAATACATGTATATATTTATAGGCAATAAACATTCAGCCCAACCTATGGGTTTTCAAAAAAAATAACAACCAACCCACACAAAACTGTCCTTACTAATACCTCTAATTCATAACCACACAATCAACCATATAATTAATTCATAACCCTAGACAATTAATTTATCCAATTATAACTCTTTATTGATGAATTTATTTATTTATTTATTCCATCCCCACCTAGGAAAGTACCAAAAAAATCACACCACTAGTTACATCATAACCCACACACACTTTATAAATGTATCTAGAAACTCAACCGAAATTCCCTCTCAAGGTAACACCATCCTTCTTCAAAATTATCCATCCCAAACCATCATCAAAAGTCTCACTGCATCTAAATCACCACATCCATTATAAAAACAAAACTCAACCAGATTGTAGTCCCACTACAAAAAAACACATACCAAACTACCACGAGACAACCCAGATGCAACCCACTATTAAAAAATTATATCCATTCCACAATCAAAAAACCTCTCAAACGGAGATTCCATGACATTACCCATACCGCCCCATACACATAGCCACAACACCACATGACCATCACAAAACAAAAGGTCAAGCAAAACCATACACATCCCACAACAACACCAATCAATAATGTGTATTCAGATTTAGCAACCCTCGTTCATTAATTCCATTTTGATAAAATAAGGGGTTATCATAGAAAAATTTTGATATTAGAGAATTCAATTAATTAACTGGATATACATGATTAATAAATATTTTTATATTCATATACATTTAATATAATGTTAACAACCCATATTCATGAGTCAGGTGTGAAAACAGAGACGATCAACGACCATGATTTTCTGAAGGCATATGACCAACACAATTCACAATATGTATCAAATATAACAGATAAAACAACACAAAAATTATCATAATCTTCCCCTACCCTCACTTATTATTCTGGTAACAAAACCCATTATAGTAACATGTCCAATTATCTTCCTAACAGTATTAATTATAAGTTGGTATTTGACTGTAATCACAATGATACATGAGTTTACTCAACCCATATGATACACAATTAAAGGAGAGATAAAGGAATTACTACCTTAAAAAATAGATGATTAGAAACTTCTACTTGCACAAAAAATAGTGGGTCATGGAAGTATTAGGAAGGAATCCAAGGAAAAATGGTTCTGAAGGACACATCACAACACCCTAATCCATTGGTAAGGAAGGATTTAGGCACACCAATAGAAAATGGAAACACACTGGGAATAGAAGATCTCAGCTTTGAAGAGACAGATCCTATATCAATGGAAGGAAACACTTTCAAGGGCCATTAAAGAAAGATCACAATCAAGATAACATGGTTTGACTATTTCAATGTCCCGAGTGTGTTAGGATATTAAATATATAATTAATATCCTTTCAAATAAATTTATAAATGCTCTAAAAAGGTTTTAAGCTCAGTTTAAATAAAATAAAATGCAAGAAGGGTGAAAATGGGAAAACATGAAAAGGATGGAAATGAATCACCGATGGTGAGTCATTGACGTGAGTCACCGATAGTGACTCACTGATAGTGAGTCATTGATACCTGACCTATCAACTCCTGACTCACTAACTCCCGACCTATCGATTCTGTACCTACCGATGCTCAACCAACCAATACCCAACTCACCGATTCCTGACCTACCAATGACTGTCCTACCAATGCCAAGCCTATCGATGTTGAGCCACTATCATTAAGCCGCCGATGAAAGCTACCAATGTGAGATATGGATACCACCAATCGATGTGAGCTACCAATGCTTATTCACTGATGAGACTTACTGATGGAAAATTTTTAATTTTGGAAAACTATTCAAATGAGATACTGTTGCCGCCTAGAACACTCCAAACACTAAATTTTACAACGTAATGGACTGGGGAGGACTAATAAATTACATCAGATACTTCTCAAACTATTCTCATCCTTGATAATTCAAAACCAAACTCATAAGAAAGTGGTGTTTGAACAACCACCCCTTAAAATACCTCTCAAGGATAAAACACTCTATATTGTTTGAAAGTTGGAGAGAAAACTAAATATCCAAGAAAACTTCTCCCACATCCGCTAACCCAAACATTCACAAGTTACCCCACACAAGCACCAACTATCTCAACACAATAACTAAGGGATTACTTTCACCGTGTCAAGATACTATCTTCTCTTTGTGGCACTGACTCGCCCGCACGAGTTTAATCGAATCTCAATTAATGCGTCTTGATAAAGAATCTGGTCTACCCATTTTTAAATTTTAAAAATTTATCATAATTTACAGAATAAAGAATCAACTCATCTCATAAAAAAGGGTTGAGAATTACATCATAATAAAATAACACAAACAAAACTCAATAGAACTCCGGGTACTGGGCACGGATCTGTGCTTCTTTCCCCCAAGTACTCACCTCTAGACCACCATGCATCCATGTTTCCTCTGGAAATGGGGATGATCTAGTTGGTTTAAGGTTCAAACAATCAAATCGGTTTCTAGACGGTTTATTTGTAGAACTGAAAAAATCCAATGGTTCTATATCCATTTGGACCTACTTTCCAAAGGTAGGTGCTCATTAGTTATGGACCGATGAGGCTTAATAATTTGCATTGGTCAAGAATATGGGAGGTCGGACTCATCAAACTTTTTGGGGGGAATTATTGTCTACTTCTGGACTCTCTTTATATATTTGAGTTATGTTCGTGAATCCTTATTAAATTACTAAGTATGAAAATGAGCTTTACTTTACATCTGACAATAAATGATTAATGTGTATGAGATTTATAGAATATTTTATATGTGCTTGAGGTTCTTCATTGATAGATAATCATCTGTATTTGTTAGAGATTCTTAGTCAATGGTATACTTCAGTACATTATATAGAAATATCTTGGTCATTATGATAACCATACTAGTTTTAAGGCCACTCAGCGGGGAACTTGAAGTTTATTGTCATTCAGAAGGACATGGATTATTTAAGAGTTGGGATCATACGTACAGATGCGCTACCTACATATCATTATTTAGAAAAGGAATCAGAACCCACATAGTTTGAATGAAGAAGTATAGAGTTTATGCATGATTGATGACCCAAAGAAAGATGTCATAATTACTTTTACACTCTAAGATCACGTGAGTCATGCTCGGTGTGCGAAACAAGAGGTATTAGTAAGACTTGATGATTGTGCCAGGAAAGATACAATAATAAGAAATAAAGTGGGGCTTATGTATGTATGACTGCCCAGATAGATGAGGATTGGGATTTACTTCTGGGAAGAAACTTGGGAACAGGGTCTATAAAAGTATATGTGCTTTATGGAGATTTGGATACTTAATTTAGGACTTAATCTTGAGAAGGATGCCCAAATTATTGGGGACTTATGATTGGGTTTTATTCCTGATAAAGAAGCCCATATTAAAAGAAAATAAGACTAGGGATTATTCCTTAAAAGGAGGACCAGGTTAAGGGAATTTAGAATTTGGGGCTTACTCATAAGGAGGATGCCCAAATTTGGGAACGTGGGGCTTACTCCTAAGGAGGATGCCCAGATTAAATATCTTGTGACTGGGGCATACTCCTGAGGAGGATGACCATATTAAAGGAAGTTTATGACTGAGGCTTACTCCTGAAAAGGAGGCCCATGATAGGGAACTTGGACTGGGGCTTACTCCTGAAAAGGAGGCCCAGGTTAAGAGAAATTATGATTGGGGCTTACTCCTGAGGAGGATGCCCAGGTTAAAGATATTCTCATCTTAAAAGATGAGGTTGAATGAATGAAATATCTATCCTTAGTGACATAAAGATATGTAAATCACTAGGTTTTGAGAGATATTCCATAGAATTCCTTTTAGATAAGGAAGCTAACAAAGGAACCGTGCCATAAATGGCTTTGAAGAGGGTTTTGAAGGATAAATATTGAAGAGGAGAGGTGGATTTGAAGAAAATAGTTGAATAAGCAGTAGGGGCACCCAAAAAGAGGCAGGCGTGCAAGTCTTGGTTGGGAACATAAGTCCTGGTCATGCAAGTATACTTGCGCGACACATGTGTACTTGCATGCCAGTTAACCAATAGGGTAATACTTGGGAGAGTCTTGGCTCAAGCCCTTAGTATTATCCCTAAAGGCTTCCAAAAGAGTGGTGCACAGGTTCTGTTGAAGGGATAATGTGGCGTGCAAGTGTGACCATTTCCCTTAAGGTTTAGACACTTAGGAATGCAAGTATTGATGAATTTCAACACTTAGGCCTTATTCTCCCTCTTTAGATCTTCCATTCTAGGTAATAAATTACCTAAGAAGTGTTTGGAATACTTCAAGTAGAGACTAGGGTGCCGAGAGCTTAAATATGACTTTTGGATTTTTCGTCCCCGAAACGGGGGGCCCATAAAGGGTATTTATAGGCCATTGAAGACCTTGGAAGAAATCAAATAGGGAACTAATTTCACCTGCGCAACCATTATGCGGCGCACAAGTATACTTGCACGACCAACTTGGAACTTGCGCAGCCCGTGATTAAAGAAATCCATGTTCATGCCTTTGTCTATTTTTTATGTTTCTTCAAAGGATGAATTAGTTTGTGCATAAGGTATTTCCCTTTTCATTCGTTAGACTCTGTGACAGAAAGGAGCATCAACAAAAGTTCCCCCTTAGAGTTGGATCCAAAATAAAGGAGGATTTGACTCTGAGGTAAAGAAGAAAACCAAGGAATGGAGGCATGAAAGTTTTGAGCGCACAGGTAGCGGCGCGCAGGTGGGAGCCGCGCAGGGTGCGGCGCGCTGGGTACAACCTTGACCTATAAATATGCGGCCATTCTCGCGTAAAGAAACCAGCTTACAAACCATCCCTCTCTCGCTGCACAGGTGTCTCTTGTCGTGCAAGTGTCTTGATTTTCTGTGGTTCACTGCTTCTGTTCATGTCGTGCTTCTGTATAGGTATTTTGACCTGTGCAGTGATACCTGCACGCCCAAATATGTGTGACACAACCAGACTTGCATGCCGACATAGGACTTTCATGCCTTAATGCCTTAGCAATTTTTTTCACTTTTCATAACAAATTTAATGAAAAATAAACTTACTTAAGAGTTAATTATTCAACCTTTTTGCAGATTCAATGGCTCCCAGAAGAATTGGAACGGCTAATGAGATGTATAGAAAGCAGATTGATGACATGATGAGCATCGTTGGCCATGATTATTACAATATCTGCGACAACACTCTCCCAGATTTGGCCAAGTATTTGAAGAAGTATCATCTTAATTTTACACAGAGAATCTACTTACCTCTATATGGGCAAGATCATTTGCATGAAGTCAACATTCCAGAGGCAAAGAATTATCTTCCACATTCTTGGTTTCAGACTTACACCAATTATTCTTCAGCAAATATCTCAATTGGAGGATCATTTGTAAATGATGGAACAATGGAGAAGGCCTACATAATGCATCATAGCCCATGTTCCCTAGATCTGAAACCTAAAAATCCTGATAAGAAACCACATTGTTATCCCTCAATCTTCTGAAACTCTTAGATGGATCAATCCAAAGGCTGGAAGAAGTGTTGGGACATCCGTCTTGGAGGAGGTGTGAAGCCGACTTGGATGTGGGAATACTGGGTGCGACAAACTTGTGAAGAGTTTGTTGAGGATCTAAAAGGAGATGTAATATATGAAGTCGTCTGGGCTGGGCAGACATATATCTATAAGAATTATCACTTTATGCCGGAGCTAATCACCCGCTGGAGCCCAGAAACCAATTCTTTCCATCTGACTCATGGAGAAGTATGCATCAGTTTGTGGGATCTCTACAAGATCTCGAGGGATCCAATTCTGGGTGACATTTATGATGAATTCATCCCTCCCAAGGTGACATGGAATGATTTAGAGAAGACTCCAGATTTGGCTCGGGAATTATTGAAAATTTTCTACAAGCTCAAGAACTCAAAGAACTCCAAAACTCATTCTAGAAATGATATTCATCTAGAGGATTGGATGGATATGTTTATTACCAGGAAGGAGGGGTAGGGGACCACCTGTAATCGTCCAACTACTTTCCCCAGAATAGAGAAGAGGGGTGCTTCTGGCACATTCTGGTCGATTCTAGAAGTAGAAGAATTTGAGAAGTGGGGGTACGAAGTGGATTAGAGAATCCCATAAAAGACCTGTCTGGTGGGCTTCTTAGCCTTGTGGATTAGTGTGTATCTTCTTCTAGTCAAAGATTCGAAGGGAGGAATCAAGCTAGGGACCTTTGTTGTTGCAGCCAAGTTGGCTGAGAGGAAAATGGTTGGGTTGGCCACCCCCATTTTGGCAAAGATTCACAGGAGATTACTCCATGTCTTTTTGGGTAAGTCTCCTTTGAGAATAGTGGGATCATTCCAAGTTTTGTGGGGATGGATAACCACTCATTTCAAGAACTATTATGTACAGAACAGAGTATAGGTTCTTATAAGTTCCTTTAGGCCATCAGTGCTAGAAATTTCTGGAATTTCTCCGTTAGCCCTCAACTCCTATGATATGAAGGCAAGGCTGAGCATGTTCAAGGAATTCCATTTCTTTCTTTATGGAAACCCTCCAATCAGGAAGTTTTTTAATAATGGAACATCCGGCCTAGAATTGAAATCATACATGCTGGCTTGCAGAGATGGTGTATTGGACACCAAGATTGACGGAGAGATTATATGAGAGGCCTATGCTCCATACAGATTTGGACGCCAATTCAAGTGTCTGCAGTAGACTGTTGTATCCAGTCCTGTGCATGTCAGGTCAGAGCAGTATCCGATGGTTGCCTGACAACTATGGTTGCTGACATCTATGAAGAAGACTGGGGTTGTGTTTGATCTACCAATTGCTAAAGCAGTGAGTAACTTGAATACATGTTATGCTGAGAACTGGGTAGCAACATACCCTGAAGGGGTACTGAATCATCCAGTTTATCAGGTGGGGAAGAAGAAAAGAACTGTAGAGAAAAAAACCTTCATCTGGAAGGTGAATCTTCTATACGCAAAGCTGATTCACCAGGTTCTTCATACAGGCCTGACTCACCAGATTCTCAAGATGGGGATGATGAGGAACGACATGTGTTAAAGTGGCCTCGTGCCATATATAATCCTCCTGTCAGAATCAAGAGACCCACTCCATCGAATCCTGGTGAGTTACTTCATTGGGGAAATTTAATCACCATTACTTTATATAGCAACAAGTTTTATTTTCTTATTCTCTATCTATGATTGTAGGAGCTAGGAAGAATTTGAAGTCCAAGATTATAGGACCCTCCTCGCAGCCTTCTAGTACATATGCTGAATATCTACGACCAGAGGCTATCCATACATGGAGGAGTTTATATTGTGATGCTAAAACTACCTGGCTAGATCTTTACAAGGGGATACACATCCCTAGAATAGGTAATATTTGGGCCTCTATCGATATCTGTTTCGAGGTTAACCCCGATGAAGTGTGGGCTTACATCAGAGAGCTAGAGATGCTCATATATGCCACCGATGATTCCATTCCTATCACCAAGCGGGTGAAGGAAATGATAGATCGTGGAACCACTAAGGGGACTAGTGCTTCTGGAGATGAGGAGTGGCATGATTATATGGCTCCTAAAGATGTAAGTCTCTTTCATTATTTTATTTATAACTTGATTCAAGTTAAAGCTTTGTTACTCAAGGAAATTACTTTCTTCATCCTGCAGCTTGCAAAGCAAGGAACTAATGAGATTCCTTCACCATAGTATAGACCTGGTGGTACTACCATTGGGGCTAATGAATCTCCTCTTGAGCCGAGTGAAATATCTCCAGGCCAGCAAGCCATGGAGGAGGAGTTAGACAAGGCTTTTAATTCTCCAATTCCTGTATTTGGAGATGATGATGTCAACACTCTTAATAAGCCAAAGAAGCAAAGGCATCGAAGAAAGAAGTCCACAGCTAAACGCTTCATCAGTAGTGGTAAGTCATTCGAATATTAATGAATTATAACATGAAAATATTGCTCATTATTCTTGGTATTGTAGGGGCTTCTTCAATTTCCACTCTAAGGAAGAGTATTGACCCACATCTGAGAATGACGGAGGGTGCTGGTGAACAATCACAAGTTGATACTGACTTGGCTACTCCTGAAGAAGATCCAGCATCTGTTCCCAGTACTGCTCCCACTATTTCTGTAAGGAGAGAAGATCCTGCTTCTAGTAATTTAATAATGCTTCATAATATGTTGAATGAAAACATCAACTGACTTCCATTCTGTGATACTTTAGGTTCAACACCTGCACCAGAGCATTTGGCGGCCACTGCAACTGATACTGTAATTTTATCTAAAGAAACTATACGGGGTCAGAGGCCGCAGGATGAGGGTCACCAAGAAGATGCATCAAATTATTCCACTGGTGAGACTAACCAGGAATCTGAGATATCATTGGATGAAATGATGAAACTTGGTGCATCTTTTGAAGACTTTTTAGATCATGTTAAATTACCATGTAATTTAGAAGATTTTGGACGTAATTTTTATCCTTCTTCCTATTAAATTAATTTCTTATTACATCTATGACCATGATTTTTTGAAATGTGTAGTTCCATCTGAGCAAGCTACTGAATTGCCAATGCCTAAAGGGGTATAGGAAACCCTACTATTACAGATACACTAGTTCAAGTGGAGCTTAACCCGGTAGAGCTTCCTGAAACTCATCCTGCAAATCCTATTGAAGCTAGGAAAGATGGGGAGGAGCCTTCTCATGTTGTTGATCTACCATTGGGTAAGAGATAATAATATTTGTGTCTACACTTAATTTTCAAGATAACTTAATCACCTTTTTTTATCCTTTGAAACTAACCAAAACTTTTAATTGACTATGCAGGGGCATCAATTTCAGTGGATAGATCTAGAGGTGAAGCCTCATCCTCTGGCCCAACGGGAATAGAAAGTGAAGTAACAAGGGGCAGGGGGGAAGGAGCAGAACATGGCACTTCTCTAAGTGAATTAATCCAGAATTATATTCCCCCCCTGTGACAGTGTTGCTGAGTCAGACCTGAAAGTACAAAAGGCGCTCCAATTTTCACATCGCAAGGCATGATTGAACATATGGAAGATTATATCTGATGTGCCTCTTGGAGAGCTGTCTTCAAAGATCCCATGACTGTCATCCCTGTTCGTCATGTTGGGACATGGAGGTTTTGGATATCAATAGATCCATGATGTGGTGAAACAAGTCATCTTAAGAAGGGAGCAGGAGCAGAGGTACCGTCAAGACCTGAACATAGTAAGGATATCAGCCAATATCAGTGAATTTGAGGCTGTGGTATCCTGAGCTGAGGCTGATCATGCTTCCAAGTTGAAGGAGATGAAGCATAAGATCAAGGAGAAAGTTGTCCAGTAGATGCACCTTCAGCAACAGTTAGATGTTGTTACTGGGGAACTTGACCAGCTTAACAATTCATTGGAATGAGTTCAAACGAATGGTATGAAAGCTGTTATAGATACCATGAAAGCACTCCATCAAGCTGAAAAGAGTGAAGCTAGTCGAGTGCATGAACTTCGAGTGGCTGCTGATAAAGCTCAGTATGTCGTGAATCATGTGATGAGTTATGTTGACAGCCTTTTGTAATTCCTGAAAAATAGAAGAGACTCCAGTTTGTGGATGTCCATCTAACTCTTGTTCATTAATGAAAGACACTTTCATCTTCAATCATTTGTGTCTGTATTCTTTTTCTTCCTACTTTAAATATTTTACCTAATCCAATGGGCCTAGTAAGCATAATTTGTTTTTGCTAGGATTATAAAAAATAACCCTATATACTTTCAATCTTTTTATTGATCAATATTACCCAAATAATACAAAATGAACTTTTAGAAAGCTGGGACTTGACTTTTGTTTAGAATTACCTTGTCTCTTGTGGGATGTTTAAATTCATGCACGTCGGAAAAAAAGGGTAATGTTTAAGGTCGAATAGATTTGACCAAATGGATTAAAATTGACTCAATTCCTTGATAATTTATCGGAAAAAATATTACCATATTCAAGTATGCGGGAAAACATGTAAACTATAAATTAAGAAATTTTGAATCTGAGGAATGATATGAAAAAGGGATAAAAGGCATTATAGGAAGTATTTTCCAAGAATGAAGTTACCACTATTTAACAAACCCGTTAGGGGGTTGAATTATGTAGGGAAACCTAAGGGAATTTGCTACATAGTCAAATAATAACATCTTTTGGCTGACAAGTCCGTTATGTAGACTACTTATGCAAGGCCACCTAAGGGCACATGCTTCATAGTCAGGAAAAAGAACTCTAAGAATTTTTTTTTCTATTTCTAAAAAGCCTCTGAAGGTTTATGGGGATTCAAATTTTCCAAAGCATAGAGTCTGCTGTATGGAAAGAGGTACTTGAATATAGAGTGGATATTCCCAATTAAGATTTCCAAAGAATTGGATGAATGTCACTCCTGTGAAGGTCTGACCCAAAGTTAGGGAAGGGAAATATAAACCATAGACTTGAATATTTTCAGATCATGAAAAAGAGTATGGGACAAATATGTTAAGGATGGCTATTTTTTCAGATCCTTACATATTGTTGATAAGACTAATAAAGAAAAAAGAATTTTTCACCCAAGAATGAAGTTACCACTATTTGAAAAACCCGTTAGGGGGTTGAATTATGCAGGGCCACTTAAGGGCATTGGATGCATAGTCAAATAATAGCATCTTTTTTCTAACAGGTCCATTATGTAGACTGCTTATACAAGGCTGCCTAAGGACACGTGTTGCATAGTCAAGAAAAAGAACTCTCGGGTTTTGGACATTTTGTGAGCAGAATTCAAGAAAAGGGGTATAGAGATCTAGAAGTATTTAAGGTTAGGATTATGACACATAAAAAATGGGTATTGTCCAATTCATGTAGAGATACACAGACCAATGCTAGCCATAATCATGTTGTGGTTGGGTCCTAAATTGAGGTGTTGGACTTCACTACATATCCCATAAGGATGGGAATCAATCCATACGTAGTTCTTGAAGTACATTTTAATGTCATGTGGGACGAGAGTGTAAGAGATCTTAGTTTAGGGTCATAAAGATCAGACCATAATATGGAATACATAGTGTGTGTTTGTTATAAACCTAATGTGAATGAAGACCAGGGTTTTCATACCACATTCATGTTTTCATAGGGGAATTTTCAGCCAAGGGACTGAAAGTGGAATTTAGGGTTAGGCCCAAATACTTGGGGCTAGATTCGAGGGATGCTCGAACATTCCTACGTATCCCATAAGTATGGTAATCAAGCCGCACGTAGTTCTTAAAATACCCTCTGTACAGATTTGGTTCATATAAGTGAAGGGTGAAAGAGGACTTTAGTGCAATGATGGTTTGACCCAAGATAAAAGGTTCGGGAATTTCCATGTATGCATATAGTCTTTGGAATATAACATGATTGGATATCAATGTAAATAATGATTCTCTCTCAGGTGTGGGTGTCAAAGAATTTTTCAGTTTATTTTTGTACAGGAAAAAAGTGCAAATAGTTTAACTTCATATAGCAAGGATGATGGTGAACCAATGTAAAAAATATTAGTTCTGGGGGTGGCTTCACGAATCAACATCGTATGAGATGGAGGTGAGTCGATGTGGAGATATTGGTTTGGGCTTGAACCTCGGGAGGTTGCCTACGTACCCATCCTAGAAGGCAAGGATCAAAGTCTGTGTAGTTCAATTAATGAATGAATTGGTGATCAAGTTGTTCTTGAGAACAATGACCTAAAAATGGTGTTGGGACTTATGCATGGTTAGCATCCCAGAGAGGGTTTTATAGTTGAAGTTTACTCTAAGCTCACGTGAGTCATACTCGGTGTGAGAAACAAGAGTTAGAAATAACCCTAACAATGCACAATTTAATGTCGTGTAGGACATATAAGGGAGTGAACATAGTTTAACGTCATGTTGGATGAAGAAGGAACTGTGTAGTTTAATGTCATGCAGTAAGGACTTAGGGGGGACTATGCTGTTTAATGTCATGAAGTAAGGACAAAATAGGGGATGTATAGTTTAATGTCATATAGCTAGGAAAAAAGAGAAGATTATGCAGTTTAAAGTCTTGCAGTAAGGATTTTGGGAGACTGTGCGGTTTAATGTCATGCAGTAAAGACAAAATAGTTTAATGCCATGTTGGATGAAAGGGGGAAAATACAGTTTAATGTCATGTTGGATGAGGACTGTATAGTTTAATGTCATATAGCAAGGATGACACAGTTTAATGTCTTTTTGGACGATGGTGCGAATAGTTTAAGGTCATATGCATGGACCGATGCTGATGTATTTGTGTAATACAAAATACTTCTTCATAAATCTAGCATTGGTTGGAGTTTTGATGAGTTCTCCATCCATTGAGATTAAAGAATAAGCTCCATTGTAGTAGACCTTATGTATTGAGTAATGTCCTTCCCACTTTGGCTCAAGCGTGGGAGGCTTCTTTCCTGGTATCATTGGATTCCTGAGGACCGATACCAATTCTCCTTGAATGAATGAACAAAGATGATATTTTTTGTTGAAAGCTCGTGTTATTCGATTCTGATAAACTTCCAAGTGGTGCATGGTGCATAATATTTTTTCAACTAATCATTCCAATTCATCCAATCACTTTTGAGATTTTTCATCTGTAGATGACTGATCAAAAATGGGTACTCTGAGCGAAGGTAATTGAACTTCAATGGGAAAGACTGTTTCTGTTCCATATACCAATGAATATGGAGTTGACCGCATAGTAGTTCGGGTGGTGGTCTGATAAGCCCATAAATCATGCCATGATTTCTTATCTTTATCCACCATCTTTTGCACTATGTTTGAAAGAGTCTTGTTGAAGGCTTCTATTTGGCCATTGGCCGCTGCATGATACCAAGATGAATGGTTGGATTTGATGTTGTATTCTTGATACAACTTTCTTACCTCTGATGAACAGAAGTTGGTGTCATTGTCCGTCAATATGGTTTGAGAGACACCAAATATGGAAATGATTTTAGACTTGATGAAGCTAACAATGGTTTTAGAACTAACTTCTTTAAGAGGAATTGCCTCTGCCCATTTGGAAAATAAGTTAGTAGTAGTAAGAATATACTTAAACTGGTTGGATGTAGCTGAAGGATAAGGTCCTACTACATCCATTCCCCATGTGGCAAATGTCCATGAGTATTTAGCTGTATGAAGCAACTATGGGGATTGATGAAATAAATTGGCATATACTTGGCAAGAATGACACTTTTTAGTGAAATCAAAACAATCTTGTATCATTGAAGGCCAAAAGTATCCAAGCATTTGAATTCGATCAGACAGTCTACATCCAGACTGGTGGGAACAACAGACTCCTATATGTACTTCTTTCATGAAAACCATTTTCTCTTCATCATCAATGCATCTGAAGAGAATTCCATCAAAACCACTTTTTTAGATAATTTTTTAGGTGATCTGGGCTATCATAAAGAGTAAAATTGACCACACATCGCCGGATTTGTTCTTTCCCGGCTCTATCAGGTTGGAGTGTTCCATTTTGAAGGTATTCCCTGATAGGTGTCATCCATCCTATAGTATGAGCATATGGCTCAGAAATGGGACCAAATTCATTGATTTCCTCTGTTCTGGTTTGAACATAAGGTGAAATTGTACGACGGTGGGAAATACTGATGATTGTCTTGTCCCGATTTGGATCATCCAGAGTTGTGGCTATATTAGCTAGTGCATCAGCTTGGGCATTTTGTGATCACGGGACATAATAAAATGTTGGTTCTGAAGGAAATTCCGCCATTAACTCTCTGACGTAATCATACAAAGGGATTAAATATTCTCTTTTATGGTATAATTCCCATTGACTTGTTTGATTACCATGTCTGAATCACCTTTCACCATTAAGTGATTCACTTGTGCCTGAAGCGCCCACTCCAATCCTGCTATGAGGGCTTGATATTCTGCTTCATTATTGGTACCGCCTTCCTACAATAACAAGGAATAGGGTAACACTACCTTTTTTGGGTAAATAAGCACAATTCCCAACCCAACTATGTTGAATTTAGGATCTTCCATTTTCTTCCCTGTTGGACTTCTGGAAGCACGATCAAAGTACATTTCCCATGTTTGAAGATTATCTTGAATAGAAAAGACTTCCTCCTCAGGAAGTTCAATATCTAAAGATGTATCTTCTACTGAAGGGTGTTCATCCAGAAAATCATCCAGAGCTTTGCCGTTTATTGCCTTTTGAGACACATATTGGATATCAAATTGCTGCAAAAGAACTGCCCACCTTGCCAAACATCCTGTAAGAATTGGACGACTAAGGATGAATTTAAGAGGGTTATTGCGAGATACCAATTGGGCCTCATGATGTTTCAGGCAGTGTTTCAATTTCTGAACTACAATGATTAAAACTAGGAAGCACTTTTCAATACTTGAATGTCAGGTTTCTTCTTCAAGCATAGTCTCACTGAGATAGTAAAGGCTGTTTTCATTCCCAGCATCATTTTTTTGGGCATGGAAGGCACCCAATGATTGCTCTAAAGCAGTCACATAAAGAATAAGTGGTCTTAATTCAATAGGTGGCATTAATACTGGTGGACTCAAGAGATCCTTCTTGAGAATATTGAATGCCTCTTGAAATTCTTCAGTCCACTGGTAAGTGACTCCCTTCTTCATTAATTTGGTGAAGGGTAAACTTTTTCTTGCCAAATTGACGATGAAATGATGAATATAGTCCAAGTTTCCTTGAA
Source organism: Viscum album (assembly GCA_963277665.1). Taxonomy (NCBI): domain Eukaryota; kingdom Viridiplantae; phylum Streptophyta; class Magnoliopsida; order Santalales; family Viscaceae; genus Viscum; species Viscum album. Next base: position 184,328,912 of record OY728143.1, read on the forward strand.
GTCCTCTCAATTCCTTCAAATTTTGAGGAGGTGACATAACAAGGATTGAATTTTTCTTTTCAGGATCGAATTTGATACCACGATCGCGTACAACAAAGCTGAGAAATTTTCCTGAGGTTACCCCAAAAGCACATTTCAAGGGGTTCATCTTCAAATTGTGTTGTCGAAGTTTGTGTAATATGATTTCCAAATCATCCAAGTGATTAGAACGTTGTCTGGATTTAACCACCAAATCTTCCACATAACATTCGACAAATTTCCCTAAAAATGGTTTGAAGATACGATGCATGGAACGCTGATATGTTGCACCTGCATTCTTCTGGATAAAGGGAATTACTAGATAGGAAAACACACCCTGAGGGGATTTGAAGGCTGTATATTCATCATCTTCTAGAGCCATTCAGATTTGATTATACTCGGAATATCCATCTATGAAGGAAAGTGCTTCATAGCCAGCTGTTGCATCAATTAAGAGTTCTGTAATCGGAACTGGAAAATCATCCTTGGGACAATGCCGATTAAGATTTCTGAAATCAATGAAAACTCTAATTTTTCCATTCTTCTTTTTCACAGGGACAATATTAGCCAACCATTTGGGATATTGAACTTCTCTGATGAAGTTAGCTTTGATAATCTTATCCAGTTCAACTTCAATTTTGGAAGCATAAGTTGGGTGTGTTCTTCTTGCGGCTTTCTTAAATCCTCAATGTTATTATGGAAAACCCAAATGATGAGTAGCAACATCAGGATCAAGCCCTAGAATTTCTGTATAGTTCCAATAAAATATATCTCGATTTTAAAAAAAATGATATATACATCTCTTTCTCTTTAAGAGTCATGTCCGCACTAATTAAAGTGGGGCGTGGATCTTCTTTTGTACCCAGATTTATTTCTCCGAGTTCATCCATATTAGTAGAGATACCCTCTTCAAAAGCTGGAGGAGCATCCTTGAGATCTTCCTCTTCTTCTTCAACATGTGTTATTTCTTCTATTTCTACTTACATAGTAGATGATGAAGCAAAATTTCCATAATTAGGAGTGATGTTAAAATTTGAACATCTTGAAGAAGAAGTTTCCATTTCTGACCCTATTGATGATGAAGGGTCTTCCTTGGGTAATAAAGAGGAGGTGATGGATTGAGAATCAACATCATCATTCACCTATGACATTGCTATAACTTATTCTGGCCTGGTTGGAGATGTATAGATTTTCTGGATTTCAGCGGATGAAATGAGGACATATCCATTTGAGCTTTCATCATTGCTTGGTGAATCACCAATTTCTCCCATGCTGTCTGGCTTGATTTCTATAATTGACATTATGGAAGTTTCCATAAGATTATTTGGATTCAGGTCTATCTTGTCAATTTGACTGATAGGCAACACATAATCTGTGCTCACATGTATGAATGGGTTTACTGGAATCTTTTCCAAACCATGTGGAGCATTAACTTTGGTAACCTCCCTTGTTGTGGATTTATCCTTTCCCTCCATGTGATAGAATTCTTCCTCAATGTATTGAGATTCACATGTTTTGAATGGGGATTTATCAACATACAATGTCCCAATTTGACCATTGAAACAATATTTGAGACATTGATGGTATGATGAAGGGATAGCCGCATGTTGATGTAGACAAGGTCTTCCAAGAAAAATGTTGATGGTTGTGTCATGATGAACAACCATAAAATATGAATTGGACACAAGATCTCTAAACTAAGTTCTGAGTGTGATCTCACCCTGAGGTTCTTGTTCATTTTTATCATATCCTTGCAACATCAAAGTAGAATGAGATAAATCAGATTTGGTGAGGCCCAATCGACGAAGTGTACGAATGGGGATGAGGTTGACTTCTGAACCATTTTCAAGGAATTCTCTTCTGATGTCTACATCATTGACCTTAACAGATAAATACAAAGGTCTTATATGTCCATGAACAAAATTATCTTCATCTTCATCAGTAAAAGATATCACTACATGAAATTCTGTAGGATCATTCTCTACATGGTATACTTCAGCCGCAACAATTTCTGTTTCAAATTCCTAAAGACATGAAAAAGCCTCAATGCGTGCCTCTTGAATATCCTTTGATAGATTCAAGGCATCCAGAATTGATAACTTGGCCGGTACTTTGGCCAAATGTTTCAAGGCATCATATTTTCGATCCAAAGGTCTACGTTTCCCAATAGGAACATGTGGTTTCAAAGGTTCCATAGAAGTTTATTCTTTGGAAGTAGATGCATCTTGTATCGGGGTAGGAGTTGGAAATACTCCTGGATTTGGAAAATTAGACCGACTAGGTATATTTACTTTCTAAGAGGAAGAAGGTTTAACCTCTAAACGATCCTCCAGAATAATTGTACCAAGACTGAATCTTCCATGCATGGAAGAACTTTCTTGTTCCTGTTGATCCCACTGAAGGGATCTGCCACGAGTTTCTACTGCATATATAGTTCTAGCAGGGTAGAATTGGAATAGTTGCTTCTGGGATATCCACATCTTCCTATGTATCCTAGACCTTTGGAATTCCCTCTGATTCCTCTGTTGGATACATAGAACTCAGGCTCATCAAGATTGAAACTGTGACTGGCATAAGGATCTGTTAAGTGAATCAAGTTAACAGAACCAAAGATAAACTCTTCATCTGATGAAGAATCTTCCTGATTAGCCAATTTAGGCTATACCGTTTGTTGGGGCAGTTCCCGTGGCTTTGAAGTAGATAGCATAAAATCTTCCATAGTCAAAGACAACTTGGGCTTTGACACAATCTCATCTTCTTCTGACTGCTCCTCCTTCTTCAAATTATGCTGTTTCTTTAGGTATTTTTCTTTTGATGAAGGAGGTATTGTTGTGGCATTTATATCAGAAGACACAGTTGGTTTCTTCAATTGCTTTCATAAAATGGAATGAGTTCGGTTGAATGTTTTTCTGACCATCCAATCATCATATTTCTGCTCATTTTTACTTTTAACTTCTTGCCACTCACCTTCTTCCTCTAGATTTGTTGCAGTAACACATGCTACCTGAGATAAATAACCTTTCAGGTTTACCTGTCCCGATTCCACCATCTTTTGCAGGAGGTACTTAAAGACAAAAAACTCCTTAATGGGATACCCCAACATCTGATGAAATGGAAAATAATTGGGACGGTCTTCATCTCCTTCCTTATTCGGCCTTTTAGGCCTTGGAAAATGAACCAAATTATTTTCCAGAGCTGAAATGAAGTAACCAGGAACATTTTCATTTCAGAAAGAATAAACTTTTCTCTTCAGATCCTCAAATTGTTTTTGTCTTTGATCTATTTGATCATCTTGATGAAACAACCTCTGTTATTGATGCTCAGAAGGTGGATCCCTTCGATAAGATGAAGGTTTTGAAGTAGAAGCAGGTACATGTGCTTGTTTAAGCATTACTATAGCAGTATACACTCTACCCATTCTCCTCCCTGGAGCTGATGGAATTACATGAGTTTTATCCTTAGTCTTCGTAATAGAGTCTTCAATCTACTGAGTGATTGAAGAAAGGTCTCGAAACCCTCCCGTGTATTTCACAGGGATCAACGGTGTGTGTAACTCATCATGCTGATTTTACACATAGATTGGCAAACATTCTTCTTGAGGGAGTGCTAAGCTTAGGAAATATGTTAATCCCTTCTAGCGAGCAATGAAATCTGAAACTCTTTCATTTTCCCTTTGCTTAAAATTTGTAAGATAAAAAACCGTTGTCTTTGGAAATGTTGAGATGAATTGAAGATGAAACCATTGACAAAAATCTTCCCATCCGGTAATTGACCGGGATTGTAATCTTGTGTACCAAACAAAAGCAGGCCCTTGTAATTACTGTTCAAAACACCTGAACTTAAGTGCTTCTTGTTACTGAGGGGTTCCCATCAAAGGATCACAATGAGAAAAAAATGTGTTAAGTGTTGCACCGGGTCTCCCAAACCATTAAAGATTGGGAATGTGGTACTTGAACAGTTTTATGGGGGAGGAATTGCATCAACCAATTAATGGTAAGCTCTCTTTTCTGGTTGAATTTGTGCACGTTTTCCCTCCATAGATTCCAACCGAGATTTTAATGACTAAATGGTAGTTATTAACATTTGAGAAACATCCGGTTGAGCTTGGACCTGAGCAGGGGCAATAGATGGAGCTTAGATAGGTAAGGTGGCTGGTACTGCAACTGATGGTAGAACCACCGTTTGTTGTTACGCATGACCCATAGGATTAGACCTGTGAGGGTGGACTAATAAAGGACGATATTCCTGCTCCATCTCATTAGCTGCAACAAATTCCCTTGGCTGACTGACTCCAGCACACTTTAGAGGAAGACTACCTTGAAGTAGTTCTGTATTCAACCTCCTTAATTCCTTCATTTCTGCCTCTTGTTGTGCAAATAATTGCTCTAGAGAGAGTGATTGGCCTTCTTTAGAGGGAGAGAGGAATGTAACCTGATTATTTTTTCCCTTTGTTAGATGCCTTTTGTAGAGGGGGAAGTTGGTTATTTGAAGGAATACCTAGATTCTAGGTAAGACATTGATTGCGTGTACGGACACCTTCTTCATTTGCCTCTGTGTGTAAAGCCTATTGAACATGAACTTCTTCATCTAATGCCTATGAGTGAGCCTCATGTTCTGTAGGATTATCAACAATGACATTGATGACATTTATTGATGCATAACGCATTGCATCCCTTATATCAGCATTTCTGTGATAATATATTTTTCCATGTCCCTGGTGAGACATTTCCTTCTGTTGAGTTGATCCCTCAGAAACTTCTTGACGAACTGTAATTTGGAGGGAATTTCCTAATAATTTGGCTCTTCGTTCCTCTTGTGTATTCTTCCCTAATCGAGAGAATAGTGACTTTCTATGAGGAAGAGATTGAGGATTTGAAGAAGTCCCCAGTCCGATGGACTAGGGCTGTTCCTTCTTAACTCCTCGAATCCTATTTGTTGACTCCGAGGGTTGGGTTAAAAGAGTACCCAGTCTGGCAATATGGGGTGGGTCTTGAGCTGCTACATCTGAGACTTTCTTAAAATCTCTTCTGATCTTGCAGAATTTAGTCCAGAAATTGGCCGGATGCATCAACCTGCATCCACTCAAATCACCTGGCTCAAAAGATCGTTGGATGATTTCTGACACTTCTGTCAATTGATGATGTGCATGCTCCAAATGAGAGGCATGTTCGATATTCTCATTTTCTTAATGAAAGTGTAATTCGAAAACTTTTTCTTTGTATGCCTAACTTTAGGATGAACTAGTTGAGGTATGTTCTTGAGTAAGCCTTTGATTAAGCACAAATCTAGCTAGATGGGGCAAATTTTGGGAAATAACATTGCATGAAGCCACCTTTGTTGGGCTTTGTTGACTGGAGAGTATAGTGATATGCAGTGCTCCATGAACACCCCATCCTCTAATATGAATACCTGAAGGGGCATTGGGAATTAACTGGAAAAATAATTTTAATGCGCCAAGGCATGAACGCTGAAGGGATCTCTGCTGCTTTTCAGCCTTCGGATATCGAGAAATTGAGAGAGATGCCAAATAAATTTGGCATTGTAATCCTTCTATTATCTTGACATGAATTTCATATTCATCATAAGATAATATTTTCTCTTTCATGTGACAAAGAGTTTTCCACATGTTGAGATGAATATCATGAATACAATCATCCGTCAACATCTCTGGAATGTCATACTGAGAGTCAGCCAAATGCCAAAACATGACTGGTACTTCACCTTTTCCCAGTTTTTTCTCATATTCATCACTTCCTATTTATCATTCGATGAAGATTCTTCTACCTGATTAAACCAGATCTGGTTCTTCCTTGTTGCTTCATCAGATTCAACAAGATTGGTAGAGAATTCACTTATCAAACTAGAAGATGAATGTCCCAGGGGTGGTTCAAAGAATTACCTACACCCCGAGCTATCTTCTAATTGAGAAAGTATTTCACCTGCTAGAGGTAAAGCATCATACATGACTGGCTTCACATTTGCAAGTGCCTCAAGATAAGAGGACTTTCTCATTACTGCATTGTCCTTTGAAGAATTTTCTAGGAAATGTGAATTACTACTATGGAGAGGACTTTCATAGATAAATTCATAATCATGGGAAGGACCACCATGGTGGGATACAAAAAAAGATGAAACCTTTTTCTCCTTGATCTTCAGGCCACACAGAGGGTTCTTGTGGCTCTCATGTGAAGATGATACTTCGAGATCGACCGAACTATCATGAAGCAAGACATCAGGAGGAAGTGTCTGATGAAGACCTTATGAATTAATGTTCCCACTATTGGGAAATGAGAGAGTAGAATCTTGAGTTTCAACAGATAAATGTTTGAGTGCATCAAGAACTCCAACATCGAGTAAGGCCTTATTACAGATTGGATCTTGATTTCTTGACTGTGTTGGGTGGGTCTTTTTCTTAGATGCCTGCTTAATCACTTTGGGAACCACTTTTTGACAAAAGTGATTATTATGGGCAAGTGTATATGTCTACTCATGATAAATAGTTAGGTTAGGATGATTATCTCTATTCAAATTAGGTGTATGTGCCTGACTTGATTGTCCGTATGACATGGGGGAGTATGCTCCATAACCCTCTTAGACTGGAACAAAGGTGTGTATCTGTCCCGGAGTGATATGTTGATGTGTCACTCCACTGATAGGGATAGATTTATTATTCTTTCCCTGTGAAGCTGCTGAATATGTTATAATATTCTGACAGGCATCCAAAATATGAGCAGGGATTTGCTTCTGCTCTTTCAGCATTGTTAGAATGTCATTGGTGACTTCAGTTGCCGGAACAAGAATATACGTCCATTATGTGCTTGGAGTAGGTGTGTATTCCTGCTCCTGTCCTCCTTTTCCTATTAGTGAATTCTGACAGTACTCATGTATGGGGGCAGAGAGTTGAGTCTCCTCCAAATTGGTCATCGGAGCTTTCCGGATGACTTCTCCGAGTGCTACCAAACGAGACTGTTGGCAGGCTTGATGAACATTGGTAGGTGTATGTGCCTTCCATGTATTCTTAATCAAGTATGGTTGATGAATTTCCTTCAATACTGGCAGATGAGAATGCTGAAAAAAAATTTGAATGTAAACAAGTGTATGTCCCTACTTATCAGTTGTCACCATATCAGATTGGTGAGCTTCTTTGGTTGTAGTAAGACAAGCCTGCTGACTAGCTGATGAGTTATAAACATGTGTATATGCCTGCCTATAATACTCCACCATAATTGGATAGTGGGATTGGCGTGTTGCTGTTAGACGATTCTGCTAGGCAGTAACATCAGGACGGACGAGTGTATATGCCAGCTCATTGCTTGCCATCAAGTTGGCTTGATGGACTTCTCTGGAGGGGGCATAAGTAAGAAAATACTCCCTATTGACCATATTTCTCCTCTGGAGATTCTTCTTTCATGCTCAGGTCTGAGGGACCTAAGATGAGCCCTTAAAGGCGATACCTCATCATGTTGAGGGCGCACAGCCGCACGAGTTTGGCGGTGATTGTTGATTGAATCCCTCAGGAAGGACTCTTGTTTCCTTGAATTAATGCCTTGAGTGACCTTCTCATTAACCTCCCCATAATATGGGATGGACTGGTGATTGTGTTTTCGGGATAACGAACCAAAACAGTTGGATATGGTGGTTGGCACCACGTGCTTCTTGATCGTTGGTCGTCACTGTCTGGATAACCAGGGCGAATTATTGACTTGGAGGTCTTTTCAAGTGGCCTCCAGAGTTGGAATGGTACCATGTTGACGGTATTCCTTAATAATTTCATTTGATACCCAGCATTGAAGACGTTGAGTAGGTGATTTTGTCCTCAGAGCAAACGAGGATACAACAGGAGTAGCGGCAGAGGTATTCACAGGTGTGAACTTTAGAGAATCCATTTCTGTAACGCAGAAGATCTTGAAAAACGAGTGCCTGTTTTATATAATAGACATAATAAATATAAGTTTGGCCACTACATATTTTGGATGAGCACATCTTTTATTGATTGTTTTTTTGGCCCTCTTATTGAGTTTAAATAGGGGCCTAACAAATAAGTAAAACATCATTTTAACTTGGTTAAGGATTCACATCGGGTTCACCATTTTTTGTTTCCTCTAGAAATGGGTATGACCTTGTTTTTTTAAGGTTCAAACATTCCAATCGGTTTCTAGTGGGTTTATTCATAGAACCGGAAACATCTAATGATTCTATATCCATTTGGACCTACTTTCCAATGGTAGGTGCTCATTAGTTATAGCCTGATGAGGTTTAAGAATTTTCATTGGTGGAGAGGATGAGAGGTTGGAATCATCATACCATTTTGAGGGGAATTATTGTCTACTCCAGGACTCTCTTTATATATTTGAGTTATGTTCGTGAATCTTTATTAAATCACGAAGTATAAAAATGAGCTTTCTTTAAGATCTGACAATCAATGATTAATATGTATGTGATTTAGAGAATCTTTTATATGTGTTTGAGGTTCTTCATCGATAGAGAATCATCTGTATTTGTTAGATATTATTAGTCAATGGATTCCTTCAATACATTATATAGAAATCTCTTGGCCATTATGATAACCATACTGGTTTTAAAGCCACTCAGTAGGGCACTTGAAGTTTATTTTCGTTCAGAAGGACATGGATTATTTCAGATTTGGGATTGTACCCACATATGTGCTACCTACGTATCCTTGTTTAGAAAAGGAATCAAAACCCATGTAGTTTGAATTAAGAAGTATGGAGTTTATGCATGATTGATGACCCAAATAAAGATGTCAAAATTACTTTTACACTCTAATCTCACGTGAGTCATGCTCGGTGTGAGAAACAAGAGGTATTGGTAAAACCTGATGATTGTGCCATGAAAGATACAATCACAAGAAATAATGTGGGGCTTATGTATGTATGGCTACCCAGATAGATGAGGATTGGGATTTACTTTAGGGAAGAAACCCGGGAACAAGGTCCATAAAGGTATATGTGCTTTATGGAGATTTGGATACTTAATTTAGGACTTAATCTTGAGAAGGATGCCCAAATTAGAGGGGACTTATGATTGGGTTTTATTCCTGAGAAGGAAGCCCAGATCAAAAGAAAATAAGATTTGGGCTTATTCTGGAAAAGGAGGCCCAGGTTAAGTGAATTTAGAATTTGGGGCTTACTTTTAAGGAGGATGCCCATATTTGGGAACTTGGGGCTTACTCCTATGGAGGATTCCTAGATTAAAGATCTTGTGACTGGGGCTTACTCCTGAGGAGGATGCCCATATTAAAGGAACTTTATGACTGGGGATTACTTCTGAAAAGGAGGCCCAGGATAGGGAACTTGGACTAGGGATTACTCCTGAAAAGGAGGCCCAGGTTAAGAGAAATTATTATTGGGGATTACTCCTGAGGAGGATGCCCAGGTTAAAGATCTTCTAATCTTAAAGAATGAGGTTGAATGAATGAAATCTCTAACCTTAGTGACATAAAGATATGTAAATCACAAGGTTTTGAGAGATAGTCCACATAATTCTTTTCAAATAAGGAAGCTAACAAAGGAACCGTGCCATAAATGACTTTGAAGAGGGTTTTGAAGGCTAAATCGTGAAGAGGAGAGGTGTATTTGAAGAAAAGAGTTGAATAAGTAGGAGGGGCACCCAAAAAGTGGGAGGAGTGCAAGTCTTGGTTGGGCGTGCAATTCCTGTTCAAGCAAGTATGCTTTTGTGGCACATGAGTACTTGCGCTTTGGTTAACCAATAAGGTAATAATTGGGCGAGGCTTGGCTCAATCCCTTAGTATTATCCCTAAAGGCTTCCAAAAGAGTGGCGCGTAGGTTCTGTTTAAGGGATAAGGTGGTGCACAAGTGTGACCATTTCCCTTAAGTGTTATACACTTAGGTGAACAAGTGTTGATGAATTTCAACAATTAGGCCTTATTCCCCCTCTTTAGATCTTCTGTTCTAGGTAAGAAATTACCTTATAATTGTTCGGAAGACTTCAAGTAGAGACTAGGGCACCGAGAGCTTAAATTTGACTTTTGGATTATTCGTCTCTGAAATGAGGGGCCCACAAAGGGTATTTATATGCCATTTAATACCTTGGGTGAAAATAAAATAGGGCTCGCAATTCACCTACGTGACCATTATGTGGTGCACAAGTATACTTGCGCGACCAGCTTGGAACTTGCGCAACCCATGCTTACAGAAATCCATGTTCATGCCTTTGTCGATTTTTGATGTTTCTTCAAAGGATGAATCAATTTGTGCTTATGGTATTTATTTTTTCATTCTTTAGACTCTATGATGGAAATGAGCGTCAACACTCCACAACACAAAAACCAATGGAATGGTCCATTCACATAGAAACTTTTCCTGATGATCCTGGAACTCCACTGGCAGCTCCACAAACGTTGTGTCTTCCTCGATATTTAACTCTCCCTATTAAATGACATGGTATTCATCGTGAAGATACTGAAGAAGATGGGAGACATTAAAAAAGTTTTGGATCCTCTCCAACTGCTGTGGAAAGGCCAATTGGTATTCCTACTCTCTATCCCTTCCTCACACCTCAAATGATCTGATTAAACTATGATTAATATTTCTCCCTCAGCCAAACCTCCACTGCCCAGAGTGACAAGAAACCTTCTAGAACATGTGGTCTCTAACCTTGAACTTGAAGGGCCTACTCCTATGATCAACATAAGACTTATGCCAGTCTTGTTATGCCTTCAGTATCTCACAAACAAGTTGCACCTTCTCAATCACACTCTACAACACATATGGGCCAAGAAAAACTATCTCCCCAACTTCCATCTAGAACAAGGGTGAACTACATGGTCTTCCATACAAGGATTTGAACGGAGCCATACTAATAGAATAGTGATATCTATTATTGTAAGAAAACTCTTCCAAGGGAATGTGTCCCACCCAAAACCCACCAAAGTTCAAGACACATTCTCACAACACGTCCTCCAATGTCTGGATAGTCCTACCAATCTGCCCATCTCTGTGAGGGTGGATAACAGTGTTGAGGCGTAACTAAGTGCCAAAGTCATGCTAAAATCCCATCCAAACTCAAATGTTAAAATGTGCATCCCTATATAATAATATGGATATCAGAACCACATATAGCTACACCACCTAATCCATAAACCTTCCCTCAAAGGAATCCACTACACTTGACTATTTAATTAATAAGAAGTAAGCCGATTTAGTCAACCGATCCACTACTACCCAGATAGCATCACAACCTCCCTGATCCCTATTTAGTTATATGATTTAATCCATTGAGATTTCATCCCACTACCATTTTGGGACATCTAAGGGCTACAAAAAATCACCAAGAACATGGTTCTCAACCTTCACTTACTAGCACACCAATCTATTTTCCACAAATTCTGCTGCAACCTGCTTCATCTCGGGCCACCAAAACTACCCAATCAATCCGCGGTACATATTCAAACTCATGGGTGTACCACTAAGGGTGAACTGTGAAGCTCACAGAGAAATCCCTCATGCATCACCACCAGAACAAACATATTACCATTGAAAACGTCCAATTCTTACCATCCTCGAACCATCCCCTCGAACCATCACCCTAGTTAATGGGATCAAGCATCACCTCCACCTCCGAGTCTCGGTAATGAGACTCCTCCACCTGTTTCCTCAGAGATTACTACACCTTCTTCTGAAATAGATAGCATCTGCAGCCATCCATTCCTGTATCTAAGTGTAAGGAATCCAAATCCTCTATCGCCTTCCAAGCATCCACGGATTCCATAACAACCTCCCTCTGTGACTACCTACTCACAAAATTGGCCAAAAAATTCCCATTTCTGAAGGTCTAATAGAACTCGAAGTCATAATCATGGAGAAACTCCATCCACCTCTACTACCGCAAGTTCAAGTCTTGTTAGGATAAGATATACCTTTGGCTCTTATGATCCGTGAAGACCACAAAGCACTCTCCAATGAGTTAATGCCTCCACAACTTCAATGCAAACACAATTTACACTAGCTCTAGATCATGGGTGAAATTTTTACGTTCATGGGGATGAAACTACCCAGACCCATAAGAGATCACACCCCATTTCTCGATCATCACACACCCCAAGACTAACTAGGAAGCATTAAAAAACATCTTGAACATCACCAAATCCTCTACAAGCCTAAGCACTAGGGCACTGAACAAACTCTCCTTCAAATAGTTGAAAGTTTTCTGACACTACTCAGTCCACATAAAGGCTTGGTATTTTCTAGTCGAAGATATCTACGGATCTGATACATGATATAAATTGGGTATAAATCTCTGGTAATAGACTTCCAAACTGAGAGAACTGTGAAACTCTACAACATTCTAGGGTGACACCCAAGAAACAACTTCATTGACCTTTGATGGGTCTACTTATACACCCTACTAAGACACCACAAGTCCATGTAAGTGGATGTCCCATGTCTAAAACTTTCACTTGGACAAATTTATGTAGAGTTGCTGGATTCTAAGGATCTCCAGGATAGTCTTTAGCTTCTCAGTATGATCCAACTTTTACTTCGATTAGATCAGAATATCATTAACGAATATGAATATGATCCCATCTAGGAACTCAAGAAAGATGGAGGCCATAAGTCCAATGAATACGACTTGTGCATTTGTAACACTGAACAACATAACCACAAACTCGAAGTGCCCATTACTTTATCTGAAAGTAGTATTTGGTATTTCACCCTCCTTCACCCTCAACATGTTAATCCCAAACTGAAAATCGATCTTAGAAAACAACATTATCCCCTTATCTTGTCAAAAAGACCCTCTATCCTTGGGAGAGAGTAACGGTTCTAGAAAGTTACCTGATTCGACCTCCAATAGTCTATACATAGACTCAAACCACTATCTTACTTTCTCAAAAATAAGACCAGAGTGCCCCATGGTCACACACTAGGTCATATAAAACCCTTCTTTATCAGATCATCAATTTTATTTCTTAGCTCCCACAACTTAGAAGGTTCCATCCGATAAAGATCCATCGAAATGAGAGAAGCACTAGGATACAAGTCTTTCCTGAACTCAACATCACATCAAGGGGGTAGAGTCAAAAACACCTTGGAAAAAACATCCAAGAACTTCCATAAAACTCTAAGAACCCCCACCATCTCCGCATCAACCAATTCCACCACCAACTTGTCCAATAAGGAAAGAAGAGGCTCCACATACTAACTACCCATTAAATAACTCTGCTTTCCAATGGAATCCACATGTCCATCCACATATGAGAACTTGAATCTTCCCCAAAGGCATTCAATGATATCATGCATGGATAAATACTAGTTGATACCAAGGACGACATCTTATGGATTCATATTTATCATTAAGGGATCCACACTGGGCTGATGTGGCCCCAACATTAGTCTATATCCCTAGTAAACATAAAACAAGCTGGTATGACCTACGACTGGTGTAATCAACCCCGTGGGCATGGAAAGTCTCTCTATTTCTAGTCCTAGAGAATGGAAAAGACCATGTAAAACAAAGGAGTGTGAAGTCCCAAAATCAAACAAGGTTAAAACAAGGGTACTAAACAAGCTGATTGTACCTCGAACGATATCTGGCCCTGCTGGAAATTCTTCCTCTACAGTGTGTAGCTGACCATGCCCAGCTCTTATGCCCCTATGCTATAGACTACCTCCTCAACCATGTATGGGTTAATGTACCTAAGGATCACCTTGTGGTTATCCTCCACCTAATCTTACTCCTCTTGGTTGAGTGAGATCCTATTGTCTCTACTACTGAAATGGTCTGGCCGACAACTGCTGCTGGTATGGGCACTAAAACTACCCACCTCCACCATACTGAGCTAGAACTGGGAAATGAATCTGAATTTTCCTATGGAAAACACAAGTGAAAAACCTTGGTTTCAAGACTATGATAAAATAAGGAGGACTAGAAGTTCAAATCTGAAACTCCTGTGGTTGACTTCCCACTGGAAAAAACCTTAAAGTCCCTAGCACCTCAGACCTACTGCCAGAATTTTTTCCCTTATATGAACCATGGTGTCTCCCCTCTCTCAATAGACCCCCTCAAGAGTAAATCCTTTAAACCACTTCCTCGTTATTTTTGACCTCTAAGTAAGTCAACAATGTGAAGGGAGTAACTTCACACTAGAGAGAAGGATGAAGTGCCTCCTCTAAGTGTCTCTCCCAAGACTCCACATTCGGCAAGAGATCTGGAGAAAAATGAAGGAGATACTTGAACATGATCCCTATTTACCATACTGATATACTTCCATACTGGAGGGAGTGTATATCCTATCACTTATCAACCTTCATGGTTGATGAAAGGAATTACTCTCAGAACTCCTTCTCAAAATCGATCCACAGAACATCAGTCTTCTTCCTCTCACCCAAGTAGAGCATCCACCACTAATTCACAACACCCCACATATTTATCACATACAGTGAACCTAGTACTCTATCAGATCCCATATAAAGCTAATAGTGATAACCAACTCCTCAATCCAACTCTCCATCTCTATATCTGAAATGCTACCTTTGTACTTTCCCAGATTCTATCGATATCAGGCACAAATAATATTCTACCACTAGTCATCCTCCCCCACTGGGTCAACCCTCCATCAGTCATCCAGATCGACCTGCTAATCCTCTACTGCATGATCCACTCGTGGAAAAAGATAGGGTTCCATAGCTAAAAGGTAAACACAGAATTCCTAAGCCTGATTAGTATTGAATTTTATTTAAGTTTAATTTTAACTTTTTATTTTTTAATTTACCAAAATGACCTAGTCAAACAAGAAAACATGTTATAATGATGCATGTACCTTTCCTAGGTTCTCTACCCCACAATGGTGTATCATCACTTGGTCATTTAGTAAGTTCAGAGTCCTTGCATAAAATCATGGGGGGCCCTAAAATTCCATATCCTAGACGGTCTTCCCTGGCCTATGTCATGCACCATGATCACCTAACACTGCTGCCCTACCATCCCATGCAGTCCTCACCACGACTTACTCCAAACTCCATCTTATATCTCAACCATCACCTTTGATACCATTCTACCATGACCCTCCTTTTTCAAGATGAGGAAATGAATGAAAAAGTGTCATGACCTTCCTTCTTATTGATGAAATAGATATATTGACCCCCAAATTCCAACCTCTAGTAGGCCCTGAGGTGGCAACAAACACCAAGGGTATAAAAATATCATAAAATGGGAGGCATTACCATTTTTTATAATAACCAATATTGGGAGATAAGATGTGTCAACCTCAAAAAATCCAAGAAAAATATCTATATAAAAGAATCCAAAATTCTCCCACATGCATGTTTAAAGTAAAATTACTAGAAATACGATGAAGAACACTAATGTAAATACCAAAAGAACAAATCTAAGTAGAGGCACATCAACTATCCCAATGCCCAAGCTAGTAAGGTCCATTACGGTACACATAATCTCTTTGGAAACCTAAATATAGTTTTATATATGTAGGGAGAGCATATAAGTACACTCAGTAGGAAAATCCAAAGTCTCACATGAACAAGTGGGGGAAAAATACTAATGCCCCTATGAGAAAACAATAGAACTCAAAATCACTTAACAAGGTATACTATCCACCCCAACCTCACCATGTAACACTCACTAAATAATGTAAGTCAAGTAAAGTAATATAATAATAACATCAATGATAGGGTACCCCATACCACTTTACACAGGATTACTACCCATCCCTAATAGCAAATGTGAGGATGCTACCATGAAATTCCATAGGCCCCACTATAAAAATATACCCACACACACTCAGGCCACATACCACATCCCACCCGCAAAAACCTGGGATGCAACCACATCACATCCTCCCTATGGACACCAGGGCCATAAAACCACAACTGTATCATTATAAAAAATGGGAATGTACAACATATCTCATCTCAAAGACACATGGGAAAGCATACCTTTCCCGCAGACACCTGGGCCTCACAAAATTGCACCACAACCTACTCGAAGAGTCTTGGGCTACAAATTCCTAGAATAGGGAACATAGAAGATCCAATAATTATCCATCCATCCTCCCACCAAGATGTTGGGAATGGAATCCCTCCCCCATAAAAATGGGGGTGTTCGGCATGTAGTGCTCAACACGGGTGGGGTCCATATGGAAAACCCAAGGAACTATACGTATATATATAGGCAGAAGACACTCATCCCAACATATGGGTTTTCAAGACAAACAAACAAAAAACAAAAAACGTCTCTTGCTTCCACCTCTAATGCATAACCACATAGCCAACCAAAAACTTAATTCATAACCCCATCCAATTCATTTAACCAATTATCACTTTGTATTAGTAAATTCATTCATTTATTTATTCCATATCTACCTGAAAAAATACCCAAAAAACACACCACTAGTAACATCATAAACCACACACACTTCCCAAAAGTCTCTGGAAAATCTAAGTGAAATCCCCTCACATGGTAACAATATCCTTATTCAAAATTATCCCTCCTAAACCATCCTCAATATCCCTGATAAACAAAAATCACCATATCTAGCAAACAACAAAACTCATCCACATTGCAGTCCTACTGCACAAAAAAACCATGCCAAACAACTATAAGACATCCCAGATGCAAGCAAATATTCAATAATTTCATCCATTCCCCAATAAAACAATATCTTAACCTGATATTCCATGATACATCCTCTACCACTCCATACAAATATCCACACTACCTACTATAGAACCACATGACCAGCACAAAGCACAAGGTCGAACAGAACCATATAGAGCACACAACCCAACAAATCATAAAGGTGTATTTAGATTTAGAAAACCTCATTATTTAATTATACTTTGATTTTATCAGGTATTATCACAGTTCAAGTTTCATCATGGGGAATCCAATTAGTTAAACAGATATACATGATTAATCAAGTTTTTCATTTTCACAACCGTTCAACCAAAGGTTAACAACATGTATTGATGAGCCGGGTGTGTAAATAGAGACAACAAATGACCATTATTTTTAGAAGGAATACAACCAATAGAATTAAAACCATGGATCAAAGATAAGAGATAAAATAAAAAAAGTATTATCATCATCTTCCCCACCCCTCATTTATTAATCCGGTAAAAAACCCATTATCATAAAAAGTCTAATTATCTTCCTAACAATCATAATTAAAATGTAGGATTTGAAATTAATAACAAAGAGAAATGAGTTTAACCACCCAACATGATTCACAATTAAAAGAGAAATGAAGGAATTCCTACCTAAAAAAATAGATGATCACCAACTCCTCCTTGTACCAAAAACAGGGGGGTCACGCAAGAAGCTGGAATAATGCGAATGAAATTTTGATCTGAAGGCCATATCCCAACACACGAATCCATGGGGAAGGAAGGTTTTGGGTGCAAAAAGAGAAAATGGAAATGCATTGGGAAGAGAATATCTCATCTTAGAAGGGCCAAATCCTATATCATCAAAAGGAAATGGTTTTGATATCCATTAAAGTCAGATCACAATCCTGATTATGTGGTTTGATTATTTCAAAGTCTTAGGTTCATTAGGATATTAATGATATAAATAAAATCCTTCTAAAATATTTTAGAAATGATAAAACATATACATAAAATTAGTTTACATAAAATTAAACTTAAGAGGGGAAAAACTGGAAAATTTGGAAATAGTTATAATTGATTCACCGACGGTGACTCGCTGATGTGAGTCACCGATAGCGAGTCATTGATGTGACCCACCGATGTCTGAATCATTGACGCAAGTCACCGATGTGAGTCACCAACACCTGACCTATTGATGTTAGACCAATTGATGCCTGACCCCCCGATGCCTAACCTACTGATGATCAACGTACCGATGCCTGACCAACCAATGCCCGAACTACTATTTCCCAACCTACTGACGCCCTAACTACCGACGCCTGAGCTTCTAATTCCCGACTCACTGATGACTGACCTAACAATGACCGATCTACTCATGCCCAACCTATAGACACTGAGACATTAACGCTGATCCACTGATGTGAACTACCAACGTGAGATACAGAATATACCTATTGATGTGAGATAATGACACTGAGTAATTAACAAGACCTACTAATGGAAAAACTAGAATTTTGGTGAACTATTGAAATGATCTAATATTGCCTCCCAAAACACTCTAGACACTAGATTTTGAAAAATTAATGGACCAAGGAGGTTAGGGACATTACAATATTTCTTTTAAAGTATCATAAATATACATTTGTTTATAATAAATAAATTAATGGTATTGATTTCAAAAAAACATCTTTTTTCTAAACATAACATTTGTACTGGAAATTAAACTTTTTATAGATTTTTTGTGTGCATCACATGGTAAAATGATAAAATTAATTTTTGGTAACAGTATAAATTTTATTTGTCCGAATTATTTCCTATTTGGATCCAAAATTTAGAAATTATGAAATAAGGGCCGTTTTATTTTTATCCATCAGTAGTAAATTTCTTTGGTAATAATTTATTAGCATGGTAAAAACCCAAAATGTTTAAAGAGTAAAATCTAATATTAAAAGAGGTAAATATTTTTAAAACATATGTTAATAGTAATGGATGATTTACGATCTGGAATACCTCATAAACCACTCAATTATGATTCAGATTAGGTCTACATTCCATGTGAAACATGTTCTCTCATTATATTAAAAATTTATATTAAAAAACAATAAATTTGTATCATTTAAAAAAATAGATAAAATATGACCCATTTTTCTACACCTTATAAACACGTAGATGAAAAAACTATTCCCTAGACACTCATAAAATAAATCCCCATGTCTTATAATACTTGGTTATCTAGAGGGGCCATCGAATGAGGATTAAGGAGTTATATAATGGATAATAACCAGAGTGATATGTAATAATATCAACCCATATCTCCTTATTATATTCTTATTTTACACAATGAAATATCACGTATCATTTAAATTTTGATAATTTCAGAATTATTAACATGTTTAAATAATATTAAACTAATGTAATTTCTATTTTATACCCTTGGGTAAAACTATTCAATGAATGAATGCGCCATCATAGTATGTGTAGACTATCACCTTTATGAATTTTTTGTTATATTATTCATGACCAAAGTTCTTTGAAGGTTTGAAAGAGTAATTTAATGTAAAATATAATATTTATAAAATAATTAATTTTTAATGGTAATTTTCATTTTTCTCTACCTCCCTCCAATTTTATGAAAATTGAGAGCATTGTTTATGTGTACATTTAGATTACCCTCTCCACGGAATGACGTATATAACTTTCAATTACCACCATACATTGAAAATTTAAAAATGAATCTAATGTATAAAAATTATATTTATGAAACTATTACTATTATGTAATTAAAATATTGGACATTATATTAGTCATATTAACAATAAATAATCATAGTAAATTTAATGACCTGAAATTGTCATATTTAATACCTATAATTATTTTTCATAAAGTTTCATAAATCCTATGTAACTATATTAATTTTTTTATGTTGGAGTAATAAAATAAATTTATATCTATAATTATATATAATATTAGCATATTTTTTAAAAAAATTGGTCATTTTTCAATATACCAATAATGTTTCGAGAAATTGATTGAACTACCTCCAAAAACCATCATAAAATAAAACTATTTAATAAATTAATAACATATGTAAATAAATACACTGCTTAAAATTAAATATGGAAGAAAATGGTTTATGTGGATATTTTTAACAAACATAATTTCTATGTTCAGGAAGCTAAGAACATATTTTGAGTGAATTTGGACTCTTAGTAAGGGTTTCTATATCTCATTTTCATCTTTTAGATATGATTTTTATTCACCATGTGTTCCCTTTATGTGAGGTAAAAGTTTCAACTAGATGCATTATTACCATACATTTCATTAATTCCGTGGATTTAAATATTCATATAGGGATCTGAGTACTTTTTTATTCAAGTTATTTTAAATTTTTATGAGATTATGTTAACTCAATCATACATTCGTTAAATTACAATGTTATTTTTTGAACATCTTAATAATATGATTTGGTTTTTCCACCATAATAATTTATATAAATCATTCTATTTATCACTAGGGAAATCACAATTTTGATTAAAATTTTCCCCATTGATGAATTTTCCCTCTAAAGTTATGAAATTATAATGAATAATTCTCATCATTTTCAAGTATACTGCTTATCTTCTATATCAATATTTTATATTCCAATAAATTCTCACCAATATATTTTAGATCCTAGTCTTTTTATATCATGTGTTCTTCACATTTATCATTTCCAATTTTAACATGGATTTTTTATTTTCTCATTTTTAATGTGTATTTTAGTAAATGTATTTTTTTTAAAAAAATTAAATGATTTTAAATTTTTGTATCATATTGTTTATATTAAGAACCACCCTAATTAAATTGGGATTATAAATTCTCTTCATTTATTTTCAATTTTTTTAATCACATTTCCATAATATTCATTAATTTTTTTGTACATATTTTTTCTTAATATAAACCTAAGTTGGTGTTCATCACCTTTTTGTAGTTATACATGTTTTAAGATCACTGAAAAATTCCATATCCAATACAACTATGATTTTATTATACATCCCTATATCCAATTTCTTGTGAAGTTCCACCTCCATATAATGTTTTTAAAAATAAATATATTCTAAAAAATCTAATTATTTTATAGGAAACTATCCTAATTAAGTACTTTTTTAATATACTATTATAATATCATTCCTTCTTAAAGTGACCCTTTACTCATTCCTTAAAGCATCACATAAGATATACATTCTTAATCTTATTTAACTAACATTTAATATGAATTTAGCCACATTAGAACTCAATTTTCAAGACCTATGTTTCTTATTCAAATATAAACCTGAAAAATTATTTAATTCCCCCTTATATTTGTAATCATAGAGATATTTCTATCATTTATGCCTTGAGGGAAGATTATGAACCCCACTTACCTCTCATTGATTTTATCATAATTATGATTTTTGTATGGTTTCATTTTCTCACATGGAACTCATATGCACATTCCTATTATGAATATGATGGTTGAGACTAAGTACCACTCTAATGTGTTTCATAATGTTTTCATTGCCTGATATTCCATGTATAGTGAAATGACAGTGAGCCTTAGTGCACTATGTTATACTACCTTGGTGGTGTTCTTTGACAAATCCCTATGATATAATTTTTTATGTTTTATCTACATTTTTATGATTCCATGAATGTATGATATCATTTACATATGAAATATTTAAATTTATATCTTACTCTCATATTCGATGTTATATGTTTTTAAATATGGGATTAAATGTTTCATTATCATGCATTATGTAAAACTCTATTGTTCCATGTTATTTTTAATAAGATATTTCTCCCCTACACAAATCCTGTCTAGTTATTATGATCAAATCCTTGCTAAAATTATTTACCTTAATGACCATTTGATCTCAAAAAATTGATATGATTTCATTCCCCTAATCATGAAAATAATTATAACATAGGAGAAGTCTATAAGGGAGTCTAGTGTGGCTCAGATGATGGAGCTGTTCCCAAATTTCATAATCATATTTCCTATATGTCTATTCATCAAAGAAACTAAAAATTATATTCTTATTATTGTGGGATTATCCTGATATTTAATTTTTATTTAATAATAATTATATGATATATATATATATAAATATATATATATTTCTAAAACTTTATCATATAAAGTGATTAAATAATGAATTATTAGCAGATGACCCATTAATACAGATTTGGGGCACCATATATAACAATAAAAAAATAGTATTTAGATTTTTTTTGATTCATTAATTTTCTCTTGGAGTGAATGAAGTCCATAAATATTAATTGATAGAGGATAAAACCAATTCAATTATGAATAAATCTATTAAAAGTATGGTTCTCAAAACATGATATCATAAAGTTGTTCACAGAAAATAATTTCAAATATGAATTATTTGAGTGACTTATATTTATGTATTATATAATTTAAATTGTTTCCCTTTAGTTTTATTGACAAAGGGTAGATCTAATCAGTGTCATTTTAAATGGAAATTTTAAATGGGATGATTGATAAAATTATTCCTCAAAATGAGATTTGTTTTATCTATTACGATGATTCATAGGGGAAATGTCACAACCCGTCCCCCAGGGCCCGTGCCATGACTACTCGAAGCCCACCTTCCATAGGTCAGGGGCTGGAGACTAGAACTAAATGGAATATTCCCTAAAATAGAAAGGCAGTGTCTTTAAACCTGTACAAACACAAGGTACGAGAACACAAAAAGAAGAAAATGTGAAGTAAACTGCTATAGTAAAAGAGTGTTGAAAGTTAATGGGGTTGGAATACATGCCCAACTGTAAAAGTAAAATTATGACTGGATGTAAATTACAACTAAAAGGTAAAGGAAAATAGCTACTCGGTCATCCTTTTAGGTTCCTACTTGAAGTGTAGGTACATATTTCCTCCACTGCACCCCACATCTGCTCGTCTCCTCTAAATCTCATCATGCCGAACGGTCCACCTCTGAGCACTATCCAGTCTTGGATCCCTCATCCTCGGTCGATGTTTTATGTCATCTACACAAGACATAACAAGGTGTAGGCGAAGCCAGTGTAGGGATGAGTATAATGATACTCATTAGGGACCTCGAGTCCCCAAAGGTCTCCTAGAGTTCCCTAAAGAAAAACCATAGGGTAACACCATGAAGTTAGATGACCACAAAGTTAAAGTACCACATAACAGATCCTCAATCACAAGAACAAGGTAACTATAGCTTACACTATGATTTATTCTAGGGGTAGTAACAAGTAATATACCCAATTACAACGTCGAATGACTCAGTATCTGGAGAAATTATCCTCTATCGAGTACAGTGGGCTAACGGGTCACTCTGAGCCACTTCTCACTAACCTTTAACTGCTGAGGTACTCCTTCCCATCGCGTATGTTGGGTCTTCTGGGTTACAAATAGCCACCCACCCCCCATAATGGTCTGCTAAGGTACTTCTCCTCATCGCGTACCGTGGACACTCCCCACCGTGGCCTGCTAGGTCACACATAACCACCCACCCCCATAATAGTCTACGAAGGTACTCATCCCATTCACATACCATGACCGTCGAGTCTCTCCGAGTCAAAAATTATCAATTTTCAGGTCTCATCAAGTCACAGGGTTCCGTACGTAGTGTGTTTGGGGGAACTGGTCCCCAAGCCATCAGTCATATCTCAATCCACACAAAGTCTCACAAAGAAGTAACCTAATGATCCTCTATGTCAAAAGGGTTCCAAATCAACATATGGTGCGTCAGTTAGACTCCCGATAGGTGCGTTATTGGCATTTCAGTGTCGAGGGCCCATTTGGGTTCAAGTGTGATCCAACCCGGTTGTATCTAATTTTCTCCAAAACTCTCATAGAGTAAGTCAAAAGGGCCGTCTCGCTCCAAATATTCTAATGCCTCAGATGGTTTATCAAACAAGCATCTAATTCTCATGATAAGGTCCTTTGAGTGTTTCTGGGCCCGAGTCTGGTCCGACCCGGTCACACTGACCCGACCCGACCTAGTTTGGGCTGGGCCGAGGTGGACTCAGCCTGCTGGGCCAATGTCTGGTCCATCCCAGCAGAAGGGCGGCTCGACCCGAATAGGGAGGACTGCCAAGGGGAGGCCCGACCCGTGTGGGGTGGCAGCCCAGTCAGGGGTGGAAACCCTATTAAGTGGCGGTAGCCCCCTATGGCGGCGACCCTCTAGGGCGGTGTCCTGGTCCAAGGGTGGCAACCTGGTCTGAAGG
Source organism: Viscum album (assembly GCA_963277665.1). Taxonomy (NCBI): domain Eukaryota; kingdom Viridiplantae; phylum Streptophyta; class Magnoliopsida; order Santalales; family Viscaceae; genus Viscum; species Viscum album. The sequence continues at coordinate 184,352,779 of OY728143.1, forward strand.
CAGCGACCCACTCTGAGGGTAGTGTCCCGGCTCTGAGAGTGGTGGCCCGGCTTGAGGGGGGCAGCCCAACTTGAGGGCAGCGGCCCAGTCCATGTGTGGCAGCCCGCTCCGAGGGTGGCGACCAAGCTCTGAGGGTGGCAACCCAGTGTGAGGGCGACGACATGCTCCCAGGGCAGCATCCTGGTGCGAGGGTGGGAGCCCGCTCCGAGGGAGATGGCCCACTACGATGGTGGTGGCCCACTTTGAGGGTGGCGACCTGGAACGAGGGCAGAAACCCGGATCAATGGCAGTGACCCGGTTTTCTCTGACCCAGGGGGGTGTAACCCCTCGGTTTCCTGGATTCCCAAACGACATGAGGGTCGTTCGATTGGTGAGGGGGAGATGCAGCGTGGGCACCACTCGGTCACCGCAGAACCTTCTTGAGTCCGGTTCAGCCTCCACCATGGATTCTTCCATGTATTCTGTTTGTCGGCGGTATGGCGGTCACGCCGCCTTCCTTCCTGCGGCCGACTGTCATGCCGATCACCTCATCCATTCGTCGTGACTGACGAGCTGCGACCTTCCTCTTAGGGAGTGCGTCAACTTTCTTGTTGTCTTCAAAGGTGGAACAAGGATATAATGATAGTAGAGGGTTTGTGATGGGTTCGTTAGGCTTGATCCCTCCACTTTAGATCATAAAATTGATGGGGTGAAGGGTTTAATAATAATTGAACTAAAAAACAAGAATAGCCTCACAAGATTCCCCGCAATAACCTCCCGCAAAGACGAATGAATCGTGGGTCAACCCACTAGTCGGTTGACCCACGTTCTTCATATAATTTCATGAACGGGGAAGAGGGGAACAAAAATGAACAAATGAAAATAACCCCTACCTTGAAACATTGGATAGTGCTCACAGTTAAGGGAGTCTCATTGTTCGCCGTCCCCACAACAAGTTGTCCTCGCTGCCGGTCGAACATCAAACTCTAGTTCAGGGTTTCGGTGTAGCACATCAACTCCTACTGGGGTCATCTCCATCCACTAAGGTCTTGAAATTATGGCACTCGAACAGAAATTCTTTTCATGGAAAATCTTGTCTGATACCCCTCCCCCAAGCTCTATGTTTATTGGAGAGTGGGAGAGTAAGTAACGACGCAGAGAGTTAATGGGGCTCATAAATTTGGAAGCATCCTAATTTCCCCAATGTCTTCATTACTTAATGTTGGAAGGTTAGGTCATTTAATGGCTTAACACACCACCAAACCCACCCTTTAATTGGTCCATTAGAGGTTTATTAAATAAAATAAGAAAAAATTATTTTATTTCATTGCATTAAAAAACTAGAAAAATGTAAAATTTTCTCTAGAACTACAGTGGTAAAAGTAAAGCCTTCCTTAATTGAATCCCTGTTCTATGGATTCGACGGTGACCTCATATTTTTATTTCGAGAAATGGTTCAAAATTTAGAAAATAACACATATGTGTTTACTTAATGTACCTCAAAAAAAAAGTTCAGAAATTCATTCTGGGCACACCGGGCCTCGGAATTACATGCCGTCAATTTTCACAGACTTGTAATAATTCTATATAATGAAAAAAATAAATGGAAAATCCAAAATTTAAAATTATCCCCACCTTAGGGATTTACATCCCTGTAAGACACAATTTAGACTAAGGAAAAAATGGGGGTACTGAGCAAGAATCTGAGCCTCCCGCTCCCATTTTCTCTCCTGGAGGTTCTCGTGCTTCCAGAGAATGCGCACCAGAGGTATAGAACACCCATGAGGTACCTGCTCCTATAAATCCTCAATCTCTACTGTAACCTACGTAAACATCACCCCATCATCTAATTCCAGTTCATTGTGGTTGATGATGTGATCTGGGTCGTGCACGTATCTCCTCAGTTGAGATATGTGGAAGACGTCGTGCACCTTCTCCAACTATGGTGTAAGTTCCAAGCGGTATGAAACCTCACCTATTTAAAAAGTATCAGAAATGACCTGAAACCCCTTAGTGATAACTTGCCACCTCGACCAAATCTCCATAGTCCCCATCGAGGTGGGATACACAATAAAACATTGTCTCCCTCATGGAACTCTAGGGGTCTCTGTCTTCTGTCAACATATGACTTCTGTCAGATCTGTGTAGTCTTTATTCACTCTTGGATGATTTTTACCTTCTCAGTGGTAGCCCGTACCTACTATGGAACCATATGTGCTGACTCCCCTGGGTCTGTCTAGCATAGAGGTGATTGGCAGGGTCGGTTGTATAGGGCCTTGAATGGTTCCATACTGATGGTGGAGTGATAACTATTGTTGTATGCTAACTCAACCATGGGAAAGTGATCCTCCCAGCAGTGGCCAAAATCTAGGATGCATGCACGAAGCATGTCCTCAAGAATCTGAATGGTCCACTCTATCTGACCATCCGTCTGAGGATGAAAGGTGGTGCTCAAATGCAGCTAAGTTCTGAATGCCTCCTAAAATCCCTTCCACAACCAGGATATAAAACGTGTGTCACAGTGAAAGATGATAGTAAATGGCAGCCCATGAAGTCTCATGATCTCCTATACATAGAGGGATCCTATGCCCTCTACTATTCCTTGCTTTTGGATAGGTAGGAAGTGGGCCGACTTGGTGAGTCAGTCAACGATCACCCATATGGAATCATGTCCATTGGACGTACATGGAAGCCCTGTCACAATGTCCATTGAGATCCCATACCACTTCCACTCCAGCACCTCTAGTGGCTGAGCTAAGCTTGCTGGAACCTAATTGTAACGCCCCAACCCCAGTTACCTACAGTCAGTGCATTATTACATATCATTGGCATGATCACAAGAAATATCAAGTCTCGAAAGACCGATTAGTTTAGTAGCCTTGAAATAACTAGATACATTCATAAAGTTTACATTACATCATAAAATGAAAAGTAAAATAATATAGTCTCCATATTCCACTATCTTATCCACTCATACTATCCCTATAGGTAATTCATAAAATACTTCTTCAAATCCTGGGAAAAATAAAACATAGAGAGGGGTGAGCTCAAATTCCCAGTAAGGATAATAATATAGCAGAAACCTTCATAAATAAGCATAAACATTTAAGGAAATGTATAAATAAAACAAAAGCCTTTTAAAACTTGAACTTTAGCATAATATGGGAGAAATAAAATGAAATAATTCCATATACTTATTCACATGGATATCCTACTAGTAGAATAATCACATGCAATATCAATAACCACTTTCATAATGATGGAATACATAATGCCAGACTATCATAACCACAAAGGCAAGACCTCGTTCCAAGACTACAAATAAGATTTTGTCAAGGCCTTGTGCTAAGACACTAGTTTTTCTCATGAGACATACCAATGCATTGAGTAGCTATAATGACCTCCACCCGTCACTTATTAAGTCCAATGCATTCCTCATATGAACAGGTTTAAACATAACATACACATTCGTATTAAAACTAGCATAAGAAATGTCAATACTTTCACCATAAACCATGAATGGTATAAAAATAACACATCCACAGTCAAACATATCAAAAAACCTTCAATACAATATAGAAGTTTTGTATCATAATAAATCAACTTCAAATAATCTTAAAATTCATCGAAGGATGTTGACAGAGATGAAATCAAAAATATTTGAGAGAAATATCTCCTTTTTCAAGTCATTTAAAAGTCACATAATTATAAAATAAATCATTTACTTTGAAAATATTCTTATAATCTTGTAAGGGAAGCTTCGACGATTTTATAACGGCGGAAAATAGCCGCACCCTCCGTATAAGTTAAAAAAACATTCTTACCTTAATTCTGTCGAAAAGGTTAAAAAGGACTTTGTTTAGAAAACGACGGAAAGATTCCTTTATAAACCTCTTATAAAAAAGTCAAAAATGGGTACAAATGACTTTAACCCATATTCTAGTAAATATTAAAAAAAATTGAAATACATTTATATGAAACATGGATGTGGATGATAAAGAAGTCCCAATAGATTATTACGTATAAACAACCTCGGATAATGAAGAGATTGTGAAATAAACCCTTACCTTGTACTCTTCCTTGGTTGGCGGTAGGTTAACCTCCTATATAATGGTGAAATAATTGTTATTAAATTATACAATAATCATATACATTAATATGATATCATATATGATCTCTTAATATTTATTTGTTAACAATATCTTAGTATTATCGTTGTTTCTGGTGTTAACTTACTAATTTTCATTTATATGTTTTGTTATGTAAGACATGTTTGTTATGGATAGGTTGTATCTTATTCATATCCAGAATGATATCAAGTACTTAAACATTATTTTTAATCATTAAATGAGAATTAGTCTTGAATGGATACGATGGGGAATGAATCTCATCGTGATCGTGGAGACGGTAGTCCGTACGTACGCATGAGCGACAATATCATCCTTTTGATATTAAAATTAAATATAATTGGATGTTATATAATATATACAGAATCATTATCATGTTATATTTATTATTTACATGAATTACACATCATTATTATACCCATCCAAATAATAATTTATTGAATAAAAATTACACCACGACGTAGAGACGGTAAGCCGTACGTACACACGTATGGTGACATGTCATTAAAAGGATGGATATAATACTGAATATGGTTGTACCATATTTATAATAAATTCAAATTATATATAAAGTACTGGAGTTATTATTTTAGAATGGGAATAACAAAGAAAGAAGAAGTTGAAGAAGAAATGAACTTGAAAAAGAGTGGTGAAAACATTACCTCTTCTTCGGGTTCTTCATTTTTATTTGATAAAAAGGGCTCCTTAGGTTGGCTTTATGATCAAAATAAGGCCTCTAGGTTGTAGTTAGGTAAGTTGAGAGAGTATTTTGGCAGGGGTTGGCTGATCCAAGAGGCTTTGAATGTGTGAATTAGTGAGAAGGGGGAGTGCCATTTTATAAGAGGGGTGAGGGGCACCTTTGGAAAAGCTAGAAATATTATTTTATAATAAATTCATATTCAGTTTCTAATGGCTCAAAAGTGGATTATTTAAAAGTTAAGGTATGGATGGGTCTAAAACCACTCAACCAATAGAATTTAGACAGGTTTGGGTCACTATATTAACTTTATCTTTTAGTTTTAACCCTTAGTTAATTAGTTTGACATTTACCATGTCACTTTGTATTTTTATATTATATAGTTAATACTTTTACTATATACATCCAAGAGACCCCCAAGTTGTCGATAAATGATACACCTATCATGATAAAAGTCCTTTGTCCGATCCTTAGATTTTTAGGAATATAATATAAATTAATAATATAATATTTGTTTTAAAAACTCTTTTATATCAATTTTGACACTATTGGGTATTTTGTTTTTGATAATTTTATCACAACATTATTACATCAAAAAAAAATTATATAACCAATAATAATATGTCATATTAACCTATAAAATTAGTGGAATTCATAAAAAGTCTCAAATTACATTTATTTTGATATTTATAATATCGATTATTTTAATATTTCATTAATTAGGTAATTACTGCATCATTATTGTTTCATAAATAAATTAAATTATTTAATGTCAGAAAATTATAAATAAAATACCATTAGGTATTAAATCTTCTTAAATTTCTAATGAATATTTACAATCGAATTTATCTTATGTATAACCATATATTAAAAATGTTTTAGTAAATAAACTTTGATTTTAACTCTTTTAACTCTTCTTTGAATTAAATAATAATAAATGTCCTAATCTAATCCAAGTGGACCTAAATGATAATATTTTATTCCTAAGGTTGTTTTCGGTCGAGATACACTTTTCCAATAGAATTAGGACATGTGTTAGGGTAATATTAATATCATTTTTACCCTTAATTACTTTGTTTACTTTTAACTGTGGTAAATAAAAGTAAAAAGTTACTATTCACCATAAATTATTTTCATCTCATTGAACCTCATTTTAATCGTTTATATTAACCGTGTCTCTCGCATTTTCGAAATTCCACTCACAGAAGTGGTAAAATTATGTTTTATGTGAATTTGTAAATTCTCCTAGGAGGTGGGTAAAAGACGGTGAAAAGTTCAATAAAATTTTTATATATCTAAAATTATTCTAAACTAACTCCAATGAATTACATTGAACTTATATAAGTATATTGTATCTATTTTTACATTAATTAAATTTAAATAAAATAAATAATTATTTAAAAAAAAAGTCAGTTTTAACCAATAATTCACTATTTTTCACTATTCATCAAAAATTGAATGTTTTCAGAAAAAATACCAAAAAATCACCCTAGGCTAATTTTGATATTCCAAATCCAAAAATTAAGTCAATTTTGAAAGATAAAATTTATAATATTTCAAAAAGTGGGTATTAATATTCATAACGGCTAGTTTGATTGGTTGTGGTGTGTGTTAGAACTCGAGGTTGCGTACAACACACGCTACTATATAATTCAAAGAGAAGCGTACCGTGGAAGATTGGGGTGTTACATTCTCCCCTCCTTCATATAATTTTGTCCTTGAAATTTCTAGAAAATTACTATATAAAAAGACTTGGGTGATTCCTCATCATAAGTTCCTCGGGTTCCCACATTGCCTCTTCCATCTTATGGTTTCTCCATAGAAATTTTACCAGGCGATTCGTTCAGTTTCTCAGCACTGGTTCTCTAGTATCAAGAATCCTGATGGGGTCTTCGCAATAAGACAAATCGGGTTCCAGTTCTAATTCCTTGTAAGTGAGTACACGCATTGGGTCAGGCATGTATTTCCTCAATAGTGATACATGGAACACATCGTGAACTTTGGAGAGGCTTGGCGGCATTTCCAAACAGTAAGCTACAACCCCAACTCGTTCTAGAATTTCAAAAGGTCTGATGTACCTGGGAATCAATTTACCCTTCTTACTGAAACGTATAATTCCCTTCCATGGAGATACCTTCAAGAAAACATGGTCTCCTACTTGAAATTGCAAATCCTTCATTCAGTTATCGGCATAGCTCTTCTGCCTACATTGAGTTTCTTTTATGTGATTTTGGATTACCTTCACCTTTTCCATCGTTTCCTCCACCAGTTCTGGACCTACAAGTTTTCTTTCACCAACGTCATACCAACAGGCCAGTGTGCGACATCTCTTTCTGTATAACGCTTCATATAATGTCATCTGAATACTCAAATGGAAGATATTGTTATAGGAAAATTCTACCAGAGGTAAATATTGATCCCACATACCCTGAAAGTCATGTGATCATGATCTCAACATGTCTTCTAAGGTTTGAATAGTTCGTTTTGATTGTCCATATATTTGAGGGTGGTAAACAGTGCTAAAAAGAAGTTCAGTATCCAAGGCCTTCTGAATACTTTTCCAGAATCTTGATGTAAAATGGGGATCACGATCAGAAACAATCGATAGGGGTACTCCATGAAGCCTTACAACTTCATTAATATATAGCCTTGCTAGACTTTCAAGTGGTAAATCCTCCCTTATAGCAAGGAAATGTGCTGACATGGTAAGGCGATCAACAATGACCCATATTGCATCATTCCTTCTAGGAGTCTTTGGCAGTCCCATGACAAATTCCATAGTGATATTATTTTATTTACACTCAGGTATGGGAAGAGTTTGCAATACTCCACGAGGCTGTTTCCTTCCAGCTTTCACTTGTTGACAAACCATACATCTTGACACAAAATCAGAAATCTATCTCTTCATGTTGTCCCACCAAAAATGTTCCTTCAAGTCTCTATACATTTTGGTGCTCCCAGGGTGTATAGAGAAATTGGAACTACGAGCATCGTCCAACAATTCCCTTTTTAGATCAGGTATATTGGGAACACAAAGTCTCTTCCCAAATTTCAAAATTCAATCTTCATACCCAAAGTCATTCAATCTACCATCATTCACAGCTTTAATCTTCTTTTGAAACTCTTCATCACCAGTCTGAGAACACTTTATCCTTTCTAGTAAATATGGTTTGGAAACCATTTGAAAAATAATTGATGTTTCACCTTACATGGTAATTCCCATATCTATCTTCACTAAATCCATGAAAATAGGATCCCTTTCAATTCTCATCATGTTCAAAACTCAATGAACTTTTCTGCTCAAAGCATCTGCCACCTTATTTTCCTTCCCCTAGTGGCAGTGTATCGTGAAATCATAATCCTTGAGTAGTTCAAGCCATCTCCTTTGCCTCATGTTGAGTTTTTTTTGGGAGAAAATATTCTTCAAACTCTTGTGATCAGTATAAATCCCACATTTTTCGCCATAAAGGTAGTGCCTCCATATCTTAAAATAAAAGATCACAACTGCTAACTTGAGATCATGAGTAGGATAGTTTTTCTCATGAATTTTCAACTGTCGTGATACATAGGCAATAACCCTAATATTCTTCATAAGGCCACAACCAAGTCCATTCTTCGATGCATCACTATAAATAACGAACCCATCATTCCCCGACGGTAGAGTCAATATATGAGCATTGACTAATCTTCTCTTCAGTTCTTCAAAAAATTCTTCACACTCTTTTTTCCAAACAAATTTAACCCCTTTACGTGTGAGCTTCATTAATGGGTTATCCAATCAGGCATAATTCTAGACGAAACGTTGATAATAACCTGTAAAACCAATAAAACTGTGTACCTCAGTTATACTCGTCGGTTCTGGCCATTCTTGGATTGATCTTGTCTTAGAAGGATAAACAAAGATTCCATCTTTAGAGACTATATGGACAAGAAATGAAATCTCCTGAAGCCAGAATTCTCACTTGCTAAACTTCCCATATAATTCCTTTCTTCTCAGAGTCTTCAGGATAATGCGCAAGTTATTTTCATGATCTTCGTATCTTTTGGAGTATACCAAGATATCATCAATAAATACCACCACAAATTCATCGAGATATTCCTTGAAGACTCTATTCATTAGATCCATGAATACAGAGGGTGCATTAGTCAATCCAAAAGGAATTACTGTAAACTTGTAATGCCCGTACTTGGTTTGAAATGCTGTCTTTGGAATGTATTCCTTCTTTACACACAACTGATGGTATCCAGACCGAAGGTCAATCTTTGAAAAGTATTGAGCTCCATGCAATTGGTCAAATAAATCATCAATGCGATGTAGGGGATACTTGTTCTTTATTGTTAGAGCATTGATTTCCCTATAGTCGATACATAACCTCATAGATCCATCTTTCTTCTTAAAAAAGGACACGGGCTCCCCACGGAGAAACACTAGGTCGAATAAATCCATTATTACTCAATTCCTTTAGTTGTTTATTTAGTTAGACTAATTCGATAGTGGATATTCTATAAGGGGTCTTTGATATAGGCCTTGATCCAGGAATTAAATTAATGGAAAACTCAACTTCTTGTTCTGGGGGATGTCGAGGTAAATCTTCTAGAATCACATCTACATATTCTTTCACAACAGGTACATCCCCTATTTGAACATTCCTTTCCTCACCCACAGTCATTTAATTCTATTCCTTCCGAATAATTGAATTTAGTTGAGCTACTGGGGTGGATCTAGATAAGAATTAGGTGGTGATGATTATTCTCAAAAGATAAGGTGTTCCTTATCATCATTAGAAAAAATTGTAACCTCCTTCTTCTTACAATAAATCTTTGCATCATGGTCCAAAATCAAATCCATACCAAGGATTATATCAAACTCAATCATAGGTATAATGATGAGATCAGTGGATAAAGAACATTTATGTGCTCTAATGGGGACTGATTCACAAAAATTTGTTGCAATGATACTTCCCTTAGGAGTTTTAACTGAAAACTCCCTTATTAAATAAAATTGGAAATATCTAATTTTCTTAGAAAACTGGGATGATATGAAACAATTCGATGATCCAGAATCAAATAATGCATTTTCTAAACTTGAGGAAATCATTAAATTACCTACCACCACGTCTTTTGGAGCTTCTACCTCAGCAGTAGTGATAACATTAGCTTGGCCTTGTTCCCTTGGAATTTTCTGAGGTAAGTTCCCCTGACTCTTAGGGAATTCATTTGAATAATGTCCCATCTCTCTGTAGTTGTAGAATTGAACATTAGTAGCTTCCTTCTTTCCCTTGCAATCTTGATCTTGGTGGCCTTTTTCACCACACTTGTAACAAACTCCCATTCCTTTTAAGCCAGTACCGGGGTGTTTCTTCCCACATTTACCACAGGATGGATATTCAAACTTCCCCTTACTCCACTTATTTCCATTCCTAGATTGATCAGCAGATCTGTTCTTCTCTTGCTTTGCTTTAAAGTCATAAGACATAGATAATTCTTTTTCTGTCTTGATTGCACATGAGACAATGTCTTCGTACGATGAGAAGGATTGTGAGACAAATGCTCGACAGAGAAACGGTTTTAACCCATAAAATAAATGATCAATATTACTTCTTGGGTTATGTATATAATCTCCAACATACCTTTCTAACCTTGTAAAGTTAGCCTCATACTTTGTGACATTCTCATCCTCCTTTTGTCTCAGACTCTGAAATTTCCTTTCCATATCTGCTCGATGGTCGCAAGGAAAGTATTTTTCTAAAAATAGATCTTTGAACCCCCTATATTCCATATATGATACTTCATCATCTTCTTTCATGTTTTGAATCAATGAACACCATTGATCAGCATCTCCAGTGAGGCGATAAACTTCCATGACAACTTTTTACCTTTCACTACTCCCTAAAGCCTGAAATATTTTCTCTAGGGAACTTATCCACTACTCAGCTACTATTGGATTTGTAATCCCATTGAATGTTGGTGGTTTCTACCTCATGAAGCGATCTAACATTGATCCTCCATGCTATAGATCCGGGTGCTCCATATGGGTAAGGTTATTATTCATAACCTAAGTGAGTTGTCCCAGTATGGTGATAAGCTGATCATCACCAGTTGTATCACCAGATCCACTATAATTATCTTGATCAGGCGGGAAATCCCTACATGGAGTGTATGCATTGATACAGTTTCCATTTCTTCCACTAGGTTCCATTTCTAAACAATGGCATAAACTAGATCAGTTTATGAATCAAAATGCATAATTCCATACTTATAAAACACTTAACATAAATTGAACTATTTATGGATATAATCCATAATCATAAAAATGTTTTCTTTGAGGAAGTATATACTCATAAAACCTTCGTAATGATTTGTAAAGAAAATGAGAGTAATCCTAAGCATATCCCCCGGGAGTGTCGTAACCAAGAGTGCAGTAAGGCCCGTTGTCAAGCACCAGTTCCCGTTCAAGTCTATGTCAAAGAGGTGTTTTCAGGTTTTACCCCTAGGTACATCTGTGCCAGAGCCACCTCTACCTACTCGTATCCAGACAGGGATGTATTGCTCGGAAAACTCACAAAATATCTACAATACCAAAATTCTAGGAAGTTCTTCTATACTAATCCTCAAATTCAATCTTAGGTCTATGTGCTCTAATTATAGTTTATCTAAATCTAGCTTCCAAGGTTTTTACAAAACTTCCTCTAATACCAACTGTAACGCCCACACCCCAGTTACCCAGAGTCAGTGCATTATTACATAACATTGGCATGATCACACGAAAGATAAAGTCTCGAAAGAACGATTAGTTTAGTATCCTTGGAATAATTAGATACATTCATAAAGTTTACATTACATCCTAAAATGAAAAATACAACAATATAGTCTCCTTATTCCACACTCTTATCCCCTCATACTATCCCTACAGGTCATTCATAAAATACTTCTTCACATCCTGGAAAAAATAAAACATAGAAAAGGGTGAGCTCAAATGCCCAGTAAGGATACCAATATAGCAGAAACATTCATAAATAAGCATAAACATTTAAGGAAATGTATAAATAAAATAAAAGCCTTCTAAAATTTGAACTTTAGCATAATATGGCAGAAATAAAATGAAGTAATGCCATATACTTATTCACAGGGATATTCTACTAGTCGAATAATCACATGCAATATCAATAACCACTTCCATAATGATGGAATACATAATTCTAGACTATCATAACCACATAGCCAAGGCCTCGTGCCAAGACTACAAATAAGATTTTTTCAAGGCCTTGTTCCAAGACACTAGTTTGTCTAATGATACGTACCAATGCATCGAGTATCTATAACGGGCTCCACCCGTCACTTATTAAGTCCAATGCATTCCTCATATGAACAGGTTTAAACATAACATAAACATTCATATTAAAACTAGTATAAGAAATGTCAATACTTTCACCATAAACCATGAATGGTATAAAAATAACACATCCATAGTCAAACATATCACAAAACCTTCAATACAATATGGAAGTTTTGTATCATAATAAATCAACTTCAAATAAGCTTAAAATCCATCAAAGGAAGTTGACATAGATGAAATCAAAACTATTTGAGAGAAATATCTCTTTTTTGAAATCATTTAAAAGTCACATAATTATAAAATTAAACAATTAATTTGAAAATATTCTTATAAGATTGTAAGGGAAGCTTCGATGATTTTTTAACGGTGGAAAATAGCCGCACCCGCCGTATAAGTTAAAAAAAACATTCTTACCTTAATTCTGTCGAAAAAGTTAAAAAGGACCTTGTTTGGAAAATGATGGAAAGATTCCTTTATAAACCTATTATAAAATGTCAAAAAATGGTATAAATGACCTTAACCCATATTCTAGTAAATAGTAAAAAAATTTTAAATACATTTTTAACAAACATGGATGTGGATGATAAAGAAGTCCCAGTAGATTATTGCCTATAAACAACCTCGGATAATGAAGAGATTGCGAAATAAACCCTTAACTTGTACTTTTCCTTGGTTGAGGGTAGGTTAAACTCCTGTATAATGGTGAAATAATTGTTATTAAATTATACAATAATCATATAAATTGATATGATATCATATATGATCTCTTAATATTGATTTGTTAACAATATCTTAGTATTATCGTTGTTTCGGGTGTTAACTTACTCGTTTTCTTTTATATGTTTTATTATGTAAGCTGCATTTGTTGTGGATAGGTTCTATCTTATTCATATCCATAATGATATCAAGTCCTCAAACATTATTTTTAATCATTAAATGAGAATTATTCTTGAATGGATACAATGGGGAATGAATCTCATCGCGATCGTGGAGACGGTAGTCCGTACGTACGCACGAGCGGCAATATCATCTTTTTGATTTTAAAATAATATATAATTGGATGTTATATACTATATAAAGAATCATTATCATGTTATATTAATTATTTACATGAATTACATATCATTATTACACCCATCCAAATAATAATTTATTGAATAACAATTACACCACGACGTGGAGACGGTAAGCCGTACGTACGCACGTATGGTGACATGTCATTAAAAGGGTTGATATAATACTGAATATGGTTGTACCAAATTTATAATAACATCACATTATATATAAGATACTGGAGTTATTATTTTATAATGGGAATAACAAAGAATCAAGAAGTTGAAGAAGAAATGAACTTGAAAAAGGGTGGTGAAAACATTACCTATTCTTCGGGTTCTTTTTTTTGATTTGATCAAAAGGGCTCCTTAAGTTGGCTTTCTGATCAAAATAATGTCTCTAGGTTGTATTGAGGGATGTTGACAGAGTATTTGGGCAGGGTTTGGCTGAGCCATAAGGATTTTACTGTGTGAATTAGTGAGAAGGGGGAGTGCCCTTTTATAAGAGAGGTGAGAGGCACCTTTGGAAAAGATAGAAATATTATTTTATAATAAAATAATATTCGGTTTCTAATGGATCAAAAGTGGATTATTTAAAGGTTAAGGTGGGTATGGGTCTAAAACCACTCAACCAATAGAATTAAGACAGGTATGGGTTACTATATTAACCTTATCTTTTAGTTTTAACTCTTAGTTAATTAGTTTGACATTTACCATGTCACTTTGTATTTTTATATTATATAGTTAATAAACTTACTATATACATCCAAGAGACCCCCAAGTTGTACATAAATGATTAAAATATCATGATACGAGTCCTTTGGATGAACCTTAAATTTTTAGGAAGATAATATAAATTAATAATATAATATTTGTTTTAAAAACTCTTTTGTGTCAATTTTGACCCTATTGGGTATTTTGATTTTGAGAATTTCATAACAGCATTATTACTTCGAAAAAAATTTATATAACCAATAATAATATGTCATATTAACCTATAAAATTAGTGTAATTCATTAAAAGTTTCAAATTACATTTATTTTGATATTTATAATATCAATTATTTTGATATTTCATTAATTAGGTAATTGCTGCATCATCATTGTGTCACTTATAAATTAAATTATTTAATGTCTAAAAATTATAAATAAAGAACCATTGTGTAGGAAATCTTTTTATATTTCTAATGAATATTTAAAATCTAATTTATCTTATGTATAACCCCATATTAAATTTTTTTTAGTAAATAAACTTTGATTTTAACTCTTTTAACTGTTCTTTGAATTAAATAATAATAAATGTCCTAATCTAATCCAAGTGGATCTAAATGATAACATTTTATTCCTAAGGTTGTTTTTGGTCGAGATAAACTTGTCCAATAGAATTAGGACATGTGTTAGTGTAATATTAATATCATTTTTAACCTTAATTACCCTATTTACTTTTAACCGTGGTAAATAAAAGTAAAACGTTACTATTCACCAAAAATTATTTTCATCTCATTGAACCACATTTTACTCCTTGATATTAACCATGTCTCTCAGATTTTTGAAATTCCACTCACAGAAGCGGTAAAATTATGTTTTATGGGAATTTGCTAATTCTCTTAAGAGGTGGGTAAAAGATGGTGAAAAGTTCAATAAAATTTTTATATATCTAAAATTATTCTAAAATAACTTCAATGAATTACATTGAACATATATAGGTATTATGTATCTATTTTGATATTAATTAAATTTAAATAAAATAATTAATTATTTAAATAAAAAGTCGGTTTTAACCAATAACACAGTGTTTTTCACTATTCATCAAAAATTGAAAGTTTTCGGAAAAATACCAAAAATTCACCCTAGGCTAATTTCGATATTATGAATCCAAAAATTAAGTCCATTTTTAAAGATAAAATTTATAAAATTTCAAAAAGTGGGTATTACTATTCATAACAGCTAGTTTGATTGGTTGTAGTGTGTGTTAGAACTCGAGGTTGCATACAACACACGCTACTGTATTATTCAAAGAGAAGAGTACCATGGAATCTTGGGGTGTTATACTGATGCTCGACCATCACTTGCTGATAAGTGAGGCATCATGTAACAAACTCTACCACATCCTTCTTTATCCCTGGCCACCAGTGCTGATGCCCGAGGTTCTAGTACATCTTCGCCACACAAGGATGTACCTCCAGAGGGGACATATGGAACTCACTCAACACATCCTCTTATAGCTCTACAGGTACCCTGGTATGTCCTATGAAGAGGATGACATGCTCCCCACCTTCAGAAAATTCATTAGGTGCCTGCCTTGAGGATATATGAGCACGTCGAGCCTTGAAGTAAGTGTCCCCAAGTTGCGCCTCCATGACTTGCTGAAGGAGTTGGGGTGTGACTGTCATAGACTGGAGTTATGCTACTCCATCTCTATCAATGATGGATATCTACAATGTGTCTTGCTGCTATGTTTCCTCACTCAGCAACTACAGATGAGACCTCTTGCTGAGTGCATCTACTACCACGTTCCCCTTCCAAGGAGTACAGACTATCTCAAAGTCATTGTCCTGGAGGAACTAAAGCCACTGATGTTGTCTCAAGTTCAGGTATTTCTAAGAAAAGATATACCTGAGACTCTTGTGATCATAGAAGACTGCAAACTATTCACCCATCAAGTAATGTCTCCACATCTTCAAGGCAAAGACCACTACTGGTAACTCCAGGTCACGGGTAGCGTAGTTCTGCTCATGCTGCATCAACTGTCATGAACCATAAGCGATCACTACTTGCTCCTACATCAAGACACATCCAATCCAGATCTGTGATACGTCACAGTAGACTATATACCCAACGCCCTCTTCTGGAAGCCTCAAGATGGGGGCACTCGTTAGTCTCTACCTCAGCTCCTGGAATCTCTGTTGGCATCTCTCCATCCACAAGAAATGTTTCCCCTTCCTTTTCAAAGCTGACAAGGGCGATACCACTCTAGAAAAGTTAGGCACGAATCACTGGAAGTATTCAGCCAACCCTAGGAAACTCTGCACCTCCATCACACTTATGAGTGGCTCCCAAGCTAGCACAACCTCTATCTTCAATGGATCCACTGCAACTATATCCTTTGAGATAACGTGTCCCAGAAAGTGGACCTCTCATATCGAAAACATGCACATCGAGAGTTTACAATAAAGTTGGTGCTCTTGGAGTGTATCCAGAACCATCTGTAGATGATATGCATGATCCTTCTCTATCAGCGAGTATATAAAGATGTCATCGATGAACACTACCATGAAGTTATTGAGATATGGCTGGAAGATCCGGTTAACCAAGAACTAATAATGGCCATTATAACATATGAAGGCCATATTCTTCACATCCTATTCTCGTATCATGAGCTGATGATAGCTTGATCGGGGGTCTATCTTCAAAAAATAGCAAGCTCCCTTCAACAGATCGAAAAAAATCCTCAAACCTCTAGAGATTATACTTGTTCTTAACAGTCAGCTGGTCTAGGCACTGATATTTCACACAGAGTCTTGAACTCCCATGTTCCTTCTTGGCGAATAAAAATGGGGCTTCCCATGGAGAAACACAGGGTCTTATGAACCCCTTTTCCTGTAAGTCCTCCAACTGTACACGTAACTCATGAAGCTCTGCGCGATCCATCCGATATGCTGGTGTAGATATCGATGCCATCACGGGGTACAACTCGATGTAAAAGTATACCACTCTGTGTGGAGGTAGTCATGGACCATCATCAGAAAAGACATCGACATACTGGTCCACCACTATAGGATAGCTCATTCTCTCAACATCAACTGGTTTGAGGGTAAGTCTAGCCAACTGATGAGTAATCAGCTGCACCCCCTTCTTGGAAAGTCCATCCTCTACTACAAAGGTTACCTTCTCACTGATGAAGGAAAACCTGGTCCCTTCAGTGCGGACACACCACACATTGTGCCTAATATATTTAATCTGAGCATGGACTGTGGATAACCAGTCCATAGCCAAGATTTGGTCTTAAGTCCTTGACGCTGCTACTAAGAGATCCCAGTCAAGGATCTAACCTCCTAGAGTAAGTTTACACTTCTGTCACCAGTGTGTAATCATAGAATCTTCTCCCATAGATTTATCTAGATATCAGGATCGAGCCAATGACTCCACTGGAATCTCCGAGCTCCAAACGAGGGTTGTGGAAATAAAAGAGTAATTGGAACATGTGTCTATAAGTACTATATCTAAGGTGGAGTAGACATATATCATACTTCTAATCATATTTGGAGCACCATGGTCATATGCCTCAACGGCCTGTAGCTGAGCTCGTCCATGTCATCCTGCTCTCTATGGTCAGGGTGGACCACCTGGCAGTGGTGACAGTAGAATCTCGAAATGTTACCCCCTGCCTGCTACACAACCAGTTCATCTGCCATGTCTACCACCTTGCAGACCTCCTCTCCTGAACCTCTACCTCTACCTCAGTAGTCCCTCGACCGTCTTCTGGTCATCGGTACAATGGGACGGGCAATCTTGAGCCATATGAACCTTCCAGCCGTATGTTTAACACTACATTCCCATCACCTATCTCCCTCGGCCTTGTGAGCCTCGCACCTCTGACCCTGTGTCCCAGGGTCGTCCACCAGACGGTCTAGTCTACTTGGACCTCTGTTTCATATGCATACTGCCTTTTGTAGATAACTCAACTACCTATCGTTCGGTGGTAGCTCTCGCTGTCGGTGCCTGCTCAGCAAGGAATATCTCCACCAAAAGTGCTTTCTCAAGCACCCCAACCTATGTTGGAATGCTGAGGGATACCATCGATGCTCTGATCTCCTATCAGAGACCCTTATCAAAGGTCTAGGCCCTAAAGAAAGGGTCTTGTACCATGTCGGTGGAGTAGGGGTAGAGATCAGTGAACCTTGCCGAGTACTAGGCCACTGCCATGATGCCCTTCTATAAGTGCATCAGCTCCTGTATACGCACAGAGCGTAAGGTCACTGGGATGAAAATTTCCCCGAAAAGGCCCTCGATGTCCGCCCAGATGTGGTTCACTTCATCATGTATCTAGAGAATCAGGCTCCACCATCTCTCTAATGCTTCGGAAAAAAAGGATGGCTTCTTGGATCACCATAAAATCACCTGGTGTCCCAACTAAGTGAAAAACTATGACCACAGTCTCCAACCAGTCCTCAGACACCTGCGGGTTCATCTCGCCTCAGAACCTCGGAGGCCTCTACCATTAGAACTTGTGAAACATTCTTAGTTGGCATGCATCCTCTGCTGGTAGGGATGGTGGCAACGGCTTCCCAACGGGATGTGGTGCTGCTGGTACACCACATGAAGGTGCTAACGCCATGAGAGGGCCCTGCACCAAGGCCTCATCGCTCAGTGGGCCATCATCGTTCACTCTCTCAAGAAACCTGGGTGGCTGTCTTCATGGTGGTATAGTGAATAGAAATAGGTGTTCCACAGTTAAAAGTTATACCTAGTGAGATTACTCAAGAAAACACAATAAAGACTTTTCAAAATAGACAAAATCAGTGTTTTCGTGCACTAATTTAGAAATCAGGATTTGGGGTCTTGGTGTATGGATATGTCGGCCGTTGAACCAACACTGGACTCCCTAAACTGAAAACCACACTCAAAACACTTAACACTATTGCCACATAGAAAATATTGGAGTCTTAGTTATTTGGTAGAACTGAACCTCCCTCTGATACCACTTTGTAATGACTCGTCCCCCAGGGCCCATGCCATGACTACCCCAATCCCTCCTTCCATAGGCCAGGGATGGTGACTAGAACCGGAAGACATATTCCCTAAAATGGGAAGGTATTGCCTTTAAACTTTTATAAACACATGGACCGGGAACACAACAAGAAGCAACTATGAAGTAAAATGATATAGTAAAGGAGTACTGAAAGTAAATGGGGCCAGAATACAAGCCCAACTATAAAAGTACAAGTACAACTAGAAGTACAGTACAACTAAAAGAAAAAAGGAAAACAACTATTGGGTCATCCTTTGAGGTTCCTACCTGAAGGGTAGGTACATATCACCTCCACTGCACCCCACGTCTGCTTGTCTCCTCTACATATCATCACACTGAATGGTCCACCTCTGATCACCATCCATTCCTGGATCCCTCCACCTCGATCGGTGTTGTACTTCGTCTGCACAAGACACAACAAGGTGTAGTCGAAGCCCGTGCAGGGGTGAGTATAACAATACTCATTAGGGACCCCGAGATCCTGAAATTCTCCTAGAGTTACACAAAGAAAAACCACAGGTTAACACCACGAAGGTAGATTACCACATAGGTAAAGTACCACATAGCATATCCTCAATCAGAAGCACAAGGTAAAGACAACTCACACCCGGACTTATTCTAGGGGTAGTAACAAGTAACATCCCCAGTCACAATGTTGAATGCCTCGGCTATTGGAGAACTCCTCCCCTCTCAAGTACAGTAGGCCTTCCAGGTCACTCAGAGTCACTTCCCACTAACCTTGAACTGCTGAGGTACTCCTCCCCATCTCGTACTTTGGTTCTTCTGGGTCACACACGGCCACCCTCCCCCATCGTGGTCTGCAAAGGTACTCCTCCCCATCACGTACCGTGGAAAATCTCTACCATGTCCCACCAACTCACACAGAACTACCCACCCCCAACGTGGTTTACAAAGGTACTCCTCCCCATCACATATCGCAGCTGTCGAGTCACTTCGAGTCGAAATGTCAGTAGTCATCTGGTCTCAGCCAGTCACAGGGTTCCGTACGTAGTGCACTTGGGAGAACTGCTCCTCAATCCATCAGTCATGTCTCAATTAGAATGAAGTCTCACAACATAGTAACCTGATGATCCGCCAAGTAATAAGGTTTCCAACTCAATAGGCGGCACATCATTCAGACTCCTAGTCTATGTGTTATTGGCATTTTAGTGTCAAGGGCCCGGTTGGGTTCGGCTACGATTCAACCTCATCATAGTCCAAGTTTCTCCCAAACTCTCATGGATTAAATCAATAGGACCGACTCTCTCCATGGATCCTAATTCTGTAGACAATTCGTCAAATAGACATCCGATTCTCAAGATAATGCCCTTTTAGTGTTTCTTGGCCCGGTTGGGCCCGTGTCTGGTATGACCCAGTCAACCCAACCCGACCCAACCTAGTTTGGGCTGGGCTTAGGTGGACTTGTCCCACTTGGCCAATGTCCAATCTGGGCCACAAGAGGAGTGACCCGCAAGGGCGGCCTGACCCGAATCTGGTGGCCAGTAAGGGGCGGCTCGGCTCGCGTGTGGCGGCGGCCTAGTCTTAGGGCGGCGACACCCTTGGGAGGAGGACTAGTCCAAGGGCGGTGGCCCGGTCTGAGGGTGGCGGCTCAGCTATGAGGGTTGTGGCCCAACTCGGAGGGTGGCAGTCTGACTCGAGGGAAGTGGCCCGGTTCGAGGGCGGAAACCCGACTTCAAGGGTGGCAGCCTGACTCTGAGGGCGGCTACCTGACTCGAGGGCGACAACCCTGCACGAGGGTGGCAGTGCGAACCGAGGGTGGTGGCCTGACCCGAGTGTGACATCCTTGCTCGAGCGCGATGACCCGACCTGAGGGCGGCAACCCGAACTAAGGGCGGAAGTCCGAGTCGAGGGCGGTGGACCACTCCGATGGTGGCGGCTCGGCTCTGAGGGAGGTAGCTCAGCTCTAATGGTAGTGGCCTGGTGCCAAGGTGGCAGCCCAGATCAAGGGCGGCGGCCCGGCTCAAGGGCGGCAGCCCCGACTCCAGGGCGGCGGCCCAGCTTGAGGGCGGTGTCCCGGCTCAAGGGCGGAGACCCGACTCGAGCGCGGCGGCCCGCTCTGAGGGCGGTAGCTCAGCTCCAAGGGTGGAAGACCGGTGTGACGTCGACGTCTTGGTGCGAGGGTGGGGGCCCACTCCGAGGGCGGCGGCCCTGCTCGAGGGAGGCGACCCGACTCAAGGGCGGTGGCCCGGTTTGGTCCGATGTGGAGGGTGTAACCCCCCCCCCCCAGTCTCTTAGATTCACAAATGGCCTGAAGGCCATTCGGTTGGCGAGGTGACGATGCAGGGGAACCCACTGGAGGCAGGTTCTGCCGCCACCACGGCTTCAACCGCAGCTTCTATTCGCCGACGACGCAGTGGTCGTACCACCTTCCTTCTCGCAACCGACCATCATGCTAGCCACCTTCTTCATTTGTCGCGGTTGATGAGCTCCAGCCTTCCTCTTGCGGCGTGCATCGACGTGCTCGTGGTCTTACAGGGTGGCACAAGGATATCAAGATAGCGGAGGGCTCAAGCCTGGTTCGTTAGGCCTGCACCCTCCACATTATCTCAAAAACATGGGGGGGGGGTTACGGTTTTAATAAAAATTGAATTAAACAATAATATTAACTCCACAAGATTCCCTGCAATAACCTCCCGCAAAGACGAATGAATCGCGGGTCAACTTGCCTTTCGGTTGACCTGCGTTCTACGTATAATTTCAAGAATGGGGAAGAGAGAAAAAAGCACAAATTAAAATAATCCCTACCTTTAAATGTTGGAGAGCTCTCACGGTTGATGGAGTCTCATTGTTTGCTGTCCCCACAACAAGTTGTCCTCATCGCCACTCAAACATCAAACTCAGTTTCGGGGTTTCGGTGTCGCACGTCACCTCCTACTGGGGTTGGCTCCATCCTCTAAGGGCTCTACATTATGGAACTCCCATAGAGCTTTGTTTCTTGCTGAATATTGTTCGATAACCCTCCCCCTAAGCTCTATATTTATAGGAGAGGTGGAGAAAAAGTAATGACACGGGGATTTAATGGGGCACATAAATTAGAAAGCAACCTAATTTCCCCAACGTCATCATTACTTAAGGTTAGTAGTTCAAGACATTTAATGGCTTGACACACCGTCGGCCCCACCCCTTTAATTGGCCTGTTGGAGGTTTAGGAAATAAAATAACAAAAAATTATTTTATTTCATTTCATTTAAAAAAGTCGCAAGATGTAACATTTTCTATGGACCTACTATGGTCAATGTAAATCCTCCGTTAAGCGAATCCCAACACTGTGGATTCAGCGGTGCCCTCATATTTTTAATTCGAGTAATGGTTTAAAAGTTAGAAAACACCGCTCACACATTTATTGAACGTGCCTGAAAAAAAGTTCAGAAATTTATTCTGGGCACACTGGGCCTTAGAATCACATGCAGTCAATTTTCACAGATTCATAATAATTCCATATAATTAAAAAAAGTACATGGAAAATATGGGTCTTTATAGGATACCAATCTCTAATGAAGGATATGAGTAGAGAATATGGATTTTTTTATTTGGGATAAAATTAGATTAATCAATTGTTATAAAAATAGATGAATTTAAAAAATATGGTGTTAATTTATGATGTATTTCATTGATAAACATGACATTAAACTCTTGACTCACATAAAGAGCATGTAAAATGTTTGATTAGAGAGAATGATATGTGAATGGATTAGATAAACTATATCATCATTGGAATATGGAAGTAATCAAATAAGTTTTAAAAATATTTATAATGTGTGATTTATTTTGATGTGTTTTTTTGTAATCAAACCAAAAGGGGGAAATTATTTGAAAATAATACTTCCATCTACTATATAGTTTTGTTTATTGATAGGGTTATTATACAAGATAGATAAAATATTTTTATATTGTGGATATGTAGTCTATAAAATTTTCAAGGGATTTGTTGATATATTACTATATGATGAAAAATTTAACATTGTGATGAACATTATATTATTCTATACTTTAGGTTTTATATAGATAGACATTGTGGTTAGATGGTGGTGTTTTTATTATAATTATAGAGGTTGTAAGGTTGTTGGATAATATTCATGGAAATATCAATGTGAAAATCTTGTAATTATAGAGGAGAATTGTAGGATGCTGTGTTAAATCCAAAATAAGGTGTTCAATGCTATACATTATCATTATCATGATATGACACAGAGAAAGGATATCTAATTATAAATTCACAATGGTGTTTTTGGTAGTGATACATTGTGTTTATTGGATATGTTTTTAAATATTTAGTCATTATGAAAAATTAAAATTAAATGTCAAAGGTGGATAAAATTTTATGATATGTACAACATTTATAATAGATAATACACTATTTTAATGTAATTTTGTTGATTTTTTTAGTTTTAGATTATCTATAGTTTTCCTTATTATTTAATTAGGGGAATATATAATATTTAATTGAATATTTTTTAAATAGATTTTATGGACATAAATGGGAATGACTGGCCATACATTATAAACTAAAATTAATACTATAATTAATAGAATGATGTATATTTTACCTATAATTTTATATATAACTTCATAGGTGGAGGATAAAGAAGAAAATAAATAAGTTGACTTATGGAATGGGTGAGGAGATTTTGTTAGATAATCCCATTTAAAATTATGATTTTAAATTAGATGTGTTTATAATCAATGTGAATATAGAATGTATTACAAAAATAATTTTGGTGTAATATTTATTGAATATCATGAAATAGAACATGATAACTTTATTTTTAAGTGAGTTATTTGTTATTTAGAAAGTATTGACTTCTTATTCCTATGATTGGTCATAAAAATAGGGACAATGAGTTTACAATTAATTTTGAAAATATTTTTCAATCATTAGCTGATTTTTCTACATTGCATCATTTTCATGTATATACTCTTTATATGTATCCTAGTGCTTCTGAAAAAAAAATTAAACCACATGTGTCTCTTAATGTTTTTAATCTACTTATTCTGTGATTTTGGGAGTTTTTATTATAAATATCACAAACCAATATCATCAAAATGGGATTTTGTTTATAATTTCAATCCTTATTACAATCCAATTTCAGGTTATCTTTTATTTTATGAAACCAAATGATGATAATGATCTATTGAATATTTTAGTATGGAATTTTTAAATTTTAATGTTTGATATTTTTTATGGATAATTGTTTTGTATACAAGACTTAAAAAAATTTAATTTGTATCAATGGAAATTCTAATAATTAATAATATTATTATAGTTATTTAAGAATTCAAAAATTTATAGATAATAAAAAGAACGATACAATGATGATAAATTTAGAAGATGCCAGTTTCATTTTATTTTATATTATAGAATTAAAATATATATTGAAAATATAACATTAAGATATTATTTAATATATATAAAAATTTAATGAATTTAATTAATATACATACCTTATAGGGTAATATATTGGGAAAACCATATCACTTTTGTTGTGAAATAATATTGAGATAATTAGTTATAAAGGAAAGAGGTAGAAGATATCCCAATCTTGATTAAAGTTAGTTAATGTTAAAATAATTTCATTTCTTCATTAAATTTACATTGTGTTCCATATTGATACATATCAACTAATTTTATTATCAATGTTTAAAAATTGAAAACATTTAGTTGTTACAAATGGTAGTATCAAATTGGGAGATATGATACTGAAGGTTAATAGTTTTTTGGATTGATTAAAAAATAAGAAGTACATGTGAAGAATTAATTATCAGTTCTAAAATAGTCTGTAGAAGATGTTGTAATTAAATAAATTTGGTTGTTAAACTTAATAAACTTTTACTATCAAATTAAATTATAAGTAATGATAAATTAATTTTTATGCGTAGGTAGAGAGGAAATGATATGGTTTATTTAGTGGAAATTCCATTGAAATAATCACAGTATAATCATCCATAGACACTGGACAATGGTTTTACATCAAATATGATTGATGATACAATATTCATCAAGGAAATTGATAAGAGTATAGAATTATGATACAAATTTGGAAAACATGGTGTACTAAAAATCAATGGAAATGGTCAATAGAAATTTGCAATATGTAGATCAAATCAAAGTATAGTGTAATTATTTATAGTTTAAAAATAAACCATATTTTCTTATATCATCTGGATAATGATGAAAATTTAGTGATATTTCTTCAATATCAATGTTTCATTACTGGATGAAATATGTATGTATCATAAATCCATGAAAGTGTATAGTAGGTAACATATTTACTACTATAAATACTATAACTTATAATTTATTTAGTGCAAGAGAGTAGAATGTGTTGAATAATATAAGGATTAATCACATTATTCAAAAGAGGATTAGAATGTTACATCCATGTGAAAATTATTATGATCCACTGTTAATAATGAGGGATAGATGGGGAGAGAATGTTTGAATTTTTTTCACATGAAAAGGGAAGGATTTTTAGTCCTTAACACAGTAATATAGCGATTTATACAAATCATCATTGACAACTTTTACATTAAATTATTTTAGGAAAATAAAAACTGTAATCCATATATAATGATAAATATTCTGTATTGGCTATTATATTCATTGTTTTAATTGAATTTTTAATTATCATGAATTTTTTTTAATGTATTTAATTTTATAAAATTGGTTTTAATATATTTATAAAAGAAATGAAATTATTATATGTAATGGGTTCGTCCAATCAAAATGGAAGAATAGAAAAGTGAGAAATTTATTTATTATTTGAATATATATTAGATTTTTTATGAGAATAGGGAACTCTATTGAATATGAAATCACACATATATGAGATTCTTATATAAATAAATCATAAATAATGATTAATAATTATAAAAACATATGTGAAAGAATGGGGTAATAAAATCATGTTTAAAAGAATAAAAAATGATGTATCATAAGATTTATGAGGGAAACAAGGTATAAAAAATTTTGTGTAATAAATAAATATTTATGATATATATGTAATTAATATTATTCTAATTTAAATAAAAATCATATGAAATGAAAATTGTGCATTTATAAACATGATCCCATCAAACAATACATTACTATATGAATAAAGAAACATTAACGTAGAAAACTCTATAGGGATTTCCTCAAAATAAGAAATAAACCCAAATAATATTATTTAAAATAAATAATATTATAATTTCTATTACAATATGAAATATTTTTAATTAATTAAATATCAATTAGTAGAAGAAATATACATTTTTACATTTATCTCTATTGTTATTTAGAATATTTTTGAAAAGGACCATGGAAAAAATCATATCAATTTAAAGGAAACGGAAAATAAATAAGTGTTTATAAAGGAGTAATATATAAAGAATATATATGGTTAATATTTAAATAATATATAAGGAAGTAATGATAAATAGATATTCTGTGAGATAGAATAACCTATGAGAAGAAATGTGGCTTTGTGGTTCCCATTCATTAGGACTAAATCCAACCTAATATGTATGTATTACATAACGAATAAACAAATTTAATTGAAAAGGATTTTTATTATTATCATTATTCAAGATTATGTAATTTATTAATTGTATTTTATGTGAATTTATTGTAATTTAAATTAAAAATAGTGTACAACCCTATCTCCCTACAGATATTTAGTTCATGGTTTCAAGTACACATATATATATCAGAAATGATCATTGCTATTTTTAATGTTTCCATAACTCTAGATGTTAAATGATACATTTTTTATGTATATATCTGATATAAATTTTTTCAAAATAACTATATTGTATCCAATAAAATCAAGGTTTATTGAGTATAAATTTTATTATATTATGAAATGTTCATTTAGGTTGTTTTTCAAGCCATTGTGATGAAAATTTATATTTTTTTATTTGTAATTATTTTACTCATTGTAGAATATAAATCATAAATTAATAATATTATTATAATAATATTTAACTATAAAAAGATTTATTAACATTCCATGAATGTATTTATTGTTTTTAATAACAACATCCTTAAAGGTGGTTATATTGAAATGAATGGATGATTATCAAAAAAATTGTTATGCAAATTGTATAAATTCATCATTCAAAATAAAATAGCTTAAAATATTTATTTTAACATATATAACATGATTATTAGATTACAGGTGTACCAATAATAAATAATGGAATGTGGTGGAAAGATAATGGTTAGGAGTTATTAACTTACACATCTACAAAAATTCTTTTCTAATAAAAATTTTACATACTAGGTTTTCCTTATTATGAGAAAAAATCACCATATAATTAATATGAGGGATAAGAGGGAGAATTTTATATAATTTTGATTTATAAAAATCCTAGAGTGGGAGTAAATGAGTGAAAATGATGAGTAATTTTTAGTATAAGAGGTGAATGTATCTGGTAATTTACTTTTCTTTCTTATAAAACCTCATGAGTCTCTTTTGTAGAGATTTATAAGGGACAATTTTATATCCAAAATCATTCTATATGTATTTTCAGTGAATTTATCCATATAAATTATATTAAAAACATGCTTATATAATGAAATTGTGGAATTATTTGACTTTATATTCAATTCTATTGACCCATTTGTGTCCAAGATGATACCCCACAATTTTTTTCAAGCATTTTGGAGGTCTATAATATTTACCATAGAGGTATTCATAAAGGAAAATATTGAATCCTGGATGGTAAGTATTAAAATTCATGAACTCAAGTAGATAAAGGTATTTATCATATCCCCCTTTAATGTTTAGAAATAATTTTTTGATCACATCTTCAATGACTTGGATAATCCCAACATATTTCCCATTAGTATGGTGGTGATAGTATGAAATAAAGAACAACATTATGTTCAAGGCATGTTGATGGCTCTTCCATATCATAGAGGTGAACCACATATCATTATCAGATGCAATAAATAGTGGTGTACCATGATTTTTCAATACTTATATGTTGCATATCTATATGTATTGATCATTCTAGGATACTTTTAAAATAGTGATAAAGACACCAATCATAAAATAATTATCCACCATAACCCATATAAAAGTGATTTAATTAGATTTCATTGAACAAACCATGAAACAATTTATAGTGATGTACTCCGATTTCTATATTTGTATGAGAAATCATTTCATAAAATTAATTATTATCTATTTTTATACCTAAAATCACTACCATAACAATCAACTTTATGTGTATTCCAAAATATCTCTCCTAAAGTTTTCCAAACAAAATTACTCTCAAAGACCTCAATACATCCATTTTATTTTAGAGAGAATAGAGAATGTGGAGATATGAGCATAATATAATAACTTATTCTTTATTTCATGATATAATGGTACACAAAATCATGTCCTTAATATTTTAATTAAATCATTATCATTGATAAATGACATGAAATTCTACTATTTTATTTACTTCACATTTTTTTGTATCACCAAATTAACCCTTTTAACTTCTATATATTTCTTCAAGATAGATAGTTGATAAATTATTTATTAAATATAGAATATTATTCCTCCCTTTATCATTACCATGTACATAATTAACATTTTTAATAAGATTATATCATTTACTGTGATCATTATTAAAAGACCTGTAGGATATTCATTAAACTGGGAATCTTAAACATTAATCTTCTTTTGTGATAGTAATGAATTGAGTAGAAATTATAATGCTCTACTCTAACCATATAATAGTTTCTATATTGAGGTCCATCCATGAGAATATATAATTTAAAAATTTAGGATAGGTATATATTCCACACTTTAATCCATAATCACAATGTCTCCAAATATTTAATATGATGATTTCTTCAAGAAAATAAAAATCAATTGGTTGGTAATTTTTCACATTTATCACAAACTACCTTTTGTAATAAGGATTACATTATCCTTTTAATTTAGTACACTAACTAATCCTATAATTTATACCACATTTTACATAAAAAATTAATCCCCACATATGGTTAGTGCAAGTATATGTGATATTATTTTCCTCCTTTTAAAATCTATAATGTTCTCCTCATATTCATCAATCATAAAACAATTTACTAATTTGTGAGTTTTAGTTGTTAGTGGGTTGGATAATCAAGGGATGGATCTCATTAGGAATCAATATTACCTTAATAATACAAGAAAATAAATAACAATATTACAATGGATAACATATTGAGACCAAATATTAGGTATGATCCTTAATTTATTTTTGAAATTGTTTTCTCAATGATAACTGGTTATACTTATGGATTTATTGTTCTTTCCAACTTATCAGATAATTCCAATGGGTCAAGAGTGGGTTTTTATTTTTTTTACGATCAGATGGTGTTTGGGGAGTTAATATGATAATGGACTTGGTCTTGTAATTTTAATAGTTCACAGAGGCCCAAAATCTTATCAAAGAGGGAAATCAATCAACTTGTAGAAAACTAGTGGTATGGGTTTCCCAAAAAAATCCCACAAAATAAACTATATGGTCTATTATCCAACTGATGGGAATCATGTAGAAATGTGTACCTATATAAATCCCACTAGTTTTCAAGTAGGATCCCTCAATCCATCCATCTTTCCTTCTTAGGGGAATTATATTTGTCCAAGTGCCACCAACTAACTGGTGGAATTAATAGCTATTTGAGGACACTGTTTAAGGAAACGAATTCCTTTAAGGTATCATAACATTTTTTTATCTTTATTCACCATTTAATTTCTAATCAAATTTCATTCAAAACCAATTATATTTCCTCAACCTTAGGGTCTTTGTAAATTATAGTGTCCCTTGTAACCTTTATTCTTCGTGGATAAAAGTTTCAACTCATATATTGAATCTATTTCGATAAATGTATTATCATTTTGATCATGAATTCCAAAAGAAACACATACCTTTGATATATAAATAAATTATGTTATTAGTGAAAATACCCATTACATATCAATAATATCCACACTAAAACTATAATGGAATTTTTAATGGAAAAAAGGATAAATTAAAATAATTAAATAAATGATCTACAACATTTTCCATTATGTACTTCACAATTGTAACTATTATAAGACATAAAAAACATAAAACCATTCTCCCAAACCCAGGGAAGGGAAACATAATAAATAGTTGTCTTAGATTCTTAGTAAGGATAAATATAAGAGATATTAATCAACTTCCATAAGTGACTATAATATAAGAATATAGGAATTACACCTTTATCTTAAAATTATAAAATAAAACCCATAAATTCATTGGACTATATCATGCATTAAAACACAAAGTATTACCAATGAAATTATATAAGACATAGTATTAAAGAATCATCAATAATAAACAACGATCCAAGAAAACATATCATACACAAAAGAAATTAAAATTTTTCATATAAATATGTATAAAAAATATTTTCATTATTCATGGATCACTACGATGACTATCATAGTGGATTAGATTCACTACCCATTCTAGCATCCCCTTACTTAAGGTTCACTCAAAAGACTATCATATTTGAAATTACCTATATTTTTTCTGGGTTCACAACCCATTATAGTTTATATTAACTTATTTGATATCCTTATTTACCAAAATAATTTGATGGATATATAATTATAGGCCTATAAATCATGTAATGAAAAAAATACATATGTGTTCCACAATATCATAAAACATTTATCCTATAATAAAATAACAACTCATGTAAATGATATAGGTTTTTTTAAAAAATAATCATCTTAATCATAATTCATAGAGAGAAAGAATAAAAATGGTAACATTCGACCGTATCCCTAGTAAATCCTAAAAAACATAAAAATATATAGTTATAGAAAAAATATGTTTATACAATCACTAAAACATTTCTTTAGAAAAATAAAATTTTCATTTGAAATCACTTATTTAGAAACTAAAAATTATAACAATATTAATGGAAACTTATTCATTGAATATAAAAAAAGAAAATTATAATTTATTCTCTAAATAAAATGTATTCATGATTATGGGGATTTTTTTCATTCATTGTATGTTAAAAGAAATATCTCATTAACATCTTTTGTAAAAATTATAAAATTCCATGTGTGGAAAATGATAAAAAGTTTCCATTAATTTATTTTATGGGAGTTCAAAAATAATCAAAAATAATTTTTTTAAAAACAATTTAGTATAGTAAAATAATCATTTACATAATTACATATAAAACACACATGGATGAAAAGAATCCCTAATTAATAGAAAATTAGTTTTATGTTTCCCAACACATTATTTTTATCTCCTGATTACATAGAGAAGAAAATGAATGGAAAATATAAAATATATAGAATTAATAAGAGGGTAAGAATATATATAATATTTTAAGATATAAATTATATAATTTCAGAATCATAAAATTTAAGAAATTTAAACCTTGGAAAAAATGAGATTGTAACATAAAACCCTTACCTCATGTTCAACTATCTTTATAAGAACTCAAAAATATTACATAATAAATTTTGATTTTTTATACTTCTATAAGAGAAACATAATCATAACTATAATACCATAATTTTTTTACTAATCAAATATTTTCCCATGTTCATTATCAATCATTCATTGTCATTATAATTTTAGGTGATAACGACATTGTTTTTCATGTTTGTTTTTGTTTAGTGATTACGGTCCTTGCACTTAAATCGTGGGTTATTTATCAATTTTTTTTTAAAAATTATATAAATAACATATATATAATATATATATATATATTTATATATATCTCTAATGAAAAATTAATTACATCACTACATGGATTCGGTATTCAGTATGTACACATGAGTGATAATTGCATTTTTTGATGGATGGAATAAATGAAAGGTAAATACTAAATCACTTTTTTGAATAATTGTTATTTTATAAATATCATTTAAATATTTATATATATATATATATTTATTAAATAAATCCTTTTTACCAATAATGTAATTTTGAAACAAAAGATGAATCCCACCACTTTTTGGGTGTGGAAGTCCACATGAACGCAAGATCGATACTATTCTTTTCCAAAAGATTAGGAGGAAGTAAGGTAGATATTTTATTTTAATTCCATTATAATAATTATGTAATAAACATAATATATAAAAATTAAAACAATAATAATAACTATAATTGGAATCTTTCAATGAAAAATATATCATATCTCAATGTGGAGGCAACAGTTCATATATACGAATGGCTGATACTTTCATTTCTTATTTGAATTAGAAGTGGAGGTAAATGGTTGTTTCATTATAAAAATAGAATCATAGTATATTGACAATTTTTTATTCATAATTTATTTATGTATATGCTGTTTTTAGAGTAAATATATGGAGAAATAAAATTTAATATTCTTGGTTAATATATATACATATTCTTTGAGGGACCTCCCTTGGATTACTCTATAATCCTTAAAAATTTGGTATTGTGAGAAGAAATTATGATCTTGGTATAATTAGTGATTAGAGTAAAGTTTTGTATCATTTATTTAATGATATATAGTTCTCAACTAGTGTGAATAAGGTATATGAAGAGGCACCTGTTTATAAGTGAGTGGAGGTACAAATATAGAATTTCATAAATGATTTCAATGACATACAGAAATTTTAAAGGGTATGTGGATCCAAAGAGATATGGAATCAAAGATATAATAATAGAAGGTTTAAAAATATTTAATAAATTATAATTTAATTATTTTTTATATAAATCATACCCTTATCACTTTATTTAACCCCCAAGAAACCCGTTTAACCTTGACAATAGCAACTAAAATTTGGCATTTTAACTATTCACTCAAAAAAAATTAAGTTGAAATTAAAATAGAATAATAACTTATTTGATTTAAAACATCGAATCCATTTTACTAGAATAATTTTATATATGTGAAAAAATTTAATTTTAAACATGCGTGCAACCCACAACGAAGACTTGTTTTAGAATAATGAATCTTTAAGCATAAAATATTATTTTCTTACATTCCATTCCGTATAAAATCATTAAAATGAATATTAAAATATTTTATTTAATATATAATATTTATATTTCATTTTAAATATTAATAAATAGTGATTAATCTTATTTATTGCAAAAAAACACTTTGAACGCATAAAAACACTTTTTAGAAAAATGTGTTTTTATGACCAAAAATAAAAATATATATCAAATGAATATTAATTATTTATATAAAATTATTTGAATTAATTATGTATATATGATATTTATGTTACATTATGATAAAATTTAAAATATAATGGGACTTATACTTGAAATGAAATGATCATTTTTACAATAATTTTATTTTTTTCACAATTCAATAAAAAATAAATGTTTTTTAATGTTATATATTAATTATATTATCCATATGAAAAAAGTGATAATTTTTTTTTAAATAAATGAAAATTTGAAAAGTAAAGTAGCTACAAAAAATTTAGTACTTATTTATTAAACATTAATAAATTATTTTTTATTATTAAGAACCATTATAAAGATTTTTCATAATAGGTTATTGTTGTTCATACCTTGAAATTTAATTTCTATGTCTTAATGTTTTACTGTATAATTGTTTATTGGCACTTAAGGTTTCATATAAATAAATGTATCACATACATTATCTGTATTTCAAAAGAAATTAGTATAAAAAACTAGGGTGTTACATTATAAACAAAATATAATTATTTTTTCACTTGAAATTATATCACTCTAATATAAAAAATTCGGATATATTTTTATTATCAAATCCTAATGTTCCCATGTAGCTTTTATAAATTTTTTATTCCTACAAATAACTTTAACCAGATGAGTTGAATTATTATATAGAAAAGATCTATATTATCTAACTTTTTATTCCAAAATATCACTAATGATTATTAGAATAACTCTTCTATTTATTCTGAGCATCCTTATTTTACTATAGAATTTATCTAGACTTCAATACCATTTATTCATCAAAATCAAGTCCAAAAATCATTTTTTCTCTAACTTTATCCTGGTATTTCATATTTATACACTTCTTTTAATAGATGGATTCATTAGGATCCATATGAATTCCCAATTTAATGCTATTATTATAATATTACATAAATAAAGGGAGGTATTGATATGAACCACCATTGAAATATAATGAATAGAATATCCACTTATCCTTCATGGTTTGGATGGTCCTCTAATAATAACCATATATCCGGGGATGATAGGAATTACCAAAACCCAACTTTGCATGTTCATATTTATAAAGAAATCACATGAAACTTAGTGTAAATATTGATATCAATCAGATAGATTACTGAAAATTATATTTTTATTTTCAAAAGAGCCGATTGGAGGGTAAGCGGTAACCACATACAAGAGGGAACCGAAATACAAGATTCATACAAAATTTGAAATTCAAAAAAGGGGCACCCAACCCGAGACGGCCTCGAGCCATGAGCCTACCATGACAGCTGGTCTTATCGCCTGTAATTATTCATGATCCATCCTCATCGCTAGCCATAACTGCTGGCATTGGTGACCAGAGGAAATGCAAACGAAACAAGAGATCAGTTCAACGTAACTGAAAAACATAAAAAATCTCTACTGAAATCATCGCCTTTCATCAACACCACCGTGCAAACACCACACCCCAGAAGCCAGAAGCACAACTAATGCATAAACTCGAAATAAACCCAACCAGAAATGGAACCATCACTAACCAAGCAACAAAATCATTCAAAGATGATAGAAATCCAGCAAAACCAAACCATATCCAAAGTCAACGTTTCAGACACTAGTAGATAATCCTTCAGACAACCACACCAGAACTCCAATTCAAAGATCAACAAAGACCACCAAGCTCATATGGAGGCCTGGATTGGACTCCTGGAACACCATGACCGAACAAGCACGCATCCCAGAGCCTCCTTGAAATAGTCACAATAGTCTAACTTGGAGAGTAGTAAAGGCACATGAAGCCAGAGAAGCGATTCAGACATGGCCTTGATAGCGAAGCATCCTTTCCAGGACCTCAAACCCGAACCATAGAAGCCACCACCTGCCAAAAGGAACACCTTGAAAAGAAAATTTGAAGCATTAAGTCTCCGGCGAGAACCACCACAACTTGAATAGAATCGAAGAAAGTCACGCCTCCTGAAGCACTGCCGAACGAACAATCAGCACCTCCCAAAGCCTCTAGACACCGCTGAAGAAGACCAACCAGGAGGGTGACGGAAGAACCGGAATCCAGAGCAGATATTGAATGGGAAAGGACTCTATAGAAAAGTGAGATGATGCCCGAGCACCAATCCAGACCGCGAAACCCCCGCCGTGAAAAAGAACACCTAAAAGAGACCGTAGAGGGGGGAGAAATCTCGAAGGGAAGAATAAAGGAATGGAGGAAGGGTGAGAAAAGCCAGAGGCTTCAAGCCTCCCCCCTACAAAACACCACTGAAGGAAACGCTCATATCAATCAGATACGCTACAAGAAAAATGACTTCTACCAACAGAAATTCAATGATAGATAAAATATCTATTGGTAAAAATGAGTATTTCCAACAGATATCATGTCCTGTTTGTATTGTTTTTTGGAACAGACAATTGTTTTACCATAGACTGTATCTATTGGAATTAATCACCCAATAACAAAATATCTTTTACTTATAGTTAAATATGTTGTTTTATCATATTAATACCGATAATTTTTTTACCAATAAATAAATCTGTTATACTAATTATTATTAGTAACAAAACTTATAAATTAGAAAAATATTTTGCAATAAATTATCCAATAATAATAAATCTTTTAGTAATTATTTAATACATATTTATTCTTTAATTACTTCTAACTTGTATTTTTTCTATAAAAACACAATTTTATACATTGAATTATAATATTAATAATTTAATTTTTTCATGATATAAATATATAGAATATATATTTTCGATAAATAATTCAAAAAAAATATTAATTCCAAATTTTTAAATTAAAAAATGGATACATATGTATTATATATATATTTTTTAAAAATTAAATATTTTCTTTTTATTTCTATTAATTTATTTAATTTATTAATTTAATATCAATGGAAAATAGGACACCTCATCTGATTACTTCCAAATCCTCCCCAATTTGATACCCCCTAAAACCCTAAAACTATTGACAACACCATGAATAGTGGAGGACCAACATTGGGGTTGGCCTTTGATGTCACTGCCTAGTAGTTTTCTCTACCCCACATCCACGATGAATGTGTCCTTGAAGGGTGTATATGAAGTAGTCAATCATCGGTGGCGATGTGAAGCTTTGGGATTATATGGAGATATCCAGAACCTTAGCATCGATAATGTCCAAGGCACGGTCAAAGGGGTGTATTCCCTATCCATTTAATGTTTATAGATCACTGGTAAATTATTTGAATTTTACTTCTAGTAAGAATCCATCAAATAAGTTTGGGTTTCTTGTCATCGATTGTCCACGGATGCTCATAGAAAAGTTTTCTTTTTTTGGAAGAATTTTATATTTTATATTTTATTTGTTCCATTTGAGTTTGAAGATGGGTGATATGGGTTTAGTTGTAGATTTTTAGTTCACTGATTTAAAGATGTGGATCAAAGGGATTGATTATAATGTGGTTTCATTTTCATTCCTAGAAATGGTGAAAGATTTTGGACTAGTTATTCTTATTGAGTTGAGGAAAATTTTATTTGGAGAATGTGATGTTACAGATCTGATTTATCAAAGAGAAATGCAGTTTTAATAGGGTAACCGATATAGTTTGAATAGGGCTAACGATTGGAGATGATATAACTAGGGAAATTAAAATTTGTTCCCGGGAGCTCCCTTACTGATGATCTAGGATACCATGTGATATTTGAAATTTGAGGTTTCATCCAAGAGGGTTCAGGTAGTGATTTTCGTGGTTGATTATTTGTTACAGATACTGAGAATGGAGCTTTTAGTTTTAGTTTTGTTCACATTCATGTTTTATGTTGTAGGACACTACCATCAACAGTCATCTATCCTGAGTAGGAGCCCTGTAATCTAGAGATTTTTACAATTCATCTGTTCATTTCTTTTGAGGTAAGGAAGAGCTATTATTTCATGTTCATATGCTGCAATCAAAAGCAGTTTATTTTAAGGATCTGTTTTTGGAGGCTCATGTATAGATCCATCCATTCAGTGAATGTTTACTATACCTACTGAGGTAATGATATGAGATACTATTCAATATTTTTTCATGATTTAATGGTTGTACTAGAGTCTGGATCTGGAGGCCTAAATCTGATGATTCATTACAAGGATACACATGTTTTTAACACCAAAGTTGTTTGATATTGAATTGGTCTGTTTTTTAAGAGGTAAATCTTCCATGGTATGTTAAACCAAATTATAGTTGAAATTGAATGAATCAAATATAGAAAAACTACATAAAAAAGAGTTTTCTAAGCTAGAGTAAATTGGATGCACGTGCAGGTGGTTAATTTGTTTAGAGGATGAAGAAAATGTGATAGTAGTTGAAGCTACAATTTAACATGTATTAATTAGATGCGAACTCAATTTTCGATTCAAGGGAAATTATTGATATTCTTTATTTACTTATTAAATAGGGTGAGGACCTCTTATGATGACTATTCCCACCCTTGGGACATGTTGGCCTATAGTTTTCTTTGGATATCTCCCTATATTCTAAATGGTTAGTAGTCACATGTTAGATAATATTCTAGTTAATATTATATCATGTATTTTTATTTTCATTTGTTCTAGTCACTGGATATCTTCTGTTAGTATGTTCACTTGTATTTTTTCTTCCATTAATTATTTTAATCATTTTTTTATTGTTGTTCTCACTGGTTATTTTTATATCATGCATTATGGACATTGTTTTGGTATTTCTTATATAATCTTTTCATTTTCTGGATGAATAATTTTATGATTATCATGGTATCTATTTATATTATCATATAGTTGTTGTTTCCAATGGTAATATTATCCTCATGTTGTTATTACTAGAGGATAGTTTTATATCACGTGTTATTATTTTTATATATTTCAAGTAAATGAAAACAAATTTAATTTTTTTTGTTTGTGTGATCAGAATATTTCACGTGATAGTGCATGTATAAAGTTGATGGAATATAGACATGTGATTATTTGAGCATAGAAGAGTGGTCCATTGGAGTCAAAGGGATGTTGGTGAATTTTTCCATGTTTTAATCCACTACAGTAGATAATAGCTCCTGTGAAGTTTTGGGGATTCCATGACAATGATGTATAATTTTTTCAAGAAATAAATTTTAGATGATAATTCATTGAGTTTGATGAAAAGTAAATTAGTGTTTGAAAATGTTTAAACATGTTGTTAATATATGTTTTCATGTTCATTCGTGATGTTTGATCTTGTATTTAAATTATATTTGAATGTGTTTTTTTTAAATAAAGGCTTTTTTTGGTGATTTATATAAAGTTAATTTAGTAATGATTATTTAAAAAATAGTAATAAAATATTATATATATAATTATATTATTGAATATAATATAAAATTATATCAATAAATATTGGAATATAATCATTTGGTGTATAATTTACTAACAAATATTAATTGTTGATATCGTTTATAAATGTCTATAATATTACCAGCTGATATATTAGTTGTATTAATTTGTTTCTAAACATTTTTACCAACATATATATTGTATTTTAGTATTATAATAATTGCAAAAGAATCATTTTAACTGTCACAATAACATTTAGTAATAGACTTTTACCAATAGTTTAGTGAAATGACAATTTTTTTTGGTAAAAGTTTTTACTAACAGAAAATGCACATTTACCAACAGATATACCCATATTGGAAAAAGATAATTATTTAGTAGTGATATAATAAAATGTGTTTCTTTATATATCCTTACAAATTAATTGATGTATTTACTAAAAATATGATGAATATAGATATCTTCTCAATTTGAATGGAATTTATCTAACTTCATAATGTGATAAACTACAACCAAAAAATATTTATAGAACTTAAATATTATGGGGAGTAACATGAACAAATCCATGGTGATGTTTTAAAATTTCCATTATACTTTGTGTAATATTTGTAACATACCCTTACACTATATCTCATCCTTAAGTTTCTAACATAAAAATCACATAGAAACATACTCTTCAATATCTCTCTTCATGTCCCCTAGAAGTAATATTAAATATATATATATATATAACATCATACTTACTGGATGAATATAGAATGTTGAGATGTGATATTATTTAAATAGATCATTATTATTGATTGGAATCATATTTAGTTCCAAAAACATATCACTCCATAAAAAATAAAGGATGAATTCAGAAATATTTCTCACCATCTTTTTCAGGTCCACATCCTCATTTTGTGTTTCTTTAATCATTACCTAGAGAGTTTGTTTAACACACATGTAATCAAGATATCATTTATTCCCTTAAATAGATATTTAACGGTATATCAATTATTAATCAGTCAATATTGTATCTTTTATGATCCTCATCTTAGATAATCTAGCATGATCATTTTTACTAAAATTACACGAAACATTTTTTTCTTTTAGGGGTAGGTAATGTAATGAGAGGTAATAATCTTAAAAAATCTCAAAACAACTTTCTTAAAGAATCTTCAACTATTTCTATGTGAATATATAATTTACCCTTTTATGAATAGTATACATGTCACACCATTCAATATAAATACAATTACTCTATACCTATAATCAAAATATTACCACTGCTAATTCCAAATCAAGATCCAAATAATCTTTTTTTGATAAATTTAAATTTGAATGAATCATATGATATCATCATATCATTTTTCATTGGAAGACATCCGAAGACCTTTTTAATTCATCACTATTAATCACAAACCCAACTACATTGTATAGTAGTGTGAGCACGAGTATATTGAATAAATTTCTATTTAGTTACTTTAAGTTTTCATGACATTGGTTATTCCAAAGGAACATACCTCCCAACTCAGTTAACTTGGTGAGTAGATTAAAGAGTCTTGGGAAATCCTTCCCAAGGGCTTGGTGATATCCATCCAATCCAATAAAACTATATATCTTAGTTATTGTGGTTGGTCTATGCTAATGTTAAATAACATCAGTGACATTCATAATAGGCATCTTTATTTCTATCATGTCTAATAAAAATGTAAATTTACAAAACTTAGATCAATGGTACTTAATTAATTAAATTAAATATATAACAAATAATTAGACCTATCTAATAGTGAGGGTAAAATTTAACTAATTATTTTCTAAAATAAAATTTAATTATTTGAGAAATAGGGAGAGGAATATATGTTGGTCATGAAAGCATTTTAAATGAAGGGATAAATAATGATGAAAATAAGTTTGGGTTTTGAAAAAAATTGTGAAAGTGTTCCATAGTTTGGTACTTTTATGATTAGTATGATTTTTTTTGAAATAAATTGATCAATCCATGTGAGACATCTGATTCAACGTGAGGTCGATCCAATTGTAGTTGTATTCTATCCTCAATGTGGAAATCATTTGTTTCCATTGATCTAAAAATTTAGGGTTCTTGAAAATCAATTATGTCTCTATAACATATTTAAGCTTGGTTTCACCAAATGTAAAAATGGTTATTCCTCAATTCAGGGTAACCATTAGTACAATTATAATGTTTCATTTCCATAAATTCACTCAATGATCATAAGAAAAAAAAGAAGAAAGTGTTTTGGAATTGTATAGTCTAATTGAAGTAAACAGATTATATAAAAAATAATAATAAATAGATCTAACAATTCCTTCCCCCATTATATATATATATATATCTAGAAAAATACATGTTTTACACCCTCATCTTAGTTATGGGGGAGTGGGGGGGGGGGAAACACAAACAAAAACATAAATTAAATAAGGAGATGAAACTGGTGAGGACCCTATAGTACACAACTTCTCGATAAATACATTGATATCTATATCCCCTTCTAAAATAATCAACCGTATATAATTATAGAATCCTAAAGGGTTGATGACACATTTAATGGAATTAACGAAGGTGAAAAAGTAGTTATGGGGTGTCTCCTGTTCTTAAACGCCATTATTTGCATGAAATACTCAATGAAAAAAGTTTAAAATATAGTCTTACTGAAGGGTTAAAAAAATGTATTATTTAGGAATATCGTAATGAGCAGTAGCTGGAGCCTCCTTCAAATATTTATATCATGAAATAATAACAACGTGTGTTTTTTTACATAGAGTGTAATGTAATAGGACCTGAATCTTTATTTCACAACTGGTTGGGGGAAATGATTCTCTCAATACTCTCACATAATGTATTTTTTACACTATGTTAATATATATTACTCTAGGATATGCATTCCACTTATACTCCAGATGATGTTGGCTTTTGGATACAATATTATAGTTTCATGCCAAAAAACATCATACCATATTGTGAAGTTTCATTTTATCCTCATTTTTTATGTTTAATTACTTATATCCTACCATAAATATAATAATTAACTTAAAATTCTAAATATTTGAATGAATGCCAATTATATTATATAAGTTAATTTTTTACAACAACCTAAAATATATGCATGAAATATACTTATCAAACACCCCCACACATGAATTCAAGACGTTTACTAAAGTATTGGATATCAATATACTACAAATCATGTTTACCTAACCATGATTTAAATAAAATTATAATAAAATAAATTTATTAAAAGAGAAATTGAATATTCAAGAGTCACATAAGAAAATTCAATAACTCTTCATTATTGAAAGAAAGACTAATAATCCATTATTTTACCTTTCTTCTTTTGAAATAGCCATGCATTTTCATTCATCCATAATAATTTTTCAAATCATTATTAATATTCATTCCATTTATAATTTACCTCTTATGATTTTTTTTGCTCATCATCTAGGAATAAGTGTAGGTAGAGTTCATGAAATTCCTCAAAAACTTGTTACATACCATTGTATTGAAATAAATATAAAATATCCATAACGTAAAGGCATTATCACACTTAATCACAGGGGATTAACTATTTAGGATCAAATGAATCAGATTCTTTAGATTAGGTGTGTAAATGATGTAAAAAGTAAATCTAAAAAATGAAAATTAATTTTATATCATAATGCATGATATAAAAAATTGGCTTAATTAAAATATACTCTTATATATGTCATATCTCTCTTCCACCCAAAAATTTCAAAGTAGGATCATGATAAATGTAATCATAATGAATGAATCATCCGCTCTAGCCCTTTTTTTTATTTTATTTCTTTTAAAATTGTGTTAATGAAAAATCTCATATCCACCACTTAATCACAAATGATAAAAATATCATCAGTATGATAATGGTTATTTGTGATCCCCCAAAGACACAATTTTTTTATATTATTTATTTATGAAATTTTTTAAGAAAGAGAGGCTAATAATGATAATGTATAATAAAAAAATATCATGTCCTCTCCCCAAATAGTAAATAAAACCAACTAGAAATGTATTATCAATAATACCTATCTCTGAAAATCATAGAAAATATCACCCCACAGTTATTCTATTAAATATTATGCTATATATTTCAAAGAAGGTAGGAATGGATCTGATAGGTTTGTAACTCAACTCATTTTCAAACAATTCTATTCATGGCTTCTATGAGATTTTAAATATTAATTATTTAAGGTGGGTCCAAGGGTTAACCGCTAAAAAAATTCCACAATCATACTATAAGTGAATCTATTGAGTCATAGATTTGATAATATTCAATAAATTTTCTAGAAGAGAGCACAATTGAATCTGAAAAGAAATATACTATACAAATAATGGAAAAAACTAGGCTCAGATAATGTCTTGGGAATGATACAGATTTTTTTTATAATCTCTCATGGAAATTCATGTGAATA
Organism: Viscum album; assembly: GCA_963277665.1. Taxonomy (NCBI): domain Eukaryota; kingdom Viridiplantae; phylum Streptophyta; class Magnoliopsida; order Santalales; family Viscaceae; genus Viscum; species Viscum album. Next base: position 184,395,638 of record OY728143.1, read on the forward strand.
ATTAAAATAATAAGTGAAAATATTTCAAATTATAAGCATGGAAAAAAATCTTAAAGTCTTTATTTACACAAAGTAAAATTCTCTCTTGAATCACATTTCTCTAAATCCAAGTCCACATCATTATCCCAACTAATCATTTTTCCATTATTCGCATTTAAATTCACTAAAAAGGATATTGAAATTCAAGGAATGTTAATTATACTTGGTAGTTTATGTCTTCAAATTCAATTCAGTAAAATAATCATCAAACGTGGGCATGAAATTGGATGTCAAAGGATATAAATAAAATAAATGCAGGGAATACTATAGAAAAATTCAAAATTAAAATGCCTAATCTACTTTTTTATGCTTCAAAGTTAGTTAAAAAGGTTCTTCCTACTCCAGATTCATGACATTTATTAGTTTATAAAGTTTATTTGTCATCAAAAATAAAAATAAATAGGTGAAAGCACATTCTATTAGTAATTAATTTTGAAATATATTTATCAAGATCAAGCATGAAAAAAATAATGAATAAAAATATAAAAAATATTGGTTGCCTCCCATAGGAGGTTTTGTTTACCTTAGTGGGATTGAACTTACCTCCTTCAGCGTTCGCTTAGGTGAGAGATAATTAAATTTTGTTACCATTTTAGGGTCCATAAGTGCTATCAATTGTGTGTTATACATATAGGCATGTCCTTGTACATTATCTCTAAACAACTTCGCTATCTATGATGGTAGAACTTTCATTATCTCCATCAGATTGATCCAACACATCATCCTTGGTTATAAAGAACTAAATGGATGGTTAGTTAACATGCATACCTACTATCCTTTCTCAAACATTGTGGAGTCCGTCTCTCCTCCATTCTCACTAATATATCCTTTCATCTATCCCTTCTTATTTTAAGTACTCTTACATTTGTTATCATCTTTTATAAAAAAGCTACTTCATTCTCAAAAATATAATTAGATTCATGTATTTTATCTTCCCTAAACACATTTTTTACTCTCACATCAAAATTATTGATCACTTAGTGGATATTTAAACTTACCTATTCACTACTAACTCTCAGGAAGATTTATCTACTTTTTATATAAATAAGAGCATTCCCAGTGGCTAAAATTTATATTCCCTGAATGAGTAGATTCATCTCCACATCTATAAAAACACTATGTAGTTGACTGGAGTGTGGAATTTTTCGAATTTTATTAGAATGTATTCAATGAGTCTATGGGGGTACTTCACTATTGAATCTACCAGCTGTAGTTCCACTTGTATTTCTTTCAGTGCCACTAGTCGTTTGATTTTTTACATGGTGTATGCCATGATATTGACAATCAAAACTAAATCACATAAATATTCTCTAAATATATTATATAAAAAAAATAAACTTATGTAAAATATACCTAGAACTCTTTTCGTCATAGGTTTGTATTTGGATACCACTACCGAACACCTCCATATGAGTCAGATGGTGCCAATCTCTTACAGAATAATCTTATTTGTCACCATATCTTTCATGAATTTTTCATATGTTATCATGTTAGTGAGAAACATTTGAAATGGATATTAGTATGAAATTTCATGAAGTGTTACATAAATTTTTTTTTCTTGTGTCATAATTATTTGGTAATAGTCACTCTAGAAACAATGTCCTTTGATTTTTACTATAGAGTTATATCTTTAGATCATCCTTCACCTTCCGGTTCATTGATATTTTTTATTTTTTAATATGATTTTTCAGTTTCTTCCCTTGTTTATTATTAATTTTTTCTTATAAATTATATATCACTTCATTGTGACTTTTTCCCACTTATAAAAAATATAACTTTCAAATATTTGAATCCGTGCACTTATAAGAATCTTGTAAGTTCTCCATTGGGTGTCTCTCTAGGATGCTCATCGATCTGGATAACTAATCTTCTATATTATAGAGTTGATCCTTATGATTTATCGTGTCCACATTTATTTCATTTATTATACCCACTGATGTAGTAATTACTATGTCTAGTGTCTCTTCCAACATAGGTACGTAGCTCATTTGTGTGGGACTTTATGATGCTTGTTGTTGGTATCCCTATTATCATTCTTTGTACCCTTTCCATTATGGTTATTGCAACTTCCAACCTATAAATTTATTACCCTGATTTTAATTACCATAATTATTATATTCTCAAAACACATTTTTTGGGTTTTTCTCTTGGACCATCATCATGTTCATCTTCTAGGTCAATGATTCCATATCTGCCACTATCTTGTCATGTTTCTTGATTGTTTGAACCCCTTTTTGTTTCATTCCTTCTTATTTCCAATGTAAACAATTTCTCCCCATTTCCTCGAACAATTTGTATCTTTCTTCAAGAGAATTCTTCATCAATGATCCTTCATCTATAACATCATGAATCAACTTGTTCCCCTACAATAAACCCTTATATTTTTTTTGTATTAACACCCATAGATTTATATGATTGTGGGGGGATTTATGGGCCTTATCTATGTAATGTTTCCATTAAATTTAGTGTGATTAGTCCATGAATTGAGAAATATTTTGAATATTTACTCACATGTCCATTAATTTTTAATGTGGGAAGAATTTTGTGAGAATGGTTAATTCTATAACATCCCTTGTCTTCATGGAATGAACTAGAAATAATTTAATCCACTCCCAATCTTTCTCTCTTAATGAAAATAAAAATATAAAAATCCCTAACACATAACTTGAATCATTATATGATGTGAATATGTCATAGAGATTTTGGAAGATTTCAAGATATGTGATTGGATATTTATGCAGTACTCTAGTTAATTGCACACTATTTGAGATCATCTAAATTATTAAGGGATTGATCACTAAGTGATTTTATACTATAAAAAGAACTTAGATATTGGTTTTAAATCCTATGTTTAATGGAATCAAATAATCTATGAGCTTATATAATCCTATATTTCATTGAAAAAATCCACCCACATCCAACTATGGATTTTGTTCTCCACCAGCCATGGTGGTAATTATAATCTTTCCCAAGAATTTCTTTGGTCCAGAATCGAACTCAAATAATTATTTTCCTTTCGCACGTGTTTGGTGTGCATGCATTACGAATTAAAAAAATATAGAATCCATAGAAAATACAAATATAATTTAAATATGTAAATTTAAATAAAACATTAAAATAAAATAAAAAATTATAGAAACCATAAAACTAAAATAAAACAATCCCCAAAATGGTTCTAGTTTTGATGGTCCCAAAGTAGGATTTTATTTCCATTGAGTCTAATCCAAATTAAAAATTATAAAACTCAGATATATGTTACTTTATTAATTAAAATGAATATAGTGGAATGATTGAGATTAATCTCCTAAATATGGTGACATTAGTAAAATTATTTTTTCAACTAAAAATGATTTATTTAAGAAATAGCATGATATAGAGTTGTTGTTTTTGAAATAATTTTGAAGAATGAGAAAGAGAGAGAGATAATGATGAAAGTCATTCTAGGTTTTATAAATCAATTTCGAAAGCATTAATGAATTTTCTTTTGTTTCAGGGTTTATGTGAAACTGGATTGTAGAAAATAAATTAATTAATCCATGTGAGGCAACAAAGATGAGACAAAGTTGATCTTATTGTCATGGTATCCCCTCCCCAATATGGTAATACCTAATTTCCATCAGTCTAGTAATTTATAGTTTTTATGAAATGAGTTTTTCCCAATACCATATTTAAACCTGGTTGACCCGAATGTTAATGTGGTCATGTCTCAATTAAGGGTAAACCGTTGTGCAATTATAACGATTCATTTCAAAAAATTCCCTCAATTATATTGATAAAAAATAAAGATTTTTGGAATTGTATATTAAAATTATAGAAAACCAATTTCATGAATAAGAATAATATATAGATATGAGTACCCGTTCCCCATTCAGTTATATATCCAATACACAAGGAAGTTGTTACCCCCTCACCCTTATGACGAGGGAGTAAGGGGGAAGGAAGAACAAAAGAAAAAGCATAAATGAAAGAAGGAGATGAAACTTTTAAGGGCCCTACATAGTGTAGCATCTTGATCCAAGAATTGATATCCATATTCCCTTATAGAAGCAGTATCCCTCTCTATTTAGAAACCCCCATAGGGCTCTTGAATTATTTAATTCCATTAATACTGGTCAAAAAGTAGTCATGCATGGTCTGGGGGTTATAAAAATCAGTCTCCATATTAAAGAAACAATACCATCAAAACGAATATAGTCTTTCTAATGGGTTCATGATTCATATTTTTTATACATCATGTAATTTTTTGTGAAAGTTCCCTTCCTAAAATCTATATCTTCTGAGACACTCACTTCCTTTTTAACATGGTGTGTAATTCCCCATGCTATGAATCTTCATTTCACAACCAGATGGGGAAATTATTCTCTTAAAAATATCACATCATATATTTTCTATATAGTTTGAGTATATATTCCTTTTGGATATTTAGACTTCTTATATTATAGATGATGTTGTATACAAATCTCAGTATTCTGGTATCGTGTCGTGACACAATGTGTCATAGTGCGAAGTGTAATTTTTTACTCCAACTTTTTTTATTTCATTTATAAATTATTGATTGTATCATTTCAAAAATAAAAAAATAAAATAAAAATTACAAGTATTGGCATAAACCAAAATTCATAGAAACATGATGTAAAATGTTTCAATTCAGGAATAGAAAGTAATTTTATGCCCTTTTGTGTATTCTTATATTGGACTGGCATTTGGTGCGACCTAAAGGAAAATGGGGAAATTGAGGAATGAAAGTGAATTTGTTTCCTTTTTAGGTATTCTTATGATGGACCAAAATATAGATATACACGAATTAAAATGTTTAAATTCATGAACATGAAGGAACTTCATGCTTTTTTGTGTATTCTTATACCGAACTGACATTTGGATAAACATAGGCATGGAATGAAAATATAAATTGAATAATAAACCTAGGATTTATGATTGAATCTAAATAGACCAATACATCGATTAAATTAAGGTTTCCCATGATTTTGGATGATCATGAGAGGTTCTGGAGGCTCAAAACTGAATAACCAGAGAAATATGATGATTTTGGAGCATAAAACACACTTTATGCAATGTGAAATCATTAAAAAATATGAAATTTTATTTTTAATGAACCATTTACATGATGTGAAGAAGAAGTATATTTCAGACTCACAAATTACTTGTCATGTGAACATTACATTTCGTGAAATGCTCAAGCATGCTAAAATACTGTATTTTTTACATATCTTATAGTGATGAGATATCTTCTTGATCAGAACAGACATTAAACACATACTTGACCTTGGGAATCCTAAGGACAACCTAAAATTTTATAAATAATTTTTTTAGCTAGATACAAAGGGAGGATTACAGGTGTAGGGACTCAACCATCGGGAGGTTGCTATAGGGTTTTAACCCATAGATCGTTCTTCATAGTTTGGTTTTTATATTTCGTTTTATTTTATTTTTTTATTTGATGTAATTTTTATTGATTTCTATTTTCATTTCAATCATTATTCCTTTTTAATTCTAAATTTCATTATTTATATTCTAATATCTTCTATATCGAATGTGGTTTATTCTTTTTTGGAGATCACACAATAATGATTGGTTAAATCCATAGAGGAGAGAAGAATTAGTTTAAATGGGTGTGTATAGAGTTGTTATATTTCTACCATCATTTGAGAAATGATTGTATTCAATTTATCTTAAGTTGTGAATAATTATATTCTTATCTATTATAAAATAATGAACCGAGTGTGTTTTGTAACAGACAAAACACCACATGATAAAGGTAATTAATTCACGAAGACTAAATTGGATAATTTTTCTGATTTTTCAGTATGATCTTAATGCATCCTTGAATTTTAATTCATTTGGCCATGATTAATTATGTTTATAGGATACTTTTATTGTAATTTTCAATTTCTTATATCAATAAAATTTATTTATTATGTATCCAAGGAGTATTATTGGTTTGTAACTACATTCATGATTTTTTAAAAAAAACCACCCTTGGAAACTGATTTCTAACTATTATATGTTTTCTATCTGTTTTCCTACAATTTTTCTATTCAATATTAATCATTTATTTAGTTTAATATAATAAATTATAATTATATTGTCCCAAAATCTGGTAATGAATTGTCTTATGATCTCTCCACTATCTGTGAGATTGACCGCATACTTACAAATTAATATTCCATTATTTTTAGTGAGGTTAGGGTATCATATGTTTTTTTAGTTTTATTATGACCAAATAATTTAATGGAATCTTTTAGAAGAATCAAATTTTTGTACCATTTTCATGGAACATTAGAGCATTGCATATTTCTTGAGACCAAGTGCTCAGGTCAAAGACTCTTCTTATCCCATTTTGGTTTAGTGTTTTTTGTCTAGGTATTTTTTTTAATTTTTATTATTATTGTCATAATACACCTGTGCTATTTTCTAGTGGCATATATAATATTTTTCAGATGAACCAATATTATTCTCTATTACTAGAATACATTGAATATCATGTGTCTCTGACCACATGAGAATAAAATAATTCCAAGTGATGGTCACATCAATAAACCTACATGGTTGATTAGCATTATTATGAATATGATGAATCCCAACATCCAAAATTGGGTAAAACATGTTATCAACCATATGGATGAGACACATATTTTCAAAACAAGCAATAAAGATCATTGGCTGAGAAGAACATAGAAGATGGAATAATTGGATTACTTGTGAAGTACAATTATGATATAGAAAAAATTATGGATTATAATGATTTAGATCTTAGAGGATTGAGAGAATTAAAAAGTCACCTATCTCAAATTATTTTGAATTTAAATTCTATTATTCGAATCATACCAATAGTTTCTAATACAGGGATAGGTTTTTTGAAGAAGATGAATATCAATAAGTTTATAAAGTTAATCCTATTGAACAAAGTAACATCAAAAGACATACATTCAAGAAGACTATTAAATTCAATATTCTCTTAAAAACATATAAGATAGACTAATTGGGTTTTTATGTAGTACATTAATGTGTTGGATAAGTGGATGGATGATCATGAGGCCCAAAACATAGAATATAGATAAATGAATATTCATATTTCATAAATTTTTATAAATTTAAATTACATTATGAATAATTTAACTTTTATTTATAATTTAGATATAGAATGGGTTGAAGACAAATACGAGGAAAAGGTGGTCAAGGAAGTTTAAGATGTTGATGATTGGATGGACACAGTGAAATCATTTTAGGAGGTCTAAGAGGTATGATATTTAGAATAATAGGGAGAAGAAATTGTAAATTAATTGGAAAATAAGATGACATGCTCCAACCTCACTGAAATTATGGAGATAGATGAAGCATGGGAGTCCCTTCTAAATATACCAGAAAAAAGGATCTCACCATGGATGATCTAACCAATGAAAGACTAGAGATAAATAAGAATCCATATTCTGTGAAAGAAACTAAATTTGAATAAGTTAAGAAATAAGAACCTTCAATGATAGAACCATAAGATGAAAACACAACAGTGGAGAAGGAAAACTATAATATATTGATAGATTTTGATTTCTTTTTTTATTAAACCTTTACTCAATTTGTATCCCACCATAAACACCCGTCAAGAGAAACCCAATGAGGTGGATTTGAAAGACTAAATAGGATGGAAAAAAATTAATATATTGGTAAATCCAATATGGATAGAATTATACCATTTTCCAATTAGTTAAAAAAAATTAATTGTAAAGGTAAATGACCATAAAAAAGAGTAGCTATAGAGAGTCCATCTTGATTTTAAAAATTCTTCCTAGGACTTAGATTTATTTTATTTTATTAGATTAAAAATTCTACTTATGGACGATATACATTTATATTTGAGATGAATACACTAAAATTTAAAATGTTATGTACTTTCCCTATTTACTTCTATTTTTCATGCCCATGGAATTTATAAGTAAGAATCAAATTATGTGATGCATACCATAATAATTCATCTTGTGTGTCAAATTCACATCATGAGTTCAATTCGCATCATGATATAACAGATCATGTGGTGAACATGGTTATATAGGACCTGATAAACTCATTTATTAGTGTTAATAGAAGGTATTTATTTTTTTTACTTATTTATAATTTTTCACCCCTAGTTTCTTAGCCACATGATTTTTTTAGAAATTTTACGAGAAAAGAAAAAATGAGTGGAATTATTTTATGAACACAATAAATTAGATTCACCATAAATTTTTTTTGAATTTTTTTCCTTGTAATTATTTCTCCTGGAGACAACATCACATACGAAAATCATTTTGAAATATGGGATAATTTGAAATACGATTACCATAAATGAAAAAGGTATAAATAAAAATTTTAAGAGTCACATTCTTACATCAAATTTGGGTCTCTTAAAAATGATTTATGATATGATTGGATTTTAAAATTTCAATTCCTAGAAACATGTACTAAGAAAAAATACTATTCATTTCCATGCCATTGCCTGATTGACTGATATTATATTCCCATTCTGAAAAGGATTTTGAACCAATTATTTCATAATTTTATGAATATATTTCTTAAATGAAAATTTGTTCATGTAAACCAACTAGAACTTGTAATGATATCTTTTTAAATCCATGACTAAGTAAATTTAATATTAATATAATTTGGTGATATTATTGATAAGGTCATTTATCTAAGGACCCACCTACACATTGATAATTTTTATCCTATAGAATCCATGGATGACCTTGTTAGGTTTGAGCAATGTTAAAAGTTATTATTTTCCTTTCCTACCTATATATATTTATTTTGAATTATATTCAATAGAATGATCTTGGGGGAGGGGGGTATTCATGATAGATATGAGATTTTTTATCTTGATAAGAGGAAACATGGTTTTTCTATGGGGATTTGGGAAAGGTTCATATTTAAATTCATTATATTTAATTATTTATCCCACTTTTTAGAAACAATAATGATAAAAAATATATGGTTTGTTACTTTGGATAATAAAAAATCCCCATTAAAATACTAATTATTCCTATCATATGTGGTTAGGTGGTGGATGTGAGGTTAATTCCAATCATGGTTTTTTAATGAAGAGGAAAAATAAATAATAAAAATTTTTGTTGTCTCTTAAGAAGGTCAAAAACCACTACATCAAGACCAAAGATATTAAAATCACATGTGGTTTTGTGGTGGATGTGATATTTATCTCCAGTATGAAATTCTAAAAAATGGATAATAAAATAAAGAGGGAATAACAATAGATGAATTCATACATTTTAATTATGTTTTATATGAGCCTATACGTTGCGCTTTAGTGTGTGTGTGAGAGGACATTATAGTTTAGGGAGGATCATTTATTTGATCTTGTATTTTAATTTTTAGTTTAGTCTCTTTTTAAGACTTACTTGTTTTAACCTAGAATACATAAGAACCCACATCCTTGGTAAACTTTTGTCCCAAATACAATTCTATCATGGTCAATTGTGATATTTGTTTTTAGAGGTTTAAGAAAGTTGATTCAATGAAAGACTATGGTCAAGATAATTTACTTGAGGTATGGGAATAAAAATATTAATATCATTTCCCTAAGTAATGAGAGAAAAATTTCACGGTAATGCAAATCCTAATGTCACAGATGTCAATGAAAGGTTTAAATCTATATGTGAATATGGACTTCTTAAATTTAAAGTTATAAATGAAGAATGATTTGTGAATACCTTATTGGGTATGTTTTTTTCTATTTAATATTCATTTATTACTTATTATTATAGAGATAATAATTATAAAACCCCCTTGTTTATGTATAGACCATGTGTGTTTCAATATTGAGATTTATCTTGGGGATGAGAAAAGTATTTATTGTGTGGGTATTTGATATATATGTTTTATATCTATATTATCATTTTTAATGTGAGTTTAATTGGAATAATATTTTATTTTATATGATATTATTCCCTGATATTGTTTTTTTTATTTTTTTACGGGACCAGAATTTGGAGCCATATGAAGGAAAACATGGTAATTGAGGAACACAAAAGAACCTCGTGATGAATCGCTCCATGGATTGGTGCAAGAACAGAAATTTAAGACTGAATCCAGTATTGATTATTTAAGTTAATGAAACCATGAAATCCATGTAATTAATTTTTCCCATGACGATGAATAATCATAGGAGGTTCTAGAGGATCGTAACTGAAGAACCCGAAAAAACATAGATTTTAGAGTTGAAAACACACTTTACAAAAATTATAGTCATTTCACAACTTGGAATTTTAGAATGTATGATACATTTACTAGATATAAAGAAGAATGGCATTTCTTCATTGGAAATAACATATCATGTAAACATTACATGATGAGAAATGCTTGGGTGGGATAAAAACAAATTTTTTTATGCATCTTGAGGCAGGGAGATATCTTCTTGACCTGAAAAACCATCTAACACATATTTGAACCATGAAGGCCGAAGGAAGAACTCAATGATTATAAATAAGGGTTACAGTAAGAGATAAAGGGAGGATTCTAGGAGCGGGGACTTGACCACTGATAGGCCATTGTAGGTTTCCAACCCAGATATCATTTCTCATGGATAAGATTTTCTTCTTATTTTATTTTATTTATATTTATTTAATTTATTGTTACATTTTTTATAGTTTAATTTGAATAACTATTATTTTTCATTATAATGTTCATTTATTCTCTTGTAATATATTCCCTATAAAAATTAATTAATTTTATTGTTCCATGAAACAAAAGAATTAGATTATCAAAAAAATTCATGATTTTTTTATCTTATACTCATTGATCTAGGAGACATCAACACTTACAAAAAGTATGTTATCATATTGTAAAATTTAAAATATAATGACCATAAATGATGAATAAATTAATGGACATTTTAAGAGTAACTTTTTACTTTAATAGTTTATTTACTAAAAAGGATTTCTAATTTGATTGGATTTACTGATTTTGATTCCAGGTTACATGTATTAAGTAATTGATTATTGTTTTTCATGCCATGAAATGATTGTTTTATATTATATTCCCATTCCTAATAGAATTATGGACCAAATATTTCCTATTTTTCTAATAATATTTTTTAAGTGAATATTGGGGAATGTAACCCAACAATAAATAACATTGATACCTTATTAAATTAACGATTTTACGAAATTCACTTTTAACATGATTAAGGAATTTTATTGATAACCCATTTATCTTGAGTCCCATATGCATATTGATCCTTATTATCCTATAGAATCCATGGTTTATTGTATTAGGATTTAGGCATGTTACTGGCCGTTATATTATTTTCCTACATAGATATTTTTATTTTGGAGGATATTTAATCGAATGATTTTTGGGGTGGAGTTGTTAATGGTGGAGATGAGATGTTATATATTAAGTGAAGACTTCAAGGTGTTTCTATAGGGGGTTTGGGGGAAATTTCATTTTACATCCATTATATTTCATTATGTATCCCTCTTAATGTAAAATAAAATTTAATGAAATGGTTTGTGTCTTTGTATAATAAAAAATCACTATTTAAGGATTGATGATTTTTATCATATGTCATCTGGTGGTGGATATTAGGTTCATTCGAATCGTGAATTTCAAAAAAAATATTAAATAATAATAATTTTCTGTGGTAGCTCAAAAAAACCAATTCTATACCGATGATCATAATATTAGATGCAATTAGGTGGTTAATGAGATAATTACCCAGGGTAAAACTTTTCAGAAAGAAAAAAAGGATAAATAAAGGAGAAGAAAAAAAAGGGAGGGTAATTTTATCATTTTGATTACATCATCTGTGTGACATTACTCTAGTTGGGGGGTGGGGGTGGGATGCCATTTTCTTGATTAGGATAATTTTATAGATCTACCTTTTTAAATATTGTGTATTATACATTAAGTTTCATCATCCTTATCAATTATTAATTTATTTTCAATACTTATATACACCTACCCTCATCCTGAATAACATTTGATCCTAATTTTTTATACCTCATTATTAATTGCAATATTTTTCGTTACGGGGTGGAGAATTTGGATTCAATGCAAGATTATTGATAGGATACAATACTTGATGTATGAGAACAACTCTATTAAATTTTTACCATGAGTTATGTGGTGAAAAATTCATAGTGATGTAAATCATAAATGACATGGGTGTTAGTGAAAGGTTGAAATCTATAATTCTAAAGGCGGAAATTTCTTGAAATATAAATTAGAAACAAAGCATGAATTGTGTGTTATTTATTGGGTATGTTTTATTATTTTATAATATTCAATTATGACATGTTTTTATGACTATAATAATTTTAAAATTCCCTAATTGATGTATAGACCCCATGTGTTTCAGTTTTGAGATTTTTCTTGGAGATGATCATAGATTTCTGTTCGGGGGTATTTTATTTCTCTATTTTGTATCTATATTTTCGCATAGATTATATGAGAGTTAATTATAAATAAGATTATTAAAAATGATATACATGTATGATAGTAATGTTTTTCAAAATATTGTGTTAGGAAATACATGTGGAACAAAAATGAAAAAAGAATAGCAATATAGAAACATAAAGTCTCTTTTCACCAAGATACTTCATAGATTCTTATGAAAATGGTAATATGATGATGTTAAGTTCAAAATTACACACAATTAATATGATGTATGTAACATGTAATCCAATATATGGGAACCTTTAGGATGAAGTCTATCTCATGAATCATAATTATAATATGTGAATCAAGTTACGTGTCATGAATGTCTTCAATCTGAAACCTGATGAAGTGACATTACTTGAACATTCTACGTGATGTAAAAAGTTTGAAACCTAAATACCATATAACATTCAAGACAATAAATATGGTACTTTCAATATATTTGCAGAACTTTGCAGATTTTACATACCTAATGTGAGCCTCAGTAACACATTATGTAAACGTCAAAATAGAATTCACTTGAATCATTTATATGGTGTGAATAATTTACATGTCTTTTGATAGATGTGGTTGTAATTATTCTGGTGACCCTTGACGTGAAAGAGAGCACCAATGCCCAGATCTCATTTCTCTATTCTTATTTGTTTGTTTCCCATTTTCTTTTCCATAGGTTTATATTTCTTTCTTGTATTATTTAATCTATTTCATTTTTGTTTCTTTTGATTCCAAGACTTTTTATTTTAAAATTGTTGTCCAACAATTGATTCTTATTCAATTTTATATTCAAACTTTAACTATCAGTACATTCTTCTTTGTCTCATTTTTAAAGTTAGTATTTAATTTCTTTTAGATGATCTTAGTTGTTTATTTCATTTATTTGAAATGTTTATTCATTATTTTATGTATGTATCATGTTTCCATTCTTCCATTTAATAACATCATGTGTGCCTAATCCTTTTAGATTCATAGTTTTAGAGTATGGGTGGAAAGGAATATAATGAATATTTAGATAAAAACTTGGAAACCCTATGGTTAGTAGTTAGGATAAAAAATTGACAATATCATTTTTTTTGAAGTTTCTATAGCCATCATAGGTAAAAATGATGGATCTTTGACCTAATTAGAGTTGAGAAGGATTAGAACAATATCCTATGATTCTTTACGCCTACTAGTTAATATTCATTTACTTAGGTTGTTGATTATATTTGGACTATGGAGTTATTTCCAGCTTAGGTAGATCTAATTGGTTAGACCAAGATAAATTGGTGTCCTATTCACTACTATTAAGCCTATTCCACATGTCTTTACAAGATATAATTCAGATTGTATTCTACATAAACCCTATAATTGACCTAAGACCGTTTATATTTCCATATTTAAACCAATTTCACTTAATTAGATAAATAAAATAAAACTAAAATTTTTGTGACCTAACCATTAGTGAAAAGTGTTCTATTACTTTCTCCACTATCTATGGGATTGACCTCACACTTTATGTCTTCACATATTCCAATCATGGGAATAGAAAAATAATATTTTATTACAAGTTATAGTATATTAGTTAACCTAGGTAGTCACTCGAAGAGGAGTGAACACAAAATATGTGATTCAATTTTTAGTTATTTTTTTAAAAACAAATGATTTATTATTTTGTTTTTAATATAAGAAAATAGAATGCAGTGTAAATTGATTTGTTTTAAAACATTTATATAAGATGGTGACCAGAAGAGGTTTGTTTAAACCTAGTGCCATTCTATCTTTAGTTCTAATTTTTACCCATTATACATCTATAGGAAAGTATGAGATAGATTCCTCTATTGATTTATCTCTCCTATTAGTCAAATGATGATGGTAAGGGAATCCCTAATCAAGTCTCAATCAGTCTACTCTCATTCATGTGTGTGTGACATTGTAATTGGTCTTTTAATAAATTAAGGCAATTCCCAATTGTGAATTATTGTTCCCTAATTAACGAACGCTCCCATCACAATTCCTCATGCATGGTGGAGATCATCAAGAACTCACCGCGCAACCCTAGTATGTTATATAGAAAACATATTGTAATTGAGTGAAGGGAGATATGGATCATCAACCAATGAAATTAAAAAAGTAATCAAAACATAGCGTAGATGCGTTAAGAAATAAAAACTAAATAAACAATCAAAACTATTTTGAAGAAAAAAATTAATGGTTTATTCCATTAAATTTTGATTCTCATACATAATAATTGGTAAGGACTCCCCCTTTCATGATCACTCACATGAACTACCCTTCCCTGGATAGGTATGTCGAGTTGATTCACGAGAGGGGAGACCAATTGAAACTTGATTTGGGATGCCCTTTCCATCACCATTTGACCAAGGGGGAGGGGAGAATCAATATAGGAATCAATATCTTACAATAAAACAAAATTAGAATTTTTAAAAATAAAAAACAATGATAGAATAGAACTAGGTTTATCAAAACCCATTCTGGTCACCATATTTTTTCAGTTTTTTTATAAATAATTCAAATTTTTACTGAATTTTAATTTCTCAAATTCACACCCAAAATCATTAATATTTTTCCCTAAAAATAACTAAAAAACATATCAAAACAATTTTTTGTGAAATCAAACTATAATATGTAATAAGAAATTATTTTTTACATTCCCTGTCATAGGTGTGTGTCAAAAAATAATGTATGAGCCTGATTACATAGAGAGCATAGAATGTAGTAGAAGACTTTTGAACAAAGGTTAGTTCACTCTAATTTTAGTTTTATTTTACTTTATTTAATAAATTACATGGGTTTAAATAAGTAAAATGAAACGGGAAAAGGGTCCACTTTAGGGTTTAGGAAGAAGATAAAACTATATCTATATTGGGATAGACCTATGGATTAGTGTAAAAATGGTGAAAAGGTCCCCAATTCATCTTGGTCCATCTTATTGGATATACCTAAGCATGCAACTACTTTTCGGTCTAGAGATAGATGAAAAAATAATTTTAGGAAGCATAAATTTTAGGAATAATGAATCGTAGGCTATTATTCATAGCCTTCTCAAATCCAATTAGTTCAAAATTTCCAAAAATATATCAAGGTAAAATCTAAATTCACTCTTTATTAAATCCATTAATAGAGAGTTTATTTTAGAAACAACAAATTGAATGAATGTAAAATGATATTTTTCATACCTCAATCGGATATATTTCTTGCATATGTTTTCATTTTGACCCTCAATTGATTGTATCTATATTGATGATCAATCATGGATAAATATTGATATCCTCAATATTGATCAAAAAAATCTTTAATTTAGTTTAGTAGATACTTGTTTTTTATTTTTATTGTGTTATGTTCCCAATAATTAATGAAAATTTACATTGTCTAATAGTAATTTTCTAGAAATGAAAATTATCACCCCATATTGAACCTATTGGATGAATTAACCACTTTTCATGATTCTATTGGACTTTATTTTTAAATTCCCACATCTAAATTGGGTCTATTCTATATAGGAACTATGAATTATGAGTAACTCTAAGTATGTGTTTTTTAGAAAATTCAAATTTGTGATTCAGTGGAAGAATAAGTAACTCATTTTGAAAAAAATTTATAAAACACCCATAAAATATAAATATCATGGATTTAAAGTTTCACCTCATCAAACTAAGATAAATACCCCCTTTTAATAGAAATCATGTCTTATATACTGGATGATATTTTATTTACAATCTCATATTTATCCCCATACTGATATACATTCATAAGTTGGTTTAGAATATGAAATTTTATTTTCATATTTATCCAGTTTTTATGGGATCTATATAGTGAGAGCTGATAAATTATCAAAATCACATAAAATTACACTAATAGAAGTGTAATAATATTTTCATAGGGAACATTATTACAAAAATTGGCATGACATCCCCAACTCGGGGTTGCGGGAGGGATAAGCATTACTTAACCATCAATATCTACTTTAGTGATTGTAATAGCATAAAACATACCTTGGTCTTACAGTTTAACATTATAATAGATAATTTACCCTAATAACGATGATGTTTACACCATAAAATACATCAAATTTCAGGGTGATTAATTTCATTATTAAGGTAATTTTAATATATAAAACATATTTCCATTATTTTTAAAAAATATCTTGGGTAATTCTTCCAATATTCTCAATAGGATGGAATTTGAAATTTCACCCCTACATGAACATTTCAATTTAATCATCCATTTAAAACCATTTTCCAATTATTTTATGTGTTTAGAAACTCTCATATTTTTACAAAGTTAATCATATATCTTGATAGTTGATTGAGAAAAATCACAAGGTTTTTCCTTCTAGATAAAATTTTATTAAGATTCTCAAGAAGAAAATCAGTGAATTTTTATTCACATTTAGTGTTAACAAGGTTTATTCTATTACTATTCATTGATTGAAACCAAAAAGCACTGTATTAACAATAATATTAATAGTGGGAAATCATATAATCATGGATACATCATTTATATGATTTTTAAATCATGAAACCATCTTTTCAATATATGAAACCTTTAGTTTAACCTTGGTTATCAATGGACAATATCTATTTAAATCATTCATATTGGTTCTTAGAAAAAAGATAATCAACCTAATCAGGTCCCCAAGGAGTTTCAAACTAGGTGCACAGAAAGGTTCCACTCCCCATGGACTTGAAAAATGGTCAAGATATACTTGAATAACTCATTATAAGGTTATCACCCCAAGATTATTTGGTTTATTAGCCACGTCTACTTATAGAATCTATACAGGGATGTATTTACTTAGGGAAACTACACTCTTTTATTTACCATAAAATAGAATTTTCTCCCATATATAGGCTACTATAAATTATTCCTACTAGATTTTTCTCATCATAGTTCCTAAAAATATTGAACCATTCTCATATACCAACTATAGGGACCCAAATTTTCATACATAAATACTATTTGTTATCAGATAAAATATCCACTACATACCAATACTATCCACTCTAGATCCATAAAGGTTTAATTTCCGTAAAAAAATGGATACATATATAATTTAAATATAAATAAACTATATTATTTCCCATTATGTTCTTATCAACTTGAACCCTTGTTAAACATAAAATATATAAAACTAATCTCTATAAACAAGGGATGAAAAACATAAAAAAAGTGATATTATATGTTCATTAATAGTAAAAATTTTAGATTTTTATCAAAGATAAAAATTTAGTATATGGTAATAATAAAAGGATGATAAAATTATCATAAAATTAAAAAATAATACCCATAAATTCAAAGATCATAACCATGAAACATTATATAATGTTTAATCAATAAAAATAAATAATACATAAAAGAGGGGAATCATAAATAATATGTCATAGGCCCGGAAAACATATCATAATCTTAAGATATATGTTTTTGGAATTCATATTAAGTATAGAAAATCATCTCATTATTCAAGGACCACTACCAAGACTATCATATAGAATTGGGTTCACACCACACTCCATCATTTCCTTAGTTGAGGTGTATTCCTAAGTCCATCTTATTGAACAGTGTCCATTTATATACTAGTTTAATTCCCCATTCTAGTATTTTTAATCACTTGAGACATATTTCATTACCCAAAGAATTGGAGGGATATAAATTTTTTTATCACATGTATCATATAATGGAAACCACATATCTTTGTTCAAAAAATAACATAATCAATTCATCATATCATGAAATTATAACACATAAAAAGGACACAAGTTTCATAAAAATTTAATGATAATAATTATAAGACACATAGAGAAGGAATAATTATTGAAACATTGGGTAATATCCCAAGTAAATTTTAATAAACATCAATGTTTTTTTAAAGATTAAAATTCCATTAAAAGATTAAAATACATTTCATAAAGAAAATTCACTTTTCAATTAAAATAATTATTTCAAATTGAAAATTTCCAAAATATTTTTGGAAATATTTTTTTAAAATTTGAAATTAAACATATATATAAATATATAAATAAATTAGTATTCATGATGGAAGGTAAACCCATACTTCTAGTATATGATAAAATAAAAATTCCTTCTCAATTTTCAATAAAAATTAAAAAGTCACATGTATGGAAAATGATAATAATATTCCTTTTAAAAAAATTGAATGAAAACTCATATATAAAATAATTACACACACCTATATTTATATAATAGTATATTCATTCATAAATAATTTTTAAATAAAATATAGACATGGAAGAAAGAATTCCCGACCGAAGTGAAAAACAAGGTCTATCTCTTATAAATAACTTCATTCAGTCTCTTGAATACATAATGAGATAAAACAGAAATGAAAATATGAAATATGAAAAAAAATGACTATAAGATAAGTAAATAAAAAATATTTAGGATAAATAAATCATATAATTTCATCATCCAATATTTAATCATAAACAATATGGATAAAAATTATATTTTAACATAATATCATTTCTCAATTTTGTCTAACTTTGTATTTCATTTAAAAAACATTATGATATATTTAATTATATATATATATATACTTTAACTATAATCATATATTTAATTCCATAACTGTTTTACTTGTTACATATTATCACCCATTAATTAACAATATTTCATTATATACATCATTTTAGGTGTTAACTCAATCTTTTTCCATGTATGTTTCAATTCAGAGAATATGGTCCCCACATATAGATATTGGTTTCTGCGTAAAAAAATTAAATTATTATATAAATACCATATATATTCATTATATACATATATTTAACCATTTATATAATGTGGTGATGACAAATTAATTACATCATTTTTCTGAGATGGTAGTCTGTACGTACAATGAGTGATGTTACAATTTTTTATGGATGTAATGAAAAGGTTAAATATTAAATAACAAATAAATAATAATTACTATCTCATAAAAGTAATTTATATATTCAATAAATCTATCCATTATTAATATTTAATTAATGTGAAAATTAAAAACAAATCGCATCACTTTGTAAAGGTGTTAGTCCACACATACGCACGATCAACATTATCTTTTTTCAAAGGATGGGAATGTAATAAGGTAAATGTGAAATTATAATTGCAATATAATAATTATGTCATTAATATAAAATATAAAAATTAATCACATCATAATAAAAATCCATGAAATATAGATATGGAAAATCAATCGTATCGCTACATAGAGGTGGTAGTCCACACTTACAAACGAGTGATACCTTTATATTATCTTTGATGGATATGTGGTGGAAAATGGTTTTAATATAATCATAAAAAAATTTTAGTATGTTAATTATAATTTAATAATCATGTTTTTTAAGGATACGTTTTTTATAGGATTTAGAAATATAAATAAAATTGAAAAGCTTGGTTAAGATTTATACCACTTCTTTGAGAGACCTAATTTGGCTAAAACCATAGGCCTTGAACATAGAAGAATATAAAAATATATAGGATGAATTTATGGATTATATTAAATATTTTTAGTGTATATTTGATTATATAAACCATGATATAGTGAATAGTTATAACATATCTTCTTTCGAGGTGGGCCTCCCCCTTGGGATTCATCTGTCTTGTCAGGTCACCCAATCTCGACTGGGTGAGCATAATGAGGCATTGCCCACTGTGTTGATGGATTGATTTTATAAACCATCAATGATTAAGTTGTTATCATCTGGGACACTCTACCATATATTCTGTTAATGGCTCCTTCCCTGGTTATCGCTATACCTCCGGGTAGTGACCACTTTGTGGGGGAGGCCAGTTTCCATGTGTGGACGGTATAAAAAGGCTGGACATGGGAATTCCCTATTTAGGAAAAAATGAGTTGTAAAATATTTGATTTAATATATAAGAAATAAATTTCATTAACACAATTAATCATTATAGGGTAATTTTATTTATTAACATAAAAACACATTTATTACATAAAAATAATTTCCAAAAAATGTGTTTTTAATCCAAAAAATGAACTTATATCAAAATAAATTATAATAATAATTATTTAATTAATTATATTACTTAAAATTAATTTATACTTATTTTAGGTTAATATCAAATTACAATAATAATCATAATTTTAATAGAATATTAATTTTATTTTAAAAATTTATTTTTCACTATTCACTAAAAAATAAATCTTCTTAGAAAAATATATATAATTAACCCTAAGATAAAATTGGCATGATAATTTATAAAATTATATTTATTTCATATAATAAAATTTCATCAAATTTTAAAAATTTATTTTAATTTTCATGTGAAATTCCATAAAAAATATTTTATAAGAATTTTTTTATCTTAAACTGACTTTACTAAAAATTTAATAATTATTTTTTATGAATTAATAAATTAATTTTACATATTAAAATAATTATATATGATTTTATTAAATAATAATTTTCTTCTTAAACCTACAAATTTAATGGAAATGTTATAACTGTTGACTATATCATGGTTTATTTAGATTCGGGGTTGTGCATAAAGAAAGATATCAAATGCATCATGTTCGCTTTGAATAAATTATATTTAAAATGTTAGTGTGTTGTAATTAATCACTTATAATATAAATCCTTATTCAAAAGTGGTGGATCCTCGCATCATTAATGGATACATATCTTTTCAAGATTAATTGTGGTTCTAGGATTTATCCTTGTTTGATTCAAAACTTTTTTACTCTCCTTAGGTGTGAATCCTATATTGGGAGATCAATTATTTCTTGAAATGAGTTAATTTATTTCATATGAAAATTACTATCATTTGAAATTATTTTTTATTTACTAATTTGATTTTTTCTAATTATCAGATAAAAAATTATTTGAGTGATTGGATAAAATATTTTAAACAGGAATGGTTTGTGTGATGAGAAATTATTTAAAGTGTATTTTGAAATAATGTGTTTATTTCTTGACAAATACATTGAAACGAAATAAATGATTAGAGGAATGATTTTGATGACGAATTTTAAGGGTAGAATTCATGAAATTTTTTATGTTTTTAAATTAAAGTAATTAATTTAAAAGGAATGTTTTTTTGATGAATACCATTGGATGATGGTTTTTAATAAAAAGGATTGTTTTGAAACATGAACCTATGGTTGATTTTAATGATTTATTAAAATGGTATGAGGTTGATGGAAATTAATGAAAGGTCACTATATGATTGATTTACTTGAAGAACATGGGAGTCTAGGAAGATAGGTAGGAAAAAACACGTGCTAGGAATGTATTGGTTATAAATATAAATGGATTGACAATGAAAAAAATTATAAAATGTTTTGAAGTTAGGGTGTTAGTTCTTTTTGGTTTTCTCCTATTCCATGAGGCCTGGTGAATTAGTAATTGTGCACATATAGAGTCTTATTTCACTAAGATTCATGATAAACCCAATGTTAGCATGACCCCATGACAATTAGCCATGGTGATATGATTTTAAATGATTTTTACTTGCCAGTATTTAATTAAAATTATTATTCATGAATTATATTTATAGAAATAAACATTCATTACCAATTTTTCAAATATACAGATATATTCCCATTTTTTAAGGAAACACAATTTTTTAAAATTTTTATATACTATTTGTTTGGAAGAACACACACTATGCATATATTAGAAAAATGGTTTTATGATTATATTGATCAAAAAACTTATTTATAGATGTGAATTCATTATTTAGGGTTATATCATATTCACAATATGCTAGGTACATAGTGATGTATTAAAAACTAGAGCTCTATTTCACTGAGATTTGTGAAAATCCCTTAAATAAGCTAACCCCAATACTTATAACCATGGTTCATTCATTTTAGAAATTTTTTGCATGAGATTATTTCATTGAAATAATAAATCATTCAAATATTGATAGAAATGATTATTCATGCTAGCTTTGACAAAGATGTTGATATATTCCATTTTTAAGGAAATAATCTTTTGTACCTATTTTATATTAGCCATTCAAATGATTTGAAAAACAATATATATATGAAAAATGAAAACATTACATACTATGTTATATTTAAAATTGAGAATATTTATTTTATGAGATATGGTTTTCTAATGGAAAACTCATGATACCATACTAAAAATTGTAGCTCACACCATAATTATTCTATCGGTTATTGGAAGACATTCATATAATATGTCTAAAAAGAGATGACACTACTCAGAGATAGTTGTTGTTCATGATGTTGGGAATTTTTGATTTGGTGGCCACTAGTGGAACTTGAGACCCACTTCTCACTAGAATATCTTTTGATGATTTCCTAATGGTTTTATGTGATGAATTTGGTTGATGTTCCATTTTCTGGACATGTATCAATCTATATGTAATACTTTATTCTTGTAGAGTCCTTAACATAGCAAATATTTATTGATTTTTAATAAATCATTTTACATTAGAGTTATTATTATGTAAAAAACATTCCCTATTTATAGTATTTGCTACAGAGGTTCTAGTTTATAACATATGGGGTTTGGGAATGTCCTTAGTGTTTCTTCCCCTACCAGAACCTCTAGATCTGTGAAAGGGTTATGTTCTCTATTGCACACCTCCATGAATGCAATAGACTTATAGTTAATAGAAAGGGTATAATTATAATAGTAAGGATATTATAACCTCAATATCATGTTATTGTACAAGATCAATAGAATACATTAAATGAATAATAATTAATTATCATAGTAATCATACATAATAATTACAATGACATACATAGAATATAAATAAGAGTGCCCAATGTGTAAATCTATATAGAGTAATGAATGATGATAAATAAATTAATGAACTATGGGGTCATTCAGTGTGTTTCCTATTCCACTATAGCTTTTTTTCTCTACCTTCTCACCCATCCATCATAATGCCCTCTATCTTTTTCCAATCTCTCATCATATCTGCAAATTCAACAAATTTACCGATTAGGTAGTGAGTAAAAGTCCCGGCTA
Source organism: Viscum album (assembly GCA_963277665.1). Classification (NCBI taxonomy): domain Eukaryota; kingdom Viridiplantae; phylum Streptophyta; class Magnoliopsida; order Santalales; family Viscaceae; genus Viscum; species Viscum album. The sequence continues at coordinate 184,419,088 of OY728143.1, forward strand.
GAAATCACCCATGAGTGCATAACTAGTATGATCAATTAATAAAAGCATATTCTAATAAATATAAATTGTTTATAGGAATAAAAAAGAAAACCAAAACTGCGCATTTTTATTTTAATAATGCGGTCACAAACCCATGAACGTACTAGACATCACTCCATGATAAAAGATAACGAAATAAGTTAAAAAACAAAGTTTCTCTTGTACATTGTCCTCAAGGTTTCATGGAGGTGATACATGGCATCATCTATTCACTAATATGACTTTGTGACTTTTCATCCTCACATATAGAGTAAATCAAACAAATTATGACTCTCGGTGGTGAATGAAACTTTGGAAATTAAGTCTACCATTGGAACACCCTCAAAATGACACCATGTCTTCCTCATACCTCCACCCCATGTTTATGTCCCTCATCACCAATATAACAGACTAGTGTAATCCTGCTCTATTGAATAATCATGTCATGATGGCCTCCATATATCAAGTAACAATCACAACCTCCAAGGCAACAATAATATATATTTGGGGTGAGCACATAATTAGGAATAGAAAACATCACGAGTATATATAAGTAAACAAAACATCATGTTTAGAATGTTAGCATGGTATCACTCATGGGAATCACATACCACAATGATATCATGGGACACACACACACACATGTGATCCTAATAAAAAATTGTGTCAAAATTCCATCACATGGATAATTATCATGGAAAAAAGTTTAAACAAGATCACATGGTGTTAAGGAAACTCTTACCACATAGTTCTCCATGTTGACATCCAAGTATTCCATGGTTATCATCACAAAATTGAAATATGTAAACCGAACAAAGTATTGTCACATTCCCAGAACTATTGGGTGTTTTCCCTCAGATAGGAACAATAAAACATGGGTATATAGATATGACCACAAGATTATGGGTATCAACACAATTGAAAAAAATAGGGTTTCACATAAGAGATGATGAAAGAGAAATACCATGATAGGGGTAACATATGTGGTGTGGAAGGGTGATAGAATCAAAATACATAGAGAAAAGGGAGGTCCAGTGGTTTAAGGTTATGCTGATTCATGCTCATTTATTATGAAAGAAGTTTTATATTTAATTTGGGGTACGTATGCTCATTTTTAGATGTTGTAGACTCTCTTCGTGGGAAACTGAACACTCAGGTGGAAGGGTGGTATTAATAGGGGATCTTAGGAGGTTGTATACTCATGTAAATTATTTATAAATCATTCATAAAACCACTAAATTCATTTCAAATATTTAATTCCCTGAATTAATTTAAATAAATATTACCGAAGACATGTAGACCTTATTTTTAAAATATGTGGGAGGGAATTATGACAATCTCTTTAAGTCAATGAAACAACCTCCATCAAAATGGCCACACTATGCAAAAAAAATCTTTTATTGGTGTGGCCTTGGATTAAAAAATGGTTATAATATAACCATTTTGAAGAAAGATCAACATTTTTCCTTGCAATATAGTAATATGTTCTATGGTGAATTGATCCATGTTTTGGTATACCACTTTACAAAAAATCCCTTTCACCTCACTAAACCCCCATGTTAAAAACGTAATAGTTTAAGAAATTTATTCTATTGTAAAAAAATCATTTTTCTAATTAAAATAATATTATAGGATTTATACCTCCCCCCCTATAAAGTCATCTCATTATTGAGATGTGTGTATAGGTTTGCTTCTCAAACAAATCTGGTGACCAAGCTTTAATTTAAGCCTATTTATCCCATGTCTCATCCTGGATTCGTATATTCTTACACTGAACCTAATGTGGTACCACATTACCTAAAATAACATTATCATTCCAGTAAATGTTCTGAACTAGGTGCTCCTCATATGATTCCGCATGTCATATATCACCATCCCGCAATTTAAAACATGTGTAGTGTTGGGTATTTACCTCTATATCTATGAAACATACAAAATATTGTGCATAACTTAGTAGTAATATGGAAGATCAAGATAGTATTCCATGAAAACATATCCATTCAGTGATCTCAAAGCATCCCACAAAATGTAGTGGTATATTTCCCTACTTCATCATCTCTTGATTCTCTAACTGACATGTAATTATCAAGAAAACTAGATATCCTATACAAAACTATAAAGGCCTCATATTACTATCACATGATCCACTGATGTTAAGTAAATAAAGCCTCATAAGGTGAAATCTTAATCAATTCTTGGTAACTATTTTTATACATAAACTCAACCAAGGATAATACATCATTGCATTCTCAACTGATTTCAAGGAAACAAGTTTGATGTATATCCTCAAATATGTTTATAGACTTCTTATAATTTCTATATTTATAATTATAATAGGGCTAGATCAATCACAGTTATGTCACTAGGTCTTTTTCAAACATTGTAGGAACCTTAACATAATTTAATCCCAAAAAATTATCAGGGAACTCTTTACAGGCATAAAATCTCATGAACTTAGATATTCCCTAGTTTCTCCACTTGGTGAGTCTTTCTAGTTGGAAGGAATTGAGAATTCTTATTACTTTACCAAAAAATACCCACAATGTGTTACAACTTCTCAAGGTCCTCAGTAACCCCATCATAAATTATATTGTGATGTATTTCAACATTAACATGGGTATATAAAGGAGATGTAGGAAACCTCAAGGTCAATGGTTCTCGACCTTCACCCTCTGGCAGGTAAGGCATCAGAAGACAAAACCAAATATATCCTTCATCATTCATAACTACTATAACTAGCATCTAAATTTATTATACATATTTGTCACACTGTGATGCACTGTCCATCTAGTGGTATTGTAGTCTCTCATTATCTCATCTTTAATTGTGGTAGGGACTAATATTATCCCATGTACCAAGATCACATCATCATTACTTATGGTTGACCTGGGTATTAGATCACCTCGAGTTAGTTGATCCCTCATTACAACACATTCTGAATTCAAATCTTGTGTAGATTTTATCTAGACTACAAGAGAATATGTGACTACTAAGGGAGTATAATTCATCAATCCCTTTTACTCAAATGCAACCATCCTCTAATTAAATAATAGGTTCAAAAAATTATACTTATCCTCATATTTTCTCTCACCAACCTTCTTCTCATCCTATGTCTTATAGATAAGGGCATACAAAAAGAAATAACTCATCCTAGGTAAATAATCAATCTTAAAGTAAAAAATCATAGAAACTCAATCCAAAACCTGATGCATCATACTATAATACAAAACCAATCCCAGGATTAGGTCATAATAGTAATGGATCTATTTTTGACCTTCTATTTAGACCAAGAATCCCTATTCTTAGTGATCTGAATACTATAACTTAACTCCATTCTTATTAAACACTATAATGGGTGTTTATAGTAGGGAGAATTCCTGGATAATCCATTTGAAATATCATACCATATCCATAAATATTATGATTTTAGTGATTATTTGAGGATTATTCCTGGACCGGGCTGCACCAAAATTCTATGTATTGATGGATATACCCATCTTAGACACCTCATGTCCTAGTAACTTCACTTCTCCAATCTAGATGTCACACTATGATATCATGGGGTAATACTTGTCTACTCAAATCATAATCAAGACTATCTTTGGGTGCTTAGAATGATTAACTAGTGGCTATGAGTATAGGATTATTTCATCAATGGACATTATGAAGGACAAATATAAATATGGTTGGATGATCTTGTACACGAGGCCTATGAACACTTTCAATGCATTTGTCAGTATGAGAAACATCTCCAAGTACTCATAAAACCAATACCTACTCTAAAAATTTATAATCAGTATCTCATACTCCCTAATTCATATCTTATTATGTCCTTATCAAAGATCAATCTTAGTGAACCATCGAGTTCCCCACAATAGATTAAAGAGTTCATTAATCCTTGATAAGGGATATTTGTTCTTCACTATTACCCAGATCACATTTTGGTAATCAATGGAGAGGTGAATACTACCATCTGACTTATTAGAAAATAACATAGGTAAACCCCAGGGTGATGTAAATGTCCTGATAAATCCCTTCCTCTATAAGGATGTCAAATTTATCAGGAGTTCCTTAATCTCATTTATTGAAATATTATAAGGGGTATCAAAATGGTTCACACACTCATTAAAATGTTTAACTCAAAGGCTACTATTATATTATGGGGAAGTCCTAGGAAGTTGTATGGAAATACATCCGTATATATAACCATGATTGGAGGATAATATTATGGTGATACCAAATATCCCATTGAATGATCGAAGCTTGAAATGTGAGATATGATTCTTCTGAGATAACTCAAATATAGTCAAACTCTGCCATCTCCAATTTCCCAATCTATAGTCATCATGATAATATTCCTCTTTAGTGAACTTTATGATACACATATTTATTAGTATTCTATGCTGACATAACCGGTATTTTATGTTCATATTCTACATTTGAATATATAAAACAATGTGAAAGAGTAGTATAGAATAATTTTGTAGATATAGTTGATCTAATCAAGAATATACCTCTAACTATATATGGTCCATATCCACCATTTTGGTGGAGTCTGAACCCCATCATAAACATGACCAGTATCACTCTCATGAACTTTTCCATGAGGTTCACTAAGAGTATTCGTTTTCTACATAGATCATCAACATTACCTATGGTTCCCTTATTGTGGATGCCGCCCCATCATATACAAAAATACGGTGTATAATTCTTAGATCTACCCTATCTGGCCACACATGTAAACCTAGACATGGGTTTCTATGAACACCCAACTATAGTTTCAAAAACTCCCATAGTTGAAGCACTATGGGATAGTTATAGAATGAATGGAAGAAGCTATAATCTACACCACTTGAATACTTCTAATCTTGAAAAAATAAACATTCGTCATTTTTCAATGGCCTAAATAGGTACTCATGGGAGTTTTTAAATTTCTACATATATGATTGTTGAAGGGTATGTGAATACAAAAGACTAGTCTCTCCAAAATTATATTCATTATAGTCAAATCCATATGAAATACATCAGGTCTATAAGATTGATAAAAACATCATAAAAAATTCATACGGTTTGGATGAAGTCTGATATCGAACATCATGGCATTTTGAGCATAATTACCAGAAAGAAGCAGTTTGAAGAATAATATATTATTAATGTATGAAGAGTATTTGTATACCACAATGAAACTTTACTACAGCTCCAGGAACTCATTAATCATTCAATATTATTGGTATGAGGGATTAATTCTTTTTTGAGAAAGTCCTTTTAAATCTTCTCATGTGAGACATTCTCATCATTAATCTTTACCCATAACTCTCCACCATCTCTTAGAAGGTCCTTGTAGTATGAAATCATACATCTACCCTTTCCTATCGGATGGTGTTTTGTCAAGGTCGATGATGCTCTCTATGGTGCACACCCAATCCTCCTCATCTTGTGGCCCACTGGTTCCCTAAAATGATGAGTAATGTTAGAAATGTGAATCCTTGGAATTGTACAACATGGTGTTCAATGGATGCAAGTAAGGAAGAACTACCTACACCACTAGGGTAGAGGTGGGAATGAGATTGGGGTCACACTGCCCAACCAGTGGTCCCACCAAATTTCAACAAGGGAAAAACTTTTTCAATAGATTGAATATTAGGAACACAACAATCCATAACACTCTATGGGATCACACAAAGGATTCCCTATGAGTCAACCCTCATCTAAAGGCTTAACCCTCCTAACACTAAACATAATCTTTATCCCTTCATGTTACTCATAGTCCTCATATATATACTAACACACTAGAATGATCAGTTCTAATAATAAATTCTTGTAATGATATATCACACAACATGGAAAGGCACTGATATATCACATAGTAATAGAATATATCCCGAAAAGATAGTAAAAATCAAGGAATTTAAGTAAATGAATAATATACAGACCAACAACATTTATATATATATAATTAAACATATGTGTTTATCCAAGATTCATTAACATACGAGAAATATCAGAAATCACATATCAACATATTTTGAATCATTATAGGTAAATTTAATTGAGAGTAATTGGAATACATTTTTCCTAGTTTAATGGTAACTCAAAGGTCCACGATACTGTTCTATCCATGAACTATCATAGTTTATCTTTCCATGTCCCAACCATCGTAACTTCTACATATCCAGTCCAAAATCAATGAATAAGAAATGGAATGGTTGAATAAATCTTAATTTTCTAATATCACATTGTAACAACCCTAACCCAAACCATCGGGTTTGAGAATAGTGTTACATGATCTCATGCATGACTACCTGTATGAAAGGGGCTGACAGCTAGAAGCAAGTGTCTTAGTCCAACAGTGGGTAGACTATATGTTACACCCCAATGTTTTGAATGTTGAAAATTACATTCTATAGAATAAAGGGAACACAAACATGCATTTATATTTTTATATGTGAAAAAATGTGTTCATCTTTCACTACAAAAAATACTCATTTTATCTTTCATAACATGTAACCCTAATATTCATATATTGGATATGGTATCCATCTTAAAACAATGGACATAAACGACCCACAATATATATTACCATTAAAACCATTCCACCAAATTAGTGTGTATGAAGGATATAAACTATTTAATGATATATATAAATATATTAGTCAATAAAAACAATTAATAAATGTTTATACAATAATTAATCAATTATTTTGGTCTACTAGACTAGATACCTTGAGGGGGGGGGGGGGGGGTGGCTGAATTTGGGTATGAAAGATTTAAACAACTGCCCCTTTGATCTTGTTTTGTTGTTAGATGGATCTATCTTCAATCTCTTTCCCGATGCAGAGTATGAACAAAAGATAAATCATGCACAAGAAACAACAATTTTACTTGGTTCACCTTCACTAGAATTAGTACAAGGTGAATACACTGAAATGTGCTAATGTACCAGATCCATTAAAAGTGCACAACTGATTACAGAGTTCGGAGCAGACTCATTGTCCCTCCTATTTACAACCACTCTCAATATGAACGTTCACTGCTCTATCAAATAAAGTGTGATCACTTATTCTTCAAAAGACTAACTCAATATTTAAAGAACATTAGGTCTCTTCATTATCATTGATGAATTCTGCATCCTTACCAACTGATAGATTCTCTATTGAAGTACAACTTTTACCCGCAGATGAATCTCACTTTTCCACAGAATTGAACTGGGTAAACTCAAATTTTATGCACAACCCTTACTGTGACTTACTCCTAATTCCCTTGTCTTATGCGCAAAATATCTACTTTTTCACATAATCCTAAATCCAATTTTCACAGAACCACAAAAATTCTACGCAACCTTCATTTTATGTGTAGTGTAAACTTTTACATGCAACACCAATTTTTACACGCAACCCCAAATTTTTCACACAAATCCCTTGGCGTACTTTTTACGTGCACCAATGCACAGATCTTCTTTAAGTCCTGGGCTTCTTTTAATGAGGGGGTCACCTCATTTTTATAAGAATAATCGACCCCTACATGAAAAAACCTCCTTGAACACATAATCCTCTTCGAGCGTGGAAAACACATCTTCCGCGCAACATTGTATTTTACACCCTAATCCAATATTTCATGCACCTCATGCATTTGAAAATTTTTCAGCATCTGATCTTGACGATTCACTATGGAAACCTTCTTTTTCAACAAACAAACCAGCTTTTTCAACCAACACAAACACCAAAAAATTGTTTCAATGTTACCTTGAGGGATTTTTGCCCAAAAATACCCCCTTTGGGTTTTTTGACAACACTTCTCATAAAAACTCCATGAACTTGGATACCTCACTGAAGATCATTCCATTATCTACTATCATTCATCTCTTGTGATTAAAATAGTGACCAAAGACTCACTGAAAACATACTCTAACCCCACATGAGCAATGCTATGCATGAGAAACAAGAGTAGAATGAAAAGATCATCAATGAATCACTTCACTTTTGACAATAATTATTGATACCAAACTAATTCCAATAAACTGATTTCATCACGAACCTCAACTTCTATGTTATCTGATCTTTGATTGATCACTTAAAGCATTGTCAGATTTAAAACTCTCCTTCACTTCTTGGGTTTCTGTGTTGTCTAATCTATGCTCTGGCAGATCTCTTCAAACACCACATACTCCCATTATGGTGGTCCCTCTATCAGCTTCTTCAAAATTCTTTATAAACTCCCCCTATCTCGCTGCACCACTTGTGAGCTTCTCCTCGTGTATTTGAGAAAGACATTGTCTCCCTTCTTTTTTCACAGTTTCTCCCCCTTTAAGAGTCTCTCTTTCTCCCCCTTTGTTGATGAACCAAAAGGCCACTTTTTTGTGGTCTGCAATAGAGTGTAGAACTAAGATTAGTACAGTAAGGAAAACCCACCATACCTCGGGGAGAGGGGGAAGGTCCCACCTCCACACTTATTCAAGTGTAGAGAAGAGATTGAACTCCCAGAGCCAGTCGATGTCTCTCAAAAGCTTCCTTGGGTAAATCCCTTTTCAGAATGTTTGTAACATGTAGCTCTGTAGGCTCATAATCCAACTTCATGATTCCCTGATCAACCTTCTCTTGATAAAATGATATTTTATCTCAATGTTCTTTTTCATTGAGTGATAGATGGGATTTCTACTGAGATTTATTGAACTTGAGTTGTCACACTGGATTCTGATCTGAGTATTCACTTTAACACCCATGTCATCAAGCTACTGCTTCATCCACAATAACTTTGTGCATTCTTGAGTGGCCACAAGATACTGAGATTCCATGATTCTTAATGAAATGCAATCATTCTTCTTGCTTAGACAAAAAATACACAATCCACCAAGATAAAATGAACCTCTTGACATTAATTTCATATCATCCTCCAAACCATCTCAATCTGCATCAGTATATCCCAATAACTCTAATTGAAATTTGTTATTATATATCCATCCAAAGTCCACCGTGTCCTAGATATACGGAAGTATTCTTTTCACTACAAGAATGAGGCTTTCTTGGGGATTTCTTTGATATCTCATTTCTTGGCATGTGGAGAATACAATGTCAGGCCTTGTCGTGGTCATGTATAGTATAATTCCAATAATTTACCTGTACTTTGTGATATTAACCGCCTTGACTTCATTATCCTTCGACAGTTACATCCAGGTGGAAACCGATGTCATCATATCCTTAGAATATTACATTAAAAATCCTCTCAAAAACATAATGGATTATTTGGATTAAGAAATGAAAGTGCCATTCCTTCCATATGTCACTAGTAAACCAAGGAATAATGTCAGCTTCCCAATCATTGACATTTTGAACTCAATTTTCATGAATTCTGAAAACTGTCTACACTGAGCTTTATATGATCCACAAAATATTATTCCATTGACATAAAATATCACCATCATCCTTTTATTTCTATTATTTTTGAAATAAATATTTTAATCAACTCCACCATGTTGGAAGCCAAGCTTCTTCAAATATTGATCAATCCTTGAGTACCATGCTCTTGGTGCTTGTTTTATACTATATAACACTTTATTCAGCTAAAAAACCTTGTACTCCTCCTCATGAATGAGAAAACCATATGGATTCTCAATATAAAATTCTTCCTCCAGAAGTCCATTCAAGAATGCAGATTTGACATCTATCTAGAACACATTAAACTTCTATTGCACTACAATGACTAGGAATAATCTTATTGTCTCCATCCTTGCAATTGATGCAAATTTCTCATCGACATCTATTACATCTATCTAGGAGTATCCTTTGTAGACCATTCATGATTTGTTTCTAATCACTATGCCATCTTCATTAATCTTGTTGCGATAGACCCATTTAGTCCCGATAACATTTATATTTTCAGGCCTCAAAATAGTCTCCCATGACTGATTCTTCTTAATCTGGGCTAGCTGCTCATTTATCGCTTGAACCCAGTTGTCATATTCAGATGAATCAGAAAAAATTTTAGGTTCAACATTAGATAAAAGAGACGTATAATACAATGAATTCATTATTCTTGTTTGAATTGGGACTTTTGGATCACCAATGATGTTCTGCCTATCAATTTCAGCCCAACTACTTAGATTCTTTGTAGATATAGACATTAATTTTTCTTGTTCATTGTATGAATATTCCTCTGAGTCTACATCTGCTACTTCTATTCCCCCTATGTTACTTTACTCTCCATATCTTTCATCAAGAAATTTTTAACTATGTTGTTTAATTCTCTCTTCATTATCCAAAACTATGACATCATTTCTCTCAACTACATTTCCAAGCCTTTGTTAGAGCCTTTGTATGATTTTCGTTTTCCTGAGTAGCTAAGGAATAGCCCTTCATCTCCACATGATTCAAATTTCCTATGTTTTTTCGTGTTGAGAATAAAGAACTTACTTCCAAAGATTCTAAAGTATTTCACTGTTGGATTATTTTTGTATCATATCTCATATGGAGTCTTTCCTACATTTGGACATAATAGAGCCCTATTATAAATATACACCGATTTCAACACTGCATCCTTCTAGAACCTCTCTGGCATGTCTTTTTCTATAAGCATCATTCTGGACATGTTGTTGATGATCGAGTTTCTCCTTTTGACCACTCTATTTTGTTGGGGTTTTCTTAATGAAGAATCATGATGCCTTATTCTGTGTTTCTCGAGATATTATTTCACATGACTTTTTGAGTATTCTATACCATTTCCAGTATGAAACATTATAATTTTCATCCCAGGTATCCTTTTAGATTCCCTTCGATACTATTTTAGACAAATGAAAATATTGGACTTTTGTGCAATGATGAATACCCATGAGATTCTGCTATAGTCATCAATGAAAAGAACATAGTACCTTTTCCAATCTATATCTCTTGGTGAGATAGGTCAAAAAACATCATCATGGACCAATTCTAGCATTCTAGTTGACTTATGTTCCTTTTCATTGTATGTATTTCTGACGATCTTCCCTTGTTGGCATGCATCTCACATATGAGCACGGTCACATGATAGTCTAGGGAGGTCTCTAGCGGTATCAAACTTAACCAAATATTCCATGGATGGTTGGCATATATGACCAAGTTGCTTATGCCACAACTTTTTTTTATTCCTCTCTGGATAAAAATCATATATCTTCTTCCCACTTACAAGGTATAGATTTTCCCTTGTCCTTTTTCCTTGTAGGAAAACTACACCATCTTTTCCTTTAATGACACAATACTTCTTGGTAAATCTAATAGAGTTTTGAGAGTCATATAGTTGACTAAAACTAAGTAAGTTTTGACTGAGAACTTCTACTACCAATATATCATCACGTCACATTTCTTTCCTCCCAAACCTGGCCTTTCCCGATCAAATTATCTTTAGGCCATATTCGTTTCCAATCTTGAAAACTCGTTCTTTTTAATATTATAATCCTGTAAACAGATCCTTGTTTCCTATCCTGTGAGATGTGTAACCACTGTCAAAGATACAGACTCCATAACGGTTTGATGCTTTAAGGTCAATTTCAACAACCACTACCTTCTATGCTCTCTTCTTCTTGGTCCATCTTTTTTTCCTTCACACTCGGCATATATTTAGTCTCTTGATATTTCACAGAGTATGATGGACCGGCTTCATATTTTAAAGATTCAAATATATTTTTCATTTTAAACTCACATGTTGGTTCATGAATCTTGTTCTTGCAGACATTTTGATTCTATATTAGAACATTCCTTTGTATGGTCTATGTGCATTATCTAGCCATGTGCCAAAATCCTCCACACAAAAAATAGTGTCTTTAGAAATATGTTCTGGAGAATCATTATCTGTTTGGCTTCAACCTTTGTTCTTTTGCCCTTCGGTATCTTCTGGATATAGAAAAAACATTTTTTGATTGTCCCATATTTTCGCATCAATAAAACCTGATAAAAGGTTCATTACTATGTGTCATTTAGGTACTGCCAATTTTTCCTTGGGTTATTTTAATTTTATGATTCGACTTTGTACCCACATCAATTTTCATTTTCAAAAAGGGTGATTACAGTCTAAATTCAACCCTTACTTATTTCTGTTTCTGATCAAGCCCTAAATCATCCTTAACATCAGAGCTCGATTGCTGCATCTTTTTTACTGAACTGTTAGGGTCCTCTTTCATCTTTTCAGTCTTTTTATTGATCTTATTTCCTGATATCACATTGGAGGTCAAGATTTTTTATTGATCCTTCACTTTTCGTCATAGACTCGCGACTTCTTATTCAAGTTATACAATACGCTTGACCTGATCTTTCACTTTTCTATTCTAGCCATCAATCTCCCTTTTATGTTCTTCAAACATGAACTTATGTATATCATCCTTTTATGAGTTCTCTAGCATAAAAGACATATGGTTCGAGATTTCATTAAATATATTAGACATCTCTTCTTCCTTCTATTACATGTAGATTTTGGAATCATGTACCACCTTGTTGGATTTCTTTATTTTTTCACTCTAAACATCTATCTCTACAACAGTTGCTTCTAATTCTACTTCCTTGTCGATTCTACCTTCAACTTCTTCTTATTCTTCATCAGCTTCAGTTTTATCCTATTTCTGAGAACTACTGACAAATTCCACCAGAACATTCTCTCCATGATTTCAACAGTTTTCAATCTCTTTAACCTTCTCATCCATAGACTAATCTGAACTGTCACATTATTTGGAATGAAAGTTATTCTTCTTAATGGAAATTTTCTTGGACTGTTTCTTGCCTTTCATATAGCTTGAATACTTCTTCTTGGGAATTTTAGCTTCATCGATATCATCATCTTTATGTAACTTTTTGAGGAACCTTTCCACAAGATGTCCAACCTTTCCACATCAAAAAAATCAAGTGGATTTTTCCCTTCAAACTTTCCTTTTCCTCTTTGAAGCTTTGATGAGAGGAATGAAATCACCTCATCTGTATCTTATTCTTCTTGAGATTCTTAAATAATGTTCTTCTTCATGGATTTTAATGCCACCTATTTGGATTTCCCCTTTTTTCACAGCATAATTTTCATCATTTAGTATTTCATATGCTATAAGGTAACTTTGAAAGTTATCCAGTGTTATCTCTTTTGGATCCTTGTTTTATAATACTGAAACCTTTGGATTGAAACAAGGTGGATGTTTCCTCCAGATGCACTTGAAAATCTTTATGTATTCAATGACTTCATCAATTCCTTGTATGCCTTACACCACCACATTTACCCTATCAAATAATGCATCAATAGACTCATTCAGTCTAATTCAAAGATCTTCATATTTGTTCCACAACACTTACAGCTTCACTTTTCTGACCTTCGTATCTCCTTAATATATATTCCATAGCTTTTCCAACATGGAATGTGAGTTTTTTCATGACATCAACTTAGTATAGATAACATTGGATAGGGATACCCCTAAAGAATTGATTCCCTTAGCGTCAACATCAAATTCTCCTCGCTCGGATTCCGATATTGTTCCACTATAAATATCTGTTGTTAAACCCTGCATTACTTATATAAACACATCCATTACCAAAGATCAGAAGTAGTGTTGCATCAAATTATTCCATAGCACAAAATTTTTCCCATCAAAGATCAAAATACCTTTATGATTAGTGACCTCCATTTGAGAGAGAACCACTAATATTAACCTCTCCCTCTAAAACAAATTTTTATGTCCACTAAACTAGATACCCTATGTGGGGGTGAATCAGGGTATGACAGATTAAAACAACTACCCCTTTGATCTTGTTTCATTGTTAGAAAAAATGTTGTTCTCTCTCCTTCCTGGTGCAAAGTATGATCACAAGTTAAAAAATGAACAAGACATAGCAATTTTACTTGGTTCACCCTCATTGGGCTACGTCCAAGGAGCATACACCAAAAATGTGCCGATGTACCAGATCCAATGAAAGTGCACTGCTGATTACAATGTTCGAAGCATGATCACTGTCCCTCTTGGTTTACAATCACTCAAAATTTTAAAGGTCACTATTGTCTCAACTGAAGTGTGCTCACTACTTCTTTAGAAGATCAACTCACAGTTTATGGACCTGTAAGTCTCTTCATTATCACTGGTGAATTATGCATCCACAACTATTGATAAATGCTCTATTGAATTAAAACTTTCACCCATAGATGAATATCACATTGCCACAAAATTGAACTGGTCCACCTCAAATTTTACGCACAGCCCTTACCACTCCTTGCATGTAATTCCCTTGACTTCCACACAAAATATCCATTTTTTCACGCAATCCCATCTCCACTTTTTGCACAACCTCAACAATTCTGCGCAACATTCGTCTTATGTGCAATGTAATCTTTTACGTGCAACACCATTTTTTACACGCAACACCAAACATTTTGCACAACTCCCTTTGCATACTTTTTACGCACACCAAAGCTAAGAACTTCTCTAAGTCTTGAGATACTTTGAATGAGGGGGTCACCTCATATTTATAGGCAAACTCGAACCCTGTGTGAAGAACCCTCCTTGAGTGTGTAATCCTCTTCAAGTGTGTAAAACACATATTTAGCATAACATTTTATTTTGTGCATTGCTCCAATATTTCACGCATCTCAGGCCTTCACTAATTTTCATGATTCTGATCTCAAAACACATCATGCGCAAAAAAACTACATCCCTCTATTTTGTTCACCTTCCATTGCAAAAAACAGATCTCTCCATATTTCGATTTTGATGCTAATTTTTTTGGCAAACATTAGAAAACATTTCCACCTTAATATGTTGTTTTTGTACAGCCTCTAGATCATACATTCCTTTATCATCATTCTTTGTCAACATTAGTTGTCAGTAATATATCGGGAACCAGATGAATCACCATGGAAAACTTCTTTGTCAACAAATAAACTAGTTTTTCATCAAACACAATTACCATAAAAATAGTTCCATGTTACCTGGAGGGATTTTGTCCCATCATAATTTTTAATAAAGTGGTATTATTCTTCAAAAATATGTTTTCTTAAAAAATCTTTTAATTTATTTTCAGGAAAAAAATAATATAAAATATTTATGAATGTTTAGAAATTATACATGATAAAATTGACTTAATTTTGGTAATTATAATATTAAAATTTATTTTGGGTTTATTTTTTGAAGATTCCAGAAAATATTTATTTTTCAGTGAATTGTGAAAAATACGGATTTATGTAAAGATAATTTTCGTTTCCAAAAAATAAGAAATTTAAAACTCCCAATATTTTTAGAATATTGTTTAAAGTAGCCCAATTATTATTTAGTTATATTTAACCACTCAATTACTTTGAATCAATATTATATAGGTTTTTAGTGTATGCATGTTTTTGGGCTAAAAAATGTTTTCCTAAAAACAATTTCAAAATGCATAATGATTCTCCATTACAATTAATAAAAATATTAACGAATGGAGAATGTTTGCAATAAAATTTATATATTATATGTCATAATATATTAGTTTAGTTTTGTAAAATATTTTCACAAGTCAAATAGTAAATATAGAGCCGTATTTTACTCAAAAAATACTCATCTTATAAACTTGTTGTCTCGCCGTGTCTGCAGGTTAATATAAAATTAAAATTTTCCACTTAATTGAATTGAATTTGAAAAAATGGATTCCATATTTTTATTGAAAATTATTCATAATTTATAATAATTAAAACATAATATTTTACCATAAAGACATATCAAAATAGTCAAAATTAATTCTAATGATTAAGGTAAAAATGAGTTTCTCAAGGGATTAAATTATAAAATTAAGAATAAAAATGATATAAAAAGATAAAAAATAATTTTATAGTCATATTTACACCTTATAAATTCTATTATCTATAATTTAGAATTATTGGGTCCTAGTGACTTGAAAAAAACAAGGGTTGATTTTACACTTCAAAAAAATTAAAAGAGTGCCACTCAATACCTTATAGAAGGAACACTTATCTCCTCCTCTCTTCACAATTTAAAACCAATTTATTTATCCAATATCTAACAAAAAAACTTCTCAACTTCACTACTCACATCCTATAATCCATATTCTTTGAAGGAATCTATCGAAGGAAGCCCTTTGGTGCAAACCAAAATGAGTTACCTCAAAAAGAGGAAGTGTTCTTCAACAAGGTTTTTTATTTTATTTCTTGATCCAGACACTTAAATTCTTATAATAAAAATATGATATAATAATCTTAGAATATTCCATAAATATAGAATTTTTAATTTTAAGGGTACAATGTACAAGTACAAAAACCTTTATCAAATGGGTTATGAAATCATCATTCAAATACACAACGAACTACCTTCTTATGAAACAATGCCATTAGTTTTTCAATTACCACCACTAAAGGATGGGCTTGATGATTGATATAATGTTTATATATGTTATATATAACCTAATTATACCTATGGAGTTATTATATAATATATATATTTTTACATTCCATTATGTAGGGGATACAACATTGTCAATCATTTGTATGGAGGGCTACCACCTCACAAAGCGATGTGATTCATTTTTCACTAATGCGTTATGTGGAAGGAAATAAGGGTAAAAATAGAGAATATATGTGATATAACTGAAATATTTATTATATTAATGATTTTTTTTTAATTGTTTAAATATAAAATATATTTTTCTTTTTACCTTTCCACTCACTAAAAAAATGATAACGCCATCTGTGGACGTGTGGACTACCACCTCCTCATAGAGATACGATTCATGTTTCCATCACCAAATCACAAGAATAATATATAAGAATATATAAATTAATATTATTGTATTTATTATATTTTTATAATTCAAAACTGATATATTTTACTTATACAATTTCTATAATGATCATTGAAAAATGGAAATGTTACCCATGTGTACGTATGACACACTACCTCCATGCTCATAATGTTAGTTTATTTTTCATATCCATATTTCATAATTGGTGTTAAAATTATAATTGATGTATAAATATGATAATTATTTCATTACCATTATCATTTTATGTTAAAATAATGACATTTTGACCATACTCAACCTACCAAAGCCATTTTTGACACATTAGCTGAATGTGGACAAAACATCTGACATAAACCTAATTGATTTTATAATTATAGTAAACTTATTAATTAGTAAAATAAAAGTAATAATAAAATTTAAAATTGTTATAAAGTACAAAAATAAATAAAATATGTTTATTATTCATTAATATAAAGACACACAAGACAATTAGGACTCAAGGTATGAGTTTTCTCATCTAACTGTTATTTCTAGGAAATTTATACCATATTTAGAAATTGTTTTTTTGTTGTGTGGTGTATATATTACCCTTGAAAATATACCATTAATCATATAATTAAATTTATGGGTATACATATATACATTTTAGTATCTAAATTTCATTGGGTTTTCGGTTTCAATGTTAATAAAGGGTTTGAGTTTTGTTTACCATGTTCCTTCTTTGAGATGTTTATTATTTTATTCACTAATCTTATTTTATGAGGTGTATATACTTCCAAATTGACATGTTATATCATTAATATTATAATTTTTATGATTTTATAAGTTTCATTTGATGTTATTATTTCATATGGAATATGATTCAATGTTAAAAAGTTGTAAGATTCTTTTATCCCAATCTCATTGTTTATCAGGATTGTTTATGATCAAGTATCTAAAGTTTTAATCATATAAAACACCTAAATTTTATTATAATATTGTTATTAATGATATTATCAAGTAATTTTACCATTTTAAACTCTTTGGATGATTTAATTTATCTTTTCGGTCATAAATCTATTTTCTTCCATAACCATGTTTTCAAAAAATGTTTGAGAAATGATTTTATCCATTTGAAGACAATTTATTAAAGAAACTTTTACAATTTTTTTTAATTTTACGATTTTTTAAAAGGAATATTCCAATATCCTTCATAAAAAAGGACTTTTTAAACATTTTTACTATGCAAAAGGAATGCTCTTTACGGTGTGCACAGAATTACCCGATGACTTGACCGGCATTGATTAGAAGCATAATTTTCAATTTCATTTGGATATTTTAAAATAATTTTTTCCCTAATACAATTTAAATTATTATTTTTAACTATTATTTTAATATAAAAGAATTTTGAATAATATTTATGTTTTAAAAAGTAATTTTCAAAATGAAAAAGATAATTTTCTCAATACTATTTTTAATGATAATTTATTATTCTTTCCATATATCATTGTCAAAAATCACTATTTTTACGTATCCCCACTAGGGAAACCTGGTATTGATACTATTCTCAATCTTTATTAGGATGGAATAATATTGTTTCAAATATAGTGTCATGAAACATGGTTCTTTTCTATGATTTAATCATGTTTGAAAGATATCATTATAGAACCCATTTCTTTTCCATGTGTTGATCACATTTCATAGAGATTTTTGTGAAACCCATTTGTCTCCCATGGGTGAATCATGTTTTTAAGAGATTATTATGGAACATAGTTTTTTTCTATGGTTTGATCATGTTTCAAAGAGATTGTTTTGGAACCCATTTATTTTCCATGGGTTAATTAAATTAGAAAAGGAATAATAATCATTTATATTGTTTTTATGATGAAATGAATGATGTATATAATTTATTCATTTTATGGTTCTTTGAAATTATATATGATTGGGTGGCCCAAATATCACTGAGTGATACCGTTATAGGTTATTTTATGGAGTAGATAGATAGTATTGGGTGACCCCATTAGAGAATATATGATAGGGAGACCCAAATAGCTGTGGGTGACCCTGTTTTAGCTTATACAATAGATTCTCCTAGATATCACTCCAATTCGTTAGGTAATTATTATATTGGATGTTTTCCATATTAATATTCCAATTAAAGGGGTTTTTAAAGATATTTATGAATATGATGCTCCACGTTACTGAAAAGGATTTAAATTTCATTCTATAGGTTTACAATGTTTCTTTTGATCAAGACTGATATCAAATAGATCGTGATTATTGATTATGATTACTCTTTCCCTTAATATGTTTTCATAATTAAAAATCCTATTATTTATGGGTATGATTTCTTTTATGATTATATCATGCACTCTGATTATGTCATCATACCCTTATGCACATTTTATAATCATTGTTGACATTCAATTGCTAATGATTATGTTTACCCTTACTAAGAATTTCAGCATACACTTATTATGTTTCATTTTCCCCAAGTTATAGATAATCATAATGAATTATTTATGTCTATAAGGTATTTCGTATGTATGAGGATGAAGACATAATGTGAAATAAAAAATCTTGTTTATTTGGGATAAATGGTCATTTGACTAAATGAGTATTTTTTATGTTTGTTTTTTTCCTAATTATATCAAATTATAAACATAAAAATTGTTTTAGAATGTAAGTGATAAAATTTTCCTTTTCCATGTTTTATGGTTTCGGTGGAATATAATGGGTCACAATTTTTATCATCAAAGCAAGAAATGTAATGTTTTTAATTTCAGCACTGAATCTGGGAGGGCGGGTTTTAGGGTTTTATAGTTTTCATCAGTGAAAAGGATTAGATAACTTTGTAGATTATGATGTTTTAATATCTGGTTATCTTAATAATTATGTATACCATCATTTTCTCCAATATTAATGTTGATAAAAAGTTCAATGTTGTACAAACATCATTTTAGGGTTTAAATTGGTAGATTTTTTCTGCTATTAATGAATTTTTTGGGAGGCGTTTTATTAATTTGAGTAATTTTCAACCCATAAGATCAATATAATGTGTTATTTTTGTGGGAATTATTTTTCATTTTTAGTGAAAGAAACTAAAACCCATCATATCTCACAAAGTGGTTGGGAAAACCCATGATCGAGAATGAGAAGGGTTTGGTGCTTACTACTGGATAACATTAATTCCATGCAAATATAAAAATTTTCATGGTAAATATTATTTTTATTTCCGAAAAATATGGGATATTATTTGAGTAATAATAGTTAATTTATCTTTTAATCATATATGGTCAAAACATTAAAATTATTGGGTTTTAAAAATAGTTAGGAAATGATTGAAGAAATTTATGTATATAAATTTATGGAATTATTAGGTTTGAACGTTGGGTATTACATATGAAATTTAATGAATAATAAATGAAGGTTTATTTTTGAAATTATATTACTTTTTTATAATAATTTTGGTTTTGGTTCATGTCTATGGATATGAAGAATAAATTGTTATTATTTTTGTGATTTTTTAGTCCTTTAAATGTTTACATTAGTGTTTCAGGATTTAAATTTTTTTATCCTAAATACATATCATTTGGAGAATAATATGATATTGTGGTGGAAATTTATTAAAGGATGATGATTTACTAATCAGTTATTATTTTTCCATTGTTATTAAATCTAGATGGTATGAAAATTTCTTAACTCAAAGAAAAGATTCTTAAAACAAAATTATTATACAATTAACATCATTGATGATGATATTAACAATTTTTTTCACAGCTATTTGGTTTATGGTTTTGTGATTGTTGAAATTCTCTTTATAATTCACTTCGTAGTGATCGATGATCTCTATCACTCTATATCCTTACTTGGGATTTATGTGTTTCTTCCATATCTAAATATTTACTTCCTACCCATGTTCTCATATTGGGAATCATAATTATGTGTTATTCTATAACACCTTTGTAGTAATCTATATCTCATATTAAGAAGTTTTTTATTAACCCTTTTTACAATGTTGGTTTATAAGAAAATTGTGTTCAAATTCTCACCTTTGATTAAAAAGATAATTATTGAAATGTGAAGATGAAATTTATTAAAGAGTTTTAGGATGTAACACCATGATACTTTAAAATAGAAAAAGTACATTTGGTTGAATAAATGGAATGAAACACTGATTTTATCTTTCATCAAATGCAACACTATGTTTCTATTGTGTTACACATATCACTCATTTTATCTTACATTATAAGTAACACTGATATTTTTATGTTTGATATCATATTCAACTCACTACACCAAACTTAAATGGCCAATGATAAATTTTACTGTTATAACAGAGACATTAAATTGGTGAGTACGTATAGTATTAAAGGCTACATGATATATATATATCTGTGTGTGTGTGTTTGTCTTATTAAATTTAAATTATTTTTAATTTTTTAGTAAATAATCAATCATTTTTAGTAAAGTAATTTAATTCATTAAAAATATGTTTTCTTAAAAAATGTTTTTATTTCTTTTAATGAAAAATATATAAATATTTTTTTGAAAATTTTTAAAATTTATTTGATAAAATAAAATTCATTTTTAATAGGAATATCAAAATTTAATTTTGGTGAAATTTTTAAACTTTTTGAAAAATACTTTTTTCTGAGAATAGTGAAAAATAAATATTTTTTTTCAAAAATAGTTTTTGTTCAACAAATTAATTAATTTATAAGTTCCAATATTTTTTGAATATTTTTCAAGTAAACAATGTATTATTTAATTATATTTAATCTGATTTATTTATTTGAATCAACTTTATATTATTCGTTAGTATAAGTTTGTTTTTCATTTTAAAAACAGATTTTTTCTGAAAATTGTTTTAAAATGGATATTGTTTGTCCATTTTAATTAATTAAAATGAAATATAATGTGGAATTTTCTAAATGAAAAATATATTTTTTAAATCAATAAATATCAATTGAGTTTCATTCCATGGTTATTATCAGTTATTGAGTAAATCACAAGGATTAAGGTAAAAATGAGTTTACTAAGGGATCAAACATTAAAATTAATAGAAAAATTGATATATAAATTTATCTAACCCCATTTGGATGGAACTATTTTGACCATATCTCTTATGGGATTAATATTGGAGAATTATTTTGTCTTGGTGACTGGAATACAACATTTCTATAGTTCACACTTTCAAAAAAATTACAAGTGTGTCACTCACCTCACTTATTAATGGGCTACAAGCCCACTAGGCCTTCAGGCTATGTAATAGGTCTCCCTCTACCCAGTTAAAAGTGGTCTTTTCTGTGCTTTAATAATAAAATAAGGCTTCAGCCCCAACCTTAAAAAATTTTAAAGGACACTCCCTCTCCTTCTCTCATAACAACTTTAATTCCAATTGGTTCAATAAATACCTATAAAAGAAGATTCCAAAAATCCCTCATCTCATCTTAAACTCCATATATTGGGTATAAAGAAAACCATTTAAGTCATTTTGTGCCAATAAAAAGGAGCTACCCGAGGAATATACAACATTCTCCAATGTTCATTTTTTTTATTTCTTTATCCAGCCACATACATTCTTCTTATACTATGATGATATAATAAAATTTTCATCTAACATATAATTATATGTTTTTATTTATTGTTTATAAACTAAAACTACAATTAATTCCATCAAACGGGTTATGAAATCATCATTCGTGTGTATAGCAGACAACCACCGTGTGAAATGATGTCATTTTTTTCCATTACAACCTCTCAAGGATTGGAATGATGATGGAAATAAATTTTATATAATATATTTATAACCAAATTATACATTTTTATTCATTATATCATATTAAACCATATAATTTCTAATTTGTTTGTGATATAATATCGTCGCTCGTGTGTACAGTGGACTTCTTCCACATGAAGTGATGTAATTAATATTTCTCTAACACATTTGTGGAAGGTAATAAGGTTAAATATAGTTAATATATGTGATATAAATGAAATCTTTATGATATTAATGAAATATTTATAATAATTTAAAAATAATATATCATTTTATTTTAACCTTTTCACTCACTAAAAAACTATAATATCATTCATAGACAAATGGACTACCGCCTCCTCAAATCAATGTCATGAATTTTTTCATCACCATATAACAAGAATGATATATTTAATTATATATATTTAAATTATATTATATTTATCATATTATGATACTTCTATAAAGATAAATTTCACTTACCCTCTTTCCATAGTGAACTTTAAAAAATGGAAGCATTAGTCAAGCCTACGTAAGTCCTACCATCTCCATTTTCTTGATGTTAGTTCATTTTTCATAACCATATTTAATAATTGATTTTAAAATTATAATTTAAGTAAAAAAATTATACTACATTCATGATTATTATTATTCACATTTTTAAATAATGATCTCTTTGACCATAGTCAACCTTCCAAATTCATTTATGAAACATTAGCTGAATATAGTCAAAACATCATACATAAATATAATTGATTATGTAATTATACAAAACATGTTAATAATTGAATTAAAATTAATTATTAGCCAAGAAATGGTTCAAAATCATGTATATTATTGACATAAGCTTTTTTATTTAGTATTATAATGATAAACCTGATAAGTCGAAATCAAAGTAAGGGTTTTCTCATATCACTTTTATTTCTATGAGATATATACTTTATTCACCACTTATATTAACCAAGTGGTGTATATATTTCCCATAAATGTATTCTATGATTATTATACATTAATTTATGTAGAGTTAAATATCAATTCTTTGATATCTATTTCATTTAGTTTATGGTTTCAATCATTTCAAAGCAATAAGGGATTTATTTCTCAAATTTAGTTCATGGAGATGTACGTTAAGTTATACACCTATCTTAATTTATGATGTGTATATAATATGAGTTAGACTTTCTAGACCATGAATATCCTTATATTCATGACATTATAAGTTTCATTTAATATTATTCCTTCATGGGGATTATTATTCAATGTTAAAAATTTTGTAATAGTATTTTGTTACAATCTCATTATTTTTAGGTTTTGTGTATGATTAGGTCTCTAATGTAGAAATATTATAAAATTAATCAATTTTATTATCATCACGAACCATCCTAAGTCGAACCTGAACCCGTCACCTAGGCCAGCCCACGACATGTCCCAATAGGCATTTCTAATCCTCCTAGGATGGTGACAAGCACCGAGGGCATCAATATATTACACAAGGGAATAATTTCTCCCAAATATTAACAATAAAACAAACCACGGAAAGAAATGGAAAACCCAAAATACATTTACAAAAAATAGAACTGAACATTATTTGTACAAGAAACTGAAAGTATAACTAAACCAATAACTCAACTAACCAAACCTAATAACCGACTAACTCCATGTGACCCCTTTGGTCACTATACAACACAATGCTCACACGTCACCCACGATGATCGAACTCAAGATAAAACTTGCACAAGGGCTAAAAACAGAAGAAGGATATTGGCATGAGTATTAAAACTTAGTATGTTAGCATGATATTATATTCCCGATTCACATCCTTTAAACTAAAAGATACATCAATTTCGTGTGTTAAATATAAGATATAAATTTATTTATTTCAAATTAGGTCCCATGCTATACAAAAATTACGAGACAAAAACATTCATGTTTTATAAACAAGAATTATAGTAACAATTTTCAAAGAGCTGAAACATAAAAATGAATATAGTTTTCAAGAGGGTAGGTGTAAAGAATGTACACTTTTAAATAAACATCACAAACTATTGAATTTACCAACAAAACGCACTGTATGTCGATGGTGAGTACAAAATAGCCAATGAGCACAAGTCACGGGAACACCCCTAGGCACTAGTTAGTTGTGAACCCCAGGTACCTTGTATCTCAGTGAATGTAAGCATAATAAATATCCATTATCATGCACATGAGCCACTATTAGGGAGAATACCCATAACCTAGTGGTCCCCTATGACAACCCTGCTTTTATTACAAACTTAAAAATGATTTATTACATTAAACATCACTTGATAAAACAAGGGATATCGAGAGGTTTAGTGTCTTTGGGTCTTAGGATCATTACATAAAAACTTAAAACATGAAATACAACATCTTTATTGAAAACTTCCTTTACATGACCACTACATTCCCTCATACTTAACATTGCATGGGGTAACCTGAGGACATTCATATGAAAAGGGTGATCTATAAAGCCCAGTAAGGGACTACACATGGAATAAAATGAGGAGTACAATACATGTTAGACAATAGGAATATCAATAGAGCATAATATAAACATGAACATAAAGGCATGATAAAGCATGATAATCATAACATGGAAATGTGGCAACAACACTTAACATGGAATTATCATGAGCCAAGGCTCATTGCACATAGAGCATGAGTAAATCCTCATTGCACATGAAGAACGAGTAAACCCTCATTGCACTTGAATTAGCATGAGTCAACACTCATTGCACATGAGGTATCATGATACTATACTTTACCCAATGCATTGGACTGCTATAAGGGCACACCCTTCTTAAACATTTCATTCCATGCATAAGTGTGCCACATGGACCATAAAACATGGATTCATAAAACACAATCATTTATTACACGATAAAGGAATGTGGAATTCATACATTAAACTTTGTAATCAATAAGTAAAGGTGCATAAAGGTGGATACCCTTGATGGAGAAATGGGCATGGTATCCACTACACAATGGCATTGGCTTAGAAAATCAGTGCGATTTCGGCAGCGTAACGACGTGACATAAGAATTCATAAAAATGGTTGATGAGAGAGAAAGGGTTTCTTCATCATATTTACATGTAATGGAAAGTAAGGAGGTCATATAGATATATTTCCCAACAATTGTAATGGAATTTATATTCATGATACAAAATTATTTCTTGAATGTAAAAGAAGAGAGAGAATTTCCTTTCAGAATTTCGGCATAGTAACGAGAGTACATGGGAGGCATTTAATGAGAGATAAAGGGGTATCCCATAATTCAAAAAATAAAAGGGCATTATGGGGGTGGTGAAAAACCATACCCCAACATTCATTATTGAAATTAAAATGGCAATAAAACATAAAGAAAATTGACAAAAAAGAGAAAGGAAGAAAAAACCCCTTACTTGGAAGTGTGCTTCCAAAGGCTAGAGAGAGGATTATGAGAGTCTTATTGGGAGCTTGGGGAACCTAGGAAGGATTCTATAGAGAGTATGGCAGAGGTTGGACGAACTCCAAGGGCTTTGAGTGAGGAGGAAGTGGGATCTTGGGTGGGTTTATATAGGAAAGGTGAGGGAATTCTTTATTATTTAGGTTTGGGTCTCCTTACATTAAATTAATCCAAACCACAAACCATACCATGGTTTTTGCCCATGTTTTTTGGAAAAGGGAATAGGAACACAATATTTTATAAGTCCAAAGTCCTAACTTCTTAAAATATTAGGGTTGCTTATGTGGAGGTGAGTCACACTCCCATGGAAATTAATTTAAAAAGGCAAGGTGTTGAATATGTCTTGAGGGGTCCATTAATACTTTGAAAAGTAAGTCAAAAAAACCCAAAATCACATTATTTTGAAATTAAAACATATATTGGCTGAAAATAAAGATTATAGTATTTTATTACATCACTATTGGGTCATTATGATGTCATAAAACACATTATATATTTAAACGGTATTTAATTCTTATCCAAAAATTTGACTATTTCAGAAAATTATGAAAAATTCACCGTTGGATAATTTCGATGTCTTGATTCCAGAAATAACTTTTATTTTATCTAAATAATTTTCTGAATATGTTAATTTTTACTTTTAAAATAAAAACTGACATTTATCAAAACTTCACGGGTTTTGACATAAATGGCTTTCAAACCATAACAAAAATTTTAATTGCATTCATAAAATTATAAGATAATTTATATTTAATAAAAATTAATTTAATAATAATAATATTATTAAAATATTATTTAATTCAAAAATACCTTAATTTAATAAAATATATTTCTTAATTAAATAATAACTAAAAACACCATTTTTACTTTAAAAACTATTTACAATGTATCAAAAATGACTAGAAATTATATTCATTATTATATACAAAAATGATGTACATGAACATAGTACTACTTATTTATTACATAACCCCTTAAAACAGCCGCATAAGACCTAAGGGTAAGGTGTGCGATGGTGACAAACTCTTGGGGTGGCTTGGATAACATCGCTCGAGTGGTAATTTCAATCGACTTCCACTTTTCCCGTAGACGGTCACATTCGAGCCTGACATGATAAAGCTCATCTTGGGCTTGGTCAAGGGCGAAGCCCAAAGATGGCAACTCTTTTCTGAGCTCTGACAAATGGGCTTCGTATGGGGAAATTCTACTGGATGAGGCCATCACTTCCTTTGTCTGAGTAAATTGGATTTGTTAAAGTCCTATATTTATACTAATCATGTGATTACTATTCAACAACTATTTTAGCAATGGTGAAAATTCTTAAGATAAAACCAAAATAGTTGACATCTTATAAAAATATTTTTCATAAAGATACATTTAATTGGATCAAGAGGGATTTTCTATTAATGAAACTTTGGGTCGTTACAATCTTCCCCCCTTAAGAAATTTCACCCTCGAAATTTTCCTTTTCCCACACTAAAACAGATGTGGGTAACTCAGCTTCATATTTTCCTCTGATTCCCAAGTTTCTTCTTCAAACTTGTGGTTTCTCCACAATACCTTGATGAGGGGCATTGTATTATTTCTTAGAACTTTTTCTCTACGATATAATATCTTCACTGGTTACTCCTCATAAGAAAGATCATCTTCCAATTGTACCACCTCAGAGGAGAGTACATGTGAAGGGTCTGTTATGTACTTTCTTAAGAGGGATACATGAAAGACATCATGTACTTTGGCCATGGCAAGTAGAAGTGCTAGTCGATAGGCCACATCCCCGACACGATCAAGAATCTCGAAGGGGCCGATGAACCTTGGACTTAACTTCCCATTCCTTCCAAACCTTATGACATTCTTCCACGGAGATATGCATAGAAACACCATGCCTCCAACTTTAAACTCAAGGTCTCGTCGACGATTATCTACATAACTCTTCTGTCGACTGTAGGCTGCCTTGATATGTTGCTGAATGGTTTTCACCTTCTCCACCATTTCTTCGACCATTTCTGGACCAAGTAGCTTACGTTCACCGACCTCATCCCAACATGCTGGTGTTCTGCACCTTTTCCCATATAGGGCTTCATATGGTGCCATTTGGATGCTCGAGTGGAAACTATTGTTATAAGAGAACTCAACCCGAGGAATATGTTGATCTCATCATCATTTAAAGTCCATTGAGCATGCTCTCAACATTTTCTCAAGTGTTTGGATAGTCCACTCAGATTGGCCATCAGTTTGAGGATGATAGGCCGTACTGAAGTTCAGTTCAGTATTCAGAGCATGTTGAAGACTCTTCCAAAACATAGAGGCAAATCTTGGATCTCGGTCAGACACAATAGATAGTTGTACTCCATGAAAACTTACCACTTCCCTGATATATATCCGTGTCAGTTGATCCAAAGAGAAATCCTCCCAAATAGAAATGAAGAGTGCAGTATTTGTAAGATGATCCACAATAACCCAGATTTCATTGTTGCCTTTGGATGTCCTTATAAGTCTGGTGAAAAAGTCCATGGTGATGCTCTCCCATTTCCATTCTGGTATGGGAAATGGTTGCATCATCCTCTTAGACTTCTGCCTCTCTGCCTTCACTTGCTAACACACCAGGCACTTTGATGTATATTCAGCGATCTCCTTCTTTATATTATCCCACAAAAAGTTTTCTCGGAGATCTTGATACATCTTTGTGCTCCCTGGGTGAATAGTGAAATTTGAACTATGTGCGTCATCCAAAAGTTCCTTCTTCAGCTTCAGACTTAATGGAACACATAGTCTTTTCCCAAACCGCACAATACCTTCTTCATTAAAATTAAATTCTAAGGATTTCCCCTTTTTTATAGCTTCCACTTTTTCTAGAATTATCACATCATCCTTTTGAGCATCCTTTAACTTTTCCAAAAGAGACGGTTGAGCAAACATTTGTGAAAGGATTGATGATGTTCCATTCTCTATGATTCCAATGTCCATCTTCATCAAGTCTAAGAGGATTGGATCCTTATCAATTCTCATCATTGATAGAATCGTTGGATCCTTTCTACTTAGGGCATCTGCCACCTTGTTCGCTTTCCCATGGTGGTAATGTATAGAACAGTCATAATCCTTGATGAGCTCTATCCATCTTCTCTGGCGCATATTAAGCTCTTTCTGTGTGAATGTATATTTAAGATTCTTGTGGACAATATATCTCTCACATTTCTCTCCATAGAGATAATGCCGCCAGATTTTCAATGCAAAGATCACAGCCGCCAACTCCAGATCATGCGTTGGATAGTTTCACTCATGAATTTTCAACTGCCTTGAGGCATAGAATATCACTTTGTCATTCTACATCAGCACACAACCAAATCCCTTCTTCGAAGCATCACTGAATACCACAAAAAGTTCCCCACTTTTGGGTAAAGTGAGATCGGGCACAGTGATAATCCTCCTTTTCAACTCCTTGAAGCTTTCTTCGCATTCATCACTCCAAGAAAACTTTACTCCCTTTCGAGTTAGCTTGGTAAGAGGGTTGGAAAATTGTGATAAATTCCTCACAAATCATCGATAATATCCAGCTAACCCCAAGAAGCTATGGATATTCGTTACCGATGTTGGCCTCGACCATCCCTTAATTGCATATGTTTTGGAGTGGTCCACAGATATCCCATTCCTTGTGATGATATGGCCGAAGAATGAGACCTCCTTCAACCATAACTCACACTTAATATAATTTACATAGAGCTTCTCCTTGCGCAAAGTCTCTAGTACAGTTCTTAAATGCTCCTCATAATCCTCCTTGGTTTTGGAGTATATTAGAATATCCTCTATAAAGACTACCACATATTTGTCTAGGTAATCTCTAAAGACTCTATTCATCAAGTCCATGAATATTTCAGGAGCATTGGTGAGTCCGAAAGGCATTACTATGAATTCATAGTACCCGTATCTTGTACGAAAAGCAATCTTGGGGACATCTTCCTTCTTAACCCTTACTTCATAATATCCCGACCAAAAATCCACCTTGGAAAAGTATTGTGCTCCACGCAGCTGATCAAACAAGTCATCGATTCTTGGGATAGGATACTTGTTCTTTGTCGTAATTTTTTTAAGTTCATGATAATCGATGCAAAGCCGCATTGACCCATCCTTCTTCTTGACAAAGAGGACTGGTGCACCCCATGGTGAAGCACTTGGGCGTATAAACCCTTTATCCAGATTCTCATGTAGTTGTTTCTTCAGCTCTTCAAGCTCAACAACAACCATTCTATATGGAGTCTTGGATATTGGTAGCGCCCCAGGTATAAGTTCAATTGATAACTCAACATCTCTTCTTGGAGGAAGACCAGGCAGTTCCTCGGGAAACACTTTAGCGAATTCCCTCACAATAGGCATTTCTTCAAGGATGGTTTCTTCCTTGGACTCAATCATCTGAGCCAGATACGCATGCTCATAAGTTAGTAATATCCATGGTTGAGATGATGGATCTAAAGAAGATTCATCTTCCTCCTGACACTTGTAAAGAATCTGGGGTCGATTCTCCATATGGAGTGTGATTTCCCTCTCCCGACAATTTATGTTGGCTCTATATAAATAAAGTCAATCCATGCCAAGAATTGCATCAAATTCCACCAGAGGGAGTATGACGAGGTTCGCCGGGAAATTCAATCCACAGACTATAACAGGGGGGGGACTTATATTCATGGTATGCAATGATTTCCCCATTTTCTGTACTCACTAACATCTTTACTTCCATGATTTGTGGTGGTGTAGGGATTGTTCTACTAAACTTTAAAGATATAAAAGAATGCGTAGAACCTAAATCAAAAAGTACGTTCGCTATTCTTGAATGAATAAGTAGCATACCTATCACCACTTCATTGGCAGGGTTCACTTCGGTTGAAGTGATGGCAAAAGCTCTTCCTTGCTACCTTGGAGGTTATTGGTTGTCTCTGAAAACCCCTGGATTAGGGCACTGATTTGAAAAATGACCCGATTCATTGCATTTGTAGCATTGAACAATGCGTTGAGTTTTGAACGGAGCATTCCTATCCTCTATCGCAGTAGTGGGTCTTTCTTGCCGACAGTTAACAGCTAGGTGCCCTTCTCTTCCACACCTGAAGCATTTTATCGTCCCCTTAGGGCAATTTACAGGGTGCTTCTTTCCGCACTTTTGGCAAGTGGGGTGCTGGATCTTCTTAGCACCGTTGGATTTATCCATCGGACCACCAGCATTGAAGTCCACCTTATGCTTCTTGTCCCCATGATACCCCTATGATTCCCTGATCTCCATTTCGACCTTGAGGGCACATCAGACAATCTCCTTATAGCTATCGAAGTCACGGATCTCTAATGCTTTCTGTAGGCTAGGATTCAGCCCACCAAAGAAGCGGTCAACTTTGCATTTGGGGGTAATGACAAAGCTGAAAGAATATCGTGTAAGCCTTGTGTTGTTTTGCTTGTATGCTCCAATAGAGTCTTCATATTTTTTCTTGAGGGAAAGGAAGTCCCTCTCCATCCTAAGATGGAGGGTGCACGGAAAATATTTATCAAAAAACATATTCCGGAAATCCTTCCATTCCAACGCCTCGATCTCCTCCTCAGGATTCATATTTTTGATCAACGTCTACCATTGATCACCTTCACCCTCTATACGATAAGCAGCCAGAAGAACCTTCTCTTGTTCAGAACATTGAAGGATGGAGAAGATATTTTCAATGGGGTTGATCCATTGTTCAGCGATCGTGGTATCGGATGATCCACTAAAAGTACGAGGCCTTTGTCTCATGAATCTCTCGATAGCAACTTTTTCTTTCTTAGGGGGGGGGGGGGGGTTGAACGTTCCTCTTGAACCGCGTTTCTATTCAAAACTTGAGTTAGTTGAGAGAGAAGCATAACAAAGTTCGCGATTCCCACTCCCATTGGATTGGGCATCTCATTAGTATAGTCATCACACTGATCTTCACAACGGTTGTTAGATCGAGTCCTCCTATTACCGGCTATTGGCTGGAATAAAAGGAAAGTTAGGGGTAACACATAAAGGGTAATACAAAGACAAAAGTTGATGACTTAGAAATAAACTTTTATTTCCTTAACTCATGAGTCTATAGGATTCAATCTAGGCTTTTCATGATCTACTTTCTAACATATATTCTTAGGGGAATTTTTTTAATTCCCTTAATAATGGTTAATACTAAGCTTGTGAATTTATAAAAACATATCCCTTAGTAGTGTCGTAACCAAGAGTGCAACAAGGCCCGTTTTTGTGCACCAGTTCCCGTTCACGTCTAGCTCAAAGTAGTGTTTTTGGGTTTTACCCCTAGGATACATCTGTTCCAGAGCCGCCTCTACCTGCTCGTATCCAGACAGGGATGTATTTGTTTGATAAACCACTTACTCAGTCCTTACCAAAACATAGGGATGTTTTTATTATACTTAGTCTTGTATCTAAGGCTTTACTAGGGTTTCCTAATCCCAAAAATAACTAATCCTATCCTCTAATACCAACTATGACCACCCTGCTTTTATTACAAACTTAAACATGATTTATTACATTAAACTTCACTTGATACAACAAAAGAGATTGAGAGGTTTAGTGTCTTTGGGTATTAAGATCATTACATAAACACTCAAAACATGAAATACAATATCTTTTTTGAAAACATCCTTGACATTACCACTACATTCCCTCGTACTTAGCATTGCATGGGGGTAACCTGAGGACATGCATAAGAAAAGGGTGAGCTATAAAGCCCAGTAAGGGAGTACACATGGAATAACATGAGGAGTAAAATACATGTTATATAATTGGTATATCAATATATAATAAAATAAACATGAACATAAAGGCATGATAAATCATGATAATCATAACATGGAAATGTGGCAACAACACTTAACATGGAATTAGCATGAGCCAAGGCTCATTGCACATAGAGCATGAGTAAATCCTCATTGCACATGAATAATGAGTAAACCCTCATTTCACTTGAATTAGCATGAGTCAACACTCATTGCACATGATGTATCATGATACTATACTTTACCCAATGCATTGGAGCGCTATAAGGGTGCACCCTTCTTAAACATTTCATTTCATGCATAAGTGTGCCACATGGACCATAAAACATGGATTCATAAAAAATAATCATTTATTTCACGATAATGGAATTTGGAATTCATACATGAAACTTTGTAATCAATAAGAAAAGGTGCATAAAGTTGGATACCCTTGATGGAGAAATGGGCATGGTATCCACTACACAATGGCATTGGCTTAGAAAATCGGTGCGATTTCAGCAGCATAACGGCGTGACATAAGAATTCATAAAAATGGTTGATGAGAGAGAAAGGGGTTCCTCATAATATTTAAATGTAATGGAAAGTAATGAGGTCATATAGATACATGTACCAACAATTGTAATGGAATTTAGATTCATGATACAAAATTATTGCTTGAATGTAAAAGAAGAGAGAGAAGTTCCTTTCAGAATTTTGGCATAGTAACAGGTGTACATGGGAGGCATTTAATGAGAGAGAAAGGAGTCTCCCAAAATTCAAAAAATAAGAGGGCAGTATGGGAGAGGTGTGAAACCATACCCCAACATTCATAATTTAAATTAAAAGGGCAATACAACAAAATGAAAATTGACAAAAAGGAGAAAGGAAGAAAAAAACCCTTACTTGGAAGTGTGCTTCCAAAGGCTAGAGAGAGGCTTGTGAGAGGCTTATTGGGAGCTTGGGGCACCTTGGAAGGATTCTAGAGAGAGTAGGGAAGAGGTTGGATGAACTACAAGGGATTTGAGCGAGGAGGAAGTGGGATCTTGGTTGGGTTTATATAGGAAAGGTGAGGGAATTCTTTATTATTTAGGTTTGGGTCCCCTTACATTAAATTAATCCAAACCACAAACAATCCCATGGTTTTTTCCCATGGTTTTTGGAAAATGGAAGAGGAAAACAAAATTTTATAAGGCCAAAGTCCTAACTTCTTAAAATATTAGGGTTGCTTATGTGGAGGTGAGTCACACTCCCATGGAAATTAATTTAAAAGGGCAAGGTGTTGAATATGTCTTGAGGGGTCCATTAATTCTTTGAAAAGTAAGTAAAAAAACCCAAAATCACATTATTTTAAAGGTAAAACATATATTATCCGAAAATAAAGATTATTTTATTTTATTACATCACTATTGGGTCATTATGATGTCATAAAACACATTATATATTTAAACGGTATTTAATTTTTACCCAAAAATTTGACTGTCTCAGAAAATTATGAAAAATTCGCCATTGGATAATTTCGACATCCTGATTCCAGAAATAACATTTATTTTATCTAAATAATTTTCTAAATATGTTAATTTTCACTTTTAAAATGAAAACCGACATTTATCTAAAATTCACAGGTTAGGACAGAAATGGCTTTCAAACCTTAATAAAAATTTTAATTGCATTCATAAAATTATAAGATCATTTATATTTAATAAAAATTAATTTAATAATAATATTATTATTAAAATATTATTTAATTCAAAAATAAATTAATTTAATAAAATAGTTTTCTTAATTAAATAATAACTAAAAACACCATTTTTACTTTAAAAACTATTTACAATGTATCAAAAATGACTAGAAATTATATTCATTATTATATACAAAAAATAATGTACATGAACATATTACTACTTATTTGTTACATAACCCCTTAAAACAGCCGCATAAGACCTAAGGGTAAGGTGTGCGATGGTGATAGACTCTTGGGGTGGCTCGGATAACATCGCTCGAGTGGTAATTTCAATCAACTTCCACTTTTCCCATAGAAGGTCACGTTCGAGCTTGACATGATGAAGCTCAGCTTGGGCTTGGTCAAGGGTGAAGCCCAAAGATGCCACCTCTTTTCTGAGGTCCGAAAAATGGGCTTCGTATGGGGAATTCTACTGGATGAGGCCATCGCTCCCTTTTTCTGAGTAAATTGGATTTGTTAAAGTCCTATATTTATACTAATCGTGTGATTACTGTTCAACAACTATATTAGCAACGGTCAAAATTCTTAACATAAAACCAAATAAGTAGAAATCTTATAAAAATATTTTTCATAAAGAGACATTTAACTGGATCAAGAGGGATTTTCCATTAATGAATCTTTGAATCGTTACATCCCCCAAAAACAATATAATCATATTTTAGTTAGTTTTTTCATCATCAAACTTGCTATGTGAAATAAGTGCCAAACCCACGGAATCACTAGCACTAGTAGTACACGTTCGCCCAGCTAGATACCCAGGTTTTCCCATTTTGGGCTCAAACAATTAACACATCTATAAAATACCATTTTATCATGAATATTAAATTTAAAAATTATACACACATAAAATAGGCCATGCACATGTCTCACATTTCGTTAATATATCAATAACCCACCTAAATTTTCATAAAATGATTTCAAGAAGTAGAATGAGGCCTTGCACATAAAATCCATTCCAAAAAATATTATTTATGTATAAAAACCATAAATTCCATATCAACCCAGATTTGGAAGCCCTAAAACCAATTAATATATCAATTTCATGAACCATAGAATTTACCCAAAAGATTGAACATGAAATACACATGGAAAACATTTTTATAAGAAAAACAAGTGCCAAACGGGCCTGTAAGACTTTCTCAAAACAATCATTTGACAAGGGTATGAATTTCAATTTTATTAAGGTGGTGTATAAACAACATTTAAATCAGAAAACCAATTTAGTAAATCAATTAAAATATTTCGGTTACTTATTCAAAACACAACCATTTTCATAAGGATGAGAAACGGGCCATTTTCAGGCAACTCGGGCCAAAACATGTTGTAAACCAAAACCCATTTTTCTGTAAATCCAGATCCAAATTGAATAGACATAAAAGGACCTAAAAATACCATTTTTAATTCTTCCAATGAATTTATAAATCCAAAAGAATAATTTTTAAATCAAACATAACTCATAAAAGCTAACCGGGCAATTTACCGAACACATGACATGCCCTTTTAAACAAAAAAATTATTTTAAGCACTTGACAAGGAATAAAACCCCAATTTCACACCCTATTTTATACAAGATACTGTAAAATACTTAAAATACCATAAAACATGTTATAAACCTCACAATATAGTTTCGAAAGATAGTGGAACATTTAAACAAACATTTAGTGTGCACTTTTATGAAAAAACAACACTCCCTTTCACAAAACAAGGCTTAAAAAACAATTTGGGACACCAAGAAAATTATACAAAGGATAAAAAATAATATTAAACATATATATCATATGAAAGAAATAAAAAAATGATAAAACATAAATGATAAAGGCATGTACGATGGATATCCTACCTCAAATCCTTAGCGTGAGGGAAACACACACCCAATATCACAATCTGAGGGTTTGCAAACCCTTAACCATTGAGAACGAGCCCCAAATGAACAAGAACCCAAAAAAAGCATGGGATAATAGAACCCTAGGACTATCATGACTATGGAAGATTATAAAACCATGAAATAATGAAAAGAGTAAGAATAGGGAGGAGAAAAGAGAAAGAATCACACCTTTTTCATTAGAAAACTCTTCGCCTTCCATTATATCTCCACCCTTAGAGAAAATGGAAAGGATTGTAACTTATTTTGTAAGCTCCTATGGTCTTGAATAACAAGGGAAAGGATATTTGGGAAAAATTAGTATGAATTTAATGATTTATGTATGAAAAAATTTACCTTCTCAATTCTGGATGATTGAAGGAAACCTAAGAACGTTCTCCCAAATATGTGATTTAAATAAGATTAAAAGAAGTTAAAAATATAATTTGGGTGAGTATAAGAATTTCTTATTGGAGTGTGAGGATGAATCACTGAAAAATATTAAAACCTGAAAATATATTAAACAAACAAATTATTTTTTTAAAACTAGAAATGGTCCCTCGGGCTGGCCTAATACCTAAATAAGTAACCCAAATTCACCATGATTATGAATTATTAAGGGATAAAAAAGGATATGGTGGTTTTAATATGTATGTATAGGAAATTTATGAATTGTAATGGGTGAAAAATGTTAAAAAACAAAGGATTTATAAATGAAAAAAAATTGGTTTTTAAAACTGGAAATTATCACACGGTTGGCCCAAATCATGAAGTAACCACCCTTTCTCCAAAAACTCCTAAACAATTAATGGAGAACACAAATTATTTTGAATAGAAATATATGGTAGTTGAAAATTTTAAATTAATATCACCTAACATAAAATAAAAGGATCAATATTTTCAATGAACTCGATCAAAACCATGACATGAAAAAAAACGGCTGTGACAATTCTCTTCACCATTAATGCTTTCCACCTCTGGAAAGACATAACACTTTTCAACTGACACAACAACACGTAAGGATTCCTTATCAACATAATCCAGAATCTAAGTCTAAGTAAATGTCATTCAAAAACAATTTAACTTAATACTATAGCCCAAACAAAACACGAACTCACAACCACTTCCAGAGAATCAATGGAAAGATCAAGCCACCACCTCCACAACCAAGCCAAGAACTAGATTGTTGGGCCTTCTCTCAATTAACCCAATTATCACCCAAACCATAGTTCACTCAAAAAATACAATGAATTGGGGTAGAGGCTTGAATGGGCTCTCCACCATTAAATCACAACTATGATCCAACATATCATAATGGAAAGATATTCGAGACTCACCGTGGGTCTCCCCACCATTAAAAAACTACTAGAAATGAACAAAAAAATAAAAATGAACTAGAATTGGGACTAACTTGAACAAGAACTCCAAAAATCTCCCACAACAACCTACAAACCCATGTTAATAGGGTTACAACATGAACATCTAAACCACACACTCCCGAACGGAGGGGACAAGAACTGGGCCAAAAATTTCAGAATAGATCCGGATCCCCACCAATCAGGGAGGGAATGGAAGGGGGACCAATTATTAGAACACTAAAACCACAAAAGAAACAATTCAACTACCCAAAATTCTCTACCTATGAACATGTAACATCAAGACCAAACCTGATTTTCACAGGCATCCACACAAGGACATTGATCGAAATCCCACATCCTTGAAGGCATAACCATAGACACTATGTGAGAGGTAAGTCCACTGTGATTGTTGTGAAAAAGGAAAATTCATAGTAATGAGTAACCACAATAGATACATAGAAACTACCACACCAAAATGGTGGAGGCAAAAGCCTGGTCAAGCTCCCTACAATTTTGGATATTTCTTGACTGCGTGAAAAGCTTCGCTCCGAGGCCTACGGTTGGAGCCCTAATTCTTAAAGCATCTGCTACATCGTAGTCAGGTTCTAAGGATCACACCACTAAAAAAACTCACTTTCCCAATAAAACACCTTAATCTAAATAGGAACACATAGATACATATCAAAATTCTATCTCACTCCAAATGAGGAGAAAAAAGGAAAAGGAATATGATGAAACACATAAATATCACCAAACACATCTACTATGTCAAAAGGAATTATCACGACCTAGAAGAACTTCAAATCGATCCCAAATAGCTCTATATTCCAAATAACATGATGAGTCATCATCCTAAGTGGAAGATTTAACATTTTTAATGAATCCTTAGGTTGATCAGTAGGAAATATTTTCTACGGAGAACTATCCATGACCACATCACAACATCAAACACATATTTAGAAACCCAATGAACAATACTCTAAAATCGATCCACCAACAAGATATCATCTCAAGATACAACAAGGGTATGGATTCTAGTTCACAAGGAATCTTACTGAATAAACAACTCTGATAAGGCATACAAATAACTATCCAAATAACCATTGGTTTATAAATAAAGGCCACAATTTTTCAGCTCAAAACACTTTTAAAAAACAAACTAATTTGGTGGGTTTTCACATTCACAAATGTTGTTTCATAAAGTCTCACCCACATGCACATTTCCATGGCACCAAACCACCAAACCACCATTCCATATAATCCATCCTTCCAGATATGAGTAAAACCATGCATATGAGAACCATTGAAAACAGCAAATGCTAAAACAAAACAACATCATTCGAAAAAAACATGTACCTTCCAAAGTAACACTAACCACTAAGTCAAAACCCCTTTTCAGATTTCACAAAACAAACCACACTTCATCAATGAACATTGGCTTAAAAATGTATCCCTTTTCATTTTTAACAACATTTAAAACAACCAAGCTACTCCAAACAACTGCTTCCCATTTTCTGAAATTCAGTAAGGTATATTTTCATAATCTGATGTCCATTGAGACCAATACCATTTCAAAGAAAACACCAACCGCTCAAAAGAAAATTTCCAAAATTAATTTATCATATTCGAACAATTTTCAAAATCAAAAAACACCCCATTTAAAACAAATATTCCGAATCGCCTTAAAATTATTCACACTTTCGATTAATTTTATTCCAACAAACCACAAGTTTATATTAGGGAAAACAAAATCCCATTAAATGATTACCACTTCCTCCCAAAACATTATTTCACAAAAAGCACACCCTTCCAAAACCATTGTTATATTTAATTTTTGAAAATCCCTTTTCCACTTTTCAAAAACCAACCACTCCATTAAAAGTAATTTTTACAATTCTCACACAAGGATTTTGAAAACAAAAATTCAGAATTCAAGAAAGGTCCAAGAGATGGAAAAAAGGAACTAGTGTCGGTGTGTGACTTAAACATATAATTGGCGACCATATATCAAACACAACACCAATACATAAAGACTTATTAGAACCACAACCCAGCTCAACATGGATTTACAGGCCCTGTGAGATCATGAAGTCCATTAGTCTGACTCCCCTTATCATATCCCAACACCAAACAGTCAACAAGGACAAAAGACACTAATAAAACAAGACTTCCAATGGAAACCTGAGGATCAGAACAAGAAAGAGTTTGTAATGATATCCTATAACTTACCCCCCAAGTACCAAATATCCTACTTCATCTCCCAGGACATCCCCCAAATATTAAGGGAACTCTAAAAAGAATGATCTACTAAGATCCAACCTCCTTTGATATCATTCTGTCACAAACCATCCCGAATTGACCCTGAACTGGTCACCTAGGCCATCCTGTGACAAAACCCAAGAAGCATTCCCGACACTTCTGGGATGGATACAAGTATTTAGGGAATCAATAGAGTACACAAGTGAATGATTTTTCCCATAAATAAACAATCAAACAAATAGTGGAATGAAATGGACAGCCCAAAATACATTTACATAAAAATTGAACTGAACATTATTTGTACAAGAAATTGAAAGTATAACTAAACCAAAAACTCAACTAACCAAAACTAATAACCAACTAAATCCATGTTACCCCTCTGGTCATTCTCTAACACAATGATCACACGTCACCACAGGCAAATGAACTCAAACTGAAACCTGCACAAGGGATAAAAACAGAACAAGACTATATACATGAGTATTAAAACTCAGTAGGTTAGCTCAATATTCTATTCCCAATGCACATACATTAAAATAAAATAAACATAAATTTAAATTTTTAAATAAAATATATAAAGGTATGATTTCCAAATGATTTCTCATGCTACAAAAAAATTCCAGACAAAAACTTGCATGTTTTATAAACAAGAATACTAGTAACAAAATTCAAAGATGTGGAACTTCAAAATGAAAATAGTTTTCAAGAGGGATACATTAAAAAATGTACAATTTTAAATAAATCAGACACACTACTGAATTTACCAACCAAAAAAACCTTATTCCAATGGTGAGTAAAAAATAGCGAATGAGAACATGTCACAGGAACACCCCTAGGTACAAGTTAGTTTTGAGCTCGAGGTACCTCATATCTCGGTGAAAGTAACCATAATAAATATCTATTATCATGCATATGAGAAAATATTAGGGATAATACCCATAAACTAGTGGTACCCCAACATCATCATCATCATAGATTATTTAGTGTTTTCATCATCAAACTTTCTACGTGAAACAAGGGCCAAACCCCACAGGATCACTATCATACTAGTACACGTCTTCCCACCTAGATACCCGAGTTTTCCTTTTTTGTGCGTAAAAAAATTAAAAATCTATGTAATATCATTTTATCATTAATATTAAATTTAAAAATAATATACACATCAAACATTCCACACACATGTTTCGCATTTCTTTCTCATATCAATAAACCACCAAAATTTTAATAAAATGATTTCAAGAAGTATAACGAGGACTTACACATAAAATCCATTCCAAAATGGTAATTTAAGGAAAAAACCCACAAATACCATATAAAACCAGGTTTGTAATCCCTAAAAGCAATTAATAAATCAATTTCCTGAACAATAAAATTTCCTCAAAATAAAGAACATGAAATACACATGGAAACCATTTTTATAAGCAAAACAAATGCCAAATGGGCCTTTAAGCCTTTCTCAAAACTAACATTTGAAAAAGGTATGCATTTAAATTTTATTAAGGAGGAGTATACACACAATTTAAAGCAGAAAACCACTTTCATAAATCCCTTAAAACACTCAGGATGTATATTGAAAACACAACCATTTTCATAAGGATGTGAAACATGCCATTTTCCGGAAACTCGGGCTAAAACATGTTGTAAACCAAAACACATTTTTTTGTAAAACAAAATCTAAATTGGATAGACATAGAAAGACCCAAAAGTAACATTTTTAATTTTTCCAATGAATTTATAAATCCAAAAAAATAATTTTTAAATCAAACTTAACACATAAAATCAAACCGAGGAATTTACCGAACACATGACATGCCCTTTTAAACAAAAAAATTTATTTCAAGCACTTGACGAGGAATAAAACACCAATTGCATGACATATTTTATAGAATCTATTTTAAAATATTCCAAATACCATAAAACAGGTTATAAAACTCACTAAATAGTTTTGAAATATAGTGGAACATCTAAACAAACACTTGGTGTGCACTTTTATGACAAAACAACACTACCTTTCACAAAACAAGGACTAAAAACCATTTTTCACACCAAGAAAATTATCTAAAGGATGAAAAATAATAACAAACATATATTTAAGATTCAAAAAATAATAAAATGATGAAACCTAATTGATAAAGGCATGTTAAAGGGATATCCTACCTCAAATCCTTGGCGTATTGGAAATGCACACCCAATATCACCATATGAGGGTTTACAAACCCTAAAACATTGAATAGAAAAACCAAATGAACAAAACCAAAATAAAAAATAATGGGATAACATAAAACTAGGTTGAAAATGACTAGGGGAGATTATAAAACAAAGAAATATTGAACGGAGGAAGAAGAGGGAGGAGAAAAGAGAAAGAATCACACCTTTTCAACTAGAAAACTCTTCGTCTTCCATTAGATATGCACCGATAAAGAAATTTTAATGGATTGGAACTTCTCGTAGAGTCTAATAAGGATTTGAAGAACCAGGGAAAGAATATTTTTGGGAAAAATAGTACTAATTGAATGATTTATGTATGAAACAATTTACCTTCTCAATTCTGGATGATTTGAGGAAACCTGAGAACGTTCACCCTAATATGTGATTACAATGAGCTCCAAATAGGTAAAAAGGATAATGGGGGTGAGAATAGGTATTTTGGATTCAAGTGGGAGATGTAATATCCGAAAATTATTAAAAAATTAAAACGATATAAAAGAAACAAATTATTTTTTTAAAACTGGAAATGGTCCCACTGGCTGGCCCAATACCTAAATAAGTAACCCAAATTCACCATGATTATGAATTATTAAGGGGTAAAAAAGGATATAGTGGTTTTAATATGTCAGTATAGGCAAAGTATGATGTGTAATGGGTGACAACATTTAAAAAACAAAGGAGTTATACAAGAAAAATATTTGGTTTTTAAAACTAGAAATGAGCTCACGGTTGGCCCAAATAATGAAGTAACCACCCTTTTTCCAAAAACTCTTAAACAACAAATGGGGAACCCAAATTAGGGTGATTATAAAAATATGGTAGTTCAAAAATAAAAATTAATCTCACATAACACCCAAGAAAAATATCAATATTTTCAATGAACTGGATCAAAAACATGACATGAAAAGAAAAAAAACTGGGTGTGACAATTCTTCTATATTTATTAATTATATTTTTCATGTAGTTGTACCATTTTACACTCTTTTTTATAATAATTTTTTAGAATTTTATTTCAATAAAATTACATTTAATTTCTCTATTTGGTCAGAAAATTTTTTTCATTCAAAACCATAGTTTTTAAAAATGTTGTCAAAAGTATTTTAAACCTTAAAAATGATTTATTAAATATGGATAACTAATGTTTTCTTTTTTTAGAATTTTAATGGAATTTTTTGATGCTTTCCAAACATGGAACTATTCTAAATATTTTACTATGCAAAAGAATGTTTTTTTACAAAATTTATGAAATTACCTTCCAACATGAACATCATTTCTTAGAAGCCTATTTTTAATGTTTACCAAGATATTTTTAAAGAAAAATGTTTTCTTAATGTTTTAGATATTATTGTTTTTTTTAAAATTAATTCAACAAAAATAATTTTCAAAATTTTTTATTTTTTAAAATTTTATTTTCAAAATGAAGTGTATATTTTACTCAAAAATGTGTTAAAAAATATTTTAATGGAATTTCCATTCATCAACATTATCAACACTTATTGTTACTTATCCTCTACTTGTGATATTTTGTATTGATACCATCCTTATTCATTATATGGATGGAATAATTTTTTTCAGCATGATTTTTATGAAAATAATTTCTCTTCCATGGATTATTCGTGTTTCAAAGAGATCATTATAGAAACTATTTCATTTCCTTGGTTTAATCATGTTTCAATGATATTTTTATAAACCCAATTTCTCATTCATGTTTTAATCATGCATAAATTAGTTTGTTATGAAACCCATATATTTTTCTTCAGTTGATCATGTTTCAAAGAAACTTTTATGTAACCCATTTTTTTCCATGGGTTAATCCACTTATACAAGGAATACTGATTGTTTCTATGAGTTTTATGATAAAATGAGAGCTCAATGTACTTGATTCAAGTTTTAGTTCTTGAATATTATATACAATGTGGAATCCCAAATACTTCAGGGTGATCCCATCAGAGATTATATGATAGGGAATCCTAGATAGTGATGGATGATATGGTTATATCTTATAAAAAGGGGAGCCCCAAATAGTGTCAGGTGAGATCTTATAATATGTACGAAGGGGGATGCTAGATAGTGCTCCAATGAATTGGGTAATGATTATATTGGAATTCAATTGTATGGTTATCCTAATTAAAAGGTGCTTGAAATGGTTTTATGAATATGATTCTACAAGTCACATAAATGGGTTTTCATTGGTTTTTATACATTTATAATGATTCTTATGACCAAGACTTATATAACATGGATCATAATTATTGATTCTTTTACCTCTTAAATTTTCTATAATTTCATAATTATAGATCTAGGTATTGATGGAAATTGGATCTATTATAATCTGATAATGCACTATGATTATTTTTTAATACCCTTAATACCTTATTACCCTCATTTAGGACATTTAATTGCTAATTCTTATGTTTACCCTTACTGAGCATTTGAGATCACCCATCATATGTTTCCTTTCCATTAGGTTATAAAGATTGAGGTTGAATGGATTATATATAAGGTATTTCATAAGGCTGATGATGATGACTTAATGTGAAATAAGAAAAGATGGATCAAGAGATATAAATTATCAATTGACGAAATGTGTGTAGTTTATGTGCGAGTTTCTCAAAATTTTCTGAAATTATAAACCTAAAATTTCATTGAGAGTGTAAGTGATCCAAATTATTCATTTTGATATTCTAAGGTTTGGATGGGAATAAATGGGCGATAATTATTGGAATAAAAATAGGAAAAGTAAATTTTATTATTTCATCACATGATCCAGGAGTGCGGGTTTTGGTCTGTTATAGTTGGTATTAGAGGAAAGTTTTAGGTAACTATAGAGATTTGGATGTTTTCATGTGAGTTTATCTTAATAGTAATATATGAAA
The DNA here is from genome assembly GCA_963277665.1 of Viscum album. Taxonomy (NCBI): domain Eukaryota; kingdom Viridiplantae; phylum Streptophyta; class Magnoliopsida; order Santalales; family Viscaceae; genus Viscum; species Viscum album. The sequence goes on from OY728143.1 coordinate 184,464,087, forward strand.
TAATAGGTATATAATATTATGAATGAAAATTGTTTTAAATTATTAGAAACCTCATTTAATAGATTTCTGTAGTTAAAACATTGATGTTATTAATGAAATTTTCAGGAGACATTTTATGGGGTTGAGGTATTTATAACCCATAAGATCAACATGTAGTGTCATTTTTGGGAGGAATTATTTTTTATTATTAGAGAAAAAAGGGAAACCTATATGTTGGGTGATATCCCATAAGGGTTTCACACTTACCACTAGCCAACATGATATATTGGTTGGTATAATAATTTTATTGGTAAAGATTAAGTTTATTTCAGAAACATAAGAGATTTTATTTAAATAATAGGATTTGATTTATCTTGGAAGCATATATGATCACATCCGTATAATTATAAGGTTTCAAACTTATTCAAAGAATGATATAATAATTTTAAGGATAGTAATTTATGAAATTATTTTCTTTGAAATTTTAGTATTACTGTTGAAATTTCAAGATTAATAAATGAAGTGTTTTTTTGGAAATTATCTTACTTTTTTTAAACATTTTGGTTTTGGTTAATGTCTAAAGGAAGGAGAGATATGTTGTTATACATTTGGGGAATATGTGGTCATATAAATGATTTTTTTAGTGCTTCATGCATAATTTTTTTTTATCTTAAGTATATATCATTTGGGGAAAAAGATAAGATTATGGTGAAAAATAATTAATGGATGAAATTATACAAATCATGTAAGTATATTTTTATATTATCATAGTCTATATGGTATGATAATTCCTCAACTATTGTAAAATGTTGTTGTAATAAAAAATTTATTCTATTTCCATTATCTTAGAAGATATTAGTTACCTTTTTGACACCTCTTTTGTTTATGATTTTTTTATTATTAACTTTCCCTTGGTAATTTTAATTTTAGTGATCAATGATATCTATCACCATATATCCTTATTTAATATTTACGTTCTTCTTCTATATCCAAATCTTCACTTCTCACCCATGTTATCCTATATGGAAAGATTTTTATGTGTTATTCCATATGATATTTGTACTTCCCATACTCTATTATTAATCTGTTGTTTTATTAACCTTGGTTATAATGTGAGTTTAAAATATAGTTATTTCTAAATTCACCACCTTTTATTAAAGAGATAATGTTCAACTTGTGAGGGTGCAGTTTATGGGGGGGGGGGGCTGTAACACCTCTCAAATTTAAAATAAAAAAAATTATATTTGATAGCATAAAGTGAAGACAACATTGAGTTTATCATTCATTATAAGAAAAATTATTTTCATGTTTTGTTACACATAACAATTATTTTATATTTTTTTTACGCAACCATGAGTTTTTAAATGTTCGATGGTGTATTTAACTCGAAACACTGAACATAAACGACCCATGATATATATTTCCATTATAACATAACCATTAAATTAGAATGTGTGAATAATATCAACTTAATTATGATATATATTTATATATAAATGTATTACTAAATATAAATTAATATTAAATATTTGGTAAATAATCAATCAATTTTTTATAAAGTGATTTTATTCTTGAAAAATATGTTTTCTAGAAAAATTATTTATATTGATTTTCATGAAAGAATATTATGTTAAATTTTTTGTAACATTAGAAAATTTATTTGATAAAATTAGATACATGTTTTTATCTAGTAATGAAAATTAACTTTGGGTGAAATATTGTGACTTTTCAGAAAATACTGATTTCTTATTAAAAAGTGAAAATACCATTTTTTAAAAGTATTTTCATTTCAATAAATTTATTAGTTTTACAGTAAAAATATGATTCTAAAATTTTTTCCTATAACCAATGTTTTATTACTATATATTTAATTCAATTAATTAATTTTAATCAACTTCATATTGGGTTTTTTTATAACATTATTTTTGTGTTTAAAAATGGGGTTTTCTAGAAACTATTTTAAAATGCATAAAGTGTAGAGACCCGAACCTTGATGTACATGGAAAATACATTAATTTTGTGGAATACTTAATACATAACAAAAATATACACACAAGGATCGTAATAGTTTAGTGTCTTTGGAAACTCGAAATATAAACATCTAATCATGTCGAAAGATCTTCAACATCTCCCATAACGATCTTCCCCTTTGTTTGCTTACCTAAAACCTTTATTTATTTCCTGGGGAAAATAAAACATAAAAAGGGTGAGCTCAAATGCTCAGTAAGGGAAAACATAGAGAACATAAAACAATCCATAAACATTTGAAAGCAAAAACTTGAACATGAAATCTAAACATTAAAACCTTGAGCAAAGACATAAATCGTGGAAGTACGTAAGGCATATATCATAATGGAACATCAATAATGATAAAATATAATGGGAATAAAACATTTAATTGTGGCAATCTTTCAGCACATGTCATGATTTCCATAGTAGCCAAGGCATTGTTTCCAAGACCATCTTAATGGACAAAGTCCCTTTCTGAATCGTGTTCACTCCTCGTTTCAGTCCTGTAACGCTGAACCGGATTAACTTACCATTCCAGCCATGTCTATCTCATGAGATATAAATCTTTACCCAATGCATTGGAGGGATATATAGGTCCCACCCATCCTATAATGAAATCATTCTTACTTGTGGCACAAAATAAACTTAAAACATTCATCATAACCCAAAGAATAAAATAGGTTTCATAAACATCATCCCATCATCTCATAATCCATATAAAACAAATGTAAATTTCATAATAAGAAAAGTGAAACCATGTAAATCATAGAGACATTAAACTTGAAACATACACATATGAAATAATGTCATCTTAGATGGAAAATGGTTTTGATAAAACATTTGAAATGAATTCTTGAGGAAAATATCTTGTCTTCTTCAAAATCATTCTCTTTTCACAAAATTTCATGCAATTTTAAAAGAAAATGATTTTTTTGAAAATAGTCATGAAATATTTTGGAGGAATCTTTATGAAAATAAGGCTTTATAAAATATTAAAAATCCGTTCATGCCGTATAAGTTAAAAAATCATTCTTCTCGTACTTTTGTCGGAAAAGTCAAAAAGTTCCTCGTAAAAGAAAGATTCCATACATACCATGTATTAAACGTCAAAAATGGGTAAAAATGAAATTAAACATACATGAAACCATTTTTAGGAAACAGGTACATGGATGAGAATAATAACCCCAGTTAATACTTACGAATAAATAATCTCGGATAAGAACGAGATTGGAAAGGTTATCCCTTACCTTAGGTATGATATGCTTCGTATGGATCTGAACCTCCTTTATATTGATTTAAATAATGTCATTGACTTATTCAATAATCATATTCATTGTTATGATATCATGTATGTTTCACTTATGACTTTATATTACCCGTTCTTTTGTAAATTCCATGTTAAAGCAGCATTTTGGGTAAAATCATTTCATTTATCGTATGTGTTTCGACTTGTCGTTCTTGATATTATTACTTATATCCTGATTTACATAATTTCAGAATGTAAAACATGATTTATATATAATATATATTCATCATATACATATATATTATAGATCAGTAAAAGGAATGAAATACACCGTTCATAGAGACGGTAGGCCATACGTACACATGAACGATGTTTTCGTTTCCTTATTGAATTGAATGAAATTGAATAGATGACATAAATATATATATACATAAATAAAGTAGCATTATTATGACATATATTTCATTATTATTAATTATATATACTTTATAATCATTCTTGAATGGTTAATCATGGAAAATGAATCTCATCGCATTCGTGGAGACGGTAGTCCGTACGTACGCACGAGCGATGATATCATTCCCATGATCGTGGAATTGTGTCGGAGTGTATGTATACTATTTCAGAATCAATATCACTTTAAAATAATCATATATAGTCATCATTTACACCATTATACCCATCCAAGTAATGTAACATCCCAGGTAAATAAAGAATAAAGAATTTTCATATTTATTAATATTTACGAATTAAATATTAATTTTATTTTAAAGGGGTTGCTATGTTCGATAGCGTACCCGATACACAACGATGAGTTTCTTTGAAACTTACGTAGCACACTAGTAATAAAATAATATTATTTTAGATGTTAGTTAACAAGTAGCCGTTGTACTGGCGGGAATGGATAGAAATAACTAAAATATGATTAGATATGTTTTTAAATGTTTATACATTTACCCAATAAAAGATAAAGGCTTAAAATACGGAAAGAGTTCAATTTTAGGGCATATATACTCTAATTTTCACTAAAGGTTCACTTATCACCTTTTAATGGTGAACCGTCGTTAAATATAGTTTTGATCACTCTTATACTTTATTTTTGACCAAATATAACTCTTCTTTAGAATCAGGACATCAAAATTTACTTTGTGTAAATTTTTGGTACCTTTCTGTTAAAGTTCATTTTCTTTATGAATAGTGTAAAATGTTGTATTTTAATTCAAAACCTCTTTTTAATATAATTTATTTATATGATTATATTATTATTTTAATTGGTTTTAATGTGAAATTAGAAAATATTTTTACCAGTTAATCCAATGGTGGTCATTGGAATCAATTTCACTTTGAAATTGGACTTAAACTGGTGTCAATCTTTTGATACTTATTGTTTCACAAAAACACGCTATTTGTCATGACAGCGGGAATTAATTATTAAATTAATTAATTTGACTTATATGTTTTGAATTTTGTAAAATGGACTTCATTTTTGAATTCGGAATATCAAATATAGCTTACAGTGAATTTTTGGTAATTTTCTGAAAAACTTCAATTTTTGATGAATAGTGAAACCACTAAGTGGTAATCAAGCAAACTGATTTTTCAGTTAAATGAAAGTTTACCACTAATGTGTATTGAATTTTGAAAATCCGACATACATGGTTGTCATTAAGAAGTAAAATGTGGTTCAATGAGATTAAAATAATTTTTTGGTGAATAGTAACTTTTTTTTCATTAATCGCGATTAGAGGTAATTAGTGTAGTTTAAGGTAAAAATGGTATTATAAGAATGTGAAAACACCATGACACTTGTTCTACACCTATTGGGTGAGTCATGGACGACCATGAAAAGCCATGGGACAACTTGGGGACCCCATGGAGCCACTTTAGTTGGGAAATGACATTAATATATTTTTATTTAATGTTAAAGTGAAAATGACACTAACATAAATTGTTTTACTAAAATAATTTTTGAGTGGGGTTATACAAGTCCAAATTTTTATTATAAATATTAATTGGAAATATAAAAAGATTTTCTACATCATAGTATTTTTTTTATAATTTTTAGACATTAAATAAATTAAAGTATATATGACATAATAATGATGCAGCAATGACATCATTACTTGACAATTTAAATAAAATGGAAAGATAATGAAACATCTAAAACCTACCCATGTCCAAAACCAATTGGATAAGTGGATTTCGAAACCTTATCACCTTATCCACGAATTATATCAATTTGGGACCTTTTAAAACCGAAACACATTTTCAAATAAAGTAATATTTCTTTACTTTCCAAAAGTGCCCCTCCTCTCCTCTTATAAACAGCCCCCACCTCTACCTCATTTCACACACTTCTCAAGCCTTTGGCTCGGCCAACCCCTGCCCAATTACTCTCTCCACATCTCTCTCCTCATCCTAGAGGATTAACTTTGGGCAGAATCCTTTCAAAGTAAGCCTTTAGGCTCAAATCAAAAGGGAGTTACACTTTTAAAGGTAATTCATTTCTCTCATGTTCATTTGTTTTATTTTGCTTCTCCAACCCTATAAACTCTTTTTATTTACTTCTTTTGTAACAACACCAGTATCTTAAATATACTAGGATGTTGTTATAAGATTTATTTGAGCTAAACTATCACACAACTACATCAAATGGTTAAAGAACATACGGTTTCTGTGGATGGCGAAATTATGCCTCCCGAAACGATGATTGTTCAATACTCATTTAACACCTTCAAGGGTGGCCATTATGATTTCACTATTTTTATATATGATATATAATGTGTTTATGTTTTCTTTAAGCTTCTGTATTTTTCATTTTTGGCATACCTTTTTGGTTTCCATTATGGGTAAACACGATATCTTCATTTAAGGAAGTGCGGACTACCGCCCCCTAAAAGTGATGTGATTCGTTAATGCCATATGTGGGACGTGTAAAGGATGGATTTAAAGTTATTATATATGATGTTATACAGGAATTATAATATACCTCTATATCATTTTTATTTCTTTCCATTAAAGAATGAGATAGAAATGAAAGTAGCATTCATGCGTACGTACGACTTACCGTCTCCATGAACGGTGCATTTCATTTCTTATCCCCAAATGTAATGTACTATTAAAATTACATGTATATAATGTATATATATAATTAATGATATATCTAAATGATGAATATAATTCTGGAATTAAAATATACATACCTCTCGTTTAGTTTTAATTCCACTAATATGACAAAGAAATGAAAGTAGCGTTCATGCGTACGTACGGCTTACCGTCTCCATGAACGGTGCATTTCATTTCTTACCTCTAAATGATTATGTAATATTATAAATACATGTATATGCTGGATATATATGATACATATTATATCCAAATCGGGAATTTCATTCTGGATATAAAGAACTTTTGACCACATGAACAACATGTAATTGTAAGAAGTCAACTTTCGACTTAAGAACCAAATATTGACAAAACAAACATTATTAACTTAAATGGTTACATAATGTTTATAACATGGCAGTAAGTGGTATAAAAGGAATAATAAACTTTAAAAAAGGCTCTTAATCAATTATAAATTAACTCAAGTTTATTATTCAGGATGTTAAAGAACGATCGAGTCAAGTCGGACCCAAGGTAAGGGACTTCGTCTCAATCTCCTTTCATTGAGGCATAATTCATTTTATACACAACTTTCTTTTATACGGTGTATAAACCCCTTTGACTTTTACTTTTATACAAAAGGAATCTCTTTCTACGAAGCGTTTTACTAAACGACAAAAAGGAATATTTTTTTAATGTACGTGGTGACAACGACTTTTTCCGCCGCCACGAGTATCATTTGGTCTTTGGCTTCCTCAACAAGCTGTAATGTTTTTAAAATAAAATAAATACCATATACTCTTTTATGTATTTTGGTATTGAAAATGGTTTTGATAAATGATTCTATTATGTCAATATATTTATGATATATTGTGATTGAATTGTGGAAATGTTATCATTCCTTTATATTGGTTTTATGTTTTATGATTTTATATTGGTACTTGGACATTTTAACGGGTGGTTACGTTATAAACCATATGACGGGTGGTGCCGTGAATACCAGGACGGGTGGTTACGTTATAACCTCCAATGCATTGGGTATGGATGTCAGCCGTATGGCTATTCCATTAAGTATGTATGGAAATTGGCCGTATGGCTATTCCATTAAGTGATATGTGTGGAAGTCAACCGTATGGTTATTCCACTTAAGTATGTTTATGTCCCAAGTTACCTTTATATATTCTATGTGTTCTTTATATGGGTTTTATGGTAATCCTTTAGTTAAAAAAAGGTAAGTAATGATACTTTATTCAGTGAAGATTTTTTTTTACTACTTCATGAAGGTGAAGGTATTACTTTGGTATAGTATACATGGTTTACTTGATGTTTGAAAAACTAACAGTTTTCATTCTTTTTGTATCCCTTAATGAGCTTTTTATGCTCACCCCATGTTTTTCGAAATGTTTTTCACAGGACTTAAAGTGGAATAAGGTCAAGGATAGGATCAAGGGAATTTCATGCTATCTAAAACATGGAATCTAGACATCTTTCTTTTTAAGAGTTTTTTTATGGAGACTTAGTAGAAGTGTCTACTTTGTAATCTTTTAAGATGTAATAGTTATGTTCTAATTCTCTAAAACTCTAAACCTGAAAAGATCCTCAATGTGAATTATTCATTTAATTCAATATTAAGTAAGGTTTAAGGCTGGGGCCTTATAGTTGGTATCAGAGGTCGGTTTAGACAACTTTAGGAGTTAGAAAAGTGTTAAATTATAATATGATTGAAATGATATAGCATTTACGGATTACCATGTTGCTTCGACTAAGATATTTCGGTGTTCAGAATTGTTTTCCACAGAGGAAACAAAGTAGCTATGTTGGGACGACATCAGGAGGAAGACAACCTTCCAAATCAGCAACCTGAGATGGTCAGAATCGGAACTGAACAGTTTGTTGCAGTGATGGCACAGTTGACTCAGGCTATAAATGGTGGTGGTATACATGAACTAGATCAGCCAGATCAACCACAGAGGAACATGTCAGTGGTGGAACACTTCATGAGGCAACATCCCCCATCATTCAGAGGATCTTCTTACCCTGTGCAAGCTGAAGGGTGGATTAAAGCACTAGAGAAGATTTTTGATGTCATGGGGTGTTCAGAACATCAAAAGGTTAGTCTTGGTGTTTACCGTTTTGAAGGTGAAGCTGATCAGTGGTGGTCGATGGTGAAAAATATAAGGGATAGTGATGAGATTGAGGATCTTCACTGGGACGAATTCAAAGGTATGTTTCTTGAGAAATATTTTCCTAAGGTGGTTCGTCTTAGGATGGAAAAACAGTTCCTAGAATTGAGGCAGGAGGATGATTCAGTGGCTGCTTATGAAGAAAAGTTCACTCGATTGGCAAGGTATGCTCCAAACTTCATACGAGATCTTGATAGTAAAATAAACCGTTTTTACTCAGGGTTAAAGCCAAAGTATCGAAGGGCTTTAGCTTCTCGTGAGTTCAAAAGTTATGAAAAACTTGTTCGATGTGCGGAGAAGGTGGAAATGGAGTTTTTCGATGATCAGGTGTTCTATGACAAACAACAGAATAAGAGGTCTAGTTGGCAGGAAAAGGGGAATAATTCATCAAAGAAGCAAGGAGGTAAGAAAACCAAATATCCATCCTGTGAGAAGTTTGGTAAAATGCATCCTGGAGAATGTTTATCCAAGTCTGGTAAGTGCTTTCGGTGTGGTAAGTCTGGTCATATTGCTCGTAACTGTAAGGAAGATGATCAAGCAGGAAATGAAAAGCCAACGGTAAGATGATTTAAGTGTAATGAAATGGGTCATTATGAAAACGAGTGTCCAACGAAGAACTCAACTGGGGGAATGCAGCCAGACTACAAGCAGAAAGGGGTGGTGAAATCCTTTGCAACAACTTCAGCAGATGTTGGGCCATCGAATGAAGTGGTATCAACTCCAGGGAGCTCAGTATTTTTCGAAGATTGACTCGAGGTCGGGGTACCATTAGTTGAAAGTAAAAGAAGCAGATGTTCCGAAGACTGCGTTCCATACTAGATATGGCCATTATGAATTTGTAGTTATGTCTTTTGGGTTAACCAATGCACCTGCTGTATTCATGGACCTTATGAATAAAATTTTCCGTGACTTTTTGGATAAGTTTGTGTTTTGAGGTTTGTGAAGAGGTTATGTGTGCCTTGTGATTAACAGTTGAAGACGGAGTTGTTATGTGAGGCTCATAGTTCCCCGTTTTCAGTTCATCCTGGCAGTACTATGATGTACAAAGATCTGCGGGAGTATTACTGGTGGGATGGAATGAAAAGAGATATTGCTGATTTTACTGTGAAGTGTTTGACATGTCAACAGGTTAAAGCAGAGCGACAGTTACCGAAAGGGATGCTTCAGCCTTTACCAGTGCCAGAGTGGAAATGGGAAAATATATCCATGGACTTTGTTGTTGGATTACCGAAGACATCTCGAGGTAATAATGGAATCTGGGTTATTGTTGATCGCTTGACCAAATCTGCTCATTTCCTTGCTATACGAGATACTTTCTCTCTTGATCAACTTTCCCGTTTGTATCTTAAAGAGATAGTCAGGTTACATGGAGTTCCTCTCGCCATTGTATCGGATCATGATCCCAGGTTTACTTCTAACTTTTGGAAAGGCCTTCAGAAGTCGTTGGGTACTGAATTAAATTTTAGTACAGCTTTTCATCCTCAATCAGATGGGCAGTCAGAACAAACAATTCAGACACTGGAGGATATGCTACGAGCTTGTCCTATGGATTATCAGGGATGTTGGGACCAACATCTTTCTCTGGTTGAGTTTTCATATAATAATAGTTTTCATTCCAGTATACAGATGGCACCATTTGAGGCATTATATGGGAAGCGGTATCGAACTCCAACATTTTGGAATGAAGTGGGTGAAAGGAAGCTGATGGGACCAAAATTGGTAGAAGAGATGGCAGAAAAAGATCAGTTGATTCAGAAGCACATGATAACAGCTCAGAGCAGGCAGAAGAGTTATGCGGATAACCGGAGGAAGGATCTATCTTTTGAGGTAGGTGATCATGTTTTTCTCAAGGTTTCTCATTGGAAAAGTGTGATGAGATTTGGTAAGAAAGGAAAGCTGAGTCCAAGGTTTATTGGACCATATGAAATTCTGGAGAGAGTTGGATCAGTTTCATACCGAGTGGCTTTACCTCCGTGTTTATCTTAGGTACACAATGTTTTTCACATTTCGATGTTGAGAAAGTATATTCCAGATCCATATCATGTTTTGAGTCCAGAGGTAGTTTAGCTGGAAGAGAACCTATCTTATGAGGAACAACCGGTCCAGATTCTTGACCACAGGGAGAAAGTGTTATGGAATAAGGTGATTCATCAGGTAAAGGTTTTGTGGAAAAACCATGTGATTGAAGAGGCAACGTGGGAATCTGAAAATGCTATGAGGGATAAATACCCCCACTTATTTTGATAAGTGAATAAAATTGCGAGGACACAATTCCCAAAAGGGGGGAAGGATGTAACATCCCAGGTAAATAAATAATAAAGAATTTTCATATTTATTAATATTTATGAATTAAATATTAATTTTATTTTAAAGGGGTTGCTACTTTCGATAGCTTACCCGATACACAACGATGAGTTTCTTTGAAACTTACGTAGCACACTAGTAATAAAATAATATTATTTTAAATTTTAGTTAACAAGTAGCCGTTGTACTGGCGGGAATGGATAGAAATAACTAAAATATGATTAGATATGTTTTTAAATGTTTATACATTTACCCAATAAAAGATAAAGGCTTAAAATACGGAAAGAGTTCAATTTTAGGGCATATATACTCTAATTTTCACTAAAGGTTCACTTATCACCTTTTAATGGTGAACCGTCATTAAATATAGTTTTGATCACTCTTATAATTTATTTTTGACCAAATATAACTCTTCTTTAGAATCAGGACATCAAAATTTACTTTGTGTAAATTTTTGGTACCTTTCTGTTAAAGTTCATTTTCTTTATGAATAGTGTAAAATGTTGTATTTTAATTCAAAACCTCTTTTTAATCTAATTTATTTATATGATTAGATTATTATTTTAATTGGTTTTAAAGTTAAATTAGAAAATATTTTTACCAGTTAATCCAATGGTGGTCATTGGAATCAATTTCACTTTGAAATTGGACTTAAACTGGTGTCAATCTTTTGATACTTATTGTTTCAAAAAAACACGCCATTTGTCATGACAGCGGGAATTAATTATTAAATTAATTAATTTGACTTATATGTTTTGAATTTTGTAAAATGGACTTCATTTTTGAATTCAGAATATCAAATATAGCTTACGGTGAATTTTTGGTAATTTTCTGAAAAAATTCAATTTTTGATGAATAGTGAAACCACTAAGTGGTAATCAAGCAAACTGATTTTTCAGTTAAATGAAAGTTTACCACTAATGTGTATTGAATTTTGAAAATCCGACATACATGGTTGTCATTAAGAAGTAAAATGTGGTTCAATGAGATTAAAATAATTTTTTGGTGAATAGCAACTTTTTTTTCATTAATCGCGATTAGAGGTAATTAGTGTAGTTTAAGGTAAAAATGGTATTATAAGAATGTGAAAACACCATGAAACTTGTCCTACACCTATTGGGTGAGTCATGGACGACCATGACAAGCCATGGGCCAACTTGGGGACCCCATGGAGCCACTTTAGTTGGGAAATGACATTAATATATTTTTATTTAATGTTAAAGTGAAAATGACACTAACATAAATTGTTTTACTAAAATAATTTTTGAGTGGGGTTATACAAGTCAAAATTTTCATTATAAATAGTAATTGGAAAGATAAAAAGATTTTATACATCATAGTATTTTTTTTATAATTTTTAGACATTAAATAAATTAAATTATATATGACATAATAATGATGCAGCAATGACATCATTATTTGACAATTTAAATAAAATGGAAAGATAATGAAAAATCTAAAACCTACACATGTCCAAAACCAATTGGATGAGTTGATTTAGAACCCTTATCACCTTATCCACGAATTATATCAATGTGGGACCTTTTAAAACCGAAACACATTTTCAAATAAAGTAATATTTCTTTACTTTCCAAAAGTTCCCCTCCTCTCCTCTTATAAAAGGCCCCCACCTCTACCTCATTTCACACACTTCTCAAGCCTTTGGCTCGGACAACCCCTGCCCAATTACTCTCTCCACATCCCTCTCCTAATCCTAGAGTATTACATTTGGGCAGAAGCCTTTCAAAGGAAGCCTTTAGGCTCAAATCAAAAGGGAGTTACACTTTTAAAGGTAATTCATTTCTCTCATGTTCATTTGTTTTATTTTGCTTCTCCAGCCCTCTAAACTCTTTTTATTTACTTCTTTTGTAACAAAACCAGTATCTTAAATATACTAGGATGTTGTTATAAGATTTATTTGAGCTACACTATCACACAACTACATAAAATGGTTAAAGAACATACGGTTTCCGTGGATGGCGAAATTATGCCTCCCGAAACGATGATTGTTCAATACTCATTTAACACCTTCAAGGGTGGCCATTCTGATGTCACTATTTTTATATATGATATATAATGTGTTTATGTTTTCTTTATGCTTCTGTATTTTTCATTTTTGGCATACCTTTATGGTTTCCATTATGGGTAAACACGATATCTTCATTTAAGGAAGTGCGGACTACCGCCCCCTAAAAGTGATGTGATTCGTTAATGCCATATGTGGGACGTGTAAAGGATGGATTTAAAGTTATTATATATGATGTTATACTGGAATTAAAATATACCTCTATATCATTATTATTTCTTTCCATTAAAGTATGAGATAGAAATGAAAGTAGCATTCATGCGTATGTACGGCTTACCGTCTCCATGAACGGTGCATTTCATTTCTTATCCCCAAATGTAATGTACTATTAAAATTACATGTATATAATGTATATATATAATTAATGATATATCTAAATGATGAATATAATTCTGGAATTAAAATATACATACCTCTCGTTTAGTTTTAATTCCACTAATATGACAAAGAAATGAAAGTAGCGTTCATGCGTACGTACGGCTTACCGTCTCCATGAACGGTGCATTTCATTTCTTACCTCTAAATGATTATGTAATATTATAAATACATGTATATGCTGGATATATATGATACATATTATATCCAAATCGGGAATTTCATTCTGGATATAAAGAACTTTTGACCACATGAACAACATGTAATTGTAAGAAGTCAACTTTCGACTTAAGAACCAAATATTGACAAAACAAACATTATTAACTTAAATGGTTACATAATGTTTATAACATGGCAGTAAGTGGTATAAAAGGAATAATGAACTTTAAAAAAGGTTCTTAATCAATTATAAATTAACTCAAGTTTATTATTCAGGACGTTAAAGAACGATCGAGTCAAGTCGGACCCAAGGTAAGGGACTTCGTCTCAATCTCCTTTCATTGAGGCATAATTCATTTTATACACAACTTTCTTTTATACGGTGTATAAACCCATTTGACTTTTACTTTTATACAAAAGGAATCTCTTTCTACGAAGCGTTTTACTAAACGAAAAAAATGATTATTTTTTTAACGTACGTGGTGACAACAACTTTTTCCGCCGCCACGAGTATCATTTGGTCTTTGGCTTCCTCAACAAGCCGTAATGTTTTTAAAATAAAATAAATACCATATAATCTTTTATGTATTTTGGTATTGAAAATGGTTTTGATAAATGATTCTATTATGTCAATATATTTATGATATATTGTGATTGAATTGTGGAAATTTTATCATTCCTTTATACTGGTTTTATGTTTTATGATTTTATATTGGTACTTGGACATTTTAACGGGTGGTTACGTTATAAACCATATGACGGGTGGTGCCGTGAATACCAGGACGGGTGGTTACGTTATAACCTCCAATGCATTGGGTATGGAAGTCGGCCGTATGGCTATTACATTAAGTTTGTATGGAAATTGGACGTATGGCTATTCCATTAAGTGATATGTGTGGAAGTCAACCGTATGGTTATTCCACTTAAGTATGATTATGTCCCAAGTTACCTTTATATATTCTATGTGTTCTTTATATGGGTTTTATGGTAATCCTTTGGTTACAAAAATGTAAGTAATGATACTTTATTCAGTGAAGATTTTTTTTACTACTTCATGAAGGTGAAGGTATTACTTTGGTATAGTATACATGGTTTACCTGATGTTTGAAAAACTAACAGTTTTCATTCTTTTTGTATCCCTTACTGAGCTTTTTATGCTCACCCCAAGTTTTTCGAAATGTTTTTCACAGGACTTAAAGTGGAATAAGGTCAAGGATGGGATCAAGGGAATTTCATGCTATCTAAAACATGGAATCTAGACATCTTTCTTTTTAAGAGTTTTTTTATGGAGACTTAGTAGAAGTGTCTACTTTGTAATCTTTTAAGATGTAATAGTTATGTTCTAATTCTCTAAAACTCTAAACCTAAAAAGATCCTCAATGTGAATTATTCATTTAATTCAATATTAAGTAAGGTTTAAGGCTGGGGCCTTATAAGTAAGGTGGTGGTGGAAAATTGATTACACCATAGCGTGGAGATGGTATTCCGTACGTACGCACGCGCGGTGATTTTGTTTTCCGTAGGATGGATAGATAGTGAAATATGGTTGTTTAGTACTTATAATAACATATCAGTATATGAGTGATACTTATGTTATTACTTCATAATGAAACAACTAAATAAGAATAAGTATAAGAAGAAATAAAGTTGAAAGAATTGGTAATGGACATTACCTCTTCTTTGAAGTGCCTCTTTGAGACCTCCTCTTAGGGAACTAAAATTGGTCTTTGAAGAAGACCAAAACCTCTAGGATGTTTCTAGGGAAGTGGGTAAGTGACATGGGCAGAGTTTGGCCGACCTTCAAGGCTCAAAATGGTGTGAGGAAGAGAGGGAGGATGTTCCCTTTTATAAGGGAGGAGAGGGGCATCTTTGGAAATATAAGAAATATTAGTTTATATTAAATCCCAACCCCACATAAAAACTTCCAAAATGACTCATATCTGAATATTAGATGATATATTGTTGTAATATCATCAAAAAATAAAATTTAGACATGTTAGGAATTTATTTTAAACATTATCAACTTGATTTATCCTTATTTATCAATTTATTTTTATTTGTGGTAATAATATTATAAATTTTAAATTATTATAAATAATTACTTATTTGTTATGAATTGTCCATAATTGGATACTTTATAATATTTTGGACCATATGAATTTAAACTTATAATTTTTAAATATTTTTTTTTGATTTTAAAACAATTTTATAATATGTTATTTTTATAAAATAACAATAGTGTCAATTTTGACACTATTCATTTATTTGAATTTAAATAAAACATATACAAGAATATATGTTCGAAATAAAAGGTTTAATAGATTAATAAGATGTCATATTTGTCTAGAAAATTAGTGGAGCACATTAAATAGTTCATATAATATTTATTTTAATATTATTAAAACCATTTTTTTGATATTTCTCCTAATAAAATAATTTCAACATCACTATCATGTCACCTCTAATGATAATTATTTAATCCCTAAAAATTATAAATAAATTCATATGATCTATATAATTTTATTATATTTCTGTATACTATTCATTTTCAAAGCTTCATGAAGTTTATCACTAAATTAAAATTAATATACTTATAAGATTTAAGAGTGACATGTTGTCACTTTCTTTGGTTTTAATAATAATTATATTATTTCATGGTCCAAATTCCATGAAATGAATCTATTCCGACCCTTAGGTGATATGGTTTGACTTTTATTCATCCAATACAATTTTTGAAAGTGTTAGGGTAATTTTATAATCTTATTTTTACCCTTAATTACCCGATTTACCTTTAACTATGGTAAATAAAATTTACCATAGTTACTATTCATAATGCCCAAAAATAAAAAGTAGCTTATTAACATAATTTGGACCCACTTATTCCAAATATGGAATCCATTTTTCCAAATTCAATACAAAAAAGTTGCTGAAATTAAATTAAAATTAATCCCATTGTCGAAAGAAAATGGGTTTTGTTTAAAACATTGCAAAAGATTGAATTGATTTAACCTACAAATTCAAGGTAAAATCAATGATAATGACATAAATTATATTAAATGGTAAAAATATATTATATTTATACTTTAAAACCATTGAATATTATAATTTAACCATATAAATTATTATGATGACAAAAGTTGTTTTTAATTAAAATATAGTGTGTTTTTACTATTCATTAAAATATGAAAGTTAAAAATACCAAAACTTTATCCAATGTAAATTTTTATATCCTGATTCAAAAGAAGAAGTTTATTTTGTAAAATTGAATTTATAAACATGTCAAAAACTAGATTTAATGTGGGTGCGCCATTAAAAGGCGGAAGAACTTCATTTTTTGAAAACTACTTATTTTACCCAAAACTTTTATCATGTTCACATACCATGTTCTAGAAAATGTATAAGATGAAATAATAATGTTATAACATTCAAAATTTAGTTAATACTATTCATAACGGCTAGTTCATAATAATATTATAACCATATATCATTGTTTAGTGAAACCTGATATTGCGTACAACACATGCTATCGAGGAAAGTCGTGATTGCGTGTAAGGAAAGCCAAGTTAGGGTTGCGTGTAGTTCAATATCCCTTTGGTGTAGTGTACAACACAAGACATCAATGAAATTAAAAGAATATTATTCATAAAAGCTTGGGGTGTTACATTATACCCCCCTTAAAATAAATTTCTCCCTCGAAATTCGTCGGGGTTATAAATTGTTTACTATTCATAGAAACCCACATCGTAAAAAGGAATACTAAAACTTAATTTTAAAAAATAAAGTATGAAATGTAAATATTACCCAAAGTAACTCATCAATGGGTTTCCATATAGGAGAATTTAGGTGAAAATATAGATATGGAAGAAAAATCTAACCATCTAGTTTTGATGGAGAGTGGTAGAGATCATGGTTATGAAAAATCCAAAAATCACAAAGCCATATATTTGTGATGATCTAAGGTACCATATGATTCATCGGATATAAGAGCACTAGGACAAATTTTTTGGATTTCAATATCATTTCCCTAAAGTTGAAAATTTTGAATTAAAATAAATACTTTCTTGATTTTGGTACAATCTCACTTTTGTTCGTGCTTTGAACAATTTCCACTTCATATCTTAAAGAAATGAAGTTGAATTTGTTATTTGTGAAGTGTTAACAGATCATGTGATAGAATGATGGGTCATTCCATATGTTTCAAACAAAAGGTTAGAAAAAGTTATCAAATGTACATAAGTCCATCTATGGTGAGGTTAATCGTATACGATTCCAAAAATGAACTTATACTTCATATATCATACCGCTTTATAAAATAAAACTAGTTTCTACTAACCAGGTACTTCTTGTAGTCCAGTGCTATGCGATAAAGGACAGTCGCACTTCGGTTGTGGGTTCGATTCCCACAGCCTTGTCCGACGCGATGGGTTTTCACCCATCCTGCAAGTTGTCATTTTTCTAAAATTACATCATTATGACATTTCATCGATAATATCGAAAACAGTTCTAGCCTTAAACTAACTTATGTTCAATATAATCCATTTCAAATCTTTAGGCTTATCCAAAATACTTATGTCCAAGCTTATAGTATAAAGAAAACAATTACTAGAAATGTCATCTACCGAGCATGTGAATACCATCATTTATCCCCGATATATCTTGTTGATCATATTCCAATCATGTGAATACCTTAATCATGTATTCTCTTAAAAAATTAATACCCATTTAACCTTAGTGAAAACATGAATGCTATCAAAAGTTAACTCTTTCCACAAACCAAAATCCCAGAATTTCTATATACTCAAACCATGATATCACTTTGTCCTTATTTTAGTCATGAGCTCATGATTACTATCATATTATTTTCTCCTTATCCCTTCTATATGTGCATTTCATCAACGTTCCAAAAATATTTCAATCACTTTTTCATGGTTACCAGTACCATATAATAATTGAAAACCAATACATAGATATTCCAAAATTCCACAATACCATAAATGAGATTCCATGATACTATTTTGAAATCCCCTTACATAAACACTTAATCATTACACAACATCATTTTCATACTCAACATCACAAATAGTGATCGCATGAGACTTCCCTTTATCCTTTTCTTTAAGAGGTTGCTCACGTTGATCATCATTAACCCATGGATTAGGGCATTTATTAGCATAATGCCCCATTTCCTTGCACATGAAGCATTGAAGTGTTGGTGGGGAGTTCTCTGTAGTTTTTTCTCTATTCACATCATTAGAAACCTTTTTCCCATTACTTCAACAATCAACTGCTCGATGACCTTCTTTTCCACACTTAAATCATTTTCTAGTACCTTTTAGGCAATCTCCAGCAGGATTCTTTCCACACTTTGAGCATAAAGAATCATTCATCTTCTTTTCACCATTGTTCTGAGATTTCTCCTTGAACTCCATCTTTTGTTTCTTGTCAAAACCATGAGATTGATATGTCACACCAACTTCCAGTTCTACCTTTATAGCACAACGCAAAATTTCTTCATAGCTACTGAAGTCTCTTATAGCTAATGCCCTTCGAAGACTTGGTTTTAAGCCATTAAAAAATCGATCAACTTTACTTTCAGGTTGGATGATGAAGACGGATGCATACCTTAAAAGTCTTGTAAAATTAGCTTCGTATATACCAACTGATTCATCATCATTCTGCTTATGCTCAAGAAATTTCTTTTCCATCTTTGTTTGAAGAATACGAGGGAAGTACTTACTGAAAAACAAGTTCTTGAACTAGTCCCATTCCATGGACTTGATTTCATCTCTTTGCCTCATATTATTGATAAGATCCCACCATTGATCAGCATCACCTTCCAAAAGATATACTGCTAAGATGAATTTATCATGCTCAGAACATTGTAGAACTGAAAATATCTTTTTAGTGGTATTGATCCATTGTTCATCCACTAAGGGATCAGAAGACCCACTGAATGAAGGTGGACGCTGCCTCATGAAGGATTCAACAGAATGTTGCTTCTTTATCTGCTCATTTTTAAGTATAGAATGATTCATATCTTGTGTAAGTATAGAAATAAGATTATTCACTCCATCTCCCATGACATTGGTTTGGTCAGGAGGACAATCATTGCATTTTCCATTACATTGATCAACACGGTTCCTTCGGGTTCCAGCCATCGTCTAAAACCCAAAAAATAATAGTGTTGGAGGCAAATACCATGCTAGGGAAAACAACATAATAAAGGGGGAGTACCTTCAATATCTAACATCTTAGGTTTAATTCTAATATCGTTAGCACAATTCTAGGACTATAACCTATACGTATACTTAACCTTAGGGACATCCCTGGACTTACCTTATAAGTATCTCTAGGGATTTCACTAAAGTTTTTGCATCCTAGTTTCCAAAGGTTAACTAAAACTTTCCTCTGATACCAACTGTAGAGACCCGAACCTTGACGTACATGGAAAATACATTACTTTTTCGGAATACTTAATACATAACGAAAACAGACACACAAGGACCGTAATAGTTTAGTGTCTTTGGAAACTCAGAATATAAACATCTAATCATGTTGAAAGATCTTCAACATCTCCCATAACGATCTTCCCCTTTTTGTTTCCTTACCTAAAACCTTTCTTTATTTCCTGGGGAAAATAAAACATAAAAATGGTGACCTCAAATGCTCAGTAAGGGCAAGCATAGAGAACATAAAACAATCCATAAACATTTGAAAGCAAAAACTTGAACATGAAATCTAAACATTAAAACCTTGAGCAAAGACATAAATCGTGGAAGTATGTAAGGCATATATCATAATGGAACATCAATCATGATAAAAATATAATGGGAATAAAACATGTAATTGTGGAAACCATTCAGCACATGTCATGATTTCTATAGTAGCCAAGGCATTGCTTCCAAGACCATCTTAATGGAAAAAGTCCCTTTCTGAATCGAGTTCACTCCTCGTTTCAGTCCTGTAACACTGAACGGGATTAAATTACCATTCCAGCCATATCTATCTCATGAGATATAAATCATTACACAATGTATTGTAGGGAGATATAGGTCTCACCCATCTCATAATGAAATCATTCTAACTTATGCCACAACATAAACTTAAAACATTAATCATAACCCAAAGAATAAAATGGGTTTCATAAACATCATCCCATCATCTCATAATCCATATAAAACAAATGGAAATTTCATCATAAGAAATGTTAAACCATGTAAATCATAGATACATTAAACTTAAAACATACACATATGAAACAATGTCATCTTAGATGGAAAATGGTTTTGATAAATCCTTTGAAATGAATTCTTGAAGAAAATATCTTGTTTTCTTCAAAATCATTCTATTTTCACAATATGTCATGAAATTTTAAAAGAAAATGATTTTTTTGTAAATATTCAAGAAATATTTTGGAGGAAGCTTCATGAAAATAAGTCTTTAAAAAACAGTAAAAATCTATTCCTTCCGTATAAGTTAAAAAAACATTCTTCTCGTACTTTTGCCGGAAAAGTCAAAAAGTACCTCGTAAAAGAAAGATTCCATACATACCATGTAGTAAAAGTCAAAAATGGGTAAAAATGACATTAAAAAAACATGAAACCATTTTTAGTAAACATGTACAAGGATGAGAACAATAACCCTAGTAAATACTTACGAATAAACAATCTCGGATAAGAACGTGATTGGAAAAGTTATCCCTTACCTTAGGTATGATATGCTTCGTATGGATCCGAAACTCCTGTATATTGATTTAAATAATGTCATTGACTTATTAAATAATCATATTAATTGTTATTATATCATGTATGTTTCACTTATGACTTCATATTACCCATTCTTTTTTAAATTCCATGTTAAAGCAGCGTTTTGGGTAAAATCATTTCATTTATCATATGTGTTTCAACTTGTTGTTCTTGACATTATTACTTATATCCTGATTTACATAATTACAGAATGTAAAACATGATTTGTATATAATATATATTCATCATATATGTATATATTATATATTGATAAAAGGAATGAAATACACCGTTCATGGAGACCGTAGGCCGTACGTACGCATGAATGCTATTTTCGTTTCCTTATTGAATTGAATGAAATTAAATAGATGACATACATATATATACATAAATACAGTAGCATTATTATTTCATATATTTCATTATTATTCATTATATATACTTTATAATCATTCTTGAATGGTTAATCATGGAAAATGAATCTCATCGCGTTCGTGGAGACGGTATTCCGTACGTACAGACGAGCGATTATATCATTCCCATGATCATGGAATTGTATCGGAGTGTATGTATACTATTTCAGATTCAATATCACTTTACAATAATCATATATAGTCATAATTTACACCATTATACCCATCTAAGTATGGTGGTTGGGGAAAATAGATTACACCACGGCGTGGAGACGGTATTTCGTACGTACGCATGCGTGGTGATTTCATTTTCCATAGGATGGATAAATGGTGAAATAGGGTTGATTCATACTTATAATAACGTATCAGTATATGAGTGATACTTATGATATTACTTTATAATGAAACAACTAAATAAGAGAAGTAGAATAAGAAATAAGGTTGACAGAATCGGAAACTGACATTACCTCTTCTTTGAAGCGCCTCTTTGAGACCTCCTCTTAGGGCACTAAAATTGGTATTTGAAGAAAACCAAGACCTCTAGGATGTTTATAGGGAAGTGGGTAAGTGGAATGGGTAGAGTTTGGCCGATATTCAAGGCTCAAAATGGTGTGAGGAAGAGAGGGAAGAGGTTCCCTTTTATATGGGAAGAGAGGGGCACCTTTGGAAATATAAGAAATATTAGTTTATATTAAATCCCAAACCCACATAAAAACTTCCAAAATGACTCATATCAGAATATTATATGAGATAAGGTTGTAATATCATCAAAAAAAAATTTAGACTTGTTAGGAATTTATTTTAAACATTATCAACTTGATTTATCCTTATTTATCAATTTAATTTTATTTGTGGTAATAATATTATAAATTTTAAATTATTATAAATATTTACTTATTTGTTGTGAATTGTCCATAATTGGATAATTTATAAAATTTTATACCATATAAATTTAAATTTATAATTTTTAAATATTTTTGTAATTTTTAAACAATTTTATAATATGTTATTTTTATAAAATAACAATAGTGTCAATTTTGACACTATTCAATTATTTGAATTTAAATAAAAAATATACAGAAGATATGTTCGAAATAAAAGGTTTAATAGATTCAAAACATGTCATATTTATCTAGAAAATTATAGGAGCACATTAAATAGTTCATATAATATTTATTTTAATATTTTTAAAACTATTTATTTGATATTTCTCTTAATAAAATAATTTCAACATCACTATTATGTCACCTTTAATGAAAATTATTTAATCCCTAAAAATTATAAATAAATTCATATGATCTAGATAATTTTATTAGCTTTCTGGATACTATTCATTTTTGAAGTTTCATGAAGTTTATCACTAAATTAAAATTAATATACTTATAAGATTTAAGAGAGTGACATGTTGTCACTTTCTTTGGTTTTAATAATAATTATATTATTTCTTGGTCAAAATTCCATGAAATGAATCTAGTCCAGCTCTTAGGTGATATGGGTCGACTTTTATTCATCAAATAGGATTTTGGAAAGTGTTAGGGTAATTTTATAATCTTATTTTTACCCTTAATTACCTGATTTACCATTAACTATGGTAAATAAAATTTACCATAGTTACTATTTATAATGCCCAAAAATAAAAAGTAGCTTATTAACATAATTTAGACCCACTGATTCCAAATATGGAATCCTATTTTAAAATTCAATACACAGAAGTTGCTGAAATTAAATTAAAATTAATCCTGTTGTCGAAAGAAAATGGGTTTTTGTTTAAAACATTGTAAAAGATTGAATTGATTTAACCTACAAATTCAAGGTAAAATCAATGATAATGACATACATTATATTAAATGGTAAATATATATTCAATTTATAATTTAAAACCATTCAATATTATAGTTTAACCACATAAATTATTATGATGAAAAAAGTTGTTTTTAATTAAAATATAGCGTGTTTTTACTATTCATTAAAATATGAAAGTTATCAGAAAAATATCAAAACTTTATCCAATGAAAATTTTTATATCCCGATTCAAATGAATAAGTTTATATTGTAAAATTGAATTTATAAACATTTCAAAAACTAGATTTAATGTGGGTGCGCCATTAAAAGGCGACAGAACTGCATTTTTTGAAAAATACTTATTTTACCCGAAAAATTTATTTTGTTCACATACCATGTTCTAGAAAATGTGGAAGATGAAATAATAATGTTATAACATTATAAATTTAGTTAATACTATTCATAACAGCTAGTTCATAATAATATTATAATCATATATCATTATTTAGTGAAACCTGATATTGCGTACAACACACGCTATCGAGGAAAGTCGCGATTGCATGTAATGCAAGGCAAGTCAGGGTTGCGTGTAGTGCAATCTCCCTTTAGTGTAGAATAAAACACAAGACATCAACGAAATTAAAAGAATATTCTTCATAAAATCTCAGGGTGTTACATAAAGTTTGTCCTTTTAAATTAATTAAAATAAAACCTAATGAGAAATTATTAAAATTAAATGTATATATTTCAAATAATTAAATATTAATTTAATTTCTTGTACTGATAATTATTTTTTATAGAGTTAATATTGAATAAATTTTTTGTAAAAAAATACTCATCTTAAAAACCAAATGTCTCGCCATGTTTGCAGGATTAAAATTAAATTTAAATTTTACTCATAGATGAATTGAATTTTGAAAAATTGTTCCCCTATTTATAATCATAATAATTTATAATTTATAATAAATTAGACATAATTTTTAACCATAATGATTATTAAAAAAAGTTAAAATTAATCACATCGCTTCAGGTACATATGAGTTTACCAAGGGATTAAATATTAAAATTAAGTGGAAATGTTTTATAAACTTGTAAAAAACCCATTGTCTAGAAATATTTATACCTTATACCTTATATTATTAAAAATATACCATTATTGGGGACATGTGGCATGAACCAAATGTGGGTTTAATTCAGTCTAAAATAATTACAAGTGTGCCACTAACCTCACTTATAAAAGGCCACACACTCTCATCATCTATTAAGTCCTTCAAAAAAATGGTTTCGACAAAAAATAAATAAATGAAACCTAAAATTAAATCATATCATCCTATAATTAATTTTTTTGGATTAAATATAATGAAGTATGACCTTTGGTGAAAACCAAAAGTTGTTAGCTAAAGAAGAGGCATCGATCTCCAATGAGCATTTTTATTTTATTTATTTATCCAAACTATTGAATTATTCTTATAACATTATTATATAACAAAAAATTTATCTCAAGTATAATTAAATTATTTTATTTTAATGATAAAACCTACGACACATACTACAATCAAATTGGTAATGAAATCCTCATTCGTGTGTAATATTGACCGTCGCTTGGTGGGATGATGTCATTCAATTTTCCATTACCACCTCTCACGATTGGGTATGATGATTGATCTATATTATATATGTTATATTTATAAAATAACTAAACTTATTTATTAATTACATCATATATAACCTTTTATATTCCATTCTGTAAGGGATATAATAATATCTCTCAAGTGTACAACAATATACTACCTCGCGAAGCGATGTGATTTGTTTTTCAATAACACATTTTAAGGAATGTAATAAGGTTAAATATAGTAAATATATGTGATATAAATTAAAAAAATATATAAAAATGAAATATTTACATTATATGAATATAATATATCATTTTTTTTACCCTTTCACTTAATAAAAAATGATAACGTCGTTCGTGGACTTGTGGACAATCGCCTCCTTAAAGTGATATGATTCTTTTTTTCATCTACACATCCCAAAAATTATATATATAGGTATATATAATTAAATAATATGGTATTTATGAGATTATGATAATTATGGAATGTTGAATGTCCAAAAAACTCTTTGTATAAGGATCATTGAAAAATGGAAATGTTATTAATGCATATGTACGACCAACCTTCTCCATGATCATAAAATTAGTTAATTTATTCATAAAAAAACTTAATAATTGATTTTAAAATAATAATATTTTTTAAAAAATGATAATTTTGTAATGATTTATATTTTTTATTTTTAAATAATTATTTTGTTATTATAGTCGGCCTACCATGGTAATTTTTGATACATATGGATAATATTAGGGAAACATCAGAAATGAACATAATTAATTAAGTAATAACATATTCATTTTTAATAAATAAAATAAAAGAAATATAAATTTTTATAGGTTATAAATCAGGTAAATAATTAATATAATTTTATTTTTTTAGAAGATAAAGACCCACATGACAATTTAGACTCATGGTAAGGCTTTTCGCATCTCACGATAATTTCTAGTAGATATATTTCATATTCAACAATTATATTTGTTGTGGGGTGTATATAATACCCATGAATTTATTTTATTGTTATTATACATAAATTTATGTATATTTACATATCTATTTTAGTATCTCTCTTTCATAGGTTTTACAGTTGCAACGTTACCAAAGCGGTAAGGTATTTTTGTCCCAATTTTCCTTCTTTGTGATATATGTTAGGTTATACAATAATATTATTTGATGAGGTGTATATACTTCCCCATTGACAGGATATATCTTGAATAAACTTATTTTAATGATATTATAGGTTTCATTTATTATTATTCTTTCAAGGGTATTATGATTTAATGTTACAAAACTCAGAAGAGTCTTTTATTACAATCTCATCACTTATCGATATTGTGTATGATTAAGTATATAATGTTTAAATATTATTAAACACATGTTATTTATTCCCATATGGGTATAAATTATATTTTCATGTAACTTTCCCATTTTCCCACTATTTGGTACTTAAAATGCTAGTAAAATTTTCTTCATAAAAATATTACATCCTTTCTCTCTTTTGTCACAAATATTCTTTCTTCTAAAATGTGTTTTCTAATAGTGTTTTTTTAAAATTATAACTTATTAAAAAATATTTACTAAAGAAAATATTACCTATTTGTTCTTATTGATAAATTTTTTCAAATTAATCTTCTTTTCTCTTTCCGAAAAAGGCATTATTCTAATATTTTTACTGTGAAAAAAGATATAGTTTTTACGGCATATACAAAATAACCCACCGATATGACTTTTATTTCATTAAATATTACTATAAAATATTTAAAATATATTTTTAAAGAAAAAATTTTATTTTTATTATGTCAATTCTTAGTTTCTAAAATTGATTTTTAAATAAAAGGATATTCAGTTTTTTTATGTTTTAGAAGGTGATTTCCGAAATAAAAAGTATATTTTCCTTAGGATTGATTTAATGATATTTTAATCGTATTTAAAATAAATAATTTCATATGAGCTTGTGGTTATTTATCATCCACTCAGGATAAATGTTATTGATACGATTATCATTCATTATCCATATGAAAAAACTTTGTTTCCAAGAGATTTTATGAAAACCATTTTTCATTCATGAGTAAATCAGGTTTCAAAGTGATAATTATGGACATAATTTCTTTTTCTTAGGTTGACCATGTTTCTAAGAGATTTTTATGAAAATGAAGCCTCTCCATGGGTTAATCATGTTATAATTATATTGTTATAGAGCCCATTTCTTCTCCAAGGATTGATCGTGTTTTCAAAGAGATTGTTATAGAACCCATTTCTTTTAAATGGGTTAATCATGTTATAAAAGTAATGATGACTATTTATATGAGTTTTATTATGAAATGATATCTCTATGTACATTATT
Organism: Viscum album; assembly: GCA_963277665.1. NCBI lineage: Eukaryota > Viridiplantae > Streptophyta > Magnoliopsida > Santalales > Viscaceae > Viscum > Viscum album. The sequence goes on from OY728143.1 coordinate 184,491,425, forward strand.
CATGTTTTTGATCTTATAAATTATATATGAAAGGGTAGACTATATAGCTCCATGTGAGCCCATTGTAGATTATACGATGGGGAGTCCCAGATATTAACGAGTGAACCTGTTATAGCTTATACGATGGGGCCGAACAAATGGCATTGGGTGAGCCCATTATAGTTTATACAATGGGTGTGCTCATATAGAATTCTAATTCATTAGGTAATGATTATATTAGAAGTCAAAAATATGGTTATTCCAATTAAATATTTTTGAAATGGTTTTATGAATATGATGCTCCTAGTTACTAAAAAAAGTTTTAAATACTTAATATGGGCTTATGATGTTTCTTATGAACAAGATTGATATCATATAGCTAAAGATAATTGATTCTGATGGATCTTTTATTTTCTATATTTTTATAATTGATGATCTAGGTATTTATGTTTATGAGTTATTTTATTACTCTCTCATGCAAGATAATTAGGTCCTCATACCTTGATGAACTTCTTACACTCTTGGATGAAATTAAATTATTGAATATTATGTTTTCCCTTACTAATAATTTAAGATGACCCTTATTAAGTTTCCTTTTACATAGTTTATATAGAAATCGGTTTAAAAAAATATTTCTAGATGGAATTTCATATGAATGATGATGATGAATTACTGAGAAACAAATAAATATGGTTTAAGTTGGAGAAATAATCATTTGATGACATGGGAGTTATTTTTGTATGAGTTTTTCTTAATTATCTAAAACAATAAACCTAAAAAATCTTAGAGAATATAAGTAATACAATTTTTTACTTTTCATATAGTATGGTTATTATAGAAAAAAATGGGTCGTAATTTTTGGAATCAATGAATGAAATGTAAAGTTCGTGATTTCAGCACCAGATTTGAGATTTATTGTTTTTGGATATTATACTATACCATTCATATAATTACATTTAACATGAGTAATATATTGGAAAAAATTAATAACCATGTATCCTCTAAGTAATAATGATGAATAATAAATATGGAATACATGGAGTTTAAAAAAGTTCTCTGAATTTGGAAAGCGGTCTAGAGCAATGAAAGAAGATAAATAAATAAAAGATATTCAGGGTACTCTGATGTCTATCTAAGTCTACTATATCTCAATTCTCCTCCATGTCTTACATAAAAAATTCGGCCTAGACCCATCAAGATATATCTCCTAAAATCTAGAAGAACACTTGAATTCATGGGAAGGGTGTGAGTAAAATATTAAGTAGGCTAGCAATAATGGGACCTAACCTAATGGGCTTAAATAAAACATGTTTATTCCAATAATGATAAATGAATAGTAGGAATATACTCATAGTAAAAAACAGAGTGGTACTAAACCAATAATGTCTCTAAAAATCTTTGACTATACCTCCTTTGGATCCATGCTATAGAATAATGAAATATGATGTTGAAAACGGATCCAACCCATATTAAAAATCCTCATTGTGTTGTGGATATGTTACCGAATGTTAATTATCCATCTAAAGGATTGTGTTACTAGACAACCTCACATCAAGAGTGAGTCACATTGACTTGGACTACCAATGGTGAATGGATAATATAATATTAATGCTTCCTCATGGAAACCCTCAAGATTAAAACATGGTTACCTGGTACTACCACCCCATGCTCAAGTCCCTAGGTTCCAATATCACAAAAAATCATGTTACCCCTTTATAGAATAAACATTCGATAAAATTTAACCTATATCAAGTACAATCACAACCTCCAAGTAAATGGTTATATAAAATTAAGATGAGAAGTCAAGTAGGCATAAGATAACATAACAAGTATATTTTAGAAAACAAAACTTAATGCGAACATAATCCACATACCAAATAGAAACTATAACATAACTAATGGGAATCACATGTAAAAAAGATATCTCATTTTACAACAACACCCACAAGTTATCACAACAAAAAATTATATTAATATTCTAAATCATAGATGGAAATCATGTAATCAAGTGTAAACGAGAGCCCATAAAGTAGAGGAACTTTATACCTCACATTTTTCCAAATTGACATTGTGGTTTGCCAAGGATTTCATCATCCAAATCACTTCATTACACCAACCTATGTATGATGACATGGAAATTAATCATTGGGGTATGATTATATAAGGGAACCATTACATAGGTTTCCGGGATCAACACCATGACAAATGGAATAGTATGAGGTGAAAGTGATAATAGTAGAGGAAAAGTAAAAATCCATGTAATATAAGAATCATAGAATGGTTATGAACATAACATATATAAATCAATGGGATCAAATTAGGTATAAGGTCGAGCCATGTTCTACTCATCTACAATGTAAGAGCCTCTCTACGATGATGGGGTGTGTATGCTCAATTGTTGACATTTAGGATCCTCTATAAGGGATACTGAATGCTTGTGTGTATGAGTGGTATTTACTCAAAAACATGGGAGTTTTCATCAATGTTTAAAGCCTCCTTAAATCCCTCCTAAAACCACAAAATGAATTTGAAATATTCAATGTAGTAAATTCATTTAAATATAAACAATTTTACTCCTAAAGAACACTTTTATAATTGATGCAGTGTGACAACTCTGGGATTTTCCTTAACTCTATGATGCAAAATCTACCGAAACAGACACACTTTGCCATATTACTTGTTGTTTTGGTGTGGGATTTCATACCATAGAGATCCAAAATATCCATTTTCATTATGAACAAACCATCTTCCTTGCGGTGTGGTTGCATGAATTATAGTACAACGATCAAAGTTTTGGTAACTCACTTTTCCAAAACATTTACTTTAGACTCTATATTTCCCATGTAAACACCATACATGTTTATAAATCATTCAAATATAGGTAACAATATTTTTATTTAAGAACATCATTTTCATGTATTTACACATCGGGCCATGTCAGTGTTGATTTGGGTACCTTTTTTGGTGATATTTTCAGATTGATTATCAAAAATTGATATCACATTTTTTCATGTCCATCTTGAAATTCGACATGTAGTTTTGGATTTCATAGTTGATATGAGATAGGTTTTTCAGAAAATAATGTGTAGGTTTTGAGTTATTTCCTATCAAAGTCTCATCGTAACAAGCCTTATATTTAACCATTATGTTGGGGAAATAGGTATTTGAGGAGCTGTTTTGTTATACTCTTAAATTTTCCAAAACATTGATATGATACTTATTTCTCTACGATGAATTAAAATTAACAGAGTTGATGATATTGTGTATCTTGAATCATTTTTCATTATTATGTATTACTTTCATGTAATACCATTACCTAATATAAAATTTAAATATACTTCATGGGGAAGGTAATAAATAAATAAATTGAAAAATCCCTCCGTTGATTAGATCCTTAGAGAATATGTCATTTTTTAGTACATTATCCAGGGAACATGGCCATTCTAGTTCTCCTTTATGCTACAGAGGTTATATGTTAAAGGGAGATAACATAGAGAAATCCATGGATTTCTTCATCAAACCCTCCAAATTTTCAGGGAATGAATAGTCCTTAAAAATTAATGTATTAATTTAAAATGATCTAGAAACTCTAAGTTTTTATAGAGGCCATATTCCATTTAAGTGAAATGTGTAATCTTAAAAAAAGAATTTACTAGTAGAATGTGGAAAGAAGTTATAATTCCTGTAGGTAAGACTGTGGAATTTGAGTTGAGAGACTTTGTAACCCTTCATATAGTTAAATTATATCTATATTTTATTGTGTTGTCTAATTACATGAAGTTATTTAACCATAGTCAATATAAAATACAATGATTGAAGGAATAAATCAGTTTACACCTATGTTAGCATTGAATGAGAATCTTAAGGGACATATGTTTGAGTTGGGTTTTTGATAAAATATCTAATCTCAAGTCTTATTAAATAAGTTTACCTCATATAAATATATTATTGATATAGATTTAATGGTGGAACTTTATTTTTATGGTAATTTAGGATTGACAGGAGTTCCTCCTACTCCATGTGAATGATTTCATTTTCCCATTAAAAATAAGTGGAGGTAGGATTATTTTCATGTTGTAAACCATAGTGGTGGATTATGGAAGGAGATATATTTTAAATCAAATTTAGTTTTTTTAAAATTACCATTAACATATTTTCAAAATGGAAAGGTTGGTCACATGATGAATACTTATATATAAGAGACAATGACATATATATATTTTAGAAACACAGATCCCTTGTAATGGTTTTTCTAAGTTTTCACTGATCCACATAGAGGTTCGAGATCAATATTACGAAGAGGATCTATGGCGTAGTGAGATTATTCAAGAATAGAGGGGTCCAACTAGATACATTAGAAATGATGATTCTTCATATAGTGGAGGATTATCTACTTGGTAATGATGGAGGTTTTTTGATAGTGAGAGACATAACTTATATTTCATCATCATTAGTGAATATATTATTTTATACAGGTTATACTCATAATTTAGAATCTACTGAATATTCCTAAAAACAACTCACTTTATTTAATGGATAATGAAAAACTACATGGGGTATTGAGTGAGAAGGATCTTCGATTCCCCAATTAAGAGTTATTTTTTTAAAAATTAATATTGTCTGTGACTTTTTGTTTCTAGATATGAAACTCTTAGATATTATTCTTAGGATGGATTAAATAATTTCATAGAAATATTATATTGAATATTTTCTTTTTATGGTCTCCTTTAATACCCAAAATGGGAAGTGTCCCTTATTTTAAGGAGAGTGGTACTTATATTCCAGTCAAGAGATACCTAGACATATAGATTTTGGTAGTATGATATCCATATTTTCCATTAAACATTATTAAGTATCTTTTCCTGGTAATCTTCCTTTTTTGGTTTTTGAATTTACTAATTTTTTACCATTATTATATTCAAGTTTCCACCAGTGAGTGAGGTGGATTTCTCTATTTATTTGGTCTTAGGTATATTTCCCATATCTATTCTATCCCAATATTTAATACCAGTTGAACTGAAGAAATTAATGACTCATTTTGATCTCTTGGTATCCAAATTATTCATTCAACCTAGTGTTTCTCTATGTAGAGAACTAGTGATTTTTCTGATGAATATTAACTGACAAATTCACATGTGTATTGGTAACATAAATCACAATTGGGATATGTTCATGATTATATATGTATTTCCATGAATTGATTACTTTTTTGATCTACTGAAAGGGGTTGAGTAGTTCTCTACAATTGACATTTTTTCTCATTATCCCCATCTTAAGACCAAGTATTTAGATATCCAAAAGGACACATTTAGATGAATTTATAGAAATATTGATTATATTATTATTCCATTTATTATGACCAATAATTTGTCTTTTTTTATGACATTTATTAATATGATTTTAAAGAAGAACCATTATTATTTGGTGGTGACAACTAGAGATTACATATTGTTTTACTAAAAAAATATTGAGGTTCATGTGTGTCACTTGAAATAAATTCTATACATATTAATAAATCAAAAAATTTATGGAACTCTATCAAAATGCTAATTATAGATTTTGAAGGTAATGTTCTAGTGGCATGTGGTTTCTGAACAGTATATCTTAATTGATCCCAAGAAGGGTTATGTTTTCATGTCATTAGTGGAGTTTCATAACATATTTTAGATTCATAGGTTCTTAGACATTGAGGGGTGTTACCATCGAATTATTACATATTTATCTGAGTTGTATTATCTATTAACCAATAACTATCATAAAATAGTGACGTTCAAATGGGATTTGATGTGTAAGGATTTCATTGATGAATTTGAGAGAAATTTTACTTTAGCATTAGTGTTTCTCTTATAGAGCATGGTCTATATTAAGGGGTCCTTCGGGTCTAGGTTTGGGCTGTGTTAATATATAGGGTCATCACGTGGTCACTCGTGGGTTTTTTAGCTTTGACCTCATGAAAAGAGTTATCTTGGAAATTATCCTAAAAACACAGATGGGTTTTATTCCCTTAAGAGTTTATGTAACTAAATTTTTATAAAATTCTTTACTATCTACTCTGATCATAAAATTATGAGTCATATTTTCTATCTAACATATTTAAATCTCCATCAGATGAAATGGGTAGAGTTCCTACAATATTTTTACATTTATATCACATACACACCTAGAAAGGGGAACACTTTCAAAAACTCTTTAAGAAAGAAATATATATCCTATGTCCTGAGAGATTCATCGAAATAATGGAATCTTGTATCTCTCTCTGTTCTCATGTATTAAGGAGTTTGTTTGGATGAGATGAAAAAAAAAATTTATGAGTTGTTAGTAGACTTCATCACTTAATGTCATGATCATCTATGATCAATATCATGATTATGTGTTATATGGAATTTAGGATTCATTATATTTTGGGGAGGATATTATTGAGTAGCCTCTAACTTCTAATGGTATCCATTATTTTAGAAACAATATTTTCATTTCATGACATATGAGGAATGTTTTGATGGTGGATTTCAATATTTCGTGGAAGGAGGTACACCCTGGAATAATTAAAAAGTTTTATTATATGGGGAATCATTTTTGGTTTGTAGGTATGAAACTATATATTAATGAATTTTTTTCTCTTTTTTTCTACATTAGTATGTAGATGACAACTAAAAATAGATGCATTTTGAACATATTTATCCACTTTTTATAAAGATTTATAAGTTTTATGATATATCAGTTGGACATTCTAGTATAGTTGTTATATATTACTTGAGGGAATAACTGCATTTAATCAGCGATAGATTATTTAAACATATAATCTTAGAAAATTCTCATTTATGATACCACCAATGATGTGATATTGGGAAATATTTTTGTGTAATAGATTACAAAATCTCTTTCTATTTCATAACCCATTATTTATAATAGGGATCACTAGATCATATCTCATTTTTATAAAGGACTCTAGGAGGTTATGATTTTCTTCTTAATATTGATCACAATGTACCATCCTTGGGTAGAGAGTCTAGTGGAATTAGATAAACAAATTCTAGTAGACATGATCTATGCTTTCATCCTTGACTTTGGAGGAACAATAAATTTCATCATGGGGATGGTAATTTTTTTCTTCAAAAATGGTTACAAATTTTCCATTAAAATGGAAGCCATTGAGGTCGTGTAAGGGTGACCATGTAAATATATTCTTTGTTATTTAGAGATTGGAAAATCTTCTTTTTAGGGAACTATTTTTTTCTAAAAAATGACACCTAAGATCGAGATTATTCATCATAGAATGGTGATGATGAAGGGCCAATATAACTATGTTTTAGAGCATCATCAATGTCTGTTAGAGTTATTTTTTGATGAAAAATATTATTTTTATGGGTTTACATAGATTAGGACTTTGATGAATAGGGTTATAGGGGATGTTGGATCCTAGATATGTGGGACCATTTGAGGCTGTTGAGTGGATTGGAAAGGTGTTATATGATTTGGATTTTCCACCAATGATGAAATAAATCCATGAGATGTATCCCATGTATTAACTAAATATATATGTTTCAAACCCATATTAGGTTTTGAATTTTTAGGTCCTCAATATATAACCTAATATGACCAACACTGAGCAAAATGTTTAGACTATCATTTCATAGATAAATTTTATTCATATAAAATCAATACACTTTGTTCAGTTTATAAGGAAAAATGAATCTGATTTTCATAAGACATGGGAGTTTGAGGCATTGATGAGTGTAGAGGCCTCACCTCTTTGATAAGAAGTTTAACAAAAACTGTTCTGTGGGAATAATGATTTAATGGTGGGAATAATATCAACATTGTAAAACCACATCACAGGTGATATCACTGGTTTAATTTATATCTAATTGTTTTTCTATTTGGTATTTGGTTATTCATATTGATTCATGGTTGTTTTCAAATTTTTAGAGCTATATGAGGCATTGAAATTTTGTTTTTATTCTTTGTTATAGGAATTGATAGGTTACCAATGATATAGAAAGTATTGGACTTGGTCTTGAAGCTGTAATAACTACAATAGATTTACTGGCTCATAATTGAGGGCCAATGACCAACCAGTGGAAGGCTATAAGTAGTGGTTTCATAAAATAATCCCATCATACAATAGGTGTGGGCCATTGACTAGTTGGTTGGAGGATAGAAGAAATATGTTCCTATAGGAATATCATTGGACAGTTGGTCAGATCCCAATGGTGATCTAGTTGGACTTATATAGGTATTTCCATTCTTTTATGTTCCAATTGCAAACTAGTGGAATCCTATGGCTCTCCATTGATGCCTTCAGGTGTGAAAAATAACATGTAATTATTGTAAACTTTTTTCTTTTAGCCACTTATTTAATTTATAAATACATCAAAATGAATCCAAAATTATTTCCTCAACCATGGAGACTTTTAATTAGTGTTTTCCCCCTTTATTCCTTGATTCATGAAATATTGAATTTTCATATGATACAGTGAATCTATTATCTTATGTGTAATCCCATTTTGATCATAAATTTCTCTTTTTGCATCTCTCTTATTTTTTAAGAGTGGTGGATCCTCATGTCATTTATAACATTGGATCTTGACATAATGGATTTTGGTTTTACAATTCATTCTTGATTTTTTAAAGACATTCAAATCTCTTCAGGTGTGGATATCATGTTATCTGATCATTGATCTTATTAATTCAGATATTCCATTTCATAAGGAAAGTACTATGATTTGAATTCAATTCTTCTTTCATTATATGTAGTATATTCCGAATTAATTTCCAATGACTTATTTGTGTCCTTAGAAAATTAAATTTCAAATTTCATGGTGTGTGAAAAAAACTCTTTGATTTTTTTTAATAATGTGTTGATTTCCAAAAATGATCATAAATTTAAATGAATGATTTAATGCTTGTTTTTATGACTAATTTTGAGAAGAGTTATTATGTTATGTTTTTAAAATATAAATAAAAAATTGATTTTAATGAAATGGGGTTTTTATGAAAAAAAATTATATTTTTTAATAGAAATGACATGTTTTGATCATGAAAATAGGTCATATTGAAATGATTTAGTGAAATGATTTGAGATTGGATGAAATGAAGGATATTCAAAAGTATTATTGGATTCCTTACAGTAAAAGGGAGACTATTTAGATATATATTAATGTCACATGTAATATATGTATTAGATAGACCTAATAATAGAATAATGATGAAATTTATAGAAAGAATATTGATGTTAGGGAGTTAATTTTGTGTTGGGTTCCCCTATTTCATACTATTCTTGGGATATAGGTAAGTGTACAAACATATAGTTGTATTTCAGTAAGATGTGTGAGAAAAATCTATACTAAACTAACCATGCACTCTTAAATATGTTTTTATGATTGAAAAAAAATTGTAAATTCTATTACCTGGTAGAAATTATTATTCAATCCTATATAGAAATAAATGATATTTTATGTCTACTTTGAAAAAGATACTGATATATGGGTATTTTGAATGAAATCGACTCTTTTTACATTTTATTTATTATCTATTGAAATGTTTTGAAGATAATTTTCTAAAATTAAAATTTTAAATAATTTATATGACATGTTTTATTTAAAGTTAAGAATATTTTGTTTATTTAATATTGGATTCTCATTAAATAATCAGAATATCTTATAGGGATTCATTTTTCACACACTACCTTTCCCTTGGGAATTTATGGAATATCTTATCCTAGATCTAGGGAAGGTAAAACAATTCTTAGAAATGGAAGGTGTTATTGATAGGGGGACCTTTTGGTTCATCATTGATTGGTGGTTGTTGTGATTAAATTATTTTGATTAGATCTTATAATGATGTATTAATGGAGGTATGTGATGAATTTCCTTAATGTTCCATTTTTTGGACTTTTATTTATCTGTCTATTTTACTCATATCTTGTAGAGTATTTTACGTATCATATTTTTATTAGTGACATTCCATTTTTGGTAATTTTGTATTTCTAATATTAATAATTTTATATAGATGAGTGTTTGGTATATTAACTTTTTATTGATTCCAAACCACTACTTTGTCATGATGATTTATTCTTATGGTGAAATCAGTTCTTATTGATTTTATTTTATTCCCATGAACTAGTCTCTAGCCCATGTGGTTTAGGAATGCCCTTTGGGCCATGTCAAGATTGGTGCATGTTATTTTTAGGGGGGGGGTTATATAGGTTTATTCATTAAAAAAATTATGGTTAAGTCTAGTCAAATACTATATTTATCTATTAAGGATTATCATATATCCTCATTATTTTGAATATAATCCCCTTAAATATATGTTTCTCCATCAAAGTTCACATTTACTAAGATTTTATATAGCTTCTCCTTTTGGGATGTATTTACCCTAGTACTATAATACTGACATTGTTCTTCCTTGATCTTAATGTATATTAGAATATCATATATAAATAACACTACAAATATTTTCAGATAAATTAAAAAGACTATATTAATAATATTTATGATGATAACCAGGGTAATTGTTATTGTGATTAGAAACAATGTGAATGCATTGTGCCTATATCTTGTAAAAAATGGATTTTTTGGAATTTCCTCATCCTTGTAATTTATTTGATGGTATATTTAATGCATTCTTACATTTGGGGAATAATGCGATCCGCATAGATGGTTCTAAAAGTCATTATTAAATGATATAAGATTCTCTTTCATTATCACGATCTTGTTAAGATCACAGAAATCAATTTTGATATTCCTTGAACTATCATTCTTCTTTAGATAGAGTGAAATGAAATTTTATATAGATAAAATAGGATATATGAAACCCCTAAAAATGTTTTCCTATAGTTACTTATTCAAACTATATAGTTGAATTGGAACCATTATATATTGAATCTTTATTATAGGAAGGAATCTTGGTTTATGTTATATTAAGTAATGAACCTCTCTACATGGAAGGAGTCCAAAAAACCCCAACGATAAACCCACAAAATATATTTCAATAATATTATTTTCCTTAATAATATTACAATCAATTTCCTTAAAAATTTGAGAAATATATTCCTTATCAAAAATAAGAAATATACTTTCATTATAATTTGGGGCCAAAAAAGATTCATCCAGCTATTTGAACTTATATAGAGTTTATTTATGGTTCAAGATATGTAAGGTTATTTCCATTTCCACATATTTTTAGTATCATTATATAAGAACTACTTTTTCATTCCTAGTATATCATTAACTTTAACCAAAGAGACATTAATAAGATTTATGGGGATATTAATCAAAAAAATGTTAATAAGGGAATAGTTATATACATGATGTACAATGATTGCAACTGATGGTTCTTTAATCAACTTTACATTATTCATATATTAGGGTGGTATTTTCTTATTTATACTATATATTCATGATATGATTGATTTTATAAATGAAAAAAAATAAAAATATTTTTTTGAATGGATAATACATTTAACTATCTATATTTGATATTGGTTATAAATATATAATAAAAAATGGGTAGACTGATCAATAAACAATAATATATAAATAAAATAAATGTAAACATTCAAAAGACTTTGTGAAATTATAGGCACGATGTCTTATCCTATAATACCTTCATTTTATCCTATGATATATTCTATATTAATTTTCAGTCTTTTAGTTAAATAAATGTTGATTTAGGCTTTATTTTGATATAATTATCAATATAATTCCTATAAATATCAATAATGATCTCAATTACCGAAAATAATGGGCCAAATCCCATAAACATTACATTAAAGTATTTCTTAAATTAATACACATAATGTAAACTGAGAAATATAGAGTTCCAATGTCTTTGGGATAATATCTATATATTATGTCTATATAAAAAATTATATATTACCATATTAGTATAATTATTTCATTTTATTAGATTTATTCATATATATACCAAAAAATAAAATAAAATATGGACAAAGATAAGAGAGTAAAATGTTATATAAATATATATAATATAAATTTATGATAATAATGGGGGTTTGATAGGATAGGAATTAATATTAACAATGTAAAATCATAAAATTGGAAGATCATAAATCATATCATTGAATCATGAAATAATAGAGATAATATAATATGAACATATTATTCATGAGAATCAAATTAATGTTACTAAATAAAAAATCTGGTAATAATAAATATAATTCCATTATCACTATAAATAAATTATAACATTATAAACAAAGATTACCAAATTTGACCCATGCATAAAATTATGGAAAAATATGACTTAATAATTCCACTATAAAAGTGTCTCATGTGGTATAATGATTTACCAAATAAATTAGGAAATTATAAAATGTTATTCCCACACATCGTACATAATATTTCATTCATATGTGTTCCACATTGAAATAAATCATACCTAAAACATACGCATGTCAAAAATCCATAAGAAATAAATGGGCTACATAATCATTTCTAAAATAATCCCAATTATAATTCATAATATTTGAAAGTAATTTACAAAATAATTAATTTTTGACATTGATAATGTAATGATGAAACACAATTCTTGAATATAGAGAACATGTGGTAGGAAAATCATAATAAAGAGAAACTAAGTATGTAAAAAAAGTATCTCCACAGAAATAATTTTAATAAAATGATAAATAAAATTTAAATGTGAAATGTTTATTGATTTTAACCAAAAATAATAAATTGTCTAAAATATTGTTCATTAAAATAAATTGTTTTTTCATAAATAAAATATGACAAATTTATTTAAAATAGTGTTACATGAAAATGGAATAGAAAATAAAAAAACCATTTTAGTGGGTTTGTTTTTATATTATTTTGTGGAAATGAAACATGAAAACATGAATATACCAAAATAAGAAAAGGGTAGATAAAAATATTATATAGTATATAATCATATATACAAAAAAGATATCAAATATATGTTAAAGAGATAAATACAATTGTATATATAGATAGTACATAAGTTAAATTAAAATTGGTGTTATGAGATTTCCCATACCTTGAGACATAATTTATCATAGTATACATCACTAACCTCATAAATAATGAATTTAAATTAATTAAAATATTATTTATAATCATATAGTTGTTTGAATTTACAATTAATAATATATGCTATGTTATTATGAATTTTTAAGACATGTTTTTCGTTTCTATCATCACAGAAGTGTTTTTTAATGGTTACAACGTAACATCAATATATTAGTTAAGATAAAATTTCTTTTTCAATGATTCTATAACTATATATTTGGAATTATAAGTAGTTAATTTCTTTCTTGGAGTTCATATACTTCAATATATGGAAAAGTTTTCTATAATAAGAGTGTTTTGTAAAATATCATTAATACCATATAGTGGAATTTTTATTTAATTGGTTTTACATAATATTTGAAACTAATTTTTTAATTAATTTTGTTATTTTTAAACTATTTTATAACATGAATAATATAATCATATCCTTAATATGTTTATATTTGAGGATCAAAATTATTATTTAATATATCCATCTGTCAATATCTTTTTTTAATATTAATATCCTCATAGGCATTCATTGTAATTATGAGTGAAAATTTTCCAGTAGAATAACTATTATGTTCATTATATGAATTTGAAATTCATACTATAGTTTCCTATTATTATTTATTTTGTGATATATAATTTTTTTTCAAATTTATGAAGTAGTAGAAGAAATAATGGGATCGGATGGGAAGATCATGAATCGGAGTCGTGATATTACTCTTCGGGATAATCATTTTCATATTTAATTATTATTTTAATGTGAATTTTTTTAAAGACGTAATCCTTCCCAATATATCTAAAGAGGAATACATGATTGAATTTTTTGAATTATCGAAATTCTATAAATAAAAATGTGTGATGAGAAGTGAATTGGTTCTTATAATATTAGAGGAATGTTATAAAACATAATATTGATTGAAATAATATTTTCCAAACAATAATAGTAATAATAATATTTATTTTTAATTAAAGTAATGTATTCATGTGAGGATGAGAAAATTAATGAATTTTTATCTTTTTTGCAATTAATTATATATTTTTTGAAAATGTTAAATATCATGTTTTACAATATTTTACTACTCACCATAATGTTTTACTATTTTTGTTAACTAAAAAAATCACTACCCTTAACAAATTCTAACATGATAATTCCTAATATAACAACTATTTTTAAAAAATCAATTTCCAATTTATTTAATTTTAAAATATAATTCATTTATAAAATATATAGGTTTAGTAAATAATAAAAAACCAATTTCCCAAAAAAATGAACAGATATAATAGAAATTTATTACATTTATTGGGTAATTATTTTATAGTATTTTAATATAAAAATTTTATTATATAAAATTGGATAAAAATTATTTAACAAGTTAATTAAATAATTTCTATAATAGTCATTTTATCATTATAGTTGAATGTTTATGCTCTAACAACCATATTACGAACCCAACTATCATATTTACGGTCTTTTTATCTCTATTCTACAAAGAATATAGTGTTATTAAAATTCCCATAAACACAATTTATTTAATTAATTCACCATTCAATATTATTTTAACTAATTTTTATTTCATTTTCATTTAGAAAATAATCATATTGTTTTTAATTGTTTTCTTCTTTTACATCGTCATTCAAATAAGTGACTATTCTTGAGGACCATTATAGAATTTGAATTAAAATTTGTTTTTTTTCTATTTAGTTTTAATTATTATCCCATCATAAAATTTTAAATTATATAGACTATTTTTTTTTATTTTTTGTTATATTTTATTTCAATGGAAATAAAATGTTCTTTTTTTATCAGGTTCGTGAGACTTATTTATACACACACATATATATATTGTGAATTAATTATAATATAGAATAGTTTTCATGTATATATAAAAGAAAAAATGGCGGTCTTATAAAGTTACCTAGAAGGATGATGTGATTTGGAAAAAATAGTGACTTGTAGGGAATTTATATTATTAGGTTAAATTTATTTACTTCAATGATATATTTAAACATGTCTATAAGATTGAAATTATATTGATATTTTAATGTTTAATGTATCAAATTAGACATAAATCTTTAAGAGGGGAAGAAATATAATAGTTTCAATATACAAAACAATCTATAAATGTGATCACTAGGAAATATGAATACATCTTTCATTGGGAATACATCAAATATGTTTTATTGTGGAAGATTGCATTATAATGGTTAAAACACTATTTTACAGAATGTAATTTTATGATTGAATTACTCTTCAAGGCCATGGATTTTAGAAATTATATAGTGGATTAAAACTAAATCATTGAATGAAAGTATGTATCTATCATTTCAATAATATTTGTTTCACCATATTATCCTTAATATAAATATGTAATATATGTGAAATGAATCATAATATCAAATGAATGAGATAGAGGATGTGTTGATGCAAAGAGAGATGAATTACTTCTAGTGCCTTCAAAATTTTAAAGACACTACTACAAATAGGTCCTTTAACTGAGCTAGTAAATGGGCTTTATCAGTGCTATAGAATTGATGATAATATAAGTGATGATAAAGGGATGGCTTTAATAGTGCTCATAAAAAGCACTGAAAAAGAACCTCTTTAATAGCACTAAAAAGAGTGTCGATAAAAGGGGTATTTATCATTGGTTTTTAGGGATATTAAAGGGGTATTTATCAGCCCATTTTTTAATTATATTGAAGGCTTCCTTTAACAGTTCTAAAAAATTCTAATAAAGGCCCCACTAATAAAGGGTTTACTTTTTTAAAGGACTGACCCCCTTTATCAGCACCCCCACCCCTTTATTAGCATTTTCCCCACCTCTTTATCAATTATTTAGATAATTTCACCCCTATCACATTCCCTTACCTCTAACAAGTTTCAAACCTATGACCTCCAACTTAGACACCAACACCTTTTCAACGACACTATACTGTTTTATTTTACATTTTCTAATATATCTCTATATTGATATAGATTTTGTTATATTTTATTATTCTTATATATATATATGTGTGTGTGTGTGTTTATAAATATATATATATATATATATTAAATACATATTTATTTAAATATTTTTTAAAATGGATATTAACTCTAAAAACCCTTAAAACACATAGAAATGTTAAGAAACTCTGAAAACACAAAACCCCTAAAAACCATGAAAAGTCTATAACTTCTGATCTATGAGTCTATTTTATATCTACAACTAGTAAAATCTAAGATCATAAAATTATTATTGATATGATATATGGTAATGTTCAAACAAATACTCGGTTCAAAGGTCATGGTCCCTTAAAATTTAAGAAACTGGGGTTAGTGACAAAAAACTCAATTCTGGAGGCCTTTTGTGACTTATTAGGGTTGAAAATCCATATAAATATCTTTTACCTCATTCCAAGACCATATAAATTTTATTTATCATCACAAGTTTCAATTTTATACATGGTAGAGCCCAAACAGACACTCAGATCAAAAGTTATGTCTGTTTGATGTTCGAGTAACATTTTAAACTTTTTTTTTGCCTTTTTTTTAATTTTATCTTTTTTATTATTTTCAAATTGATATAAAATGACTAATAATTAGTAATAATATAATTATTGTTAATAAAAATTATTTTTTATATTATTTTTTATGTTATTTCAACTAAATGTATTATATATTAAGTGTAAATGTTAATTTAGTTTATATAAAACATATTTTAAAATATATATATTGTATTTATATATATACAAATAAATTAATATGTTATTATTAATGAAATATTTTTCTTTTTGATGTATAATTTTAAGAGTGCTTGTAAAAAGCACTGATAATGGTTGGTTTTTTATCAACACATCTAAAAAAGTGATGATAAAAGATCCCATTTATGAGTGATTTTTTAAAAGTAGTGACAATGGGTGGGCCTTTATTAGTGCTTGTAAAAAATTTCTAATGAATTA
Source organism: Viscum album (assembly GCA_963277665.1). Lineage (NCBI taxonomy): Eukaryota > Viridiplantae > Streptophyta > Magnoliopsida > Santalales > Viscaceae > Viscum > Viscum album. The sequence continues at coordinate 184,508,383 of OY728143.1, forward strand.
TCCCCTTGAACAATGCCTTTTTAGTGCTGTTATTTTTCCCATTTGACATTGCTAATAAATCATTGTTAAATACCCCCTTTAAAAACATTTGTTTATTGCTGGAAAATGGGGTCTTTAACAGTTATTTTAGCTAGCGTAGTTAAAGCCCTATCACTTGATAATCCTAGTTTTTTAGTAGCGAGAGAAGAATCATACCCTTTTTAATGTTAATTATAGTAAATAATTACTAAAAAATATTGTATTAACTGATTATAAACATTTTTATACCATAATTTTAGTAGGAATAACACATTGTAATGATATTAATAGAAAATATATTAATAAGATGTAGTTTAGAAATCTTATTGGGGCTTCTGTGTATAAGAAATATTCAAAACTAGTTAATGTTTAGGTTTTTATGTTAAGTAAAAGGTATATAAAATAAAAAATTGAATCTCATTTCATAATAGAAAACATAGATTATAATATATAATAAAAGAACTATAAGTTATGTGTTTTATATGAAAGTACTGAAAATCCAAGTCTATATGATTTTATGAACAAGGATTTGGATTGAATTATTGATTTTAATATTTCCATGTATAATAAAGTGTATTTTTAAGGATAATAATGTATTTCTTAGTGTAATCAGTAATTTATTATTATTTTCATTTGAGCATAGATAATTTAGAATATGTTGTTGAAACCTAAAAAAGAAAAAAATTATTATGGATGAATAAGATAAATTTAAGATCAGTAATATGGTGTTGATTTATTGCTTCTTTTAAGATATTACAATAAACGGGACAACAATAATGTGAGGAAAATAGTTTAATAATATTAATAAAATCTCTTTAACGTAAGTTAACATTTTATCAAATATAATCATGAAAGAGGATTTAGGAAGATCATGTTTTATTTTTCAATAAGGGAACATGTGGAAAATGTTTTTATAAAACAATTTATTGGGGTTGTGTTTCATAAATTGAGGATTGTTTTAGAGTTTAAACTCCAAATTCCAAAGCCTATGGTATATTGTAAAATTTTCTATCTATCCTTTTCATTCTATTGTTTTGGTCAAAAAAATGTTTTTTTTACTTTATATTTTAATACTATACATTTTTTTGATTAAAATTGTATTTGTGGAGAGTTACGTAGGAACTGTCATTTTCACTATCACTATGCATAGTCTCCATGATCATGCAACATGATTATTAAAACCATAATGATGCTCCAATATATAGATTTCTACATTTGGTCATCCTGAGGCATGTAACAAGTAACTATGGGATAATTTTTCTATTTTTATATATTTATGTTATTCCTCTAAAATACATCATATTGTCTTAGATATTTTTTTAACAATAAAATATACATGGTTGAATTAAAATATATATTATGGTTATGAATTTAAATATATAATAAATTAAATAAAATGATTATTTCCATTATGGAGACATATTATTTGGGATATTAGGGTAATTAAAATGTGTTATGATATATTAAACAAATATTTTTAAATAAATATATAATAATCCATTAAAAATTATAATATTAATTCTAATATTACTTATATATTTATTCAAGTATATGTGTATAAAGTACATATACTATGTATTCTTCACAGTTCAAAGGGGGGGGGTGCCCCCTTCCTTTTTCGACATCATTTCATAGGTTCTCCTCTAAAATTATTCATCTATATGAATACTATGTAACAATATTTCCTTCTTATCTTATATTTCTCATCCTCATATAATTTAAAATATTTATTTTTAATTTTAACTCAAATGATAATATTTCAAGATTTTAGGGGGGGGGTTCATAGAATGGTGAAATATATAAAAAAATTCTGGTTTCAATTAAATATCGTAGGATAATTCTTTTTTCGGTTATGTTTTAAATTTATTTCTCAATGATTGGTGCTCAAACATCTACAAATTTTTTGATTTGTTTAATTTATTTTTTTTGATATTAAGTTTATAAATAATGACTTTGTAGGTCTTAAAGGTGGGTGTTAAATGATTTATATTTACTGAAAATTATTATAGAAATCGTAATTGTAGTTTTGTTTATATTTTTACTATTTTCATTGAACTGTATTTTGTTGATTAATTTCAAAGGTAATTTCCTTGAATAATATTAGATATTTTTTTAGTAATTGTGATAAAATGTTATTAGAATTGTTGATGTTCTTCCAGGTTAAAAATATTTTTTTCAAAAAGATTAATTTATATTTATTTATCATTTCATGGAATATGTTTCCCATATGGTGTATGGTAAAATGAATAAATTGTTTTAAAATAAAAATTAATGAATCATTTTTTTGAGATGAATTATAATATATTATAATAAATTACCTTGATTTTTATAGGGGATCCTTGTTGACAAAAATTTATATTTAATTATTTTCTTATTTTCATTATTGTGAATACCCATTTATATGAATTATTTTATCAGTAAAAATAAATTATAGTTACATTGCATAAGACATTTAATGATTCTTGGTAACTATTATAACGGAGTGAACTCATATATGAATTTTTTTTAATATTAATTATTGAATCATAGTATAGTTCATGGGGACACCTTTGGTTAGTTGGGATGGGTCATCTAATGTGTGTTGGTATTCGATGTGGAGAATTTATAAACGAATATTTTACCTCTTAAATACTATAGATTGTAAAAATATACATTACTTGTGGTTGTACATAGTGATCCACTATAAACTATAATTTGGTATATGGATATCCCTTTTGATTATCTTTTAATCAATATGATGACATAACACTACCTTGGTAAAATTTTCATTATTATATTCTATAAACCAAATCCATAGGTTGATTTTCCCAAGTTATATTGATTTATACATTATCTGTAGGTTTAGTGATTTAGTTAAAATAGATATTCTTCTTAACATTAGATTTAAAAATATTATTTCATTACATGTTTTTACTCACATATATAATAAATATAAACATTATTCATGCTTATAATTTTTCTAAAGGTTAGAAAAATATTTTCAATAAATATAGTTAACACAAGAATTAGTGGGTGTAAATTATTAAGGTTCTTCAAAAAAACATGGTTGGATTGAACCAAGATTTTTATTCTGACAAAATACAAATATCCATGGAAATTTTATATTTTATTCATAGATTTTTTTAGGTTCATGTAGTATCTATTACATTATATTTAAAACCATTACCATATTTGTAGAGTAATGGAGGTGTTCGAATATATGGAGTTCATATCCCACATAGAGACATTTGGGTGTCTCTTATCATTTATATTTATTTTTAGGTTCTCTATTTTAAATATATCCATTATGACTATTCCTTGAGGTATTTATTATTCTTTGTTTTATTTTTGAGTAATATTTTTTTAACTAATAATTTCTAAAAAAAATTAAAATCAATTATTGGTGAAATCATTATTAATAATTATAGTTGATTCTCACAAAACTAATTGCTATCCCTGGGTGACAGGGAATGTACCTTGGGTCTTATAGTGTGAAACCTCAGTGAAAGGGATGGGTGCTATGTTCTTTTTTCCGAGAGTCTCTAAAAATGGATGAGAAATAGGGTAATATAATTGAAAAAGTATAAATTATTATTTTTAGGAAAATATATCTAATTAATTCAGATTATATATTTATATTTCATATATTAATAATTGTAATGAAATTATTTCAACATGTCAGTATGGTTGTATGTTGGTGTTTTTTACCTTCGTTGTTGGGTAAAATAATATTAAAATTTATTAGAACATAATGAAAAAAAATTGATGAGAAGAGTTGATTAAAAATTCACATGTTATAGTTAATGTGTGTTATTCATATAGATATATTTGTGATAATTTTAATGGTTCTTATTTATAATATTTTAAATTATCATATATACAAAAAAAATTATGGGTTATGATTCAATAAAATGACATTTAATTATTAATCTTCATTGGATTAATATAAAATCTAAACAACTTTATATTTTGACCAAATATTATTTTTATAGATTTTATTACATGTTGAGAGTTAATTTGATTCTAAATAGATGTGTTAGATGATTATAAATTCATCAACATGTTATTTTTCAATATAATCCAACAAATAATTGACATTATTATGTGATCTCACGGGATTTAATTGTGTATGATTGTGTTTGGAAGGGTATCATGTGATGTATGATGAATTGTATAATAACCTAATTAATGAAAGTGTATTTAAGATAATCATGGTGAATCAAATTGAAATAGTCCTTATTATTAACAAAAAAATCTATTTTTTATGTGAAAATAAATAACTTTTTATAGACCATAAAAATATTATAGTATTTATCTTCATTAGATAAAATATCATTGGTTGAAGAGGGGTGAAACACCCTATTATGTTTTACTTGTAATTGTCATTTTCAATAATTTATCACTCATTTATTTATGGTTGAAATATAACATATATTTATTTCATATTGTGGAAAAAATTAAAAAATAACCACTCCATGTTTAATCTATCATGGTCATATTTAAGAATAATGAAATTAATGGTATTGAAAAATACATCGAGTTAGTGATATTTGTTAATATGATGAAGGAAAATGAAAAATAAAAAATCAGTGTGTGTCTAAGTTATATATGTTTATTAAAATCATCCTATTAACTTTTAAATCATCAAGACAAAATATGTCATAAATCTTATTGTTTATGGTCTTTTTATGTTATAATTTTTTTAGACAAGTTTGTGTTATGCATGAATTTTTTAATAATTATTAAAAAATAATATTTTAATGTTAATTTTTAAAAAGATGGGTAAGTTATCAAATCTAATACATAGTAGATGTTAACATGTTATTATTTATAATTAAGAATTTTAAAACCTATTTTAAATATCATTTTATTATTTAATGTAATTTAATTAATTTTAGGAATTTTTTTTGAAAAAATTATTTTTGAGTTACAAATCACAATAAATATGGTGTGTTTAATTTGATGACATTATAATAGATTAAAATAATTATTTATTTAATAATTTAATCACTACAAGTATTTAAATAATAATTATAATAATAATTATTATTAATTTATTAGGGAAAATATCATCATCCCCCTTTCATTTGGTGGTGTAACATAAGAAAGTTTGGGAAGGTGAGATTCCCTCTAATGACTAATGCTTGATGTACAAGGACATTACATTACATTTGAGGAATACTTAATAAATGAAACAAACTAATGCTCAAATACTGTATTAGTTTAACATATTTTAAAACTTAGAAAATATAAACAACTTGGTCATAAAACATCTACATCATCTCTTAATTTTTTCCTTCATAATTAGAACCCCTTTTGACACATCTTACATAAAACCCTTATTTATATCCTGTGGAAATGAAACATAAAAGGGGTGATCATAGATACTCAGTAATGGTAAAAAATAGGGATATGAATCATATTATATTAATAATACATAAGAATATAACAATTGAAAATCATATTATGTATATTATAGATCATGATATCATGTTTGGAATAAATCATAAAAGTTCATAAAAAACAATGAACATATTCCCAAAATTCAGAAAAAAAGACATAGAATTTTTTTCCATAAATAAAATCATATAAAATCATTTAATATTAGTCAAGGATCATTTCCAATTCCATCATAGTAGAGAAAATACATTACTGAATAGAATTCACTCGTCGTTCCAGCCCTGTATTTTTGAACAGGGTTTACTTGTCGTTCTAGCCGTATATTATGGAACTGATATAATTTCCAATTCCATTCTTGTTTATCTGATGATATATAAATATTTCTCCAATGCATTGGAGGGAGATATAGGTACTACCTATCTCATAATTATATTATTCTTACATTTTCCATAGAAAAAATAATTCATCATTGCATAACCCATGGAATAAAATGGGTTTCTTAAACATTATTTCATCATAACATAATCCATGTAAAACAAATGAATTTCATAAACAGTTTTACATAAAAAACATAATAAACCCATAGTAATAATAGGGATAGTATACTTGAAAAAATATAATTAAATAAGTACATCCACCATAGAAAATAATTTTTATAGAACACATGAAATTAATTCTTGAAAAAATATCCATTCTTCTTAAAAAACATTTTCTTTTCTCAATATTCCAATAAATTTTAAAAGAAAAAAATTTCGGTGAAAATATCCTAAAGTAGTATAAAGGAATATTAATGGAACAATGGTGTTATGAAAATGTAAAAATCCATTCATAACGTATAAGTTAAAAGAAAACATTATTATAGTAATTTTCTATATTAAGTCAAAATTAACTCATATAAAAAACAAAAAAAAACATTCCTTTCAAACCATTTAATAATAATTCACCAATAGGTAAAAATGACATTAAAATATTTTAAAATAATAGAAAGAATATTTTGGGGTTCATATTTAGGAAAAATGGTCATGGATGATAAATATTTCCCCAGTAAATACTAACGTATAAATAGTCTTAGATAATAATAAGATTGAAGAATTATCCCTTACATTAGATATGGGTTCTTTCATACATATAAAATCTTCCATTATAGGGGTTTAAATAATTCCATTATCTTATTACATAATCATATTCATTTTTATTATATCATAAATGAATATATTAATACCTGTTTGTTGATAAAATTATTACTCGTCCATCAGTTATTAACTTTTTTATTTTCTTACGCTTGTTTTATTAGATAATTTCTTGTTCCTCTAATTAGGTTAAAGTTATATCATTTAAATAATGATATTATTAAAATATATATCATATTTATTCATTCTATTAATTTATATAATCATTATTTATTGGAGATTATATAGAATGAATCGCATCGCCCCATGAACATCGTAGGTCGTACATACGCATGATCAATGATATCATTCCCATAACATCGGAATAGTATATAATAAGATGATGTATATAATATCACATAATCAATATCATGTAATAATAATAAAGTATATTTTTTTCTCCATCATTACACCCACCCAATTAATGTGGTGATGGGAAATATATTACACAATGGCCTGGAGATGGTAAGTTGTATGTACGAACATGTGGTGATTTCTTTTTTGGTATGATGGATTGAAGGTGGAATATGGTTTTTACCTAACCATAATAGAATATAATCATATAATGAAAATATTGTTTTTTTCTTTAGTTTTTAAACAACACATTAAGAAGAAGTGTAGTAAGATATAAGTTTGAGAGAATCAGAAGAAGTGATTACCTCTTCTTCAATGAGCCCCCTCTAGATCTCCTCTTAAAGGCACTTGAGTTGGTCTTTTGATAAGACCAACACATGTAGAATGTGCATAAATAAGTTGATAATGGAAATTTTCTAGTGATATCATCTCTTGAGATCTCACTGTAAATTAATCTTTTTAGGGAGGATGTTCCCTTTTATAATTGTGGTGTGGGATACATTTGGAATCTCCAAAAATATTATTTTATAATAAAATAATACCACTACCAAAAACCTCAAAAATATAATATTTTAGAAGATAATATGAGATATGGTTGTAATATCATAAACCAATAAATTTTAGAAAGGATTTTCTATCAATTTAAACCTTATCATTTTAATTAACCCTTCATTATTATATTTTTATTTTAATTAAGTTAACAAAATTTTCAATATAAAAAGACTGCAGTTTTTACAAATATTATGTCAATTAGACCATTAAAAAATGTAGAATATTTTAAACCATATTATAGTTATTTTTTTATTTTTATAAATATTTTTTTATTTTTTAATAATTTATTAAAACATTTTTTTGACAAAATTTAAATAATGTCAATTATGGCACTATTCATTTCATGGATTTTTAAAAATAACATGATATGATATTAACCTTGAAAAAAATATATCATTATATTCATAAGTGGTAAAGGTATTTTATAATGTTTGTTGGATATATTAATTATGAAAAATTATATTTATTTTAATATTTTTTAATAAAATTAATTTGATATTTTCAATAATAAAATAATTACTACATTAGTTTCATGTAATAAGTTAATATACAAATTCTTTAGGTAAAAATTAAAACTTAAATACCCTAACAAAGATAATTATTCTGTATTTTAGAAGAATAATTATAGTTGAATCTATCTTCGGGAAAATAGTACATTAAAAATGATATATTTAAATAAAAACTAAAGGTGAAAACTTTAACATCACTTGAAATAAAATATTATAATTGTCATAGTTTTTTTCATATGGCTCCAAATGGCCAATAACTATACCCTTGGATGATTATGATCGAGATATACTCAACCAATAAGATTGTTTTATGGGGTTTGGTGTTTTAATGGTTATTATAATTTTAATAAAAAATTATTTTATTGATTTTTCATCAATTAAATAATTTATACATCATCGTTGTATAAGTCTTTAATGTAATTATTTTTTTCATAAAAATATAAAAAATTTAAATGATAAAGAATAAAAATTTACCATTCAAATGAGAATTTTGGGTAGAATATTTCTTCTATATAGCCTTAATTTAGAAATAATATAATTATTAAAATAAGAGTGAGACATATTAAACATATCTTTAAATAAAATATATTAAATGTCGTAATATGATACCAGTGACTTCCAATGGGTCATGTTTTGAACCAATTATGATTAAAGATGAAAAACACATATCCAATGTTATTAGGACAAGTGTTAGGGTATTTTTGTAATATTAGTTTTACACTTAATTACCCAATTTTTAATTTTCTTGTATTAATAAAAATTATTGATGTTACTATTCAGAATACCCGAAAATAGACAAAAGATATTTATATAATTTAGACCCACTAATTCAAAATATAGAATTAATTTTTCAAAATTAAAAACAGACAATTTTCAGTAATTAATTTAATGTTAATCTCGTGGTCAGAACGAGATAACATGTTTTAAAAGTTAAAATATTTCAAAAGATTGACATTTTTTTACATCAAATTCAAGGTAAAATTAATGTCAATGACATAAATTATATTAACGGATAAAAATATAATATATTTATACTTTCAATCCATTAAATAATATTATTTAACAATATAAATTACATCCATGAAAAAAAGTTTCTTCAATTAAAACTCTGTATATTTTTATAATTAATAAAAACTTGAAAATTATCATAAAAATATAAACAATTATCCAAAGGTAAATTTATATATCTATATTATAATGAATAATATTATTTTGTAAAATATAATATAAAAATTTGTCAAAAAAATATATTCAAAATGGGTTCACCATTAGAATGCAACAAAACTGTATTTTTTGAAAAAATACTTCTTTTATCCGAAAAATTGAATTTGTTCTTATATCATGTCTAAAAAACATATAAGATAAGTTTTAATCATTATATTGAATATATTACATTTATAGTTAATTAATTATATCGATCAATAGATATTTTATTGTTTTATAAGATTATTTATTTTCATTTTAACTGTTTTTTAGAAAAACATTTTATTTTATTTAAAAAGGGTTTAATATTAATTTAAAATTAATTTATCAGAAAATAAAAATCTATTTATATATATGTGAAAAGAATATTTTATTAATTCAGTAAATATATTTCATAACCACCATTATAATGTCTAGCTTATAAGGTAGCATAATAAAATTTAGTAGTTCACTTAAACATAATCTTACGTGAAATGAAATCTATCAAAATAACACTGTAGGGTCCTAAAAAATCCAAAAAGAAGAATGAGAATCCCCTTTAACCCAAGGGATATCATACCCACATAATTGGGGAAAGTATGGATAATAAAGGCACAAGACAAACTGGTCTGCAGACCGGTCCAAACAAGTACGCGGCCGGTTCCGCGGAGCACCCCCTCCGCGGACCGATTTCGTTCACGAAATGTAGGCGGAGTTCCTCCGTGGGTGCGAATCAGGATGGGCACCGATCCAGTTCACCGTCATGAACCGCCCCAGCCGCGGACCGCGTCGACCAGCTCAAGCTGCATCCGATGTCATTCGCAAAAGGGAGGCGGGACCCTATGCAGCCGTGAAGCATTCTCTGAGCTCGTTCGGTTCGTGGGGGAGATGAGCTCAGTGCCCACCGCGAGTCGTGGATTGACCAAGTCAGCCATAAACCGGGTTTTCGGTCATGGGCCTCCGCAAAAGGTGATGCATGACCGCAGATTCATTTCTTACCCCACTCTATAAAAGGAGACCGAGGGGGAAGAGGGAGGGATATTGGAGGAAATCGATCAGATTCAGGTGGAAGGATTTAAAAGGAAGGATTGGGATTTCTCAAACAACGAAGTTCTAGTTCATGAACTAGAGAAGGTATGAACCTAGGAACGAACTAATAAGGAACCAAAAATTGCATAATAACTTGGTGAACCACGAACCTAAAATAACAAAAAAAGTTAAGACCGTGAACCATGGCCCCACTGTGGATGCACTCCCCATGAACTAGGGTGTTTATGCCTGTTTTCTGATCCGCCGCACCACATAGCACCCTCCTACGTGGGTGAAACCTCGACCAACGAGCCCCTGGCCGCACCGCATTAGGTCGTCGTTGCCTGTATGGAACCCTCCATGAACCACCCTAGTACGCGGATCGAACCCGAAGCCGCGAACCACCTTGGTTTGTGGGATTCCCATCAGTCCGCAGACCACCCTAGTTCGTGGACGGCTTCTCCAACCATGTGGCTCTTCCCTATGCAAAGGGCGCTACCACCCATACCCATGTGTGGACCACCGAATCCTTCAGAGTTCCCGTTCCATGAGCCAGATAAAATCATTCCAATCCGTCCTGATCCTCCGTGACTACCTCACTAGCCCACTCATCGGTCCCGAGCCGAGGCCTCCACCAGATCCGTGTGGTGTAACCCTCAGGCGCATCAGCGCACCGTTTTGAGTTCACATACCCACGGTAAGAAGGGGTGAAGGGGTTTCCCCGACCCTTGAGCAGGTTCCTGAAGCATTCCTAGGTTTACATTCCCACGGTAATGTGGAGTCTGAGCTCGAGAGTCCCCTTTCTGCCCCTCCCCTTGTTGGGGCTGGGGAACTTCTCCCTTCTTCAGGGGGTAGTAAAATACCCATCATAAGGAAGCCCCCATGCACATCCGTACATCCCCCGGGAACAAGAGAGGTGACGGGCACAAGAGCACCACTTTCCCTCTCCCGCTGAGATTTTTCACCCTGGGCGTCCATATCGGAGTAATCCATGAACTTATGGGCTTCTCTATGCATAAGACCCACTCAACATCCCACTGACGCACCTTTCATGATGTGATCGTTTGGTCCCTGCTGCCTCTTGTTTCTTACAACGATCATGACTCACGTGGGTTTAGAGTAAGCATCGACCATGACATCCCCTTATGGGCCTCCTCAGAGTGTAATCCCCAGTCCATTACTATGGGATGCCTCAGAGCATAATCCCCAATCATGCGAACTACGAGGACTTTGATTCCCCACCACAGGGATATATAGGAAGCCTCCAAGTGGTTCAAGCCCGATCCCCATCGGAACCCCGAGTCCACCTTCATGTCGGTTCTCCGACACCCCAATTCAAACTACATGGACTTTGATCCCTGTCTCCTAGGAAGGGTATGTAGGAAGTCTCCCTGAGGTTCAATCCCAACAACCAGCTGATCCGACTATCATCACGTCGTTTCACCGCACCAACCCTAGTGCCACCTCAATGAGTCCAGACTCCTCAGGGTCATTAATCCAATGAGGGACGGTAAACCTCAGGCATAAATGATTCTGAATCCCTGCGTTCAGCTGACCATTTCCAACCAAGAGAAATCCATGGATACTGTGTTTGGGTATAAACCAATGATTCACAAAAATATGAATACGTCTTCAATCTATAAGAGAGTCCCAGAACAGGAAATAATTCCCCCTAAAAGGGTGCGATGAGCCCGACTTCCCATCCTCTCAACCAATGTGAGTTCTTAAGCATCGCTGGCCAAACCACCTAGAGGACTCTTTCCTTTGGAAAGCAGGTCCACATATCGTTGGATATGGAACTGTTGGGAGTTTTGAAACGAAGACCGGTGTACCCGACTTTAGTAATCGAGCGGGGCTCAGCCATCCGTGAGATCGACAGTCGGGCGTGTTGGTCCTCCATCTCCTCGATGGGAAACAGTTCGAAACAAAAAATGGTGAACCCGACATGAATATTTAACCAAGCATGGAGGATTTAACATAATACCACCATGTGCCCCCTTTATACTCTCAAGGAGGGACAAGCAAGGTCATTAATTACGCATGGGATCATGAGATGCTTCTTTGACGAGTTTTCTATTTGTATTTGTTAAAATGTTTTACAGATACCACACAAAACTCTCTTCGATCCAATGGCGTCACGAAGGAACTCGTAAGTGTGCAATTCAGGCTATGCGATGTCCGGGAATCCTCACCAATGGAGGACCCCGTCACCCACCCAGCATCTTCAGCGCTGGGTCTCGGACGAGCTGATCCGAGAGTACCATGTGAACGATACTCTGCCAACGGTGGAGGCCGCCATGCATGCCCTCCAATCCATCAATATTTGTTGGTCGTCTGCCTAGTAGCGGCCTCAAAGGCAGATCTAGACATCCCCTGTTGCTATCTCCAACCGTTTCGGGAGTATATCCCCGGAACGAGACAACATGTACCTCCCTTATCTTAGGGAGGCGGATGAGGTCAACACTGAGGACTTCATCCCCACTGAACGGGGGTTCCGCTCCAAGGACCCCACCGGAAGACGTCATCGTGGTCACACCGTGACTCAACATCCTCTTTCTAGGGAGGAAATCACCCCGAGGATCTAGGCCCACGCTCACCGAGCTCCGGCCCCTCAGACCGCCCGACTAGGGAAAAAAAACTTACAACCAGGGACCGGTCATCACACTTGTCCCTGAGGAGGAGCTCCACTGCCCAGTCAGAGAGATGCATCACGAACAGGCACATACACCTGTTCGCTCCTCCCAAGCTCGCCATCCATATATGGCGGCATCATGCGAGTAGGCGCGCATCCCCGCCAAGCTCCATCAAGCCCGTCGCTCACACAGGATAGCACTTACTGGGTAGGAACCTCTCCCTGCTTAGGGTCACGAAGCCCATCAACCCGACGTGGTGGAAAACCAAAACATACAGGACTAGATCCTAGCTAGACCTCTTGATGCCTACCATCCAGGCATGGTGGTGATCAACAATGCCCGCCACCCAGATGTGGCAGCAACTCACAGGCGGGCACATCTCCCTGCCAAAAAAGGCCACCAACTCGATACGGAGGGAAACCAATATATGCAGGGCCAACTCCCTCTGGATGCAAGTAAAGTCCACCATCCCAATGTGGTGGAAAACAGAGAGATAAACCGACGTATCCCAGTACATAGGCAGATTCGTTCACCTAATCTGACATAAGATAATTGTCAGTACCCACTGACCATCGGAGGACCAGATCAGGATATTACTACTCCGACACCGGAATGGGCCTTCATACCTGTTCCATCCAAATATGTCTCTCTGTATATCCTGTAAATGATGGAGGAGGAGGTATCGATCTCAGATCATATCTTTCAGACTTTCCAGAATATAATTGCATCAGCAGAAACAACAAGGATTCGGGCCCGTGAGCTCGTCTCCCCAATTGAGGCGACTCATCTAAGAGATGAGATAGCCGCCTCGGAGTAGATCTGCATCCCTGATCCCGCCCAGGAGGGTCACCGGCTATATTCCGCGACGCAAGGGAAACCGTATTGAGAAGATTCACTCGTTCCAACTGGTGGACACCCGTCCATCATGGTGGATTCTACAGAGTACCATGTGAACGGTACTATCCCAATGGTGGAGGCGCCCATGCACGCCCTCCAATCTGTCAAGATTCGCTGGTTGCCTGCCCAGCAACGGCCGCAAAGGCATATCCAGACAACCCTTGTTGTTGTCTCCAACTGTTTCGGGAGTCTATCCATGGAACGAGACAACGTGTACCTCCCTTATCTTAGGAAGGAGGATGAGGTCGACGTTGAGGACTTCATCCCCACCAAACAGGGGTTCCGCTCCAAGGCCCCCACCGAAAGACGTCATCGCGGTCACATTACGACTCAACATCCGCTCGCCAGGGAGGAAATCACCCGGAGGATCCAGGCCCACGCTCCTCGAGCTCCGACCCCTCAGACCGCCAGACGAGGGAGAAAAATTTACAACCGGGGACCGGTCATCACCCGTTTCCCCAGGGAGGAACTCTAATGCCCAGTCACGGAGACACATCACGAACAGGCACATACACCTGTTCGCTCCTCCCATGCTCGCCATCCAGATATGGCGGCATCATGCGAGTAGGCGCGCATCCCCTCCGAGCTCCCTCAAACTCGTCGCTCACACAAGACAAAACTTACCGGGCAGGCACCTATCCCTGCCAAGGGTCACGAAGCCCACAAACCCGACGTGGTGGCGACCCAGCACCTACAAGACCAGCTCCTAGCAAGACCTTTTGATGCCTACCATCCCGGCATGGTGGCGATCCACAAAGCCCGCCAACCAGATGTGGCGGCACCTCACAGGTGGGAACATCTCCTTGCCAACAAATTCCACCGACTCGATACGGTGGGAAACCAATATATGTAGGGCCAGCTCCCTGCGGATGCAAGTAAAGTCTGCCATCCCGATGTGGTGGCAAATGAATAGATAAATCGGCGTATCCCGATATAGGGGCAGATTCGGTCACCTACCCCGACACAGAAGAATTGTCAGTACCCACTCACCACCGGAGGACCAGAGCAGGATATTCCTACTCCGACACCAGAATGGGACTTCATACCCATTCCATCCAAATATGTCTTTCTATATATCCTGGCAATGATGGAGGAGTAGGTATCGATCCCATATCATATCTTGCAGAGTTGACAGAATGTAATTGCATCAGCGGAAACAGTAAGGATTCAGGCCCGTGATCCCATCTCCCCAATTGAGGCGACTTCACTAAGAGAAGAGATAGCCGCATCGAAGTAGATATGCATCCCTGCTCCCACCCAGGAGGGTAGATGGCTATATTCCATGATGAAAGGGCAACCAGATCAACCAACTTCACTCGTTCCAACTGGGGGACACCCGTCCATCATGGTGGATGCTCTAGAGCAGGAATATATCCCTGCTAAAAGTCAAGATGTTCATCGGCGTATCCCGGCAGCATCCTGGGACGCAATTAGACAGGGACCCAAAGGTGAAGCCCGTAGTCAATAGTAGACAGTCCCCGCTACCCCCAAGAGAGAGCCTCGAACGCGCCGAAGGTATCCGTAAAATAAAGAGAGGGTTCATGACTCCGCTCTGCTGGAAGCTGGGGTTCCCAACGCCACTAAGAACACATCGCGGGCTTAGAACCCTGCCCACCCAGTACCATATTATGGGAGTGGAAGTAGCAGTTGCGAAGGTCCTCCCCGCAATGTTGCTACCAGCTACTCTGAAGGTCCTCTCTAGAGCACCCATGGGGGCCTCCTCCACGAGAATATAACGATCGATCATGAGAGCTCCTCTTCTAATGCGAGTCATGGAAACCCTCCACGTGATCAGAAGATCGAGCAGCAAGAAGGTCCTCCACTTCCTGCAGTCCACCCTGAAGGTCCTCCCCAGGGTATATGCTGCAAACACTCTCCATGCAGTGGGACCACATATTGTTATAGTTGTCCCCGCTATCATTGTTGAAACTATGGAGGACCTCCCCGTAGTGACATCTCATCACAGCAAGAAGGCCCTCTCCTTATTGTGGCCTGCCCTGAAGGTCCTCCCCAAGGGTTACGTTGCAATGACACTCTGGGCATCAGATCAAGGTGGTAGTCCTCGCCACCCTGATAACAGAGGTCCTCCCCATAGAGACGTCAAGCAAAGAGAAGGCCCTCCCCTTGTTGTGGTACATTCTGGAGGCCCTCCCTAAGGTGTATCCCACAGATTTTCTCCCTACGGCAGCTGTAATGGTAGTCCTCGCCATTGCAGTGGCTGTGATGGTAGTCCTCGCCACCATGGCCGCCATTGCGAAGGTCCTCCCCGCAGTGGCCCCAAGAAACAAGAAGGTCCTCCCCTTGTCGAAGTGTGTCTTGAAGGTCCTCCCCAGGATGCAAACTGAACGTCAAACCATGATGGTCATCCTCACCATGATGGAAGTTGTTGCGAAGGCCCTCCCTGTAACAACGCTACGCATCCAGAAGTTCCTCCCTTTGTTGTGACATGCCATGAATGTCCTCCCCAAGGTATGCACGACAAAAGTCCTCTATGCAGTGAGGCGTCAATCTGTGATGACAATCCTCACCATTGCAGCCGCCATTGCGAAGGTCCTCCCTACGATGACATATCATATCGACAGGAAGGTCCTCCCCCTTCCAAATTAAGTACAGAAAATCCCTCATATACCGAGGTACTCAGAAGGATGGGATTAAGCATGTTATATTCCTAGTTAGTCGTTAATGACATCCTTCTTCAGTCGGGAGACGTTTTGGGGCCGCGTTCATTTTCTGAACCACCTCGGAATCGCCCCCATGACAATTCAATACCTACTGGTCCCACTGCCTCTGAACACACTATCAGTGAGTGCCTCAGTTAGGCAGACCAGGTAGAGGAATCACTGGTGGAGGAGTATGTCGACATGTTGCACATGAGGAAATGACTAGCCAGAAATGATATACCAGTCATGTTTTGGCCCACAACCACCTCTCAGTTCGACATACCTAGAGAGTTGTTGGAAGAATGCGTGCACAACATCCACCATAATATATGGACGACCATACACCAGCTGATATCAAGATTCCTGCCCTACGATGGGTATGCAGACCACATCGAGACAATAGGAGACCTCCTACGTCACATCGACCTGGAAGCTCTTCCTTTGTCATGGAAACAGCCACCCGAGAGGCGCAAAGGAAACAAGGAGATAGTCTGCCTCCGTGCACTACACCAGCTGCACCACCTCATCGGTGACATTCTGAAGGGAGTCCATCTCAGAGGATGGGGGAACATGGAGCTTTGTATTTCACTCCGCTCCCCACCTAGAAGAACACATTCGGCCTGGTGTCTTGCAACGCCATCACGTGAAGATGGAAATTGAGTGGTCTCCCTGTTTAGTAGAGGCAACACACCCAACAGAGTTAGGCCTTGAGTAAGCCCCAGAAGCGTCAGGCCCGACGGGAACAATTCATTCAAGAACTCCTGAATTAGGCCACTGAGAGCATACAACGGGACTCTCACCTAAGAGAGGCCAATCAGCGGTCATTGCCTGCCTCCCCAGAAGGGATTGTTCCCTAGAAAAACTCGGCATCAAACCCAGTTCACCCCCAAATGGGGGTACGCAAGATCAGGCAGGTAGAGATATCTGCATCCACTTCCGTAATCCAGGGTTAATCCTAGCCTGTAGGGATGGGGGAATTTTTAACAAAAAAATCCCCCGTAATACCAATAAAAATGGGAGGAGACTCAATGCCCAAGGAACAAAGCCAACCCCAGCCCTCAGGGCTGGGGGAATTATTAACCCCTCAACAACAACCTCCCCCACGAGAGTTAGTATTCTCTCATCTAGGGATGATAGTCAGAAGAGGAGGTTCTCGTCATATCCCATCATTTAAATCATCATCCCCTCTGAGAGGAAGGCGCACCGTAAGGTCGCATCAAAGTACTCTCTACGTCACCCTTCATGAAGGGGTCCAAAGGCCATCCCGATACATGAAAAGGAAGGACAGTAAGAGACACGGGGGGTCCTCTTACTATTTGGAAGATGACATCTTTTCCGCCCCGCGATATGCATCTATCAATGTCATAGAGGTTAATCCCACGGGTGACACCAGAGATGCTACAAATCAGTATGGATCGAGAGACGATGGTTCCGGTCAGGCTGTGACTCATAGCGAACCTCTAGGTGTGCACACCCAGAACAAGAGGACCGCCCTAAATATGGCCTTCCTTCCATCCAACCCACCTCTGCTTACCCAGCGAGCTTCCAATAAAGATAAGAATAAACGGGTGGTTACCCTTAACCTGCCTCCTTCTCGGGAAAAAAATGAGCCACTCACGCTCGAAGAGAGATTCGCTCGACAGGGAGAGGAGATGAAAGAATTGAGGTGGCTTAATGTCAAGATACTCCAGAGGAACCACCTTATTGAAAGTGTGTCCCAGGAGGAGCCACGTCATGCACTCCCAGTAAGTGCACCACAAAGACCTTGGCTTACCTTTCCCAATGAGGCGCCCAACCCATCCAACTACCTAAATGTAGATTCGAATGAATACCAAGACTTCCCTCCTCTTAGGAAGAAACCAGAACAAGTTTGCATGAACCCTCTGAGGGTGCCCCGAACAAAATATGCACCCTTGGTGCTGGCTGAGCCGGATCCTCGAGCAATGCCTCATGCTGCACCTGCCCAAGACCAGGCCCAACAGGATGTAAACCAAGGTCTCACCAACACCATTGAGGAACTGACAGCTCGATTGGAAGCAATGGAAGGTTGACGCGCTCCGATACAGCTAGAGCGGAAGCCTTACCCAGATTGGGTGAGCAACACACCACCTCCACCCAATTTTGGGAGCACCGTATTCCCTATCTTCAGTGGATCGGGCGATCCAGAACATCATTTGATGCACTACGCATCCTATTGAGACCCTATGATGGGAACTCAGGAACAACAAGAAGAAGTGTAACTCAGATGCTTCTTGCAGACCTTGCAAGGATCCACCTTCGTCTGGTATACTAGCCTACCAGCCCAGTCAATAAAAAGTTGGGAAGACCTTCGACAGCAGTTCATGTTCCACTTCAGCTCGACGTTGCCTAAAACAACAGTAAGTGACCTCATGAACTGCAAGCAGATGGAGAACGAGAGGGTCTCAGATTTCATCGCTATATGGAAAGGTCTGACCTACTCTCTGAATAGTCCAATGCCTCAAGAGGAGATTCTTGCTATATGCATAAATAATCGTAGAGATGAGTTGTGAACACCGCTCATACTAGTGGAGTGCACCACTGGATTCCGCCATCTCTTGTCCATTGCCCAGAGAATTGAGGACTCCCTGCAGTGGACCAATTTGAAGTCCTGAGTGGCCCTGCAGGCTCCTGCAAAGAGAGCAGCTAGAGATGAAGCGTCCTTTGTCATGCTCAAGCTAGCCCATGTACCTACTCCACCGCTCAGGCCTCCACCAAATCATCAAGGGCCCCCTATACATTAGCGGCCGCCTCCACCCAAGAGGGACAATCACAGAGGATCGAAGTGGAACCAGTTTGATGAAAGAAGGAACAAAGTATACTCGTTCCGAGAGGACCATGTCTGTGGCTACATCATCACCGCCATGAACTGTTAAACTTGGTCCGCCTCCCAGAGCCGAGGAAACCCAAAGAAGTCATCCATGATGATAATCCAGATTACTATCCCTACCATCGGATGTTTGGGCACAATATTCGGGAATGCTTCGTCTTCAAAGACCTCCTGTAAAGGATGGTAGACTCCGGGCAGGTCGAGTTAGGACCACCCCCAGCGCATGTGACATGTATTTCTACCACCGACTCCGACAAAGGGGAGGGGTGGCAGGAAGTCACCAGCAAGAAGGGGAAGAAGTTTGATAACTGGATGACTCAGAAGACTATCAATAGAGCCTAGGGCATACTCTGATCTCAACTACAGCAGTCGATGTTGCCGCCAACAGCCCCTGAAGCCACAGAGCCGACATTATCGGCCTCACAACCCTCCACGGGTGGGTCATCTGGGCGTAATAGAAGAAGGAAGAAACAATCACAAGAGGAGAAGTCTGCAATTGGTCCAAAGTTAGTCCCGACCCTAGAAGATTATATGCCCTCTAATTTGGTGCCACGGGCACCGACCCACCAAACGGCACTATCAGGGACAACCGACCAGGTTGTCTTGTCAGAGGATGAGGAGACAATATTTGGTTCCATCAACATCATCAATCTCCTGAAATCATACCTTGAAGAAGGGTACGGTTAGGAACCCGAGATCCAGGCACAAGGGGCTGGGAGGAGGAATCGCAGAGGCAGGGGATACCAGGGGAGGTGCAGTCGCGGCCAAAACCAACCCTCCGGTTGGACCTCGGCCCAAACCGTCAATATCACGGAAACACGTGGGAGAGCCCTTCAACGGACTCAACAGGAGAAAGAATACCCCTCCACCTCTGCAAGTAGCCACTCTTCCCCCATTATTCTGTGATACCCGTCAGACGAGGAACAAGAGTCTAGCCACCTAGTGCGCACAAACAGACCGGTCGGACCGAGTCCCAAGAACGTGGGAACATTGTCGACATCTGACCCCGCGACCGGTCCCTCCTCATCACGTACTCCAGCTCCCAAGACTCCTACTAGAACTCTCCCTCCAGCGGAGAAGCGTCGGCCACTAAAGAAAAAATATGACATCCTCAAGCAGTTGGCGTCAGTACTAGCCAAGTTTTCAATCCTGGATGCCCTGAGTTTTTTAGCCGACCTCAGGGAGGCGCTTATCGAAGCCTTTCTTAGCCCCCAAGAGTTTCAAGTCGAGGTAGTTGCTGCTGAGATTTACCGGACGGAGACTGGCCCAGCTGAATGCAATGCGATGATTTCCATCACCGATCAGGATGAAGATGCCATCATGAAAGGACACATCAAACCACTATATGTGTCTGGCACACTGAATGATGTCAAGATCCGTATAGTCTTCATTGACAATGGATCTGGAGTTAACCTTCTTCCCCTACGAACACTCTATAAGTTGGGCTATAGTGAGGATGATTTAGTACCCTCATCCACAACTCTATTGGGTTACGACAAGAGCGAGCAGAAGCCAATGGGAGAAATTAAGCTAAATACCCAATTTGGCGACCTCGTGGCCTACTCGGAATTCCTGGTGGTCCGACAGAACAAGAAATTTAATGCCCTGCTAGGGAGTTCAAGGCTCCATAAGCACATGGACGTTCCTTTTTCATACCAACAGTGCATTAAGTACTTTTTCAATGGGAAAAGTGGGACATTGCACACTGACAAGGCCCCTTTCGAGCTCTCCGAGTCACACTACATTGACACTGGATTTTATGAGCAAAAGAATAAGAAGCCTTTGGTCTATGGTGTTGACTGGATTCCTGCTCCAAGTGGTCTGGAAGTGGTTCCTGACGACCCCCTCAGGCAGCTTGGCAGAGACTACGTACTTCCCATAAACCATATTGAGAGCATGGGTTCAAGTTCGGACAAACACTCAGCTATCTTCATGACTTCATCCACAACGGCCGAGTGTGACAATTCGAGAATGTCTGCCAACCCACAATCTGGGGACGAAAACTCGAGCGGGGATGCCCACGATGTCTCACCCTCACCTCCGGACTCCCAATAACACATGTTGGGATCTCTCCTCCCGTCAGATCAAGAAGATGAGGATTTGTAAGAAGAAGTGGGGGAAGATCTCAGGGATACACCTCCCTCATTTGAGGAAGGTATCTCCACCACGGTGGATGAGCTCAGGGAAATAAACTAGGTTACCAAGGAAGATCTGAGGCCAACTTTCATTAGTGTAGCCATGTCCCCTGAGGAGCACAAGGTATATACCTCTTTCCTGAAACAACATCAGGATGTTTTTTCCTGGAATTACACAGAGATGTTAGGACTTGATCTCAAAGTGGCGACGCACCGTTTAGGTCTTCCAGAAGACCACTAGGACTATAAACAAGCCGCCAGAAGGACGCACCCCACACATTTTACCAAAATAGAGGTTGAAGTTGATAATATCATTAAAGAAGGCTTCATACGGGAGGTCCAGTACCCCATATGGTTGGCCAACATTTTCCCTATCATGAAAAAGAACGGGAAAATCCACATCTGCATCGATTTCAGGGATCTCAATCGGCATTGCCCGAAAGATGACTTCCCAGTCCCGATCACCAAGTTATTAATCGATGCAACGGCTAGGTATGAGGCTCTATCCTTCATGGATGGATATTCTGGGTATAATCAAATTAGGATGGCCCGAGAAGACGAAGAATCCACTTCCTTCAGATCCCTTAAGGAGTATTCTATTACAGGTTCTTGCCCTTTGGTCTCAAAAACGCTGGCGCCGCATACCAACGCTCCATGCATCGTATCTTTAAGCCATTCTTATCGGAATTCGTCGAATGTTATGTAGATGACTTGGTTGTTAAATCAAGATAGCGCTCAGATTAACTGTCATACCTTGAGACTGCCTTCAACAAACTTCGACAGCATAGCCTGAAGATGAACCCCTTGAAGTGCGCCATCGGGGTTACCTCAGGGAAATTCCTTGGCTTCATTGTACGCTATCACGACATCGAAGTAGACTCTAGTAAGACAAAGGATATTCTTGAACTACCTCCTCCCCGCAATATCAATGATATGAGAGGATTCCAAGGACACGTATCCTATATTAGGCAATTCATAGCCAACTTGGCAGGCAAATGATTTCCCTTTACAAGGTTAATGAAGAAGGGAGTGATGTACCATTGGACAGATGACTGCCAAGAGGCATTCTACAGCCTGAAGAAGTACCTATTAATCCCACCGGTGCTCATGAACCCAGTCGAAGGGAGGCCACTCATCCCGTACGTGACCGCCCTAGAATGGTTGTTGGGTGCCTTCCTCTGGAAAAAAATGATGTGGGCAGTGAAAACAGTCTCTATTACCTCAACCGAACCATGATTGATGTTGAAAGTCGATATTCCAACATCGATAAGAGTTGTTTGGCCTTGGTCTTAATAGTTCAAAAATTGCGACATTATTTGCAGCATCATGAAGTACATTTGGTCTCGCGCAATAACCCTCTCAAGTACATCCTCATACACCCAATACTGACCGAGCGCCTATCTCGAGGGGCAGTCATCCTGCAACAGTTTGACATCTGGTTTGTGCCTCAGAAGGCCATCAAGGGCTAGGAATTAGCAGACTTTCTGGAGGAGCACCCCTCAGCGGGGACCACCACATCAGACATCGATCTAACTGATGAAGACATCTTCTCGGTTCAAGGGGAGCTCCCAACATGGGAAATGTACTTCGACGGCGCATCCCAGAGCCCGACCGGGAAGAGGATGGAAGACCCCAAATTTAAGAATGTGGGCATGGGGATAATACTCATGACCCCAGAAAAGGCAGTCTTTCCATATTCCTTCCTCCTGTCCGAAAGATGTACGAATAATGAGGCAGAGTATCAAGCCCTCATTCCAGTCCTAGAACTCGCACTCCAGGAACAAGTACAGTACCTTAAGGTAAAAGGTGACTCAGAACTGGTCATCAAGAAAGTCAATGGTGATTATGCTATCAAAAAGGAGGAGATGATTCCACTGTTTGACCACGTTCGAGGGTTAATGGTGGAATTCTCTACAGAACCAACATTGACCTATATTCCCCAGTCCCAGAATGCTCAGGCCGATGCATTGGCCAACGCAGCCACAACCCTGGATGACCCAGACCGGGATGAAACATTCATCAGTATTGCCCACCGCTAAATGGTCTTTCCATATGTTCAGACCAAGATGGAGGAAATCCATGAAGTCAGTCATGTCCCTGAGCCATATGCTCCTGCCACTGGCTGGATGACCCCCATTGCGAAATACCTCCAAAAGGGAGAAATTCCATCAGACAGGGTTGAATGAGAGAAAATACTGAGAGGGGCAATCAACTTTGTCCTATGTGGCGGCGCAGGTCAACAAGAGGTCCTTTACAAACGAGGCCTCGAAGGAATCCTCCTCAGGTGCATTGATGGAGAAGAAACTGCTACCGTCATGGATGAAGTGCATACCGGGGCATGTGGAGCACACTAGTCAGGGTCCAAGCTTTCCCACCAGGTTCGAAGGCTTGGATACTATTGGCCCACAGTGGCATGAGATTGCGAGAATTTTACCGCCAAATTCCACTCATGCCAGATTCATGCAAACTTCATTCACCAGCCCCCTGAGTTACTTCATCAGGCCAAGTACTCCTGGCCATTTTCCGTCTGGGGAATGGACGTCGTGGGACCATATCCTCCTGCCATAGCAAGACAACTAAAATATATCCTCACAGCAACTGACTTCTTTTCCAAATGGGGAGAAGTTGTACCCCTTAAGGAAGTCGGGGCAAGAAGTTTTGTCAGCTTTATAAAGTCCAATATCATCAAAATATTTGGTGTCCCTCATACTATACTGACGGATAATGGCACCAACTTCTGCTCTGTTGAATTGGAGAAGCTATACCACGAATATGGTATCAAAGCTAATCACGCATCTCGCTACCATGCGGCGGCCAACAGATAGATAGAGGCTTTCAACAAGACCTTGTCTAACATTCTCTAGAAAATGGTGGAAAAATACAAGAAGTAATGGCCGGATAAACGCTCCCATGCATTGTGGGCTTATCGAACCACAATCCGCACCACCACTCGGGCTACTCCGTACTCATTAGTATACGGAACAGAAGCGGTCCTGTCCATTGAGCTCCAATTACCCTCACTTCACATTGCCATTTGTGATCAATTATCCAACGATGAGAAATCAGAAAAGAGGCTAGGTGAATTGGAACAGCTAGATGAGAATCGGTTGCACACTTTACACCATCTGGAAGTATACCAGAACTGGATCGCACAAGCCTTCAACAAAAAGGTTCGTCTCCAGTCTTTCTTGGAAGGAGAATTGGTGTTGGTCCTCCAGACCCCAATGATACCCGTAAATAAGCCTCCAAAGCTGGAGCCCAAGTGGGAGGAACCGTATGTTATACACAAGGTCTACTCCAACGGAACGTATGCCCTGATCTCCATGGATGGAAAATTTACAACTGCTCCTACAAATGCAAGATTCCTAAAGAAGTATTTCGTATGATAACTAAAAAAGAGTATTCTTTTTCCGAGCTGCATGACGTTAAACTACCAAGAACCCAATGGTCCAAACTATATGAACATAAACTAAGAGTATTTCGTCCTCACTGCACGACGTTAAACTGCACATACAAGATGTTTTAAAAATTCCCTCTCCCCCTATGTATGGACCAGACCCAAATGGGGTGTGTCGTCTTCTATAGAACTAAGTGCGGCTTGATTCCTACCCTCGCAGGATACGTAGTGACGCCAGGACCCCCCATCCTGGCCCAACCACCCCTGAAAAAAATAACAGAATAAAAGATAAAAAATCCTTTTCCACCGTGTATGGACCAGACCTGCACGGGGTGTATTCCTCGTCCTCGCCGCATGACATTAAAATGCACGGATTTCAGAGAACTACGTTCGACATGATTCCAGCCCTCATATGATACGTAGAGACGCCAGGGTTCCTTGTCCTGGCCCAACCATCCCTCAAATAAAAAAAAGAATAAAAAAATCCCCCTTCCCCCGTGTACGGCCCATACCTGGACGGGGTGTATCTAGAAGAGAACTATGTATGGCTTGATTCCGGCCCTCGCAGGATACGTAGTGATTCCAGGGTTCCCCATCTTGGCCCAGCCACTCCCGAACAAAAGATAAAAATTCCCCATTCCCCTGTGTATGGGCTAGACCTGCACAGGGTGTATTTTTACGTCCTCTCCACACGACGCTAAACTGCATGAATAATGAAAGTTAAAAATGCCACTTTCCCTCGTGTATGGACCAAACATGCATGGGTGTACTTATTTCAGATAACTATGTACGAATTGATTCCTGCCTTTTCGGGATACATAGCGACGTCAGGATCCCCTATCCTAGACCAGCCATTCCCAGGTGGGATAGAAGTTAAAAATGTCCCATTCCCCTATGTACAGACCTGACCTACACGAGGTGTATCATCTTTTAAAGAACTACGTTCGGCCTGATTACTGCCTTTACATGATACGTAGCGATGCCAGGGTTCCCCATCCTGGCCCAACCACCCCCTGATAAGAAGTTTAAAATGCCCTCTTCCCCCCGTGTATAGACCAAACCTGCACTGGGTGTATTCCTCATCCTTACCTCACGACATTAAACTGCATGGATAATAAGATTTATAAATTCTCCCTTTCCCCCGTGTATGGACTAGACCTGAACGGGGTGTATACTTCTTACTTACCGCATGACGTTAAACTGCACGGAAGTCGTCCTCACCACACGATGTTAAAATACACGGGCTTCGTCGTGACCCACCCAAGATATACGGCGAAAAGTGATTGGAATACTCTTTGCACATTTGGGTTCATCCTCTCCATACATCAGACTCCACGACCCATATAATTGCGGATCTTCATAACCATTCATAGCCATCGGAAGCGGAAAGTTATCGACCCGTGGACACCTTTGCAGGACTATGCATACCATGCCCTCAGTGGATCTGCATATTGATAGCCCCTGGCCCATCTACAAAAGGAAAGATTTCCTCTGGAGACACTCTTCCTAGCTGAGTACGCTTAACGGCCTCAGAGCCCCCATATCACATCTCCCAATCCAAAAATTTATGGAGTAGTGGTTTACAAGTTCATTCCCCTTTTCACATCCAACTGTTTCCCGGGTACCCCTACCTAGTTGGCCTATGTATCCGATCGTGGTTCACGTGACGACCTGCATCAACGAACATCAAGCCAGGAGTATGCTACTTTGACTCAACGGACAATTACAGTGATGATGTTTCTTGTATACTCGGAGATCATTATCCCCACGTGCCGAACACTGCACTGTGAGCAATCGCGGATCCTCATAACCATTCACGGCCATCGGAAGTGGAAAATCATTGACATGGGGACACCTTTTCATGACTATGCATACCATGCCCTCAGTGGCTTTGCATATTGATAGCCCCTGGCCCGTCTACCAATGGCAATATTTCCTCGAGTGACACTCTTCCTAGCTTCGTACGCTTACCGGCCTCAGAGCCCCCACACCACACCTCCTGATCTGGGAAAACTCAATGTTACAGTTTATGACCTTCATCCCCCACCTTGTTCCAAGTATATCATAGCATGTTGACCCAGTTATCCTTTGAGTGACTGCAACAATAGTCACCCAATGGTCTGAGCTATATGACCGCTAAACTTGGAGTACATCATCCTTACCGCACGACGTTAAACTGCATGGAGTGAAGGTACACCCTCGCGCACAAAATAAATCAGCACATGGAGCTCTCTAAGATTTAACATCAATCAGGTCCAAGTATTCCCAACATGTTCAGACATTTCCTTCCCAAATGACATACTTCATGGCTCAGACTATCACGGATCCTCATAACCATTCACGGCCATCGGAAGTGGAAAGTTATCGACCTATGGACACCTTTGTATGACTATGCATACCATGCCCTCAACGACTCTGCATATTGATAGCCTCTGGCCCATCTACCAAAGGCAAGATTTTCACAGGCGATACTCCTCCTATCCCCGTACATTTACCAGCCTCAGAGCCCCCATATCATTTCTCCTAATCCAAGAAGCCCCGAAACCACGATTTACACCAATAAACCCCTCCCCACATCTGGTCATGCTGAGATTTTTGAGCCCAATTACATTCTGATGAAGAATAGCCTTTTCCACTACGTCTTTACCGCATGACATTAAACTACACGAAACATCTTGGCTGCTTGGCATAAAACTGCAGAGACCAAGCATTAACCATCCCGTGAAATTCCTTCAAATACAAGAATTTTCACTGGTTTAAAAATTCCCATGTCCTCGCTCCATGACATTAAACTACACAACACCCTTGAATTTATCTTTACCACATGACTCTAAACTACATGGTCAAACTTGTCACAGGTTCAATAAGGAACGAAGGATTTTCTATGTCCTTCAGTACACGGGTCAGACCTACACGAACCACCGTCTCACACTAGCTTGAGAAGGAATGACTTCACCCATTCTCGGGATATTTAGCCTAGACGCTTCTCCCGTATTCAAGAACCCTTTCCTCATACACCATACTCTGTACTCAGAAAAAAAATTTGAACTCTCATAAACCACCCCTGGTGGTCCCGAATTTCAACTTCCCTAAAGTTGCTCGGCTATCAGAAGAATACAATCATTGACCTAAGGACACCTTTGCAGGACTATGCATACCATGCCCTCAGTGGCTCTGCATAATGATAGCCCCTGGCCCATCTACCGAAGGCAAGATTTCCTTAGGCGATGCTTCTCTCTGTATGCCTTTTGGCCCTTAAGCCCCAATGTCCATCCCAGTATTTGGAAACCCTTTGAGATAAAGTTTTTTAGCCTCTTTCACAACCCTTCTTGAATATGGTGGAACATCTCTGACGAGATTACCGAGGACCAAGTTAAGTCGTTCCATTCCAGATAAAGTCACAGGTGCATGACGTTAAACTGCACCAAGCTCAAACTGTCCTTTACGCTAGATAAATGCGTAGGAAAAGAACCTTGCTTCCACACTTCTGATTGATACAGATGTTCTCAAAACCTTTCAGACGTCACATACCCTTTCCAAGCCACCCCTGGTGGTTTTCATAGTCCTCCAAGCCACCCATGGTGGTTTCCATAAGCCGTACTTTCATGAAGTCCTATGGCCATCAGAAATGGATAGGCATTGACTTAGGGACATCTTTGCACGACTATGCTTACCATGCCCTCAGCAGCTCTGCATATTGATTTCCCCTGTCCTATCTACCAAAGCCAAGATTTCCCTGGGCAATGCTCTTCCAACCTTGGTACGCTGATATGGCTCCTATTCCTCGAGACATGCCCTGCTTGTCGTTCAAATCTAAACACACTCCCTCCACATGCGTCTGAAGGAAATCGAGACATCTTTTAATCAACCAAACCTCATTAGGGCCCTTTCCCCACTATATTTGGTCAATGTTTTTTGACCTAAAACATCAGTAATTATAGTCTTGACGACGGGACTTTAAACCGCTCGCAAAAGACGCACAAATCCTGTTAAGCCGAAAACCCGGAAAGGGTGACCTAAGAAAAAGTCAGGCCATACCCGATGGGTCCACACTAAATGGGCCCATAAAAAATTAGGGTATTAAAAGAAAAAACAAAAATTTTATGGGGATTTTCTAAAAAACCCTATCAATAGTCAAACTATGCTCGCTGGATCCCATGGTTCGGGTAAAAGTCAGAGCATGTTTTCATCCATTATCACTTTCCTGAATTATGAAAGAGAGGGTGTCCACAAGCTAGGTCCTCTCCATAAAAAAGACAAAAGAAAAAAAGAAGAAGACAAAATGCACAGGAATGGCTCTGACAGTCACAAAGGAGCCTGACTCACCCTCTCCACCAGATCAACGACCGTGCAGCAGAGGTTGTGGCAACTCTGCTCCAGCACAGCCTTCTCCCTGGCCTCATCCTCGGCCACCGAACGGGTATGCTCCACTGTTGTTTGGAGAGAATTGATCCCTTGCCTGGTGGATTCAAGGTGACCAGTCATAGTTGATAGTTGGTCCCTCAGCATCACTTCTCGTTCTTCACAATCATGCAACTCAGAAGATAGGATGACCGCTTAATCTCGAGAGCTCACCTCCTATGCTATCAGCTGATGAAGCTTTATCATGGCTCCCTCCTGGGTTCGAGTCCCGCAATGAGAAGCAGTAAGGTGAGAAAGTTTTTTCTCACCATCGACAGCTTCTTCACGGGCAATGAAAACCTAGTAAGAGAGAAGATGAAACTGCAGATAGTCAAAGCCACCTGACCCCAAACCCAGGAAGAGTTGTCGGAGAGCTTCAGTTTTAGTTGCCATTTCGGCCATGGGAGGTTCGGTGACAATCTCATGAATCTGAGGCCAGACCCACCTCTGCACTGCTCGGTGATCTGCCATGACATAAGGATCTTTGGTATCCTCGCTAGACATCACGAGAACGAAGTCTGGCATTGCGACCAGAATAAGCATGTGCACGCTAGACGATGGTTCCGAAGCTAGAAGACCTGAAGCTTCTAACCCCAGTTCGGGATTGGGAGTTAAGTTGAAAAGACTGGTATCAGTCAGCAAAACTTCAGGAATTGTTTCGATGCGATCTGAAGCCACATGGTCATCCTCATCCACATCCAATAAGTTTGGGTCCATCTGTACTTCAGCCGTAGAGGGGATTGGAGAGGAAAATCTCCTGAGTCGCTTTGACCGATGAGCCATTAGTCAGTCCTCCCTCAGATCCGATGAGGAAGGTGCAGTAGGCACATCAGCCGCGATGACTCCGGACCTAGGAAGCTGCCAGATATCCATCCCCAAGATCCCATTGGGGTAATGTTTTACCCACATCCTTGCATACTCCAAGGATATGCTGGAAGCTTCTCTCATACCATGCAAGATAATGCTTGTATCAGATCCCTCCTGCATCAGCATAAACCACCATTGACGAAGAGTGGCTGGGTGCAGTCCCCAAGCCTAAGAATGAGGAAGGGAAACTTGGAGTTTTATACACCCAAAATGGCGGGAAAATGATGTGGGGCCTACAACTTGCACAGAGAAATGCTATCAATCTGTGCATACAAGAACTCGTCCCGTAGTGATATCAGGTAAGAATGTTCTTCAAGTCTCCCCCTGTGTTTTTCAACCACGACTCCAGAAGGGGTGGGGTGGTGAGTGAAAGAAAACTAAAATAAATCACTCAGAAGCTCGATGACTTCGTCAGAACCAAGGGACTTCAGACGAACCCCATCTATATCAAGCAGGATAGGCCGAAAGGTAGGAATCAGGATGATTGTGTTATGAAAATACTCTTTGCAGTGACAATGATTCGCTATCCAGTTGTATAAGAATTGAAATGGTCCACTCAGACGGTAGGTAGGCCCGCCCTCCTACATGTGGCTCAGTAGTTCGTAAATACGAGCCAAAGTGGGCATAACCAAAATCACCGGACGACCCTCTGCCAACTCAACTGCCATCATCAAGGTGTAGGACCTGACACCTGGGTTGATATCCCGAGAAGGGAATAACCACCCTCTCAGAAACATAGAAAACAAACCTTCCAGCCGGAGCATATGCATTACACCGGGGTGCACCTCATAACCCCATGAAAGGTAGTCGTCCGCCTCCAGAACCACCTAGTAGGAACCTGGGATGGTTCATGACTGTTGAGAAGGATGAGTCCTGGGGCACTTGATCTTCGGCGCAGGACCAGTGGTGTTCAGAAATAACCCTATCAAGGTGATATAGGTAATGAGAGAGCGGGAACATAAGGCCTAACCCAGTGATTACTCCGCCATAACCAAAAGATCCCTCGCCAATAAAGGAACTTTTTCGACATCGTCCCGTGCATCAGGGGTGGGAATAAACTCATCATACATATCACCAATAATCAGGAGCCCTCCCAATTGAAAGATATCCCATAGGCTAATGCCAACTTTACCATGGGAAAGTTGGAAAGTATTAGTTCTTGAACACTAGCGACTGATCAGGTCAAACGGGATCAAGGATGGTGGGTAAATAGCAAATTGGGAAGCCCACACTACGGAATATAAATTGACTAGTTCCAGTGATTCTGGAGACTCCCAACAATAATGATGGACCCAGAAATCCCAGTCCCAGTCATTTGAGAAGAGCCCGCTGGACCTAAGATCCCACCTAGTAATCCACCCTACGTCAGGATCCATTCGAGCAAGGTTGATAATAGAAGGGTAATTCTTGAGGACAGTTTTTTGAGAGAATTCTTGAGTGCACTGATCTATTTGGGTCTATACAGAGTCGTTCAAAATTAAAGTGTCTTTAAGATAATAATTAGAGGTTATCTCCCCGAATGAGGTAAGGTTCACCTGAATGCACTTTGGTGACCCTTACAAGCAAGGAGACGGAAGACCAGAGAATGTAGGGGGGATAGAGACGTTGTCTTGAAGACTGAAGCCGTAGAGAGGAAGTCAATTTGATAGTGGGTAACTCAGGAGCTCAGGAGAGAGAAAGTCCTTCAAGACACCATCGTCAAGAATGATGGACTGGGTAGGGTCCTCTTTGATGCTCTCAACTCTGTGAATCATCGCTAAACGTCTCCCTAAACCAATTGGGAGAGGTTCGGTAGCAGGTCTGGGTGCAGGGTGAGGAGGAACCATGTTTTCTCCCTGCATCATTAAGACCAGGCAAATGGTTGGTCTAGAATAATAAAATATGGACAAAAATACCAGCTGTATGGAAAAAGGCACCGAGAATCCTTCGTGATATGGTCCTCAAGTAGGCCTCATAAGATGGTGCGCGATGACTGTATCCATTGAAACAGCCCTTCGCAGAAAGGGTCCGCAGAACTCTAGACCGCCGAGCGTTGGCCAGAAAACTACGAACCAGATTACTCCGTGGAATCTTAATCCCGGATTTAAATAATTAGGTTCAGAAGACATAAGAAATTTTCAAAGTCCAGAAGATTTCAATTCACGGACCATCAAAACCACGAAGCGAGTTCCTCCGCAGCCTGTCATGACTTACTTTTTAATTAATTATAAGTATTGGTTCGCGGTTGGGAAATTGGTCCATGGGTGAAGGCGACCACGAAGGATGAATGGTTTGAGGAAGTGGTAGATGGTTCACGGATGAAGAATCTCGTGAAGGAACGAGCACGCGTAGATAGAAACGCAAGAAGAGCTGGTTTCGCGAAGAATCCGGTAAAGGAAAAATGAAGGTCCCCCCCCCATATTTATAGGTGTGGTCCCCCACTGGGTCCACTCCCCTGCCTAAAACCATCCATGCTTCAGGACCACTATACATCGGAATGGCCTCCTCTTCATTTTGATCGGACCCCATTCCGATGGGGGGCATTTGTAGGGTCCTGAAAAATCCGAAAAGGTGAATGAGAATCCCCTTTAACCCAAGGGAGATCATACCCAATGAATTTGGGAAAGTATCAAGAATAAAGTCAAAAGACAAACCAGTCCACAGACTGGTCCATACAAGCATGCAGCCGGTTCTACAGAGCACCCCCTCCATGGACCGATGTTGTTCACGAAATGTAGGGGGGATCCTCCATGGGCGCGAAGCAGGACAGGCACTGATGCGGTTCACCGTCATCAACTGCCCCAGCAGTGGACCGCGTCGACCGGCTCAAGCCGCATCCACTGTCTTTCGCAGAAGGGATGTGGAACCCTATGCGGCAGCGAAGCATTCTCCGATCTTGTTCGGTTCGCGGGGGGAGATGAGCTCAGTGCCCACCGCGAGTCACTGATTGACCAAGTCAGGCATAAACTGGGTTTTCGGTCATGGGCCTCCGCAAAAGGTGTCGCGTGACTGTAGATACATTTCTTCCTCCACTATATAAAAGGATACTGAGGGGGGAGAGGGAGGGAGATTGGAGGAAATTGATCAGATTCGGGTGAAAGGATTTTGAAGGAAGGCTTAGGATTTTGAAAACAGCGATGTTCCAGTTCGCAAATCAGAGCAGGTATGAACCTGGGAACGAACTAATAAGGAACCCAAAAACGCATAATAACTTGGTGAAATGTGAACCTAAAATATCAAAAAAAGGGAAGACTGTGAACTATGGACCCTCCGCGGATACACTCCCCATAGACTTGGGTGTTTATTCCTCTTTTCTGATCCACCACACCGCATAGCACCCTCCTATGCGGGAAAATCCTCGACCGACGATCCCCTAGCCAGTGCCGCATTTGGCCACCGTTGCCCGCATGAAACCCTCCGCAAACCACCCCAGTACGCGGATCGAACCCAAATCCGCGAACCACCTTGGTTTTTGGGATGCCCATCAGTCCGCGAACCACCCTGTTTCACGGACGGCTTCTCTAACCGCGTGGCTCTTCCCTACACGAAGTGCGCCACCACCCATACCCATGTGTGGCCCTCTGAATCCTTCGGAGTTCCCATTCCATGAGCCAGATAAAATCATACCAATACAGCCTGATCCTCTATGACTCCCTCACTGGTCTACTCATTGGCCCCAAGCCGATGCCTCCACCAGATCCACCGGATCCGTGTGGTGTACCCCTCAGGCACATCAGCGTTCCGTTTTGAGTTCGCATACCCACGGTAATCAGGGGCGAAGGGGTTTCCCCGACCCTTGAGCAGGTTCCTGAAGCATTCATGGGTTCCTATTCCCATGGTAATGTAGAGTCTGAGCTCGGGAGTCCCCTTTATTCCCCTCCACTTGTTGGGGCTGGGACACTTCTCCCTTCTTCGTGGGGTAGTAAAATACCCATCAGAAGGAATCCCCCATGCACTTTCGTACTTCCCCTGGGAACAAGAGAGGTGACAGGAACAAGATCACCTCTTTCTCTCTCCCTCTACTCTTTGTCGCCCTGGGAGTCCATCTCAGAGTAAGTCCCGGCCCTATGGGACGCTCTATGCGTAAGCCCCACTCCAATTCTCACGGACGCACCTTTCGGGATGTGATCGTCTGGTCAATGCTGCCTCTTGTTTATCACACTGAGCATGACTCACGTGGGCTTAGAGTAAGCATCGACCATGACATCCCCTTATGGGCCTCCTCAGAGTGTAATCCCTAGTCCATTTCTATGGGCTACCTCATAGCGTAAGCCCCACTCATGCGAACTATTAGGACTTTGATTCCCCACCACAGGGATACGTAGGAAGCCTCCAAGAGGTTCAAGCCCGATCACCATCGGACCCCCGGGTCTACCTTCATGTCGGTTCTCCGACACCCCAATTCGAATTATGTGGACTTTGATCCCTGTCTCCTTGGATGGGTACATAGGAATCCTCCCTGAGGTTTAAGCCCAACAACTGGTTGATCCGACTATCTTCACGTTGTTTCACTGCACCAACCCTAGTGTCGCCTCAATGAGTCCAGAATCCTTGGGGTTATTAATCCAACGAGGGATGGTAAACCTTGAGTGTAAATGATTCTGAATACCTACATTCAGCTGACCATTGCCAACCAGGATAAATCCATAGATACAGTGCTTGGGTATAAACCAATGATTCGCAAACATATGAATACATCTTAAATCTATAAGAGAGTCCTGGAACAGGCAATAATTCCCCCAAAAAGGGTGCGATGAGCCCGGATTCCCATCCTCTTGACCAATGTGAGTTCTTAAGCATCGCTAGCCAAACCACCTATCAGACACCTGCCTTCGGAAAGTAGGTCCACGTATCGTTGGATATGGAACCGTTGGGCATTTCAAAACGATGATCGGTGTGCCCAACTTTAGCAATTGAGAGGGACTTAGCCATTCGTGAGATCAACAGTCAGGCGTGTTGGTCCTCTATCTCCTCAAAGGGAAACAGTTCGAAACAAACAAGAAATTGTGTGTAACACAATCCATGAATAGTTTTTCCTATATCACAAGCTAAGAAGGTGTTCCGGGGCATATAATATTATCTTGGTGTAGTGTAAAACCCAATAAATCAATGAAAATAAAAATATATATCTCATAAAAATCGTGGGGTGTTACATTCCCCCTGTTTATTCCCTCAATAATCTTCACTAACCACTTTCTCAATATAGTAAGGTCGATTGAGTCTGGGTAAGTTCATGTTCCGCATTTCTCCTTCCATCTTTATCTCGATTTCTCTAATAACACCCCATAATATGATCAACACATAATTTCATGATATATAACATGGGATTCACATACATATATTGGAATTATCTTCTTGGATTATTATTTTTAGGACTTTTATAAACATTTAATAACACAAGGGACACATCCAAACAATGAATATTTTTTCAAAAAAATAGGATATTTTGTTCTTAATCTAGTTTTATAAATCTAAAACACTTATCACTCATGAAATTTCAATGTTATTCATAATATAAGACCAATAGATTTGTATGAACTATGAACAAAATAAAAAAATAGAGGATGAGAAAATACCAACTCACTATGGGATACACAAAAATAGAACTTATTAAAAAAAATTAAAAATCATGAAAATTCCCAATGAAGAATGCCTATTTACATTATAATAATTTAGTTGAAAATAATAATTTAATACCTAATGAAATAAACTTCAATGTCGACATATTTATAAAAAATATTTTATGCATGAATAATGGATAAACACATAGTTGATAAGGTTACTTGGGGAAAACATTATGACACATTAGATTGTTTTTTGAAAAAAAACCTTCCACCATTAAAAGATCATAATCTTCCCAAAATCATAAAATCAAATTATTTCTTTAAAAATTCATAAAAATGTTTGGAAAATAATATAATTATAATATAACATTATCCATAAAATTAAACATATAATGGAATAACCATAAAAGTTAACTAGAATAAATCGCTTAGTTGTAACTTCCATCAAGTTTACCTTGTCACATTACCCAATGAATTGGAAGGCTATATCATGGTCACCAATAATTAGATCATTATCAAGGCCACCTAAAATCATATAAAATTTTTGGGTTCCATATCATGATAAAAACACATAAAATATAATATATATTGTAATAAAACCATTAAAATTTGGCATTTGAGACTAGAGGTAAAACCCCATTCAGGTGTCACATAAAAATGATAGGAAACATATTTTTTTGGAAAAAATTTTAAAATAACCAAAATATTGGGAATGAGATATTATTTTAGGAAAAGAGTAAATATTTAACTAATTATTGATAAATAATAACCATAATCGCATTAGAAGAATGTGGTCATGTGAGGAATGTTAAAAAAGTTTTATTAAACTTTGTTAAAATGATTCTAATGTGTCCCCATATGAAAAATATTTAAAATATTCTTTTTTAAAATCTTCTTAAAAAGAAAAGAATATTTAAAATTGAATTTCAATTAATCATAAAGGTAAATTAAATAATATTAATGAATTTTTTTTAGGAACATGGAAAATGAAGGTATTGAGTTTATATCAACTAAAATAATATTTTAAGCATAACCCCTTACCTTGTCCCCATATTCTGCACATGCCTCAAATAATTTCATGAAAAATAAAATATTACTATATTTAAAAATGATTAAAAACCATTTTAAAATTAATTTCATTATTATTTTTACTTTTATTTAATTTATTAACAATATTTATTTAGATACTAAAGCACTAAATTCATGTTGTATGTTTTGGGGTTGTTCGATTTATAACATCAATATAACATTGGTGTTATGACCATGGTCAAATGAGTTTGGGTTATATTATCTCATTCTTCATAAAAATTTTATCATTTTCATATTTATTTATTAAATACACTTTTAGAACCATCCATTTATGGAGGTTATGAAAAATGAAGAACATAAATTCATGGATGTGGAACTTTTCTTGTACACATGGGCAATATTTTGGTTTTTATATAATAGATGAAAATGAAATAATATTGATGAATAATTGCCTTAATATAATCATAGTAATTTTATAAATGTCATATTTAATAAATTAATCTATCCTCATCTTAATCCATGAGTGATGATATTGATAAAAGACTCACATTGCTTCGTGGAGGTTTTATTCCACACATATGCACAAGTGATACCATAATTTTACAATAAATCGAAATGTAAGATGGTAAATAAAATAATATTTGTATATAATCATAATTAAATCATATATATCATATTTAAATTTATTCTATCAATAATTATAACATACCATATGTGGTTTTCATGAAATAAGTAACACACTGATTCATATAGGGGTTAGTCTACACATAGGCCCAAGTAATGTTTTCATTTCCCATATGATGTAAAAAGAGATGAAAAATTGATTTATTGTGAACATAATAATAGTTTAAGTATATTGGTAATATCTATTTTATTATATTAAGATGGTTATTATATGTTTGAATGAGGTAAAATATGAAATAATCATGAAAGAAATCACATAAGGGTTCTACATATTATTTAGAAAACTGCATTTGGAATACACATTAGGACTTGTAGGTTGGATTTTTTTAGGTAAAAAATATATAGGTAGTGTGGAGGAAATTTTGAAAATTTATATTTGTATATATTTTTTAAGATAATGTTACTAATGTGTGTGAATAAGTGGGTATAGGAGGTTCCTTTATTATAAATGAGGGGAGCAATGCTCTAGTATTTATTTTTATATTTTAAATATTATAAATTCCTTATAAAAGTTAATATGGAAACCAATAATTCTAATTTCTATGATAAGATGATATTTTTTGTAAGTATCTTAGAATATAGTATTTAAGATTATATATTGGGACTTTATTATTACATTTTAACCATAATTATCTTATTTTACCCTTTATATTGGTGGTGACATTTTACTATGGTTACTATTCATTATGACAAAAAATGAAATTGACCTAATTAATATATTAGAAACATAATATTTAAAATATGAAATAAAAATAAAATATTTAGTATCTATAAGTGTAATATATTAATTTTAATATAATAACTCTATACACAATTCAAAAATGTTTTTTAAATGTATTGTAGTGTAAAAATGAATTTATACAAAAAAAATATAATAATAATTCCTTTTAAATTAATTGGATTTATTTTAGTCAATGTGGAATATATTTAGTATAAATATAGAAAAAAATATATGGGGGATTTTTAAATGTTTGAAACGATATGATAGGTTTTATAAAAACTGGTTTTCACTATTTATAGAAAAATTAACTATTCCTAAATAACACAAAATAAAGTATAATATAATTAAAAAAATAATTAATTTTTTTCATTTGAAGAAAAAAATTCTAAATTTTATAATATTATATTTTATGTAAAACCATATAATTCTTGGAATACAAATGATTTTGAATAAAAATATTTTTTTTGAATAATAAATTACATAAATGATTATAGTGAATATAAAACTATAAGATGTAATTACGGAAATAAATAATACATGAAATTGATTTAATATTCAAATTAAATGGATTTAATCATTCATTCCTACTTTAAGAAATTATATCCTCATAATTTTCTTTTTTCTTTAAACAGTTGGGGATATTTTTGCTAACAGACTTTTTTTCCATTACCATGTATCCTGTTAAATAATATTTTCCCACCATAATATGACACCCAATAATTTTAGGATATATTTTACTTAAAATAAATTTATGTCATTTATATATTACATTATACACATCATCTAGGTTGATTGAACTAAAACATAGTTTAGGAATATTATCATTAATCCAAACTATTAATGCCAAATTGGTGCATTAGAGGGTATGAATTGAACTAACTAAAATTTCAAAAATATGTATAAAATTTTTCATAAGGGAATTAATTAATTATAAGGAAATAAGTATTCATTTTTAAATATGAATAATTAGGTCATTATTTTTTAGATGATTAAATTTTTAATAAGTATTATATATGTATATATTATAGCTTCATTGTTAATGAAATATGATTTTTATGAAATATATTTGTATTAAATGTAATGAAATTAATAATCATTTATTCATTTTTATCAATTGGTGGGAAGTGAATATAAAATAATTTGAATGTAAAATTGGATTTTTTTATAAAAATTCTGATTTTTAAACAATATATTTTTTATCATAAAATATAAACATAACAAAATATCTTAATATAATTTTATGATAATGTATTAAATGATTTTACTATCATTAATCTACATTTTTAATAATAATATATTGAGAATGAAATAATTTTAATGAAAAAAATTATTTTTTCTCAGATAAATTAAGAGTTTCTACACAATCATTATAATTAATGTCCATTTATTCTAG
The DNA here is from genome assembly GCA_963277665.1 of Viscum album. Taxonomy (NCBI): domain Eukaryota; kingdom Viridiplantae; phylum Streptophyta; class Magnoliopsida; order Santalales; family Viscaceae; genus Viscum; species Viscum album. Next base: position 184,547,783 of record OY728143.1, read on the forward strand.
GAAGTGAATATTTTATAATGGATTAACCTTTATTAATTATCTTATCTAATATTCGTAAATATGGATAATTTAATTTTTTTCATAATTGGTAGTTACCATAGAAAAAGTATTTTTACCATGATAATTGACAAAAGGGTTAAAAAGGGGATAACCTAGGCGAAAATGTAAAAGATATTAGAACATAGTTGATTTTAATATTATTGGTTGATAGTATTTTGAACTATTACTTTTTCTATTATAATATATTAATGTTTGGAGTCATTTGACTTGAGTAAGACATATATGACATAATAAAGTTTCATGAATTTACATGTTTCCACTAACATCACTTATAAATGGTCACATACCCTTCTCACTTATCCATAAAAATAAGTCCTTTATCTAAATAAGGGTCTACCAATATAAAATATGAAGCACCCTCATCATGACCTATGTGTATGGGTTTTTTAAAATAACTCATCCAAGAATACTTAATATTCTTTATAGAGGATAATACCTAAAGTACTGGTATATGTTATTACTAACATTTTTCATGATTCGTTATCCTTAATCCCCCAAAAAACATTCCTATTACCAAATAAATTGATGAAGTATTTTTCAATACTATACTGATAATTTTTTAATGGTATATCCATTCTCTATATTTATTCCACTTAATGAGAAATAAAAATAGCCAGCATGTGAACACAGAGAATACATTCTCCATGATGATATGTATATAATCTTTCATCAATTTTTTTTCAAAGAGTGTAATATTGGTGAATATAATGGTTTTATCTAATTTTTATAATTTTTTTATTCTTTAATTATAATATTTTATATACGTTATCATCCTTCCATTCCGTAGTAGATAATAATTTTATTCATGCATACATGTGGACTACTACCTCCATGAAGTGACACAATTCATTTTTAAATTTCCATATGACATTCATTATAAGAATGATATTTTAAATTAAATATATATTATATTTTTGTAATAATTGTTATTTTATAATGGTGATTTATTAATTATTTTTCTTTATTATAGCACATGTAATTTGAAAATGTTATTCATATATATGTATAAAAATTCACTACGGGAAAAACAAACTTTTGCGACGGGCAATTTGCGATGGGATTATTTCCCATCGCAAGTAGTCCAGTCCATAGATTATTTCTGAAGGTGCGGGGGGGGGGGGGGGGGGGGGAGGTCGTCCCGTCGCAAATAACATGTTATTTGTGACAAGAGGAACATTCCAGTCGCAAATAGTTCATCGCTCGGAGGTATTTTCGACGGGTCTCGTCGCAAATACCTGGAGACGCTAAAAAGGTTTTTTGGGACGGGAAGGTTATTTGCGATGGGGGAATTCCCCCGTCGCAAACAGTTCGTCGCTCGGAGAGTATTTGTGATGCGACCCATCGAAAATACCCGACAACGGTAAAGAGGTTTTTGAAACGGGATGTTTCCTCATCGCAAAATGTGTGTTGGCAGGTACCTTTTGCGACGGGTCCCGTCGCAAATACCCTATTAAGCACCAAAATCAATTAATGCGGGAAAAGGTATTTGCGACATGCCCCGTCGCAACAAAGACCAGTTGTGATGGTATTCCCATCATAAAAGGTCTCATCGTAACTAATCTAACCTATATATACCTTCCATTCATTTTTTCAAATAGTTCATCGCTCAAAGGGTATTTGCGACGGGACCCGTCACAAATACCCGACGACAGTAAATAGGTTTTTGCAATGGGATGTTGCCTCATCGCAAAACATGTTTCGGAAGGTTCCTTTTTGCGACGGGTCTCATTGAAAATACCCTTTTAACCACAGACATCAATTAATGCCGACAAAGGTATTTGCGACGGACTCCGTCGCAACAAAGACCTGCTGCGACGGTATTCCCGTCACAAAATGTCCCGTCGCAACTAATTAAACCTATATATATACCCCAATCCATTTTTTCAAATCCTCCTCTCAATTATCTCTTTCTCTCCCTCTCTCAACCATATTTTTAGAGTGAGAATTTGTTTGAGTTAGTTTTTTTTGACAAAAAAGTTTTGAAGCTGTCTACAACAATAGAAAATCAAGTTTAAAGGTATTTATATTTTATTTATTTTATTATTTGTTTCATTTTTTATGTTAATTTTAATTATTTTTTATTAGTTTTAATTAAATTAGATTTAAATTGTTTTGTTAACAGTATTTATTTGAAATAATAAATTGAAATTATTAGTACTAATTTTTAATAAATATGAATAATTAGTAATAAATATGAATAATTAGTAATAAATAGGAATGATTATTAATAAATAGGAATAATTTGTAATAAATTGGAAAAATGAGTAATAAATAGGAATAATTAGTAATAATTAGGAATAATTAGAAATAATTAGGAACCAATATTTATAATTAGCAATAAATAGGAATAATTAGAAATAAATAGGTATAATTAGCAATAAATAGGAATAATTTATAATAAATAAAAATAAATAAAAATAAATAGTAATAACTAAGAATAATTAGGAATAATTAGATTTAAATAGTAATAAATAGGAATAAATAAAAATAAATAGTAATGAATCAAAATAAATAGTAATAAATAGAAATAATTAGTAATGAATAGAAATAACTAAAAATAAATAGGAATAATTAATAATAAATAGGAATAAATAATAATAAATAGGAATAAATAATAATAAATACTAATAAATAGGAATAAACAATAATAAATGATAATAAATAGGAATAATTAGTAATAAATAGGAATAATTTTTAATAAATAGGAATAATTAATAATAAATATGAATAGTTAGTAATAAAGATAAATAAATAGTAATAAATAGTAATAATTACTAATAAATAGGAATAATTAGTAATAAATTGGAATAATTAGTAATAAATAGGAATAATTAGTAATAAATAAGAATAATTAGTAATAAATAGGAATAATTAGTAATAAATATGAATAATTAGAAATAAATAGGAATAATTAGTAATAAATAGGAATAATTAGTAATAAATAGGAATAAATAGTAATAAATAAAAAAAATTAGAAATAAATTTGAATAGTTAGTAATAAATAGGAACAATTAAAAATAATTAGTAATAAATAGGAATAATTTGTAACAAATAGGAATAATTCATAATAAATAGGAATAATTAGTAATAAATAGAAATAATTAGTAATAAATAGGAATAATTTGTTATAAATAGTAATAGTTAGAATAAATAGTAATAGTTAGTAATAAATAGGAATATCAGAGAAGCTCAGTCAGAGGCAAGCCTCTGACTATTTATTAAAGAAAAGAAAATTCAAACATGCAAGGGAAACAAAGTAACAATGGACAATTAAAGATCATAATAGTCAGATTCGTCACCATATCCATGAGAGATTGCTTCCTCCGCAGAAGCTGATTCTCACTCTGAACTATCATAGTGTTTCAGAATCTTGGTGTACTTCCTTCTAAGATTCATCTTCTTCAACGAATGAAATTCTTTAGTAGACTGTGCAGCCCATCCTTCCCTTCCAACCGAAGACCTAGTGGACATTGGCTTTCTCAGATAAGAATAATTCTTCCTCAGACTTCTTTGTGGTGGGGCAATCATTGCTTCCTCATTCTTAGAAACCTTCTCCCCCCCCTCGACCACATCACTGTAGGAAGTCCGGACCATGCCACCATTATTTTACGTGTCACTATCAAGACAATCCCCCCATTTTTCCGGATAAGCGCATGTCGCGGTAACCCTCCACCACTCCCTTTTCTGATGAGGTTGGCTATTAATGTCAAACATAGCTAGACATTATGATTGATCCACAATTTCTTGACCAGAATTTATCCCCATCTTCACAACCACTCCTCAATCAATAACCTCTAGAGAAGCATTTCCATATTTATTTATTAAAAAAACCCCTCACCAGTAGAGATCCTCCCATTCCCTTGTTCTTGTGAGCAGTTACTAGTGGGGATAATAGTGAAAAAAACCTCATTACCATCCTCCCACCATTGAAACTGTTCAGCAGAGGCACCTGGATCTGCCGAGCATTGTCCCTCAGAAACATTGACACCCAAAGACACAACTCCATCACGGTCAAGAGCCAAGTCATCATTCACCAATCTAGCAAAACGGTTGCCAATATCAATGCCAGCTACCTGCTTCATAGACCGTGGTTGCATCTCAGCTGATGACGTCTCCCATGCACCACTCCTAGCAACAACCTGCTTCACAGAGGCCATAAAATTATTGTTTGGTTGCACCAATCCATAACCCATGTACTGAGGAGGGATGTTGGTATCTTCATGGACCAATTCAATGGAACCATCACTATTGGATTGTCGAGAAGGGGTCACAACCTTAGCTGCATATTCATCCACATGACCTAAACAAGGAGAGACTTCACCCCTGGCCTGACTAAAATTTATTGCTCCCTTTCCCACCACATCACAAGCTTGTTTAGCAGGTTCATCTATCTCCAAAATCCAAGAATCATTAGACTCCAACCGCATTTGCAGTTGTTCACACTGAGTACCCAGCTCAGTATTCACCACTTGCCTTCGAGGTCTTGCCCCTTTTGAGGAAACCTGGATTACTGAAGACTCATGAGCACCCCCTGCTACCATATGAGATGCAGAAAAATCACTACGAGGCCCATTCCCCTCATAGAGCCAGTCTCTCCCTAATACCTCTTCAGCCTTGCAAAAATATCCTTGACCTACGGTCCAATAGGCGCCACCCGAGACTGTTGCGGTTAATCTGATTGGCGTTTCCCCTATAGATGCAGATGCTCCATAGCAGAACCATCACAAATAACCTATGTTTCTGATTCCCGTGTGTGCATCTTCCTTAGAGACCCCATCTAGAAAGTCAGAGCACAATGACCCAACCGGTTGCACAAACCACATAATTATATCCATGACTCACACTTCACAGCCTACCTCCACGGGAACTCCTTCCCATCAGTGATCCACACCCAATCAACCAGAGGATTAAAGACAACAATCTCCACACAGATGCAAGGACAAATTTGATGGCATACAACATCAGTTTTGGCGTCAGAACACAGTTAATCCCTGACCATATTTCAAAGGATAACCAAAATAGAAGGGTTCTGAAAGGGTATAGGAAGACCCGGAAAACATACCCAAATCGTCGTGCTCGGATTGTCTCTCTACATATGAAACTCGAAGTCCCATCGAAGAAGATTGAAGGATGATCCACAACATCTTCTAGAAGATTTCGACCACACAGTAATGAGATCATCCATCGATCCAAAGCGAATCATGATATGCCTTCGATCAAGAAGACCAATGACCGCACGATCTTGGAGATCCCATACTTTAAAGATGAAATGATCAAATACAACAACTGAGGGATGCCACTGGTGAAAACGATCCACCAAGGTTGACTTGAATAGGTCTGGGTCAGAGTTGAATTCTGAAGGCACTATAGAGAGTTAAGGCGAACCACAATACAAATATGAGACTTTCAGGTATATCAGAATCTGCAGAAATGAGGGCAGGAGCTCTAGGTTAGAGAAGGGAGTAAAGGTGGGGAGGCCCATTGGATGTAAAGAACGAGAAGGAATAAATAGTAATAAATTGCAAAAAATTAGTAATAAATAGGAATAATTAATAATATATAAAAATAAATATGAATAATTAGTAATAAATTGGAATAATTAATAATAATTAGGAATAATTATAATAAATTGGAATAATTAGTAATAAATAGAAACAATTAGTAATAAATATGAATAATTAGTAATAAACATGAATAATTAGTAATAAATTGGAATAATTATCAATAAATAAGAATAATTAGTAATAAATTGGAATAAATAGTAATAAATAGAAATAATTAGTAATAATTAGAAATAATTAGTAATAATTAGGAATAATTAGTAATAGTAGGGAATAATTAGGAGTAATTAAGAATAATTAGGAATAATTAGGAATAAATATTTATAATTAGCAAGAAATATGAATTATTAATAATAAATAGAAATAATTAATAAAAAATAGTAACAAATAGAAATAATTAGTAATAAATAGGAATAATTAATAATAAATAGGAATAATTAGTAATAAATAGTAATAATTATTAATAAATAGGAATAATTAGTAATAAATATGAATAATTAGAAATAAATAGAAATAAATAGTAATAAATATGAATAAATAAAATAAATAGGAATAAATAGGAATAAATAGGAATAAATAGGAATAAATTCTAAAAACTTGTAATAAGTTGGCACAATTTCCAGTGGATTGACGACACTCCTTTTTCTTGATGAATCTTCTACTTTCAACTTTCACCAACTCAAAACATTATGAAAAGTATGCTTCTACATATGCATATCCAATCTCGTATGTAGGATTTTGAATATGAATTCGTAGGACCACATTTTTTATAATTTTTTTAGGCGGTGATAGTTTCAAAAAGATGATTCATTGATGAAAAGGGGGATCTTTTGTCTGATGACTCATTTACTTGCTTCTTCATAAAACTGAAATCACAATGAAGAAACTATTCGGAGGTATTCGTATACATTCTCGTATGCACGAGAATTAATAATTGTACCTCTGAGAATATTCTTCATTGTGATTTCATTGTGAGAAATATGCAAGTAAATGAGGTATCAGACAAAAGAGTAGTCGTCAATCCACTAGAAATTGTGTCGCCTAAATTTAATGGTAATTATTAAGAGGTAGTTTTAATTATTTATCTAATTTTTTTAGATAGTGTTTTTATAATTTCAAATTATTCAAAAACAGTGATGATTTATATTTTGTAGAAAAATACGGAACAAGGAAATCGACATCAGCCATTATTAGATGATCTCACTTGGATAAATCCACACAGAAATCCAAATGGTTCTAGTTTAAATCCTGTATATATTCAGGGCGTTGAATCTTTCATATCATTTTCATCATCAAAAACCAGAATATTTTTCCGAAGGAATAATTTAGTTTCCTTGTAAAAATGTGCTCTGTTAATGTTTGAGACATTTGACAAGGTTGGGGGACATCTCTTGCGGTTTGGTTTTCAACCAGATTATGTTTTTTGGTATCAACACGGTGAACGCAGTTCTAGAGAAGACACTAATAACATGATTCCAGATCCATCATGTTTTCAAAATTTAGTACATGATGTTGCAGGTCCATCTGTTCAACAAACTAAAACTAAAGATGACTGTGATTTAACTCTTGAGTTAGAACCATCCAAATTTTATGAGTTGTTGAGGTCTGTTGAGGATTCATTATATCCTGGTTTCAAGATAAGAAAAATAGAAGCGGTTGCAAAATTTATGGCTATTAAATTAGATAATGCAATGTCAAACAACTATTTTGATTAGATATTTTCTTTGGTTAAAACTCTATTACCTGATGTAAACGTGTTTCCTACAAATTACTATGAGAGCAAGAGGCTGGTTCGTAATATGGGCCTTAGTTATTGGAATATTCATGCATGTCCAAATGATTGAATCTTATATTCTGGTGAAATTTATCCATTGGATAGTTATCCCACATGTGGACAATCGAGGTATAAAGAAGCTCAACCATGGATGTCTTGATCGATTCTAATAAAAAAGTTGAGATATTTCCCCCTTACACCTAGGTTAAAGCGTTTATTTATGTCACAGAACACAGTGTCAGTGATGTCATGGCCCAAAACCAAGATTTCAAATGACAAAATCTTGAATCATCCATATGATGGTGATTCATGGAAACATTTTGACTGTATGTATCTGTCTTTTACTTTAGAAGCCCGAAACGTGCGATTGGGTCTTTTTTCTGACGGTTTCTGTCTGTTTGGTTCTTATGGTAGTAAGTATTCATGTCGGCCTGTCATTATAACTCCGTACAATTTACCTCCATCTATGTTGATGTAGGATCCCTATATCTTTTTGACTATATTAATCCCAGGATATCCAAAAAAGAATATTGATGTTTATTTGAATCCATTGATTAATGAGTTAAATGCATTATGGAGTGATTGTGTTAGTACATATGATGTTGCTGCGAAACAAAATTTCATATTAAAACCTGCATTGATGTGGATGATTAGTGACATTCTGGCATATGTCATGTTATCTGGATGGAGTACACATGGTCCGAAATCATGTCCTTACTGTATAAAAGGCAACAAATCCTTTATACTCATGAATGGATAAAAACCTTGTAATTATAACTATCATCATAGATTTCATCCAACCGATCATCCTTTTCAGAGGAACAAATCTCATTTTAGAAAAGGTACAATTGAAAGGGATGAACCTCCAAAGATGATATCAGGTACAGAGTTAAAATCATTTGTATTTTCATTACCTCCCATCACCTTTGGGCCAATAGTAAACCAATAAAAAATTTATGTCTTTGGGAAAGAACATAATTGGATAAAACAAAGCATTTTTTGGGATCTTCAATATTGGTCTAATTTGTTGGTCTGCCATGTGTTGGATGTCATGCATATTGAGAAGAACTATTTTGATAATTTATTTCATACAGTTTCAGATACAATAGTTAAGACCAAAGATACTGTAAAGGCATGATTAGATCATACCCAAATTTGAAGGAAACTAGAACATGAACTATTTTAAAATGTCATATCACAGAGTTTGATGAAGCCAAAATAAGCTTATACACTTTAAAAATATAGTTGCTTATTATTTTGTCATTAGATTGCAGATTTGAGACTTCCAGATGGTTGTGCATCCAATTTGGGCAGATGTGTTAAGAATGGTTATGTTACCAGATTAAAAATTTATGATTGACATGTTATAATGGATAGAATTATGCCGATTGGATTCATAGGTTTTTTGAATTATATGATTTTTTATTTGATAACAGACATATAATATTTTTTCGAGACATTTGTGTAGCAACAATAGACTACAATGCCTTAAGAAAACAAGAAGAAGATGTTTCTATAATTATATGTAAACTGGAAAAAATCTTTCCACTAGCTTCCTTTGACTCAATGGAACATCTAATATTACATTTTCCACATGAATCTAAATGTGGAGGTCCTTTATAGTTTTTATGGATGTACCCATTCGAGAGATGCATGCAGAAATTGAAGAAAAAAGTACATAACAAAGCATCAGTTGAAAACTCAATTAATGAAGCTTATTTTCAAGAGGAAATTTCTTTTTTCTACTTTCATTATTTTGAATCTCAATATCCTTCAAAACAAAATCTCCTGGGATGAAATTAGGAGAATGTTAGTGACGAAATGGAAAATCAATTATAAGTTTTTTAATCATACAAATATTATTTTTGGTGGAGTTCATGAATGGTGGCTTTCAGATAATGAACATCATAGAGCTCATACATATCTTCTGCTCAACTATGAAAAAATGAAATCAATTTTTCTATGAGTTCTTCTATCACTTATTCTATAATTTATGTTGTATTATGTAAACTTATTTTATTTTTTGGTTATATAATAATCATATCAAGGAAAAACTTCCACAAATTACAACAGCTGCTCTGGAAGAACACAGACAAAAAAAATTTCTCAATGATTTCAAAAACTGGTAACATAAATTATTGACAGTTTCATAACAATTCCTTTTATTATTTATCATATTGATAAATTTTTCACAAAATTTTAGGTGTCTCAACATTCTGATAAAATTGATAAGCAGCTATGTATATTGAGTAACCCACCATCCAAAATAGTTAAATATTATAATGAATGTGGTGAATGGTTTTGATTTCATACATGTGCATATGGAGAATAAAAAATAAATAATGAACATTGGAGTTTTCTTGAGAGGATCGCATCACAGAGAAACTAAAGTTGACTTTTTATGGCATTATGGATGAAATTTTTGAGCTTTGTTATCTAGGACAGAATTACATAACAATGTTTAAATGGCGTTGGTTGGATACTGATAGAGGCTTGTGTGTTCATCCGACTCATGGAATCATCGATATTAAATATAAAAGTATTCTTGTTGTAAATGAACCATTTTTACTGGCTCAACATGCACATCAAATTTATTACACAAACTACTGTGCTACTTCAAGAGATGATGTTACAAATGAATTTTAAATGACAAGAGATGATGAAACTGAAAACCATATGGATATTGATGATGCCGAGGAGGAAGATGAAGACATTGACATGGACAAATACAAATATGAGGATGCGGATGGACATTAACATAGTTAAATGCTTGTTATAATCATAACTAATATATATCGATATATAATAGTTATTTTCAAATATCTATTTACAACAATAATTTTGTGTTTTAGATGGATCCTGATATATTTCACGAGTTTTAGGAGGATGATCTACCTTTGGATGAGGGTGATTTTGGATCATCTGACCCTCATCCTTCTGGTGATTCAGGGGGTATGCAGAGGGGGCGTGGTATTCCATGACTGATGATTCCTGACCCTATCCCTGAGAAACGTCCTCATCTTGGATTCGATCCATGCACACTGAGGTATTGTAACCTATATATTTTAGTTAGATTTCATTAATTTATTTATATATATACTAACTGTTTGATTATTTATTCCTTTTTCACAGTTTTGCGCATGTAGCTATTGGACAGGGGAGCGCTATCTAGCACAATTCTTTTTCTCATCCATGGATCACATGGGAACAAATTCTCGTTGATGTGTGGCGCGACATGTTCGATCATTGGCTGGTACGTAAATAAAGAATATTTATTTTTAAATTTATTTTATTAATAACTTGATATTATAAATTATTTTTAGGGTTTATGGTATCCCATTGATGATAGCATGCATGACGCTATCCACACGGCTTGGAAGGTGTCTATGCATGACTGTTTCTGTTAGTTTTTGCAGAATTTGAGAAGAATAGCTATTAAGAAAGTAGGAGTGACAGAATTTGAAGAGTCATGTAGATCTCCCTGACCATAGTACATTTCATCTCACGTTTGGGATGGATTATGTTTACAATGGTTGGGTGGTGGATTTCATAGGAGATCTTCAGTGGGACGGTAGAATTGGGGGAGACATGAGGTGACACATCGAGATGGTTGCCATACATTCAGTACGCATAGAGAGCATCCGATGAGTATATTTTTTAAATATTTTATATAACTTTAAAAATAAACAGTTTATTTTATATTTTTGTAGGCAGTCGAGCATCATGATATTACGAAGTTCAACATTTTTTAGAGGATGTACAGTGATCTAGCCACCAGAGATATTGGAGGTGATCGCTAGCATCGGATTGTGGTTAGTATTATTTTTTTCAGTTTGAAAATTAACTGCATATAATATTTTCATCATTTTAATTTCAAATTGGAATTGAAGGAGTCATATGTGGCTGTGACCTCTCAGACATAGGCCGAGAGTCAGGATGAGACGACTGAGAAGACATGTTCCCACCATTTCGATGGGGTGGCATGGATGCAGGCCACTCTGTATGGATTTGAGAAGGGTCGAGTAGTTGGTATCGGTTCTCATTTGACTCCTAGTACTTATTATGGTACTACTTCAATGTCGGCATCCAGCTCGTGAGGTGCTCGTGGAGAGGCATCATCTTCTACCTCAAAGTATCAGGAGCAGTTGAGAACTCAGACTGAGCTTATAGAGAGTTTGCAAAAGATGCATGAAGAGATGTGTCGGCAGAAACAGTAGCAGCAGTAGTAGAACGAGGAGGAGATGAGTTGATAGGAGAAGCAACAACATCATGAGTAGATGGATTATGTGTGATGTCTAACTCGTAGTTTAGGGATGGAGTTTCCTCCACAATCTCCTCCACCTCCTCCATAAGATGACCCCCAATGATTTTTTTATGTTAAAAACATTTGAATTCAAGATTTATAGTGACATGAACTATTTACAGTTTCTTTCTTTTATATTGGTGCAAATATTGCAAAATTTATTTTTTTTTATTTTTCATACATTATTATTTATCATTAGTATTATATTTTTTATTATTTTTTTATTTTACAAATAATAATAATTTATGATTTTTTTATTTTTATTTTTGTAAATACTGAGAATTTTAATAATTTTTTTATTTTTTTTTATTATTTTAATAATATTAATATTAATTTCTTATTAATCATAATTTTATTAAATATTTTATTTGTATTATATTCTTTAATGTCTTTTTATTTTACTAATAATAATATTTTTTATTTTTTTATTATTTTAATAATAATAATATAATTTTTTCATTAATCATAATTTTATTAATTTTTTTATTATGTTTAGTATTTGCGACATGATCTATTTGCAATGGGCCCTCATCGCTAAAACTTATTTGTGACGGGATCCCGTCGCAAATAAGCCGTTGGAAATATCTATAATTCCAGTAGTGATTCTTCTCCTCAATGTGAAGTAATTAATTTCTCTTCACCCCCCAATATGGATGGTTATAAATGTTAATATAATTAATATGTGTGATATTAATGAAACTATTGATATTATATAAATTTTCAATCCATGAACAAGGTATGTGGTATGAAACAATTGAACCAAAACATTAACGGAAAATTAAACATTTTCACCTAAATGTTGATTTTAATGAAAATTTTCTATCAGTATAATAATTAAAAATTACAAGGTAATGATATATATTATGATATATAGGTATTTATTTCAATAATAGATTCATAGTAAATTTATATTTATTATATAGCATGTTTGAACATGTTCAAACAAACGTGGGACATAATTTAAGGGATTATTTAATGATCTTATTTCTTTATGAGGTTGTCAATGTTAAATTTAAAATGATAGAAATTATTTACTCTATATCTTTAACACTTAAACTATTTTATTCTCCAATAATTATTTTTTCTATTTTTAATTTTCCCTTAAATATTACTTTCAATGGAATTTAAAATTATTAAAAAAATGTGTTTTTTAAAATGTATATCCATGTTTATTCATTTTTGGATAGGAAGTTTTCTTCTAAATGTCCTAGAATAACCAAATGTTATAAGGAAGTTTTAATATATACACATATTTTAGAAAAAAAATTTACTAAATTTTTAATTTTTGATAATGGATTAAAAATATTCTTTTTGAAGGTTTATTATATGAAGCGATTTTTCATTTTATCAAAGTGTGATAATAATGATCAATTTTAACATATACAACTTGAAAAAAAATCCCACTTACTTTTATTTCCATATTTATAGAGATTAATTTATATGTGTTAAAAATTTTGTATAAAAAATATCACTCCCAATTCAGTAGGAACATTAGTTTTACAATTTCCCAAAAGAAAAATATTATTTTCCATTTAAATTTAAATTATATATTTTATAATGTTATAAATGTGTTTATTCATACATGTCAATAACCATTAAGGATTTTTATACATCACTAAGGATATGATCTCACAATATCATCCACTATCTTTTTCTAGAGCGATCAGGTTATTTTTTTTAGTGTAATTATATGAAGCATGTTACTTTACCATAGTTCAGGTATGTTGTGCTAAAATATTATTGAGACCTATTTTCTTTCCCAGGGTTATGTTATGATGAAATAATTACTTTTTATGATCTTATGGAATACTTATATGTAGTTTTAATGTTATAATTTGTGGGATCATAATTATATTTAATAGTCCAATCAATATATGTGTGATAATTGAATGGGGATCATTGAATTCCTGGTATTTTATTTTTATATTATCTTAATTATGAAACAACTTTTACCTTGTGTTTAAGATTTAATAATTTTCTAAATGAAATTACAGATGCATAATCCCCAAATATAGAAGTATTTTCAATGTTCTCTACACAAAATGAGTAACTAATATTGGAATTGTTTGGTAATCCAATACAAAACAACTCACAAAAAAAATACTTTGAATATGGCTATAGTGTTCAAGGAGTATCCATACACGTGAATTGTATTGTTTTTAGACAACTATGTATGTGCTCTCCAAAAAAATTTAATATGTAACAATGTTTTTTATGAAAAATATTATAAACCATCACCTGTATTAGTTAGTATGTTGTCAGTTTTCTATTTTTACATATTCACATGCTCCATTTTTTCAAGTACTTCTATGTAACATTCCTTCCAAATAGAAGGAAATAACATACTCCACAGAATTTTGTATAAAATGTATTTCTGATCACTAATTTCTTTATATTTTTTAGGTTTTCATTTCTCTAATAAAATCCATGAACTAAATAATGAAAACTGATAGCAATTTCTAAAGTATTTCTTTCTTCACCTCTACTTACAAATTATCGGACCAACCTGACCTGAAGCCATATCTGGTTTCCAGCTAATTTGATGTATAACGATTTCAATGCTACCATTCTAAACCTATTTATCTGATCATTTATATATAGTGATTTTATGATACCAATTGATGAGAAATATTTATCAGGTAATTTCTGTCCAATATTGATTCCTATTTTCTATTCAATAATCATTACACTTCTATAGTGATTCTTATCACATCTACAAATGTGAAAAAGCTACAGTTGGGTGTGTATGAACACCACATTTATATAATAACAGTTGAATGTGAAAATTTTGGAATAACAATTTAATTTCATACTTACTATAGACTAAAATATATATATTTTTGATCAAAAATAATTTCTTTAGATTTTAATCAAGACATATAGAGTATTATTGAAGAATCTTGAATCATCAACACTAGAGACATTACGTAATCTTTCATAATCTCAGTGTTATAGAACATCATCAAACATTCATAACACATATAAAGAAACACTATAATCCGTGGTTATTTAAAAAAAATGAATGATTAACTCAAAATTATGTCATTTGATATATTTAAAATATATTCCAAAATAAAATTGATTTAGTGTTCATTTTATAATTAAGTCAACTAGTAGAACATTATAGAAACACTTACATCTAAAGATAATCCATACAATTGTTCAAGAACAAAATCATATTAACTTTTTTAAAGAATTTTCAATTTACATTCATTTTCAAATAGAATTCATCAGAAAAATTGACCATTTCCTTCACAAGTCAACCATTGAATAATTTCCTTTATATAAAAGCATCCATTTGACTAATTCAAAAAAACCATCTATATAATAACTCAGATTATTCCATCTAATAATTAGTTCATTAGAGAGACTCTTAATGATGAAATACTGAGATATCATTTGATGGATTAGAATTTTTTAGATGGAACTTCATTTGATGAAATTTCTCATCATTATCCATTCGTACATAAATAAAATACCTATATCCAAAAAACATCTCCAATATTAAAAATAATTGTTTTTTCATTAAATTGACCATTAATAAACATTTGAAAATTTTATGAGAGCCTTATGTGCAACATTAAAACTACATACATCCACACCTCTGTTTGATAGATTCTATTAGGTAAACATCATTAGAACTTCACTGTATGAATGCTATAAAAACAAAATAATTTCTCCATATTTCTACATAGACGAAGATCACAAGATACTTAATTACATATATTTCTAGAAACAATTATAATAATAAAGAATCACCATATTTAAGCTTCACTAAACAAAATATTTAGTGATCCTTCAATGAGTGATTTGAATAAAATTTATTTTATTTATATGGTATATAAATTTTCATCTTGTAGAAATAATTTTAAGGAATCAGTCTAATAATGTTTCAAACTATCTCTATCTGAACATATATGAATATTCTCCCATTTTAAGAATCATTACAAATTTAGTTGTTTAAATGTTTTGAAAACAGAAGACAAAACATTGTTAACAAATTTTCATAATAACTATCAGTATTATTAAAACCCTTTTAACCATATTAGACCCAATGATCACACATATTGTATTTTATTATCATGCAAGGAACATAAATCACTTAATATTTTAAACTCGTGAATTGAATTATTTATCATATTATTCTTATCCTAGGTGAATAAACTCAATATATGAAACAACAACCACTGAAAAAAATTAAAATACTACCCATAAGTTGTGAAATATTTTTTTTCATATACATCATAAAAAACATAATCATCCACTGTAAAAATTTATCAGAAAAATAAAATCATCTTATGAGAACAAATTATCCAAAATTAACTTAAAAAATGTTTAAATAGTTATGATATTCTCATATCACAGTTTACCCATCTTACAAACTCCCCATAAATACATTATTTACCATAAAAGGTAAAAAACATAATAATGGATAGATTTATGTGACAATAATTTTGTCCACTTTGACCACACCATAAAATTAGAATATTAGATAAGGGATATAATTTCTTACCTTATACTTGAAGAGAGGGAGGATGAACACACATCATCAGCCTCCTCTTATGAAATGATTCCTTCAAAAAATGGGTTTTCAAAGACATCCAAAAATTTATCCATTTTAAAAATGAACTCAGGTTTCGGTTCATTTTTTTCAAATGATATTTGATGAAGTGATATTTGATAGAAATTTACATTGAATGAGAATGTGATATCGATTTATTGGTTGTATTTATGGAAAATTAATTATAAAAACCCAAGTGAAGGGGAAAATAAAATTGATAAAAAAATAATTAAATTATGTATTCATACATATTATTTTTTAATGTTTCTTAACTGAATGCACCATGTCCATCTTCTGATGTATAGGGAGTCACTGAACATTATTTATTTTCATATGAGCTAACACATAATTATCCAAAAAAATAACCCCACTAGAAGTGAATTTCATATCATCTAAAATTCCTACCCAATATTCATCTATGTAACATAATGTATAAATTTTCACTATGATTTCATATATCAGCCAAATATTAGTTGTGTCTTCAACATATCAAAGAATTCCATTTTTGTATATGAGTTGATATTCCTTTTGGTGAACTTTGATTCGTGTCCCAATGTATTAAATCAATCACTATATATAACCTTGATATTGATACGTATAATAAAATTTCAACCATATTTTTAACTCATTAGTATCTATATTATTTTATTCCATATATTTATACAAAAATTTTACAATTTCTTTTTTTTGAAACCAGAATTGAATTTTCCTTGATCAAATTATTCCTACGTTCTATATAATAATTTTCATGATAATGGAAAATGGATTTTTTCTTTTCATTTATTTCTAATCCATTATTTTATTTTAATTTTTCGTGAATGGAAATTTGAAAAAACTATGTTATCTCATTTGGAAAAACTTGACATAATTATTTATCAATTGTTATAAATATGATATCATCAAAAAAATATAATGTGGGAAATATATTAGATTTATTTTGTATGGAGGTTATAAAAAACATTCCATTCATGAATTTTAAATTCCATAACAAATAATCCAATATTTATTTAAAATATCTTCCATATTTATTTAACTCGTGCAATTATTTTTTATCCACCACAAATAAATTTAATCATTCCCAAGAACAAAGCAATATAGTTGTTAAATAGAAATATCATCATCAATATCTCCATCAATAAATTTTGACCTGACATCCATTTATATAATTTTATATTTCTATTTTGTAGTGAAAAAATAATGATTCTAATGGTTTATAAAAATTCCAGAGGAGAAATTTTTTTTTTCATTGACAACAAACTATATTTTTGAGTAATATTTAAGAACCATTCATGCACAATATTTTATAGATTTTTTTTGGTCAACTTGTTTTGAAATATACACTTTGTACCAACCATGTTTTAATTGATCATTTTGGGAAAGAGTTACCAAATACCATTCATCTCAATATAATACACCTCTTCATTAATGGAATCAAACCATTATTAATGTTTCATAGCCCCATCAACATCTATTATCTCTACCTATAAAAATAATGAATTATGTGGTAATTTCCATGATGTCCATTTTATTTGAACCTCTTATCCTTGATCTATATTGATATTATTAACTTATACTTTCTTTCTATTCATTGTATGAGATAAATAGATATCTATTCATGAATAATAATCTCAATCCTCATTAACATTCATGTTATCTTAACAAAAAAATTTACATTGTTAAACTAAAACCATTTAATCTTCACCTTCATATAGATATAAAAATATATTTGAATCTCTATTGTCAAATTCTTTATGATCATTCAAATCTATAGAGTCAAATATCATTCTTATATATTTTATTTTAACACATGTATCCCCAACTATTAGGAGGGTAGAAAAGAGATATTCTATCAATTACTCTCAAATCAAACTTCACAAGATTATCACTATTGACTTTTATAATGAAATTTCTATAAAATGTAAATAGTTTTTACGGCATATTATTTCATTGTAATACACCCCTTAAAGATTTATATAATGTCTTTTCCTATTGAAACATTTCTTTTTTTTAAAATATTTATATGAAATGTTGACTCATTAAATATCAAGATCTATCATGTTTGATCAACATGTTTTATTCAATATTATCCTAACTATGAATTATTCTTCTCATAATACTATTATGTGGTGGTGTTTATATTTCACTAAAATCATTAATAATTTAATTATTTTGATGATATTATATAAAATTACAAGATTTATATTCACCTCCATTATTAGTTTAAATATTTTTATAAAATATCCACATTAATTTTCAATACTTCTCCTAAAAATATAAATCCTTTTGAGAGCCTCAAACTTATGTTTCAAAATAATAATATATCTATTGTGATAAAATTCATCAATAAAATATGTAATGTACTTGTTTCATTTGAAAAATGGATGTGATTAGGAACAACCATCGAATTGGGTTTGGTTTGAGCCAAAGGATGATTGTGTGTGTATGGGGGGCGGGGTTATGTTGTGAAAAATCATGAACACTGAGTTACTATTTTCTCTCTTATGGAAAGCTCCCAAAGGTTCCCTGATATGTAACTAGGTATTGACCAACATTTTAATGGAAGTTAGTCTTCTAGGATTGACTTCCTAATGGATCTTTGGGACTTTCATTGGTAGAGGGGGTGGCATGTCAGGCTCATGAAACCCTTTTTGGGGGAATTATTTCTACTATGGGACTCTCTTATAGATTTAATATATGATCACTAATCTCTTCTGAATCATTATTTGGGACCGGTTACATTAAAAATGATCATAAGTTAATTTTTATTTCATGTGAAAACATGGGGGTCTCTTTAATGAACTCATCTCTATGTATCCAAATGTTATTTATCCATTTACCATTAATGAGAAGTTTCTTTTGTGTGGAATCGATATAACCAGGATCTTTAGAATGTGCTATCACCCAAGGAAGGAATTAATATTCTGAGGAGGAGACTGAGCCAAAATGATGTGAACTATGTATCCTGGTTATTATATGAATCAAAATCCATATATTTCATTGACCACATGCAGTTTAATGTCATGAGGAGAGAACATATATGAGTTCTATAAGGCCCAAAGTATTCAAGATCAAGTCCCAAGGAGATATCTTACATATTACGATTATGTAGAGAATCATAGTTTTCAAATTTCATTTGGTTTCTCAATCCACTAGAAGATGATGAAGAATATACATCCCATGGGAACGAATGGGTCCCAATGGTTGAGATGTCAGATTTGTGGAGTACTTACAATGAGTTGGATGCCTATTTGAGCTCAAAACTTTAGGAAAGGCCTCTTATGTATCATGTTTATTATAGAAACTATAGATCTAATAGTTTAGTTTTACCCTTAGGACTAGAAAAAGGTAGATTACCTCATTTGGTAGAGGCTTGCATCATTCCATTCTAGGATTATGTACTATCATTTACCTATATAGCAATGATTTGTGATGCGAATGATGTGATTACTACAAGTACCTATATGCTCGCGTGAGCTATGATTTGTGTGAGAAATAAGGGATGAAGTGAGCAATATCATTGCATATGGATATGGTAATTACATACTGAGACATCCTAAAATAGGTTTAATATAGATATCAGACCTCATATAGGTGTCCTATATATCTTGGATATAGCAAGAACAAGAATTATCATAGTTCAATTGATTTATCTGTTTGCTAATTGATGAGGTAGAGTGGTTAGACCAAGGGAATGATTATGTCACGATGGTTGAAATAGAAAATCTTATAAATGAGGTGTATAAACATTTGAGTTTAGTGTTGGGCCTCAATTAGAATCCTACAAATCCTAGTTATGGAATGATTTAGATTCCTCATAGTTCACATGATCATGGATTATACTCTGAGGTTACCCAAGATTGATGGAGGCTTATTTTGAAAATGATATGATTATTACCAGCCCCTAATCCCACATGATCTACACTCAATGTGAGAAACAGGGGATAAAAAATGAACATTTTTATATCTTATGTATGTGGGGATTATGTGGTGTGACTACCCAAAGAAGATTAATATGGATCTGGGCTTACACATAGATATTTACCTTATGATTATGGCATATCATATTATGCATCTAATTAGGTATGACACTCTATAGTTTCCCTTTGGATGTTAATTTGATCAGGGCTAACACACTTACATTTCCATTATGATGATGGATTATCATATTTTTCCACTGATATGGGATTACACACTAAGGTTTCCCATTGGATGTTAATTTGAGCAGGTATTATAGATTTACATTTCCATTATGATTAGAGATTATCATATTATTCTATTTATTAGGGAACACACTCTGAGGTTGAATTAGTTGACCTAGCCTTCTTTCATACCTGACATGCTTTGATTGTCCACTCTATATTCCTTGATTTATTTATGGAAATGTAAAAGTGTATCTGTATGGTATATCCAAATTAAATTGAATGATCTAGTTGAATTGTCATGATAAATTCACATAATTTGGATAGTATGTCTAATGGTTTTCACATGACCAGGTATGACTTGTGTAGAAGTCATCTCAAGAACTGAATGGTTGATCTTGGAAGCCTATGGATGACCTAGATGGCTTATCTAGAGGGTGTCTCACGATCTAGCTGACTTACCCATGTTTCATCACAAGGAATGGTTGAAACATATATTGGGTGTCTTGAGAGTCACAGTGAAATGTCTTTGAGGGTGTCGTATTCCCTTGATGAAATGTATGGGAGACTTTTTGAGACCTTGATGGTATGTCTGGAAGATATCATGATAGGAAAATGAAATGTATGGGTGCTACCGTGAAACATTTGCTGCATGAATTGTTTCCACCATATGATTCCATCGACACTTACATAAGAAATTGTGAGGATTGTATGGAGAGATAAGAGGTCCTCATGAGTCTTCGATGTCTTGTCAGAGGTATTACATAAGACTTTCATTGACATGTAAAATGTACTTTTTACAACCCAAATTTAATACTGAAGGTACATCCTGAGATCTAAATGTCAAGACCTGATGTTTTCATGTGTCATTGATGGTTCATGTGAAGCACATGATGACCTATGTTATATGTTTTTTTAACTCTCCTACCTTTAGTCCTTTTTTCTATCCTTCATATCAATAATTCCTTTGATTTACATAGTGTCCATTTATTTTATATCCCACATGAGCTAGCAGATGTGTGGGATATTCTTTGTGTGTCCTTCCAAAAGTTCTTCATGTGATCTTTAAGTTATCACATGAAATGTTTTATGAATGGAACAATATCGCTCTAGTGTTCCCATAGCTTTTACCGGATGGGAATATTTTCCACTCCTCAGATCAGTCACTCCAAGAAATCCTCTTTATCATCAGTATGAAGTTTTGAATTTCCATCCGTATGTATAGAGTCATGGTTAGTGTTAATTATTACTCCTTGTGATCACTAGTGAAATTTTCATGTTGGGTGGGGAATTTATAAGCCTAACCACCTCAGTTTTTCGTCCGTTTGTATTGAGCATATCACATAGATCCAAGATGGAGTCAGTGAAGGGATCTAGAATCATACATCTTTGAAAGTCTCTATCATGGATTTATCTAAGGGTGTCTCATGATTTTTAGTGACTGTGATTCCCTTTCATCAAATCCTCTTTTATTGGATTATTTCTAATTAATGGAGACTTGTTAAATTATGTGGGACTGCTGAAAGAATTTCATATTTTCATATTAACATGTCCAAGGTCCTTGATGAGATCAATGGGCATGTTAAAAGGCCTTCAAATTATCTTAGGTGACTTGTATGAAGCTTTCTACAAGACAAAGATGGATTGTCAAGGGTCCTTTTCCAGATCAGGACAACTTGTCAAGGGGTCTTGAAAGACTATTTTATAGACAACCTTAGTGAGTTGTGGGATATTTATGACTGTGAGAGGGTCCTCATTACTATTATTTTAATTTCCTTAGTTTTTTTAAGATTTTGAGGTTCAAGAGAGATTACATGATTAATTTCGAAGACAATTAGTAGTCTTATTAATGATGCATCGTGTCACCAATAAAAGGTCATGTGGAGATGTGTGAGAAGTTCATGGAAAACCCCATCTGTTTGTCCTTATGGAGCCAAAGGGGAAGTGAAAGGTCACCAGGACATACCCAAGTCTCTCCACATGATGGGGATGACAAGCTCGTGGGATTTCATGAGATGAGGCAGGCATGTCACTAGGGTCTCATGGTGTCTTGCAGATTTCCATGGGTATATCACATGAGCTTTTTGTTCGTGAGAGGCTCCTTGGTCCTCCTTTTTTATGTTCCTTTTTTTTATTTTACAAAGGATGAGGATCTTTTGAGTTTTCTTGGATTTTCTAAGGGAAAATCATCCTTACCATTGGTGATGTGTCCTATGATATTTATAACCCCAAGAGTTTCCCACCTTATAGAAATTTTACTCTTATATTTATGGTTATATGGAAGGGCTGCCAGAGACCCCTTAGTTGAAAAACTACGTGGCCTTGGGGAACATATCTTGATACCATCATATAACCACTGGTTTTTCAGAGTTATTTCATGATATAAGAAGGATCATTAAAAGGATTTTCATGTGACAATTTATAGGTTATTAACTATTCATGGAGTCTTTATATGATCTCAGGATGGTTATATGAGAAGGAATCATTTGAATTCTCATGCAATCTGTGGGCCTCAACCACCTTATTCTTCCTTTTTCTTTATAGGGAGGATAATACCCATATTCAAGTATTTATTTCCTTGTGAACATACTAATTATCATGGGAATCAAAAAATGAAACCCCTCAAGGGAGACATATTCATAGATAAGAAATCAGTTATGAGGAATATAAATTCCCAATTGAGTCTTTAGTGTTGTTATAAATCAGTGCTCTTGTCAATACCTTATCTATTATGAGACTCTTGGTTTTCTGAAAAATGGCCTATAATTGGGTAGCCGATGGTGACCTCATTTTACTAACTACTCATCATTACTAATCTCTCACCCTGTCATTGTGTCATTCCCTTATAGAGGGAACCTTCGGTGAGACTTGATCATGAGACCTATTCAAGAGATTTTATTGTGAACCCATTTCACGAGAAAATGTTTTCAATGCTGTTTCTACTCAAGAAACCTTTCGAACTGATTCTAAATAATATTTTTGTAAATTTTTAGACTTCGGTTATGAGGATGGATATTGTCTTGAAGGTTCCACTTGGTATTCTATCTCGATCATTCGATCGAATAATTATCATACGATTCTTGTGACCATTTCCTGGCCACACAAACATGAGTATCCATGGGGTCATGCCATTTCATGATTCCCTAAGGGGTTTTGCATCCCATGAGACCTTTTGGATTTAAGATATTGAGAAACTGTTTATGTGATTCCAAAAATCCTATGATAATTCTTTATATTTATGTGATGATTTCGGTTTATTATGTTATTCATTCGACAAGATTTTATTTTGTCTTTGTTTGATTTATGAAACTCTTTTTTATATGGCTTCTGGTTCAAGTTGATCTTATTGCAAGAATCTGAATAATGGGGAAAATAGTGATAACTTTTCATGATGCTATAGTGGTGAGTGTGGATCCCACTTGCTACCATGAAATTGATTCACTTCAACTAAGTTTTATAAAGTTGGTTTGATAAAAATTAACAAACTATATTATTTCATACTTGTTGACTCTTTATGTCTTTAGTATTATAAATGATGTTCCCCTTATCCTACTAAAATCATCATCAATACCCTCCTCCTAGATTCATAAGACCAATAACACCTTATGGGTGAACATCTCTCCCCGAGGCTGCATTATTTCATAGGGGGGTCATGAAGATGGGAACTTAATAACATTCATTCCTACAGACTATGAGGGGACTAATCACGAAACTTATGTGGATTCTCATATATAGAGCTCAATAAAAATGATGTCCTCCCCCAATCATAAGTTTGGAATGATTTATAACTTTGAACTACGATCAGGAGGTAGATGCAGACTAGAATGAGGGTGGCCCCTATAGGTTCAATGTATTACTTCCAAATACTATAGAGAGATGAACAAAATTTTATTGTATGAGGGAGTCTGGATATACAATATTTCTATTCATTGTAATAAGGGTATAATGATAGAGCTATTCAGCAATTGGAGTCTGGATACGACCACTTTCCATCTCACGCATGGTGAGGTACGAATTAGTCCTTGAGATGTGGAACACCTATACTAGGAATTATTTATTATGAGTCCTTTTTACAAAGGTCTTACTTAGTTAAATTGACATGGAATCCTCATTTAACTCAGAATATGATTAAGATTTTTGTGAGGTCCCTTCGAAAGTTGAAGTTTCCTATAGTGTATATCTAATTTTTAAAATGGGAAGAATGTTTCATCAATTAGACCAACTCTGAGCTGGATTCTATGAATATAATGTCTTATCTTATAAAGGATACCCATATTTCACCTGGTTCTTATTGTCCCATGGTTGAAGAGGTTGTGTTTAGAGAATGGGGATTGGAAGTTATTTCCTTCATTGATTAGTTTTACAACTATCTGAGTTCCTCATTTTTCACCTTAGTGGGTACTTATTCCCCATGAAGGAAAAAGGTGGAGTTAGGGTTTATTATATTATAATGGAGACCACAATGGTTGGGGACATATTGGGATGGTCATCCCTATACTAACCAAAATATATGACATTTTTTACCATATTTATATGGGAAACTCTATCTATAGGATTGTGGGCCCCTAACAAGTATTATGGGGTTGTAAAAGAGATCAATTAGGATGTTATGAGTATTTATACCTCCTGGGTATCTTGAATGGAATCATTGTACCATAATTTCAATGCATCAATGGGATATGTACCATTAATATGATGACAGTCCATGAGGGAGTTCTTTCTATCGATATTCATGGGGACATCATTGGAAAGTGGTATGCCCCATGCCAGTTCAGCCTTTAATTATTATGTGTCTAATCAAGGTTTCCTCACACTATTTATGTTAGATATGAGTAGTATCTAATTGTAGATCACCAATCTTGTTTGATTCTTACTAGAGAAGAGGCTCATGCTGAGGTACACCCTCCTCTATACAATGAAACAATCAATTTATCTGTTGGTTATGTAGTGTTTTGGATTTAAACCTATCCCAGTATACAATTATCCAAATTTGTAAGTGAGGATTTTGAACCACTGATGGTCGAGCACAGTACCCTACCTAGGAAGAAACTTGATTTTAGAGGGCCAACATCCCTATAAGTACCCCATAAGGAAGTTAGACACTTTCCATTTCTAAATTATGTATACACTGACACGGCTATAGAAAATGTATTGCCAAAGGGTGATACTATGACATAATTATTATTTCCCCTCTTTTCTTGTCTAGGATTACTCCCGCAATATATTCTGATTTTTAAAAAATATTTAGGTCCCTGTTTAGGCCGTTTGGAAGAGAATGTAACTGCTCCCATGGATGTTGTAAAGCTATTGGTTTCTTAAGTAGACCATTATTCAACAAGCCTGACCCACCAAGAAGCTAAAGTGGGTGAGGTTTTAGTTAAATCGTTTCTGTTACTTGTATTTGGAATTTGAGTGATTGTACCATTTGACCCGATGTGGGTGGAGATGATTTTAGATGATTCTGACATAGGTAGATATTTTAATACCATGTTAACATTCATGGAAGTGAGTTTTAGAGAAGTTGAACACTTCATCAATACTAGAATTTTTTTTTTCTTTTGTCATATCACTTGATATTATTCATTTTTTCCTACAATCTTCAAGAGTGGTAAATGAAGCACATATTTGGGAAAACTATCAGAGGTTCCAAGAAACCATTCGTCATAATGAGTCATTTCTCATTCTCGCAAGGATGGGTTGGGGGTAGTGTAATTCTCCAGTGAGTAAATCAAGAAATTTATGTTTCTAACCTTGATCATATCGACCAATTTCTTGATGATTCCATATTTCTTACCATATGAATGAAAAGACCTTATGAACCTTACTAAAGCATTTTCACTTAGTAGTTTAGAGGATCTTGTCTGTGCTCCCTTGGAGGTTCCTTCGACTGAATTCACTAATGTAGAGGCTAGTTGTCTCCCTTCATTTTCAAATATAATGAGCACAACTCATCCTCTGAGAGACCTTGTCTGGGATTACATTCTTGTTCCCACGATGGTTTTTGGTGAATGCCTAGGATATGAGGAATTATATTAGTCGATGATGTGACATATGTGGAGAGAGGCTTTGGACATATTTTTGGAAACCCCATTGGAGGAGTTTAAATATTATCTAGGTCACCTTCTGTTTATGTCTCCTACCGTTGGTTATGAGGGCTTTGATTATTCTTCCCTTCATGCTAGAGTAAACAAAGTCTTTTCCCTAAGAGAGAAGAAAAAGGATCATGAAGTAAGGGTAGAAGACACTAAGAAATCATATTTGGTGAAGAAGAAATGGTATGAGGCAATAAATGAATCTTCCCAGCATGCGATAGTGGTGTCCGATCACTGGGACATAATCAATGCTGGGAATATTGAAATTGGTCGTTTCCAGTATGAAATTAGTCATATTTAGTCATAGATTAATCATATTCAAATAAATTTATTTGGATTTACACACACATAGTAGTTATCCAAGAAGGATTTTCTAGAACAACATGAACTTTTTGATGTGGAAGAAATGGTGCATCTTGAATCGATTTCCAAGAAGGAGGGGCTACATTAGGATTGAAGGTTATAAAATGAACATGCTAATCAACTAAAACAATATATGATCTCCCTATAGTAGAAACATGTATAAATAAAGGACTATTATGATCATATTATTTTATGGAATCATGATTTTTTTAATCTTTATTTGGATAATATATTCATGGGAGAGACTCTATTATGCAAGGATTCCTCCTGTTGCATGGTTTTTTGTTGGATAGTTTTGATAAAATTTATATGTTTTGTCCATTTATGCATAATATTATTGATAATTTAATATTTGGATATTATATAGATCATCAAAAACAAATATACCATTTATATTATCAACTAAACATGAATTCCTAAATTTGAATGAGGAAATTATAGCAAATTCCTTTTGAGATATATTCATCAATACCCCCTACATGAGATTATTTATTCATAATCTGTTTTAGCTATCTTGAGATTACGTGATTTTTAGAATGATCACTTGGGTAGGATATATTTCCTGGATGGAGTGTTATCATCTCTTTATATTATTGATAGGCTTGTCTATAGAATCTTTGTAATGCCCTGACCCCATTTACCTAGATCATGTGCATTATTTTAATACATTGTCATGATTACAAGGAATCAAGTCCCGAATGACCGAGAAGTTTAGATGTCTTGGAAAATAGATTACATACATTAACATTACATTACAATTTGAAACATAAAACACAACATAAATAGTTCTTTGAGAATTCCATTATTCCCTTTAGCTTAACCCTGCATATCAATCATAATACACTTCTTGGAATCCCAGGAAAATGAAACATAAGAAAGGGGTGATCTCAAATGCTCAGTAAGGGTAAGAAATACAGCAGAAGATAACATAAATATTAAGCATGGTGAATAATTGAAAACACATGCCTTTACCAATAATAAATATGAATACTTTTATGGAAGGAATATGAGCTGAGTAAATAATGCCATAATAAAACATATCATGGGTATTATACTAGTCGAATGACCACATGAACCGTCAATATTATTTTCATAATGAGGGAATGTATAATGCCGGACATTCTAAAACATTTTTTCTAGGCCTCGGCCAAGTCATCTAAAAATGATTAAGGCCTCGGCCAAAAACATATATCAAATTGGGAAAGGGCCTCGCCCAATTCCAGGTCTAGTTTTCTCATGAGACCTACCTAAGAATCGAAAAGCTATAGCGAGCTCCACCCGTCATATACTAAGTCCAATACATTCCTCATACGAAAAGGTTGAAACATAACATAGACATTTGTATTAAAACTAGCATAAAAAATGTCAATACTTTAACCATAAACCATGAATGGTATAAAAATAACATATCCATAGTCAAACATATCACAAAACCTTCAATACAATATGGTAGATTTTTATTATAATAAATCAACTGTAAACAAGTTTAAAATCTATCAAAGTATGTTGACATTGATGAAAATGACTTGTAAAAATCTTTGATATAAATATCCATTTTTCATGAAAACATTTAAAAGTTACACAATTTAGAAAGGAATACATTTAAAGAGATTTTTGAATCAAAGTGTCCCATACCACTTTGAAACTTTTGAAAGGAATTAACATTTTTAAAACATTCATGTCCATATAAATAAATCCTTAAAAACCATTTTTAAAGCATGGACATTAATGAGAATAATTTAGAAGAATAAATATTTAAAACATTTAAAATGATGTTTTAGTAAAAAGTCCCTTAAAAAGAATCCCTTTGAAAACTCTTTCATGAAATATGTACATGGATAATAAATATGTCCCAGTAGATACTTACATAAAAACAACCTTGGATAATAATGAGATTGTGAAATTAACCCTTACCAATTTGGTAACATATGAAACATACACCCCATGAAAGAAGTATCAAACAATTAATATGTAAATACACATAAATTAAAGTGAATTACACAATGAATATAATTATGGGCAGTACATACACCACACAAATGGTAATAGTGGCAATATGGCATGAATCACATGGGAATAAGGAGTGGGATGAAAACCCCTTACCTTGCACTTTCCTTTAGTCGAAGGTACATTTAACCTCCTGTATGAATATCGTAGTATGTTATTAAAGTATACCAGAACCATATTAATATTTATGATATCATACATGATTCATTAATGACTTTATACTTCCCATTTAATAATAATATCCATGTTAAATTAACATTTCAGGTAATAATAGATTTCTTTATCGTACGTGTTTTTACTTGTTACTCTTGATTATATCACATAGATCAAGATTTAAATACTTCAAGAATATAAAACATGATTTATATATCATATATATTTAGAATATAGATATTTATAATATACATATAATTTAAATGAAAAACACCATTCATGGAGATGGTAGTCCGTACGTACGCATAATCACTGTTTCCGTTTTCATATCGTATTGAAAGGAACTAAGTGAATAAGATATATTTTACACACACAAACACACACACACATATATATCTCCAGTAGAATTATTATGTCATATATTACATACTTATTAGTAATATATATTTTTATAATCGTCGATGAATGGTGAATGTGGAAATGAATCTAATTGCGTCGTGGAGATGGTAATCCGTACGTACGCACGTGCGACAATATAATTTCCTTAAAGGTGTGAAATTGGATGGTATATTCATTTTACAGTGACATTATCATGTTATTTGAATTATTTATATACATATTAATCATCATTATATCAATCCAAATAACATAGTGTTGAATAACAAATTACACCACGGTGGGGAGACGGTAAGCCGTACGCACGCATGCACTGTGACATTATCATTCATAAGATGGATAGGATAATGAATATAGTTGTGCCATATTTATAATAACATATTATTATATATAAGATACTGGAGTTATTATTTTATAATTGAAACAACAAAGAAAGAGTAAGCGGAAGAATAAGAGAACTTGAAAGAGGGTGGTGAAATCAATACCTCTTCTTCGGGTTCTTCTTTTTGATTTGATCAAAAGGGCTCCTTAGGTTGGCTTCCTGACCAAACTAAGGCCTATAAGATAAATTTAGGATAGTTGGGAGGATATTTTGGCAGGTTTTGGCCGAGGCAAATGGCTTTGGAGGTGTGAATTAGAGAGAAGGGTGAGTGCCCTTTTATAAGAGGGGTGAGGGGCACCTTAGAAAAAACTTAAAATATTATTTTATAATAAATTCATATTTTGTTTATAATAGCTCAAAAGTGACTTATTTCGAGTCTAGGGTGGGGCTGTGTCGAAATACTCTCAACCAATAGGTTTTAGACAAGTTTAGATACCATTTTAACCTTATCATTTATATTTAACTCTAAGTCAAATAATTCAACTTTTACCTTGTCTTCTTGTATTCTTACACTATATAGTTAATAAACATACTATAAAATGCCAATAGAACCCAAATTGGTTCATTAATGTCATATATAATATTATATAAGTCTGTTGGCAGAACCTTAGATCTATAGTACCATTATATCAATTAATAATATAATATTTTTTTAAAACTCTTTTATGTCAATTTTGACACTATTTGGTATATTGTTTTTTTTCTAAATTAATAACAGCATTACTACTTAAAAAATTATCTAACCAACCATAATATGTTATATTAACCTATAAAATTAGTTTAATTAATAAAAATTCTCAAATTACATTTATTTGGGTATTTATAATATCAATTATATTAATATTTCATTAATAATGTAATTATTGCATCATCATTGTGTCATAAATAAATTAAATTATTTAATTTATAAAAAATATAAATAAAATACCATAATGTATTTAATATTTTTATATTTCTAAGGAATATTTATAGTCTAATTTATCTTATGTATAACCCTATATTAAAAATGTTTTAGTTACTAAACTTTGATTTTAACTATTTTAACTCTTCTTTAAATAAAATAATAATAAATGTCCTAATCTAATCCAAGTGGACCTAAAGGGTAATATTTTATTCCTAAAGTTTTTTTTGGTCTAATTACACATATCCAATATAATTTGGACATCTTTTAGGGTAATAATAATATCATTTTTACCCTTAATTACCCTCTATACTTTTAACCGTGGTAAATAAAAGTAAAAAGTTACTATTCACCAAAAATTATTTTCATCTCATTGAACCAAATTTTACTTAATGATATCAACCTTGTCTCTTGGAGTTTTGAAATTCAACTCACAGAATCAGTAAAATTATTTTTTATGTAAATTTTCGAATACTTCTAGGAGGTGGGTAAAAGACGATAAAAAGTTCAATAAAATTTTAATATATCTAAAATAATTAAAAAATGAATCCAATGAATTACATTGAACTTATATAGGTATTATGTATATATTTTTACCTAAAATAAATTTAAATAAAATAAATTAGAATTTACATAAAAATTCAGTTTTAACCAATAACTCAATGTTTTCAATATTCATAAAAAATTAATAGTTTTCAGAAAAATACCAAAAAATCACCCTAGTCTAATTTCAATATTCCAAATCCAAAAATGAAGTCCATTTTGAAATATAAAGTTTATTAAATTTCAAAAACTCGGTATTACTATTCATAACAGGTAGATTATATAATATTTTAATAACATATCATTTTTTAGTGAAACTCGATATTGCATACAACGCTAGCTATCAAGGAAGGTTACTCTTGTGTGTAACGCAAGCCAAGAATATTGTTGCATATTATAAAAGATAATACGGTGTTGTGTATTGCAAGATAATCTTGGTGTAGCGTACAACACAAGACATCAAAGAACTTAAAAATGAAATTTCTCATAAAATCTCGGGGTGTAACATTCTACCCCCCTTAAAATGAATTTCACCCTCGAAATTAGTCAGGGTTATAAATGGTTTACTACTTGAATGTTTCATTCTAGAAACCCACATCATAAAAAAGAATACTATAACTTAATTTTAAAAATGAAACGTAACGGTTACCCAAATTAACTCATCACTGGGTTTCCGCATAGAAGAACATTGGTGAAAATGTGGATATGGAAGAGAAATATTACCATCACGTTCTGATGGAGAGTGGTAGAGAACATGGATATGAAAAATCCAACAATTACAAAGCTATTTATTTGTGATGATCTAAGGTACCATCTTGGACAACGTTTTTGGTTTTCACGATCATTTCTCCAAAGTTGAAAAAAATTGGAATTAGAAGAAATACTTAATTGATTTTGGTACAATATCATCATTGGTCATTCCGTGAACAATTTCCACTTCATATATTGAAGAAATGAAGTTGAATTTTTCACTCGTGAAGTATTGGAAGATTATGCGACAGAATGATAGGTCATTCCATCTGTCTCAAACAAAAGGTTAGAAAAAGTTATTAAATATACATAAGTCCATCTATGGTGAGATTAATCATATATGGTTCCTAAAATGGACTTATACTTCACATATCATACCACTTAATAAATTAAAACTAATTTATACTAACCAAGGACTTCTAGTAGGTAAGTGGTAGGTGATAAAGGCATGCCACACTTCGGTTGTGGGTTCGATTCCCGCATCCTTGTCTGACCCGACAGGTTGTCGCCCATCCTATGGGTTGTCCTTTTTCTAAAACTATACTATTATAAAATTTCATAAATAAAATCAAAAAGTTATAGGCTTAAGAAATACTATATGATGTCTAAATTAATCCATTCCAACCTTTAGGCTTATCAAAAATACTTCTGTCTGATTACTAGAAATGTCATCTAAGGAACATGTGAATTCCTTCATTTTTCCCCCATATATCATAAGATATATCTTGTTGTTGGTCACATTACAAACATGTGAATACCTTAATCATGTATTCTCTTGAAAAATGAATACCCATTGAAATTTAATGAAAACATGAATGCTGTCAAAAGATAACTCTTTCCACATACCAAAATTCCAAAAATTCTATATACTCAAACCATGATATCACTTTGTCCTTATATTAGTCATGAGCTCATTAATACTATCAAACATATTATTTTATACTTATCCCTTCATTATGCGCATATCTTCTTCTTTCGAAAAATATTTCAATCACTTTTCATGGTTACTGGTACCATAAAATTATTGAAAACCACAATAAACCAATACATAGATATTCCAATATTCCACGATACTAAAAATGACATTCCACACTACTATTTTGGAATCCTGTTACATAAAAACTTAATCATTACATCACTTCGTTGTCATATTCAACATCGAAAATAGTGATCATATGTGACGTCCCTTTGTCCTTTTCCTTGAGAGGTTGTTTATGTTGATCATCATTAACCCTTGGATTAGTGAATTAGTTAGCATAATGCCCCATTTCCTTGCACAAGAAGCATTGAAGTGTTGGTGGTGAGTTTTCTGTAGTCTTTTCTCTATTCACATCATTAGCTAACTTTTCTCCATTACTTAGGCACTCAACTGCTCGATGACCTTCTTTTCCACATTTAAAACATTTTCTAGTCCCTTTAAGACAATCTCAACCATGCTTCTTTCCACACTTTGAGCTTAACGAAACATTGGTCTTCCTTTCACAATAGTTTTGAGATTTTTCCTTGAACTCCATATTTCGTTTCTTATCAAAACCATGCGATGGATATGTTACACCAACTTCTAGTTCTACCTTGATAGCACAACGCAAAATTAATTAATATCTACTGAATTCTCTTATAGCTACTGCCCTTCGAAGACTTGGTTTTAAGCCACTGAAGAATCGATCAACTTGACTTTCAGGATGGATGATAAATCCAGATGCATACCTTTCAAGCCTTGTAAAATTTACCTCGTATATACCAACAGATTCATCATCCTTTTCTAAAGATTAAGGAACTCCTTTTCTATCTTTGATCTAAGAATACGACGGAAGTACTTATTGAAAAACAAGTTCTTGAACTCATCCCATTCCATGGATTCAATTTCATATTGAGGCCTTGTATTTTTAACTAGAGTCCACCACTGATCTGTTTCACCTTCTAACCGGTAAACATCCAAAATAAAATTTTCATGCTCTGAAAAACAAATTATCGAAAATATCTTTTCAATTGTACAAATCCATTGTTCAACAACTAGTGGATCATAAGACCCACTGAAAGAGTGTGGAGGTTTCCTCAGGAAGGACTCAATAGAATATTGTTCCTTTCTCTGCTCATTTGGAAGTCCAGAATGATTCATAGCTTGTGTAAGTATAGCAATAATATTTTTCACTCTATCTCCCATAACCTTGGTTTTTTCAGGAGTACAATCATTGCATTTTCCATTACATTGATCAACACGGTTCCTTCGGGTTCCAACCATCATCTAAAACCCAAAAAGAATAGTGTGAGAGGAAAAAATCATGCTAGGAAAACAACATAATAAAGGGGGAGTACCTTTAATATATAACATCTTAGGTTTAATTCTAAGATCGTTACCATAATTCTAGGACTATAACCTATACTTATACTTAACCATAGAGACATCCCTAGAGATACCTTAGAAATATCTATAGGGATTTCACTAATGTTTTTCGCATCCTAGTTTCTAAAGGTTAACTACACCTTTCCTCTGATACCAACTATAACGCCCTGACCCTAGTTACCCAGAGATGATGAATTATTTTAATACATTGGCATTATTGCGAAGAATCATGTCCTGAAGGACTGATTAGTTTAGCAGTCTTGGAAAATAGATTACATACATTAACTTTACATTACAATTTAAAACATAAAACACATCATAAATAGATCTTTTATAACACCATTATTCACTTTAGATTAAACCTACATATCAATCATAATACATTTTTTAGAATCCTGGGAAAATGAAACATAAGAAAGAGGTGAGCTCAAATGCTTAGTAAGTGTAAGAAATACAGTGAAAGATAACATAAATATTAAGCATGGTGAATAATTGAAACCACATGACTTTACCAATAATAAACATGAATACATTTATAGAAGGAATATGACCTGAGTTAATAATGCTATAATAAAAAATATAATGGTTATTCTACGAGTCGAATGACCACATGAACCGTCAATATTATTTTCATAATGAGGGAATGTATAATGCCGGACATTCTGAAACATTTTGTCAAGGCCTCGACCAAGACTTCTAAAAATGATTAAGGCCTTGGCCAAAACCATATATCAAATTGGAAAAGGGCCTTTTCCAATTCCACATCTAGTTGTCTTATGATACCTACCTATGAATCGAGGAGCTATAGTGGGATCCACCCATCACATACTAAGTCCAATACATTCCTCATACAAAAAGGTTGAAACATAACATAAAAATTCGTATTAAAATGAGCATACGAAATGTAAATACTTTAACCATTAAACATGAATTGTATAAAAATAACACATCCATAGTCAAAAATATCACAAAACCTTCAATACAATATGTAAGATTTGTATCATAATAAATCAACTTCAAAAAATTTTAAAATCAATCAAAGGATGTTGATATAGATAAAAAAGATTTGTAAAACTCTTTGAGAGAAATATCAATTTTTAAAGAAAAAATTTAAAAGATACACAATTTAGAAATGAATACATTTAAAGAAATTTTTGAATCAAAGTGTCCCATACAACTTTTAATCTTTTTAAAGGAATTAAAATTTTTTAAAACATTCATGTCCATATAAATAAATCCTTAAAACCCATTTTGATAACATGGAAATTAATGGGAATGATTTAGAAGAATAAATATTTAAAATATTTTAAATGATGTTTTAGTAAAAATTCCCTTAAAAATAATCCATTTGAAAAATCTTTTATGAAACATGGACATGTATAATAAATATGTCCCAGTAGATACTTACATAAAAACAACCTCAGATAATATTGAGATTGTGAAATTAACCCTTACCAATTTGGTAAATTACGAAACATACACCCCATGAAAGAATTATCATAAAATGAATACATAAATACACATAAATTAATGTGTATTAAACAAATAAAACAATTATGGGAATTAAATACACCACACAAAACTTAATAGTGGATATATGGCATGAATCTCACGGGAATAAGGAGTGAGATGAAAACCCCTTACCTTGAACTTTCCTTTAGTCATGGGTATGTTTAACCTCCTGTATGAATATCATAGTATGTTATTAAAGTACAAAAGAACCATATTAATATTTATGATATAATACATGATTCATTAATTAATTTATACTACCGATTTAATAATAATTTCCATGTTAAATTAACATTTCGGGTAATAATTTATTTCTTTATCATA
Organism: Viscum album; assembly: GCA_963277665.1. Classification (NCBI taxonomy): domain Eukaryota; kingdom Viridiplantae; phylum Streptophyta; class Magnoliopsida; order Santalales; family Viscaceae; genus Viscum; species Viscum album. The sequence goes on from OY728143.1 coordinate 184,583,948, forward strand.
CGTGTTTTAACTTGTTACTCTTGATTGTATCGCTTAGATCAAGATTTAAATAATTTCAGAATATAAAACATGATTTATATATCATATATATTTATAATATAAATATGTATAATAGACATATATATGAACTGAAAAATACCGTTCATGGAGACCGTAGTCCATACGTACGCATAAACGATGTTTCTGTTTTCATATTGTATTGAACAGAACTAAGTGGATAAGATATATGTAAGTACACACACACACACACATATATATATATATATATCTCATGTAGTATTATTTTGTAATATATTACATACTTATTAGTAATATATATTTTTATAATCGTCGATGAATGGTGAATGTGTAAATTAATATCATCACGTCGTGGAGACGGTAATCTATACGTACACAAGAGTGACAATATCATTTCCTTAAATGTGTGGAATTGGATAGTATATTAATTTTACAGAGACATTATCATGTTATTTTAATTATTTATATACATATTACTCATCATTATATTCATCCAAATAACATAGTGTTGAATAACAAACAAAAAAAACCATATACATTTGAACATAAATACATGAACATAAAGTTTAAACATCAAGATCTTGAGTTGTGAAATAAATCATGGCAGTATGTAAGGAATAGATCAATAAGGAACATTAATCATGATAAAATAGCATGGGAATAAAACATGTAATTTTGTAAACCATTAATCACATGTTATGATTTCCATAGTAGCCAAGGCATTGCTTCCAAGACCATCATAGTGGACAAAGTCCTTTACTGAACCGGGTTTACTTGACGTTCCAGCCCGGTATTACTGAACCAGATTCACTTGTCGTTCCAGACATGTCTATCTCATGAGATATAAATATTTACCCAATGCATTAGTGGGATATATAGGTCCCACCCATCTCATAATGAAATCATTCTTACTTGTTCCACAAAATAAACATAAATCATTCATCATAACCTAAAGAATAAAATGGGTTTCATAAAAATCATCCCATTATAACGTAATCCCTATAAAACAAATGGATATAATTTATTCATAATAAGAATATAACCATCTAAATAATAGAGACATTATACTTGAAACATAATCATACTAAATAATGTCATCTTATATGAAAAATAGTTTTGACAAAACACTTGAAATGAATTCTTGAGAAAAATATCATTTCTTCTTCAAAATCATTTTCTTTTAAAAAAATTCCACTCACAGTTAAAAGAAAAGGATTTGTTGAAAATAATCATGAAATATTGTAGAGGAAGCTTCATGAAAATTAGGCGTTATGAAACTGTAAAAATCTGTTCATGCCGTATAAGTTAAAAAACATTATTCTCGTACTTTTACTGGAAAAGTCAAGAAGTTCCTCGTATGTTAATCAAAATAAATATTCCATATATAACACAATGTAAAATTAAAATAGTGGTAAACATGACTTTAAACATACATTTAATAATATTAAACACTTAATGAAAAACATTTTTTTGGACATGGATGAAAAATATAACTCCAGTAAATACTTACCTATAAGCAATCTTGGATAAAAATGAGATTTGAAAAATTATCCCTTAAATTAGGTCCAATTTATTTTGTATGTGTCCAAGACTCATGTATAGTGGGTTTAAAAATATTATTAACTAGTAACATAACCATAATAATATTTATGATATCATATATGATTCACTTACATTTTTTTGTAAATTCTATGTTAAAGTAGTGTTTTGGGTAAAATCGTTTCATTTATCGTACGTGTTTCGACTTGTTGTTCATGATATTATTACTTGTATCCTGATTTAATTAATTAAATAATGTAAAAAATTATTTATATATAATATATAATCATCATATAAATATATATGATAGATCGATAAATGGAATGAAATACACCGTTCATGGAGACGGTAGATCGTACGTACGCATGAACGTTGTTTTCATTTCCTTATTAAATTGAATGGAATTAAGTAAATGAAAAATATATGTACATAAATACAGTATAATTATTATGTAATATATTTCATGATTATTTATTATATATACTTTATAATCATACTTGAATGGTTAATCATGGAAAATGAATCTCATCACGTTCGTGGAGACGGTAGTCCGTACCTACGCACGAGGGACAATATCATTCTTTTTATATTATGATCGTATAAAATTGGATTGTATATCATATATAAAGAATCATAATAATTTTATATTTATTATTTATATCATTTATATTCATTATTACACACATACAAATAATGAAATGTTTGAATAACAAACAACACCACAACGTGGAGACGGTAAGCTGTACGTACGCACGTGTGACGACTTTTTCATTCATAGGATGGATAAAATAACTAATATGGTTGTAAAATTTTTATAATAACATCACATTATATATAAGATACTGGATTTATTATTTTATAATGTAAACAACAAAGAAGGGGGAAGTGGAAGAAGAAAGGAACTTGAAATAGGTGGTGAGATATTTACATCTTCTTTGGGTTCTTTCCTTTGATTTGATCAAAATGGATCTTTAGGATGGATTTATTATAATGCCCCGACCCCAGCTACCCAGAGCCGGTGCATTACTTCGTAACATTGGCATGATCACAAAAGATCAAGTCTCGAAAACCGATTAGTTTAGTAGCCTTGGAAACACTAGATACATTCATAAATGTTACATTACAACATAAAGTGAAAAACTAATAACAAAGTCTTCATAGTCCACACTCATATCCTCTTCTGACTATCCCTGCAGGTCATTCATAAAATACTTCTTCACATCCTGTAAAATATTAAAATATTGAAAGGGGTGAGCTCAGATGCTCAGTAAGGATAACAATATTGCGGAAGCTTTCATAAATAAAAATAAACATTTAAGGCAATGTATAACTAAAACAAAAGCCTTTTAAACTTGAACATCATCATAATATGGAAAAAGTAAAATGAGATAATTCCATTCACTTCTTCACATGGATATTCTACTGGTTGAATAATCACATGCAATATCAAAAACCACTTTCATAATGAGGGAATGTATAATGCCAGACATTCTGAAACATTTTGTCAAGGCCTCGGCCAAGACGTCTAAAATGATTAAGGCCTCGGCCAAAACCATAAATCAAATTGGGAAAGGGCCTCGGCCAATTCCACGTCCAGTTGTCTCATGAGACCTACCGATGCATCGAGGAGCTATAGCGGGCTCCACCCGTCACTTATTAAGTCCAATACATTCCTCATATGAATAGGTTTAAACATATCATAAACCATAACATAATCGTATCACATAAAACATGCATAAAGGAAACATAACATTTCCACATTTCAATCACAAGATATCAATACAACACATTGATAAAAACGCTATCAAAACCATTTTCAATACCAAAATAAAAGAAAGTTAAAACTTTGTATTTATTTTTCAAAAAAAATGATGGCTTGTAGAGGAAGCCGAAACTCAAATAATGGTCACGACGGTGAAGAAGTCATTGTCGCCGCATAAGTACGGAAAGAAAAACATTCCCTTTTGTCGTTTAGAAAAACGCTTCATATAAAAAAGATTCCTTTTGAATAAAAGTAAAAGTCAAAGGGGTTTATACACCGTATAAAAGAAAGTTGTGAATAAAACCAAATATGCCTCAATGAAAGGGGATTGAGACGAAGTCCTTAAAAGATCATTTTTAAAATAAAATAGATCTATTATGTGTATTCACTATAGGTACACATAAATAATACAAAATAAGACATAATAATATCATGAAGTAATTTGAAAGTAGGAGATTAACCCAAAGAAAGGATATTGGGTTAAGAAATTCCCTTACCTCGTGTCCGACTTGACTCAACCGTTCTTTAACCTCCTGAATAATAAACTAGAGTTAATATATAACTTATTAAGAACCATTTTTAATTTCATTATCCTTTTTATATCACTTATTACAATGTTATGAACATTATGTAATTATTTAAGTTAATAACGGTCGTTTTGTCGATCTTTGTTACTTGAGTCAACAATAAATTTCTTATAATTACAAATTGTTTATGTGGTAGAATATTCATTATCTCTAGAATTATACTCATGATTTAGATGTATATATATCATTTATATCCAGTATATACATTCATTTATAATATTACGTAACATTTAGAGGTAAGAAATGAAATGCACCGTTCATGGAGACGGTAAGCCGTACGCACGCATGCACGCTACTTTCATTTCTATTTCATATTTAATGGAACGAAATAATAATGATATAAGTGTATAATATAATTACAGTATAATATAGTGTATAATACCATTTACTCCATCCTTTATACATCCCACATATGGTATTAACGATTCAAATCACTTTAAGGGGGCGGTAGTCCGCACTTCCTAAAATGAAATTATCGCGTTTTACCCATAATGGAAATCATAAAGTATGCCATAAATGAGAAATACAGAAGCATAAGTAAAACATAAACATATTATATATCACATATAAAAATAGTGACATCTTAATGGCCACCTTTGAAGGTGTTATATGAGTGTTGAACAATCATCGTTTCGTGAGGCAGAAATTCGCCATCCACAGAAACCGTATGTTCATTAACCATTAGATGTAGGTGTGTGTAAGTGTAGCTCGAATCCTTCTTATAACAACATCCTAGTATATTGAGGATACTGGTGTTGTTACAAAAGTAATGAATAAAAAGAGTTTAGGGGGTTGGAGAAGAAAAATAAAACAAAACAACATTAGAGAAGACATTACCTCAAAATCGGGTAACTCTTTTTGATTTGAGCCAAAGGCTTCCTTGGGAAGAGTTATACCCAATGTAAGGCTTCTAGGAGTAAGGGAGTAATGTTGGGAGAGTATTTGGGCAGAGGTTGGCCGAGCCAAATGTCTTGAAAGTGTAAATGAGGTGGGAGAGGTGGGGGCCTTATATAAGTGGAGAGGAGGGGCACTTTTGGAAAGATTGAAATGTTACATTATTACACAATGTTTTTCGGATTCTAAAGGTCCCACACTTATATAATTCGTGGCTAAGGTGATAAGGGTTCGAAATATACCCATACAATAGTCTTTGGACAAATGTAAGCCTTGGATTTTGCATTATCTTTTCATTTTATTAAAATCGTTAAATAATGAGGTCATCGCTGCATCATAATGATGTCATAAATAATTTAATTTATTTAATGTCTAAAAATTATAAAACAAATACTATGATGTAGGAAATATTTTTAGCTTTCTAATGAATATTTATAGTCAAAATTTGGACTTGTGTATCCCCACTTAAAAACTGTTTTAGTAAAATAACTCATGTTTGTGTCAATTTAATTTTAACATTAAATAAATATATATTAATGTCATTTTCCAACTAAAGTGGCTCCATGGGGTCCCCAAGTTGACCCATGGGTTTTCTTGGTCGGCCATGACTCGTCCAATAGGAGTAGGACAAGTGTCAAGCTTATATCATATTATTAAAACATTGTTTTTACCTTAAACTACACTAATTACCTCTAATCGCGATTAAGAACTTAAAAGTTACTATTCACCAAAAAATTATTTTGATCTCATTGAACCACATTTTACTTCTTAATGACAACCATGTATGTCAGATTTTTGAAAATCAAATCACAGAAGTGGTAATATTTCATTTAAACGAAAAATCAGTTATTTAACTACCACTTAGTGGTTTCACTATTCATCAAAAATTGAAGTTTTTCAGAACAAGGCCAAAATTTCACCCTAAGCTATAATTGATATTACGAATTAAAAAATGATGTCTATTTTACAAAATTCCAAACATATAATTTTCATTAATTAATTTTATAATTAATTCCCACTGTTACGATAAATAGCGTGTTTTTAAGAAACAATTTATATCAAAAGATTGGCAATTGTTTATGTCCAATTTCAATGTTAAATTAATTCTAATGACCACCATTGGATAAAATGGTAAAAATATATTCTAATTATACCTTAAAACCACTAAATAGTATAATTTATCACAATAAATTATTTTTATTAAAAAAGTTGTTTTAAAGTATTTTTCACTATTCATAAAAATTTTGAAGTTCTCAGAAAATTACAAAAAATTCAACATAGGCTAATTTCAATATTAGGAATACAAAAATGAAGTCCATTTTGAAATATAAAATTTCTATAATTTTAAAAAGTGGTTATTACTATTCATAACGGCTACTTTGATTTGTCGCAGTGTTTTAGAACTCGAAGTTGCGTACAATGCAAGCTATTGCATTATTGAATGAGAAGCGTATCGTGGAAGCTCGGGGTGTTACATTCTCCCCTCCTTCAATAAATTGCGTCCTCGCAATTTGAATTTTTTTTCTTTGAAAATAAAAGGTTGAAAAGAGAAAATACCTTTGTGGAAAACCCACATCGGAAATAAGGTTAATAAATATATAACATTAAAAGAAAGCAGGATAAGTACAAAGGTCACCCGATATAGCCCATTCTAGGATTGTATGAAAATATGGATATGGAAGAAAAACAAACCATCAAGGTCTGATGGAGAGTTATAGAAAAAAGGATTAGGAGAAAGTTTAACCCTAAGAAAATCACAAACTTGTGATTGGTTAAACGGTCATTGAATCCCCAGTTGGAAAAGTTAACCGACAACATTTTTGTTTTAAGTTACCTTTTATAATGTTGAGGAATTTATTTAAGAGATTTACTAAGAACGTAAGGGAATATACATACTCGTTATGTATACTTTCATTCGTTAATATATTTTTACCACAAACCCAACTTTTACTCCAAATGGTAACGGAACTCAAAAATATTCTATTAATCCTAATTGTATAAGGTTCTAAATGTTAACACATACCATTTAGATTAGTAAAACGATTTTGTAATAACCAGGGACTTCCTGTAGGCTAGTGGTAGGAAATAAAGGCCTGTCGCACTATGATTGTGGGTTCGATTCCTGCAGCTTTGTCCGACGCGACGAGTTATTCCCCACCCTGCAGGTTGTCCTTTTCCTAAAACTATAGTATTATAATATTCCAAAAATAATCTTCAGAAATTCTTTAACCTTAAACAATACTATCCACGGTTCAACTTAATCCATTCCAACCTTAATAGTTATCCAAAATACCTCCGTCTAGACTTTCTCTAAAAGGTCTCTAAATTCCAAAATCAATTGTAACATCAGAATCCCCAAACAAAGAAAAGTTTCTCTTATTGTCACATACTAAAAATATGATTACCTTAATCATATTAAAACCTTACTGAAATCAACAAGTACTGCAGTACAATCCATATATATATCACATTATTCTTATAACCAGAATATAATCCTTGTGTCGAAAAGCACCAATACATTAATTATTCTGCTTCAACTGTAGTCACAGCATAAGATTGGCCTTGATCCCTTGGCCTTTTCTGAGGTAAGTTTCCTTGACGCTTAGGACATTCATTTTCATAATGCCCTGTTTCCCTACAATTGTAGCATTCAACATTGACAGCCTCTTTCTTTCCCTTGCAATCACGAGCCTGGTGACCCTTTTCTCCACATTTATAACAAACTCCCATTCCTTTTAGGCAAGTACCAGGGTGATTCTTCCCACAATTATCACATAATGGAAAATCATTCTTTCCCTTTTTCCCTTTATCTGTCTCTTGTTCCACCGTTCTCTTCTTCTCTTGCTTTACTTTGTTGTCATAAGACTTAGAGAATTCTTTTTCCGTCTTGATAGCGCACGAGACAATACCTTCGTATGAAGAGAAGGTTTGTGATACTAAAGCTCGACGGAGAAATGGTTTTAACCCATCAAAGAAACGATCAATCTTACTCCTTGGGTTACGTATATAATCGGCAGCATGGCTCACTAACCTTGTAAAGTTAGCCTCATACTTTGCGACATTCTCATCCTCCTTCTGCCTCAGACTCAGAAATTGCCTTTCCATATCTGCTCGATGGTCACGAGGAAAGTATTTTTCTAAGAAAAGCTCTTTGAACTCCCTCCATTCCATGTTTGATACATGATCATCTTCCTTTGTGTTTTGAATCAACGACCACCACTGATCGGCATCTCCAGTGAGGCGGTAAACTGCCATGACAACCTTCTCCCTTTCGCTACTCCCCAAGGCATGGAATATTTTCTCTAAGGAATTTATCCATTGCTCAGCTAATAATGGATTTGTACTCCCATTGAAGGTTGGCGGTTGTTGCCTCATGAAACGGTCTACCATTGATCCTCCACGTTGCGGATCAGGGTGCTCCATACGAGTAAGGTTGTTATTCATAACCTGCGTGAGTTGTCCCAGTACGGTGAGAAGCTGATCGACACCAGTTGTTTCACTAGCTCCACCATAATTATCTTGAGCAGGAGGGAAATCCCTACACGGAGTGCGTGCATTTATACGGTTTCCATTCCTTCCACTAGGCGCCATTTCTAAATAATGGCATAAACTAGATTAGTTTATGAATCAAAATACATAATTCCATACTTGTAAAACACTTTACATAAATTGAACTATTTATGGATATAATCCATAATCATAAAAAGAAATGTTTTCTTTGAGTAAGTATATACTCATAACCCTTCATAGTGGTTTGTAAATAAAATGAGAATTATCCTAAGCATATCCCCGGGGAGTGTCGTAACCAAGAGTGCAGCAAAGCCCGTTATCGTGCACCAGTCCCCGTTCGAGTCTAGCTCAAAGCGGTGTTTTCGGGTTTTACCCCTAGGTACATCTATGCCAGAGCCGCCTCTACCTGCTCGTATCCAGACAGGGATGTATTGCTCGGAAAACTCACAAAATCTCTACAATACCAAAATTCTAGGAAGTTCATCTATACTAATCCTCAAAGTCTATCTTTGGGATATGTGCTCTAATCAGAGTTTATCTAAATCTAGCTTCCAAGGTTAGTACTAAACTGCCTCTGATACCAACTGTAATGACCCGACCCCAGCTACCCAGAGCCGGTGCATTACTTCGTAACATTGGCATGATCACAAAAGATCAAGTCTCGAAAGACCGATTAGTTTAGTAGCCTTGGAAACACTAGATACATTCATAAATGTTACATTACAACATAAAGTGAAAAACTAATAACAAAGTCTTCATAGTCCACACTCATATCCTCTTCTGACTATCCCTGCAAGTCATTCATAAAATACTTCTTCACATCCTGGAAAATATTAAAACATTGAAAGGGGTGAGCTCAGATGCTCAGTAAGGATAACAATATTGCGGAAGCTTTCATAAATAAACATAAACATTTAAGGCAATGTATAACTAAAACAAAAGCCTTTTAAACTTGAAAATCATCATAATATGGAAAAAGTAAAATGAGATAATTCCATTCACTTCTTCACATGGATATTCTACTGGTTGAATAATCACATGCAATATCAAAAACCACTTTCATAATGAGGGAATGTATAATGCCAGACATTCTGAAACATTTTGTCAAGGCCTCGGCCAAGACGTCTAAAATGATTAAGGCCTCGGCCAAAACCATAAATCAAATTGGGAAAGGGCCTCGGCCAATTCCACGTCTAGTTGTCTTATGAGACCTACCGATGCATCGAGGAGCTATAGCGGGCTCCACCCGTCACTTATTAAGTCCAATACATTCCTCATATGAATAGGTTTAAATATATCATAAACCATAACATAATCGTATCACATAAAACATGCATAAAGGAAACATAACATTTCCACATTTCAATCACAAGATATCAATACAACACATTGATAAAAACGCTATCAAAACCATTTTCAATACCAAAATAAAAGAAAGTTAAAACGTTGTATTTATTTTTCAAAAAAAATAATGGCTTGTAGAGGAAGCCGAAACTCAAATAATGGTCACGGCGGCGGAGAAGTCATTGTCGCCGCATAAGTACGGAAAGAAAAACATTCCCTTTTGTCGTTTAGAAAAATGCTTCGTATAAAAAAGATTCCTTTTGAATAAAAGTAAAAGTCAAAGGGGTTTATACACCGTATAAAAGAAAGTTGTGTATAAAACCAAATATGCCTCAATGAAAGGGGATTGAGACGAAGTCCTTAAAAGATAATTTTTAAAATAAAATAGATCTATTATGTGTATTCACTATAGGTACACATAAATAATACAAAATAAGACATAATAATATCATGAAGTAATTTGAAAGTAGGAGATTAACCCAAAGAAAGGATATTGGGTTAAGAAATTCCCTTACCTCGTGTCCGACTTGACTCAACCGTTCTTTAACCTCCTGAATAATAAACTAGAGTTAATATATAACTTATTAAGAACCATTTTTAATTTCATTATCCTTTTTATATCACTTATTACAATGTTATGAACATTATGTAATTATTTAAGTTAATAACGGTCGTTTTGTCGATCTTTGTTACTTGAGTCAACAATAAATTTCTTATAATTACAAGTTGTTTATGTGGTAGAATATTCATTATCTCTAGAATTATACTCATGATTTAGATGTATATATATCATATATATCCAGTATATACATTCATTTATAATATTACGTAACATTTAGAGGTAAGAAATGAAATGCACCGTTCATGGAGACGGTAAGCCGTACGTACGCATGCACGCTACTTTCATTTCTATTTCATATTTAATGGAACGAAATAATAATGATATAAGTTTATAATATAATTACAGTATAATATAGTGTATAATACCATTTACTCCATCCTTTATACATCCCACATATGGCATTAACGATTCAAATCACTTTGAGGGGGCGGTAGTCCGCACTTCCTAAAATGAAATTATCGCGTTTTACCCATAATGGAAATCATAAAGTATGCCATAAATGAGAAATAAAGAAGCATAAGTAAAACATAAACATATTATATATCACATATAAAAATAGTGACATCTTAATGGCCACCTTTGAAGGTGTTATATGAGTGTTGAACAATCATCGTTTCGTGAGGCAGAAATTCGCCATCCACAGAAACCGTATGTTCATTAACCATTAGATGTAGGTGTGTGTAAGTGTAGCTCGAATCCTTATTATAACAACATCCTAGTATATTGAGGATACTGTTGTTGTTACAAAAGTAATGAATAAAAAGATTTTAGGGGGTTGGAGAAGAAAAATAAAACAAAACAACATTAGAGAAGACATTACCTCAAAATCGGGTAACTCTTTTTGATTTGAGCCAAAGGCTTCCTTGGGAAGAGTTCTACCCAAAGTAAGGCTTCTAGGAGTAAGGGAGTAATTTTTGGAGAGTATTTGGGCATAGGTTGGCCGATCCAAATGGCTTGAAAGTGTAAATGAGGTGGGAGAGGTGGGGGCCTTTTATAAGTGGAGAGGAGGGGCACTTTTGGAAAGATTGAAATGTTACATTATTACACAATGTTTTTAGGATTCTAAAGGTCCCAAACTTATATAATTCGTGGATAAGGTGATAAGGGTTCGAAATATACCCATCCAATAGTCTTTGGACAAATGTATGCCTTGTATTTTGCATTATCTTTTCATTTTATTAAAATCGTTAAATAATGAGGTCATCGCTGCATCATAATGATGTCATAAATAATTTAATTTATTTAATGTCTAAAAATTATAAAAAAATACTATGATGTAGGAAATCTTTTTAGATTTCTAATGAATATTTATAGTCAAAATTTGGACTTGTGTATCCCCACTTAAAAACAGTTTTAGTAAAATAACTCATGTTTGTGTCAATTTAATTTTAACATTAAATAAATATATATTAATGTCATTTTCCAACTAAAGTGGCTCCATGGGGTCCTAAAGTTGACCCATGGGTTTTCTTGGTCGGCCATGACTCTTCCAATAGGAGTAGGACAAGTGTCATGCTTATATCATATTATTAAAACATTGTTTTTACTTTAAACTACACTAATTACCTCTAATCGCGATTAAGAACTTAAAAGTTACTATTCACCAAAAAATTATTTTGATCTCATTGAACCACATTTTACATCTTAATGACAACCATGTATGTCGGATTTTTGAAAATCAAATCACACAAGTGGTAATATTTCATTTAAACAAAAAATCAGTTATTTAACTACCACTTAGTGGTTTCACTATTCATCAAAAATTGAAGTTTTTCAGAACAAGGCCAAAATTTCACCCTAAGCTATAATTGATATTACGAATTCAAAAATGATGTCTATTTTACAAAATTCCAAACATATAATTTGCATTAATTAATTTTATAATTAATTCCCGCTATTACGATAAATAGCGTGTTTTTAAGAAACAATTTATATCAAAAGATTGGCAATTGTTTATGTCCAATTTCAATGTTAAATTAATTCTAATGACCACCATTGGATAAAATGGTAAAAATATAATCTAATTATACCTTAAAACCACTAAGTAGTATAATTTATCACAATAAATTATTTTTATTAAAAAAGTTGTTTTAAAGTATTTTTCACTATTCATAAAAATTTTGAAGTTCTCAGAAAATTACAAAAAATTCAACATAGGCTAATTTCAATATTAGGAATACAAAAATGAAGTCCATTTTGAAATATAAAATTTCTATAATTTTAAAAAGTGGTTATTACTATTCATAACGGCTACTTTGATTTGTCGCAGTGTTTTAGAACTCGAAGTTGCGTACAATGCAAGCTATTACATTATTGAATGAGAAGCGTATCGTGGAAGCTCGGGGTGTTACATTTATGACCAAAGTAAGGCCTCAAGAATTAAGGTAGGATAGTTGGGAGGATATTTTGGCAGGTTTTGGCAGAGACAAATGGCTTTGGAGGTGTTAATTATAGAGAAGGGGAAGTGCCCTTTTATTAGAGGGGTGAGGGGAACCTTAGGAAAAACGTAAAATATTATTTTATAATAAATTCATACTTGGTTTATAATGGCTCCAAAGTGACTTATTTCGAGTCTAGGGTGGGTATGGGTCTAAATACCCTCAACCAATAGGTTTTAGAGAAGTGTGGGTTATCATTTTAACCTTATCATTTAGATTTAACTCTAAGTTAAATAATTTAACTTTTACCGTGTCTTCTTGTATTCTTACACTATATGGTTAATAAACATACTATAAACTTCCAATCGAACCCCAATTGGTTCATAAATTATATAGATATTATTATATATGTTTTTTGGCCAAACCTAAGATTTTTAGGACCATTATATCAATTAATAAGATAATATTTGTTTTAAAAACTCTTTTATGTCAATTTTGACACTATTTGGTATTTTGTTTTTTATAAATTCATAACAGCATTATTACTTCAAAAAAAATTCATATAACCAACCCTAATATGTTATATTAACCTATAAAATTATTTTAATTCATAAGAAGTCTCAAATTAAATTTATTTGGGTATTTATAATATCAATTAAGTTAATATTTCATTAATAAGGTAATTATTGCATCATCATTGTGTCATAAATAAATTAACTTATTTAATGTCTAAAACATATAAATAAAATACCATTATGTAGGAAATATTTTTATCTTTCTATGAAATATTTATAGTCAAATGTATCTTATGTATAACCCTATATTATAATTGTTTTAGTTATTAAACTTTGATTTTAACTATTTTAACTATTTTTTAAATAAAATAATAATAAATGTCCTAATCTAATACAAGTGGACCTAATGGGTTATATTTTATTCCTAAGGTTGTTTTTGGTCGAATTAAACTTCTCCAATAGAATTATGACATGTTTTAGGGTAATAATAATATCATTTTTACCCTTAATTACACTATTTACATTTAACCGTGGTAAATAAAAGTTAAAAGTTACTATTCACCAAAAATTATTTTCATATCATTGAACCAAATTTTACTTCCTGATATCAACCGTGTCTCTCGGATTTTTGAAATTCAACTCACAAAAGCGGTAAAATTAAGTTTTATGTAAATTTGAAAATGCTCCTAGGAGGTGGGTAAAAGACGGTAAAAAGTTTAGTAAATTTTTTATATATCTAACATTATTATAAAATGAATCCGATTAATTAAATTGAACATATATAAGTATGATGTATCTATTTTGACCTAAAATAAATTTAAATAAAATAAATTATTATTTAAATAAAAAGTCGGTTTTAACCAATAACTCAGTGTTTTCAGAATTCATAAAAAATTGAATGTTTTCCGAAAAATACCAAGAATTCACCCAAAGCTAATTTCGATATTCTGAATCCAAAAATGAAGTCCATTTTCAAAGATAAAATTTATAAAATTTCCAAAAGTGTGTATTACTATTCATAACGGTAATTTTATATAATATTTTAATAACATATCGTTGTTTAGTGAAACTCGGTATTGCGTACAACGCAAGATATCGAGGAAGGTTACTCTTGAATGTAATGCAAGACAAGAATAGTGTTGCGTATACTACAAGATAATACAGTGTTGCGTATAGCGCAAGATAATCTTGGTGTAGTGTACAACACAAGACATCAATGAAATTAAAAATAATATTTCTCATAAAATCTCAGTGTGTTACAATCATGATTGTGTTATGTCCATGTAGTGGGCCTTAAATGATTTTGTAGACTAGATAGCTACAATGATATATTTTATGGTCTTTTTAGGTCGGTCTTGATAATAATTTAGTTTAGGGTATTTTATCTCGGATCTTATATCTCTTTAATTTAAGTTATTTTAGATCAGACCTGATATTCATTTAGTTTATGGTCTTTTAGATCAGACCTGATATTACTTTATTCTATAGTTTTTTAGCTGAGTCATTTTATTGATTTAGATTATATTCTTTTAGCTCAGACCATATATTACATTCGTTTTGGGTCTTTTATCTTGGACATGATTCTTATTTAGTTCATGGTCTATTAGCTCAGACATTGATGTATTGTGGTTTATGGTATACTATATTATACATTGATGTGTTGTGGTTATGGGTCGTTTATCTCATACAATGTTGTGTTATAGTTTAGGTTCTTTTAGCTCAGTACTTGATGTTTTTTAGTTTAAGTTCTTTTAACTTGGACCTTTGTTGTGCTGTAGTTTAGGGTCATTATGCTTGGACCTTTAATGTGTAGTGAATGTGGGTTAGGTAGACTATTGATGACTAAAAACACTCTAGGGTACTTAGTTCTACCATGGTATTGTTACAGATCACGAGGATTGGAGTTCCTTTCTTGCAAGTAAGGGATGCCTTTATTTGGTGGTTTATTTTCCTTATGTATCGATAGTATACCAAAACAATATTATATAAACTCATTTCCAAGGGTCATGGAATATTTATCGATGTAATATGGGTTGATGATGAAATAATAATGATTCTTGGTCCACTCGGATAGTTGGAAGGTGGGTGATGTAAGTCATAACCCAAAATCCGGAGTTTGTGATTATGGTAAGGGGATGACAAGATGGGTTTTTCCTATAACACTCTAAGAAGTTAGATTACACCATAGTGTAGTTGAGGCTCACAATGATTAGAGATCCATCTTTATAGAGATAGGATGTCACTGATTGGTGTGTCTAGTCCCTTCTGTTTCTACAGCATGGCCGAACTGAGAGATCCCTTTTCCTTTACAAGGCCTAAAAAATATTTTTGATTAATTTAGTGCTTGAACTATGATGTTTGGTATGAAAGGAAATATATCTAGGAAGGTATTTGGAACCCTAGGGACATTTATATCGTAATTATGAAGATTGATCCATGTTCCCTATTGTTTCGAATCACGAGGTACGTGCCATCAAATGTCCGGTAATGAAGTATCACAATCCTACTTTGAGAAAAGGTACAAAACATGGTGATTTCATGTTTAATCCCCTCGTATAGTTTGGTATGGGGATTATAAATCATGGTCCAATGTGCTCTGGTCATGAGGAAGGTATGGGAAAATCATACCTTGGATGAACCAGAACACCCTGAGGTGATGATTTCCACCACTGTGACATCAGGCCCACATGGATTAGAAAGCCCTTTATATTGGATCAATATGTTATCAGATGGTGTGTCTAAAACCTTTTGTATTAATATGGTTGTCGAACCGATATATCCATTTTCCTTTCCATGGTCTATGGGGGTGGGGGGGGGGAGTTCTCAAATACTAAATTGTGATTTACGAAGAATGTTACATCCAAGAAGGGTTCGAGCTCCCTATAATTTGTTTGATCACTAGTGAACATGTTTTCACGACAAGGGGATGTGAAAAACCATCACTCTATCTTTTTCCTAGAATATGGATCTATCGAGCATATGATGTATTTTACTAGGGATATAAGGTATTCCCTATGAGATTTATGCCTTATTTATTTACACCATAAAATGTTCCTAAACGATGAAGAGTATAGTGAGTGAAGAATTGAATTTCTCTCAGGCCACCCTTTTCAGGTTTGCAAACTAATTTTTTTTGTCTATTTCACTAGCAGTTTATGTTCTTGTGATTTGGACAATCATAGGCTATAGATTATGGTCACAATTCTTTGATCAAATTAGAGGTAGTTTATGGTTGTGAAACTCATGGACCTAATATGGGGGATGTCACACAAGAGCATAATTAGGATACCTTGGGCCAATAATACACAAACATCCTTCTGAGTTGGAAATTAAAGTGTCATAAATCAATATTCTAGGTTCTTCAGTCATGAGTAATGATATGGGGAAATCATTCCAAGGATGTACCAAAACATATTGAGGTGTTGGGTTCCACCATAGTGATGTCGTGCACACAAGAATTTGAAATCACTTCATACTAGGTAAATTTTTCTGCAGTTGGTGGGTGTATGTCCTTCTGCATCAATAGCACAGAAAATTAGAGAGATCAATTTTCATTTACAAGGGATATTAAAAAGTTTCAGTGACCGTAGGCACTTAAGAGATGAAGTGAGGTATATGGATTGATGTTCTTTAAAATATAGTGGAATGACCCCATACTCTAGATGACCAGGGTAAACACCTTGTGGTCCTTTGATAAGGGATGATGATGAGTGATGGCCAAAACATTTTAAAAAAATATAGTGGGTATTTACTTACTTATTTGAAGTTTAATGTAATGATTTAAGGAGATTTACTTAAATTTTAATTTCATACGATATGGATTATTTTTTTTGTGAATTTTAATGTCATGCGACCAAGAAATTTTCATTTTAGTATAACCTCGTGTGGTAAGGATGTAATTTTGTGTAGTTTATCATCATGCAGTAAGGAAAAAATCCCATATAGTTTAACATCTTGGGATATGGGCATGGGAACTGATGTGAGAAAATATACAAAGACGATTATATGCACAAGCAGTCCATGAATAGATCTGACTTGTACATAGGAAGAGTGAGTTTGTATAACCTGGTACCTTATATAGTTTGGGTATCATTTTTTATCGATTATTGTATATTGGCCTAAGATTGAATATTTGTGTACCACTATGTATATTGTGATGTCATTAATCAAGACACATTTAGTTCATGAAATCCCAAGTATTTTAACATCATTCTATGAGGAAGAATATGAAAGGATGTGAAAAAATGGAATTGATTTGGTTGGGCCCAACAATGGAATTCAAAGAATCTCTATTTTTCTTATGATAAATAGAATCAAACCACATGTTTTTATAAATTTATATGTAATTTAAAATCATGCAGTGGTTATGTCGGTGCCGCAACAAGAAATGATGATATTGTAGCTGGTCCCGTGAAAGGAATTCTGGGTGTCACATTGTATCCCATGGTGATGGGAATTAGGGCATACATAGTTCTAAATGATATTCCATATGTAGGTCTGAAATGTATGAAAAAGGGGGTATTTTTTATTTATCTTTTGTAACTGGGACAGGAGTCAGAAATCATAGAATCACTACATATCCTATGAGGACATAAATCAAGTAACACATAATTCTTGAATGAGAAACTCTCTCTTTAATTATTTGTCCCATAGAGAGAGGTCAGCATTATTTCTGTTGATTGTTATAGCTGGGCCCTAGATTAGAGATCCAGATATTAATATGCATCATGTGATTATAGGAATCAAGCAACACATAATTCTTGAGAACTATGATGTTTTATGTCATGTGGAAAGGACATTGACCGTGCAGTTTAACATCATGTGATATGGACTCATATTGTTCCTTTTATGGTCTTTAAGTTTGGACCATGATGAACCTATCAGGTTCTTTCATGTCTTTTTTGGTAAGTAATCCCTTATTCAAATTTCCTAAGATCATGTGAGGTATTCTCAGTGTGAGAAACATGGAATAACAAGGGTTCCTCTCACCTAGCAGAGACAATTGAGGGTATGATAGGGTCATTTTGTATCATTAAATGGTGGGATCTAGATATAGTATTGGAGATCCACTACATACCTCACAAAAAATTATAATCAATCCATACATAGTTCTAGAATATTTGTGTAGCTTACAACATGTATAATGAACATTAGCTCTACAGTTTAATGTCTTTTGATAACGACGTGGATCAAAAAGTGTGTAGGAATAGGGATTTTTTGGCTGGGACCAAAACTAGAAGTTTGAACATCACTAAAAATACTATAATGGCATGAATCAATCCATACACAGTTCCTAGAGAGTCGTGCAGTTTAACTTCTTGTGGTCAGGAAGATCTCCATATAGTTTATCATCACGTGTTCTGGACAAAGTAAACTATGATGTTAAAAGTCTTGATATTAGGAATTCCTATGATTTATAAGCACTATGAAATGTATTTATTGAGAAATATCTCATTAGTGGGAGGTGCGAACTACCCCCATCCATGGTGGTGGATGAGTAGGTTACTTTCTGATAGAACCCATGTATGATGTAAGGAACCTATAATTTAGGTTGAATTATTAAAGGATTTTTTTCTAGTATCATCATGGTTCTAAGAACCAATTCTAACTATCCTTAGAGTATTTAATGAAGGATAACTTTCATATTAAAGGTTTTTGCGATCATATTTTGAGGGGTTTCAAGTTTTTGTAGTGTGTGCAACTTTTTCTCATTGAGTCACACCAATTTTGATAAGAACGTTCTATTACAGTTTAGTTAAAAGAGTCAAAAGTAACCCACCTAAAATAAATATTAAAATTATACAACAAGAAATACTTTTAAAAATACCCATATGGTTGAAAATAACATTAAACAAATCAGTTGAGTACAGTAAAGAACATTATTGATATTTTTTGATGAATAATTATATGGAATCAAATGATTTTAAAACATTTAGAAGAACGATTAGATGTTGAATACCTTACCTCATATCCTAACCCACTATGTAAATATTATATATTCCAAAATTATAGAGTATATTAATTTTCAACATTATTAAGAAGATTTTACAACATCATCCCCTCATTATTATTTATTTATTTATTATTAACATTTTTACTTAGTTACTAAATCAGTTATGTTCAAATTATATGTTTTTGGGTTATTCTGTTTATAACATAAAAAACCTTACTGCATTGACCTTGGACAAATATGTCATGGTAACATTATATATAAAATAATAAAAATGTTTTATTTATTATTTATATACATTATAAATTTTTTTATAAGAATCTATATATAGAGAAAATTAAATTTAAGCACATCATTTGACTAAGGTTGCAATCCACATGTAAAAGCGGTCGATGTTTTCATTTTTTGAATGAATAAAAAGTAAATAATTTTGATAATTGTTTTCATTTAACTAATCATAGTCATATTATAATGATTATAATTATTCACTGAATATATCTCTATTACCATCCATTGGAGAGGTAATTGTAAAATGAATCATCACTTCCATGAGGTGGTAGTCCACATGTATGAATTGTCAATGTTATCATTTCCCAACAAATTGAAGAGTTATAATGTATGTAATATAATATCATTGATGAATTCTAATTTTTAAAAAATATAATATATTTTAATTTAATCAATCATTTTAATAATTTATATGAGGAGGTGATGAAAAACACATCTCTATGTAGAGGTTTTAATCCACACTTATGTATGAGCGAAGCTCTCATTTTTTATAGGATATATAAAGAAACAAAAAGTGTCATACCATAAATATAACATGATTTTAGTATATTATATATTATTTTTTAACTATATCACCATGTATATGATAGTATTTATGGATTTTTAAAAATATATAATCATTAAGAAACCCATTTAAGAGTTATAACTCTTTTTTTGAAAAAACACCTTTATCATACACAGTAAGCCTTATATGTTGGCCTTTTGGGGAGACTAGAATATCTATGTTGTGTGTTCAATATTTGAGAATGAATTTAGGTAGAGTTTTAGAACTATAGTTCTCCATGTATTTGATAAATTGAGGACAAGTTGTGCTCGTTTATAGTTGATAGTAGTGTCCCTCGGGTAATTATTTTTATAGTGGCCCCAACCCTAGTAGGCCAGAGCCTATGTCTCACTTTATTCCAATATCATAAGATTAAAGTAATTATATCCCAATGGACCAAATAATTTATTATTCTTGGTAAACAAGATAAATACAAGAGTTTTACATTACCTTTGAAAAAAAATGTACAACATAATCAATTTTTGAGAATAACACTATTCGATCTAGTAGTAACCTACATATCAGTCATAATAAACTTCATATAATGATGGGGAAAAGTTGAAAAATAATGGTGATATCTAATTATTATTAATTGTTAAGTATAGTGGAATAAATAATTAATAAATAGAAATTATCAGTATCATATGGTATATAACTAAGAGCACATTCCATTTAATTAATAACTGAGAAAGAAGTGCATAAATAATATGGAAAGGTAAATAACTAAAAACAAATTACACTTAACCATTAAACTAAGAATGAAATTAATTAGTATATTTTTTATAGGTAAATCTCATTGATAATAATAACTAAATTCTGAAATTAGGAATTTCATAAATATTGGACGCCATGTTTGAGGAACATAAAAACCTATACCATTAAGTCATTTCACAAGGTGGTTTAAAAATTCATGTAGATTCCTATTTAATTTGGACAACTATTTTTTCTCATGAGACTTATTGATGCATCAATGAGATATATAAAGTATGGGCCCCACTCCTAACTACCAGTTTAATGAATTTAAAATATATCAAATAATCAATATAATTCAAACACAACAGGACTTATCAAAAATTCATATTGAGTAAATAATACAGACTTATAAATATGTCCCCAAAAAATAAAATAACATTAAATATTGACATAGTATGTAAAAATAGTATATGGTTAAGGATATAATTATATCCATGATGAATAATGTAGATATTTAGGGGAAATTTAATTTTCAATGATCATTGGAAAGTGAATAACTCAGGGGAAGCAAATGACTATGAAAATGAATCAATGAAGTTAATTTCAACACTATCCTAGCCAAAATAATCATATTCCATCCAGTGTAATAATAATGATAGAATCAATATTACGTATACCCATTTGAGTATGAAAAAGTGATTGTGTCATTGATGAGTAGAATTATCGTAAAACTATCATTAAAATTTTATTGAGGAAAATATCCATTTTATTTTAAAAAAAATGAAAATAATTTTAATTTAAAAATAGTTTCAAAAAAAGTTTATTTAAAAACATATTTTATAAATTTTGATAGAGGATCTAAATAAATGGAGGTGGATAATCTCGTAAAAGGTTGAAATATCATTCCTTTTACATTGTAAAAAGTTAGAAAGGTTCCTTCTTTAGAAAAAGACAATAATAATCCTTTGATTTTTTTTTGTAAAAATAAAAAATGTGTAATAAGGTATTTTGATTAAAAAATTTGGAAATCACAATGAAAATATTATGAATTGTTTCTAGAAAACTTGGTTTTGTACGAAAACAGAATTCTAATTGATGAATGAAACAAAATTTTATTTTATTAAAACATTTTCAAAATAATTTTATGCACTGGAGAGTGAAAATTGTGTTATCACATGAAAAAGATCATGAATAGTTTGAGGAGAATAAAATTAATCTTTTTATTGAAAAATTTTCATATAATTTATTTTAATGGAAATTCAAGAATAAATAATATTGATTAGGATGATATTGTGAAACAAACCATTAAAAATATCATAATGTTTAAGTGAGAATCAAAAAATGAATTGATTTTGTATATTAGCTCTAAATCCAAATAAAATTATTGTAAATACAACAAAATATAATCAAAAGACAATATAAATATAATATTATAATATTAACAATAATGAAGAAGTTATATAACACAACGAAAATAAATTGAGTTATCAAAACATTTACCACTTAGTAACATTTAATTAATATCCTCATAGCTAAAATAATTGAAATGAAATCTTAAAATACCATGAAAAATAAATTAATTAAGAAATTACATGTCTAGGGGTACTGTATACACCATATAAAATTAATTACCTAGATAAAATTACAATATACCTCAACAAAATGAAATTGAGATGAAATCCCAAACCTTATACTCCCTTTTGGATGAACCCCATGTAACCTATTTTATATTGATATCAATCATGTTATTAACTTATAATAGATCCATATT
Organism: Viscum album; assembly: GCA_963277665.1. NCBI lineage: Eukaryota > Viridiplantae > Streptophyta > Magnoliopsida > Santalales > Viscaceae > Viscum > Viscum album. The sequence goes on from OY728143.1 coordinate 184,606,363, forward strand.
AATATTTATAATATCATATATTATTATTTTATATCATCTTATCACCGATTAGTTACTTTGGGTGTTAATTTCCTTGTTTTTTGAGTATATTTTAACTTGTTAATTTTTGTTCCTATTACATAGAAAATGACTTCATCATATCTAGAATTTAAAAAATGATATATATATATATATATATTTATTTATTTATATTAATATGTAAAATTTGGTTACAGGAAATGAAATACATCATTCATGGAGACGGTATGTTGTATGTATGCATGAACTTTGTTTCCATTTTCATAACTTATTGAATGAATGAAAATTAAATTATATATATTAATATAATTGATGTATAATTATTATTTCATATATATCACACATATTTTTAAAAACCATTCTTAATATATTCCATGTATGTAGTGAATGAATCACATCGCTTTATGAGGCAGTAGTCTGTCGTACACATGAACACTGTTACCATATTCCCAAATAATGGAAAGCGCAATGGTATGTGTAATATAATAATAAATAAATTATATATACATCATAAAAAATATATATAATATATAAACATTATTTAATTCATTATGAACAACCATGAAAGGTGGTGGTAGATAATTGAATGACATCGGTGTGAGACGGTAGTTTTCTGTACAAGTAAATGATGTTTTATAGGAAAATTGATGGTATTGTATGAAGTTTTAGGTAATAACAAGAAGATAACCACAAATAATTATATTTATTATATTTTGATAAATAAATAATCCTAATATAATTAGAGTTTATGGAGGTGGAGAAGGAAATAGAAGAAAACACATTTAAAAAAATATCACCTCGTTTTCAGGTACCCTCCATAGGTTTGCAATAATTCAATCCTTATACGAAAGGTAATTATTTTAGGATTATTTGAGGGAATTTGGGTAGGGATTAGGGTAGGGTTTTTTCAATCCAATGTTTTTTTAGAGGTGTGAATAAAGGGTATAGATGGAGGCCTTTTATATGTGGGGAGAGTGGAAAACATGTAAAATTTTAAAATAGGGAATTCCACCCAGGGTTTTAAATGTAAAGTAGCTAAAATAATCGATAAAATATATCATATAAGGTATAAGGATGAAATATATCTGGAAAATGGGTTTTGGACAATTTTCTAGGTCATTTTCCCCATTTGTTTAAATATTATTCCATTGGTAAACACAGTTTTCTCTTAATCATTGTATTTAATTTTAACTGCTATCACAAATCACATTGTTAAAAAATTAATTTATTATTATTTGAAATTATAAATTATCCTTATTAAAATTATTGAATTCGTTGTCCCAAATTTAAATCACAGAAGTGGTGGAAATTAATTTGAAATTAATCCCTCTAATGTTGTGAGAAAATGAGTTTTTAAAGAGAAAATGTAATATCCCAATTTTTACAATGATAGTAAAAACCCTCTAGTTATAAATTATTTATAACATAAATAGGGAAATATGATTCATTAGATATATAACATAATAATGTGTTAATGTTTTTTAAAATAGAAAAATCTCATTTAACACTTAGAAATATTCAATGAAATATTTTTGGAGTCAGGCATAGAGTTTGTGCGAGATTCTGAGACCCACAAACTCTCGGTGAAGATGTAATAAAAAATGTTACATATATTATTTTATGCACGTAAAATTTATTCAAAAAAATTAATAACTCTAAATTGGAGCATTGTATGAGAAATCAGCGACCTTCGTTAGGTCTGAAACATAGTGTTTACACTAAGAGGTGTATAACATTAAATGGTGTCAGATGTTTGGTTGCCTTTATCATGAGATAAATTTTTAAATAATATTTAATACATTATTGTATTTAAAATAATTAAATATATCCCATATGGTGTGTCTTATAAGAAAGATGAGACCACCGATAGGTCTTGGATGCAGATTTTACCCTAGGTAGGGTATAATAATTTCTAGCGTCGGACGTTTGGAAGTCGCGCTAGCGAAAATAACCATTTTTGTATTTAATTAATTTTTAATCCATTTTTAATAGTAAATAATTAATATCTCACAAGTGGTTCATTATATGAAAAATCCAAGAACACAGTTAGGTCCAGAATGGGGGGTCTACCCTAGGTAGGGTATAACTTTTATTCATGTTGGGTTTTTGGCCACATCGCACGTGATAAAACACTTTTTATTTTTAATTAATTATTTAACCCATTTTTAAATAATAAATATTTAATATCCTTAAAATTATGTGCCATTTTAAAAACTTGATACCATCATTAGGTTCAGAATGAAGTTTTTCCCAAGACCTGGCACAAATTCTATGGACAATAGGGGTTAGGTATTATTTAATTTTTATGTTAAATAATTAATTATGTTTAATCATTTAAAAGGAATTTCACTCATATCTAGAATTATACTACAAAATCAATTAGTTCCCACCAAAATGTTTTCAACCTTTAATTTACAACATTTTGACCAATTTAAAATATTAAACGCCATTAATGGAAGAATTTAGACGCTCTACAATTGAAATTACATTGAATAATGGATCAAACATGAATTTTAAATTTATGGTATTTAATGAACGTTTTTATTGAAATGTAAATGTTGAAAATAATTACATATAACTTATAATAAAAATAATAATTTATTATTATTATTATTAATTGTAAAAGATAATATTTTAATGTTGTGTTATTATTATTATTATTTATTATTATTAAATTTATGTTATTATTATTATCTATAATATTAATAAAAGTAAAAGTTAATAAATATAATGGGGGTGATTAAGCACATGGAGATAAATTTATCATACAACAAACTTGATGGGGACCACCTTCTTCATGACTACCAGTATATTAGGGGATTTAATATCCCATTTATTTGATAATATTATAAAAAATGAAAAGTGATAATATTAAATAAATTAAACTTTAAATGGGTGTAGAAACCATTGATATCCTGTGTCACATGGGTAGTGTTTTAATATATATATATATATATAATAAAAATAATAAATTATTATTGTTATTGTTTTTGTCGAAAACCCATTTTCACTTTAATTTATTTGTATGGTGTCAGATTGACACACCGTCACGGGCAGCATGACTCTAAAATTAAGGGCTTCATTTATAGATCAGTGTTGAATATTTAAATTGGTCTCATGGTATAGATCCATAAATGTAGCGGTCTAGAATTACTTTCAGTGGACTATAGTTGATACCTATCAGGGTACTCCATGGGCGGATACACCCCCTGGGCGGGACACACCACCATCCCCAGTGGCAGCCATTTCCACATGAAGCCCTTGGGCGGAGAGCCATGCTTCGTCCAACGCTCACATGTGAGAGTTCCCAAGGATCAGATACATTCCTACCTCCTTTTCCTCTGATACCAACTGTAGAGACCCGAAGCTTGACGTACTTGAACATTACATTACTTTTGCAGAATACTTAGTACATAACAAAAAATACACACACAAGGATCGTAATAGTTTAGTGTCTTTGGAAACTTGGAACATAATCTTCTAATCGTGGTGAAAGATCTCCAATATCTCCCATAAAGATCTTCCCTTTTTTTACCTAAAACCTTTCTTTATATCCTGGGGAAAAGAAAACATAAAAGGGTGAGCTCAAATGCTCAATAAGGGTAAACAAAAGAAATATAAATCTCATCGTATACACAAGCACATAACTTTTGGAAATCTTAACCTGCAAAAGAGATCATAATTTCATAACATGGGATAAATCATGGAAGTGAAATGTAATCACAATAATCATAACTTAAAACATGAAACTTTGTGGCATACACACATAATCATAGAGAATCATTTCTTGTTTGCCAAGACTATCTTAGTGGACAAAGTCCCTTTCTGAACCGAGTCACCCTCATTTCAGTCCTGTTTCACTGAACCGGTATAACCTACCGTTCCAGCCCTGTCTATCTCATGAGATATAAAATCTTTATCCAATTCATTGGAGGGAGATATAGGTCCCACCCATCTCATAATGATACCATTCTTATGTGTGCCACAAAATCATAAACCATACATCATTGCATAACCCATGTAATACAAATGGGAATCTTAAACATCATGACATCATAAAACAATTCATATAAGATAAAGGAATTCATAAAAATAATTCCATCACAACATAATAAAATCAATTTAATAATAGGGATAAAAACAGAACTATTTATTATCTTAGATGGAAAATAATTCTGATAAAACACTTGAACTTCATTCTTGAGGAAAATATCCTTTCTACTTAAAAAACATTTTTCCTTTCTTAACATGTCATACAATTTTAAACTAAAAGAAGTTGATTAGAAATAAACTTGAAAACTTTTAAAGGAAGCTTCTTGGAAATAATGTTTTTAAAAATCCATTCATTCCGTATAAGTTTAAAAAAACATTCTTCGTACTTTTGTCGGAAAAGTCAAAAAGTACCTCGTACGAAAAAACGACAAAAGATTCCTTTCATATCTTTTACTAAAAACTCACCGAAGTGTAAAATTGGATATAAAATATTGTAAAGGATGTAAATAATATTACATATTGAGGGAGCATGGATGTGGATGATAAAATAAACCCCTGTAATTACCAAAGTAAAAACAATCTCGGATAAAAGTGAGATTGTGATATTTCCCTTACCTTAGGTCCGATTTGCTTCGTATGTGTCCAAACCTCCTGTATAATGATTTAAATAATGTCATTGACTTATTACAGAATCATATTCGTTGTTATGATATCATATATGGTTCACTTATGACTTTATATTACCCGTTCTTTTGTAAATTCCATGTTAAAGAAGTGTTTTGGGTAAAATCGTTTCATTTATCGTAGGTGTTTTGACTTGTTGTTATTGACATTATTATTACTTATATCATGATTTACATACTTCCAGAATATAAAATATGATTTATATATCATATATATTCAGTATATATATATATAATAGATAGATAAATAAAATGAAAAACACCGTTCATGGAGACGTTAGTCCGTACGTACGCATGAACGCTGTTTTCCTTTCCTTATTGTCTTGAATGGAAGTAAGTAGATGAAATACATATATATATATATATATGTACATAAATCCAGTAGCTTTATAATTTCATATATTTCATTATTATTTATTATATATACTTTATAATCATTCTTAATTGGTTAATATGGAGAATGAATCTCATCGCATCGTGGAGACGGTAGTCCGTACGTACGCACGAGCGATGATATCATTTCCATAAATATTGAATTGAATTGGAGTGTATTATACAATATATCAGAATCAATATGATGTTGTAATAACTATGTATAGTTATTCTTTACACCATTATACCCATCCATGTAAGGTGGTGGTGGAAAATAGATTACACCATGGCGTTGAGACGGTATTCCGTACGTACGCACGCGCGATGATTTCTTTTTCCGTAGGATGGATAGATGGTGAAATAGGGTTGTTTTATACTTATAATAACATATCAGTATATTAGTGATACTGATGTTATTACTTAATAATGAAACAACCTAAGAAGAAGAAGTGGAAGAAGAAATAAAGATGAAAGAATTGGTAACGGTAATTACCTCTTCTTTGAAGCGCCTCTTTGAGACCTCCTCTTAGGGCACTAAAATTGGTCATTGAGGAATACCAGAACCTCTAGGATGTTTATAGGGAAGTGGAGAAGAGATTTTGTCAGGGTTTGGCCGAGCTTGAGTGCTCAAATTGGTGGGAGGAGGAGGGGGAGGAGGTGCCCTTTTATAAGGGAGGAGAGGGCACCTTTGGAATAACTAAAAATATTATTTTATTATAAAGTCATGTTCGGTTTTAAATAGCTCTAAATTGATTTATTTAGAGGCTAAGGTGGGGATGGGTCGAAATACTCTCATCCAATAGAATTTAGACAAGTTTAGGTTCCTATTTTAACCTTATCATTTAGATTTAACTCTAAGTTATATATTTTAACTTTTACCGTGACTTTTTGTTTTCTTACACACTATGGTTAATACACTTACTATAACATGCCAAACGAACCCCAAGTTGCTTATTATTAATATATATATCCTTATATAAGTCATTTGGCCGAGCCTTATATTTTTAGGAATAAAATAACAATTAATAATATAATATTTGATTTAAAAACTATTTTTTGTCAATTTTGACACTATTTGATATATGATTTTTTGAAAGTCATAACAGAATTATATGTTCTAAAAAAGTTAATTAAATAAACAGTAATATATCATAGTAACCTATAAAATTAGTGGAATTCATAAAAAGTCTCAAATTACATTTATTTGAGCATTTATAACATCAATTATGTTAACATTTCCTTAAAAGGGTAATTACTGCATCATCGTTGTGTCATAAATAAGTTAATTTATTTAATGTCTAAAAATTAAAAATAAAATATCATTATGTAGGAAATCTTTTTAGCTTTCTAATGAATATTTATAGTCTAATTTATCTTATGTATAACCCCATATTAAAAAAATTTTAGTTATTAAACTTTGATTTTAACTATTTTAACTATTCATTAAATAAAATAATATTAAATGTCATAATCTAATCCAAGTGGACCTAAATGGATATATTATATTCATAAGGTTGTTTTTGGTCGAATTACACTTATCCAATAGAATTAGGACATGTGTTAGGGTAATAGTAATATCATATTTACCCTTAGTTACCCTATTTACTATTAACCGTGGTAAAAAAAGTAAAAATTTACTATTCACCAAAAATTATTTTCATCTCATTGAACCACATATTAGTCCTTGATATTAACCATGTCTGTCGGATTTTCAAAATTCCATTCACAGAAGCGGTAAAATTAAGTTTTATGCAAAATTTAGTTTTTAACCTACCACTTAGTGGTTTCACTATTCATCAAAAATTGAAAGTTTTCAGAAAAATACCAAAATTTCACCCTAGGATAATTTCGATATTCTGAATCCAAAAAGGAAGTCCATTTTGAAAAATAAAATTTATAAAATTTTAAAAAGTGGTTTTTACTATTCATAACGGCTAGTTTTATTTTAATAGCATATCGTTGTTTAGTGAAACTCGGTATTGCGTACGACACACGCTATCGTGGAAGGTCGCGATTGTGTGTAATTCAAGCCAGGTCAGAGATGTTTGTTGTGAAAGATCATTTTGGTGTAGCGTATAACACAAGACATTAATGAAATTAAAAAGAATATTTTTCATAAAATCTCAGGGTGTTACATTCTACCCCCCTTAAAATGAATTTCGCCCTCGAAATTCGTCGGGGTTATAAATGGTTTACTATTCGAAAGTTTCTTTAATCGAAACCCACATCGTAAAAAGGAATACCAAAACAAATCTTTAAAAACAAAAGTATGAAACGTAATGGTTACCCAAATAAACTAATCACTGGGTTTCCACATAGGTGAAAATATGGATATGGACGAGAAATCTAACCATCATGTTCTGATGGAGAGTGGTAGAGAACATGGCTATGGAAAAGCTAGCAATCACAAATCCATAAATTTGTGACGATCTAAGGTACCATCTGATTAATCAGATATAAGAGCACTAGGACAACATTTTTGGTTTTCAAGATCATTTCCCTAAAGTTGATGAAATTGGAATTAGAAGATATACTTTCGTGATTTTGGTATAGTCTCACTATTTGTCGTTCTTTGGACAATTTCTACTTCATCTCTTAAAGAAATGATGTTGAATTTGTCATTCGTGATGTGTTAACATATCATGTGATAGAATGATGGGTCATTCCATCTGTCTCAAAAGGTTAGAAAAGGTATCAAAAAATACATAAGTCCATCTATAGTGATATTAATGATATATGGTTCCTAAAATGAACTTATACTTCATATATCATACTGCTTAATATAATAAAACTAGTTTCTACTAAACAGGGACTTCCTGTAGGCCAGTGGTAGGCGATAAAGGCCGGTCGCACTTCGGTTGTGGGTTCGATTCCCACATCCTTGTCCGACATGATGGGCTGTCGCCCATCCTGCAGGTTGTCCTTTTTCTAAAACTACATTACTATAACATCCCATTAGTAATATCGAAAATCTTCTATCCTTAAACAATACTAACTTATGTCCAACATAATCCATTCTAATCTTTAGGCTTATCCATAATACTGTAGTCCACTCTCATAATATAATAAAAATGATTACCAGATATTTAATACCATTGTTGATCGCCATATATCATAAGATATGTCTTGTTGGTCACATTCCAAACATTTGAAGGCCTTAATCATGTATTCTCTTGAAAAAATGAATACCTATTAAACCTTAGTGAAAACATGAATGCTGTCAAAAGTTAACTCTTACCACATACCAAAATCCAAAAAATCTATATACTCAAACCATGATATAACCTTCTCCTTATATCAGTCATGAGCTCATGAATACTATCAAACATTTAATTTTCTCCTTATCCCTTCATTATGCGCATATCATATTCATTCCAAAAATATCTGAATAACCTTTCATGGATACTGGTAGCATTAATCACACACTTTCAAAACTCAAGGAAAGACAACAATGTAACAATCCTTAGATGTCTCTTTATTCCATAGTACCATGAGATTCTTTATACAACATTACACTTGATAAACATGTAATCATTCCACTACCTTCTTAAACCATTGACCGAGCTTCAACAATTCTTTCATCTCACATATCATTTGTAGTCTCTTCATCATCATCAACATAAATACTACCCATACGACCATACTGATTCTCTTCATGAGACTTTCCCTTAGGGAATTGGTTTGCATAATGCCCGTACATTCCACATTTAAAATATTTAACCATTGTTGATGTCGTAGCAATACCATTATCCTCATCCCTGGTGTTAACTGAACCTTTTCCTTTGCACTTACTGGCTTTGTGTCCTTATTTTCCACACCCAAAGCGTCTTCCAGTTCCTTTGAAACATTCTCCTTGATACCTCTTCCCACATGATTTACATTGGGGAAATTGAACTTTCTTTCCTCTATGATCATCATGAAACTCCATCTTTCTCTTATTAGCCGAGTCAGGAAACTTACCAAATTTTACTTTATTGATCATATTATGAGATTGCTGATTCGGCATAATAATGATGTTTGGACTTCCAAATCCCATTTCATTTGGTTGCTCATGAATAATATAATTCCATTGTCCATCATATCCTCCATTATCGTGAATCATCTTGTTTCCATCCATTTTCTAAAACCCAAAAAGAATAGTGTGAGAGGCAAAAATCATGCTAGGGAAAACAACATTATAAAGGGGGAGTATCCTCAATATCTAACTTCTTAGGTTAAATTCTAAGATCGTTACCGTAGTTATAGGACTGTATCCTATATGTATACTTATCCTTAGGGACATCCCTAGACATACCTTATAAATATCTCTAGGGATCTCACTAAAGTTCTCGCATCCTAGTTTCCAAAGGTTGACTAAACCTTTCCTCTAATACCAACTGTAGTGGTCTGGAATTACTTCCAGTGGACTATAGTTGATACCTATCAGGGCACTCCATGGGCGGCTACACCCCCTGGGCGGGACACACCACCATCCCCAATGGCAGCCATTTCCACATGAACCCCTTGGGCGGAGAGCCATGCTTCGTCCAACGCTCACATGTGAGAGTTCCCAAGGATCGGATACATTCCTACCTCCTTTGCCTCTGATACCAACTGTAGAGACCAGAAGCTTGACGTACATGAACATTACATTACTTTTGCGGAATACTTAGTACATAACAAAAAATACACACACAAGGATCGTAATAGTTTAGTGTCTTTGGAAACTCGGAACGTAATCTTCTAATCGTGGTGAAAGATCTCCAATATCTCCCATAAAGATCTTCCCTTTTTTTACCTACAACCTTTCTTTATATCCTGGGGAATAGAAAACATAAAAGGGTGAGCTCAAATGCTCAATAAGGGTAAACAAAAGAAATATAAATCTCATCGTATACACAAGCACATAACATTTGGAAATCTTAACCTACAAAAGAGATCATAATTTCATAACATGGGATAAATCATGGAAGTGAAATGTAATCACAATAATCATAACATAAAACATGAAACTTTGTGGCATACACACATAATCATAGAGAATCATTTATTTTTTTCCAAGACTATCTTAGTGGACAAAGTCCCTTTCTGAACCGAGTCACCCTCGTTTCAGTCCTGTTTCACTGAACCGGTATAACCTACCGTTCCAGCCCTGTCTATCTCATGAGATATAAAATCTTTACCCAATGCATTGGAGGGAGATATAGGTCCCACCCATCTCATAATGATACCATTCTTATGTGTGCCACAAAATCATAAACCATACATCATTGCATAACCCATGTAATACAAATGGGAATCTTAAACATCATGACATCATAAAACAATTCATATAAGATAAAGGAATTCATAAAAATAATTCCATCACAACATAATAAAATCAATGTAATAATAGGGATAAAAACAGAACTATTTATTATCTTCGATGGAAAATAATTTTGATAAAACACTTGAACTTCATTCTTGAGGAAAATATCCTTTCTACTTAAAAAACATTTTTCCTTGCTTAACATGTCATACAATTTTAAACTAAAAGAATTTGATTAGAAATAAACTTGAAAACTTTTAAAAGAAGGTTCTTTAAAATAATGTTTTTAAAAATCCATTCATGCCGTATAAGTTTTAAAAAACATTCTTCGTACTTTTGTCGGAAAAGTCAAAAAGTACCTCGTACGAAAAAACGACAAAAGATTCCTTTCATATCTTTTACTAAAAACTCACCGAAGGGTAAAATTGGATATAAACTATTGTAAATGATGGAAATAATATTACATATTGAGGGAACATGGATGTGTATGATAAAATACACCCCAGTAATTACCAAAGTAAAAACAATCTCGGATAAAAGTGAGATTGTGATATTTCCCTTACCTTATGTCCGATTTGCTTCGTTTGTGTCCAAACCTCCTGTATAATGATTTAAATAATGTCATTGACTTATTACATAATCATATTCATTGTTATGATATCATATATGGTTCACTTATGACTTTATATTACCCGTTCTTTTGTAAATTCCATGTTAAAGAAGCGTTTTGGGTAAAATCGTTTCATTTATCGTAGGTGTTTTGACTTGTTGTTCATGACATTATTATTACTTATATCGTGATTTAATTACTTCCAGAATATAAAATATGATTTATATATCATATATATTCAGTATATATATATATATATATAATAGATAGATAAATGAAATGAAAAACACCGTTCATGGAGACGGTAGTCCGTACGTACGCATGAACGCTGTTTTCCTTTCCTTATTGTCTTGAATGGAAGTAAGTAGATGAAATACATATATATATATATATATATGTACATAAATCCAGTAGCTTTATAATGTCATATATTTCATTATTATTTCTTATATATACTTTATAATCATTCTTAAATGGTTAACATGGAGAATGAATCTCATCGCATCGTGGAGACGGTAGTCCGTACGTATGCACGAGCGATGATATAATTTCCATAAATATTGAATTGAATTGGAGTGGATTATAAAATATATCAGAATCAATATGATGTTTTAATAACTATGTATAGTTATTCTTTACACCATTATACCCATCCATGTAAGGTGGTGGTGGAAAATAGATTACACCACGGCGTGGAGACGGTATTCCGTACGTACGCACGCGCGGTGATTTATTTTTCCGTAGGATGGATAGATGATGAAATAGGGTTGTTTTATACTTATAATAACATATCAGTATATGAGTGATACTGATGTTATTACTTCATAATGAAACAACCTAATAAGAATAAGTGGAAGAAGAAATAAAGATGAAAGAATTGGTAACGGTGATTACCTCTTCTTTGAAGCGCCTCTTTGAGACCTCCTCTTAGGGCACTAAAATTGGTCTTTGAGGAATACCAGAACCTCTAGGATGTTTATAGGAAAGTGGAGAAGATATTTTGGCAGGGGTTGGCCGAGCTTTAGTGCTCAAATTGGTGGGAGGAGGAGGGGGAGGAGGTGCCCTTTTATAAGGGAGGAGAGGGGCACCTTTGGAATAACTAAAAATATTATTTTATTATAAAGTCAAGTTCGGTTTTAAATAGCTCAAAATTGATTTATTTCGAGGCTAAGGTGGGGATGGGTCTAAATCCTCTCATCCAATAGAATTTAGACAAGTTTAGGTTCCTATTTTAACCTTATCATTTAGATTTAACTCTAAGTTAAATAATTTAACTTTTACCGTGACTTTTTGTTTTCTTACACACTATGGTTAATACACTTACTATAACATTCCAAACGAACCCCAAGTTTTTTATTATTAATATATATATCCTTATCTAAGTCATTTGGCCGAACCTTATATTTTTAGCAATAAAATAACAATTAATAATATAATATTTGATTTAAAAACTATTTTTTGTCAATTTTGACACTATTTGATATATGATTTTTTGAAAGTCATAACAGAATTATATGTTCTAAAAAAGTTGATTAAATCAACACTAATATATCATAGTAACCTATAAAATTAGTGGAATTCATAAAAAGTCTCAAATTACATTTATTTGAGCATTTATAACATCAATTATGTTAACATTTCCTTAAAAGGGTAATTACTGCATCATCGTTGTGTCATAAATAAATTAATTTATTTAATGTCTAAAAATTAGAAATAAAATATAATTATGTAGGAAATCTTTTTAGATTTCTAATGAATATTTATAGTCGAATTTATCTTATGTATAACCCCATATTAAAAATGTTTTAGTTATTAAACTTTGATTTTAACTATTTTAACTATTCATTAAATAAAATAATATTAAATGTCATAATCTAATCCATGTGGACCTAAATGGTCATATTATATTCATAAAGTTGTTTTTGGTCGAATTACACTTATCCAATTGAATTAGGACATGTGTTAGGGTAATAGTAATATCATATTTACCCTTAGTTACCCTATTTACTATTAACCGTGGTAAAAAAAGTAAAAAGTTACTATTCACCAAAAATTATTTTCATCTCATTGAACCACATATTAGTCCTTGATATTAACCATGTCTGTCGGATTTTCGAAATGCCATTCACAGAACCGGTAAAATTAAGTTTTATGCAAAATTCAGATTTTAACCTACCACTTAGTGGTTTCACTATTCATCAAAAATTGAAAGTTTTCAGAAAAATACCAAAATTTCATCCTAGGCTAATTTCGATATTCCGAATCCAAAAATGAAGTCCATTTTGAAAAATAAAATTTATAAAATTTTAAAAAGTGGTTTTTACTATTCATAACGGCTAGTTTTATTTTAATAGCATATCGTTGTTTAGTGAAACTCGGTATTGCGTACGACACACGCTATCGTGGAAGGTCGCGATTGCGTGTAATTCAAGCCAGGTCAGAGATGTGTGTTGTGAATGCTCATTTTTGTGTAGCGTATAACACAAGACATTAATGAAATTAAAAAGAATATTTTTCATAAAATCTCAGGGTGTTACAATAAAACTCCAAATATGATGATGGGTTGGCGAATGGAATTAATAGGAGAAATTAATAAATAGACGATGCAATTAATAAATGTTACTAAATTGATTAATGAAAAATTATTATAAATTGGATCTAGGGAGGTGTGCATCTAATAGGTAGGAATCCCATTATTTGTCACACTACTCCCCTCTCTATTACTCTCTCCCTCCTATTCTATTTTTATTCTTAAAAATTTCTCTCCAAAATATATTCTTTGATATTGATTTGATTGATGCACCATCAGTTCTATTGGATTCGTCTCGACTAGTAGAAATGTATTCCTAATAATTTTTGAAGGTGGTGAGGTATTTTGTTCAGATTTAATTATATATTTTTTTAATTATCAAATAGAGTCATAATTATAAATAATGTTTTGGTGGGGATGGATCAAGGATTTGTTGTTGTGCGATCATCTTTTGGTTAGGTGTGTGCATGGTTCAGGTGATGACAACCTTTATAAACCTCGATGTCTAATTAGACAACCCTAAGGTAGAAAGTACCTAACATTTGGGCTTCTTTAAAAATTAATTCCTCTAAAATGAATATGTTTAGACATGTTTAATGACCATTGAATATAGTTAATGCATGTGGGTATGTGCATAGCCCCAGAAAATCTATATTACACATGATGTCATGAGTACTTGTAGTTGTTTATTAACATTGTTGTGTGATTACTTGTACATTGGGTGCTACATTAATCATGATGATGTGTAATTCTTTCACACACACACACACACACACACACACACACATATATATATATATACATATCCTATCTTGCAATGTATTGATTGTGGTTTTGTTCATGGAGCCAAAACAGGTGGACCACAAACTTGCATTATCTTTTGGAGGAGGGATGCGCATGACTGACGATGAGGGTTTTATGCACGGGGTAGGAAGATAACGATGTCTAGGGTATTCTGTGTAGTTGACCACTATGGCTTGTGTTATCCTTTGGTTGAGGGATGCACATGACGGAAGATAAGGGTCCAACACATGAGGAAGGCACATGATCAAGCCTTTGGATGTACTCAATGAATAGGGGATGCTGATTATCTCTTGGTCCCTAGTATGTTACTCGATGGGGTTCTTCGATTTCTAAAGGATGATGATTAGATCTTGATCCTCACTAGGTCAACTCGTTGACCAAGATAAGATGATTATCTCTCATACCCCTTGAAGACAAAAAGTACATAACTTCTTGTAGTTCATTGATATTATGTCTCACGATGACACTGAGTAACATGATTCATTATGATAGTGGTTAATCATTGATTCATCTAACACCTTGGTTATCCATCAGGCATAGAACCAAAGTAGGTACGGTCGGGGTTGTGGATGCATGGTTAGTGCACAACTGCTAGGTTTTGGATTGTGTGTTTAGTTCACATTATTAATTTTCCAATACACTTTTATTTTGAGAATATCAGGTTTAGGGTGCATTGGTGGTGTCCTACTAAGTCTTGTACTCACACCCTACTTGGGAATTTATGTGAACTTGTAGATTTTGTGACCAGAGATCTGGTGAAGGGTAAACTCTCTAAGGCGGGTGGATGAGCGGTGGATCATGGAGCAGAAGTGGACCAGGATAGGCACCGTAGCACTCCATGTATGATTTTTTATTTACCTTCTTGTTTTCCTTATACTGCTTAGTTGGTTTTTCTTTCCTCTTTGGGCGCCATTATATTATATGTATTCTATCTTTACATTTACACATTTTACATTAATTTTTTATATTTTTTTGTTGATAATTGATCCTATGACTCAATAAAGATGGTATGTTCTCCCCAAATATACATGTGAGACCATCATTGATAGTTGGTAGCCTCTTGCATACAGGGAGGCGTGCATGAGGTCATCTAGCATTTCAGCTCGGACCTGATGATTCGGGTTGGGATGTCACAAAATGGTATCAGAGGGAGGTGATGCACCAACATGATTCTTCTCTGGTGTTGGGTTTCGACTTGTTAGAAAAGAAATAGGAAATTGGGACTTGGGAAGGGGACATATGAGAGTGTCTGGCTAGCACTGAATAGTGGACCTCCGATTTTCCATAATATGGAGAATTTATGTTCTATTTTAACTATTCATTCACTTGGGGTGACGCACATAATGTTATTTGTGATTTATGATATTTTTCATATTTTAATGCATCATGATTAGGCACGTAGGTTCACATACCATATATCCATGTGTTGTTTTGTTTCATTGTAGGTCATTAATTAAATCCCTAGATTTGTGTTATCTTTTCGGGATAGTTTCTATGTATAATATATATGTTTTTACATGTTGTGTGATATAAGATTATTTTCATTAATTAGTCGAATAGAGCTTGTAGTTGTGTCAGTATATATTTGGAGACTATGACTAATGTGCAGGAGTACAGAAAAGGGTTAGTACTAGGAGGATTATAATTTGGGTTGATGGTAGACTACTAGGAAAAACCTCGTGTGATCCCATAGACTGGTTAGGATTTTTTATGTTCCTAATGATCAGTCATTTGAGAAGATTCTTCTTTGAAGATGTATTATGGGACCTCCGACTATGGCAGCCCAGGATGCACTAGTAGAAAAAAATCCTATAGTGAATGCCATTTTGCGGTCATTGTAGCCTACTCTAGGATCGTCTATAGAAACCTCCACATGGAAATTGCTATAGACTATATAGTAAAGACCTATAGAAACCTCTATATGGCGGTTGCTATAGGTTTTTTTTGAATTAACCAACAACATAAAAAACACCTATATTTCAAAAATACAAAAAATATTTCCAAATTTCCTAAAACCATGAGCACATAAATCACTTTTCCTCATCATCTTCCAAACTCCACACTCATCATCGAATAAATCACTTGAAAAAATTTAATAAAATAATTTTTATAGAAACAAATATTTCAACTAATAATTGTAACACAGTAAAATATTTCAATTAAAGAAAATGACATCACCGATTGATGTTCTATCTTCCTGACCATTTCACGATTCACTCTATGGTTGTTGTAGTATCATTTCACCACATTCGGAGATCGTTTGGTTGGTTTTGACCCCTAGATTCACCTTTTTAAAGGGCACCAAACCATTAAAAACTTCATTTCAACAGTTCAGGGAAGACCACATGTTCGATTAACATCTCTTCTACTCATAAAAATTAATAATAATAATAATAATAAGATGGGTTTATTTTGATTTAATGTCATTATGAGGTAGTTTTCTATATATGTGACCATTAAATGCATGCTTTCATGTTTTATGACAGTAAAAGTATATTTTTCATCATCCAAGAAAAAAAAGCATGTCTGATTGATGTACCATATGCTCGACCATTTCACAATGCACTCTATATTTCTTGGCATCTAATTTCAATACCTTCAGTGGTTGTTTGGTTGCTTCCCCCCACCCCCACATTCATTTAATGGGCATCAAACCTTTGAAAACTATATATTCAGTAATTCTGGACAGACTGCATGTTCGGTAGGAATTTCATCTGCTCGTACACAAAAATAATAACAATGATGGTATTCCTATGATTTTAGGACATTATTCTGTTTTTTAATATTGAATTGTCCAATAAACACACATTTTGGTGTTTTGTGACACTAAAAGTTTATTTCCAGACATCTTGGGAAAACACAATCTCTGATTAATGATCCATATAATCAAACATTTCAAAATTCACTCTAAGGTTGTTTACCTCCGATTTCACCACATTCAAAGGTCATTTGGTGGTTTTGGCCCATGGATGCACCATTTTAAAGGGTGTAAAACCATTAAATGTTCACATTCAGTAGTTATAGGAATACCTCTTGTCAGATTGACATCTCGTATTCTAGTGCACATAAAAAATATTAGTAATATGGTTTTTCTATGATTTAAAGTCATTCTAAGGATGTTATATATATATATATGACCATTATATGCATGTTTTGGTGTTTTAAGAAACTAAAATTTAATTTTCCATCAAGCTGGTCAAACAACAACTTTGATTGATGTACCATCTACTTGACGATTTAACAATTCACTCTACAGTTGTTTTCGTCTGATTTCACTACATTCGGTGGTTGTTCCACTGGTTTTGACATGCCACGTGCTTTTATAAGGCATCAATCCTTTAAAAACTGCATATTTAGTCATTCAAGATAGACCACATGTCTAATTGACATGTATTTAACTCTTACCCAACATGAATAATAATAAGACATTATTCTTTTATTTTAGGTCACTTTGAGGTTGTTTGAGATTGAATTTATCATTAAACACTGGTTTTGATGTTTTATGAAACTAAATGTACCTTTTCGGTCATCCCAAGAAAAAACATCTACAATTGACATTCTTTCTTCTCCAAAAAATCACAATTCACTCTACGGTTATTATCATCGAATTTTACCACATTCAGGGGTCATTTTGTTGGTCGTGACCCCTAGACACACCTTTTTAAATGGTGTCAAACCTTTAAAACCACATATTATGTAGTTTTGGGTAGACTGCACATCTGATAGACATATCGTCAACTAGTACACAACATGAATAATAATAAGATGGGTTTCCTATGATTTCAAGTCATTCTAAGGTCGTTAGCTATATATTTGGCTATTAAACGCATGTTTTGGTGTTTTACAACACTAAAAGTGTGTTTTCTGTCATCCCAGACAAATGTCAGCTCCGATTGACGTACCATCTTTTTTACCATTTCAAAATTCACTATATGGTTGTTGTCGTATGAGTTCACCGCATTCGGTGGTTGCTCAGCTGGTTTTAACCCCCATGAGCTTCAAAATTCCAGCAAACCTTTAAAAGCCGCATATTCAGTCATTCTAGATAAACCACACATCCAAGTGACATATTTTCTTCTCATACACAACATGAATAATAATAAGATACTCTTACTATGATTTCAGATCATTCAAAGTTATTTTGATATTGTATTGACCATTAAATGCATGTTTTGATGTTTTATGACAATAAATGTGCATTATTTAGTCATCTAGAGAAAATGGCATCTCTGATTGACATTCCATCAGCTCGATCTATTCACAATCCACTCAATAGTTTTTTTAATCTTATTTCACCACATTGCGAGGTATTTTGTTAGTTTTTACCCCTGAACAAACCTTTTTAAAGTGCTTTATCCATAAAAAACCAGACATTCAATAGTTCTGGGCTGACCGCACGTTCGATTGATGTCTCGTTTACTACTACACATAAAAATAACAATAAAATGGTTTTCCTTTGATTTCAAGTCATTCAAAAGTCATTTGTTATATATCTAACATTTAAATGTCTGCTTTGTGTATTATGACACTAAAATTGTGTTTTTCGGAATCCCAAACGAACGACCCCTCTAATTGATATACATCCAGTTAAGTCACTTAAAAATTCACTTTGCTGTTTTTATCATCTGATTTCATCACATTTTGTGGTCATTTAACTGGTTTTGACCCCCCATATGATTTTAAAGGGCATCAAACCTTTAAAAACAAATATTTTATCATTCGGGACAGACCACACATTTGACTAATGTTTCATCTACTCCTACACAACATGAATAATAATAAGACATTCATTCTATGATTTTTTGTCATTCTGAGGTCGTTTGATGTTGAATTGACCATTAAACATGGATTTTTGGTGTTTTATGACACTAAAAGTGCATTTTTGATCATCTCGGGCAAACGGAATATCTGATTTATGTTACATCTACTTGACCATTTCAAAATTCACTCTATGGTTTTTTGGACTCATTTCACCACATTGAGAGGTTTTTTGGTTGGTTTTGACCCCCATACCCACTTTTTTAAGTGACGTTAGGCCTTTAAAAACCACAGATTTTATAGTTTTGGGTAGAACACATGTCTCAGTGACATCTTCTCTACTCGTAAATAACATGAATTTTAATAAGATGGTTTTACTATTACTTCAAGTCATTATGAGGTCATTTTTTATATATGTTACTGTTAAATACATGTTTTGGTGGTTTGCGACACTAAATGTGCATTTTTTGTCATCCCATAAAAACAAAATCTCTCATTAACTGAGTGTCTACTCAACCATTTCCAAATTCACTCTATCATTATTTTCATCAAATTTTAACACATTCAGTGGTTATTCGGTTGGTTTTAACCCCTCTATGCTGTAAATGGGCATCAAACCATTAAAAACTGCATATTCGATCATTCAGACCACACGCCCGATTGATGTTTCTTCTATTTGTATAGAACACGATTAATAAGAATATGGCATTCCTCCATTTTTCAGTCATCCTGAGGTTGTTTTATATTCAATTGACTGTTAAACATAGATTTTGGTGTTCTATGACACTAAAAGTGTATTTTCAGTCATCCGAAGATAACAACATATGTGGTTGACATTCCATCTACTTTACTATTTCAAAATTCACTCTATGGTTATTTTCGCCTGATTTTACCACATTCGGAAGTTGTTTGGATGATTTTGACCCCAAGAAAAACCTTTTAAAGGGTTTGAAAGCTTTAAAATCAATTTATTCTATAGTTTTAGGCAGACCACATGTCCAACTGATGTCTCATCTTATTGTAAACAACATGAATAATAATATGGGTTTCCTATGATTTCAAGTCATTCTACGATTTTTTGCTATATATTTGACCATTAATTGAATGTTTTTTTGTTTTTCGACCCTAAAAGAGAATTTTTCATCATATTGGATAAACAACATCTTTGACTGATGCACAGTCTACCCAACCATTTCACAATTCACTCTAAAGTTATTTTTGTTTGATTTCTACACATTAAGTGGTCATTCGGTTGGTTTTGACCCCCCACACGCTTTTAAAGGGCATCAAACCTTTTAAAACTACATATTTGGTCACTCTGGATAGATTTCATGTATGTTTGACATTACATATACTTGTATACATCATGAATAATAATACAATCTTCCTATGATTTCAGGTTATTCCAAGGTCCTTCGATATTGAATTGACCATTAAACACATGTTTTGGTGTTTTATGATACTAAACCCGTGTTTTCGGTCATCCCAGAAAAACAATATAATTGATTAGAGATCCATCTACTTGACCATTTTACAATTCAGTCAATGTTTTTTTTGTCTGATTTCTCCACATTCAGATGTCATTTGGTTGTTTTTTTATCCCCAGAAGCACCTTTTTAAAGGGCAACAAACCTTTAAAAACCACATATTTTTTAGTTTTGGGTACAATGTACATCTAATTGACAACTCATCTACTAGTACACAACATTAATAATAATAATATGGTTCTCCAATTTTTTCAAGTCATTCTGTGGTTTTTTCTATATATATGACCATTAAATGCATGTTTTAGTGTTTTACGACACTAAAAGTTTTTTTTCATTATCCCAGACAAAAGACATCTTTGGTTGACATACGGTCTACTAAACCATTTCAAAATTCACTCTATAGTTCTTGTCATCTGATATCACCACATTCAGTGGTCATTCAGTTGGTTTTGAACCCCCCCCCCTGTGCTTTTAAAGGGCATCAAACATTTAAAAAACACATATTTGGTCATTCTGGACAGACCCCACTTTTGATTGACATTTCACCAGATCATACATAACATTAATAAAAATATGATGGTCTTCCTATGATTTCAGTTCATTCTGAGGTTGTTTGATATTGAATTGACTATTAAACACACATTTTGGTGTTTTATGACACTAAAAGTGCATTTTTAGTCATCCTGGGAAAGTGGCATCTCCGATTGATGTTCTGTCTACTCGACTATTTCAAAACTAACTATATGGTTATTGTCTTCTTAATTCACCTCATTTGGAGGGTGTGTGTTTAGTTTTGACACTAGTACACACCTTTTTAAACAGTGTTAATCATTTAAAAATTTCATATTCTGTAGTTTTTGGAAAACTGCACGTCTAATTGACGTCTTGTTTACTTGTACACAACATGAATAATAATAAAGTGGTTTTCCTGTGATTTTATGATATTTTGAAGAGTTTATATATATATATGATCGTTAAATACATGGTTTGATGTTTTATAATACTAAAAGTGTGTTTTCCTTCATCTTGGACAAGCATCAACTCTATTTGACAGACCTTCTACTCAACCATTTGACAATTTACTATTTGGTTTTTGTCATCTTATTTCACCACATTTAGTGGTAGTTCAGTTGGTTTTGAAAACCCACGTGCTTTTAATGGGCATCAAACCTTTTAAAATACATATTTGGTCATTCTTGATAGACCACACATTCGATTGATGTATCATCTTCTTGTACAAAACATGTATAATAATAAGACAACTTTTATTAATTTCATGTCATCTTGAGGTCGTTTCATATTGAATTGATAGTCAAATACAAATTTTGGTGTTTTATGAAACTAAAATTTCATTTTCAGACATCTCAAGAATATGAAATATCTGATTGACATTCCATCTTCTAGAACATTTCAAAATTCATTTTGCAGTTGTTATCATCTAATTTCATTGCATTTAGAGGTCATTTGGTTGGTTTTGACCCCTGCATACACTGTTTTAAATGGAATCAAACCTTTAAAAACCGCATATTCTATTGTTTCGAACATACCACATGTTTGATTGATGTCTCTTCTACTCATAGATAAATTGAAAAATAAAAATACTATTTTCTTGTGATTTTAAGTCATTTTGAGGTCTTTTCCTATATATCTAACCGGTAAACATATGTTTTGGTGTTTTACGACACTAAAATTGTGTTTTTCGTCATCCTGGATAAACGACATTTCTGATTGATATACCACATATTCAACCATTTCACAAATCACTCTATGGTTTATTTCATTTTATTTCACCACATTCAGTGGTCATTTAGTTTGTTTTTCCCCCATGTGCTTTTAAAGGGCATCAAACCTTTAAAACCCACATATTCTATCATTATGCACTTCATATTGACGTTTCTTCTACTCTCACACAACATGAATAATAATTAGACGGTCTTCCTAAGATTTTAGGTCATTCTGAGGTCATTTGATATCATAATTACCATTAAACCATTGTTTTGGTGATTATGAATCTAAAAGTATGTTTTCAGTCATCCTAGGAAAACTCCATTTGCGATTGATGTTCCTTCAACTTGGTCATTTCACAATTCACTCTATAGTTTTTCTAGTCTCATTTCACTACATTTGTAGGTCATTTGGTTGGTTTTGAAATGGTGGGGAATGAAATGAAGTGAAGCTAAAATGAGGTGGAATGGAATTGACTTTAATTAATAAATAATAATAGTCCATTGGTTTACTTTCCAAATGGTATTCTTTAATGAAAAATATATCCCTAGGTTTAAATAAAAAATTTAAGGGGAATATTCTTATGTTGATATTGATTTCTATATCTAAGAGACCAAACTTACACCCCTTGAGGTTTCATTAAATATTAAATTACTTTTTGGGACCATATCTCCCTCAAATTTTATATTCATCCAACCAAGTGGTGGAATGATGTATCATTTCCTCTTTTATCCTAACCAAATGCAGTACCATTTCCCATGAATAGTTCTATTTGGAACACAACTAGATTAGCTCTTAGTAAGTTATACAAAGTTATATTGTGATGGAAAAAAGTTGAAAAAATGAAAATCATAATAATAATATTTCATACCTAATGAGTCATATAGAGGAACACAATATACTCCATGAGCATATCTTTCTTGAAAAACACAACCAAATATTTCAAACAATGGAACACAGTATGGTCCACGAGCCTAACACTAAAGAAAACCTCCATGCTCATAACCTACTCTGGGAAGTTGACACTAGAAATTCCATAACATCCTCCTTACAAATGACTAATCAGTAACAACAAAGTCAAATTGAATAATTACCAAAATACTGGTATTGATGAGAGAGTTTTAGTTTTTGACATACATCCTTGAGCCCATAGATTTTGATGGATTTCAAAACATTCATTACTAAATCATAATTTTTTTTAAGTTATTAATTCATATTTACCATTCTGAAAAACAATAAAGTGAATTAGTTTAAGGTCAAAACAAGTTGAAATAAAGAATTAGGCCATGTACAAAAACATCAAAATGTGATTATACCTTCCCATGTACAATTCAACGATGTCCAAGCATTGGATTTTGTGGTATTTCTCAATATCCATGATATAGTTAGCCATTCAAAATTTACAAGTGATGTATTGAAATGAACTAAATAGAATCAAATAAATTTGATCAATGCTAAAAAGACCAAACATGAACTAAGATGAAAAAAATTGAACAAAATCATACAAATCTATTCCAAATTTTCCCAAACCAAATAAAATAAAAATGAATTGAATGAAATAAAAACTAATTCAAAAAAAAGAAATGGATTCAACCAAATTAAAGTGAATCAACTTGACGTAACCCAATCAAAATAGATTTAACCAATCCTTAATCGAAAATACATAACAAACTAAACTGAAACAAAATAAACCCAACCTAACCCAAAAAAACCTAATCAAATATAGTCAAACCATATCAAATAAAAATTAATTGAACAGAATTAGTAAACTTGAACAGATTCGATCTAAACTGAATTGAACAGATCTAAACCAAATCTCGCTAAATGAAATTAAAATTTATTGAATTAATAAACATTGTCCAGATCTAAAAATGGCCGACTTAAACAAAATTGAACTATAAAAGACCAAATCGAACTGATTAACACCAGTATGAATGGAACTAAACCAAAATAATCTAACAAAATTTGAATCAAACCACATGAAATAGATCTGAATCTATCTAACTCGACGAGAACTATATTAATCTAAATCACACCAAAAAAGAACAAAATACACTAAACTAAACTGAGTAAAACTAAAAAATTTGGATCTAGGCTATTCCAAATAGAATCTTACCAAAACACACACAATAATACCAAACTGAATGAGAAAAAGAGATAAACAAGAATGAATTGAATCAAACTATACTCAATTAAACCAAACATAATCTAATCATACCCACTATACTTATATGGAAACAAACCAAACAATCCAAACCTAATATGAACTAACTAAGATTAAACCACATTTTAATGAATCTCACTAACTTGGTTCAAATTTAATAAATCATTCCCAATTAAATACCCGAATAAACATTTTATTGAAATAAACTAGATACCACTAAAACAAGTATAATTGAAGAGTTGTGTACCAAATTGAATTGTACCAAATCATAAAAAAATCATATTTAACCCAAATATGATATAAATAACTGAATATAATTTAACTAAATAAAATAGAGATAGAAAACTGTAACAGGACTGCTTTGATGGATCTCCCAGTATGTGCTTCCCCTCCTCCTCTCCTTGACATTGCTTCTGGGCCCGACAGATCTTCCTCAACGGTGGCGGATCTTCCCTCTCTGAGGATGTTTTAGGGAGAGCTGCAGATGGTGTGGTTCTGAAGGCCTCCTTCAAAGATGTTCTATGTGGTGCATCGTCCTCTCCGACTCGCGCATGAGGGCTGGCCTCAGCGTCCTCATTAGTTTTGTCGAGCATTTCTCTGATCGTGGTGGAACGCAGGGCCGCCAGATAGGTGGAGGGGGTTTCTGTGGTGGATCATTCGGATCATGAGCATCAAGAGGTGACTTTATTTCATGGCCATTATCTAGTAGCCGGCTTTGTACACAAATAACCCTCTATGGGATTTTTCCAGAGCATTGTGGATTCTTGGTGACTTCTTCATCCTGCTGGAGTCGCAGAGTTATCATGGGTGTCCTTTGTTATTCATCATGCTACTAGAGAAATTTTTTTGGAATCTTGGATGTGAGAGGATAGGATTTTGGATCCTGGAAGTTCTCTCTAACGAGGTGGTGGTGGGATTTTCACTTCGGGTGCGAGTCTTCTTCAGATGCAGTTTGGATCTCCCTTCCAGGTATCCCCCTACCTTTTCACAACCCGTCGATTCTGAAGGTGGTGGGGGACTCGCTTATCTTATTCCTCTATGCAGATGATAACACCATGTGCCTTCAGGAGGCATCCAATCATCACATTTTTATGGAATTGGACATTTTAGTGAAGATGCACTCTCGGGTTTTGTTAAAGCCTAGTGATGGTTTTAGTTGGTGGAAATTGATCTACTTAAAATTTCTACCGAGGTTTTGAATTCTTTGCAGTTTTTATGGTCACCTAGAGGCATTCTGTCCGAGAATAATGGAGGATGTGGGTCTTTCTCTCTCTGGTTTTCATGAAAATCCGGGTCAAGTCCCACCCATACTGAGGGGGAAGATGGATGAAGATTTTATCATTGATAACCCTCTTTCAAATTCAAACCCTTATGATGGTTTTCATGTTCCGATGTCGAATATTGTAGGGACCCCCTCTAACCCAGACATCGCTTTTCCGGTTTCTTCCTCACATCCTACAGACCTGATCGTATGGTCGCTTGGCCCCGTCTTTACTATACCAGTTTCCTCTTTTGCGACTCATTTCGTGGATTATTCGTCTTGTCGGGACCCTGGTGTATTCACAGCTTTTTCATGGAGGAGTCTTGCCACAGCGTTATCTCCTCCTCCTTCTTCGGTTCATGTCTCATCCCAACTATCACTGAAGCTTCTCCAAAGACCCCTAGTGAGAAACCTGACTCTCTCTATAGAAGGGATGATAGATCCGGGTTGTATGACTGAAGGTACTGAAAAGGAGTTGTGAGTTTCTCACCTATACCCACAACGTCAGATGTGGATATCCTTGGTGCAAGGAGATATGGGGTCTGGATATCAGGGGAACCCCCCCCCCCCCCCCCCCGACCAAAAGGAGGCATATTTTGGAAGACTTAGAGGGCTCTTTTAAGAAAGTAGTACTTTCTAAAAAATCAAATAGCTATGATAATGGGGCATTAGGGAAAATCACCAACACTAAAGCTAAGGAGATATGTTTATTCACTCCATTACCTCATTCACTCTATTTCAATCATAATGCTCGAAATGGATTACTATGATGCTTTCTCTTATCATCTAGAATGCACGTGGCTTGGGGGCCCAAGCCTAGCACACTTTTTTTGCTTCAGAAGCCTGGAAATAAAACTCTTCGATGATGGCTATTAAGGAACCTAAGATGAATCATAAGAAAAATTCACAGTTGGCCAAAAAAAAGGGTTTCTTGAATGCTTTACATGGAGGCATTGAGAATTCTTAGATTTGGTTATACTGGAAGAATAATGTCACAGTATATGTCGTGAGTCTCATGCCACAGTGTATTAATACGAGGATCACCCATAGAGGTTTTGAGGTCATGTTTACCTTCGTCTATGAAATTACTGATGCACAAGAGAGGATGGATTTGTGGCGGCATTTGGAGGTATTCCAACTAGGATCATTACCTTGGTTCTTGGGTGGTGACTTCAACTCCATAGTGGACTTATCAGAAAAAGGAGGTGGCTCTATCTCCAATCAAGGAGGCCTGCTTGACATCCAAGGATTTATGGAGAACACATGGCTTCTGGATTTGGGTTTCTCTAGATCCATATTTACTTGGTGAAACAATCAAATGGGACCAAACCACTTCTAGAGCCATGTGGACAGATGCCTTATTAACATCTAAGTGTTAAGCCATTTTTTTAAAATGTCGGTAAATCATCTTACATGATCAATTTCAGAACATGCTCCACTGCATGTGAAAATCAAGCATGAAGCAGTGGATTGACCAATATTTTACTCTTCCAATGCATGGAATCAAGATGACTCCTTCATGCAACTGCTAAAAGAGTCATGGCATATGGACAAATGTGGAGGTTCCTAGGTAGGATTGGCTAATCACCTCAAGCACCTCAGGAAGAACATTAGAAGTTGGCAAGATAACAGTCCAGATGATGTGGATGGGGTGGAAAACATGTTGTTAGAGGATGATAGGTTGGAGAATTCTCTTCAGAATGTTTGGAATGAAAACACCTTCATTATTCTATGGGATAATCGGAACGCCCTTGCTGAAAATCTTTTAAAAATTGAGAGTGTTTACAAAAGCGCTCCCATGTAATATGGTTAAGGGAAGTAGACTATAACAATGCATTCTTTCATGCACTTATGAAGGAGAGGAGGAGCATGAAGATCAACATAAATATCGGCAATGGGACCTTCACTTCTGATGTGGATGTCCCTGGAAAATGGATTTGGAACACTTTTAGGGTCTTCTGATGGGGGATGCGTCTTCTAATTTTGAGAGGGATTCAATGGAAGGCGATGACTTCTTTAGTTTCCTTCTGCAACTTGTGAGGGAGGCTGAAAATACCTGTCTTACCATCATTCCAATGGATAACGAGATAAGGGAGTTGGTGTTGAGTATAACACATGGCAGTTCTCCTAGACCAGACTGATTCCCAGCCTCCTTTTACATTGCTACTTGGTAGGTGGTTGGCCCCTAGGTGGTGGAAGTGATGTAAGATTTCTTTTGCGGTGGGGCTCTTAACAGGGGTATTTTTTCTTTAATGGTGGTTCTCATTCCAAAGACAAAGAACCCAACCCTCATTAACCAATACCAAACAATATGACTCTATAATGTCTCTTTTAAAATTGTGGCCACATTCATCTCTATGAGGCTAAGTAGGATCATCCCCAAGTTGTTTTTAGTGGAACAACATAGATTTATTCTGGGTCGAAGCATTCAAGGGGCTGTTAGTATCACTAGAAAACTTTTGAATGATATTCAAAAATGTTCAGTGGGCTCCATTATCATCTTCCAAGTTCATATGAATAATTCATATGACAATGTCGAATGGAGTTTCAACATTCGATTTATGAGGAGGTTTTGGTTTCAGGAATGGGTTTTCAACCTCTTTCATGTGATATTCCCCTCCTTGGTTGTATGTCTCTCTAATGGGGAAGTGTTTCAACTACATTAAATCAGGTAGGGGTTTACGTTAGTGGGATCCATTATCCACAAGCCTCTTTAACGTGGCCCAGGATGCTCTGTCAAGGAACCTGAATTGATGTTTGGAGGATGGAAAGATGAAACCATTCTGTGGTAAGTAGAGTTTGGAGATCATTTTTCACCTGATGTTTTCTAATTATGTGTTGATTTTCATGAATGGAAGGTGCATATCTGTGTTCATCATTATGAAGATTATGTCCAAGTACAGTCTCCTAAGAGTCTAGTGTATTAATCCCTCAAAAAGAAATGTGTTCATATCAGACAAATTCTATAGCAGAAGGTGTAGAGACATCCAACAAATCATTGGTTGTTAATAGAAGCAGTTACCAATCATCTATCTTGGTGTGCTGGTCTCATGCGCCTATATCAAAAAACAATACTTTGACAATATCCTTGAGCAACTATTGGGAATAATTTTCAGTTTAAAGAAAAAGAAACTCTCATTCAAAGGGCAGGTTATACTAATTAATAGCATGTTAACTTCTATTCTGATGGATGTTTTCTCCATCATTAAACCCCAGAAAGGAATTGTTGAAAAAATGGAAAGAACCCTGAACAATTTCCAATGGGACGTGAAGTAGGAAGGATGTAGTCACTGGGAATCTTGTAACCGATTTTCCAAGCCAGTAGTCGAATGGGGCGTAGGCATTCAAGATATCATGGAAACCATTTTAGGTATTCATCCTCAGTTAAGTTGGCAGATCATCGCAGGGGAGACTTTGTTGGAAAGGTTCTTCAAGGTGTGCTATGGACTCCAGGAAGCGCCTAGACTGCGTGGTGCATCTGGTTTGGTGAGGTGCATGTTCTCCCATACTGAGATTCTGTCCAGCTACACTCGATGGGTCAACGGTAGAGGAGAGTTTAAATTCTAGGAAACCAACTATTCTGGGGGATTTCTAGCGTACACAGCTTGTCCTTATCCAGAAATTTCATTTAGTGAAGCAAGCGAATAGTACAAGTTTGTCCAAGCAGTGCTAAATCCCAGTTAGAGGAGTATCTTCGAAAATATCATTATGAGTGGAAAACCAGATATCTGCTACATCACTATGTCAAGTACTGAAATATAGAACATTCAAGATTACAGGAGGATTTTCCTGACACATGACACATTGGATGAATGGGCGCCAATGGTATGGTGTAATGAAATTACAATGAGGATGAGTTTTCTACTTTGGTGGATTGGAAATAAAGCTATCCCGACTGAGAATAACATCCAACAGAAGGGTATTTACATGGATTCAGATGCTACTATTGTGAGAGTCCAAAGGCAGAGTGCATGCTACATCTATTTATTCAAGGCCAATGGGACTCCTACATATGGTATTTCTTCACTCCCCATCCGAACACTGATAACGAATCCCTGTCTTCAGAAAGTTTCTTGATGACATGGTTTATCAGTACTGAGAACAGAATCATGGAGTGCATAGATTGGACTATCATTCTTGTGGCTATATGTCAGACCATTTAGGAGGCATGTAACCATGTTCTAATAGGATCCAAATGCTCAATATTGTTCATGAATATGTGGTTATGAGCACTCATCGTCAAGCTAGCATCGCTTGTAAAAGGAGGGAAAACATCGGTCACAATTTGCAACCGACTCAATCATCCATGCCTGCAGAGTAGGGGGAGTGGACGGTGGGTTATATGGCAACCTTCTAATAGTGGATTGAAACTGAACATTGACGGTTCTTACTTGGAGGGGGTTATGAGGGGCGTTGGGGTCCTTTTGGATTCCTGGGGATCAGTCCATCTTAGTTTCAGTAATTATTATGGTCAGGGTAAATCCTTGGGTGTGTTGGTTTGGGCTCTCCTATCAAGATTGATGGTATGTAGGACGCAAATATTTCTGGTGAATGAGATTCAATAGGACTCAGAAGTCCTTGGGAATGATTTATATGGACGTCAGGTGATACCATGAGAGTTGATTTACCTTATTCTTAGATGCAAGGTGGAGACCAATCAAGGACGGATGGTACATCACAGTTGGAGGGAGACTAACTTTTCGGTGGACTCTCAGGCTCGCATGGGTAGGCAGGATGAGGGACTAAGCATTTATTCCAGTTTAGACTCTCTCCCCATTGAGTTTAAGAGTGTAGTGCAAGGGCATACCCATAGACTACATCACTTTTCCCTCCTTGAAGGTTATGTGCTTGTACATTTTCAATTTCAATAAAAAATAACTTCCATAAAAAAGAATAGAGATGGACTAAATCAAACCCCACTGAACTGAACCTAAACGAATTAAATAAAACCCAACCAAACAATAGTAAATCAAATAAAAAATCTAAATATACATACTTGAATTAAACATAATTAAATATAATTGAAAAAAATTGAAATGAATATATTTGAACTAAAGAAAACTTTACAATGATAAACATAATACAAATAAATCCATATGATCAAAAATATCCCAATCCAAACCAATACAAAGTATATATAATCAACCATACCTAAAAAACATAAAAAAATATAAGTAAACCAAATTATACCAACCCAACCTATTCTAACCTAACCCAACCCGACCTGACCCATCCTAAACCACACTAAATCAATGTAAATATAAATAAACCAAACATAACATCATAGGATGTAATGGCCCAAAACTAACCTAAACTAATTTGAATTAATATGAACTTATCAAAATCAAATTGAGAAAAAAATAAACTATAATGAAATGATTCGATCTAGTAAAAAAAGTAAAGTAGTGAAATGAACAAAACTGACATAAACTATACTGAACCAAATAGAATGAAAATAAACTAAATGGAATAGAATTGAAATAAACAAAAAAAAATTGACCTAGTAGACTTGGACCAAGTGCATTAAAATGAAACCAACTAGATCTGAATCAAGCCGAATGAAAAAAATCAATTTTAATGGATTAGAAAGTAATATGGTTGAATCGAATATAACATAACTGACCAAAAAAACTTATATGAATTGAATTGAATCAAACCAACCTATCTCGAGTTGACCTAGACCAACTAAACCTAAGCATGATTGAACTGGATAAACTAGGCCATCATAAATGCACATAAACTAAAAAAAGTGAAAATAAACTATAGAAAACTGAATCAATATTGATTAACCTTAGATGAAACAATAAAAATAATTTATAATATAAATGAACTAAACTAAGAAATATGAAATTGAAATGAACTAAACTGATCTAACCAATGCTAATACAAATTAAAATAAATAGAATGGAAGGGGAGTAAAGTGATGATTTTTTTTAAATAAATAATAACTAACCCAAATCAAATTGAATTGAAAAAATATAACCAAATTGATTAGGGGAAGCTGGACGGAGGAGGGGATGCTTGACGGAGGCGAGGGAGCGTGACTGAGGTGCGGCTACTCGATAGAGGCGGGGGTGCACCATGGAGGTAGGGAAACTCGATGAAGGTGGGGACACCTGGATGGATGATGTGAAGCTCGACAGAGGTGGGGATAATCGATGAAGGAGGAGGATTATGGGAGCATGGTCGAGGGAGGACAGGGCTATGAGTGGGAGGATAGGGTTAGAGTAGTTCGATGGCGGCAGAATGGAGGATATGGCGGTGTAGATTCGGTGCAGAGGTGGGGGTGGGGGAGAGGGGTCACAGGAGGGTGAAATAGAACTAGTTTGGGGGAGGACAGGGCTGTGTGGGGAGGATGTTTCTATATATTTTAGATGGCGGGGGGATGGAGGACGAGGTGACTCAAGGCGGGTGGTGGGGACAGTGGGGTCGCGAGATCATATGAGGGTGAAGGGGAGGCTGCAAGAGGGTGAAAGGGAGGGAATGTGATGGATTTTGGGTTGGGGAGTAAAAAAATATTGGGGCTGCCTAATGGCGGTCCCAAATGATATCAATAGTGATCACCAAATGGTGGTCGCCCGAAACCAACCTTAAGGAATACTAAATGTTCTTCTAGTGATGCTCGCATGAAACCACCAGTGGTATAGGAGGATATACTATAGCATGCTCTTATACTGAGAATGGGTTTTCAGGCTATAGATCCCATTCAACTATGACTCTTTTAGATAGTTCTTATCCATAGTGGAGCTATATAAAGGGCCATAACTGATCATTATTAGGATTTCTTGCTCCAGCACCCTCCATCATCCCACGACACTAGTGGCCCAAAAGATACAGAAGACTAGCTGGACTATATCAAGATCATTTTCTAGCTTGTCCAGAGCCCTGAGGGAGGGATAGTGATTCTGGAAACCTTCATGTTCCATATACTTTTCAGGAGAAGTAGGACTTCCATGAATCAAATGGGATATGAGAAGGACTAACATAGATGAACTTTAAGGAGTTGTTCCTCAAGAAGTACTTCCCTAACATAGTGAATTTGGACCGTGCCCACGAGTTCATGGAACTATGACAAGGTTCATGGAATATAAATTCTTACTCTACAAATTTTACAGAGTTGCTTTACTTTTCTCAATCATCATCTAGGAATGAGGCACAAAAATATCATAATGTCAAGATATGTCTATGATCGGAGCTCAAAGGTATAGTTAGGGGTTTGATGTAATGTCATACTCTTAGGTGCTTCATAATCCCCTGAACATTGAAAATGTGATAGATGAGGACAGGGAAACATGATTACTTCTAACTCAATGTGGGATAGTGACTGAGTTTTCTCTTACTACTATAGGATTCATGTCAGATAGTAGGAAGACAAAGGAAGACTAGGAGCAGCAGCGTGATAAAAAATTGGGTCAGAATATAACTTCTTCAGGAATGTTCTATAATTGTGGGATATGAGGGAACTATAGAAACACTTATAGGAACCCAACATTGGACTATCATTTATGTGGAAAGTCTAACCATATTCTATGTTTTTTCTCAATTGTTTCCCAAAAAGAGTGATAATAGGTTACGACATGCTAGGAGTGGAGAAACCCAGCAGAGGATATATACATCCCTAACGACGACGACTCAAAAAAGTCATGAAAATGAAAATAGATCTAAGGCATTCCATGTCTATTCTATAGATATATCATAAGTAGATAGTGATATGGATCTTGTTATTGTACTTGGTACAAACTACAGAAACTATTTGATATTCAACCTTCTTTTATTGATATTGTTTCCCTTATATTTGTGATCTTTGTTTGGACTTGTCTTGCTGGTAGAGTTATGTTTCCTATAATCCCTTTCTCTAATACGTCATTGAATGATGACAAGATACCCTATTATATGAGAGAGTTATAGATAGTTATTCTTTTAGTGAGAGACTGATGATTGACTCACTCAATTGATAGGGGTAGTAGTGTATGATATAGACCTCCCATATTGCTATCGAGGTATGCATGATGTGTTCAACATATCTGAGTATGGGAGGTACATGACTGATCCAATGTATATTAAAGATTTAAATGGTGTTTATTTGGAACCTATTACATTTTATGATGAATTTCATATGTGGATTACAAATCAGAATAAGAAAAAACTATGGGGGGAATGATAATACAAGTATGGTTTCAGTGGATAGATCTAGAATGATAATTGAAAACTTGAGTCTAATGTTCAAGCTTAGTGGTCGGATTTGATTGATCAATAACACTAGAGATGCTTCTTGTGGACAAGAAGTTGATAAAGGGGGAGAATTGTAAAATCCCAAATTTTACAATGATAATAAAAACCCTATGGTGTAAATTATTAATACCTTATGTGGTAAACAATGATTTATCCAGGAAATAAAATAATAACGAGCTAAAGGGTGTACATAAGAGAAAAATCACAATTTACACTTTGAAATATTCAATAGAATATTTTTGGATTCAGATTCTATTTTAGTGAGAGATTCTGAGGCCTGCAAAGCCTTACCAAAGAAGGAATAAAAATATTAAAAATATAATTTTAAGCACACACAATTTATTCAAATTAGTATATAACTCCAAAATGGTGCATCTTTTGAGAAATTTGCGAACCTAGTTAGTTCTGAAACACTCTGTTTAATATGGAGTAGTATAAAATTCAATGGTGTCAAATGTTTGGATGGATCGCTCATGAGATAAGGAATTTAAAGAATTTTTAATATATTATTTTATTTAAAATAGTTAAATATCTCCCAAATGGTGCATCATATTAGAAATTTAAGACCACTAATAGGTCCACAATGTGATGTTTACCCTAGGTTGGGTATAACATTTGTACGTATTTGATGTTTGGATTTCTTCCTTGAAAAAATAACTATTTTTATATTTAATTAAATTTTAATCCATTTTATGAATAGTAAATAATTAATATCTCAGATATGGTGCATTGTATAAAAAATTTGGGACCACAGTTAAATCACTAATTGTGACTTTACCCTATGTGGAGTATAAATTTTATGCACATTGGGTGTTTGGAAACATTGCATGCGATAAAACAATTTTTTTAAATTAATTATTTAATCCATTTCTAAATTAAAAATTATTAATATATCTCAAAAGATATATCGTTTGAGAAATATGAGACAACATTTTTCTCCGAAATAATGGGTTTATCCTAAAAGAGGCATAACTTTTTTGCACAATGGGTGTTAGGTAATATTTAATTTTTGTGGTTAATAATTAATTTTATTTAATTATTTAAATTGAATTTCTTTATTTATAACCTCATGATATAAACTCTCTTATTTCCCACTAAAATATTTTCAAACCTTTTATTTACACCATTTTTAAAAATTTAAAATATGAAATACCTTTATTGGATGAATTTAGATATTCTCCCATAGACATTACATTGAATCATGGATTAAATGAGCATTTTCAATTTATGGTATTTAATAATGATTTTTATTGAAATATAAATGGTAAAATGTTTAGATATAACTAATAATAAAAATAATATTTTTTTGTTTCCATAACTAATATTAACTATGGAAGATATTTTCTTAATGGTGGGTTATTATTATTTTTTATGATAATAATAACGTTTATTATTAGTTATAATATTAATCCAATTAGTAGTTAATAAATTAAATGGGGATCGAGAGGTACCAAGTAATAGATTGTGCATAAAAAACATGAAGGGGCCCACCTTCTTTATGACTACAAAGAGTTTATGGGACTTAATAACCATTTAATTGATAATATCATAATAAATGAAAAGTAATAATATTAAATAAATTAAACTGTAAATGGGTGTAGCACACAAGGAGAGCCCAATGTGTCTTGGATGGTGTTTTATATATATATATATATATATTAATAATCTTAAAATATTATTGTTGTTGTTGTTATTTTCAAAAACCCATTTCCATTGTAACTTCTTTGTATGATGTCAGATTGACATGCCGTTAACAACAGCTTTACCCTAAAATTGAGGTGGTCATTTCAGGACCAGTGTTGAATATTTAATTCGGCCTTGTAATACAAGTCTATGAAAAACCCAATATGATGATGGGTGGGCACATAGAATTAATTGGAGAAAGTAATAGAAAGGTGTCAAAATTAAAAAATGTTAAGAAATTGATTGAGAAAAAGTATTATACAATGGATCTAGAACGGAGGACATGGAATGGATAGGAATCCCATTATTTTTTACACCACTCCCCTCTCTCTTATTCTATGTCTCATATTTTATTTTTACTCTTCACAATTTCTCCCTTCAATATCTTCTTCAATATTGATCAGATTGATGCGGTCTTAGTTCTGTTGGATTCATCTTGATGAGTAGAAATTTATTCCTATGATTGCTTTTGAAGGCAGTGAGTTATTTTTTCATCATTAATTAAATAGTTTTTTAATTATCAATGATGGTGTTAATTATAAATAATGTTGAAGTGGGGATGGTACAAGGATTCGTTGGTGTGCAATCATCTTCCGTTAGGTGTGAGTGTGGTTCGGGTGTTGACAACATTGGTAAAACTCGATGTCTTCTTGGAAAATTGTGACGTAGCAAGTTCATTATCCTATTGGAATTGTTTAAAAATGATTTCCATTAATATTATCGTGCACATAAAAGTTTAATGACCTTTATAGATAGTGAATGCATGTGGGTATGTGTGTATCCCCAAGAGAATTATATTACACTCGATGCATGAATACTTGTAGCTATTTATTCAAATTTATGGATGATTAAGTATACTTTGTGTTCTAATTTACTCATGAAGATGTGTTATTCTTCAATATATATATATATATATCCTTTAATTCTATGTATACTATTTGGTTTTGTTCATTTTTGGTATTTTTCTGAGTGGTGGAGCATGGAGTAGAAGTGGATCAGGGTATGAACTGAAGCACTCTGTGAATGATTGTTTATTTAACTTTTGGTTTTCTATATACTTCTTACTTTTTTTTCTTGAAACTTTGTGGGCCATTACATTATATGTATATCAAAATTAAATTTATTCATTTTACTTTGATTATTTATATTCTTGTGGTTGATTACTAATCTTATGACTCGATATAGAGGGTATAGTATCCCCAATGTTCCATTTGATCCCCACGCTGTTAGTCGGCAACCTCTTGCGTATGGGACGACACACATGAGGTCCTATAACATTTCACATTGGACCTGGTGATTCGGGTCAGGATGTTACATTCGAGGACAAGTCTTTTATTTTAATTTTCTGAATAAACCACCTTATGGGTGAGTGGGAACCTGACAATACTGACAAAAAAAATTCAAACACTAATATAAATAGGATACATGATTTGAAAAAAACCCAAAACAAAAAAATACATATTCATATTTCAAATTAAAAAATATGAAACACATCAACACCTGGGGCTGAGAACCTCCTCGAGCCACGCTCCCTGATTCACAACCCTGATACCCAAATCCCATCATCTTCATTAGCATCACCGGTGATCAGAACCCAAAGGAGTAGCGCACATCGTTGTTGGCCAAAATTGAAAACTGTCGAATAGAGAAGAGGGAAATGTGAGATCATCGTTCTCAGTAGTGGGACTGGAAAAATCTCTCCTGAACAGGCATACAGAACATCATAAGAGCATCAACAAAAAAAATAAACATCACCGATAACTATAATGTCCTAAAACACCATCGACCACTCAAACCCACCTCCCAAGACACCTTGAAATCCACCAATGAAAACTAAATGGGAGGAGAGCGATTGAATCTTAGAGCAAGAGAAGAGTTGGAATGAACACCAACATATAGAAACACAGCTACCAAAAATTACTATCGACACCGATGTTGATATCCATGAACAAAAACCAAAATAGTAAAATTCCAAACATCAAATGCGACCAAAAAATACCACCAAAATAGGAAGCCCTATGGAGAATAGAAAATACCAAAATGGAAATAACTAAGGAGAATGAAACCCTAAGACATGAGAGAAATGACACGAACCAAAACTCCTAGAAAATGGATAAGCACTCACCCAACATATCCCAAACCCCCCATGAGACCCACTGCATCAGACCAAAATGGAGTCAAATGAAATGGATCTAGGAGACAGGGCAGTGATTGAGACTAACCTAATTATTATAGCAAGCCACGGTCATGGATAAAAAGAAACACCCAATCGATACAGGCATAAAGAGAGCAGAGGAGAGCATTGAAGGAACACATGAAGAGGGAGGCCCTATAGAAGAACATGGTTGCCGAAGAAGTGAAACACCCATCCAAGAAAGAGAAGCATGATCAGAAGGAGAAGCGGCCATGGGATGAATCCCTATATGGCAGTGAAGAGCACCACACTTCAGATAGGAATCTTGGGAGATAAGGGTGACATCCTCTTGAATCCTTTCTTCCAAACTCTTCAAGGCTGGGTAGGCACCGTCGGGATGTTGCAAAAATAGCTCAAAATATAACAAAGTTTTTATATTCAATTTAAATATTAAATTTATTAAATTGATCTATATTGCCTTAATAGATTTATAATTTAACTATTTTGAATTTAAATCCAATTCGAAATACAATTTAACATTATAAATTATTTTAATGAAAAAGATATCTTCAATTAAAATCTTGTATTTTCACTATTTATCAAATATTGAAATTTTTTAGAAAAATACTGAACATTATCCCTAAGATAATGTGGACATCCATATATGAAAAATAAAATTTATTTTTTCAAAAAATAATATATAACATTCAGATTTTAGTTTAAAAATAAGTGCACCATTAAAAGGTGGAAAACTGTATTGAGGAAAATATAATGTTTTATGCATAAAATTGGATTTGTTGTCATATAATGTATATAAGATCTATTAGATAAATATATAGACATTTTCACCAATATATAATATATAAATTTCAATAATACAATCCACTAAATGTAATTATATTAATTTATTAAGATAAAACTACTTTGGGAATTTAAAAATATTTCATTTATTTTCAATCAGATTTTGTCTTAATTTATAACTAGTTGGTAACCAATTAATTCATTATAGATTTTTCATAGTTATATTTTAATAAGTCAATAAATCATATTCCTCCTCTCAAATTTAATTTCTAGGTTATAACTATTAAATTAAATAATAATATTAATAGAATATTGTTGTTCAGTTAAACCTGTTCTTATGTGTAATGCATGTTATTGAAGAAAATCATTATTTCCTGCAACACAAGAGAATTTCACATTGATTGAATTCTATTCTATATAATAGATATAATTTAATTTAAATACTAAATATATCATAAAATATCATGGTTTTATATTCTTTTCTACATTTAGTATTGCGTGTCATACACATTATCGAATAAAATGTTATCCTTTTAAAATTTTTGGTGTGTTAGAATTGTTATTTTTTAAATATTATAAATATATCAATCATGTTAAAGTGTAACTAAAACAATATTATCTATAATATAATTTTATAATTGTTGAAATATTCTTATCCAATTAGATTTATGGCTATATTTTGAAACCATATGACACAACACTGCTTTAACCCTAATTAATATTTTTCCCTTTATCACATTGATCTCAATTTACCAATGATACTTTTCAATATGAAGAAAATTATATTAAAATCATTACTAAATTGAAAAAACATTAATAAATACAAAATAATGAAACCATCATAACATACCTTATGAAATCATAATATTTATGAATAACACACATAAATAATAAATCATAAAGGTAACTTATGGAATATATAACATAAATACATTGTAGCTTTCACATATACATAGGGAGTTACGTTTGGAATACCCATCATAGTATATTTCCTAAATTTTTCAAGAGAAACATTAACATTTACCTCTATGGAATTACCCAATGCAATGGAGAGCTATCTTGGGCTCACCCGCCCTAGGTTTATCATGAAACCACCCGTATACATAAACAATTCCCAAAAACCCTAACATATTCATAACACATAAAACAAGAATAAAGTAAAGATAACATTTCCACATGAAAATCACAATATTTCATTTCAAGATATTGACTTAATCAATGCTTTATCAAGCCATTTTCAAAACCATTTAATAAAGAGATTTTTGAACCAAAGTGTCCCATACCACTTTGATGATTTTAAAAGAATTAACATTTTAAAATAGTAATGTTCATATAAATAAATCCTTAAAACCAATTTTAAAACAGGGACATTAATGAGAAATATTTAGAAGAATAAATCATTCAAACAATATTTTTGTTAAGAAGTTCTTAACCAAATGAGAGATGATTGAATTCAAATAATTGAGGAATAACATTTAATAAAAATTTAGAGTATCTTGAGAATAAATTTATTCATGATATAATATGACAAAGGATATTATATACACTATATACAAGTGAATTGGTGTATAACAACAATGAAGTCTCAATGTAATGTAAAATATGATGAAATACCTTATAAAGATGGTATCCTTAGATTAAGGATAAATCAATGAGATAATTATGTGGGAAAAATATAAATACACCCAATATAAGTGTATATTAGGTTTAAAACAATCATATGTTATTCACACATATTCATAGCACAACATAATCAAGAAGTTGAAGTTTAACCCAAAGAATTGAAAATGGGCGAAGAAGTTCCCTTACAGAAATTCAACATCCTAACCATGTCACATTAAAATTCAAAAACTGAGTTGATGAGAGATAAAATGGTATATAATAACTTGGACATAAAATTTACAGAAATAAGGATATAGAAGAACATATCCCAATATAATAAGATGTAAAGTAAAAGACATAACAAAAAGAAGTCTTTCAAAAAGAGGAGGGTGAAAGGTTCCCCTACCGATTTGGTAACCTACAAAACATACAACCCATGAAAGAAAGATCATACAATGAAGATGTAAATATACATAAATTAAATCATATTATACAAATAATACAATCATGGTAAGTACATCCACCACACAAAAGGAAATAGTGGAAAATATAGCATTAATCTCATGGGAATTAAAAGTGAGATGAAAACCCCTAACCACATTGTAATCTATCGAGTTGTATGACCAAAAGTTAATAACCACCAAATTAATCACATAACACCATAAATATAAATATAATAATTATAATATATATCAAATGGAAGTACCAAATATACCACATGCAACAAATAAGTGGTGAACAATGGAAATCTCACTAAATTAAAAGTGAGATAAGAAACCCCTTACCTCCTGTCCGACAAGACACATTTGTTTCTTGTTATTACTTAATAGTAAAGTTAATTTAAATTATAATTTATTAAGAACCTTTTTCGTGTTTATTATTCCTTTTTTATCACCTATTACCTTTCAATAACAATTATTTAAATATTTCAGTTCATATTGGAAATATTGTCGATGTACAAAACTTTTTTCAAAAACGAACTTGTGATAATTACAAATTGTCCATGTGGTAAAAATTACATTATCTCCATAATGATATTCATGATTTAGATATCATATATATCATATATATCCAGTTTATATGTATTTATAATATTCCATATCATTAAAATTTATGAAATGAAATGCACCGTTCATGGAGATGGTAAGCCGTACGTACGCATGAACGCTACTTTTATTTATATTTTATATTTAAAGGAATGAAAACTTAATAATACATAAGTATATTATAATTATAATATAATATATATGTTATGTAATTTAATTATCTCCATATTTTATATGTTCCATGTATGGAATGAACGAGTCATATCACTTTGAGGGGGTGATAGTCTGTATTTTCTCAAATGAAATTATCGTATTTACACACTATGGAAACCATAAACGTATTCTATAAATGAAAAATAAAGAAGCATAGAAACAAAAAAAATATAATATATATCACAGGTAATTACATTTCCATCTTAATTTCCACCATAAGTGGTGGTAGTAGAAGATTGAACAATCATCGTTTCGTGAGACAGTAGTACATCGTTCACATAAACAGTATGTTCATTACCCATTAGACGAAGGTGTGTATAAGTGTAGTTAGAATCCTTATCATATCAACAACCTAGTATATTTATGATACATTTTTTTGTTATAAAATAAAGAAATAAAAAGACTTTATGGGATCATATATGTAAAATAAAAGGAAATATCATAATAGAAGACGATACCTTTAACTCGGGTATCTCCCATTGGTTTGAACCCAAAAGTTTACTTGAATTGAATTTTTACTAAGGTAAGGCTTCTACAAGGAATAGTGGTACGTATGGAGATTAATTGGGTAGATTTTGGATGAGCCAAGGGGCTTTAGAGGTGTGAGTAATGGGTTATAGGCGTGGTATTTTTATAAGGGAGAGGGGCTCTTCAGGAATGTTTGAAAATATTATTTTATTATCTAATGATTTTCGGTTTCCAAAGGTCCAAAACTCATTAAAGTCAAAGATAAGATGAAAAATGTTCGAAATAAATTCATCCAATAATAATTTAACAGGTTTTAAATATTTTTTTTAATTTTTATAATCTTATTTAATTAAATCATTCATTAATGAGGTAAACACTATAACTTTATTGTGTCATAAATAATTTTATTTATTTGCTGTCTAAAAATTATAAAAAATACCATTATGTAGGAAATATTTTTAGATTTCAAATAAATATTTATATTTGAAGATATAACTTATATAACCGCATGTAAAAGTTTATGTACGAAAAGATATATGTTTATGTCATTTTTGCCTTTACATTAAATTAATTAATATAAAGTGTCATTATAACTTTCAAGTGGCTCCATGGGGTCCCAAAATTGTCCCGAGGATTCCCATGGTCGTCCATGTATCATAATATAGTATTAGGACACACGTTATGGTAATTTAGTATTATTATTATATTATTTTTTACCCTTATATATCAGATTTACCCTTTAACCATGGTAAATAAAATATTTACTAAAGTAAATTTTCATAATGCCTAAAATTAAAAGTTAACTATTTATACAATTTGAACCTCCTTATTCCAAATATGGAATCCATTTTTCCAAATTCAAAACAAAGAATTTTCATAAAATAATTTAAAATTAATTCTCGTTGTCAAAACAAAAAAGTGTATTTTTATGAAATAATAACTATCAAAAGATTGACAGTTGTTTATGTCCAATTTCGAAGTGAAATAACTTCCAATGAAAAACAATGGATTAAATG
The DNA here is from genome assembly GCA_963277665.1 of Viscum album. Classification (NCBI taxonomy): domain Eukaryota; kingdom Viridiplantae; phylum Streptophyta; class Magnoliopsida; order Santalales; family Viscaceae; genus Viscum; species Viscum album. The sequence goes on from OY728143.1 coordinate 184,649,250, forward strand.
GTAAACATATAATCTAATTACTCTTTAAAACCATTTAAAAATATAATCTATACATTTAAATAAATTATATTAAACGGAAATTATGAATTAAAATACAATAATTTTCATTATTCATTAAAAATGAACTTTATCAGAAAAATACCAAAAATTTCAGCAATGTAAATTTTGATGTTCTCATTATAAAGAATAATTTTATATTGTAAAATATAACATATAATAGTGAAAAAACTATATTTAAAAAGGGTTCACCATTAAAAGGCTGTAAATCTACCTTTTAATAAATATTAGAGTATTTATGCTTATAATTGGATTCATTCACATTTTAATAATTTAAAATTTATTAGATAAATGTTAAAACATTTAACAAACATATATAATCATTTTTTAGTTAGTTCTATTCATTCCTACCAATACAACTTCTAGACTTTAACTACCATTTAAAATAATGTTTTATTATTATTTTTCAGTATGACTCAGCATTGTGTGCAACATAAGATTTCAAAGAAACCTATTGTTGCGTATCGAGTACGCCATCAAACATAGCATCCCATTTAAAGTAAAATTAATTTTTAAATGAAATTTTTTAATAAATATGAAAAAAATTTATTCTTAATTTAGCTAGGATGTTACAACCTTCCCCATTTTGGGAATTGTGTCCTCGTAATTTTAAAATTGGGCTTCGAATCTTCATTGAAAGTCACACATCAGAAAAAGTGTCAATAAAATATTACATTAAAAGAAATAAATATAAATAAAAAGGTCTCCCAAGAAAATAGATACTATGTTTCCATGAAAACATGGATATGGAAGTGAAACTAACTCTCATAGATTAATATAGAGTGATAGAGAACATGATCACAAAAAGTTAACCACCACAATAACATAAATTTGTGGTTCGGTAAAAGTCTAATGATAAAAGAGATCATATAACATTTTTTCTTCAATATCCTTTTCATATAGTTGAATAATTTTATTAATAACTAAACTGATATGATAGATAAATATACTTACTTTCATATAGAGTGTCATCCTTTAATAAAATTCAACTACAAACTCATCTTTGCTCCAAATGGTAACTATCCAAGATGACTTGGTCACACCTGAAGTGCTAGAATAAACTTCTAGAGTATCACATAATCTACAAAAGATAAACTATATATTTCCCCAATATTTAGACATCAACCAAAACCAAAATTGGTTAGTACAAGATCATGAAAACCTCAAAAGGATAATCCTTAGTTAAAACAAATACTACTCTTAATCTCCAAAATTCAACAAACAGAACCCAAAGATCAAGAAAGACAATTCAATATACAATTGTCCTTAAAATTCTTCAAAATAATACAAACTAATATTGAAACACAAAACTCAGAAGGATTTATTTAATATAATTATATAAAATATAATTAATAAATATTAGTAAGGTATTAAATTTATTTAAAATTAACATAACCCATGCTATTAAAATCCAAATCATAGTATTCAATGTAAATATATAGAATAATATTTGTGTAGTTAGGTAGTAAAATTTCAAACTTTTTTTTTCATATAATAGAATATTTTATAATAAATATAAAAATATACCATTGAGTAGAATAAACATGAATTTTGGTGTAGTTTCAAAATTAACGTTGAAATTGAAAAATTATTTTATATCATAACATAAATATTAGGGCTTTATAAATAAATTTAAATGATGAATTTAATCATTAAAAAATTATTTGATAATCCATTTTCAAAATGAAAAAAAATTATTATGATAATTTAAAATTTTAACAATAATCCATATATTACTTTTTTTTATATTTTAAAAAAGAAAATTCAATATAATATTATTTATAATATTGGACCAGTTAATTATTCATTATTATGCATTAAATTATTTGAAAATATAATTAAATTTACAAAGAAAAATAATTTTCCATCTTAGGATCAAGCATACTAAATAAAAAAAAGGAAACAAAAAATTATTCATTATTAAGTATATCTATAATATGTAATTGCAGAATGGAATGTGGAGAGGAAAATATGTGGTGATGGAAGCATCCCTCAATACTTGAGGTTGGTGGTGATGAATTCTGAGTTGGTCCCTCTCCCAATGGAGGGGGAGGGACCTCCTTCATCCATTTAGGGGGATAAACCTCACTCCCTCTCTCATTTCCCTAATAATGATTTCCTTACTTATTTTCCACAAATCTCACTTAGCCATAAATGTTCCAGACTTGTTTGATGGACTCCTGTAACTTTCTCTCTCATCATCAGAGTTCAATGATGCCTCATCATATATTAATCTGACATATAAATAAGGTTTCACCCAATGATGACCTTTAGTTGATTCATTATATTTTTTTTGGGATCTTGAGTATTATAAGAACAATTAATTATGAGTCTCTTAAAAAATAAGAACATCGTTATTCAGTTATTTTTAAATAATTACTTGTTCTATACTAGTTCTAGTGCCTCCTTATTATTCAACATATCACATTTCTCTATATTAATGTGGTCTTATGATTTCCACATTAAACGATAATTCCATACAATGATGATTTGGTTCTATTTTCCAGAACACCCTCTTAGTTATCATAATCCTTCAATTATTTTATTATTAAACAGTTTAGCCGGTTGACATTTATGTTCAGGTATTGGAAACAGATATCTTTCCATCATATTTCTTCCACTCATTTTCATTAAAGTTGAAGTTTCATAAACTCTAGTAGAGTATATTTGGATTGCAGTTGGTGAAGAGTTCCACTACAAACAGCCTATTGTTTTTTAATTTGGGGATTGCTTTATTCTAAAAAAAGAAATAAAATGGGTCACTTGATGGTAATGTGTAGGTGTGGTAGAATAAATCACTATCAAAAGATGGGTGTAGGATTGGGAAGCCTTATTAAGGGATTAGTACTCTCTTCAGGTGTAGGTTGGAAGAAACATGTTCAAATTTGGGTTTCTATTGATCAATGTAGTAATTCGGTTGGTTTTCAATTTATTTATGATCTTACACATGAGGGTTTGATAAAAGGAACTAATTTAGGAAGGTATTTCATTCCACATATCACATGACAACTCACTTCAGGTAAGCCCAAGTAAACATGAGGTCAAGGTGTCGACTGGGATAAAACTATCTGATGGACTCATAGATGATCTATTGGATCTAAAATAAACAAAAAATTATTCCACTATACAGAAGCAGGAACAATGGTTAATTTTATTTCTGAAGTTAGTTGATATATATGGAAGATTTTGACATAATTTGGAGTGGTTGTGTGCAACAAGGCTATAAAAAATTAAAATAAATGTAGCCAAGGTATCAAACAATGAGGTGGTAGAGAGAACTGTAGATGTAGCAAAATACAAGGAGGTTCTATGGGCGGTAGACGAGGAAGATGAAATGTTATAAAAAACTAGTGGATGTAGTAGGGGATTGGTTAATGAAACAAGTAGTATGAGTCCTAGAAGGGACACCTCGACTATTAATATTAGAAATCACTTTGATTATTTCGAGGATGATGGTGTAGTTCATGAAAAAGAGGATTAAATACAATATGTAAAAACAATATAATCCCAAATACCCAATAACAAATTCTATGATGTCCAAAGATACTATGAGAAATACTAAGAGGATGAGATATATTTCCATGTTTTGGTGGATAGTGTTGATGTAGTTCACAACTGAGGCCTATGTAGCCTACGAAGGATGAAGGGATAGAAAAGAAAAATGGATTCAGGGAGCTAAATTATGCTCAAATGAAAGAAGTCTAAATGATGTAAGTTCTACCATCTTTTAACTAAGATGATGGAAACATGGTCCTCCAAATTAATAACGTGATGGATAGTGAACTTGAGAATCATGTACAGGAAGATAAGAATATTTTAAACCTTTAGAGTTAAAATAAGATGATGGTGTATTGTGATGGTATGGGACAAAAACAATGTTTTGGTTTGATGGATGGTTAATGTTAGGTGATGGTGGTAACTAACAACAAGGTTAGTGTAGTAGATAAGGAGGTTTAAGAATATGGGGAAGCATGGGATTTTTTTATTCACTCTAATTAAGAAATGTTAGAGGAGGAATTTGAGATAAATAGTACATAGAATGAGGTAAGAATAATTAATGGGAGGATGGTTCAAGTGGAAACTAATAAGAAATAGTTTTTTTGGATCAATAAGTATGATCATATTTTCTCATGAGTTTTAAATGAATGGAAGATTAGTATGAAAGAGTATATAAAAACTTTGGACATGAAGGACTATAGTTTAGAAGACCAAATCAAGGATGATATCAACATGACATCCACTACTCTTTAATAAAATTTATATAGGGATAGGGTTTCAAATGGAATCAAACTTTTTTAAATGATTTAGTGATTTCTTATAGTTCCTGCTGATTACCTATTTAGATGTTCAAATATTTTCCACTTTTTCAATAAAGTTTCTTTTCATAAATAAAATTTAATATAATGTCAATATAATCTTCCCCTATAATAAATTCTCTTATACTTCCACAAATCCATTGATTCTAAACATAATGATCCATGTTTATTAATTGTATGGAATTTAATTTAATTAGTATTTTATTATTTGGCACTATAATAAAGGTACATATCCCATATTTTTTATAGTAATAAACGTTCTCCAAAATCCACGATATAACCCAAATGTCATTCTTATAACTCAATTTCTCCTTCTTCTTCATGTATTCAATATTTTACCCTCCAAAAATCCATTAATTTATTATTATTTTGTAATGTATATTTTTTATTTCTATACATGATGTCTCAGAACATCACGAGGGATACAAATTTCCTATTTCATATAGTTTTAATGGATACTTTTGAGTGTATTTTTGGTTAGATAATTGTGATTTTAATTTTTAACATTTAAAATTTACACAAGATAAAGTACATTATTTCCATAAAGTCATTTTATAATTCTAATTAATATTATTTATTTTCCATTCAATTTTTTTTACTTATTCCAAACATAAAATATTCGTGATATTATTAGATTCACTCCATGAATAATAATAATAATATTATTTCCAATATTTTAGATTCATGAAATCCTTAGAAACTAGAATGAATTTTCACAATTTTCCAAGATATATTTAAATAAAAAATTTAGTAAACTATAAAACACAATAGAAATAAAAAATAAAAATAAATCAAGAATGATTTAAATAGATTTTACCAAATCTACCACAATTTCACTATCAAATCTCACTTTGTATTAAAAAATGATAACATATGATCAAAAAATAATTTACATTTGAATAATAAGTAATGTATAAAATAGAAATACTACGTGAATTATTGTTAATTTCTATATTGATTTAATCTTCACCTTCTACTATAGGAAATCCTAAATTTAAAAACTAGAAAACAAAATAAAAATTATTAAATATTAAATTAATAAAAACAAAGAAAAATATAATTGTAGTGACATTAAGAATATATATTTGATTATCATACATGTGGGACCTAGGTTTTGATTGATCTTGGATAGGTATATTCCCTTATAATCTAATGTATAATTATGGGAAGAGCCTCTTTGATGTATACAACTATATTACATACATTTTAATTTTACCCACCTTATATTTTTTTTCAAACACCATGAATATAGTTAATTATACCCATCACTATTAATATTTTGAATGATTTTAATGATCGTGGTAAGAGAAAATATTATTTTATCTTCATTATCAGTTATTATTATATAATAAATTCCTTAACCTATGGAGATTTCTCTTAATGTTATTTTATATGAAAATTATTACATAAACTTTCTTCGAATATTTTTATTTAAATTAATGTAATAAATGATGAATATTATTCAATTTTTTTCCTTTTTATGGATGGTTCTTTTAATTTTTTATTTAGTTAAATCTGCATGAATTTATTTCAATATAAAATCCAATAATTATCCATCATATTCATTGATCTTTATATATTCCTCATTTATTTCATCATCAACATCTTCTTCACTCTCTAGGGAAGAGAATTTTTTTTCTGAATCTTGAAAATTTTAAAAAATGAATCCAATTATCAATTCATATTTAATAAAATAGAAATGAAACGACTTATGTAATGTATTAAATAATTATGTTCAATTGGCATCCATTAATTAATCATATCTTAATGTGTTCTTCAGTTGATTTGTAGTAGATGGAGGTAAGTAGCCATGATCCTCTGCATTCTCTTAAAATTCAACTACTATGGTGGTCTTATTTTATATTACTTGGGAATGATATAGAGGAATTATTTCTTCTTATTTTATGGTGGTAAAACTATATTTCATCTTAATTTCCATCAAGGAATTCAAATATTCTTTTAAATAATGTTGATCTCCCATGAGGGTTCTAGTATGCATGATATTTTCTAGAACCTCTTAGGTCATGGATAATTTAGGACAATGATAGTAATTTATTATATAACACCTTATAAACTCCTCAAGATCCTTCAAAAAACATTCAGGAAAATCTCATCCACTAATATATTTGGTTATTATTATAGATGCTAATGTTGAGATGTATCAACATATTCAGCAAAAAATTCATTTTGGTTCATAATGACTTGTAACTATTCTCTATATGAATTAAAAATATATTATTCTATGATATAAATTTATTCTTTTTGAATAAAAAATAATTAATACCACAAAAATTAATTGAAATTTGAATACATTAAATAAAAATATATTTTATATTAATTTAGTGAATTAAAAGAAGATTATTTACAGGATGCGAATAAAAATAGTGAATTAATTATTACATAGAACATTGGAATAAATTATATCTTCGGACACAACTGTTTTGGGGTGTGTAAAAGTTATTATATATTATCCTAGTACATTATAGGGGTTGATTAATTCATCTCACTTGAGAAGAATTAGTATTCAAAAACACAAAAATCATGTTAAATTATTACATTTATTCTAATTATCATTTTATATAATCATTGAAACATGGGAGTTTTAATGTGGAATTCAAAAATAGAAAATAAGTATAAAAGAATCAATTTTGACAAAATGAATGGTTTGTAGCAGAATATTTTTTGAGGCTTTTTCTATACATGAACCTTTATTATTCACTATTTATTTTCAAATTATATTTTATAGATTATCCCATTATAAAATAAAAACTATCCACTAAAATTCTTGTAAAGATAAATATCCCTATTAATCCTCATTGTAACACTTAACATAACCTCCTCCAATTCTGAAAAATAATGAAATCACCTCAATCAAGTGCATGACACCATTAAATATCTTGAACCATTATATTTTCTTCCATCCCTGAAACACAACCAAATCCATAATATGAGGATAATTACAAAGATATGGGTGGGAATACTGGTTTTTATAGATGATAATGATTTTGAAATTTATGTTGTGGATAAGTGGATGATCCCCAAACCAAAACTATAAACTTTTCTCGCACTCTAAAAAAATACCATAAAAGAATTTAAAAAAAGATAATGGATTAAAGAATGAAATATAATGCTAACCAAGATACATGACTCATGATATTAAATCACCATTGTGAGTGTGGGAAGTCATGATGAAGGGAGATTGAGAGTATTGAAAGGAGAAATTGAAATAGTTTATTAAACATATAAAATATATGAAAATAGTTAATCTAAAAATATATTAATGTACCTAATCTGAATTTTACATTCCTCCCAAAAAATCTTAATGAATGACCTTATACTTCCAAATGTGAATAACACAAATTTATGGATTGGTGGGGTGGATAAGGTAAAATATTATAATTTGGAATGTTTGAAAATTGATTCAGAATTAATTCCAACATTTGTGATTCAGTTTTAACCATTGAAAACACAACACTCTTCTGGTTATAGTGGAAAAAAATCAAATATTTTTATAATAATATTTTTTGTTATAATATAAGATTAATATAAGTAAGAATATAAACGTTTTGGATGATTGTTGTACTGATTTCCTTAGTATGTTGGTCTAGAATTGAGTTATAAGAATTTTATTACCATAAGAAATTATAATCTAGCTCATGGTATTCAAATAAAATATGTCCCTATTCATTTATAAAATTATATTATAATATTTCTAATTGTTTTTAGGACATATATTATTTGAAAATAAAAATACAAAAGAGTAGTTGGAATATATATCCTGAATTTCTTGGTAGTTTTCAAATTCATGCTAGAATTATAAATTTCTACTAAATCATCAAGCCATAATTATGTGCGTACTAATTAATATCAATTAATAATAAGAAACTTAAGAATAATTGATTTTTTAAATTTTTAAATTCGGCCCAAATTATTATTATAATATTAAAAATCACAATCAACATTAAATAATTAATTGAGTGTGATTTGAAACACTAATATTAAATGTAACATTATTTTGGTTATCTTCTCTATCAAGGACCACCACAACATGAATGGAATCACCCTCCACATGACCTAACCAATAAAACTAATAGATTTGAATGAAACTAAACGCCAACTTAATAATGGATTCTGACTTATGGCCTTAAGAAGAATGGTGAACAAATAAAAATTAGAAGACAATATGGAGAATATAGAATGGGTGAAAGATTAAGGGATTTACATGGAAACTAAATAAAATCCATGTAATGGGTCCGATAATTTTATGAAAATTACATATGAACTCCCATGAGTATTTAAGTGTTTTCCTAATTTAGAGGTAGGGGAGTGGATGTGAGGATATTTTCTATTAATAATTCGATAATTATTAAATTCAACATTAAATGATTACTAGGAAGGCATCATAATTTTCCAAACCATGTGCCAATAGTGCATATTATCACTACCCATGAAGAAAGGTATCACATAGACACCTCAAATAGTTTATACGAACCCTGAGAAAATATTGTGAAAATTCCAATTCATATATTCAAACAGAGTGGTAATCTGTATATTATACCCAAGGACTTGCACTAGCCATGTCTTATCCATGAACACAAACCAATCATGTAAAAAATCAGATGGAAAATCTCTAAAATATTTTCACCGTAAAGGTTTGACCCCAATAATTTTTCCTTATCAATGCTATGATGAATCATCTACATAAGGATAATCTACCGAGTTATATAAAGCATTCTGTGACTATGTGATAACCATGAAAAGAAGAATAAATTCCTAAAATTTAATATTTTTAGACAAAAAATAGTAAAATTAATAAACTTCCCCATGTAACACCAAATAATTAAAATAACTATAAAATTTGGAGATGCATTTTATGCCCTTTCCAACATAGGAATGCACTATATAATTATGGGAACATACCATGATGATATTTCAGTCAAATCAGAATTTTTTATGGAGACTAATATTCTTCTTAAACATAGATCCATATGAATTATTTCCATGATTTCATGGTGAAACATCATATATTATTCATTATCGTAAACTAATGGGGTTTTTATTAAATAAAATGTATATAAAAATATTTTTTTTAATTTATCATTATATATAATTTTTATTTCAAAATATTTTATATCAATCTAGAAGGATGGGATTGTTATTATATATAATTTTCATATAGACCTTCGAGTAAATCCCAAATTTGTATATATATATACTCCTAGTAGATTAACAATACTTCATATATAGATGTGTTTTCAATTTTTTGTGAATGGTAATTCCCTATTATAGTTAATAATTAGGGGAATTCACAGTAATAATTATTGTTAATGGTAGGATCCATTTGGTAGAATGTTTGATACTCAAGAATATAGTACATTTGAAATCATATTCCATGACATAGGTAAAATACATTGGTTCTTACTATAAAATAACCTAAAATATATAGGTTTTATATTATAATATTGTATTACTCATGGTTTATATAATAGTGTATTCTATCATAGGGAGGGAATTATTTTCCATTGTAGAATTTGGCTCCCAATGTTGAATAGTTCGATATAATTCATTTTTATTAAAATTCAAGGTTTATAATAAAATGTGACATCCTTGTGTTTGACAATACCTAAGTAAACTATATATAAACATGTAAAAGAAGATGTGATATATATTTTTTATAGAATATTGATTTCACTATTCCAACGCACGCTATAACCATTCATAGGCAATTTTATATTTTATTGGAATTATGCATGTATTTAATGTCATGTAGAACAATATTAATCTTACATGAGATAACTATGATACATCATTTTCTCCACACACAGGTCATATATTATAAGTTGTGGTTGGTCAGAACATGAAATTATTCCTAATCATAGCCAAAACATATTTAATCAATCATATTCCTACCCAATATGAGATAATCTTATACATATGACACTAAATCATTTTGAACAATATCAGGTATACTACTAAAAAATATACTTGATTTTTTTCATAACGTTCAATTATGAATTGACTTATAAAATTCATAAATGGAAGTAAACAGCTAAAATTTTATTTATATTTATGTATAAAGGTTTGTATGAAATAATACATGTTGAAATTTTTATTTATAAATAATTAGATGTTTTTAAAACATTAATTAGAAATATTAAAAAATATTAATAGTTAATATATAAATACACATTTCAAGTTACTTATAATTCATTATAACATAGATAAAAAATATTGTGTTGAAATTATATGATTAAATTATTACATGTATATAAATTAAAAAACAAGTCAAATATATAAATTATTTTATATTATATTATGTATTATTCAAAAATAAATAATTTGAATTATTCAAATTAGAGTCCTTATATGTGATTTTATTTAAATAAAATCAATTAGAGGTTTAAAAATTGATTTGATCTATATATAAATGATATTATATATGAAATATTTATATTATGAAAATTAATTAAATAATTGAATTGGAATATAAATATTATATAAATCACAAATTATCTGGTTTTGAAGTAAATTCCATATGTGTTATAATATAAAGATTCTCCTTTTGGATAGTAAAATAATCTATTTATATAAAAATTTATAAAATATCAATATGATAAAAAAATTAAAATTTGATTTTCATTTTTTTATTTACGAATTGTTTTTGAATATTTATGTCATGTATGAATTTATCAATTATAAATTCATTTAAAAAAATATTCCTAGATTTTTCATATATATAATTGTTATATTATGAATTATGATTTTTTCTTTATAGTCGAGTTTAATAAAATATGATTCTATCATATGCATATGTATGGAGTCATATTATATGTATAATAATGTATTTATTTTTAATATACCTTGGCATTGTCCTGTATTGGGTTATGAAGATGAATTATGTTGTTAATTATAGTTTAAAGGTATTAGGTGTTAGAATTATTATGGAATTAAAATCTCACTTGAGAATATTCTCCCTAGGTAGTGGGAAATTAGGTTAGACTACTCACTATTCTAGAGAATTGTTCCTTGTGATGGTTAGTGATAATAGATGATATATGTGTCTGAGATTACTATTTGTTGGAATATTAATTATAAAAAAAATCAATGCCTTTTGAAAGGTTTTGATTTACCTTATTCATAGGTCAAACTGGGACATGTTTGAACATATTTTTCATTTAATTTAGTTTAATGACATATATTATGAGTTGTGTAAAGGGTTAAAAATCTATATAAGTTAAACATATTGATTTGATGGATGGAATATGATGCCAAGATAAATAAATATAGGATCTCATACATATGAAGCTGATAATATGAGATATTATTGAGGTTTTAAATGTAAATTAAAAATACCTTGTTTGACACCCTCCAAATATATCACATTTAAAGTCATTGATCATTCATCTGAGTAGTATCTACTATAAAAGGGTGGAATTTTATTATCATCAATTAGAAATGGTGAAAATCAATAACAATAAGGGTTAGTGGTCAGAATTATTCTTTGATATTTGGGTAAATCATATTCCCAAAACCCTTATGAAGGAATTTATATGAATGGTGTTGAGTTCATCTATATGAGGGATTGGAAAAATTAATTTATATCAATCCAAACAAAAGTCATATATGATTTTATTGGGTTGATTACATACCTAAATAACTATGTGATGAAAAAATGACCACGAAGACTCTTTACATTGTGAAATATGAATCATGACCCTCTATTGGTTATGATGTTTTTTTTAAAGGTTGAGGCGCAATCCTCTATATGACACTGATGTTAATAATATAGAAATGAGTATCATATTTTAATTAAATCACAATACTGGTAAAATACAAAAGGATCAAATATAGTGTAATATCTTTCTATTATACCAATACAATTATAATTAAATTAATTATTGGTGTAAGTATAAATATGACTCAAGATATGTATGAGAAATATAAATGATTAAATTTAGGTCTTGACGGAATTATAAGAAAAAATTAACAATGAAACATTAGTATCCACTAACATACACAATATGATTAAGTATAAGACCCCGACCATTATGAAGATTACTTATGCGCATCTTCATATAATTTACCCATTTGTTGTTATACCTTGGATATGTTTTGTTTTAGGGTTATTTTAGGTGAAATTGTAGAAATTTGTATGCCCGTGGGGCTGTTCATGGTTGGTTCACGTTTAGAGAAATTTATTTAGTTTTCCCATGAATGTTTACACCAAATTTTGGATCCATGGAAGGTGGAACATTGTTTTGCAAAACCATGAAGACTCCCTCCCCTAACTGAGAACCCAAAAATATAGGGGTCTTTTATAGTTGACCCATGGTTTGGAAATCTATGTGCTTATAACCAGGAATCAATGTGCACAAAAAAATAATTCCTCAAAAATTTTAATTAAAATTCATAAACCAAAATATTTTATTCTTAAAGACCCATTTTGGCCTAACCCGATTTCATTATATTTTGGAGGTTCTTTGGAGGATTAAAAGTCTCATAAAACCCTATATTGGTGAATTAGTGATCTAGTTAATGGATAGACTCATCATTTATAATATGTTTCTTCATCATTTACATTCCTCTATCTCCCATATTTCTCTTTTCTTTTGGTGGTACGATTTCCTACTTTGTAAATTAGTTTAGATATATATTTGGATAAAATTTTGTCTTTGGATCTTCGTCCTATAATTGATCATATATCACCTTCTATATGTATATTTTGATCTCTCTACAAAAAATTCAGGTTAAAATTGTGTGAACATTCAACAATAATATTGACGTAGGTTTCCAAACATCCAACTCTCTTTGTGATGATTATAATTGTGTTTATGTAAGTGTTCAATTATAATTTACACAATGGGAAATTTCCTTTTAAATTTATTTAATTAAATTTATTCCCTTGGGATTGTGAAACCCTTCACTAATCCCATTTACCTATTAGAGTTTTGATATAAGACTTTAAAGAAACACATGTGATGTGTAAATATAATTGGAATGATGATTTTTGAATTATGAATGGTTTATTCATGTGATTATGAATATTGTTAATTAATTAGATTATGAATTTGGATGAATAATGGGTTATAAGAATGGTTGAAAAATGAGTTATGAATGTGGAACCATGGTATGGGATATTTGTGAAATATATTAATAATTATTTGTGGGAATGGTATTATGGCTCCAAATACCCACAGTGCGATAGACTACCACTACAGGACCTAAAGATATAAATTTATTTTGAAGTGGTCAGTAAGTTTTTGGACAAATACTATTGATCCCTATACCCATTGGGTTCCAGACTAATACTTTATCCACCCATCATATGAATATAAAATTTTAATTAAATGGATATTTATAGACCATGAATGATTGGATTGGGGTATTCCTATGGAATATTGTCCAGACTTTGATATGAGCTAAATTAGGTTTGACTAGTTTTAGTGTCCCCATGAACCTAGGGGACTATAATGTTGTTTAATTAATATTATATGTGAAAAATATTTTTTTTTCATTTATTCATTATTAATTACACAACTACATAAATGTATTTAGACTGGATACCGCTTTAGATGTTATTGGCGGTGGCCTGTTCAGTTTTATACACACCCTAATTATGATTTTTGATCAGTACCTCAATAGACCTCTTGTTTACATGACAGGATAATGGAAAGAGACCTATGTTAGATGAATGATTTGTAATTTGGTATAGAGGAAGGATGTGGAAAAAATATATGATTTTAGGGACCATTACATGGAGTTGTATATGTGCCTATATTTTGGGGTTTCATTGGACACTTGAAACATATTTTGAATGAAAAATATTCTTCACTGGTTTATGGTCATATTTTCATATTTTGGATTCATCAACGTTTTGTTGATTAGTTTTTTATTTTTTTATTATCTAGGATGACATTTATTATCATTTGGATATTGTTTAATTATTTTTACAATTTTGATTCTTTGATAAATATTTTATAGTCTCCAAACATTACAAGTTACACCCTTAGTGCTAGTCGACAAGCTTTAGAGTATTGGGAGGAGCACCTGATGTTATGTTGAAAATTGTCTTGAGGCACTGAAATGTGGAACCTAGGTTAGAGCATTACAATGTAGTATCACATGATATTTCTTTTATTTTCATTTTTCATACTGTTTGTGAATTTTAGATAGGAGACTAGGATAAGTCAGTCCATGGCTGTGAGCTTGTGCATGGAGGTAACTAACCTATTCTTGGGGGGAAACCCCGATAGCATGGGTGGGATTGTAGTTATTGATTTTTTCTATTATATTTGGACTTTGTTTCACCTTGGCTGATACACATGTTATGTGATCTTATTATTTTATGATATTTTACTTATGTTCAATTATGGAATGGAATTTGAGTATACATGCATAATTTTGGGAACTTGGTATTTTATGTCACATGCATCATTTTATACATGCATAAAAAATCATGTTTTAAGTAAGTGGTTGTAATGACATAAAATTTATTTATTAATGTATTTTAAAAATCAAAATGTTCCTAATAATAAATTGATTATTATAAATTATTCTAATTATGTTAATTTATTACGAATAAATGGGATTCTAATGGGAAACAATGAAATATGAATTTATTTTACAATATGTTATCCATGACCTAAATAAGGGATGAATGCGGGTATTTATAGTGCCCCATTTTTGACCATGTGGTGGAGTATATGATATGGAATGTTATAGCCTTATGCAAATCCATCTTATATGAATGTGATAATGATCTATTACATGTCCTATTATGTGTGTTTAGATTTGTAAAAATATTCCTCCATGCCGAAATTTGTTGATAAGATGATAAGACAAAACATATGGAAATGTGCCTCTCTCTGTGGAAGTATAGGCTCTGATAGTTTCTGGTGGAGATCTAGGAGATTAGTTATGTGATAAAATTTCTCACACTATATAGTTCATGGATAGAGACCTAGGGAAGGTTGTGTGAAATATGTCTAACATGATATGGGACTTCCAATGGTAGCACCACCCGACCATCACCAAAGAGTGTGGAACTAAGGTAGTTGTGATCTGGATTGAGTCTATCATGATGGTCCTTGACCATTTAAAGGCTCTGTTGTAGAATTTAGTCTAATTGTATGCTTATTTTATATGCAGACCAAAGAATCACTAATTGAATATTTATACTTGGGATGAAAAGATAGTGAACATGGAATGAAATGAATTTTAGAAGAAATTAATAGAATTATTTTACCTAGAGACCCTCATAAAGGTAAAATAAGAAATGTTTAGGCAATTGATTAAATAGAGTATGTCCATGATCAACTATACTAGAAGATATACATATTTTTAGTTTTTTCTTTCAAAAATAGGAATGGGATGAGGTAACTGTAGTGAAATATTTTATATATGAACATAAATTTGAGATTTAGTCAATGGTTGACATCATGTAGTTCAATAATATTGCTGAGATAGTGAATTCAATACTCCTTATAGAGGGAACCTGAAGGAGGCCTCTTGTGAAATCAAGGTGGGTTTTTCTAGATGAACAAAAGGTATGTATTCTGAGAGAAGGAAGCATCCTTCATGGAATGTCAACTATAAATATAAAAAATAGAGTTTCCAGGGGGAAGCATTAGTTACTCAGAGTTTTATTTGAGTATACTTCTATGAGGGTGGTAGGTCGTGTCACATTTCTAGCCTGTGTCTCTGACTACCAATTGGTTGTCAAGCCCATGGAAGGATGAGTCATTTTCATAGGTATTGCATAAAACCTCAACCTATGGGTAGTGACTGAGGATCTAGGCTGAATAAGAGTATTAGATGGGGGTATTATACCCCATATTAGTCTAGTAGTTGGAGTTCTTATAGACACAGCATCTGAGAAAGTGGGTGTGGAACATTTGGGGAAAAGAAGATATATCAGTAGAAAGTTGTTGCTCATGGGACTTAGATAGTTTCATAATGAATTGAGATAGGTCAATTTAATTCATTTCAAAATACACTTGTGGATAGTGAGGATGTACCATCAACGTTTATATTTACTATTATTATATATTCTATGCTTCTTAGTTATTTTATTGATATAGGGGCCTCTTATTATTTTATATCATATCAACTTGGGAATTGTATGAGTCTTATAGTGGAGTTACTGAGTGGGGTTATGATTATTGACACATTGTTAGGAGCACATTAGAGGGAAATTTGTTTATATTAGAATTGTTTTCTCAAGGTAGGTGAGTGCCATTAATTTTGGGACATCTATATAATTAACATGACCATATATGATGTGATTTGGTGTATAGACTTCTAGTACCATACCGAGCCCACATAAATTGTTACCGTAGGGGAGTGACCTTTACATATTTTGTGGGTAATAGTTTTTTTCATCATGGTGAGTGGGATATAAAGGAATATCTTGATGGTCCAGTTCAAAAATAATTGGGGGAGATCACTGCCCTGGTTTCAAGTCCCTTTCTAGATGATGGGGGAATGAAGCATGAAGTCTTTCCACCCATAGTAGACTGGTTCAAGTTTGTATTTCCTATAGAATTCTAAAGGTTTATACCTAATGGGGATATTGAGTATAGAATTGATCTCATGGTTGGGTCTTAACCATTTTATATTCCATATCATAGAATAGAACAAATATTCCATTAGATAAATAATACTAAGATGTAAGAATTGATGGATAAGGGATTTATCCATAAGAGAACATTTCTTTATAGTTACATGGTTTTGTTTTTAAGGATAATGTGATGTCACATTTGCGTGTTTATTACCTGAAGTTGAACCATATGAGAGTGAATAACTAGTATCATCTTCCACGTATTGATGATCTCTGTGATCAGTTTATGAAATAGTTTATTTATTATAATATTTACTTGATGTTAGGGTATTATCTATTGAGAGTTAGAACATTTTATGTACCATATACAACTTTCTGAAGGTATTATGGCCTATACGAGTTAAACATGATGACATTCAGGATGATAGATGAAATAACTCTATTTATGGCCAAGAAGAACCAAATCTTCCACCCATACCAAGATCAGTTTTTGGTGGTTTTTTTAATATGGAATCATGGTGTACTCAAAGACCCATGATGATCACTCCTAAGATATTGACATCGTCCTGAGTATACTGTGAGAGTATTGCCTATATGACAAGTTATCTACATGTCCATTCTAGATTTATGGGGTTCCCTTCATAGGTTACATCATTTATGAGGAAGGTTTTTTTGGACCCAGAGATGGTGAAGGTAGTGGTCTCTTGGGAGTATCCTTGGAATGTTTTTGACATTCAAATATTTCTTCTGTTGGAAGGTTATTATCAGATGATTATGCGTTAATTTTCCCATTTGAGAGCTCCATATTCAGTCATGACCAAAATGGGGATCAAGTTTGAATAATTTTTGATCTTTTGATAATACATTAAATAAATTGAAGAAGATTTTGACTACCACAATGATCCTGGTCCTACCTAATCCTTGTGAGTATTATAACATGTTTTCTAATGCATCCAGGATCAGATATGAATTGGTGTTAATCAGAGTAGATTGAGTCATGGCGTATGGGTCATTGATATTGAGGCCACATGACTGGAATTCCCATAAGCATGATATCAAGTATGTTGTGGTGGTTTATGACTTAAATTGTTGGAATAATTACCTTCTGGGTGAATAGATTACAATGTATAATGATCATAAGAGTTTAATGAAACTATTATCACTGAGATATTGAAATCTTCGATAATAGAGATGGGTTGATTATATGCATTAATTTTATTTTGATGTATCCAATTCACCAGGGAGGGTAAACAGTGTTTCTGATTCATCGAGAAATAAAATACAGTCTCAAGATGGTCAGAAGTCTTGTTATGAGTAGAAGATAATGACCTTTCTGGCTGAGATGCATATTGAGGTTCGGGAGTGACTATAGATGATGAACCTTGTAACCTTATCAATTGAGTCCACACATCTATGTCAGACCAGGGATAGATAGTATGAGGATCTGGAGTGTTTTACCTAGAGGGAAATACATGAAGGTGGGGAGTTTCCATCCAACTAGACTATATATAAAGATGAGATCATCCATATCTAGTACCATGTTGTGTTTTCTATGTGTACACATGGGGAGCTTATGCATGAGTTTCATTATTTTTTGTGGATGGTGTATACTTCTTTGATCAAATGTTACTAACCTAAATCGATTGTACTGGTGGATGATCCTGAAAATTGAGGTTCATAGGTTTTGTAACAAGATTATAAATCTATCAGTAAGTGAAGGCTGAGCATTAATGATGGAGAGGTTTTCTATATACATTTCCCATCATAAAATGGAAGTGGGAAAACGTTACCATGGAATTTGTGGGGTCTTCCAAGGATACCTCATAAAAATGATGCAATTTCGGTAATTGGGAACCAATTGATAAGGGTACCAAATTTATTTCCTATCTAGGATACATTTACAACATACTAGTTGGATGATATGTTTATGTGGGATATATTCTATTTATAATGGGTTCCATAGAGAATTGTTTTAGAACTTGATTCATGATTTAATTTAAGCTCTTGGTAGGGATTATACAAATAATTGGGTACTGATGCGTTTCAAAGAACTAATTTCCACCCACAAATAGATGGGAAATCAGAGTGCATTATCAAGGTGCTAGAGGACATGCTGAGATCACACCTACCTGATTTTAGTGGGTCTTGGGATAGGAACATAGAAATTGTTGAGTTCACCTATAAAAATAGTTATCAAGAGACTATTTATATGGAACTATATGAGTATCTTTATAGTATGTTGTGAAGATCACCTCTATTTTGGATGGAGGAAGGTGAATTAGAGTTTTTGGGAACAAGTCTCCTATATAAGATATCAGAGCATGTTTATTTTACTTGGAAATGTTTGGCTCTGATTCAGAGTAGATAAAATTTGTATGATAATCAATGTGGATGAACTATTGAGTTTTTAATGATTGAATATGTGTTAATTTTTATGCTTCTATGATTGGGTCACCGTATTATTTAGATCCCAGTCAAGTTTTCAACTAGGTTTGTTGGAACTTTTTAGATTGTGGAGAGGATCAGACTGGTGGCGTACTGATTGGATCACCCACAATAGTATAATGTTATGAATTTGGTTCATGTATCAAAGACTAGAAATTATAACCACAACCCTTCTTATGTGATAAATATTGAAGATGTTGAGTTTGAGGCTAATGATTAATTTGAGGAGAATTTGATTCATTTTATTAATGCATTGATTTTCTGTTGTGGAGAAAGAGTGTGTGGATAGTCTGAGTGGTATGGCTGCATGGATATGTTGATGGGTTAGTACTGGAGAGGGAATAAGATATGTGGGCTCAATAGACCAACATTTTCACCTTAGATCACTACTAGAAAATAGGGCTAAATCCAGAGATCTATAGCCACAGTTTTCCAAAATCACGGATATAGGTATTTATACCAAGGATATAGCCATGATTTTTTATAAAACCATAGATATTGTGTATATTTTCAATGTCTATAGCCCTAGTTCAGTGAAACAATGGTTAGAAAATGTACATATAGACATGTTTTGTGTAAAATGGTGTCTATAGAGTCTTTTTACAAGAGTTATAAAATTTGTTTTTCTAAAAATGTCTATAATGTGTTTTTTTGGATAGGTATACCCATTTTTTGGGTAAAACCTTGGATATAGAGTCTTATATTGAGGTTTAGAGCCACAGTTTTTGTAATACCATTGATACAATGTCTTTTTGTGATAGATATTTCAATTGTTTGTGTAAAACCAAGGTTATAAAGTATTATTTCATCTAGATATAGCCATATCTTCTCTAAATCAAGGATGTAGTTTATTTTTTCAAGATTTTATATACATATTTTTTAAAAAATGTGGCTAAAGGTTTCCCACTTAAATACGGGAATTTTTTTCACCCAAGAACTTAGTGGGAAGAAATAAAACCATAGTTTTATCTTCTATTTCCATGGTTCATAGTGACATATATAACAATATATATATATATACTAAAATATATGCATAGTGTAGTTGTAATTTGTTTGGTCCATGGTAGAAGAGGAAAGAAGATCAAATCCTGCTGGAAGCTATTTATTTTTAATATATATCGATGGTTTAAAAGGGGTATTGAAATGGTTTTCCACCATGTAAATATACCCTATAGCCATGGTGGACAACTGTGTGAGCTATTTCCATGGTTTACAAAACCATTGCTATAGACTCTATTTCCATAGAGGTAACTGTCGAAATAGCTTCCAAAAACCGTGGAAATAGATTTATACTATAGAAACACCAATACATGCCACACACAATTGGATCTATGGATAGAGGTTATATCCATGTTTTTTAACCCAATATCCATGGTTTTGGGCAATGGCTATAGCCAAAATATCTACTGCAGATGGATTTTTTATGATTGGGGGTATAACTCAAGGATGAGAAACTATAAGTTGGAGAGATTGTAAGACCCCAACCTTATAGAGATTACTGATTCATTTTTATGTAATATTTATCATTTTCGTAATTATAACTTTTTTGAGTTTTTTGAATTTTTTCAAGTGAAATTAGATAAATTATAAAGCATGTGGGGTAGTTCATAGTCCACACATGGTTAAGGGAAATAGTGTGGTTTGACCATGAAACAATCCACCCACCATCCCAAACCATGAACCCTCATTAAGAAGGGAATTTTATGGGTTTTAGAGGGTTTCTCATATCATTCCCCACATAGCAGAAACCATGCACTCTTGAATTTGGGGTTCATGGTTATGGAACACTATTTAACAAATCATGTAACCTCCACCCTAGAAACAGTGCATGCATAAAATTACATCCCATAAATTTTATTTTAAAATTCCCAAAACCTTACATTTTATCAAAAAATGACGTGTTTCTCCTAACCTAAATTACTTTCATTTTGGTGTATTCTTGGAGGATTACATGGCACCAAGAACTCATTTATTTTCAAATAAATGATCTTATTGAATTATCAACTCCTCCTTGGTAAGATATTTTTTCCTTGTTTAGATTTTTATTCACTATCTCAACCTTTATTTATATCTTCTTTTAGAAGGATTATTTCCTCTGTGGGAAATTGGTTTTTATCTAGGTTTTTATGAACCAATTTTATTTTGATATTGGTCCTAGGTATGATCATATATCTCCCCCATTGTTGTGATTTCGATCATTCTAGGATGAATTGAGGTTATGATTTGGAGTGTGTTCATAAAATATCATGAGTTAGGTGTTATAATCTCCAATTCCCATAGTCTTAATTATAATTTTTTTATGAAATCCTAAAATTTTGATTTACATTTTTTGAAATTTCATTTTTATATTGTTTTATGTAATTCAATTCCCTTGAAATTATGAAACCCTTCATGGATCATGTAGACTCATTAGTGTTTTGAGACAGGACATTATGGAAATGCATTGGATGTTCTAATATAATTGAAATGATGTTTTATGAATTATTCATTATTGTTAAATGATATTATAGATATGGTTGAAAAATGGGATAATGAAATTGGTTGAATAATAAGTTATAAACATGGTTGATAAAAGAGTTATGAATGTGGAACCATGATATTATATATTTATGAATGATGTGAACAATGAGTTTTTAGATAGGGAATGCTTCTAAAAATTCCAATGGGGTTCCATATAACCATTCTTGGCCCCCAATATATATATTTATTTTTAGGTGGTCAATGAGTTCTGGGACATGGACAGCTACTCCAAATACATGCTGGGTTCTAGACAGTTACTCTTGGCCCCCATTGTATATATGTGAAATTGGAATTAAATTGATAATTATAAGAAATGAATGAATGTATTTTGGTAATCCTATGGAATATGGTTTAGACTCTAGCAAGGATGAAATAGTTATGATAGGTTTAGGTGTCACCATGAACTCGAGGATCCTATGTGGTTATTTAAAGAATATTAAATTTGAAAATGGTTTAATTTTTCATGTTTTCATTATTCTTTATACAAATTGATACGCTATAATATATTTGATATTTTTTTAGATGTCATTGGTGGTTTCCTGTTGAGTTGTACTAAAACCCTCTGTAGGCTGCCTGGTCGGTTCCCAAATAAAAATTCATGTTTATAGGACATGATAAGGGAAAGAGCCCTATGATAAATGGATGACTTGGGATTCATGATGGATAATGGATGTGGGAAAAACATAATATCAGGACCCCACCTGAGATTTGTTAGTGTGCCTTTATTTTGGGTTTCATATGAAACTTGACACTTATTTGGAATGATATATCTACTAATTTGGCTTATTTTCATATTCTTCTATTTTGGATTCATCATGTGATGTAGGGGAGTTGTTGATTATCGTATTATCATGGTTTTTTATTTATCATTTGGAAATTATTTAATTATTTCTTCCATTATTCATCTCTGATAAAGATTGAATAGTCTCACCAAGTTGCACATTATACCCACACTTCTAGTTGGAAGAATCTATCATACTATAAGGAACCCATGAGATCATGTAGACAACCGGCTGAGGGTGTTGTCATGTCACAACCAGATTGGGATGTCACATTGAGTGTGCCAACATATTTTTGAGATAGAAGGATTCCTAAAAGGGTTATTTTATTTATGTATTCCATTTTTTCATTAATTTATATGCACCAAAATTATATTGGTTTTTAAGATAATTTTATATTTCTTTCTCAATGTCTTGATATTCGATCAACTAGTGCATAAGATATCTATTTTTTGATGATGTGTTAATAGTAAATTTGTGTATAATTTGAAACCATAAGATGAAAAATTATTTGGAATGGTCAACAATGTTTCATCACATATCTAGTTATAGTGGTTAAAACCTAGAACTTTTAGGATAAATGAGTAATAAATCATGAATATAAAA
Organism: Viscum album; assembly: GCA_963277665.1. Lineage (NCBI taxonomy): Eukaryota > Viridiplantae > Streptophyta > Magnoliopsida > Santalales > Viscaceae > Viscum > Viscum album. The sequence goes on from OY728143.1 coordinate 184,672,532, forward strand.
TTATATAAAATACCAAAATGGGGTTTTAAAACTCCATGGAGTTTTCCATCCATATATTTATTAATAGAAAATAATTCATCAATATTAAATAGTACGTGATACCAAATATCTACATTATAACTTATTTATTTATATTAGAGTTAAAAACAAAATGATGAATTAATAGAACCTATATTCACCATTTGATTATCAAAGTAAAGAGTTGTTAGATTAAAGTGATAAATGTCAAGGAATAAATAAAACTGGAAGGGATATTAGTAAATAATGTATATAATAATCTCATATCATCCATTATGATCAAATGTATTACAACCCTATTTTATGAAATTTATTAGATAATGGAATATAACAACGTTAATTAGGATTCATAATGTTTTATAACAATATTGGATGAGGATAAATGATTAAATTATTTTATACATGTTAATTATGATTATCAATATTCTTGATAAAATATAAGAATATGATATTCCATAAAAATTAGAAATATATTATAATGAATAAATTCATTTTTCATGAATATATTTATAACACATAGAAAAAATTGTAGGATATGGAAAAAATCAATAATAGTATAAATATAAATACTTGGAAGAAATATGTGTTATTTACTAATGACAAGTTGTATATGTATCATTTCACGAGATTATAAAGTTAATATAGTCTCTATAAGGCCTATGGGAGTATGTTTTGGACTTATAGAGGTTTAATTTGTTTATATAGTGGATTATACTAGTCAAATTGTAATGTGAAATGTCACATTCATTAAAAATTATTTATGAATAAAATCAATGGATGATGTTGATAAATATATAAAAAATTCAATAAAAAACAATGTTATTAATATTGTAACATATCATATTTTTTTAATTATGGTTTTTTATTATGTTCAAGGAGTTGAACACATGAAATAATATTCCTATTCATCACCTTTATTGGAAGTTTTTCAATTGATATTATTCACATTATAGTGTAGCGTGATGCTTTTTTTTATATTGATAGATTTCAATGTGGATGGATTTACATACAGGTGTAATTAATAAAAAACACTAATAGTTTAGGAAATATAGTGCATATCTTATCGTCTATCATATGTGATATGATATGAAAGAATCTTATTTAATATTTTATTTATGTCCATTAAAATGTTTGAGAATATTAATTATATGATGTTTTAATATTTTAAATCATCACTTAATCTTTCATTTATGTCATAGAAAAGAAATGTATATGTTGACATGAATTTAAGGAATTGAATTGATAATCGACTACCCAATATAAGGAATTGAGTAATTCTTAACCATTGATTTCCATTTAATATTATTCATTATAATTAAATGGTACTAATTATATGAATATAGTTCCCCTATTGATATACAATAAATATATATGAAGATTAAAATGATATTTTTTTGCAATATAGACTCCTATGTATATACCACATGATGTTTCATATAATGTGCATTTCATATAATAATGGATCTTAGTTAATAATATATATCATTGCTACATGAGGTATTTAAGATACCCAATGTGATAACCCCGATAATTTTATACCATTCTTATGCTAGTATGTTTTCATACCTAGAAATGATATGATTGTGTATGTAGACAATCACATGGTTAGTTGGAGCACAACTAAAATGTTTTCCTTATCCAATGATGTGTTTCAAATTTGGTCCCTTTTTTAATGAAAAAGGATATATACGGTCATAACCAGATTGTAAATATTATATTATTTTCTATTGAGGTTCTGAACATGAGAAATTATCATCTATAAAGGTTAATGGGGTATGATGTAATACATTAATTAAACAGTCTATAAATGGATAATAAATAATGACTAAGTTGAGGGTATGGTGTCATCTTACACCATGTACCATGGTCACTCAATGTCATTTGAGAATGGATCATATGAAATTTCAATATTTCATGGGATTCAACTGAAGGACCTTGGTATAGAGTTACACATTTCTGATATAGATCTAGTTTTGTCACCTTATATATTGTGTATCAATAATGATTTTCAAGAGTATACACAATTTGTAAATTTATGGAATCAATAATAAATATTTAGTTTCATGCTATTAAAGTACCATGGTGTCTCACATTTTGTATCATTAAATGTTTATTTAGTTTTATATATGTAATCACTCTTGAAAACATTTTATATCTTCATCCAAAATGATATTTAGATATGTATTCACAAGTTATTACATATTCTATGACTGAAGGTGGTGTTTATGATAGATTATATACTATATTTTAGATAATTACTAACATATTTTTTATGTTTGGTTTCATCAGTAGTTTTATTTGATATAATATAAGGTGAGATGGCCAATGTCTATGTGGATTTTGGGAATGTGGGTAACTGTTAAAATTATACCCTAAATAAATATATATATGATGTGTAAATTATGATATCATTGTGTTTTATATTTGTATCTCATATTATATTCCATAGAGATACCAAATAATCTAGTATTTCTTGGTTTTTTTCATTTCATATAAAATGATATAGTGATATTGTTTACCTCTACCATTACTCTATCATATAGTATGATTGAAGAAGAAGGTTATAAGGATTAAAGTTTTCTTTCTCTTTTAATTTATATAATTATTTATTTTTCATAAGATGAATCACATGGGATAAGTTTCATTAATTTTATGAGTGAATAACTTTATGAAAAAAATTAATCATGCATTATAACACATAAGTAAATGCATGAAATGTTTTTGATGTTATTTACATCCCTATAAAAATAGGTAAACCCACTTTATGGTGTATTTGATAATAATTCATGAATATTGGTGGACTATATCACATTATCCCAAATAATTGTTCGATATCATCATTTTCCTAGGGATGCACTATTATGTAGAGTTGTTAAATAGAACAAAATGTGAATGTTGGGTAATTTTCCAAACCTTTTATTACATCATGGAGGATGGATGTCTTTTGGCTACCAATTAATGATTTTCATCAAGTTTTAGGGGTTAAATTAGTAGCAACATCCACATTATATTATGTTTAAACTATCAAGGTTCCCTCAAACTAAAGGTAAAAATCTTATTTTGATATGTATTGAAGAGATATAGTGGCCCTTGAAGCCTTACTTTAATAGAATTGAAATTAGAGAAGAGCATTAAGGGTATTAAAATCAAAAAAAAATAGATGTATGCCTCTCAAAAGTAATATAATTATTTGGTGATAGGTAAATAACCAACAATATTCTCCATTTCATAATATAAAATGTAATCAAAATTATGCCAGAATGCCTGTACAATTTCAAATGAATGTAAATAATAGTCTCCAAGTATGAAACAAAAGACAAACCCTTCAAAAATAACTCAACAACTACTCTAACTCACATTCTAGTAATATATATATTGATCCTTAAAATCACATTGGAAACAATAAACACAGTTCACGTATATTTCTCATAGGAATAACACATATAACCAATATGATCATTCAAAAGGTCTATTGCACAAATGTTATAAATTAATATCTATTCATCATTGAATAAACAAAAGAATCATTAAGTACATAAATAGGTATCTATCCATCCTAATATATCCATGAAAATCGCTCACAATAACAAATTAATTTATAATAACATATCATTAATGTAATATAAGAAATAGTTCTTTAGAAAAACTTCAATACATAATTTTTTCGAACACATAGTAACACAAAATATATTTTTCTCCCATCCATTCTATATCATCACATCACATTTCCATCCATCCATGATGTGGGTTAAGAATCATCCTTATCCACCCCACCCTTGAATATTCTCTAATAATGTGGTATAATTTACCAATAAAACTATCATAACATCATAAAATAATTGGGGTAATAGTTGACCATGAATGTATAGGGATAAACTTAATTCGCTCGTCCTATCACACATGACCCTTACAACATATCATATCTTAAAAATCATAGGGAATCTCTAACACTAGCTTCTATCATATGTCATCACTAAAAATGGGGTATTTATTGACATATTCTCTTCATTAAATGTGTTACACCATGTTTTACAACTATCGAATAATATGCGGGGAATATGGGGTATCCATCCATTCATTTCCCTACTATTATAGATACTGGGGAAGAAACCCAAAACCCAAAAAATTAAAAATTTCTAAGTTTATAAAACTATGGTATAGTGAATATATAAATAGCATAAACACAATTATTATATGGATAAAAATATATACAAATCCTTAGTGTTCACATCCAAATCCACTAAAGAATCCCACATAATCACCAAAACAACTCGTGAGTTTATTTTCCAACTATTGTGAAAACAAATGAAACACAAAAAAAAATAACCACAATTTTCCTAACCTTTAAATGTTATACATCTCTTGAATTACATGTTACTGACCGCGTTGTCGAGCGCGTCAAATTATTTGTTTAATTTTGACTAGAATTTCTGCAGTACAGCAGCAACCCTAGGTCGTCTCTCGACGGAGCCTTAGATCATTAATTCTAAAATGTGGTTCTGATTATGAAATTAAAAAAGGAAAATTGGGTTTTATAATACTTGGGTTTGATGATTAAAGATGACAATAGAAAATAGAAGCCATAAAACAAAGTAGAAATTAACAAAATTAATTAAGCGTGATCAACCCGGGGTACTCGTATGATGTTTATCCTTCATCGATTCATGATATAAGGTTATGATCTTTAAATACCTGGTTTGTAACACCTAGAAGTATAATCTTACTGAGTTTATACTAGGATACCTCCTAGGGTTCAGTCAAAAACACACAATGATTCACCAGACACCGCCGATGATTGAATGAATTGTGTTTGACCTCATAACCAAAACTCACCAAGGCAACACACAAAAAACTCGATGCACTGTCCAGATTTGTATGTTATTTCTTTGTGATACCATGACATAAATGTACATGGCCTTGAAAGTACTTTTGTGAGTTCAATTTACAAATATAAACCACACAAATACTGCAATTGAAAGGGGGAAAGAAAGTGGTGAACGGTGTGTGAAACATCACATGAATGGGTACCCCCAAACATGATCCTATGAGTTGAGCATGACATACCAGTACATAACTCAATAAAATAAGAATATAGGATGATGAAAAACAACACAAAAATCTGTAATTTAAAAGATCATTCAAATATTACAAACATGAAGCTCGGGATGTACATCGCATTCCTCCCCGGGTGATCACAAGGGGTTTAGAAACCCATGGGAGAGGAGGAAGAGAAAGATTTTGGGGTAGAACTTCCCATAGCCTCCAGAAACTCTAGGTATGTTGAGAAGACTCCTTGGGGACTCCACAAAGGCAGAACCTTGCGTCTTGGCAGAACTTACAAATGGGGAGCCCAAGGTGCCATCTTATAGGAAAATTGGAAGGTGGTTTTAGGCACACAGATTTCATCAATCCACTTGTACGACACGTTTCGGCCTTCAGACAGTCTTATCTCGCTTTGGAGAAAATAGAAAAGTTGTATCCCTGCCTCTTGAATGTCTCCACTGAAAGTTTGGCACCGTTTGGACAACTATAGCTCAAGATATTGACAAAATACAGAACACCGCATTTGACTTGGTACAAATTCGGTGGCTTGGACAGATCAGTTCGGATGGGCCCCATAGAAGCCGAATCAGCATTGGGTTCCTTAATATGAAATGTATCCTATTAAATTTTGGACAGGCCCACAACATTTCAGCCCATTTGGATGCACTTATTTTTGTGTACAATGCAAAACAGTGAACAGATGTCCATGGATCCATGCAATTTTGGCCCATTTTTCTTCCACTTCATCAAAGGCCATCCAAATCACCTCCACCTACATTGAAACAATAAAAACATATAACATTTCCCATTATAACATTGATTAAAATTAATTGATTTATTAAAACATGAAGTTAAACTTATTATTATATTTGGAATATTCATTACAAAACTAGTTTAAAACTGCGGTGTAAGGGTGGAATAAAACAGTGAATCGTGGTACGATCACACCCCCACACCTAAACATTTGCACTCCTGGGAAAAGTCACATATCCAAATACAATGATTCATATATATATATATTTCCAACATCCTAAAGATTTATCATTTGAGTAAATTTTATTTAAAGTAAAGTGATCAATGCACGAACCACACCAAGGAGTTCTTCCTAGTGAAAATAGAAAAAGATGTCTCATAAATCATATCATAGTGAAATTCAAAAATATTCATGATACCCAATTGAGAAAGGAATTCAAAAGTAAAACATGACACTAAATCTTCATGTGTGTTTGTGAGAACCATTCCATTCTATTCTTTCCACTTGATATCCAATAAATATATGTTATTTTAACATTTTTCAGCTTAAATGATTTTGTCACCGAACCTGTCCTACATCCTTTGCAATCATATTTCAAGACCCACTCATTTAAGAATTCCCAGAAGTCAAACCATAAGCTCCTCACCTAGATATCCCCATATGTTGCACATTTCATCACTCCCCTCATTTATTATATTTTTTTGAAGTTGCAATTGGAACAAATCTCACACTCATCTCTTAACCATTGTTTGATCTCCTCACGAAACTAATTGCAATAGTTATAACAAGATCAAAGGTTGAGGAGGAGTGGTTTTTGACCTGCCCAAGACACAACAATTTTCTTTTTGAGGGCGTACAACAGTCAGACATTAGGTACACACGCATAGGTCAATCTGGTACAGTAATGAAACAGATCGGATAAGGAACGAACGTATGGAAATATCATTTAAATCTGAAAAATATTAACCCAACATATATTTACCTTATATTAAGTAAGAAATAATCACACTTTGTGGTTTGGTGCAAAAAATTTTTTTTTTTGGAGATATTAGTGACACAGTTTTCCCAAAAACTACTCACACAATGGGCATCAATCATCTCAAAGGTTTCACATAGATACTACCATTTATATCATTGACAGAAAACCAATTCACTAAAAATCACTCCTTGATGGTAAACTCATACACTTTCTCTTTCTAACCTTTGTTATGGTATTTTTACTTTCCCCACTTTATGGTCGCCACATCATGGAATTTCAAAATTGTTGATGGGGAAAAATAAAAATACCATAAAGAAGGCCAGAAAGAGAAAACAAAAGGAGAAAAAGATGAAAAATCCTAACTAACCCAGGAATGTATCCACCGCCCACACCTAGAATGTGCAGTGTCCTCACTGAAATAATTGAAAATGTGAGAAGGAAGGATAAAACCTGGTGTGTTTGATTGGTATGATGCGTCGAGAAGGTGGATTTCCTCCACCGAATTCTTTGGAAAATCCTCATAGAAGTGTTTAAGTCGCTGCCCATTGACGGTAAGTCTTCGTCCACTCTGCTCATGAAAAACCTGTATTACACCAAAAGGGTAAACATTAGTAACGGTATAAGGACCGAGCCATCGGGAACGAAGCTTACCTGGGGGAGCTTAAGCCTGGAATTGTACATGAGGACCTTCTCACCAATATGGAACTTCCGCTGGTGAATCATGCTATCATGAATAGACTTTGTCTTCTCTTTATAGATTCGGGAGTTTTCATATGCATCACATCGAATTTCTTCCAACTCTTGAATCTGCAACTTTCTTTCCTCACCTGCATCTGAAAGGTTCATATTACATTGTTTAACAGCCCAATATGCACGGTGTTCTACCTCCACCGGGAGGTGAAAAGATTTTCCAAACACAATCCTATATGGTGACATTCCGATCGGTGTTTTAAAAGCAGTACGGTATGCCCAAAGTGCACCATCCAAGCGCAAACTCCAATCATTCCTATTGGGTTGTACCGTTTTGTCCAAGATTCGCTTAACTTCCTGATTTAAAATTTCTACTTGTCCATTAGTTTGGGGATGATATGAAGTGGAGACTTTATGAACAACCCCATACTTATGAAGCAAGTTTTTCATGTTACGATTGCAAAAATGTGAACCCTGATCACTAATGATGAATCTTGGTAGACCAAACCTACTAAAAATCTGGGACCTCACAAAATCAACAACCACTCGAGAGTCATCGGTCCTGGTGGACTTTGCTTCCACCCATTTAGATACATAGTCAACAGCCAATAAGATGTATACAAAGCCAAATGAATTTGGAAAGGGCCCCATGAAGTCAATGCCCCATGCATCGAAGATCTCACAAAATAACATGGGCTGTTGGGGCATTTCATTCCTCTTGGAGATATTCCCTGTGAATTGACATCGAGTACATGATTTACAAAACCTATGGGCATCTCTATACAATGTTGGCCAATATAATCCTGAGTCATGGACCTTTCGAGCTGTTCGTTGAGAGCCGAAGTGGCCCCCACATGCCAAGGTGTGGCAGAAGGTCAAAACAGAGGTGAACTCATGGTCAGGGACACACCGACGAACTAATTGGTCACTACAAATTCTCCACAAGTATGGGTCATCCCAAATGTACCAACGAGAATCATGCTTAGGTCTCTGGGATTGTGAAGTGCTAAAATCAGGGGGGACCCTAGATGTTGCTAGAAAATTCACAATGTCCGCATACCAGGGGGTAAGGTCCACAACATCACAAAGGTTCTCATGAGGGAAGAATTCTCCAATGGGTGAGTCAACATGATGGTCCAATGGTGGGGAAATCCTACTAATGTGGTCAGCTACAACATTCTCCACCCCTCTCTTATCTCTAATCTCAAGTTCAAACTCTTGGAGGAGGAGCATCCACCAAATGAGGCGAGGCTTGGCTTCAAGTTTCTTTAGGAGGAAACGAAGGGCAGCATGGTCAGAAAACACAATCACTTTTGACCCAAGAAGATATGAATGGAATTTTTCCAAGGCAAACACAATAGAAAGGAGTTCTTTTTTTGTGGTTGTGTAGTTTACCTGGGCAGGGTCAAGGGTACGCGAGGAATACACAATGACATGAGGAGCCTTTTCAACCCTTTGTGATAAAACTGCCCCAACTTCAAAGTTAGAGGCATCACACATAAGCTCGAAGGGGAGATCCCACCTAGGTGGTTGGATTATGGGAGGTGATGTGAGACTCTTTTTTAGTGAATTGAATGAATATTCACAATTTTTATCAAACACAAACTCATAATCCTTTTGTAATAATCGAGATAAAGGAAGTGCGATCTTACTAAAGTCTTTAATGAATCGTCGGTAAAAACCAGCATGACCCAAGAAAGACCGCACCTCACGAACACATTTTGGATATGGAAGGGATGAAATCAATTCAATTTTAGATTTATCAACCTGAATTCCCTTATTTGAAATGATATTCCCAAGAACTATCCCCCGCTCAACCATAAAATGGCATTTTTCATAATTTAAAACAAGATCTTTTTCAATGCAGCGGCGGAGGACAGAACCTAGGTTTTCCAAACAATCATCAAAATAAGAACTGTAAACCGTGAAATCATCCATAAAGATTTCCATACAACTCTCAAGGTACTCAGAAAAAACACTCAACATACATCGCTGAAAAGTACCAGGAGCATTACATAGACCGAATGGCATCCTTATGTATGCAAATGTGCCAAATGGACAGGTAAATGATGTCTTTTATTGATCCTCAGGGGCTATATGGATTTGTAAATAACCCGAATAGCCATCAAGGAAACAATAATGAGACTTTCCAGCCAATCGTTCTAACATTTGGTCCATGAAAGGTAAAGGAAAGTGGTCCTTCCGTGTGGCTTGATTCAGTCGATGATAGTCAATACAGACTCGCCAACTGTTTTTCACACGTGTTGGAACCAATTCATTCATTTCATTTGACACAACTGTTACTCCTATTTTTTTAGGCACAATTTGCACTGGGCTAACCCATTTACTATCAGATATAGGATAAATGATCCCTGCAGCAAGTAATTTACTGACTTCCAATTTTACCACTTCAAGGAGAGTGGGATTCAACCGACGTTGAGATTGTTTTACGGGTTTAGCCTCATCATCCAAAAGTATATGGTGCATACAAATAGTTGGGCTAATCCAGGGAATATCAGCCAATGTCCATCCTATTGCCTTTTTACACTCTCTCAAAATTTTGAGCAGTTTCAATTCTTGTTGTGGAGAGAGGTTATTGGCAATAATGACGGGCAATTGTTCAGTAACCTCAAGATATGCATATTTTAAATTATAAGGAAGTTGTTTAAGTTCAAAAACCAGTTGTTTCTGGATTGAGGGAGGGGATTTAGGGGGAGCGAGGTCCATGAAACTATCTATCTTCTCATGTTTATTCTCAAAGGAAAGAAAATCTATTGAAATGAGATTTGCAGAATCATCGATAGTCATGGGTACCTCAGAATAAACACACTCATCAATTAAAGCACAAAATTTACATTTTTCTGAACCCACACAACATTCAAATGATGAACCAAAACTCAAATCATCCAAGGGTGATGAAAACAAAAAAAATCATAGTTTGGGTTGAGGAGAGAATTGTGCGTGTGTGTATCGTTTGAGAGCACTTCCATCGAATAGACAGGAAGAGTGGAGTGCTCTTCAATGGGGTGTTTCATAGCCTCGAGGATGTTAAAACTTACCTTTTCTCCTCCGAATTCCATGGAAAATGTACCATTGTGAACATTGATGATTGTCTTTGTTGTTTTGAGGAATGGCCTCCCAAGTATGAGAGGGGCATGTCCTTGGGTTCGGGTATCTTCCATCTCAAGAATGTAGAAATCAGCGGGGAAGATGAGATTCTTCACTCTAACAAGGACATCCTCAATCACTCCTTTTGGATGTGTTGTACTCCGGTTGGCAAGTTGCACGATAATTCCTATTGGTTGAAGCTCTCCAACCTGTAGAGAAGTATATACGGAGTGAGGCATTACATTAATGGAAGCACCTAAATCTAGCATAGCATCAGAAAAGAAGGTCTACCCTATGGTACAAGGTATGGTGAATGTGTCGGGATCCTTGAATTTGGTTGGCATTGCTGGTTGAATCAAGGCTGATACATTCCTCCCCAGTTTGACTCTCTCATTCCCCTTCAACCTCCTTCTATGGGTGCAAAGCTCTTTAAGAAATTTGGCATAACGGGGAATTTTCTTGACTGCATCCAACAATGGAATATTAACTTGAACTTTTTTAAATGTATCCATTATTTCATTATCAATCTCATTATCAAAGTTTTTCTTAGATTTAGAGAGTCTTTGAGGGAAAGGAAGAGGAATTGATTGTTCATTTGAATCATCAATGTTAATTTTATTGCCCTTTTTGTTTTGTTTTTCATTACATGAAATTTTTTAGGGTTGGGAAGGAGTGTTTTCTAGAGGGGGACATACATGTTTCATAGGATCAGTAGAAGGAGAATCTTCTTTACCACTACGAAGTGTAATTGCACATACATTACCTTTATCCTTCGGATTGGAAATGGGTTGGGGTGGTAGTTGTCCAGAACCTTGAATCTTAAGCTCACCGATGGTGTTCGACAATTGTCCCACTTGAGTTCGTAGGTCTTGAATTGCCGATTGTGTGGTCTGTTGGAACTGAAGGTTCTGGGTTGCCATTTGTTTCACCATTTCCTCGAGGCTTGGTTCAGATTTGGGAGGAGGAGGAGGATGATTGTTTTGTGAAGTTGAATGATAAGAAGGTTTCATACCTTGGCCTTGTTGATACCAATTCTGCTTCAGGTAGCTTGAGTTTCCTTCTTGTCGGTATTGTGGTTGTGCTTGCCACCCGGGGTTTGGATTTGGCCTGAATGGTTCTTGCTTGAAGGGAGGCGCTTGTTGGAATGGACGCCCTGGGAACACAGCTGCACAGAACATAGATGAATCTTGAAGTTGTGGGCACTGGTCAGAAAAATGAGTGTTATCAGAACAAATACCACAATGCAATGGAATAGAATTAGAGTGTGAGATACCTTGTGCTTGATCTAATTGCCTTAGAAGGGTATGCATCTCATCAAGTTTAGTGTCTACCTTTTGTTCTAGGGCTGAATGACTTACCTCATGAACTCCTCGGGTTGGTGCAATAGCTCGTGTACCAAATTGTTGTGCATTTTGAGCCATGTTGGCTATTAAGTCACGAGCGGCAGAAGGAGTTTTGTCAACTAGGGAACCACCAGCTACAGCATCATTCATTCCACGATCCATGGGGATAAGTCCCTCATAGAAGTATTGGATTAATAGTTGTTCACTAATCTGGTGGTGGGGGTAGCTTGAGCAAAGTCTCTTAAATCTCTCCCAGTATTCATGAAGGGTCTCTCCTTGTGATTGCCTATTTCCACTGATTTCTTTCCTAATTGATGCAGTTCGGGAGGCAGGGAAGAACTTCTCTAGAAGAAGTCTTTTTAGGTCATTCCAGCCCCCAATTGTTGAAGGCAAATAGTATAGACAATCTTTGGATACACCATCAAGGGAGAAAGGGAAGGCCCTAAACTTAATGAGGTCCTCAGACACATTTTGGGGTTTCATGGTGGAGCACACTATGTGAATCTCTTTTAGATGTTTGTGAGGGTCATCTCTGGGAAGACCATGGAATTTTGGAAGAGGGTGGATGAGACCTGATCTAAGCTCAAAGTTGGCTGCTTCCTCGGGATATTGGATGTACGCAGGTTGGTACTCCACATCAGGGGTAGTAAGTTCTTTTAATGTTCGATTATTTGCAGCCATGTTTTCTTGGGTTTGATTGGGTTCAATTTTGGGTTTGTTTAGAACCACTTGAGGTTCTAAATGAGGTTACACAATGTTAGTTGATTGACCTTCTCTAGATGGCTTGATTTGTGTGTGAAGTGACTTTTCAATTTTAGGATCAAATTCAAGTAGTGTTCCTTTACCAGATCTTGTCATGCAACAATGATGTCCAGTTTGATTGATTGATTGTTTGTTGTGTTTTTTTTATTTGAGATGGATATAAAAAACTTAGTAAGGGTGAAATAAGAATATAATGTTATACTATAAAATTATATAGGGAGATTGAGAAGAAGAGAGAGAGAGAGAGAGAGAAAGAACACACCAAAAACAACAAAAAATAAAGACAAAACCCAAAACAAAAACAATCAAATGGGGGTGGGGTATTTAGAGGAGTACTAATAAAGAAGTAAAATGACCCAATAAAAATAAAATAAAATAAAAAATGATCTTGGCTCTCCGGAAATGGCGCCAAAATTTGACCGCGTTGTCGAGCGCGTCAAATTATTTGTTTAATTTTGACTAGAATTTCTGCAGTACAGCAGCAACCCTAGGTCGTCTCTCGACGGAGCCTTAGATCATTAATTCTAAAATGTGGTTATGATTATGAAATTAAAAATGGAAATGGGGTTTTATAATACTTGGGTTTGATGATTAAATATGAAAATATAAAATAGAAGCTATAAAACAAAGTAGAGATTAACAAAATTAATTAAGCGTGATCAACCCGGGGTACTCGTATGATGTTTATCCTTCATCGCTTCATGATATAAGGTTATGATCTTTAAATCCATGGTTTTTAACACCTAGAAGTAGAATGTTACTGATTTTATACTAGGATACCTCCTAGGGTTCAGTCAAAAACACACAATGATTCACCGGACACCGCTGATGATTGAATGAATTGTGTTTGACTTAATAACCAAAACTCACCAAGGCAACACACGAAAAACTCAATGAACTGTCCAGATTTGTATGTTATTTATTTGTGATACCATGACATAAATGTACATGGCATTGACAGTACTTGTGTGAGTTCAATTTACCAATATAAACCACACAAACACTGCAATTGAAAGGGGGAAAGAAAGTGGTGAACGGTGTGTGAAACATCACATGAATGGGTACCCCCAAACATGATCCTATGAGTTGAGCATGACATACCAGTACATAACTCAATACAATAAGAATAGAGGATGATGAAAAACAACACAACAATCTGTAATTTAAAAGATCATTCAAATATTACAAACATGAAGCTCGGGATGTACATCACATTCCTCCCCGGGTGATCACAAGGGGTTTAGAAACCCATGGGAGAGGAGGAAGAAAAAGATGTTGGGGTAGAACATCCCATAGCCTCCAGAACCTCTAGGGATGTTGAGAAGACTCCTTGGGTACTCCAAAATGGCAGCACCTTGCCTCTTGGCCGAACTTACAAATGGGGAGCCCAAGGTGCCATTTTATAGGAAAATTGGAAGGTGGTTTTAGGCACACAGATTTCATCAATCCACTTGCACGACGCGTTTCGGCCTTGAGACAGTCTTATCTCGCTTTGGAGAAAATATAAACGTTGTAGCCCTGCCTCTTGACTGTCTCCACCGAATGTTTGGCACCGTTTGGACAACTATAGCTCAAGATATTAATAAAATACAGAACACCGCATTTGACTTGGTCCAAATTCGGTGGCTTGGACAGATCAGTTCGGATGGGCCCCATAGAAGCCGAATCAGCATTGGATTCCTTAATATGAAATGTATCATATTAAATTTTTGACAGGCCCACAACATTTCAGCCCATTTGGATGCACGGATTTTGTGTACTATGCAAAACAGTGGATAGATGTCTATGGATCCATGCAATTTTGGCCCATTTTTCTTCCACTTCATCAAAGGCCATCCAAATCACCTCCACCTACATTGAAACCATAAAAACAACTAACATTTCCCATTATAATATTGGTTAACATTAATTGATTTATTAAAACATGAAGTGCAATTTATTATTATATTTTGAATATTCATTACAAAACTAGTTTAAAACTACGGTGTAAGGGTAGAATAAAACAGTGAATCGTGGTACGATCAGTTACCAACCAAAAACCAAATATTAATATATTTTATTCCAAATTAAATGAATAACATCACTAAACATCACACATTTTAATTCCACTAATTATTAAAAATAAAAAAATTAATTAAATTACATCACATTAATTCCATTATGTACAAATTTGATTTCCAACCAAGATTATTCACCACATTTAATTATATTTTCTTAAAAATAAACCGAGACACTACCATAGAAAATCCACATAAAAATTAATCCACCTCATAATAATTATACACTTCATACCATAACAACACAACAACTACATCCCACAATTATCACAACCACATATTAAAAAACCACTACATATCAACCCTCATCATAATGCCTCCAAAAGAAAAACGTATCATCACTGCCTAACATATTATATAATATAGAAAATCCCTACCATCACCACACAATCCTCTTTAAAGTTCTATATTGAAACATTCCAAATAATAATCAACACATTCACAAGGTACGAAATACCAAATTTGTGTATTGTTTTTTTATAATGAAAAGGAAGAAGAAGGTGGCCAATATCAAATAGATCATGTAAAACTCTAATATATGTTACATCATGAGACCATTGAAGGTCACATGAAGGAGGAATGTGGAATTCATAACAAATTATAGATACCATAGAGCCCCTTTCACAAGTCCTTCTCTTGTGAAGGAATCCTAGACAATCGTTGATCATGTAGAGGATGCCAGATCAGAACCCCTCCAGGTCCCAAAATTTTCAGGCCTCAAACACCAAATTAGGTATCCCAAGATCCATGCAAAATATGGAGAAAATACCCAAAATTGAAGATCCACTTGAGGTTTTAAAAATCATTCAACGCACCAATGCACACCGTGATCCCACATAGAATCCGTAATAACATGTCCTCTGGATCATTAAAATTCCTACAAGAATGTAACCCCATCACAGGAAAGTATTATTACATATAAAGGCAGTATTGTGCTCCCCCTTTGGCTCCTAAAATAAGAAGAAGTGATATTCCCTGAAGTTCTCATGCATCACCAATGGATAAAGTGATTGCATTTGACAACAATTGTGCAAGCTCGAAAAATACCAAATCCTTTTCAACTAAAATATGGAAATAAAATAGAAAAGGTTGGATCTTATTTCATTCATAAACTTCATATGGAATACTCATCCACTCAGAAAGACCTCAAAAAATCCATTCAGCATGAAGGTCTAATTCCATTAAGTCCCCCTAGAATTTTATCCTTATCTAACGAATGGTCCTTGATAAGTCACCTAAAATCATGTTAATGAATTTCAACTGGAACCTTGATCATGAGAAGGCCCTTGTAAGTATCAAATCAATGTTATGAAAGTCCATAGACATTTCCACAAGATTTAGAAACACCACTTTAATTTTACATAGTCCAATAAATGGAGTATTGACGTGATGATCATTTAGTTGTTGAAAATTATGTGATGCTCTCTGTATGAGCTAAATAAGATGTCAATGAAACATGTGACATCAAAGCTTCCCACTGACTCCAGTATAGATTTATGCATTATTTAACGCACAAGGTGGTGGATAACTGGGGTGGAGAGGACTATAAATCCCCTACCCCATCACAAATAAATTAATTTTCCTTGGAACCCCACACCAGAACAACCAGTAAATAGAGTATATTTGTCAGAGTGGATGATCTCAAAAATGGGATAGTTTTCAATCAAGAAGATCCAGATAACAAACATGGCGATCATGAAGTATGCATAGGAACTTTTCATGATCACTCATAGATCATGCGAAGGACATATGATAGGTCATGAAAAGAAAATCCCATATACCTACTAAATCACACGAGACTTAAAATGACTAGAAATGAAAAAATATAAGGTGTATGAAATAAAAGGTTGTCATGAAGACTAAAAAAAGAGGATACTTATCCGTAGAACATATATGATGATCCTTATATGCTCCAGATGAACCAACCAGGTCATTCAAAACCACCACGACATGTCACCCAGATCATATGATGCTACTTTTTTATAAAATTTGGATAATGAAAAGTCCCCTAGATGTGTCAGATCAAGTCAAATGGAACCCTTTGGGCAGGCCACCCAAATCATGTTAGACTTTCTAAGCTCTCCGTCAAGACCACATGATTACCTTTAGAAATGGTTCAAAAATCACACGGTGGCCCCAATGTATGTCATAAATATCTCACGATGGAATTAGAACATGTCAACTAGCTCTCACGTTGTACTCTGAAAAAAAGGCATATCTCATGATTCCCTATGTGTATATCAGTTGGCTCTTATGACGCCGCCAAAACATTTAAGCCATATTTTTTTATGAAACCTATAAAAGTCAGCTAGGATAAACATCACCCTCTATAATTATCACATAGAATGTTGCGACACCCTCCACGCATGTCAGTGAGATTTGATGATGACACTGGGGAAATTCAACTAGATAATGCCATGAAATCTATGCATATCTGCTGAGAACATGCGATATATTCCAGGATATGTCATCTGGGTCTTCAAATGTCCTTTAGACAATTTATCCTTGGTCCTGTGATGACCATTAGACATTCCATACAAATTAAGTGATGGGCCTCGAAAAATTCAACTGGATCAAGAGATTGTAATTGGACATGTCAGGCTGACATCATCCGACATGTCAAGAATACAATCAAGTCATGCAGAGTAGACTGTAGAAGTATGTTAGGCAGATAAAAAGTCCATGTCAATCAGACAACTGAGTACATGATAACCTTGTCCAGCCTTTATAAAGGGAAAAATCAGTTTGTAATCCCCCAAAAAATGATCTATGATGAATCTAATTCGGGATATAACTAGGATATGAATGATTCCTTTCTAAGGAACAAGAATCATATTAAAACATCAGTAGGGTAGCCCATCACATAAGCCCCACATCATTATGTAGTGAGATAGATTATTTTCAAACCCTTGTTTCTCACACCAATCATAGATCACATGGGCTTCAAGAGTTGAAATTATCAAATCATTCATCTCATAAGATTTTTTTTGGAAAATAGAAACCTCAACATATATGCCTCGATCATAAGAATAATATGATATGTCCCTAGTGTAAGGGAAACCTCAGTGTGAAATCATTGATCAATGGCATAATAGGATATGTATTTCATATAAGGAAATTCTCAATGTGTAATCCCTAATCAGAGGAATAATATAATATATTCCACATATATGGGAAACCTATGTGTGTAATCCTTAACTCATTGAACTATGACACCTCCAATTCTAGATAGAACCAAGATATGTATAACACATTTTTAAGGTCCAATCCCAAACACTAATGGTTATCCACTTTGGCGTAAGTCCATCCATGTCTCCAACATTCCAACTATTAGGACCAAATCTCTACCATGGGATGATCATATTAACATATTCACCATTGAATTAATAAATCGCAGAACTATGATGAATCTAATTCCTTCTATAACCAAGATAAATATGACCCCCTTTTTTTATTAGAGCTCCATATTAACCATCCCAATAGATGTCCCATTACATTTTTCACCCATCCATATGTAGTGAGACTGATTACATGTTATTCCTTTTCTCTAACACTGACTATGGATCACACTAAGCATGGATCACTTGGAGTTAGGGAGTTTTAATTATCATATTATTTGCATCAAGAATTTACCGATGCTAGGGAAACCCTAGTGTGTAATACTTGATATGTGGAATGATTTTATTAGCTCTATATAAGGTTATCTACATTGGGTCAGGTCTTAATGATGTGAAATAACTCTGATAACTCTGATTCTCACTATAACTAGAATATTTAAGGAGCCTCCTCATTGTTTGAGATCAAATTCCAAGTTCCAAAGTTCCCACATACATTTTATTTCCTTACAACGTTAAACTACACAATCTTATCAAAAAAATGTTAGTTTTGATTCCTATTATAAAATTGGATATGTAGAAAACCTCATAATGGCTCTATCCCATATGCTAGATATTAATCGCCTCCATGGGTAATAAAAGCCTATAAAGGGTCTGGTTATATATCTTAAACATATAAGTAGATACACACCCAAGGTAAATAGATAAAGAGGCTCAGATACATACTTATATATTCTCTAATAAGGATCCCCTCTATTTTTATATAAATAAATATAACCAATGATCATTTTTTATGGTAACCAACCTTTTATTGGAATTAAGAAGTTATTTTATGCATTTATTAATTCTATAAGAGAGTCCCAGCGTAAGAAACTATTCTCCCAAAAAAAATTTATATAAGATGGAAATACCAACCTCTCTACCGATGTGAGTTTTTAAGAACCGTTGGGTCTAAAACCCCGACTAACCACATACCTTTGGAAATAAGGTTTATACCCAATTATGGATGTGGGAATCATTGGGATTTTTTGTTTAGAGAGACAATGGGGATCCAACATAAATTATTGTGCCAAAAATGTAACCCATCACCATCAACTATTAGGATAAATTGAATTCACCTCAATTATCACCTTCTCCATTGAAATAAAAAATAGTGAACTCGACACGAATATCTAAAATAATAGAATGACCAGTTAATCATGTGTTAGACTATTTTCCATTTCATAATACACACAAAAAAATGGTGATCCTGACATGAATATCTCAAATAATACAATAATCAATTAATCATGCATCAATAAATTTTTCATTATACAATACAGACAAAAAATTTGTGAACATTATGTTAACCTTTTAAATAAAATAATGGGCTATTAATCATGCATCAAGACACTTTTATTTTCATAAAAAATGTAAAAATGGCGATCCTAACATGGTATTATCGAATAGAAAGATGTTTTTTACTATGATTTGGATGTTGTTGTTGATTGTCTATGGATGGGGTTCTGATGATATATGTCCACAATAACTTCGATAAGCCCATGCATGTAAGATGGCCAGATAGTGAATAATAATAATTGTGTTACCTAGTCATGTTTTATAGAGAAAATTCCATGGCTATAATGGTACACTGAAAAATGACATTGTTCTTTATTTCCTGCAAGACTATTGATACTGATCTAAAAAAGAAACCTCGATTTGAGATAATGTCTCCATCAAGAGACTGTTTTTGAAAATCAACGGCAACAAAAACCCATGTGGGTATCAAAATAACCACACCATCTCAAAATATTCAGTGTATGTTGGAGAATGAAATGGTACAAAAATACCATCAACATGATATGATCCCAACATTCAATGATACCCACAAGGGTATTCCAGTTAGGAAAATAATGAGTTTTCATCATTCGAAGAAACATTCAGTGAAGCCAGTGGACCTCATCGCTAAAACCAATATATTCAAATATTTATCCTTGAATAATGAGAATGAAAACATTCAACATCTAATAATGGTGGATTAAGGGGAAAACTATGGATCCCATTCAGATCAGAATCTGAAAAGGAGGTCCCCTATCAACTACCGTTGCTAGCTCAATCCCACTGGTACCCATAAGTCAACTACTAAATCTACCACCCCACACACTGACACCTCTACAACTCATGCTTGGGAAACAAGGATGTAACATCAAGAAAAAATGGTTCTGGATAATAATGAGTGGGCTCACAGCCCCGCTCATGTCAACGATTTCTACTAGAATATTCTGGAAGTAACCAGTGAGCCTTCTCACCCAGAACAAGTCTATGGGAATGTTCCTACCGTGGGAAAGCGGGAGGCTCATATCCCTTAAACCATGGGTGATGTCCATCATCATATTATTATTTCAGAAGGAGGAAAAAAGTGGTCTCATATCTCCATTTCAATTGATGATGTATTCCAGTATATAATGGATAAGCAAGATGGGTAGGCTTATATCCATGCACACACTTTGATAAAATTCCATTACATCTTAGAAAGAACTAAAAAACTCCATTGGAATATTATGTAACTGGTATTGATACTGGGATAGGCACATATTCATATCCCTATAGTACGAGAAACATCACACTCTAATTAATATTAACAAGTTTTTGTTCTAGAAAAAGTGTACATTTTTTCACCCTTACAAGAGTATTATCATCATAATCGGGTAAATGATGAGGCATCATACCAGGATCATATTCCCATTACAACCAAGGCCTACTAGGTGAGAGAAGAACACACCTTGAGATAGGGGAATGTGCTTGATTAAAAGGTCCAATGACATCCAAAGGCCCAAGATCGGGATCATATCCTCATTCTGGTGGAATATCACCAAGTGAAAGGGGAACATGCCTCAGGAGTGGCACAAATTCCCAAAAAATAAGGACAACATAAAAATACAAAGACCTATTATTGATATCATACAACCAATCTAGTCGAGACTGTAACACCCCAAGATTTCAAAGTATGTTATGTCATCAAATTAATTCAATAACTTGCACTACACGCAACACCGAGTTCAAGCGTACCACAACTTACTAAACTAGCTGTTCAAAAGCGGTTATGAATAGTATAAACAGAAATGTGAACTTTATATAATCCTTATAATTTTAGAATACATTTTGTGATTTTCTTAGACATAATGTAAGAATAGATTCATTTTTTTCAGATAAAAGATGCATTTTTCAAAAAAAAGCAATTTTACCGCCTTTTAATGGAGAACCCTTTTTAAAATCCAATATTTGAAACTTTTATACATTCAATATGACAAAATAAAATATTTTTTTATAATTGGGACATATGAATTTAGTTTCAATAAATTTTTGGTGTTTTTCTGAAAAGATTCATATTTTTGGTGAATAGTGAGAAATACTATATTTTAACTGAAAACAACTTTTGAAATCAAAATAATTTTTAGTGATAAATTATACATTTTAATGGTTAAGAAGCATAAATAAATTATATTTTTACCATTTAATCCAATGTTATTTATTGGAAATAATTTCAATTTGAAATTGAACATAAACAAGTATTATTCTTTTGTTAGTTATTATTTCATAAATACACGCTTTTTGGTTTTGACAACGACAATTACTTTTAAATTAATAAATGAAACTTCTATGTTTTTAATTTGGTAAAATAGACCTAATTTTTGAATTCAGAATATCAAAATTATCTTAGGGATAAATTTTGGTATTTTTATGAAAACTTTCAATTTTTGATGAATAGTGAAAAATACTGGGTTATTGTTTAAAACAGACTTTTTATTTAAATAATTATTTATTTTATTTAAATTTATTTTAGGTCAAATTAGATACATAATACCTATATAATAACAATTTAATTCAATGGATTCTGTTTATAATAATTTTGGATATATAAAACTTTTATTAAACTTTTTACCGTCTTTTACCCACCTTTTAAGAGCATTTCCAAATTTACAAAAAACCTAATTCTAACGCTTCTGTTAGTTTAATTTCAAAAATATGAAATACACAGTTGATATCAGTAAGTAAAATGTGGTTCAATAAGATGAAAATAATTTTTTTTGAATAGTAACTTATTACTTTTATTTACCATGGTTAAAAGTAAATAGGGTAATTAATGGTAACAATGATATCAAAATTACCCTTACACATGTCCTAATTATATTGGATAAGTTTAATTCAACCAAAAACAACCTTAGGAATAAAATATGATCCTTTAGGTCCACTTGGATTAGATTAGGACATCTGTTTTTATTTAATTCAAAGAAGTGTTAAAAGTGTTAAATTCAATGTTCAATAAGAAAACCATTTTTAATATAAGGTTACACATACTATAAATTCAACTATAAATATTCATTAGAAAGAAAAAAAATATTTAATACATAATTTTTTATTTATTTATAATTTTTAGACATTAAATAATTTAATTTATTTATGATACAATGATGATGCAGTATTTATCTTTTTAAAGAAATATTAAAATAAATGATATTATAAATACCCAAATAAATTTAATATGAGACTTTTTATGAATTAAAATAATTCTATAGGTTAATATGACATGTTAGGGTTGAATAAATGATTTTTCTAAGTAATAATGATGTTATGAATTTAGAAAAAACAAAATACCAAAAAGTGTCAAAATTGACATAAACGAGTTTTTAAAACAAATATTATATAATTAATTGGTATTCTATTCCTAAAAATAAAAATTTCAGAAAAAGGTATTAAATAGTATTATATATGTCATTAATGAACCACTTTTGGTTCACTTGAAAGTTTATATTAGGTTTATTAACCATATAATATAAAAATACAAAGAGACATGGTAAATGTTAAACTATTTAAGTAAGAGCTAAATATAAAAGATAATATTAATATAGTGACTCAATCCAATATAAAACCTATTGGTTGAGTGGTTTTCAACCCATACCCACATTAGACTTTAAATATTTCATTTTGAAGCCATTATAAACCGAAAATGATTTTATTATAAAATAATATTTTAAGTTTTTCCTAAGGTTCCCCTCACCCCTCTTATAAAAGGGAACTTCCCCTTATCTCAAATTCACACCTCCAAAGCCATTTTTCTATGCCAAAACCTTCCAAAATACCCTCTCAAATATCCTCCCTTTATCCTACAGGCCTTAATTTAGTCATAAATTTAACCTAAGGATCCATTTTGACCAAATCAAAATGAAGAACCCGAAGAAGAGGTAAATATTTCCTCACCTCTTTCATGTACCTTTCTTCTTCCACTTCCTCTTTCTTTGTTGTTTCCATTATAAAATAATAACTCCAGTATCTTCTATATAATGTTATGTTATTATAAATATGGTACAACCATATTCATTATTCTATCCATCTTTGAATGACATGTCACCATACATGCGTACGTACGACTTACCGTCTCCACATCGTGGTGTAATTGTTATTCAATGAATTATTATTTGGTTGCATATAATAGTGATATTTAATTGAAGTAAATAATAAATATAACACGATAATGATTCTGTATATATGATATACCATCCAATTATATAACATTTTAATATCAAAAGAATGATATTGTCGCTCATGCGTACGTACGGATTACCGTCTCCACGAACACGATGAGATTCATTCCCCATCGTATCCATTCAAGGCTAATTTTCATTAGATGATTAAAAATAATTCTTAAAGACTTAATATATTTCTGAATATGAATAAGATACGTCCTATCCATAACAAAAATTGCTTACGTAACGAACCATATAAAGGAAAATGAATCAGTTAACACATAAAATGAAGAAAATAGTAAAATATTATTAATAAAGATATATTAAAAGATCATATATGATATAATATTAATGTATATGATTATTGTATAATTTAATTAAAATTATTTTAGCATTATATAGGAGGTTATCCTACCCTCGACCAAGGAAAAGTACAATGTAAAGGTTATTTTCACAATCTCTTTATCCGAGGTTGCTTTTACGTAAGTATCTACTGGGACATATTTTTTATCCATTTCCATATTTCATAAAATATTTTTCAAAGGGATTATTTTTAAGGGACTTTTTACTAAAACATCATTTTAAAATTTTTAAATATTTATTCTTCTAAACCATTCTCATTAATGTCCATCTTTTCAAATTTGTTTTAAGGATTTATTTAAATGGACATGAATGTTTTAAAATGTTAATTCATTTAAAAAGTTTCAAAGTGGTATGGGACACTTTGATTCAAAAATGTATTTAAATTTCTTCCTTTCTAAATTGTGTAAATTTTAAATGTTTTCATAAAAAAAGGGATATTTCTCTCAAAGAGTTTTACAAATCATTTTCAACTATGTCTAAATCCTTTAATGGATTTTAAACTGGTTTGAAATTGATTTATTATGATACAAATATTCCATATTGTATTGAAGGTTTTGTGATATGTTTGACTGTGGATGTGTTATTTTTATACCATTCATGGTTCATGGATAATGTATTGAATTTTTTATGTCAGTTTTAATACGAATGTGTATGTTATGTTTAAACATTTTCATATGAGGAATGCATTGGACGTAGTACATGACGGGTGGAACCCGCTTTCGCTCCTCAATGCATCGGTAGGTCTCATGAGAAAAACTAGAGTCTTGGAACAAGGCCTTGAAAAAATATTATTTGTAGTCTTGGAACAAGTACTTGAATATGTGGTTATGAAGTCTGGGATTATACATTCCATCAACATGAAAGTGGCTATTAATATTGCATGTGATTATTCGACTAGTAGAATATCCATGTGAATAAGTAAATTGAATTATTTTATTGTATCCTTGCCATATTTTGATGAAGTTTAAGTTTAAAAAGATTTTTTTAGTCTTATACATTGCCTTAATTGTGTATTCTTATTTATGAAAGTTTTCACGGTATTGTTATCCTTAATGAGCATCTGAGATCACCCCTTTCTAAGTTTTAATTTTCTTAGTATTACAAGAAGTGTATTATGATTGATAAGTTGGGTTAATCTAGGGGATTAATGGAATTATCAAAGGATAATTTATGTTGTGTTTTATTATCTAATGTGTAATGTAATTTTCATGTATGTAATTTATTTTCCAAGACTGCTAAACTGATCGGTCCTTCAGGAATTGATTCCTTGTAATCATGCCTATGTTTTAACATAATGCACCGACTCTGGGTAACTGGGTTTGGGGCATTACAGTTGGTATTAGAAGAAGTTTAGTACAAACCTTGGAAACTAGATTTAGGTAAACTCTGATTAGAACACATATCATTAAGATAGACATTGAGGATTAGTATAGAAGAACTTCCTAAAATTTTGGTATTCTAGAGATTTTGTGAGTTTTACAAATAATACATACATGTCTAGATACGAGCACGTAGAGGTAGCTCTAGCACAGATGTACCTATGGTTAAAACCCAAACACACCACTTTGAGCTAGACGTGAACGAGAATTGGTGCATGACAACGAGCCTTGTTGCACTCTTGGTTACGACACTCCCAGGGGATATGCTTAGGATAATTATCATTTTCATTACAAACCATTATGAAGGGTTTGTGATTATATAATTCCTCAAGGAAAACATTTTTTATGATTATGGATTATATCCATAAACTATTCAATTTAAGTTAACTATTTTACAAGTTTGTAATTATGAATTGCGATTCATAAATTGACCAAGTGTATGCCACTGTTTAGAAATGGGGCCCGGTAGATGGAATTAGAACTCCAACAATATGTATGATCCAAGGAGTAAGAAGGATCATATCTTTCCCGGTATTAAGACAACATTTAGAAGGGAAATTGTCTCCCATTTATTCTCAACATATGAAGAAATAGTATCATGTGTTAATAAGATACGTAAATAATTCTCTAAGTCCTATGGATTTTAATGGAAGTAAGAGAATAAAGGGATGAAAGAGATAAAGATGGATAAAGGGAAGAGGGAAAAGAAGGATTTCCCCATATGTGATAAATGTGGAAATAATCACCTTGGTAAGTGTTTGAATGGAATGGGAGTTTGTTATAAGTGTGGAGAAAAAGGACACCAAGTACATGATTTCAAGGGTAAGAAAAAACTTTCAAATATACAATGCTTCATCTGCAAGGATATGGGACACTACACGAATCAATGTCCAAATCATCAGAGTATACCCCAAAATACTGCTATTGGATAATAATAATGTTATGATACTACCGAAGATAAAGATGAATGATTAGATTTCTTAAGTAGTTATTAAAGTATTGTGTCATTTGAGTATTGTATTAATGTTGTACATGTCATAAGAATTATAGAGTATATATGGATTGTACTGCGGTACTATTTCATTAAGGACTTGGGATTGTGTGGAACCAAGAAAAGTGACTCATTATCAGGTTAAATTTTTAAAAAATATATGGTTGAGAGAAAGATAAACCATAATATGGTTTTTATACTAAGGTAGTGATTTTGGAATAATACATTATTGATTTGGATAAATTATATTGGATATTCTTGACTACCTTGAATCTGATTAATGATTTGTATATTCCATCATTGTTGGAATTTACAAAAAATTTTGATAGAAGGAGTATATCCAGTATTAGATAAGGAATAAGGGAGGATTAATGTAATTAATAAGTTTTGTGGTAATTAAGGATGATGTAGTGATTTAAAAGAATACATGATGAAGGTGTTCACATGTTATTATGTGGAAAAAATGATCTTCATTGTGTCTACCTTACTTATAAATTCTGGACTGTGAGTTCGGTTAGAATTATTTTGGATAAGTCTAGTTTGAGATTATTTTTGGATTGACAAAAATAGCACAACCTGGAGGTCGAGTAGAAACCAGTCGTGTCCGGCAAGGCTGTGATACTTGAACCCGCAATTGATGGGAGACAAGTGTGTATCACCTACCACTGGCCCGTGTGATGTACTAGATTGTATAATGTAGTTTCATTTTTAGAAGGTATTATAGTTGAATTATAAAATCATTATTTTTTGAACCCTATATGATTAGGATAAATATATTATTTTTTTGAAATATTTTGGAGTGAAAGATGAGTTTGTGGTAGGAATTATTTGAATAATGAAACTCTATTTGTCAGGTATATATACATATAATTTTCCCTCTTATTCAATGGATAAATTAATTCGATACCTTTAGGGAAGGGATCTTAAAACCAAAAATGTGTTATCCTAATACCTTATGTTTTGTTGAACTGATAATATTTTAAATCCTCATAGATTGATGATTTGATTCCCTAAATTTTACACTTATTTGTGACTGATGACCTCAATCACTCCCTAAAAATATTTACATTTTACTCTAATTATTTGTCTCTAATTTCCACCAATGTTCTCCAAATCGAGATCATAATTTGGTGGTGACCCTTTCATTTTCATTTTCCTCTTATTAAGAATAAATTTTATTAACCCAATTTCTGATGTGGGTTTTCCTCAAAGGTATTTTTCTATTTTTTTAAACCATTTATTTTCCAAGAACAATTTAAAATTGGGAGGACTCAATTTATTGAAGGAGGGAAGAATGTAACACCCCAATACATTATAGTACATTATGTTATAAAAGTAATTCAATAACATGCACTACACGCAACACTGAGTTCAACCACACCACGACTTACCAAACTTGCCGTTCAAAAGTGGTTAGGAATAGTATTAACAGAATTTTGAACTTTAAATAATCCTTATAATTTTAGAATCCATATTGTGAGTTTCTTAGACATAATGTAAGAACAAATTTATTTTTTTCACATTAAAGAAGTATTTTAAAAAAAAATGCAATTTTACCGCCTTTTTATGGAGAACCCATTTTAAATCCAATATTTGAAACTTTTATATATTCAATTTGAAAAAATAAACTCTTTCTTTAGAATCGGGACATAATAATTTAGATTCAATAAATTTTTGGTGTTTTTCTGATAACTTTTGTATTTGGGTTAATAGTGAAAATTACTATATTTTAACTGAAAACAACTATTTTAATCAAAATAATTTGTATTATTAAATTATAAATTTTAATCGTTTGGAAGTATAAATAGATTATATATTTACCATTTAATCCAATGTTATTTATTGGAAAAAAATTCACATTGAAACTGAACATAAACAAGTATAAATCTTTTGTTAGTTATTATTTCTTAAAAACATGCTTTTTGGTTTTGACAACGGGAATTAATTTTAAATTAATAAATGAAACTTCTATGTTTTTAATTTTTTTAAAATAGACCTAATTTTTGAATTCAGAATATCAAAATTAGCTTAGGGTGAAATTTTGTTATTTTTCTGAAAACTTTCAATTTTTGATGAATAGTGAAAAACATTGAGTTATTGTTTAAAATAGAATTTTTATTTAAATAATTATTTATTTTATTTAAATTAATTTCTGGTCAAAATAGATACATAATACCTATATAAGTTCAATGTAATTGATTAGAGTCATTTTATAATAATTATAGATATATAAAAATTTTATCGAACTTTTTACGGTCTTTTACCCACCACCTAGGAGCATTTACAAATTTACATAAAACATACTTTTACTGCTTCTATGAGTTGAATTTCAAAAATCTAAGAGACATAGTTGATATATGTAAATAAAATTTGGTTCAATAAGATGAAAATAATTTTTGGTGAATAGTATGTTTTTATTTTTATTACCACGGTTAAAAGTAAATTGGGTAATTAAGGATAAAAATTATATAATAATTACGATAAAACATGTCCTAATTCTATTGGATAAGTAAAATTAGACAAAAAACCTTAGTAATAACAAAATATCCTTTAAGTCCACTTGGATTAGATTAGGACATTTGTTATTATTTAATTAAATGAAGAGTTAAAAGTGTTAAATTCAAAGTTTAATAATTAAACCATTTTTAATATAGGGTTACACATAATATTAATTCTAATATAAATATTCATTATAAATATAAAAATATTTCCTACATAATTTTATTTTATTTCTAATTTTTAGACATTAAATAATTTAATTTATATATGACACAGTGATGATGCAGTAATTATCTAATTAATGAAATATTAAAATAATTCATATTATAAATACCCAAATAAATTTAATATGAGACTTTTTATGCATTAAAATAATTATATAGGTTAATATGAAATTTTAGGGTTTATTAAATGAATTTTTTGGAATTAATAATACTGTTATGAATTTAGAAAAAACAAAATACCAAACAGTGTCAAAATTGACATAAAAGAGTTTTAAAAAAAATATTATATAATTAATTGGTATTCTATTCCTAAAAATCAAAGGTTCATCCATAGGGATTAAATACTATTATATATTTCATTAATTAACCACTTGGGGTTCTCTTTAATGTTTATAGTAAGATTATTAACCATATAATATAAAAATATAAAGAGACATGGTAAATGTAATACTATTTAACTAAGAGTCAAATATAAAAGACAACATTAATATAGTAACCCAAACAGGTATAAAACCTATTGGTTGAGTGTTTTTCGACCCATCCCCACATTATCCTTTAAATAATTCATTTTTGAGACATTATAAAAAGAAAATTATTTTATTATAAAATAATATTTTATGTTTTTCCTAAGGTGCTCCTCACCCCTCTTATAAAAAACGGGCACTTCCCCTTCTCACAAATTCCCACCTCCAAAGTTATTTGTCTTGGAAAAAACCTTCCCAAATTCCCTCTCAACTATCCTAACTTCATTCTAGAGTCCTTAATTTAGTCATAAATCCAACCTAAGGAGTCCTTTTGATCAAATCAAAAGGAAGAACCCAAAAAAGAGGTAAATATTTCATCACCTATTTCAAGTTCCTTTCTTCTTCCACTTCCTCTTTCTTTGTAGTTTCCATTATAAAATAATAACTAAAGTATCTTCTATATAATTTGATGTTATTATAAATATGGTACAACCATATTCATTATTCTATCCATATTTGAATGACATGTCACATACGTGTGTACGTACGACTTACCGTCTCCACGTCGTGGTGTAATTGTTATTCAATACATTATTATTTGGTTGGGTATAGTAATGATGTGTAATTGATGGAAATAATAAATATAACATGAGAATGATTCTGTATATATTATATACCATCCAATTATATATCATTTTAATATCAAAAGAATGAAATTGTCGCTCATGCATACGTACGGATTACCGTCTCCACGAACACGATGAGATTCATTCCCCATCGTATCCATTTAAGACTAATTTTAATTAGATGATTTAAAATAATGTTTAAAGAGTTAATATCATTCTGAATATGAATAATATACATCCTATCCATAACAAACATTACTTATGTAACAAAGCATATAAAGGAAAACGAATTAGTTAACACCTGAAACGACGATAACACTAAAATATTATTAACAAAGCAATATTAAAAGATCATATATGATATCATATTAATGTATATGATTATTGTATAATTTAATAGCAATTATTTCACCATTATATAGGAGGTTTACCTACCCTCGACCAAGGAAATGTACAAGGTATGGTTTATTTTCGCAGTCTCTTTATCCGAGGTTGTTTTTACGTAACTATCTACTGGGACATATTTATTATCCATATCCATGTTTCATAAAATAGTTTTCAAAGGGATTATTTTTAAGGAAATTTTTACTAAAACATCATTTTAAATGTTTTAAAGATTTATTCTTCTAAACCATTCTCATTAATGACCATGTTTTCAAAATGGTTTTAAGGATTTATTTAAATGGACATGAATGTTTTAAAATGTTAATTCCTTTCAAAAGTTTCAAAGTGGTATGGGACACATTGATTCAATAATTTCTTTAAATGTATTCCTTTCTAAATTGTGTGAATTCTAAATGTTTTCATGAAAAAGGTATATTTCTCTAAAAGGGTTTTACAAATCATTTTCATCTATATCCAAATCCTTTAATGGATTTTAAACTTGTTTGAAGTTGATTTATTATGATACAAATATTCCATATTATATTGAAGGTTTTGTGATATGTCTGATTGTGGATGTTTTATTTTTATACCATTCATTGTTTAAGGATAAATTATTGACATTTAGTATGCCCGTTTTAATCTGAATTTTTATGTTATGTTTAAACCTTTCCATATGAGGAATACATTGGACTTAGTAAGTGACGGGTGGAACCTGCTTTAGCTCATCGATGCATCGGTAGGTATCATGAGACAAACTGGTGTCTTGGCACAAGGCCTTGACAAAATATAATTTGTAGTCTTGGAACAAGGCCTTGACTAGGTGGTTATGAAGTCTGGTATTGTGCATTCTATCATTATGAATGTGGCTATTGATATTGCATGTGATTATTCAACTTGTAGAATATCTAGGTGAATAAGTAAATGACATTATTTTATTGTATCTTTGCCATATTTTTCTGAAGTTTAAGTTTAAAAGGATTTTGTTTTAGTATTATACATTGCCTTAAATGTTCATGCTTATTTATGAAAGATTCTTCTATATTGTTATCCTTACTGAGCATCTGAGATCACCCTTTTCTATGTTTTAATTTTCTCAGGATTACAAGAGGTGTATTAGGATTGATAAGAAAGGTTAATCTAGGGGATTAATAGCATTCTCAAAGTATGATTTATGTTCTATTTTATTTTTTAAGGTGTAATGTAACGTTCATGTATGTAATCTATTTTCCAAGAATACTAAACTGATCAGTCCATCGGGACTTGATTCCTTGTAATCATGCCAATGTATTAAAATAATCCACCAACTATGGGTAATTGGGTTCGGGGCGTTACAGTTGGTATCAGAGGAATTTTAGTACAAAACTTGGAAACTAGATTTATGTAAACCTTGATTAGATCACATAGCCCTGAGATAGAATTTGAGGATTAGTATAGAAGAAATTCTTAAAATTTTGGTATTGTAGAGATTTTGTGATTTTTCCAAGAAATAAATCCTTGTCTGGATATGAGCAGCTAGAGGCAGCTCTGGCACAGATGTACCAAGGGGTAACACCCAAAAACACTGCTTTGATCTAGACTCGAATGGGAACTGGTGCATGACAACGGCCCTTTCTACACTCTTGTTTACGACACTCCCGAGGGATATGATAAGGATAATTCTCATTTACTTTACAAACCATTATGAAGGGTTTATGACTATATACTTCTCAAGGAAAACATTTTTTATGATTATGGAGTATATCCATAAACTATTCAATTTATGTTAACTGTTTTACAAGTTTGAAATTATGAATTGTGATTCATAAACTGACCTAGTGTATGCCATTATTTAGAAATGGAACCCAATAGAAGAAATAAGAACTCCAACAATACGTATGATCCAAAGAGTAAGAAGGATCATATCTTTCATGGTATTAAGCCAACATTTTTTTGGGAAACAATCTCCCATGTATTCTCAACATATGAAGAAATAGTATCATGTGTTAATAAGATAAATAATGAATTATCTGAGTCATATGGCTTTGAAGGGAAGCAAGAGATGAAAAGGATAGAATAGATTCAGATGGATAAAGGGAAGAGGGAAAAGAAGTATTTTCCAATATGCGATAAATGTGGAAATAATCACCTTGGTAAGTGATTAAATTGAATGGGAGTTTGTTTTAAGTGTGGAGAAAAAGGACACCGAGTACGTGATTTCAAGTTTAAGAAAAAAGTTTCAAATGTACAATGCTTCATCTGTAAGGAGATGAGACACTACGTGAATTAATGTCCAAATCATCAAAGTATACCCCAAATGTTGCTTTTGGATAATAATAAAGTTATGATACTGCTGAGGATAAAGAAGAATTATTATATTTCTTACGTTGTTATTAATGTTTTGTTTCATTTGATTATTGTATTAATGATGTACATATTTTAAGAATTATAGAGTATATAAGGATTATACTGCAGTACTATTTCAATAAGAACTTGAGATTGTGTGGAACCAAGAAAAGTTACTCAATAGCAGGTTAAATTTTTTTAAAATATATGGTTGAGAGAAAGATAAACCATAATATGGTTCTGATACTAAGTTAGTGATTTTGGAATAATACATGATTGTTTTGGATAAATTATATTTGATATTATTGACTACCTTGAAACTGATTAATGATTTATATATTCCATTATTTTTGGAGTTTACAACATTTTTGGATAGAAGGAGTATATCCAGTATTCTATAAGGAATAAGGGATCATGAATGTAATCAATAATTCTAAATGGTAATCCAGAATGTTTTGGTGATTTAAAATAATACACGATGATGGTGTTCACATGTTATTATGTGAAAAAAGTATCTTCATTGTGTTTACCTTCCTTATAAATTTTGAACTGTGAGTTTGGAAAGAAGTATTTGGATAAGTCTAGTTTGAGATTATTTTTGGATTGACATAAAAAAAGACAACCCGGAGGTCGGGTAGCAACCCGTCGCGTATGGAAAGGCCGCGAGACTTGAACCCGCAACCGAAGGGCGACAAGTGTGTATCACCTACCACTGGCTCGTGTCATGTCCTAGATTGTATAATGTAGTTTCTTTTTTAAAAGGTTTGATAGGTGAATTATAAATTCATTATCCTTGGAACCCTATACGATTAAGATAAATAGAATATTTTTTGAAATATTTTTGAGTGAAAGATGAGTTTGTGGTAGGAATTAGTTGAAGAATGAAACTCTACATGTCAGGTATATATATATATATATAATTTTTTTCCACTTATTCTATGGATAAATTAATTCTTAAACATTAGGGAAGGGATCTTAAAACCAAAATTTTTTTATACTAATAACTTCTGTTTTTTTGAATTTGTGGTATTTTAAATTATTATAGATTGATTTATTTAATTCCCTCAATTATAAACTTCATTGTGATTGATGACCTCAATAAATCCCTATAAATATTAACGTTTTTCTTCCAATTAGGTGTCTATAATTTCCACCAATGTTCTCCTAATAGATATCATAATTTGGCGGTGACCCTTTCATTTCCCTTTTCCTCTTATTAAGACTAAATTTTATTAACCCAATTTCCTATGTGGGTTTTCCACAAAGGTATTTTTCAATTTTTTTAACCATTTATTTTCAAAGAACAATTTAAAATTGCGAGGATGAAATTTATTTAAGGAGGGAAGAATGTAACACCCCATGATTTCAAAGTATGTTATGTCATCAAAGTAATTCAATAACTTGCACTACACGTAACACTGAGTTCAAGCGCACCATGACTTACCAAACTAGCCGTTCAAAAGATGTTATGAATAGTATTAACAGAATTTTGAACTTTATATAATAAATATAATTTTAGAATCCATATTGTGAGTTTCTTAGACATAATGTAAGAACAAATTCATTTTTTTCATATAAAAGAAGTATTTTTCAAAAAAATGAAATTTTACCTCTTTTTAATGGAAACCCCTTTATAAATATAATATTTGAAACTTTTATATATTCAGTTTGACAAAATAAACTCTTTCATTAGAATCAGGATATAATAATTTAGTTTCAATACATTTTTGGTGTTTTTCTGATAACTTTCATAGTTGGATGAATAGTGATAAATTCTATATTTTAACTGATAACAAATTTTTTAATCAAAATAATTTGTAGTGATAAATTATACATTTTAATGGTTTGGAAGTATAAATAGATTATATTTTTACCATTTTATCCAATTTTATTTATTGGAAATTATTTCACTTTGAAATTGAACATAAACAAGTATCAATATTTTGTTAGTTATTATTTTTTAAAAACACTCCTTTTGGTTTTGACAACGGGAATTAATTTTAAATTAATAAATGCAACTTCTATGTTTTGAATATGGTAAAATAGACCTAATTTATGAATTTAGAATATCAAAATTATCTTAGGGTGAAATTTTGGTATTTTTCCTGAAAACGTTCAATTTTTGTTGAATAGTGAAAAATAATGAGTTATTTTTTAAAATAGACTTTTTATTTAAATTTATTTTAGTTAAAAATAGATACATAATACCTATTTTAGTTTAATGTAATTTACTGGAGTCAGTTTATAATAATTTAAGATATATTAAAATTTTATTGAACTTTTTACCGTCTTTTACCCTCCTCTTAGGAGCATTTCCAAACCTATATAAAACTTAATTTTACCAATTATGTGTGTTGAATTTCAAAAATCGGAGACACATGGTTGATATCAGTAATTAAAATGCGGTTTAGTAAGATGAAAATAATTTTTGGTGAATAGTAACATTTTACTTTTATTTACCACGGTTAAAATTAAATATGGTAATTAAGGGTAAGAATGATATCATAATTACCCTACCACATGTCCTAATTCTATTGGATAAGTGTAACTCAACCAAAAACAACCTTAGGAATAAAATATGATCCTTTTGGTCCACTCGGATTAGATTATGACATTTCTTATTATTTAAGTCAAAGAAGAGTTAAAAGTGTTAAATTCAATGTTTAACAACTAAAACATTTTTAATATAGGGTTACAAAAAATATAAATTCTATTATGAATATTCATTAAAAATATAAAAATATTTCCTACATAATGATATTTTATTTATAATTTTTAGACTTTAAATAATTTAATTTATTTATGACACAATGATGATGTAGTAATTATCTTATTAATGAAATATTAAAATAATTGATATTATAAAAACCCAAATAAATTTAATATGAGACTTTTTTTGAATTAAACTAATTCTATAGGTTAATATGACATGTTTGGGTTGATTAAATGGGTTTTTTAGAAGTAATAATACTGTTATGAATTTAGAAAAAGCAAAATACCCAATATTGTCAAGATTGACATAAAAGAGTTTTTAAAACAAATATTATATAACTAATTGGCATTCTATTTATAAAAATAAAAGGTTCTTCCAAAGGGCTTAAATACTATTATATATGTCATTAATGAACCACTTGGGGTTCTTTTGGAAGTTTATAGTATGTTTATTAACCATATAATATAAAAATACAAAGAGACATGGTAAATGTCAGACTATTTAACTAAGAGTTAAATATAAGAGATAACGTTAGTATCGTGACCCAAAATTGCCTAAAACCTATTGTTTGAGTGGTTTTCGACCCATCCCCACCATAGCCTTTAAATAATTTATTTTGGAACCATTATAAATCGAAAATTATTTTATTATAAAATAATATTTTATGTTTTTCCTAAGGTGCCCCTCACCCCTCTTATAAAAGAGAACTTCCCATTCTCTCTAATTCACACCTCCAAAGCCATTTGGATTAGCCAAACCCTACCCAAATACCCTCTCAAATTTCCTCCCTTCATCTTAGAGGCCTTCCTTTACTCATAAATCCAATTTATAGATCCCTTTCGATCAAATCAAAAGGAAGAATCTGAAGTAGAGGTAAATATTTCATCACCTCTTTCAAGTTCCATTCTTCTTCCACTTCCTCTTTCTTTGTTTTTTCCATTATAAAATAGTAACTCCAGTATCTTCTATATACTGTGATGTTATTATAAATATTGTACAACCATATTCATTATTATTTCCTTCTTTTATTGACATGTCACCATATGTGCGTACGTACGGCTTATTGTCTCCGCGTCGTGGTGTAATTGTTATTCAATACATTATTATTTGGTTGGGTAAAATAATGATGTGTAATTGATGTAAATAATAAATATAACATGATAATGATTTTTTATATATAATATAACATCCAATTATATATTATTTTTATATCAAACGAATGATATTTTCACTCGTGCGTACGTATGGATTACCGTCTTCATGAATGCAGTGAGATTCATTCCACATCGTATCCATTAAATACTAATTTTTATTAGATGATTAAAAATAATTTTTAATCACTTAATATCATTCTGAATATGAATAAGCTACATCGTATCCATAAAAAACATTTCTTAATTAAAAAAGCATAAAAAGGAAAACGAATTACTTAACAGCCGAAACGATGATACTAAAATATTATTTACAAAGAAATATTCAAAGATCATATATGATATCATATTAATGCATATGATTCTTGTATAATTTAATAAAAATTATTTCACCATTATACAAGAGGTTAACCTACCCTCTACCAAGGAAAAGTACAAGGTAATGTTTATTTTCACAATATCTTTATCCGAGGTTGTTTTTATGTAAGTATCTATTGGGACATATTTTTTATCCATGTCCTTGTTTCATAAAATAGTTTTCAAAGGGATTATTTTTAAGATAATTTTTACTAAAACATCATTTTAAATGATTTAATGATTTTTTCTTCTAAACCATTCTCATTAATTTTCATGTTTTCAAAATGGTTTTAAGGATTTAATTAACTGGACATGAATGTTTTAAAATGTTAATTCATTTCAAATGTTTCAAAGTGCTATGAGATACTTTGATTAAAAAATGTCTTTAAATTTTTTCATTTCTAAATTGTGGGAATTTTAAATGTTTTCAGGAAAAAGGGATATTTCTCTCAAAGAGTTTTACAAATCATTTTCATCTATATCCAAATCCTTTAATGGATTTTAAACTTGTTTGATGTTGATTTATTATGATACAAATATTCCATATTGTATTGAAGGTTTTGTGATATATTTGACTGTGGATGTGTTATTTTTATACCATTCATGGTTTGTGGATAAATTATTGAAATTTCATATTCCATTTTTAATATGAATGTATATGTTATGTTTAAACCTTTTCATATGAGGAATTCATTGGACTTAGTAAGTGACGAGTGGAACCTGCTATAGCTCCTCGATGCATCGGTAGGTCTCATGAGACAAACTAGTGTCCTGGAAGAAGGCCTTGAAAAAATATTATTTGTAGTCTTGGAACAAAGCCTTGAATATGTGGTTATGATGTTTGTAATTATGCATTCCATCATTATGAAAGTTCCTATTGGTATTGCATGTGATTATTCGACTAGTAGAATATCCCCGTGAATAAGTAAATTGCATTATTTTATTGTATATTTGCCATATTTTTCTGCAGATTATGTTTAAAAGGCTTTTGTTTTAGTCATATACATTGCCTTAAATGTTTATGCTTATTTACTAAAGTTTTTTCTATACTGTTATCCTTACTGAGTATCTAATCTCACCCCTTTCTA
Organism: Viscum album; assembly: GCA_963277665.1. NCBI lineage: Eukaryota > Viridiplantae > Streptophyta > Magnoliopsida > Santalales > Viscaceae > Viscum > Viscum album. The sequence goes on from OY728143.1 coordinate 184,710,686, forward strand.
TGTTTTAATTTTCTCAGGATTACAGGAAGTGTATAATGATTGATAAGAATGGTTAAGCTAGCAGATTAATGGAATTATCAAAGTATCATTTATGTTTTGTTTTATTTTCTAATGTATAATGTAATGTTCATGTCTGTAATCTATTTTCCAGACTGCTAAATTGATCTTTCTTTCAGGAATTGATTCCTTGTAATCATGACAATGTATTAAAATAATTCACCGACTCTGGGTAACTGGGTTTGAGGCATTATAGAGACTCACCTTTTGACTATGTAACATGCCTCACGAGATTCTCATATTTTTGTAAGTGAATCTACCTGATATATTTTAGAATATCATAGAATCCAGCCACATATTTCTACATCCATCAACGAACGACTGCACAATAATCATTCTTAGGAAATATAGAAGGAGGATCATATACCTTCTCCCATTCCAAATGACGTTTCGAATATTCTGGTAGGGAATGAATTTTCAGACCATACTCATATTTCTGTTCCAACTTGGGCTCACCAAGTGAGAGCAACACATACCTCGGGGCAGGCTCATATCCCTGCCCTAAAAGATGAAACAGATATTCCAAATACACAAGATTATATTCATACTCCTTTTATGACCAAGGCTCTCCAAGTGAGAATGAAACACGCCTTAGGAAAGTATCATACTGATTTAAATAATGAAAAATCTCATTGGAACATTCTAGAATCTTCTCAATTGCAGGTTCAAACCCCCACATAACCAAGTAGTTATAAACAGGTTCCATCATCCATCATACATTTGACAATATCCATTCCCAATTCGCCAATCAAGGCCACCATATACTATCCACAATGTTTAATGAGGCTCATATCCCTAATATGCTCAATGATAATGTCCTTAAGGTTATTGAACACATAATCTCAACACCCCAATGGATCATGACAACTTAAAATAAAGAATAATATGATCATTACTACAATATACCTCTTCAAGGTAGTGTGGAGATAGATGATAGGGAATCTAATACTAACATATACCATGGTAACCCTTCCCACAGTGATATCTCTCACAGATATGAAAATCACCCCCTTTACTATTTTTTTTAAAAAGATAGGTTTATTAAATAAAGAATCATTCTTATGGAGAGGTGTTTTAATCATCATGGTCACCCATATATAGTTCCCCATCAACCCACATCAAAACTCCTCTTTGGTTAGTTGGAAATCCCAATAAAAATATTCAATTGTTTGACTGGATGGAGGCATAAATATTTGATAAAGAGGAGGATAGCATTGATATATGGAGATAGATATCCAGAAATATTCTACCCACCATGTTATATACAATTTCTTCTTATGAATATGATATCCCAAATGTGCTAGTAAAGTAGTTCATAACTTATATATGAAAACATATATGGTAAAATAATCTGTGAATAAAGTATAGACACTTTCCTTATCTAGAATACATATATCACCTTCATTCAATAAAGATACCATGTTGTCATATAGAAAAGGATTTTATCTTCATGGATAGAGATCCAAAATTGGAAAATCATAGCTCAAGTCTCCAACTTGATTACCCCCACTATGTCAAATATGTTTAGAATTTGATAACTAAAGCCACATTGTGTATCCACATTCTTGGATGGAAAAAATATGTAGTTCTACACACTACCACATCCCTGGAATAAAAGTAGCTCTTAGATATGGTGTCCTATATTGTCATAAAGAGTAGTTAAGTTATGGGACTGGGTAAATCCAGGTCTAGTTCTTTCACAAAAATAGAATTCCCCTACATCAATGGTACGTTCAAATCATGAACATAGGAAGAGGATGGAAAAAAGTCTTTGACTAAGCCCCTTGATTCCACAAGAATTAATTTTAGACTTGAAATTATTTGTTGCAATCGACTTGAAATAATAATATATAAACTTATTCCTTTCATGGTTTTCCATCACACCCAATTCTTACATGAGAGAAAATGTTCCACATCAAACATTTTGCAGTAGCTGCTACCATAACAACCATCTTGGATAGGAACTAGCTGACCAGAACAGGGGGATATTTACCACTTCCATGACCTCTCAAATCAAAAATTCCTAAGAGGATTCCATAAATATCATCAAAAGATACAAAAAACCCCTACCCACTAGGTTGGGGGAAGTTATATCTCAATTAAAATCATTGCGTTCATTATATTCTATGTAAGTCTAGAAAAATCAGTTCCTATTTCATATCAATCCCATTCCACTAGTATGGAGGAGTTTATATCTCAAAGTTTGTCTTTGGAGATGTCAAATCCCCAACTACAATTATTATATCCTCAATAACTAGATCAATAAATTCCAATTATGGTCCTAAAAAACCTCATGTCTGTTGGGATGTGGGAACCTTTATCATCATCATCAATATAAACAGAATCAATATTTTTAGGGTTTGGAGGTAAAAATTGGAGATCCGCATCCCATATGTTCCTATCGCTGTAAGAAAAACCTCTAAAATTTGGGACCCATTTGGGAATCATGACCTAAAACTCCCTCAATGTCATTACCCACTGGCTAAGAAAGTAAGACCATAAAACGAAGGCAATTGTAGCCCAACGGGGTCACAAGACAAAATGGTCCAATATAGCCAGGGGTTCAAGGATTGACCCTAAAATATGAAGTGTAAAACCATCCTTATACATTTAATGTAATGGTATAACCAGAACTTTTTAATATTTTTATGTGACTGTGATCACTATCATCATAAGAGAGGTGGTGGATCAGGATTCGAATGAAGAGGGATGTAACCTGGAAAATCTACCCCGATAAGAGGGTGATCTTTATGAGATAACCAAGGATACCCACACCTGGAACCAGAGGTGGCTTTGAAACTTGGAACCTCTTAATATCATGTTTCCACCTCTATATTAGAACACTTCCCATGATAAAGGGAATGGTTTGGATATATCCCAATCACCTAATTGAGGAATGGATGTTCTTTCCATATATTAATATTTTTCAAAATATATAAATGAAAACAGTATTATAAAACTCAATGGGGAGATAATCAGGGGTAATATTCCCATTGTTATTCATCTTTAGGATGTGGAAAATATTTCTCCTCCCACTCATTGAGAATGATCCGATCCCCTTGTAAGATTTTCATCTAAGTGTCAAACTGGGTTGGGATCCTGGCCACTGGTCTACGTAAATGACGGAGTTTAAAATTTTCTCAACCTCCCTCCATTATAGAGAAAACCTCTCCCTATCTAAGGAGTTCATTAAAATTTAGGATAAATTAAGAATCTATTGGAGAGAAAGGAAGAGAGAACTCAATGACCAACACTTTCTACATGTAAATGGGAGGTGGCTTAGATAGCAGAACCCCCAAATATTCTTCATTTCATCATGTACCTAGATACTTTAATGGAGTCAATGGAATGGAAATGGGAACCTATGTATCCTTAGAGGAAGCTATATCCCGAGTTGGTGGATGAACCTTTATCCCCACCCAATTTTAGAAATCCTACCATATATACCTTTGACCATGTGTATGATCCTGAACCACATCCCACACACTTTGTATCCCAATTCGGTCTGATGATGGGCCCTCAAGATCAACAAGAGGCAACCAAGATGAGGTGTTTAGTATATACTCTGACAGGTCTTTCCTTTTCTGGTATAAAATTCTTCTAGAAGGATCTATTTCTAGATTTTAATACCTCTTTTGACAATTCCTTTATTTTTTCACCTCCATGTTGAGGACAAGAATAAACATGGACCTCAGACACTGTATGAAACAAGAAAATGGGAGGGTTTCTGACATCCAATCCAGATGGAAAGGTTCAACATTTTCACTCATCATCCCTCTATTTCATGAGAAATTATCTCATCTCTATGATGAAAACATCTGTGGTAAGTTGCATATTCTTTGGATGCCAATGAATTATCCAGGTGGGTTACTTGAGTTCAAATAAAAGGCATAATGATAGGGAGATTCCATTTAAAAAACATGATCCAAATGTTGACTCGTGCCTTCATCATATGTAAAAACAATAGGCAAAGAAGAAGCTTTAGCTATAACTCAAAAACCCAAAGAAGTGCCAATCCAAGCACCTACGTAGGTCCAAAATTACCCAATATCTCATATCGAGTGAAAAAAGCACCAAATATCCCTCAGTAGGAAGCATAATGAAATCAGGGTTTCTTGGGATTTGAGGAATGGAAGAATAAATAATACACCATACAAAATTAAAATGTCTATAGAAATTTCCTGCAGTGAAGGATGATAAACTTCTCAAGTTACCATAACATAGGAAGCCCAATGATGTCAACCTCACTGACCGTGTTGCCTACTTTACTTTCCATATAATGTTGGAATGTAATATCCGGGACTACTTCTTCTTCAAAGACATCCTTAAAGGAATGGATGGTTTCAGATTGGTGGTGTTAGATTGCTCTATAGAGTAGGTGGCCTATATAAATGTTTCCCACTCAAAGGAAGTGGGTGATTAGAAGACTCTTTAGCTAGGCGTGCACATAAGTTAAACAATTGAATGAATTAAAAAACTGTTGACTAAGCTCATTCCACCATGAGAGAGAGGCTTCATAGATACACAATAGCTCCAATATCCAAGAAGGTGACATCAAATATGTCTCTTAAAAGTGGGTTTGACCACAAGATGTTGGAAGAAACAGAATAAGATGAGTTTTATTTTTATACAAATTAAGCTCTGGCTCTTCCATATTTCATCCATACATCATCTGAAACATGATCACAACCCCACCCAATGGAACACTTATTGGAATAAAATATCATATATAGTTATTTAAATGTGATAAACTTGAGTAGTACCTTTTCGAATATTGAATATTCCTCTTAATATGAGTTCCCTAATCTAAACTGAGAAACCTGAGGCTGTGAAAATCCAAAACAAGGATATAGGGGATAACATGTGCATGGTCCAAGCCAATATTTTAGTCATGTCTCTAAAAATAACATATATGCATCTGAGATCTATGTGAAAGAACTTTATAACTCCCAGTAAATACATGGAGGTGTCCTAGATCCCTCTAGTGGTCATCCTCAGCTAGTTATCTTGCATGACCACATAGAGGGGTTGCAATTAGTTGATCATCCTAGGTAATTGGGAAGGCTGACATGACCCACACTACTAACTAAAGATTCACCCTTAACCTCTCCACAAGAACCATGTCCATCCACATAAAATACATTATCTTCTAAGCCAATATTTAATGAGAAACCCCATATTGGGTAGTGAAAAAGTATATCCTAAAAGTACATCATCCTGAAAGAGATAGTGGTTGTCCCAACGAAACATTCAATCCATGATGTACTCCATATTTTAAAAGAACTCATAGAGGCACTAGTTAAATACCTCCAAATCCCAAAGTAATTTGATGAATAATTCACTACTGTCGAGGTCTCTAAAATGGGGACCATGTCAACCGTATGTCATTTAACCATCTCATTAAAAGAGAATGATCATTATAAAGTTATCCAAGAACACATGAGACCATTATATGTTTCTGTTAAACTCGACATTTTCAATATCTGAAGGGTTATGACTGATAATGTATATCTGATCAATATCATCCAAATTAAAATCCTATGATGTTTGGGATATAGAAAAAGGGATTTTCTCCCGAAAATATGATCATTAAAGGGTATGATAAGAGTGATAAAAGTCCTATATAGATGATCAAACTGAATGATTTGTTTGAGGATCTCACATCTAATGCTGATTTTATGGTTATCCATCAAGACACTGTATAAAATGCCCTAATCGGAAGAACCTGGGTCAAAATCCACAAGGTGGAACCTTAAATATTACACCAATGTATGAAATACCCCATCAATGGAATGTTAATCATACTATATGGTGACATCGTCCCATTTGAGACTTGTGAATCCAAATATGCTAAAGCATATTTCTAAAGAAGGGGTGGGAAATGACCAATGGTGGAGGGTGACATACATATTGCATCCTCTAATAGCAAGAATAATGCCCCTGAAAATCCCTTTACTATGTTTCATAATACCTATGTGCTCCCCATAAATCTGGTTGAGGTAATAGACCTGGGCATATAGGTCAAATCCCCCAATGTCCCCAATGGCAGTGTTAAAGAAAATAAACTCCAATATATATCTACAACGACTCTGGGGGTAGGGGTGATAATCTATATTCTCATGGCCTATCTCACTTCGATATTGATAGAGATTACCCTATATTTTCATATCTATCTAATAATTCCTCCACAAACATAAAGGCAGAAGATGTAGAGGATAAACTTAGGAACACCCCTACCACATTAATTGAAAGTGTTTCCACCACCATTATTGATCTTAGGTAGGTAAATATGGGATGAAAACAATAATTGAGGAATATACTGATTTGTTACTCCATTCCCCTCAAAAGGAAATATATATACATTTAATTTTTAAAGAAACAACGATATATTTTTTCTTGTAACTATACTAAAAACCCCGAACTGAATCAAGATGTGCCTACACACCATCTTAGCTAACCCAATGATCATTAGTGATTCAAGAAGGTATCCTCAAGGATGAAACCCTCTCATATAAAAAATGTAGAGGTACAAGTTACAAAATTGACAAAATAAAACCTTTTCTAGAAGTGAGACACCCACGATGGATTGACAACATCAACACTATCAAGATAAATAATGAGAAGATTAGGGTATTCATTAATATAACTAACCTTAATCATCAATACTCAAAAAAAACTTCTAACTACTGATCATAGAGCTCTTGATTGATAAAACTAATGGATTCCAAGATCTTTCCTTCATGGATGGGTATTTATGACACAATTAGATATAGATGGCTATAGAAGATGAATAATCGACTGCCTTCAAAGTGGACAAATGGATCCTTTGCATTCAGATCATTCCCTTTGGCTTAAAAAATGCTAGTTCCACTTATCAAAATTCCATGCATCATATATTTGATCCATTTTTAGGAGTGATAGTTGAATGTTATGTTAAGGACACGGCTATCAAATCCTAACAACAATGTGATCACTTCACAAATATTCAATTGGTCTTCAACTGACTATATCAACACTGTCTAAAGATGACTCAACTTAAATGTGATTTTAGGGGAACATTAGGGATGTTTCTTGTCATTTTGGTATGCCACTAAGACATCATCGTCCACCTAGAGAAGACCATTACTATTTTAGTAATGTCACGTCTATAAATCTCATAGTATTGAGTATGTCCTAAGAGAACCTCACTAACATTTTTCATTTCATAATGAACATGGTTTGGAAAGATCTACCCTTCAATAAGATATTGAATAAGTGAATCAACTACTAATGGGATTAGGATTTTCATGTATCCTTTGACATTGTCAATAAGTATTCACTACACTCACCAACTCTAATTTCTCTGATGTAGGGGTGGTCACTCAACATATATGCGGTTAAATGGAATGCTCAATGAATGCATTTATTTCATAGAAAACAACACTGGGAGATAGATCAGTCTCTACTACCACATACCAACTATGAAAGTTAAGGGGACCCGATAATTAGATTTCATGAAGAACAACCTCACACAAAAATTGTCCATTTATAAGATGATTCATAACATAGAGCACCATTAATTTCATTTGGTATTTCATGTTGATCTCCTCAAGTACATCCTTGGACACCCCATGCTAACTGTGAATCTGGCTTGATGGGAGGTAATTATAGAACAATTTGACATCCAGTTCTTATCACAAAGTGTTGTTAAGGGGAAATCCCATAATGATTTCCTTGTAGAAAATACCGCTCCATAAAATACACTAGTGGACACTGAGCTGCCAAATGAGGAGGTTTCCTACACCCTTGACACTCCCCATACATGAGAGATTTAATTTTATGGTTCCTTCCTAATAATTATTAGAAAAAAATAGAAAAAGAAAATATCAATCATGTTGGATTAGGTATTGTATTTGTATCTTAAGGAAAATTATTGTTTCCCTTATTTTTCTTAGTTTACGAAGGATGCAAAAATAATGAGGCTGAATACCAATCCCTCATTGTTAGATTGGAACTAAAAATATAGTCGTATATAACCTACTGAAATATCAAAGAAGATTCAAAGCTAGTGATAAAAAAGATTAATGGAGAATATGCCATTAAAAAGGAATAGATGGACCCTATCACTTTCTATGTTAGGGGGATGATGGAAGAGTTTTCATTTGAGCCCACATTAAATCATGTTACCCATTAACATAATTATTTTTCAAACACATTGGCTAATTAATCCATAGTCTCGGTTGACCACAATTAAGAGGAAGCAGTCTCCAATATCTTACACCAACAAATAGGCTCATCGATCATCACCTGCGATATGGAAGAAATAAATTGGTTCAACAGTGACACAGTATATGATGAACTGGATCCCAACCCTAGATAGATGAATCCCATAATTGGTTATCTCTAAAACGGGATGCTCCCAATAGAATGAGTTTAATGGGAACCTATTTCGCATTGTTCAATGAACATTACCCTATACGGTGGCCCAAATGAGAAGAAGGACATATACAAGCTTGGATTTTCTGTAATCCTCATCAGATTCATAGCATAAAGAGAGATTAATTAAATAATGGAAGAAGTCCATGGAGGATCTTGTCACACTCATCAGTTTGGGATATGGCTCTCCCACTAAATTAAGAGGATGTATTTCCATTGGAAAACCGTGACATAGGACTGTGTGGATTTCCCCAAGAAAATTTATCCCTGACTGATACATGCAAACTTCATCCACCATCGCCCTGAATTTCTACATACAACTAAATTTTCTTGGTCATTTTCTATTTGGGGAATAGATATTGTAGGTCCATATCCCCCAGCCATAGCTAATAAGTTCAAGTATATTATTACTTCAACCACATTATTTTCCAAATGATTTAGAGAAATACCCCTTAATTTAGTAGGGAAAAATAATATCATCAACTTCTTAAAATATCATCTCATCACCAGGTTTGGATTACCTAAAAAAATATTGACAAACAATAGCACCAAATTCTATTCTAAACAGTTGAATAAACAATACAAGAGTAAAATATAGAGTACAATCACTCATCTTGATATCATGAACTGAAAAATGGGAAGATATATTACATCAATAAGACAAAGTCAAATATACTCTAGATTTTGGTGAAAAAGAATATGAATTCCTTATCAGACAAGATCCTCCATGATCTATGGGCCTTTTGTACCACCATGCATACTATTACACATGAAAATCCATACTCATTAGTGTATGAGAATGAGGTATTATTACCTATATAATTCCACCAACCTTCACACCAAAAAACCATTTTTGAACAACTATTAGATGATGAGAAGTTGTGTAAGAAGATGGATCAATTAGAGGGGATTGATGCGAACATGATGCATACATTGCAAAACCATAAAGTGAATTATATTTGGATAACATGATCCTTTAATAATAAAGTTCACCATTGTTTATTCCAATAAAGAGAATTGGTTTTGGATCTCATGACCCCAATGATACCATGTAAGAAGACTCCATAAATGGGACCCAAATGGGATGGTCCTTACATCATACATAATTTCTATCACAACAGAGATTATTAACTATCTATAATGGATGGGGAACATGTCACACCTAACATTAATGTGAGGTTATTGAAGAAATACTTTTAATAGTTTTCATCATGTTCCCTTAATCTAGATAAAAAAAAGTTAAACTACATGACATCAAAAGTCCTAGCATGAAGACTTTAAACTGCACAATTTATCACGTCTTAACCACATGATGTAAAATAGTATGGAGATGGTCCTCACTATACGATGTTAAACTAAATGGAATATATCCCTACTTCATGACATTAAAATGCATGGAATAAATATCTTACTAACAAGTCACCACACATGAGCTAGATTTATGCGAAATAGGGATGAAGTGCCCCTGTCCATCTATGAGAGTCATCTTCACCAAGGCATTCACCCTTTCAATGAACTACATGTGGCTTGAATACCCACCATCATGAGATATGTAGTGAAACCCAAAAAATTATTTTCAGGCCCATCTATAGTGTTGCAATCCTTTCACATTGGATAACCCTTGTCCCGGCTTCAAGATATTAAATTATAAAACATCTCAAGTCCTAGTAGTAAGACATTAAAATACATAACATATGACGTCATTAACACATGATATAAAATAGTACAAAACATGTATTTATCATATGATGTCAAAATAAATGAATGAATTACACACTGTATGATGTTATATTGAATGGTAAGCACCATCTCACTAATTACTCACCACACACAAGATAAATTTATGTAAATGAGGGATGAAGTGACCCCATCCCCATGTGAGTGTAAGATATAAATAGGTTGTGAAATTTATATGAAATATATGTGTCTTATATACATTCCATAATATGATACATAGTGATTGAAACACCTTTACTTATGGGCCAAAACATAGTGTTACTTTCCATTCACACTAGGTAACCCTTTTCCTATCTGTAATACTTTAAACTTCACAACTGATTTCCTTTATATGGGACATTAATATTCCTAGGTTTCTAGTTTTAACAACGGATTGACTCTAATTTCAGTGTGATATATAGAGATACCTAAATCCAATATCTTATCTCATCCACCACATTATACAAACATCTCATGTCTTATAATTAATCTTATTTTCATGGTGATAGGAACACTTTCCATTACTTTTTTTTATCACATTGAACATAGATCACATGAGCTTAGGTATTCCAATAAGGGGATCCCCATACAAACAATGCATAACAGCTAACTACATGTTCATTATGGTTTAGAATTTATTTCATTAAACTAATAACATGAGTCATCACCTAATGATTCTAAACTGCACGGTTGATGTCCTTTTCACAACATAAAACAATAGATCCCAATAATCCTCACCCGAGAGGACCAATATTGTTCATGTTGGTATCCTACTAGACCTCAATTGAAGAACTATATATGACCTGACTCCTAATATCATAAAATGTGTAGTGATTCTTGACTCTCAATCCTCGTTTCCATCCAAAATAAATATACATAAAATTATCCCTCTATTTGTATAGGTTAGATCTGATAAGAAATATACTATTTCCAGAACTATTTGTTGATTTATTTCTATTATTTTTAGATATTTAGTGACACCTAGACTTACATAATTGGGCATAGTCACAATACCCATTTACACATCATAAATCCAATATCTTGTCTTCTTGATGTTAAACTACATAGTTCCATGAAAATGACAGGTTTCATGATTCTTTTCATCAAAGGCTACTCAATGACGTCTATATCTCTAATCCAGGGCCAAAAAAATCATAAGAAATATTACCGACCTCTACATACAAGTAAAAAATTTGTAAAGAGGTTATCATACAAGAAATATGCTTAGATTTATCCCTATCATAATAGGATACATAGTGATGCAAAAATATCCAATCCTGGGACCAGCTACAACAACAAATAAAAAAATTCACCCCAACTGCATGGGTCTATGCAGTGAAATTACATTTTTTTTCTTTTTATGGGCCAAATATATATATAAATTTCATTTTAATGAATAATTTCTTGAAACAAATTTCACTTTGGTTACCACATCCTTACCACATGACATTATAATACATGGAAACAAATATATCCTTACAACATGAATTTTAACTAAAAGTAAAATTTCCTTGTCACATGAAATAAAAATTTCATAAAAAATATATCCCTACTACATGATGTTGAACTATACAAACCGTCACCCACCATTATCCATTATGAAAGAACCATAAGAGCCTTACCTCAGATATCCAGAGTACCGTGTGCTTCTTATTTCTTTGAACCGCCACATTACATAAATCAAGATTCATTATCTGAGTGCCTCATATCATCTATAAATCATCCATGGACCTTAAAAAATATACAAAAATTCATGAGACACTTTATTTGACAATAAATGTATACCTACCGCTCCTAGATAGCCTCATATGGTCTTAAACCAAATTCGTCACTCTTCAAAAATGGGGCTCGGATCCTTATGATCCCTAAAGTCATTATGGAATAACTCATCACTTGAGAGTGTTCTGGGCCATCCTTGATATGAATTTCTCATATCATTACTCATTCCCTGAGAATCTCAAACCAGATTTTTCAAAATTTTCCTCTCCCACTCAGAAGGATGTTGGAGTGATCATGACCCTATGTATCCTAATTGGGATCTTATTCAGAATTAACCACATATTAGGTCCCTGTACATCATTACCATAAACTATATTCACTTTGGTCAAAGCTATATGAACATAAAATTTATCCCGTAATGGGGAATATCATAACACCATAAACTGCTAGTGAAAGAGACAAAAAGCTTATTATATTGGAAACCCAAAATTGGTGTCCAGAGAAAAAGTCACATATTTTCAAACTAAACACTTTAACTCTATAGTTAAGGTTGAAATTATGGTGAAAATAAATAATGTATAAAACTCATAGGTTATACACAGTAGCCCTAATAAATTAATACATATTCTCACTAGACCCCGTAGTTCTGGAAAAAGTTAGATTAATGATTTTTCTTATCTCCATACTGTGAAAATATGTTCACTACGAAGTGATGCAACTTTTAGGGTGCTCTAATATTTCTTGTACATCACACATTCCACATATCACACTTTATTATTTGAGTGTGTCAGATCACTATAATCCTTCCACGGATATTGGAAATGGATACCTAGCTTCAAGGGACCCTTATTTTGTCTATTCATGTATGCCTATGGCCCTGTATATGTGCCAATGGTCATCAACCAAATGCCTTACTCTAGAAAAGGTATTTTTGATCCATGTGAGCCCTAAATTCATGATAGAAGAACTCCATACCATATTTTGTTATTGGAAATTCCTAGTATGATTTTACACTATCATCATCTTGACCCAAGAACTTTGGTCAATGATTTACATTTCTCATACCAGAATATCAAAGAAAATTTAACATCTTATGTGTTCCGTCTCCAAGTTTTGTACCCTTTCTCAAAGAAGGACAGTTGCACTCTATTCTTAAACCATTAATGGACCAAACATCATGATTTAAAATCATGGAGAATACGGATCAAGTGTCACAATTAAAGGTTGAACTACCCTAGGGTTCCATAACCATTTCTGAATAGATTTCTTCCATACCCATCCTTATCATCTGGACATTTGAGTTTTCATAAATCTTCCATTGAAATTGTAAAGGATTGGAGATCATCTTTTTCTAACCATGATATTGATCCATAAGGTCTCTTCCCAACCAACTAAATGATTGTCCTCTGTATAGAATGGAAAAATTGAACCTTGTGATCCATAGAAATATTATGGATAAATATGTCACCATAGGGTGTTATGGTTCATCCCTAGAATTTCTTCCCTCACTCCATATTCATCAACTAAATATTTTTGGTTTTGAATTATTTCACACATATTCCAGATATTGAGGTGGGACTAGATTCCCTAGTACTTCACATTCAACTAATATTAAACCAATAAAGCTTCCATTAAAAATGGAAAAGAGTGGAGTCACATCAGTTTTAAAATGATACAGATGCATAAAGGATTTGACCTACCATCTAGAGGCACCCGCTCCTTGTAGGAAAGGTGGTATAATCCTCATGATACTTAATAATCCCATTATAAAACTAAGAATACTTGTTTTTTTTAGAAATTCAATTCACATTTTCACCATATCCCAACATAATCTATCATGTAATGGAAGTAAGACATTATATTACATGGAATAATATGGTATGATCTAAAAGGCTATAAACTTCAATGATAGATAGTATGATCTAAAGGAACCTAAAATTTACTGATAGAAGATCTGGCCTAAAATAACCTAAACTATAATAATATAAGGTCCATGCTAAATGAACGAAAAAATAAATTGACACAATGACCATGATAAAAGACTATAATCTATCACAATATAAGGTTCAAGCAAAAATACCCTAAACTATAGTGATAACATGTCCAAGCTAAAAGGTGTTAAACTATAGTGATAGAATCTCCCAGCTAAATGTCTTTAAACTATAAAAGTATTGGGTTTGAGCTAAAAGACCATAAATTATAGTGATAGAAGGTCTGAAATAAAATATGCTAAACTATATTGATATAAGGTCCATGATAAAAGTCCGTAAACTACAATGATAGAATGATTGAGATAAAAGAACAAAAACAATATATATTTAATGTAAAGGACCCTAAAATACAACACAATAATGATTTAGTCTCCAAGAATTTTAAATATTTTATGTCCCACCATATTACATTATATAAAATCCAACAATGCTTTCCAAGCATATTAGTATCAGAAAAAGATAGGGAAATCTCCCTCTAAGACATATATTATACGCAATTGTCCTTTTGAGAAATAGTTAATCTCCAGATTACAAGAAAATATAAATCAATGAGAAACCTCATGATTTTTGGGAATTCATGAGAACTTATAAATAAGAATCTATTATGATATAAATATTTAAATCTATATATTCATACTAACTTGTTATTATAAAAAAAATATGGGCATAGTAGGAAATTCATATAATATCAGATCAGGGAAATTTCACGCACATCCTGAATGAATTAAAAAATCAGTATCAACGTGAAAGGTTCAGAAAATCCATTCATTAATATCAAGAACTAGTTGCAATTTAAAAATTTCAGAGTCTCTCCAAGAATATCATAAAAACAAAATTTATTTCAATTATTGAACTATAAAAATATTTGATCGGATTTGGTGGAAAAGTTATTATGTTTTTGGAGAGAATTTTCAATTGTATGGTGAATTAATGCTTTCCAGGAAAATTTTGATTCTACCCCAAGAGAGAGAGTATGGACTAATGTAGTCATCTCTTCTATTAATTTATGAGGATTTTTCAATGAGGATGATTCCACTGAGAGGTCAGACCTCAAGAGAGGTATGATTTCCTTATATATTTATATCTTAACGGTCTAGGCATCCATCTGGGCATGAATATTAAATATAAACTGAATACTCTACTATATTTCTTCCAAATTATCCTTCATATATTCAGAAATGGTATACCTATCTTAAAGATTACAAAATACACCATAATTGGTGACCAAATATTAAAGAGTCATGATAATTTGGATCATGATCTCATATAGTGGTTTTCAATCAATTCCATTCACTCCCATTCCATTAAATAGAGGACAAAAGAATTTCCCTAGGTTACAAAATATTTCTAAACAGTCTCAGTAATTAAGGTGGTAATCTGCTTTCTGATAAGCCTATACTATGTCTGAGCATCTCTGACTGATTGGCTGGGCACTATAAAAGGTGGAATAGCCAACTGAGATATAAGAGAAATTGTAGAGTTTGATCCATATATATTCTCCTCAATAGAGGCATCACTCATTTATTATGAAATGGGGATGATTTTTTTGGATAGATTCATTCCTACTATTAGGATTGTCATCACAAGGACTTGATCGCTTCCTTGAAGAGTTGACCGGGTCATTAATCAACTCCATCATTTTTGTGGATATAAGGGTCAGTGAGGAAAAGTGATTTTACAAATGATCAATTTATATGATTAGAGAAACACCTAGATATACTGAAACCCGTTACTGGGGAAAATCCTGAGAAAGAAAGACATGGGCATTGAAAGATGAATGAATTATCTTAGCATCAGTGCCTTTATGAACCAACATCATCCGAAACTGGAGGTTGATCCCGAGGTGTTTACCTCCTCACATGTAACCTAATGGATGTGGGGGGAATCATTGTGTGTAGACTAATTGATGAGTAAATAAATAAAGTGTATATGGATTGTAGATGATCAGCTCATCCGTCCTATCTGCAAGAACCTCATCCCAAAGGGAGATCTTATATTACCTTTCATTGGGAGAGCTTCTTCCAGTATCAATTATTGGACTAGTTTATGTGGGATAAGGGGCGAAATAAAAGATATCAAATTGAATAAACATATCGGTAACCCTGTTATTGGAAACTGACATGGTCCCATAACTGTATTTATTCAGTAATATATGACAAGATAAGGCATTGGGGATCCTGGTGGCATTTTAGTATTCCTAGGAATGAAAATGCGTCCCTATCCATCCAAATAAAAACTAGAAAAGACCACTGTTTCTATAGTGTATTTTTCCTTCTTGAATGTATCCCAAGATTTGGTTAAAGATTTAACGGGATGACACCACCATATTAAGGCACAATCCATCCACATGTTTTTCTTCTATTACCAAAATAATTAGTCAAATTATTGAATGCACATACCGAGATGGGAAAATCCTCAAGTTATGTAACAGGTCTATAAATCCTAGAAGAAAAAAGATTAGAGATATATTAAGATTCAATTGATATCCCCATTATTATGATTTTAGGATTCCAAAATTCCCTAATATGAACATGTGCTATCATGAACATTATGATAAGGGAACCAATGGGGATATATAACAGTCAGCCAAGCTCTACTGCAATAGAGGAAAATGTTGATTCATTCTTTGAAAGAGATAATTGATTTCATAGTAATATCATCTCTTAACATTTCCTTCAAAATTATTAGAATGTACCTTTCCAAGACTAGATTCTCTAAAGTGTCATCCTAGACATATATGGTAGGAAGGAACACATCATACATATCTCGAAGAGGGGGTATCCCACGCAGTTAGTAGATGTATCATAGGATGATTCAAACTTTTCCGTGGGACACATGAACTGATTTTCTTATAGGACACCAATGGATAACCAATTATCTAAGAATATCAGGATGAAATTAAAAAATAATTTGGGAAATCTATACTTCTTCATAAATGTGGACATTATATAACTGGTCAGCAAACTCTACGTAGCTTTACATGACCCAGAATGGACACACCAATTTATCAAAGAAGGTACCATGAGGATTAATATCAAATTTCAGTCTCCATCACCTAATAATATTTTTAAAGAATATATGAATATAAAGAAATAGCTCTGAGAGATGGTCTAGTGTGAAAAATCACAGCCATCTGGACCAATGGAGAGTTTTCTAATATATAAGATAGCCCTTGGGATTGAGTTGTGACCAGTTGTCCAGCCTCAAAATTATCAAATGAATACAGTCAAGATAAGTTGACTCCTAGAAAGATGTAATATTTTAGTATGAAGAAGAAATAACAACATCATCTAGGAATCCAAACTTATATTGAGGATTCCATAGTGATAATTGGAAATTTTAGAGCTCAAACAAAATAAGACATTCAGAACCTCGTTATCAGAATTTAGAAGATATCTTGGGTTAGAATTATGGTTTCTAGAAACCATGGACCTTTTATTATCCATAAAAAAGCATCTATGATGAGTTCTAGAATATATTTGAACCAAATAATGTGGAATATATCAGGTGTATAATAATAAAATCTTTTCAAATGGAAGACAAAAAATTCCAGCAGCTTTATGAGAATCACATGAACCTACCATAAATTCATGATCACAAAAAGGGATGGATAATCAAATGGTCCATGAAGATCCCTCGGAACTCATAAACCCATATAAAACCATGCAACCACATGACCCTTAAAATAATCATGATTATCTATCCTTGGTATGGTCACACTTGCTAATCAATAGTCACAAAATAGTATGTGATCGAGCCAGAAGATCTTGTGACACCTTCAAAGGTAGTTGTACATCCCAATGGAAAATGTTCAAAATATTACCAAAATTTATTTTTTTGGTATATTATAAAGAGTTTATAAGACAAATTGATCTTGAAAAGTGGTTCTCATGGGAAGGTATCATGAATGGATCTCACAATCAGTTTATTCAGAATTGTTTTTCAGAAAGGGTTATGCAAAATATGTAGGGCTCAAGAGCTCTATGAAATAGAGTTTATAGTGAATAAATTGCTCTCTGACCCCTGATTAAAAGGGAATTACATGGAATTCTATATTTATCCAAGATGACCAAGAATCACTCAATCTACTAATTGGAGTTAGTACCAAATCTCAAGTGGGAATTTACTTTTCTCAGAAGTGATACCTTTTTCTTGTGGACATCACTTCTTAGGTGGGGGAATCTGGTGATGCCTTTCAAATGAGAATCAAAAAATCACAAGGGAATAAATACTGAAATATGGTTATTATTTTATAAAAAATAAAAGGAAGAAGAAGGTGGACAAGATCATGCATATTTCATGAGACTCTAAGAGACACATGATCGTGAAACCTTCAAAGGTCAAATAAGGAATCCATGCATGTCACAAATCATGTGTATGATCCTATGCATCCCCTTTGAATCTCTTTATTCTCCTATGAAGATGTCCTAGATAGTCTATGACCCTGAAGCGACTAGAAGATAAGCACCCTTAGGTCACAAAAATCATCATATATCAAGCACTTGACAAGACATCCAAAAATACATTAAAATAAAGTGAAAAATATAAAACAGGTAGGATCCTATTATGTTCATAAGAATCACATGATGAACCCATGAATCATGTGAGACACCAAAGAATACCCTGTAACATATCAACTTGGACATGAAAATACCACTAGTATGTCACCACCATCACGCGAAAGGCGTTATACATGTCCAATAGTCGCAATCTCCCCCCTTTTCTACAAAAATTAACAGAAGCGTTTTTCCATGAAGTGATCACATTGGTCATGAGGAGAATCACTAATGGGGGGAAGTGAATTTCTTCAATAATACTTATGAAAGCTCATAAAATCCCCAAGACTTTCATAAACAAAATAATCTAATAAAATAGAATTGGTGGGATCCTCTTAAGGACATAAACATCATATGACAAACTCATGATCCCAATAAATACATCCAATAATCCCTTCAGCATGACTACCCAATTCTATGAAGGACCCATTGAAATCCATCTTTATCAAAATAAATGTCCCCGATAAGCCACCAAAAAACATCTGAAGGCCTTTTAACAGGCGCCCTTCTCTTGTGAGGGCCCTCATACATATCAAAATAAACATATAAAAGTCCCTATGAATGTATAAATTATTTGGGAAAATTCATTTTATTTGACAAAATTCAATATATGGGGCATTTATGAGATGATATCTCAATCACTGAAAATCATTCGATTCCTACAGGGATGACATATAGCAAGGCATCAGAGAAACACATGACATCAAATCCATCCACTAACTCTAGCATAGATTTTCAAGATATGAAAAATCAAAAAAGGTGAATAAAAGGTGTGTAGAGGTATATAAATACCCCATAATAGCATTAAAAAATGGAATTTCTTTGGATCCTCACACTAGAACACCTAGGAAATAGAGAAGATTTCTCGGAGTGGATGATCTCACAACCATGAATTTTTTCATTGGGTTGGACCTAGAAGAAAAATAGTGTGATCATGCATCATGAAAAGTCACATCAGGTGATCACTCATAGATCAGACAAATGACTTCAAGAGGGTCACAGTAAGAAAACTCCATATACCTTCCATATCAAATGGGACTTAAAATATGATAACATTGAACAAATATAAGGAATATACAATAAATGGTTGGATTAGTGACTAAAAATATGGGAGAATTATTAAAATAAAATATTTTCTGATTTTCATACACTCCACATTAACCAATCATGTCATGGTTCAACATAATGACATGATTTCCAAGTCATGCGATGCTCCATTGAAATACCATTTACATTATACGTTTTCTATTGGATGTGTCAAAGAATGTCATATGGAAACATCTAGGCATTCCACTAATGACTTAGAAAACCATTTGGGATCGCCATCCATACATAATGATGATCTCTAGATATGTCACCCAAATCATATGACAACACCATTATATGTTAGATAAGTCTGGTGATAGCATCAGGACATGTCATCTATCTCTTGCAACATCTTTTGGAAAAGCTATCTAGATCTTGTGATGCCCTTCGGGTATGTTAGCTAGCTCTTACAATGTCTCCCAGACATGTCATCCAAATTTTACAGTGACACCTAGAAAAATCATCCATGAAATGTTTTACCCTCCAGACATGTCACATGGACTCTTTTGACACCATCTAATTCTGTGAGCCAGCTATTGAGATGACACTAGGTAAAGTTAGCTGGATCATAATACACCCTCTAAGAATGTTAGTTGAGGTCATGCATTGTATTCTAGGACATTATATACAGGTCTTACGATTTCCTCTCTAAAATTCATCCTTTTTAATGCAACAAAAATTTGACATACCATCTAGATTATATAATATACCTCAGACAAGTCAACTGGATTATGCGATTGTATTTTGACATGCCAGGTACAAATCCTCAAACATTTCAGGTAGTAAATTAAGGAATGTCAAGAAGATAACCGACACATGTTAGTAAGAAAAGTAGTCCATGTTAATTGGGAATCCTAGGACTTGATAACCTTGTAAAGTCTTTATACAGGGAAATAGAACTGTGTAACCTACGACCAATAGAAATATGATAACTCTGATTCCTACTATATCTAGGATATAAAGGATTCATTCCAAAGTCTTGGGACCCATATTAAAAATATTATTTGGTAAGTTACAATAAATAATCCCCACATCCACATGTAATGAGACTAATTATTTTACATCCCTTGTTTCTCACACTTAACATAGTTCATGTGGGCTTAGGGAGTTGCAATGATCATATCATTGACATCAAAAGCCTTTATCTAGAAAAAGGAAACCTCAATGTGTAAGACCTAATCAGTGGAACAATATGATATGTCCCACATGAAAGTTAAACCTTAGTGTGTAAGTGACGATCAATGACATAATATGATATTTCCTATATATAAGGTAAACCTCAGTGTGTAAGCCCAGATCAACAAAAAAATATGATATAACACACATATTGGGGAAAACACACTATATTAGCCCCAACTCATTGAACTATGTGGACTTTGATTCATATGATAACAATGATATATAGGATATCTTCTTAAGTCTTGATCATTAACTCAAATGGGTATCCACTTTGGTGTAAGTCCCACAATGTCTCCGATATTCCAACTATAAAGACTCAATATACCCCATGGGATGATCATATTTGCTCATCCAATAGTGGATTTAGAAATCATTGAACTATGATGTATATTATTCATACTATTACCATTATACAAATGACATATTCTTAAATCCCTACATTCATAATAAAAATACCAAGGGTTTTCCTAGTAGATAATTATAAAATCTATATGTTGTAATAATGATAAATTGTTATCCCATGTTTCTAAAATAGAGAATAGATCACGTTGGATTAGGGTGTTTTAATGGTCATATCATTCACATCATTAATCTCCAACAGCTAGAGAAACCTCTATGTGCAATACCCCGATGAGTGGTATGATACAATTTCCTCCATATAAGGGTATATACCTTGGGGAAAGTCCCAATGACATGAATAAACAACAGTAATAGTGATTCCTGTTAAAACTATGATATATCATATGCCTCCTCAATGTTTGAGATCAAATACTAGCGTCCAAAGTTCCCACATATATGTCAATCGCATATTATTCTACAAAGAACAGGTTAAATAAAATATATGTGTTTTGATTACTATTATAAAAAAAAGATATGTAGGATACCTCAAAATGGCTCAATCACATCCATGAGATATTAATTGCCTCCCAGGATAAAAAAAACTCTTCAGTTACTATTTATGTAAATTCAACATATAAGTGTCTACCCACCAATGGAAAATGAATGAGTAACCTCAAATATATATATATGGATTCAACAACAAGACCCCCTCTCTTTGTATATAAAGAGAAAAAACATGTGATCATTTTGTTAGGGTAACCGATCTCATATCGAGATTAGTAAGAGATTCAAAATAATATCTTAAATCAACAATAGAGTCCCAAAGTAGGAAAAATTCCACCCAAAAAGGTGTGAGAACCCAAAATCCCATCCTCTCTACTAATGTGAGTTCCAATGAATAATAGGGTTTAAAACCCCAACTGACCACTTGACTTGGGAAAGCAGGTCTGTACCAAGTTATGGATGTGGAAAACATTAGGAGTTTTCATTAATAACGAAAATGGTGGCCTGACATCAATGATTGTGTAAGAAATTGAACCCCTCACAATCAGCCATCTGTAAAATCTAAATTAACCCCATTCATCACCATTTCTAATGAAGAAATCCCCATAAAAACACAAGGAAACCCAATAGAACACTAAAAATCATAAATGATATTTAAAATTTAAAAAATATTACTAATTTTGGAACTGACATCACAATATTATTAATTTTCATTCATTTATATTATCACTCAATCATGATTTAAAGGAAAAACCTATTCATTATCAGCATATAATTGAATAAAATTTTATCCATAATTATTTGAAGGATTATTTCAAAAATGAAATAAAACATTCATCACAAATACAACAATCTTCACGGATCATCAAAATTTTTAATTTCAAAAAATGTATTAAGAATTCATAACTCGATGGGAAAATCAAAAAACATATAAACATATGTGATTAGTACCATCCATATCATATCTAGTTAAATCGAATAAATTTTATTAATATGTTAATAAATTCCATCAATAAAATAAAAGTCAAACGAATTAAATTTATAAAGATAAAAATAAATAAATAGAGAATGATGATCCCATAACTTGATGTGGTATTCAATGATATCTGAATAGAGTTGATATTCATTAATTACCCACAAAAAATGGGGATATAACCAAGAGTGATGGAATAACTATTGAAACACACCGACAATAGATTTCCATCAATCCATTCTTGATTTACAACCCAATACATAATATCTCAACAAAAAAATAGTCTATATGAAGAAGAAAAAATATAATGAAGATAAGAGGAGTGGTTATTTTACCTTGATTCCTGAAAATTTTATTGTAATGAATCAAGGCGTTTAGAATCCATTGATTTGTATTCAGAAGTTGATGAGAGTTCAAGGGGTTGACTGGAGATTTTGTGTAAATAACCTGACCCCAGTTACCTAGAAATGGTGCATTTATTTATTAAATCTTCATATAAACAAGGAACACACATCCCAATAGACTAAATAGTTTAGTAGTTTTGGAAAACCATATTATATACATGAACATTAAATTACAACATGAAATGAAATCTAACAAATAATTTGATATTTAATCACACATAAACTTATAGATTATAACTCTAAGTCATTCATAAAACATATCTTCACATCTTTGGGAAACAAAATAAATAAGAAATTTCGGATCTCAAATGCTCATTAAGTGTACGAAATATAGAAAAATCATTAATAAACAATAATGCATGGTTAATGACAGAAAACACACTCCATTAAAAGTTAAGACGAACATAATATGGATAAAATATAAACTGATTAAATTATTCCAAATAAATACAATAACATGGATGTTATAAGAGTCAAATAATCATATATAATATAAATTAATAGTTTTCGAATTGAGGAATTCATAATATAGGACATCATAAACATACCATCAATGCTTTAACCATGAAAATTCAATAATACTAGTGTAATGCCTCAACCAATACTCAATTAAGTTTCGTCTCATGAGACCTATTGATGTTTCAAGTGTCTATATCATGCCACACCCATTACATACTAATTCCAATACTTTATTTTTTTTAAAATGTTTGTACATAAACAATATAAACATTCGTATTGGAAAACTAGAATGTGAAATGTGAATACATTAACTATAACCAATGAATGGTATAAAATTAGAACACAGATAGTCAATATGATCATAAACTGGTAGATGATATCATAAGATACAATCTTTAATGAATTAAATGATTCAAAAAATTATTTTGAGAGAGATGAATATACTTTTAAATGAGACGATTGAAAAATTATTGAGGAAATAATCGTTAATCATTCCAAAGTGTCCCATACTAGTTGAAACATTTATATCCTGAACCCTTATATTAACCTAATAATAAGGATAATATCGGTAAGATATATAAAAGGGTAGTACAGACACCACACACAAGTAATATATGGTGATCAAGGAATATATCTCACAGAAGTAAAGGTGTGATGAGAAAGAAACATTTTTACTTTGGAAAGAAGAGTTATTTTAGAAAATAATTTTTATTTGTCATCAAATATGATTGTAAAAAGGTATATCTTAAAAAATAAAATGGAAGTGAATTTGAATTATATTTTAGTCATCAATTATTTATCACTAATGTGAAACATGTATAAAGGGTTTTTAATAAACTTTAGAAATAAACCATTTTAGTGTTGATTAAGGAAAATATTAATGAGAATTGATAGCCAAATGGCTTGTTTGTTTTAATAAAACTAGAAATGAATGATCATATTTTTTAAATGATAAGTGTTTTTATTTTACAAAAATTATGGTTTCCAATGGAAATATTTTGGAGTTCACATGAAAAAGGGTAAGAAACCATGAAGTTCCCTTTAATCGAGATTGCTTATTAGGAAGAATTGGGAATGTAACCACATTAAAATATATATTTACCATAAAATAAAGATGAATTGATCTGGATATATGAGTTTGGAACATATAAAAAGAATATATAATAATTACACAAAAATAAATAAGCAATACATTGGGGTAAATATAGTGAAAGAATAACCTGAAGGAAAAACTGGAGGTTTGGGAGGGCTCCTTACCACTTTATAATCAATCAAATAGTATGTACAAAAATTAATAATCATCCAATGAATAATTTTATCCCAGGAATATAAGTATATTAATGATATTATATATAAAATATTACTATAATTACACCACATACAAGAAATAAGAGGTGAATTGTAGGAATATCATGGAAATAAAAGTGAGATGGGAAACCCCTTAACTTCTGTCCAAATGTGTTCTGTACATGACTATAATTTCATAGACAAACAAAATAAATCCATTATATAATTAATTAATAAACTTTTACAAAAGTATTTTAATTATTATAATTTTATTAAGTTCTTCAATTCCATTTTTTATGAGTTATAAGATACAATTTTATTGCTCGGGACTGATCATTTCCTTGGTTTTCATGATTGGTATATTTTTATATGAGTTTGGAAGTTCATGCAGAATGGGTATAATTAACCAGAATTGGAATTTTAAGTTATTAATGAAAAAAATAAGTGTAATTTGTACTATTTATTATATTTTTCCCATATATGAGGATGAATTATTAGATAACATGTTAATGATAATCATTTATCTTAATTTTATTAGTTTTTCTATAACATGTACTAGTTTTTTTCTACTGTTTAATAGAATGTGTATATTATTGATCTATAACATTACATAAGATATAATAAAAAATTATATTCTGTTTTAACCATACAATTATTTCATGTCCAGTCATGAAGGATAAATTGAAGAATGAAAGTTTTTCTTCCATGAAGGTTGTAAATCAGAACCTCCCAGATGAGGATTTCGTTTTTAAAATAAAAGGGAGTCAATGAAATGAGTTTTATGAAGGATATTACATTAACATGATATAATTAAAGTATATATATTATATTTTTTTTATCATGATCATTGTGATATTGTAGGTGAGGAGATCATAACAAAAGAAAAGAACATGTAAAGAAATTAAATGGAAAATGAAGAGTATTTTACCTATTGAATGTTGATCCTTGAGAACCTCTATAAGGGGATTGGTTTTCCTATTTTGATGACACAAATAGGTCCTTTATGTGAGGGATATTCTATGGGAGATTATTTAGTGTAAATTTGAGAAGGCTGAAATCTTGTAAGGTGTTAGGTGAAGGGGTGGCGAGGGGTGGTATTTGTAGTGGAGGAGATGAGTGATTTCTCATTATTTTATGCATTATTTTATTATTTGGCTGAAGAAAAGGAATACTGTTTATTATTGTGACTAAATACAGTAATATGTGAATGTGAGTTTGAACCTGGGGTAATTACATCATTTAGGATGTTTGTAATAGTGTATTTAACATATAATGTATAAATACAGTAAATTACCATATTTTACTATTCAACAAAAAAATAAACTATTTTAGAAAAATAAAAATAATCACCTAATAATTTTTGAATGTGTAGAATCCAAAAATGAACTCCATTTCATGAAAATATTTTTATAAATATGATAAATTTAATTTTTAATTAAAACCACCATTTACACAAAAAATATATATTTTAAATCTATAACTGATTTTATAAAAATTTCAAAAAATAACTAAGGTATCATAAAATTATCCTAAAATAATAAGACAAAAAATATTGATTTACTAATACATTTTATAAAAATTATTTTTATTTTAAACCATTTTATTAATTATAAAAGTTTAATTAATTTTTTACGATTCCCAAAAATACCAACACTTAAATAATAATTTATAAAACATTAATTACTTATACAATGATATAATAATAACAAACATTCAATAATAATATTCCTAAATTTTATTTATACTTTCATAAGTGATGTTACTATTCATTTGGCTAGTTTACTTTTCATAAGGGTTATATTAAAATTTATAAGGGTAACATTACTATTAAAAAGGGTCATGTTACTATTGACCAAAAATTTAAATTGATCACATTAGGCTCTAAATATATTTATTATCGAAACCATGTATGTCCAGTTTTTAAAATTTACTTCACAAAAGTGGTAAAATTATATTTAATGTATAGGTTATAACTATCTTGTTTTAAATAATTATAATAAAAAAATTATATTTCTCAGATACACAGTGTTGTGTGAATTACATTCTAAAATAATTTTATTTTTAAATACTTTGGGTGTTAAATTCTCCCCTCCATCAATAAATTAAATCCTCACAATATGAAATTTCACTTTGAAAAAAGAAAAAATGTTGATATGAGAAAATACCTTTTTCAAATACAAATATTAGGAATGAAGGTACTAGGTTAACATTTATTTATTTCAAGATCCTATCTCTAATGTTAAGAAATTATTTTACTCTATAATATATTTACATGATATGTTTCTAGGAATAAAATCTTATCTATTAGTTGAGCCTTTATCAATTCCTACATCATTTCACCACACAAGTTGTATCATAGGGTAAAATAATATCTAAAACCATATCCTAATATCAAATTAAACTAATTAATTTATGGTTAACTTTTCCAAAATATTATGATTCAACATGTTATAAATAAGGTTACAAAATTTCAATAATGAACTTATTAAACAACAACAAGAGGTAGTTAATCATCACATACAAACATGTGAGTACATTCTCCATGTATTCTCTTAATGAATGGTAATAACATGAATCACCATAAAACCTTATTGAATATATCGATGCTTTATTATTAATTTTTTAAAACATAGTAATTAAGATATATTCCTTAGTTTCAAAATGTTTTAGACTCTACCACTTTTTCAACGATCCATTGTTTAGATCCAAGATAGTAAGTACTGTACAATTTACGTTATCAAAATCAAAAATATATTTGTTTTGAAATTGATTTATAAGTATTAAGAACATATTAAGTGCTTCCTTTCCCTCAATCATTTATTTTTCCAAAATTTTAACATTTAATGAGTCACTTTTCCTTAGTAACATTCATCATACGACTTCAAATACTTAATGAAATAGTACTATAGTACATTCTATATATATTCTATGATTCGGATAGCCATTACTTCATTGATTAAAATACTCAAAAGAAATAATTCATGAATATATATATATATGAACATTAATCTTTAATCTTTATACATGATAGTATTATAATATGAACCATGATACATTTTCTTCTTTTGGTGTATATTACTTTGATGCATAAGACATTGATTTTCATATTGTCCAATAAATTTTTAGTTGAAGCATTATACACTGGAAAAAATTTCCTTACCCTTTAAATCAAATGAATGGTGAAATTTCTCACAACACCTATAGAAAACTCTCATTTCGTTTATGAATATACCAAGGTGTTTCCTTCCACAATTATCACATGTGAGAAAATAACTCTCTTCCATCCTTCCTTTATTTGTATTTTTCAAACTTTTTCTCTTCTTCGCTTGCTTAATTCTAAGGCCATAATAATTAGAAAACTATTTATCTTCTTTTTAGGACATGATACAATCTCCTCATACAATGAGAAAGTATGAGAGAATTGTTTACTTTAAAATACTGTATTAAACCAATCGATGAAATGATCATTCTTACTCTTGGGATTATTTTCATTAATTCGATTCCCATTCCATATTATATGTTCCATTTATAAACAATTTCATACACTATATTAGATCATAACATTATGAAACATAATGTATAATCTTAATATCGATGAAATACATAAGTTAATTGAATCATTGCTGCATATCTAATCACAAAAACATAAACATGGTTTTTTGGGGACATTTTTGCATTTAAATCCTTCATAATGGGTTTTGATGAAAATGTGAATTATTATAAGCATATCCTTGGGGAGTGTTAGACTAGGTGAATAGTAAGGCCCATTTTTGTGTACCAAGTTACCTTGAGTGGGGCCTAGGACACCTTTTTGTGTTGTTACCCCTAGGTAAATATATTCTAGAACCTTGTATACTTGTAGTATCTAGACATCTATGTTATTCTAGGGAGACTCACATAATCCATACTTTACCAAGATTTTAGGAAGTCATTCTATGATTATCATCAAAGAATATCATAGGGATATTTTCCTTAATCTTTGTTTTCTAAATAAGGTTTTCAAAGTTTCCAATAAACATCCTTTAATACCAATTATAAAGACCATGATCCTAGTTACCCAAATATGGTGCCTTTATTTATTACATGTGCCTATAAACTAGGAAGATGCACCCTGAAGGACCAAAGAGTTTAGTAGTTTTGTAATACCAAATTTCATATATTAACTTTACATTATAACATAAAATGAAATACAACATATCAGATTCTTTGGAATCACACATAATCTTCTAGATTATAACTACATGCCATTCATAATGCTCATATTTTCCTCTTGGGAAAAAATAAAACAAAATAAAAGTTTGAGATCATATTCTTATTAAGGGTAAGAAATACAATAGATGAATACATAAACAATAAGGCATGGTGAATGATTGATTGAACATGCCATTAAAAGTAAACTTGAGTATAATATGGAGGAAATGTAAACAAATTAAATAATTATATAAAAATACTTAACCACGGACATTGTACAAGTCAAATAACCACATGGAATATTAATTATTAGTTTCATAATGAAGGAATGCAGAATGCGGTACATCATAAATTTATCATTGAGGCCTCGTCCAAGACATCAAAAAATAGTAAGGTAAGGCCTGGGATAAAACTTAATTTTTTTTGTCTCTTGAGACAGACTGATGCTTTGAGGTTCTATAGTGGGACCCACCCATAACATACTAAGTCTTGTTAATTGAGCATATGAAAAGGGTGATACATAAACAACATAAACATTCGAATAGAAAAACTAGCATACAAAATGTGAATACTTTAACTATAACCCATGAATGGTATAAAATTAGTACATCAACAATCAAACTAATCATCAACCCCTAAAAAACATATGGTATATTGTATCATAAGAGATTAAACTCAATGAAGTACATGATTCAACAATGTGGGTTA
Source organism: Viscum album (assembly GCA_963277665.1). Taxonomy (NCBI): domain Eukaryota; kingdom Viridiplantae; phylum Streptophyta; class Magnoliopsida; order Santalales; family Viscaceae; genus Viscum; species Viscum album. Next base: position 184,740,270 of record OY728143.1, read on the forward strand.
ACATTGATGGTTATACCTTGAAATGATACTATTGAATGATTTTTAGGGAAATAATATTTAATCATTCAAAGTGTCATATATGAGGTGAATCATTTAAATAATAATCCCATATAATATTCTAAGAATAAGGATACTCTTAATGAGATATATTAATGGTCATTATATACATCACACATAAGGAATAAGTTGTCCAAAAGTCATACATCTTACAGAAGTAAATGTGAAATGATAAAAACCATTTTAACTTCGAAAAGAAGTGTTATTTTAGAAAACATTTTTATTTTTCAGAAAATCAGATTGTAAACATGTATATACAAAAAAATCAAAATTTAAGGACATTGGAATTAAATTTTAGGCATAAATTAGGTCCCATTGAAGTGAAATTATGTAAAAATAATTCTTAAGAAACTTTATAAAAAATATTTTAGTGTCAGTTAAGGATAATATTAATGAATTTTTAAAAAGGAATGGAATTTTTTAAATAAATATAGAAATGAACCCAGATTGTTTTTCATTATAAAATTCGCGATTTTATAAAAAAACGGTGGCTGAAAATGTAACGCCTCGACCCTAGTTACCCAGAGTTGGTGCATTATTACATAACATTAGCATGATTACAAGGAAATCATGTCTCGAAAGACCGATCAGTTTAGTCTTATTGGAAAAAATATTCATACATATGATCCACTTTAAAGCTTGAAGAGAAATACAATAATAATATATTTAATTTGAAGCATCCAAGCCTCCTAGATTATGCATGCAGGTCACTCATAACTAACTTCTTCATATCCTGGGGAAATGAAACATAAGAAAGGAGTGAGCTCAAACGCTCAGTAAGGGTAAGTAATACAGCGGAAAATGACATAAATATTATGCATGTTAAATAATTGAAAACCACATGCCTTTACCATTAATTAACATGAATACTTTTATGGAAAGATTATGAGTTGAGTAAATAATGTCATAATAAAACATAATCATGGGTATTCTACTAGTGGAATGACCACATGAACCATAAATATTATTTACATAATGAGGGAATGTATAATTCCATACATTCTGAAACATTTTGTCAAGGACTCGGCCAAGACGTCTAAAAATGATTAAGGCCTCGGGAAAAACCATAAATCAAATTGGGAAAGGGCCTCGGCCAATTCCACATGTAGTTGTCTCATGATACCTACCGATGCATCGAGGAGCTATAGTGGGATCCAACCATCACTTACTAAGTCCAATACATTCCTCATATGAAAAGGTTTAAACATATCATAAACATTCGTATTAAAACTAGCATACGAAATGTCAATAATTTAACCATAAACCATGAATGGTATAAAAATAGCACATCCACAGTCAAACATATCACAAAAACTTCATTACAATATGAACATTTTGTATCATAATAAATCAACTTCAAATAAAAATAAAATCCATCAAAGGATGTTGATATAGATGAAATCAAAACTATTTGAGAGAAATATATCTTTTTTTGAAATCATTTAAAGGTAACATAATTATAAAATAAAACATTTACTTTTAAAATATCCTTATAAGCTTGTAAGGGAAGCTTTTATGATGTTATAATGGTGGAAAATGGCCGCACCTTCCGTATAAGTTAAAAAATTTCTTACCTTAAATTTTTCGAAAAGGTCAAAAAGTACCTTGTTTGGAAAATGATGGAAAGATTCCTTTCAAAACACATAAGGGTATAAATGACTTTAACCCATTGTCTAGTAAATTGTAAAAATGTTTTGAAATATATTTTTAAGAAACATGGATGTGGATGATAAAGAGGTCCCAGGAGATAATTTCGTATAAACAACCTCGGATAATGAAGAGATTGTGAAAGAAACCCTTACCTTGTACTTTTCCTTGGTTTATGGTAGGTTAACCTCTTGTATAATGGTGAAATAATTGTTATTGAATTATAAAATAATCATATATATTAATATGATATCATATATAATATTTTAACATCGCTTTGTTAATAAAATATTATATCTTTTGCTAAAAGATATAAGCTTATGTCATTTTTGTATTTACTTTAACTTAATTAAAATAAAGTGTCCCTATCACCTACAAGTGGCTCATGGGGTCCCAGAATCGACCCAAAGATGCCCATGGTCAGGCATGTATCCACCAATATGTTTAGGACACATTTTAGGGTAATTTATTATTATTATAATATTAATTTTTAACCCTTATTTACCGGATTTACCCTTTAACCATGGTAAATAAAATATTTACCGAAGTAATTATTCAAAATGCCTAAAAATAAAAGTTACCTATTTACACAATTTGGACATCTTGATTCCAAATATGGAATCCATTTTTCCAAATTCAAAACACAGAAGTGGCAGAAATTAATTTAAAATTAATTCCCACTGTCAAAACAAAAAGCATGTTTTTAAGATATAATAACTACCAAAAGATTGATACTTTTTTATGTACGGTTTAATTGTGAAATTATGTCCAATGACCAACATTGTATTAAATGGTAAAAATATATTCTAAATATATTTTAAAACCACTCAAATTAATAAATTATCACTATTAATTATTATTATTAAAAAAGTTGTTTTTAATTAAAATTTAGTAATTTTCATTATTCATCAAAATATAAAAGTTATCTGAAAAGTATCAAAATTTCACCCTAGGTTAAATTCGATATTCCGAATCCAAAAATGAAGTCTATTTTGAGAGGTAAAATTTATAAAATTTCAAAAAGTAGGTATTACTATTCATAACGGCTACTTTGATTGGTTGTGGTGTGTGTTAGAATCTCGAAGTTGCATACAACACACGCTACTGTATTATTCAAAGAGAAGCGTACCATGGAATCATGGGGTGTTACATTATCCCCTCCTTCAAATAATTTTGTCCTCAATATTTCTAAAATATTACTGCATAAAAATACTCGGGTGGTTCTTTATCAAAAGTTCCTTGGGTTCCCATGTTGCCTCTTCCATCTTGTGGTTTCTCCATAAAACCTTTACCAGATGAGTCATCCAGTTTCTCAGCACTTGTTCTCTCGTATCAAGAATCTTGATGGGCTCTTCGCAATAAGACAGATCAGTTTTTAGTTCTAATTCCTCGTAGGTGAGTACATGAGTTGGGTCAGGGATGTATTTTCTCAACAGTGATACGTGGAACACATTGTGAACTTTGGAGAGACTTGGAAGCATCGCCAAACAGTAAGCTATAGCCCGAATTCATTCTAGAATTTCAAAAGGTCCGATGTACCTGAGACTCAATTTACCCTTCTTAGAAAAACGTATAACTCCCTTCCATGGAGATACCTTCAAGAAAACATGATCTCCTTCCTGAAATTCCAAATCTGTCCTTCGGTATCGATATAGCTCTTCTGCCTACTTTGAGCTGCTTTAATGTGGTTTTGGATTACCTTCACCCTTTCCATCATTTCCTCCCCCAGTTCTGGGCCTACAAGTTTTCTTTCACCAACATCATCCCAACAGGTTGGTGTACGACATCTCTTCTGTATAATGCTTCATATGGTTCCATTCAAATACTTGAATGGAAGCTATTGTTATATGAAAATTCTACCAGAGGTATATATTGATCCCACATACCCTGAAAGTCAAGTGAGCATGATCTCAACATGTCTTCTAAGGTTAGAATAGTTTGTTCTGATCTTCCATCTGTTTGAGGGTGGTAGGCAGTGCTCAAACAAAGTTCAGTATCCAAAGCCTTCTAAAGACTCTTCAAGAATTTTGAAGTAAAACGGGGATCACGATCAGAAACAATCGATAGGGGTAGTCCATGAAGTCTCAAAATTTCATTAATATATAGTCTTGCTATACGTTCAAGTGGTAGATCTTCTCTTATAGCAAGAAAATGTGCTAACATGGTAAGACGATCAACAATGACCCATATTTCATCGTTTCTTCTAGGAGTCTTTGGTAGTCCCATGAAAAAGTCCATCGTGATATTATTCCATTTCCACTCAGGTATGGGAAGAGGTTTCATGACTCCTCCAGGATGTTGCCTTCCATCTTTCACTTGTTGACAAACCATACATCTTGACACAAAATCATAAATCTCCATCTTCATGTTGTCCCACCAAAAATGTTCCTTCAAATATCTATACATTTTGGTGCTCCTATGGTGTATAGAGAAATTGCAACTATGAGCATCATCTAACAATTCCCTTTTTAAATCAGGTATATCGGGAACACAAAGTCTCCTCCCAAATTTCAAAATTCCATATTCATACACAAAGTCACTCAATCTCCCATCATTCACAGCTTTAATCTTATTTTTAAACTCTTCATCATCAGCCTGAGAACTCTTTATCATTTCTAGTAAATATGGTTTGACAACCATTTGAAAAAGTTTTTATGTTTCACCTTCCATGGTGATTCCCATATCCATATTTTCTAGATCCATGAAAATAGGATCCCTTTCCACTCTCATCATGTTCTAAACTCCATGATCTTTTCTACTCAAAGCATCTTCCACCTTATTTTCCTTCCCCGGGTGGTAGTGTATCATGCAATCATAATCCTTGAGTAGTTCAAGTCATCTCCTTTATATCATGTTGATTTCTTTCTATGAGAAAATATACTTCAAACTCTTGTAATCAGTATAAATCTCACATTTTTCACCATACATATAATTTATCCATATCTTCAAAGAAAATATTACAGCAGCTAACTCGAGATCATGAGTAGGATAGTTTTTCTCATTAATTTTTAGCTGTCGTGATGCATAGGAAATAACCCTATCATTCTACATAAAGACACAACCAAGTCCTTTCTTCGATGCATCACTATAAATGACGAACCTGTCATTACCCGATGGTAGAGTCAATATAGAAGCATTGACTAATCTTCTATTCAATTCTTTAAAACATTATTCACACTTTTCTGTCCAAACAAATTTAACCCCTTTACGTGTGAGCTTTTTTAATGTGTTAGACAACCGAGAAAAATTCTGGACGAAACGTCGATAATAAACTCTGTACCTCAGTTATACTCATCAGTGCTGGCCATTCTTGGATTGCCTTGGTCTTAGAAGGATCAACATAGATTCCATCCTTAGAGACAATATGGCCAAGAAAAGAAATCTCCTGAAGCCAGAATTTATACTTGCTAAACTTCCCATATAATTCATGTCTTCTCAGATTCTTCAATATAATGTGCAAGTGATTTTCATGATCTTTGTATCTTTTGGAGTATACCAAGATATCATCAATAAATACCACTACAAAGTCATCAAGATATTCCTTGAAAACTCCGTTCATAAGATCCATGAATACAGAGGGTGCATTACTCATCCCAAAAGGCATTACTGTAAACTCGTAATTCCCATACCTGGTTTGAAATGATGTATTCAGAATGTCTTCCTTCTTCACACACAACTGATGATATCTAGATCAAAGGTCAATCTTTGAAAAGTATTGACCTCCATGCAGTTGGTCAAATAAATCATCAATGCGTGGTAGGGGATACTTGTTCTTTATTATTATAGCATTGATATCCCCGTAGTCAATGCACAACCTCATAGATCCATCTTTCTTATTAACAAAAAGAACATGGGATCCCCATGGAGAAACACTAGGGAAAATAAATACCTTATTAATCAATTCCTCCAGTTGTTTCTTTAGTTCAACTAATTCCACAGTAGCCATTCTATAAGAGGTTTTCGATATGGGCCTTGAACCAGGAATTAAATCAATGGAAAACTCAACTTCTCATTCTGGAGGATGTCCAAGTAAATCTTCCAGAAACACATCTACATATTCTTTCACAATAGGTACATCCTCTATTTGAACATTCCTTTCCTCACCCATAGTTATTTCATTCTCTTCCTCCCAGATAATTGAATTTGGTGGAGCTACTGGGGGTGAAACTAAATAAGAATTAGGTGGCGACGATTCTGCTCTAAAGATAAGGTGTTCCTTGTCATCATCATCACGAATCCTAACCTCCTTCTTCTTATAATAAATCTTTTAATCATGGTCTGAAATCAAATCCTTACCGAGGATTATATCAAATTCAATCAAAGGTATGATGATGAGATCAGCAGATAAAGAACATTTATGTGCCTTAATGGGGACTGATTGAAAAAACTTTGTAACAATGATACTACCCTTAGGGGTTTTGACTGACAAAACCCTTGTTAAATCAAATTGTAAATATCTAATTTTCTTAGAAAAATGGGAAGATATGAAATAGTTTGATGATCTAGAATCAAATAATACATTTTCTAAACATGGGGAAACTATTAAATTACCTGCCACCACGTCTTTCGGAGCATCTACTTCAGTAGTAGTGATAACATAATCTTGGCCTTGATCCCTTGGCCTTTTCTGAGGTAAGCTCCCCTGACGCTTAGGACATTCATTTTCATAATGTCCCATCTCCCTGCAATTAGAGCATTGAACATCGGTAGTGTATTTCTTTCTTTTACAATCACCAGCTAGATGGCCTTTCTTTCCACATTTGTAGCATACTCTTTTCCCTTTTAGACAGGCACCAGGGTGCTTCCTTCCACAATTATCACAGGGTGGAAATTCAATTCTACACTTCTTCCCTATTTCCTTATTTTCTTTCCCAGAGTGTTCAGAAGATCTCTTCTTCTCCTGCTTTGATTTAAAGTCATAAGACTTAGAGAATTCCTTTTCTATCTTGATTGTACACGAGACAATATCTTCGTATGATGAGAAGGATTGTGATACTAATACCCGATGGAGAAATGGTTTTAACCCATCGAAAAAACGATCAATCTTACTTCTTGGGTTACGTATATAATCTGCATCATACCTCACTAACCTTGTAAAGTTAGCCTCATACTTTGCGACATTCTCATCCTCCTTTTGTCTCAGACTCAGAAACTGCCTTTCCATATCTGCTCGATGGTCTCGAGGAAAGTATTTTTCTAAGAATATCACTTTGAAATCCCTCCATTCCATATTTGACACTTCATCATCTTTCTTCGTGTTTTGTATTAATGACCACCATTGATCAGCATCTCCAGTGAGGCGATAGACTGCCATGATAACCTTTTCTGTTTCACTACTCCCCAAGGCATGGAATATTTTCTCTAAGGAATTTATCTATTGCTCAGATACTATGGGATATGTACTCCCATTGAATATTGGTGGTTGTTTCCTCATGAAGCGATCTAACATTGATCCCCCACACTGCGGATCAGGGTGCTCCATACGGGTAAGGTTATTATTCATAACCTAAGTTAGTTGTCCCAGTATGGTGATTAGCTGATCAGCACCAGTTGCCTCACATGCTCTACTATAATTATCCTGAGCAGGAGGGAAATCACTACATGGAGTACGTGCATTGATATAGTTTCCATTCCTTCCTCTAGGCGCCATTTCTAATCAATGGCATAAACTAGATTAGTTTATGAATTGAAATATATAATTACAAAATTCTAAAATACTTAACATTAGTACAACAGTTTATGGATATAATCCATAATCATAAAAATGTTTTATTTTAGTAAGTATATACTCATAAACCCTTCATAATGGTTTGTAAATAAAATGAGAATAATCTTAAGCATATCCCCCAGGAGTATCGTAACCAAGAGTGCAGTAAGGCTCGTTGTCGTGCACCAGTTCCCGTTCGAGTCTATCTCAAAGCGGTGTTTTAGGTTTTACCCCTAGGTACATCTGTTCCAGAGCCGCCTCTACCTGATCATATCCAGAGAGGGCTTTATTACTCGAAAAACTAACAAAATCTCTAAAATACCAAATTTCAAGGAAGTTCTTCTATACTAATCCTCAAAGTCTATCTTAGGGCTATGTGCTCTAATCAGAGTTTATCTAAATCTAGCTTCCAAGGATTGTACTAAACTTCCTCTGATACCAACTGTAATGCCCCGACCCTAGTTACCCAGTGTCGGTGCATTATTACATAACATTGTCATGATTACAAGGAAATCATGTCTCAAAAGACCGATCAGTTTAGTATTATTGGAAACAAGATTCATACATATGACCCACTTTACAGCTTGAATAGAAATAAAATAATAATATATTTCATTAGAAGCATCCAAGCATCCTAGATTATGCCCGCAAGTCACTCATAACTAACTTCTTCATATCTTGGGAAAATGCAACATAAGAAAGGGGTGAGCTCAAACGCTCAGTAAGGGTAAGTAATATAGCAGAAAATGACATAAATATTAAGAATGGTAAATAATTTAAAACCACATGCCTTTACCAATAATAAACATGAATACTTTTATGGAAAGATTATAAGCTGAGTAAATAATGCCATAATAAAACATAATCATGGGTATTCTACTAGTCGAATGACCACATGAACCATCAATATTATTTCTATAACGAGGGAATGTATAATTCCGGACATTCTGAAACATTTTGTCAAGGCCTCGGCCAAGATGTATAAAAATTATTAAGGCCTCGGACAAAACCATAAATCAAATTGGGAAAGGACCTCAGCCAATTCCATGTCTAGTTGTCTCATGAGACCTACCGATGCATCGAAGAGCTATAGCAGGCTCCACCCGTCACTTACTAAGTCCAATACATTCCTCGTATGAAAAGGTTTAAACATTTCATAAACATTCGTATTAAAACTAGCATACGAAATGTCAATATTTTAACCATAAACCATCAATGGTATAAAAATAGCACATCCATAGTCAAACATATCACAAAAACTTCATTACAATAGGGAAGTTCTGTATCATAATAAATCTACTTCAAATAAACTTAAAATCTATCAAAAGATGTTGACATAGATGAAATCAAAACTATTTGAGAGAAATATCTCTTTTTTTGAAATCATTTAAAGGTCACATAATTATAAAATAAAACATTTACTTTTAAAATATCCTTATAATCTTGTAAGGAAAGCTTTGATGATGTTATAACAGCGGAAAATGGCCACACCCGCCGTATAAGTTAAAAAAACATTCTTACCTTAAATTTGTCAAAATGGTCAAAAAGTACCTTGTTTGGAAAAGGAGGGAAAGATTCCTTTCAAAACACATAAGGGTATAAATGACTTTAACCCATTGTCTAGTAAATAGTAAAAAAATTTTGAAATATATTTTTAAGAAACATGGATTTGGATGATAGAGAGGTCTTAGTAGATAATTTCGTATAAACAACCTTGGATAATGAAGAGATTGTGAAATAAACACTTATCTTGTACTTTTACTTGGTTGATGGTAGGTTAACCTCCTGTATAATGGTTAAATAATTATTATTGAATTATAAAATAATCAAATATATTAATATGATATCATATATTATCTTTTAACATTGCTTTGTTAATAAAATCTTATATCTTTTGCTAAAACATATAAGCTTATGTCATTTTTGTATTTACTTTAACTTAATTAAAATAAAGTGTCCCTATCACCTACATGTGGCTCCATGGGGTCCCAAAATCAACCCAAAGATTCCCATGGTCGGCCATGTATCCACCAATAAGGTTAGGACACGTTTTAGGGTAATTTATTATTATTATAATATTATTTCTTAACCCTTATTTACCAGATTTACCCTTTAACCGTGGTAAATAAAATATTAGCCAAAGTAATTGTTCAAAATGTATAAAAATTAAAGTTACCTATTTACACAATTTGGACATCTTGATTCCAAATATGGAATCCATTTTTTTAAATTCAAAATACAGAAGTGGTAGAAATTAATTTAAAATTAATTCCCACTATCAAAACAAAAAGCGTGTTTTTAAGATATAATAACTATGAAAAGATTGATACTTGTTTATGTCTGGTTTAATTTTGAAATTATTTCCAATGACCAACATTGTATTAAATGGTAAAAATATATTCTAAATATACTCTAAAACCACTAAAATTCATAATTTATCTGTATTAATTATTTAGATTAAAAAAGTTGTTTTTAATTAAAATTTAGTAATTTTCATTATTCATCAAAATATAAATGTTTTCCAAAAAGTACCAAAATTTCACCCTAAGATAAATTAGATATTTAAAATCCAAAAATGAAGTCCATTTTGAGAGATAAAATTTATAAAATTTCAAAAAGTAGGTATTACTATTAATAACCGCTACTTTGATTGGTTGTGGTGTGTGTTAGAATCTTGAAGTTGCGTACAACACACGCTACTGTATTATTCAAAGAGAAGCGTACCATGGAAGAATGGGGTGTTACAGAAAACATATTTTATATTACCCTTTAAATGAGATTCCTTATCGAGAATAATTGAGAAGGGAGCCATATTAAAAAATGGATTTACCATAAAATAAAGATGAAATTATCCAGATATACGAGTTTTGATCATATAAATAGAATATATAAGAATTACAAAAATAAAGAGGCATTACACTGAGGTAATGATAGTGAAAGAATAACCTGAATGGAATATGGAGGTTCATGAAGATATCCTTAATAATTTTTAATCAATTGAATCGTACGTCTAGAAATTAATAATCATCCAATGAAACATTTAATAAAATGAATATATAGAGATTAGTGATATTAGATATTAAATTTAAATATACACACACCACATATAGGAAATAACCGGTGAATAATAGAAATCTCACATAAATAAAAGTGATATGAGAAACCCCTTACCTTATGTCCGAATGTGTTCTTCACTTGACCTTAATGTCTTAGATAAACCAAATAAGTCCATAAATCAATTAGTTTTGAACATTTTATACACATATATTATTTATTATAATTTATTTAAGTTCGTTTATGATATTTTTGATGTGTTACAAGATACAATCTTGTTGCGTGGGAGCACTCGTTTCCTTGATTTTCAAGATCGTTATACTAGTATATGAGTATGGATGTTCATACGGAATGAGTATAATTTTCTACAATTAGAATTATAAGTTATTAATGAACAAAAATAAGTGTAATTTGTATTATTCATTATTTTTTTTCATATATTATGATAAATAATTACATAAAAGGTTAATGATACCCATTTATCTTAATTTCAGCGGTTTTTTGATCACATGAACAACTATTGTTCAATTATTTAATCTTTTGTATAAATGATGGTTGAGGAACATTAAATAAGATATAATAAATAAGTTAAAATTTGGTTCAACCACAAAAACTCGTTCATGGCCAGCGATGAATGAGAAATTGATGAATAAAAATTTGTCATCCATGAAGGTTGTAAATCAAGACCTCTCGGGCAACGATTTTGTTTTTAAAAGAGAGAGAGAAAGACAGAGAGAGAGAGAGGAGTTTGAAGAAGGATAATCCATTAACATGTTACCATTATAGTATATATATTATTATGGTTTCATCATGATCATTAGGATAGATTCGAGGAGTATAGAATAATAAAACAAAATGACATGAAAATAAATAAAAAGGAAAAGGAAGAGGATTTTATCTCTTGAATACAACTCTTTGAGAAGGTCCTTAAAAAGATTTGTTTGGGTAGTTTAGTTAAAAAAGAGATCCTGGACATGGGGGAGAGGATTCGGAAAAACAATCTGTTGAAAATTTATAAGGCACAAAGCATGGAGGTGTGTGGAGAAGCGGTTGTGTGGGGTGGTATTTATAGTGGAGGAGAGGGGTGTTTTCTCATTATTTAATTCATTATCTTATTATTTTTCTCAATACAACAAATAGTGTTGATTATTTTGAATAATTACATTAATAAGTGAATGCGTGTTCAAACCAAGGGTTCTTACATCTTTTGGGATTTTACAAATAGTTTATTTATCTTAAAATATATAAATTCCATAAATTATCATATTTCAATATTCAAATAAAATTTAACTATTCTAGAAAACACAAAAAAATCACCCTAACCATTTTTCAATGTGAATAATCTAAAAATGAACTCCATTTTATGAAAATAATTTGATGAAGATGATAAATTTAATTTTTAATTAAAGCCATCATTTAACAGAAAAACATAGATTTTAAATCTATAACAGATTTTATAACACTTTATAAATTAACAGAGGTCTTATAAATTATTTTATAATCATATAGAAAATAAATATTTATTTATGAATATATTTGATGAAAATTAATTTTATTTTAAAACATTTAAGTAATAATAAAATTCTAATTAAAAATTGAAGACTCTCAAATATACCAGCACTTATTTAATAATCTTTAAAATATTTATTTACTTATACCATGATATAAATATATCATACATTTATTTATAAGATGCATAAATATTAGTTATACTTTAATGGGTAATGTTATAATTCATTTGGACATTTTAGTATTCTTGAGGGTCATATTTCTATTCATAAGGGTAACATTACTATTCAAAAGTATTAATTTACTATTCACCAAAACATTAAGTTGATCTTATCAGACATTAAATATCTTGTTGGTCAAAATCATGTATGTTTATTTTTAAAAATTCAATTCCCTGAAGAGGAAAAACTATTTTTTATTTCTAGGTCATAACTATCTCATTATAAATAATTTTAATTAAAATGTGTTATTTCACCGAGACTTAGTGTTGTGTGCATTACATTCTATATTATATTTTTTTGTAAATACATGGGATGTTATATTTTGAATATAAAAAAATATAACAATATTGGGATCTAATAATTTATAGTGTATACTTCAAAAGCATTCACCTTGGTTTGGGGGTACTCAAAAGGCAAATGGGGAGTCTAGTCAATGAGATGGTCTAGAATTTGAGTCTTTCTATATATGAATATCATGTGTTTTAAAACATTATATGAACTAATTATACTATCACATAGGCCCCAAAAATGATGCGGTCTAGGATGTTTTTTCCGAGATTCCCACCATTACCATCCACTATTGTATAATTTTATACACACCACCATTCTCTTGTCACCACACCTAGAAAAAAGAAAGGGTTTATTTACATTTCTTCTTTATAATAGAGAAATAATCTATGATCAAAACCAAATAAATGAGGATTCTTAAGGAATTATCCATTAAATATTTTACCCAATAAGAAACCATATATGAAATTCCATCCAAAATTACATACTACTTCATTTCAATAACTGTAGATCACCTAAGCTCCAACAGATAACTCCACGACCATCCTCCGAATTCACATGAACAAAAAGGTGCACCCCAACATCTATCCCACTAGAAAAATTAATAACCAATTGAACCATGGATTCCACCACCAAATTATTACCATATGAATGTCCATAAAAATATTCTATCCTATTAAAAACAAATGAAATCTCTCTCGGAACAACCAATACCTAAGAAAAAATAATGGTAGGGATTCTTGAATCTATATCATTAAATAATTTCCTCCCAAAAAAATATTTTTCATATGAATTAAAATAACAATTAGGCCAAAACTGAATTTGGGTAATTCAAAACAACCATACAAAGTGATACCTCTTTGAGACATTGTTATATCTATAACATGACCCTATATATGAATAGTAATGTGATAAAAGAAATTCATCAACACCCATACCTCTCTCTTGAGAGATCAGCCTCTCAAATTTAATGATGCTATTAAATAACCACACAAAAAATGATAGGATATATCTTCTCTAATAAAAAATTATATTAAGCCCAACCATGATAGAAGATACTCCTAAAATAAGGATATTGTTACTTTTATAATGTTATACTAACCATAGTTATTCAAACCAACAATACACCTATAACCCCACCAAATTTAGAGAAACATAATAAATCTTAGGATACTCAGACTAAAAGTTACCCATAAAATTTCCATAAAGGAATAATATTTAACTAAAAATGTAACCACTAAGATTGATATAATATAAACAATATTATCCTAGCACTACTACAACCTGGCCCTTTATCAGTGCTAAAAACCGGCATTAACAGCGCTAGAAAAGCGTTGTTAATGCCGGCGTAGATAAAGGGGGGGTCCCCTTTATCAGCGCTCCGAGAGGCGCTGATATAGGGGACCATTATCAGCACTAAAAAAAGCACTGATAAAGGACCGCCTTTATCAGCGCTTCTCTTAGCACTGATAAAGGTCCCCTATATCAGCGCCTCTCGGAGCGCTGATAAAGGACCGCATTATCAGCGCTTCTTTTAGCGCTGATAAAGATCTCCTATATCGGCACTTGGCGGAGCACTGATAAAGGGTTCCGTTATCAGCGCTCCTCTAGCGATGTTAAAGATATCCTTTATTAGCGCTAAAAAAGCACTGATAAAGGCCCCATCGCTTGCACCTACATAACAGTACCTGCACACCTGTACACCATAATACCTGCACAAAGTAGCACATGTACACCTGCACACCATAGCACTCGCACCCAATATTTTTATTGACAACGGTATATACATTTACTTAACATCATGAAAACAAAAAAACGCATTTCTATATACATTTCAAACATTGTTTTACATGGTTATATTTACAATTATTCAACAACAGTTATAAACATTCATGTTTCATCCTTTGATATCCGTGATCCGCTCTCGACGGTATTTGTTGCCGAACAAAGCATCCGAACTCAAGGAAAAAAATTCACCTATATAAGAAAACAAATATTATGTTAGCAATGCAATAATGAAAGAAAATAAAACAGTAATATGAAAGAATACATTAATATGGAAATGTGAAACTAAAATATGAAATTTTAAACTCAAAAGTTCTCATTTTCATAACAATGAAAGGGAATAATGTAAAATCAATATGTTTTTGATTGATTTATCTCATTTAATAAATATTGATTCTTTATCTAATGAAAAGCTTTACTGGTCACACCATGCGTCGGTCAGATTGAGGTGTGGTCGATTCATACACGTCACAAATGACTCGTGGATAGTTTTACTAAAGTATCAAAACAATATGAACGCGTTTTCTCGGTTTGGCGTATGTCATTGGTGTTGTTTTCCAAAATTTATCTCAATTTGAAACTGATATCAGACACTTTTAGCCATACCGGTCACGTCGTGCGTCGGATTGAGGTTCGGTCGATTCGTACACGTCCCAAATGACCCGTGGATCGTTGTCCTAAAGTATCAAAACAATCCGAATGCGTTTGCTCGGTTTTGTGTATGTCATTGGTGTTTTTTTCCAAAGTTTATCTCAATTTGAAACTGATATCAGACACTTTTAGCCGTACTGGTCACACCGTGCGTCAGATTGAGGTGAGGTCAATTCGTACACGTCACAAATGACTCTTGGATCATTGTCCTAAAGTATTAGAAAAATCTGAACATGTTTGCTCGGTTTGGAGTATGTCATTGGTGTTGTTTTCCAAAGTTTATCTCAATTTGAAACTGATATCAGAGACTTTTAGCCATACCGGTCACGCCGTGCGTCATATTGAGGTGAGTTTGATTTGTACACGTCAAAAATGACTCGTGGATCATTTTCCTAAAGTATCAAAACAATCCGAACGCGTTTTCTCGGTTTTCCGTATGGCATTAGTGTTGTTTTCCAAAGTTTATCTTAATTTGAAACTGATATCAGACACTTTTATCCATACCGGTCACACCGTGCGTCGGATTGAGGTGCGGTCGATTCGTACACATGAAAAATGACTCGTGGATCGTTGTCCTAAAGTATCAAAAAAATCCGATGTTGTTTTCCAAAGTTTATCTCAATTTGAAACTGATATCAGACACTATTTGCCATACCGGTCACACCGTGCGTCGGATTGAGGTACGGTCGATTCATACACGTCACAAATGACTCGTGGATCGTTGTACTAAAGTATTAAAACAATCCGAACGTGTTTGCTTGGTTTGGCGTATGTCATTGGTGTTGTTTTCCAAAGTTTATCTCAATTTGAAACTGATATCAGACACTTTTAGTCATATCAGTCACACCGTGTGTTGGATTGAGGTGCAGTCAATTCATACACGTCACAAATGACTCGTGGATCGTTTTCCTAAAGTATCAAAACAATCCGAACACGTTTTCTCGGTTTGGCGTATGTCATTGGTGTTGTTTTCCAAAGTTTATCACAATTTGAAACTGATATCAGACACTTTTAGCTATACCAGTCACACCATGAGTCAGATTGAGGTGCGGTTAATTCGTACACGTCACAAATGATTCGTGGATTGTTTTCCAAAATTATCGAAACAATCCGAATGCATTTGATCACTTTGGCATATGTCATTGGTGTTGTTTTCCAAAGTTTATCTCAATTTGAAACTAATATCAGAAACTTTTAGCCATACCGGTCACGTCGTGCATTAGATTGAGGTGCGGTCAATTCTTACACGTCACAAATGACACGTGGATCGTTTTCCTAAAGTATCAAAACAATCTGAATGTGTTTGCTCGGTTTGCCGTATGTCATTGGTGTTGTTTTCCAAAGTTTATCTCAATTTGAAACTAATACCAGACACTTTTAGCCATACCGGTCAAACCGTGCGTCGGATTGAGGTGCGGTCAATTCGTACATGTCAAAAATGACTCGTGGATAGTTTTCCTAAAGTATCAAAACAATTTGAACGCGTTTTCTCGGTTTGGCGTATGTCATTGGTGTTGTTTTCCAAAGTTTATCTCAATTTGAAACTGATATCAGACACTTTTAGCCATACCGGTCACACCGTGTGTCGGATTGAGGTGCGGTCGATTATTACACGTCACAAATGACTCGTGGATCGTTTTCCTAATGTTTCAAAACAATCAGAACGTGTTTGATCTATTTGGAGTATATCATTGGTGTTGTTTTCCAAAGTTTATCTCAATTTGAAACTGATATCAGACACTTTTATCCATACTGGTCACGCCGTGCGTCAGATTGAGGTGAGGTCGATTTTCACACATCACAAATGACTCATGGATATTTTTCCTAAAGTATCAAAACAATCCGAACGTGTTTGCTCAGTTTGACGTATGTCATTGGTGTTGTTTTCCAAAGTTTCTCTCAATTTGAAACTGATATCAGACACTTTTAGCCATACCAGTCACACTGTGCGTCGGATTGAGGTGGGGTCGATTCGTACACATCACAAATGACTCGTGGATCGTTTTCGTAAAGTATCAAAACAATCCGAATGCGTTTTCTTGGTTTGGAGTATGTCATTGGTGTTGTTTTCCAAAGTTTATCTCAATTTGAAACTGATATCAGACACTTTTAGCCACACCAGTCACACCGTGCGTCGGATTGAGGTGCGGTCGATTCGTGAACCTCTCAAATGACTCATGGATCATTGTCCTAAAGTATCAAAACAATCCGAATGCATTTTCTTGGTTTGGCGTATGTCATTGGTGTTGTTTTCCAAAGTTTATGTCATTTTCAAACTAAGTAGTAGGAATTCACTAATATAAGGATATGAAACATAAGAAAGGGAGATCATAGATTCCCAATAAGTGTAAAGGGAGATATCAATGACCATATAAAGATAACATAAGTATTAGGAATTCACCTTCATTGTCCTATTTGTTTACATTCTTCCTTCAGGTACAATGCCCATTCATTTCTAAAGACATTTATATCATCTTATGAATAGGATTTTTTGCGACAGTCATAGTAGTACTGAAAAAATATAAATACACAAAGGATTAATAATTATTTTAAATAAAGTAGTAATTATTTTCAAAAATACCTCTTCAGGGATGCTAGTTTGTTCATGAAATACGATCTCTTTCATAAATTTACAAACATAATAACTGCAGTCCTTATCATTTGTTTGTTTCAGACACTGCAAAAACATCGAGAAAAATAAGTAATTTGTTTTGATATGTATTTAGATAGTGAAATATAATTATATATACCCAGATACTTCTCAATTTGTAGATCTTGTGGGCATTGTCGTCCTTACGCCCTGGATTCATTTCAGCCTTTAGACGATATTCATACACCGCCCTATCATAACAAAATCCTCATTAAAAATTATATAAATTATATAACTAGATATTTAGTTCTAAAATGTTGGATCCAGTGTATTACAAATTGACAATCACCATCATCTGTGGTCGGTTAGTTGGATATCCATGCAGTGAATCCAGAAAATAAATCTTTGGAGTATCCAAATTGACTGCAATGAGCATCCAATGTTCCCTAAAAACACAAAAAGAAATAAGTACTTATAGAAATGAAAATATAATTAATATGATTAAAATGTAGAGTTTTACCCTTGCATCGTTGGTATTAAAAGGAGCCTGTAAGTCGTAATTCTTCTTCGAAACGTTCTGAGCAGATTTGACATCAATTCAGCCTGAAAATTAGAATCTATTTCTGTTCGTTGTGTAGAAATGGTGTGAGGACTAACGAGTCCAAATTTGTATTCATGGGCAATTCCCTTCAATTGTTTTTCATATATACGCCTTTGAAAAAGATGAGATGTATTTATCCATAATTATCAAAGTATATCAGCTTCTGTAAAATCAAATCATGAAAACATACCTCATGTATACATTTATAACTGAGGCGCCTAGCCAGTCGTATGTGATGATCTCAGAAACAACGTCTGCACTAATGAAATCTATTGTTTCCTCTTCGTACATATCTTTTTCACAAACAATTATATGACTCTTTCTGTCTTTCATTTTCGTATCCACATGAGCTTGCAATGATATTAAATGTGGATATAGAACGGGCGGGGTGAACACGCTCTCAGTAGATCACTTTGATCGGTTGGTTGATCCAAGGTTGGAGCTGCTCTTTTGTTTTACCTTCTCCATTTTATCCTTCTGTAATAACATTCATCAGTTCAGCCATTTTCTAATTTAATGTTAAAGGTTCTGCGTGAAAAATGAACTGGAAATAAATACCTCCTGCTTGACATATTTTTTTACAAGATTCGACGGCCATGCAACGAATGTTCCAACAGCTTTTTCCACCGTATGAATGTCGTCATCGTCATTTGGCATGGGTATCTCGGCGCTCGGCTCATGATCTATGGTATTTGACACTTTGACATGATCGGTTGGAAGTGGTCTGTAGTGTAGCGTGTCATTCTGCATATTGAACACCGTAGCCCTCGCTACAAGGTGATGGGTGGGAGTTGACAGATATAAATCACAGTCATTTTCACCCTGCAGAATATCATTACATGAATGTTATCAATGTCTATGTGATTCACATCTCACAAAAACAAATATTATAACATTGATTACCTTGGTTAAGTCAGGTCTTTGAGGGGAATGGCTCGCCTCAAAGCTGGTGAGGGGTGGATCTTCTCGCAGGGGTTGTTCTTGAGTTGTTTGTTCTCTTCTCCTCTCCTCCATCAAACTCGTTATCATCTTTCCCTTAGTTTGGATTAGTTCTTCAAGGGTAGCTACTTTATCTCTCATTACATGCAATTCTTTAGTTTGTTCATCCTCTTGTTTTTTTTTCTGAAAATATGTCCGGGGTGACACCCCAAAACCCACACCTCTGACGCGGCCATACTGTTCTGGCTGTTTCAAGGCCGTTGAAAGTATTTCTGCATCCGGTGCGGGTGTTGTTGATTTTTGTGACTATGTCAAATAGAAAATATGAAAAAATAAGTAAGCATCATTATGTAATAATGATTTAAAGCAAAACAAGGTTATATTATGTCATACTTACACCTGTTTCCCTCACTTTTTGTGTGTTTTCATCTATCAGTTTCCACTCTTTATTAACACGAGCCTCCTTCCATAGAACATGGTGTGGAATAGAAGTGACATGAGATTTTGCTTCATCAATCTTCATATAAACAGAGAAACAAGGTTACAGTGTTGTTTTATGTCACATAAAATTATTAGAGTACTTTTAAAATACATACCAATTTTTTTTCAATTGAAGCGTACCCCAACCTTGCTTTACGGTAGGGGTACGCTGGTTTTACTGCCCGTTCTTTATTTTCAGCACTCAGTTTCTGTTTCATAAATAAAACCCTATCAATCAACGTGATGAATACAAGCAACATTACACAACGTGTAACCAAACACAATGTACCTGAAAATTCTGTTCCGCACGACGGTTGAAAAACTCATCCCACGTTCCTTGGGATATCAAGTGTGCATAAAGAGGAGGCGGGTGTGGCTTGATTTTCCCTTCGGCATCTTTCAGATGATGTTTCGTTAAAATGCTGCGAAAGCCTCTATGAATCCTTCCTGCCAGTCTGAAAACATATTCTTTGTGCGAAACATCTACTATAAATGCACTCTGCAAGAGATGATGAAGGGTTAGTCAATATTTCAATATTTTATTTTAATAAATTAAATAGATGATATCGCAATGTTACCATAATCTCTTCCCACATTAATGTTTTCAACCCGCTGACAACATGGTGCCATGACTCTACGTCAATCGGCACACGTTGTCGAGTGATGATTGAAATGCAGCTACTAAACATGACTTTGTTGGGGTTTACATGCTAGACTAGCTTATTCCATCCCACCTCATATTTGATGCCTTTTGCTTTTTCCTTAAGGATTTTTGCAAAAACTGTCAAACTACGACGCACCTATTTTTTTTGTTTCTCTGGGGTTTCATCACCTAACATTTCCTCAGTTTCTGCATCATCATTATGTTTCTCCGAAGCGCTAGCATCGGCACTAACACCATCTGCAACAGGTTGAGAGACCTGTTGTACGTCAGCAGTGGGACCAGCTGCAATAGGTTGAGAGACCTATTGTCTCTCAGCAGTGGGACCAGCTGCAACAGGTTGAGAGACATGTTGTGTCTCGGGATTGGGTGCATCAGTAGGTGAAAAAGTCATTATCTGTAGAACTGGTTTAAAATTTAATTTAGATCACATAAAAGCAGCAAAGAACAGATAATAACATAATGTAACACAATCTATATTACACTAAAAATTAATAACCTGATTATTGAACTCCCTTTTTTTAAAGGCTGAAGGGATTTGACCCCTCTATCAACTATCCATATCCCTTCATTGTGGTCTCCTCTGACATACAAAATGTCGTCTACATTGGGACCACTGCGAAATGATTGCGAAGTCCCAATGAAAGGGTCATCATCCGTTGAATTTTCATCTGATCCTTCAGCTATTTTGGTCGATAACAGAACAATTGACCAGTTTCGGTTTGCGGGATCTAGAATATAAAATACTTGCACTGCATGTGATGCCATTATAAATGGTTCGTCTTTCTCCCCTTCCTTACTGAAATCAACTTTCACGAATCCCAAATCATCTATTTTAACAGCACTCCTGTTATCAACCCACTTGCATTGAAATATCGAAACTTGAAATTCTGTATAATCTAACTCCCATCATTGTTTGATGATGCCAAAGTATGACATATTCACATAAATTGGATTTCTGTCCTTAGCACCGGAAACATGCATCACTTCAGCCACAAGTGTAACCCCACTATTCATCATGGTACTGTCTTCATCATGTTCATTAGTATAAAATGTATAACCATTAACTACATAAGCATTGTAAGATTATGCATACACACTTGGTCCTCCGGCTAGCCATCAAAGTCGTTCGGAAATTGACTTTGGATTTTCATATGACTTCTTAAAAATATGATCTCAAAACCATCCTATAAACTATCAATTATGTGTATCTGTGAAACGCACGGCCGATTGTCGCCTATCGACCGGTCAAAGTTCCGGTGCTCTGTTAATGTGTATAGCAGCACTCAGGTCGAATCCTCGGCGATGATACTTTGTAGTAGTCGTTTGTTTTTAGTTGATTGTATTTTGATTAGGGGGGTTTGTTTGCAGAGCTTAATTGAAATGATTTATGGATGATGTTTGATTTACCAAATTGATAAAGATTGGGGTGAGTTCATCATTGGGGAGTTAAGCATGTGATATCCTTGAGCCTTACTTTGTATTGCATTAAATTAACACCCATGTCATAAGTTGACGTTGATTGGAATTCCTAAGTGTGAAGGCTTTAATCCAAGCCTTAACTTAACTTAGGGTTCTAATCTCAATCAAAACTTATTTATGGTAGTGTATTTATGGTTCCAATAATCCATGGAAACCACTTGTTAAACAAAACATATCATTAATCCATGACATATTAAGTTTAACATACACAATATTAATTTAAAGAATACCCATCGAGCAAAACTCTCAATCAATTAACATCCCCAAATTATAACTCACCCCAATGAGAGATTTACTCAGCCATTTGGATGTTTAATAATCTGGTAATATATGTTTATGGTGATGAATTATAAAGAGAAGAAAAAGAAAGGGACAAGATAAGAGTAGTGTGCCGAACACACACATGAAATAATTTACGAATCAAAAATGGAATTTCGATTGAATGAGGAAGCTAAAGAAGGGAAGGGGATTGAACTGAATTTAAACTATTTTAAGAACATTAATATTAAAATACAGAAGGTGGAAGAGAATAAGAGATATTGAAGAAGTAACATGCATTAAAACAGAATTACAAAGAAAGAGAATTACCAGATTACAAAAATGAAGAACACAAAAGTAAGTGAAAAGAAAGAGAGGAGGAAAGGTCTCTCAAGTGAAAACTTGAGTTTGGCAGGTCCTCCCAAGCCTTTGGAAAAGCTTTGGTCGTGCCAATATGATCTCCTCTCTTCTGAAATGCCAACCCCTCTCAAGGAGAGAAGGGGAGAGTATTTATAGCCCAAGGAGTGGACTGTTTGCATTCCCAATCTGTCCCTCCACTTGCATCGCTAATTTGGAAATTCAGACAGCCGAATCTTCAAATATCTTCTTCTTCAAAGTTGTAGGCAATAATGTTGGCCGACTACTCTAAAAATTTGGAGTCATTTGGACGTAAGGATAAAAGGTTATGGCCGGTTGAATAAACAAACATAAACTGTCCATTTCAATCTAGTATTTTTTAAGTCCATAATTTGAATGGGTTTTTGAATATTAAGATGCCTTCAAATACGAATGGTTTCTTCCACAACGTCGGCCGCCTACATCTTCTCTTTCACACTGAAAAATCTCAGCTCTCTTGGATGATTACATCAGGAGATATGTCATTCATACTATACTGATTTTCATTCTCGGTCAGAATGGTGGGCTGGACTTCAAAGATTCATTTGGGCCCCTTGTACTTGGATTTGGGCCATGAAATTTTTATCCAAGATGACATGTAGTGTCCCACGAATTATGGAGGAGAGTTAAGGTTTTTGAACTTCTGGATTAATCCCAGTAAATCAATCTTCATGAATAGTCCAGTTTCTTCACAGATTCTTTGGTCTTGTTTCTGAGGACCATATGACCCTTCAAATTGCAGAATTGGATCATGGTTCCTTCTAATTAAATGTTGTATATTGAAAGGAGAATCCTAAAAAAGAAGAACCACACAATTTGGATCAGTATAGTGATAGTTATAATTAAAACATTAAACTGACTCAATTTGACTACTTCTAAAAATGCTCAAATATTATACTTAATATTAAAACATTAATATTTCACAAAAATTATGCACATTTCATATAAAATAAGTAAAGGGGGAATATAATAAGTCATGAAAATATTAATAACATCAACTCCCCCACACTTAGATTTGTTCGTGTCCTCATGTGCAACAAATATAAAAACATGACAAAATCATTTTCACTCACCAACAAATATAAAAATTTTGTTTTCTCCAATCAGAGGAGGTTTAGACTATTTCACTCATCCATATTGAATTCCATCACAAATTTGGTTCACAATAATGCATCATAAACAATTCATTTTTTCATGTTCAAGGTTTGAATTGGAAAATGTAGGCACTCAAAACTTACTCCTCTCAAGATGATAAAAATGTATTTTAGGAGGTTCACTCATTCACCAACAAAAAGTGAAAATCAAGAGTTTGTAAGATCTCTCAGCTTCCATTCCCAAATCTAATGTGTACAAGAATCAAGAGGTCTTTTAAGGGGGTTTTTAGTGGCTATGGGACGGTAGGTATATAATGTCCAAAGGAAAAGAGGGGTTAAAAACACCAACATGGAAAAATCAATGCACATTTTTTTTTTGAAATTTGATTTGAAAGGAAATAGAAACACATATTTACAAGGGAATGAATGTGTGATGAATGAAAAGTGAGGGAGATAGAAAATGGAATAGGGTGAGATGATGGAATATGTACAACATGGAAGACTTCCAATAATTACACAATACAAGATGATTCTAGTGTTCTTTTTTTTCTTTTTTTGCTCTTTTTTTTCGAAAGTTGTGCTTGAAACAAGTCTCACAATCATCTCCCAACCCATGCTTGATCTCCTCATGAAACTAATTTTAGTAGTTATAAAACGATCAAAGGTTGATGATGAATGATTTTTGACCCACCCAAGACACAACCCATTCCTTTTTTTCATTTTTTTTAATATAATTTTTTTTCATTTTTTTTGAACACTTTTCAATGACTTTTGTACAAATGAAAATTACACATATACACCCCAAAGCTCATAGAATTACAACCTCTCCCCCACACTTGAATGGAAGCTTGCCCTCAAGCATATGATGACACATTGGAAATCAATGAAAGTACGCCCAAAAATGAAGTCTATTCCCCCACACTTAAATTTCAATAAATTGTACAATGAAAATCCATGAAGATGTTGGGTGGGACAAGGTATTAGGCTTGTAATGTGGATATCAAAAGAAAGGTTTTCATAGGCTCAAAGGGGCTTTCAAAAGTAGGATCAATGTAAGGGTAACAGGAGGCTATTTGGCTATTCTGATTCTCATGTGGCTTAGAAAATGCCTCTATCATATTAATGCACACAAAAGATGGAAATTCAGCTCGAAGGTCCACAAACTCAAGACTCACAATCAGTGGTGACGACACACAATGAAAAAGATGTCCATAGATGACCTTGGCATGAAGGCTAATGTTATTCCTCACGGCAGGGGAGAATCATTTTCCACCAAAAAATGTTCATTCAAAATGTTTGTTATTGACACAAAATTGTTTACCCAAGTTTGAGATAAAAATTCAATATATTTGAGTTTAAAAAAATGCCTTTTGACTCCCCAAAATGGTTGGAAAAAATTTCAAAACTAGATGGTGAGTAAGCATGACTCTTTTTTTGTAATTTTTTTAAGTAATTGTGTTTTTTGTTTTTTTTAGTTTTTAAGGTTTATTTTTAAAATACACACCCACACAAGAAAGATAAAAAGAAAGGGTTTGATGAATAAACAGGTAACAAAACGAAAGAGAGAGGAAGAAGAAGAAAGAGGTAGAGAGAGGAAGAGATATAGAGAGAGTTAAAGGGAAAGAGGTGCCCCCTGGTTTGGATTTGGTGGGTCACCATTTCCATCTAGTGGTGGGTCAATGGAAGTCGATGTGGAACCTGAAGTGAATGGCCTCTCATGGTGATGCTTTAACCGGTGTCCATTTACCGTGAATGTTCTTTTTGAAGAAGGTTCTTTGACTTGCACTGCACCAAATGGGTAAACATTAGTAATAATAAAAGGTCCATCCCAACGAGAATTGAGCTTACCTGGGTGAAGTCGAAATCGAGAATTGAAGAGCATTACCTTTTCACCTTCATGAAATACCTTTCGAAGAATGTGCTTGTCATGGAGTGACTTTGCCTTTTCTTTGTAGAGAATGGAGTTCTCATACGAATCGAGTCGAAGCTCCTCCAATTCAGTCAACTGCAACAATCTTTCTTCACCAGATTTTTCACAATCAAAATTACATGTTTTGACAGCCCAAAATGACTTATGTTGGATTTCAACTGGTAAATGACAGGCTTTACCAAAGACTAGCCTAAATGGAGACATCCCAATGGGTGTCTTATAGGCTGTTCGATAGGCCCAAAGTGCTTCACCAAGTCTATCGGGCCAGTCTTTTCTTGTGGGCTTAACAATTCTTTCAAGCACTCTTTTCACTTCTCTATTAGAAAGTTCAGCAATCCCATTTGTTTGAGGGTGATATGCAGTGGATGTTTTATGTACAACCCCATTCTTTTTCAAAAGTGACTCCATGGTTCTATTACAGCAATGAGTTCCTAAGTCACTTATCAAAACACGTGGTGTTCCGAATCGATGGAAGATATGGGTTTTGAGGAACTCACTCACAGTTTGAGCATCATCTTTCCTAGTGGGTTTGGCCTCGACCCACCTAGAAACATAGTCAACAGCAAGGAGAATGTAGGATAATCCATTGGAAGGGGGAAAAGGTCCCATGAAATCGATGCCCCAAACATCGAAAAGTTCACAGAAGATTAATGGCTTTTGAGGCATTTCGTTTCTTTTGGAAATTGTGCCAAACTTTTGGCAAGTGGGACATGATTGACAGAACTCGTGTGAGTCCTTGAAGAGTGAAGGCCAAAAGAATCCAGAATCTAGGACCTTTCTAGAAGTTCTTTGTGGTCCAAAGTGGCCACCTCCAGGCATTGAGTGGCAGAATTCCAAGATGGAGGATTGTTCAGTTTCATCAACACATCTCCTAATTACCATGTCAGACCCAGTTTTCCAAAGTTTATTATCTTCCCAAAAATAATTCTTTGAATCACTTTTCATCTTTTCTTTTTGTTCTTTTGAAAAATATTCAGGGAAAACACCAGAAACCAAGTAATTGACAATTGGGGCATACCATGGTAACTTTGGAGTGAGATATGAGAGGTGTTCAGTTGGAAATTCAGGATCAATTATTTCACAATGAGAAGAATTAGAAATTCTACTCAGGTGGTCAGCCACAGGGTTTTCTTTTCCAGGTTTATCTTTTATCACAAGGTCAAACTCTTGGAGCATTAAAATCCATCTTATTAGCCTTGGTTTGGAATCACTTTTCTTAAGTAAGAACTTTAATGCTGAGTGGTCCGTGAAGATGATGATTTTGGCACCTAAGAGATAGGGCCGGAATTTATCCAAGGAAAAAACCACAACTAAAAGTTCTTTTTCAGTCACAGTATAGTGTGATTGAGTTTCATCCAATGTTTTTGAGGCATAAAAGATGACATGAGGAATGTTTTCTCTTTTTTGACCAAGAACAGCCCCAATGGCCCTATCAGAAGCATCACACATCAATTCAAATGGTAAGTACCAATCTGGGGGTTGGATTATTGGAGCAGATGTGAGAGCAGATTTGAGTTCAATGAAGGCTCTCTTGCAAGCCTCATCAAAATTGAATGTGACATCATTTTGAAGTAAACGAGTGAGTGGGAGGGAAATCTTGCTGAAGTTCTGAATGAATCGCCGATAGAAACTGGCATGACCAAGGAAGGACCGAATGTCTCGAACTGATTTGGGTTCAGGAAGTGATTGGATCACCTCAATTTTGGCTGGATCAACTTGGATACCCTCTTGAGAAATTATGTGCCCTAGAACAATCCCATTTGAAACCATGAAGTGACATTTTTCAAAATTCAGCACAAGGTTGCACTTGACACACTTTTGAAGGACCAAAGAGAGTGAATGTAAGCAAAATTCAAATGACTCGCCATAAATGGTAAAGTCATCCATTAATACCTCCATGCAATTCTCAATGAATTCAGAAAAGATACTCATCATACACCGCTAGAATGTTGCAGGAGCATTACAAAGGCCAAAAGGCATTCGCCTATAGGCATAGGTTCCAAAGGGGCAAGTGAATGTGGTCTTTTCTTGGTCTTGAGGTGCGATTGGAATTTGGAAGTAGCCGGTGTAACCATCAAGGAAGCAACAGTGTGACTTTCCGGCCAATCTCTCAAGCATTTGGTCAAGGAAAGGAAGTGGGTAGTGATCTTTTCGTGTTTCAGCATTCAGTTTGCGATAATCGATGCACACATGCCATTTGTTTTTCACCCGAGTTTTGACCACTTCTCCATGTTCATTTGTGACAACTGTTATCCCTCCCTTCTTAGGAACGGCTTGAATTGGACTAACCCATTCACTATCAGAAATTGGGTAGATAATACCAGCTTGAAGAAGCTTGGTAATCTCTTCCCTAACTACCTCAAGTATGAGTGGATTGAGTCTTCTTTGAGGTCGCCTAATTGGTTTGGATGATTCCTCTAGATGGATGTGATGCATGCAAAGGGCAGGGTTGATTCCTGGAATATCCTCTAGGGTCCAACCTAAGGCATTTTTGTTTTCCTCTAACACTTGAACAAGTTGGGACTCCTCAGTTTCAGAAAGTGAAGCAGAGATAATGACAGGGTAGGAGGGATCATGGAAAAGGAATGCATACTTGAGGTGTGAAGGAAGTGGTTTTAGATCAGTTTCAGCCTTGATTTGAGAGCTAGAAAAGTTAGGAGCAGGAGAAGGGATTCCAGATGGGTTTGGATCATTTTCCTCAACACTGTCCAAGGTGGAGCAGTAGAGATCATAGTTGATGTGGGATTCAAGAGAGTTTTCAAGTTCCTCTAGATTGATGGAGTCTATGAATGAGAGGTCCACATCAACTTCACCATTTATGACTTTGTTAATCATGGTGCAGATTTCACAAGATCCTTTATCATTAGAACATGAAAAACATGGTGTATTGGGGTTCGATTGAATCTTAGAAGTGTCCTCAGAAGCATGGATTGAGAATGCAGAGTGATCCTCAGATGGGTATCGCATGGCTTGGAAAATGTTGAACTTGACCAGTTGGTCACCGAATTCCATGGATAAGATGCCTGAGTGGACATCAATCTTGGTTCTCGCAGTCATGAGGAATGGTCTTCCTAGAATTAGGGGATATCGAGAAGAGGTCGTCTCACCTTCCATGTCAAGGACATAGAAATCAGCTGGGAAGATAAGATCATTGACCCGAACAAGAACATCCTCAATTATCCCCTCAGGACTGGCAGTGCTTCGATTGACTAATTGAATGACAATACCCGTTGGGTGCAAGGGACCTAGACCAAGGTTGGAGAAAATGGATTTGGGCATGACATTAATTGAGGCTCCTAGGTCTATGAGTGCATCATCTAAGTTGGAACTCCCTATTTGACATGGAACCGTGAAGGTCCCTGGATCTTTGCACTTCATGGGAATGGACTGTTGAGTTGAAACATTTTCAATGTTCCTAAGTTGCCTCGTATGGGTGCACAATTCCTTAAGAAACATGGTATACTTAGGGATTTGTTTGATGGCATCTAAGAGGGGGATGTTCACTTCAACACGTCTAAACATGTCAAGCATTTCAGGATCAGGTTCAAAGGACTTCTTAGGCTTGGAGACGGCTTGAGGAAAAGGAATTGGGTTCCTTAGAGGAATGGAAGGAGGTGAAGGAGTGGATTCAAGTTCCTTTTCTAGCTTTTTGTTCTTTTCATTTTCTAGATCAACATCGAAAGGGGAGGTAGAGGAATCAACATGGGGCATAGCAATTTGCTTTCCTGATCTAAGTGCAATTGCACTTACATTACCCTTAGGGTTGGGTAATGGTTGAGCTGGGAGTTGGGATGAATTGGATGGTTGTTGCTGGCTAAGGTGGGATGAAAGTTGACCTATTTGGGTTTCAATGTTCTTGAGGCTAGAACGGGTGAAGGAAGCAAGATCCTCTACAGCACTTTCCCATGGTTGTTTAGAAGAAGAGGCTTGTCCCAAATTGGGTTGGCCTTGATTTTGGTTCTTGGGAAAGCGATTGTATTGGGTGGGGAATTGGGAGGGCTCATTAGGATAGTGGAATCCAGGAGGAGGATTGTTCTTTTGGGGTTGAGGAACAAAAGGATAAGGTTGTTGGAAGTTACCAACACCTTGACTATATTGAAACTGGTTTGGGTTTTGATGAGGGAATTGAGGAGGATGAGAAATGAGATTACTATACCTCAGAGGTGGGTTAAAAGTAGAAGAGAAGGGCTCAGAGTGGGGTTGGTTGAAGTTTCTAACAAACTGACCTGATTGTTGAGGGTTGAAGTTTCGCTGAGCATATGCCGCATTGAGCTCCATTGGACTAGATGAATCAGATGGATCATCTTGAAGTTGTGGACATGTGTCAGTCGGATGAGATGGAGAGTTGCAGATTCCACAATTCTTGATAGGTCCAGGGAATAGTGACTGTGGAGAAGATGAAGTTGGGGCTTTGGTAGCCACTGCTAGTTGACGCACAAGACCTGTAAGTTCACTCATCCACTCAGTCATCTTGTTGGGCTCTATGGATTGATTCTCTTGGGCTTGTTTCACTTGAGCATGTGCTCGAGTATGGAATTGCTGCGTGTTTGCAGCCATGTTGCTTATGAGTTCTCTTGCAGCTGCAGGAGTTTTATCAACAAGAGCACCGCCATTTGCAGCATCAATGAGAGTTCTCTCCATAGCCAATAACCCCTCATAGAAGTATTGGATCAGGAGTTGGTCAGGGATTTGATGGTGTGTACAAGTTGCCACAAGCTTTTTGAACCTCTCCCATTACTCATGGAGTGATTCATTAGGGAATTGATGGATGCCGCTTATTTCTTTTCGGATAGAAGCTGTTCGGGAAGCGGGAAAGAACTTCTCAAGGAAAAGTCTCTTCATGTCAACCCATGAGTTTATGGAACCAGGTGGGAGGTAGTAGAGCCAAGACTTGGCAGAATACGCTAGGGAAAAGGGGAAAGCTCTAAGCTTGATTTGTTCTTCAGAAACCCCTTGAGGCTTCATGGTAGAGCATACTACTTGGAACTCTTTAAGGTGAAGATGTGGATCCTCACCGGCTAGCCCGTGAAAATGAGGGAGAAGATGAATCAAACACGACTTGAGTTTGAAGTCAGCCTCTATGTTTGGATATTGAATACCAAGAGGTTGGTAATTCATATCAGGGGTAGCAAGTTCTTTCAATGTTTGTTCCCTAGGATTGGCCATATCTAATTCAATTGGTAGGGCAATGATTGGTTCTTGAATTATTTGAGTATCCCTAATGGTCCTCCTAATTCGACGAAGAGTTCTATAAATTTCAGGGTCAAACAAATCCGAGGGATTGTTTGGAAGGCTACGGGGCATTCAGAGAGATTTTCGAAGAAAGAGGAAGACGGGTTTTTCTTTGTATTTTTTTCAGTTTATGATTTTTAAGAGGAAGACGGGTTTTTCTTTGTGTTTTTTTTTTCAATTTTTTTTTAAATTTGTTTTTTTTGTGTTTTCTTGAAAATAAACAGAAACTAATGACTACTTAAAGCACCATCCCCGGCAACGGCGCCATTTGAAACACATGGCTGATTGTCGCCTATCGACCGGTCAAAGTTCCGGTGCTCTACTAATGTGTATAGCAGCACTCGGGTCGAATCCTCGGCGATGATACTTTGTAGTAGTCGTTTGTTTTTAGTTGATTGTATTTTGATTAGGGGGGTTTGTTTGCAGAGCTTAATTGAAATGATTTATGGATGATGTTTTATTTACCAAATTGATAAATATTGGGGTGAGTACATCATTGGGGAGTTAAGCATGTGATATCCTTGAGCCTTACTTTGTATTGCATTAAATTAACACCCATGTCATAAGTTGACGTTGATTGGAATTCCTAAGTGTGAAGGCTTTAATCCAAGCCTTAACTTAACTTAGGGTTCTAATCTCAATCAAAACTTATTTATGGTAGTGTATTTATGGTTCCAATAATCCATGGAAACCACTTGTTAAACAAAACATATCATTAATCCATGACATATTAAGTTTAACATACACAATATTAATTTAAAGAATACCCATCGAGCAAAACTCTCAATCAATTAACATCCCCAAATTATAACTCACCCCAATGAGAGATTTACTCATCCATTTGGATGTTTAATAATCTGGTAATATATGTTTATGGTGATGAATTATAAAGAGAAGAAAAAGAAAGGGACAAGATAAGAGTAGTGTGCCGAACACACACATGAAATAATTTAAGAATCAAAAATGGAATTTCGATTGAACGAGGAAGCTAAAGAAGGGAAGGGGATTGAACTGAATTTAAACTATTTTAAGAACATTAATATTAAAATACAGAAGGTGGAAGAGAATAAGAGATATTGATTAAGTAACTTGCATTAAAACAGGATTACAAAGAAAGAGAATTACAAGATTACAAAAATGAAGAACACAAAAGTAAGTGAAAAGAAAGAGAGGAGGAAAGGTCTCTCAAGTGAAAACTTGAGTTTGGAAGGTCCTCCCAAGCCTTTGGAAAAGCTTTGGTCGTGCCAATATGATCTCCTCTCTTCTGAAATGTCAACCCCTCTCAAGGAGAGAAGGGGAGAGTATTTATAGCCCAAGGAGTGGACTGTTTGCATTCCCAATCTGTCCCTCCACTTGCATCGCCAATTTGGAAATTCAGACAGACGAATCATCAAATATCTTCTTCTTAAAAGTTGTAGGAAATACTGTTGGACGACTACTATAAAAATTTGGAGTCATTTGGACGTAAGGATAAAAGGTTATGGCCGGTTTAATAAACAAACATAAACTGTCCATTTCAATCTAGTATTTTTGAAGTCCATAATGTGAAATGGTTTTTGAATATTAAGATGCCTTCAAATCCGAATGGTTTGTTCAACAAAGTCGGCCACCTACATCTCCTCTTTCACACTGCAAAATCTCAGCTCGCTTGGATGATTAAATCAGGAGATATGTCATGCATACTATACTGATTTTCATTCTCGGTCAGAATGGTGGGCTGGACTTCAAAGATTCATTTGGGCCCCTTGTACTTGGATTTGGGCCATGAAATTTTTATCCAAGATGACATGTAGTGTCCCCCGAATTATGGAGGATAGTTAAGGTTTTTGAACTTCTGGATTGAGCCCAGTAAATC
This sequence comes from Viscum album, assembly GCA_963277665.1. Lineage (NCBI taxonomy): Eukaryota > Viridiplantae > Streptophyta > Magnoliopsida > Santalales > Viscaceae > Viscum > Viscum album. Next base: position 184,772,707 of record OY728143.1, read on the forward strand.
AATCTTCATGAATAGTCCAGTTTCTTCACAGATTCTTTGGTCTTGTTTGTGAGGACCATATGACCCTTAAAATGGCAGAATTGGATCATAGTTCCTTCTAATTAAATGTTGTATATTGAAAGGAGAATCCTAAAAAACAATAACCACACAATTTGGATCAGTATCGTGATAGTTATAATTAAAACATTTAACTGAATCAATTTGACTACTTCTAAAAATGCTCAAATATTATACTTAATATTAAAACATTAATATTTCACACAAATTATGCACATTTCATATAAAATAAGTAAAGGGGGAACATAATAAGTCATGAAAATATTAATAACATCAATATGATATCCATTTTTCATCCCTTGATGGATTCAAATTCCTAAGAATTTCTTTGTGGATTTCAACATATGGGTCAACGTCAAAACTGTTATGCAAAACATAAAGGTGGGCCTGCTCCCAATCTGTAATATTGATTATGACAACCTTTCATCCAAAAAATCCTTCACCCTCAAGCTGCCCAGTGTGATGAGATTTTAGTAAGCCAGTCCTTTCCACACCAGACAAGTATTCAGTACAGAATTCAATGGCTTCCTCAACAATATATCGCTCTGCAATACAACCCTCTGGCCGACTTCGATTTTTGAAATACCCTTTCAAAATATTCAGATACCGTTCAATGGGGTACATCCATATGTAATGTACAGGACCACATAGTTGAATCTCTCTCACCAAGTGGACCATCAAATGAACCATCATATCAAAAAATGAAGGTGGGAAGAACATTTCTAATTCACATAATATGACGGAAATTTCTTTTTCCATAGCTGGAAATTTCGCCAGGTCTATAACTTTGCTGCATATAGATTTTAAGAAGAAACATAGTTTTGTTAATGTATGGAGGACATTCTTGGGAAAATGCAATGTAAAGCAATTGGAATGAGATTTTTCATCAAAACATGACAGTCATGTGATTTCAGACCTTTTAACTTCAAGTCGCTCATTGACACAATGTTACTGATATTTGACGAATACCCCTCTGGAACCTTTACGTCATTCAAAAAGTTTCAAAACTGATATCTCTCCTGCCTGGAAAGAGTGTAAGAAGCAGGAGGAAGAAATGTTCGTTTTTCACCCTTCACTGGTTCCAACTCTTCTCGTATTCCCATCTCAACCATGTCCAACCTAGCCTTAATTCCAACTTTTGTTTTGCCAGTTGTATTTAGCAACGTGCCGATAACACTGTCAAATACATTTTTTTATACATGCATAACATCAATAAAATGTCTTACATACAGAAAATTCCAGTATTGTAATTCAAAAAAAATTGATCTCTTTTTCCAACCGATTTTCGTAAGGTTTTTCGAAGCCGATTTACCAAAAGTAGTGTCCACATTTTTAACTTTCTCAAACAATTGATCGCCTGTTAGTGGAGACAGTGTTTTACGTTCTTCTGAACTTCCATCGAATGATGTCTTCCAAAAACAGTACTTATGTTGTCGCGGTATAAATCTGTGATGTCCTAGAAACACGGTTTTCGATGAATGTTTCAACCTAATTGATTGTGTACCTTCTTCGCAAATGGGACAGCCTTGAGTTCCTTTAATGCTATATCCTGAAAAATTTCCATAAGCAGGGAAGTCATTTATCGTCCCATACAACATGACTCTCAAAGTGAAATCTTCCTTTCTGTAAGCATCATACAATGTAACACCTGAATCCCACAATAATTTCAAATCTTCGATCAATGGAGCTAAATAAACATCAATATCATTACCCTGTTGTTTTGGTCCTGATATAAGCATAGATAACATGATGTATTTTCGTTTCAAGCATAACCACAGTGGTAAGTTATAATTTATCAATATAACTGGCCATGTACTGTGACTGTTGCTTTGAAAACCAAAAGGATTCACTCCATCTGTAGATAACGCAATACAAAGGTTTCTCGACTCGTTTCCAAATTCAGGATACTCATGATAGATTCTCTTCCACTGAGGAGAGTTTGCCGAGTGATGTAGTATCCCATCTTTAATTCTTGTATCTACATGCCATGTTAATTGTTCTACAGTCTCCTCACTTCTATATATGCGTCTAAACCTTGGAATGATTGGAAAGTACCATACAACTTTAGTAGGACTTGATTCATCTTTCTTGTATCGAGAAGCACCATACTTTGGGCATTCATTAAGTGTTTTTTGGTCCTTGAAAACAGTATACAATCATTCAGGTAGGCGTGTATTCTTTTAGAGATCATACCCATAGAGCGTAGCATTTGTTTGGCATCGTATGTTCGGCTCGGGATCTCATTGTCTTCAGGGAGCATGTCATTCAAGAGGGCAAATAGTTTCGTAAAACTGTCGTCACTCCACCCGTTATCTGTTTTCAAATTATACAGCTTCAGTACAACTGACAATGCTGTATATTTAGTGCAACCAGCATACAATGGCATCTTTGCACGACTTTTTAACTTCTCAAACAATTTTGGGCAGTCACGAAGTTCATCTTCGAAGGTCCTTGTCATTTTCTCAATACGATCTTCATCATCATTCACATCTGTAATCAGATCCTCTATACGGTCATTTTCATTGTTCATGTTTTTAATCATATCAGATGATCCATAAAACATAGTGTCACCCCAGTCACTACTTACATTCGTTGTTTCTCCGTGTTTATTCCAACATGTATAATTTTGATCTATTCTGTGACAGATCAAGTGTACTTCCAACTCATCTGGACTAATTTGTTTTGAATAACAACAGCATAAACACGGACAAAGGATTTGAGAAGAGTCACATGTATGATCTTTTGCAAACTTGATAAATTCTTTCACGCCTTCTTCATACTCTTTTGTCAACCTATTGGCATTCATCCATTCTTTATTTATATTCATCCTGTTTGAAATCCATAGGATGAGTATATAGGTTAGAGGAGAAATGACTTCTCGAACCTTTTCTGGATAACCTAGAACTCCTTCCAAGGAAATAATGTGACCATGAAACAATACTTCTTAAACAAAATATGGGGAATTTATAATATTGTAATAAAGACAAAGCTCTCTAAAAACACCCAAAACAACCTACAGATTATCGGAGTACTCCTCCTATATATTGTAATACACCAAGAAGTATTCTAAAAAAACGAAAATGGAGGTGTCTAGAAAGATATTAAATATCTAGTTCATTAGTTCCATGAAATAGATAGAGCATTGGTGATCCCAAATGGAATTCATAAATACTTTAAATTTCCATATCGACTTTAAAAATCTATCTTTTGAGCATCCTCTTCCCAAACCCTCAACGGTTGGTACCCTGATCTCTAGAAAATTTTCAAAAACCAATAGAACCTTATAAGTTGGTCAAAGAAATCATCAATTATAGGCAATATGTAATTATTCATTGCTGTCACCTGGCTATGACTACGGTAAACTGTTAAAATTAATAGGCTATGATATGACTTCATTGAAAACAGAATTTGAAAATCCCATAGTGACATGATCATATAGATAGAACCATTTCCCTAAATATCTTCTAGCTGATCTTTTAGCTCCTCTAAATCGGCCAAATCCTTATGATGTGATGGAATGGAAAATGGGATCTTCCTGTGAAGCAAATAGTTAGAAAACACAAACACTCATTGGGGAGGTTATCCCATGAAGTCCTCTAGAAATGATTTTTTGTACTTTTCCATGACCACTGGAATTTCACAGGAAGAACACTTCTCAACAACCCCAAGGAAAACCTTGGAAAAATGACATGATATGAACCATAACATAGAAGCAACTTGTCATACCCTCCATGGTTATAGATCACAATCTCCATAAAAGACATGGAATCTCCTGTTAAGAGTAAGTAACTAAACCCAATGGTGATAATAGTCATCTAGTGCACTAAATCCAATAAAAAAATCCAAGACGATAATGAGGTCGGAAAAGACCAGGTCCAAAACATGGAATTACGAAATGTCCTTCATGCCAAGTACCACAACAAAACTCTCAAAGGACATGAAACCATGACCATTTTTCCTACCCAAAAGGGTTAGCCAATACATGAAATAATTCATAAACTCTACCGTCATAACCAAGTAATAAAAAAATTTGTGAAATTAATGACTAAGATTCACCATTTTGAAATGAAACCAATACTATAGAAGAATTAAAAAAAATTCACCTCGAATTGTGGTTGGCCAAGATTATGAGTCCTCATGAATGACCTCTACTACATTGATTTTTTCTGGATTAGACTCGTCTATGTATTATTTCCCTATTAAGAATCACCCTTTCTTTTAGGATGTGATCCTCCACCATTTGAAGCCTCTTATTTTAACTAAGAGCCCTTAAAAAAGTGGAGCCTACACCACCCATTAATGGAACAAAATTGAGACCAATATTTCAATTAAAATATGCCTCTCACATCAATACCTTGGGAAACACCTAAAAATTGGTTGGTAGACTTAGAACAATAAGAATAATGCTGATATATTACCTCAAACCCATCTCAAAATTAATAGCCATACGATAATAGTTCGTGGGGAGATAATGAGATACATGAACCAAATGAAAACACCAAAACATAAGAATAACTAAATAAATCTAATTAAGTAGTGGGAAATCATAACAACAACCCATAGTCAGGATCAAAACATAACCACAATCCCAAACCACCCATGGAAACTGAAGATTCAACACGAAGAATAGTTGGCCAAACACTTACCCATTCCAAACATAATTAATTTATGAAAATTCAATTTGAATCACCTTAAGGAGGATAACCCGGTGGCGGAGGAGAAGGAGGTGTCGATAGCGGAGGCACCAGAGGCAGTGCAGAGGCAGGGCGGATGCAGGGAGGAGGCAGCGGAGGAAGCAGGGGAGGAGGAAGAGGAGTAGGAGGAGGCCGCAGTGGAGGAGGAGGCAGCGGAGTAGGCAGAGGAGGAGGAGGCGCTGTTGGAGGCGGAGGTGGATGAGGCCGCGGACTAGGAGGATGAGGAGGAAGCGCCGGTGGAGGAGGATGAGGACGAGGCTGCGGTGGAGGAGGAGGAGGAGGAGGAGGCAGCCACCGGAGGAGGAGGAGGCGGCGGCCGGAGGAGGAGGAGAAGGAGGAGGAGAAAGAGGAGGCGTTGGCCACGGCGGAGGAGGAGGAGGCGGCGGAAGCGGTGGCAGCGACGCAGAGGAGGGCTTCCGCGAGAGCTTGACCGGGTACAGGGAGGAGGAAGAGGACCCGTGGGTTTTTAACAATTCCGCGTGAGACTTTATCAGCGCTAGTAAAAAGCACTGATAAAGGGTGTATTTATCAGCGCTAAAATGAAAAGCGCTGATAAATATAGCCTTTATCAGCGCTTTTTTGGCGCTGATAAATAAGCCCTTTATCAGCGCTAAAAAAAGCACTGATAAAGGGTACACCTTTATCACCGCTTGTTTTAGCGCTGATAAAGTGGACCTTTATCAGCGCTTTTGTTAGCGCTGATAAAGGCCCGACCCTTTATCAGCACTTTACTGTTAGCGCTGATAAAGGCAGGCGCATGCCTTGCCCAGTTTTGTGGTAGTGTAGTAAAAAGGAACCACTAACCAAGATCTACAAGTGAATACTATCATAGGGGGTGATATTCTATTCATAGTAACCACATTCAATTTATGGATCCTAATGTATTACAAACCCATCACTAAAATAGAACAACATTGAATTTGGTAACCAAATGAGAAATCTCTCAAACAAAGACTTCACAAAATAGAGTTGATCCTAATAGTAAATAAAGGAGAACAACCCAAAAAAAGTCTTCTCACCTCAAACTTCTCCCACATTCAAAATTTTAATACATTCTTTCAAAATAATAATTTCTTTCAAAACTAAAACACTAATCACGCCATGAAATCCAATAAAATATTAGTGATCCTAGCAAAAAAATTATCCAAACGACCACTCTTCATCACCCCTTTTATAAGAATCATGTTTGGTTAGCAAGATATAATTATTGAATATAAGGTCTTTGAAACAACACTCTCCCCCTTATTTTTTTATTACTATATCATTTTTCCCTACCATTTATCATCTTCATCATATTTTTTTTATTAAAATCACTTTTTAGGAAAAAGTTGGAAACCATAAAGTACAAAAACATCAAGCAATTTCATATGAAATGGCTGAATCTTCAAATTGAGATTTAAGTCTTTTAGATCCCTTACCTCGGAGAAGACTCCATTGAGGAGTAGAACCCACCTCTTTGGTTTTTCCTTGTGGGGGACCTCAAAATAGGTTGTTATCTTGTCCCAAGATTAAATGACCTCCTCCACTGAGATCTTCTTTCCATTAAATCCACGATCCAAGATACTACATTGTTTGTTGATCCAAGAATTCTTCTCAGAGGTTAGAGTAAACTTTATGCTGCTATCAACCAACCTCTTTAAGTCCTCTTGCAAAGAATCAACCTCCATATACTTCTTTAAGAATTATTCATTACCTTTAATGATATTTTCCTACTCCTCACATTCCATCAGTTCCACTCCATATTGGAGGCTAATAGTATCTGTGGACTCATTTTCTTCATGAACCATATTCTTATCAGAATCATTGTCTTTAATCCGAGAGAGATTTCCAAATATTTTGGAAACCTTCATTAGAGCCTTACTTTTGCTTGAGGATCTAGTAACTGGAGGTTTTGGCAGATCTGAATAGTCTTTCCTGCAACGTGACCTCTGGGTGTGCTTAAAAAATCCATTAGGGACAATGATAGTGATTTTACCTTTCTTTGAGGATGCTCTAAGGTAGTCCTCCCCCATAATCTCTTCCTTGGACTTAGAAGTGGAGTCCAAGGAGGACTTCAAATCCTCTTGTGAGGTCTCTACTTCATGGTCATCCTCATAATCTTGGCACTCTATTTCTCCCAGCACAGCAAAACTGATTTTGGGGGTTAGAGGCCATTCCACCATACTTCACCTTCTTAGCATTGAATTGTTTGACCTTTAAGGCCTGCACTTATTTTTCTAAACCACTAAGATGCTTGAAACCACATACCATATACTGTTATTGAGAAATTGGTTCCTCCAATACTAGACCTAGTGGGTCCTTACCTATGGGAAAAGCATTGCAAATATCCTCAACCGCCGCAACTACAGTGGATAGACTGAACGAAGATGGTTGTATGAACTATTCAGAATCAGAAAGAGCCACTGCAACCACAGACTTTGGAGGGATAGTAGCTCCCAGGTCACGTTTCAATATGACAAAAATTTCTGAGACTTTGGGTTTAGGCAGTGTGGACTTCGAAGGCTTCTGGATACCCTGAGCCCCATCGCACGAAAGCACTGAATCAGAGGAGATTTGTTTGGACCAAGTCAAAATTCACCCCACAATTATCCCAAAATTTTCCATATTTAGAGGGAAACCTTGATTTGAGGAAATCCCCCTAGATAACAGGATTACACCATCGCCTAGAGCCATCTGCCCGTTGGATCCATTACTACCTCACCGTCATGAATAAGCCTGATGCCCCAGGTGAGAACACTTCAAGCAGAAATATGTCCAAGACTCAAACACTGTAGGTTGTTTCCATCATAATTCCTAACCTATCGAGATCCAGACCCATTAAACCGGGGGTTTAGAAACGTCAACTTCAACACAAATCCGGGGGGCGACATGGTGAAAAACGGAGCAGGTTGTCGAGTCCAAGCAGAGACACCGGCTAACTAAATTACCTAAAATTTGGATTATAGAGGGGTTCTGAAAAGGGGGAGGGAGCTCGGGAAAGCTTACCCAAAGAGGATATGATAGAAAATCCCACATTAAATGTAGATCGAAGGACCATTTGATCAGTTGGAAGTGGAGGACATTTTAGGAACGAGGAGCTCCTAAACACGTGGAGATTATATCTTTCTGGGATGAAAACGGATCATAATGTAGCTCTTATCAAGAAGACAAACAGTCTCCCATTCACGAAGATCCCATTATTCAAAGATAAAATGGTCTAAGAAGTCCAATGATTGCCACTGAGAAATGAACCAAGAAACCCGAGTTTGATTAAAAAGAGACAAAGCTTTAGTAAACTCTAAAATCAATAGCGCGAGCTGAGGGAAACCATCTCAGAGGTCCGAGACTTTAGAGAAAATCTCCACACTAGTGAATTTCAGTAAGAAATCAGGGTTGGCAAATGCGGTGAAAGAAACTATATACTCCAATGCTGAAGGACGGACAGTCCCTCCCTGTTGACCGGGGAGGGGCTCTGGCGGCGACCATGACCGCCTAAGGCATCTCCTACCATTTATGTATAGTGAATAATTCTTCCATTCATAGTAATGACCTAGAAGAATATTTAGGAACACTATCTTTTCATGATGATCATGAAAAATAACCATATAAATATCTATGATTTACATTTATTAATTGAATATTTCATGTTGTAAATACTTCAAAACTCTATTATATAGTATATAAGGAAAAATTTCATCAATAGATTTTTAAAATCTAAGGAAAATATGTGAAAAAACCACAAATCATATACACACCCAACATCATTAAATCATAAATAAAATATGTTATCATGGTTCTCAATTTGATAAGAGAAGTTCGAAATGATTTCATGTTAAAATAAAAATTATTAAATTCCATTTTATCATTTGTGATTCTATTTATTTCAATGGTTACATTTTATCACATAGGAAACAATATTTTAGATTAAAAAATATAAAATTACATGCATTAATATCAGGATTTGGGCTAAACATTCTAAACTAATGATTCATTAAAAATTTCACTATCAAGGAAAAAAAATCACATTAATAATTTAATACATCATTATGATGTAATTTAACATGGATTTTATCATGATTAACATTTAATAGTTCATAATTTTTGTAGATTTAGTACATTATCTCATTTTGATGAAATACATATATACTCATTATGTAAAATGAAAATTCATTAAATAAACATCATACTGTAAAAAAATAGTATGTTTTTGTTTTTTTAATCAACATTGGTTTGGTCAAGTGGTTTTCTATTAAAGTCATCTCATTCATGTAGGTGGCTTCAATTTTGACGGTATAATCATTCTAGAGTGTTTCTCAAAAGACATTACATGAAAATATAGAGGAATTGAAGTGTATCATGAATATCATTTTCTCATAAAAAATTTAGTTTTTATGAATCAAAGTAATATTTTAATAATTTTTTTTTTAAATTTCAAGAATAATTGAAAATAAAAATGGTTTAGAATCTCAGAAAAGACATTTTGACATTGGATAATCATATAAAAAATGTTTTCATGGTGTATTAGAGATTCATTAAATATATTAAGTTTAGGGAAAGGGTAATTTTAACCTCTAAATTGGTGTTTCGTAATAATTTTTAGGATAAATGATTTTATTGTAGGTCTTATCACTCTAATTTCATGAAATATTTTCTAAACAAATTTCTACATGGGTTCAGAAAATTTCATGAACACAATATTTGTGGAAAAAAATGTCTGAGAATTAGTTTTCTAAAAGGTATTTATGTTAAGGGATATTCTGGAAATGTTAATGATTCATGAAATACATACGTTTATCAAATGTTTTGTGTGTTTTTAATGTTAAAAATTTTGTGGTAAAAGAATTTTTTTTCATGAAGAAAGGTGTTCCATGAATCATACATAGGTTAACATACTTTAAATTAGGATAATTTTATAGAATAAAATGAAGAATCATAATTAGACATACATGATGAAAAAATATCATCATTTTCTAAGATATGGATGTGACCATATTATCAATAAATAGAGGAAAAAATTAGAAAAAGTAGTGAGAGAGGGTAGGTTAATGGAAGTTATCCCAGAGAGGTAGTGTGATATCATGAAAAATCATGGATTGAAAGTGATATTGGCATAGAGTGACCATTAATAAAAAATTAAAATTAAAATTATCTAGAGAAACTTAGTGTATTTTGGTATGACTAACAAACAATCGGTGTATAATCGTTATACTAGCCAGTGGAGACATAATTAATGAAATTTAAAGAAAATTATGACACATTGATTCACCCATCCCCTTTAAATGAGTTATAGGGATTTACAATTGGTGTTACTATGAGGTTATTAGTGTTTAATATATTTCTTGGTTCGATATTGATTGAAAATTTAGTTAAAATTAGAAGTGTTAACCTTTTTTATGGAAGCAACATTGAGATTTAGAATAATAATATGAGATACCAGTAATGATCTCTTAGGATTGAAGTTTCCTTTTCCATAGTTGAATGAATTTAGGCCAGTGATGTGACAAGATTTTCGCTGACAAAATTAGATATCAAATTGCATTATTATGTTTCCAAATCATTGAATCCAATTAATGAAGCTTCATATGATCAAATACATTTTACCATGATGATAATCACTATTGGAATATCCATGTGGTATATAATAGAAAACATTTATGAAGGTGATGAAAAAATAAATAACAAAAACACCACGTTTTTTATAATAAGTTCAATAATTTATAGATGCATCCTTATTATACAACATATAGTTTATTTAATAAAATTATTGATGTTGTTAAAGTGATTCAAGGTATTCATGATGAAATATTGAAGATTAAAATCACAATAAAAAACTTGAGATGGTCACCACCTCTGTATAATCCAAAACATTCAACTTCGGAGGAAATTGGTAAATCTTTACTCTCTCATTGATTCGGTAATCAGTCTACTAACCTACGAAATGATGGTTAATCAAAACGACACACCAATTATAGAATGTTTGTATATGTAATTAAATTCCATGTAAAATCATGATAGTACTTAAGGATAAAATGATAGATAATATTTTGATGACAAATTTCATTATCTTGATGAAAGAAAAATTAATAGGAAAGGGAATATTTGAATGTAAGATTTACCTAGCTTGTTTTAATTGTGGAAAATAAGGGAATATTACTATATGATAAATTTTTTTTGATGATAATGAAATAGAATATGAAACTATGTAGAGACCCCTAAAGAGGTTCACACAAAATATTAACATTAAATCAAGAAAGAAAATATACAGGAAGAGATTTGTTATTAAAGAGGATCATGAGGCGAAATACATATTGTATGATGTAGAAATAATGATTTTTTATGATGTTTAAGATTCCAGGATTACTATAGTGGGTAATGAATAACATAAAAAGTATAAGGAAATCAACCAAATGGTTTTTTATGTTATACCATGAATGTTCTCATGAATATATTGAAAATAAAAGAGTGAAAAATTGAGTGAATGAATCTTTGTTTAAATAATACTAATATTATATAGATCATCTTGAATGAGAGATTGATCGACTTAAAGGAGGTACTGACGGAAATATGTCATGTCATGAAAACACTACATAGGTTTTGCAGTTCAAAATAATTATTTAAAAGAAGGAAAAAATTTATCGATGACTGTAATTTGAGGATAGAAAAGAAGGAACTGATAAATAAAATAATTTAATAAGAAGTAAAGACCTTAATGAGTATGAATGAAATTTAACTAAAATCATGGGAAATAAAGAAGACACTTATGAATTGATAGTTCTTAGATATAAATCTTATAGAATGTTTCAAACATTACTCTGTATTCTTAGATAATTATTATAATTGTCATAGACCAAAATTTGTGGGTAGAAGTTGAAATTTTTGTAATAAAAATAAATAAATGTCTTGAGTTGATGTGCATCAAAAATAGAATCATAATATAGGTTATATAAAAAAGTCACCTGAATCTCTAATAGAGATATTTTAAAACCAAAAATAGTTGTTAGTTTAAAATAATGATCAATTATACAAAGATATTAACTGAAATACGACATATATGAAATCATGATACATGGGGTAAAATAGAAGTGAGATGATATTTCCTCTAATAAAATGTCAATTATATAGATATTGGGGACATGCAATATCTTAATATTTGGAGGAATACATTAATTAGGATGGGAAATCACATGGGAGTCAGTAAATTAGAATAATAAAATATCATTCTTCATATAGAAAAAATAATTTCTATGGATATTATTCTCATTATTCTAAAATTGGAAACACATCCATTTATTATAAGATAAAAAAGGTGGAATCAATAAAAATAGAATTCAGAGACAAGTGAGTACATGTCTACAATTCAAAATAAACCTTCTAAATATGGTTATTCATATATAAGAAGAATATAAATACGAATAAACCATACATTTTTAGAGGGTTTTGTAGAGTCCATAATTTTCCTCAACAAAACCATGTATGTATTATATAGAAAATAATAATACTGATAAAGACAACATGGTAGAGATAATAGTAAAAATTAAAGAATAGTAGCACTCAGATTCATGGAAGTGTATTATTATAAAATATGTTAGAAAGAATAAATTTCATGAATAAATTTTTGGAATGATTTGATGTAATAATGAAATTTGAAATCAATGGTTCCTTAATTATCAAAAGTTTTGGAAATTATCAATTACAAAGAGATGATATAATGAAAATGTAAACTCAATTTTTGAATGGTTTTCTTCACAATATCGTGAGTGTGATTCAACTCGTTGAGTAAGGATTTATGGTTACAATTAATTAAAGTGTATTTACCTTCAAAGGAAAGGTATTTAATCATAAAAAGAAAATTCAGAGGGAAATGATAATTTTTACAAGGTATATGATAAAAAACACTATTTATTATATACTAAATAAAAAAGACAACCTGTGGAACCTATGGGTGGGTCTTATTAATAATTAAATCATGGAAAACATATCACATGTAATGGATACTATAGACATTCCCATTCTAAATTGTGATCAGAAAAAGACTTGTGATGGTTTCATGTGGGAAAAAATCTTCTGAAACTCTTATCATTTGGGGAAAAGGAGTCAAATTTTCCTGATCTAGTCAAAAAATATTATTTTGTCTAGTGAATAAATATAAAACATATATAGAGTGTTATTTCACTAATTTTATTGATTATTATAGTATAATTTCATGTTTTTTTATTTAGAGTAAAAAATAATTGATTCACTACATGAAGTGATACCACTAAAGAGATGATTGGGAACCTGTCCACAAAATCAATATATTATAGTCTAATAATGGAATATAAAAAATTTCCGTTGAAATATAAAATAACCTCAAAGAACATAGGATCAATAATGAAATGTATTTAGTGATAACACCTTAACAAAATGGGGATACTGAATAAAAAATAAATTCATGATTAATATGGATAAAACTATGAATTTTGAGTGTAGTCTTTCTTGTGACAACTATAATGGGGATTTTGAAGTTCTAGTGTTAAATGATAATTGATTTTGGATTCTTCTAGAATACGAAAGTACTCCCTATGAAATATGACAAGGAAGGAATCACACATAAAATTATTTCCAAGTATTTGGAATTAAAATTTTGAACCAAAACAAAAAAATAATTCAAAATAAGGATGGTGATTATGAAAATAAAGGAATATTCCTTGTATAATCAATAAATAGTATAACATATAAAAGATAAGATAATAATATTATAAAAAATAGTATAGTGATATGACCTCATGATCATTAAGGATAAAATTATGATGAAATCAAGGATAAGTTATTTTGATATTTTTGTTTATAAATAATTTTATGAAAGTGGAACAACTTAAAATAAAGATGTTGTGTATGGATTACCTAACTTTCAGGGTTCTCAAAATAAATATGATTCTGAAGTGGTATCCGAAGAGGAGACTATTATTGAATAAACTCATCCAAACCCACATTGGAGTAGTATAATATGTGAATTTTATCCATAAAACATTATAAGGGATTGGACATCACCTTGAGAATTTTAAATGTATTGCATTTTTCACTAATATAAGTGGTGTGATGAGCTGCCTTTGAATAACCAAAAAAGAATGAATCATGGATTAAGGTGATGAATAAAGAACTTGATTATATTAATGAAAACATGATATGGGATCTTGTTAATTAGATTAAAAATCATAATATGATTCGAACAAGGTGGATCTTCATGAATTTATTCTATTAACATAGAAATGTGATTATTAATAATTCACACTTGGTGTCTAAATGACAAGCCCAATTTGAGGGAATTGAGGTTGAAGAAACATTTACACCAGTAGCTCTACTAATTTATATTTGAATCCTCTTATACAGAGCATTTCAGGTGGGTTAAAATTATTATATGATGGATGTCAAAATGAAATCCTTAAAAAAAATTCTTGATAAAGATGATTCAACTTAACAACCAATTGTGTTTGTAATTTAAAATTATGATACAAAGGTTTATATGTTGAAAAAGCCCTTAAATTGCATAAATTTAGAAGCAAGAGAATTATATTCTCAACTAGAAACTAATTTTAAGAAGCTGTCATTCATAGTGGTAGTTTTTTACCATAATCTCTATGTAGAGACATCCTTGGGAGGTTGGTTCTTTTATATATGAATGATATTAGGATAAGTATGAAAGTGTGACACTAATGAAGTTCAACATGAATCATTCTAAACCAATATTAACCCTGATTTTTTTTGAAAAAAATGCAATAATCATAGGAATGGAAAATTTATGGCTCCCACATTGTAGGGTCAGAAAATTGGAATCTTAATGTATTTGATTTTAAAATATACATATATCATCTATGTAATATGTTTAGTGTAACATCCCAAGTAAATAAAGAATACAACAATTTCATATTTATTATAGTTTGTGAATTAAATATCAATTTTACTTTAAATGGGATGATATGTTCAATTGTGTATCCGATAAGTAACAACTGTTTTTTTTTGAAGTCTTATGTTGCACACAATGCTGAGTCATACTAAAAAATAATAATATAATATTATTTTAAATGGTAGTTAACACCTAGCCGTGGTATTTCTAGGAATGAATAGAACTAACTAAAAATGATTAAATATGTCTGTTAAATTTTTTTACCTTTATCCAATAAATTTTAAAGGCTTAAAATGTGAATGATTCCAATTTTAATCTTAAATACTCTAATATTCTTTAAAAGGTCAATTTACTGACCTTTAATGGAAGAACCTTTTTAAATCTTGTTTTTTTCACTTTTATATGTTATATTTTACAAAATAAAATTCTTCTTTAGAATCGGAACATCAAAGTTTACTTTGGATTTTTTTGGTATTTTTCTGATGAAGTTCATTTTTTAACGAGTAGTAAAAAATACTGTATTTTAATTCAGAACTGCCTTTTAATCTAATTTATTTATATGGGTAGATTATATTTTTAAGTGGTTTTAAAGTTTAATTAGATTATATTATTATCATTTCATCCAATGTTGGTCATTTGAAGTAATTTCACTTCTAATTGGACATAAACAAGTGTTAATCTTTTGATAGATATTATTTCTTAAAAACGTGCTTTTTCTTTTGACAACGGGAATTAATTTTAAATTAATTTATGAAACTTCTGGGTTTTGAATTTGGTAAAATGGATTCCATATTTAGAATCAGGAGGTCCAAATTGTGTAAATAGGTAACTTTTATTTTTATACATTATGAATATTTACTTCAGTAAATATTTTATTTACTATGGTTAAAGGGTAAATTTGGTAAATAAGGGTAAACAAATAATATTATAATAATATTAAATTACCCTAAAATATGTTATAATCCTATTAGAGGATAAATGTCTGACCATGGGAATCTTTAGGACGATTTTGGGACCCCCTGGAGCCACTTGGAAGTGATAATGACACTTTATATTAATTAATTTAAAGTAAAAACAAAAATGACATAAAAATATATATTTTCAAACATATATTTTTTCATGGGGTTATGTACATTATATATTCTACTATAAATATTATTTTAAAATATAAAAAGATTTACTAAATCAGGAATTTTTTTATAATTTTTAGACATTAAATAATGAAAATTATTTATGACACAATAATGATGTAGTGTTTACCTCATTAATTAATGATTTAAATAAATAAGATTATAAAAATTAGAACAGTATCAATAACCTGTCCAATTTTTATTGAAGATTTTATTTCAAAAATTAGTCATGTTATCTTCTACTTTAATGAGTTTTGGACCATTAGAAACCAAAAATTATTATATAATAAAATAATATTTTCAAACATTCATAAAGAGCCTCTCCTCCCACTTATAAAATTCACTCACCTCTAACCCATTACTCACACCTCTCAGGCCCCTTAGCATGTAATACCTCTACCAAATTGAGATATCTAAATCCCTTTCTTCCTCCTATAATACTTACCTTATGTAGAAGGCAATTTAAGTAAACCTTTTGGTTCAAAATAATGGGAGATACCCGAGTTAAAGGCAACATATTCTCTTAAGTTATTTTATTTTATTTTACATCTCCAAACCACTAAAATATTTATATTACTTTCTTTTATAACAAAACCAGTATCCTAAATATACTAGTTTATTGATATGAGAATTTATCTAACTACACTTACACACACCTCCATCAAATGGATAATGAACATATTGTTTATGTGGACGGTGAACTACTACCTCACAAAATGATGATTATTCAATATTCTCCTACCACCTCTTATGGTGGGAATTAATATTTAAATGTTTTTATGTGATATATATTATATTTATTTTGTTTCTATTCTTCTTTATTTTTAATTTATAGAATACCTTTATGGTTTCCATAGTGGGTAAATACGATAATTTCATTTGAGGAAGTGCAGACTACCGCCCCCTCAAAGTGATATGAATCATTCATGCCATACGTGGAACATATAATGGATGTAATTAATTAAATTACATAACATATATATTATAATAGAATTATAATATATCTATGTATTATTAATTTTTCATTCCCTTAAATATAAAATCTAAATAAAAGAAGCGTTCATGCGTACGTACGGCTTACCGTCTCCATGAACAGTGCATTTCATTTCTTAAATCCAAATGATATGGAATATTATAAGTTCATATAAAATGGATATATATTATATATGTTATATCTAAATCATGTATATAATTATTTAAATAATGTACATTTGACCACATGGACAATTTGTAATTATAACAATCTCATTTTTGACAAAAGTTCCAAACATCAACAGGATGTGCAATATGAACTCAAATATTTAACTAATTGTTATAGCAAGGTAATAAGTTATATAAAAGGAATAATAAACTTAAAAAAGGTTCTTAATCAAGTAGAAATTAACTTATGTTTATTATTCAAGAATAAAAAGGAACAAATGAGTCAAGTCGAACATGAGGTAAGGGGTTTATTATCTAACTTTTAATTCCGTGAGATTTCTATTGTTCACCACTTATTTATTAAAAGTGGTGTATTGTGTACTTTAATTTGATATATATTATCATTATTATCTTTATATTTATGTCATTCTGTTATTAATTTGTGGTTATTAACTTCTATTCATACGACTTGACAGATTACAACGTGGTAAGGGGTTTTCATCTCACTTTTTATTCCCATGAGATTCATACTATATGTTCCACTATTTCATTTTGTGTGGTGGGTTTACTAAAAATTATTGTATTATTTGTGTAATATAATTTAATTTATTGGTATTTACATCTTCATTGTATGATCCTTCTTTCATGGGGAGTATGGTTCGTAAGTTACAAAATCGGTAAGGGAACCTTTCACCCTCCTCTTTTAAAAATACTTCTTTTTGTTATGTCTTTTAATTTACATCTTCTTATGTGGGGATATGTTCTTCTAAATCCTTATTGATGTATGTTTTATGTAAAAGTGATGAGATTACCTTTTATCTGTGATCAACTCATTTTCTGAATTTTAATGTGACGTCGTTATATTGTCGAATTTCTATAAGGGAACTACTTCACCCAATTTCAATTATTTGGGTTAAACTTATACTTCTTGATTATGTCATTCTATGAATATGTGGGAATAACCTAGGATAATTTTACAACAAATATCATCTTATATTGAGTGTATTTATATTTTTTGCACATAATTATCTCATTGATTTATCATTAATCTAAGGATAACGTCTTTATAAGGGATTTCATCTCAATTTACATTCCATTGAGACTTCATTGGTGTTGTGTGACAATTCAATTTTATCGGGTGTATGTACTATCCTTTAGCATATTATATCATGAATAAATTTATTCTCATGATATAATAATGTTTTTATTAAATGTTATTCCTCAATTATTTGTATTCAATAATCTCTCATTTGGTTAATAACTCCTTAACTAAAATATTGTTCTAAAGATTTATTCTTCTAAATATTTCTCATTAATGACCATATATTAAAAATGGTTTTAATGATTTATTTATATGGACATTAATTTTTTAAAATGTTAATTATTTTAAATTCTTCAAAGTGTTATGGGACACTTTGATTCAAAAACCTCTTTATTAAATGGTGTGATAAAGCATTGATTATGTTTATATCTTGGAATGATATATTGTGATTGTAATGTGGAAATGTTATATTTACTTTATGATTGTTTTTTATGTTATGAATATTTTATTGTTATTGGGCATTGTTTATGTATATGGGTAGTTCTATGATAAACCTAGGGCAGGTGAGGCCGAGATTGCTCTCCAATTCATTGGGTAACATGACAGTGGTAAAAATTAATGTTTCTCGAAAGAGATTAAGGAAATATACTATGATGGGTATTCTAAATGTAACTCCCAATGTAGTTGTGAAAGATATAATGTATGTATGTTATGTATTCAATAAGTTACCTTTATGATTTATGATTCTTATGTGTTATTCATAAATCTTATGATTTCATAATGTATGTTTTGATTGAAAAGTATAGTTTCATTGTTTTGTATTTATTGATGAGATAATGTTTTCATTCCTTATTTTATAACCCTTACAGAGCATTTTATGATCACCCAAAGTTTTTGAAATGTTTTACAAAAGACATAAAAATGAAAAAGGTTCAAAGATGGGATCAAGTAAAAGTCATGTTGTCTAAAACATAGAACTAAACATGTTTCTTTTTAAGAGTTTTTATTTTATGAAAAAATGGGTACTGAGTAGTAATGTCTACTTGTAATATTCAAGTTGACATGTACTAGTTATTGCCTAATTCTTTAAAACACAAAACTTGAAAAGATCCTCAATGTGAATTATTAACTTAATTTTAGATTATGTAATATTTAAGGCTGGGTCCTTATAGTTGGTATCACAAGTCGATTTAGACAACATTAGGGATTAAGAGTTTTTGTTAAACACATGGTTAGTCCCTATATCTATTATTTTAGATAAATCCTTGTTCTATAACAATTTTATATCAAGGAAAGTCCATTAAAAATGGAAGAAGTTTGATCTCAAACAACATTCTCATATTTTCCTAATGACATGCTTGCAATAATTATGGCAAAGTCATGTTTAGATGATTGTAAAACTTTTTCTAGCTTACAACTGAGTTGCATTTAGTTGTTTGAGATATCAAAAACCTACACTATACCTCGATATCATTGTGGATAATGGGTTGTATTTAATCAAATCATATTTTCTCAATATTCTCATATTTTCAAGAAAGGTAAATATTATCAAGGCATTTTTAAATATTTTACCTTATCACATGATTTGGATAAAATTATGATTTTGTAAAGGTGCTGAAGAAGGAGACCCTTATGCAACCTATTTATATTTTCTTTTACAATATAGTCTCTCAGAACATTCTTATGATATTTTAAAAAGACCATTGATTGAATGTTTCAACTCAAAACTTATTCAACTATTTTATAAAAATCATGTTTTATTAGATGTTTTGAAATTATATGTCATACATGATTAGTTTTCGAAACACTTTTTCTATGAACACCCATATGACCCAAGTTGTATAAGGTGTATTTGGATGAAGGAATGGAAATGATTTTGGAGAAACTCTAAATCATTATTTCATTACATGGACCTTCTACCTACATGAACATGATGATGATGAAACCATATGGACATCATGATCAAGGTATGATGTTCTTTCTATTGGGAATAGATTTATTTTATCATATGGAGGTGAAAAAAATGACAATATATAAGATGTTGAAGTATTAATGTATTGGGATGAAAATGAATGGTATAAGAAAACCTTTCAGCTTAAAACATGTTAGGGATATTTTTGAGCTTTATAAAATGGACAACCCGTAAGATGGTTGATGACCCGTCACTTCCGGAAGGACCACAAAAAACAAACCCACAACCGAAGGGCGACAAGGGCACATCACCTACCATTTTCCTACATGATGTCCCTGGTTCATATGGCTTATTCTTTTAAGTTAAATAATTTTATGGATCAATAATATGTTAATATTGGGAACATATTTTTTAAAAAAAATTAAATCATTAATACAGGAAAATGATTTGGTGATTAAGTGATATAGGTTATTTTATGAGATGTTTGATTTTTTGGAAACACTATATGCTTAAGGATAATAAAATTCTATGGAATTTAATTTGTGGAGTAATGGTTGAAATATTATTTTGGAAGAATATATGTTTTTATTGTAGACATAATGTGATTTGGGTTATTTATGGAAATGATTAATCTATCATAGAGAATATGTGTTTAGGTTAATTACACTTCAGTATGAGACTTTAAGAGTAGTCGATGTTTTGGGGGATAAATGTTAAGATTTACTATGGAAGCCTATGTGATTAAATCCTTCTAAGTTCGGGGTTTCTATATTAGTTTGGATTAACTTGAATAATTTTAAGGACAATTGTATATTTAATGGTCTCTCTTGAACTTTGGGTTCTTTTTATTGTATTTTAGAGATTAAGAGTAGTATTTTTTTTATAAAGGATTATCCTTTTGGGGATTATCTTATCTTATACTAACCAATTTTGGTTTTGGTTAATGTCTAAATATAGGGGAAATATATATTTCATCTTTTATAGAATATGTGATACTATAGAACTTTATTCTATCACTTCAGGTGTGACCAAGTCATCCTCAATACATACCGTTTGGTGAAAAGATGAGTTTGTGGTAGAATTTTATTAAAGGATGACACTCTAAATGACATGTGAGTATATTTCCTCACGATCTTAGTCTAGTTATTAATAAAATTATTCCACTCTATGAAAAATATCTTGAAGAAAAAATGTTATATGCCCTATTTTATCATCAGAATTTTACCCGACCACAAACTTAGGGTATTGTGGTGGTTGAATTTATGTGATCGGGTTCTCTATCACTCTCTATTAAACTATGAGAGTCAGTTTCTCATCCATATCCATGTTTTCATGGAATCCTAGTATCTATTGTAATGGGCGACCTTTTTATTTTTATTTCTTTATTTTAAAGTGATATTTTTATAGACTCTTTTTCTGATGTGTGACTTTCAATGACGTTTCTTAGCCTAATTTTAAAATTGCAAGGACACAATTCACAAAAGGAAGGAAGGATGTAACATCCTAGGTAATTAAATAATACAAATTCTTCATACTTATTAAAATATGTGAATTAAATATTAATTTTAGTTTAAAGGGGATGTTATGTTTGATGGCATACCCGATACTCAACAATGGGTTTCTATGAAGTCTTATGTTGGACACAATGCTGAGTCATGCTGAAAAATAATAATATAATATTATTTTAAATGGTAGTTAAAGCCTAGGAATTTTATTTGTGGGAATGAATAGAACTAACTACAAAATGATTATATATGTTTTTTAAATGTTTTTACATTTATCTGATAAATTTCAAATGCCTAAAAAGTCAATGAACCCAATTTTAAGCATAAATACTCTAATAATCTTTTAAAAGTTGATTTACTACCTTTTAATGGAAAAACATTTATAAATATTTTTTTCACTTTTATATGTTATATAATACTAAATAAAATTCTTATATATAATCATAACATCAAATTTTACTTTGGGTAAATTTTTGGTATTTTTCTGATAAAGTTCATTTTTAATGAATAGTTAAAAATACTGTATTTTAATTCACGATCACATTTTAATCTAATTTATTTCTATTTATGGATAATATTTTTAAATTATTTTAATGTTTAATTGGATTATATTTTTACCATTTAATCCAATATTGGTCATTGAAAGTAATTTCACTTCAAAATTGGACAAAAACAAGTGTCAATCTTTTGATAGTTATTATTTATTAAAAACACGCTTTTTTGTTTTGACAGAGACAATTAATTTTAAATTAATTTCTGCAACTTCTGTGTTTCAAATATAGAAAAATGAATTCCATATTTTGAATTATTATGTCTAAATTTTGTAAATATGTAACTTTTATTTTTATACATAATGAATATTTACTTCAGTAAATATTTTATTAACCATGGTTAAAAGGTAAATATGCTAAATAAGTTTAAAAAATATTATTATAATAATATTAAATTAACCGAACATGTGTCATAATCCTATTGTATGATACATGTCTGACCATTTCCACCCTTGGGACGATTTTGGGACCCCATGGAGCCACATGGGAGTGATAATGACACTTTAAAGTAATTAATTTAAAGTAAAAACAAAAATGACATAAACATATATTTTTTCGTACATCAATTTTTAAATGGGGTTATATATGTTATCTCTTAAACAATAAATATTTATTCGAAAGCTAAAAATATTTCATACATACTGTTATTTTTTCATAATTTTTATCCTTCAAATAAATAAAATTATTTATAACACAATAATGATGCAGTGTTTACCTCATTAATGAATGATTTAAATAAATAAGATTATAAAAATTATAACAATATCCAAAAACAATCCAATTCTCATTGTATTATTTTATTTCTAACATGAGTAATCTTATATTCTATTTTAATGAGCTTTGGACCTTTAGAAACCGAAAATCATTATATAATAAAATAATATTTTCAAACATTCAAAAAGAGCCCCACCTCCCCTTATAAAAATCTCTCACCTATAACCCATTACTCACACATATCAAGAGTATTTTATCATCCAAACTCTTCCCAATTAATACACCTAAATCCCTCTATTTCTCTTAGAAGCCATACCTTAGGCAGAAGGAAATTCAAGTAAACCTTTTGGTTCAAAGCAATGGGAGACACCTGAGTTAAAGGTAATGTCTTCTCTTATGTTATTTTCTTTTATTTTACTTCTCCAACCACATACACTCTTTTTATTCATTTATTTTATAAAAAATCAGTATACTCAATATAATAGTTAGTTTATATTATAATTATTCTAACTAAACATACACACACCTCTGTCTAATGGGTAAAGAACATACTGATTCTGTGGATGTCAAACTACTACCTCATGAAACGATGATTGTTCAATATTATCCACCCACCTCCTATGGTGGCCATTAAGATGAAAATGTATTTATATGTGATATATATTATATTTATTTTGTTTCTATGCTTATTTATTTTTCATTTATAGAATACATTTATGGTTTCCATATTGTGTAAATTTGATAATTTCATTTGAGGACGTGTTAACTACCGTCCCCTCAAATTGATATGACTCGTTAATTCCATACATGGAATGTATAAAGGATGGAGTTAATTAAATCACATAACATATATATTATACTGTAATTATAATATACCTATTTATTATTAATTTTTCATTTTGTTAAATATAAAATGGAAATTAAAGTAGCATTCATGCCTACGTATGGCTTACCATCTCCATGAACTGTGTGTTTCATTTCTTAACTCCAAATGGTATATAATATTATAAATATATAAAAACTAGATATATATATATATATATATATTATATATGATATCAAAATAATGAATATAATTCTGGTGGTAATGGACCTTTTACCACATGGACAATTTGTAATTATAACAAGTTCATTTTTGACAAAAGTTTTGAACATCGACAGAATGTCTAATATGAAATCAAGTATTAAAATAATTGTTATAGTGAGGTAATAAGTGATATAAAAGGAATAATAAACATTAAAAAGGTTCTTAATCAAGTATAAATTAACATAATTCTATTATTCCGGAAGAACAAGGAACAAACGAGTCAAGTGAGACATAAGGAAAGGGGTTTCTCATCTCACTTTAAATTCCATGAGATTTCCATTGTTCACCACTTATTTATTGAATGAGGTGTATTTTTTACTTCCATTTGAAATATATTATCATTATTCATTTTATATTAATGTTATTCTGTGATTCATTTGGTGGTTATTAACTTTTGGTCATACGACTCGATTAATTACAACGTGGTTAGGCATTTTCATCTCACCTTTTATTCCCGTGATATTCATGCTATATGTGCCACTATTTCCATTTGGGTGGAGGATGAACTACCTATGATTGTATTATTTGTGAAATATAATTTAATTTATGGTTATTTACATCTTTGTTGTATGATACTTCTTTCACGGGGTGTATGTTTTGTAAGTTTCCAAATCGGTAAGGGATCCTTTCACCCTCCCCTTTTTAAAAGACTTCTTTTTTGTTATGTATTTAAATTTACATATTATTATGTTGGGATATGTTATTCAATATAATTATTTCTATAAATTTTATGTCCAAGTGATGAGATGCACTATTCTCTCTCATAAAATCATTTTTTTAATTTTAAAGTGAAACTATTAGGCTGTCGAATTTCGGTAAGGGAACTTCTTCACCCAATTTCAATTATTTGGGTTAAACTTATACTTCTTCATTATGTCATTATATGAATATGTGTGAATAACCACTGATTTTATTTACACCAAATATCCACTTATATTTTGTGTATTTATATTTTTCACACATAATTATCTCATTGATTTATCCTTAATATAAGGATTCCATCTTTATAAGGGGTTTCGTCTCAATTTACATTATATTGAGAATTAATTGATGTTATGTTCCAATTAACTTTTATATGGTGTATATACTAAACTTTCTCATATTATATCATAAATAAATTTATTCTTAGGATATTATAAACTTTTGATAAATGTTATTCCTCAATTATTTGTATTCAAGCTCCTCTCATTTGGTTAAGATCTCCTTAATAAAAATATTTTATATATATTTATTCTTCTAAATCATTATCATTAATATACATGTTTTAAAAATTGTTTTAAGGATTTATTTACATGGACATTAATGTTTTAAAATGTTAATTCATTTATAAGCTTCAAAGTGGTATGGTACACTATGATTCAAAAATCTCTTTATTAAATGGTTTTAAAAATGGTTTAATAAATCATTGATTATGTCAATAACATGAAATGATATATTGTGATTTTAATGTTGAAATATGATGTTTACTTAATGCTTGTTTTATGTATTATGAATATGTTATGGTTATTGAAAATTATTTACATATACGGGTGGTTATGTGATAAACCTATGGCGGGTGAGCCTGAGACAGCTCTTTAATGCATTGGGTAACGTGACAGAGGTAATAGTTAATGTTTCTCCTAATAGATTTAGGGAATATACTAATATGGGTATTTAAAAAATAACACCCTATTTATCTATGAAGGCTGCAATGTAATTATGTTATGTATTCCATAAGTTAACTTTATGATTTATGATTTCTCTGAGTTATTCATAAATCTTATGATTTCATAAGCTAAGTTATGATTGAAAATTATGGTTTCATTATTTTGAATTTATTGATTGGATAATGTTTTCATTTCTTATTTTATAACCCCTACTAAGATTTTTATTCTCTCTCCAAGTTTTTTACATGTTTTCCAAGGGACTTAAAGGTGAATGAGGGTTAAGGATGGGATCAAGTAAAAGTCATGTTGTCTAAAACATGGAACTAGACAGGTTTCTTTTTAAGTGTTTTTATTTGTTAAAAAATGGGTACTCAGTAGTAATGTCTACATGTAATATTAAAGTTGATATGTAATAGTTATGGCCTAATTCTATAAAAATATAAACCTGAAAAGATCCTCAATTTGAAATATTAACTTAATTCAAGATTATGTAACGTTTAAGGCTGGGTCCATAAATTAAGAGGTTCACTTCTAGAGTAATCCAAAGGAAATTAATATTACAACAGCAAATAATCATGATGTATATTTAAGGAACTCTTAATTTATTTTTAAAATTTAATTCATGAAAAGATCATGAAATTTCATCATTCTCTAATGATGAATGGACTACGGTGATGTTTGATCAAAATTCAACAAGTGGGGTTTCCTTCTTCATTGGAAAATAATGTGTGGTTTAGTTGACTGAGAAATATGAAACCATTTCTCTTATTATAACTAAAAGAGTGTGTATCTCCAAGGAGAAGGAATTCAATAAACTATTATTGAAAATAAAAAAAATGTTCATATTGGTGGTGAGGATAAAAAGCTAATGGTGATATTCCATAACGACAAGAGAATGACCGACCTCACAAAAAATATTATTCAACACTCTCTTTCAAAACCTAAAAAGATCTATCAACACATCATTAGAAAAAATGTTGAACAATGAATAATAAAAATAGATCATTTTTGGAACTAATGATCTAGTGGTTGGCATCTTTGATATACCTCTGGAAGCTCCAATACTGGATAAACATTTGTTGAACCTAGATGTTTTCCATCCTCCCATTATTTGATGAGCTTAAAATTTAGCTCATCTCACCATTTTTAAAATTTTCTTATATTTTTTAGTATATGGTGCTGATTTCGGAGGAAGATATGATCTAAGAGGTTTTTTTGTTCCTAAGGAAAAAATACGGTTTCTTTAAGTTTATTTCCAAAGTGATAGAATGCTGAAATTTAGTGGAATAGAATGTTATAGAGGTTTTCAGGATATAAATTCTCTAGATTCATGAAATTATCTCTTAAGACATTTTCTATACAAATTGAGGTATTCTCTGGTTGTATTATAATAATGGAGAGTTATTTTTCTAATATTTGTTTTTTGGTAATGATTTCTTCTATATTGAATCTCTATTCAGATTTACAATAAAACCAAATGGAGGAATTCTTAGAAATAAGGAAATTCATAGTAAGAAAATGACAGTATGTTTTTCTTATTGTAAATTCACCTAGTGTTAATAAAGGAGGTTGAAATCCAAGAGATCTTATCCCTATAGGTGGGGTTAGTGTTGAAAGTGGAGAAGTTTTATAGTCCTTCATAATTTTTCCCTAAAAATCCAGTTCGAAAGAAGGGTCTCTCTAAATTAATTTTCTCAAAATCTAAGAATTAGTTATCCCTAAAGTAAAATTTGTGTTAATTTCTAGAAATTTAATCAAAGACACGAATATCAATAGCTTCATAAAATCATGGAATAAAAAAAGTGTATCAACCCCATGTTTTTTTGGTACTATTTTTTTCTTGAATAAATGTCTATTATATAATAATATGTAGTATTATACAAATAGAAAATATAGTTAAAAAATAAATATTTTATTTATAAATATTGTTACATTGATTATAAATGAATCCAATTACTATTATAACCAATACAACTGAAAAAGAAATAAAAAATAAAAAATATAAGATGTGGAAATATATATCTCCCCAATCTACTAAAATCATCACCGCCACTTACAACATTATAGAAGAGAAAAAATACATTAATAAACCATGAAATATAATCAAAAATAGAAATACAGAACCTTGATAAGTATTTATTTGAATAAAAAAGAAGGAATTTAGAGGTATTTATTAGAGGTAATGTGGAAATTGGAGTAGTAACCTGACTGTTAGGAATAGTTAGATGACTATTGGGAATATTAACATAACTGTTAAAATAGTAATTTTACCTCAAAATAATAAATAATGATAATAATAATATTATCAAGATTAATTTATGGAATTATAATTATTAAAATACCAATAAATAAATATCATGATTAAGACAGTAAAAGAAAATATAAGCACAATTTTAAAAAACTATATTTTAATTTATTTTATAACCATTATATATTTATATTAAATACTAAAATTAATGTTTTTGAAATTTATTTTGATAAAATGAAAACAATTTTTTAAATAAGAATGAAAAAATCATCCAATGGTTATTTTTTGTTAATTTTTTGTAATACTTAAGTTTTTTAGAGAATAGTAAAAATACAATTTTTCCCAAATTGGTTTATCTTAGATTATATAATTATTAATGTAACAGTGACCTAATCCTTTCTATAAGTTGTGATTCAGCTATGAAATTTTTAATTTCATAATAATTCGTTATTACACAATACAATTAATTTTGAAAGCTAAAATGAACGTTCCAAAACATAATGTCTAATGTAAATTTATAATATACCGATTTCTAGTTTTCGACATTACTTTTTATTAAACTAATGAATTTGAAATATATTGGGGAATAAAAATCCTAAAACCTTTATATTTTATATATATTTAACTAATATTTTAAAAAATTCTCTATTATATGTTTTAGCATTGATATAATATTTCATTCAACGTTTCATTCAAAATATACCGCTCTCCACAGGTATAAATAATCCATTACCCTCCCCTTGGAAAACCACTCATTATAAACTTTACAAAGCCTTACCTCTTTCAAAATCCTCCCTTTCAATTATCTTAGAATACCTTGAGACATTATGGAGTAATCAAACTCCAAACATCAAGGGAGTTATAGTGGCGACCAAGAGAAGCCACATCAAGGATCAAGTAGGTTTCAATAAACTCATATTTTTATTATTTATTCATGAAATATTTATTAACATAATACAAATGAAAACTAATTTTTATGTGGGTTAATTGTTGACTTCAATTTTAAAATGTTCATTATTCCAAGAATGATTATGTAAATATTATGACGTGACAGTTGAGCCCAGAAATATATATCCATCCAATGAATTGGATAATGTAATGTGTCTCATGAGATGAAGTTTATTATGTATAGATACAATTATATATTGTTTTTCAAAATGAGGATGTTATGATTATAAACATATTTTTTGTCTAAAAATTATGGTAGATTTAATCACAAATATGTGTGGTATATTACCACTAAGATATGATGTATCATTTTTATGCATTTCCTCATTCTATGCCTTTAACACATGTTTCCATCATGTTTCTGATTATTACCCAATTCTTATAATCTGATGATTATTATTATTCTCACATTTGTTATGTTGATTCATGTACTTTATTCATCGACCTATTGGTATTTTAGATCACTCAATTAATTGATGTTTATCCTCTGGTGATTACTTGTACAAAGGAGAATGAAAGGTGATGTTAGAGGATTGTGAAGAGGGAATTAAATAATTTTTATGTTTTATTATGTAAAATTTCTTTTTTGAACATGATTTTACCAAGACAAAAAACCTTTTGATCCAAATTTTTTATGTATATTATGTTGTTTACATTAAATAAGATTTAATGTATATGTATCAAAAAATATGGATGATATAGATTGTATAAGGGTATAGTTCTTGTATTTGTGAATTGGGATTAGAAAAAAATTAGTGAAAACCCTTAGGATATGACTATGTATATGTAAACATCCAAGAAACTTTGTTTTAGAAAAAATCTAAACATATGGATCCCATAATATATGAATTTAGATTCAATTATGAAAAAGAATAAATTATTTATTCATGATTGGATTACTTATAATTTTTTCAAACCTTTTCAATTTTAGAAAATGGTGGGAACTAGGAGAAACTAGGACAACAACCTGTTTGAGGGACAATGCAATGATTTAATAAATGAATTTCCTTATGTTGTGGGAGGAGGAGTTCAAAACTTCTTGAAATGATTACTCAGTTGTTTTAGGCTATGAATAATAACTTTAACCATGTGGAACATCCACCTTCACCCAAGAGGGATCAACTGAACATTGAGTCTGTTATGCTGAAATGACCATTGACATTCAATTTAACTTCTAATCCACTTTTCAAAGAATAATGGGTTAACTCAATGGAAAATATCTTTTCTGGGATCCATCATTATGAGAAGGATAATGTGACTCTGTGCTTCTATTATTTAGATGTAGAGGCCGATCAATTGTGGTAATTTATTAAGAACACTAAGCCAAGTGATGAAATAAAATTGAAGGAGTGAGAAGGCTTTAACAAACTATTTTTAACAAGTATTTCCCCTGAGCACATTGATCAGAGATGGAAATAGAATTCATAGTGTTGAAGAAAAAAGAAGGTAAATCTATGATGACTTATAATACAAACTTCACTAGTATTTCAAGACACAAATCAGCGTTTTTTATCAACAATGATATATATAAACATATATATAATAATTACATATCCAAAACCACACATTTTAAAGTCTATAAATATCATTGATTTTGAAAGTTATGAATTAGTGTTTCCATGTGGTCTCAAAGTTGAGATGGAGTATATATAATGTTCTTATGGTTATGGAGATAAAAATATAATAATGGAGTTTAAATCTAGTGGGTCAAATTAAAAAATAGGGGAAAAGATCCAAATATTAACATTTCAAAAATGTGGGAAGGCAAATCACGGGATTTTCCAAAAAGGTATTGGAAAATTCTTTAACTATATGGGAGAATTCCATAATTCTCATGAATATCAAAGTGACGTGAAGAATCCATCTAACATGAAGGAGGAAAGTAAGTTACCTCTAAATGATCCACCCATGGTTCGATGCGTCAACTATAGAGAATAAGGGCACTCTGAGAGCTAGTACACCAAACCATGCATCATTAAGGGTAATTTATATAAAAAAACCACCAATATAATAGGATAAATGGAATGGTTTTTCCATCACTACTACTAAAGTTGATAATGAAAATGATGTCTCACAAGGTACATATCCAATTCACACTGGAATGGAAAAATATTTTTTTGATTTTTATTATATGCATTCCTTTATATCATAAATTTTTTATATAATTACTGAATCAAATCCCCAATACCTTTTTTTCAATCCTATCATCTCAAGTGTTTGAATCTTATCTTGTAATAATATGTGGGATGATTCGTCCAGTGATTCTCGTAATACTTCCCTTGGTGGGATTATACTCTATAATGGGAATGGATTTGATCTCATTATATAGAGAACACTTTTCCTATTAGTAAAATTAAATATCCTTTCACATTCTGAACCATCCAACACTCCTTTATATATACAAGGAATATCATTATTTTCCTTTGGAAAATCCATACACTGTGTGGAAGTTGATACCCTTTAGAGAAGCATACCATGCCTAAATGGTTGTGTCAAAGGAAGGTATGAACCTAGAGGAAGTTCCCAATGTTATGAAATATAACGATATATTCAATAATAGTTACCTAGACTTCATGTGGAATTGTATCCAATGGTGAATATACGAGGAGCTACACATATATAAAGACCCGCTACATGATGTCTCTGATCGAACTGGAAGAGATAATTTAGTTGTTTCAGGAGCATTTGGAAAAAGGGTTCATATGCCCTAGCGTATCACCATGTGGTGCTCTAGTGCTCTATAATTAGAAGAAAGATGGTTTGACATGGTTGTGTGTTAATTATTGGGAGCTTAACAAGATAACCCTAATGAAAAAGTATCCTCTACCAAGGATTGATGACATGTTTGATCAATAATGAGTATCTCACTAATTCTCAAAGGTGGTTCCTTATTCTAGATATCATAAATTTAAGGTGAATAAGGAAGAAATTAAAAATTAAACATTCTGTTAATGCTATGGGCACTATGAGTTCATAGTGATACCCATATTAATTACTAATTCCCACTAAATCATCATGGATTTGATGAGTAATATATCTAGAGAATACCCCAAATTTTTTGATGGTTTTATCAATGATATTCTCATTAATAAATGATAAAGGAAGAACATGAATATCATCTAATGATTGTGTAGGAAACATTATGGAAGGAAAAAATGTACACTATGTTTATAAATATTGACTTTTGGATTCATCTAGTCATTTTATTGGAAAATGTAATCATAATTGATGGAGTTTATATTTACCCTTCAAAAACAAAGGCAAATAAAGAATGGACCAGATCCACTATTGTCAAGGAAATACAATGTTTTGTTAGATTTGATGGTTACTACTATTGATTTTTGAATCATTTTTCATAATTTTCAAGCCCACAAACTATGTTAACATGGAAAGAGGTGAAGTATGTCTAGACGAATGAATGTGTGGAAAACATTGAGGAGCTCCAGAAGAGGCTACTAATTTCACATGTAATGACAATACCAATAAGTGGATAAGTTTTCTTGATATACACTAATTATTCAAAGAATGTATTGGGATGTTTACTAATGTAAAATGATAATGTGATAGATTATTACACATGATAGTTAAAGATCCATGAGAAGAACTTCCCGACGCTTGATATGGAGTTTCCCGTTATGAACTTCGCTACAATGATTTGGAGGAACTATCTCTATGGTAAGAAGTGTGACATATATTATGATCAAAAGAGTCTAAAGTATATATTCACACATGAGGATGTTGACATGAGTCACTGAATATAGTTAAATATAATCAAGGACAATGATTTCTTGATTCACTAACTTCTAGGAAAAGGGGAAAAGTGACTAATTATTTTAGTAGAAAATAACCTATGACTCTTCCCAAAAGGTGGATTTAGATAGACCCTATATTCGTGGACCTGAAAAGGATGGTTCTAGAAATTATAATTGAAGGCAATACATCAAACATTTCAAAAATGACATTCCAACCATTTATCAAAGATAAGATGAAGGTTGTATAAAGGAAAGATTTGGAAAAATAAAAGAAGTTAAAAAAAGTAGAGGAAGGGAATCTACTTGAGTTATAAATAAATGATGATTGTGTGTTTCATTTTAGAATGATTATTTCTATGCTATCATCACCTATTATAAAATAGGAATGATTGTATAATGAAAATTTATTGTCTTACTTTATCCATACCAGATGTACCAAGATGTACCTTGATCTTCAAGAACACCTATACTGGGAAAACCTAATGAATTGTATTATAGAGTATATCTCAAGGTGTTTAGTTTGTCATCAAGATAATGTATAGTGAAATAAGTATAATTGTATGATGAAAAAAATTCATTTACCCACATTGAAATGGCACAATGTTATTATGGACTTTGTCACTGGTCTTATAAAGATATCAAAAGGAAACAATGTGCTATGGGTTGTCATGGACCGACTCCCCTAAAATAAAAACATTAACTTTATTAAGGAGGATTCCTCACTTGAGGAACATTCCATTATATATGTGATGGGAATGGTGATGCATAATGCATTTCCACATTCGATAGTATCTAAAAATGATCAAAGGAAAAAAATATAAATTATAGATAATTAGTCAAAATGATTTGAGTATTAAATTAAATTTTATTAGGCCATATCACACAAAAACTGATGAGAAATTTGGGAGGAATTTTCAGAATCTCAAGGACATGATAAGTGCCTGCTCAATGGAATTTAGTGGTGGATGAGATCAATATTTCCTATTAGCTGAGTTATCATATAACAACAGATTCCACTTGAGTATTCAAATGGTACAACATGAATATATATATATATATAAGGGAATCGATTTATAGATCTATATTATTGGGATGAAGTTGCAAAACAAAAGCTACTTGGACTTGACCTTGTTTAAGAGATGACAATGAATGTTCATTAAATCCCACAATATATAAAATATTCTCATATTCAAAAAAAGTAATATATTAGAAACAGTCGAAGGGACATAGAGTTCTATGTTGGAGATAAATTTCTCATTTGAATATCACTATGGAATAGAATCATGAAATTTGGAAAGAGAGATATGCTTATCCCAAGGTACGTTGGCCCATTTTAGATCCTTGATTTCTTAGGAGCAGTGACCTATTGACATGAACTTCCACTAAGTATGGATCAAGTTCTAGATGTGTTTCAAGTATCACTCCCATGGATGTACACATTTGATCCATCACATGTACTAAATTTAGAGGTCGTAAAACTGGAGAATGACCACTCATATAAAGAAAATCTATTGAAACTCATTTACCATAGAGACAATGTTCTATGAAAAAATACAACTCACCTAGTCAAAGTGTTGTGGAGGAACCCTAAATACAAAGAGAAAAATTTGGAACTAGGGGATATAATGAAACATTAGTAAAATCATATATTTATATCCAAGAATATGAGTTGAAATTTGAGGTATGAAATTTATAAAGGGAGGAATAATTTAATGACCTAGTGATTTTTAGTAACCTTTGTTTCCTAAATAATTATGTGTTAAATTATATTATATTATATTATACGCATACAAAATTTAGAGAAAAAATTAAATTATTTAACTAATAAATACTATTACATTCATTAGTAATGAAACTAATTAAAATTCCAAAAAATACCACTTTACAAATAATATATAATAGAAAAGTTAAAATGGGAAAATATTGATCGCCCCAATTTAGTAAAATCATCACCTCACTACCAACACTATAGAAAATAAAAAAAAAATAATAGAATGTGAAAAATTATAGAAAATAGAAATATAGGACCCTTGGAAGAATTGAGTTGAATAGTTAATGATGGAATATAGAGGTATTTAGAGGATGTAATTTTATTGTTGGAGTAGTAACTTGACTGTATCGAATACTAACCAGACCATTGGGAATTGTAAATTCACTGTTGGAATGGTTATTTTATCAAAAAATAAATTTTTTCGATATAAATAATATTAATCATGATAAATTTAATTATATATAAATATTATAATACCCAAAACTAAATATCATGATAAAAAATCTTAAATTAAATATAAGCACATTTTTAATATACTGTATTTTAAATTATTTTATTAAAATAAAAAACAATTATATTAAAAATTATGGTTACCTATATTATAATTATATTTTGATAAATTTTATATCATTTTTGAAATCCTCACATAAAAATTAACTAAAGGTTTTATTCTCATAATTTTCTGAAATAATTCAATTTTTATGTGAATAGTAAAAATACAGTTTTCCCATAATGAGTGTTACATAAATTACATAATTCATGATGTAATAATTACTTAATACTTTATATATATATATATATATTCATTATATCAAGAATTTCCTAAACTAGTCATTAAAATACAAAAACTTAATTTATACACTTAAAATGAACTTCCAAAAATCTAAAGTCAAAAGTGTATTTAAAAAAAAGAATTTCCATTTTTCCACATTAATTTTTATAATCTAATGAATTAGAATTATGAAGAGGTATTATAGTATTAAAAACATTATATTATTTTTATTTTTGATTTATATTTTAAAAAATTCACTATTTCTTGTTTTACCTATGAAATAATATTTTATTCAATATTTTATTCTAAAAATAACCATCTACTCCTGTATAAATAACCCCTCTCTCTCCCCTAGAAAAAACACTCATTTACAAATTGAAATGATTAGAATATAAATACAAGCTCCCTGTAAATATTCATTGAATAGCTAGCAACATTTTGGAGTAAACCAACTCCAATCATCAAGGGAGTTGTAGTGGAATAAAATAGATGCTACATCGAAGATTGGGTAAGTTTTGATAAGATCTTTTTTTTTATTATCTAATTCTTCTTCTAATTTTTTTTCACCACCACCATTCACAACAAAATATTATAATATTAATTACTACATAATTTAAAATTTATATTAATTCATAAAACCTAGTATATGTATAGTATTTTCTATATATATTAATTTCAAACATCCCTTTCCTGCTCCCTCGACAATGTCACATCAAAGGTTGGTTGACCACATATGGAGAAATTTACATTCCAATACATATAAAAATTATCATCGATGGATAATATAAATAATATATAATATATAAACATGTAATTACATATATAATTAGTTTCTATAATTAATTATAGTAATGTATAAATTACTTTGAACAAACTAGAAAAATTAAGGAAAGACAGGAAATTTCTATGTAAAATATATTATCAAAATGACTACCCTTTAAAAAATGAAATTAATAAATACAATAAAATTTTAAAATTTTATAAATATTGAAAAAAAATACAATAATCCAATTATAGAACAATGTTTTAATAAATATGGGTTCATTATTCCAGAGTGGAAAAGTGGCGAAATAAAGAGGGAATAATGGTAAGGTGTTTTTATAACCCAACTAATTTTATTTGTGTTGCCCATATTTGAAGAAATTTTTGTATGAATACTCCTATAATTTTCATTAAATATAATTTAATTACCCATAAAATTTATTTTCAAGGATATACAATTGTTTTCAAAACACATCTTTGAGTCATATTATATTGTTTCTTATTTACTAAAAAACTATGATTTTTATACCTTAAATGTTTTTCCATTTTTTATTTTAGTGAATAAATTTTAATCCTGAAATCATGTTTTATTTAATCTATATGAAACTCATTATTTTCCATGGGTTAATTTATGAGTATTATTTTCATATATTATATGTTGCATGTATGATTATAAAAATATTTTAATGTGATAGGTGGTCCTAGGATTATATATCCCTCCAATGTATTGGGTATTATGATGAATATCATGACATTGTTTGTATTTTGTGTGAAGATGAAGCTATATTTTTTTCAAAATTATGATATTATTATTATGAACATATGTTTTTCATGAACATAATATTATCTTTGTTCATAAATATGTTTGGTATTTTTCAACTAAGACATGATGTTTCATTGTTATGCATTACCACATTCCATTCCATTATCACATGTTTCCCTTATTTTGATGTTGATGATACTATTTAATGATTTGATAATGATTATAGTTATGATCACCCTTTATATATTGATCTATGTGCCTTATTTATCCTATTAATAAGAATTTAGACCACCCCTTTCATTGATTTGTATCCTCAATGTGATTACTTATACTAAATAGAATTTGAGGGACACTAATAAGATAACGAAAAAGGAATTAAATAAGTTTTATGTTCTATTATATAAGAGTTATGTATGAACCTAACTTTCCCAATGCACTAATGTTATTTTCATATTCACGTTTATCTATTATTTTTTATCTTAAAAAATTTGTAATAGATATGTAAAAAAGTAATGTCACCTTTGGGTGATGATGGTGAATCATATGAGAATTTTTTTTCGACATGGAAGAGTTAAAAAATTTCATGTAGTGTAATAAATGGTTTATTTACACCTATAAATAATTCATTTCTCATAATTTTAGTTATAAATTTATTTATATGAGGTTTTATTTCTATGATTTAATGTAATATTTATCTGATTTTAATTCTAAAATAAATTTGGGGCATTACATGAAAAAATGATTGAAAAATAGAATGGTTGAGAAATAATTTGAGAAAAGGGATTTATGATTAGAGGGATTCAAAATTGGTTTTTTTAAAGGTATCGGTTTTATAAATGCTTAATTTTTCATGAAGTTTACCTAATTTATGAAGAAGAAATGGGTTTCATGAAAATAATGTTTCACAAAATATAAATTGATTCTATTGTTTTTTAGAAAACAATGTAAACTGAATTGATGCATCATAATCAAAATTACATGATAAAAAACATTTTTAACCAATTTCTTAGATATAGGTAAAATGCACATGTCTATAAATGAAGAATGAATTCACCAAAAGGATTGAGAAAGGGTGAGTCAGATAAAGTGATTTGAAGAAGGTATTGTGTTATCCTTAAAATTATTTTAATTGTAGTGATCCTTGAATAGAGTGATCCTAAAAAAATAATTATAATGCACAACATTTAGTGATGCTTAGTGGATTTTAGTAAGACCAAAACTCTGTTAGAATATTTTATTTGGATATTACCATTGTTTTGAACTAAATAAACTATTGTTTTGGGATTTCATAATCTGAAAAAGTAACTTTGTTGATTGGATTTTTTTTTTGATAAATTTAACATGTCACTAAAAATATTGGGACAATATATATTTAATTCCAAGAAAAATTTGACACCTTGATTCAACCATCCCCTCTTAATGTGTTATGAGGTCTTATAATGAGAATAAATGTTTTTAGAATCACGTATTTACTAACAATTATACGAAACTATAATTACAACTCATGGAAGGTCAATATAAAAGTGTTCATTTAAATAATATTTTAATTAATAAAAGCTATTATTGATCACATAATTATATTTTTACCATTTTCACTTTTTTCTCTTTATTTTTATAAACTATCACTCAATATATACATGTTCCCCCATTAATGAAAATATTTAATTGGAAAATATCGTACAAAATCATGTATAAAAGTAACTTCAGGACATTTAGAACCAACCATACACACCATGGAATGAATAATAAGCCTTATAAAATAGAATGGTTGAATTATAAGATTTTTTTTAGTTTCCATTATTATTATTCAGTATATCTATTTTTTCAATTTAAATAGTGTGTCATTAAGTTTATTTTAAGAAATATATGCCTTTAACATGCATTGTGTATTTTTAATATATATTATAAGCTAATAAATAAAAATCAAAAACTCGAATGGTGGTTTATAAATAATTTTTCCATAAACTAAACAAGAATTTAATTCAAATTAATATAGCATAACAAAAATAATAATATTTTTTATGAAAAGTTAACTCCAAATCATGTTATTTAGGCAATTATTTCGAAATAAAATTTATCCATCAAGGAATATTTAACAATATTTTCAATTTTTAACAAGATATTACATATCTTTTAGTTAATGTTATTTGATATTTCATGGTTTAAAGATAACATGGATTATTATTGAATACATTGCATCTCAACAGACTAATATCTTTCAGCATAATAAAACACATTAATCATATTTAAAATTAATTTTTCTAAAAACCTTATATCAATATCATAGCATTATTTATGGGGTAAATAATATAGTCATATAATTTTAAATAAATTAAAGAAATTAATAATCCTTTAAAATAAACATTGACATTAAAATATGAAAACAATTTCATGGAACCATTGTATAAAAAACATTATTAGTAATCAATATCAATTTGACGAAAAGATTTTAAATTGGAATAAAAAATAATTTTTAAGAAAACTGGTTACAAGATATCTCTTAAAACTAATATATACATTATTAAATGATAAATTTTCTATATTTATAAATAGAATCATCATGATTCATTGAAATTCAGCAAGCAATTAATTATTTTATAAAAAAATACAACAAAATATAAAATTAATTTATTTGAAAAGAGAATGTAAATATGTATAAGTTAAAAAATAGTGAATTCAGTTCCACACATAAAATTATTAATAAAAAATGAGGCTTAAAAAAAATAATTTACCCCATTAAAGGCTATATGAGTTATTAACATAATATTATTTTTTCCAAACACATCATATTAATCACTCAAAACACAGTTCATTCATTATCCATTTTACTCATGTTAAAATTATTACATTATAATAATCATAAATCAATAAAACATTATATTTATTTAAAAATTTAAGATCTTAAATTATAATAAATATTTCATTCACAATCATACAACAAAACTATATTATATCACTATACAAGGATATTATCTTCATTTGGATGCTCTCTCTTACCTTAAAAGAACAAAAACTCATCCTGAAATAAAAATTCATTATATGAAATTATTCCACTCTTTATATTCATTAATATAAAACATATTCTATTAGAACATGAAAATTATATTTTCTTAATATCCTAGAATTTATTTATATAATTTTACTATGTGCTTTAAATTTCCAAAATCACCCCATTTAGTCACAATCATAAACAATGACAAGGCATGTAACTTCCCTTCTTCTCTAACCTAAAAGAAGCATGGAAACAAACTAAAATTATATGGAATAATTTCCCTTGAGTTATATTATTTAGGGCCCTAAAATTATATGTCCTTACCGGTATCCCTAAACTATATCACAAACAATCACAATTAATATCATTTCCCTAAAAGCCCATGCTACCATGAAAGTTCATTACTCTATCTCTGTCATATCTCACAATAAGAACATTAGATATGAATATATAATGAATTTACCCATCTATGGTACCCCTCCTAATCTATAAACTAATTAAAAGGCCTAGTAAAACCTAAAACACCACCTTCAATATCAACCGGGTGGTCGAATAGTTTCAAAGAGATAAAAATATATAATCAAGGAATTATCAAAAAAAATTAAAATATGATATTAAGATAGTAAATTAGAAATCGTAAGACTATACCATGTTACATATAAGTTAAATCAACCCACCGTAAAAATAAAAATTAAAATTTCGAAATAATATAAATAAAAGTATCAATGTATGTACTAAAAGACAAACCCTACAAT
Organism: Viscum album; assembly: GCA_963277665.1. Classification (NCBI taxonomy): domain Eukaryota; kingdom Viridiplantae; phylum Streptophyta; class Magnoliopsida; order Santalales; family Viscaceae; genus Viscum; species Viscum album. The sequence goes on from OY728143.1 coordinate 184,812,810, forward strand.
TGAAAATCAACAAAATATCCAACGCCTAAGCCAGTAACTTCCTCCTCAGTCCTTGAAATACTCCCTAAAACTATAAAGAAATAAATATTATACATACTTATAGTGAGAATAACATGAATATTGGAAAGGATCATACCCATGTCCCCTCGTGTAAATTTTGAAATTGCAAACTAATGAACCAATGAGTAAATAGTTGAACTAAGAAGCACATAAATAGGTCAACTATACATTCTAACATATCTATGAAACTCTCTCCAAATAAAGAATCCATTTTTAAAAATATATCATTGAAATAATATATGAAAATTTTCCCACAACAACTTCCACATTGATTTCCCACTCACACACCACAACGCCAAAAGACATATCCTCACATTTCTTCTATATCATTATGTCTCATATGTATCCATATCTAATATTGGTTGTGACACAATATTAACTACTTTACACTATTAATTCATAAAATACATTACTATATCAAGTTAATATACCCATAAAAAATCATTATGTCAATTGGGTAATAGGGTATCAAAAATATGAAGGCCATCAACCTCATGTCCACCACCTACCACACAATACCCCTACACTAATCACATCATCATCATTTCTATTAATATCCAACACCATCTTTCCTAAATAGGTCTCACTTAAAAATAATCATTCTTTCATGGTAATCACAAAAAATTCATACACCCATATCATACAATAATAGATGGAAGAGAGGGGAAAAGGTTGTTTAAGGACAACCAATTCAACACTAACTTCAATGTTTGGGAAAAAACTAGATGCCAAAACCCTGGATTGTTGTTTATATAATTTAAATCATGTGGGAGTGTGTATATAAATAACTTGAATAAAAAATAAGATAAATACCACTTAATATCATGCACATGTATTCACAAATAACTCCACTATCAAATCCTGCTTCGCCACCACAACACCTCATAATATCTGCTACTAAATTCATCCACCATTAATTGAACACCCTGGAACTAAAAGAAACACACAAGACACAATTTAGATTTTTATTACAGTTTATCCAATTAATTATTTATTATTTCTTAAACAACATCCAATTATTAAGTAATTTCATTTAATATTCAACATCAACCATTAGTTAACTACAACCATTATGATTTCATTGTTTACAAAAAAATTAATAATGTAATTGAATTACAAAAAAAATAATTTTATTCTTCACATATTTAATTTATAACTTATATTATATTCAAGTTCTCATTATAGGCTCATTCCAAAGGTATTATGATAATATTGGAAACTCTACACAAAATGACATAGTTAACACCTAAATGGATAGATCTATCTTATCTTATATGGAACACCACTAAAATACCCATATGTAAGATAAAATAGAAAAATGTAAATAGATTTTTTCAAAAATTTGGTCCCCCAAATATACTATTTATTAAGTTAATTTATAGTAACTTTATTTTTGGGGTATAAACATGTAGTTTTTTATTGCATATTAATAATGACATATTCAAACTTGTTTATAGGCACATATACCGTTCAAATATTATTAGTTCCCACATAGAGCTCAGATTAGGGATGAAAGTGGTCTGATATGGATCCTGGCCACAAAGTCGACATGATTTTTTATTTTATTTTAGAAATATGGTGACATATTTTTACATAACATTTAATGATATATCATATTTATTATTCCCATGTACACATATTTTTATCAATTTTTTATTTTAGTTTATAATTAAAACAAAATGTATTTCTTATTTTTATTTAAGGGTAATCATTCCCCCTTGGTGTTAGGTAATATATCAAAACATGTTTTCATCCTCTAGTATTCATAGGGGGATTGAACCCAAGGTTAGGGACATATTTTCCTTTATTTGAGTAAAATTCCTGAATTTTTTTACAAATGATATTAAAACATGATCCAATAGTTGATTCTTTTGTAGGAATGGATAATATAGTGTCAAAACTCTTGATGTATATTACTAAACATTAATGTCTAATGAAAATAGTAATTAGGAAAAAAATAAAATGTGATTTGGGGATGAGAGTTTTGTTTGAAAAAAATAAAATATTATATATTTTATATGTATTTTTCATTTTATTTCTTGGGGATTTTTCTTGAGAAAATATTTTGAAAATACATGCTTTTAAGATATCATACATTATAAAAGAATATATAGAAAATTATAATATACATATGTTAATATAATGGTTTTATATTATTCATTTTTTATTCTATTTTCCTTGTAAATTTAATTCTATTTCAAATATTACTAGGAATTTTATGATTTCCTACAGTTCCAATTAGGACACCAAAAAATTTTATTGAACATCCTCCATCTAATTCTCCTTAAAAAATCGTATAACCTTGTTTTGAGGGTTTTTTCTAGTTTGAACTAATCAGTCATTTTTTATGACACCATATTTGTTAAATGTGATTATTACAATATTTTTCACTATTAATTATAATTTTTTTGCAATTTTAAATTGGAAGTTAAAATTTTAAAATATTTAAAATTTTAAAATAATCAATGCACAAAAAGTGATGAAAATGGTTTTGTATTCAATGGTTTGGTTTTGGTAGATGATTTGTTTTATATTGAAATGTTTCTATTTTAATTATTTAATTTTATTATTTTGGTTAAATCGTTTAAGGAGAATTTGAAATTTTATAAGAAAATGATTCTGTTTAAATATGTAACATTATACACCTATGTTATTTAGTTATAAATAGTATAGGTCAGTTGTATTTAAAAAAGTTATATGATTTGAAACATTTCAATCTAGATTAATGAAAAATTAAATTAAATAGGATTATGTTTTTTATATGGTATTAAATTGATTAAAAATGTTTTATTTAGATAAAAAATGAGATTCATTAATTTTATGCATATAATCATATGACAGATGTGGTTTTTGGAATATAGTGGAAGGCACCCATCATATATGAAACATGAAAATGAATACATTTGGCCTAAATATATATATATATATATATATATATATATTTGATATATATATATATATATATATTCATCCATTAATCATTGGATATGGAAAAATAACATATGTTTGTTTAAATTATTGCCTTTAATGTTATTTAATTTTATGGAAAATGATCTAATTGAGTTTTTGATTGAATTGTTTGTCATAATTTGATATTTAATGTTAATATTTTTTTTGACTCTTGGATAACCAGTTAATAGTTTATTTATTATTTTAACTGATGTGTATTGGTTTTGATTTGAAAAAATTTATGTTCTAGGTTGGGTAACTCTTTTATGTATTTTCAGTATATTTTTAAGTTTAAGTAGTTTCATAAGGATATATGATGGGTTGAATTTTTTTTCAAAAGTAATAATTGTCGGTTCTCAAAAATCAATTAACTAAATTTAATGTATATCATTATGGACTGAGATTAGTTAAATTTATAATTTAGACAATAATAAATTTTGTAATATTTAATATTTTTTAAAAAATAATTATTGAAAATTAGTTTTTGGAGTATTAATTTTTATTGATGATGTTTATATTGTTTCATTAAAGGGGGTATTGCTTTTTAGTTTTTTAAATCTAATTATATATCACTACACATGTTGATGCTTTTTATGATTTGATCTTTTATATCTTAAAGTAATATTTGGATGTAATATTTGTATAACTTTTTTAAATAGAATTATTTTATTGACATTTCATAAATTTATATTGATGTTTGTAAAACCATATTCTTTCTCTAAGGTGATAAATCCTTGACTTTTAACTGAAATCGTGAATTAAAAGTAGATATAAAAAATTGTGGGGTCCTGAAGTGGCCTATTGTAACACCTAGAGGTTTTATGGTTTGTACATTTTTAAAATAAATCTAATCTCATTGACACCTGGCATTTCATAGAAAACTATCCCTAAGAGAACTTGAAGATATTATTTTTGTAACCTGACCGACATAACCTATTCATTAAATTTATGAGACTTAATATTAATATATACATTAGAAAATATATAATTTTTAAACTCATTGTTAATATGTTTATCTATTCTTAATAAATAAACACATAATATTTTTTAAATTTATTTTGTTCTGCAAATATATGTTGTCCTCAAAAAGTATTTTATTGATTTCATGGAGAAAATGAATATAAATAAATTTTGAAACTTTTAGAAAATTTATATTATAAAATTAACATAAATTTATATTAATCATGTCAAAATTATCCTAGAATACATTTTTTATAATTTTCTAAAAATATTAAGTTTTCAGTGAATAGTAAGAAATACATGTTTTTATAAAACCCTCATTTTCATTATATTTAAAATCCATTTTGTGAATTTAAATTAAGATAAATTTAAATAAATTAATTTTATGTTGTATATAATCTAATTAATTACAATTAAAAAATATTTGTACCTTGTTTTGTTATCGGTACATCTTTGGGATTAAAAAGACATTTCACTTTAAAATTGAATTTCATTTTGTTTTAACGATTTAATTTTAGAATAAATTTGGACACCTATTATTTTTGATTTATTAAAAATGGGTTACAGAATTTAAATTAGTAGGTCCAAATTATTTAATATGGTCATTTTCATTTTTCAGTATAAAATTTTCACCGTGATAAAAAAATCATATACCACAATATACGTAAAATAATGTAGCGAATTAATGATAAAAGGTAAAATCATAAAATAACTAAAATTTTTATCATGATAAAAAATATATACCATAGTATAGGTAAAATATTTTATAGAGTTAAAGGTAAAAAATTAAATCTTTCCAACAATAATTATCATCCAAATTTGATGGAATTAATTACACCGAGATGTGGTAGGATTTAAATATAAAATAATTAATATTTGATCATTTACAACCACCCCATATATAGTATAAATACCTCCCCTCACCACCCCCTTTATACTAAAAATAATTTAATATATTAAAATATCTTCCATACCCTATCCTCCCAACTATCCCCATGTCCATGATCTTCAAGTCTCACCCCAAATAGAAATTTTATGTTTATTAAATAGTCATTTAAGGAGATGATATTCAAGAGGTTACTAGCTCAAACAATCTATCTTGATTTATTTTCTTTTTCTACCTTCTATTCACCTCATTAATCCATATAATAATAATAAATCCATTATAATTTATATGCTGTGATTTTTTATTTCTAATTTATTGTCTTATGTAACACTCTTTTCTTCTCTCCTCTTTTTCAAAGAAACGAAACCATTGTCCAAATTATTACAATTAACTCTCTCTATGAACAATGACTTGGTTCATTTTCCTTTCAACCATATAAGGATAGACATAAAATTATTATTTTGGGTAAATAATATTTTAATACTTATATTATAATATATTTAATTTTATATAGCAAATATATATACATAATATTAAATAAAATGAAACCAGTTTGTGACTATCGGAAAAAACTCCAAAGTAAACTAATCATTTATCATTAATGTTCTCTCAAAATAAATATCCTCATACCATAAAAAAATATATATATGAGACCATTTAAACATATGGAAGTTCATGAATTCCATTTCATTCCAAATATATAGTTTCATTACCATTTTACGAAAAAATCCACAACTACACACAAATGAACTGACCATGAAACCATGAAACAGAAACCCCTAAAACTATTAAAATAATGAAATATTATTAATTAATTAGTGGTTATATTTTATAAAAGTATCATTTAATATTTTATAAATATTAATATTGTTCTTTAATTAATTAATAAAATTCTTCAAACCATTATATATGAGGTCAATGTTCCCAAAACTAAAGGAATGTGTTAGGTAAGTGTTTCTTATCTCACTTTTACTTCATTGAAATATATTCCTTATTCACCACCTATTTATTTTGTGTGATTTATATACTAATCATTGATATATAATATAATTAATCATATTATTAAATGTCATTTAATTTTACACTTTATATATATTAATTTTATGGGGAATACGATTTGACTAATTATAATGTAGTAAGAGATTTCATAACTCGATTTCCATTCATTGGGGTAAACATATACTTCATCAATTATTCCATGGTAGGATAATTTTTGGGATGGATTTTGATTAATTATGTTTCATTTTCACTAGTTCTATGTAGATTTATTATTGATTCACATAATTAATTAATTTTACAAATTCTCACATTAATTATGCAATATTCATATGGTACATTTCTATAAATATATAAATAATAAATTTTCCCACAAAAATATAATTGTATCCCATGTATTGTTTTTTTAAAATTGTTTCCAAAAATATTTTTACTATTCTATTATGAATTTTTAAATTAATTATTACTTACGTTTTAAATTTAAAAAAAATTAATGGATTTTTTTCTTCATTTTATAATAGTGGTTATTTGTGAATTTCCCACAAAAATATGGAAGGCATGTTTTTATTAACTTATATGCCATGAGAGGATTTTCCAACAATGATGATGCCTTAATGCATTCAAGATTACAATAAAATATTAAAAGTTTATTTTCAATGAATTTTTTTTATTTTATAATCACACCACATTTAATAAAACATTTTCAAAATATAAAGGATATTTTCCTCAATAATTATTTCATGTGATCCTTCAAAAAAAAATTATATCATATAATATTATTTAATGTTAATTATTCTTCACATGGGATATGATTTAAGGATTTTATTCTTACTATTTATATGGTTGGTTTATGTTTTTGATGAAAAGATATTTGTGAAACCTATTTATTTTTCATGGGTTATTCTATGATGAAATGTTTATGGAAACCATAGATTTTCATTGGTTTTGATATGATGAAATGATTTATTTTTCTATGGCACATATATATATGGTTTTAATTATGTGAATGTTCAGAACTCTATCATCCTCCAATGAATTGGCTAATGAATTATTTCTTATTAGATAGAATAGAATGGAATGGGGAGTTATCTTAGTTCATTAAAATACATTTTCCACTATGATAATCTTGGGAGTAAAACATGACTACTCTGATGGTTTGGGATTTAAAACCATTCCACTATGATACTATTGAAAAAGAGAATTGGCTAATTAGAATATTATTTTATATTCTTATCTATATGACACATTCCGTGTCTTATGAAAATATTATTCTATCATGGGTCTTGTTCTCTTATGATTCTTGTCTTATGAAATTATAGGATTTATTCCATTACTTGAGTTTATGATCTTTGATATACAAGGTATAATTTTCAAACATTATTTTCATTTTATGCCCTTATTCATATGTAATTATTTATATCTCTATTTTTTACTCACATTGGGCATATGCGTTCACCCTTTTCTTATGATTATTTTTCCATGATATGAAAGAAGGTATTAAAAATGACTATTAAAAATGGATCTAGTTATAATGGGATAAAAGGAAGATGGTATAGATGTTTTATAAACTAGTATTTTTTCATGTAACCAAATACAAAAACCTATTCAATTATGAAATTTTATTATTATTTTACATAATTAATATTCACATATTTTGATTTAATATCTATTTATGAAAATAATGGGTCACTATAGTTGGTATTAGAGAAAGGTTTACATAATCTCTAGAAACTTTGTTGAGAAGTCCTTAGTGAGAACCATATGGGAATTTCTAGGATAAAATAAAATATTTTTTATAATGATCATGAATAACCTAAGATGAACCTAAGGTTTCATAGATTGAATTTATATAAGAAATTTTCCAAGATTAAGTTTTATTACCCTTATGATTGTTGTTTCAGAAAATTTAATTTTTGTTTTTAGTCAATAGAAGGAACCCAAAGGAAAAATGTTAATGTTGAATTCAGTGGGAAATGAAATGATCGTTCTCCAGAGAAATAAAATATTATTATAGACATAATAAAACTCATATTGCAATGACCACACAAGCTATGAATCAGGATGGAATTCCAAATGGGTAAATAAGGGAACAACATTCAATTTATTCAATCATGATTGAACATACACCTTATTTCACTGGGTCTTCTGATCTAATAGAGGCTGAGAAATTGATCAGTACCATAAAAAGTTATTTTCTATTCTCCAATGATCAGATCCTGAGAAATCCATTTTAGATGTTTATCTTTTGGAAGGTAAAGTAGATCAATAGTGGAATCTTAACAAGAATTCTAGAAAAGAGGAAGAAAGTTTCTCCATAGATTGGGATGAGTTGAATAAATTATTTTTCAACAAGTACATTTAATTAAATCTTGGTATGAAAAAGGATAAATAATTACATTAATTATAGAAAAATAATTACGAATCTATTGAAACTTGTTAAAAAAATTACAAGACTTGTGAGGTATGTTTATGACATTATCACCCAACGTAAAATTAAGGTCGATATATTTTTTAGTGGAATAAAAATAGGTCTACATAAAAAGTTATCCATAATAGAAATTAGTATCCATGAATAAAGATTTTGATTTTCTCCCAAGGATGATATGGATATTTAAGTTACCCGTTAATCTTTTGGTTTTTATAAGAAAAGAAAAATGGAATTCAAAAGAAATTCTAAAAACCATGGAGAAAAGAAAATGGGATTTCCTTTTTTATCGATTCCTGGATGAAAAAATGGGGGACATTGTTTTATAGGGACTGTTAAATATTTCATGTGTGAAAAAGGTCATCTCAAAATTTAATGTTGATGCGATGGGAAGAATATAACTAAAAATTCTAAAATAGATAATGCTCCACAAAATTCACTACTCATGACGCGATGTTATAAATACAAGGATTATGGTAATAATTCCAATCAGTGCAGGAATCTAATGATTTCTAAAAATATTCTATAACAACCAATTAATCCCAATTTGAACGGGAAATCTGATGTGACCGAGACTTTAGAAGTGAGTTATGAGAATAACCTAGTAAAGGACAAACTTATCGTCCACTCTAGAACAATTGATGCCTAATTGGAATCTTGATCCGCCAACATTTTTTCCTGATTAATTTACTATGCATATCCCCATACCACCTCAAAACATTGATGTTGAGTTAGCTATGAAAACTCTTAATGACATAATGGTCACATATCATGTTTATAGTTCTTATTTTATTGATGTTTATGGGAAAGTTCTTCTTGTGAATCTTGTAATTATTCATTTAGTTGAATTAGGCGTGATTATTGGCATGGATTTTATTTCTCTATATGGTCCTTATATTAATTTTTGGGGAAGGGATGTCACATTTCGTATTTTTAAAGAACCCATAATCATTTATCGAAGCAAGGATGAATCTAACCGTATAATGGAATTTTCTTATGTCTTTTCAGTTTTTATTTTCCATAAATGAGGGTTACCTATCTTAAATGGTTGGGGAGAAACTCAATTATAAGTATACAATTATTATAAGGGAGTTTATTATGAATTTCCCGATCTTCCAATGAATCATGAAGTTGATTTTTAAATATAAGTCTTACCTAGTGGTATGAATATTTTGAATATTCCTTATAGAATGTTCCCAAATGAGTTGAATGAATTGAAGAGACAACTCCAAGATTATCTTCACAGGTAATTCCTATTCCATAGTGTATTTCCATGGAACATATTAGTTCTATTTTTAATAATAATGGTTGATCAATGAGACTCTAAATTTATTATAGAGAACATAACATGATAACTATCATGAACTGGTATCCTTTTTCTCATATTGATGACGTATTTAATCAATTACATAGATATCAATACTTTTCCAAGACTGACAATTATTCTAGATACCATCAACTGAGGTTCAAGAATGTGTAAATATCTTAGGTGGCATTCCATACAATGTATGGATACTATAAATTTATATTGACGCCTTTTGGTCTTACTAATACCCCTTATATCTTCATTTATTTAATGAATAGAGTCTTTAGAGACTATATTGATCTGTTTATTATAGCCATTATAGATACTATTATTTTATAATAAAAATTTATGGGTGAAATTGACGAGTACTTTAGGACTGTGATAAAGGCCCTAAGGAAGGAGATTCATTATGAAAAATTTTCCATGTAAAATTTTTGGTTTCAAAATGTTTAATTTTTGGTTCATATAATCTCAAGTGTGGGTATATAAGTATATCCATAAAAGAAAGAAGTTATTGATAAATAGCTAAGACAAACCATGGTGATTGAAATCTATTTATTTCTTGGGATAGCTGGATATTATCAATGTTATGTGAAATATTCCTCATGATTAGCTAATCCACTCCAAAAAATGACTATGAATGGAGTTAAATTCATAAAAATAAGGAATGCGAAGATAATTTTAAGGATTAAAAATTAAGGTTGGTTGGTTCACATGTGGTCATAGTATCTTTTTCTGGATAAAGTTTCTAATCAATAGTTATTTATTAAATAATGGGATGGGATGTTCCCTCATGAAAAAAGATATTTTGATATCTTCCACCTCAAACCATTTTAAGGTCCATGAGAAAAATTATCCAAATCATGATTTGGAGTTAGTGGTAGTAATATTCGTTTTAATTATATATAAAAATAATCTACATGGATAAAAGTGTAAAATATATAGTGAGAAAAAAATGTTCAATGTATATTTTCACTCAAAATTTTCCGAAAATGCACCAAAGAAGATGGATGGATATGATTAAGGATTATGACTGGTCTATACATTACAACCCTAGGAAAGAGAACAATGTAGAAGATGATTAGATCTGAAAACATAATTCAATATTATCTATTATGAGGATCCAAAAAGATCCAATATTTAGGGATTTACAAAGAATGGACTTGGAAATATTTAAGGAATGGTAGAAATACTATCTATCTCAAAAGAATGTTAATCCATTTATACAAGTGAAGATTAAAGAGGTGTAAAATGATGATGTAGATATAAAAAATAATGTATGAATTGTTCCCAAGTATAACCATGACCATGAATGAATAATAAGGTTCATTAACCATGTTTATGATTAAACATACCAGATTTGATGAAGGGTCTATTTGATGATACTCATAGTTCATCATTCTCTACTCATCTGAGAAGTACAAAGATGTATAATGTCCCAAACCAAGACTGGATCTTCATCTAAATTGACACCTAACATGGTCCACGGAAATGTCCACAGGTCATTCCTGATCCCCATAGGCTGGCGCAAGTGCCTAAGTATTAATATTTAACCAATGGGAATGATTTTCCAGAACATGAAAACATAAACAATAATCAAAAGGTAATGAACCAAATATGGAAAATTTTCAACCAAAAAGACTTCAATGATTTTAGATTTTGGGTTACATGTATAAACAAGTCAAAAAATGGGATACATAAAAAGGAAACCAAAATAACCAAAAATCCAAAACCAATACAAGGAAAGTGGAACATATTCCTCAATCCATCACCACATCACCACTCGAGAAGACCACTAGCATCCTGATCCCCCATACCAAAAAACAATAACTTTTCTAGAATCAAACATTATGTATCCTGCTTACACCCAAAGGTGTAAGAAGGGTGTGATCCAATTCGCAGTAGAATACTACCCAAAAATGATTCCATTCTCTAAATTTTATATGGAAAATAAATTTTAATGATTAAATAAAATAAAAGAATTTCCTAATCAATTTAAGGGAAAAAATTTAATTAAAGGATTTTTAAAGAAATGAAATCTTAAACAAAACACTTTCACCTTTGTAGTAAACCAAACATCACACTATGTACTAGTGGAGAATGTTTCATATCCAAGAGAACCAAACAAGGGAGGGGGCCTATGGGTGTTATCTAGCTAAATGGACTCTAGATCCTCATGCCTTGGTGTAAGGTGGTGTAAATAACACGACATTCTACATTCTCAAGAAAAGGACACCAGAGAGGAGAAGCTTACAAAATTTTAGTGGTCTATAATCGCCTATATGATCAGTTAGTGTTGTCTTCATCAATCCTGCTAAGTGATACCAGGTCATAGCCATTTCCAAATCACGAGAACGCTAGTCTTAGTCCACCGTCCAAGCTACACAGGCTTCTAGTTGAGTGACAATAAAAGTTTCATCTGTTATAAAATCCATCACATTCGTACACACAACCAAAAAAGGTACTAGACACAAGAAAAACCATTTTCACACAAAAAATACTATTTCAAAATTCAACGCAAACTAGAAAAATTTGCAAATATGGTTCTTAGCTCATTCCCAATTGAAAATCAATTCCCCAATTTATAAAACACGTCAAATTTAAAAAACAAAACCACACTTAAAGAATTTACTAATTTCCAATTAAAATCCCATTATAAAAACAATTCCATACTCAAAATTTTCAACTAGAAAATTTCCACAACATTTATAATTTAGAAAACCTGATAAAGACCTCATGAAAACCATATAAATTCGTCAAGAAACGTTTAAGCAAAAAACCTCTTACCGTTTGTGGAGAAACCCCCCAAAACCCATTAAAAAACCCTCACCACACCTCAAAATCACCACGAGGGTGGAATATTGGCCCCAAAATCAATAGATCAACCCATAAATTTCAAGACTCAACCCTAAAAATACAACCCTAGGGCCGGAAAAGTAGAAAACCACAAATTGAAGGGAAATAAACCCTATATTAGAGAAGGTTTCAATAGAAATAGGAACTTACATAATGAAATGAAGAGAAATCAAAGAGAATTTGGAATGAACATGGAGATCCAATAGAGGAAGAGGGCTAGAGGGAGGTTCCTAGGGGGGAAAATACCAGGTAGGGTGTCAAAAGGGGGTGATTTGGGGTTAAACCCGGGAGGAGAGAGAAATAGAGGGAAAATTTTATTGTGCTGGAAGGTCCACACTATTTCATAAGCCGTAAGGAAACCATGCAGACTACTCTGTCCGAATAGAATCCCCCACATGGTTATCTAGTCCAAGATGCACATCCATGTGGAGGCTGTGTGGTAGGTTCTACCTCTTACCACACGGTTTCTAGGGGTGGTGCATGGTTACTACTAACCATGCGCCAACCGTACATAGTGACCTTCCAACCAAAAAACTTCTATTTTGCTCCAAAATTTCAATGGTAACCCAAGGGTAAAATATATATAAAAATAAAATTTAAAATAATACCTAAAAAATAGACCACATTTGTGACATTTCTCCCCACCATGAAAACATTCTGCCCTCATAAAGTAAACCTGAATCTTGATTAGACAAAAAAATGGGTACTCTTGCTCGACCCAAGCCTTCCACTCCCATGTCCCATGTGTATCAATCTTGTGTTGACAAAGGAAATATACTAGTAGAATAGACTTCCCAAAAATCATCTTCTCTTGGGAATCCACTATTTTCATAGGTCATTCCAACACTGATAGGTTGGGTTCAGATTATGCTTCTTCAGTTGGGAGATGTGAAACACATTGTGAATTGAAATCAACTGGGATGGTAAAGCTAACATATATTCTGAATTTCTAGTCTATTTAGTGATTTTAAGGGTCCCACATACCTCAGCATTATCTTACCCTTATTTCCCGAGAGAGAAGGACCAAAATGGGGTACCACCATCAAAACACCCAGTCACCCACAGATAATGTATTCCAAAACCTAAATTTCATAATTTGTTTGAGAATTTTTTTGTGGATGTTATATCTAGGTTAGTTTGACATATGACCCAAACACCTTTGGAAGACCCTCCTAGAAACAAGAGGTTAAATGAGAGTCTCCGTCGGAAACAATTGCAGACGATACACCATGAATCCTGATCACCTTCTGGATATACAACCATCACAGCTCATACACCTTTTATAAATTCCTGATTTGAACGAAGTGGGTGGATTTGGTCAAATGGTCTATTAAAACCCAAGTAGCATTCCTTGCTTGGGGTTTACGAGGTTGGACAATAATGAAATCCATGGATACCTCATCCCACTTTCACATAGGAATGGGTTATGGCTGCAATAAACCAAAGGCCCTTTGATGCTCCGCCTTGACCTATTGAAAAGTATATCATCTTAATATGAAGATAGATATGTCCAATATCATACCTGGCCACCCGAACTACCGAAAATAATCATAAAACATATTGGTAGTACCAAGGTAGATGAACCTCTAAGACTGATGACTACCCTACATAACCACCTTCCACAGATATGATGGTACCACAATGTGGCCATTGAAACAGAGAGTTCCCTTGGGAGATAATGACCAATCTGGGGATGTCTCCACACCCTAAATAATATGAAATGATCTCTAGCATTACTCATCATGAGGATTATCCAATTGTACCATCTCTAGAAGTGACAAAACCAACTTCACAATTTCCAGAAAACAACCTTCACTATGCACCTTGGTTGCCACATGCATCTGGGAAAAAACCCCATCACCATACACTCATCATTGGACTTACTCAGATCTTGAACTATCACATTTCTTATTAAGTCATTAGTTTCAACATTATCCTTTCTTGGGGTACGGATGATATTAATGTCAACCCCTTTCAGATATTCAATCCAAAGATGCTCCCTCTAACATAGATCCTTCTATAATAATATGCAGGCCATGATCTTGTGGTCATAATATACCAAAAACATCTAAATAAAGAGACAGTGATTCCATGTTTTCAAATAATTCATCACCCCTGCTAATTTCATGTCGTGGGTCAGGTAATTCTTCTCAAGTGGTCAGAGTTGGAAAGATTCATATGCCACCTGATGATCATCTTGTATAAGAACACACCCGAGACCCATACCTAAAGCGTCATAGTAAACCAACATCATTTTTCTTGACTCTGGAAAGATAAACATGGGTGTGATAGTCAACAACCACTTCAGATCCTCAATAGACGCCTGACACACTGGTCCTCAATCAAACATCACCCCTTAATCCAGAATGTTCCCTTTGAGATCTTAGCATAAAAAAGGTGATCCCGCAAGGTTACTATCACAACCCTCAAATTATAATCATTCTCCTCTTCAGATCAAGAGTAAACAAGGATGACTTCCATGAATACCCCCACAAAGGAATCAAGATACTGGTCGAACACCCTATTCAGGAGCACCATAAATACAGCTGGATCATTTTTCAATCCGAAAGGCATGACCAAATATTCGAAATGGTCATACCTACATCAGAAATAAATTTTCAGCATATCTTCCTAATTCACCCTAACATGGTGATAAGCCAAACACAAGACCATATTTGATAACCAATTTACCCCTTTTAGATGGTCAAAGAAATCATCAATCCATGGTAATGTGTATTTGTTTTTTATTCTTACTTTATTAATCATCTGGTAGTCGACACACAACCCGAGAAATATGTTGACCATATTTATGAAAAAAAGGAGTAGCCCATGGAAAAAAACTCATGTGAATAAACCCTTTGGATTCCAAATCGTCTATATATATCTTTAATTCCATCAATTTGGTGGCAGACATGAGATATGGGGGAAGAGATATTTATTGTGTTCCCAATAACAAATCGATTGTGAACTCCACAGCCTTCTCCATGTGGTAACCCTGAAAATTTATATGGGAATACCTATGGGAACTCATCCACTACATGAGGTAACCCATACCTAAGGGGATAACCATTATCCTATAGAATGAGAAACATTAAATTAAAATTGAGACTATCTAAATTTGAGGGTGGAGGTCCTGCACAACCTGACCGAGAATGCCATTCTCTGAGGAAAACCTGAGCACTTCCATGAGGTTCCATGAAACTAAATCATCACTGATAGAAGTCAATACGTACTTGTAAACACACCATATAGTCCATGCCAAATATATTATAAAAAAATTCTATGGCTAGGACCCAGAAATACCATTCCATCTCCACACCAGACATGGAGAGTGCACATGTCGGGAACCTGAGACCTCACTCATTCCTCTTACCCAATGGTGCCACCAACTGCAATCCAAAAGATAACAACACGGTTGGAAAATTCATAAGGATCACAATATGGGATGATATGAAAGACAAAAATGCACTACTATAAAGAATAATGATATCTAATGATGATAAAATCAAAATGGTACCATGAATAGTGGAGGGACCTACATCCTATCACATTGATGCCTACCCTACAACATGAAGGTGCATGGTATATGATGGGGTCTGACCATGACCATAGGCCTGAGGCTTTACTTTGAGTTGAATTTGGCTAGACGAAGATCTGGTTAGGACGCTTCAACCTCTAAACCATGATCCCACCACCTGGGATGGTTCTGACTGAGTTGTCATACCCCTAGAAGCCATTGATCTGTCACCTCTATGGTAAGAATGTTTAACTCAGTAGAATCATTGCACAATACCAATACTCCACATCAGTGATAGGGATTTGGAGGAACCATAGAAGCTAGTTGACTATCTCCCACCTTTCTTCATTGGTGGTATACCACAAACCTAGAATTTGAAGCCATAGAGGGGGGCTTTCTGGAAGTTTGTCCTGAGTTACCACGCCCCTTCTTCCCTTGTTCATCACATTTACTTTTCTTTTCTGATGAACAACCATTGCCTCTTGTTGAAATGGCCCCATAAGCACATCACCTTATCTTATGGTTGATCTCCACTATAAATTCTTGATCAACCACTTCTACATAAGTATTTAGATTGAACAAGAATACCTGAGAGTTGATCTCTGACCGTAAACCTTTCTCTATCCTTTGAGCCTTAATTTTATCATTGGAGAATATTTCAAGAGCATACCAGACCAGCTCAACAAAATAGTTGGCATACTCAATGACCAATATATATCTCTGGATAGGGTCTATAAACTACTAGGATTGAGAACCTTCCAAGACCTTTGGAAAATATTGATTATTGGAGACAACCTTGATGTCCCTCCAGCTCATCTGCCCATAATTCCAAACCTATATCATAGAGTCCCACCACATTCTGATGGGACCTTCTAGAAGAAACAAGCTACATTTCACCCTTACCTCTTCATGTGTATCCAGGAACTCGAGCATACTCTCTATCTTATTGAGCCATTCCTTAACTTCTTGCAGATCTGAACTACCTCAGAATGAGGGACGTTTATTCTTCAATAATTCTTGGGCTTTATCCTACTGGTATCAAGGGTCAGCTCCCCTAAATAGAGAAGGGGTAGGATTAGCACCTGATCCCTATACCATAACATGAACATCGGGAACTATATCATCCTCTAGGCTCTAATAAAGTGGATAGGGATAAATATCTCTTTCTACTTCCCTCAGCTGTGGTGGAACTTTCTGGGGAGGTTGGATTCTACAAGAAGAAACTGTCACATTAGAAAATTGTCAATACATTATGTCCAAGAAAAATATATTAACATATTAGAGAAAATAACATAAACATAAAATGTAAACACAAAGAACACCCCACTTCACCCCACATAGTGTCCACATACTGTCTGAATCATGAACATCCCACCCAAAGAATAATCCAAACAAGTATCCCAACATCCCCTGGATACTCGAGGTCTAGGATAAGGTGTGATGGATAAACACCATACTCACAACCATATCCTTGAGCCTCGACAGTAATATCCCATGTATGTTCAAACTCATCCCAAATAACATGACACAATGAGCTAAAACATGCTCTGATACGTTTTTGTCAAGAACCCTGTCGGGTCGTCATCCAAACTGGTGCCCATCCCAATCTGTAGCAAGGTCCAAAGGGCATTATAGATCCTCATGTGATAGCACAAGTTCCCTTTTATAAATATTTATCCAATGGGATGATTTAACTAAGCTTGAAAATATAAAAAAAATCAACAAAGTAGAATGAAACAAAGCTGGAAAAATTTTCAACTAAACAGGCCTTTCAAGTTTTCATAATTTAGTAAACAAGTTTAAACAAGTCCAAAAGAGGTGGGGGGGGGGAGGAAACCAAAAGAACCAAAAAAGACAAATCCATGATAAGGAAAGGGGAACATCTCCCTCAAAACATAACCACATCACTACTCAAGAAGACCACTAGCATCCCAATCCACCATCACTAAAATTTTTACCTTTTCGTGAATCCAAAATTACAATGTCTTCTTACACCCAATGGTGTAAGCAGGGATTAAGGCATTTCTAGTAGGATTCCACACAAAAGAATTCCATTCTCTAAATTTTAGATGACAAATAAATTTTAAAGCTTAAATAAAAGAAATTATAATCCAAAACATTTTAAATGAAATAACATTAATAAAAATATTTTTAAGGAAATGAAATATTAAACAAAAACACTTTCACTATTTATGTTACCCAAATGTCACACCGTGAACCAATGGTGAATGCTTTATAGCCAAGAGCACCAAACACGAGAGAGGCCCTATGGGTGTTAGCTTGCCAAAGGGACCCTAGATCTTGGCACCTCGGTGTAAGGTGGTATGGAAACCAAAAAATTCAATATTCTTATGAACAATACCCTAGAGTATAGAAGCATCCAAAATAATAGTGTTCTTCATTCATCAATATGTTCAGTTATCATTGTCATTATTAATCCCACTATGTGAAACTAGATAGTAGCCACTTCTAAATCACTATAATTATAGTCCTTGAATACCCTCCTAGCTACTGGAGCTTCCCATTGAGTTCTCATACATGTTTTATCTTCCATTAAATACATCACATTCATACGCACAACCAAATAGTGTACTAGACACCAAAACCACCATTTCCACACACAAAATCATCTTTCACATTCTAACACACACCACAAACCTTTATAAATATTATTCTCACCACATTCCCAAGTTAATATATCACTTCATCCATTTATGAAACACTTCAAATTCACAAAACAAAACCACACATCATGAATTTAACAATTTCACATGAAAATACCATTTTAAAAATAATTGCGCTTTAAAACTCTTCAAAACCCACATTCAAATATCATATATAATTTATAAAACATTCCATGAAACTCAAGAAAACCAAATAAATTCTACAAGAAACATTTAAGCACAAAACCAACTACCTTTTGTGGATAAAACACCCAAAAATGGTGTGAAACAATAACCACACTTCAACCTCACCACAAGGGAGGGTGATTGGGCCCAAAATGAATAGATAGACCCATAAAAGTCAAGAGTGAACCCTTAATATACATCCCTAGGGATGGAGAAGAATAAAACTTGAAATAAAAGTGAATAAAACCCTTGATTAGATATGTAATCGATAGAAAGAGTAACTTACTTAATGAAATGAGGTGAAATTGCACACAAATTAGCAAGAAAATGGAGATCTGGGAGAGGAGGTGGGATGGAGGTAGGCTCCTAGGGGAAAAATCATGAGTGGGGTGTCAAAAGATGGTGATTTGGGGTTGAAACCAAGAGGATAGAGAAAGGGATGGAAAATTTTAATGTGTTTTAATGTCCCCACGGTTAGTCCATATGGTTTGGGAAACTATGCAGAAACAACGCAGACCACTCTTTCTGAACAGAATCCTCCACATGGTTACCTGGGCCAATGCACATGGCGATCAAGAAGCTATGCGGTAGGTTCTTTATCCTACCACATGTTTTCTAGGGGTGGCGCATAGTTACTAAAAACTATGCACCAACCGTGTGTAGTGACCTACCCACCCAAAAGATCCCATTTTCCACCAAAATTTCAAAGGCATCCCAATGGGAAAGGATAGAAAAAATAAAATATAAAAAATACATGAAATAAAGACCACAGATATGACATATAAATAAATGAAAGAATATTTTTGGTGGGATTACATGAAGAGAGATATGGGAGATAATGCTTATCAATGCATGGTTTATCATGAAGTTTAGGCTAAGAGACGAATCTCTAAGGTAACCATTATCTATGCTTGAATGGAAATGGGAAAACATTACCATATATATTTTTCATTGATCTCCACAAAATATTTAAAGTCCATAATGACATATGGGTTACAGTTGATCACTTTATGAAGTCAGAAAAATTAATTTATAATAGATATGATTCCAATATTGATCATATTACCATAATATATTTTACGAAAGTTGTAATATTTCCTGGAGTACCACTTTATATTGTACCTGATTGGGATTTGAAGTTTATATCAATGTTATTTTGAATTCTTCAACAGAATCTGAATACAATTTTATGTTTCATCACTTAGCATCATCATCAAAAAATATTAACAGTTTGAGAATACCATTAAAACTCTTTAAGACATATTGATATCATTCTCTATAGATTTCAAATGTTTCTGGGATGGAAAACATCCATTGGTAGTATTCTCTTAGAACAATTTTATTTATTCTAGTATTGAGATGGATCCTTGTGATGCTCTCTATAGTAATAAATATTGAACACTAACAAATTAGAATGAAGTTGGAAAAATAATATTTTGACCTGATCTCAATAGGGATATAGAAGGTAAGGATAGATTTATTCAACAACACATAAGAGAATATCATATTTGATAAAAATCTTTTGCTGACAATTGATGGATGAATCTAAACATTGAAGTGGGTGATTCAATATTTCTATAAATATCTCCCTAGATAGTGGTGATGATATTTGGAATGAATGTGAAGCTATTCCCAAGGTATATTGGTAATTTTGAAATTCATTATGATATTCGGAAGCAAAATTTTTGATTAGTTCTTCCACAGAATCTCTATAAAGTTCCTGATGTGTTCTATATATATCTCCTATTGAAGTACATGCAAGATTCATCACATGTACTAAAAATATAGTTCATACCACTAGAGAATGATTATTCCTATAAAGATCAACTGGTATAGATTCTATATCATAGAGATAATGTTTTAATAAACAAGACCACTCATTTATTTAATGTTGTTAGAGAAACTTGCAATTTGAGTAATCTATGTGGGAAGTTGAAGATGTGATGATGAAAAGGTATAATCATCATTTTAAATCTGAGTAATGAATTTTGAGGGTGAAATTAATTTTAAAGGATGTAGAATTTAACAACCCATGATTTTATGTTGGTTCTAATTTTTTAAATAAATGTAATCACTTCGACAACATATTTTTCATGGAACACTAGGCTTAGGATAACACCAAAATATTATTATTTTAACAAGACTACTATGACCTGAAAATCAAATATTTTGGAATGAATTTTTTTAACCACATTATGAAATATATAATATTCCAAATAATTGTTAACATATTAATTTATTTGTATAAAATAATCCCAAAATTTTTAGGAATGTCATTTTTTCTTTAAAGTATATGTTTTCTTCAAAACTTGATTTTATTTTTTCCATTTAGAAAAAAATATAATTATTTTTTGAAACTTTTAAAAAATTTATTTGATAAAATAAAAATAATTTTTGGATTCAGCATGTCAAAATTATCTTAGGATAAATTTTTATTAATTTTCTGAATTTATTAATTTTTTAGTGAATACTAAATAAATACCAATTTTTATAACTCCCAATTTACTTAGATATAAAAGTCATTTTACAAGTTTTGATTCATGTAGAATAAAATTATGTAATTTTAAGTTATATATATATTGTAATCAGTAACAAATTACCAAATTTTTTACCTTATTTTCCTATAAGTACATTTTTGGGATTAAAAAACATTTCCTTAAAAACACGCTATTTCATTGAGTTTTAATGATTTCATATTAGATGTAATTTTTCAAAATAAATGTTTTTTATTATTAAAAATGGATTAAATATTTGGGTTCAGGAGGTCGAAATTATATTATATGTTCATTTTAATTTTTAGGCATGAAAAGTTTACAATGGTAAAATAATTATTTACAGTATTATAGGTAAAATAATGTATCAGGTTAACATTAAAAGGTAACAACATAAAATAACTAAACAATAAAACATTAAATGCATGGATTGAATGTTTCTAAACCATGAACAAACCTAAAAAATCAATTATCATCCAATGTTTCTGGAATTAGTGCCACAAATATGTGGTTGTATTTTGATATAAAATAATTATTATTTAATTTCTTATATCCACACATCCTCATGTAAAAATACCACCAGTCATCACAAACATTTTCCAAAAAAGACTTAAATTTCAAAAAAATATATACCAAAACCTAACCTAACCACACTCCCCACATAAAATTTCTATTTCTATTACCCAATTAACAATTCCAAGTTCACTGAAAAGTCCTTCAAAAAGGTTATATTCAAGAGGTAACTTTCTGAAACAACGCCTCCTAAGTTATTTTATTTTTTATACCTTCTATTAAAATCCATCTATAATTAAATAATAAAAAATTAAATATAATTTATATAATGTAATTTTATATTTCTAATGTAATATATAATATAAATCCCATTTCTTATCACTTATTTTTCAAATAAATGAATCCATTGTCCAAATTATGGAAGTTAACTATCTCCGTGAGTAATAATTTTGTGTGTTTTCCATAAACACATTCAATTTTCTTCATAAAAGTGTTATTATGGTTAAATAAAATTTTAATAGACATATTATAACCTATTTAATGTTCTAAAACTAACATATATACATTATATAAAATAAAACTAAACTAGTTTGTGATGGTCAGAAAAACCACAAAAATAAACTAAAAAATTATCATTAATGTTTTATCATAATAATCATCCTCATATAAGAAATAAAAATGACATATGATAACTTTTAACCATCTATAAGTGAATCAATACCATTTAATTTCAATTTTGGATTTTCATTTTCATTTGACAAGAAAATCCATAATTATCCGCAAATGATTTGACCAAACCATGAAATTATGGACCCCAAAACATTGAAAATAATGAAATATTTTTAATTAACAGGTAGTAAGATATTAAAAAATTTCATATATGTTATTATAATTATTAATATGTTTCTTTAATTATTTAATAAAAATCAATAAAATTTTATACAAAAGGTTAATGTGAGAAAAACTAAAGGGAATCATGATGTAAGGGTTTCCCATCTCACTTTTACTTTTGTGTGATATATTCATTATTCCCAACTATTTCAGGTGTGTGGTTTATATACTACCCATTGATATATAATCTCATCAATATCATTATATTAATAATATTCAATTTTTCATTTGATAAATATTTCTTTTATGGGGCATATGATTCTACTGATTATGAAGTGGTAAGGGATTTCTTAACACATTTTCCATTAATTGGGTTAATATTCTACATCATTAATTATTACATGTTCAGATTATGTGTGGGATTAAATTAGATTATCTTATATTTCATTTTCACCTATTCTATTTTTTTCTTATACTCCTACACATAATCAATTCACTTAATTAATTATCACTATAATTATATGATTTTTAAAAGGTAATGTTTTCTAAAAAAATTTCATTTTTAAAGTTTCCATTAAAACACTATTTTTCTCCCATGTACGTGATTTCTAAAATTGTATCCAAAAATATTTTTACTATTTTCATATGATTTATAATTTTATTTTTACTCAGGTTTTAATTTTAAATTTTTTTGAATGAATTATTTATTTTATTTTCTAAGTGAGTTTAATTATAGATTTTTCAGAAAGAAATAGACGGAATTTTTTTTACCATATATGGGATTTGTGGATTTTACTGATGTCATGATGAATTATTTAATTGAATATTAAGTTACAAAAATAAAACTTTATTTTCAAATAATATATTTTTTATAATTTTGTGAATTTTTAAGAATTTGTTTTTCAAAACGGAAAAGGAATTTTTCATCAACAATGAATTCAAGTGATCGTCCAACAAAATCATTTTCCTTATCATATAACATAATTTTATGTAACGTATACTTTATTGGGGTTATGAATCAAGGATACTCTAATTATTATTTCTATGGTTTGTTTTTTTTATGATGGAAAGGTATTTATGAAATATATTTCTTTTATAATATTTATGCTTTAATGATATGTTTATGAAAACCATTTCATTTCAAGCATTCTAATATGATGAAATGATTTATGTTGTTGTAGAACAAAACTATTTTTTTCATTATGTAACAAATTGGACCTATATCTAACTTCAATAAATTGTGTAATGATTTATACCTCATTATATATACAAGATTAGAACATTTGGTGAAATTAGTTTGGTAATGGAATTTTTCCTTGATGACAGTCTTGGGAGCGAACCTTGACTACTATGATGGTTTTAGGTGTGAACCCATTCCACTATGATAGCATTGACAATGAGAATTTTATAATATTGAAATAATTTTATCTAATATTTTAAATTCTAAATTTTATTTATTATGCCAATAATATTCTCTCATGAATCATTCTCTCTTATGATTCATGTCTTATGAAATTATATTATTTCTTCCACAAGTCATGACTATGATCATTGATATGAATTGTATAGTTTTTTGATGTTATGTTCATTTTCTTATTCCCTTCTTATTATGTTATGATTGATATCTCCCATGTATACTCTTAATGATAATATGAAAACACCCTTTTCATAGGATTATTTTCCCTAGGATATGAAGGATGGTATTAAATATTACATGTCAAAAAGGGTTCTATTTATGAATAAATAAGCGGCAGATGGAGTAGATATTTTATGAACCTATTTTTTCATTATCTCTAAAGAAACTAGACCCATAAATTTTTGGAGACATATTTTTTTGTTATGTAACTAATATTATTATATTTAGATGTAATATCTATATATGGAATTAATGGATTATTATACATATTATGGATGTGGGGAATATTATCTAGAATTGTTTCATAAATTATGTAGACAAAAACATGTTATTAGAATGAATCAATAAATCAATATATAAAACCAATGGATAGAGGGGAGGATCCCCCTATGATTAAAAGTGATTTCATGGAGAAATGTTTCACATTATGTAACTCTGCATGCATCATTTTTTGTTTTTATTTAATTAATTTAATTGGGGTTATTAACATACGGAGTGGGTTCTCTGTCTTTAGTAGTAGCGCATGATTCCCTCCACCTCAATACAATACTCTCTCTTCAAGTATAATTTCCCTTTAGTTTTAAAAATTCTCCCTCCAATAGTTGTGGTCAAATACTTTATGTAATGTTAATCATTCACCATATAATTTTCGTGATTTATACCACCTATCTTTTGTTTCACTCAAAAATTTAATCATTTTACCAATTTCCATGTTATTCTTTTAATTCATCAATGTCTATTTGTATAGCATGAATAATATTAGAATATTTAGTGATTGATTAAATAATTCTATATTAATGGTGGATATAATCTAACCCTTATGTATTCATAGTTTATTGGTGAATGAGTTGTGTGATCATGATAAAATTAATACACATCCATCAAAAAACTATATATTAAATACTATTTTTCCATATGGCATTAAATAGAACCCCTCAATGTGTGATTAATATCATGTTGGTTTGTATCCCTTTAAAATTGGCCACACTTGGAGCGTCCCTAGCTAGGGGAAGACATTTAGTAAATTTAAGTGTAAAACCTATGGGTGATATAGACATAAAATGTGATAATATGTGTTTGACAATAACTTTAACAACAACATGAGTGCGGTTATTTATTTTGGAATAAATTTGATAATCATAGAGGAAACCATTGGGTTTTCTAGAACAAAAGTTAAAGTCAATGGTGTGTGACTAGGGATTCTAAGGATGTTTTCGTGGATATAGTTTCTATGATTATATTATCATGTTAAATATAATAGAATAAATACATTCATGGATGAATATCCCACTTGGATTGAAACTAAATTATTAAATGGGAAATCAAATTGGTGATTGTATGGGTACCTTAGAATGAGAACAGTTGTATATTTAATTAAATTAATTCATTTACTAGTTTCCTATGAACATTAAGTGTGATAATTTTTAAGGAAATTATGGGGTGAATCCCCTAGGGTTTAGTGATGACTCTTTAGAACATAGAGAACCATTGGTAAAACATGTGGGATCAATGATGAAACCTAATTTTTTTTAATTCCATGGATTATATCCCATTTGTTAGATAATGATTCATAATGCTTCATAACAATAATGGATACATTCCATGGATTCTTTGATGATGCATAATAATTTATAACACATTGGGATGATTTCCCATTGTATTCAATGATGATGCTCACAAATTTAAAATGCATTGAGTTTTTCCTCCTTTAGTTCAGCAACATTTCTTGATTGCAATGATTTCATATGACTAACTTCTATAGAATCAAAATTATTTCTTGATTATGTATTATGGATAGATATATTAATCAAGGGATTAAGATCATGTTATTTCTCTTATGTGTCACTTTATAACCCAAGGATAAATGATTGTTTCTTTATTTATACAATGTATTTTTTAATTGAATGTAGGAATAAATATCCTTTCTTAAAATGGATATGAGGATAAATTCCATTGGTGGAGTCCAGTGGTGTCATATGATCACTATTCTCATAATACAAATTGGTACCTGATAAAAAAATCATGGTTTTATAATAGTAATATGTAAAGATAATCGTGGTTGGCATGTGTTTGGGCTACTAGTATAGAGTATGGGATTTTGGGTCTGATATTGTACTTGAGACCATTTTTTTGTGAAATTTATCATTTTTACATTTGGTATATATATTTTTGGAATCTGATTGACTATTAATGTGATAATTCTAATGATTTATTGTATAGAACCATTTTTATACAACATGTGTTATGTTTGATTTTGTATCGTTAAATTCTCGGATTCCATTTTAAAAAATATCTATCTGAATGTATGTAATATATTATTTATTTTCATAGTTAACTTACTCAGATATACTTTTATTTTTACCCCACCATACAAGTATATACCCATACTACTAGTCTACAAATTGTAGAATATAGGGAGGTGTTCCTAAGATTGGGTGATGACAATCCCTCTATGTACTTATAACTATTCCATAGTGGAGTGATGATATAGAGTGATATAATTTATTATTATTTATTTCACTATTTTGGTAAGGTATAAATGTGGAAAGGGGGTCTAGGATCGTGTTATAGATCATGTTATTGGGTAAGACCACCCCTTGTACAAGGGAAATCCGTGTTACTAAGGATCATATTGATGGTATTTCATTGTATCTTTTACTATTGAACTATTTCTCCTTGATAGATACATATAATATATGGTTATTGAATTATGGGATTTTTCTCTTCATCATTACGGTAATGAAGTCTTGGTACATGCATCCAAATAGGTAGATAAGATTAACATGTCTTTTGTGTGATTTCTAGTGATTGTTCAATTAGACTATGACACGTTCTAATTTTTTAATGTGTAACTTTTTAGTTATATGATGTTTTCACATATTAGTGTACAAAATAATTTTACATAAATGATCTTCCAAATGGATAAAATTATATTTTGTGATCAATTGACTTAATATTATGATGCTATAGCTAAATAAAACACAAATTACAAATTTTATAATGTTTTCATTTATAACACATTATTAAAATCATATTTAACTAAGACTTATTTGTGAAAAAATTATGTATAAATTAAAATTTTAAACGTTTATTTCATGATCATTTATCTTTAGAATTGTGTGGTGTCTATTATAAAAAATTATAAATTATAAATATTTTCCCTTTATGAATAATAATTGGAATTTCATTTAACTAATCCCCATGTTATGAAAAATATGTTTAATGTAAAATAGAACAAGGTAAAATTGTGAATCTTATATATATGATATGGAACTTATATAGAAATGATTTTGACCATTTTGGTAGGGCTCAAGTTATATGAGTAGTAAGAAAAAATATTTAGATAATTCTTTGGTTTTTCATCTATTATCACATACCATTATGTGTGACATTGTTAAAATTATTTTAAATGATATTTTCTAACATGGATGATAGTGTAAATGAGATTATCTTGAGAATAGTTATATGGTTCTATATAGAGATACCAAGTATTGAGACATATATTATGATGGGTGTATAATATACCACAATTTTATTCATATAAATGAATTATTGTTTTATTATGATACTGAAACGTTGTAGTTATTGTGACTATTTTTGACCCTTATGAGATTATTAGTTACCTAAGAGAGAGTATAAATGGATTGACATGGACCTGTATGTGATATCCTAATGTTTTTGGGATTTGAGTAAGGTGGTGAAACATGTTCTTTGTAGTAGAGTTTCCCATGATGAGTTGGGAAATCCATTTGGGAAAAACCTTTTATAGTTAAATTTTTAATGTTAGTGACATTGATATATATATATATACATATATATATATATATATACTTGTGAGTGTGTATGGGAACCATAGAGGGGGTGTGATAGTCTACGATTCGAAATTCAATTTTTGAGTTGTGGTTAAAGATACTGGGGTGTCAAGCACTATGAATGAGTATTAGGATATTTTCTTATTTATATAGATATATGTAATATGTGAGAAAACCTACGAGATGGTTTGTCCCATGAATATTTATTTCATTAAAGATAATGATAATAGATGTTTTATTTTAAAATTGAATTGATAAAGTTCCAATAATACTTGTAATAGGCATGCAGATTCCTTATGTGATATTGATATTGTCACCTAGACATAATGTGGTGGGTTGTATATAAGTTTCTGCATACAACCTGAGTTTGATGCCTAACATTTTCCATGAGATGATAGAAGATGGTTTGGTTGAAAATGGAAAATGTATTGGAGGCAATTATACATTTATGGTGATGTTGAGATGATTGGGTAATTCAACTTTTTTCATGGAATGAGTAAATTTCCCAAATAATATGTAAAATGATGAGTTGAGTGAGATGATTTCTACTAGATGATATTGATATTACGTGAGCATAAATAGACATGTTTTTGGATGAGTGAGAATAGTATGGATGAGATATTACTCATTATGGTCATCTTAGATCATACAATTGAGTGATACTTGGGTCAATGCTTACTGTGTATGCCAGGTTGGAAACATTATATTGGGAGAACCATTGTGAAATGATAGATAAGAAACACTTTTTAATGAGTAATATAAGTGGGGTTTTGTTTATCAAATGTGGTAAAGAAGCTGGTGAAAAATATGATTGTTAAATTAAATTTTTTTCTGGTTTTTGAGTCATTGTGTAATTATTTGGATGGAATGTGAGGTATGTTGAATGGTTTTTTATAAATATCTTAGATAAATAAATTTATTAGGAAATGTTATGTGAAATTTAAATGATATTCAATATAATAGATGAAAATTCAAAGTGGTTTCATATGATTCTTTTATTATGTGGAATGTTTTTTTGGATTTATATGGTCAGTCCCTAGTGACACAATAGTTTTATGACCGTATGAAGTACTAGGGTTTTCTTGGAGGGTCTAGGAAAACATATAATATCATGATCCTATGGATTGATGTGATGGGTTATAAATGTGATGGTTAGATGATCTTATAGGAAAACATGGTGTAATTATTTGATCTTCCTTATTTGATCAATAATAAAAAGAGGGTGCATACCATTTGTTTTATGATGTTCTATTATTAGAGAAAGAGTTTCTCTAGTTTATGACTAGGAGTAGTTTTCATGGTGATTGGATGAAATCGGTTGTAAACAATGTATAAGAAAATGTTTCAGTATGTGATGACTAAATAACCTTGATGTAATAATGTATTTATTAATATCTTTATGATTATAAAATATGAGTTATTAGTTGTGATTTTTTTTAAAAATGAGAAATTTTGAGTTTATAGATAGTTGTATAAAAAATAATAAAGGGTCAATACAGTTATCCCAATGGAGAATGAATATGAGATATCCTCTCCAACATAAAGTTATGAACTAACATGAATATGAGGTGATTACTATACTTTGCAGGGAACATAATAGGATGGAACATAAGATTCGTGTGATGATGATCAAGGTAATGTAAATTGATATTGGTTTTTTATTAATGGTTGTAAAATGGAATTATTTATGAGTTTTAAAAATTACTTTCATGGGAAATCAAGGTATTAATATAGTCACTTATAGTAATCATGTTGGTAACTAATTTAGGAAACATGATTATAGATTAGTGATAATATTTATTGGATCATTGTATATTTCAACCTGTATCTTGTTCATAGATTAGTAATAAGGAAGTTCTATTGTGGGGTGGCACCATGGAATGCTTGAGTTTGAAACACTAGTTTTGAGTAGTTTTCAAAAAAAATCATAAGGGGTGTGTTGGTAAACACAACATGAAGGTGTTTTAGGTTTTTACCCTCTGTTGGGTATAATTTCTTGATTTAGAAATTGATATTGGAATTCACCAATGTATGGGTGTAAGTTGATGAGATTTTTTGGAGTTTGTGTGACCGGTTTTTAATGAGCACAAGATATGGGATTAAGGGCTACATGACCTAGTGTGATTTTCACAAAGTGGGTTAGTACAGGACATGTTATATGAAACTTCATTTATTAAGGATGAACTACTGATGTGTGAATTGATTGATCACTATCATCTTGACTAGCCTCAGTTGATTGACTGTGTTTTCTAACAATATGGTTGGGTGAGAAATGAACAGGTTTGGACCGACATCATCGTCTTGTGATGTGTAATGTTGGTATTTTCATAATTCAGGTATGATTCATAATGTTTTTTTATCCTAAAGGGTTTTTTCTGAAATAATAAGTGTCCCGATGTCTGTGTCATTGAGGTTTAGAGTAGAAGAGTTTATTTGGATACAATTTTGGAATGACCATAATATGTGAGAGTCATATAGTTTGGTTCTTGCATTAAGATCAGTTACTGTACACTATGTGTAGAAACTGTAGATCATGGACGACAAGTTAATAGAATATATATAGGATTTTTTGGTTGTTTTGGAGAACCCATTATCTGTAGTGTCATCCTCTTATATGATGGATATATGCTAGTTGCTAAATAATTAATAGACCAAATATCATGAAAGGAATTTTGTGAAATGTACAGTTGGTCTAAAAATAGATTATATATACCTAGAGTAGGTAGAGTAATTATATAGACTAATGTTTAGGAAATGTAAATTCATGATAGTTTATAATGTAGTGAAAATTGTGTTTTTAGACTATGTAGGGTTTGAACCTATTTTGTTTCATAATTTATGGGTGAATTGTTTTGTCACATGATTCAAGGTGTAAGTATTCTTTATTGTATGATCCCTGGGTGAATCATGTGACAAAACAAAATAATTTCTTTGTTTGGGTAATGTATGATTAATAAGAAATGAATTATGATTCCATGGATCATGGGTACAAGTTGGATCCCTTGTGTGTGGTTTTCATTTTGATGTTTAGTTTCTAGAAGATATTTTATTTGAGGAGCATCCAATGTGTATCAGTCAATAAAACTGATATATCATATCCAATGTGAGACAACACCTTTGCTTCATGTTATATGGTAGAACATATATATCAAAGAAGATATATGGGATATAGATTCAAATATGGGGTCTCAGTAGCCTATTTTGGTTTCCACTTAAGCCCAATGTTTATTAAGAGAGAATCTTGAAAATGACCAACTTGAAGGTGGGTTGGTTATAAAACTCATGACCTTCTCTGAGTTAAATAGCCATTGAATTTTTATAGGACACATTTAATTTTAGAATTTTTAAAGGATTAGGGGGTAAAGAATATCCTTATAATGATATTGGGAATATGAGGTATGGGTACAGTATAAATGATATTGAGTGAAGAATAAATACTATTGAATTTAGAATAAATTATGTAGAGTCAAGAAAGTTTATTCCATGAATGATTTCATTACACTATGAGACTAGTGGAGATATCATAGGATCTACTTCCGCATAAACTCATAGAATGAATCAATGTGTCAAGCAATAAAACCCCCTATAGTAGTTTTTCATTATGTTTTTTCATAATGAGTTTAAGTGGGTGAGTTTTTTAAAATATTAAAGGGTTATTCCTTCATATTAGTGTGTGATGCCTTCCCCTTACTTATTCTTCATCCCCTAAAATATAGATATTACCTCCTATTTTCAATAATTTCTCCCATTGTTGGTTGCGATAAAGAGTAGAAAGTATTTGAAATCAGTTTCATTTATATTTTATTTGGTCTTCCCAATTTCACATGGTTTCTCATCATTTATGTTCATTTATACCTATTTCCATATAATTGTTTCATTTTTATTATTTATATTTTTTTTATTGAATCAGAAATTGATATTCGGTTAGTGGATTTATATGGGTATAATTTTAGTGTTGTATGAGAACTCAATCCTTCTTTGAACCATTTTTTGATGTATACATTAAATGATTTGTTCAAAATTACTGTAAAAATAACCTAAAATTTTAAATTAAATTATTGTATCCCTATACAATGAAATTGAACCACTCAAAAATATTTGAATCACTCGTTGGATAATATATTGTTAATCTTAGATGCCATTTGGGTGATCATGTCCTAGGGAAATAACTAGATTAATTAAAGAGGTGATTATAGTTATTATATAGCCAAAAATTCCACTCTATGTGTGTCACCTTAAAATTAGAATCTACATTGTGTGTACAAGACTTGGGGATAAATTGGGTAATCATAGAGGTGACCATTGGGGATCCTACAACATGATGTATGAGTGACCTAGGATACCTAAGACATTCTCTATTATTCATTTTATATATTAATTTTTTGACACTATATATAATTCCATTAATAGTTTTACAAGTTAATCACATATAGTAATTGAATTTGGAAAAAATAAATGGGAGTTGATAAGGTTTACCATTGGGGTCCCCATGAATGAGACCTGAAGTGTGTGGAATTAAATTAATTTATTAATATATTCTTGGGTACATTAATGGTGATAAATATTTTTAACTACTTAGGGAGAATCCCCTTCAGTTCAATAATGATTCCTGATAATATGGAATTCAATGGGTGATACTCATAAAATTAGTGATAATGCCCGATACTTTTGAATGTGATGTGTGATATACCATGGGGGATTTAATGATGCACAATACTTTTTAACTCTATGGATGATATCCTTTATGTTCAAAAATGTTTTATTATACTTTAATATTAGGTAGGCTTTTTCATCATTTGGATCAGGGATGATACATACTACATTGGAATGAATTAGGTTGACTACCATTTGGTTTAATAATATAACTTGATTACATATCTTTCCTTGGATCCTAATCATTGGAATCATTAGTATTTCCTGATTACAAATTATTAAAAAAGAATTCAAGTTTCTTAAAGCGGGCATTTTCAATCTTAAGTGTCACTTTGGGGACCACATACCAATAGTGATTATATTTATTTCTATTATGACATTAGTTTTCACACATATAACCATGAACAATATTTAATGGACTATATAATCCTATTGAAACCATTGGGTGTGATCTGATATGCCATAATAACATGATTTTTGCCTTTTAATTTGGTACCTGGGTAGAATTCAAGGTTATAGGAAAGAATTTTTAGGGCTATGAGGATGGGTCATGGAAGTTTGGAACTAGAATAGGACATGGAATCACATATGTATTATTTTACAATTTTTTGAATTTTTAACTTTCAGGTTTGTAGATATTTGATCTTCTACTCACTTATGGCTACATAACAATAATTTTGTATTCAAATATTTATATTTTCATGGGTTATATATGATTATTTATCGAGAGTTTCCAATATATTGTATTACATATTATTTATCATGAATTTTATAAATTATTATGTATTTCATCTATTTTTTTACTATGAAAATTTGGAAATGTTTCCCTATCAGACCACCTTAGACATGCTATATTATTTGGAAACATTTGTGTAACAACAAAATATGTTATAAATAAAATCCCCTTTGGGGTTGAATTAAATTTTTTGTTATGTATTATGGTTATATATAACACATTCACTTATTTAGAATTATTATATCCTATTGGATTTGAAATACCATTAAGCATTATTACTATTGATAATATAGATGTTGAATAGTGATCATATGTCTAGTGTTAATATAGGGTTGTTACAAATCCAATTGATAGAGAAAAAGTATGTGATGGCATCAACCTATATGACCATACCCTAGCCACTTTATCTGTATGTTCGAAGGAGATAGAATGGATGAGATTTTTCATTGAGTAATCCCAAGATAAGATCCAAAAATATAAGCATGAGTGAAACTTTTTATTGGAGAAGCTCAAGTACATCGAGTTCATGACCCAAACCATGTATACCGAACCACCCAATGAATGTACCGACACTTCCCACCTTACTCTTAGGGAATTATATAATGCATTATAGAGGTATGTATAAAGAACATAATGATATGAATATGTATATTGTATATAATAATGAATATATTTTCATCTTACAATTATTAAATTATAAATTATTTAGATCTTGATGCAACAAAAATTAATAATTTTTTTGGTAATATTCAAATTTAATTATGGAATTTATTTTGATGAAATAATGGATTTTTGAAGTAAATAATATTTAATTAAAAAAATATAGTTAAATTTTTATTAATAAATATAAATGGTCAAATAATTTTTATGATGTAAAGGTAATTTTTATTATGGATCGAAAACTATTATTATAAATAAAACCCAGCACTTCTCAATAACTATCGATTCTTTTTAAAAAGTAAAAAATCACATATCAATATAATTAAATTGTTAAAATAAATATTATTTCAAGAGTCATAATGTTTAAATTATCCAATAGTGATTTTTTCATAATTTTTTAAGATAGTAAAATTTTCATATAAAAATTAAATCTGATATAAATATATGGTGTGCATTACAACATCATAATGATAAAAAAGATGTAATAATTACTATAAAATGTATCCAAAACCAAATATATGTTTTATATTTTAAATTATATGTTTTTTGGATATTTGAATTATATTTTATATCTATTATGAATCCTTCAAAACCTATAATATATTTTAATATTTTAATATCATTTCTTTATAGACATGACTCACTTCCACATATGAAAGGGAATTATTTTAATAATTTCCACCCTAAAAATTATTTTTTTTCATTTTCAAGAAACCCTCTTTATGGATAAGAGGTCATCCACATCACACCACGCGGGAATCCAAAGTTACATAATGATTATACAAAATCCACCCTTATCCATATAAAATAACGAAATCCACCCTCTCTTGTATATACCATAGGAAATGTTTTATTAATTTATTTTATAGAGTCTAAAATCTATGATTGTGAAATAATTACGAATTCCACTAAAAATTCCAATATCAACCCACCAATGATCCCATTTCTCTTAACTCAAAAACTATGGATCAATTCCTTACTCTACCCCCACCTATATATTTTTCTCCCAAGGTACCCAAAGATCTCAATAATCACATCCTAAGAACTTGGAAAAACCCTCTCAAGGAAAGGGATCCTCTCCTTCTCATAGTTATTCATGTTTCTTAGTTATATTATGTATTTTATCTCCAATTAAAAATGATGGCATATGTTAACCCATATCCCCATTATTGTCACATTTATGTATAAATGTTTAAAGACCCATTTGAAACTAATTATTCCCTACCATGATCATTTATACACCCCATTATGATGCAAAAACTTCACAATGATTTTCCATGCCAAACAATTATTTAGTGAATACACATACCCTTTTCCTATCAATGGTATTCACCTTCATATACTTATAATTATTTTATTGAGGACATACATGTATTTATTACAAAATCCATGAATATGGAATAATGTTTTATAATAAATGATTCGATGTTTTATGATCTTTGTGGAACACTTATGCATGATAAAGAAATGGACGTGACGAGTGGGCCCAAAATTATATAGAGCTCCAATGCATTTTTTTACTATTTTAGTCTCATGAGACATCATGCAAGGGATTAAGAAGTGAACCTAATCCATCATGGGACTTTTTTCATCATGATTGTTTGGAAATTATATGTAACCTATGTTTAATATGAAGTGTTTTATATTGTTTCCACATTTCCCATGTTGCCTTAATATTTTCATGGTATATCATGCCACATTGCCCATGTTCATAATCCCCATCCCATTTATTCTCCATTGATATTCTTATCTTATAACATGAATTAGGTTCACTATGTTATTCCATGTTTATCCCCTTACTAGTCTATATAGATTATCTTTTTCTAATGTATATCCCTTCTTTATCCCATGTAGTTTTAAGTACGTATAAATAATATGAAAATTTCATGGATGTTTTCAATAATGATGATGTTTGACCTCTTTTATGTTGTTATGTAATGTACCTAATCACAAAATATTCTAGAAATATCAATCATACAGGTTTTATTATATGTAATATTTGGTAATCAATCATTAATTAATGTGTAATGAAGAACCAGGTTGTCATAGTTGGTATCAAAGGAAGGTTTAGTTATTTTTGGGTTTAGAATTAGAAAAATCTTGTGAAAGACATAGGGATAAAACTAAGGATAAGAAAATTTCCATAAATTTTGGTAAATTATAAATTAAGTGGTTTATCATGAAAATAAATCCCTTATTGGATACTACAGGTGGATGTGGCTCTAGTACTAATGTAGATAGGGGAAATACCTGGAAACACCTTATTGATCTAGACTTAATTAGAAACTAGTGCACGAAAATTAGGCTAACTGCACACATGGTTTGAAACTCCTGGTGTATATTATTTCATATATTAACAAGATCATTTTGAACCATTATTAATGGTAAAATCAAAAAATAATATATGTTAGTATATTGACAACAGATAACATAGACTGAATTCTATAAATTCATATGTTTAGAAATAAATTTCATTTATAAGTTATCCCTATAATTTAATTGGATACGATTTTATATGATTAATAGTAAAAAAACAATCATAGATAATTTTACCTTTATTCTATCCAATTAAAGAAAATATGAAGAATAAGGTAAACAACCAATGTTACGGTCAGTTTTATGACTTCTCAAATCAGATGCCCAATTGCTTGGAGTATGAATAAAAAACATTGTGATAATACTATATTATATGAGTCAGTGTCTAATTAAAAATCTAGTGCAAGAGGAGAAAAAAATCCCCCTTAGAAATAACAAGTTGTAATTTAGTCCTTTATGTGTCAAAGGAATTTTACTATTAATGGATTATCTAATACCTTAATCAAAGAAAAATGGATCACCTCCATGTAAAAGATCATCTTCATCTTTTAATATTCCGAGAAAGAGAAGTATCTATTGGGTTTTTATCATTTAGAGGTAGAATCTAATCAGTGGTCGAGATTGGTAAGGAATACAAAACCTAGGGAATAGATTAAAGTAATGGGGTGTAATTCATTCTAGATTTTTTTTCAATAAATATTCTATGCATACTCTCTGACATAAAATGGATATGGATTTCCCAGACCTTAATAAAAAATATGATAAATATTTTGGGAAATAAATGACAAAAAACACAAGATATTCATGATACACTCTAAATTTTTCATTAACCCCAAATTAAAAGATAACATTCTCCTTTGGAAGGATAAAACCTAGTCTAAAAATGGAATGGTGATTCAAGATATTGATATCTATGAGAAGATAGTGTGACGTTCCATCAGTGTCGAAATGATGATTTGATCACCTCAATAGTATCAAGGGGAAAATAATTGAAAAGTGAAGTTTCATTCTAGTGGCCTGATGGAGAAATAGAATGGTGCTAATAAATTTAAACATCCCTGTTGTCAATGGTTCTTAAAGAATCAACCTGAAAATTCCCTGGGGGTGAAATTTTTAATATACTGGAAGGAAGGCCACTAAGTACCGATTGACGTTGAGGGAACCCCAATAATACGATGGAGGAAAGGAATTATCATGTCAACCATTAGCGTATTATTCATTGCTTCCCCTGTAAGGAAATATGGATCTTTGCAAACCAATGCTCTAAACCAAGGATTTTGGGAGATGACCAACAACCACAAAGGATGCAAGGGTGATATTTTTCTTTCACAATCACTATGGTGGATCCTATCAACAACGCGGTTAAAAGTATGGAAGTTATTCACTCAAGAATTTATATATTACTTTTTGGTTCTAGTTCTATGCATTCCTTAATATAATCCATATTTAGTACTACTATTAAAATACCACTAAAAGGCATGGAGGAAGAGGTATAGGTGTCATTGAAAGAAAGATAAATTATTATACCTCAGGTATATTACTCCTCCACTATCATAAATTTTGGGTTTAACTTTATAAAAACCCTTTTTATACTGTCTTTAGATTAATTTTATGAAATTGTAAGTATGAATTGTCTTACCCTATATAGATCCAACATAAATTTCTACAAGATGGAAATCAGTCACCGTATCGCAAATCGATCACTTATTCTATACAAGTCAAAGGATGAGGGTCATTCTTTATTAGAACCAATATCTAAATAATGGAATTTATTTCCCTATGATAAATAATATCTTATCCAAATGATTTATTCTATGGAAGGTATCTTCCTTGAAGTCATTCCTATTATGGAGGAATACAATGATGTATCTCCTGAAAAATTTTATAGTCTTCCACCTAATCGAGAGGTTGAATTTTCAATCGATCTTATTCATGGGGTGTTACCATTTTCCAAGAATTTATGTAGATTATATGTGGTGGAACCTGATGATTCAATGAAACAAATACAAGAGAATATAGATAAAGGGTTCATACGCCAATGTGATACACACTAAGGTGGAATAGTCTTCTTCATTAAGATGTATAATCGGTCAATGTGCCATTTAATTGATTATCTTAATCTCAAAAAGAACATGATAAAGAACTCTTTTCATCTGCCATGAATTTATAAATTGTTCGATCATATTTGTGGGGAATAATACTTATCTAAGGTTGATCTTTGATCGAGATATTATCAAGTAAGGGTAAAGAAGGATGATATCCCCAAGGAAAATTTCTGAACAAGGTATGGGCCCTATGAGTTCATTTTAATGACATTCAGAATCCCTAATGCTAAAAAATCATCATGGAATTGATTAATACATTGTTTCATGATTTCCTCGATAAATTTTTGGTAGTCATCATAGATGATATTATAATATAATATAAAATAAAAGAGGTTCTGGAGTAGAAATTAAGCACTATGCTAAATTGCTTATGAAAAAAAGAACATTTATGCATATTACAACAAATTTGATTTTTGATTGAAGTAATTCTCATTCTTAGGGAATATTGTCACAAGAAATGGGATATAAATAGACCCTTAAATGACAAAAGAAATTTAATGATGGACGAGGACAACATTCATGATAGGGATCATTAGATTCCTTGGATTATCTTTGCAATAACATTCATTTGTGAGAGATTTATCATGATTTTAAAACACTCTAACTAAGATAATTCATAAGGTAGTAAAGTTTTCATGGAGTTATAAATGTAAAAAGAGAACCAACGGGTTGAGAAAGAGTCTTATAACTTCATAGGTACTCAAACTATCCACAAGTGGAGTACTTTTGTGGTATTCAGTGATGATTTGATGAATGGATTGGGTTGTGTGTTAATTTGGAATTATAAATTAATTGCCTATGTTCCAAGAAAATTGAGTGTTTGTGAACAGAACTACCCAGCACATGATCTATAGTTGGATATAGTAATCTTCTCATTGAAAGACAAAAAAAATTATCACTTTGGGTAAAAGTATGAAATATATATAGATCACAAAATACTTAAGTATGTATTCAAATAGAAAGATCTTAATATTCACCAATGAATATGGTTTCTACTGATCAAAGTCCATGACTAATCAATCCACTACCATCATAAGAATGAAAATAAAGTGGGAGACACCATAACAAGAAAGGATCCAACAACTGTATCATTGATGATAATTGAGAATGTTTTTTATCCTCTTATATTTGAAAAATACAGACATGAGAATCATAAGATGAAGGAACACCTTCAATCCTTTCACAAATAATTTCTCAACTGTCCCTTAAAAAGATAATAAATGAAGATAAATGTGTTGATGTGGGAATTCTGAAGAAATTATAAGGTATATGAAAAGGGAAATCCTTTTAGTTCAATGATAATGGAGAAGTAGTTGTGATATTTCGGTCTTGACTAAGTGTACCATAAAATCCAATGTTAAGAAAGGAGATGTTGGAGGATACACATAGTTTGACTTTATCCATACATCCTGGAAGTACAAATATGTATCAAGATATTTGAGAGAACTCTTAGTGGGAAAATATGAAGATGGATATAATAGAATATATATCAATATTTCTTGTATATCTTCCAGTGAAGGAGGAAAGGAAAAAAATACAAGGGGATGATGTAACCTTTACCCATATCTACATGGGAATGAGAGAACATCACCTTGGAATTTTTCACCGGTCTTCCGGAGACATCAATATGAAATACTTTTATATGAGATATAGTGTATCATCTTACAATGTTTACTCAATTAATTGAAATTATATAGGATTTCTCACTTGATCAACATGAATATATGTACGTTATAGAAGCAGTGAGGTTGCATGGAACACCCCTATCGATTATATATGATCTTGATCCCATATTAACCACCATGTTATAGAAGAGTCTCCAACATGATATAAATATATAGTTGAACACTAGAACATATTATCACCATCAAATTGATTACCAATCAATGCATACTATCCATACACTCAAGGAAAAATTTAGAGCATTCCCAATTGATATCATGGGAGGATAGGACGAACAAATTTCTCTAGTCAAGTTCACATACATTTACAATTCTCACTCAATCATCCAAATAGATCCCTATGAATCCATTTATTAGAAGAGGTAAATAACACTTGAATACTATGATGAATTTGCGGAACAAGAACTATTAGGTCCAAAAATGGTTGATGAAATGGTTGAAAAGTTCATGACCATTCTACCTCACATCAAGGATAATCAAAGTAGAATAATGGTATATGATGAAAATAATCTATGATACATTGAATTTGATGTTGGATATAAGGTATTCCTACATATATATCCATGGAATAATGTCATGAGACCCATGAGGAAGGGAAATAATAGTTCAAGACATATCAGTCCATTTTAGATCCTTGATAGCATCAGAGTGGTGGCCTATCGATTAGCACAAACACATGACCTATCAATAGAACATGATTTGTACAACATATCACTCTTTAGGAAGTATATACCATACCCCTCACATGTATTCATTCTTTATGTGGTACCATTATTGAATGATATTTTCTAAGAGTAGCTACCAATGAAGTTATTAGACTATAGAGACAAAGTTATATAAAATATGACAATGCACCTAGTCAAAGTGATATAGGGAAACCAAATGTTTAAATAAGTGAGTTGGGAAGTAAAGGAGTTGATGAAAAAAATTCCCCTTATCTATTTTAATGTTCTAAAGAAAAATTTCATGGGTGAAATTTTTGAAGTAGGAAGATTGTAATGACCTATAGTTTAGTAAATAAAATCCCATTTTTAGTTTGAATTAAATGTCTTATTTTGTATTATTGTTATAAAAAACAAATAAAATTACTTGTATTTACTATATACTCTCACATATAGAAGAACAATAATCATCATTACTATTGATAATATAGTCATTGAATAGTGATCATATGACCAGGTTAAATATAGGTTTTTAAAAAACATATAATTGACACAAACAAAGGAATTGGTGACCACAACCAATTGAATCATACCTTATGAAGACCATTTTTGAAATTATTAAGGGAGATAACATCAATGGTATTTTACATTGACCAAGACCAAGATTAGGCCTTAAACTTAAGTATGAGAAAAAATATTTTTGAGGGTATTTAAAGCTCACTGGGATCACTACCCAAACCATAAACACCAAACCAAACCAAGAAAGTGTCACTATTACGCACCTTACTCACAAGAAATTTGCAGTTGTATTAATGGAATATGCATCAAGACCATAATAATAATAATATTTATATTTTATTGAATAATTAATATTTTATCATCTTATTATTAATACAATATAAATCATTTTTATTTTGATATACTAAAATGCAAATTTTGTTTGATGGTAATATTCAAATTCAATTATGTAATTTATTTTTCTTAATTAATAGATTTTTGAAATAAATAATATTTTAGAATAATACTATTATTATATATTTTTTATTAAATATAAATCATTATATGATTTTTATGAAATCAATTGTAATTTTTAAAAGGGTTCAGAGATTGATATTGTAAAAAAACCTAGCATTTACCATTAAATATAAATTTTAAATTAATAGTGAAACTTAACATATCAAGAAAATTATTTTGTTAAAATAAATATCATTTTTCTAATAAAAGTTTTTAAATAATATAATGGTAATTTTTTAATAGTTTTCTGAGATTGTCGAACATCCAAGTAAAAAATTAAATATGGTGTAAAAAATGATGTGTATTATGACAAAAAAATGAAACAAAAATGATGTAATAAATACTATAAAAGTCATACACAAAAAAATACGTTTTCTATATAATTTAATATGATTTTCAGGTTATTTTATTAATTTTATAAATCCATTATAAGTCCTCCAAAACCTATAATATATGTTATGGTTTTAAAATATTTTCCTTAAGGAAATGACTCATTTTCACATCATCAAGATTATTATTTTAACAATTTCATCCCATATCATTATAAAATAATTTAAAATAACCCAATTTAGAAGAAACCTTGTGAAAAAAATTGGATGTCCTATTTTTTTGATTACTTTGTTATATAGAGTCCAAAACCTATGTTTGAGAAATAGTAAATTATTGTTCACTCATTTCCTATATAATCCAACCCAATTTTCTAGTTCAATTCACTCTAAAACTTTATAGGACATCCTTACTCTTCATACCCATTCTATATTCCTCCCTAGGTTCAACCAAGCTCTTAGGAAGCTCCTCCTAATCATTTGGAATCACCTTTTCAAGGTAAGGGATCTTATCCTTCCCATCTTTATTCAAGTTTCTTAAATATAATATGTTTATTATCTATAGTTCTGAATTATGGGACATGTTCTTCTATATCCTTGTTATTATCTATTTTTATTTATAAATGATTAGACAAACCATTCACTCTCATTAATCCCTTCCACGAACATTTATATGCCCCTGTTATGCTGCAGTAATTTCACCACAGTTTTTTGTGGTAGACAATT
Organism: Viscum album; assembly: GCA_963277665.1. Classification (NCBI taxonomy): domain Eukaryota; kingdom Viridiplantae; phylum Streptophyta; class Magnoliopsida; order Santalales; family Viscaceae; genus Viscum; species Viscum album. The sequence goes on from OY728143.1 coordinate 184,855,778, forward strand.
ATGTAGTGAATACTCTCACCTATTTCATATCAAGGGTATTCACCTTCATGAAATTATACTTATTTTATTAAGTAATTATATGTATTTATTTCACATTACTTAAAAATGGAGTAAGCTTTTCTGATAAATGATTCAATGTTTTATGATCTATGTGGTATACTTAAGTATTAGAATAAAATAGAAGTGATAGGCACACATTTAATTATATTTCACTCTAATACAAAGGGTAATGTCTAATTCTCTTGATACGTCGTGAATGGGATTAGGGAGTTTGACTAATAAATCATGAGACTTTTTATTTTAGGATTTGTTTTCATCTACCTTTGAACCATGTTTTTGATGGTGTGTTTTATGTTTGTCCAACATTTCCCATGTTGCCTTTATGTTTCCCTGAAATATCATGCCTCATTTTTCATGTTCATGATTCTCATCCCTTTTATTACCCACTGATATGCATATTTTTTAACATTTATTACTTTATTAATTTTATTCCATATTTATTCTATTGCTAGTCTTTATAGCTCACCCCTTTCTTATGTATATCTCCAGGTTATCCCGTTAAATTTTATGTTTGTTGGAATAATATGATCATGTCAAGGATTATATTAATAAAGAAGATGTATTTCTTATTTTATGGTGTTACGTAATGTAACCAATTCCATGATAAAATAAACTTATCAATATTTTTGGTTTTACTATGTGTAATATTATTTAATAAATCCTGAATTAATGTGTAACCAAGGGATGTGTTGCCATAATCTAGCATATAGGGAGGTGGTCCTATGGTAGATTAGCTGCCACTGATATGGGAATCAATCAATAGTTTGGGGTGGAAGTATGATACAATTATAATTTTTGTGAGCCTAATTGGGTAAAATAAAATGGTTCTATTTTTTCCCTATTAAATTTTCATTTTACCTTAATAGTATAACATATCTATGATTTTTAAATATAATATAAATTTGGACTTAAAATCTATGTTATTCATTTAAATGAATAGTGTTCAAATTAAATCCACCATGATAATGGTTGTACTTGTGGTCAATAAAGACTCCTTGTTGAAAATTATCATATCAATATGTGAATTTTAGGATAGAATAACCTATAAATAATTATAATGATTTATAAAGGTTCCATTAATATATGAGTTAGAATTGTTTAAGCGAGTTTGTTTGAATAAAGGTCTGGAAACAACAAATTGTGAAATTAGTTTTGAATATATTGGGCAATGCTTCTTGTGTTTTAGTGTGGATACTATAGTTCAACAAAATGTTTGTGTATGATGGATGTTTATTTATTCATAATTTTCATATGGAAATTTTAAATGATTTAACCAAAAAAATGTAATGTTATGGTGGGAAAACACCTGAATCCTAGTACAAGACTCAACAATTCATAAGGTAAGTGCCACCTTGACCATTTATTTGGTGAATCCATTATTTAATATAGACAGACATAGAGAAAACATGATTATAGTGTAATGAATGCAGGTAGTCATGTGATTAGAGAATTCTATTTATCCTCCCATGTGAATGGTGTCAGCGATTGTGATGAATACATATTGGATAAATACTTTAATTTATTTCTTTGAGGACATATGTTTCATGAATGGTGTATCAATAAAGTATTGATATGGTCATACACATATGGGGCCTCCATTAGATACCAATCCTAACTAATGGATTTGTTGAAATCATGGATATGTGGGTCTTATATATTGTAGAATTCATATATTTGAGGCAATTTAATTGTTTTAAAATATTATTAAACACACACACACAATGATATATATATATATAATACCACTTGATTCACGACTGTTATAGGAAAGAAGTTATATTATTATATTGAGAATAATATATGAATGTGTAAAAAATTTTAGGTAACTTCTGAATTAATGTTTCCCTCTTTGAGAATACATCGTTCTTTGAAGGTATGTATGATAGAAACAATATTGGGTCTTATATTGGAAGGGAAATTACATTCTACCATATTCCAACAAGTTTATAGGTTTTGTGGGATGTAAAGTTAGGATCAATTTAAATTTTTAAAAGATAATGTAGGGTCTTACTGAAGGAGGTATTCACTAAATTTAATAATACCATTAGTGTATAATATTCCACGTCATATAAATATTTATCAAAAGAAACATTATAAACTGATGGAAAGAATATATAAAAGTTATTGGTATCGTGGAACATAATTATCATTGAACTTTCACCGAAAAATGAAACAAACATTTGGTTGAATTCCAATTACTTTTTTTGGAGAACAATGTTATTACCCAATTAATTGGAGAGATATTGGGGCGCACCAATTGTATAGTATCTATTAATCTAACATTATGATATTTAGGTGTATCAATTTCATAAGATTTATTAGGATCACCCAATTCTTTTTGGGCACATATATCATGTATAATTTTTAAGAACCATAAATAAAGTACAAGGATATTTCTTTTAATTGTAAAAATATTTGAAATGATCATTATTCCTTTAACAACATGATTTACTTGTGGAAATGAAATGGGTTCCATGTCAATATATTTGAGACCTGAGTAACCAGGAAAAAATTAATTGGTTCCAAAAATAATCTCATTGAAAAAATTATTAACCAGTGGATAATAAATGGTTTTAAAAATATAACATTGAAACATTATTATCCTATGGAAAAGGAGATGGGTTCCATAACAATCTCATTGAAATATGATTAACCCATTCAATATAAATGGGTTCCATAAAAATATTTCTGAAACATTATTAACCCATGGAAATGAATCAAGTTACATTATAATATATTTGAAACATGATTAAACCTTGGAAAATAAATTGATTTCATAAAAAATTCTTTGAAACATGGTTTGGATATTGAAAGAAACTTGTTCCATATGAATATCTTTGAAACATGATTACCTTGTAAAAATGAAATTGGTTCAATAAAAATATATTTAAAACAATATTAATCAATACATGAAATAATGAGGATTTGATCATTACATAATATCCACATTGGATCATATGTAAAAGTGAAGGTTGTTGCTGATGACGAGGTAAATATAATTAAATTTTCAGTTAAGACATTTTTTATGAAAGTACACTTTTCATTTAGAAAATCACTTTTAAAAACTAAAAAAATTATAAAATATATTGAAATATTATTCCCATAAAATATAATTTGATATATGTAATTGAATAATGATTGAAAATAATGTAAAACCCCAAGATTTTACGAAAAATATTCTTTTTAATTTCATTAATGTCTTGTGTTATATGCTACACCAAAAGGATATTTCATAACACGCATCTCTGATCTGGCTTCAATTTCACGCAATTGCGACCTTCCTCGATAGCGTGTGTAGTACGCAATAACGAGTTTCACTAAACAACAATATGCTATTAAAATATTATTAAAACCAGCCGTTATGAATAGTAATAACCACTTTTTGAAATTTTGTAAATTTTATTTTACAAAATGGACTTCATTTTTGGATTCAGAATATCGAAATTATCTTAGGGTGGAATTTTGGTAATTTTCAGATAACTTTCATATTTTGATGAATAGTGAAAATTACTAAATTTTAATTAAAAACAACTTTTTCAATCGAAATAATTAATAGTGATAAATTATTAATTTGAGTGGTTTTAAAGTATATTTTGAATATATTTTTACAATTTAATACAATGTTGGTCATTGGATGTAATTTCACATTTAAACCAGATATAAATAAGTGTCAATCTTTTGATAGTTATTATCTCTTAAAAACACGCTATTTGTTTTGACGACTGGAATTAATTTTTAAATTAGTTAATGTAACTGATATGTTTTGAATTTGATAAAATAAACATCATTTTTGAATTCATAATATCAAATATAGCTTAGGCCTATTTTTTGGTATTTTTCTAGAAACTTTCATTTTTTAATGAATAGTGAAACCACTAAGTGGTAGTTAAAAAACTGAATTTTTTCATAAAACTTAATTTTACCGCTTCTGTGAGTGGAATTTTATAAATCTGTGGGACACGGTTGATTTCTGTAAGTAATATGTGGTTCAATTAGATGAAAATAATTTTTGATGAATAGTAACTTTTTACTTTTATTTACCACGGTTAAAAGTAAATAGGGTAGTTAAGGGTAAAAATGATATTATTATTACCCTAACACATGTCCTAATTCTATTGTATAACTGTAATTCGATCAAAAACAACCTTAGGAATAAAATATGACCATTTAGGCCCACTTGGATTAGATTAGGACATTTATTATTAATTTATTTAAAGAGGGGTTAAAATAGTTAAAATCAAAGTTTAATAAGTATATCATTTTTAATATAGGTTTATACAAAAGATAAATTCGACTATAAATATTAATTATAAATATAAAAATATTTCCTACATAATGGTATTTTATTTGTAATTTTTAGACATTAAATAATTTAATTTATTTATGACACAAAGATGATGCAGTAATTATCTTATTAATGAAATATTGACATAATTGATGTTATAAATACCAAAATAAATGTAATTTGAGACTTTTTATGAATTCCACTAATTTTCTAGGTTAATATGACATGTTAGTATTTATTTAATTAACTTTTCTCGAACTAATCATTCTGTTATGATTTTTACAAAAATCAATTACTAAATAGTGTCAAAATTGACATAAAATAGTTTTTTAAAAAAATATTATATTATTAATTGTTATTTTATTCCTAAAAATCTATGGTTCGGCCAAATGACTTAGATAAGGTTATATATATTAATAATAAACAACATGGGGTTCTTTTGGCTTCTTATAGTAAGTTTCTTAACCTTATAGTGTAAGAACAAAAAAAGACACGGTAAAAGTAAAATTATCTAACTTAAAGTTAAATATAAATGATAAGGTTAAAATAGGAACCTAAACTTGTCTAGATTATATTGGATGAGAGGATTGTGACCCATCCCCACCTTAGCTTCGAAATAACTCAATTTGGAGCTATTTAAAACCGAAATTGGCTTTATAATAAAATAATATTTTTAGTTTTTCCAAAGGAGCCCCTCTCCTCCCTTATAAAAGGGCACATCCTCCCTCTCTTCCTCACACCACTTTGAGCCTTAAAGCTCGGCCAACCCCTGAAAAATTCTCTCCTCCACTTCCCTAGCAACATCCTAAAGGTTCTGGTCTTCCTCAAAGTCCAATTTTAGTTCTCTAAAAGGAGATCTCAAAGAGGCACTTCAAAGAAGAGGTAATGTCCGTTACCGATTCTTTCAACTTTATTTCTTCATCCACTTATTCTTCTTATGTTGTTTCATTATGAAGTAATAACATCAGTATCACTCATATACTTATATGTTATTATAAGTATGAAACAACCCTATTTCACCATCTATCCATCCTACGGAAAATGAAATCACCGCGTGTGCGTACGTACGGAATACCGTCTCCACGTCGTGGTGTAATCTATTTTCCACCACCACCTTACTTGGATGGGTATAATGGTGTACATAATAACTATATATGATTATTGTAATGTGACATTGATTCTGAAATATTATACATACACTCAAATACAATTCCACGATCATGAGAACGATATCATCGCTCGTGCGTACGTACGGACTACCGTCTCTACGACGCGATGAGATTCATTCTCCACGTTAACCATTCATGAATGATTATAAAGTATATATAATAAGTAATCATGAAATATATGAAATAATAATGATACTGGATTTCTATGTATATATATGTATTTCATCTACTTAATTCCATTCAACTCAATAAGGAAACGAAAACAGCGTTCATACATACGTACGGCCTACTGTCTCCATGAACGGTGTATTTCTTTCCATTTACTGATCTATTATATATATGTATATTCTGAATATATATTATATATAAATAATGTTTTACATTATGTATTTAAGTAATCATGATATAAGTAATCATATAAATAATTACAAGTTAAAACACGAATGACAAATGAGACGATTTTACCCAAATGCTACTTTAATATGAATTTACAAAAGAACGGGTAATATAAAGTCATAAGTGAACCATATATGATATAATAACAATGAATATGATTCTGTAATAAGTCAATGACATTATTTAAATCATTATACAGTAGTTTAGGACACTTACGAAGCGAATCAGACCTATGGTAAGGGAAAATATCACAATCTCATTTTTATCTGAAATTGTTTATACTTTGGTATTTACTGGGGTTTATTTTATCATCCAAATCCATGTTTCCTCAATATGTAATATTATTTACATCCACATAAATTTTTTTATATCCTATTTTACCCTTCGGTGAGTTTTTAGTAAAAGATATGAAAGGAATATTTTGTCGTTTTTCGTACGAGGTACTTTTTTTGACTTTTCCGACAAAAGTACGAAGAATGTTTTTTTAACTTATACGACATGAATGGATTTTTAAAAAAATATTTCCAAGAAGCTTCCTTTAAAATTTTTCGAGTTTATTTTTAATCAACTTATTTTAGTTTAGAATTTTTATGACATGTTAAGAAAGGAAAAGTGTTTTTGAAGTAGAAAGGATATTTTCCTCAAGAATGGAGTTCATGTGTTTTATCAAAATTATTTCCCATCTAAGATAATAAAGGGTTCTGTTTCCATCCCTATTATTAAATTGATTTGATTATGTTATGATGGAATTATTTTTATGAATTCCTTTATCATATATGAATTGTTTTATGATGTCACAATGTTTACGATTCCCATTTTTATTACATGGGTTATGTTATGATGTATGGTTTATGATTTTGTGGAACACATAAGAATGGTATCATTAGGAGATTGGTGGGACCTATATCTACCTCCAATTCATTGGTTAAAGATTTTATATCTCATGAGATAGACATGGCTGGAACGGCAAGTTAAACCGGTTCAGTGAAACAGGACTGAAACGAGGAGTGAACTCGGTTCAAAAAGGGACTTTTTCCACTAAGATAGTCTTGGCAATGAGTCTTGACTAATAAGAAATGATTATCTATGATTATGTGTGTATTCCACAAAGTTTCATGTTTTATGTTTTGATTATTGGGGTTTACATTTCACTACTATGATTTATCCCATGTTATGAAATTATGATTTCTTTTGCAGGTTAAGATTTCCAAAAGTTATGTTCTTATGTATATGATGTGAATGACATTTATTTTGTTTACCCTTACTGAGCATTTGAGCTCACCCTTTTATGTTTTATTTTCCCCAGGATATAAAGAAAGTATTTAGGTATAAAAAAAAGAAGATCTTTATGGGAGATGTTGAGGATCTTTCACCACGATTAGAAGATTATATTCCGAGTTTCCAAAGACACTAAACTATTACGGTCCTTGTGTGTGTGTTTTTGTTATATACTAAGTATTCCTCAAAAGTAATGTAATGTCCATGTACATCAAACTTCGGGTCTCTACAAATAATGTTCCTAATAGAGGGAAACTTCATTCATGTTGTACATGTTAAAAAAGTACTATTACACATTTTTGGTAAATTCCAATAGGGTATTGTTGAGAAAATAAAATGAAGATTCTATTAATTAATTTTAAATCCAATTATGGGTAAAAATAAATTCAAATGATCATAGTATATAAATAATGAAATAATTTTTGGAATACATGGATTTTTATTGAAAATTTATTTTCATACGAAGAGAGTTATGAAGTCATATTTTGTTAAACAATTCTCTTCAAAATTAATTTTAAACTATATAACCTATTAAAAATAAAGAGAATCAGTTTTATTTGAAAATATCCTTTGAAAAAAATAATTTAAACATAAAATAATTGATAATTCATGATAGAAAGAAATTCTATTCAATTTATATTTGTTAATAAAATACATTCCTTTTTGAAATGATTTGAAAATGTAACATTAAAAGAGGATTTCTATCAGAATGTCCTATAACAATCGGGAATCATTTGAATCATAATACTCATGATGTATTAGAAATATAAAGACATTAAATATCATGATAATATATATATTCATGATATAAATTGTCAAAAGTGATGTATATACACCTCATAAATGAATTTTGTTGTAGAACATATCATATGTCTCAAGGAGGGAAAATGGAGACCCCCAAATCCATTACCGCTTTGGTAACTCTTGAACTATAACACCCATGGAAGAAGGATCCTAAAAATTATATTTAAATAAAAATATTTTTGAGTATTTTAATAAGAAAATTATTTTTTGGAAATTAAATACACCATTCCAAAAATATTCCACGAATATGGAATGTGTCTCATGGAAATAAATGTGATATAAGAAAAACCTTTATCTCAGGCCTAGAATTTAAATGTGTATCATTTATCTCTTATATAATAATATTATATCCTTTTTTATTATTAAGATTTAAAAAAATAGAACCTTATAATCAAATAATTTATTTTATTTATGTTTAATTCCATATTGAATTACTTAATCAGTTTTTTCGTATATTGTGTTTTAAGGATGTTCAGTTCATTGTTAAAAATTAATTTAGTGTGATAAAATTTGTCAAAGAGGAAATTATTTCAAAATCAACAGATTAATAATCATGAAATTGTTATCATTTGTTTTAATAAGTTATACATTTAAACCCAATCATGAATAATGGTTATTAAAATTTAACTACATTAAGATTAGGGACATAGTTGGTCACACACATGCATGAGTAACATTTTCATTTCAATGACTATTATAGAAATAAGATATATATTATTTTATATTTATAGAATGATAATAATATAATAAACAAAATATTATTTCCTTGAATATATTTATAAACATATTTAATTCTTGTTAACTGGTGATGAATAAAAATAACATCGCTTCATTGAGGCGATAGTCTATACATACACGAACGACGTAATAATTTTTTAGTGTAAGATATAAAATGATGTATTATCATTTATGAATGATAAATATAAAATGAATATAATTATTATGTCATTCATATCACATGTATTCATTTGAATTATCCTTATTACCATTGATGAAAATATTTAGTTAAAAATGAATCACATCACAGCATGAGGTAGTAGACCTCTATATACACGAGAAACAATATTGTATCCCCATTCATATGAAAAGTATTAAATTTTACAAGTGATGTCATAATTTCCGAACTATAGACATGTTACAAATATCATATATACCCATGAAATTAGTCATTAAAACATGTTGTGAGAGGATATTATGGAAAATTAATGATATCAGTTCATGATTTGTAGTCCTATATAAACATAAATGATGATTTCATATCCCGTTTTAGTTTAATATCTTGGGAAACTTGTTTTCAACTCTTCCATGATAATTAATTTTTACAATTTTTAGTATTAATTATAGAAAAATATTAAGTTGAACTTATTAGAGAATATAAAATATTAAAATTTAAAATATGGAATGAATTTTACAAACTAAATTTTACCTAAGTGAAAATTTTAATTTGAAAATAATCCAAAAGAGATGACAGAAAAATGGGTTCTCAAAACATATTTTTCAATACAAATATGATTTTATATTAACTCTATGACTAATAAAAAATATTTTTTAAGGAAAATTTATATTTATTGATATATAATATATAAATTTAATTAAAATGATTCTCTATTATGTGTTTTTTAATTTATGATAAATGAGTAACATTATCAACTTTGAAATAGTTTTCTGAAAGATACAGCTTTTTAAATCCAAAGAAAATCCTATATTAAAATAGTATTTTAATATGATTTAAAAAAAATTATGTTCATGAAATATAACTCAATAATAAATAATTTTATTGAAATTATATTCAAAACATAAATATACTTTTAAATTTCATTATTTATTAAAATGAAATGGCATTTTTACAAAAATATGTACTTTTCACTATTCGCTGAAAAATCAATATTTTATAGGGAATACCAAAATATCACCTGTTGTAAATTTAGATATTTTGATTTAAAAAATTATGTTCATTTTTTCAAATAAATTTTTTAATTTTTCCAAATATTTAATATTAGTTTTTTTCATGAAAGGGAATAATAAATTATTTTTAATGAAAGCATATTCTTGAAGAATATAATTAATTTACTAAAAACTGATTAATTATTTTCTAAATATTTCCCAATAATTTATATGTATTTGTGTATTTAAATAGGTATATATATAAATATATATTTTTAAAATTAGTTAATAAAATTTATACCCTAAAATTTAAGGTATAGGTTGTAACAATTATATATATCACAGGTCGTTTAAAGTTGGAGTCACATTCCAAATACACTCTTGAAAATGGTTTTATTTTCCAAAATTGGGGGTGTTACTATAACAACCAAGGAGATTATAGAATAAAAACATTCATATTTACTAATATTTATGAATTAGATAGTAATTTTAAAGTAAAAGGTATGCTATTTCTGATAGCATACTTGACACAAAAGAATGGGCTTCTCTGAAATCGTATGTTGCACACAAGACATAGTTATAAAAAAACTATTATATTTTTAATATTATCATTTTATGTTATAGTTATCGTGTATCCTTTTGAATTTTGGGAATTAATTTTATAAACTAAATTATGGAAAAAGTTTTTACACATGTTTATATAATGATTCATTGTTTAAAAAATTATTTAAAATTTTAAATAAAAACCAATTGAATATAAACGATGTTTTTTATGAAAAACTGTTTTAGTGTGAATAAATGTGTTTATAGAAGAATAAAATATCTATTATTGGATTATATTAAATAAATATAAATTAAATTTATTATTTAAAATTTATCTTATTCATTTTCTAGAAATTATATATGAACAAATACAATCTAAAAGATAAAATGAGTGTTTTTCTAAAAATGTGGTTTTATCACCTTTTGATGGAGAACCAATTTTAAATATGTTTTTTGACACTTTTATTGGTTATATTTGAGAACATAAACTTATCATTTATAATTGTATCATAAAAATTCACTTTGGATGAAATTTTGGTATTTTTCTAATAAAATTCAATTTTTAATCAATAGTGAAAAATTACTACATTTTAAACTTCATTTTCATCTAATTTAATTATATTTTTATATTATAATTTTACCTGATTTTAAGGTAGTATTAGTTGAAGTATCTATAATTTAATTCAATTTTGTTCATTGTAAGTAATTTCACATTTAAATTAGATATAAACGCATGTTAGTCTTTTGATGCATTTAACTTATAAAAAACTCATTTTTCATTTTGACAATAGTGATTAATTTTAAATTAATTAGTATAACTTTCAAGATTTGAATATTAAAAAATGTATTACATATTTAGAATCATAAGGTAAAAATTATGTAAATATTTCCTTTTTATTTTTTGGACATTATGAATATTGACTTTAGAAATCATTTTAATTACCACGATTGAAGGAAAATCGTGTAGTTAAGGGTAAAAATAATATTATAGTATTATAAAACTAAAAAAACATTTCCTAATTTACCTAGATGATTTTATCCTGTCCATTATAATCCTTGGGTCGATTTTAGGACAATTTGGATCCACTTGGATGACATTAAAGACATTATAATATTATATTCAATGAATAGTGATTTTCCTTAAACATTTGTTTTTAAAAAGTAAAGTATTTTAATATAAATTTATACATGGGTTTTCTTAGACTATAAATAGTTTATATAAATATATGAAATATTATCAACATCATTTTTATTTATTTGTTTTTTTAGCAATTAAATAATTAAATTTAATTACGACACAATAATGATGGAATAATAGATTTATTAAAGGAATAATCAAATAAATGTTATTAATAATATTAAAATAAATATAATTTTAAATATTTTATGTCATCTAAAAGTTTTATGGACGAATATGATATGTTAGTATTCAGGTAATGTATTTTTTATAAGGAATAATGTTGTTCTAATTTTTTTTAAAAAAATCAAGTATGAATAGTATAAAAATTGACATAATTCCTAAATTAAAATATAAAAAAGTTTATTAAATGTTATAAAACTACTAAAAATAAGATTCAACCAAATGTTCATGAAAAGTACAAATATATCATAAATTATAGTTTTTTTGTCTTTTTACAAGTTATGGTAACTAAATTAACACAAAAGTATAAATAACATGATATCATGGAAAGATTAAAAAGAGTAAAATAAGTGTTGAGGCGAACAATAAGAATTAAAAAATATTATGAACATGTATAATTTTAATTTTAATATGGTTATTATACCAAAACAATCATCTTATCTTCGAAATAAATGATTTTGGGACCAATGGGAAAAGAAATTTAATTTATATTAATTGAATATTTTAAGAGTTTCCAAGGGTGCCCCTCCCCTCTCCTATAAAAAGGCACCCAATATTTTCTAATAATAAAACATAATAAACCATTTTGTTCAATAATTATCTCCCCAAAAAACTTCATATAATCTCTACCCACTTTATAGAAGCATTATTTTAGTAAGAACACCCTTCTTGGTGGTGTTAAGGTGTTCTTCGAAGGTAATCTATCGAAGAAGAGGTGTCATTTTTTAGTGAATTTGTTTTATTTCTTCTTCCAATTCCATTAAATCTTATTTTTATAAGATTAAATAATAAATAAAGTATCATAAATATATTTATATGTTATTATGTTAATATCATCACCTAAATCTTTCTCTAATTTAATCAAATGGAAAATAAACATTTCATTCCTTATACAGTGGACTACCGCCTCGTTAATCGATATAGTTCATTTTTCATTTACATCTATCAAGAATGGTTATATTGATTGAAATAATGTATATATATATTATTAATTTCATATTTATAATTTTAAAATAATAATTTTTCAATTATGTTTTTACCGTCCATACACATAAAAATGATAACATCGTTTGTGCGTACGTGTAAACTATAACCCCCACGAAGTGATGTGAATCATTTTTATTAAACACCACACTTGTATGATCTATATAAGTATACTTAAATTATTATTATTATTTTAATAATATTATGATCATTTTTTAAATATAAAATAATAATTAACTTATTTCAACAATTATCAATGAAAAATGGAAAATGTTACTCATGTGTATGTACGACCTACTGTCTCCATTATTAAAACATTGTTCATTTTCATACCATAAATGAATATTTTGATTTAAAAACAATAATTTATGTAAAAAATTGATTAGTATGTCATGATGGCTATCCAGAAGATGATGGATTTTTGACCATATATATAATTCATATCAAGCCAAGTTCATTTTTGATTGAAGTACCGAATATCGAATAAACATCCAAAAAGAAATTATGTAATTATGTAATTTTTATAACATGGTAATAAGTTAAATAAAGGTAATAATAAACTTGGAAAAGTTTCTAAACAACTTATAAATTAACCTAAGTTTATTAATCTGGATTATAATGATTGTATGTGAGGATTCAGACTCATAGTAAGGGACATCATCTCAATCTCCTTATTTGAGGTATATTTTGATAATATACACCAACTTATTTTATAAAGTGTATAGTAAACCCATTTGAATTTTAATTTCATTCAATGGATTTCAAAAGTATTTTTAATGAAGTATTTTTATAAATGGAAAAAAGAAATTTTTTTTAACATACTCAACAACAAATACATTTCCACCGTCATTACTATTATTTGATATTTGGATTCCTCTACTAGACGTAATGTTTTAAAAGAAAAATAAAAACCATATTTCTTTTTAATATTTCGGGGTATTGAAATTTTTTTTGAGAATGGATATCTTATGTCAATATAGTGAAATTGTATCTTGTGATTCCAATGTGGAAATTTTATTTTATTCCTTTATGATTATTTTATGTATGTTGATTTTGTAATGTTTCTTGGGAATTTATTTATTTATAGGGGTGGATCCATGATAAAATAAGGGCAGGTGAAACTGTGATAACTCTCCAATGATTTGGGTAATGAGACAGAGTTAACGAATTTGGTTTCTCTTTAGAGATTTAGGGAATGTACTATGATGGGTATTCCAAATTTAAACCATAAACATTACTCCCTATGTAGTTGTGAATGCTATAATGTAAGTATGATATGAATGCCAAAATATACCTTTATGATTTATGATTTCTAAGAAGTTTTTCATGAATCTAAGGAGTTAATGAGGTTTGTTAAAGAGCTTAGATTTTAAGGGTAAAAAGAATAATTTTGTGAAAATGTTTTTAGGGATTTAAAATATTCTTAAACTAACAGTTTCATTCCTTATATTATATCCATTGCTGATAATTTTATGCTCATCCCATATTTCTGAAATGTATTCCATAAGGTATAATGATGCGTTATAGAAAGGAAGATATAAATATTAATGTTATAAATATTTTTATCAAGAAATAGAATTAATGTCTCATTTAAATGAGTTTTATTTTTTGAAAAATAGATAATGAGCTGAATTGTCAACTGTTTAATATTTGTGTTGTTATGTTATATTTATGGCATAATTCTCTAAAACTTTAAACCTAAAAATATATTCACAGTGAATTCTGGATTTAACTCAAGATTATATAATGTTTAAGGTTGGGGCCTTATAGTTAAAATCATAGGCTGGTTTAGACAAGTTTAAGGATTAGGAGTTTTGGTTATACATATGGTAACATTATCTATCTATTATTTTGGTTAAATCCTTGTTATTTATCTTTTTCATATCAAGGAAAATCAGTTAAAAATGGAAGGAGGAGGGTCTCAAACAACATTGATATCTTATCCTAAAGACTTTATTGCAATAAATATTAAAAGGAATTGTCCAGATGATTCTGAAATTTTTTCTAACATAAAACTCATATGGAAGTTGATATTTGAGATATCAAACACCTCTACTATACTTTGATACCCTTGTGGATCATGAATAATTTTTAATGAAATATTATATTCACAATATTATTATATTTTCAAAAAGATAAGTATTATCATAGAATTTTTAGTTATTTTACCTTATCATAAGACTATGAATAATATTATGATTCTGAACAAGATTCTAAAGAAGGACATCCTTTCTCAACCTATTTATATATTTTTGAGAATATATTCCTTCAACACATACTTATGGTATTTTAAAAGTACCATTGATTGAATTTTTCAACTCAAACATCATCCGAATGGTTTATTAAATAATGTTTTATCATATGTTTTGAAATTATATGTCATATATGATTATTTTCCCAAAATACTTTTCTTTGAACACCCATATGACCCGTGTTGTACATTGTGTATTTGGACAAATTAATCAAGTGATTTTTAAATGTCTCAAAATCATTATTGTAATGAATAGAACTTCTATCTATGTGAAAAAAAGGACAATGAATTAAGGTGGAAACCATGATCAAGATATGCCATTATTTATTTTGGTAATAGTTTTATTAAATAATTTGGAGGTGAAAAAAATATTTCAATATATATAAGACTTCACGAATTAAGATGTTGAGGTCATTATGAGTTGGTATGCCAATGATAATTATTAGACAAACTTTGGGGTTAAACCTTATTATGGTTATTTTTTAGAATTTTGTCTCATATTGGGATCATTTTATAATAATGATATATTTTTAGAAAAATAAAAACCCGTAGGATTAGTGACAACTTGTTGCATCTGGCAAGGCCGTGTGGATCGAACCCACAACTGAAGGTTGATAAGATTTCATTGCCTACCACTACCTTATGTGAATTACCTAGTTAGTATTACTTCATTTTTATAGTTAAACGAGTTTATGGAATAAGAATAAGATAATTTTTGAAACTTATGTTATATAAAATAAATATCGTTGGTATTGGAAAATTATTTATGGATTGGGTGATAAATCATACTTTGGAATATGTTCCCTATTTTGGGAACCCTATATGCCAAAGGAAAATATAATAGTGTGGGATTTTATTTCAGGATTACTGTTTGAATTGTATTTTGGAAGAATCTATGTTATTATTTTTCAGTTATGGTGATTTATGTAATTTATGGAAATAATTAACCTAACATGGAGAATTTTTTATTAGGGAAATTACTTTTTGGTTTTAGACTTCAAGAGTAATTTTTGTTTTTTGGTGATAAGTGTTAAAACTTATCCTATAATAATATGTGATCAAATCTGGAACGCCCCGACCCCAGTTACCCAGAGTCGGTGCATTATTACATTACACTGGCATGATCACAAAGGATCAAGTCTCAAAAGACCGATTAGTTTAGTAGTCTTGGAAACACTAGATATATTCATAAGTCTTACATTAGATCATAAGGTAAAAAAACTATAACAACATCTTGTCTTCATATCCCCTCATACTATCCCTGCAGTTCATTCATAAATTACTTCTTCATAATCCTGGAAAAAATAAAACATTTAAAGGGGTGAGCTCAGATGCTCAGTAAGGATAACATTATAGCAGAAACTTTCATAGATAAACATAAACACTTAAGGCAGTTTATAACTAAAACAAAAGCCTTTTAAACTTGAACTTCAGCATAAAATGGCAAAGAAAAAATAAAATAATGCCATTTACTTACTCACATGGATATTCTACTATTTGAATGATCACATGTAATATCAATAACCACTTTCATAATGATGGAATGCATAATGCCAGAATATAATAACCACATAGCCAAGGCCTCGTGCCAAGACTACAAATAAGATTTTTCCAAGGCCTTGTGCCAAGAAACTAGTTTGTCTCATGAGACCTACCGATTCATCGAGGAGCTATAGCGGGCTCCACACGTCACATATTAAGTCCAATGCATTCCTCATATGAAATGTTTTAAACATAACATAAACATTCGTATTAAAACTAGCATACGAAATGTCAATACTTTAACCACAAACCATGAATGGTATAAAAATAGCACATCCACAGTAAAACATAACTCATTCAATACAATATGGAAGATTTTATTGTATCACATTATCCTCAATCAAGAATAATTAAGGACATTGACATAGATGAAAATAATCATCAAAACTATTTGAGAGAAATATCCCCCTTTTTCTTGAAATCATTTAAAAGTCACACTATTTGCCGAGAAGCCATTTAAAAATAGATTTTTGAATAAAAGTGTCTCATACCACATTGAAACTTTTTAAAAGGAGTTTTAATTTTAAAACATTAATGTCCATATAAATAAATCCTTAAAACCATTTTTAAAACATGGTCATTAATGAGAAAGATTTAGATGAATAAGTCTTTAAAAAATTTAAAAATGGTATTTTAGTTAGAGATTCTAACCAAAAGAGAG
The DNA here is from genome assembly GCA_963277665.1 of Viscum album. Taxonomy (NCBI): domain Eukaryota; kingdom Viridiplantae; phylum Streptophyta; class Magnoliopsida; order Santalales; family Viscaceae; genus Viscum; species Viscum album. Next base: position 184,872,995 of record OY728143.1, read on the forward strand.
ACACTTGAATACAAATAATTGAGGTAATCAAAACTTTTTAATATCATGAGAATAAAGGGATTCATGATATACTATGTCAAAGTACATTATATACACCACAAAAAAACTGATGTGGTGTATAACAACAAAGAAGTCTCAATGGAATTTAAGTTGAGAAGAAATATCTCATAAAGGTCGTATCCTTAGGTTAAGGATAAATCAATGAAATAGTTATGTGTGAAAAATACACTAAATATGATTGGATATTCTGTGTAAAACAATCAAATTATATTCACACATAATCTTGTAAAAACAACACCAATGAATTGGATGTTTAACTCAACAAATGGAGACTGAGTTAAAATTACTCTTATCAAATTCATATCGATGACTTGAGAAATTATCAATTGAGTGATTATGTGTATTAATAGTATATCCACAGGAAGGGGAGTGGAAATTATGACATAATCAAATGAATAGTGATTCCACACATAATCTTAGAGTAAAATAATCAATGAAGTATGCGTAAAGCCGAATGAGTGGAAATTGAAATCTCAAATTCCCTTATCGATTTGGTAACTTATGAAACATGAAACCATGAAAGAAGGATCATACAATGACGATGTAAATACCCATAAATAATATTATATTTCACAATGAATAGAATCATGGGCAGTACACATACACCACATGCAATAAATAAGTGGTGAACAATGGAATTCTCACGAAATTAAGAGTGAGATAAGAAACCCATTACCACGTTGTAATCAACTGAGTCGTATGAACAAAAGTTAATAACCACCAAATGATTTATAGAATAACATGAATATAAATAGAATAATTATAATATATATCAAATGTCAGTACACAATATACCACTTTCAATAAATTAGTGGCGAACAATGGAAATCTCACGGAATTGAAAGTGAGATAAGAAAATCCCTTACTTTGTACTTTTTCCTTAGTCGACGGTAGGTTAACCTCATGTATAATGGTGAAATAATTGTTATTTAATTATACAATAATCATATGCATTAATATGATATCATATATGATCTTTTAACATTGATTTGTTAATAATATCTTAGAATTGTCGTCATTTCGGGTGTTAACGGGTTCATTTTACTTTATATTCATTATTATGTGAGCCATATTTGTTATTAATGGGATGTATATTATTCATATCCAGAATTATATCAAGTCCTTAAATATTATTTTTAATCATAAAATGAGAATTATACTTGAATGGATATGATGGAGAATGAATCTCATCGCGTTCATGGAGACGTTAGTCCCTACGTACGCACGAGCTACAATATCATTCTTTTGATATTAAAATAATATATAATTGGATAGTATATCATATATACAGAATAATTATTATGTTATATTTATTATTTACATGAGTTACACATCATTATTATACCCATCCAAAATAATAATATATTGAATAATAATTACACCATGACGTGGAGACGGTAAGCCGTACGTACACACGTATGGTGACATGTTATTCAAAGGGTGGATAGAATACTGAATATGGTTTTACCATATTTATAATAACATCACAGTATATATATGATACTGGAGTTATTATTTTATAATGGTAATAACAAAGGAAGAAGAAGTGGAAGAAGAAAAGAACTTGGAAAAGGGTGGTGAAATCATTGCCTCTTCTTCGGGTTCTTACTTTTGATATGATCAAAAGGGCTCCTTAGGTTGGCTTTCTGATCAAACTAATGCCTCTAGGTTGTAGTGAGGGAAGTTGGGAGAGTATTTGTGCAGGTTGTGGCGAACAAAAAGGCTTTTAATGTGTGAAGAAATGAGAAGGAGGAGTGCCCTTTTATAAGATGGGTGAGGGGCACCTTTGGAAAAGCTAGAAATATTAATTTATAATAAATTCATATTCGATTTCTAATGGCTCCAAAGATGATTATTCAAAGGTTAATGTGGGGATAGGTCTAAAACCATTCAACCAATATAATTTAATCAGGTTTGGTTCATTGTATTAACCTTATCTTTAAGTATTAACTCATAGTTAATTAGTTTCACTTTTACAATGTATCTTTGTATTTTTATATTATATAGTTAATAAACTTACCATATACATCCAAGAGACCCCCAAGTGGTTCATTAATGATACAACTATCATGATATAAGTATATTGGCCGAACATTAGATTTTTATGAATTTAATATCAATTAATAATATACTATTTGTTTTAAAAACTCTTTTATGTCAATTTTGACACTATTCAATAGTTCATTTTTGTGAAACAAATAACAGAATGATTACTTCGAAAAAAGTTAATTAAATCAATACTAATATATCATATTAACTTATAAAATTAGTTTAATTCAATAAAATTCTCAAATTATATTTATTTGGGTATTTATAATATCAATTATTCTAATTTCTCACTATTATGGTAATTACTGCATCACCATTGTGTCATAAATAAATTAAATTATTTAATGTCTAAAAATTATAAATAAAATATCATTATGTAGGAAATCGTTTTATATTTCTATTTAATATTTATAGTCTAAAATCCAACATATATAACCCTATGTAACAATTGTTTTTCTAAAAGATATTTGCTTGTGTCATTTTTGTATTCATTTTAACTTAATTAAAATAAAGTGTCCCTATCACTTACAAGTGTATCCATGGGGTCCCAAAATCGACCCAAACATGGCCATGGTCGACCATGTATCTACCAATAGGGTTAAGACACGTTTTAGGGTAATTTAGTATTATTATAATATTATTTTTTTAACCCTTGTTTACCGGATTTACCCTTTAACCATGGTAAATAAAATATTTACCGAAGTAATTATCCAAAATGTCTAAAAATAAAAGTTAAATATTTACACAATTTGAACATCCTGATTCCAAATATGGAATCTCTTTTTCCAAATTCAAAATACAGAAGTGTCAGAAATTAATTTAAAATTAATTCCCATGGTTAAAACAAAAAGCGTGTTTTTATGAGATAATAACTATCAAAAGATTGACACTTGTTTATGTCTGGTTTAATTGTGAAATTATGTCCAATGACAAACATTGAATTAAATGGTAAAAATATATTATAAATATAATTTAAAACTACTCAAATTAATAATTTATCAATATTAATTATTTTGATTAAAAAAGTTGTTTTTAATTAAAATTTAGTAATTTTCACTATTCATCAAAATATGAGAGTTATCTGAAAAGTACCAAAATTTCACCCTAGGATAATTTCGATATTACGAATCCAAAAATGATGTCCATTTTGAGAGATAAAATTTATAAAATTTCAAAAAGTAGGTATTACTATTTATAACAGCTAGTGTGATTGGTTATGGTGTGTTAGAACTCGGTATTGCGTACAACACACGCTATCACATTATTCAAAAAGAAGCGTACCATAGAAGCATGGGGTGTTACATTCTCCCCTCCTTAAATAAATTGCGTCCTCGCAATTTTTAAAATTGTGCTTGGGAATATAATGGAAAGTCCCACATTGGAAAAAGAGTCAATAAAACTATCACTTTAAAAGAAAGAAAGAGAGGTATAAAGGTCAACCAAGATAACCCATACTCGGATTCCATGTAGGAAAACATGGATATGGATGATAAACTAAATGTCATGTTCTGATATAGAGGGATGGAAATCATGATCAGGAAAAAGTTAACAATAAGAAAGCCACAAACAAGTGTTGGGACAAACAACCATTAGTCTCCTAGTAGGAAAGTAAACAGAGAACATTTTGTTGTTTTAAGTTACATTCATTTATGATATTGATTAAGAATATAAACATATATACTTACATTTTAGGTAGAGTTTCATTATTTAATAAATTTCTACCACAAACTCATTTTATTTAAACGATGAGTATTCAAGAAGACTTGGTCACACTGGAAGAGCTAGAATAAACTTCTATAGAATCACATGATCCATGCAGGATGAACTATATATTGACATTGTCTTTAGAGATTAATCAAAACCAAAATGGTTAGTACAAGATCTAATGATCCCCCAAAAGGATATTCCTTGAGAGAAATAAACACTAATCTTAATTTCCAAAATTAAACCAACAATTCCCCAAAGTTAAATAAATACCGTTCAATAATCAATTGTCCTTAAAACCCTTTAATATAATCAAAACTAATATTGAAAACAAAAACTTATTATGAATGTAGACTTCCACGTTAAATTGTTTCTCCAAATGACATTAATTACTCTTAAAGTCACATACTTAAAAGTAATTAACCTAATCATTTCCATAAATAACCCAAATCATTATAAATCCACAATAAAAACATAGATAAAAATCCACCATTACTCCTCAAATGAAATCCCATACTACTGTATTTTACTTTGGCATATAGTGTTCTCAACAAAGTGAACAAATTCCAAAATAAAATTTATCACTTAATTACCAAATCATTTTCCTATACTAATGGTATTCATTTGATAAGACATAAGATCCCAAATCAAATTATTATTGATCAATAAAATCATTTAACTAAAAAATAATAGTCACACTAACCAGGGACTTCACGTAGTCCAGTGGTAGGCGATAAATCCCCATCGCACTTTGGTTGTGGGTTCGATTCCCACATCTTTGTCCGACGCGATGGGTTGTCACAAAGTCTACGTGTTGTCCTTTTTCAAAAAATATATTTTATAATATTACCAAAAAGAGATAAATTCCTCAAAATACCATAACATAATTTAACCACAAATCTTATCTCATACCTTGCATTTTCATCACAAATTATAATAACTTATAATTTCCTCAAACTCAATGATCATATAAGACCAAATGGTTATTTATAAATATATCCGAAACAGAAAAGATAATTCTTCCTCAAATATCATTTTCACATGATAAATTGCAGGTTAAAACATACAGGAGAAAATTATTCCAAAGTAACCATACCAATAAAGAGCACTAAAAAATTTAAAAATTTCACCATCCATTTATTTCCAAATAGGTTCTTCATCATATGTTCCTCGGGTTCATGCATTGCCTCTTCCATCTTATGATTTCTCCATAGATCTTTTACCAGACGAGTCATCCGGTTTCTCAACACTTGATCTTTGGTATGAAGAAGTCTGATAGGCTCTCCACAATAAGATAGATCGGGTTCCAGTTCTAATTCTTCATAGGTAAGTACATGTGTTGGGTCAGGCATGTATTTTGTCACTAGAGATATGTGGATCACAACATTAACTCTGGAGAGACTAGGCGGATTTTCCTTTTGGTAGAATGCGTTCATGTGTCACAATGGTACCTCAGGAATTTTTCAAAATCATATACTTCCTTTACCCAAAAAACTCCTCATCCATCTTGGATTATATCTATGGAAGCATTGATGCATCATAAAAAAATAGGTATTTCTTATATATAATTTTGAGACAACGTCTTTAACATGTTTTTTTAGAAAAATTCTCACTGATTCATCTTCAAATATTTCAAAATAAGGTTTTGGTAAATCAGTTTTCGTATATCCCAAAAGACATAAATATATAATTTGATACATATAGGCTGCTCAAAGGTCTCCGTCTTCTGCAGCATCTAGAAAATCATTTAGTGCATCGTAATTTTGAGATAAAGTGAATAATTTGAAAAGACCCTGATGGTACTTCCCACGCTTAGCATGGTAAGAAAGTTGAGAGCGCAACATTATCCCATAGTCGGTACTTGATCCTTGAAATAATCGTGCAATGCTAGAGGTATTGGATGTCTCATAAAGTTGTTTGCATGTAACTTGGACATTTGAAAAAGTTTCAACATCGTCTGCACATGACTTCTGGATAATAGTAGTTCTTCAGGAAGAGAGAGAAGAGTTTTTCGTGATCTTTCTCCCTCCATGTTTCAACTAACAATAAGAAAATACAATTAGGGTTTTTGAATACATATCTAATAAGAATGTAAAAAAAATAGACATAATAGGATAATCTTGTAATTGAACAATATATCCTAACTTGGGGTACCCTATGTTAAAATCTAGGTTATCCACTATCTATTTTCCGACATATATTCTTAGGGGATTTTTTTTTGTATTCCCTTAATAATGGTTTATACTAATCTTGTGAATTTACCAAAGCATATCCCCCGGGAGTGTCGTAACCATGAGTGCAGCAAGGCCCATTGTCGTGCACCAGTCCCCGTTCGATTCTAGCTCAAAGCGGTGTTTTCAGGTTTTACCCCTAGGTACATCTGTGGCAGAGCCACCTCTACCTGCTCGTATCCAGACACGGATGTATTTCTCGGAAAACTCAAAAAATCTCTACAACACCAAAATTCTAGGAAGTTATTCTATACTAATCCTCAAAGTTCATCTTAGTTCTACGTGCTCTAATCAGAGTTTATCTAGATCTAGCTTCCAAGGTATGTACTAAACTTCCTCTGATACCAAATGTAACGCCCCGACCCCAGTTACCCAGAGTCGGTGCATTATTACATAACATTGGCATGATCACAAAGGATAAAGTCTCTAAAGACCGATTAGTTTAGTAGTCTTGGAAACACTAGATATATTCATAAGTCTTACATTACATCATATGGTAAAAAAAACTACAACAACATCTTGTCTTCATATCCCCTCATACTATCCCTGCAGGTTATTCATAAATTACTTCTTCATAATCCTGGGAAAAATAAAACATTGAAAGGGGTGAGCTTAGATTCTCAGTAAGGATAACATTATAGCAGAAGATTTCATAGATAAGCATAAACAATTAAGGCAGTTTATAACTAAAACGAAAGCCTTTTAAACTTGAACTTCAGCATAAAATGGCCAAGACAAAATAAAATAATGCCATTTACTTACTCACATGGATCTTCTACTAGTTGAATGATCACATGCAATATCAATAACCACTTTCATAATGATGGAATGCATAATGCCAGACTATCATAACCACATAGCCAAGGCCTCGTGCCAAGACTACAAATAAGATTTTGCCAAGGCCTTGTGCCAAGACACTAGTTTGTCTCATGAGACCTACCGATGCATCGAGGATCTATAGCGGGCTCCACCCATCACATATTAAGTCCAATGAATTCCTCATATGAAAATTTTTAAACATAACATAAACATTCGTATTAAAACTATCATACGAAATGTCAATACTTTAACCACAAACCATGAATGGTATAAAAATAGCACATCCACAGTCAAACATAACTCATTCGATACAATATAGAAGATTGTATTGTATCACATTATCCTCAATCAAGAATAATTAAGGACGTTGACATAGATGAAAATAATCATCAAAACTATTTGAGAGAAATATCCCCCTTTTTCTTGAAATCATTTAAAAGTCACACTATTTGTCGAGAAGCCATTTAAAAATAGATTTTTGAATCAAAGTGTCTCATACCACTTTGAAACTTTTTAAAAGGAGTTTTAATTTTAAAACTTTAATTTCCATATAAATAAATCCTTGAAACCATTTTTAAAACATGGACATTAATGAGAAAGATTTATATGAATAAGTCTTTAAAACATTTAAATATGGTATTTTAGTTAGAGATTATAACCAAAAGAGATACACTTGAATACAAATAATTGAGGTAATCAAAACATTGTAATATCATGAGAATAAAGGGATTCATGATATACTATGTCAAAGTACATTATATACACCACAAAAAAGTGATTTTCTGTATAAAAAAAGAAGTCTCAATGGAAATTAAGTTGAGAAGAAATCTCTCATAAAGGTCATATCCTTAGGTTAAGGATAAATCAACGAAATAGTTATGTGTGACAAATACACTAAATATGATTGGATAATAAGTGTAAAACAATCAAAGGATATTCACACATAATCTTGTAAAAACAACACCAATGAATTGGATGTTTAACTCAACAAATGGAGAATGAGTTAAAATTACTCTTATCAAATTCATATCGATGACTTGAGAAATTATCAATGGAGTGATTATGTGTATCAATAGTATATCCACAGGAAGGGGAGTGGAAATTATGACATAATCAAATTAATAGTGATTCCACACATAATCTTGGAGTAAAATAATCAATGAAGTATGCGTAAAGCCGAATGAGTGGAAATTGAAATCTCAAATTCCCTTATCGATTTGGTAACTTATGAAACATGCACCCATGAAAGAAGGATCATACAATGATGATGTAAATACCCATAAATAAAATTATATTTCACAATGAATACAATCATGGGAAGTATACATACACTACATGCAATAAATAAGTGGTGAACAATGGAATTCTCACGAAATTAAGAGTGAGATAAGAAACCCCTTACCACGTTGTAATCAACTGAGTCGTATGACCAAAAGTTAATAACCACCAAATGATTTATAGAATAACATGAATATAAAGAGAATAATGATAATATATATCAAATGTCAGTAAACAATATACCACTTTCAATAAATTAGTGGCGAACAATGGAAATCTCACGGAATTGAAAGTAAGATAAGAAAATCCCTTACTTTGTATTTTTTCCTTGGTCGACGGTAGGTTAACCTCCTGTATAATGATTAAATAATTGTTATTTAATTATACAAGAATCATATGCATTAATATGATATCATATATGATCTTTTAACATTGATTTGTTAATTATATCTTAGAATTATCGTCATTTCGGGTGTTAACGGGTTCATTTTACTTTATATTCATTATTATGTGAGCCATATTTGTTATTAATAGGATGTATATTATTCATATCCAGAATTATATCAAGTCCTTAAATATTATTTTTAATCATAAAATTAGAATTATACTTGAATGGATATGATGGAGAATGAATCTCATCGCGTTCGTGGAGACGTTAGTCTGTACGTACGCACGAGCGACAATATCATTCTTTTGATATTTAAATAATATATAATTGGATGGTATATCATATATTCAGAATAATTATCATGTTATATTTATTATTTACATGAGTTACACATCATTATTATACCCATCCAAAATAATAATATATTGAATAACAATTACACCATGACGTGGAGACGGTAAGCCGTACGTCCGCACGTATGGTGTCATGTTATTCAAAGGGTGGATAGAATACTGAATATGGTTGTACCATATTTATAATAAAATCATAGTATATATATGATACTGGAGTTATCGTTTTTGAATGTTAATAACAAAGGAAGAAGAAGTGGAAGAAGAAAGGAACTTGGAAAAGGGTGGTGAAATCATTACCTCTTCTTCAGGTTCTTCCTTTTGATTTCATCAAAAGGGCTCCTTAGGTTGGCTTTCTGATCAAACTAAGGCCTCTAGGTTATAGTGAGGGAAGTCTGGAGAGTATTTGGGAATGTTTTGCCCAAACCAAAAGGCTTTGAAGGTGTTAAGAAATGAGAAGGAGTAGTTCCCTTTTATAAGAGGGGTGAGGGGCACCTTTGGAAAAGCTAGAAATATTAATTTATAATAAATTCATATTCGGTTTATAATTGCTCCAAAGTTTATTATTCAAAGTTTAAGGTGGGGATAGGTCGCAAACCATTCAACCCATAGTATTTAGACAGGTTTGGGTCATTATATTAACTTTATGTTTAAGTATTAACTCTTAGTTAATTAGTTTCACTTTTACAATGTCTCTTCGTATTTTTATATTATATGGTTAATAAACATACCATATATACCCAAGAGACCCGCAATTGGTTCATTAATGATACACCTATCATGATATAAGTCTCTTGCCCGAACCTTAGATTTTTATGAATTTAATATCAATTAATAATATAATATTTATTTTAAAAACTCTTTTATGTCAATTTTGACACTATTCAATAGTTGATTTTTTTGAAACTCATAACCGAATTATTACTTCGAAAAAAGTTAATTAAATCAATCCTAATATATCATATTAGCGTATAAAATTATTGTAATTCAATAAAAGTCTCAAATTATATTTATTTGGTTATTTATAATCTCAATTATTCTAATTTTTCACTATTATAGTAATTACTGCATCACCATTGTGTCATAAATAAATTAAATTATTAAATGTCTAAAAATTATAAAGAAAATATCATTATGTAGGAAATCGTTTTAGATTTCTATTTAATATTTTTAGTCTAAAATCCAACATATATAACCCTATGTAACAATTGTTTTTCTAAAAGATATATGCTTGTGTCATTTTTGTATTCATTTTAACTTAATTAAAATAAAGTGTCCCTATCACTTACAAGTGGATCCATGGGGTCCCAAAATCGACCCAAACATGCCCATAGTCGACCATGTATCAACCAATAGGGTTAAGACATATTTTAAGGTAATTTAGTATTATTATAATATTATTATTTTAACCCTTGTTTACCGGATTTACCCTTTAACCATGGTAAATAAAATATTTACCGAAGTAATTATCCAAAATGTCTAAAAATAAAAGTTAACTATTTATACAATTTTAACATCCTGATTCCAAATATGGAATCCATTTTTCAATATTCAAAATACAGAAGTGGCAGAAATTAATTTAAAATTAATTCCCGTTGTAAAAACAAAAAGCGTGTTTTTAAGAGATAATAACTATCAAAAGATTGGCACTTGTTTATGTCTGGTTTAATTGTGAAATTATGTAAAATGCCAAACATTGAATTAAATGGTAAAAATATATTCTAAATATACTTTAAAACTACTCAAATTCATAATTTATCAATATTAATTATTTTGATTAAAAAAGTTGTTTTTAATTAAAATTTAGTAATTTTCACTATTCATCAAAATATGAAAGTTATCCGAAAAGTACCAAAATTTCACCCTAGGATAATTTTGATATTCAGAATCCAAAAATTAAGTCCATTTTGAGAGATATAATTTATAAAATTTCAAAAAGTACGTATTACTATTCATAACGGCTAGTGTGATTGGTTATGGTGTGTTAGAACTCAGTGTTGCGTACAACACACGCTATCACATTATTCAAAAAGGAGCGTACCATAGAAGCATGGGGTGTTACATTCTCCCCTACTTAAATAAATTGAGTCCTCACATTTTTTAAAATTGTGCTTGGGAATATAATGGAAAGTCCCATGTCAGAAAAATAGTCAATAAAACTATCACTTTAAAAGAAAGAAAGAGAGGTATAAAGGTCAACCAAGATAACCCATACTCGGATTCCATGTAGGAAAACATGGATATGGATGATAAACTAAGTGTAATGTTCTAATGGAGAGGGATAGAAATCATGATCAGAAGAAAGTTAACAATAAGAAATCCACAAACTTGTGTGGGGACAAACGACCATTAGTCTCCTAGTAGGAAATTAAACGGACAAAATTTTGTTGTTTTAAGTTACATTCATTTATGATATTGACTAAGAATATAAAGATATATACTTACATTTTAGGTAGAGTTTCATGCTTTAATAAATTTCTACCACAAACTCATTTTTTTAAAACGATGAGTATTCAAGAAGACTTGGTCACACTGGAAGATCTAGAATAAACTTCTATAGAATCACATGATCCATGCAGGATGAACTATATATTTACATTGTCTTTAGAGATTAATCAAAACCAAAATGGTTAGTACAAGATATAATGATCCCCCAAAAGGATATTCCTTTAGAGAAATAAACACTAATCTTAATTTCCAAAATTAAACCAACAATACCCCAAAGTTAAATAAATACCATTCGATAATCAATTGTCCTTAAAATCCTTTAATATAATCAAAACTAATATTGAAAACCAAAACTTATTATTAATGTAGTCTTCCACATTAAATTGTATCTCCAAATGAAATTAATTACTCTTAAAGTCACATACTTAAAAGTAATTAACCTAATCATTTCTATAAATAACCCAAATCATTATAAATCCACAATAAAAACATAGATAAAAATCCACCATTACTCCTCAAATGAAATCCCATACTACTCTATTTTCCTTTGGCATATAGTGTTCTCAACAAAGTGAACAACATCCAAAATAACATTTATCACTTAGTTACCAAATCATTTTCCTATACTAAGGGTATTCATTTGATAATACATAAGATCCAAAATAAAATTATTATTGATCAATAAAATAATTTAACTAAAAATAATAATCACACTAACTAGGGACTTCACGTAGTCCAGTGGTAGGCGATAAATCCCAATCGCACTTTGGTTGTGGGTTCGATTCCCACAGCTTTGTCCGACGCAACGGGTTTTCACACGGTCTACGTGTTGTCCTTTTTCAAAAACTATATTTTATAATATTACCAAAATGAGATAAATTCCTCAAAATACCATAACATAATTTAACCACAAATATTATCTCATACCTTACATTTTCATCCCAAATTATAATAACTTATAATTTCCTCAAACCCAATGATCATATAAGACCAAATGGTTATTTATAACTATATCCGCAATAGAAAAGATAATTCTTCCTCAAATATCATTTTCACATGATAAATTGTAGGTTTACACATACAGAAGAAAATTATTCCAGAGTAACCCCATCAATAAAGATCACTAACACTTTTAAAAATTTCACCATCCATTTATTTCCACATAGGTTCTTCATCATATGTTCCTCGGGTTCCCACATTGCCTCTTCCATCTTATGATTTCTCCATAGATCTTTCACCAGACGAGTCATCCAGTTTCTCAACACTTGATCTTTGGTATGAAGAATTCTGATAGGCTCTCCACAATAAGATAGATCGGGTTCCAGTTCTAATTCTTCATAGGTGAGTACATGCGTTGGGCCAGGCATGTATTTTGTCACTAGAGATATGTGGATCACAACATGAACTCTGGAGAGACTAGGCGGATTTTCCTTTTGGTATAATGCGTTCATGTGTCACAATGGTACCTCATGAATTTTTCAAAATCATCTACTTACTTTACCCAAAAACTCCTCATCCATCTTATATTATATCGATGGAAGCATCGATGCATCATAAAAAAATAGGTATTTCTTATATATAATTTTGAGACATCGTCTTTAACATGTTTTTTTAGAAAAATTCTCACTGATTCATCTTCAAATATTTCAAAATAAGTTTTTGGTAAATCAGTTTTCGTATATCCCAAAAGACATAAATATATAATTTGATACATATAGGCTGGTCGAAGGTCTCCCTCTTCTGCAGCATCTAGAAAATCATTTAGTGCATCGTAATTTTGAGATAAAGTGAATAATTTGAAAAGAACCTGATGGTACTTCCCACGCTTAGCGGGGTAAGAAAGATGAGAGCGCAACATTATCCCATAGTCGGTACTTGATCCTTGAAAGAATCGTGCAATTCTAGAGGTATTGGATGTCTCATAAAGTTGTTTGCATATAACTTATACATTTGAAAAAGTTTCAACATCATCTGCGCATGACTTCTGGATAATAATTGTAAGTAGTTCTTCAGGAAGAGAGAGAAGAGTTGTTCATGATCTTTCTCCCTCCATGTTTCAACTAACAAAAAGAAAATACAATTAGGGTTTTTGAATACTTAACTAATAAGAATGTAAAAAAACTAGACATAATAGGATAATCTTGTAATTGAACAATATATCCTAATTTGGGGTACCCTATGTTAAAATATAGGTTATCCACTATCTAGTTTCCGACATATATTCTTAGGGGAATTTTTTTGTATTCCCTTAATATTGGTTTATACTAATCTTGTGAATTTACCAAAGCATATCCCCCGGTAGTGTTGTAACCAAGAGTGCAGCAAGGCCCGTTTTCGTGCACCAGTTCCCGTTCGATTCTAGCTCAAAGCGGTGTTTTCGGGTTTTACCCCTAGGTACATCTGTGCCAGAGCCACCTCTACCTGCTCGTATCCAGACAGGGATGTATTGCTCAGAAAACTCAAAAAATCTCTACAATACCAAAATTCTAGGATGTTATTCTATACTAATCCTCAAAGTTCATCTTACGTGCTCTAATCAGAGTTTATATAAATCTAGCTTCCAAGGTTTGTACTAAACTTCCTCTGATACCAACTGTAACGCCCCGACCCCAGTTACCCAGAGTCGGTGAATTATTAAATAACATTGGCATGATCACAAAGGATCAAGTCTCTAATGACTGATTAGTTTAGTAGTCTAGGAAACACTAGATATATTCATAAGTCTTGCATTACATAATAAGGTAAAAAAACTACAAAAAAATCTTGTCTTCATATCCCCTCATACTATCCCTGCAGGTCATTCATAAATTACTTCTTCATAATCCTGGGAAAAATAAAACATTGAAAGGGGTGAGCTCAGATGCTCAGTAAGGATAACATTATAGTAGAAGCTTTCATAGATAAGCATAAACACTTAAGGCAGTTTATAACTAAAACGAAAGCCTTTTAAACTTGAACTTCAGCATAAAATGGAAAAGATAAAATAAAATAATGTCATTTACTTACTCACATGGATATTCTACTAGTCGAATGATCACATGAAATATCAATAACCACTTTTATAATGTTGGAATGCATAATACCAGACTATCATAACCACATAGCCAAGGCCTCGTGCCAAGACTACAAATAAGATTTTTCCAAGGCCTTGTGCCAAGACACTAGTTTGTCTCATGAGACCGACCGATGCATCGAGGAGCTATTGCGGGCTCCACCTGTTATATATTAAGTCCAATGCATTCCTCATATAAAAAGTTTTAAACATAACATAAATATTCGTATTAAAACTAGCATACGAAATGTTAATACTTTAACCACAAACCATGAATGGTATAAAAATATTACATCCACAGTCAAACATAACTCATTCGATACAATATGGAAGATTGTATTGTATCACATTATCCTCAATCAAGAATAATTAAGGATGTTTACATAAATGAAAATAATCATCAAAACTATTTGAGAGAAATATCCCCCTTTTTCTGGAAATCATTTAAAAGTCACACTATTTGTCGAGAAGCCATTTAAAAATAGATTTTTGAATCAAAGTGTGCCATACCACTTTGAAACTTTTTAAAAGGAGTTTTAATTTTAAAACATTAATGTCCATATAAATAAATCCTTAAAACCATTTTTAAAACATGGACATTAATGAGAAAGATTTAGATGAATAAGTCTTTAAAACATTTAAAAATGGTATTTTAGTTAGAGATTCTAACCAAAATAGAGACACTTGAATACAAATAATTGAGGTAATCAAAACTTTGTAATATCATGAGAATAAAGGGATTCATGATATACTATGTCAAAGTACATTTTATACACCACAAAAAGTGATTTGGTGTATAACAACAAAGAAGTCTCAATGGAATTTAAGTTGAGAAGAAATCTCTTATAAAGGTCGTATCCTTAGGTTAAGGATAAATCAACGAAATAGTTATGTGTGAAAAATACACTAAATATGATTGGATATTCAGTGTTAAACAATCAAAGGATATTCACACATAATCTTGTAAAAACAACACCAATGAATTGGATGTTTAACTCAACAAATCGAGAATGAGTTAAAATTACTCTTATCAAATTCATATCGATGACTTGAAAAATTATCAATGGAGTGATTATGTGTATCAATATTATATCCATAGGAAGCGGAGTGGAAATTATGACATAATCAAATGAATAGTGATTCCACACATAATCTTGGAGTAAAATAATCAATGAAGTATGCGTAAAGCCGAATGAGTGGAAATTGAAATCTCAAATTCCCTTATCGGTTTGGTAACTTATGAAACATGCACCCATGAAAGAAGGATCATACAATGATGATGTAAATACCCATAAATAAAAGTATATTGCACAATGAATACAATCATGGGCAGTACACATACACCACATGAAATAAATAAGTGGTGAACAATGGAATTTTCACGAAATTAAGAGTGAGATAAGAAACCCCTTACCACGTTGTAATCAACTGAGTCGTATGAACAAAAGTTAATAACCACCAAATGATTTACAGAATAACATGAATATAAAGAGAATAATGATAATATATATCAAATTTCAGTACACAATATACCACTTTCAATAAATTAGTGGCGAACAATGGAAATCTCATGGAATTGAAAGTGAGATAAGAAAATCTCTTACTTTGTACTTTTTCCTTGGTCGGTGGTAGGTTAACCTCATGTATAATGGTGAAATAATTTTTATTTAATTATACAAGAATTATATTCATTAATATGATATCATATATGATCTTTTAACATTGATTTGTTAATAATATCTTAGAATTATCGTCATTTCGGGTGTTAACAGGTTCATTTTACTTTATATTCATTATTATGTGAGCCGTATTTGTTATCAATGGGATGTATATTATTCATATCCAGAATTATATCAAGTCCTTAAATATTATTTTTAATCATAAAATTATAATTATACTTGAATGGATATGATGAAGAATGAATCTCATCGCGTTCGTGGAGACGTTAGTCTGTACGTACGCACGAGTGACAATATCATTCTTTTGATATTAAAATAATATATAATTGGATGGTATATCATATATACAGAATCATTATCATGTTATATTTATTATTTACATGAGTTACAAATCATTATTATACCCATCCAAAATAATAGTATATTCAATAACAATTACACCATGACGTGGAGACGGTAAGCCGTACGTACGCACGTATGGTGACATGTTATTCAAAGGGTGTATATAATACTGAATATGGTTGTACCGTAATTATAATAACATCACAGTATATATATGATACTGGATTTATTATTTTATAATGGTAATAACAAAGGAAGAAGAAGTGGAAGAAGAAAGGAACTTGGAAAAGGGTGGTGAAATCATTACCTCTTCTTCGGGTTCTTCCTTTTGATTTGATCAAAAGGGCTCCTTAGGTTGGCTTTATGATCAAAATAAGGCCTCTAGGTTGTATTGAGGGAAGTTGGGAGAGTATTTGTGTAGGTTTTGGCCGAACAAAAAGGCTTTGAAGGTGTGAAGAAATGAGAAGGAGGAGTGCCCTTTTATAAGAGGGGTGAGGGGCACCTTTGGAAAAGCTAGAAATATTAATTTATAATAAATTCATATTCGGTTTATAATGGCTCCAAAGTTAATTGTTCAAAGGTTAAGGTTGGGATAGGTCTCAAATCATTCAACCAATATAATTTAGACAGGTTTGGGTCATTATATTAACCTTATCTTTAAGTATTAACTCTTCGTTAATTAGTTTCACTTTTACAATGTCTCTTTGTATTTTTATATTATATGGTTAATAAACTTACCATATACATCCAAGAGACCCCTAAGTGGTTCATTAATTATACACCTATCATGATATAAGTCTCTTGGCCGAACCTTAGATTTTTAGGAATTTAATATCAATTAATTATATAATATTTGTTTTAAAAACACTTTTATTTCAATTTTGACACTATTCAATAGTTGATTTTTGTGAAACACATAACAGAATGATTACTTCGAAAAACGTTAATTAAAGAAATCCTAATATATCATATTAACTTATAAAATTAGTGTAATTCAATAAAAGACTCAAATTATATTTATTTGGATATTTATAATATCAATTATTCTAATTTTTCACTATTATGGTAATTACTGCAACACCATTGTGTCATAAATAAATTAAATTATTTAATGTCTAAAAATTATAACTAAAATATCATTATTTAGGAAATCGTTTTATATTTCTATTGAATATTTATAGTCTAAAATCCAACATATATAACCCTATTTAATAATTGTTT
The DNA here is from genome assembly GCA_963277665.1 of Viscum album. Lineage (NCBI taxonomy): Eukaryota > Viridiplantae > Streptophyta > Magnoliopsida > Santalales > Viscaceae > Viscum > Viscum album. Next base: position 184,890,616 of record OY728143.1, read on the forward strand.
TTATAAAAGATATATGCTTGTGTCATTTTTGTATTCATTTTAACTTAATTAAAATAAAGTGTCCCTATCACTTACAAGTGGATCCATGGGGTCCCAAAATCGACCCAAACATGCCCATGGTCGACCATGTATCAACAAATAGGGTTAAGACACTTTTTAGGGTAATTTAGTATTATTATAATATTATTTTTTTTAACCCTTGTTTACCGGATTTACCCTTTAACCATGGTAAATAAAATATTTACCGAAGTAATTATCCAAAATGTCTAAAAATGAAAGTTAACTATTTACACAATTTAAACATCCTGATTCCAAATATGTAATCCATTTTTACAAATTCAAAATACAGAAGTGGTAGAAATTAATTTAAAATTAATTCCCGTTGTTAAAACAAAAAGCGTGTTTTTAAGAGATAATAACTATCAAAAGATTGGCACTTGTTTATGTCTGGTTTAATTGTGAAATTATGTCCAATGACAAAATTTGAATTAAATGGTAAAAATATATTCCAAATATACTTTAAAACTACTCAAATTCATAATTTATCAATATTAATTTTTTTGATTAAAAAAGTTGTTTTTAATTAAAATTTAGTAATTTTCACTATTCATCAAAATATGAAAGTTATCCGAAAAGTACCAAAATTTCACCCTAGGATAATTTCGAAATTATGAATCCAAAAAAGAAGTCCATTTGGAAAGATAGAATTTATAAAATTTCAAAAAGTAGATATTACTATTCATAACGGCTAGTGTGATTGGTTATGGTGTGTTAGAACTCGGTGTTGCGTACAACACACACTATCACATTATTCAGAAAGAAGCGTACCGTAGAAGCATGGGGTGTTACAAAATCCTTCTAAATTTTGGGTTTCAATATTATTTTGTATAATTTTGAAGAGTTTTATGGATGGTTATTTACTGAATGGTCTATTTTGGACTTTGAGTATTACTTTTGAATTTTGGAGATTAAAAGTAGTCATTATTATTTTAATTTTTATTATATTTTGGGAATTATGTTATTTTTCTCAAAAAAATTTGGATTTGGTTAATTTTTCAAGATATTATGAAAAGATATTTAATCTTTTGTAGATTATGTGATTCTCTAGAAGATTATTTTAGTAATTCATGTGTAAAAAAATCAACTTCAATACAAATCATTTAGTGAAAAGAATGATTTTGTGGTGGAATTCAATTAGTTGATGTAACACTACTTTTCATGAAATTATATATCCTTATGATGTTAGTCTAGGTATTATATGAATTAAACAAAATTTTGAAAAGGGTTTTAAAAAAACATTTTATTTACTTTTCCTACTATGAAATCAAAGACAATTTAACTGATCACAAGTTTTAAGTTTTTTTATTGTTAACTTTTTCCTGATCAAATTTTCTATCACTCTACATCATAACATGACAGTTAGTTTATTCTTCTGTATCGATGTTTTCCTATATGGAATCCTAGTATATGTTACCTCAAGTTTCCTTTTTTACTTCTCTTTTTTTCTTTTAAATTGTAACTTTTATTGACTCTTTTTTGGATGTGGGATTTCAATTATGTAATTTTGAAACGTGAAACATTAGTTACCAATCCCTAATTAAAAAATGTGAGGATGAAATTTCCAAAAGGGGGGAAGGATGTAACATCCTAAGAAGTTATATAATAAGAATAATTCATATTTAATAATATTTTTGAATTAGATACTAATTTTACTTTAAAAGCTATGCTATGTCTAATAGCATACCAAACATACAACAGTGGGTTTCTCTAAAATCATACATTTCACACAAGACCAAGTTATACCAAAAATGGTATATTATAAATATTTCCATGTTAATTTATAGTTATCAAATGATAGTTAGAATGGTAGGAATAAATGAAATTAACTACATTTTTAAAATTGTGTTTACACATATTTTTATAATGATTCATTGGTTAGAAAATTAATTAGAAATGTAAATAAAATCCAATTGAGTATAAAGGATGTGTTTTTATGAAAAACTATTCAAGTGATAATAATTGTGTTTATAATATAATAAAATCACTATTAATGAATTATATTAATGAAATATTAATTAAATCTAATATTTAAAATTCATCTTATGTGTTTTCTAGACATTAAATAAGAATAAATACAATTTTACTAATAAAATGAGTGTTTATCAAAAAATGTAGTTTTACGACATATTGAATCAGAACCCATTTTAAATATTGTTTTTAATAATTTTATTAGATATATTTTGAAAAAATAAACTTATACTTTATAATTAGTACATAAAAATAAAATTTGGTTGATTTTTGGGTATTTTTCTGATGAAATCCATTTTTAATGAATAGTGGAAAATATTAAAGTTTAATTCAAAACTACCTTTTCATCTAATTTAATTATATTCTTATATTATCTTTTTATATGGTCTTAAGGTATGATTTTATTATTATGTTATCAATTAATCCAATTTTTTCATTAGAAGTAATTTTACAGTAAAATTAGATATAAACACAGTCAATGTTTTCATAGTTTTTACATTAAAAACACATTTTCTCATTTTGACAATGGGGATTAATTTTAAATTTATTACAAAAACTTATATCATTTGAATTTGAAAAAATGGCTTCTATATTTTAAATAATAAGTTCCTAATTATGTAAATAGTTCCTTTTTATTTTTTGGACATTATGAATAGTAAATTTAGTAATTATTTTAATTTCTACAATTTTTGGTAAATAGCGTAGTTAAAGGTAAGAACAATATTATAATAATTTGAAACTACCCTAACACTTGTAAAAATTTATTTAAATGTTTGTATCCTAAACATGAGAATCCCAAGGTCTATTCTAAGACAACATGAAGTGAATGGATGACTTTAATGCATTTATAATTTTATATTCAATGAATAGACATTTTTGTGACACTTTTTTAAAAAAAGTAAAGTACTTTAATATTAAGTTATATAGGGGATACCTTAAACTATAAATATTATTTTGAAATATATAAATATTACTTACATCATGATTAGTTATTTATAATTTTTAGTAATTAAATAATTAAATTTAATTTTGACATAATGATGATGGCATAATAGATTTATTAAAGGAATAATCAAATAAATGATATTAGTAATATTAAAATAAATATAATTTTAATTATTTTGTGCCTTACAATAAATTTATGGATTAATATGAAATTTTAGGTTTTATTCAATGTATATTTTTGGAAGGAATAATGTTTTTATGAATTTTATAAAAAAAATCATATATGAATAGTATCAACATGGACATAATTCAAAACTTAAAATATAAAATAGTTTATTAAATGTTATAAAATTCATAAAAATATAAGAATTTCCAAAATAGTTCTTGATAAGTACTAATATGTCTTAAATGATTTTATTTTGTCTTTTGATTTGTTATGATAATTACATTAATACAAAAAGTATAAATAGCATGATATCACGATAATATTTAATAGGATAAAATAAGGGTTAATAAAAACATATAAGGATTAAAAAATATTCAAAAAATGTATAATTTTTAATGAATGATTTTTATTGAACCTAAAATCATATTATATTAAACCTAAATTATTGTTAGACTATTTGGAACCAAAATTGAATTTATATTAATTTAATATTTTACGATTTTCCAAGGGTGCCCCACCCCTCAACTATAAAAAGATACCCACCCTTCTCTAATATTAAAAATTCAAGAACCATTTTTTTGTCCAATATCTACCAAAAACCATTACTATAATCCTTAACCACTTTATTTATGTGTTAGTTTAGGCATAACACCCTTCTTAGCGGTGTTCTTCAAAGGTGGTCAACTGAAGAAGTGGTATCATTTTTTAAGTGTTTCTATTTTATTATATCTTCCACATCCTTTAAATATTCTTATTCTAACATTAAATAATAAATATATTATCCTCAATATACTGAAATTTTATTATGATAACATCATCACCTAAATCCATATCCAATTTTATCAAATGGGAAACGAATATTTCATTCGTGTGTACTGCGAACTACCGCCTCAGAAACTGATATAGATCATTTTTCATTACCACCTATCAAGACTAGTATAAAAATGAAATCAATGTGTATATATGAAATTAGTAAAATATTTTCCATTTTAAATGAATAATATTTGATTTATGTTCTTACCTTATATGCAGATAGAAAGGATAACTTCGTTCATGCGTACGTGTGAACTATCACCTCTACAAAGAGATGTGAATCGTTTTTATTCACCACATCACTCGTATGATATATATATAAGTATATATAAATGAATATTATGATGTTAATAATAATATTATAATTGTTTAAATATTTAATATTAATTACATTATTTTAATAATGATCAATGAAAAATGGAAAACATTACTCACACGTACATACGACCTACCATCTTCTTAATTATAACATTATTAATTTTTCATTCCATAAATGAATGGTTTGATTTAAAAAGTATAATTGGTGTAAAAAATTATTATTTTATTATGAATCGTATTCTAGATATGATGGAATTATGACTACATGGACTATTTACATCATGTTATGTTCATTGCTAACTCAAGTACTGAATATCAACTCCATATCCGATATGAAGTTAAGAAATTATGTAATTTTTATAACATTGTAATAAGTGATATAAAAGGAATAATAAACATGAGAAAGTTTCCAAATAAGGTAGGAATTTACCTATGTTTATTATTCAATAATATAAATATTTTACGTGATCATTCAGACTCACAGTAAGGGACTTTGTCGCAATCTCCATTCATTGATGCATATTTTGATAATATAAACCACCTTCTTTTATACATTGTGTAATAAACCCCTTTAACATTAAATTTCAATCAGTGTTTTTTGAAAGAAATATTTTTTGATGAATCCTTTTACATAATGACAAAAAGAATGTTTTTTTAACATATTTAATGATAATGAAATTTCCATTATTGTGACTATTATTTGATATTTTTATTCCTATACAAGCTGTAATGATTTAAAAGAAAAATAAATACCATATTTCCTTTTAATGTATTCTGGTATTGGAAATTATTTTTATAAGGGATTGATTATGTCAATATATTTAAATTATATCTTCTGATTCCAATGTGGAAAATTTATTTTTCCATTATGCATGTTTTAAGTGTTATGATTATGTTATGGTTGTTGGTAATTGTTTATGTATACAGGTGGTTTTTTGAAAAATAGAGGGTGGGTGAGCCCATGATAGCTCTCCAATGTATTGAGTAATAAGAAGGAGTAAACTGGATGGCTTTCTCTTAAGATATGTAGGGAATATACTCGGATGGTTATTCCAAATGTAACCATAAAGGCTACTCTCTATATAGTTGTGAATGTTACAATGTAAGTATGATATTGATACAACAACTTACCTTTATGATTTAATATTGTTAAGATGTTTTCCCAAAATATTATTACTTCATGAGGTATTTTAAAGAGATTATGTTTTATGGTTGAAAATTATGATTTTGTTAAAATTTATAGGGTTTAAAATATTCAGGGACTAACGGTTTCATTCCATATTTTATATCCCATTCTGAGATTTCTATTCCCATAACAAGTTTTTGAAATGATTTCAATAGGGTATAAGGATGGGTATGAGGAATGAAGAAATCAAGATGAATTTAATGAATATTTTTAATGAGAAAAATAAATCATGATTTATTTTAATAAATTTAATTTTGTGAAAAAATGGATAGTGAGTAGAAGTGTCTAATTTTTAATATTTGTGTTGTTTTGTAATAGTTAGAGAATCGTTCTCTAAAACTCTAAACCTGAAAAGATCCTAAATGTTAATTCTTGATTTAACTCAATATTTTTTAATGTTTAATGTTGGTTCCTTATAGTTACAACAAAAATCTGTAGAAAATAATAGAACATGAGTTGTACACTGATTTAGAGTTTAGAAGCCTACATGATCTATGGTTGGGTTGAGATCGTATGGTCTTTATCAAGAAGAATATATCCCAACCCCAGTTTCTAAAACCTCAAATAAGGAGGAGATACCATGAATCTAACTCAAATAAAAGGATCGTGGTTCTTCTTTATATCCATTAAATGAGTCCTTGTACTATATATTCCCTCAAGCTGTCAAGTATTAATAGGATAGACCCTTCAAAATTATAGATTCATGTTTAATTCTCTAGATTGATCTTATAATTTCTAAATATGGGGATATTTGGGAATGCATAAATTTAAATTATGGTAACAACTGGGAAAATTATGGAAAATTCATCTATTTCTTATAGATTATCATTTACTCTATAGTGATAGTATTCCCTATCCCAATGCATGTGAGAGATATAATGGACCAGGGAAATGAAAAATGGGACGATGCGTGATTTTCTAATGTGTCGGTGGAATATATCAGAATATAGGATATATGCCACATAACTAAATACTTATCAATTATGAGGAACAATTTATGATGTAAATAGTCTTCTATATTTACATAGGATAGAAATGAAGTCCTATAAACTAAAATATCCAATGTATATTATTAATGGTAGTCCTATTTGAATGGATAGATACCCTCATTCAAAGATAACATAATTATATCATGGTAAATGAATCATTAAGGAGGATAGGTAGGGAGAACATTCAAACCCTCTATAATGTCAATGTTTTTAGGTATAATATAGTCTTTTACTATCTGATTTCAAATAAATATTGCACTGAAATTATATGTTTAAGCATGTCTTTCATTATGGTTAGTTTTCAAAACTATCCTTTAATTATTTATAAAAGAAACCTTCACACTTTTTTACTATGATTGATATTTCATCAGCCATGAGATCTTTCTCTATTTTATACCATATGTTATTTAGGGTGATTCTCAAGGACACTAAGATTGGTACCTTAGAATAATTTTAGGTCTCTATAAATAATACAACATCCTTGGTTAGAAACACGCATGTGGTACAAACACCACAGGCTTTTATAAATAAAAGAGAAGGAGAATACATAGGTATGAAAACATAAAATGAATTTTATGTCGTGTAATAATTGATCATTCTATATATTATAACATGGAACATTATTCTTCTAGAGTATCTAGATACTATGAACAACCTACTGATAGATATAGATAACATGGGGTATTTGATATCCCATGAAGGCGTATGATATAGATCATGTTCATATGATGGGGAAGGAATAGATTCCATTGACCATAAAATGGTTATTAAAGGATATATATATAAATTAGTTCCACATGAAGTGAAAACATATATTTCATTTCCCCTTATTGTGTCTCTAAAATAATTTCACAAAAACTACATCCAATTGATATATGGAATGGTACACCGTGGGGTTTTCCCTATTAGGAGACCCCCACCTACAATAATATGGAAGTTCCCAATGAAAAGTTTGGTCTGTGATCATTTGATGACTAGGATATGATAGGGAATGTTAATATTCCAACAACAACCATAATTAAGAAATTATCAACGATTAATGCTCCAAATTTGTACAATGAGTAGACACTGATTGGGAGTAATGATTCTGTGGGTTTTTAAAATGAGGAGTCGCCAACCATAGAGGTCATCCATTTGATAGGGAGGGATGAGTGCTCATATTTACTCCTAGTGTTCATGAAAATTTATTATGGGCATGAAACATTTTATATCACTCTAAATTCCACAATAAAAAATGGAGTATTCAATCCTCGTTCTTTTCCACATTCTTTCTCAGTCATAGAAGTATATGGGGTCATGTTTACTCCAACATTGAAAAAATTTGAAGGAATTAGTCCGATGTTTTCCCACAATGGATTTTATCCCATTTATCATAATTAAAAATATGTAAAAGCAATAGATAGTGGGTCAAAATTTGATGAAGTGTCAATAAACATCTATAAAACTTCTCATTAGTCTACCAAAACAAACATATGAAATTCAATTTTGGAAAATTATTCTAACTGGTTAATGAAATAAGTTTCCATGACTACATCATGAATTAAACTTCCTTAGTATTATGGGATTCCATTAAAAATAAAACTCATAATATTATAATTTGTATCCATGAGGAACATTATTGAGAATTAGTAGGAAATTTATCATTTTTAGAAGAAGAATAAAATAAACTTTCTATAAGACTCCAATCACGACGCTTCAATATGAATCCCACTACATGGGAGAAGCCTCAAGTAAAAAACACATGGTTTATGTAAAGGATACCCACATAAGACTCCATGAATTGGTGTGAGATTATAGAATTAGGGTATTGGAGGGTCACCAGATACCATTATAGTATGTCCACACTGAGGGGAGAAGGGAGGCAATAGAGGTGGCGTTTCTTTATTATAATGAAGATATATAAATTACAAGGATAATCAAATATCATAATAACATTATCAGAGCACATAAATATTATTGTGATTTCTAGGAATCCAGTGAGGGATTTTTGTGATTTAAGATTATCATGAAGTGTAAATAAAATCTAAGAATGATCCTATCATTATTTGATCAATGAAAAACATTATATTCTATTTTTTATATTTTTAAACTTCCTATTAACTATAAATATAAATTTTGATTTCATAAAATGTGTTTTATGAATTAATTCAATCATTGTACCAAAAATGTTTTTTTTGTTTTGATGAATGAATTCCTTCTATTAATAGATCATGTATGGGTATAAGAAGAATTAAAATCACCATGACACTAGTGTTGTCCCATTTGGATGAATTATTTCTTCCATTTTATGGCTTTTGAATACATATGGGAAGATATTTCATCACTATAATACTAGAGTTAGTCCATTTGGATGAGTTAATTCCTCTTAAAAATGGATTAGAAATGGATATCAAATAAAATAACATCACTATAAAAATTTTGTGGGTCTACATGGATAAATAGTTTATTCCTAGGAATGGATCGTGGATTTTTATTTGAAGAAATATCATCACCATACAACTACAGTTAGTCAATTTGGATGAATTACTTTATATAGGGTGAGGATAAAGAAGAAGAATATTTATATGATAGTTCCAATTTCTACCTGGTTCGGAGTACCTGAATTTAATGCCATTATGAGTTTTTAGGGATCCTATGGGAATATAGAATTGGGATAATGGTTAGAATATGAAAATTATAATTTTTTCATTATAAAAAGGTCATAGCTAGGAAAAAATTATGTTGACTGAAGTTATTGTATAGACCCTACAACAGATTTGTAATTTATTTATTTTCCCAAAATTTTGTATACAATTCATACATAAGGTGTAATAGTGAGCTGGAATAAAAAATGTTATTAACCAACATTCGTGAGTTATCAAAATAAAATTATTTATTCTATTTCAAATTTCAATAATGATTTGTCTTAAATCATGTGAGGGGAATGACTTGTGAGAATATAAATGAGTTTTATTCCATGGTCTCCCATTCCAGGTGTTAAACATGATGTGATTTTTTTCTCATTACATTAACTATTTTGGGTTTTATAAAACATGAAATTATTGATGTTATTTATGTTCAATCAATTTGACTGAAATTTGAGGTGGAATACATGGAAACATGGTTAAATTATAAATGATGTTGATCAAAAAAGAATAATCTCACCGATAAAGACAATATCTTAGACATGTACTCCCCGATCAACCTAATCAGAGAGACCCTCATTGTTAATAATGGTCCGATTATACTCTATGAATGTGTTTCAAAGAATTATTTTAAAATTTTGTGATGTAGACACACATAGTGTCCCAGATAGTTGTATATCCTGATTAGTGTATCTTGGGATATTGATATAATATATTCGTTTTCTATGGATATGGTTATTAAGAAGTCATATCCTATTTCTACTCCTTCCAAAAATATTATTATATATTACCACGGGAAATGAGATAATATAGTTTACATACATGAATCATTATCCAACATTTTTTTCAACTTATTATCATGTGACAAAGACCATTAAATACAAATGTTTTAGGGTAATGTGTTAAATCTATATTCGGGAGGAAAGAATGATAAAAAATTTGTAATTTCAAAATTAAAAAATAAAGCTTAATAGTTTGATTATGGGTTCTGTAAATCACATCTCATGAATTTGAATTAATAGAGATTAGAGGAGACACTTACATTAGGTATGATCGATGACCACATTTGGATGACGAGTTCCACTTAAATTGTATATGTGTGCAGATATATTTATGGATCTTACACATAGGAAAAAAACTTCTCTAGATGATAGTCCATATTATGGGTTCATATATAGATATGTATAGGGTCAATAATGTATAGTAAAGATGAATTCTCCCCTTCAGTAGTATATGATTAATACCTATAACAAGTAATATTTGTGGAGATTCAATCATTTATGAAATGAAGTTGTCTTATGGAAGAATGGTTAATTGAAAAAGGGATTTAGAACCCTAAATCTCACACCATAGTGTATCAAATACACTATTAGGGTGGAGATATTTAATATGTCACCAATACAAAATTTTGTTTTACTATTTTTTCTAGGGGGCATGGATTACATTTTGTAGGGGCTTTATAGTGGGCCCTAAATTTTCTTAAAAACTTCTATTATTACTCTTGTTTAGTCTAAGCCCTAACATTTGGAGACATAGTGAGTAAGAACATGAAATAGACTCAGTCTGGCCTTATTGGGTTTCAGAATTATAAGTTTTTTAGTTTTTGTTCCTATAGTTTATAATCTTATAGTTTTGAAAAATGAGTCCCAATGTTTATGGAAATACATACTTTCCAAAAAAGACCTATGTTTATGGTAATACAACATTGACCATAATGTATAAAAAATTAAGAGACAAGTCAATACAAACCTAAATATAATATATTTTATTACATCATACCATTTTTTAAATATGTGGTACATACAGATAATGATAATGTAGTTTGGACCAATGAAAGGATGATAATAACAAAGTATGTGATTAAAGGAAATGAAGAATAAACATTTTCATAAAAAGTGAGTAACAATGTCAAAAAACACTTTAATAATTTCTTAGATTAGGTGGTGTTGGATTTGATGTTATAAAATAGATGAACTCATGCCTCATTGAAATAATGGGTTTCGATGCAATGTTGTAAATGTGTATGAGAATTAGAGGGTCTTTCTCTTTAGATTGTAGATGCCTAATGTTGATAGGAAATATCAGTATTGGATATTCCAATCCATATTTGGGGAATTTATGGATAGTCATGCATATGGGTTTTTTTTAAATAAAATAAACTATTTACTAATAGTTGTGAAGGGTTTATGGATGAAAAATACACTAAAATCATGAATTTTGATTGATGAAAATGGATAAGCTGAAAGTATGATGAGAAAATTTTAAACTATATATTTTCATTATAAGGTAGATAAGTTTTTTTATAATGGAGGGGTGTTGATGATGACTCATTGGTGGGTCCTAAAATTTCATCTAGTAGTTCACCACATATCATGATACAATAGGAATCAAGTAATGTGTAGATACTATTTAAAAGGGTAAGCTCTAATAATCATGATATAATATTAAGAATGGGATATTATCTCCAAATATGTTTTTTAAGAATAACCCCATATCAAGAACCATTTTACATGATTTTTTATTAATGTATTGAAAATGGTCCATAAAATAGACCAATTTACAATGTTTAAGGTCATTTATAGAGAAATAAATGTTTTTCACTTTAACATCTTGAGATAAGGACTTATGAATCACACATTTTAACATCATATGCTAAGGACCATAACATATATCCTTTATACAGATCTAGTTTATTAAAAAAATGATATTTATTTATCACAATGCTGAAATCATAGAGGAATAATTTATGTGAATGAAGAAGTGAAATCACTAATACATATTACATGCATCATTGGAATTTTTTTAACTAAGGAATTAATATTAAGGAATCACTATATGATACAATGACATGGAAAATTATATATAAATATATTAAAATATGTAGTGTAATATTTAATTTGGAATAACCAATAGAGATAAAGTGTACTCTAACACTATGATAGGGTAATTTTTTGTAATTTTTATTCATAGGGTAGGTTAACAGAGAAATAACCACTATATTATCCTATATATATCTGACTATTTCATAATATATAAGGTAAAGTTCATTTATGTATGTGGCACTTAGGACTTTCATATAGGTTACTCATTATGTATCCCAAAAAAATACTAATCACCCCACACATAGTTATTATATTATATTTACAATATATATTAAGTTAATTTTTAGATGAATCATAGTTATCATAGGTTCATGGATGAATAACTAAATGATAAAGTTCCCTAATATGATATTAACCATGTGTAGAAGAGATATATTTTTAGTAATTAGTATCAAAGAGGAATCTATACTAGTGTTTCATAACCAAAATCCTTGTATACCAAGCAATTTTCATTTTTTTGTGTCACGCAAAATTATTCTGAGGCCAATTATATATCGATTAGACTCATGGAGAAAAAATATAAATTAACCCTCATCGTAGTGGATTACCCTCAAAAAATTGAATATTAATGGAAATACTGAAATGCTATGGTAAAATAAGGATTTGTTTTATTGGAATTTAGTGTTATCCCTAGGATAAAGGATCTATATTCCACAATGTATCATTTAGACACATGGTTAATGATAAATATTTTCCATAAATAGGGATTACAAAAATATATTAAGTTATATAGAATTAAATTTGCCTTTTCTACCTTGGTTAAAGTGAATCAATAATGAAAGGTCAGTCGGTATAGCCCCAAATATTGAATAATGAAGGGACTAAGAATGACTCCCTACATAGATCAAGATCTTACATAGATATGGGTGTTTCTTGTTTGAATTCATGGAGGCTCCAAGGATAATGGGTCCACAAATCAATACGTATCCAAAAAAAATATGAATCTAGAAACACATAGTTGTTGAAGATAAATCCTATGAACTATTAAATATCATATTCAAGGAAATTTGGTTACTATATCCTTTTAAAAATGAATATTTTTATCAATTATTCCAACATAGAGATTTCTCTCATGTAGAAAAACAATTCTATGTAGAATAGGACACTCTATAGAGTTTATGTTCTTAATGTATGGACTATATTATTCCCCATTTGAAATTTTTGATGCTATCATCCATCCTAAATAGTGTGATATAATAAAAAATCAAATCTAATTTGAGTCTTTTTATTGGGTTAATTAAGGGATAATTTGAGGATCATTCATACTAAACAAGATTATAAGATAAGGTAATTAACTACCACATGATTTTTAATATAGGGTGTTAATTGTTTAATAGAGTTAATAATACGGTATCTTCTATGTTCATTATATATTTTATAATGTTACAATGAGATTCATGACCATATAGTTTAACATCATGAGGTGATGAAGTTTTTCCTGATGTTCTACATTATGCGACCAGGATGATGTGAACTGATGATAAATTTATTCTTTATAATTTATGAGAAACATTTCATTGGTGTTCATTCTGATGAACTCCCCATCCATTATGACTATGGAATATGCTTCAATTGGGTAATATTTGTGTATTTATGATGGTTTTTACAACTATGGTTTGCGATATGGGGGATTCATTACTAGTATCATTAGAGCTCATAGAAACAATACCATATCTACTTAGAAGAATGAATATATTAGAACATTACAATTGAATGTCCGTGAAACTAGGTTTTGATGAGCCTCCGTATTTTTAGGCTACAAAATCTCATCACATCATGTTGTTCTTGATCAATAATTCACTACTAGAACTATTCATCACTATACAATTGGGTAAAGGTAAAAATGTGAGGTGGGGGAATCTATAATTGAATAGGAATTATAGGTTCTATTCTATATACAAGTGAATATAGGGCCTCATGTGTTGTCATTTATGTTGTTATATTTTATATCCATGAATCTTGAATATGTTTATCAAGATATGAATCCTTTTTATGATACACTATCTTCCAATGTATAAAAAATTTAGTCATATTAAATTCCTCAATATATCCATTTTACAACTCATATCAGGGAGATAAGTCATGGGACAATAAACCATAATGATGATTCAAATATTTTAACTATGAATAGTAGATATTGGATCAATTACTTTGTCAATATTGAGTGGGGGAGAAAAGATCTAGTAAAAAATTAAATCACCATGATGATGATTATTTCCTTTATCCCTACAAATTTGTGGGACATTTCCTTGTACTACTTAGTGATGAATTTGGTGGTAGTTATGATTTTATTAAATGACCAGGAAATGTTGGGGGGGAATTAGAACCACGTAATATATTCCCCATTTGGAAAATGAAAATTAATATTTCAAATTATATTTAAATTAAGAGGGGTTATGGATGAAATTTTCATGTATCTATAATGCATGAAACATTCTAGTGAATTCCATGAAATCACATGTCATGAATAGAAATAAGTATCCAGTCCATCAAATCTGATGGGAGATCACAGTTCCAAATTAATGAGCAACACAAGTGCTCGCATAAAATGTTGAATAATATTAAGGATGTTTCTTCATTCAATAAATCCTAGTAGGATTTCTGAAATTATTCATTTTTTGAGTATATTATTAAAACCTAATCCATCCAGAGAAATGATATTTATACTCAATAAATGAATCATTCCTTTTTGGCTTGATCTAAGGAAGGAATTATGATTTAGAGATAATCCTGTATAATAGATATTCATAAAATATATGTATCATTTAATAAGTATATCAACCTACACTATTTAATAATGTTGTCTAAATAATTGATATCTTATACATCATGGCCCATGAATAGGGTCACCACCTTGTGTTGTGTAGTGTTAATGACTATGTCATCAGGGTCAAGATAAATCCTATCCATGGGTATGTTATCTAATGAATTCGTATTGAAGTTTTGTAAGAATAATATGTGAAAGCATTTTGGAAATGAGGTTAATTATTCCATAAACCCTCATATGTAATTGAAGAAGGGAATTAGTTGCTCTTTCATAATGAAATATTCTCCATTAAACTTCTTGATTACCAACTCAAAATCATCCTTTACATTCAATATATATTCTTTCTCCTATAAATCCAATTTATTGTATTAAATGAGATCCCAACATTCTACATAATTATCAGTTCATAATTCTAGTAATATTAATGTAAAGGTGGAAAACCATTATCTATATAGATTTATAAAATTACCAAGCTAACTTTATTGATAATTTGTTTTCCATTATTCTTCAAGATAGACTCTTAGAAGAACAATTGGATTAAAAATACAACATTTATGGAATATCATGAATATATAATACATTTTTTAAATAAATTATGTTTCCAATATCATGTATTGTGATGGAAGATGCAACATAAGAAAATATGATAATACATGACCTTTTTCTACCTTATACTACCAAAAAATGAACATCAAATTGATGAAGAAGCACAAAACACTATGCAAATGGTATGAAAATCATTAAAATTTTATTAACAAGTTAATATATATTCATATTAATACTAATTATTTGATTTTATAGAGCTAAATTTTGTAGACATATTTTCATAAATTGTTTAGTAAAAAATCAATAACTATTTCCTACCAAACAATTTTTCATGAATTTTAATGTTTTAATTAAATTCTAAAATGAATAATTTTAGGATTTTATTAGGGTAAACTAAAGTTTATTTTTTATACCAAAACATCAAATTTATATTATGATTATATGTTATATTTTTATGCATGTTATTGAATTTTTGGTAAATTTTCAAAAAAATATGGGTTTGTAAACTGCAATTTCATTTCTGGTATTGAAAATGATTAATCCAATTATAGATTGGATTTTATGTAAAAATAATTTACTTTTGGATATAATAATAATACTAATTACATATGATTTATAATTATATATTATCATGGAATAAAATAATCTTTATTCTTAAGGATTGTATTTTTTCTAAAAGTGTATGTTGTTGTATTCTGATAACCTACCTTGAATATAATCTATAACACTCGTAAATATTTATTCATGAAAAATGGATTTCAAAATTTTAATATGTATTTTAATATATATTATTGAGGTTATTGTTGTGTTTATTCTTTATGAATTTTAACTATGGTAAAATTTTACCCATGGTAGAGGATAAAAGAACTTAATAAAGAATATAAATAAGTAATAAGTAAAATAATCATATTTTTAATCATATTTTGTGATATTATTTTGACTTGTATTTCCATATATTCAAAATCAAAGTTAAATGGTGTCATTTCAAATGAATAATAAAATTATAATATTTAAAAAAACATAATTATTTTTAAAAGTTATACTACCCTAACATAAAAATGACACCTCGTATACTATGTCCTTAACATTTATTGATCCATTTATCATTACCATAACCAACCAATATACCTTGTCAAAAATTCTCCTCACTTCCTAAAGGTTTTGGTCTCATCAATGTACCAATCATAGAAGGATTAATATGTAACCGAAATGGGGTTTCCAAAAGAATCAAAAAAACTTATAACCATTAATTTTCTTATTTAGTTATTATTCAACCTCTTTAAAAACATCCTTTTCAATAGTGATAAAATATAATCAGTATCATACATATAATAAAATTCAATTTGGTTTATATACAACCTCTTTTTCATCACCTTTTTGATCATATGGAAAATACCAACGTTGCTCGTGCGTATCTATGGACTAACACCTCCGCTAAGAATTGTGAGTCATTACCAATAATCATATAATGTATATATTTTAAATGTTGGATAAAATGAAAATATATGATATTTAAAAAATAATTATGATTAATTATTAACAGATAAATTAATATATATTATAATGTCACTCATACTTAGATGAATACTACCAACCCACAAAGGTATATTATTCATTTTTCATTATATCCTATCAGGGATGGTCATAAATAATGATTTAATGAAAAATTATAATATTTATAGAATAATTAATTATTTTTAACTATAAAATACTATATACTTTATTTATATTTCTCCAAGTTGAAAATTGATAATTCCATTCATGTGTTTGTACAGACTATGGTTTCTATGGTATGATGTGTTTCAATTTTCATGACCACCTAATATGAATGGTTACTAGTATATTGAATGTAAATACAAGATAATTTTAACAAGTTTCTAATTTTTTATATGTTGGGATAATGTCCACATTTACCATCATCAAAACACAAATGTTATATCAAGGTTATAAACCTATTATCCCAAGAATAAACAATATACAGATAACCATTTTCGTAAATAAATAAAATTTAGTAATCACTTAAATATAATGAATAATGATAATATAATGGAAATTAAAATAATTGATATGAAATTAATTATGTAATTTAAATATAATAATTATGTGTTAGATAACATATGAAACTAAATGATACAAAAGGTAAGGGATTTCAATTCCAAAACATGATTTAATTTTGTTTTGATTAATTAATTGCCCTCCATATCTATGCCATTAAATTGATCAAATAATGCCCTAATTTATATATAAATTATTTTAAAAGGAAAAAATAAAATAATAAAAAAAAATTTAATTATAATACTTGGATCATTTAAAAAAAATCTAGTAGTAATTTTTAATTTTTTAGGAATGTGAAATTGAATATTTAGAATGTATGCAGCCAAGACACATTTTCACACCATCATTTATATTATTCAGGATAAATTATCTGCTAGATATTTTCAATTATATTAAAATTGGATCCTACTCCCATTATCCTAGTAATATTTTTTGACGTGAATTTTCAAAATAAATCTATATTTTCCAGATAAATTTCTATTTTATTTTGAATATGGGATAAAATAAGATTTGTATAGGACTGTATAATGAAAAATTGAAAGAATGTAAATTATTTTTTATGACACTGTAGTTAATAATTATTAATGATAAATAAGGAGACCAATATATATCATGATTATTTGCTACCTAATATAGCTCTCCAATGAATTTTTTAATGAATTGTCTTCAATGCAAAAAAATGGGGTTGATAACCATCTAGCTAAAAATATAGAAATAACTTTGATAATTATAGTCTAGAATAAGATACACATTAGTGAAAATGGGTTGTGAATATGATTCTAAAGGTTAATTATTCAATTCTTTATAATAAATATCATGACAATGTTTTGATTTCATGAGAAAATAAATTTTAATAATCCTTTAATGGTGAATGGTATATTTTTAAAAAAATTGTCTTCGAGAACTCTCACATAAAACCTAATTATATGTAAATTTTCAATGCTACTAATGGGTTATACTAGATTTCTATTATAAAGGGTTTATTTTATCATGTGGATATGTTTCATTTCAATGGTAGTTAATTAATACGGTATATATAAATAGTTTTTATGGTTTTTATGTTATTCACTAGACTAATAAGATTCATTTTATTTTTTTAACCTATATAGTGATTTGTTTTCATCATCCCACATTATCAATTTTTTATAGGATCTATGTTTGTGTTGGAACTATGAAGAGGTAAATCTGTCCACAATAGTGACTCTTCTTAAAACAAGGGGATTTATTAATAAAAGTAGGGAGTATATTTAAGAAGATATTTTTGATAAAAAATGTACACTATTTTGAAATGTACACTTTATTATTTAATTATTATTTGAATTATATAAATCTCTATACCAAAATCATACAATCATGTATGAAATTAAAAACCTAGATATAAATCATGATTTTACAATTATATTATGTTACGATGTGATATATTTTTAATCATAGAAAACAATTATAATACATTAGAGGTTATATTGTTGTCCAAATACACCATTAAGAGATTTTAATTTACAAATATGTTATAATGATAAAGGTTTTAGTGATTACATAGTTAATTATCTTATCGAAATATGTTTAGAATGGTTTTACACATAAAAACACAGTGAGATAAACAAAGAATTATTCAATCAGACTATAAACATCAAAATAATCCCCCTTAAATTGTTGGAATAGAAAAAAAAATTGGTAGTAAAAATTATTTAATGTTGGTTATTAAATTTCTCTCCCATGATTGAGAGAGAATAAATTCTCAATAATGGAACACATATATTGATGAAAATGTCATAAAAACCCCTCTAACATTGAAATGTTCTTCACACAAAGGTTGATATCAAGGATGGATAAATTCATTGGAGAAGATATTTTATTTTTTTGGATACAAGGAATTTAACATGGAAAATTCTCTTATATACCAATTTGATGGTCAATCCAATTTTTGTGTTATATTTTTACAGTACTATTGAAAATGATGAGGATAATTCCATGTAATGGACATCCTATAATGGTATTTTTATGGAGAATAATTTTATGTGTATTCTTAAATATGTAAGAGAAATAATATTTTAAGAGTTGAAGAAAAAGTAAAAGGTCATAGTGTCTACTATTAAAGAAAATATTACCATACTAGCCATGTATGCATCAAATTTCATTATTGACTATGATTGTAAAATTTATAGATTTTACCCAAATATGAAACCATCTTCATATATAAAATTGGACACTAAATTATTTTAAAACATATACGGAACACCTTATATTTTTTTGAAATTTGAAATCGATTTTACTAGATATTAATATCATTTTGGAAACTAGAATATTATGTGATTAAGGGGTAAATTACATGAGTAGTAGTTAACCAAGAAATTTTGATGTCCCGCACGAACCAATGGGGATCAAGTCGTAACTCTCCCAAGCCTAATTCCACAGGTTGAGGGCTAGAGAAAACCGCTAAAAGGAAAACCTAATATGGTATTCCGTTTCCTAATGTTCCTATATCCACACACCAAACCATTTTAATGGAAAAGTGTTGGAGCATAATAATAAAAGTTATAATATCTAGAATATAAAAGCTCATATGAAAACAAATAGGGTTTATAAGAGTACGACATTGAAAAATGATTCTAAAGGGGAAAAATACACACCCAACCATAAATATGTCCCAACCTAAAAAATGGAAAGTGAAAGTGCAGAGAGAGATCAACACTTGATCTCAATTCTATGACTGTTGTACGTAGTTTAATGAACCAGGTGTCCCTAAGATCTTATGTAGTCACTGATAACCTTTCCATTATCTGCATAAGACACTATACATGTAGTAAAATCCCATGTAGGGGTGACTAAATACATACTCGGTAGGATGCCTATAAAAATGAAGGGGAATAAATTAGTGAAATGAAATTAATAGATAGTAAAGAGATCATCCCAAAGCAATGGTGTAAATAGAATCCGAAAACATGGATACAGATATAAATAATCTCAAAAAAAACCCAAACTAAGATAGAATGGGATATCTATATCATATCCCACACCACGAAAAGAGTTTAATCACTTCCAAGAGTCCATCCATGATTCCCAACATCTCACATGTTTTTTTTCAAAGAGACATACATGTGAAGCCACACCTCACCATTATGTTGCATAGTCGAGGGGAAGAATCAATAGGTGGATTAATATTTCCCTAGAATAATAGTTTGGTGACACTTAGTAGATAGGTAGATGATCCATACTATGAATACACAGGAGGATTACACTTAGGTAAATTGTAGGGAATCCATGCCCAACCCAATTAGAGTGTGCCACTTTAGTAGTTAGTAGAGGACCCATGCCAAGCCTAGATGAAGGTTGAAACTCCAGTAGTCTGTAGTGGACCCATACCCAGCCTAGATAGAGGGTTCCACTCTAGTATATTAATACCTATGGCCTTATACAACTGGAGGGTGCCACTCAGATAGTAGAGAGAGGACCGATGACCTTCCCAACATGCGGTTTCAAATCTAGTGGTCGAGGACACATACCTAGCCTAGATAAAAGGGTTCCTATTAGTGGATAGGTAGACAACTCATTACCTATCCTAGTATGTGGGATCCACTATAAGAATAGATATAGGACCCATAACCTACCTCTAAGAAGGTTTACACTATATAGATAGGTAGAAGACCCATGCCCATCCTGGGTGGAGGGTGCCAATCTAAATCTTTTGGTGATCATGCCTGATAACTACCATCATCGAGAAATTCCTAAAAAAGCATCCCACTAAAAAATCTTAAATCATTTTTCAAACTCCAATATGAAGGATAGAATTTCATTTTATAAGGACAACACTAAACAAAGGCGACTCATGTGAAAAATATGATTCTAAACATAGGATATACAAGAGGTTAATTTTTCATCAAATGGAAAGAAGAGGTGGATAATGTGTCTGGGAGTCCACAAGGTGTGTGGCCCTTCTCCACTTCTAGGTCATGTCCTGCATGTACATGGGTCACTAAATAATTATCCATACATGGTGCATAGGTTGAATAAATATTGTGCCTCACCCACTCAAGGTCCTACATGTGTCTCTGTACTTCCACAAATAGCATATGCCTAGTTTTTTCCCTGAAGGTATACTCCCAAAGTAAATGTTGAGTCACTAGCTCAAGGTTCACATGGAATTTGGTGCCCCACATAGTTTTTGACACTTATAATCAAATAAAATCCTATCCATCACAGCCAAAAACCTACACCCTATGTTTTTTTGGACTACATGACACGTATCATGTTTTTGGTAGAAATTTAGTTCTAATTTATGCACTAGAGATCCAAAAACTCCACTAAAGAGTCCTTCTTCCAAGAATAAAAAAATATAAGGACCACTCATATTTTCATCATTTCTGGCCATCAAATGTCCTAAAATTGTATTTCCATCAGCATACTCAAATATCGATGTAACACATGTATCTCCCATGACATTCCTCGAACGATGTGGATACCATTTCATGAAATCAATCACCTACAATGTTAAAATCCTCCACATCAATCCCTATTTTGACATTCCATTCAGAATACACAATTTCACCATGAATTTGGGGGGTCAAATTCAGCTCTGTACCTCCCGAAATAGTCAATCCATGTCCCTATTTCCCAATGGATAAGAACACGAAGAATCCAATAGAGAGAAGCCCCAAAACAATGGTAGATAGTCCCCGTCCATGTGTTCTTTTCAAATGAAGACAAGAAGGGATATACTATGTGTGAAACAATTTAATTACCAACTTAAATGGATACTTGGGCACATGAAATGGATTAATTCGAATGAAAATGAAATAAGTATTTTGATTCTACTCGATCATTTTAATAAATAGGGTAAAAAATCCTAAATTGATGAGTCCTTCCGAGTTATGGTTTATTATTCATCAAGGAATGCACACTCCAATTAATGAGATAAATCGAAGTGTTTTCTATGCATTAATATACTTGGATCCATTGGTTCATCAACATCTAAATTTCAATTTATAATGATAGGAAGAAGAAGTTTCTATGTAAGGATCCCGGTTTTATGTAGATAACCTTTTTGATACTTCCCTATTGAAGTATTTTAAGGAATATTAATTAAGTTAATATAAATCAATCAATAAAATTATTTATTTATTTTACTAAATGCACCCTCCCATGGTCTCCTTTATCTAAATTCCCTATGCTGAAAAATTTTAGTTTACACATAGGGTAAACATCATGTTCAATACTAAACTATTGTGTTAGATATCTGATCCAGAAATCCATTTAAAATTTATCCCATTTTATTTAAGAGATTATAATTGCCCAAAATGAAAAATGGTTAAATGAATAAATGATATGACTCATGTCAACAAGGTGGACCATTTTTTTTGGGATGCTACCTAATTAGAGCTTCATAATTAAGTGTGATTGGCTTGGAGTAGTGATCAGGATGGGTGACCTTATAGTAAGTTTCTCAATGTCCGTACAAGTGAGTGAAAAGAATTCTGGAAAAAATGTGTGTTGGATTGTGGGGACAATCATTATTTAGATGACTCATTCGAGAATGTTGTTGAGATCCAGAGAGGGAACCATGTGTCTTCAGGACAACTTGTGGCACATGGTGGGCCAGGACCCGATAGACATGTTTATGTAGGGTGTCTATGCTGTCATCAGGGTCCAGTTTTTACAATGGTATCATAGACGGAAACCGACTATAAGTTTGGTGGCACTGCCTTGGTTGAGATGTAGGGTCCATAATTAGAATGTTATGATCTATGGGGAAGGGGTGAATATAACATCCCATAATTATAAAGGATTAAATGCATAAAATATATGAAATAACTCAATAAGGTTCACTTTTCTTTTTTGGAGGCTGCCTGATTAGAACTTCACAGTTAAGCATGCTTTGGTTGGAGTAGTGATCATGATGGGTGACCTTCTGGGAATTTTTTCAAGGTGTGTGTGGTTAAGGACAAAGATTTCTAAAAAGAATATCTGATTGTATGTGTGGAAAATAATCATTCAAATGACTCATTAAGATGCATGGGTGGGCCCTAGGGAGGGGACAATGTGTTGCGTAGCAACTAATGGCACCTTCAGGGAAAATACCTGATGACCATGTTATGGCGGGGTATTTTTACTATCAGTGGGGCTCTATAGTTATAGGAACTCTGCAATCCTAATATAAAATATATTTAAGATTTTATTTAAATTATTTTTGGGAAAACAAGACATCATGATCACACTTTGTCTCACTTCATTGATCCAAAAAATATATGTAGAAATATTTAATAGTCTTACAAGGAAACAACATTGTCTCTACATCATTTCCTCATTCAATATTTTAATCCCCGAAATGAAAAAAAAGAAAAAAGATCAGGATAATAAGCCTACGTTTGGCTCTCCCACTCCCAGGAACTCTCATGCATACTCTAGTGTTTTCATAACAAATGAAAAACCGGATGATTCATCCATGTAGGGTCCCCTACTTCCATTCCTAGATCACCACCAGATGATCTGAAAAAGTGTCTCCATCATCAATTTCTAGCTCCCCCAATGTATAATGTTCATGCTTTCATGTATGTATCTCCTCAACTGCTACATGTGGAAGACAACGTGTACTTGATCAACCATTTGGGGGAGGGTGAGGTATTAGAAACCCTGACCCACCGTATGTAGGATCTCAAATGGCTTGAAGAACCCAAGGGAAAGATTTCCTCCCCCATCGAATATTTGAAATACTCATCATGGTGAGAATCTAAGGAGAATTCTATCTCCGTAACCGAACATTAAGGTACTATAACATCTATATGCATACAATTATTTCATACTCTGGGCTATCAACGGCTTTTCACGGATGACATGGACCTTCTCCATCTTCACATACATCATATCTAGACCCTTAAGAGATACTTTTCCAATCTATATCCAATAATAAGGTGAAATGTAACGTCTCTCATATAGGGCCTTGAAAGGTGTCATTCCGATAGTAGATTGGTAAATATTTGTGTGTGTGATATATACCAAGTTAATTTGATCCTCCTGGGTTTGGGAAATATCTAACACCTAATCCGTCAGCATATCCTCCAACACATGGATAGTGAGCTCTATATAGACATATGTATATGGGTGAAATGATGTAATAATCCTTATCTGGGTCCTAAATGCGTCTTGTAGGACTCTCTATAACGATGATCTAAACCGCACATCACAATCAGATACAGTATTTAAGGGAAC
Source organism: Viscum album (assembly GCA_963277665.1). NCBI lineage: Eukaryota > Viridiplantae > Streptophyta > Magnoliopsida > Santalales > Viscaceae > Viscum > Viscum album. The sequence goes on from OY728143.1 coordinate 184,915,138, forward strand.
CCAAGAATGTAAACAATCTCTTTTACTTATATCTACCAAAAACTATCCACCAAACTCTACTCCCAGATAGCATGGAAGTGTGATGACTTAGGGAGATGGTCAACTATCACATAGATGGAATCATTCCCTTCTCTTTTGTCGAATTTTTATCACAAAGTCTATAGATATATAATCACATATCCACTCCAGGATCTCAAGATACATCAATAAACCTACCAAAACCTAGAGCTTAGCAATCACCTGCTAACAAGTTAGGCTCTATTAGACAATCTCAGCCACTCTCTATCTCATTCCAAAACACAAAAACTTTGGCTGAAGGTATCTATAAATCTTCCCCATACTAGTATTTATAACTAATGAATGTTTGTGAAAATATTACATCATCTCCCTATACATAATGAGTGAGACCACCATCTATTCTGGGAAAAGGATTTCATTATTCCCTCATTAAAAAAATCCATTAGATGAATATAATGTTATTATCTAGATACAAAAGACCTCACATTCAATTTATCTTATCTAGGACTCTATCACACACTCAAAAAGTTGAAGAGTTAACACCATCCAATAAAGAAAATATTAACTGTCATACCCATATAGGGGTTGTTGTAAGGAACACAATTACACAGAAGCATCCTACACCAATCAAGATTGGTATTATATACTAATATAATATTATACTTTGTTTCTCTTTTTGGAGTATAGAATTTCTCAAAGCCATTGTCCTACAGAAACTCCAATATGAACTGTTGTATTAGGTTCAATTCTCTATCCATGAAGACATACATGAGACTTTGATGGTCCTAGTAAACCACAAAATCCTCCCCCAAAAGATAGTTCCTCCACAATATCTAAGAGATGTCTACCACATCCATCTCCAGGTCATATGTCATGTAGTTTTTTCTCATTGGGTGTCATCTTCTTTTTCTAGTATGCAATAACTTCATGCCACAGAATCACCATGCAACTGATTACATCTCCAGAAGTATTACAATAAACTATGTACATCACAACCTCATTCAGTAGTCTCAAAATAAGAGAAATTGTTAGCCTCATCCTCATATCCCTGAAGGCTCTTCTGCATTTCTTAGTCCAATAAAATAGATATTCATTCCACATCATGGCAGTTAATTGGGATATAATCATGGATAATTCTTCCATAAACCTCATGTAGTACCATGCCAAGTGATAAAAATTATTCACCTCTGACATGCTCTTGGATAGTTCCCAAACAGGCACTTCTTTGACATTCGTCAGGTCTAGGGATAAACAATGCTTAGAATTGCAATGCCCCAAAAATTGAACCTCATTAATTCAAAACATGGAATTTAAGAGACTATCATAAATAAAGTGATCCCAAATTAAATATAAGACTATCTTCAAGTTCAATTCATTCACTTACTCTAAAAAAGATTATATGAGAATTTTGTTAATATATACAACCACAAAATGGTATATGTATGGCTGAAAAAAAAAATTAATCAAAGCCAAAAACAAAAAGGGGGTTATTTACACCAAAGATAATTACCATGAACTCATAGTTCCCATAGCGACATTATATTCCCAGCTTCTTAATACCAATATCACAAACACTAAAGTGGTGGGAGAAAACATAGAGATTATTCTTTGATAACCATGTCATTATTATAAATTAGAAAAAAAGGTCTTCAATCCATGGAAATAGATACTTTTTCCTTACTACAGACAGGTTTAGAAGATGATAATTCACACAATGATACAAAAATATGAGCCTTTCTCATAAAAAACACTAGAGATGCTAAGAGTAATATGCTAGGCCTGATGAAACCCTCCTCTTAGTGGTCCTAGAACTAAAAAAATATCTCCAAAATATTAGTAGTGTCCATCCAATATTCCAATGAAGATATTAGAGTAGTCTAAGGATTTAATTCGATAAAAAATAGAAATCCCACCTCAGAGGTAGTCTCATAATGTCATCGTAGAAGACATCTGTAAATTACTCTATGATTGAAGGAATCCATATGCCTAAAGGTCCTACAAAATCAAGGGCTATAGTCTTCAAATGATTGGTAATGTGATGAATCCCCTTTCTCACAAAAATCACCCCCCCCCCCCTCCATGAGATCTCTCTCTCCCCCAAATGAGAAATTCACCCAATCATTGCAAAGGTATCTGATTAATCTATGGTGATAGTTGATCTTGGATCGGAAGTTGGTCACATATTCATGATAAAGGCCTGGTTTTATAAGACTGATGGTACATGAATGATGTGGCACTGGGCCCTTAGTCTATGTAAATGGGCCACTAGTTATTGGGATTATGAGATATGTAATGGTTCTCCCTTACCAATATTTATGAAGTTATTTTTTCATAATAAAATTATGGTTCAACCCTATTTTTTCTAAAAATATTATGGATGTCATATTTAAATATTTGGGATAAGATTATTCTAGATGCAAAGTCAGTGGATGAGATTATTCGTGGAGGATGAACTGAATTTAAAGAAGAGAAAAATTATTTGATCATTATTCACCCCAACATATTTATGTATGTCAGAGGAATTATCTATGAACAAATGAGATAGAGTGCTAGGATCACTTCATTATTTTATGAATTTTCATCCAAAAAACAAACATGTCTTGATTTTTTAAAACTCTGTCATTTTTAGAGGAAGATGAAACATTTTATCAGTTATTTACCACAAATATAACTTTAAGTACACATTATTTCTTTGAATCCTATGTTTATTTTAAACGGAAACCTATGGCCATGGATTTGTTATGAAAAAAACCTCAATTTATTTGACCCGAGTACATCAGTGTAGTTTGTGGTAGGTGACATCAATTCTATTTTAGACCCATTTACAAAGAAAGATGGAGGACACTTATGTAGGAAGTAGAGTTAAGACATGTCCTATTTTGGGTATTATAACTAAATAATAGATATGGGTTACATGGGAGTCAAATTTACACTATGTAACAATCAAAATGGATCCAGGAACACCCTACATGCGATATCAACCAAATAAAATAAAATGTTCACCCACATTGTTCATGCTATACTTGACCACTCTCAGATTTAAGTGAAATTGGAAACAAGTGATTAGGGGAATATTCACTTATTCTTTTTAAGAATCTATAAAACCAATACTATCTTCAATCAATAGGTTCTCACATCCTTGACTAGATAAGTATAAGGTAACTATTGGACCAATATAAATAATAAATTTAAATGGATGACCAAATATTACAATCCTAGAGGAAAACGTACACACCTTCATAGTAAGAGTTCAAAAAATACATGAAGGACATTGAGGAAATAAAATCAGAGCTTAAATATGATTGGAATGAAGATATTTTTAGTTTCCTTTATTAAAATAAGAGAACTCGGGAATAATTTCTTCTAGTTCAAGAGTGACTGACAAGTGAAAAGTCCAAAGAATTATGGCTAAGTGAAGGATACCTAAACACTAGTTATTTTGTGAATTCAGTAAAGAAAGGAGATATACCAGTAGAAAAATACACTCCTAAAAGGTGGTACAACATTAAATTAAATTTATTTCATTGGTTGTATAATTGAAACACTTTTTAAATAACTCTGTTTTGAACCTAAAAATTATATGTAGAATGGGTTCCTAGGAAGAAATGATTCTATTTTTGACTCTATTATTAGAATGGAGAAGGAGAAGAACAACCACATATAATTATATGTTCTTGTGAAAAAATAAGTATGGGATGTTGTGATTTTACTCAATCTAGATTGATCTCTCAATCCAGATGGATTTCCTAGATCCTTCAATGTGGATTTCAAGTGAATTGTGAAGAATTAAATTCTTGAGTCTGTAAAAGATTTATTTCATGGTGGATGCCTCCCCTAGGAGGAAAGTGACACTACCATCTTTATAATCCCAAAATGGAAGGATCCTTTATCACTAAGGTAACTGTGAACAATTTATATGTGTAACATTCTGTATAGATTTCAAGCTGGTGTTCTCATCTGAAGATTAGCCAACCACCAACTAGTATTGGTCTCCAAGAACAACCTGAATTTGTTAGAGGTAGGTATAATCAGGGTTATACTGGGATTTCAAAATATATTATTGGAGAAATCAAAAAGAAATATCAATGCTCAAAAATCATCGTTAAAGTGTATAAGATGAAACCATGTGACAGTATTGAGTGCGGTTGAATCTTAAACATCATAAACTGTATTATCCTTTCTTCTTGGGATATCAACCTATTATATAATTGTATTTTACATATTTTATAGAACCATATTCTTATATTTAATAACATATTTGGTTTTATTATGACTTTATATTACCCTCTTATAAACTATTCCAAGTTAAGGTTTTTCTTTAAGTAATATATGTTTTTTTTCACTTGTGTCTTAATTTGATATATTTTTGGTCCTCACACTTATATATTGATTTCCATAATGAAAAACATGATATAAATAATTTCATTTTGTATAAATTAATTTATAACAATATATAAAATATCAAAATATGAAATTTTATACATCATTCATAGAGATGGTAGGTCGTACGTACCGGAGAACCTTATTTTAGCATTTCTTTGAAATATTGAAAGAGATTAAATGAAATATAATTATTTATATATAATACCATTAAATTAGTATTAATATGTTATATATATCATATATTTTCACTAAACCCATCGGTAATTCATTCTGTGTAGTATTGAATGAATCACATTACTTTGAGGAGGTAGTAGTCCACACTTCCCCAAACGAAATTATCATATTCACACAAAATGGAAGGTTTGAAGATAGGTAGTATATAAAAACCTAATAAGTATAAAAACATATTATATATCAGTTATATCATATAAAAATATATTTTTCATCATAGTTTCTGATCATGATATTCAGTAAGGGTAAAACAAATAACATGGTTTTGTGAGATGGTAGTTCATTATACAAAAGAACGGTAAGTTCATTACCCATTTGATGGAAGTGTGTGTAAGTGTAGGTTGAAACCTTAGAATAACAACATATAAGTATATAAATGATACGAGTTATAATATACGATAATTTAATAATAATAATGGGGGTTTTGGAGAATGAAAATAAAATAATGGAGTTGGAGGAAGGATGTTACCTATTTTTTAGGTAACTCCATTTTCTTTCCACAAAAGGGCTTTCATTTTGGATTAATGTGCCAAGGGTGGTTTAAATAATAGTTTTATAGATTTTTGAATGTGAATTTGGAATATATTTTATTATCATAAGTGGTTTTATAGGTATGAGGAAGGGGGATATGTTGTCGCCTTTTATAGGATAGGTAGGGGAGACACTTTGTATTTTTGAAAACACGTTAGCTGTACCCAAGTTTTTACCTAACTAAAACCATAAAAAACCCATAATAATTAATGAAAGGTTAACAAACTAAATAATAAATTCTAATGGTTTTTGGATAAGTATATAGTTCACTTGGACCCTTATGTTTAATGATTATTCCTTTATTAATCTTAATTTTACCTAAATTGATTTAATTAATTTTAATCACTTTCACTACAATTTTTTTCAAAAATTTTGTTTGTAATATTATAAAATATATATTAAAATAATTAAAATATTTTTATGTATATTTTTAAAAATTCAATTCACAGATGCATCAAAATTATATTTAATGCTAATCTCATAGACGTGGTAAGAAAGAGTGTTTTTAAGTGAGAATGTTCATATGTTCATTAAGATTTTATATCCAAATTCAAAATAAAAATAAAAATAATGAACTAAAATGGATTAATATAATTTTGATTGAACTATTTTGATTTTAAAAAATGTTTAAAAGGAAATATAACTCTATAAATATATTTTTCAAAAATATAGTTTTGAAATATAATTCATTATTTTTCATTATTCATCCAAAAATGTATTTTATCATAAAAATCCCAAAAATAAATCCTGAGATAATTATAACATTATGAATGCATTTAATATGTTTATTTTATCACATTAAACTTCTAAAATGGTCTAAATTTTTTTTATAGTTCACAGAAGGTCATATACAACTATTATTTTGAGGAAATAGTATTCCCAAAAATATAAATATTTCAGCAAAAATTATATGTTTTATCATCATTAAGGTCTATTTATATATAACCATTATAAATTATATTTAAAAATAGTTTATTAATATTCCTACTTTTACAATTAATATCTATGTTATAACTATCTCTTTTAATTAATTCTAATAAAAAATGATGTCTTGTAGAAATTCAGTGTTGTGGGTAATGTAAGCCAAGGCTGTGTTGTGTATAATGAAAAGAATTCGTTGTTGTGTGTTATTGAAAAACTATCTTACGGTACATTATAATGAAATATTAATATGTTTTAATGTAAAAAAATAAATTGCTACTTTCATATAACACAAGTTATATTCAGTGTGGTGGGAAATGAAAAATATCAAAAAGATTAAATAAATTCAAAACAAAATTAGAAAAACTCATAGTGTTACATTCTTTCCCCTCTGTAAAAATAATTTCTTCCTAGAAATTAACCTTGGTTATAAATTTTTTAATAATTTTATGTTCATTAAATAGAAACCCACATCATCAAAATGAACACAAAATCATCCATTAAAAATGGAAAGTTGAAACCTTAATGGTTTCACAAATTAACTCATAGAAGGGTTTCCCAGCAGGATAACATATGTGGAAAGTGAAAACATGGACATGTAAGAAAAATATGACCATCATGTTATGTAGAAGTGTTACAATGAACATGTTCAGTAGAAAGTTAAGAATCACAAATCCATAAATCTATGGTGATCTAAGTGACCATCTGATTCTTCGGAAAAGATGGTACTTGGATAACATTTTTATATTCATGATTATTTTCTAGAGTTGAATAATTTCCATGAAATGTAATACATAATTTATTTTATCCCCTTTAATAATTATAATTTGACCTTTTGGTTGTGTCTTGACAAATTTCCACTTCACCGCTTTCTCAAAAAAGGATGATGAATTTTTCGTTCTTAAAGCACTAGCAGATCATGAGTACCATGAAAACCCATATCTTTTTAGTTATAGGAGTGATCTATTTTTATTATACTCTTTCCTCATTATTAGTAGAAACATGTGTGACTCATTCCCAAATATCTTTATTTATAATGGAATAGGTGGATCTCCCAGTTGAGGCTCTAGCCCATGTTCTTTTTCTTGAGGTTCCTACACGAAGTACTTCTTCTATAACATTTATAAGCATAAACTATGAGATAGCACATAGTGGATATAGGTTCACATTGAAACTTTTGGTTATCAAAATGAGACCATATAACATCATCTTGGGTATGGATTGGTTTTCTATAGTCTGAGATCAGATCGACTATCACCGCCGATTAGTCATATGCCTTTGCACTAATGGGGTGCGATTCTCCTTTGGGGGAGGGGGAGATCTCATAGAGCGTTAAGTGGGTTTTGTGATAAGGGGTTTCATCTCATAACCCTTCATTTAGAGAGTGTATCCCTCTATGAATTAGGGTCTTTAATAATATGGATTCTTTCAATCATGAATGATTTCAAGGATGCCTTTCCTAAGGACGTTACAAGACTGCCTCTTAGGTGGGATATGGAGTTTTTTATTGACTTGCATCCGAGGAATGCTTGGATATCTTCATTGGAATATTTTATTAACCCTACTTATCTCTAAGAGATATTTTTATAGTTATAGGACCACTAAGAGAGGGTTTCATGAGACCTAGTGTATACCTATGTGCAGCTCCAGTTGTTCAAGAGAAAGGATCGCAAGGGCTTGTGGCTTTGTGTGTATTATCATCTCCAGAACTAGTCCATGATGAGGAAAAGGCATCCCTTTATATGCATTGAAGACCTATTTTACCAATTATTTTTTTTGATTATATGGTTCTTGAAGATCGATCGCTGGTCCAACTAACTCCACTTGAGAGTTTGTGAGGTTGGTATTCTGAAGCTATCATTCTAATGTAACTATAGGCACTATGAGTTCTTGGTGATTATCTTGTGTGTGAAGAATTCCCCATTTATTTTTTTAGATTTTATTAACTGTATTTTTGATCCATACATTATATAGTTTGTGGTTTTCTACATCTACAACATATTTATATACTCTATGTCAGAGGAGGTGAATGCATTGCATTTGAGGATGGTCTTATATTTAATTTGGGATCACTGGCATTATGATAATATCTCAAAGGACCATTGTTGGATTAATGAGGTTCAATTTAAGGGGCATGAAAATTCTGATCATTATTTATAGAAGGAACCAATGAATATTGATGAAGTTCTTGCATGGGAATCATCTAAGAGTATGTCAAAGGTGTAGAGTTTTAATCACATGGTGGGGTACTACATGAGGTTTGTGGTAACATTCTTCGGGATTAAATTCAAAATAACCGCAATGATGGGGAATGGATATCCATTTACCTGTATTGAGTAGATATAGATATCCTTCAAGGATATGAGGATGAGGCTAACTATTTCTCCAGTTTTGACACTACTGAATGATGTTGTGAATAAGTAATTTACTCTAATACCTATGGAGCTATGATGGTCTACATGATGATTTGGTGGTAGTCCTTTATCTCACAATGGACAAGGAAGTTGATACCCCAAGAGAAAAAACTATGTGACTCATGTCCTTCAGCTAGAATTGGTAGGATACTACTTGAAGTTATCAAGGAAATATATTTTGGGTGAGCACTTTGTGGTCTACAAGGACCATCAGTGTCTCAGGTATGTCTTCATGGAGAGAGATTTGAACATGAGACGATAGTGCTTATGGGAGATCCCACAAGCTAATTAATTTGAGATAGTATATACTCCAAGAAACATAAATGTAGTTGCATATTCCCTTAGTAGGAATTACTAGGCTCGTTTGGTGCATGAGGCTTCTGAGTAATTGAGTTCCTTGTAGTTGACCCGGGTAGAGCAGGATGGTGATGTTTTTCATTAGTTGATATTGTGGACTCACCAACTTCTTGAGTGTGTGAGAGAGTCCTAGATAGGAAAAATTGAATGTGAGGTCTTCTGGGTTGATATAACATTAAGATATTCTTCTGATGGATTTTTTGAAAGAGGGAATCATGTTATCCTTTTCCAGAAATAGATGGTGGTATCAGTCATAATGTTAGAGGAGGTGATATGAGATTTACAAACATATATTTTTTTATACATTCCATTGAAGGGAAGATTTATAGATACCAAAAATGGATGTTTTTATGGCCGGAATGAGATGGAAAAGTGATGAATTCATCTCATGGTGCCTTAATTATTAGTAATCGATGGATAAACCCCAGGTTCTGGAAGGTTTATTACATCATCTTGAGATCTATGAGTGGAAATGTAGTGACATGTCCATGGAATTTGTGGTAGGTAATTCATTGAATTAGAAGGGAATCATACCATTTAGGTGATATTTAACCATCTAACGAAGTTAGCACACTTCCTTGCTTTGAGGGAGCAGAGTTTTGTGGATAAATTTTTGCAGATGTATGTAAAATAAATTTTTATCATTCTTGGATTCCCTTAACTATTTTATATGATCGTGATGTGTGGTTTACATCATGGTTGTAGAGAGTCTTGCAAGATACATTCAGGACCCAGATGAAGATGATTATGGACTCACCATGGTGAGGATTGTGGAGACTCAGCCAGAGAGGAAAGTTATCCCTAAGGTTCATCAGGCCATTCGAGATCATTCAGAGGGATGGTGAGGTTTCTAATGCCTCACCCTACACCAACAGTTGGATAAAGTGCTCATCATTTTCCATATGTAGTAGCTGAGGAGATACGTTAGTGAATATAAAAATTTTATCGATTGAAAGAGATATACATCAATGATGGAGACACTTTTTTGGATAACCTAGTAGAGATCAATGATTAGTAGGAGGTTACCATTCGTGGATGAAACATCTGATGTTGTCTTGTGTTCTTTAAACATTAGAGCATGGAGGAGAGTTCTTGGGAGCAATAGATCTATATGCAGGCTTAGTATTCTGAGATTTTTTCTTTTTTTCATTTCTAGGATGAAAATATTGAATGAAGGAATAATATATAGACCATATTATTTATTTTTATTACTATTAAATATTTCAACATATATTTTTTGAGCCAGGAGCTAAGATATAGTGTGATTCCATCGCTTGGTTTTCCAAAAATTAATTTTACAAATATCTGAAATATATTTTATATTATAAGAGCATTTTCTTGTTACAACTAAGCCCTACTGACAATATAGACACCCACCTTAACATGGTCATCAGGTCCTATCCCCCTAGGTGCCACTATTTTTTCTGCAAACACACTGTTCCCTCATTGGGGCCCACCCATGTTCCCGAATGAGTTATTTTACTAATTAATATCCCCAGAGACAAACTCATATTATTTCCAGTGTGATTTTACTCAATCAAACACACCCAAGAAAACTTCCCAGAATTTCATCCATCTTGACCACTACTCCAAGCCAAGAACGCAAAACTGTTGACTTCCAATCAGGACGGTTCCAATGAAGAAAACTGCACCTTGTTGACTTGAGTCATATCATATTTTCATTTAACTCATTATCATTATAAGATGTTACATTCACTCCCAAACCCTTGATCACAAAATTCTAATTGTGAACCCTATATCACAAATAAGGTAGTTCCACCTCACTTAAGGAAATGTTCTTTGTGAGATATATGTGTAAAAATTGGCCCCTGAAACTAGAACAGACACCTCACCTTAACATGTATGATGGGTCCTATCCCACTAAGTGCTATAAATTTCCCTACAGACACATGGCCCCCTCTCTGGTGCCCAACCACATGTATGGACGATTCATCTGAATAATTATTGTCTCCACTGGACAACCCATATTCTTTCTAGCATTCATTATCCTCACTCGTACTCAAATGGGAAACGAATATTTCATTCGTGTGTACTGCGAACTACCGCCTCACAAACTGATATAGATCATTTTTCATTACCACCTATCAAGACTAGTATAAAAATGAAATCAATGTGTATATATGAAATTAGTAAAATATTTTCCATTTTAAATGAATAATATTTGATTTATGTTCTTACCTTATATGCAGATAGAAAGGATAACTTCGTTCATGCGTACGTGTGAACTATCACCTCTACAAAGAGATGTGAATCGTTTTTATTCACCACATCACTCGTATGATATATATATAAGTATATATAAATGAATATTATGATGTTAATAATAATATTATAATTGTTTAAATATTTAATATTAATTACATTATTTTAATAATGATCAATGAAAAATGGAAAACATTACTCACACGTACATACGACCTACCATCTTCTTAATTATAACATTATTAATTTTTCATTCCATAAATGAATGGTTTGATTTAAAAAGTATAATTGGTGTAAAAAATTATTATTTTATTATGAATCGTATTCTAGATATGATGGAATTATGACTACATGGACTATTTACATCATGTTATGTTCATTGCTAACTCAAGTACTGAATATCAACTCCATATCCGATATGAAGTTAAGAAATTATGTAATTTTTATAACATTGTAATAAGTGATATAAAAGGAATAATAAACATGAGAAAGTTTCCAAATAAGGTAGGAATTTACCTATGTTTATTATTCAATAATATAAATATTTTACGTGATCATTCAGACTCACAGTAAGGGACTTTGTCGCAATCTCCATTCATTGATGCATATTTTGATAATATAAACCACCTTCTTTTATACATTGTGTAATAAACCCCTTTAACATTAAATTTCAATCAGTGTTTTTTGAAAGAAATATTTTTTGATGAATCCTTTTACATAATGACAAAAAGAATGTTTTTTTAACATATTTAATGATAATGAAATTTCCATTATTGTGACTATTATTTGATATTTTTATTCCTATACAAGCTGTAATGATTTAAAAGAAAAATAAATACCATATTTCCTTTTAATGTATTCTGGTATTGGAAATTATTTTGATAAGGGATTTATTATGTCAATATATTGAAATTATATCTTCTGATTCCAATGTGGAAAATTTATTTTTCCATTATGCATGTTTTATGTGTTATGATTATGTTATGGTTTTTGGTAATTGTTTATGTATACAGGTGGTTTTTTGAAAAATAGAGAGTGGGTGAGCCCGTGATAGCACTCCAATGTATTGAGTAATAAGAAGGAGTAAACTGGATGGCTTTCCCTTAAGATATGTAGTGAATATACTCGATGGTTATTCCAAATGTAACCATAAAGGCTACTCTCTATATAGTTGTGAATGTTACAATGAATGTATGATATTGATACCACAACTTACCTTTATGATTTAATATTGTTAAGAAGTTTTCCCAAAATATTATTACTTCATGAGTTATGTTAAATAGATTATGTTTTATGGTTGAAAATGATGATTTTGTGAAAATGTATAGGGTTTAAAATATTTAGGGACTAACGGTTTCATTCCATATTTTATATCCCATTCTGAGATTTCTATTCTCATGACAAGTTTTCGAAGTGATTTCAATAGGGTATAAGGACGGGTATGAGGAATGAAGAAATCGAGATGAATTTAATGAATATTTTGAATGAGAAAAATAAATCAGGATTTATTTTAATAAATTTAATTTTGTGAAAAAATGGATAGTGAGTAGAAGTGTCTAATTTGTAATATTTGTGTTGTTTTGTAATAGTTAGAGAATCGTTATCTAAAAATCTAAACCTGAAAAGGTACTAAATGTTAATTATTGATTTAACTCAATATTTTGTAATGTTTAATGTTGGTTTCTTATAGTTACAACAAAAATCTGTAGAAAATAATTGAACATGAGTTGTACACTGATTTAGAGTTTAGAAGCCTACATGATCTATGGTTGGGTTGAGATTGTATGGTCTTTCTCAAGAAAAATATATCCCAACCCCAGTTTCTAAAACCTCAAATAAGGAGGAGATACCATGAATCTAACTCAAATAAAAGGATCATGGTTCTTCTTTACATCCATTAAAGGAGTCCTTGTACTATATATTCCCTCATGCTGTCAAGTATTAATAGGATAGACCCTTCAAAATTATAGATTCATGTTTAATTCTCTAGATTGATCTTATAATTTCTAAATATTGGGATATTTGGGAATTCATAAATTTAAATTATGGTAAGAACTGGGAAAATTATGGAAAATTCATCTATGTGTTATAGATTATCATTTACTCTATAGTGATAGTATTCCCTATACCAATGCATGTGAGAGATATAATAGACCAGGGAAATGAAAAATGGGACGATGCCTGATTTTCTAATGTGTTGGGGGAATATATCAGAATATAGGATATATGCCACATAACTAAATACTTATCAATTATGAGGAACAATTTATGATGTAAATAGTCTTCTATATTTACATAAGATAGAAATGAAGTCCTATAAACAAAAATATCCAATGTATATTATTAATGGTAGTCCTATTTGCATGGATAGATACCCTCATTCAAAGATAACATAATTATATCATGGTAAATGAATCATTAAGGAGGATAGGTAGGGAGAACATTCAAACCCCCTATAATGTCAATTTTTTTAGGTATAATATAGTCTTTTACTATCTGATTTCAAATAAATATTGCACTAAAATTATATGTTTAAGCATGTCTTTCATCATGGTTAGTTTTCAAAACTACCCTTCAATTATTTATAAAATAAATCTTCACACTTTTATACTATGATTGATATTTCATCAACCATGAGATCTTTCTCTATTTTACACCATAAGTTATTTAGGGTGATTCTCAAGGACACTAAGATTGGTACCTTAGAATAATTTTAGGTCTCTATAAATAATACAACATCCTTGGTTAGAAACACGCATGTGGTACAAACACCACAGGCTTTTATAAATAAAAGATAAGGAGAAGACATAGGTATGAAAAAATAAAATGAATTTTATGTCGTGTAATAGTTGATCATTCTATCTATTATAACATGGAACATTATTCTTCTAGAGTATCTAGATACTATGAACAACCTCCTGATCGATATAGATACCATGGGGTATTTGATATCCCATAAAGGTGTATGATACAGATCATGTTCATATGATGCGGAAGGAATAGATACCATTGACCCTAAAATGGTTATTAAAGGATATATATATAAATTAGTTCCACATGAAGTGAAAACATATATTTCATTTCCCCTTCTTGTGTCTCTAAAATAATTTCACAAAAACTACATCCAATTGATATATGGAATGGTACGCCATGGGATTTTCCCTATCAGGAGACCCCCAGCTACAATAATATGGAAGTTCCCAATGAAAAGTTTGGTCTGCGATCATTTTATGACTAGGATATGTTATGGAATGTTAATATTCCAACAACAACCATAATTAAGAAATTATCAATGATTAATGCTCCAAATTTGTACAATGAGTAGACATTGATTGGGAGTAATGATTCTGTGGGTTTTTAAAATGAGGAGTCGCCAACCATAGAGGTCATCCATTTGATAGGGAGGGATGAGTGTTCATATTTACTCCTAGTGTACATGAAAATTTATTATGGGAATGAAACATTTTATATCACTCTATATTACACAATAAAAAATGGAGTATTCAATCCTCGTTATTTTCCACATTATTTTCTCAGTCATAGAAGTATATGGGGTCACGTTTACTCCAACATTGAAAAAATTAGAAGGAATTAGTACGATGTTTTCCCAAAATGGATTTTATCCCATTTATCATAATATAAAATATGTACAAGCAATATATAGTGGGTAAAAATTTGATAAAGTATCAATAAACATCTATAAAAATTATCATTAGTCTACCAAAACAAACATATGAAATTCAATTTTGGAAAATTATTCTAACTGGTTAATGAAATAAGTTTCCATGACTACATCATGAACTAAACTTCCTTAGTATTATGGGATTCCATTAAAAATAAAACTCATAATATTATAATTGGTATCCATGAGGAACATTATTGAGAATTAGTAGGAAATTTATCATTTTTAGAAGAAGAATAAACTAAACTTTCTATAAGACGCCAATCACGACGCTTCAACATGAATCCCACTGCATGGGAGAAGCCTCAAGTAAAAAACACATGGTTTATGTAAAGGATACCCACATAAGACTCCATGAATTGGTGTGAGATTATAGAATTAGGGTATTGGAGGGTCACCGGATACCATTATAGTATGTCCACACTGAGGGGAGAATGGAGGAAATAGAGGTGGCGTTTCTTTATTATAATGAAGATATATAAATTACTAGGATAATCAAATATCATAATAACATTATCAGAGCACATAAATATTATTGTGATTTCTAGGAATCCAGTGAGGGATTTGTGGGATATAAGATTATCATGAAGTGTAAATAAAATCTAAGAATGATCCTATCATTATTTTAACAATGAAAAACATTATATTCTATTTTTTATATTTTTAAACTTCATATTAACTATAAAAATAAATTTTGATTTCATAAAATGTGTTTTATGAATTAATTCAATCATTGTACCAAAAATGTTTTTTTTTTGGTTTGATGAATGAATTCCTTCTATTTATAGATCATGTATGGGTATAAGAAGAAGTAAAATCACCATGACACTAGTGTTGTCCCATTTGGATGAATTATTTCTTCCATTTTATGGCTTTTGAATACATATGGGAAGATATTTCGTCACTATAATACTAGAGTTAGTCCATTTGGATGAGTTAATTCCTCTTAAAAATGGATTAGAAATGGATATCAAATAAAATAACATCACTATAAAAATTTTGTGGGTCTACATGGATAAATAGTTTATTCCTAGGAATGGCTCGTGGATTGTTATTTGAAGAAATATCATCACCATACAACTGCGGTTAGTCAATTTGGATGAATTACTTTACATAGGGTGAGGATAAAGAAGAAGAATATTTAGATGATAGTTCCAATTTCTACCTGGTTCGGAGTACCTGAATTTAATGCCATTATGAGTTTTTAGGGATCCTATGGGAATATAGAATTGGGATAATGGTTATAATATGAAAATTATAATTTTTTCATTATAAAAAGGTCATAGCTAGGAAAAAATTATGTTGACTGACGTTATTGTATAGACCCTACAACAGATTTGTAATTTATTTATTTTCCCAAAATTTTGTATACAATTCATACATAAGGTGTCATAGTGAGCTGGAATAAAAAATGTTATTAACCAACATTCGTGAGTTATCAAAATAAAATTATTTATTCTATTTCAAATTTCAATAATGATTTGTCTTAAATCATGTGAGGGGAATGACTTGTGAGAATATAAATGAGTTTTATTTCATGGTCTCCCATTCCAGGTGTTAAACATGATGTGATTTTTTTCTCATTACATTAACTATTTTGGGTTTTATAAAACATGAAATTATTGATGTTATTTATGTTCAATCAATTTGACTGAAATTTGAGGTGGAATACATGGAAACATGGTTAAATTATAAATAATGTTGATCAAAAAAGAATAATCTCACCGATAAAGACAATATCTTAGACATGTACTCCCCGATCAACCTAATCAGAGAGACCCTCATTGTTAATAATGGTCCGATTATACTCTATGAATGTGTTTCAAAGAATTATTTTAAAATTTTGTGATGTAGACACACATAGTCTCCCAGATAGTTGTATATCCTGATTAGTGTATCTTGGGATATTGATATAATATAATCATTTTCTATGGAGATGGTTATTAAGAAGTCATATCCTATTTCTACTCCTTCCAAAAATATTATTATATATTACCACGGGAAATGAGATAATATAGTTTACATACATGAATCATTATCCAACATTTTTTTCAACTTATTATCATGTGACAAAGACCATTAAATTAAAATGTTTTAGGGTAATGTGTTAAATCTATATTTGGGAGGAAAGAATGATAAAAAATTTGTAGTATCAAAATTAAAAAATAAAGCTTAATAGTTTGATTATGGGTTTTTTAAATCACATCTCATGAATTTGAATTAAGAGAGATTAGAGGAGACACTTACATTAGGTATGATCTATGACCACATTTGGATGACGAGTTCCACTTAAATTGTATATGTGTGCAGATATATTTATGGATCTTACACATAGGAAAAAAACTTCTCTAGATGATAGTCCATATTATGGGTTCATATATAGATATGTATAGGGTCAATAATGTATAGTAAAGATGAATTCTCCCCTTGAGTAGTATATGATCAATACCTATAACAAGTAATATTTGTGGAGATTCAATAATTTATGAAATGAAGTAGTCTTATGGAAGAATGGTTAATTGAAAAAGGGATTTAGAACCCTAAATCTCACACCATAGTGTATCAAATACACTATTAGGGTGGAGATATTTAATATGTCACCAATACAACATTTTGTTTTACTATTTTTTCTAGGGGGCATGGATTACATTTTTTAGGGGCTTTATAGTGGGCCCTAAATTTTCTTAACAACTTCTATTATTACTCTTGTTTTATTCTAAGCCCTAACATTTGGAGACATAGTGAGTAAGAACATGAAATATACTCAGTCTGGCCTTATTGGGTTTCAGAATTATAAGTTTTTTAGTTTTTGTTCCTATAGTTTAGAATCTTATAGTTTTGAAAAATGAGTCTCAATGTTTATGGAAATACATACTTTCCAAAAAAGTCCTATGTTTATGGTAATACAACATTGACCATAATGTATAAAAAATTAAGAGACAAGTCAATACAAACCTAAATATAATAGATGTTATTACCTCATACCATTTTTTAAATATGTGGTACATACAGAAAATGATAATGAAGTTTGGACCAATGAAAGGATGAGAATAACAAAGTATGTGATTAAAGGAAACGAAGAATAAACATTTCCATAAAAAGTGAGTAAAAATGTCAAAAAACACTTTAATAATTTCTTAGATTAGGTGGTGTTGGATTGGATGTTATAAAATAGATGAACTCATGCCTCATTGAAATAATGGGTTTCGAGGCAATGTTGTAAATGTGTATGAGAATTAGAGGGTCTTTATCTTTAGAATGTAGATTCCTAATGTTGATAGGAAATATCAGTATTGGATATTCCAATCCATATTTGTGGAATTTATGGATAGTCATGCATATGAGTTTTTTTAATAAAATACACTATTTACTAATAGTAGTGAAGGGTTTATGGATGAAAAATACACTAAAATCATGAAGTTTGATTGATGAAAATGGAAAAGCTGAAAGTATGATGAGAAAATTTTAAACTATATATTTTCATTATAAGGTAGATAAGTTTTTTTTATAATGGAGGGGTGTTGATGATGACTCATTGGTGGGTCCTAAAATTACATCTAGTAGTTGACCACATATCATGATACAATAGGAATCAAGCAATGTGTAGATACTATTTAAAAGGGTAAGCTCTAATAATCATGATATAATATTAAGAATGGGATATTATCTCCAAATTTGTTTTTTAAGAATAACCCCATATCAGGAACCATTTTACATGATTTTGTATTAATGTATTGAAAATGGTCTATAAAATAGACCAATTTACAATGTTTAAGGTCATTTATAGAGAAATAAATGTTTTTCACTTTAACATCATGAGATAAGGACTTATGAATCAAACATTTTAACATCATATGCTAAGGAACATAACATATATCCTTTATACAGATATAGTTTATTAAAAAAATGATATTTATTTATCACAATGCTGAAATCATAGAGGAATAATTTATGTGAATGAAGAAGTGAAATCACTAATACATATTACATGCATCATTGGAATTTTTTTAACTAAGGAATTAATATTAAAGAATCACTATATGATACAATGACATGGAAAATTATATATAAATATATTAAAATATGTAGTGTAATATTTAATTTGGAATAACCAATAGAGATAAAGTGTACTCTAACACTATGATAGGGTAATTTTTTGTTATTTTTATTCATAGGGTAGGTTAGCAGAGAAATAACCACTATATTATCCTATATATATCTGACTATTTCATAATATATAAGGTAAAGTTCATTTGTGTATGTGACACTTAGGACTTGCATATAGGTTACTCACTATGTATCCCAAAAAAATACTAATCACCTCACACATAGTTATTATAATATATTTACAATATAGATTAAGTAAATTTTCAGATGAATCATAGTTATCATAGGTTCATGGATGAATAACTAAATGATAAAGTTACCTAATATGATATTAACCATGTGTAGAAGAGATATATTTTTAGTAATTAGTATCAAATAGGAATCTATACTAGTGTTTCATAACCAAAATCATTGTATACCAAGCAATTTTCATTTTGTTGTGTCACGCAAAATTATTCTGAGGCCAATTATGTATAGATTAGACTTATGGGGATAAAATATAAATTAACCCTAATTATAGTGGAGTACCCTAAAAAAATTGAATATTAATGGAAATACTGAAATGCTATGGTAAAATAAGGATTTTGTTTATTGGAATTTAGTGTTAGCCCTAGGATAAATGATCTATATTCCACAATGTATCATTTAGACACATGGTTATTGATAAATATTTTCCATAAAGAGGGATTCAAAAAATATATTAAGTTATATATAATTAAATTGGCTTTTTATACCTTGGTTAAAGTGAATCAATAATGAAAGGTCAGTAGGTATAGCCCCAAATATTGAATAATGAAGGGACTAAGAATGACTCCCTACATAGATCAAGATCTTACATAGAGATGGGTGTTTCTTGTTTGAATTCATATAGGCTCCAAGGATAATGGGTCCACAAATCAATAGGTATCCAAAAAAATATGAATCAAGAAACACATAGTTGTTGAAGATAAATCCTATGAACTATTCAATATCATATTCAAGGAAATTTGGTTACTATATCCTTCTAAAATGAATATTTTTATCAATTATTCCAACATAGATATTTCTCTCATGTAGAAAAACAATTCTATGTAGAATAGGACACTCTATAGAGTTTGTGTTCTTAAAGTATGGACTATTTTATTCCCCATTTGAAATTTTTGATGCTATCAGCCATCCTAAATAGTGTGATATAATTAAGAACCAAATCTAATTTTAGTCTTTTTATTGGGTTAATTAAGGGATAATTTGAGGATCATTCATACTAAACAAGAGTATAAGATAAGGTAATTAACTACCACATGATTTTTAATATAGTATGTTAATTGTTTAATAGAGTTAATAATACGGTATCTTTTATGTTCATTATGTAGTTTATAATGTTACAATGAGGTTCAGGACCATATAGTTTAACATCATGAGGTGGTGAAGTTTTTCCTGATGTTCTACATTATGCGACTAGGATGATGTGAACTGATGATAAATTTATTCTTAGTAATTTATGAGAAACATTTCATTGGTGGTCATTATGATGAACCCCCCATCCATTATGACTATGGAATATGATTCAATTGGGTAATATTTGTGTATTTATGATGGTTTTTACCACTATGGTTTGCGATATGGGGGATTCGTCACTAGTATCATTAGAGCTCATAGAAACAATACCATATCTACTTAGAAGAATGAATATATTAGAACATTACAATTGAATGTCCGTGAAACTAGGTTTTGATGAACCTCCATATTTTTAGGCTATAAAATCTCATCACATCATGTTTTTCTTGATCATTAATTCACTACTAGAACTATTCATCACTATACAATTGGGTAAAGGTAAAAATGTGAAGTGGGGGAATCTATAATTCAATAGGAATTATAGCTTCTATTCTATATACAAGTGAATATAGGGCCTCATGTGTTGTCATTTATGTTGTTATATTTTATATCCATGAATCTTGAATATGTTTATCAAGATATGAATCCTTTTTTATGATACACTATCTTCCAATGTATAAAAAATTTAGTCATATTAAATTCCTCAATATATCCATTTTACAACTCATGTCAGGGAGATAAGTCATGGGACAATAAACCATAATGATGATTCAAATATTTTAACTTGGAATAGTAGATATTGGATCAATTACTTTGTCAATATTGAGTGGGGGTGAAAATATCTAGTAAAAAATTAAATCACCATGATGATGATGATTTCCTTTATCCCTACAAATTTGTGGGACATTTCCTTGTACTACTTAGTGATGAATTTGGTGGTAGTTATGATTTTATTAAATGACCAGGAAATTTTGGGGGGAATTGGAACCACATAATATATTCCCCATTTGGAAAAGGAATATTAATATTTCAAATTATATTTAAATGAACAGGGGTTATGGATGAAATTTTCATGTATCTATAATGCATGAAACATTATAGTGAATTCCATGAAATCACATGTCACGAATAAAAATAAGTATCCAGTCCATCAAATCTGATGGGAGATCACGGTTCCAAATTGATGAGAAACACAAGTGCTCGCATAAAATATTGAATAATATTAAGGATGTTTCTTCATTCAATAAATCCTAGTAGGATTTCTGAAATTATTCATTTTTTGAGTATATTATTAAAACCTAATCCATCCAGAGAAATGATATTTATACTCAATAAATGAATCATTCCTTTTTGGCTTAATCTAAGGAAGGAATTATGATTTAGAGATAATCCTGTATAATAGATATTCATAAAATATATGTATCATTTAATAAGTATATCGACCTACATTATTTAATAAGTTGTCTAAATAATTGATATCTTATGCATCATGGCCCGTGAATAGGGTCACCACCTTGTGTTGTGTAGTGTTAATGACTATGTCATCAGGGTCAAGATAAATCATGTCCATCGGTATATTATCTAATGAATTCATATTAAAGTTTTGTAAGAATAATATATGAAAGCATTTTGGAAATGAGGTTAATTATTCCATAAACCCTCATATGTAATTGAAGAAGGGAATTAGTTTCTCTTTCATAATGAAATATTCTCCATTAAACTTCTTGATTACCAACTCAAAATCATCCTTTACATTCAATATATATTCTTTCTCCTATAAATCCAATTTATTGTATTAAATGAGATACCGAAATTCTACATAATTATCAGTTCATAATTCTAATAATATTAATGTAAAGGGGGAAAACCATTATCTATATAGATTTAGAAAATTACCAAGCTGACTTTATTGATAATTTGTTTTCCATTATTCTTCTAGATGGACTCTTAGAAGAACAATTGGATTAAAAATACAACATTTATGGAATATCATGAATATATAATACATTTTTATAAATAAATTATGTTTCCAATATCATGTATTGTGATGTAAGATGCAACATAAGAAAATATGATAATACACGACCTTTTTCTACCTTATACTACCAAAAAATGAACATCAAATTGATGAAGAAGCACAAAACACTATGCAAATGATATGAAAATCAATAAAATTTTATTAAAAAGTTAATATATATTCATATTAATACTAATTATTTGATTTTATAGAGATAAATTTTGAAGACATATTTTCATAAATTGTTTAGTAAAAAATCAATAACTATTTCCTACCAAACAATTTTTCATGAATTTTAATGTTTTAATTAAATTATAAAATGAATAATTTTAGGATTTTATTAGGGTAAACTAAAGTTTATTTTTTATATAAAAACATCAAATTTATATTATGATTATATTTTATATTTATATGAATGTTATTGAATTTTTGGTAAATTTTCAAAAAAATATGGTTTTTTAAACTGCAATTTCATTTCTGGTATTGAAAATGATTAATCCAATTATAGATTTGATTTTATGTAAAAATAATTTACTTTTGGATATAATAATAATACTAATTACATATGATTTATAATTATATATTAGCATGGAATAAAATCATTTTTATTCTTAAGGATTGTATTTTTTCTAAAAGAGTATGTTGTTGTATTCTGATAACCTACCTTGAATATAATCTATAACACTCGTAAAAATTTATTCATGAAAAATGGATTTCAAAATTTTAATATGTATTTTAATATATATTATTGAGGTTATTTTTGTGTTTATTCTTTATGAATTTTAACTATAGTAAAATTTTACCCATGATAGAGGATAAAAGAGCTTAATAAAGAATATAAATAAGTAATAAGTAAAATAATCATATTTTTAATCATATTTTATGATATTATTTTGACTTGTATTTCCATATATTCAAAATCAAAGTTACATGGTGTCATTTCCAATGAATAATAAATTATAATATTTAAAAAAACATAATTATTCTTAAAAGTTATACTACCCTAACATAAAAATGAAACCTCGTATACTATATCCTTAACATTTATTGATCCATTTATCATTACCATAACCAACCAATATACCTTTTCAAAACTCCTCCTCACTTCCTAAAGGTTTTGGTCTCATAAATGTACCAATCATAGAAGGATTAAGATGTAACCAAAATGGGGTTTCCAAAAGAATCTAAAAAACTTATAACCATTAATTTTCTTGTTTAGTTATTATACAACCTCTTTAAAAACATCCTTTTCGATTGTGATAAAATATAATCAGTATCATACATATAATAAAATTCAATTTGGTTTATATACAACCTCTTTTTCATCACCTTTTTGATCATATGGAAAATACCAACGTTACTCGTGCGTATCTATGGACTAACACCTCCGCTAAGAATTGTGAGTCATTCCCAATAATCATATAATGTATATATTTTAAATGTTGGATAAAATGAAAATATATGATATTTAAAGAATAATTATGATTCATTATTAACAGATAAAATTAATATATATTATAATGTCACTCATACTTAGATGAATACTACCAACCCACAAAGGTATATTATTCATTTTTCATTATATCCTATCAGGGATGGTCATAAATAATGATTTAATGAAAAATTATAATATTTATAGAAAAATTAATTATTTTTAACTATAAAATACTATATACTTTATTTATATTTCTCCAAGTTGAAAATTTATAATTCCATTCATGTGTTTGTACGGACTATGGTTTCCATGGTATGATGTGTTTCAATTTTCATGACCACCTAATATGAATGGTTACTAGTATATTGAATGTAAATACAAGATAATTTTAACACGTTTCTAATTTTTTATATGTTGGGATAATTTCCACATTTACCATCATCAAAACACAAATGTTATATCAAGGTTATAAACCTATTACCCCAAGAATAAACAATATGCAAATATCCATTTTAGTAAATAAATAAAATTTAGTAATAAATTAAATATAATGAATAATGATAATATAATGGAAATTAAAATAATTGATATGAAATTAATTATGTAATTTAAATATAATAATTATGAGTTAGATAACATATGAAACTAAATGATACAAAAGGTAAGGGATTTCAATTCAAAAACATGATTTAATTTCGTTTTGATTAATTAATTGTCCTCCATATCTATGCCATTAAATTGATCAAATAATTCCCTAATTTATATATAAATTATTTTAAAAGGAAAAATTAAAATAATAAAAAAAAAATTATAATACTTGGATCATTTTAAAAAAAATCTAGTTGTAATTTTTAATTTTTTAGGAATGTGAAACTGAATATTTAGAATGTATGCAGCCAAGACACATTTTCACACCATCATTTATATTATTCAGGATAAATTATCTACTAAATATTTTCAATTATATTAAAATAGGATCCTACTCCCATTCTCCTAGGAATATTTTTTGACGTGAATTTTCAAAATAAATCTATATTTTCCAGATAAATTTCTATTTTCTTTTGAATATAGGATAAAATAAGATTTTTATAGGACTGTATAATGAAAAATTGAAAGAATGTAAATTATTTTTTATGAAATTGTAGTTGATAATTATTGATGATAAATAATGAGACCAATATATATCATGATTATTTGCTACCTAATATTGCTCTCCAATGAATTCTTTAATTAATTGTCTTCAAAGCAAAAAATGAATGGGGTTGATAACCATCTAGCTACAAATATAGAAATAACTTTGATAATTATAGTCTAGAATAAGATACACATTAGTGAAAATGGGTTGTGAAAATGATTCTATAGGTTAATTATTCAATTCTTTATAATGAATATCATGACAATGTTTTGATTTCATGAGAAAATAAATTTTAATAATCCTTTAATGGTGAATGGTATATTTTTAAAAAAATTGTCTTCGAGAACTCTCACATTAAACCTAATTATATGTAAATTTTCAATGGTACTAATGGGTTATACTAGATTTCTATTATAAAGGTTTTATTTTATCATGTGGATATGTTTCATTTCAATGGTAGTTAATTAATACGGTATATATAAATAGTTTTTATGGTTTTTATCTTTTTCACTAGACTAATAATATTCATTTTATTATTTTAACCTATACAGTGATTTGTTTTCATCATCCCACATTATCAATTTTTTATAGGATCTATGTATGTGTGGGAACTATGAAGAGGTAAATCTTTCCACAATAGTGACTCTTCTTAAAACAAGGGGATTTTTTTAATAAAAGTAGGGAGTATATTTAAGAAGATATTTTTGCTAAAAAATGTACACTATTTTGAAATGTACACTTTATTATTTAATTATTATTTGAATTATATAAATCTCTATACCAAAATCATACAATCATGTATGAAATAAAAAACCTAGATATAAATCATGATTTTACAATTATATTATGATACGATGTGATATATTTTTAATCATAGAGAAAAATTAGAATACATTAGAGGTTATATTGTTGTCCAAATACACCATTAAGAGATTTTAATTTACAAATATGTTATAATGATAAAGGTTTTAGTGATTACATATTTAATTATCTTATCGAAATATGTTTAGAATGGTTTTACACATAAAAACACAGTGAGATAAACAAAGAATTATTCAATCAGACTATAAACATCAAAATAATCCCCCTTAAATTGTTGGAATAGAAAAAAAAAATTGGTAGTAAAAATTATTTAATGTTGGTTATTACATTTCTCTCCCATGATTGAGAGAGAATAAATTCTCAATAATGGAACACATATATTGATGAAAATGTCATAAAAAACCCTCTAACATTGAAATGTTCTTCACACAAAGGTTGATATCAAGGATGGATAAATTCATTGGAGAAGATATTTTATTTTTTTGGATACAAGGAATTTAAAATGGAAAATTTTCCTATATACCAATTTGATGGTCAATCCAATATTTGTGTTATATTTTTAGAGTACTATTGAAAATGATGAGGATAATTCCATGTAATGGACATCCTATAATGGTATTTTTATGGAGAATAATTTTATGAATATTCTTAAATATGTAGGAGAAATAATATTTTAAGAGTTGAAGAAAAAGGAAAAGGTCATAGTGTCTACTATTAAAGAAAATATTACCATACTAGACATGTATGCATCAAATTTCATTATTGACTATGAGTGTAAAATTTATAGATTTTACCCAAATATGAAACCATCTTCATATATAAAATTGGCCACTAAATTATTTTAAAACATATATGGAACACCTTATATTTTTTTGAAATTTCAAATCGATTTTACTAGATCTTAATATCATTTTGGAAACTAGAATATTATGTGATTAAGGGGTAAATTACATGAGTAGTAGTTAACCAGGAAATTTTGATGTCCAGCATGAACCAATGGGGATCAAGCCGTAACTCTCCCCAGCCTAAATCCATAGGCTGAGGGCTAGAGAAAACCGCTAAAAGGAATACCTAATATGGTATTTCGTTTCCTAATGTTCCTATATCCACACACCAAACCATTTTAATGGAAAAGTGTTGGAGCATAATAATAAAAGGTATAATATCTAGAATATAAAAGCTCATATGAAAAAATATAGGTTTTATAAGAGTACGACATTGAAAAATGATTCTAAAGGGGAAAAATACACACCCAACCATAAATATGTCCCAACCTAAAAAATGGAAAGTGAAAGTGTAGAGAGAGATCAACACTTGATCTCAATTCTATAACCGTTGTACGTAGTTTAATGAACCAGGTGTCCCTAAGATCTTATGTAGTCACTGATAACCTTTCCATTATCTGCATAAGACACTATACATGTATTAAAATCCCATGTAGGGGTGACTAAATACATACTCGATTGGATGCCTATAAAGATGAAGGGGAATAAATTAGTGAAATGAAATTAATAGATAGTAAAGAGATAATCCCAAAGCAATAGTGTAAATAGAATCCGAAAACATGGATACAGATATAAATAATCTCAAAAAAACCCAAACTTAGATAGAATGGGATATCTATATCATATCCCACACCACGAAAAGAGTTCAATCACTTCCAAGAGTCCATCCATGATTCCAAACATCTCACATGTTTTTTACAAATAGACATACATGTGAAGCCACACCTCACCATTATGTTGCATAGTCAAGGGGAAGAATCAATAGGTGGAGTAATATTTCCCTAGAATAATAGTTGGGTGACACTTAGTAGATAGGTAGATGATCCATACTATGAATACACAGGAGGATTACACTTAGGTAAATGGTAGGGAATCCATGCCCAACCCAATTAGAGTGTGCCACTTCAGTAGTCAGTAGAGGACCCATGCCAAGCCTAGCTAAAGGTTGAAACTCTAGTAGTATGTAGTGGACCCATACCCAGCCTAGATAGAGGGTTCCACTCTAGTATATTAATACCTATGGCCTTATACAACTGAAGGGTGCCACTCAGATAGTTGATAGAGGACCGATGACCTTCCCAACATGCGGTTTCAAATCTAGTGGTCGAGGACACATACCTAGCCTAGATAAAAGGGTTCCTATTAGTGGATAGGTAGACAACCCATTACCTATCCTAGTATGTGGGATCCACTATAAGAATAGATATAGGACCCATAACCTACCTCTAAGAAGGTTTACACTATATAGATAGGTAGAAGACCCATGCCCATCCCGGGTGGTGGGTGCCAATCTAAATCTTTTGGTGATCATGCCTGATAACTACCATCATCGAGAAATTCCTAAAAAAGCATCCCACTAAAAAAATCATCAATCATTTTTCAAACTCCAATATGAAGGATAGAATTTCATTTTATAAGGAAAACACTAAACATAGGCGACTCATGTGAAAAATCTGATTCCAAACATAGGATATACAAGAGGTTAATTTTTCATCAAATGGAAAGAAGAGGTGGACAATGTGTCTGGGAGTCCACAAGGTGTGTGGACCTTCTCCACTTCTAGGTCATGTCCTGCATGTACATGGGTCACTAAATAATTATCCATACATGGTGCATAGGTTGAATAAATATTGTGCCTCAGCCACTCAAGGTCCTACATATGTCTCTGTACTTCCACAAATAGCATATGCCTAGTTTTTTCCCTGAAGGTATACTCCCAAAGTAAATGTTGAGTCACTAGCTCAAGGTTCACATGGAATTTGGTTTCCCACATAGTTTTTGACACTTATAATCAAATCAAATCCTATCCATCACAGCCAAAAACCTACACCACGTGTTTTTTTGGACTACATGACACGTATCATGTTTTTGGTAGAAATTTAGTTCTAATTTATGCACTAGAGATCCAAAAACTCCACTAAAGAGTCCTTCTTCCAAGACTAAAAAAATATAAGGACCATTAATATTTTCATCGTTTCTGGCCATCGGATGTCCTAAAATTGTATTTCCATCAGCATACTCAAATATCGACGTAACACATGTATCTCTCATGCCATGCCTCGAACGATGTGGATTCCATTTCATGAAATCAATCACCTACAATGTTAAAATCCTCCACATCAATCCCTATTTTGACATTCCATTCATAATACACAATTTCACCATGAATTTGGGGGGTCAAATTCAGCTCTGTACCTCCCGAAATAGTCAATCCATGTCCCTATTTCCCAATGGATAAGAACACGAAGAATCCAATAGAGAGAATCCCCAAAACAATGGTAGATAGTCCCCATCCATGTGTTCTTTTAAAATGAAGACAAGCAGGGATAAACTATGTGTGAAACAATTGAACTACCAACTTAAATGGATACCTGGGCACATGAAATGGATTCATTCGAATGAAAATGAAATAAGTATTTTGATTCTGCTCGATCATTTTAATAAATAGGGTGACAAATCCTAAATTGATGAGTCCTTCCGAGTTATGGTTTATTATTCATCAAGGAATGCACACTCCAATTAATGAGATAAATCGTAGTTTTTTCTATGCATCAATATACTTGGATCCATTGGTTCATCATCATCTGAATTTCAATTTATAATGATAGGAAGAAGAAGTTTCTTTGTAAGGATCCCGGGGTTATGTAGATAACCTTTTTGATCCTTCCATATTGAAGTATTTTAAGGAATACTAATTAAGTTAATATAAATCAATCAATAAAATTATTTAATTATTTTACTAAATGCACCCTCCCATGGTCTCCTTTATCTAAATTCCCTGTGCTGAAAAATTTTAGTTTACACATAGGGTAAACATCATGTTCAATACTAAACTATCATGTTAGATATCTGATCCGAAAATCCATTTAAAAGTTATCCCATTTTATTTAAGAGATTATAATTTCCCAAAATGATAAATGGTTAAATGACTAAATGATATGACCCATGTCAACAAGGTGGTCCATTTTTTTGGGAGCCTACCTAATTAGAGCTTCATAATTAAGTGTGGTTGGCTTGGAGTAGTGATCATGATGGGTGACCTTATAGTAAGTTTCTCAATGTCTGTACAAGTGAGTGAAAAGAATTCTGGAAAAAATGTGTGTTGGATTGTGGGGACAATCATTATTTAGATGACTCATTCGAGAATGTTGTTGAGATCTAGAGAGGGAACCATGTGTCTTCAGGACAACTTGTGGAACATGGTGGGCTAGGACCCGATAGACATGTTTATATAGGGTGTCTATGTTGTCATCAGGGTCCAGTTTTTACAATGGTATCATAGACGGAACCCGACTATAAGTTTGGTGGCACTGCCTTGGTTGAGATGTAGGGTCCATAATCAAAATGTTTTGATCTATGGGGAAGGGGTGAATATTACATCCCATAATTATAAAGGATTAAATGCATAAAATATATGACATAACTCAACAAGATGCACTTTTTTTTTGGAGGCTGCCTGATTAGAACTTTACAGTTAAGCATGCTTTGGTTGGAGTAGTGATCAGGATGGGTGACCTTCTGGGAATTTTTCCAAGGTGTGTGTGGTTAAGGACAAAGATTTCTAAAAAGAATATGTTATTGTGTGTGTGGAAAATAATTAGTCAAATGACTCATTAAGATGCATGGGTGGGCCCAAGGGAGGGGACAATGTGTTGCGTAGCCACTAATGGAACCTTCAGGGAAAATACCTGATGACCATGTTATGGCGGGGTATTTGTACTATCAGTGGGGCTCTATAGTTATAGGAACTCTGCATTCCTAAAATAAAATATATTTAATATTTTATTTAAATTATTTTTGGGAACACAAGACATCATGATCACACTTTGTCTCACTTCATTGATCCAAAAAATATATGTAGAAATATTTAATAGTCTTACAAGGAAACAATATTGTCTCTACATCATTTCCTCATTCAATATTTTAAATCCCGAAATGAAAAAAAAAAGAAAAAAGATCAGGATAATAATCCTACGTTTGGCTCTCCCACTCCCAGGAACTCTCATGCATACTCTAGTGTTTCCAAAAAAAAATGAAAAACCAGATGATTCATCCATGTAGGGTCCCCTCCTTCCATTCCTATATCACCACCAGATGATCTGAAAAAGTGTCTCCATCATCAATTTCTAGCTCCCCCAATCTATAATGTTCATGCTTTCATGTATGTATCTCCTCAGCTGCTACATGTGGAAGACAACGTGTACTTGATAAACCATTTGGGGGAGGGTGAGGCATTAGAAACCCTCACCCACCGTATGTAGGATCTCAAATGGCTTGAAGAACCCAAGGGAAAGATTTCCTCCCCCATCGAATATTTGAAATACTCATCATGGTGAGACTTTAAGGAGAATTATATCTCCCTAACCGAACATTAAGGGACTATAACATCTATATGCATACAATTATTTCCTACTCTGGGATATCAACGGCTTTTCATGGATGACATGGACCTTCTCCATCTTCACATACATCATATCTAGACCCTTAAGAGATACTTTTCCAATCTATATCCAATAATAAGGTGAAATGTAACTTCTCTCATATAGGGCCTTGAAAGGTGTCATTCCGATAGTAGATTGATAAATATTTGTGTGTGTGATATATACCAAGGTAATTTGATCCTCCTGGGTTTGGGAAATGTCTAACACCTAATCCGTCATCATATCCTCCAACGCATGGATAGTGAGCTCTATATAGACATATGTATATGGGTAAAATGATGTAATAATCCTTATCTGGGTCCTAAATGCGTCTTGTAGGACTCTCTATAACCATGATCTACACCACACATCACAATCAGATACAGTATTTAAGGGAACCCAAGAATGTAAACAATCTCTTTTACTTATATCTACCAAAAACTATCCACCAAACTCTACTCCCAGATAGCATGGAAGTGTGATGACTTAGGGAGATGGTCAACTATCACATAGATGGCATCATTCCCTTCTCTTTTGTCAAATTTTTATCACAAATTCTGTATATATATAATCACATATCCACTCCAGGATCTCAAGATACAGCAATAAACCTACCAAAACCTAGAGCTTAGCAATCACCTGCTAACAAGTTAGGCTCCATTAGACAATATCAGCCACTCTCTATCTCTTTCCAAAACACAAAAACATTTGCTGAAGGTATCTATAAATATTCCCCATACTAGTATTTATGACTAATGGATGTTTGTAAAAATATTACATCATCTCCCCATACATAATGAGTGAGACCACCATCTATTCTAGGAAAAGGATTTCATTATTCCCTCATTAAAAAAATCCATTAGATGTATATAATATTATTATCTAGATACAATAGACCTCACATTCAATTTATCTTATCTAGGACTCTCTCACACACTCAAAAAGTTGAAGAGTTAACACCATCCACTAAAGAAAATATTAATTTTCCTACCCATACAGGGGTTGTTGCAAGGAACACAATTACACAGAAGCATCCTACACCAATGAAGATTGGTATTATCTACTAAGATAATATTATACTTTGTTTCTCTTTTTGGAGTATAAAATTTCTCAAAGTCATTATCCTACAGAAACTCCAATATGAACTGTTGTATTAGGTTCAATTCTCTATCCATGAAGACATACATGAGACTTTGATGGTCCTGGTAAACCACAAAATCCTCCCCCAAAAGATAGTTCCTCCACAATATCTGAGAGATGTCTATCACATCCATCTCCAGGTCATGTGTCATGTAGTTTTTTCTCATTGGGTGTCATCTTATTTTTCTAGTATGCAATAACTTCATGCCACAGAATAACCATGAAACTGATCACATCTCCAGAAGTATTACAATAGACTATGTACATCACAACCTCATTCAGTAGTCTCAAAATAAGAGAAATTGTTAGCCTCATCCTCATATCCCTGAAGGCTCTTCTGCATTTCTTAGTCCAATAAAATAGATATTCATTCCACATCATGGCAGTTAGTTGGGATATAATCATGGAGAATTCTTCCATAAACCTCATGTAGTACCATGCCAATTGATAAAAATTATTCACCTCTGACAAGCTCTTGGATAGTTCCCAAACAGGCACTTCTTAGACATTTGTCGGGTCTAGGGATAAACAATTCTTAGAATTGTAATGCCCCAAAAATTGAACCTCGTTAATTCAAAACATGGAATTTAAGAGACTATCATAAATAAAGTGTTCCCAAATTAAATATATGACCATATTCAAGTTCAATTCATTCACTTACTCTAACAAAGATTATATGAGAATTTTGTTAATATATACAACCACAAAATGGTATATGTATAGCTGAAAAAAGAAATTAATAAAATCCAAAAACATAAAGGGGGGTTATTTACACCAAAGATAATTACCATGAAATCATAGTTCCCATAGCGACATTATATTACCTGCTTCTTAATACCAACATCACAAACACTAAAGTGGTGGGAGAAAACATAGAGATTGTTCTTTAATAACCATGTCATTATTATAAATTAGAAAAAAAAGGTCTTCAATCCATGGAAATAGATACTTTTTCCTTACTACAGACTGGTTTAGAAGATGATAATTCACACAATGATACAAAAACCTTATGAGCCATTCTCATAAAAAACACTAGAGATGCTCAGAGGAATATGCTAGGCCTGATGAAACCCTCCTCTTAGTGGTCCTTGAACTAAAAAAATATCTCCCAAATATTAGTAGGGTCCATCCAATATGCCAATGAAGATATTAGAGTAGTCTAAGGATTTAATTCGATAAAAAATAAAAATCCCACCTCAGATGTAGTCTCATAACGTCATCGCAGAAGACATCCTTAAATTCCTCTATGATTGAAGGAATCCAGATGCCTAAAGGTCCTACAAAACCAAGGGCTATAGTCTTCAAATGATTGGTAATGTGATGAATCCCCTTTCTCACAAAAATCTCTCCCCCCCTCCATGAGATCTCTCTCTCCCCCAAATGAGAAATTCACCCAATCATTGCAAAGGCATCTGATTAATCTATGGTGATAGTTGATCTAGGATCGGAAGTTGGTCACATATTCATGATAAAGGCCTGGTGTTATAAGAAGGATGGTACATGAATTATGTGGCACTAGGCCTTTAGTCTATGTAAATGGGCCACTAGTTATTGTTCTTATGAGATATGTAATGGTTCTCCCTTTACCAAGATTTAAGAAGTTATTTTTTCATAATAAAATTATGGTTCAACCCTATTTTTTCTAAAAATATTATGGATGTCATATTTAAATATTTGGGATAAGATTATTCTAGATGCAAAGTCCGCCCATGACATTATTCATGGAGGATGAACTGAATTTAAAGAAGAGAGAAATTATTTGATTATTATTCACCCCAACCTATTTATGTATGTCAGAGGAATTTTCTATGAACAAATGAGATAGAGTGCTAGGATCACCTCATCATTTTATGAATTTTCATCCAAAAAACAAACATGTCTTGATTTTTTAGAACTCTGTCATTTTTAGAGGAAGATGAAACATTTTATTAGTTATTTACCACCAATATAACTTTAGGTACACATTATTTCTTTGAATCCTATGTTTATTTTAAACGGAAACCTATGGCCATGGATTTGTTATGAAAAAAACCTCAATTTATTTGACCCGAGTACATCAGTGTAGTTTGTGGTAGGTGACATCAATTCTATTTTAGACCCATTTGCAAAGAAAGGTGGAGGACACTTCTGTATGAAGTAGAGTTAAGACATGTCCTATGTTGGGTATTATAACTAAATAATAGATATGGGTTACATGGGAGTCAAATTTACACTATGTAACAATCAAAATGGATCCAGGAACACCCTACATGCGATATCAACCAAATAAAATAAACTGTTCACCCACATTGTTCATGCTATACTTGACCACTCTCAGATTTAAGTGAAATTGGAAACAAGTGATTAGGGGAGTATTCACTTATTCTTCTTAAGAAGCTATAAAACCAACCCTATCTTCAATCAATAGGTTCTCACATCCTTGACTAGATAAGTATAAGTTAACTATTGGACCAATATAAATAATAAATTTAAATGGATGACCAAATATTATAATCCTAGAGGAAAACGTACACACCTTCATAGTAAGAGTTAAAAAAATAAATGAAGACATTGAGGAAATAAAATCAGAGCTTAAATATGATTGGAATGAAGATATTTTTAGTTTCCTTCATTACGATAAGAGAACTCGGGAATAATTTCTTCTAGTTCAAGAGTGACTGACAAGTGAAAAGTCCAAAGCATTATGGCTAAGTGAAGGATACCTAAACACTAGTTATTTTGTGCATTCAGTAAAGAAAGGAGATATACCAGTAGAAAAATACACTCCTAAAAGGTGGTACAACTTTAAATTAAATTTATTTCATTGGTTGTATGATTGAAACACTTTTTAAATAACTCTGTTTTGAACCTAAAAATTATATGTAGAATGGGTTCCTAGGAGTAAATGATTCTATTTTTGATTCTATTATTAGAATGGAGAAGGAGAAGAACAACCACATATAATAATATGTTCTTGTGGAAAAATAAGTATGGGATGTTGTGATTTTACTCAATCTAGAGTGATCTCTCAATCCAGATGGATTTCCTAGATCCTTCAATGTGGATTTCAAGTGAATTGTGAAGAATTAAATTCTTGAGTTTGTAAAAGATTTATGTCATGGTGGATGCCTCCCCTAGGAGGAAAGTGACACTACCATCGTAATAATCCCAAAATGGAAGGATCCTTTATCACTAAGGTAACTGTGAACAATTTATATGTGTAACATTCTGTATAGATTTCATGCTGGTGTTCTCATCTGGAGATTAGCCAACCACCAACTAGTATTGGTCTCCAAGGAACAACCTAAAATTGTTAGAGGTAGGTACAGTTAGGGTTATACTGGGATTTCAAAATATATTATTGGAGAAATCAAAAAGAAATATAAATGCTCAAAAATCATCATTAAAGTGTATAAGATGAAACCATGTTACAGTATTGAGTGCGGTTGAATCTTAAACATCATAAACTGTATTATCCTTTCTTCTTGGGATATCAACCTATTATATAATAGTATTTTACATATTTTATAGAATCATATTCTTATATCTAATAACATATATGGTTTTATTATGACTTTATATTACCCTCTTATAAACTATTCCAAGTTAAGGTTTTTCATTAAGTAATATATGTTTTTTTTCACTTGTGTCTTAATTTGATATTTTTTTGGTCCTCACACTTATATATTGATTTCCATAATGAAAAACATGATATAAATAATTTTATTTTGTATAAATTAATTTATAACAATATATATAATATCAAAATATGAAATTTTATACATCATTCATAGAGATGGTAGGTCGTACGTACCGGAGAACATTATTTTAGCATTTCTTTGAAATATTGAAAGAGATTAAATGACATATAATTATTTATATATAATACCATTAAATTAGTATTAATATGTTATATATATCATATATTTTCACTAAACCCATCGGTAATTCATTCTGTGTAGTATTGAATAAATCACATTACTTTGAGGAGGTAGTAGTCCACACTTCCCCAAACGAAATTATCATATTCACACAAAATGGAAGGTTTGAAGATAGGTAGTATATAAAAACTAAATAAGTATAAAAACATATTATATATCAGTTATATAATATAAAAATATATTTTTCATCATAGTTTCTAATCATGATATTCAGTAAGGGTAAAACAGATAACATGGTTTTGTGAGATGGTAGTTCATTATACAAAAGAACGGTAAGTTCATTACCCATTTGATGAAAGTGTGTGTAATTGTAGCTTGAAACCTTAGAATAACAACATATAAGTATATCAAGGATACTAGTTATAATATAAGATAATTTAATAATAATAATGGGGGTGTTGGAGAATGAAAATAAAAGAATGGAGCTGGAGGAAGGATGTTACATATTTTTTGGGTAACTCCATTTTCTTTCCACAAAAGGGATTTCATTTTGGATTAATGTCCCAAGGGTGGTTTAAATAAAATTTTATAGATTTTTTAATGTGAATTTGGAATATATTTTATTATCATAAGTGGTTTTATAGGTATGAGGAAAGGGGATATGTTGTGGCCTTTTATAGGAGAGGTAGGGGAGACACTTTGTATTTTTGAAAACACGTTAGGTGTACCCAAGTTTTTACATAACTAAAACCATAAAAACTATACTAATTAATGAAAGGTTAAGAAACTAAATAATAAATTCTAATGGTTTTTGGATAAGTGTATAGTTCACTTGGACCCTTATGTTTAATGATTATTCCTTTATTAATCTTAATTTTACCTAAATTGATTTAATTAATTTTAATCACTTTCACTAAAAAAATTTCAAAAATTTTGTTTATAATATTATAATATATATATTAAAATAATTAAAATATTTTTATGTATATTTTTAAAAATTCAATTCACAGATGCATCAAAATTATATTTAATGCTAATCTCATAGATGTGGTAAGAAAGAGTGTTTTTTAAGTGAGAATGTTCATATGTTCATTAAGATTTTATATCCAAATTCAAAATAAAAATGAATATAATGAACTAAAATGGATTAATATAATTTTGATTGAACTATTTTGATTTTAAAAAATGTTTAAAAGAAAATATAACTCTATAAATATATTTTACAAAAATATAGTTTTGAAATAGAATTCAGTATTTTTCATTATTCAACCAAAAATGTAGTTTATAATAAAAATCCCAAAAATACATCCTAAGATAATTATAACATTATGAATGCATTTAATATTTTTATTTTATCACATTAAACTTCTAAAATGGTCTAAAACAATTTTTTATAGTTCATAGAACGTCATATACAACTGTTATTTTGAGGAAATAGTATTTCGAAAAATATAAATATTTCAGCAAAAATTATATGTTTTATCATCATTAAGGTCTATTTATATATAACCATTATAAATTATATTTAAAAATAGTTTATTAATATTCCTACTTTTACAATTAATATCTATGTTATAACTATCTCTTTTAATTAATTCTAATAAAAAAATGATGTCTTGTAGAAATTCAGTGTTGTGGGTAATGTAAGCCAAGGTTGTGTTGTGTATAATGAAAAGAATTCATTGTTGTGTGTTATCGAAAAACTATCTTACGGTACATTATAATGAAATATTAATATGTTTTAATGTAAAATAAATAAATTTCTGCTTTCATATAACACAAGTTATATTCAGTGTGGTGGGAAATGAAAAATATCAAAAAGATTAAATAAATTCAAAACAAAATCAGAAAAACTCATGGTGTTACATTCTTGCCCCTCTGTAAAAAATAATTTCTCCCTAGAAATTAACCTTGGTTATCAATTTTTTAATAATTTTATGTTCATTAAATAGAAACCCACTTCATTAAAATGAACACAAAAACTTCCATTAAAAATGGAAAGTTGAAACCTCAATGGTTTCACAAATTAACTCATAGAAGGGTTTCCCAGCAGGATAACATATGTGGAAAGTGAAAACATGGACATGTAAGAAAAATATGACCATCATGTTATGTAGAAGTGTTACAATGAACATGTTCAGAAGAAAGTTAACAATCACAAATCCATAAATCTAAGGTGATATAAGCGACCATCTGATTCTTCGGAAAAGATGGTACTTGGATAACAATTTTATATTCATGATTATTTTCTAGAGTTGAATAATTTCCATGAAATGTAATACTTAATTTATTTTATCCCCTTTAATAATTATAATCTGACCTTTTGTTCGTGTCTTGACAAATTTCCACTTCACCGCTTTCTCAAAAAAGGATGATGAATTTTTCGTTCTTAAAGCACTAGCAGATCATGAGTACCATGATAAGAAAACCCATATCTATTTAGTTAGAGGTGCGATCTATGTTTATTATACTATTTACTCATTATTAGTAGAAACATGTGTGACTCATTCCCAAATATCTTTATTTATAATGGAATAGGTGGATCTCCCAGTTGAGGCTCTAGCCCATGTTCTTTGTCTTGATGTTCCTACACGAAGTACTTCTTCTATAACATTTATAAGCTTAAACTATGAGATAGCACATAGTGGATATAGGTTCACATTGAAACTTTTGGTTATCAAAATGAGACCATATAACATCATCTTGGGTATGTATTGGTTTTTTATAGTCTGAGACCAGATCGACTATCACCGCCGATTAGTCATATTCCTTTGCACTAATGGGGTGTGATTCTCCTTTGGGGGAGGGGGAGATCTCATAGAGCGTTAAGTGGGTTTTTTGATAAGGGGTTTCATCTCATAAACCTTCATTTAGATAGTGTATCCCTCTATGAATTAGAGTCTTTAATAATCTGGATTCTTTCAATCATGAATGATTTCAAGGATGCCTTTCCTAAGGACGTTACAAGACTACCTCTTAGGTGGGATATGGAGTTTTTTATCGATTTGCATCCGTGGAATGCTTGGATATCTTCATTGGCATATTTGATTAACCATACATATCTCTAAGAGATATTTTTATAGTTATAGGACCACCAAGAGAGGGTTTCATGAGACCTAGTGTATACCTATGTGCAGCTCCAGTTGTTCAAGAGAAAGGATCACAAGGGCTTGTGGCTTTGTGTGTATTATCATCTCCAGAAATAGTCCATGATGAGGAAAAGGTATCCCTTTATATGCATTGAAGACCTATTTTACCAATTATTTTTTTGATTATATGGTTCTTGAAGATCGATCGCTGGTCCAACTAACTCCACTTGAGAGTTTGTGAGGTTGGTATTCTGAAGATATCATTCTAATGTAACTATAGGAACTATGAGTTCTTGGTGATTATCTTGTGTGTGAAGAATTCCCCATTTATTTTTTTTGGATTTTATTAACTGTATTTTTGATCCATACATTATATAGTTTGTGGTTTTCTACATCGACAACATATTTATATACTCTATGTCAGAGGAGGTGAATGCATTGCATTTGAGGATGGTCTTATATTTAATTTGGGATCACTGGCATTAGGATAATATCTCAAAGTACCATTGTTGGATTAATGAGGTTCAATTTAAGGGGCATGAAAATTCTGATCATTATTTATAGAAGGACCCAATGAATATCGATGCAGTGCTTGCATGGGAATCATCTAAGAGT
Organism: Viscum album; assembly: GCA_963277665.1. NCBI lineage: Eukaryota > Viridiplantae > Streptophyta > Magnoliopsida > Santalales > Viscaceae > Viscum > Viscum album. Next base: position 184,954,860 of record OY728143.1, read on the forward strand.
ATGTCAAAGGTGCAGAGTTTTAATCACATGGTGGGGTACTACATGAGGTTTGTGGTAACATTCTTCAAGATTAAATTCAAAATAACCGCAATGATTTGGAATGGATAGCCATTTACCTGTATTGAGTAGATATAGATATCCTTCAAGGAGATGAGGATGAGGCTAATGATTTCTCCAGTTTTGACACTACTGAATGATGTTGCGAATAAGTAATTTACTCTAATACCTATGGAGCTATGATGGTCTACATGATGATTTGGTGGTAGTCCTTTATCTCACAATGGACAAGGAAGTTGATACCCTAAGAGAAAAAACTATGTGACTCATGTCCTTCAGCTAGAAGTGGTAGGATACTACTTGAGGTTGTCGAGGAAATATATTTTGGGGGAGCACTTTGTGGTCTACAAGGACCATTAGTGTCTCAGGTATGTCTTCATGGAGAGAGATTTGAACCTGAGACGATAGTGCTTATGGGAGATCCCGCAAGATAATTAATTTGAGATAGTATATACTCCAAGAAACATAAATGTAGTTGCATATTCCCTTAGTAGGAATTACTAGGCTCGTTTGGTGTATGAGGCTTCTGAGTAATTGAGTTCATTGTAGTTGACCCGGGTAGAGCAGGATGGTGAAGTTTTTCATTAGTTGATATTGTGGACTCACCAACTTCTTGAGTGTGTGAGAGAGTCCTAGATTGGTAAAATTGAATGCGAGGTCTTCTGTGTTGATATAACATTAAGATATTCTTCTGATGGATTTTTTGAAAGAGGGAATCATGTTATCCTTTTCCAGAAATAGATGGTGGTATTAGTCATAATGTGAGAGGAGGTGATATGAGATTTACAAACATATATTTTTTTATACATTCCATTGAAGGGAAGATTTATAGATACCATAAATGGATGTTTTTATGGGCTGTAATGAGATGGAAAAGTGATGAATTCATCTCATGGTGCCTTAATTATTAGTAATCGATGGATAAACTCCAGGTTCTGGAAGGTTTATTACATCATCTTGAGATCTATGAGTCGAAATGTAGTGACATGTCCATGGAATTTGTGGTAGGTAATTCATTGAATTAGAAGGGAATCATACCATTTAGGTGATAGTTAACCATATAATGAAGTCAGCACACATCCTTGCTATGAGGGAGAAGAGTTTTGTGGATAAATTTTGGCAGATGTATGTAAAAGAAATTGTTATCCTTCTTGGATTCCCTTAACTATTTTATATGATCGTGATGTGTGGTTTACATCATGGTTGTAGAGAGTCCTGCAAGATGCATCCAGGACCCAAATGAGGAAGATTATGGCCTCACCATGGTGAGGATTGTGGAGACTCAGCCAGAGTGGAAAGTTATCCCTAAGGTTCATCAGCCCATTCGAGATCATTCAGAGGGATGGTGAGGTTTCTAATGCCTCACCCTACACCAACAGTTGGATAAAGTGCTCATCATTTTCCATATGTAGTAACTGAGGAGATACATGAGTGAATATAAAAATTTTATTGATTGAAAGATATATACATCAATGATGGAGACACTTTTTTGGATCACCTAGTAGAGATCAATGATTAGTAGGAGGTTACCATTCGTGGACGAAACATCCGATGTTGTCTTGTGTTCTTTAAACATGAGAGCATGGAGGAGAGTTCTTGGGAGAAGTAGATCTATATGCAGGCTTAGTATTCTAAGATTTTTTCTTTTTTTCATTTCTAGGAAGAAAATATTTAATAAAGGAATAATATAGAGACCATATTATTTATTTTTATTACTATTAAATATTTCAACATATATTTTTTGAGTTAGGAGCTAAGATATAGTGTGATTCCATCGCTTGGTTTTCCAAAAATTAATTTTACAAATATTTGAAATATATTTTATATTATAAGAGCATTTTTTTGTTACAACTAAGCCCTACTGACAATATAGACACCCACCTTAACATGGTCATCAGGTCCTATCCCCCTAGGTGCCACCATTTTTTCTGCAAACACATTGTTCCCTCATTGGGGCCCACCCATGTTCCCGAATGAGTTATTTGACTAATTAATATCCCTAGAGACAAACACATATTATTTCCAGTGTAATTTTACTCAATCAAACACAACCAAGAAAACTTCCCAGAATTTCATCCATCTTGACCACTACTCCAAGCCAAGCACGCAAAACTGTTGACTTCTAATCAGGACGGTTCTAATGAAGAAAACTACACCTTGTTGACTTGAGTCATATCATATTTTCATTTAACTCATTATCATTATAAGATGATACATTCACTCCCAAACCCTTGATCACAACATTCTAATTGTGAACCCTATATCACAAATAAGGTAGTTCCACCTCACTTATGGAAATGTTCCTTGTGAGATATATGTGTAAAAATTGGCCCCTGAAACTAGAACAGACACCTCACCTTAACATGTATGATGGGTCCTATCCCACTAAGTGATATAATTTTCCCTACAGACACATGGCCCCCTCTCTGGTGCCCAACCACATGTATGGAAGATTCATCTGAATAAGTATTGTCTCCACTGGACAACACATATTCTTTCTAGCATTCATTATCCTCACTCGTACTAACCCTGGGAAACATACCATAAGATCACTCATCCTAATCACTAATCCAAGACAATCACGTTTAACTATGGAGATCTAATCAAGTGAGCTCCCAAAAAGAAAGGTGAACCTTGTTGAGGATAAGTGACCTTATGGTATGTTTCCTAGGGTTTGTACGAGTGTGGACAAACAATATTCATCCTTTAAAGAGGCTAGATAGATGAATATCTTGATGTATCATTCCCATTGGTGTTGTAGTAAGGTGGTCACATATTCATGAGGAATTCCTAGTGATGCAGGAAAAATTATGTAGCCATAATGTTGCACTAGGCCTTCAGACTATGTTCACGGGCCAGTTGGATGTTGGATTATGATATATGTAATTGGTATCTCTCTATCTAGATAGAATATGGTATTTTTTCCAAAATAAAAGATAGTTTAAACAATATTTTTTCTAAAAATATTATGGATATCATATTCAAATATCAAGAATAAGAATATTATAGAAGTAATGACAATGCATGACATTATTCATGAAGGATTAACTAAATTTAAATATGAGATAAATGATGTGATCATTATCCCAACCAACCTGTTTATGTATATCAATTGGATTTTCTATGAACAGATGAGATATAGTGCTATGATCACTTCATCATTTTATGATTTTTCATTTGAAAAACCATCATGTCTGGATTTTATAGAACTCAATAATTTTTTTGAAGGTGGATGAATCCTTTGATAAGTTATTTACCACTAATATCACTTCCGATACAAATGATTTCTTTGTATCCTATTTTTATTATAAATGTGAAACTCTATCCGAGGATTTTTTATGAGAAATCCTTTTTTTTACCTTGGTACATTAGTGCGGTTTGTGGTAGGCGACATAAATTCCATTTTATATCCATTATAAAATAAAGGGGGAGGACCCTTCTGCAAGAAGTAGAGCCAGGAATTGTACCCCTTTGTGTCTTATAACTAACTAATGGATATGGGTTACATGGGAGATAAAGTTACATCATGTAACAACCAAAAGGTATCTAGGTTCTCCATATATGTGATCTAAACCAAATAGAAAAAAATGTTCACCTATGTTGTTCATGCTCTATATGAAAACACTCAGATTCGAGTGAATTTGGAAACAAGTGATGAGGGGAATATACACTTGTTAATCTAAGGAAACTGGAAAACTGGCCCTAACTTAAATCCAAATTTTATCACATCCTTGAGAAGGCCAATAAAGGGGAACTATTAAATTAGTATTCATAATAAATTAAAATGGTTGAATAAAGATTTACAATTCTTAAGTATAAAGTACACACCTTCATATAAGGAGGTGAAAAAATACATAGAGGACGTTGAAGATATGAAATTAGGGATTAAATAGAATTGGAATAAAGGTATTTTAAGGTTCATTCTTCATAAGAAGATAGTTATAGAATAAATTCTTCTATATCTAGAGTGACTGACAAGTGAAAATTCAAAATCACTATGGATATGTGGAATTTATCGGAACACCAATTATTATTTTGTATTCAGTAAATAAATAATATATAACAGTAGACTAATATTCTCCCCGAATATTGTTTCACTATAAATTATGTTTTTGTCATTGGAGGTATTATCGAAACTATTTTTAAAAAACTCTGTTTTGGAAATAACCTGTCTTTCTAGAATGGGTTCCAGAGAGTATATGATTCTAGTTTTGAAACCATTATTAGTGTGGTGAAGGAGAAGAAAAACCAAATCTTTGAATCCATTTTAGTGAAAAAGAGGTATAGGATGCATTGATGGGCCTCAAGATAGAGTTCTCTCCTATGACATATAGTTTTTCGAGCTCCTTCTATGAGGTTTTCTATGGAATTATAAAGAATTAAATTCTTGAAGATGTGAATGATTTCTTTCATGGTGGATGCCTCCCATTGGTGGAAAGGGCTACTACCATCTTCCAAATCCCAAAAAGTGAAGGATATATCATCACTTAGTTATTTCTAACCTACTAATATGTGAACATTATGTATTAACTTATAGTAATTTTTGTAACACCCCAAGCTTCCATGGTACGTTATCCTTTGAATACGGTAATAGCTTGCATTGTATGTAACTTTGAGATTCTAACACACCGCGACTAATCAAACTAGATATTATGAAAAATAATACCTACTTTTTGAAATTTTATAAATTTTATCTTTCAAAATGGACTTAATTTTTTGATTATGAATATTGAAATTATCTTAGGGTGAATTTTTCATATTTTTCTAAAAACGTTCAATTTTTTATGAATAGTGAAAAAACTGAGTTATAGTTTAAATCCAAATTTTTATTTAAATAATTATTTATTTTATTTAAATTTTTTAGGTCAAAATATAGAAATAATTCCTATATAAGTTCAATTAATTTCATTAAAGTCAGTTTATAATAATTTTAGATATATAATAATTTTATTGAACTTTTTAACCGTCTTTTACCCATCTCCTAGGAGCATTTACAATTTTGAATAGAACATAATTTTACCACTTATGTGAATTGAATTTCAAAAATCCGAGAGACATGGTTGATATCAATAAGTAAAATGTGGTTCAATAAGATAAAAATAATTTTTGGTGAATAATAACTGTTGACTTTTATTTACCACTGTTAAAAATAAATAGGGTAATTAAGGATAAAAATGATATTATTATTACCCAAACACATGTCCTAATTCTATTGGATAAGTGTAATTCGACAAAAACAACCTTAGAAATAAAATATGATCCTTTAGGTCCACTTGGATTAGATTAGGACATTTATTATTATTTAATTCAAAGAAGAGTTAAAAGTGTTAAATTCAAAGTTTAATAACTAAACCATTTTTAATATTGGATTATACATAAGATTAATTAGATTATAAATATTCATTATAAAGCTAAAAATATTTCCTAAATAATGGTATTTTATTTAAATTCTTTATACATTAAATAATTTAATTTATTTATGACAACATGATGATGCAGTAATTACCTAATTAATGAAATATCAAAATATTTGATATTATAAATATCCAAATAAATGTAATTTAAGAATTTTTATATCTTAAACTAATTTTATAGGTTAATATGTCATTTTAGGGTTGGTTAAATTAATTTTTTTAACCTAATAATTCTGTTATAAATTTATCAAAAACAAAATACAAAATAGTGTCAAAATTGACATAAAAGAGTTTTTAAAACAAATATTATATTATTAATTGAAATTATATTCCTAAAAATCTAATATTTAGCCAAATTACTTATATAATGATAGGAGTATCATTAATGAACCACTTGGTGTTCTCTTGGAAGTATATAGTATTATTATTAACCATATAATATAAAAATACCAAGAGACATGGTAAATGTCAAACTATTTAACTAAGAGTTAAATCTAAAAGATAAGGTTACTATAGTGACCCAAACATGTCTAAAACCTATTTGTTGAGTAGTTTTGGACCCATACACACATTATCCTCTAAATAATTCATTTTTGATCCATTAGAAACCGAAAATTATTTTATTATAAAATAATATTTCTAGCTTTTCCTAAGGTGCCCCACACCCCTCTTATAAAAGGGAACTCCCCCTTCCCTCAAATTAACACATTCAAAGCCTTTTGTCTCGTCAAAACTCTGAAAAATACCCTATGAAATGTCCTCGCTTTATCCTAAATGGATTTATTTAGTCATAAATCCATTCTATGGATCCCTTTTGATCAAATAAAAAGGAAAAACCCGAAGAAGAGGTGAATATTTCATCACCTCTTTCAGGTTCTATTCTTCTTCCACTTCCTCTTTCTTTGTTGTTTCCATTATAAAATAATAACTATAGTATCTTCTATATACTTTGATTTTATTATAAATATGTTACAACCATATTCATTATTTTATCCATCCTTTGAATGACATGTCACCATACATGCGTACGTACGGCTTGCTGTCTCCACGTCGTGGTGTAATTGTTATTCAATACATTATTATTTGGATGGGTAAAATAATGATGTGTAATTGATTTAAATAATAAATATAACATGATAAGTATTATTTATATATGATATAACATCCAATTATATATTATTTTAATACCAAATGAATGATATTGTCGCTCGTGTGTACATACGGATTACCGTCTCCACGAACGTGATGAGATTCATTCCCCATCATAATCCATTCCAGACTAATTTTCATTATATGATTAAAAATAATGTTTTAAGAAATAATATCATTATGAATATAAATAACATACATCCTATTCATAACGAACACTACTTAAAAAACAAATCATATAAAGGAAAACGAATTATTTAACACCTAAAACGACGATAATACTAAAGTATTATCAACAAAAAAATATTAAAAGATCATATATGATATCAAATTAAGGTATATGATTCTTCTATAATTTAATAAAAATTATTTCACTATTATAAATGAGGTTAACCTACCCTTTACTAAGGAAGAGTAAAAATTAAGGGGTTTCTAATCTCACTTATAATACTGTGAGATTTCCATTGTTTGCCACGTATTTATTAAATGTGGTGTGTTGTGTACTATAATTTGATATATATATATATATATATATATTATCATGATTCTCTTTACATTAGTGGTATTCTGTGATTCATTTGGTTGTTATTAACTTTTTTCAATACGACTTGATTGATTACAACAAAGTAAGGGTTTTCATCTCACTTCCTATTTCCGTGAGATTCATGCCATAATGCCACAATTTTTTTGTGTGGTGTATGTAGTTCCTAGTGATTGTATTATTTGTGTAAAATAATTTAATTTATGAGTAATTACATCTCCATTTTATGATCCATATTTCATGTGTTTTATGTTTCTTAAGATACCAAATTGGTAAGGGAATTTCAAATTTCAATTTCCACTCATTCGGCTTTACACATAATTCATTGATTATATTACTCCTTGATTATGTATGGAATCACTATTTATTATTTGTGTAGTAATTTACACTCCCCTTTCTATGTATATACTTTTGATACACATAATCACACTGTTGATAAATTCTCAATTCATCTATATGAACTTGATATGGGTAAGTTTAACTCAATCTCTATTTATTGAGTTAAATATCCAATTCATTGGTGTTGTTTTTACAAGAACACGTGTGAATGTCCTATGATTGATTTACACTGAATATCCAGTCATATTGAGTGTATTAGTATTTTTCACTCATAATTATGTCATTGATTTATCCTTTACCTAATGATACTATCTTTATAAGGGATTTCATCTCAATTTACATTCCTTTGAGACATCTTTGTTGTTATGCGCCAATTCACTTTTATTTGGTGTATATAATGTTATTTGCAATAATATATCATGAATCCATTTTTCTCATGATATTATTAAGTTTTTATTACCTCAATTTTTTTGTGTTCAAGCATCTCTCATTTGGTTAGGAACTCTAACTAAAATATCATTTTAAATGTTTTAAAATTTTATTCTTATAAATATTTCTCATTAATGTCCATGTTTAAAAATGGTTTTAAGTATTTATTTATATGGACATTAAAGTTTTAAAATTAAAATTCCTTTTAAAATTTTCAAAGTGGTATTGGACACTTTGATTCAAAAATCTATTTTTAAATGGCTTCGTGACAAATAGTGTGACTTTTGAATGTTTTCAAGAAAAAGGGGGATATTTCTCTCAAATAGTTTTGATGATTATTTTCATCTACATCCATATCATTCATTATTCTCGATTGAGGTTAATCTGTTACAATACAATCTTCCATATTGTATTGAATGATTTATGTTTGACAATGGATGTGTTATTTTTATACCATTCCTAGTTTTTTGATAAAGTATTGACATTTCATATGATTGTTTTAATACGAATGTTTATATTATGTTTCAAGATTTTCATATGAGGAATGCATTGGACTTAGTAAGTGACAGGTGGAGCCCTCTATATCTCCTTGATGCATCGGTAGGTCTCATGATACAAACTAGTGCCTTGGAACAAGGCCTTGACAAAATCTTATTTGTAGTCTTGGCACGAGGCCTTGACTATGGGGTTATAGTGTCCGACATTATGCATTCCTTCATTATAGGATTAGATATTGATATTTAAAGTGGTTATTAGACTAGTATAATATCTATGTTAATAATTAAATGGAATTATTTGATTTTATCTTTGCCGTATTATTCTGAAGTTCATGTTTAAAAGGATTTTGTTTTAGTCTTATACATTTCCTTAAAATTTTATGCTTATTTATGATTGTTTCCACTATAATGTTATCCATACTGAGCATATGAGCTCACCCCTTTCTATGTTTTATTTTTCCCAGGATGTGAAGAAGTATATTATTACTGACCTATAGGGATATTCTATGGGATATCAGTTTTTTCTATGGAAAAAATGTTGTTGTATTTTTTCATTTTATGATGTAATGTAAACCTTATGAATGTATCTAGTACTTCCAAGGATACTAAACTAATTGGTCTTTCGAGACTTGATCTTTTGTGATCATGCCAATGATACATAATAATGCACCGACTCTGGTCTTCTAGGGTCGGGGCATTACAGTTGGTATTAGATGAAGTTTAGTACAAACCATGGAAACTAGATTTAGTTAAACTCTCATTAGAGCACATTTCACTAAGATAGACTTTGAGAATTAGTATAGAATAACTTCCTCAAATATTGGTATTGTAGAGATTTTGTGAGTTTTCCAAGCAATACATCTCTGTCTGGATACGAGCAGGTAGATGCGGCTCTAGCACAGATGTACCTAGGGGTAAAACCTAAAAACATTTCTTTAAGATAAACTTGAACGGGAACTGGTGCACGACAACAGGCCTCATTGCACTCATGGTTATGACACTCCTGGGGGATCTTCTTAGGATAATTTACATTTTATTTACAAACCAATTTGAAAGATTTTAATATAAGATGAGAATAAATAACCTTGGTTAATCATAAGGTGTTTTAAATTGAAAATATGGTGTCATGATATTATCAAAATGATTTTATGACTACTGTTACTCACAAAATGCTTTTTGGTTTTAGTCAATGGCTGGATTCCAAGGAAGTTATAGTAACTTTGAGCATGATGTACAAGGTGGGAATGGTGGTGGAAATGAGAAAAAAATGGAATGTTTATAGGCATAAAAGATATCGTCTTCATTCCAAATCAGTTTTCCAAAAATATGATCAATAAAATATATATTAACCAACTCCCGGACTCAGTAAAGAAGAGATAGGTGATGAATGATAAGAGCTCCTGTAGAGGAGACCATGGAGAAAAGAATCATGAATTTCCATCATGCAGGAAATTTGGAAGGAGACACCCAAGAAAGTGTCTCAATGGAACAAATAAAAGATTTACGTGTGGTAAAGAAGGACATAAAGTAAATAATTTCTGAGAAAAAATGAAGAGTACTATAGAAGAAAATAAAAATGGTCACAAGAATCCATTTACAGTCATTTGACGTAAATGCAGGGAACCTGGAAATTACCCGAGTGAATGCCCTATTCTATAAAATATTTTCTTGGTCAAAGATAAATCTATGTGGAAATAAATGGTTGGAGAAATGTTTAAAAGTATTAGTGTTCCTTGTTGATGGGATTACATTGGAATAACTTTCTCTTCTAATTGTAACCCTACAGTTTTTCATGTGAAAATGATATTTGAGGAAGAATTATTTTTTCTCTTGTGGATATAGTTATAAATAACCATTTGGTTTTATATGATCATTGGGTTTGAGGAAATTACAAGTATTTATATTTTGGGATGAAAATGCAAGGTATGAGATAACATTTGTGGTTAAATTATGTTATGGTTATTTTGAGGAATTTATCTAATTTTGGTAATATTATAAAATATAGTTTTTGAAAATGGAAAACACACAGACCATGGGACAACCCATTGCGTCAGACAATGCTGTGGGAATCGATCCCACAACCAGAGTGCGATTGTGATTTATCACCTACCACTGGACTACGTGAAGTCTCTGGTTAGTGTGACTAATTATTTTTAGTTAAATTATTTTATTGATCAATAATAAGTTGATTTGGGATCTTATCTTTTATCAAATGAATACCCTTATTATAGGAAAATGATTTGGTGATTAAGTGATAAATGTTATTTTGGAAGTCGTTCGCTCTGTTGGGAACACTATATGCCTATGAAAAATATAATTATATGGGATTTCATTTAAGGAGTAATGGTGGATTTTTTATCTATGTTTTTATTGTGTATTTATAGTGAATTGTGTTATTTATGGAAATGACTAACCTATAATAGAGAATATGTTATTAGGTTAGTTAATTTTATGTATGTTACTTTAAGATTAGTCGATGTCATTTGGAGATACAATTTAACGTGGAAGACTACATAAACAAATTCTTCTATGTTTTGGGATTCAATTTTAGTTTGGATTATATTGAAGGATTTTAAGGACAATTGTTTATTGAATGGTATTTATTTAACTTTGGGGTACTGTTGGTTTAATTTTAGAAATTATGATTAGTGTTTCTTTCTCTAAAAGAATAACCTTTTGGGAGATCATCTGATCTTTTACTAACTGTTTTGGTTTTGATTAATCTCTAAAGACACGGTAAATATATTCTTTATCCTTTGTGGATCATGTGATGCTCTAGAATTTGATTCTAGCTCTTCCGGTGTGACCAAGTCATCTTGAATAATCGTCTTTTGAAAAGAAATTGAGTTAGTTGTAGAAATTTATTAAACAATGAACCTCTACTTAAAAAGTAAGTATATATCTTTATGTTATTAGTCAATATCATAAATAAATTCCTCATCTTTATGAAATGTAACTTAAAACAAAAAAACTTTTTCTGTTTATTTTTCCTACTAGGAAACTAATGACCGTTTGTCCCATCACAAGTTTGTGGTTTTCATTTTTTTTAATTTATCCTGATCATGTTTTCTATTCCTTTCCATCAGAACTAAACTTTGTTTACCTTACATATCCATTATTTTCTACATGGAATCCTAGTATGCGTTATCTCATGTGACCTTTGTACTTCTCTTTCATTATTTTAAAATGATTATTTTATTAACTCTTTTTCTGATGTCGAAATTTCAATTATGTTCCCAAGCCCAATTTTAAAAATTACAGGGATGCAAATTTCAAAAGGGGGAAAAAATTTAACACCCCAAGATTCCATGGTACGTTTCCCTTTGGATAATATAATAGCATTCTTTGTATGCAACATTGAGATTTTAACACACCGCGACCAATCAAACTAGCCGTTATGAATAGTAATACACACTTTTTAAAATTTTATAAATTTTATTCTTCAAAATGGACTTCATTTTTGGATTTGGAATATCGAAATTAGTGTAGGGTGGATTTTTGGAATTTTTTCTAAAAACATCCAATTTTTTATGAATACTGAAAGACACTAAGTTATAGTTTAAAACCGAATTTTAATTAAAATAAATATTTATTTTATTTAAATTTATTTTAGGTCAAAATAGATACATAATACCTATATAAGTTCAATTTAATTCATTGGAGTCATTTTATAATAATTTTAGATATATAAAAACTTTATTGAACTTGTTAACGATCTTTTACCCATCTCCTAGGAGCATTTGAAAATTTGAATAAAACTTAATTTTACCACTTCTGTGAATTGAATTTCAAAAATCCGAGAGACACGATTGATATCAGTAAGTAAAATCTGGTTCAATAAGATAAAAATAATTTTTGGTGAATAGTAACCTTTGACTTTTATTTACTACGGTTAAAAGTAAATAGGGTAATTAAGGGTAAAAATGAAATTATTATTACCCTAACACATGTACTAATTCTATTGTATAAGTTTAATGCGACTAAAAAATGTTTGGAATAAAATACTATCCTTTATATCCACTTTTATTATATTAGGACATTTATAATTATTTAATTCAAAGAATAGATAAAAGTGTAAAATTCAAAGCTTAATAAATAAACAATTTTTAATATAGGGTTCAATATAAGATAAATTAGATTATAAATATTCATTAGAAAGATAAAATGATTTCCTACAAAATGGTATTTTATTTATGTTTTTTATACATTAAATAATTTAATTTATTTATGACACAATGATGATGTAGTAATTACCTAATTAATGAAATATTAAAATATTGGATATTATAAATATCCAAATAAATTTAATTTGAGACTTTTTTATGAAATAATCTAATTTTATTTGTTAATATGACATGTTAGGGTTGTTTAGATTAATTTTTTTCGAAGTAATAATGCTCTTATGAATTTAGAAAAAATAGAATATAAAATAGTGTCAAAATTGACATAAAAGAGGTTTTAAAACAAATATTATATTATTAATTGAAATTATATTCCTAAATATCTATGGATCATCCCAAAGACTTATATAATGATAGGTGTGTCATTAATGAACCACTTGGGGTTCTCTTGAAGTATATAGTAAGTTTATTAACCATATAATATAAAAATACAAAGAGACATGATAAATGTCATACTATCTAACTAGGAGTTAAATATAAAAGATAAGGTAAATATAGTGAGCCAAACCTGTCTAAAACCTATTGGTTGAGTGTTTTTCGACCCATACCCACCTTATAATTTTACTAATTTATTTTGGAGCCATTATAAACCGAAAATGATTTTATAATAAAATAATATTTCTAGCTTTTCCTAATGTGCCCCTCACCCCTCTGATATAGGGGCACTCCCCCTTCCCTCAAATTAACACATTCAAAGCCTTTTGTCTCGACCAAACTCTACAAAAATACCCTCTCAACTGTCCTCCCTTCATCCTAAAGGCCTTACTTTAGTCATAAATCCAACTTAACAATCCCTTCTCATCAAATCAAAAAGAAGAACCCGAATAAGAGGTAAATATTTCATCACCTCTTTCAAGTTCCTTTCTTCTTCCACTTCCTCTTTCTTTGTTGCTTCCATTATAAAATTATAAATCTAGTATATTATATATACTGTGATGTTATTATAAATATGGTACAACCATATTCATTATTCTATCCATCCTTTTAATGACAGGTCACCATACTTGCGTATGTATGGCTTACCGTCTCCACGCCGTGGTGTAATTATTATTCAATACATTATTATTTGGATGGGTATAATAATGATGTGTAATTGATGTAAATAATAAATATAACATGATAATTATTATTTATATATGATATACCATCCAATTCTATATTATAAAAATATCAAAAGAATGATATTGTCACTCGTGCATACGTACGGATTACCGTCTCCACGAAAGTGATGAGATTCATTCCCCATCGTAATCCATTCAATACTAAATTTCAATAGATGATTAAATATAATTTTTAAATACTTAATAAATTTTTTAATATTAATAACATTCATCCTATTCATAACAAACACTACATATGAGACAAATCATATAAAGGAAAACGAATCAGTTAACACCCAAAATGAGGACAATTCTAAAATATTATCAAAAAAGCAATATTAAAAGATCATATATGATATCATATTAATGTATATGATTCTTGTATAATTTAATAACAAGTATTTAACCATTATACAGGATGATAACCTACCATCGATGAAGGAAAAGTACAAAGTAAGTGGTTTCTTATCTCACTTTTAATTCAGTGAGATTTCTATTGTTCGCCACTTATTTATTAAATGTGGTGTATTGTGTACTGTCATTTGATATATATATATATATATATTATCATGATTATATTTATATTAATGGTATCATTTGATTCATTTGGTTGTTATTAACTTTTTTCCATACGACTCTATTGATTACAATGAATTAAGGGTTTTCATCTCACTTCCTATTTCCATGAGATTCATGCCATACTGCCACTATTTCCTTTTGAGTGGTGCAAGTACGGCCCAATGATTGTATTATTTATGTAATATAATTTAATTTATGAGTAATTACATATTAATTTTATGATCCATCTTTAATGGGTTGTATGTTTCGTAAGTTACCAAACTGGTAAAGGAATTTCAAATTTCAATTTCCACTCATTCAACTTTACGCATACTTTATTGATTATTTTTCTCCATGATTATGTGTGGAATCACTATTTATTATTTGTGTAGTAATTTCCACTCCCCTTTCTGTGGATATACTTTTGATACACATAATCACTCCATTGATAAATTCTCAAGTCATCGATATGAACTTGATAAGATTAAATTTAACTCAATCTCTATTTATTGAGTTAAACATCCAATTCATTGGTGTTGTTTTCACAAGAACATGTGTGAATGTCCTCTGATTGATTTACACTGAGTATCCAATCATATTGAGTGTATTTATATTTTTCACACATAATTATGTCATTGATTTATTCTTTACCTAAGGATACTATCTTTATAATATATTTCATCTCAATTTACATTCCTTTGAAACTTCTTGGTTGTTATGCACCACTTCAATTTTATTTGGTGTATATACTGTTATTTGAAATAATATATCATGAATCCATTTTTCTCAGGATATTGTTATGTTTTTATTACCTCAATTTTTTGTGTTCAAGCATCTCTCATTTGGTTAGGAACTCTAACTAAAATATCATTTTAAATGTTTTAAAAATTTATTCTTCTAAATATTTCTCATTAATGTTCATTTTTTAAAAATGGTTTTAAGGATTTATTTATATGTAAATTAATGTTTTAAAATTCAAATTCCTTTTAAAAGATTCAAATTGGTATGGGAAACTTTGATTCAAAAATCTATTTTTAAACGGATTCTTGAAAAATAGTGTGACTTTTGAATGTTTTTCAAGAAAAGGGGGATATTTATCTCCAATAGTTTTGATGGTTATTTTCATCTATGTCAATATCCTTCATTATTATTAATTAAGGCTAATCTTTCACAATACAATCTTCCATATTGTATTGAATGAGTTGTGTTTGACTGTGCATGTGCTATTTTTATACCATTCATGGTTTGTGGATAAAGTATTGACATTTTGTATGCTAGTTTTAATACGAATATTTATGTTATGTTTCAAACTTTTCATATGAGGAATTAATCGGACTTATTAAGTGATGGGTGGAGCCTACTATAGCTCCTCAATGCATCGGTCGGTCTCATGAGACAAACTAGTGTCTTGGCACAAGGCCTTAACAAAATCTTATTTATAGTCTTGGCAAGAGGCCTTGACTATGTGGTTATAATGTCTGTAATTATGCATTCCATAATTATGAGATTAGCTATTGATATTTCATGTGGTTATTCGACTAGTAGAATACCCATTACTATGTATTATTATGACATTATTTACTCAGGTCATATTCCTGCCATAAAGTGCTCATTTTTATTATTCTTTAAGGCATGTGTTTTCAATTATTCACCATGCTTAATATTTATGGTACCTTCCGCTGTATTGCTTACCCTTACTGATCGTATGAGCTCACTCCTTTCTTATGTTTAATTTTCCTAGAATATGAAGGAGTTAGTTATGGGTGACTTGCAAGAAAAATCTAAGTGGCTTGGATGTTTCTAATGGAATAAATTAGTGTTGCTTTTCTTTTAAAATTGTAATGTTGAACTTATGTATGTATCTTGTTTCCAAGACTACTAAACTGATCGGTCATTCGGGACATGATTCCTTGTAATCATGACAATGTATTAAAATAATGTACCAGCCTCTGGGTAACTGGGGTCAGGGCATTACAAGTGTTCTCAACAAGAGATTATCCAACAACCAACCATTCTGGGTCTCTAAGGAACAACATGACTTCATTAGAGGTAGGTCCACTCATGGTGTTATTGGGCTTGTGCAAGAGATGATTGGTGAAATGAAAATGAAATATTAAGGAATAACAATCTTTATTAAAGTGGATATGATGAAACCATTTGAAAGTATTGAGTGTTATTTTAACTTAAATGTCTTAAATTGTATTTTCCTTTCTTCTTATAATATCGACCTATTATATAGATGTGTTACTTTTCCATTGTTTTCAATCTCTTTCATGGAATGAATAAGGTTTTTTTTTAAATTGTGCACCATTTGAGATAAGGGGACCCATTGTATTCTAGTATATTTATCTGGATACATGATTCCATTGGTATATTAATAAAATACAAAAGGAAATAAGGGTTAATCTAACCATTTTATTGTAGATGACACATCCAATGTTTTTCACATCTCATGTTTGCAGGGGACATGATTTTTTTTCAATAGAATCTTTTATTATATCCAAGGAATTTATTATGTCCTCGATGAGTACTATATGTGGATTGATAAACTCCTAAATAATTAAGAAATTACTCTTCATATCTTGAGGGGATGCTCAAAGAGGCATGCACATGGTATTGATACTATTACCAGAATATGAAAAAGGAATTTATAGATGCACTAATTAAGTTCCCAAATCAAATTTTGGGGGATTCTTATTAAGAATCTATACAAGGTATTCTGACATTGAGCCCCCAAACTAAAAAGGGATAATAATACGTCGCGGTACATGGGAGATATGATGGTCAATGCACAACAATTTCATGGGTATGACATGCATGACGTCTCTTGGAAATCTTGATGCAGTCATGGACCATGGTAGGATAGTTGTAGCCCATTATATGAATCTTGTGGGAGAGATTCAAACCTACTTAATGGGAACTACAGGACACAATATTAAATTCCTATATAACATGGAGAATATCATCTCATTGTATGAAATAGAGGATAATTCCATCAAACTCACATATGTAGAGTTTTGATTCAATGATAGGCCTACTCTAAAGGGTGAACTTCACTTCCCGCAAATTCCCTCATGCTATGATCGATCGAGAGGTATAATTAATCACTGGATATACTTAATGAAAATTTTAATTCGGTTGGGTACTTCCTATTTAGTGGTGGAAACCAAGGGTCCGAACGTGGAATAACTAACAACTAGTTTGTTTTGCAGTTATATTTCGTCACCATCTGGAATGACTGGAGTGATGAACTTTGATGTTCAACATGACTTAATATGTCATCATTTTTAGTCTTTACAAGAGACACAATGAAGCAATATAGAGATCATCTTAACCATTCTGCAACCAAGGGATATAATTAAATTCTGTATGAGAATGGAACTGGGTCATCAGTTGATGAGTTCGCACTAGTATGGGCATGAGTTATAAATTTCTAACCAAGTATCACCATTAATCTATTTGATGACTAATTCATATTCACCCTTCACATGAATTTCAGGTACATCAATCTAAAGGGACAACTTGAGACCAGTCAGATGATCATGATACTCTTCCTCATTTTTATTTAATATTTTTGAAAGTAGGAATGTGTATGGGAGAATGGCCTCTACTGTGGTGATGAAAACGATCCCCATGATTAATTTTTTAGTATTGGGATCATTGATCCTTTTACCATTTTGGATTTGAGAGGTACCATTGATGTGAATTAGCCAACATGGAATAGTCTGATCCCCTAAAAGGATATCCCCATCTAGGAAATCCACATCCAGGGTAAATTCATCATGGCCTGATGGGCGGCTAGATTGTCTTCAAATTCCTGACCCTTGATGTCTTTCTATGAAACAAACCTGATTTCAAACTTATAAAGGATAATTTTTCAACATTCTAACAATCCTTTCAACATGGGGAGATTCTGGATGTAATATAGCTAGTCTACATAGGACCATAAGTGTATCGAATGATGTTAGATATAATGATGCAACTTGTACACACACAAAAACTAGTGTAATTTAACTCCCGTCAATGGGGGGGGTACATGGTCTCCATTTTGAGGAGAATTCAACTAAGAGAGTATAAGATATTATCTCTTCCTTCATTATTGTTATATGCAAAAAAGAGAATAGAGGGACCATTCTAGGTATATCAAGTATAATACCACAAGCTTCCTAAAGACTAGTGGGATCAAAACTGGAAACTATAGCAGATATTTCTTGATTTTGTCATAAGTGTCCTATAATTCCTTATCACACTTGTATTATATTACTTTCTTCCTAATTCTCAAAATTTGATTAAAAATTATAACTATATTTTTTATGAGTCGACATATATTAGAAAATTAGAATTGGAGGCCTCACTACTATGGGAGTTTTCTTAGGGAGGCATATGGTGGATGGAATTGATCATCTCTTGGTTGATCATAATTCATCTATATATAAGGAAAAATACTATAATATTTCCATAGGTAACCCCAAATTCACACATCAAGTGTTTCATCTTCAAATTCCATGAATAGAGGAAGCCAAGAATTATCCCATGGTCATTGATTTTGTCCTGACCCTAGTAGGAATTGGCCATCAAGTATTCTACATAGCATTCCAACAGCATCCCGAGAATCTATTTGAAGATGTGGTTCATGGGATATTAAAAAGTGGATCCTAAATTATTTATTAAAATAGTAATTAACTAATAGAAAAACAAAAATTGGGGTTCCCTGAAGGCGATAGACTCCTAATACTTAGGGGACATCTAGATATAGATTTACCTGGAGTATCAGTCCATGAAGAATATAACCTAGAACCTGAATGTTGCATGAATCACAAATTTTATCATTGGAAAGGGAAAATAATCCTTTGGACAATGGGGATTAAGGTCCCAAAACTTGATACTGAGTTTGATTAGTCTGTTCTTCATCCAAAAAAGTATGATGATGGATAGAAACATGGGGTCATAGACTTCCCTCAAGAAATTATCTTTGATCATTACATCAAACTTTTCATAAATCGTCGAATAATGTGAATGGTTCATTGTTTTGGGAGGATGGTTGAACCAGTGATGACTCAATGGGAGACTAAGACAATGCATACGGACTTGAATATCTCCTCTTGAAATTTCTTATAACCCCATGGAAATACTTTCAGATGTTTTTATGAAATCCATGTACTAAATCATTTCCTCTTAAGTCATGGTGTAACTTATCAGTGTTTCCCTCGTATCTACCTAATAACCCATGTTCACCTGAATCAACTCACAAACGATGGTAGAGAAACCCACATTAAATTCATACAAAGGGTCGTCAAAATCTTCATCATTGTTTGAGGCTACAGATTCTAAAGGAGTAGGAGGTTAATCTAATCCATCCAACATTTGGGGAGTTTTGGTCCCTGTTTGATTGGATACAGAATCATTGATGAGGAATTATTTCTCTACTAAAAACATGGCAATAGAGGTGATTGATCAAAACCCATCATGTATCTGACCATGAATTCCATGACCAATTTCAAAGAAATAATGGTGGATCCACTTCAAATGATTCAATTCTACTCTATGAAATAGATGAGAATTCTTCTAAATGGTATCCATAGGGAGTATAACATGGTAATTCATAGGAGTGAGGGTATCTTGTATCACTTGGCCCTATCCTATGTAGGATTATGAGTTAATCTTTAGATATTACTCCCTTTTATCAACCTCATTGGTATGAACTTTCTTCCCCCCTATTTTAATATCTAACGTTCAGATAGCGGACTTCACAATAGTTGAAGGGGGAAATCAACATTAAGTACCCTACATTACCAATGAGGGAGTATTTGAGGCACTGGTTATATAAAGTTGGTACTACCTAATGTATATGATGTTAGGGACTAAGTAACAATGAGTTGTAGGTAGCATCCTATGAGATAACCATTAATTTAGTGTTTTCAATTATGAATCCAAACTGGGCATTCAATTGAATCCTACCACATGGTCTTTGAGTAGTCATGTCATAACATTGGATCTCTAGGTCAGAGGAAGTTAGATATACATTGGTTAGCCCCATCTTGCAAAATGTCCAGTTCGGGATGAGGATAATCTTAGAAGTTGTGTCCACTAAGAAATGACAGATATTCGTACAGTTTAACTAACCTATAATGTACAAAAGGAATATGTTTCCCTACACAAGGGGACCTCGTCATATTTGGAGAATGAGATGATAGATTTTCATTCCACTTACTCGACCTTATTTTCATTTTTGGATTCTATGGTATCTACCTCTACATTGATCTAGAGTGGGGTACTCAAGGTTTTTGAAAGGGTCTCACACATTTCATTTAACAAGCGGAGGACCTCAAGGATCAATATCCTTGAATGTATGTTCACGAGGTAAATCATGGAATATTATATTCACACCAAATTTATGATTTTGACTATATGTGGATTCTCCTTTGATGGCGTATGACAGATTTAAAAAAACTATACTACTTAGTTTTGGATGGTTCTATAAATATCATGATACTGATCAACTAACTCACCCATAAACACTTTTAGCTAACTAAGGCATTGATCTGGCTAGACATGACTAATCATTTTGTGTTCGTAGTTTATTTACTCGGTTAGATAACACAGTTGGATCTGGATTATCTATTTGACCAACTAAGTTGGTAAGATGTGGTGGCCTATTGGATGGAGCGGGATGGGAGGATTGTTCATGCTGATCTCTAAAAAAACTTGATTTCTAGACTAAGAAGCATGAATGTCATGGTTTGAGGTTATTGACCGAGCATTCCCATGACTCACGTGTCAAAGAACTCTTTTTCAATGGCATTGGATGGAACCATCTTAGTATTTTTGTGGAATTCCTCATCGTCGATCATTATGAAGTGGTCTACCAGCTCGATGACATTCACATAGTAATATATATACTTTTCATCATTAGGGTACTATAATGATGGGATAACCCTATTGGTGGTTCCCAAATTAGGAATCACAAAATCACAGAGAGAAAGAGATGAATTCAGCATCGGCTAGGGACCCTGGTTTCCCTTGCACCATTAGAACTTTCTCTTTATTGTTTTCCAAAGATGAGACATAGATATAGATGTAGTGGATTGATATGGCTCAATTACAATAGGAGGATATGTATTCTATAGGTGGGATAGATGAAACCTTGGTCACATTCGACTACTATTTGAGACAGCCAGTCATCATACATTTGAGTCCCAAGGGTAGAAACCTACTGCCATTCACCTAAACCCTCGCATTCACTTTCAGGGTTGATAGAGATGTGTCCCCTATATACCTGGATGTTTCTCAATTTTTCCAATATTTTATCCAATTCTTCCTAGATCCAATCTTTGAGAACATAACTTTTCATGATGGTATGGCCAAGGATCCAATGGTGATGGAAATAGTCAAGGTGACTAGTGCATCTTGTTACCTAGGGAATCTTGTACTATATTAGCTTAAAAAAATTATAGGAAACATATGAAATAACTAGAGACCAAATAATCATTAAAATAATTGTTGAAGTTACTTCTATTTGAGAAGGGTTCTATGGGGTTCTCGCCTCGATGAGGGGCTACAGCCTGGAGATTGGATGGACACCCATTATCTCACCTAGGTGGCTGCCCATGGTGAGCCAACTCTGGAATTTTTTTCACTAGGAAAGGATAATATTGGTAGAGATACAACTCTCAGTGAGTTTCTTTATAGAATAGGATGAACAACTATAGATACTCTTGGGAATCTACCTATATTTTTCCAACACTTTTTCTTTTATAAGGCCTTCTCACTAGAGATAGAAGAGGCAATGGGTGGGATTTCATAGCCTGCTACAAATCATATTATAGACTCTTGGACATTTCAAAAAACTACATAATACCTCATGTAATGTTGCATGTGATATTGGTGGGTACAATCTCTATGATTTAATTCCTCAAACACATCAGTAGGAGTTCATCTTGAGTCAGTGACATGTCCAGTGAATTCATGACCCCTTTCCACCAAGTGGAAGAAATATATGAATCACTCGCCTGGACATAAAATGAACATGTAGAAGCCAAAAATAATTATCTTATGAGTGGTATAGTTGAACTAGTATAGGAAATAACTATGAAGGTCTTCCTAGCTAGCAATCGACCCTATGGGCAGCTAGCTATTCCAGAAGAATGTAGGTCATTCCAATTTTTGGATGAAATAGTGGATCATGGTGTCCTCCTTTAATTATAAGGTTACCAACGTGTTTTTTTACCTTAAGATGAAGAGGTCCAAGTGCTATAGTAGGTCACCATCCCATTGAATGGGGAATAGATAAGGATCCCAAAATCTTGGGGTGTTTGCATATCATCCACCCATGTTCGGTATGGATTTCCATCTGGTGGGATCTCTACCTATCATGTCTCCAGGGACTTGATGTGAGAAGAGAGAGTAACTAT
The DNA here is from genome assembly GCA_963277665.1 of Viscum album. Classification (NCBI taxonomy): domain Eukaryota; kingdom Viridiplantae; phylum Streptophyta; class Magnoliopsida; order Santalales; family Viscaceae; genus Viscum; species Viscum album. Next base: position 184,977,536 of record OY728143.1, read on the forward strand.
AAAATATTCATGGATAGGATCCCTATATTGATGAGGATTCATGATTACCAATGCATTGACTAACTCATCAACTCATTAAGGACCAACAACTTATGGAATGACACGACCGGGATCATGGAGAGGGTAATCGCTTTTCTTAGGACAGTTCAGTGACTCATATATCTATATATTTTCATTAAATCCCACCTCTTCTCGGTCAAGATGCATGGGATTATTGAGATTTACTTGGGTCCACTAGATAAGAAATATATTCTACCCCACTGAAGTTGAAATGAGATCTCATCGGGTAGCACTATAATACAGTCGCTGATGAGAAATGAGTCCATTGATGATCCTTTTCAAATATTTTACCTTCTTGTGAAAGGAATCTACCATGTTATTGACCTCTCTATTTTGTACAGACTCAGATGAATTAAAGGGTCTAACCTGCTTATTACACTTTTGAATATTTCTAGAGCAGTCAATCTCCCAAAGGGATCCTCACGGCCATGTGTCTACCTCTACTTGTAGATGAAGACACCTATATGAGGGTATTTCTAGTATTTTGCTTCTCCTTAGGGTATCTATTCCAAATCAAACTCTGAATCGGTGCCCCCGCTAGTGTTATATTCGAGTACAACCAAGTTAAGCATTACTATACCTAGAGTGTAATTCTTATCTATATTGATTAAATCATGATGTCAAAGGATAGGACTGCTATGGAAGGAAAACTACATTCCCCATACCCTAATCAACACATGTTATGATGCCTCCTCCATAATCTAGTTGAGCACTATGAGTACCTTAACATATCATTTTTCGGAGGGTATGATTTCAGTAGGATGACGAATGGAATAGATCCATTCATAGTTCTACCAGATCAATCATTTAACATTATTGTTCAATATTCTTGAGGTTCCCTAGTCTTCTTGGGTAATTCAAATGATGATAAAAGATGTGGTGGAATGTTTCCTCAATGTTATGGTAGGAAAAATTACATGGACCTTGGTCAGGGTCTATAATATGTCAATATTTAGAGTTTATAGTTTCCAAAAAATCACAAAAAACTATTCAGTGTCTATAATCTCTCACTGTATATCTTGAATAGAGCCATGTTAATGGAAATCCCATGCTATAATTAGTGATAGTCGAGAGACAGGTCGAGGCACCGATATAGATTGATTATGCAGCAGGTCACCTAGAAAAGGATCCACTGTGAGAGGCATTTTCTCACTTCACACTCAGGTTTCTCTTGGGGGTGGCCCCTCCTTCTTCATCACATCCCCAAAGGAAGATGTATTTACCACTACCTCAGGAAAAACGGTGGGGACACACCTTTGGGGATCAATTAATTCTAGCTGATTGAGGTTCTCACTATCCAAATGAGTTAGCACAGAATAGAAAATATCTCTATTATCTTAGGTAGAGGTGGAGAGGTAAATTAGGGATGACTGGGATGGATGCAATGTGAGCCCCTAAAAGATTTCCAAAACACCATCCACCTACATGTACATATGGAGGGATCTTGGGATACTTTGTATTTTTTCATCTATGATAGAAAATATAACCTCTTTAGATCCTACCCCAAACTCTAGAATTTAGGGAGGAGGTTCCATTATTGATTCTTATGTGTCCTCATAATTTAAAACATTAAAAATTTCATCAATGAGTTGACATTTTTTCTGAATTTTCATCTATTTGTGGTTTATTTACCCTCTTGCTCGGGATAGATATTTAGGTAATACCACCTCTTCAGCACTAAGAGTGCCTTTATTCTCATTTACATGGACAATAGGATGTCCTTTATATTGATAAGTAGGAGTGGTGGTAAGACCATAGTACTGGGTGTAGAAAGAGTGGGGGGATGAATCTTGGGTTAATGATGGCATGGGGGTGGGTTTGCACTGCATCTCATCGTCAAGGGTTGGCCCATAATGACTATTTGTGGTTATAGTGATTTACAGATCCATCCCAGCCATCCTATTAGGTGGATGACATCTTGATCCCAATAAGGTGATGTTAGATCCTTGTTCACCTATTGAAGGGATAGATGGGACTTGTAGGAATTCACTAGTGGTGGTAGTGGAAACTACAGCCATGGAAGATGTTGACCCTTCTCGGCATTTCTCCTGGTCTTATCACCAATTTTAGTGTTATGGTTTTTGGTCTGGGTTTAGTGGATCATGAATGAAGTCAATATTTTCTTCAGCATAAGGGACCTGTTGGTGATTAAAATGATGGGGGCCTTTTGGGATATATCCTTGGTAGATCTCAAGTAGTATTCATTGACGGGATAACTCAGGAATCCCCCACATATTTTGTTCAAGGGATTGATTCATAGGATTTCTATGCGAAGAGGCTCATAAAGTGGTTTTCTATTGGAATGGGGGTAGTTTCCCCTTGTGGATCCCTTGTGTGAGGTGATTTTAGCCTGGAACTGATGCCTCTATGTGTTAGTGGGGCACATCCCTAGTCGGAATGACCCCAACTGCTCATACAAACTTGCAAGGGTTTCGATCACCCTCATCTAAATGATATTTAGGTTTGATATGGGGAATTTTCTTCCAGTTTCAAAAGTTATGGAAGAATTCATAATAGGAGTTTTACCATGTGGGATTTTGGAACCATTGGTTCTTATTCTCTAGCACCTATGGGTTCTTACTTGATGATTTCCTATAGCTGAAGTCCTATAAGGACAGAGGATCCATCCATTAGTATGTGTACATGGAAAGTAATTCCCAATTCTCCAAAATTAAGAAATCTTATGAATAAGAGAAGGATACACACAAATGAAGTTACAAACAAATAATTAACAATGCTTACTACCCCAATTTCTAGTGAATTCCATGTTGGCCCAACCTTTTTTCTTAGTGGGACCTGGTTCCAGATATTTGGATCTGGTGACATAAAAATATTATGATTCCTCAATTAAACTCATCTCGATATTTAGTAGAAGAGTTTCACATAAGGTGTACCATTTCTATTTTTGACACATTCACTAGGGCCTCACCTGCATGTCAACATTATTCATGTGAACACTAGCGTGCAGTAACCTCACATTCCCACTTTCCAATGGAGGGTGACATTCATCACAATCAATGGGGATGCATGATTTTTGACCAAAACAAGAAGATCAGATTCCAGTTTCTACATTCCTTGTCCGGGTCTCCCTCATATATATAATTTAGGTTGATTAGACTCTTTCATAAATCCATATCGTTGTGAACATTGGATAATTTCCGATGTTTTCTAGTCATTCTGTTTTTGTCTTGAAAGGGTAGCCACCTTTGGTCAGGAAAGTAGTCATGTTGGGAATTTTAGGGCATGTATAGACACTTGGTACATTATTCACCTATAAATACCCCACTTAGGAGGAAATATTAAATGATGTATCTTAGGAACTGAATGCAATGAATACTATTTCAATCATGAGTTAATGACACTGATGAAATATGTTGCCTAATGCATGTTACATCAATCATCCCATATTAATGAATAGGCCAGTAGTTTAATTAGTATTATATGTTCTACATCCTATGGTTATGGATCTAGAACTATGGTGGAGACAGATCTGGGAATCAGTTTAGCATATTTTGAAGATGGGTTTGTTTGATCATAATGCCCCATGTAGGCGGATTAGGGAGGTGTTTCCCATGGAGGGGGCTTGTAGTTAGTTTATCAATGTGTGAGAACACCCCCTGGAGGTGGATCTATGAGGTTTGTCCAATATAAGAGCATTTGGAAATATTACCAATATATCTGAATGCCCCTTGGAGGTGGATTAGGGATGTGCATCCCATAAAGGGATAACATGGATAGTTTAACAATAGACCTTAATTCCTTGGGGGGAGAGACTGGGAGGTGCATCCCTAGGATGGAGATCCTAAATAGTTTACCAAAGAATTTGAATTCCCTATGAATGTAGATCTAAAAGGTTTCCTCCATTTAAAGAGAACTAAGATAGTTTTCCAATGTATTTAAATTCCTCATGGACAAAGATACAAAAGGTTCATCCCTAGGTGGTAGAAACCAGATAGTTTACCAATGAATCTAAATTCCCCTTTTAAAAAGATCTGGGAGGTGATTCCTTATAATGAAGCATGGGATAATTTATCAATGGATCTGAATTCCCAATGGAGGTGGATCCTGGAGGTTCATCCCTAGGAGGGATAACCTAGTTAGTTTACCAATGGATCTGAATTCCCCTTGGAGGTGGATCTGGGGCATGAGTTTAATGTCTTTTATTGATGTGTTTGGTTGATTATAATGCCTCATTGAGGAGGAACATGGAGGTTCATTCCTAGGAGGTAGTACCTACGATTACCATTAGTCATGATTGAACCTTAGAGTGATGTCATACACATGTTGTTTAGAAGAGAGGGACTGAATCCTAAGTAGTTGGATGTAACAATTTAAGGTCGTATGAAAAGACCGATCCATGTAGTTTAATGTCATGCGACATGGATGCTCGGGTCACGGATGAAGCATCGATTAAGGATGGTGTGAGTATTATGAATTGAATCTTCCCTTTACAATAGGATTTATCTTTGTTGGATGGTGTGGGGTTTACTCATTAAGATACCTAGGTGCTGCACATAGATGTGATAATGTGGATGGGGATTACACATGGAAGCTTCTCAATGGATTTCATTTAGTGTGAGGTATGTATATGTGGGGGCCATCCTATGACACTCATACATGAACCATAATATGTTCATGACATAGGGTAAGACTATGATTTTACATCATGTAATGAGAAAATTGTTCTATAGTTTAATTTTTTATGAGTAAGATGAGGATCAATGCGTTTTTTACATCATGTATCTTAGATGTGGGGGGGGGGGGGGATCACTCCATACCCCTTGGACTTAAATGAACATATCTCATGCACCTTTGGGTTGGAAATTTCATTAGGACTACCAGTGTAAAATGAATAGGGGAGTGTTCATTCATGGGGTCAACATTATAGTCCCTATGCATAGAAGAAACAAGAGTTAGGATACCTATGTTAAGAAGAAAAATTCATGTGGGAGGATCGAACCACACTTGAGGTGAAGTGATTAGAAACAAGAGTCGGTGGCACAAGTGACATTGGGACTTGAGGTGTAGTTGGACTGGTCCTAGATTGCTGTGGGGGCCCTGGGAACTCAACCTTCTCAAAAGAGGGTTAGTATAATGGAAAACCTTGGAGAGACCTAAGAGAGAGGTTTTGGAAAACATGGGGACTTTCATAGAGCGTTTTCACAAAGATCTTTTGTTTCGTGATGGTTAGGGGATTAAAAAAGATATATTCTTAGGGAAATACGGTGACCCTACCACAGAGTTAATACTATATTCTTAAAGGGAGTGCTACACAAAGGATGAATTATCTAAGAATCCTTGAGTTCCCCAAGGGACTTATTTCTTTAATAATGGATTATTCCTCCCCAAAAGGCATCTTCACTTAGGGTGGAGACTATTAAGAACACAAGGGAATGTTTTTTTGAATCCAAGATACCGTGGGTGATGCATTTTTCTTTGGTTTGTGAGGGTGAAGAGGTTTATGAATGCGAACATTTTTTGAAGAAGAATGGTCAAGGGATTATCCTAAAATATTATAATTAAGGGGGTATTTATAGGGAATTAGATTCATACATATTGGAGTTTTTCAAAAGTGGTACGAGCATCATGAATGGATGAGGCTCCATGACATCAAAAGTCAGAGACATGAAGAGACCATCTGTTCATGTGGTTGAAAAGTGATCCACAAATATGATATTAACTTTATAGAGGTTTACTATAAAACATTTACATGTTAATGAATGAAGCCTCTCAGTCTATGACCCTTTTGACCTACAACCATTTAAATTGGAAACGGTATTCATGAATTAGACTCCTTAGAGTGATTTTGGGACATTTTGGTGTGGATTTTCTCCAAAATTTCCTTCCATTTCTCAGGAATTATTTAGGTACATGTATTTCACCAACAATAGATGGAATTAACCCTACCTAGGTGAGAATGATATGATAGAGGATCTATACCTAGCCTCCCATAGGGTTATTATAACTATATCTGAGCTCATCCTATCAAGGGGATGACAATCAATGTTATAAAGATATAATTCCCCACTATACCCTCATAGGGATACACTAAGGGAATCTACTAAACTAATACTTGTCTATACATCAGTAGAATAAGTGACCAATAAATATCAACTCATGTCACTCCTCTAATTCCAAAATCATGGCCACTATTGTATCCATGGAAGGAAACTACTCAATAAAGCATACTATTTGGAACACATTTGAGATACAAAAATAGAGATTTGTGAGGGAAAAACCTACATGGGAAGTAAATAATGTTTACCCATTGTACACATCATGTCCCTAGAAATTGGACACTATCCATGTAATCTCAATGTACATGGTGGGTATATAGGAATATATATGGAGTGTACATCATGTCACACCACATGTGACCTCAACTAGTCTTTTTGGCATGTCATTTCCCATAAAAATTCTCTTGTCCATGTCACACCACATAGAATATACCCTCGATATAATTTGATTCTTGAATATCTATACACTTAAACATGTTCCCATCCTATTCCTGTGTATAAAACCCTCCTTCTATGTATATAGTTGTTTATATCCACACAACCATGTCGGTCAACAAATCTTTCATGACCATATCCCATGGCCACACAACTTTGGCTCACTACTCAAACTATTACCACAATTCACATTGTGTAGTCCACAAAGATCATATTCCCTAAATGGGAAGAAAACACAGCATGTTCTCTTTTACTTCATGTCATGTGATCATGAATTCCAAATGGGAATTCCCTTTGAGCCACCTGAAATCCCTAGTCACCACCAAATTCCATATATATACCCTCATGGGATCACTAGTAATTTGTATCCGGTCTTGAAACACTAAAACAACACATCAATATGGGATTTTTATATAAAGATCATAAATATACCTACCTTGTGGAAAATACTGATTCTTTGGGTATAAAACAACACCCCAAACCTACTTTACCATGATCTAGTGACGATCGGTGCTAAAAATGGGATGAACTTCACCTCCAAACCTTTCATAAGGATCAGTTCATTCACCATGTAACGAAATATCCTATTCTCCTCATTTTCACATGATAACCCAAATGGGGGAGAGATTATTATTTTGGATTTTATTATATTATTATAATTCAATTTAAAATCCTTCCAACATGCCATCATCCAAGAACCCGGCGTTGAAAAATTTTGGGTTGTGCATGGGGTAAACAGAAAACCTAAGTCAATAAATCCTTCCCACCTTAAGGTTTTTCACCCATGAAAAGTGAAAGCCTATAAACTAGGGGAAACTGAGCTCCCATAAGGACATATTATTCCATTGATCTCACCAAAGGGTTCCCATGCTATCTAATAACATGCACTTAGGAAAACTAAATGTTCCAAACCACACATGATTTCTAGATCAAACTAGGTCTGCATCATGAAACTAAGTGCGATATTGTCTCCTATGATACGTTGGGTCAAAAATACAGAGAACACAATCCTTACATGGTCTCAAGGTGTAGTGTTACACCACCTAAATAACCCAAAAAGGAAAGTGGAATAACCTAAATGTCCTTATCTTTCCATAGATGTATTGTACCATCAATATCCATAGATAACTCAACCATTATTTCCACAATCATTACCTCCCACAAGATCTGACTGGTATAGTGGTGAATTATAGAGACACCCAAATGTTTCCTCAACTAGTTATACACAAATAGTGGTGTAAAAAATATCACCATACTGATATGAAACCCAAAAAAATGTTCTCCAAAACAAAAATGGTTCACTCTATGTGGAACCACCACCCCTATTATATGAATAATAATGAGGAAATGAATCTTTCTTATGATCCTAATTACAAATCATGACTAGTTTGATTAAAAATACTAAAAATATTTATGTAATACAATCCATTTGAATAAACCATCAAGAACATGTCTAGTAGATATTTGATCATGTGAGACTTTGCCAATGGAATATCCATGCTATTCCACCCAACCATTCTAAAAAATGTACTTGTAATAACCAAAAAATGAAGATATTATAAGTTATACTGATGTGTATCTTGGATAACTATAAAACTAAGCACATGATGGTACTAATGAATAACACAAGGCTATCAAAGAAAAAACACAAGGTGTTATGTGACCCTGTATATGTAAACATCCAATGTGACTATAACTCCTGAAGCTCAACGAGGGTCAACCAATATATTAACACCATATATGGGCACTCCCTGGTTAATAGTCTATGTAAAATACTACTCATGGTGGGTAGTTACAAATTGAAAATCCTCTTGTAAATGACCTCAAATAAAACACTATAACAAATAAATGAAATATCATAGAACTACAACTCCATGTTTTATAATTTCTATTTAATAAAAGTCAGCTTTGTCAACCCAAGCATGAGATCGTGTTTCTTGGTCTAACATCACTCCTCCTAGGAAAAAAACTGCATCTCACAATCTAGAAAAACCTCTACACACACCATTGGAAAACATCTGAACATGGATGGTAGGAATCCAATCCATATTGAGGATGATCATCATAGGTTATCTTTGGCACTACAAAAATATTGAATGTGAGGAACTCTCATTATAGAGTATGGTTTCACTGTGGATAGAAGTTTGTAGTCATTGATCATTTCTATAGGATAATACATCATAAGTGTTGTGAATTAATTCTCCAATAATATCTATGTGGTTTGTTATGACACTCTAACATGCAGCCCCACACTGAATGTTAAAGTCGAAGTAACTCATCCACCACATCATGACATTATCCAATTTGGGAGGCACTGAATTTCCCACACATTTTTGTATCATGTCATAAGTATAGGTCTCAGTGGGGGAAGAATCCCTCTTCCATGTGAGTATGAAGCTAAATAAAACAAAACTATCACAAGTTACTACTTATTCCCCATGTTACCTTTTAAAATACTTTAGTTAGAAGTGAAAAAAATAGATTACCTAAAAACTATACATAAAAATAATACTACAAAAGTAAAATAGACACAGAGCATACCAATAATCATCATCAAAGCCTTTCAGTCATAGGAATATTGGTCCTATAGCTATCCACACCCATATCCACCATCTTCCTCATCTTGGGATGGACCACTTAGGGATGGTGGTGTCAACATATCAAAACATATTCCACCTAATGCTACTCTCCCCTCTCTTTCACCATGTTTATATCCATACAAAACCCTATGATATATGTGTTGTATATGATATGTTACTCTGTCAACCATCACCTATCAGTATCATGAAGGGTCATAAAATCTCATGCAAGATGTTTCCTTCCACCATAAGTAAAACACCACCTCTCCTGTGGATAAATGAAACTAGCATGGGTGTCTTGAACATTATTACCTCCTCTATTGATTTTATCCTAATACATCTCAGATTAATGGGTCTATAAGCCTATCATTTCTAAACATCTTATGAGTACTCAACTCCTTTTTTCCTAAAAAAATAGTTGGATTCTGGTTATCAAGAAATATCTTCACCACTGAGTCCTTTTCAAGGGCTCATGCATAGGTGGAAAATGAGAAAATTATCATAGAATCCTTGATATACTAGCATAATTCATACGTAGAGGCCCATGATCAGAAAAAAGGATCTCAAACCATATACATGGATTATGGAAAATGTTCTATGAACCTCTCTAAATATTTCATCACGATCATGATATCCTATTGAAGCTGAAGAATCTCTTCAATGTGTATAAATCTAAATGTGGATGAATAAGACACATTCATAAAGAGAAAATAAAACTCTATCCAAGTGATTATCATATAATTATGTGCTTATTCCACTAGAGTCCACCATCACCTAGTAGAGCATGATATAAGACTAAATGCTAGGGCCACAATCTATTCAAAAGACTTCCTTAAAATGTGGAAATCACATGTGAATGCCCCATGTAATTCATCAGCATCTTAGGAGTCCTGCTCACCATGAAACCACCAAGGTCAAATATTTTAGAACTCATGAAGAACAATCAGAATATAAACATCCTCTATAATAATTACTAGCATAACTTTCCTCTCAATGGGTGGTGGCTCAACTGCTATACCATCCAGATGTACCACATCCAATGTCGTGCCCAACACTGATGAACCAACACACGACAGATCTTCTCTATGATTCGATTGTGGAATCGTGTATGGCTACCATTATAGTGGAATCCTAAAACAAAGTCAATACATTATATTATCAAATTGGTTATATGGGGATCACTCTCAAGAAGGAAATGGAACAAAATACCCATTTCTATATGATGCATGCAGCAAAAGTATCTTACTATCAGTGTCTAAATGCTCAGAGTCAACAATTAGGTTCTTAGAGTCCTTATGAATGGATAATTATATGGTAAAACACATTTTTATTGCATATTTCATTGAAAATAAATGATAAAAATTCATCACATTGTGTTAAATATTTTTATTTAAGGAATTTTATGGATTATACCACTCATAAGAAAATTTTATAAAAATTAATGTATTGAAAAATTAAAGTGAAATATTGTATTTTAGACATAAATATTTTTATATACACTATTTGAAAATGACTATTTTAATAGATTTCAAAAATTAAATTTCTAAAACATTCAGAAATAACATCTAAACTGGATCATTCATTTGATTGGAGTAAATGGGCTATAAAATTAATGTTGGACAGGACTAGCGAGATTGAAAACTAATTCACCATTTGGGACATATTATATTCATCTAAGAATCGATTGGGATAAAATTTGTATTGAATAAAAATTAATGAAAAACACAAAAATCATCATTCAATAAGGTAATGTAGTTTACACATATTGGAGGTTATTAGGTGGGGAAATTTGGATTAAAATATTTGGCCAAATTTCCTCATTCAAACATGTACCCTCTTGTAATACTAGAATCTCATACCCTCTATAATTATGTATTTTTATTACTTGGTGGGTTTGGGACGTGAATTTGGATATTGTGGGTGGAGGAGAAGTGGGTTCATCCAATTTCTGCAAGGATTTCAATAGGGATATCATTTAATGAAATTATCCCTTCATCAAAGCCTTCTTCTTCATCTTCACATTATAATGTTTGTTATTTCATAATAAAAATATTAATTAATTTTCTATTTCATATTTCTTATTCAATTTTATTATTCACTTCTCATCCACTTTGATATGGAAATAAATAGTTGAAATGTGGTTGGTTTATACCCTTTTAAAATAATTTCACATGTAAAGTGTTTCTACGATGACTACACCACCAATGGAAGAGTATATATTCTTTATAATTGATCAAATTCTCACCTTCATCACTTTTTTATATATTAAAAAATATAATTAACATAATATTATTGATGAACTTAATTTTTATCTAACAAGAAACTCTATAAGAAATTAAACAATTATAAAAAAAATATGAGACCTAGTAATGTGTAAATTGTGAGAGCATGATCCGAGCCTATAAAAAAACAGGATGAATTTTTAGAGTTAAAATTACCTCCAAAAAACTAAATTTATACTCATTTACATAATAGATAAGTGCCCTAATTTTTCACTAAACATAATATATCCTTAAAATGGTAATCAAGGTAGGGTTCTACTAATGAAGGTAATGAAGCAATACTAGGATTTAATTAATTTCATCTTCATGGATAAGTTAACTTTTGTAGGGATTCAGGGTTAGAAAATTAGAGGATAATAATTAAGTAGATTTAAATTTAAATGAAAATGATTAATAAGTATGTAAATAGATAGATTTAGATAAATTATTCCTTCTAAATATATTTTCTAAAAACATTTTCTAGTGTAATTTTCTCAATCCCATTTAAAGAAACAATATTCTACCCACATACTTAATATTGTTTTATAAATATCTATTAAAACCCCCACATTTTTAATTTGTTTTATGTAGTAATTTTTTCACACAAAAAATACCTTTATCGTGTTGTTTTAAATATTTCCTCCAAAAAAATGACTTTAGTCAGCCACTATGGGGTACCTAATTATTTTATATTTATGAATTATTGGACAGAACCCAGTAAAACACCATTCAAATTAGTTCTATAGAGGGGGAGGATAAATGTTTATTCAACTTGTTATAGTTATTTATTTTATTTTATTTTATCCTTTTTAATTATTTATTTTCTCTTTTTCCCCATTCTCATTTTTATTCACTATCTATCTTTTACTCTCTTTTAAACAATCAATTGAAACATAATATCATGAAATTATGGTCTATTATTTATACATTGTATCTTTTATATGAGTTATGAGATGATTCCATCCAAGGGATCTCTCTGATCTATACCTTAAGATTGAATACAACATTCGGACTTGAATTCAAAAATATTAGTTTACCGAAAATGTCAATATTTACCCAACATGGAAAATTTCACCACCCTAGGAATTTGGAAATAGAAAGATCATGTGAAACAAATATAATACCAGATAAAATTGATGTAAATAATAAAAACTATCCCAATATAACCAATTCATAATTTACTACTCTAGACATTAATTGTCAACCAAATTTCATTTCCCACCCAAAACTTGAATCTGACATTGAATTAAAATATGAATTGATACACCTTCATCAAAAATTTGATGGCCTCTCTAGATAGGATCCAAATAAACATTTAAAAGAATTTAAAGTCATATAATAAACCCTAAAACCATGAAATGTATATGAAGATCAAATAAAACTAAGAGAATTATCATTATCACTTTATTGAACTGGAAAGAATTGCATGTAATATTTAAAACATGAGGATTTAACCTTTTGTAATGATTTAAAACATATTTTATTGTATATATTTTTACACATCAGGGATGACTTCCATTTGAAAATAGATATCAAGAATAAATAAATCGCATGTGGAGTCAAAGTTTGAGTACTTCAATAGATTCAATAAGATTTGTGAAAGCTACCCACATCACCAAATTAGTTAGAAAATACCCACACAATACTTTGATGAATGCCTCATGCCTATAGGGAGGATTATTTTTTATACTACGATGGGAAGGGAATTTGTTGAAAACATACAAGAAACTACACATGAGTTTATTGGAAACATGTAATAAAAAAATCAACAATTTGGAGATTGGATTACACCATATGTTAGGGGAGTACATTAGGTATTTACAAATTCTCTTGAAAATAATTTAATTGATAATAAGTTCTGTGAATTGACCTCTATGGTGATACTGATTTCATTGGATCAAAAGACATCCCAATCCACTCTAATGAGCCCCTGAGGAATTTTTATTGAAATAGAAAACCCATCTAACAGTTTCCCCAACTACAAGAGATAGATAATTTCACAATCATATTCTCTGGGATACTATATCGACCAGAAAAAACCAAAATCCCTAGAAGAATTATACCTCATTTTAACCAATGTAAAAAAAGAGTGTAATGATCATTAAGACATGATTTCTATCTCTAGACAACAAAAGGTCTCCTTTTAAACTAAATTTACATTATCCTCTTCACAACAAAAGGGTTTTCAACCACCCCAATAGTGATTTAATGCCCACTGATTAAAAATATAGTATCAATGGAATCCTTAACCAAAGGTATATTATAATAATAATGAACCATTGAAACAATTTTTTTTAATTAACCAAATAATTTAGAGAGTAAAGGTTTGGAGTTGAGGGATTTGATTATGAAAATGAGTCAGATTGCCACCACCCATCATGAACTATAAAGTAAGAACTCTAAAAAATATCCTTCCCAACCAACTCAAATCTCAATGGGAATATTAGTTGTCTCACATTGAGAAGTAGGAATAAAATTATTGATACATAAACACCTATCATTACACTAGGATACACCTCAACCCTAGAAAATCCCTATTACAGAACAAACGATGATAACACCAGGGAGAAAAAGAATGGTAAAAAATTTATTGATCATGTTTATCCTAAACCCATTTCATTTCCAAATAGAGTAGTAGAATCCAAGAAAATTTCAGAATAGGAAATGGAATAACGGTTTTTTTACACATTTAAGAACAATGAGATCAACATACCTTTACATGAATAAATAAAGAAAATTAAATGGCATGACATGTTTTTTTAATAATTGTGTGAAAATAGATGAGTGATAAAAGTAAATTAGTGGATTAACCTTGGGGGGGAATTTTTGGAACTCATTACACCAACCATAGTGATTCCTAAATTTTTTAAGAACCCCTGGACATTCACCATTCAATAATCTATAATGGGGTTTCTTTTCACTAATTATTTAGGTGATTTGGGTGCCTCTGTTAATTTCATTCCTCACTCTAGTTTCACTTCCATATTAGTTGTAGAGATTAAGGAAAAAAATATTGTGGTGAAACCTGTAAATAAGGTAATAATCTATCTTATGGGTGTCATCAAGGATGTCCTTGTACATATGAGAGACATGATCAATCCTGTGAATTTCTATGTGGTGAATATATAGGATGGTCAAGTAATCTCTAATGGTCAGATCATTCATGGAATACCATTAGTCAAAACTACAATGAAAATCATAAATGATCATGAGGTTATACTTTCTAGTGTGTATGGATATGATTTTGTATGATTAAATATTTTAGACTCTATAAAGTACCCCTTAGAGGACCATTGTGCTTTCTTCATCTCTAATTCTTACCCATCTTGTAACGAATCTCCATGTCTTTATTTTAAATAATTTAAAAGATGTTATCATTACATACATAGAGATATCTTGAAGACTGGTTATAGTTTTTTTCCAAAAAATAAAATCAAAAAAATTACTCATGATAAAACTACACTAATTAATGATTTTGATGTGGATTCTTATTCAAATTCTAGGCATATACATTATGGTTATGAAAAGGTTGTTTATTTTAAAAATAAAATTGAGTCATTAATAATTGATGTTGATGATGTATATTAAGATCCTAAAATTCATTATGACCATATATCAGTTCCTATATCATTCCCCTCAATACAGAGCCCACCAAAATTTGAATTCAACCCTTTTCTGAAAAACATAAAATATTCAAACCTATTGATTAATGAAAAATTTCTTAAATAATTTCTAACAATATCATAAATAAATAGTAAACACAACTATTAAATATTTTAAGGGGGGATATTAGGTCAATTGGGTGGAAATTATATTAAATACTATGTTTTATACCCTCTAAATTCATGCATAGGATTCTTTTAGAAGATGGGAACAAACTATGTGGGAAACCAAAAAGGGGAATTAACACCAAATCATTAGATGTTGTTAAATATTGGTGGAAAGTATTCTTAAGTAAGGTATCATTTATCATATTTTATATTCTCAGTGGATTTCTACTCTCTATGTTGTACCGAACAAATCTGGGTTTATTGTTATAAAGATTGAATTCAATGAGATTGTTCATGTGTGTGTATAAAAGAGTCAGTGAATGTGAATAAATTATAGAAATGAATCAACTTGTAAGGTTCATTTCTCAATTCTATTCATTGACCAGATGCTAGAGTGACTTATATGTTGGAAACACTATTTCATGAATGGTTTATCTAGATTTTTAAGGTCCTTATTGTAGCAGAGAAAAAAGATAAGAAGCCATTAACATTCTTGTTCAGTTCATGTTCCTATCAAAGGATAAAATTTGGACTTTATAATGACCCCGTTACCCTTTAAAGATTCAAGGAATTCATTATTTATAATTTACCTAAGATTCCATGGAGGTTTTTATGGATTATTTTACTATTTACAGTTCCAAATATTATGAGTTTCACTCGATATGGGGTAAAGTGTGGCATCAATACATTGAGTAAAAATTGGTTTTCAACTTTGAAAAATGTCATTTCATGGATGATAGTGGATTTTTACTAAGTGGTGTTTTGTTTTAACATATAATATAGGTTGATAGATCTAAGGAAGATATTATTTAATCCTTATCATATCTGAAATGTGTTTGTGGAGTTTGAAATTTCCTTGGACACGATGGTTCATATCAAAGATTCGTCTAATACTTCAGTAATATCACTCTACCCTTATCTATATTTCCTAAGAAATAAATTGAATTACATTTTAATTACTTGTTTATATTTTCATTTGATGAGAAAATATAGTGTCTAACCACTCCACCGATCATACAACCCCTACGGTGGGACATTCCATTTGTGCTTAAGTGTGATTCTTCAAACATCGTAGTCTGAGACATCTTATATAAAAGGGTGAATGTTAGGTCCCATGTAATTTCTAATACTTCAAGGACATTTTATTCAACCCATGAAAATTACACCACAATGTAAAATGAGTTTCTATCTATAATAAGTTCCTTAGAAAAATTACAGTCTTATTTATTGGGATCTAATGTGGTTATTTGAATTAATCATGAATATTTGAGGTACCTTTTAAATAATCCATATCTAAATAAATTACTTATTCATTGGATTCTACTTATTTTGGATTTTGACACTGAGATAAGTGATAATAAGTGGTCAGCAAACTTTTTGGTTGACCACTTGTGTGGGACCACTAACATGTTGTATCAAGACATCAAAAACCATGTACCACTTCAGGAAACTTTCCATGATGATAATATCTGGGTATTCTAATGTATGCATCATTGGTTTTCATAATTATATAATTACATGTATTTCTTTAAAGTTCCCACATACCTAATGAAACACGATGTTGAAAAAATTTAATAGTTTATCTAGGTTTTATGTATGGGATGATCCTTACCCTTAGTGAATTTACTATGACTAATTCATTAGGAGGCGTGTTCTTGATTATGAGTGTAACAACCTGATATTTTATGAGAATTATTAATTTTAATATCTTTGATGTATTTTTTTGTATGCTTCACCAAGATTAGCTTGCGCTATACGCAACACCATATTAGCGTGTAGTATACGCAACACTATTCTTGTCTTGTGATGCACACAATTTCATGTTCTTTCGAATAAAATTCATTTTACAAAACACCAAGTATAGATTTTGATCAATGTATAACTGAACTATATTTTTATTTTATTATACTCAACATCAAAGGAATCTTTCCCTACATGCAACCCTGACTTGGCTTGCATTACACGTAAGAGAGACCTTCCTAAATTGCGTATGTTGTACGTAATACCGAGTTTCACTAAACAACAATATATTGTTATAATATTATTATGAACTAGACTTTATGAATATTATTAAATGAATTTTAAATTTTATAACATTATAATTCATCTTACACATTTTCTGGAATGAGGTATGAAAACAACATCAGTTTTTCTGATAAAAGAAGTATTTTTCAAAAAATACAGTTTTGCCGCCTTTTTATGGCGCACCCATTTTAAATATAATTTTTATCATGTTTATAAGTAAAATTTTAAAAAATAAACTTATTCTTTTGAATAATGATATAATAAATTTCCATTGTATAAAATTTTGATATTTTTCTGACAACGTTCTTATTTTAATGCATAGTAAAAACACGCTAAATTTTACTTAAAAACAACTTTTTTCATCGAGATGGTTTATATGGATAATTATAATAGTAAATTGTTTTAAAGTATAACCAAAATATTTTTTTACCATTTAATATAATCTATATCATTAGAATTAATTTTACAATGAATTCATAGGTAAAAACATTTCAATCTTTGACAATGTTTTAACTTTTAAAACCTGTTTTCTTAACAACGGGATTAATTTTTAATTAATTACTGAAACTTCTGTGTTTTGAATTTTGAAAAATGGATTCCTTATTTTTATTTAGTGGGTCCAAATTTTGTTAATAGGTTACTTTTATTTTTTTGATATTATGAATAGTAACTATGGTAATTTTTATTTACTACAATTAAAGGTAAATCAGGTAATTAAGTGTAAAAATAAGATTATAAAATTACCCTAATAACTGCAAAAATTATATTGGATGAATAAAAGTCGACCCATATCACATAAGGGTCGGAATAGATTCATTTAGTAGACTTTTGACCATGAAAATGATATAATTATTATTAAAACCAAAGAAAGTGACAACATGTCACTCTCTTATATATTATAAGTGTAATAATTTTAATTTAGTGATAAACCTCATAAAACATAGAATTTAAATAGGCTCCAGAAATCTAATAAAATTATCTACATCAAGAGAATTTATATAGAATTTTTTTGGATTATATAATTATTATTAATGATGACACAATAGTGATGTAGAAATTATTTTATTGATTGAAATATCAAAAAATGGTTTTAAATATATTAAAATAAATATTATATGAATTAATTAATGTTCTACAAAAATTTTCTAGATTTATATGACATGTTTTTAATCTATTAGATATTTCGGTTGAATATATCCTCTGTGTGGATTTTATTTAAATTCAAATAAATGAATACTGTCAAAATTGACACTACTGTTATTTTATAAAAATAACATATTATAAAATTGTTTAAAAATCACAAAAATATTTAAAAATTATAAATTAAAATTTATATGGTCTAAAATTTTATAAATAATCCAATTATAGAAAATTCACAACACATAAGTAATTATTTATAACAATTTAAAATTTAGAATTTTGTTACCATAAATGAAATTAAATAGACTAAATAATGATAAATCAAGTGGATAAGGTTTAAAATAAATTACCAACATGTCTAAATATTATTATTTAAGGATATTACAACCCTATATCATCTAATATTCTGATTTTAGTCATTTTTGGCGGGTTTTTATGTGGGTTTTGAGTTTATTATAAATTAATATTTTAGAGGTTTCCAAAAGTGCCCCTCTCCTCTCTTATAAAAGGGCACCTCCTCTGTCTTCTCCTCACACCACTTTGATCCTTCAATCTCGGCCAAAACCAGCCCATTTATCTTCTCCAATTCCCTAGAAACATACTAGAGGTCCTGGTCTTATTCAAATACCAACTTTAGTGCCCTAAGAGGAGGTTTAGAAGAGGCATGTCGAAGAAGAGGTAATATCCTTTACCGATTCTTTCAAATTCATTTCTTCTTCTAATTCCTCTTCTTTTGTTGTTTCATAATAAAGTAATAATATTAGTATCACTCATATATGGATATGATATTATAAATATGAACCAACCCTATTTCACCTTCTATCCATCCTACAGAAAACGAAATCATCGCGCATGCGTACGTATGGAATACTGTATTCACGTCGTGGTGTAATCTGTTTTCCACCACCACCTTACTTGGATGGGTATAATGGTAGAAATAATAACTATATATTATTATTAAAAAATCATACTGATTCTGATCAATTATATCATCCACTTCAATTCCGTTCAATAATTATGGGAATGATATCATTGCTCGTGCGGACGTACGGATTACCGTCTCCACGATGTGATGAGATTCATTCTCCATGATTAACAATTCAAATATGATTATAAAGTATATATATTAAATAATAATTAAATATATGACATAATAATGATACTGGATTTATGTACATATATTTTTCATATACTTAATTCCATTCAATTTAATAAGGAATCGAAAACAGCGTTCATGTCTACGTACGGCCTACCGTCTCCATGAACGGTGTATTTATTTACATTTATTGATATATAATATATATATATATATATATTCTGAAAATATATTATCTATAAATCATGTTTTACATTCTGAAATTAAGTAAATCAGGATATAAGTAATAATATCTAGTACAACAAGTTGAAACACGTATGATAAAAGATACGATTTTACCCATACCACTTCTTTAACATGGAATTGACAAATGCACGGGTAATATAAAGTCGTAATTGAATCATATATGATATCATAAATATTATTATGGTTCTATTAACAGTTAATAATATGTTTAAACCCACTATACAAGAGTCTCAGAAACATACTGAAGAAATTGGACATAAGGTAAGGAATAATTATTCCAATCTCGTTCTTATCCATGATTGTTTATTCGTAAGTATTTACGGGGGTTATGTTTATCATCCATGTCCATGTTCTCTAAAAATGTTTTCATAAGAATTTTACTATTTTTCTATGTATTTTTAAAGTCATTTTTACCCTTTTTTTTCTTTTACCACATTGTATTGAAGGAATCTTTTATTTGTTTACCATATAAGGTACTTTTTGACTTTTCCGGCAAAAGTACGAAAAGAATGTATTTTTAACTTATACGGAGAGAATGGATTTTTACGGTTTCATAATGCCTTATTTACATGAAGCTTACTCTAAAATATTTCATGATTATTTTCAACAAAATTCTTTTCTTTTAAAATCGCATGGCATTTTGAGAAAACAAAATTATTTTGAAGAAGAAAGGATATTTTCCTCAAGAATTAATTTCAAGTGTTTATTCGAATCTATTTCCCCTCTAAGATGAAATTATTTAGTATTATTATGTTTCAAGTATAATGTCTCTATTATTTTCACATTTTTTTTATTTCTTATGATGAAATGATATCCATTTGTTTTATATGGATTATGTTAAGATGTGATGATGGTTATGAAACCCATTTTATTCTTTGGGTTATGATGCATGATTTATGATTGTGTTGAGGCACACGTAAGAATGATTTCAATATGATATGGGTGGGACCTATATATCCCTCCAATGCATTGGGTAATTATTTATATCTCATGAGATAGACATGGGTGGAACAACAAGTAAATCCAGTTTAGTAATACAGGGCTAGAATGGCAAGTAAACCCAGTTCAGTAACAGACTTTGTCCACTATGATGGTCTTGGAAGCAATTCCTTGGCTACTATGGAAATCATATCATGTGATTAATGGTTTTCCATAATTACATGTTTTATTCCCTTGCTATTTTAACATGATTAATGTTCATTTACGATCTATGCCTTACGTACTACCATGATATATTTCACAACTTTAGATTTTGAGGTATAAACATTATGTTTATGTTTAAAAGTTAAAATGTATATTGTTTGTTTTATTTTCACCATGCTTACCCTTACTAAGAATTTGAGCTCACCCTTTTTATGTTTTATTTTCCCAAGGATATAAATAGT
The DNA here is from genome assembly GCA_963277665.1 of Viscum album. Classification (NCBI taxonomy): domain Eukaryota; kingdom Viridiplantae; phylum Streptophyta; class Magnoliopsida; order Santalales; family Viscaceae; genus Viscum; species Viscum album. Next base: position 184,998,550 of record OY728143.1, read on the forward strand.
GGATTTAGTTAAGAAAACAAAATGGAAATATCTCTATGGGAGATGTTGAAGATCTTTCACCATGATTAGAATATTGTGTTTCAAGTTTCCAAAGACACTAAACTATTACGGTCCTTGGGTGTCTATTTTTGTTATGTATTATGTATTCAGAAAAAGTAATGTAATGTCTATGTACGTCATGCTTGGGTCTCTAAAGTTGGTATCAGAGGAAAGGTTTAGTTAACCTTTGGAAACTAGGATGCGAACACTTTTGTGAGATCCCTATAGATATCTCTAAGGTATTTCTAGGGAGGTCCCTAAGGTTAAGTATAAGAATAGGTTATAGTCCTAGAATTACTGTAATGATCTTAGAATTAAACATAAGAAGTTAGATATTGAAGGTACTCCCCCTTTATAATGTTGTTTTCCTAGTATTATTTTTGCCTCTCACACTAATCTTTTTGGGTTTTAGAAAATGGATGGGAAGAGGAAGATTCATGTTAATGGAGAATATGATGGAAAATGGAATGATATTCTTCAAGAGAAACCAAATGAAATGGGATTTGGAATTCAAAACTTTGTTATTATGCCTAATCATAAATCTCATAATATGATCAATAATCTCCAATTTGGTAAGTTTCCTGACTCATCTAATAAGAGAAATATGGAGTTTAATGATGTTCATATAGGAAATAAAGTTAAATTTCCCTCTTGTAAATCATGTGGTAAGAGGCATCAGGGAGAATGTTTTAAAGGAACTGGAAGATTCTTTGGGTGTGGAAAAGAAGGACACAAAGACAGTAAATGCAAAGGAAAAGGTCCAGTTAACACATTGTAAAAGGATAATGGTATTTATAAGACATCAACAATGGTTAAATGTTTTAAATGTGGAACATAAAATCATTATAAAAACCAATTCCCTAAGTGAAAATCTCATGAAGAGAATCAGCATGGTCGTGTGGGTAGTATTTATGTTGTTGATGATGAAGAGACTACAAATGATATATGAGATGAAAGAAGTGTTGAGTAATAAAATTATGATGCTCGGTCAATGGTTTAAAAAGGTATTGGAATGATTGCATGTTTATCAAGAGTAATGTTGTATAAGTAATTTCATGGTATTATGGAATAAAGAAACATCTAAGGATTGTTACACTATTGTTTTTACATAATTTTTTTTAAAGTATATGTTGAATGGTACTGGTAACCAAGAAAGGTTATTCACATATTTTTGGAAAGCATATGATATTCTCATAATGAAGGGGTAAGGATAAAATGAAATGTTTGATAGTTTTAATGAGTTCATATAAGGAAAAAGTGATATCATGGATTGAGTCTATAGCAATTGTGGGATTTTGGTATGTGGAAAAAAGTTGACTTTTGACACCATTCATGTTTTCAAAAAGATTCTATGGTAATTCATGTTTCAAGAGAATACATTATTAACGTATTCACATGTGTGGAATGTGACCAAAAAGATATATCTTATGATATACGGGGGATAAATGATGGTATTCACATTCTGGGTTCATGATATTTCTAGTAATCGTTTTATTTATACTATGAGATTGGATAGATGTATTTTGGATAAGTCTAAAGATTTGAAATGGATTATGTTGGACATAAGTTAATATTGTTTAAGGATAAAACCTTTTTTTGATATTATTTCTGGAATGTTATAATAGTGTAGTTTTAGAAAAAGGACAACCTGCAGGACGGGCGACAAGCAGTCGCGTCAGACAAGATTGCGGGAATCAAACCCACAAACGAAGTGAGACAGACCATTATCACCTACCATTGGCCTACAAGAAGTCCCAGGTTAGTAGAAACTAGTTTTATTTTATTAATTGGTATGATAGATGAAGTATAAGTCCATTTTTGGAACCATATACGATTAATCTCACCATAATATGGACTTATGTATATAACTTTTTCTAACCTTATGTTTGAGATAGATGGAATGACCTATCATTCTATCGCATGATCTTCTAAAACTTCACATAAGACAAATTCAACTTCATTTATTTAAGAGATGAAGTAGAAATTGTTAAAGGCACAAACAACAGTGAGATTCTTCCAAAATCATGTAAGTATTTATTTTAATTCAAAAAAATTTCAACATTAGGGAAATGATCTTGAAAACCAAAAATGTTGTCCTAGTGACCTCATATCTGATAAATCAGATGGTACCGAATATCATCATAGATTTATGGCTTTGTGATTGTTGAATTTTTCATAGACATGTTCTCTACCACTCTCTATCAGAACTTGATGGTTAGATTTATCTTCCATATCCATATTTTCACCTATATTATCCTATGTGGAAACCCAGTGAGGAGTTACTTTGGGTATCCATTATGTTTCTAACGTTCCTTTTTAAAATGTTGTTTTAGTATTCCTTTTTACGATGTGGGTTTCTATGAAATAAACTTTCAAGTAGATAAACATTTATAACCCTGACGAATTTCGAGGGCGAAATTCATTTTAAGGGGGGTAGAATGTAACACCCCGAGATTTTATGAGAATTATTAATTTTAATATCTTTTTAGTATTTTTTTGTATGATTCACCAAGATTAGCTTGTGCTATACGAAACACAGTATTAGCTTGTAGTATACGCAGCACTATTCTTGGCTTGTGATGCACACAATTTCATGTTCTTTTGAATAAAATTCATTTTACACAATATAAAGTATATATTTTGATCAATGTATAACAGAACTATATTTTAAGTTTATTATATGCAACATAAAATGAATCTTTCCCTACACACAACCCTGACTTGGCTTTCATTATACTCAAGAGTGACCTTCCTCAATAGCGTGTGTTGTACGCAATACCGAGTTTCACTAAATAACGATATATTGTTATAATATTATTATAAACTAGCCGTTATGAATAGTATTAACCGCATTTTTAATGTTATAAAATTATAATTCATCTTACACATTTTCTGGAATGAGGTATGAGAATAAAATCAATTTTTTGGATAAAAGAAATATTTTTTAAAAAATGCAGTTTTGCCGCCTTTTGATGGCACCCCCCTGTTAAATTTAATTTTTGAAAAGTTTATAAGTTAAATTTTACAAAATAAAATTCTTCTTTTGAATAAAGATATAAAAAATTTACATTGGATAATGTTTTGAAATTTTTCTGACAACGTTCTTATTTTGATGAATAGTAAAAAACACGCTAAATTTTACTTAAAAACAACTTTTTTCATCGAGATGATTTATATGGATAAATTATAATAGTAAATTGTTTTAAAGTATAAATAGAATATATATTTACCATTTAATATAATGTATGTCATTAGAATTATTTTTAATTTGAATTCATAGGTAAAAACATTTCAATCTTTGATAATGTTTTAACTTTTAAAACACATTTTCTTAACAACAGGATTAATTTTAAATTAATTACTGCAACTTATGTGTTTTGAAATTTGAAAAATTTATTAAATATTTGGATTCATTGGGTACAAATTATTTTAATTGGTTACTTTTATTTTTTTTGATATTATGAATATTAACTATGGTAATTTTTATTTACTACAATTAAAAGTAAATCGGGTAATTAAGGGTAAAAATAAGATTATAAATTTACCCTAAGAAATTTCAAAATTCTATTGGATGAATAAATGTCTACCAATATCACTTAATGGTCGGAATAGATTCATTTCATGGACTTTTTACCATGAAAATGATATAATTATTATTAAAACCAAAGAAAGTGACTACATGTCACTCTCTTATATCTTATAAGTGTAATGATTTTAATTTAGTGATAAACCACATACAACTTCAAATTTAAATAGTATCTAGAAATATAATAAAATTATCTACATCATGAGAATTTATTTAGTATTTTTAGGGATTAAATAATTATCATTAATGATGACACAATAGTGATGTAGAAATTATTTTATTGATTGAAATATCAAATATATGGTTTTAAAAATATTAAAATAAATATTATATGAACTAATTAATGTTCTCCACAAATTTTCTAGATGAATAAGACATGTTATAAATATATTAAATATTTTGGTTATCTTCTCTATGGATTTTATTTAAATTCAAATAAATGAATATTGTCAAAATTGACACTATTGTTATTTATAAAATAACATATTATAAAATTGTTTAAAAATCACACAAATATTTTAAAAATTATAAATTTAAATTTATATGGTATAAAACATCACAAATTATCCAATTATTTACATTTCACAACACATAAGTAATTATTTATAACAATTTAAAATGTAGAATTTTGTTACCACAAATAAAATTAAATAGATTAAATATTGATAAATCAAGTTGATCAGGTTTAAAATAAATTAAAAACATGTATAAATCTTATTTTTTGATGATATTACAACCCTATAGCATATAATATTAGTATTTGAGTCATTTTTGGTGGTTTTTATGTGGAGCGTGAGTTTATTATAAATTAATATTTTAGAGGTTTCCAAAAGTGCCACTCTCCTCTCTTATAAAAGGGAACCACCTCCCTGTCTTCATCACACCACATTGAGCGTTCAATCTCGGCCAACCCCTAACCATTTCTCTTATCCACTTCCCTGGAAACATGAAATAGGTCCTGGTCATCATAAAAGATCAACTATAGTTCCCTAAGAGGAGGTTTTGAAGAGGCGCGTCAAAGAAGAGGTAATATCCTTTACTGATTCTTTCAAATTAATTTCTTATTCTACTTCCTCTTATTTTTTTGTTTCATAATAAAGTAATAACATAAGTATAACTAATAAACTGATATGTTATTATAAATATTAACCACCCCTATTTCACCTTCTATCCATCCTACGGAAAATGAAATCACCGTGCGTGCGTGCGTGCGTATGGAATACCGTCTCCACGCCGTGGTGTAATCTGTTTTCCACCACCAACTTAATTGGATGGGTATAATGGTAGAAATAATAACTATATATTATTATTAAAACATTATAATGATTCTGATAAATTATATCATCCACTTAAATTCCATTCAATAATTATGGGAATGATATCATCGCTCGTGCGTACGTATAGATTACCGTCTCCATGACGCGATGAGATTCATTATCCATGATTAACCATTCAAGTGTGATTATTAAGAATATATAATAAATAATAATAAAACATATGACATAATAATGATACTGGATTTATGTACATATATGTTTCATTTACTTAATTCGATTCAATTTAATAAGGAAACGAAAACAGCATTCATGCGTACGTACAACCTACCGTCTCCATGAACGGTGTATTTCTTTCCATTTATCGATTTATTATATATATGTATATTTGGAAAATATATTATATATAAATCATGTTTTATATTCTAAAATTAAGTAAATCAGGATATAAGTAATAATATCTAGAACAACAAGTCGAAACACGTAAGATAAATGATACGATTTTACCGAAACCAGTGCTTTAACGTGGAATTGTCAAATGCAAGGGTAATATAATGTCGTAAGTGAATCATATAGGATATCATAAATATTATTATGGTTTTGTGACAAGTTAATAATATGTTTAAACCCACTATACAAGAGTCTGGGAAACATACGGAAGAAAGTAGACATAAGGTACGAGATTATTATTACAATCTCATTCTTATCCGAGATTGTTTATTCGTGAGTATTTACTGGGGTTATGTTTATCATCTATGTCCATGTTCTCTAAAAATGTTTTCATAAAATATTTAATATTCTTATATGTATGTTTAAAGTCATTTTTATCATTTTTTTACTTTTACCACATTGTATTGAATGAATATTTCCTTTGTTTACCATATAAGGTACTTTTTGACTTTTCTGGAAAAATTATGAGAAGAATGTTTATTTAACTTATACGGTGTGAATGGATTTTTATGGTTTCATAATGCCTTATTTACATGAAACTTAAACTACAAGATTTCATGATTATTTTCAACAAAATTATTTTCTTTTAAAATTGTATGGCATTTTGAGGAAATAAAATGATTTTGAAGAAGAAAGGATATTTTCCTCAAAATTCATTTCAAGTGTTTATTCAAAATTATTTCCCATATAAGATGAAATTATAGAGTATGATTATGTTTCAAGTATAATGTATCTATTATTTTCATGGTTTGGTACTTCTTATGATAAAATTATATCCATTTGTTTTATGTGGATTATTTTAAGATGGGATGATGTTTATGAAACCCATTTTATTCTTTGGGTTATAATGCATGATTTAGGATTGTGTTGTGGCACACCTAAAAATTATTTAAATATGATATGGGTGGGACCTATATTTCCCTAAAATGAATTAGGTAATGATTTATATCTCATGATATAGACATGGCTGGAATGGCAAGTAAATCTGGTTTAGTAATACAGGGCTGGAACGGCTAGTAAACCCGGTTCTGTAAGGGACTGGTCTTGGGTGAAATGCCTTGGCTACTATGAAAATCATATCATGTGCTTAATGGTTTACCAAAATTACATGTTTTATTCCCTTACTATTTTATCTTGATTAATTTTCATTTATGATTTATTCCTTTCATACTGCCAAGATTTATTTTACAACTCATGATTTTGAGGTCTAAACATTATGTTCATGTTTTTAAGTTCAAATGTATATCGTTTGTTTTATTTTCTCCATGATTACCATTATTGAGAATTTGAGCTCACCATTTCTATGTTTTTTTTTCCTAGGATATAAAGAATGGTTTTAGGTAAGAAAACAAAAGGTAAATATCTTTATGGGATATGTTGAAGATCTTTCACCATGATTGGAAGATTGTGTTCCATGTTTCTAAAGACACTAAACTGTTACGGTCCTTGGGTGTCTGTTTTTGTTCTGTATTAAGTATTCAGAAAAAGTAATTTAATTTCTATGTACATCAAGCTTGGGTATCTACAATGAGTTTTAGTATATTTTTAATTTTTTTCATACAGTTTTTGTGGTGGACACCTTATACCCCATAGGATGAAAAGGAGGGTATTAGACTCTAGATTATATTGTTCTACATTGCTTCATGATTCCCATTTGTTTTTTAAGTCATTCTCTCATTTCCAACACACTGGAAACAATTAAAGACATGAGATACCACAAAAACCCAAATTAATATTTTTTATTTTTTATTTATTAGAAATTGATTTCATTGATGTGTTTCCAAACTCATTTCGAGTCTTATAATTTTTTTTCACTATTTATTATGTTAGTAAATGGGTTGAATACAAGGACACCTAGACTGATGAATCTTATATTGTATTTTATTTTTTCATGTTTCAAATTGTATGTTGGTCTGGTGTACCAAAGACTAACATCAATGACCAATGGAAACACTTTGTCCATTGGAAATTAGATCCCCTATATCTAAAGTATGGGGTGACATGAAAAACATAAAAATCATAACATACCTAAACATATGGTCAGGTTAAAGTTTCAAATCATGGGTTAATGTAGATATTGGAGAATATATTGTAACCAAATATGAACGATTAGAGAAAGTGATTGGATGATATACTATGGTATTATAATACAACACTGATAACTCTAATTGTTATGTCCCCCTTTTGTATCTTTTTTGGGATATCATTTCATCTTCCAATGGAGGTCAAGAATCAGGCGTATTGGGCTAAAAATAAATTAAATATGAATTTCACCCAAGAATCATGTCAAAGGAAGATTCAAAATCAAGATCTTGAGGACATTATATTTTCATCATAGGTGAACAAACTTATCTAAAAGGAGTGATCAATAGAGAATTATAATATAATAATCCAAAGAAAATATTTCAAGTAGTATTCAAAGTCCTTATCTACAGTTTGTGACTAAAGATGATTCTTGGTTAGTGTCATTCTAGATGGTCAGCTCATTTTATAGCATCTAATTTTCTTCATTTTAGTGTGGTGGAGATAATTAAATAATCTGTATGAAGGATACTTAAATTAAATGGGAAGCATTTGAAGTAAAAAAATTGTTGGACTTCCCACCGATGTATTTTATTTCATCACACTGCATGAACCCATCACCGGTTGAGAATTTCAGGATATCCTAGACCCTTACACTTTAATATTATTTGTCTTATTTAAAATAAAAAAATATAATGTGAATTTTTCCTCTCATATGTTCACTTTGGGGAAAATGAAATATCTTATTTGTTGGAGTGATGGGATTATTTAGGGTACATTATTTACGATTTTCATTTTTTTGGTGCGTTTTATCTTTATTTTCAGAAAAGAGGAAATTTTAAAAAACACCATGTAACATGATAATTTAAATGTGGATAATATTGAAAATGATTTTTTTAAAATTCAATGGTAGAATGAAAATAATGAGAAATATTTCATCATTAAGGGTTGCTTTTAATAAAAATAGAAGTCATCAATTATATGATTGGTTGTTTCGTTATAAAAAATAGATTTTTGAAATATTTTTATTTTATTTTTTCATGATAAATTGGGTCATTAAATCCACCACATAAATTTTCACACATCCATGACTTTTGAAATGTTTCTTTCTCTATTGTAGGTATATCCATGTTAGATAAAGAATAATTTCATCTTATATTAATGAGTGATCCATACGTTTGTTTCTATTCTAATCATTTCCATTACTATACCAGATTTTCTTATGTATTTGTACATGATATCCAACTATTTTATTCTCTCCAAAAAATATATAATTAAAAAATAAAATTAAAAAAATAATTAATTAATTTATCTTAATAAAGAGGGGAGTGATGAAATTTACAACATATGGGGATATCTAGGCTGAGATATTATGTTTTAACTCTCAAGAATGCTTAAGTGAGAGGGTTTTGAAATTTGGTTACAAAGGATTTTATAACAGGTTTGCGAGAATTAAATTGCATTGGAAGACATGTTTTACATAACCTAAATATATTTAATAAAGCGTATAGATATGAGATTGAAATGGTTGACACACACACTCATGCGGGGAATTAATTTTCTGATAGAACCGTTACTTTATCACTATGATTTGTGTCATTAATCTCACTTGATTTTGATTTCATATAATTAAAAAGATAATGAATTTAAAATTTATTAACATTGACTTCTTGATTAGGTTCTTACATTTCAAATATTTCCACTATGGATTGGTAAATACCTACATGAAAATCTTGTTACAATTCACTAGGATAAATGACCTAGGAATTTTCCATAGATTTCCAAATGATCTGTGTGGGGAGTCGATAAAATAAATTTATTTATTATTTCAAAGATATGAAATGAAATTATTTCCTCACATTGTGATAAATATGTTTATTTATGGAATATTTTGGATTAGATAATTCATTTGAATTATTTTGAAAAATTCAAGTGCTGACCCGTTGAATTTATCTAGGTTAATTTAGTCATAAATATTTTTATGGAGCATATTTTGACATATAATATAGTTAACTAATTCCTAACATTATTTTCTACAAATTTCATTAAAATAATCCATGTTGGGTCATGCATTTTATTAATGTAAATGTTACATGAAATTAACAATGGACTGTACTCTTCAGATTGGAAACTACTTGACAATTTGGGCCACATATTCTACATCCCTGATATGATTGGGATCAAATGTGGATATAATAGAAAATATCCAATTCCACACTAAACAACCATCCAGAAGGAATTTTTTTTATACATTTTGGAGGTAAATAAGGCGTTTCACATTGGATTAAAATATTTAGCCAAATTTCTTGGTTACCACTTGTGAACTCTTGTAACCCTAGCCCCCTATCCCTATTTCTACACCATTGGAGGCGTTTGGATGTTTTTTATTATATTCTGGTCATAGTTTCTGTGGTTTCACTGCATTTTTTCAAGTACTTCAAGAGGGATATCTCTTGTTGAAAGGATTCCTTCATCGAATCCTTCTTCTTCTTCATCACATTGTAATGCATCTGTTTTCATAATAAACATCTAATTTTACATTATATTTCATCTTTTTAATCAATTATTTTATTCTACAGTCATTCAATTTTTTCTAGAAATCAATAGTTGAAATGTGATTAGGTTATACCATTTATAAACCTTTTCACATGAAAAACATTTCTACAGTGACTACACCACCCATAGAAGAGTTGTTTTTCATAGTAATTGATCAAAATCTCACCTTATTAAAATATATTATTAATAAATGTGATTCTATAATTAACATAATATGATCCATAAATTTATTTTTTAACATAGATTAGACAATTAATCCTCTTTATTAATTAACATAAAACATAGATGTTTGAGTATTGTGTGAATTGCGAGAGTTCTATGTTAATATATAAAATAAAAAAACTGGGATCAATTTCTAGAGTAAAAATAATATCCAAAAACTATAGTCATACTCATTTGAAGAAAAAAAAATCATTAATTTACAACTGATCATAAGCTATTCCTAGAACAATAATCAAAGAAAGGTTCTATTATTACATGTTCTGAAGCTATCATAGGGTTTAATTAATTTCAACATTGTGGTTATATTAACTCCGAAAGGGTTTAAGGGTTAAGAAATTATGGTATCATAGTTAAGTGTAGTTAAATTTAAATGATAATTATTAATAAGTACGTTATTCAGTAGAGATAGTTTAATTAATCCTTTGAAAACTAATTTCTAAAAGAACAACATCTTGTGGATTTTTCACAATCTCATTTATAAAAACATTTCCCAATTACTTATTGTTGTTCTATGAAAATAAAAAAAACCCATCCATTTTAATATTTCATTATATTATTTTGGTTTTAAAAAAAAATAAATTTTTTTATTAAATATTTCTTCGTTAGATAATAACAGCATTCATCCACTTTTCATCACCTAAGTACTTTAAATTTATATATTGTTTTCATGCACCCACGAGAATGTCCTTCATGTGGACAACACACCAACACTAGATTCCCTGGACTAATAAATGAACTTGGGAATCATTAACACTATTACCATAAATCCAAATATCACTATAAATCCAAAACCATTATCATAGATAGAAAACTACTCTATTCTTATATAACCACCTCCTATAATATAACTATCATGACCCAACACACTAGGGTCCAAACCCCGACCACCCCAATCCCCTCTCCAATAGACCATGGGTTGGAGACCATCACAGAGTATTCATATCACACACATTGGAGGCCATAGACTATGGTAATTTTATTCATCCAACCACATATATATTCCAGTAATAGTGTAGATATAATGACAATGGAAAACAGAATTCATTGATGCATCTATCCATGAATATAAGTACATAAATTTATGGAAATAATAAATGAAAAAAATTTAAAACTCTCTATAACTGAAAAAGTGTCCAAAAATATTTATAAAGAGTTGAATTATATAAAATATAACCTCCTAGATAGTCCTTGTTCTTTTACCATTATAAACCTTGGTTTGTTTACCTCATTATTCCACACCAACTCTGGTTCCACCAGTAACTCCATTGAATGTAATTTTATCTATATAGGACATGAAATATGTGGGAAGAGACCAAACATGGGTGAGTATAACAATACCCAGTAGGAACCCCAAAAATAAAATAAAAATATCTAGGAAAATAAGGGGCAATATCCTGCTCAACCCATGCCAGAGGGAATCCTAGCTAGAGGGAATAAAAAACTCCATACCAACCACTCCTCAGATAAATAAAACTATTTAGATCATCTCCACATGTTATTTCAATCAATATATATGACATCACTATAAGGTAACCTAGGATGATCTAGATATACTCTTCTCATATTAAATGTCTCATGATGTCATGACCCCATATCCATCCATCAAATTTAAGTATTAAAAGAAATTCTCTTTCATGTAAACTCACTCAACGTAACCTTCCATCGTAGATGGAACTCATATAACATATATAACTCATCTGTAATATATCTTCAATCCCTGATGGATATCATCAATGAGATCACACTGCATTGGGTATCACTAAATTGATGACATATCCCACCCTACAATACTAGATAACACACATCCGAGAGATCACATCCATTGGGTATCACTTAACAGATGGAACCTTTAAGAGAGAACACATGTAAAGTATATCCAAGAATAATTTCACAAATTCAATCAGTAGATCATGATACTCAAATAAGTAGTCTCAACTATCCCTGATGGTGGAGTCCTAGAACATTATGAGAAACATTGTATATCTCATGCCACAGGTAGGGGATCACACACAAGACAGTTCAGTTCCCTAAGAACACAATCTCGAACCCTGAAGATCATATATCTTATATATAGTATCACACATAGGACCATTGGGAGACACCATAAACCCTACCATGTCTCCATAATATGATATACAGATATGGGATCATGCTCAATACTGTTGGTAGATAATATAAACTCAAACATCGATCCAAATTCCACGTAAGGGATCATACCCTCGATGATACCTCCAAATCCACTAGAACTGGCCACGATGTAGGGGAACACAATCATGATGATCTCAAAAACCCTAACAAAACCTCCCTCTAACCAAGGGATATCCTCTCCGACAATGTCTCAAACCCTATTAAATCTTCTCACTTAGGGAGAGATCTTATATCTAATTATGTCTTAGAACCTACTAGGCATGTGTTCTAGATAGGGGATCACCACCCTATGTAAAATGGTCATTGAGATACCACATACCCTTAAAAAATAAGGCTAATATGATAGAGTATATTTTTCAGCCTTTTATAGGGATACAATAACTCGATTCAAGATCATCCTATATAAGGGATCATAATCATTTGATGAGGATGTAATTCCACACTATACCCTCGTAGGGATAAAAGAATGGGCTCCACTAAATTGATAATGGTATATACATATATAATATAATATACCAATAAACTTCACCTCATTTCATATCTCTAATGAAAAATCCATGTCGACCATCACATCTAACTTGGAAGAATACTCAAGATAGGCTAGTCATGGGCCACCATATGATTCCTCTTGATGTGATGCATCAAAGATAAATCTTCAAGGGATGTATATAGTGTGTACCCATAGTACATAGTGTGTATCTAGAAATTACACCTTTTCCATTTCCCATCTTGGTAATCAGGGTGTATTTAGTGTTGTACATGTTGTGCACCTCATGTCACATGACATGTGACCTCATACATTATCTTGGGAATGACATTTCCCATACACATTCAGGTTTCCTTGTCATGCCACATAATGTGGACCCTCGGTACGCTGAGTGTCCTAGAAATCCAGCAACATGTATGCCCCCACAGGCCCTACCCTTTTATGTCATCCACGGTGCATGTACCTTGTCATAAACATCCATACGACCGTCTCCCTCGACAAGACTACCACAAACTTGTCCCTTAGCCGCATGAAATGGGATTACTACATTACACCTACTCATAGTAAATGATGTGTATACCCAAATGATTCTATTCCCCATATTGGAAGAATAGAAAACATATTCTTAAGCACTACACTCCATTTCACGAGGAATCTAAATAGCTAATTCCCCACAAGCCATAAGAAACTCTTTTGTTTCCACAAAAATCAATAGATCTACCCCCAAGGAATTTCTTAAAGTTGTAATAGGGAATTAAATCATTAAAAAATAATCTATAGGTATTTGGATTTAATCCGATAAATATGCCTACAACATGGAAAACACCAATTCCCCAGGTCCAAAATGATTCCATAAACATACTTCACCTCGATCTATTGATGATTGGAGTATGAAATGAGGATCAGTGGCACCTCCACTCCTAGGTTTAGACTCATTTTGTCTCTCACACAATGAGTGATCCTCCCATCCATTATAATATGTAAAAACCCAAGGGGTGAGTTTTTTTTAATTTAGTTGTTATTAATTTTATACATCTCTTCCTAACATCTCATAAACACGCCCCCATTGGAACCCCTGATGCAGGAAAACATTGTGTCACACCAAGGGAAAACACAATGTTTTTAACTAAACAGTTGTCTCAAATTTACATTCTAAGTCTCTGATTGGTAGTAATTCCAATTTTACTAAAAAAACTATGTGAATGTGATAAAATATTTTTAATATTATTAATATTATCGTACTGATCCATTCTAGGACATAGAATTCATCACTAACTAAATTCCTAGCTCTGGAAATATTTATAAGAATATTATAATGTCTTACATTGATAAAACCAAGTCTCTATAAAAACCTTTATTAAAAAATTTATTTTACAATTTTGAATTCTTATTTTTATTTAGAGTTTATTAAATTGGGAAATTAAATACCCTCATTTTCTATAGTTAAAAAAATTTCCACTATACTACAAAATATATTACAATGTGCCATATATTTATATTATAATATCCAATGATAATTCGTTTTATCTATAATTTGGGTTCATTTATATGGAATTCAATAACATATTTCTTGGATTTGAAATGTTATTTATAAAAAGATGGTTCAAGAGGCATCCATTCCTGTTACTAAAAATAATATTAGAAAATTTATGTGTGAGAGAGACATTACATGGGGTATTTATATAGATGGGTATGAAAATCACCACATGTATCCAATTAAACCAAATATGAAAATATTTAGGATTAGGAAGGAATATCTTGTATTGGAAACCATAATTTCCTTCTTGGGTTGAGCATCAGTAACTTGATTTGTTACCCTATAACTATGTGTTGCATCAACAAAAAAATAATCCACCAGATAAAGGTAATCTATCTTGGATGGTAAAATTTTACATGGGACATTCTTGGATCGATCATTATTATTTTCCACTACCAAAAATGAGTCAAGTGACATCCATATATACTTATAACCATGATGGAAAACACACTCGACCTCCTTGATCATAGACCAAAATTTTGCTTCAATTGTATAGCTAATCCTAATAAAATGATAAAAGAATCTGCTAAAGAGACCTCGGTGAGTGTGGAAGACACCACCTCAACCCCAGGACCCTGGATCAACTAAATACTCCAAAAAAACTAACTTTTATCAACCGTGAGATTAGTTGGATCCAACGAAGAGAATTTTCCACCAGTGGTTTCATGACCCTGCCAAAAACACCAAATGAACTCAAGAAAACCATGTTAAAAAAATTATTAATCATTGAAGAAATTTGAATTTTTGAGGTAATCATTATTTCCATTTGAATTTTAGTAATTCCATCCTGTAAATAAGAATCATGATCATCAAAATATAAACCATTCATTTCCCCAATGTATAAGAAATGACATTTGTTGCAGCTGCAAAAAGAAGTGCATGGATTAGTTCACTACAACCTGCACGGTAAATGGATGTCATCAGTGATTCAAATCTCTCAACTCAAGAATTTAGCCAAACATATTTGGCACCTAAACCCCCAATATATGTGGAAATAAAAAAAACAAATAATTTGTGAATAATCTCCTCAAGTTTTAGACATATATTTCATGGAGGGGCCATACCTATCACTGCACACTAAAGGAACCTATGAAAAAGTTACTGCTACCTATAAATCCTCCAGATTAAAATATTATTGTCTGGTGAAATAAAAGACTTCTTAAAGCTTAATAACCATTAAGGTAGAGTGATTTAACCATCATAATAATACATATAACATTCCCTGTTATGTAAGTTACTAGTCAAATTTGGTTTCCATGTTAAAATGTATCAGTTCGTGTACTCATATATGGGAGGCTTTATTCTAAGTTGAGGAGGAAGTATATAACATAAAATAGTGTTGAACTATGTGTCAATAATTGGAGTATCCTTTATATAATAAGTAATATAAACATCCATATTTATATTCATTGAAATCTATGGATTACTCTATCAATTCAAGGCTAATTCCTTACAAACCTTCCATTTTGACCATTGTATTATATAATGATAAGCCTGATTAATAGGCTATCCCAATAGATTAAGTAATGTACATAGAAAATACATTATTTAATTTTGTGGTATATCTATTGACAAGGAAATCCAATAAATTTCCATTAGTGGAAACAAGGGTCTATGTGAATTTTTTGAGCAATGTGTCATTGAAAATCCTAATATCCCTAACCCCCTCCCCTCCCATATCCACTAGTTTAACAAATTATATAATAAAACGTTTAAGAATATTTATTTAATGAATTGAACCAATCAATATGAAATTTTGAATCATGATATACAACTCCTTAATGAGAGTTATAGGCCATCTATATAATGAAAAATCATGGAAAAACAAAGAGGAAATCACAGAATTGACCAAATATATTCTACCTACTTGAGACATAGAGTTTTTATTCCATGTTTTATTTTTATTGATGATTCAAGAAAAAATATTCTCCATGTATCAATTTCTAAAATTACCCCAAAAGGGTAACCCCAAGGTAGGTAAAGGGAGGGGACCCTCTCTTAACACAGAGACCCACATCCACTCTATTTTTCTTAGATATGGACACCCTTTTTAAAATGCCATAGATAAATTATTTCAGCTAATGACCTGAAAAGAACTAATTCATATTTCCCAAAAATGAATTTTAAATAGTATATCATGGTCATATCAGATTGAAAAAATAGATGAATATCATCAACATTGACAAGGAGAGAGGGTTTAAAGAATCCTCTTCCAACAATTATTTTCTTGTAAAGACCCATACTGAAATGATTGATAAGGTGGATACTTATATAATACTCAGATATAGAAAATAGAAGTATAAAAAATGGATCCCCTTTACTAAACCCTCTAGAAAATATGAAGAAACTTTTCAGGGACCCATTTGCTTGGATAGAGAGCCTATCACACTAGATAAAAATATAGATCATGTTGATAAATCTATGATAAAACCCATGCATTCTTAGAATATAAAAAATTTTAAATTCCAAATTATTATATAAATATACTACATAGTTCAAATTTTTAGATCCATGTTATATTCCTTTACAATTTTCTTTATTATTTTAATATATTTTAATGTAGTATACGGTTAGTTCTAGATGTTCCTTATAGGTACGTACTAGTTTGTAGTAATAAAGCCCTTGGGTATCTCTTCCAATCTAAAATTCATTATTTTAATGATCACATTTGGATATGAATTTACACTATAAAATGTCATAAATCTCTAATATCTAGAGAAATATAATTTCATTAGAATAAAATTAATGAACTTGTAATTAAATTCATAAGGAATTTATTCCTGATTGAAAATTTAAACACCACTTTTATGAACATGAAGTTAAATGTAAAATAGTTTATCATGATGAATTTGTTAGTGAAAACATATGGTCCTACAACACTTTCAATATTAAGATAGAATATGGTTTCCTTAATTTCCCTTTCAGTAGGGTCCTCAAAAAGAATCTTTTTAAAAAAAATCACAAATTCTAGGATAATTCAAAAAATAATTATTTTACAACCCTTTTTCTGTATACAAGTCCTCAAAAAAACTATTCACAACATTGGATTTTTAATGATTATAAATAAAAAAATCATTGATTTAGAGGGAAGTGAGCCCCCATTTTACCATCTTATTCATATTCATGTAGTGAAATAATCTTGATTTCATATATCCCACTTTAATCCATATGATTTTAAATTTATTTTTGGATATATTCCCCTTTAGAGACAACAGATCATCAATCATTGTGAGGGATTTCATCAACTCTTGAGTGATTATTCCATGACTCTAATTGATTTCTTGGCAATGGTACATGTGTTTTTCAGCCTCATTTATATCAATATCAATTTTATAAAAGATATTTTTCTCTACTATTTAAGCCTTGATTTAACATTTTTTAGCTCAATTGCTAGATTCTGTAAAGGGATTCTATAGTAATCAACCTTCTAAGTATCCATAATAACTTTTATACTAATAGGCAGAACAAGAAAATATAATTTGGATGTGAAATGAAAAGGGGACGATCTTGATTAAATTATAAAAACATCAACTAGAATAATATTTTGATCCGTGTCTATCTTAGGTAAAGTAAGTCTAGTTAAACCAATAACATCATTTCTATCACCCACTAACATAGAACAACTATCTAATTTTTTGGCATGCCTCCAATTAAGGGTGGACCTACTCAATGTGCATCTTCTCCAACAAAGGGAATATAAACCAACCCACATTTATCAATTCTATAATAGAATTCATAAGACTATGTCCTAAATAAGTTTCTTTAAGTAATTTTATATGTTCTTAATAAAACATTAACATCTCCCATTATAATATAACTCTAACACAGACTCTCAAAAATGGACTCCAGATTTCCCTAATCTTCTCTTCTTCTTGTATACTGGCATAAAACATAGGAAAACTCGTAGAAAGATTAGTACCATTCTTTCAAATGGAAATAGAAATCGACTAATGATCTTCACATTTTAAAGTAAGTTAACTGATATCATGTTTTATAACCCATAGGGACTCCATAACACCTTCATCCTAATTATGGGAAACAACATAATAACATAGGGATCTCCATTTAAAGTCCTTATAATTATAAAATTTCATTCTTAGCTCAGTATGACCAATTATAATGGGTTTTTTTGTCATAATAATGATAATAAGGGCTTTGATCATGGGACGATTCCCAATTCCTTGACAATTCTAGAAAATTTATTTTATTGATTAAGAGGTATGAGCCTTTTCCTGGTCCCATCATGATGTTTATTTCTTCTTTAATTAGTTTTCATTTGATCCTTAATCCTCTTTCTCTTATCTTCTGCTTCAGAGACACAATCATAATCAACTAGAGAAAGGTTACTCTACATTTTCTCGGATGGGGGAAAATCTTCAGTACCTTCATCCTAAGATACATTGAATGATGGAATCCAATATTTAGGAAATCATAGGAAATATACTATCTATTATGATTCCTCAAATATATTGGAATTTTGAACAACTTAAAAAGTATTTATCAATTTTGTATACATTTAATTTAATTTCAAGTGAATATTCAATATAATTTATTAGGTATTATTATAGTAATATAAAATATTTTCCTCCTTGTGGTCTTACAATGGATTATCAAAGAATGAGATGTTTTCAATTTCATCATTATAAAAATTTGAGATATAATATTATATAATAGGATGAAAGTATATATAATATAGTAAGAAATGTATCATTGTGTTTTCTTTAATTTTTATGAAATATTATTTAATACATATGTTATAAATAATATTACTAAACTAACCTTGGATGAAGGATATATGTTCCTTAAAGAATAAAAATTATTTCATATATTTTTTAACATAAAATTAACTAAAATTATAATTTATTTTCCCAATATATTAATAAATATTATAATACATGATTTTTTTACTTCTATGTAACATTAATTTTATAATTTTCTTCAATAATTTTTTACATCAAAATATTATAGAAGTTACCTCTTATAATTAGAAAATAGAAAATGTTATGGAAATAATTTTAAACATACTTATTATACTCTAAGTTACATCTATCTGATGGGAAAATGATGCTTTTTGAAATTCAATGTTTGGGGGATTATAAGACATTAGGATGTATACTCATGAAGTCCGCACTTATAGATATTTATGAATGGATGTTATGAGTATATACTAACAAATATATATTCCAAATGAAATATTTATCATTACATATTATTATATATGAACAAGTGTAATGTTCCTTGACATTAGATTACTATTATTATAAGAATTGAGTAAGATGATGTATGGATGCAAATAGTGATGATATTTCATAATGGTAATATATCATAAATAGGATTCATCATAAGAGACATTGTATTAATTGAATATGTAAGTAAAGTATTTTTCCCTTACATAGTAATTTAAGAAGTTATATCTAGCCCTTTGATTTAAATTGAATAATCTAGTTAAATCCATGGTAATGATAGCTCATTTTTTAATTTATTTTGGAATGTAAATGAAATATAAACCGTGAAAATAGTTTGATAGTACAAGTATGAATTTTGATTGATGATATATTGAGGAAAATATATTATATTACATAGAAAAAAATTTAGGAATGTTTTTTATAACATTAACTTGATTCTCCATGACTTATTTTTTGTGATGTTAGGAATAGATCTTGGACTTTAGGTATGCTAACCTTATGAAACAATGAAAAAGTCATATAGGGTCACAAACAAAGTGTATCTAGAGTATCAATAAATTATATTGAATTAAACATTCAGAAAAAATATTATTCTAATATTTTTGAATAATTGTTATTAATTTATTATTGATTGGATAAATTTATTCACTAGATATTCTTATTTAGAATATATAAGTTGAATTTTATAACTTATATATTTTTGAAAAAGTAAAAAAATATTTATTAGTCAACAGTTTATTGTAGAGATTATATATATACATTTATATTCAGTTATAATATAATTAAATTAAATATCCATTCACCAGTTTAGGGAATATAATATTTATTTATGTAATGAATGAATATAGTATTTTTTATAAAATATTTATTATATAAATGTCCAATAAATTTTATAGTGGATGGAATCATCATGTTAATGTACCAATTTTAATGATATATTGAATTTAATATCATTTAAATAAATACTAAATTACTTTTTTTAAATCATAAATTTAAATAATCTTAAGTAATTAGACATGAAAATAATAAAATTAGTCATATACATAGGGAATAAATTGAGAAAATATTTAATAATGGGCTATTATAGGATTCTTGAATATTAACCCTTTTTATAAATTTCATCTTATATAATTCTTCATCCATGAATTTTGGTGTGAGAAATTGAAAAAAAATTACAATTTTATAATTGGCTATATATAAAATCCATTAACCTATCTCTTAAAGTCCTAGAGAGAACAATATAACTGCTTATTATGATAAAAAGTGAATGACATTAAGAACTTCTCTCTATAACACATGGACATGACTATTAAAGATCATCATATATAGATTCATATAACGCATTTGGATACATATATGGGAATCCAATATTAGATTCTCTACTATAATGAAGTCACCACAATGGATGCAACAAATGTTATTCAATGGGATTATTGGGTTTTATATAATTTTTATTTAAAATTATTTATAAATTAAATGTGAATGAGATTATCTAAGAGATTAATAGGTTTCATTCCTTATGTTCTTTATAGTCTACTTAATATAATTTGGAAGCAGGTGTTGAGAAAATATCAGTATAAGATTTTTTTTTTGGGATTCAACTCAATAGATCAATGAAATGAAAGATATTTCAGTTGGAATATAATCCATTCCATAATTCCTTAAATTAATTTTAATTTCTATACTATAAGTTATAAGAACTGGAATATGAACCATTTTTCATAGAATATTCAAGAGAATAGATATTCTGAATCGAGTGGTGATGGCCACTGTGATATGATAAAATTTTAGACAACTAATAAAATTATTTTTTAAACCAAAATAGGGATTAATTCTAAAATAATAAACATCATCATTCATTTTTTATAGGAAAAGAATTCCATTCGATCACATCATTGTTCTAATGATACATTTTTTATAAATGTAGTCATTTGACAGACGCTATCTTCTAGGAAATGTATAACCACATGCATAATTTGTTATTACATGAGTATAAGTTTAATGTATTGATGTCCACACAACTTTTTGATTATTTGGATGAGTAATTTTAGGCAGATATATACAGACTTGAAAAACACAAAGAAATTTTTTTGGATGTCAAACATCCCATGTTATCATTCATTTCCTGTGATCTCTATAAGTATCACATATACATTGATTAATACTCCATGTTGTCTTACCTCCATGATTTATAATAATGAAAATCAATAAAAGAGAGGTATCAAATATCCAAGGGACTCATAAAGTGAAATAATGTAAATGTAATTCCATCGGGAAATCATTTACTTACGATTACCAGTAAAATTTAAACTTTGTAAATTCTAAGATTCAAGATTCAAAATACATATTAAATAGACCATGCTTTGGTATCACATTCCATCTTTTTATGATGTTTATTTTTAATTTCAACAAGAATAGTATATATAAAATAATCTTTGATCTAAGAAAAATTATAAGGAACCATCAAACTATCCTTCAAAAATCATAATGAGATAGAATTTTGTAAATGAGTATAATTTAATACATTTTTCCTATAGAGAGACCGTTCATTGGAAGAATAACTACTCTTTTATATAAATACTAGCTGTAGCATCTTGTATGTTCACTATTGGTGGAAAAAATATCATTTATTAAAACTGGATATTAGATATAACTATTGGTTATTTAATTTGTATCCAAATATAGGATCAAAGTTTATTGTGAAGGATATTTAAAGGTTTGGTAGATTATTAACCTACCAAAGTAGAAATCCATTTTGTGGTAGATATTGGAGAATACCATCTCACATTACCAACTTGATTTAATTTAGGTTTAATGAATAGGTATTATGTTCCCAATGTAACCACATACATAATTTCTATGTCTATTATATACATAGATTTATTTTTTTAATATTCAGTTTTAAAAGATTAACTACTTAAAATTAATGTATATGTTATGGGATATTGAATTTTAAGATGGAATTTATAGACTAGAATATGAATATAAATATATGAAAATAGTTAAATAATCATGTTTATATGATTCATATCATGGATAGTTGTGGAATCACCTCCATAGTTATATAAAGAAGAATTGTTTCACAAAATTATATCAAGAAGAGTATATAGATTTTTTTTAGTTGAAACCCTTGTGTATGTGCCAATATTTTGTTGAAGGAAAATTGAAAAAGGATTCCCAAAATTTAAATGGTGGGAGAGCCACCAATATAATAAAATTAGTTTATAAAGAGTTGTGGGGAATTTTATGTAAAGACACAGATTTTCCATTATTATTTTTTAATTATATGAAATTTTTATGAGTTTGAAAAAATTGACGGCACGTGATTCCGAGGACTGGTGCGCCCAAAATTAATTTTTAAACTTTCTTAAGGTATGTTCAGTAAACATGCCAGCATCATTTTCTATCATTTGAACCAGTGCTCTGATTAAAAATCAGAGGGCACCATTGAATCCACAGTGTCGGGATTCTCTTAAAGAAGGCTTCACTTCATCCACAGAAAGTCTGGAGAAAAAGGTAGATTTTAGACTTTTTAAAAGAATAGAAAAATAAATTTGTTATTTTATTTCTTTCTTTTTATTCCTCCAACGGACAAGTGGCAGTGGCGGGACCAACGACATGTCAATACATTAAAGGGATTGACTCCTCAAATCCTTTATAACTGTATCATTGGAATTAGGAAGATTCTTATTAAATGAACCCCCATTAATTCCACGGGCATTACTCACCCTCCCCCTCTCCTATTTATATGGAGATTGGGGAGAGGTATTGGCATGGATTACCCAAGTGATGAAGTTCTAATAAAGTTCCCCGATGCTAATCATTTAGAGGATGGAGCCGGTTCCAATGGGCAGTGACGAGCGACACCGAATCATGAACTGAAGGATGACGTTTGAGTGGCAACATTGGTGACTTGTTGCAGGGACGATGAACACCGACTCTTCCTCAATCGTGTGCGTTCTCCAAATATCTTGTTGTAGGGATTTTATTTTTGTTATAGTTTCAAGTGATTGTTGAATCCTTTTTCCTCCCTTGTGTTTTTAAGCTAACACAGAGGGCACGAGCCAAACGAACATGGCCCAAACCCTCGACTACCTTGTTTACCCTTTCTTTCTCCGTGAATGACCACTGGCACGGTGTAAATAGCCGACAACGATGGAGGTGGCACACCGTCACATGCCATAGGAGGAGGTCTTGGCACTATGCCACAGTGGATCGTAGAGCGGACAGCACCGGCCGACCACAGAGGTGGTGAGGCGCGCTGTCGTGCACCACAGGTGGGCAAGGGTCGTGAACGAAGCCACGACGGGTGAAGAAGGCGGTCGGCTCAAGCCGGCCACGGAAGGTGGAGATGGAGCAGCACGGCATCACGCACCTCTATAGGATGCATCTACTCGATTTCACGGCAGGTGGAGAGCGGTGCGGCCCCACGTCGTGCTAGGTTGGTGAACCCCTTGTCGGCCAAAACGGATGACAGTTACACGGTGGGGCAGCACCCCACCCACTGACCGAAACAGCCTCGCACCCGTAGGGATAGCTGGGAAGACCGGTCGGCCTTCTCGCAGACTAGTCTGGACATGGGATGGACCCACGGCCCAGTAGGCCAGGCCGAACACGCGGCCCAATGTGCCAACACAGGTGGGCTGAGCCCCACCCGACGGGCCGGGCCGACCATAGCCTAGGCCCGCGAACCGAATCAGATAGGCCCCGACGGGTCAGACCCAGTAAATTGGGCCAACCCTTAGCTATCCACACCAGAGTGGGGACAGGTAGACCTCGG
Source organism: Viscum album (assembly GCA_963277665.1). Classification (NCBI taxonomy): domain Eukaryota; kingdom Viridiplantae; phylum Streptophyta; class Magnoliopsida; order Santalales; family Viscaceae; genus Viscum; species Viscum album. The sequence goes on from OY728143.1 coordinate 185,022,837, forward strand.
GACCCGTTGTGTTGGTCCGGCCTAACCGAGTCGGACCGGGTCCTGACCCAACAGGTCCTCAAATAAAGAAACACACGTAACTGATGAACTGAGTGTCCATTCGACACGCTGTGAGTGTCGTTGGGATACCTTTTGCGAAGCAGTCGCTTTTGATACAATCCACCTGAGTTGTGGAGAAAGTTGTAGTATGGATGGGTTGGATCAAATCTAAACTCAACCGGGCCCTCAAAACTAAAACACTTATAAGTCACAGACTAGGCGTCCGATTGACGCACCGTCTGTCACATTGGAACCCTTACGACATGGCAGTCCTTTGGGATACTTCTTAATGTATCTTATTGGAAATTGAGGTAAAAATGATGGATTGATAGTGGTTCTCCTAGAATCAAGTGTGTATGAGTGAGAATCCAGTGGATGTCAGTGAGGCAGAGGTTTGAGACAGATCATACGGAGGTTAGTACCAAGCGATCATGTGCAGGTCAGCACCGATCCTATGTGGGACAAATCATGTTTGGTTCAGTGCTTATCAATCCTGTATGGATCAGCACATACCAATCCTATGTGGGTCAGATCCTGTGTGGGTCATTTCCTATGGGGGTCAGCTCTTAGTGATCCTGTGTGGGTCAGCGCATACCAATCTAGTGTGGGTTAGATCCTATGAGGGTCATTGTGGGAGTTAAAACCTATTGACTCCAGGTAGGTCGGATCCTGTGTGGGTCATTGCAAGGGTTAGTACATATCAATCCTATGTGGGTCAGAATTTTTATGGTCAACAGTAGTGCCTCTTGATAGAGTAAGATGATCTAGCATTGTGATTGATCATCTATACTTCTATACTTCAAAAATACCTGGTGTGAGCTGAGTCTTTTACCTTCATGGTGTTTTCTTCATGGTGTTACATGTTTGGTACTTTTACCTTCATGGTTTTATCTTCTTGGTGTTACTTGTGTGGTACTTTTACCTTCATGGTGTTACCTCTGCGGTGTTACCTTTGTGGTATTCTTCCCTCATGTATGAGATGAGTATATCATGACAACTTAGGTATATGTATGGGCATATACCTAAGTATAGTTGTTGACTAGTTCGTGGTTTGTGGTTGAAGTATTTCTTTGTGGGTTTTACTTTGTGGAAATCTAGGATAATTTTGTGGGTCTTGGGGTCCCTACTGAGTATCATTATACTTACCTCTACACGGGATACACCCACACCTTATTGTGTCTTCTGAATATGACAGACATCATTGATCGAGGATGAGGGAGCCCGGACTGGACGGTGCTCAGTGGTGGACCATTTCACATGACATGATGTAGTACAACTGATTGTGAGCTGTACCCACCCTTCAAGTTGGATTCATGGTGGACGTTCCATGAGCTGTTTTTCCTTTTCCAATTATACTTGTGCTTTACAGTTGGTCTTGTATTCTAGCCCCTTTAATTTCAACACACTTTTTACTAGAGCAGTTTACTTTGTGGTTGCTTCTTGTTGTGTTCTTGGATTGTGTGTCTGTACAGGTTTAAAGGAAATGCCTTCCTGATAAGGGATACACCTTTCCAATACTAGTCACCAGCCCTTGGCCTATGGAAGGTGTGATTGGGGTAGTCATGACCTGGGTCCTTGGGGATGGGTTGTGACAAAGTGGTATCAGACGGGTCGGTTCTACCGAAGAACTTGAGATCTAATCTTTTCTATGTGGAAATAATGTTATGTGTTATGAGTGTGGTTTTTAGTTTGGGGAATCTAGTGTTGGTGCAGCGGCCGACATATCCATACACCAGAACCCTGAAATCTTATTTCTGACTCGGTGCATGAAAACACTGATTGCATGTGTTTTTGAAAAGTTTTTATTATGATCTCTTTGAGTCTTCTCGCCTGGTATAACTTATTGACCATGGTGCACCTATTTTATTGCATAATGCCACCACATAGTTAGCTATCCAGGATTCTCGAGATAGTATGTGAGGATAGCCCACTGAGTGATGTGGCCTTGGGTAATGTCCCTCTTACGGTGTTAGCACATTCGGTGGGTGTACCAGTAGCACCACTACCCATTAGGAAGACATTTCCACCAGTCCCACCAGTAAACGGTGCATGCCATCTGAACGCATTACACAAGTTTCAATGGAAGAGGATTCTGAGGTTCTGAGGTGAGAAGGATCGGTGGTGGATGAGGAATGGCTGGAGGCTCTGTCCAGAGTTTTTCTCTTAGTTGGGACACCAGATAGTCTGGTGGTGATCCTAGCATCTAGTCTCTTCTGGGGAGATGCTGAGAGATGGTGGAGTCTGACACTCCAGTTACACGACGAGGCGACCCTCATCTGGGCGGACTTTGAGGGCCTTTTTTGGGCAGAGTTCATTCCAATGAATGTACACTCAATGCATATACAAGAGCTGGTGCACTTAAAGCAGGACAACATGACCGTGGCCTAGTACTAGGGAAGGATCAATGATCTCTCTCACTACTCCACCGACATGGTACGAGACCCTTTCTTCAGGGCCCGAAACGTTGAGCAGGGTCTTTGACAGGCAATCAGAGCATCGATGATATTGTTTAGCATTCCGATGCAGGCTAGTGTGCTAGAGTGAGAACTTTTTTTGGAGAGATTCCAAGATGAAAAGGCACCAACAGCGAGAGCCACCACTGGATGACAGGTATCTGAGTCATCTGTAGCAAGTAGTAAACGAATGACGTAGGGGCCCAACCGGGCCAAACCTTCTGGTGGATGACCTCATGATATTGGGTTGGTGGTGAGGGTCTCACAGGGTATAGGAGGAATGTTGAGGATCAGGCAGTGCTACTCGTGCAGCGGGCAGGGTCACATGGCTTGTGACTACCCGAACCACTGTACGAATAATCAACATATGGTCAAGGGACCACTGAGGAAGAGGTAGAGGTTTGAGTGAGGAGGTATGTAGGTAGAAAGACGTGGAAAAAGGATTTGGTCATGCAGCAGGCGGTGGGTAGCGATTTGAGGTTCTACCACCACAACCTCCAGGTGGTCCACCCCAACCACAGGGAGTAGGAGGACAGGGACGAGCTCATCTCCAGACAGCTGAGGCCTATGACCACGATGATCTGGAGATGATTAGAGGTATGATTTATATATATTCCACCATAGTTTTAGTAATTATAGACATAGGTTTCAATCATTCTTTTATTTCCACATCCCTCATTCGGAGTTGGGAGATTCAGACGGAGCCGTTGGCTTGATCCTTACGGCTACAGACTCCTATAGAAGAATATTTGATGATTACACACTAGTGCTGGAAGTGTGAGCTTACTCTAGTAGGGGAGAGATTTGGCTAGGATCTTCTAGTAGTAGCATAGAGGCATTACGATTTCATCTTGGGTATAGATTTATTATCCATATTCCATGCTCAGATTTATTGTATTAAGCGCAAAGTGTGGTGTGTCCGTGAGGATGAGACTAGGTTTTCCTTCAGTAGCAAAAAAGGAACATTTGCTGCACATGATGGTCTTACCCAGAAGAGGGTGCATCCGATAACACATCAGTTTTCTAGCCTTACCCTTTTAGTAGTTGATGTTGAGAGTCTAATATATCCTATAGTGGGGGACCAGTATGCTGTTGTCTTTCCTAATGATGTTCTGAGACTACCTTCATGCAGAGAGGTAGACGTTTATATCATCCTATAACCTAGGTAGACATTGATATCAACACCATCATATCGGATGTATCCCGTGGAGATTTGTGAGTTATAGGTACAGTTGGAGGACTTGTAGAGAAAGGGGTTCATAAGGCCCAGTGTTTCTCCATGGGTATCCCCTATTTTGTTTTCCAAGAAGGTAGATGGGAGTTTGAGACTCTGTGTGGATTATTGGTGCCTGAACCAGGTGACTGTGAAGAAAAAGTATCCACTCATGAGGAATGATGATCTATTTGATCAGTTGAAGGGATCTCGATGGTTTTTGAAGATAGACCTCAGATCAGGTTATCATCAAATCAGGGTACGAGATAAGGATGTGTAGAAGATGACCTTAAGATCTTAGTATGGACACTATGAGTTCTTGGTTATTCCTCTCTGTATGACTAATTCCCCTAAAATGTTCATGGGACTCATGAACAGGATCTTACATCCATACCTCAATCGATTTGTGGTGGTTTTCATTGACAAAATCTTGGTGTACTCAGCGACAAAAGAGGAGAATTACTATCATCTGCAGATAGTTTTGGAGACAATATGAGAGCACCAAATTTATGGTAAGATGTCAAAGTTTCAGTTTTGGAAATGAGAGGTTCACATTCTGGGAAACGTTATCTCGGAGGTTGGAGATTCAGTAGATCCAGCGAAGATAGAGGTTGTGCTCTCTTGGGAGCCACCCAAAAGTGTGACTAAGGTGTGGAGTTTCCTGAGGTTAGCTGGGTACTACCAGATGTTTGAACCCAACTTTTCCAGTGTTGCGACACCCTTTTCAGTGTTGACGAAGAATGGACAACCCTTTGTGTTGATAAGAAGATGCCAACAGAGTTTTCAAGATATGAGGTAGAGACTGACGAGTGCCCCCATATTGAGGCTACCAGAGGAGGTAATTGGGTATGTAGTCTACTATGACACATTAGGAGCCAGACTTGGATGTGTCCTGATGAAGTAGAGAGTAGTGATCGTGTATGACTCTCGACAGTTGTGACAGCAAGAAAAAACTACTATACCCATGAACTGGATTTAGTAGTAGTGGTCTTCTCCTTGAAGATGTTGTATCATTACTTGATGGGCGAACGTTTTACCATATACTCTGATCACCAGAGTCTCAGTTATATCTTCTTAGAGAAGGAACTGAACCTGAGATAGTGAAAATGGCTAAAGTTCCTCTAGGAATATGACTTTGATATTTTCTATACTCCAAGGAAGGGAAACGTAGTGGTAGATTCACTCAGCCCAAGGTCTGCTCTATAGTTTCTGAGTGAGGTGATAGAGCATCTAGTCATGTTGTAGATATCCTTTGTGGATAGAGATGGACCAGCTTACATCCAGTCTATGACTGTCACTCCCCCACTTCTTTAATAAGTTCAGGAGGCATAGATAGGGGACATTGACTACGAGGCACGACATGCTCAGATATCCAACGGATAAGCACCTGATGGATTTTTTGAAGGTAGGGAGCACATCATCCTCTTTAGAGGATGCACCATGGGGCCAGTGGCGCTATGGGAGGAGGTGTTGAGGTAGTTCCATACATCCCCTCTGGCGGTATATATTGGTGTGGCAAATATGTACCAGGACCTTCAGTGTCTGCACTGGTGGCCAGGGATGAAGAAGGCAATGGAAATGTTTGTTTCACGATACCTCACTTCTCAGCAAGTGAAGGCCGAGCATGAGGTTCCAGCAGGCTTAGCGCAGCCACTCGAGGTACCTGAGTGGAAGTGGTATGGTATCTTCAAGGACTTTGTGACAGGGCTTCAACATATGTCTAGGGGACATGATTCCATCTGGGTGATCATTGACTGACTAACCATGTTAGCCCACTTCCTACCCATCCAAGAGTTGGGACCAGTATTGGTATTGGGACACCTCTATGTATAAGATATTGTACGAATTCATGGGGTTCCATCGACAATTTTCTTTTACCGTGATGCACGTTTTACATCCCGGCTGTGGAAGGGATTATAGGAGGCATTTGGGAATTAGATACGTTTGAGTACCCCCTTTAATCCACTAATGGATGGTCAGTCAGAGTAGACCATTCAGACACTGAAGGACATGCTATGTGCTTGAGTCCCCGATTTTGGCCACAGTTAGGAGGATCACTTTCCCTTAGTGGAGTTTTCATACAACAAAAGAAATAACGCTACCATTTGTATGACCCCATTTGAGGCCTTATATACTCAACCATGCAGATCACATCTATGCTGGACAGACCCAAAGGAGTCATCCCTTTGGGTCAAGAGTTGGTACGGGATACCACTGAGAAGGTGTAGACCATCCAATAGTGGATGAAGACAGCACATAGCAGACAAAAGTCTTATGCTGACAGGAGACACAGAGTCCCTTGGAGTTCAAGGAGGGAGACCATGTCTTCCTATGTGTCTCACCTCAATGAGGTTTCCAGAGATTTTGAAAAGGCGACAAACTCCCATCTAGGTTTATTGGACCTTTTATGATACTTCATAGTATTTTTGAGGTAGCATACCACTTGACACTACCACTGTAGATGGAGAGGGTGCAAGACATCTTCCATGTATCCCAGCTGAGGAGATACGTGCATAACCCATCTCACGTCATCGCCCTTGGCGAGCTGGACATTGATGATGGGGTGACATTTACAGAGGTTCTGGTGGAGATTGAGGATCAATAGGAGTGGGTCCTTCATGGATGATTGATACCTCTGGTGTGAGTTTTCTGGTAGCATGGGAACCTCTGGGAGATAAAATGGGTGTGGGACGCTCAGATTCGCGCTTACTACTCCCATTTGTTTCCTTAGTTTATGTCGTAGCTATCGTGGATGAAAAGAACTAAGGTCAAGAGAATATAGATTCTTGGATTTTCTATGGAATGTTTTTTAATTATATGGAATTATTACGAGCCTATAAAAATTGAAGGCGTGGGATACTGAGGCCCGGTGTGCCCGAAATTAATTTCTGAAATTTTTTTAAGGTATATTCAGTAAATGCATGGGTGGAATTTTCTATCTTTTGAAATGATGCTCAGATTAAAAATATGGGGGTACTATTGATTTGGCAGCACCAGTATTCTCTTAAGGGAGGCTTCACTTTGACTACAGTGAGTCGGGAGAAAAAGATAGATTTTTGACTTTTTAAAAGAATAATAAAATAACTTTGTTATTTTATTTATTTATTTCTTTTCCACAAATGAACTAGTGGTAGTGGCGGGACCAACGATGTGTCAATCCATTAAATGGATTGAATCCTCAAATTCTTTGTAATAACACTGTTGAAATTAAGAAGGTTCTTATTAAATAAACCCCCATTAATTCCACGACAGTTACTCACCCTCCCCCTCTCCAATTTATATAGAGATTGGGGAGAGGTATTGGCACGAATTCACCAAGCAACGAAGTTTTAATAAAGTGACGTGACGCCAATCACTTAGAGGATGGAGCCGGTTCCAGTGGGTGGTGATGAGCGACACCGAATCACGAACCGAAGGACGACGTTTGAGTGGAAATGTTGGCATCTTGTTGTGGGGATGACGAACACTGAATCTTACTCAATCATTGGTGTTCTCCAATAATCTTAATTTGGGGATTTTATTTTTGTTATAATTTCAAGTGATTGTTGAATTCATTTTCCTCCCTTAGGTTTTCAAGCTAACGCGGAGGGCGTGGGCTACAAGAACATGGCCTGGAACCTGTGCTACCTTGTTTACCCTTGCTTTTTCTATGAAAGACCGTCAGCATAGTGGCACCAACCGGCCCTGATGGAGGCGGTGTGCCGTCGCATGCCGTAGGAGGAGGTCGCAGCACTATTCCACAGCGGTTAGCAGAGGGGCCAACACCAGCCAGTTGCGGAGGTGGTGTAGCGCGACATCACACGCCATCGATGGGAAAGGTCCGCGGTCAAAGACACGATGGGTGAAGAAGGATGTTGGCTTGAGCTAGAAGCGGAAAGAAGAGGTGGAGAGGCGCATAGCCACACGCCCCTAAAGGAGGTCGCAGCTTAAAGCTGTGGCAGGTGGAGAGCGGTGCAGCCCCGCGCCGCACCTGGTTGGTAGACCCTCGGTCGACCAAAATGGTTGTCCGTTATGCGGTGGGTCAGCTCCCCACCAACAGGCGGAAATGACCCCTCACCTATGGGGCCAGTTGGGAAGATTGGTCTGCCTTTGGGCAGACTGAGACGGACCGGCGGCCCAACATTTTGGGCTAGACCCGCGGTGTAACACCCCGAGATTTTATGAAAAAAAATATATTCTTTTTAATTTCATTAATGTCTTGTGTTGTACGCTACACCAAAAGGAGCTTGCACAACACGCATCCCTGACTTTCCTTACATTACACACAATCGCGACCTTCCTCAATATCTTGCGTCGTACGCAATACCGAGTTTCACTAAACAACGATATGCTATTAAAATATTATTAAAAATAGCATTTATGAATAGTAATAACCACTTTTTGAAATTTTGTAAATTTTATTTTTCAAAATGGACTTCATTTTTCGATTCGGAATATCGAAATTTTCTTAGGGTGAAATTTTGGTACTTTTCGGATAACTTTCATATTCTGATGAATAGTGAAAATTATTAAATTTTAATTAAAAACAACTTTTTTAATCGAAATAATTAATAGTGATAAATTATTAATTTGAGTGGTTTTAAAGTATATTTAGAATATATTATTACAATTTAATACAATTTTGTTCATTGGATGTAATTTCACATTTAAACCAGACATAAACAAGTGTCAATCTTTTGATAGTTATTATCTTTTAAAAACACGCTATTTGTTTTGACGACGGGAATTAATTTTTAAATTAGTTAATGTAACTGATATGCATTGAATTTGGTAAAATAAAAATCATTTTTTAATTCATAATATCAAATATATCTTAGGCCTAATTTTTGATATTTTTCTGGAAACTTACATTTTTTGATGAATTGTGAAACCACTAAGTGGTAGTTAAAAAAATGAATTTTTCATAAAACTTAATTTTACCGCTTCTGTGAGTAGAATTTCGAAACTCCGAGAGACACGGTTAATATCAAGGACTAAAATGTGGTTCAATGAGATGAAAATAATTTTTGGTGAATAGTAACTTTTTTACTTTTATTTACCACGGTTAAAAGTAATAGGGTAATTAAGGGTAAAAATGATATTATTATAACCTTAACACATGTCCTAATTCTATTGGATAAGTTTAATTCGACCAAAAATAACCTTAGGAATAAAATATGACCATTTAGGGTCACTTGTATTAGATTAGGAAATTTATTATTAATTTATTTAAAGAAGGGTTAAAATAGTTAAAATTAAAGTTTAATAAGTAAATCATTTATAATATGGGGTTATACATAAGATGAAATCGACTATAAATATTCATTAGAAAGATAAATAAAATTCCTACATAATGGTATTTTATTTTTAATTTTTAGACATTATATAATTTAATTTATTTATGACACAATGATGATGCAGTAATTATCTTATTAATGAAATATTGACATAATTGATGTTATAAATACCCAAATAAATGTAATTTGAGACTTTTTATGAATTCCACTAATTTTATAGGTTAATATGACATGTTATTATTAATTTAATTAACTTCTTTCGAACTAATAATTCTGTTATGAGTTTCACAAAAATCAATTACTAAATAGAGTCAAAATTGACATAAAATAGTTTTTAAAACAAATATAATATTATTAATTATTATTTTATTTCTAAAAATATGAGGTTCGGCCAAATGACTTAGATAAGGTTATATATATTAATAATAAACAACTTTTGGTTCTTTTGGCTTGATATAGTATGTTTATTAACCTTATAGTGTAAGAAAACAAGAAGACGCGATAAAAGTTAAATTATCTAACTTAAAGTTAAATCTAAAGGATAATGTTAAAATTGATACCTAAACTTGTCTAAATTATATTGGATGAGAGGATTTTGACCCATACCCACCGTATCTTCTAAATATATCAAATTGGAGCTATTAAAAACCGAATTTGACTTTATAATAAAATAATATTTTTGGTTATTCCAAAGGTGCCCCTCTCCTCCCTTATAAAAGGGCACCTCCTCCCTCTCTTCCTCACACCACATTGAGCCTTCAGGATCGGAAAACCCCTGCCAATATCTCTTCTCCGCTTCCATAGAAACATCCTAGAGGTCCTGGTATTCTTCAAAGACCAATTTTAGTGCCCTAAAAGGAGGTATCAAAGAAGCACTTCAAAGAAGAGGTAATGTCCGTTACCGATTCTTTCATCTTTATTTCTTCTTCCACTTCTTCTTATTTAATTGTTTAATTATGAAGTAATAACATCAGTATCACTCATTTACTGATATGTTATTATAAGTATGAAACAACCCCATTTTCACCATCTATCCATCCTACGGAAAACGAAATCACCGCGCTTGCGTACGTACGGAATACCATCTCCACGTCGTGGTGTAATCTATTTTCCACCACCACCTTACTTGGATGGATATAATGGTGTAAATAGTGACTATATATGATTATTGTAAAGTGATATTCATTCTGAAATAGTATATATACACTCCAATACAATTCCACTATCATGGGAATGATATCATCGCTCGTGCGTACGTACGGAATACTGTTTCCACGATGTGATGCGACTCGTTCTACATGATCTTCATTGCATAATGATTATATAAATTAATTGAATGAATGAATATGATATATATTACACTAATACCATTCTGGAAATTAGTTATCTATAACCTAAAAAAATAAGAATTTATTCGACAAAACACGCATAAGAACAAAAAGTAATAAACACCCGAATAACAAGTAGTAATGAAATATTACTAATAAGAAGCTACGAATATGACCATATATGATATCATAAAAATACATATGATTATGGAATAAGTAAATAAAATTATTTAAATCATTATACAGGAGGTTCGGACACTTATGAAGCAAATCCGACCTAAGGTAAGGGAAATATCACAATCTCATTTTTATCCGAGATTGTTTATACTTTGGTATTTAATGGGGTGTATTTTATCATCCACATCCATGTTTACTCAATATGTAATATTATTTCCATCCAAATAAAATTGTTTAAATCCATTTTTACCCTTTGGTGAGTTTATAGTAAAATAAATGAAAGGAATATTTTGTCGTTTTTCGTACGAGTTACTTTTTGACTTTTCCGACAAAAGTACGAGAAGATTGTTTTTTTAACTTATACGACATGAATGGATTTTTAAAACATTATTTCCAAGAATATTCCTTTAAAAGTTTTCAAGTTTATTTTTAATCAACTTCTTTTAGTTTAAAATTGTTTGACATGTTAAGAAAGGAAAAAAAATTGAAGTAGAAAGGATATTTTCCTCAAGAATGGAGTTCAAGTGTTTTATCAAAATTATTTTCCATATAAGATAATATAGGGTTCTGTTTCTATCCCTATTATTACATTGATTTGATTATGTTGTGATGGAATTATTTTTATGAATTCCTTTATCTTATATGAATTGTTTTATGATGTCACGATGTTTAAGAATCCCATTTTTATTACATGGGTTATGCAATGATGTATGATTTTTTTGTGTGGCACACATAAGAATGGTATCATTATGAGATGGGTGGGACCTATATCTCCCTCCAATTCGTTGGGTAAAGATTTTATATCTCATGAGATAGACATGGCTAGAACGGCAGGTTAAACCGGTTCAGTGAAACAGGACTGAAACGAGGAGTGAACTCGATTCAGAAATGGACTTTGTCCACTAAGATAGTCTTGGCAATGAGTCTTGACTAATAAGAAATGATTCTATATGATTATGTGTGTATGCCAAAAAGTTTCATGTTTTAAGTTATGATTATTGGGATTGCATTTCACTACTATGATTTATACCATGTTATGAAATTATGATCTCTTTTGCAGGTTAAGATTTACAAAAGTTATGTTCTTATGTATATGATGTGATTGATATTTCTTTTGTTTACCCTTACTGAGCACTTGAGCTCACCCTTTATATTTTTTCTTTTCCCCAAGATTTAAAGAATGGTTTTAGGTAAGAAAACAAAAAGGGGAAGATCTTATGGGAGATGTTGAAGATCTTTCACCATGATTAGAAGATTACGTTCCAAGTTTCCAAAGACACTAAACTATTACGGTCCTTGTGTGTTTGTTTTTTGTTATGTATTAAGTATTCCACAAAAGTAATGTAATTTCCATGTACGTCAAGCTACGGGTATTTACAGTTGGTATCAGAGGAAAGCTTTGGTCAACCTTTGGAAACTAGGATGCGAGAACTTTAGTGATATCCCTAGAGATATTTCTAAGGTATGTCTAGGGCTGTCCCTAAGGATAAGTATAAGTATAGGTTATAGTCCTATAATTACAGTAAGGATCTTAGAATTAAACCTAAGATGTTAGATATTGAAGGTACTCCCCCTTTATTATGTTGTTTTCCCTAGCATGATTTTTGCCTCTAACACTATTCTTTTTGGGTTTTAGACGATGACTGGAACCTGAAGGAACCGTGTTGATCAATGCAATGGACAATGAAATGATTTTCCTCTTGAACAAACAAATGTTATGGGAGATGGAGTGAAAAATCTTATTGCTATACTTACACAAGCTATGAATCATTCTGGACTTCCAAATGACCAGAGAAGGGAACAATATTCTATTGAGTCCTTCATGACGCAACGTCCACCTTCTTTCAGCGGGCCTTATGATCCACTTGTTTCTGAATAATGGATTAGTACCACTGAAAAGATATTTTCAGTTCTTCAATGTTCATAACATGATAAAGTCATCTTAGCAGTATATCGTTTGGAAGGTGAAGCTGATCAATGGTGGAATCTTATCAAGAATACGAGGCCAAGAGATGAAATTGAGTCCATGGAATGGGAAGAGTCCAAGAACTTATTTTTCAATAAGTACTTCCCTCGTATTCTTCGAACAAAGATGGAGAAGGAGTTTCTTGAACTAAAGCAAAAGGATGATGAATCTGTTGGTGTATACGAAGCGAATTTTACAAGGCTTTCAAGGTATGCATCTAGCTTTATCATCCAACCTGAAAGTAAAGTTGATCGATTCTTTAGTGGCTTAAAACCAAATCTTATAAGGGCATTAGCTAGAAGAGAATTTAGTAGCTATGAAGAAATTGTGAGTTGTGCTATCAAGGTATAAATGGAAGTTGGTGTTACTCATCCATCTCATAGTTTTGACAAGAAATGAAAGATGGAGTTCAAGGAGAAATATCAGAATAATGGTGAAAATAAGATGAATGTTTCCTTATGCTCAAAGTGTGGAAAGAAGCATGGTTGAGATTGTCTTAAAGGGACTAGAAAATTCTTTAAGTGTAGAAAAGAAGGTCATCGAGCAGCTGAGTGTCGAAGTAATGGAAAAAGGGTTTCTAATGATGTGAATAAGGAAAAGACTACAGAGAACACACCACCAACACTTCAATGCTTCAAGTGCAAGGAAATGGGGCATTATGCTAATAAATGCCCTAATCCAAGGGTTAGTGATGATCGACATGAGCAACCAATTAAGGCAAAGGATAAAGGGAAGTCACATGTGATCACTATTGGCGATGTTGAATATGAAAACGATGTGGTGGAATGATTTAGTGGTTATGTAATGGGATTCCAAAATAATGTTGTATATAGTATCGTGGAATATTAGAATATTTATGTATTGGTCTATTGTGGTTTTCAATAATTGTATGGTCCTGGTAACCATGGAAAGTGATTCAGATATTTTTGGAAAAAAGATGATATGCGCATAATGAAGGGATAAAGAGAAAATGAAATGTTTGACAGTATTCATGAGCTCATGACTGATATAAGAAAATAATTATATCATGGTTTGAGGTTTTGGTATGTGAAAAGAGTTAACTTTTGACATCACTCATGTTTTCACTAAGATTCAATGGGTATTCATTTTTCAAGAGAATTCATGATTAAGGCCTTCGAATGTTTGGAATGTGACCAACAAGACATATCTCATGATATATGGGGATCAACGATGGTATTAACATGCTTGTTATATGAACTCTTAGGTAATCATTTTCACTATAATATGAGATTGGACAATAGTATTTTGTAAAAGCCTAAAGATTGGAAATGATTATGTTGGACATAAGTTAGTATTGTTTAAGGATAGAACTTTTTTCGATATTATTGATGGGATGTTATAGTAATGTAGTTTTAGAAAAAGGACAACCTGTAGGACGAGCGACAGCCCATCGCGTCGGACAAGGCTGTGGGAATCGAACGCACAACCGAAGTGCGACTGGCCTTTATTGACTACCATTGGACTACAGGAACTCCCTGTTTAGTAGAAACTGGTTTAATTATATTAAGAAGTATGATATATGAAGTATAAGTCCATTTTAGGAACCATATATGATTAATCTCGCTATAGATCGACTTATGTATATTTAATAACTTTTGCTAACCTTTTGTTTGAGACAGATGGAATGACCCATCATTCTATCACATGATCTGCTAACACTTCACGAATAACAAATTCAACATCATTTATTTAAGAGATGAAGTGGAAATTGTTCAAGGCACAAAGAACAGTGAGATTGTACCAAAATAAAGTAAGTATTTATTCTAATTCAAATTCTTCAACTTTAAGGAAATGATCTTGAAAACCAAAAATGTTGTCCTAGTGCCCTTATATCCGATGAATCATATGGTACCTTAGATCGTCACAAATTTATGGTTTTGTGATTGTTGGCTTTTTCATATCCATGTTCTCTACCACTCTCCATCAGAACTTGATGGTTAGATTTTTCTTCCATATCCATATTTTTACCTATGTTCTCCTACGTGGAAACCCAGTGATGAGTTAATTTGGGTAACCGTTACGTTTCATACATTAATTTTTAAAGCCACATTTTGGTATTCCTTTTTACAATGTGGGTTTCTATTAAAGAAACTTTCGAGTAGTAAACCATTTATAACCCCGATGAATTTCGAGGGCGAAATTCATTTTAAGGGGGGTAGAATGTAACACCCTGAGATTTTATGAAAAAAATATATTCCTTTTAATTTCATTTATGTCTTGTGTTGTACGCTACACCAAAAGGAGCTTGCACAACACACATCCCTGACTTGCCTTACATTACACGCAATCGCAACCTTACTCAATAGCTTGCGTCGTACGCAATACTGAGTTTCACTAAACAACGATATGCTATTAAAATATTATTAAAACTAGCATTTATGAATAGTAATAACCACTTTTTAAAATTCTGTAAATTTTATTTTTCAAAATGGACTTCATTTTTGGATTTGGAATATCGAAATTAGCTTAGGGTGAAATTTTGGTACTTTTCGGATGACTTTCATATTCTGATGAATAGTGAAAATTATTAAATTTTAATTAAAAATAACTTTTTTTAATCGAAATAATTAATAGTGATAAATTATTAATTTGAGGGGTTTTAAAGTATATTTAGAATATATTTTTAAAATTTAATACAATGTTTTTCATTGGATGTAATTTCACATTTAAACCAGACATAAACAAGTGTCAATCTTTTGATAGTTATTATCTTTTCAAAACACGCTATTTGTTTTGACGACAGGAATTAATTTTAAATTATTTAATGTAACTAATATGCATTGAATTTGGTAAAATAAACATCATTTTTGAATTCATAATATCAAATATAGCTTAGGCCTAATTTTTGATATTTTTCTGGAAACTTTCATTTTTTGATGAATAGTGAAACCACTAAGTGGTAGTTAAAAAAAACTGAATTTTTCATAAAACTTAATTTTACCGCTTCTGTGAGTAGAATTTCGAAAATCCGAGAGACACGGTTAATATCAAGGACTAAAATGTGGTTCAATGAGATGAAAATAATTTTTGGTGAATAGTAACTTTTTACTTTTATTTACCACGGTTAAAAGTAAATAGGGTAATTAAGGGTAAAAATGATATTATTATAACCCTAACACATGTCCTAAATCTATTGGATAAGTGTAATTCGACCAAAAACAACCTTAGGAATAAAATATGACCATTTATGCCCACTTGTATTAGATTAGGAAATTTATTATTAATTTATTTAAAGAAGGGTTAAAATAGTTAAAATTAAAGTTTAATAAGTAAATCATTTTTAATATGGGGTTATACATAAGATAAATTCGACTACAAATATTAATTAGAAATCTAAAAAAATTCCTACATAATGGTATTTTATTTTTAATTTGTAGACATTAAATAATTTAATTTATTTATGACACAACGATGATGCAGTAATTATCTTATTAATGAAATATTGACATAATTGATGTTATAAATACCAAAATAAATGTAATTTGAGACTTTTTATGAATTATAATAATTTTATAGGTTAATATGACTTGTTAGTATTGATTTAAGTAACTTTTTTCTAACTAATCATTCTGTTATGAGTTTCAAAAAAATCAATTACTAAATAGTGTCAAAATTGACATAAAATAATTTTTAAAACAAATATTATATTATTTATTATTATTTTATTCCTAAAAATCTAAGGTTCAGACAAATGACTTATATAAGGCTATATATATTAATAACAAACAACTTGGGGTTCTTTTGGCTTGATATAGTAAGTTTATTAACCTTATAGTGTAAGAAAACAAGAAGATGCGATAAAAGTTAAATTATCTAACTTAAAGTTAAATATAAATGATAAGGTTAAAATTGATACCTAAACTTTTCTAAATTCTATTGTATGAGAGGATTTCGACCCATACCCACCTTATCTTCTAAATATATAAATTTGGAGCTATTAAAAACCGAATTTTACTTTATAATAAAATAATATTTTTAGTTATTCCCAAGGTGCCCCTCTCCTCCCTTATAAAAGGCACCTCATCCCTCTCTTCCTCACACCACTTTGAGCCTTCAAGCTCAGACAAACCCTGCCAATATCTCTTCTCCACTTCCATATAAACATCCTAGAGGTCCTGTTCTTCTTCAAAGACCAATTTTAGTTCCCTAAAAGGAGGTCTCAAAGAAGCGCTTCAAAGAAGAGGTAATGTCCGTTACCGATTCTTTCATATTTATTTCTTCTTAAACTTATTCTTATTTAGTTGTTTCATTATGAATTAATAACATCAGTATCAATAATATATGGATATGTTATTATAAGTATGAAACAACCCCATTTTCACCATCTATCCATCCTACGGAAAAAGAAATCACCACGCTTGCGTACGTACGGAATACCGTCTCCACGCCGTGGTGTAATCTATTTTCCACCACCACCTTACTTGGATGGGTATAATGGTGTAAATAATGACTATATATGATTATTTTAAAGTGATATTGATTCTGAAATAGTATATATACACTCCAATACAATTCCACGATCATGATAACGATATCATCGCTCATGCGTACGTACGGAATACCGTCTCCACGATGTGATGCAACTCGTTCTACATGATCTTCATTGCATAATTATTATAAAAATGAATTGAATGAATGAATATGATATATATTACACTAATACCATTCTGGAAATTAGCTATCTATAACCAAAAAATAAAAATAAGAATTTATTCGACAAAACACGCATAAGAACAAAAAGTAATAAACACCCGAATAACAAGTAGTAATGAAATATTACTAATAAGAAGCTAAGAATATGACCATATATGATATCATAAATATAAGTATGATTCTGGAATAAGTCAATAACATTATTTGAATCATTATACAGGAGGTTCGGACACTTACGAAGCAAATCGGACCTAAGGTAAGGGAAATATCACAATCTCATTTTTATCCGAGATTGTTTATACTTTGGTATTTATTGGGGTGTATTTTATCATCCACATCCATGTTTCCTAAATATGTAATATTATTTCCATCCACATACAATTGTTTAAATACATTTTTACCCTTTGGTGAGTTTATAGTAAAAGATATGAAAGGAATCTTTTGTCATTTTTCGTACGAGGTACTTTTTGACTTTTCCTACAAAAGTACGAGAAGATTGTTTTTTTAACTTATACGACATGAATGGATTTTTAAAACATTATTTCCAAGAATCTTACTTTAAAAGTTTTCAAGTTTATTTTTAATAAACTTCTTTTAGTTTAAAATTGTATGACATGTTAAGAAAGGAAAAATGTTTTTGAAGTAGAAAGGATATTTTCCTCATGAATGGAGTTCAAGTGTTTTATCAAAATTATTTTCCATCTAAGATAATATAGGGTTCTGTTTCTATCCCTATTATTACATTGATTTGATTATGCTGTGATGGAATTATTTTTATAAATTCCTTTATCTTATATGAATTGTTTTATGATGTCACGATGTTTAAGAATCCCATTTTTATTACATGGGTTATGCAATTATGTATGATTTTTTTTTGTCACACATAATAATGGTATCATTATGAGATGGTTGGGACCTATATCTCCCTCCAATGCATTGGGTAAAGATTTTATATCTCATGAGATAGACATGGCTGGAATGGCAGGTTAAACCGATTCAGTGAAACAGGACTGAAACGAGGAGTGAACTCAGTTCAGAAATGGACTTTGTCCATTAAGATAGTCTTGGTAATGAGTCTTGACTAATAAGAAATGATTCTCTATGATTATGTGTGTATTCCAAAAAGTTTCATGTTTTAAGTTATGATTATTGGGATTGCATTTCACTACTATGATTTATCCCATGTTATGAAATTATGATCTCTTTTGCAGGTTAAGATTTCCAAAAGTTTTGTTCTTATGTATATGATGTGATTGATATTTCTTTTTTTTACCCTTACTGAGAATTTGAGCTCACCCTTTATATGTTTTCTTTTCCCCATGATTTAAAGAAAGGTTTTAGGTAAGAAAACAAAAAGGGGAAGATCTTATGGGAGATGTTGAAGATCTTTCACCATGATTAGAAGATTACGTTCCAAGTTTCCAAAGACACTAAAATATTACTGTACTTGTGTGTTTGTTTTTGTTATATATTAAGGATTACACAAAAGTAATGTAATGTCCATGTACATCAAGGTACGGTTCTTTACACGCGGCCCATCGGTCCAGGCCAAACCTGCGGCCCAGTGGGCCAACACAGGTGGGTCGAGCCCCACCTGACGGCCCGGGCCAACCACAGCTCGGGACCTTGAACCAAACTGGTCCAACCGTGATGACTAGACCTAGTAAACCGGACCGACCCTTAGCAGGCCGGAACCAAGCAGGGTCAGTTAGACCCCAAGACCTGTTGCGTTGGGCCGGCCTGACCGAGTCAGACTGGGTCCTGACTCAACTGGTCCCCGAATAAAGAAACGCTCGTAACTGACGAACCTATTGTCCGTTCGACACACCGTTAGTGGCATTGGGGTCCCTTTTGGGAAGTTGTCCCTTTTGGTACACTCCACTTGTGTTGTGGAGAATGTTGAAGTATGGCCAGGTTGGATCAAATCCTAACCCAACCGGGCCCTCAGAACTAAAATGCTTATAAGTCACAGACTGAGCGTCCGATTGACGCACTGTTTGTCGCATTAGAACCTTTATGAAATGAAAGTCCTTTGGGATACTTCTTTGGGGAGTTTTGTGGTGGTTTAGTTATGACTGATGTCTTGAGGATTGGTTCTCCCAGAATCAATCGTGCTATAGGCGGGAATCCAGTGGCTAGTAGTGAGGCAGAGGTTGGAGATAGATCATACGGAGGTTAGTACTGAGCGATCCTGTGTGGGTTAGCACCGATCTTGTGTATGTTAGATCGTGTGTGGGCCAGATCTCAACAATCCTCTGTGGGTCTGCACATAATGATCCTTTTTGGGTCAAATCCAATGTGGGTCAACGCTCAGCGATCATGTCTGGGTCATCACATACCAATCTTATGTGGGGAAGATCCTATGTGGGTGATTGCAGGGGTTGGTACCTATCGATCCTGTGTGGGTCAAACCTTTTATGGTCAATAGCAGTTCCTCTTGAAAGAAGAAGATGATCTAGCTTCACGACTGATCATTTGTACTTATATACTTCATTAATAACTATGTGAGCCGAGTCTTTTACATTCGTGGTGTTATCTTCGTGGTGTTACTTGTGTGGTACTTTTACCTTCGTGGTGTTATCTTCGTGGTGTTACAAGTGTGGTAATTTTACCTTCGTGGTGTTACCTCTATGGTGTTACCTTTGTGGTATTCCTCCCTCATGTATGAGATGATTATATCTTGATAACTTAGGTATATTTATGGGAGTATAACTAACTAGAGTTTTGGACTGCTCCATGCTTTGTGGTTGAGGTCTTGCTTTGTGGTTTTTCCTTTGTGGAACTCTAGGAGACCTTCAGGGGTCTCGGGGTCCCTACGGAGTATCATTATACTCACCCCTGCATGGGCTACACCCACACCTAGTTGTGTCTTATACTGACGACATACAACATTGATTGAGGCTGAGGGAGCCAGGTATGGATGGTGCTCAGAGGTGGACCATTTGACGTGACATGACATAGGACTATTGATCATGAGTTGTACCTACCCTTCAGGTAGGATTCTCAGTGGACATTCCATGATCTATTTTTCCTTTTCCAATTGTACTTGTACTTGATAGTTGGGCTCGTATTTGAGTCCTTTTACTTTTAGTAATCTTTTTACTACATCAGTTTACTTTGTGGTTTCTTCTTGTGGTGTTCTTGGATTGTGTGTTTATACAGGTTTAAATAAAATACCTTCCCCTTAAGGGATCCACATTTCCGATGCTCGTCTCCATCCCCTAGCCTATGGAAGGTGGGCTTGGGGTAGTCATGGAATGAGTCATGGGGGACAGGTCGGGATATTTTTTTAATGTAAATGGAGGTAGATACTCCTAAATGATATGGGTTACCAATGAATTTTTTATATTTGGATATATCTAAATAATAAGGTATAAACCTAATTCCTTGAAAAAAATAAATAATACCATAATGAATTAATAAATTAGATTTATGAGAAGATAATAAAATTCTACATAGACCAAGGTAGAGAGTATATTAACTAAGAGTTCATCAATTATCTAAATGTGTTAAAGTTACATTACAAAATTTATCCTCATTACACACCACAATACTCTAGTAAAGGGAAAGGAGGAACTATGCATTATTATAAATGGTGAGATAAATAATGAAAAATATAGGGATTATATTTTTACTGTGGTATAAAAATAATAAACATCAATGTACCCACTAAAATAAGATCCAATTTAAATATTGATGTTGAATTCTATATGATTTATAGTATAGATTAAAACCTATTTTTTCACATATTCATGTGTAGGGTTATGACTTGTTTGTCAATGTTAATCCTAAAAAAACTGAAATATCATGTTATGAAGTGTAACGCCCCGACCTCAGAAGCCCATTTTAGGTGCATTATTTTAATACATTGGCATGATTACAAGGAATCAATTCCCAAAAGTCTGATTAGTTTAGCAGTCTTGGAAAATAGATTACATACATGAACATTACATTACACATTGGAAAATAAAACAAAACATAAATAATCCTTTGAGAACTCAATTAATCCCTCAGCTTAACCCTAATAATAAATCATAAAATACTTCTTCACATCCTGGGAAAAATAAAACATAGAAAGGGGTGATCTCAGATGCTCAATAAGGATAAAAATATAGCGGAAACCTTCATAAATAAGAATGAACATTTAAGGAAATGTATAAGACTAAAACAAATGCCCTTTAAACTGAAACATCATCATAATATGGCAAAGATACAATAAAATAATTCCATTTACTTATTCACATGGATATTCTACTAGTCGAATAATCAAATCCAATATCAATAGCCACTTTCATAATGATGGAATGCATAATTCCAAACTTCATAACCACATAGTCAAGGCCTTTTTCCAAGACTACAAATAAGATTTTGTCATGGGCATGTGAAAAGACACTAGTTTGTCTAATAAGACCAACAAATGCATCGAGGAGCTATAGCAGGCTCCACCCATCACTTACTAAGTCCAATGAATTCTTCATATGAAAAGGTTTAAACATAACATAAACATTTGTATTAAAACTAACATACTAAATATCAATAATTTATCCACAAAAAATGAATTGTATAAAAATAACACATCCACATACAAACATATCACAAAACTTTCAATAAAATATGAATGATTTTTATCAAAAACAATAAATTTCAAACAATTTTAAAATCAATCAAAGGATGTTGACATAAATGAAAATGATTTGTAAAACTCTTTGAGAGAAATATCCCTTTTTCATGAAAACATCTAAAAGTCACACAATTTAGAAAGGAAGACATTTAAAGAAATTTTTGAATCAAATATTCCCATGCCACTTTGAAACTTTTGAATGTAATTAACATTTTAAAAACATTCATGTCCATATAAATAAATCATTAAAAACCATTTTGAAAACGTGGACATTAATGAGAATGATTTAGAAGAATAATTATATAAAACATTTACAATGATGTTTTAGAAAAAATTAATTTAAAATAATACCTTTGAAAACTCTTTCATGAAACATGTACATGGATAATAATTATTTCCCAGTAGATACTTACATAAAAACAACCTTGGATAATAAAGAGAATGTAAAATTAACCCTTAAAAATTTGGTAACTTACGAAACATACACCCCATGAAAGAAGTATCATAAAATGAAGATGTAAATACACATAAATTTATGTGTATTACAAAAATAATACAATTATGGGTAGTACATACACCACAAAAAATGAAATAGTGGAAATATAGCATGAATCTCATGGGAATAAAAAGTGAGATGAAAACCCCTTACCATGTTGTCATTAATCGAGCCGTATGACCAAAAGTTAATAACCACCAAATTAATCACAGAATACCATGAATATAAAGAGAATCATGATAATACATATCAAATGGTAGTAAAAAATACATCACATGAAATAAATAAGTGGCAAACAATGGAAATATCATGTAATTAAAAGTGAGATAAGAATCCCATTACCTGGTACTTTTCCTTGGTCGAGGGTACGTTAACCTCCTCTTCTTCGGATTCTTCCTTTTTATTTGATAAAAAGGGATCCTTAGGTTGGATTTTTCACTAAAGTAAGGCCTATAGGATTAAGGGAGGACAATTGAGAGGATATTTGGGTAGGGTTTGGCCGATCCAAATGGATTTGAAGGAGTAAATTTGAGAGAAGGGTGAGTGCCCTTTAATAAGAGGGGTGAGGGGTGCCTTAGGAAAAGATTGAAATATTATTGTATAATAAAATAATATTCAGATTATAATGGCTCCAAATTGATTTATTTAGAAGTTAATGTGGGTATGGGTCAAAATTCTCTCAACCAATAGGTTTTATACAAGTTTAGGTTACCATTTTATCCTTATCTTTTATATTTAACTCTAAGTTAAATAATTTAACTTTTACTGTGTCTTCTTGTATTCTTAAACTATATGGTTAATAAACTTACTATAAACATACAAAAGAACCTAAAGTGGTTAATTAATGACATATATAATATTATTTAATCCCTTTGGCCGATCCTTAGATTTTTAGAAATATTATATCAACCAATAATATAGTATTTTTTAAAAAAATTAATTTATGTAAATTTTGACATTATTTGGTATTTGGTTTTTGTGAAAGTCATCAAAACTTGATTACATAAAAAAAGATACATTGAATCAATCCTAAAATTTCATATTCACCTAGAAAATTCGTGGATGTCATAAAAATATTGAAATTATATTTATGTTAATATTTATAATACAATTTGTCTGGTTCTTTCATTAATAAGGTAATTACTGCATCATCATTGTGTCATAAATAAATTAAATTATTTAATGTCTAAAAATTATAAATAAAATACCATTATGTAGGAAAACATTTTATCTTACTAATGAATATTTATAGTCGAATTTATATTTTGTATAACCCTATATTAAAAATGATTTAGTTATTAAACATTGAATTTAACTCTTTTAACTCTTCCTTAAATAAAATAATAATAAATGTTCTAATCTAATACAAGTGGAACTAAAGGATCATATTTTATTCTTATGGGTTTTTTGTCGAATTACACTTATGGAATAGAATAAGACATGTGTTAAGGTAATTATAATTTCATTTTTACCCTTAATTACCCTATTTACTTTTAACTGTGGTAAATAAAAGTCAATAGTTACTATTCAACAAAAATTATTTTCATCTTATTGAACCAAATTTTACTTACTAAGGTTAACCGTGTATCTCAGATTTTTGAAATTCAACTTACATAATCTGTAAAATGAAATTTTATACAAATTTTCAAATGCTCCTAAAATGTGGGTAAAAGACGGTAAAAAGTTCAATAAAATTTTATACATCTAATTTATTTATAGAAAAGATTAAAATGAATTACATAGAAATAATATTGTTATTATGTATCTATTTTGATTAAAAAAAATAAAAAAATTAAATATTTAAAAAAAAGTGGGTTTTAAACAATAATGCATTGTTTTTCACTATTCATCAAAAATTGAATGTTTTCAGAAAAATGCCAAATATTTACCCTAAGATAATTTTGATATTCCGAATTCAAAAATTAATTATAATTTAACAATTTCAAAAAATATAAGTTTCATTAATTATTTTAAAATTAATTCCCTTTGTCAAAACCAAAAGGCGTATTTTTAAGAAAGAATAACTATGAAATGATTGACACTAGTTAATGCCCAATTTCAAAGTAAAATTACATAAAATGACTAGAATTAGATTAATTGTTAAAAATATAATCTATTTATACTTCAAAACCATTAAAATTTATAATTTAACACTATAAATTATTTTGATTAAAAAAGTTGTTTTTAGTTAAAATATAGTATTTTTCACTATTCATCCAAATATGAAAATTATCAGAAAAACACCAAAAAATTATTAAAACTAAATTCTCATGTATAAATTCTGAATAAGAAGTTTATTTTGTAAAATTGAATATATAAAAGTTTCATATATTGGATTTATAAAGGGATCACCATTAAAAGGCGGTAAAATTGCATTTTTTGAAAAATACTTCTTTTATATGAAAAAAAATGAATTTGTTCTTACATTCTGTCTAAGAAACGTATAATATGGATTCTAAAATTATAAAGATTATATAAAGTTAAAAATTCAGTTAATATTATTCATAACCACTTTTTGAACAGCTAGTTTGGTAAGTCGTGGTGTGCTTGAACTTGGTGTTGCGTGTAGTGCAAGTTATTGAATTACTTTGAAGAAATAATGTACGATGAAATCTTGGGGTGTTATATTCTCCCTACTTCAATAAATTTAATCCTCAGAATTTTAAATTGTTCTTCGAAAATAAAAGGTTGAAAATAGAAAATACCTTTATGGAAAACCCCCATTAAAAATTAGATTAATAAAATTTAATCTTAATAAGAGGGAAAGGGAAACGAAAGAGTCACCACCAAATTATGATCTCGATTAAGAGAAAATTGGTGGAAATTAGATACACATAATTGGAGGAAAATGTAAATATTTACTGGGAGTGATTGAGGTCATCAATCACAAGCTACTGTAAAATAGAGATCCTCAAATCCATCAATCTATGATGATTTACAATACCATCGGTTCAACAAAACTTAAGGTATTAGGATAACACATTTTTGGTTTTAGGAACCCTTCCCTGAAGTTTAAGAATTAATTTATAGATATAATAACAAGAAAAAAATATATAATTGACAATTAAATTTTCATTTTTGAACTAATTCCTACCCCAAACTCATCCTTCACTCAAAAGATTTCAAAAAATATTCTATTTATCCTAATCGTATAGGGTTCCAAAAATAATGAATTTATAATTCACCTATTAGACATTTAAAAAAAAGAAACTACATTATACAAACTAGGACATCACGTAGGCAAGTGTTCGGTGATGCACCCTTTTCACCCTTTGGTTGTGGGTTCAAGTCTCGTGGCTTTTCCAGACGCGACGAGTTGTTGTTCGACCTCCGGTTTTTCCTTTTTATAACAATCCAAAAATAATTTTCAGAAATTCTTTAACCATAACGATAGTATCCATTGTCAAACTTAATCCATTCCAACCTTTAGTCTTATCCAAAATACTTCTTTCAAAACTCATAGTCCAAAATTTTTAAGAAAGTTGAACACAGTGTTGATCTATTTTTTCACGTAAAAACATGTGAATACCTTCATTATGTATACCGTTAAAACACGGTAATACCCTGAATTACCATAAAAACTTGTTGATTACATTTATGCTCTCTTATTCCTTATAGAATACTATATGCATTCCTTATATCCAAATATTTTTAATACTCCAACAATGATGAAATAAACAAACTTTTAATCAGTTCCAAGGAAGTCAAGAATATCCAATATATTTTATCCAAATCAACCATCTCTTATTCCAAAATCACTACCTCATTATCAGGACCATATTAAGGATTACCTTTCCTTCAACCATATATTTTCCAAAAAAGTGTAGCCTACTATTAACTCACTTTTCTTAGAACCATATAATCTTAAATCATCAATAAAATAGTACTTCAGTACAATCCTTATTTATCTCCATAATTCATATAACCAGTATATTGTTGATAAAACACTCAACTGAAATAATTCCATAACGACAACATAAGAACACTAGTCATCTCTCTTCATCTGAGGTAGTATAATAACTTGATTATTATCCAATAGCATCATTTGTGGTATACTATTATGACTAGTACATTGATTTGGGTAGTGTCCCAACGCCTTGTAGATGAATCATTTTACATTTGAAACCTTTTTCTTACCCTTGCATTCACGTACTTGGTGTCCTTTTTCTCCAAAATTATAACAAACTCTCATTACCTTCAAACATTTACCAAGGTGATTATTTACACATTTATCAAATATGGAAAAATCCTTCATTCCCCTCTTCCCTTTATCCATCATTCTATCTACCATCCTTTTGTTCTCTTATATCCCTTCAAATCCATATGACTCAGAGAATTCTTTACCTATCTTATTAACACATGATATTATTTCTTCATATGTTGAGAATACATGGGATACTATTTCCCATCTAAATGTTGTCTTAATACCATGAATGATATGATCCTTCGTACTCTTTGGATCACATGTATTGCTTGAGATCTCATTCCTTCTACTGGTCGCCATTTCTATAAAATGGAATACACTAAGTTTTTTATGAATCGCAATGAATAATTCCAAACTTGTAAAATACCTAAGGTAAATTGAATAGTTTATAAATATAATCCATAATCATAAAAGTATTTTATTTGAGGAGGTATATACTCATAAATTCTTCATAGCGATTTGTAAAGAAAATGAGAATTATCCTAAGCATATCCACCGGGAGTTTCATAACCAAGAGTGCATCAAGGCCCATTGTCATGCACTAGTTCGCATTCGAGTCTAGCTCAAAGCGGTGTTTTCGGGTTTCACCCCTAGGTACATTTGTGCTAGTGCCACCTCTACCTGCTCGTATCCAGACAGGGATTTATTTTCTTGGAAAACTCACAAAATCTCTACATTACCAAAATTCTAGGAAGTTCATCTATACTAATCATCATAGTCTATCTTAGGGTAATGTGATCTAAATAGAGTTCATCTAAATCTAGTTTCCAATGTTATTTCTAAAAATCCTCCGATACCAACTGTAATGCCCTGAACCCAGAAGCCCAGAGTCAGTGCATTATTTTAATACATTAGCATGATTACAAGGAATCATGTCCCAAAAGACGGATCATTTTAGTATTCTTGGAAAATATATTATATACATGAACATTACATTACACATTAGAAAATAAAACAAAACATAAATGATCCTTTGAGAACACCATTAATACCTTAGCTTAACCCTACTTATAAATCATAAAATACTTCTTCACATCCTAGGAAAAATAATACATAGAAAGGGGTGAGATCAGATACTCATTAAGGATAACAATATAGTGGAGACTTTCATAAATAATCATGAACAGTTAAGGTAATGTATAAGACTAAAACAAAAGCCTTTTAAACTTAAACTTCAGCATAATATGGAAAAGATACAATAAAATAATACAATTTACTTATTCACATAGATATTCTAATAGTAGAATAATCATATGAAATATCAATAGCCACTTTCATAATGATGGAATGTTTAATTCCAAACTTCATAACCACATAGTCAAAGACTTGTTCCAAGACTACAAATAATATTTTGTCAAGTCCTTGTGCCAAGACACTAGTTTGTCTCATGGGATCTACCGATTCATCGGGGAGCTATAGAGGGCTCCACCTGCCACTTACTATGTCCAATACATTATTAATATGAAAAGGTTTAAACATGACTTAAACATTCATATTAAAACTAGCATATGAAATGTCAATACTTTATCCATAAACCATGAATGGTATAAAAATAACACATCCACGGTCAAATATATCACAAATCCTTCAATATAGTATGGAAAGTTTTTATCATAATTAATCAACTTCAAACATGTTTTAAATCCATCAATGGATGTTGACATAAATGAAAATGATTTGTAAAACTCTTTGAGAGAAATATCCCTTTTTCATGAAAATATTTAAAAGTCACACAATTTAGAAAGGAAGACATTTAAAGAAATTTTCGAATCATAGAGTCTCATACCACTTTTAAACTTTATAAAGTAATTAACATTTTAAAAATATTCATGTCAATATAAATAAATCCTTAAAACCCATTTTGAAAACATGGACATTAATGAGAATGATTTAGAATAATAAATATTTAAAACATTTAAAATGATGTTTTAGTAAAAAATCCTTTAAAAGAATCTCTTTTGAAAACTCTTTCATGAAAAATGGACATGGATAATAAATTTGTCCCAGTAGATACTTACATAAAAACAACCTCGGATAATAAAGAGATTGTGAAATTAACCCTCACCAATTTGGTAACTTACGAAACACACACCCCATGAAAGAAGTATAATACAATGAAGATGTAAATACCCATAAATTAAAGTGTATTACACAAATAATACAATTATGGGCAGTACATACACCACAAAATAGGAAATAATGGCATTATATCATGAATCTCATAGGAATAATAAGTGAGATGAAAACCCCTTACCATGTTGTCATTAATCGAGTCATATGACCAAAAGTTAATAACCACCAAATTAATCACAGAATACCATGAATATAAAGTTAATCATGATAATATAAATCAAATGGAATAACACAATACACCACATGCAATAAATAAGTGGCTAACAATGGAAATCTCACGAAATTAAAAGTGAGATAAGAAACCCCTTACCTTGTACTTTTCCTTGGTCGAGGGTATGTTAACCTCCTCTTCTTCAAGTTTTTCCTTTTGATTTGGTCAGAAGGGATCCTTAGGTTCACTTTCTGACTAAAATAAGGCATCTAGGATGAAGTTAGGATTGTTGAAAGGATATTTGGGCAGGGTTTGGCCGAGCCAAATGTCTTTGAATGTGTGAATTTGAGAGAAGGGGGAGTGCCCTTTTATAAGAGGGGAGAGGGAAACCTTAGGAAAAGATTGAAATATTATTTTATAATAAACTCATATTCAGTTTATACAGGCTCAAAATTGATTTATTTAGAAGCTAAAGTGGGTATGGGTCAAAATTATCTCAACCAATAGGTTTTAGACAATTTTAGGTTGCCATTTTAACCTTATCTTCTTTATTTAACACTAAGTTAAATAATTTAACTTTTACCGTGTCTTCTATAATTCCTACACTATATGGTTAATAAACATACTATAAACATTTAAAAGAACCTAAAGTGCTTCATTAATGTAATATATAATATTATTTAAGCCCATTGGCCGAACCGTAGATTTTTAGGAATATTATTTCAACCAATAATATAGTATTTGTTTTAAAAATTAATTTATGTCAATTTTGACATTATTGGGTATTTGATTTTTTTGAAAGTCATAAAAACTTTATTACTTCGAACAATATACATTGAATCAACCCTAACATTTCATATTCACCTTGAAAAATCGTAGATGTCATAAAAACATTGAAATTATATTTATTTTAATATTTATCATAACATTTATTTGATTCTTTCATTAATAAGGTAATTACTGCATCATCATTGTGTCATAAATAAATTAAATTATTTAATGTATAAAAATTATAAATAAAATATCATTATGTAGGAAATTTTTTTAGATTTATAATTAATATTTATAGTCGAATTTATATTATGTATAACCCGATATTAAAAATGGTTTGGTTATTAAACATTGAAGTTAACTCTTTTAACTCTTCTTTAAATAAAATAATAATAAACGTTATAATCTAATCAAAGTGGACCTAAAGGATCATATTTTATTCCTAAGATTGTTTTTGGTCGAATTAAACTTATCCAATAGAACTAGGACATGTTTTAGAGTAATTATAATATCATTTTACCCCATAATTACCCTATTTACTTTTAACTATGGTAAATAAAAGTCAAAAGTTATTATTCATCAAAAATTATTTTCATCTTATTGAACCAAATTTTTATTACTATGGTTTACTATGTCTCCCGTATTTTTGAAATTCAACTCACATAAGTGGTAAAATTATGTTTTATACAAATTTTCAAATGCTCCTAGAAGGTGGGAAAAAGACGGTAAAAAGTTCAATAAAATTTTATACATCTAATTTTATTATAAAAAAGATTAAAATGAATTAAATTGAACTAATATTGTTATTATGTATCTATTTTTTACTTATAATAAAAATATAATATTTAAATATTTAAATAAAAAGTGGTCTTTAAACAATAATGCAGTGTTTTTCACTATTCATCAAAAATTGAATGTTTTCGAAAAAATACCAAAACATCACCCTAAGCTAATTTTGGTATTCCGAATTCAAAAATTAATTCTATTTTACCAATTTAAAAACATATATGTTTCATTAATTAATTTAAAATTAATTCCCGTTGTCAAAACCAAAAGGTGTACTTTTAAGAAATAATAACTATCAAAAGATTGACACTTGTTTATGTCCAATTTCAATGTGAAATTACTTACAATGACCAGAATTGGATTAAATGGTAAAAATATAATCAATTTATGCTTCCAAACCATTAAAATTTATAATATAACACAACAAATTATTTTTATTAAAAAAAAAATTTCAGTTAAAATAAAGTATTTTTCACTACTCATCCAAATATGAAAGTTATCAGAAAAACAACAAAAATATATTGAAAATACATTCTTATGTCCCGATTCTAAATAAGAAGTTTATTTTGTCAATTTTAATATATAAAATATTCAAATATTGTATTTAAAAAGGGTTCTCCATTAAAAGGCAGTAAAATTGCATTTTTTGAAAAATACTTCTTTTGTCTGAAAAAAATGAATTTGTTATTACATTATTTCTAAGAAAATCATAATATGGATTCTAAAATTATAAGGATTATATAAATTTCAAAATTCAATTAATACTATTTATAACCGCTTTTGAACGACAAGTTTGGTAAGTCGTGGTGCGCTTGAACTTGGTGCTGCGTGTAGCGCAAGTTATTGAATTACTTTCAAGAAATAACGTACTATGAAATCATAGGGTGTTACATTCTCCCCTCATTCAATAAATTGTTTCCTCTCAATTTGAAATTTTTCTTCGAAAATAAAAGGTTGGAAATAGAAAATACCTTTGTGGAAAACCCACATCAGAAATTTGGTTAATAAAATTTAGTCTTAATAAGAGGGAAAGAGAAATGAAAGGACCACCACCAAATTATGATATCGGTTAGGAGAAAATTTGTGGAAATTAGAGACACATAATTTGAGGAAAATTTAAATATTTATAGGGAGTCATCGAGGTCATCAATCAAAAGCAAGTTTAAAATTGAGAGCCTCAAATCCATCAATCTATGATGATTTAAAATACCATCGGTTCAACAAAACATAAGATATTAGGATAACATATTTTTTGGTTTTAATATCCCTTCCCTAAATTTTAAGAATTAATTTATCAATAGAATAAGAGGAAAAAAAATATATACTTGGAAAGTAGAGTTTCATCCTTCAACTAATTCCTACCACAAACTCATCTTTCAACTAAAAGATTTCAAAAAATATTCTATTTATCCTAATCATATAGGGTTCCAAAAATAATAAATTTATAATTCACCTATCCGACGTTTAAAAGAAAGAAACTACATTATACAATCCAGGACATCACGTAGGCCAGTGGTAGGTGATTCACCCTTTATGCCCTTCGGTTGTGGGTTTAATTCTCACGGCCTTGCCGGACGCGATGAGTTGTTGCCCGACCTCTAGGTTTTCCTTTTTATAACGATCCAAAAATAATTTTCAGAAATGATTTAACCATAACGATAGTATCCATTTTCAAAATTATTCCATTCCAACATTTAGTCTTATCCAAAATACTTCAGTCCAAACTCATAGTCCAAAATTTATAAGAAAGTTAAACACAACGAAGATCTAATTTTCCATGTAAAAACATGTGAATAACTTCATCATGTATACTTTTAAGACATGGTAATACCCTGAATTACCATAAAACCATATTGATTACATTCATTCTCCTTTATTTCTTTATAGAATACTATATGCATTCTTTATATCAAAAAATTTTGAATACTCCAACAATGATGAAATAAAAAAACTTTTAATCAGTTCCAAGGTGGTCAAGAATATACTATATATTTTATCCAAATCAACCATCTCTTATTCTAGAATCACTACTCATTATCAAGAACATATTAAGGATTACCTTTCCTTCAACCATGTATTTTCAAAAAGTTGTAGCTTACTATTAATTTAATTTTATTAGAACCATATAATCTCAAATCCTCAATGAAAAAGTACTGCAGTACAATCCTTATTTATCTCTATAGAACAATCCTTATTTATCTCCATAATTCATATAACCAGTATATTGTTGATACAACACTCAAATGAAATAATTCTATAATAACAACATAAGAACACTAGTCATATTTCTCCATCTAAGGTAGTATCATAACTTGATTATTATCCAATAGCATCATTTGCACTATAATCTGATGATTGGGACATTGATTCACGTAGTGTCCCAATGCCTTTCAGATGAAGCATTTTACATTTGAAACCTTTTTAGTACGCTTGAAATCACGTACTTGGTGTCCTTTTTCTTCACACTTATAACAAACTCTCATTCCCTTAAATCATTTACCAAGTTGATTCTTTCCACATTTACCATATATGGGAAAATCATTCTTTCCCCTCTTCCCTTTATACATCTTTCTATATACCATCATTTTCTTCTCTTTCTTCCCTTCAAATCCAAAGGAATCAGAGAATTATTTACCTATATTATTAACACATGATGTTATTTTTCCATACGTTGAGAATATATGGGAGACTATTTCCCTTATAAATGTTGGCTTAATACCATGAATGATATGATCCTTCTTACTCTTTGGATCATACATATTGCTGGAGTTATCATTCCTTCTACTGGGCACCATTTCTATACAATGTCGTACACTTGGTTAGTTTATGAATCACAATGGATAATTCCAAACTTGTAAAATACCTAACGTAAATTGAACAGTTTATGGATATAATCTGTAATCATAATAATATTTTATTTTAGAAGGTATATACTCATAAATCCTTTAAAACGATTTGTAATGAAAATTATAATTCTCCTAAGCATATCCCTTGGGAGTGTCGTAACCAAGAGTGGACCAAGACCCGTTTTCATGCACCAGTTCCCATTCGAGTCTAGATCAAAGCATTGTTTTCGGGTTTTACCCCTAGGTACATCTATGCCAGAGATTCTTCTACCAGCTCGTATCCAGATAGGGACGTATTTTCTTAGAAAACTCACAAAATGCATACATTACCAAAATTCTAGGATGCTCAACTATACTAATCCTCAGAGTCTATGTTAGGGTAATGTGTTCTAATTAGAGTTTATCTAAATCTAGTTTCCAAGGTTATTTCTAAACATCCTCTGATACCAACTATAACACCCCGACCCCAGAAGCCCGGAGTCGGTGTATTATTTTAATACATTGGCATGATTACAAGGAATCAAATCCCGAAAGACCGATCAGTTTAGCAGTTTTGGAAAATAGATTGCATACATGAACATTACATTACACATTAGAAAATAAAACAAAACATAAATGATCCTTCAATAATTCTATTAATCCCTTAGTTTAACCCTTCTTATCAATCATAAAATACTTCCTCACATCATCGGAAAAATAAAACATAGAATGGGGTGAGCTCAGATGCTCAGTAAAGATAACAATATAGTAGAAACGTTAATAAATAAGAATTAACATTTAATGAAATGTATAACACTAAAACAAAAGCCTTTTATACTTAAACTTCATCATAATATAGAATAAAATAATTCCATTTACTTATTCACATGGATATTCTACTATTCGAATAATCATATGCAATATCAATAACCACTTTTATAATGATGGGATTAATAATGCCAAACTTCATTACAATATAGTCAAGGCCTTGTTCCAATACTACAAATAATATTTTTTCAAGTCATTGGGCCAAGATACTAGTTTGTCTCATGAGACCTACCGATGCATCGAATTTCTATAGCGGGCTCCACTTGTTACTTACTAAGTCCAATGCATTCCTCATTTGAAATGTTTTAAACATAACATGAACATTCGTATTAAAACTAGCATATGAAATGTCAATACTTAATCCATACACCATGAATGGTATAAAAATAACACGTCCACAGTCAAACATAACACAAAACCTTCAATAAAGTATGGAAGATTTGTATCATAATAAATAAACTTCAAAAAAGTTTAAAATCCATCAAATGATGTTGACATAAATGAAAATGATTTGTAAAACTCTTTGAGAGAAATATCTTTTTTTCATGAAAACATTTAAAAGTCACACAGTTTATAAAGAAAGAAATTTAAATACATTTTTTATTCAAAGTGTCCCATACCACTTTGAAACTTTTGAAATTAGTTAAAATTTTAAAAACATCCATGTCTATATAAATAAATCCTTAAAACCCATTTTGAGAACACGGACATTGAGGAAAATGATTTAGAAGAATGAATATATAAAAAATTTAAAATGATGTTTTTGTAAAAAATTCCTTTAAAATAATCCCTTTGAAAACTCTTTCATGAATCATGGACATGTATAATAAATATGTCCCAGTAGATACTTACGTAAAAACAACCTTGGATGATAAAGAGAATGTAAAATTAACCCTTACCAATTTGGTAAATTACTAAACATACACCCCCTGAAATAAGTATCATACAATGAAGAATTAAATACCCATAAATTAAATTTTATTAAACAAATAATACAATTATGGTCAGTACATACACCACACAAAAGGAAATAGTGGAAATATAGTATGAATCTCATGGGAATAAGAAGTGAGATGCAAACCCCTTACCATGTTTTCATCAATCAAGTCGTATGACCAAATGTTAATAACCACCAAATTAATCACAGAATACCATTAATATAAAGAGAATAATGATAATATATATCACATGGCATTAAAAAATACACCACATGCAATAAATAATTGGCGAACAATGGAAATATCATGTAATTAAAAGTGAGATAAGAAACCTCTTACCTTGTACATTTCCTTGATTGTGGGAATGTTAACCTCCTCTTCTTAGGGTTCTTACTTTTGATTTGATCAAAAGGGCTCCTTAGGTTGGCTTTATATCTGAAGGAAGGCCTTTAGGATGAAGGGAGCACAATTTAGAGGATATTTTGGTAGGGTTTGGAGGATCCAAATGGATTTGAAGGTGTGAATTTGTGAGAAGGTGGAGTGCCCTTTTATAATAGGGGTGAGGGGCACCTTAGGAAAATATTGAAATATTATTTTATAATAAAATCATATTCGGTTTATAATGTATCCAAATTGATTTGTTTCTAATATAAAGTTGGTATGGGTCTAAGTCCTCTCAACCAATAGGTTTTATACAAGTTTAGGTTAACATTTTAACCTTATCTTTTAGATTTAACTATAATACTATTCATAACCTCTTTTGAAC
The DNA here is from genome assembly GCA_963277665.1 of Viscum album. Classification (NCBI taxonomy): domain Eukaryota; kingdom Viridiplantae; phylum Streptophyta; class Magnoliopsida; order Santalales; family Viscaceae; genus Viscum; species Viscum album. The sequence continues at coordinate 185,058,482 of OY728143.1, forward strand.
GGCTAGTTTGGTAAGTTGTGGTGCGCTTGAACTCGATGTTGCATGTTGTGCAAGTTATTGAATTACTTAGAAGAAATAATGTACTTTGAAATCTTGGGGTGTTACATGAAGTACATATTTATATGATATCCTAACGAAATTAAGGATGTTACTAATATAATTCCTTAGATAACATGTATCAAGGTTATATACATGCCTCCTTTCTTGAAAGGGAACATATCTCTAAAAATGACAATAAAAGCAAGGTAAAAATTTATGATGCTAAAGATCAAGATGTATATGATTTTTCACATGAGGGAATTCCACAAGGCCCTATGAAAGAAGTTATTTTAGGTAAATAAGTAATGTGTGGTGTTGTTGTAGAACTAGATATATGATTTCTTTCCCACTGATTAGTTTGGAAGATTTTTTGGTGAAAAATGAATTATGGAACTAAAATAAAGTAGCAAACTGGAAAAATGGAGCAATGTGACAACAATAACTAAATTATGAATTGGATTAATTATACTAATACAATTTTTTGGTTTTTTTATAACATCCAATTTAAATAAAACATCTCACATGAAAATGTGTATTAAAGGAGAAATTGTTTGTAGATGTTAATGTTAGTATATGAAACAATCGTAGTTAAAGGGTTATAGAAACATCATGGAATATAATATGAGAAATAATATTTAATAGTTATTATGATGAAATATTTTAAAATTTTCCTAACCATCATAACTTCCCAAGATTTTATGACTTGGATAATGGATTTAATAGTTGCCTTCCTTAATGGTAACCTTGTGGAAGGTTTCTAATGACACAACTAGAAGGGATCATGATAATATTTTTATATGTTATTCAACTTGAAGTGATCTATTTTGGGGTTGATGGAAGAATAAATATTGTAACCATTCATTTTGCTGAATTCATTAATGAATTTGGTAATGTAAAAATTACCATGATCTATATATCTACCATAGGGTTACTATGAGTATATTAGTTTTTATAATAGTATATATTGAAAATATATTACAATATAAAAATTATTCTCTAGACATATATCAATTTATTACAAAGTTGAGTTTATATTTCTCCTTGAAATTAATAGGTTAAGGAGACTATATTAAAGGGATAATGATTCATAAAGATAGATTTAATAGTGTTAAAATAGTAAGTAAATGTATATACATTCGGAAGTTATTGAAGAGATTCAATATAGTAAAATCCATGAATAGTTTTCTACTAATTTTTTATTGTATATATCCCTCTATAAAAATGTTTCCTCAAATCCAATACAATAGAGAGTGAAATAGTATAATAAATTATAAATCACTGATTTGGTATATCATGTATATAAGGATTTTTACATGGTTTGGTATCTCCAACACATTTAGCATTGTTGAAAGACACCTTGTAGACCCAAAAGAGACACATTTGTCTTTTATTAAGACTACACATAGGTACCTAATGCATAAAAACGATATTTTCATTTTTGATATATATTTTGAGGATCTAGTTGTAAGAGGATACATATAATATTGTTTCCAAATAAATTATAGTGATCTAAAATCACAATTGTGATGTGTAATTTTCAGTGATGAATGATATAAAAGATTGAAAATTTATTCATAGCTACTAGTTACTAGTTCCATAGTAGATTCTAACAATTTTTAAGCTTCAAATGATGTTAAATAACTAGTGTGGATATGAAACATGTATGTATAATGATAGTGTGACTAGAAGTAATGATGTTATAACTTTATATTGTGAAAATACTACAATCGTGGCTCTCTCAAAATATAAGAACTCACTGGAATATAAAATTCATACACCTCATATATATCTCATAATAATTTTTTCTCAAGAGGGTGAAGTCATAATAGGCTAAGATCCCATAGAAGATAATGTGTTAGTCTCGTTGAAAAAACAATTCTCTTATTAATTGTTCTCACAAAAAAATGTGGCCAAAGGATTCATTGGATGCTTTCAAAAATGATCTCATAGAGTCTCATTTTGCACATTTTGATTTGTTATGTCCTAGAGCCTGAATGGTGTTCTGAATGAAAAGTTAGGGTTTTTCGAAGTCAAACTACTAAAAATGGACCACCAGGGAGATTTTGTGGAAAACTATAGGTTCTCATAAAAGAATGAAAGTTCTGTTCAAATGAATGGAATTTTGTACGCAAAAAAGGAATCGTGTACGCTACCCATCAAGCAAACCTTTTATGCACCAAGTGTGATGTCAAAAGGCCACCATCCACCCTAGCCACCTAAAAATGTCATAGAAAGGTGCACACAAATTTTGAGGCATGGGAAATATGGGAATATGGGTTCAAGCCTCTTACATGCCCAATGAAACATCAAATGGACCTTTTCAAACGCACCTACCAAAGGTCTTGTGAAAGACTATTTCTGCACCTAAACTTTTTCATGACACTAGTTAAATTTTATCATATAGATAGAAGTTCCCCATATCCCTTATTTGGGGTGAGACTAAGGGGGTCAACTTCCACGCTATTACACGTATGGTTGGTCTTCCATTCCCATGCATAATAATAGAAACTTTCAGGTAGGGATCTTGCTTGATAGGTCCCATAATAATCTGCCTTCTTGCAGGCCCGCCGAGGTCTGATCCTTACCTGAACTATTTTCAGCCTATGTCAGGTGTGCACAATACTGAATCTTTCACACAAACCCAATACTACACACAATAGTTCTTTGTTGACCAATCATACGTGCAACAATGCCACACATCCAATCCTACATGTATTCCATCTTATGCACAACAGTGTCTAGGAATACACACACTGGTTCATAATATAGGGGTTTTTCCTCCACAACCCCACTTAGGATTTATGATGGGCTTCTATCCCCTCCCTCTATGTCATTTCCTTCGCTACCGTCACTTACCCCCATGAAAAATGAAGAGTCACACCGCAAAATTTTCAGTCTGGTTTGATGACATTTTAGCTTTCTCCTTTATTCGCACCCAACGTCCTCCTATGAAATACCATGGTTAGAGATACTCCTATGAACTCCCTAAAACACCTTGAGTTGACCCTACTCCCCTTGGTCACTTTCCAATGTCATGAGTTTAGATCCTCATCTGAAATTCCTTGAGTACCTTGAGTAGAAAAATTCCTCAAGATGCTCCTCAAAACTCATCATCTGAATCCTAAGTCGGGTTGAACCAGAAAGGGCCTCTGTTACATAAGTCCCAGCACCATCCAATACTTGGTGTCTTATGCTTAATAGTAGACACTACATGACTATAAACTATAGAATATCCTATCACTAAATAATATTATACCAATTTCCCTAAACAAGAGATGCCTTAAGATCCAATCATAAGATGAAAACAGTCCTAACTACATGACATTAAACTGTAGAATACCCTATAATTCAATAATAGGATTACTCTTATGATAAGAACAAGATGCCTTAGGTATGAAGTGTAAGATTCCTCAAGAAATGATCATTGAATGACCACCTGAAAACCCCCTATGCATCATTTATGCATAAGCCTCATGCACCTCATCCATTCACATGATGTTAAACTATACTCTTACCTCATGAAAAGAACAAGGGATGCCCTCATGGATAGACATGAGGAAGAAATTATGGGAAACACCCATGCTTAATCCCATTACCCAATGTCTCTCCATAGTGGCACCCATGCTTCTTTCTATGAGTAATCCCCATTCACCATCATCGCTCTACAGTGGCACCTAGGTAGCTTCCTTGGGTAAGTCGCATTCTCCATTTCTGCTCCATAGCATCACCCGAGTAGCTTCAATACATAAGCCCCATTCACCATTGTTTCTCCATAGGGGATCCCGAGCAACTTCCCCTCATAATAACCATTCACCATTTTTGCTCTATAGGGGCAGCCAAGAAGCTAAAAATGCATAGGCCCCAAAAAATTCCTATTCCTCCAACCAATAGTGATCCTCTTTTGAAGGTATTATAACCATGTGTAAGCCCCTAGCATGTCTCCAAGTTGTTGTCCCCATGTATGCCCTGATTCTATACCCATTACTTTCCGAACTATATGGAATTTGATTCTCAACCACTAGGATACATAGGAAGGATCTCTAAGGTTCATGCCCATCAATCCCCACAAACCATTTGTTCTGTCTATTTCAAGTCAGTTCCCATGTCTTGAACAACTTTAATCTACTTTCTCTGAATAAATGGGGGTTTTATCCCTTTCAGGTATGTAGGAAGCCTCTTTGAGATTCAATACCAACCAATGGTATCCTATTGTCCTCCCTCCTTTGGAATTACCCTCGAGATGTGATATATTCCCTTTTTAGGAAACATCTCCCATATCCACCCCATTAGGTTTTTTGATCCATCAATATGGTATATTAGCCTTGTGTGTTCCCCACTCATATCACATCCACCCAAACAAGAGTGGTCTACTTGAGAAAGGCAAATAACCATGTGTAATCCCATAGCACGTCTCTAGTTTTAAGTCTATGTGTATGCGTCAATTAGCCAACACACTTCCTAAACTACATGGACTTTGATTCCCAGCCACTGGGATATGTAAGAAACCCCCATGAGGTTTGATCCCATCATTATCTACACTACATCTATTTCATTACCACTTCATCCATACACATCAATATTCTTACCTACACCACCACATCTTTGTGATATCATGACATCCACTTCATTACTACTTTTAGAATCACCTAGGTATAAAACCATGCATAAGACCCCCACAATCTGTAAACATTCAACCAAGATTGATCCTGTTGTGAAGGGAAGCTAAACATGTGTAATCCCTAAATCCACCAACAAAACTATGTGGGTTTTGATCCTTATATTCTACACATGGTCTATAGGATGCCTCCCTGAGGTAAAATCCCATCCAATGGTAAATTTTGGTGTCCCCTTATTAGGGATCCACCTACCTAATTTGTTCTCAGTTCTATTCATATTATCTTTCATGGTGTGAAATATTATCTTCATGAGACACACCACATTAGGTCCTCTTTCATTGGGTGTTCTAATATACCCATTTAATAAACCATCTAGGTGTTCCCTCCTAGGGATACACTTCGTTTATTCATCTCCAAGGGACCTTTCAATCATCTTCATACCATATCTGCAATATACAAAACATGGGTGCTAGCTCATGATGAATCATGACATGCCTGAATAAAACCTCATAAGGCATGCTTTGGAGTAATCGTCTCCTCCAACTGTTAAACTCATGACATGCCTGGTGTTAAACATGGGAAGTCAAATAAAACCTCGAATACCTACCTCTGGCATAAGATACCCTATGATTTATGTGGTAAGACTTAGATTATATGCCTTTGATAATCCCTCTAATGAGGAAAAATACATGTGTCCAATTTTCAAGCATCCAAAGATTACCCAACATGCCTAATGATTCTATATACTCTGACCAAAGGTTTCTGCCCTGTCAAGGACCCTTGGAATGTCCAGAAAAAATCAAAGTAATTAACAAGAATATACAAAGAGATGGAATTGGGAAAGAGTTTCAAGAAAAACTTCTTCCAATGAATTCTACATGTATGATTCCTCATATAATGAATTTTGAGGTGGAAACCACGGAAGAAGAAACTGACATTCCATAATCCATTTTCGATCAAGGATAAAACATCCTTGAAGAAGTGATGAATTCCACCCACATTTCTAATGTGGGAATACAAGACCACAATAACATGTCTCCACAATGATACATGCATCATCTGTAGGAAGCATTAGAAATAAAATGGTGAACTCCATGCGAATCTCTTCTACTTTCACTATGAGCATATGAAAAGTGTCTTACATGAAAAAATTGAGGGATCATCCTTGCAAATCCCCTCTCATATGTGTGTGGGGGGATGAGTAACATTAGTTGCATGAAGAAAAGGGGGAATCCACCCCGACTCCATTAGATCCTCACCGACACTGCCACCCTCATGGTCTGAGCATGGGGAATCCACCCCAGATGACTCCATCAGCTCCTCCCCGATGCCACCACCCACATTGGACGTGCATAGGGAATCCACCCCCAACTCCATAATCTACTCATAGACATCTCCATCCACATGTGCCACAGAGGGGACATTTTCCCCATGAATCCATCAAATCGTCACCGATGTTTCCTCCCTCAGGGGCCTCCTAGGGGGAATCCCCCAGACTCCATCGACTCCTCTTATAACAACCCTGCTTTTTATTACAACTTAAACATGCTTTATTACATAAAACTTCACTTGATCCAACAAAGAAGATCGAGAGGTTTAGTGTCTTTGGGGCTTAGGATCATTACATAAAAACTTTAAACTTGAAATACAACATCTTTATTGAAAACTTCCTTTACATGACCACTGCATTCCTTCGTACTTAGCATTGCATGGGATAACCTGAGGACATGCATAAAAAAAGGGTGAGCTATAAAGCCCAGTAAGGGGGTAAAAAATGAATAACATGAGGAGTAAAATACATGTTAGGCAATAGGCATATCAATAGAGCATAATAGAAACATGAACATAAAGGCATGATAAAGCATGATAATCATAACATGGAAATGTGGCAACAACACTTAACATTGAATTAGCATGAGCCAAGGCTCATTGCACATGGAGCATGAGTAACCCTCATTGCACTTGAAGCACGAGTAAACCCTCGTTGCACTTGAATTAGCATGAGTAAACACTCATTGCACATGACGTATCATGATACTATACTTTACCCAATGCATTGGAGCGCTATAAAGGGCGCACCCTTCTTAAACATTTCATTTCATGCATAAGTGTGCCACATGGATCATAAAACATGGATTCCTAAAACATAATAATTTATTCCATGATAAAGGAATGTGGAATTAATACATGAAACTTTATAATCAATTAGTAAATGTGCATACATGTGAATACCCTTGATCGATAAATGGGCATGGTATTAACTACACAATGATATTGGCTTAGAAAATCGGTGTGATTTCGGCAGCGTAACGACGTGACATAAGAATTCATAAAAATGGTTGATGAGAGAGAAAGGGGTTCCTCATCATATTTACATGTAATGGACAGTAAGGAGGTCATATAGATACATGTCCCAAAAATTGAAAAGGAATTTAGATTCATGATACAAAAGTATTGCTTGAATATAGAAGGGGAGAAAAAGGTTCCTTTCGGAATTTCGGCATAGTAACGGGTGTACATGGGAGGCATTTAATGAGAGAGAAAGGGGTCTCCCATCATTCAAACAATAAGAGGGCAGTATGGGAGAGTTTAGAAACCATACACCAACATTCATAATTGAAATTAAAAGGGCAATACAACTTAAAGAAAATTGACAAAAATGAGAAAGGAAGAAAAAACCCTTACTTGGAAGTGTGCTTCCAAAGGCTAGAGAGAGGATTGTGAGAGGCTTCTTGGGAGCTTGGGGCACCTTGAGAGGATTCTAGAGAGAGTAGGGCAGAGGTTGGACGAACTTCAAGGGCTTTGAGTGAGGAGGAAGTGGGAGCTTGTGTGGGTTTATATAAGAAAGGTGAGAGAATTCTTTATTATTTAGGTTTGGGACCCCTTATATTAAAATAATCCAAACCACAAACCATCCCATGGTATTTGCACATGGTTTCTGGAAAAGCAAAGAGGAAAACAATATTTTACAAGTACAAGGTCCGAACTTATTAAAAAATTAGGGTTGCTTATGTGGAGGTGAGTCACACTCCCATGGAAATTAATTTAAAAAGGCAAAGTGTTGAATAAGTCTTGAGGGCTCCATTAATGCTTTGAAAAGTAAGTCAAAAAAACCCAAAAACTCATTATTTTAATGATAAAACACATATTGGCCGAACATAAGGATTATGGTATTTTATTACATCACCATTGGGTCATTATGATGTCATAAAACACATTATATATTTAAATGGTATTTAATTTTTACCCAAAAATTTGACTGTCTCAGAAAATTATGAAAAATTCACCGTTGGATAATTTCGACGTCCTAATTCCAAAAATAATATTTATTTTATCTAAATAATTTTCTAAATATGTGAATTTTCACTTTTAAAATAAAAACCGACATTTATAAAAAATTCACGGGTTTTGATAGAAATGGCTTTCAAACCTTAATAAAAATTTTAATTGCATTCATAAAATTATAAGATCATTTATAAAAATTAATTTAATAATAATAATAGTATTTTATTAAAATATTATTTAATTCAAAAAATCCTTTAATTTAATAAAATATAATTCTTAATTAAATAATAACTAAAAACACCATATGTACTTTAAAAACTAATTACAATGTATCAAAAATGACTAGAAATTATACTCATTATTATATATAAAAAAAATAATGTACATGAACATGGTGCTACTTATTTGTTACATAACCCCTTAAAATAGCCGCATAAGACCTAAGGGTAAGGTGTGCGATGGTGACAGACTCTTGGGGTTGCTCGGATAACATCGCTCGAGTGGTAATCTATATCAACTTCCATTTTTCCCGTAGACGATCACGTTCGAGCTTGACTTGATGAAGCTCAGCTTGGGCTTGGTCAAGGGCAAATCCCAAAGACGCCACCCCTCTTCCGAGCTCCGACAAATGGGCTTCGTAAGGGGCAATTCTACTGGATGAGGCCATCGCTTCCTTTGTCTGAGTAGAAATGGTTTCGTTAAAGCCTTATATTTATACTACTCAGATGATCACTGTTCAACGGCTATAAAAGTAATGGTCACAAATCTTAACTAAAGAAGTTGACATCTTATAAAAACATTTTTTTTTCATAAAGAAACATTTAACTGGATCAAGAGGGATTTTCCATTAATGAAACTTTGGGTCGTTACAACATTCCCCCCTTAAGAAATTTCTCCCTCGAAATTTTCCTTTTCCCACACTAAAACAAATGTGGGTAACATAGCTTCATCATATCCTCCGACTCCCAAGTTGCTTCTTCAAAATTGTGGTTTCTCCACAACACCTTGACGAGGGGTATTGTCTTATTTCGTAGAACTTTTTCTCTACGATCTAAGATCTTCACTGGTTGCTCCTCATAAGAAAGATCATCTTCCAATTGTACCACCTCGGAAGAGAGTACATGTGAAGGGTCTGGTATGTACTTCTTTAAGAGGGATACATGAAAGACATCATGCACCTTGGACAAAGTCAATGGAAGTTCTAGTCGATAGGCCACAGCCCCAACACGATCAAGAATCTCGAAGGGGCCGATGTACCTTGGACTTAACTTCCCTTTCTTTCCAAACCTCATGACCTTCTTCCACGGAGATATGCGTAAAAACAACATGTCTCCAACTTTAAACTCAAGGTCTCGTCGATGATTATCTGCATAACTCTTCTGTCGACTTTGGGCTGCCTTGATGTGTTGCTGAATGGTTTTCACCTTCTCCACCATTTCTTCGACCATTTCTGGTCCAAGAAGCTTATGTTCACTGACCTCATCCCAACATGCCGGTGTTCTACACCTTTTCCCATACAGGGCTTCATATGGTGCCATTTGGATGCTCGAGTGGAAACTATTATTATAAGAGAACTCAACTAGAGGAAGATGTTGATCCCATCCTCCTTTAAAGTCCATTGAGCATGCTCTCAACATATCCTAAAGTGTTTGGATAGTCCGCTCGGATTGGCCATCAGTTTGAGGATGATAGGCCGTACTGAAGTTCAATTCAGTATTCAGAGCATGTTGAAGACTCTTCCAAAACTTAGAGGTAAATCTTGGATCTCGGTCAGACACAATAGATAGTGGTACTCCATGAAACCGTACAACTTCCCTGATATATATCTGTGCCAGTTGATCCAATGAGAAATCCTCTCGAATAGAAATGAAGTGTGCAGTCTTTGTAAGACGATCCACAACAACCCAGATTGCATTGTTGCCTTTGGATGTCCTTGGAAGTCTGGTGACAAAGTCCATGGTGATGTTCTCCCATTTCCATTCTGGTATGGGCAATGGTTGCATCATCCCCTTAGACTTCTGCCTCTCTGCCTTCACTTGCTGACACACCAGGCACTTTGATGTATATTCAGCGATCTCCTTCTTCATATTATCCCACCAAAAGTTTTCTCGGAGATCTCGATACATCTTTGTGCTCCCTGGGTGAATAGAGAAATTTGAACTATGTGCATCATCCAAAAGTTCATTCTTCAGCTCTGAACTTGATGGAACACATAGTCTTTTCCCAAACCGCACAATTCCTTCTTCATTAACATTAAACTCTGAGGATTTTCCCTTTTTGATAGCTTCCACTTTTTCTTGGATTCCCGCATCATCCTTTTGAGCATCCTTTAACCTTTACAAAAGAGATGGTTGAGCAATCATTTGTGAAAGGATTGATGATGTTCCCTTCTTTATGATTCCCACGTCCATCTTCATCAAGTCTAAGAAGATTGGATCCTTCTCAATTCTCATCATTGATAGAATAGCTGGATCCTTTCTACTTAGGGCATCCGCCACCTTGTTCGCTTTCCCAGGGTGGTAATGTATTGAACAGTCATAATCCTTGATGAGCTTTATCCATCTTCTCTGGCGCATATTAATCTCTTTCTGTTTGAATATATATTTAAGACTCTTGTGGTCAGTATATATCTCACATTTCTCTCCATAGAGATAACGCCACCAGATTTTCAAGGCAAAGATCACCGCCGCCAACTCCAGATCATGCGTTGGATAGTTTCGCTCATGGATTTTCAACTGCCTTGAGGCATAGGATATCACTTTATCATTCTGCATCAGCACACATCCTAAGCCCTTCTTCGAAGCATCACTGAATACCACAAAAAGCTCCCCACTTGTGGGTAAAGTGAGCACGGGTGCAGTGATAAGCCTCCTTTTCAACTCCTTGAAGCTTTCTTCGCATTCATCACTCCAAGAAAACTTTACTCCCTTTCGAGTTAGCTTGGTAAGAGGGTTGGACAATCGTGAGAAATTTCTCACAAATCGTCGATAATATCCAGCTAACCCCAAGAAGCTACGGATATCAGTTACCGATGTTGGCCTCGGCCATCCCTCAATTGCATCTGTTTTGGAGGGGTCCATAGATATCCCATTGCTTGTGATGATATGACCCAAGAATGAGACTTCCTTCAACCAAAACTCACACTTGCTGTACTTTGCATAGATCTTCTCCTTGCGCAAAGTCTCTAGTACAGTTTTTAAATGCTCCTCATGGTCCTCCTTGGTTTTGAAGTATATTAGAATATCATCTATAAAGACCACCACAAATTTGTCTAGGTAATCTCTAAAGAATCTATTCATAAAGTCCATGAATATTGCTGGAGCATTGGTGAGTCCGAAAGGCATTACTATGAATTCATAGTGCCCGTACCTTGTACGAAAAGCAGTCTTGGGGATATCTTCCTTCTTCACCCTTACTTGATAATATCCCGACCGCAAGTCGACCTTGGAGAAGTATTGTGCCCCACGCAGCTGATCAAACAAGTCATCAATTCTTGGGAGAGGATACTTGTTCTTTATCGTGATTTTGTTAAGTTCACAATAATCGATGCAAAGCCGCATTGACCCATCCTTCTTCTTGACGAAGAGGACTGGTGCACCCCATGGTGATGCACTTGGGCATATAAACCCTTTATTCAGATTCTCCTGTAGTTGCTTCTTCAGCTCTTCAAGCTCAAAAACAGCCATTCTATATGAGGTCTTGGATATTGGTAGCGCCCCAGGTATAAGTTCAATTGAGAACTCAACATCTCTTCTTGGAGGAAGACTAGGAAGTTCCTCGGGAAATACTTCAGCGAATTCCCTCACAATAGGCATTTCTTCAAGGGTGGTTTCTTCCTTGGACTCAATCATCTGAGCCAGATATGCGTGCTCATAAGGCAGTAATATCCATGCTTGAGATGATGGAGCTAAAGGAGATTCATCTTCCTCCCGACACTTGTAAAGAATCGGGGGTCGATTCTCCATATGGAGTGTGATTTCCTTCTCCTGACAATTTATGTTGGCTCTATATAAGGAAAGACAATCCATGCCAAGAATTGCATCAAATTCCACCAAAGGGAGTATGACGAGGTTCGCCGGGAAATTCAATCCATAGATTATAACAGGGGAGGACTTATACTCATGGGATGCAATGATTGCCCCATTTTCCATACTCACCGACATCTTTACTTCTAGGATTTGTGGTGGTGTTGTGATTGTTCTACTAAACATTCGAGATATAAAAGAATGCGTAGAACCTGAATCAAAAAGTATATTCGCTATTCTTGAATGAATAACTAGCGTACCTGTCACCACTTCATTGTCGGGGTTCACTTCGGCAGAAGTGATGGAAAAAGCTCTTCCTTGTTGTCTTGGAGGTTGTGATTGCCTCCGATAACCCTTGGATTAGGGCACTGATTCACAAAATGACCCGGTTCTTTGCATTTGAAGCATTGAACAACGCGTTGAGGTTCGAACGGAGCGTTCCTCTCCTCTATCGCAGCCGCGGGTCCTTCTTGATGACAGTTAACAGCTAGGTGCCCTTCTCTTCCACACTTGAAGCATTTTCTTGTCCCCCTAAGGCAATTTCCAGGGTGCTTCTTTCCACACTTTTGGCAAGTGGGGTGCTGGAATTTCTTAGCGCCGTTGGATTTATCCATCAGACCACCAGAATTGAAGTCCACCTTCCGCTTCTTGTCCCCATGATACCCCTGTGATTCTCCAATCTCCATTTCAACCTTTAGGGCACATCGGAAAATTTCTTCATAGCTGTCAAAGTCACGGATCGCTAATGCTTTCCGCAAGCTAGGCTTCAGCCCACCAAAGAAGCGGTCAACCTTGCATTCGGGGGTAACGACAAATCCGGAAGCATATCGTGCAAGCCTTGTGAAGTTTGCCTCGTACGCTCCCACAGATTCCTCATCTTTCTGCTTGAGGGAAAGGAAGTCCCTTTCCATCTTAATATGGAGGGTGCGTGGAAAATATTTATCGAAAAACATCTTCCAGAATTCCTTCCATTCCAAAGCCTCAATCTCCTCCTCAGGCTTCGTATTTTTGATCAACGTCCACCATTGATCAGCTTCACCCTTCATACGATAATCCGCTAGGAGAACCTTCTCTTTTTTAGAGCATTGGAGGATGGAGAATATCTTTTCAATGGAGTTGATCCATTGTTCAGCGATCATGGGATCGGATGATCCACTAAAAGTAGGAGGCCTTTGTTCATCAAGCTTTCAATAGTGACTTGTTCTTTCTTAGGGGGGGTTGAACGTTCCTCTTGACCAGTGTTTCTATTCAAAACTTGAGTTAGCTGAGAGAGAAGCATGACAAAGTTCGCGATTCCCGCTCCCATTGGATTGGGCATCTCATAAGTAAAATCATCACACTGATCTTCACAACGGTTGTTAGCCCGAGTTCTCCTATTACTGGCCATTGGCTGGAATAAAAGGAAAGTTAGGGGTAACACATAAAGGGTAATCCAAAGACAAAAGTTTATGACTTATAAATAAACTTTAATCTCTTTAACTCATGAGTCTATAGGATTCAATCCAGGCTTTTCATGATCTACCTTCTTACATAAATTCTTAGGGGCATTTTTTCCCTTAATAAGGGTTCATACTAAGATTGTGAATTTATCAAAACATATCCCCCGAGAGTGTCGTAACCAAGAGTGCAGCAAGGCCCGTTGTCGTGCACCAATTCCCGTTCAAGTCTAGCTCAAAGCGGTGTTTTCGGGTTTTACCCCTGGGATACATCTGTGCCAGAGCTGCCTCTACCTGCTCGTATCCAGACAGGGATGTATTTGTTTGATAAACCACTTACTTAGTATTTACCAAAACTTAGGGATGTTTTTATTATGCTTAGTCTTGTATCTAAGGCTTTAATAGGGTTTCCTAATCCCAAAAATAACTAAACCTATCCTCTGATACCAACTATAACAACCCTGCTTTTTATTACTACTTAAACATGCTTTATTACATAAAACTTCACTTGATCCAACAAAGAAGATCGAGAGGTTTAGTGTCTTTGGGTCTTAGGATCATTACATAAAAACTTTAAACTTGAAATACAACATCTTTATTGAAAACTTCCTTTACATGACCACTACATTCCTTCGTACTTAGCATTGCATGGGATAACCTGAGGACATGCATAAAAAAAGGGTGAGCTATAAAGCCCAGTAAGGGAGTAAACAATGAATAACATGAGGAGTACAATACATGTTAGGCAATAGGCATATCAATAGAGCATAATAGAAACATGAACATAAAGGCATGATAAAGCATGATAATCATAACATGGAAATGTGGCAACAACACTTAACATTGAATTAGCATGAGCCAAGGCTCATTGCACATGGAGCATGAGTAAACCCTCATTTCACTTGAAGCACGAGTAAACCCTCGTTGCACTTGAATTAGCATGAGTAAACACTCATTTCACATGACGTATCATGATACTATACTTTACCCAATGCATTGGAGCGCTATAAAGGGCGCACCATTCTTAAACATTTCATTTCATGCATAAGTGTGCCACATGGATCATAAAACATGGATTCATAAAACATAATAATTTATTCCACGATAAAGGAATGTGGAATTAATACATGAAACTTTATAATCAATTAGTAAATGTGCATATAGGTGAATACCCTTGATGGAGAAATGGGCATGGTATTCACTACACAATGATATTGGCTTAGAAAATCGGTGTGATTTCGGCAGCGTAACGACGTGACATAAGAATTCATAAAAATGGTTGATGAGAGAGAAATGGGTTCCTCATCATATTTACATGTAATGGAAAGTAAGGAGGTCATATAGATACATGTACCAAAAATTGAAATGGAATTTAGATTCATGATAAAAAAGTATTTCTTGAATATAGAAGGGGAGAAAAAGGTTCCTTTCGGAATTTCGGCATAGTAACGGGTGTACATGGGAGGCATTTAATGAGAGAGAAAGGGGTCTCCCATCATTCAAACAATAAGAGGGAAGTATGGGAGAGTTTAGAAACCATACACCAACATTCATAATTGAAATTAAAAGGGCAATACAACTTAAAGAAAATTGACAAAAATGAGAAAGGAAGAAAAAACCCTTACTTGGAAGTGTGCTTCCAAAGGCTAGAGAGAGGCTTGTGAGAGGCTTCTTGGGAGCTTGGGGCACCTTGAGAGGATTATAGAGAGAGTAGGGCAGAGGTTGGACGAACTTCAAGGGCTTTGAGTGAGGAGGAAGTGGGAGCTTGGGTGGGTTTATATAGGAAAGGTGAGAGAATTCTTTATTATTTAGGTTCGGGACCCCTTATATTAAAATTATCCAAACCACAAACCATCCCATGGTATTTGCCCATGGTGTCTGGAAAAGGAAAGAGGAGAAAAATATTTTACAAGTCCAAGGTCCGAACTTATTAAAAAATTAGGGTTGCTTATGTGGAGGTGAGTCACACTCCCATGGAAATTAATTTAAAAAGGCAAAGTGTTGAATAAGTCTTGAGGGCTCCATTAATGCTTTGAAAAGTAAGTCAAAAAAACCCAAAAACTCATTATTTTAATGATAAAAAACATATTGTCCGAACATAAGGATTATGGTATTTTATTACATCACCATTGGGTCATTATGATGTCATAAAACACATTATATATTTAAATGGTATTTAATTTTTACCCAAAAATTTGACTGTCTCAGAAAATTATGAAAAATTCACCATTGGATAATTTCAACGTCCTGATTCCAAAAATAATATTTATTTTATCTAAATAATTTTCTAAATATGTGAATTTTCACTTTTAAAATAAAAACCGACATTTATAAAAAAATCACGGGTTTTGACAGAAATGGCTTTCAAACCTTAATAAAAATTTTAATTGCATTCATAAAATTATAAGATCATTTATAAAGATTAATTTAATAATAATAATATTTTATTAAAATATTATTTAATTCAAAAAATCCTTTAATTTAATAATATATAATTCTTAATTAAATAATAACCAAAAACACCATTTGTACTTTAAAAACTAATTACAATGTATCAAAAATGACTAGAAATTATACTCATTATTATATATAAAAAATAATAATAATAATAATGTACATGAACATGGTGCTACTTATTTGTTACATAACCCCTTAAAATAGCCGCATAAGACCTAAGGGTAAGGTGTGCGATGGTGACAGACTCTTGGGGTTGCTCGGATAACATCGCTCGAGTGGTAATCTCTATCAACTTCCATTTTTCCCGTAGACGATCACGTTTGAGCTTGACTTGATGAAGCCCAGCTTGGGCTTGGTCATGGGCAAAGCCCAAAGACGCCACCTCTTTTCCAAGCTCTGACAAATGGGCTTCGTAAGGGGAAATTCTACTGGATGAGGCCATTGCTTCCTTTGTCTGAGTAGAAATGGTTTCGTTAAAGCCTTATATTTATACTACTCAGATGATCACTGTTCAACGGCTATAAAAGTAACGGTCACAAATCTTAACTAAAGAAGTTGACATCTTATAAAAACATTTTTTTTTTAAAGAAACATTTAACTGGATCAAGAGGGATTTTCCATTAATGAAACTTTGGGTCGTTACACCTCTCCAATGTCGTCACCCTCATGGGCCATGTAGAGAGAATACACCCCCTACTCGATCAGATCCTCGCTGACCCCGCCACCCTCATGGGCCACACAGGGGGCATCCTCCCTATGACTCCATTTTCTCCTCACTAATGATGCCACCCTCATGGGTTTTGCAGGGGCATCTTACCGAAACTCAATTGGGTCCTTGTTGACGCCACCACCCTCATGGGATGCGTAGGGGGTATCCTACCCCTTGACTCTATCGGCTTCTTTCTGACCCTTCTGATATCATGGTCTACGTAGGGGGCATCCACCCCCCAACTCCATCGGCTCCTCACCACCATCGCTTCCCTCATGGGTCACACGAGGGGCATCCACCCACCAACTCCAACAGCTCCTTACCGATGTCGCCGCCCACACGGGATGCACATGGGGTATCCTCCCCCCAACTCCATAGGCTTATTTTTGATGTTTCTTCCCGTGTAGAATATGTAGGGGACATCCTCCCCCCCGACTCTATCATATCATGGACGAATCATCCTCCCTCTTGGGTCTCATAGGGGGAATCCTCCCCCTAAATCAAATAGCTCCTCACCAACCTCGCCCCCTCATGGGACATATAAGGGGAATACTCCCCCTAAGTCCATGGGATTCTCACTGATGAAGCTGCCCTCATTGGCCACGTAGGGGTAATATGCACCTTGAATCCATTAGCCCCTCACCAATTCCACCTCCCTCATGGGCCGCATAGAGGTTATCCTCCCCCAAACTCCATTGACCTATCACCGACCCCCACCGCCATTATGAGACACGCATGGGGAATCATCCCCCGACTCCATCAGCTCATCACCGACGATGTCACCCTCATGGACCATGTAGAGGTAATCTGTCACTGAATCCATCTGCTCCTCACCAATGCCACCCCCTCATGGGTTGCGCAAGGGGAATCCTCCCCCGACTACAATGGCTCTTCATCGAACTGCCTCCCTAATGGTCTCCCCATGGTACATCATCCCGCCAACTCCATCAGCTCCTCGCCAATATCACCACCCTCATGGACTACACAGGCGGTATCTACTCCTGACTCCATCATGTCCTCACCTACCCCATGACCCTCATCGATAATTCCATGGTGATCTGCACCCCGACACAATCGTCTCCACGTCGTCGTCGCCGCCCTCATGGGCCACACATGGGGAATCCTCCCTCCAACTCCATCAGCCCATTGCCGATGACGCCGCCCTCATGGGATGATTAGGGGGTATCCTACCCCAAATCCACGAATTCCTCACCACCATTGCCTCCCTCATGGGTCATGTAGGGGGAATACTCCCCCTGACTCAATCTTCTCCTCACCGATGTTTCCTCCCTCATGGGTTGTGCATAGGGAATCCTCCCCTCAAAACCATTAGCTACTTGTTGTCGTCGCCTCCCTCATGGGCCACACATGGGGCATCCACCACTGGACTCCATTGGATCTCACAGATGTCGCCACCCTCCTGGTCCACAGATGAGGTATCCTCTCTCAACTCCATCGACTCCTGCTGATTCCACTGATTGCGTTGTTGAGCAGGCTAGTCGTTTAATTTTGACTATAATTTCTGAAGTATAGCAGCAACCATAGGTCATCTCTCAATGGAGCCATAGATCATTAATTTAAAAAGAGGGTTTTGATTATGAAAATATAAGGGGAATGAGATTTTTAAAAACATGGGGTTTGATGATTAATGATGACAAAAGAAAATAAAAATGGTAACACAATGTAGAAATGAACAAGATTAATTAATCGTGATCCGCCCAAGGAAGTCTCGTGATGATCATCCTTCATCGATTCAAGAGAAAAGGTATAGATCTTTTAATCCCTAGTTTGTAACACCAAGTACCATAAGTTTACTTAGTTTATGCCAGGATGCCTCATAGGGTTCAGTCAAAAACACACAATGATTAACTGGACACCGCTGATGATTGAGTGATTTGTGTTCGACTTCATAACCAAAACTCCCCAAGTCAACACACGATGAACTCGATGTGCTATCCAAGTTTGTATGTTATTTATCCGTAATACCATGAAATAAATGTAAATAATCTTGATAATGCTTTTTTGAGTTCAATTGACCAATATGAACCACACAAACACTAAAATTGAATGATGGAATAAAAAGGGATGAACTGTGTGTGAAACATCACATGAAAGGGTACCCCCAAACATGATCATTTGAGTTTAAGTATGACATACCAGTATATAACTAAATTAAATAAGAATACCGGATGAATAAAAACAACATATAACCTATAATTAAAAATACCATTCAAAATAATACAACATTAATCTTAATATTACAACACATTCCTCCCTGGGTGATCATAAGGGGTTTTGACATTCATGGGAGGGGAGGAAGAAAAAGGGGTTGGATTAGAACTTCCCATAGCCTCTATAACTTCTAAAAATGAGTATAATACCCTTTTTGAACTCCATAATAACATCACCTTGCCTCCTGGTTGAAATCCAAAATGGGGTGCCCAAGGTGCCAATTTATAGGCAAAGTGGGGAGTGGTTCTGGGCACCTTGATTTTGAGAATCCTCTTGGTACATAGTTTTGGCTGGTCATAAAGTCTTAAATCACATTGGACAAAAATAAAATGTTTTTTTTTCAACACATTTTATACCTCCATATAAAATTTCAAGTACATATATGGTATCTAATAATAAATGTTTCCAAAATACAGAGGCAATGTTTTGACCCCGTGTAGATTAATTTTATTGGACAGATCAGTTCGTATGGGCCTCTTAATTGATGAATTGGTCATGGGTTATATCATGGAAGTTGTACCCAATGGAGATATGGATTGGAAGAAAACAATTAAGACCAGTTGAATTCATTGATGTATTTTATAAAAAATAGTGGATATGTGTTCATGGGATTCCATGTAGTTTGGCCCATTTTCCTTCCGCATCATTTTAGGCCCTCCGAATCACCTCCACCGTCAATGAAATCATTAAAACAAGTGAAATTTCCCTTTTTAATGGTTAAAAGAGAAAAATTATTTAATCAATATATAAGTGAAATTTGTTATCATAATTATAATTATCAATACAAAACAAGTTGAATACATTTGTATAAGGATTAAATAAAACCATGAATCGTGGTTTGATCACACCCCCACACCTAAAAATTTGCGCTCCTGGGAAAAATATAATATCATAATCATGTCCCATTCCAAAATAAAAGGTTTGAAAACTTCCAATATTATTTTAAATTGAAATTCACAATTTCTGGTTTATGGAATCAAATTTCATATCATTTTTCTTCCCTCATATTCAAATTTGTTCAACTTCATGTGTTCATCCATGGAACATGTTTCAACCTACCTCACTGAGAAATTTTCTCCCTTAACTCAAGGAACATATGAAAGTGGAGTTATGATCTTTTAAAATATATCATGTGATCTTACCATATTCTTTCCAAGATTCTAAGTTATCTTTCAGTAGAAACTCGTGTGCTACTCAAGAGGACTTCCAATAGGTTTTTTTGAGGTTCAAGGGTTAGTAGGATTTTATGTTTAAAAATCTGAGGCTGAAGATGAGTGTTTCATATCTTACATAAAAAACATGTCAAAATTAATCAAGTGTTCATAATGAATGTACACACTCAACCCATGATAAAGTGTATCACCTCCAACTCACTATCTTTATTGTTCATTTTTGTGAGTGACAACCAAGAAGTGAATAATAATGAGTAACCATCCTCTTTTCTCTATTTTATTCCTCTGTTCTATTTTTTTCAGATGTACAGAACTATTTTTTTGAAGAAAAATTGGGAAACAGGTGTAATAAAATGATGAAATATGGATTGTAAAACCATTTCACTTGGAAAATGTAGGCACCTTTTATATCAACCCATAACAATGATTCTATTCCCATAATTACAATGGAAACACCCTCTCTCCCACACTTGCTGAAAATAAAACATGAATATACACAATAGATGGGTATATAGGGATATATTAGCTAGTAATGTGGCTACCTAATAGACATTTCATGTTCTCTAAGTCTTAGGAAGGATAAAATATAAAGGTGGATGAAAATAGAGGATAATTGTACAAAGGGTTTTATAATGAACAATTTCCTCTATCATGAAGGTAGCATACTTGAATCATATAGCTTCAAACAGAATTGAGACAAGTTCTAGTTTCTATACATGACCCAAGACTCTCAAAAAAGTAATTAAAAAGAAGAATATGCAATAAAGGGCCTATAATCTCTCTTAGGTAAGGGATTAAAATATTGGTTAGGGCTAATAAGGCATGGGATTAAAAAATACATTAAACACCTAAGAATTATTTGAAAATACAAATTGTAGAAAAATATTCCATATAAACATTCATTTGAAAAAAAATTCCAAAAACCAATGGAATTTTCCGTATAATCAAATCAAGCATGGAAAATGATTTTTGACATTATTTTTAAGATCATTTTTTATCTAAAACCCATAATAAAGAAAAATAAATCAAAAATGAAAACACATTTTTATAATTTTTTTGTTTTTTTCTATTTTTTTAATCCTATCTATGAAATGTCACCCTCCCCAACACCTAAAAATTACATTGTCCTAAATAAAATTATAATAAATAAATAACAATAAAGAAATGTAGGGAGAAGGTATATCATGTTAAGTTGTGTCATATGTGGCATCTATCAGTTGTATTTTTTCCATGACATGCTTTGGAAAATCCTCATATAATTTTTTGAGCCTCTTCCCATGGATAGTAATCCTCTGTCCACTCCTCTCATGAAAAAATGTAATAGTACCCAAAGGGTAAACACTTGTAATGGTATAAGGATCAATCCATCGGGACCAAAGCTTACCTAGGTTGAGATTTAGCCAAGAATTATACATTAGAAGATTCTCACCAATATTAAACTTCCATTGATGAATCAAGATATCATATATAGCCTTTGTATTATCTTTATAGATCAAGGAGTTCTCATATGCATCACATCAAATTTCTTCCAACTCTTGAATTTGTAGCTTCCTATGCTCACCTGCATCTGAAATATTCATATTGCATTGTTTAATAGCCCAATATGAATGATGTTCTACCTCCATCGGAAGGTGAAAAGACTTTCCAAACACAATACTGTATGGTGAAATTCCAATTGGGGTTTTAAAAGTTGTACGGTACTCCCAACGTGTAACATCCAAGTGCAAACTTCAATCATTCCTATTGGGTTGTACTATTTTTTCCAATATTCGTACAACTTCCCAATTTGAGATTTCTTCTTGTCTGTAAGTTTGGGGGTGATATGATATGCAGACTTTATGAAAAACCCCATACTTAGAAATTATATTTTTCATTTTGCGATTGTAAAAATGTGAATTCAGATCACAATTGGTGAATCTCGTTAAACCAAACCCACTGAAAATTTTGGACCTCACAAAATCAAAAACCACTCGAGAGTCATCGGTCTTGGGAGAATTTTCTTCCAACCATTTTGATACATATTCAATAGACAATAAGATGTACACAAATCCAAATGAATTTGGAAAAGGGACCCATGAAGTCCACATCCCATGCATCAAAGTTCTCACAAAATAACATGGGCTACTGGGGCATTACATTCCACTTAGATATATTCCCTGTGAATTGACATATAGTACATGAATTGCAAAACCTATGGGAATATCTATAAAATTTTGACCAATAAAGACATGATTTTAGGACCTTTTGAGCTGTATGTTGAGAGCCAATGTGACCCCCACAAGCCAATGTGTGGTAGAAGGTCAAAATAGAGGTGAACTCATGGTCAGGGACACACCGACAAACAACTTGGTCACTAGAAATTATCAACAAGTATGGATCATCCAAAATGTACCATCAAGAATCAAGCTTAAGTATATGGGACTGTGAAGTGAAAAAATCAGTGGGGGTCGTAGATGTTTCTAGAAAATTCACAATGTCTACATACGAGGGGGTAAGGTCCACAAAATCACAAAGGTTCTCATGAGCGAAGAATTATCCAATGGGGAGGTGTGAGTCAACATGATGGTCTAATGGTGGGGAAATCCTACTAATGTGGTCAGCTACAAAATTTCCCACTCTTCTCTAGTAACGAATATCAAGGTCAACCTCTTGAAGGAAGGGCATCCACCGAATGAGGTGGGGCTTGGCTTGAGGTTTTTTTAGGAGGAAACAAAGGGCAGCCTGATCAGAGAAGATTATAATTTTTGACCCAATAAAATATTTACATAATTTTTCCAAGTAAAACACAGTAGAAAGGAGTTATCTTTCTGTGGTTGTGTTGTTTTCTTGGGAAGGGTCAAGGGTACGTAAGGCATATGCAATGAAATGAGGAGCCTTTTCAACCATTTGTGATAAAACTGCCCCAACTGCAAAGTTATAGGTATCACAAATAAGTTCTAAGGGAAGATCACTCCTTGGTAATTGGGTGATGGTAGGTGATGTGAAACTTATTTTTAATGAATTGGAAGAATCATCACAATTTTTATCAACAACAAAATCCAAATACTTTTCAATAATCGAGACTGGGGAAGTGTGGTCTTACAAAAGTCTTTAATGAATCAGCGGTAAAAACTAGCATGACCCAAGAAAGGGCACACCTCACAAACACATTTTGGTTATGTAAGGGTTGAAATTAATTAAATTTTTTATTTATCTAGTTGAATTATCTCATTTTAAATAACATGAACAAGAACTATCCCCTACTCAACCATGAAATGACATATATCGTAATTTAATAAAAGAATATTTTCTATGCAACGATAGAGGATAGAACCTAGTTTTGACAAACTACCATCAAAATAACTTCCATAAACATTGAAATCATCCATAAAAACTTCCATGAAATTATCAAGGTAATATGAAAATATAATCAGTATACAACGCTGAAAAGTATGAGGAACATTAAAAAGACCAAAATGCATAATTTAGAATGCAGATGTAACAAATAGATAGGTAAATGTTATATTTTATTGATCCTCAGGGGATATATAGATGTGAAGATAACCTGAATAGCATTCAAGGAAACAATAATAGGACATACTAGCCAATCTTTATTACATCTGGTCAATGAAATGTAGAGTAAATTGGTCCTTTCTCGTGGATTGATTTAGTCAACAGTTGTCAATACAGACTCACCCACTATTTTTTCACACGTGTTGGAACCAATTCATTTCTTTCATTAGACACTAATGTTATTCCAATTTTTTAGGCACAATTTGTTATCGGATATCCCATTTACTATCAGATATAGGATAAATTATCCCAGCTACAAGTAATTTACTCACTTTTGGTTTTACCACTTCAAGGCCAGAGGGATTCAACTAGCGTTGAGCCTGCCTTACGGGCTTAGCCTCGTCATCCAAAAGTTTATAATTTATACAAATATGTGTGATAATCTCGATAATATCAACCAGTGTCCATCCTATTTCCTTTTTACGCCCTCTCAAAATATCAGTCAGTTTAGATTCCTACTGTTGAGAGAGGTCATTGGAAATAATGATGTGCAATTGGTCAATACCCTCAAGATAAGAATATTTTAAATTAGATGGAACTGGTTTTAATTCCAACACTGGGGGTTTTTGGATTGAGGGAGGGGATTTTGGGGGAGTTAGGACCATTAAACTATCTCTATGATCATGTTTATTCTCTAATGATAGAGAATCTATTGAAATGAGATTTTCTGAATCATCAACGGTCATAGGTACCTCATAATGAACACAATCATCAATTAAAACACAAAATTTACACTTTTCAGAACCCACTCAACACTCCAAACATGAGTGAGTGCTCTAATCATCCAAAGGTGAAGAATAGAAAATGAATCAGAGTAAGGGTCATGGAGATAATTGTGTGTGTGTGTGTCATTTGAGAAAACATCGATCGAATATATAGGAATAGTGGAGTTCTCTTCAACAGGGTGTTTCATTGCCTCAAGGTTGTTAAAACTTACCTTTTCTCCACCAAAATCCATACACAATGTACCATTGTGAACATCGATGATCGTCTTTGATGTTTTGAGGAACTCCCTCCTAAGTATGAGAGGGGAATGACCTTGAGTTCAGGTATCCTACATCTCAAGAATATAGAAGTTGGAGGGGGAATATGAGATTCTTTACTTTTATAAGGACTTCCTCGACCAGTCTTGATGGGTTTGTTGTGTTCTGGTTGGAAATATTCACTATTATTACAATCGATTGAAGCTCTACAAACTGCAGAAAATTGTACACAGAAAAAGAATTACATTAATTAAAGCACCTAAATCTAGTATAGAATCTGAAAAGAATGTATCCCTTATGGCGTAAGGTATTGTGAAACTTACCAGATCCTTGTACTTGGCTGGAATTGTTGGTTGAATCAATTCTGAGACATTCCTTCTGAAGTTGACTCCCTCATTCCCCTTCAGTATGCTTCTATTGGTGAAAATATTTTTATGAAATTTGGCATATTTAGGGATTTGTTTAACTCCATCCAATAAAGTAATTCTAACTTGCACCTTTTTAAATGTATCAATTATTTCTTTATCAATGTCATTATCAAAATTCATCATAGATTTTGAGAGTCTTTCTAGGAAACTAAGAGGAATGGATTGTTCATGGGAATCCCTAATGATAATTGTTTTACCCCTTTGGTTTTTTTTCACTAGAATAATTTATTGGTGGAGAAAGAGGGTTCTCAAGAGGGGACATACCTTTTTGTATAATTAGTAGAAGAAGAAATTTCTTTACCAATAAAAAGTTTAATTTCACATACATTATCTTTTTCCTTCGGATTAGAAATGGGTTGGGATGGTATTTTTCTAGAACCTTGCCTCCTAATCTCACCAACTGTGTTTTCCAATTGTCCCACTTGATTTCATAGGTCTTGAATAGTTGATTGTGTGGTCTCTTGGAACGATATGTTTTGGGATTCCATTTTCTTCACCATGTCTTTAAGTCTTGGTTCAAATTTGGGAGGAGGAGGAGGAGTATTCTTAGAAGTTGAGGGATCAGAAGATTCCATACCTTCACCTTATTGATACCAATTCTTCTTGGGGTAGCTCGGGTTTCCTCCATGTGGGTAATTTGGTTGTGCATTCCACCTAGGGATTGGATTAGGCTTAAATGGTTCATGCATGAAGGTTCGTGCTTGCTGAAAAGGATGCCCTGGGAATACAGATACACAATACTTAGATGAATCCTGATGTAGAGGGAATTGGTCCTAAAATGAGTTTTATTATAAAAAATACCACAATGTAATGGAATAGAAGTAAATTGTGGGTTACATTGTACTTGAGATAGTTTCCTTATATGGGTATGCATATCATCAAGTATATTATCTACCTTTTGTTATAGGGCTGAATGAATAACCTCATGAATGCCTTGGGTTGGTGAAATTGCTCATGTACTAAATTATTGTGAATTTTGATCCATGGTGGCCATTAAGTCCCGAGTGGAAAGAGGCGTTTTATCAAAAAGGTCACCACCACCTATAGCATCTATCATTCCATGATCCATGGGGACAAGTCCCTCATTGAAGTATTGAATTAGTAATTTTTCACTAATTTGGTGGTGGGGGATACTTGAGAAAATTCTTTTGAATCTCTCTTAATATTCATAAATGTCCTCTCCTTATGATTGCCTAATTCCATAGATTTCTTTTTTAATTAATGATGTTTGGGAGGTAGGCAATAACTTCTATAGAAGGATTTGTTTAAGGTAATTACAGTCGCAATTGTGGTAGGAAGATAGTATATACAATCTTTGTAAAAACCATCAAGGGAGAAAGGGAAGGCCCTAAACTTAATTATGTCATCAGTCAAATTTTTTGGTTATATGGTGGAAAACACTATGTGAAACTCGTTGATATGTTTGTGAGGGTCATCACCAGGAAGACCATGGAATTTTGGAAGTAGGTGGATGAGGCATGATTTCAACTAAATGATGGATGCTTCCTTAGAATATTGGATGTACACATGTTGGTACTCCACATCTAGGGTGGTCAGTTATTTTAAGGTTCAATTATTCGCAACCATGTTTTATTGGATTTGATTGGGATCAATTTTTGAGTGGTTTAAGACCACTTGTGGTTCCACAAGGGTTTCCTCAGTATTACTTGATTGACCTACTCTAGATTCCCTAATTTTTGAGTGAAGTGTATTTTCAATTTCAGGGTCAAATTGAAGCAATTTTTCTTTTCCAGATCTTGTCAGGCAACAATGGTGTCTAGTTTGATTGATTGATTATAATATTATTTTATTTTTTAAGGAAGATGAATGAAATATAAAAACTTAATAAATGAAAGTAGAATAGAAAAGATAATAGTATAATATATATTTATAGAGAGATATATATATAAAAAGAAGAGAGAGAGAGAGAGAGAAAGAACACACAAAAACAAACAAAAATAAAAACAAAAAAAATTGTGGAATTGGATTTTAAAAGGATTAATAATTAAAAATAAAAATAAAAAAATAAAAAGAACTGAATAGAATAAAATGATCTTGGATCCCAAACAATGCGGCCAAAATTTGATTGCTTTATTAAGCACATCAAATTAGTTGTTTAATTTTGACTATAATTTTTGTAGCATAGCAGCAACCCCAGATCCTCTCTCAACGGAGACATAAATCATTAATTTAAATATAGGGTTTTGATTATGAAAATAGAAGGGGAATTATTTTTTGTAAAACATGGTGTTTGATGATTAATGATGACAATAGAAAATGAAAATGTTAAAACAAAGTATAAATGAACACAACTAATTAAACGTGAACAACCCAAGGAAGTCTCGTGATGCTCATCCTTCATCACATCAAGAGAAAGGGTATAGATATTTTAATCCCTATTTTTTAACAATTAATACCACATTTTTACTGATTTTATGCCAGGATACCTCCTAGGGTTCTTTCAAAAACACAAAATGATTCACTGGACACCACTGATGATTGTGTGATTTGTATTCGACTTCATAACTGAAACACACCAAGGAAACACTTGAAGAACTCGATGAGTTTTCCATGTTTGTATGATAATTATTTTTGATATGTTGACATAAAATTAAATGACTTTTCCAGTGCTTATGTGAGTTCAATTGACCGATATGACCCACACAAACACCACAATTGAATGAGGGAAGAAAAAAGGATGAACGGTGTGTGAAACATCACATGAAAGGGTACCCCCAAACATGATCATTTGTGTTGGAGTATAACATTCCAATATATAACTAAATTTAATAAGAAGAGAGGATTGAGAAAAATAAAATATAACCAAGAATTAAAAATATCATTCAAAATAATACTACATGAATCTCGGGATTCCTACATGTTCCTCCATAGGTGATCACAAGGGGTATAGAAATCCATGGGAGGGGAGGAAGAAGAAGGGGTTGGAGAAGAACATTACAGATCCTCAAAAACTTCTAGGGATGATGTGAATACCCCTTTGGGACTCCAAAATTCCAGCACCATTCCTCTTAGTCGAACTCCAAAATGGGGCTCCCAAGGTGATAATTTATAGGCAAAGTGGGGAGTGGTTTTGGGCACCCTGCTTTCCAGAATCCTCTTGGTACATGGTTTTGGCGATTCAATAAATCTAAAATCACATTTGAAAAAACTATAATGTTTTTTTCGGACACCTTGTCTACCTCCATGAAAACTTTGGTGGCCATATAAGGTATATAATTAGATATATTTCCAAAATAAAGATGCACCATTTTTTACCCCATGCTGATTCATTTAATGGGGTAGATTAGTTCGTATGGGCCTCTTAATGGACAAATTGGGCTTGTGTTCATTCCTAAAATTTGTCACCCACAGTGATATAAATAGGCTCACAAAAGTTAATCCCATTTAGATGCATGGGTTTATCATATCATGAAAAATAGTGGATATGTGTTCTTGCGATTCATTGCAGTTTGGCCCATTTTACTTCTGCATCATCGTGGGATCTTTGAATCACCTCCAACTTCAATTAAATCATCAAAACAAGGGAAATTGTTCATTTTAACAGTGAAAATAGATAATTATTTAATCAATCATGATGTGAAATTTGTTATTATAATTATAATATACAATAAAAACTAGTTTAATATAATGGTATAAGGGTGAAATAAAATAGTGAGTTGTGGTACGATCAGCCGCCACACTCAGGGGAACCGCAGGGTGTATCCTCCCCCTGACTCTATCGGCTCTTCACCACCATAGTCTCCCTCCTAGCCCATACCGGGGGAATTCTCCCATGAACTCTATTAGCTCCTCGTCGATGTCTCTACCCTCATGGGAAGCCTAGGGGGAATCCTCCCTCCGAGCCCATCATCTCATCATTGACCCCTCTGCCCTTATGGGAAACGGAGGGGGCATCCTCCCCATGACTCTATCCTATCCTCTCTGTCACCAAAAATATACAGGCCCATGCTGGGGGATTCCACCCCCTGACTCCATTGGCTCATCTTATATTCCTCCAACCTCATAGGTTGTACAAGGGACATCATCCCCATGATTCCATCAGCTCCTCACCCATGTCACCTCTCTCATGGGCCGTGAAGGACCCATCAACCCCCAAAACCATCAGATCCTCACAGATGCCACCCACCTAATGAGCCGTGTAGGGGGAGTATTCCCCAACTCCATCAACTCCTCACCAACGATGACGCCCTCATGGACAGCGCTAGGTGGTTCCACCCACATACTCCATCAGATCCTCACCAATACTGCTTCCCTCATGCACCATGGAGGGTCCATCCTCTCCCCGACTCCATCGGATCCTCACCAGCACAGTCACCCTAATGGGATGCATAGGGGGAATTTCCCCCCCCCCCCACTCAATCATCTCCTCTCAAATGTGTATTCCCTCATCAACTACACAAGGGGAATATTCCCTTGACTCTACCATCTTCTAGCTGATACTGTCGTCCTCATGGGTCATGTTGGGGGAATCCTCCCCCTAACTCCATTGGATCCTCATTGATGATTCTTCCCTCATGGTCCATGTAGGGGGAATCCTCCCCCTGAATCCATTAGATCCTTGCTGACACTGCATCCCTTATAAGCCACATAAGGGTAATCCTCCTCCCCTCGACTCCATCCACTACTCACTAACACTACTGACCTCATGGGAAGCACATGGGAATCCTCCCCCTGACTCAATAAATTCCTCGCAAACATATCTACCCTCATGGGATGTGGAGGGGGTATCCACCCATCTGACTCCATCAGCTCCACCCCGATAGTACCTCCCTCAATGGTCATACCGGGGTCATCATCTTCCCTAACTCCATCAGCTCCTCACTGATGGTCCCACCCTCATGGGTCTTGTAGTGGGAATCCTCCCCCGACTCCATCGACTTGTATCCTACCATGATTCCCTAATGGGATACACAGGGGAATCCTCCCCCAAAACCATCAGCTCCTCGAAAACACTACATCCCTCTTGGGCCACGTAGGGGAAATCCGCCCTGACTCCATTGGCTCCTCACTGACGCTACCGCCCTCATGTACTACACAAGGGACATCCTCCCCCTGACTCCATATGCTCCTCGTTGACACGGCCACTCTCATGGTCTACACAGAAGGCATGATTCCAATAACTCCATCATCTCTTTATCAACATTGTCATCCTCAGGGGCCACGTAGGGGGAATTCACCCCTCCAAATCCATCGGATCCTCACCGACACCGCTACCGTCACGGGCCGTACATGAGGAATGATCCCCTGACTCCATCAGCTCATCACTAACACAACCTCCCTCATGGAGAATGTAGGTGGAATTCTCTTCCAACTATATCATATCCTCAACAATGCTACCATCTCATGGGTAGTGTAGTGGGCATCTTCCCTCGGACTCTATTGGCTCCTCGCTGGCACTGCCACCCACATTGGCCACACAAGGGACATCCACCCCCCGAATCCATCGGCTCCTTTCCAACACGGCCACCCCTCATGGGCCGTGTAGGGGGAATCCTGCCCCCCCCCCCCTGACTCTAATGACTCTTCCTTGACGCTGCCTCTGTTATTGGTCATGAAGTGGGAATCCTCCCCCGACTCCCCCAGCTCCTCGCCGACGTCGCCACCCTAATGGGCTGCGTTTGGGGCATTCTCTCCAGACTCCAGTAGCTCTTTGCCACCACCGCTATCCTCATGGGTTGTGTAGGGGACATCCTCCCTCGACTCCAATGACTCCTCATCGATGTCACCACCCTCATGGGACGCGCACAATGAATCCCCCCCCCCCTGAATCCATTGAATCCTCACCGGTGATGCCGCCCTCATCGGCCGCACCCCTAACTCTATCTGATCCTAACCTACGTTGATTCCTTCATAGGCTATGAAGGGGACATCCAACCCCTCCTTTATTAGTAACTTGTTGATGACGCTTTCCTCATCGGTCATGCAGGGGGCATCCTCCCCCCCCCCCCCCACTCCATCGGCTCTTCGCTGACCCCACCACCCTCATGGAATGTATAGGGGGAATCCTCCCCCAGACTCCATTAGCACCTCACTAATGCTTCCACCCTCATGGGAGACATAAGGGGAATCCATACCTTGACTCCATCAGCTCATCACTGATGATGCCACCCTCGTGGGCCATGCAGGGGGAATCCTCCCCCAACTCCATCAGCTCCAAGCCGACCCTGCCACCCTCATGGGCCGCACAGAAGAAATCATCCCCTGACTCCATCAGCTCCACACCAATGTCGCCACACTTATGGTCTATGCGGTGGAAATCGTCCCTCGACGCCAATGGATCCTCACTAATATTTCAACCCTCATAGGCCACAAAAGGGGAATCCTCCCCCCACGACTCCATTAGATCTTCACTGACCCGCCACCCTCATGGTCTGCCTAGGGGGAAACCTCCCCCCATATCTATCATCTCCTCCCTGATGTCGTTACTCTCATGGTCTTCCCAAGAGGTATATGCACCCTGGATCCATCATCACCTCACCAACAACACCTCCCTTAGGGTATGCATATTAGGGATCATCCCCCTGACATCATTCTCTCCTTACCGACACTGCAACCCTCATGGGCCTTGTAGGGGGAATCCAACCGCAACCCCGTGATCTCTTTATCGACGTCATATCCCTCATTGGTTTCACATGGGGAATCATACCTCCTACTCCATAAAATCCTTTTCACCACTGCCTCACTCATTGGTTGCACAAGGGGAATCCTACATCTGACTCAATCGACTCCTTTCCAACACCACTTACCTCATGGTCCACACTGACACCATAGGCTCCTCACCACTACCACCTCCCTCACGAGCCACACAAGGGGAATTCTCCCCCAGACTTCATCGGATCCTTCCAACTATCGATGCCCAGATGGTCTGTGCATGGGAAATCCTCCCCCAAATTCATTAGCTCTTCACTGATGATGATGTCCTCATGGGACATGCAGGGAGCATCCACCCCTTGACTAAGTTAGCTCCTCGCCACCACCTCCTCCTTCATGGTCTGCATAGGGGAAATCCTTCATTAGACTCCATCAGCTCCTTACCAAAGCCACCACCATCATGGGCCGCAAAGGGGAATCCTCCCCTTGACTCCACCAGCTCCTTGTCGACTCTGTTTCCCTCATGGGTCGCGCAGGGGGAATCCTCCCCCCAACTCTATTGGCTCCTCTCCGATAATGTTGCTCTCATCAGCCTCACAGGGGGTATCCCCAATCTAACTCCATCAACCAATTTCTGACACCACCAACTTCATAGGCCGTGTAGGGGGAATCCTCTCCCAACTTTATCATCTCATCATTAGTTTTGCATCCCTCATGGATCATGCAGCCGCCACAATCTTCATTGGCTCATTGCCGATGCCGCACCCTAATGGGATGAATAGGGGGAATTCGATCCTGAATCCATTGGTTCCTCACTGATGTCGCCTTCCTCAAGGGTTTTCCAGTGGGATCCCCCACCCACTAACTCCATCATCTCCTCGCCAAAGCCACTGCCCTCATGGACCATGGATGGGGAATCCTCCCCCCAACTCCATCGGATCCTCACCAACATTGCCACCTTCATGGGCCGCATAGGGGGAATCATCCTCTTGACTCCATCAGCTTATCTATGATTCTTCCACACTCTTGATCCAAAAAGGATAATTCACCCAAACTCTATTGACTCCTTTCCAAAACCTCCACCCTCATGGGACACACATGGGGAATCCTATCCCTGACTCCATCAACTCCAGGCTGAGGTCGCCACCATCATGGGCCCACAAGGGGCACCCTCCTCTCGACTACATGTTTTCCTCGCTAACATCACCTCCATCATGGGTGACGTAGGTTCATACTCACCCAAACTCAATTGGATCCTCATGGACATTGCCTCCCTCATATACTACGTAAGGGGTATTCGTGCCTCCAACCCCATCATCTCATTACCGACACCACCGCCCTCATGGGCTATGCAGTGGAATCATCCCCTGACTCCATCGGCTCCTCCCCGATGCCTCCGCCCTCATGGGTCGTGCAGGGGGTATCCTCCCTACGACACCATAAGCTCATCACCGACCATGCCACCCTAATGGGACACACATGGTGCATCCTACCACTAACTCCATTGTCTTCTTGATGACAGCACTACACTCATGGGCCACGTAGGGGGAATCTACCACTGACTCCATCAGATCAGCTCCAATGTTTCCGTCCTCATGTGTCCCACATGGGAACCCTCCCCCGTCTCCCTAGACTCCTTATTGACACTGCCACCCTCATGGGCTACACAGAAGGAATCCTCCCAATACTCCATCAGCTTCTCACTACTGTTGCTTCCCTCTTGGTACTCGCAGGGGGAATCCACCCCCCGACTCCATTGGCTCCTCGCCACTACCGTCGTCCTCATGGGCTCTGTAAGGGGAATCCTCCCACATACTCTATATTCTCTTTGCTGACAGTTCCACCAACATGGTCCATGTAGGGGAAAAATCCCCCCCCCCCCGACCCCATCAGATCCTCACTGATGCCTCCACCCTCATAGGATATACAGGGGCATCCATCACTGAACTCCATTAGATCATCGTCCACACTGCCACCCTCATTGGCCGCATTGGGGGCATCCTCCCACAACTCCATCAGCTACTCACTGACACCGCCTTCTGCATGGGCCACACAGAGGACATCCTCCCCCCAACACCATCAGATCTCTGTCACTAATGTCTCCCTCATGGGTCGTGTAGAGGGTATCCTCCCCCTGACTCTAGCAGCTCATTGTCGACGTCGCCATGCTCATGGTCCATGCATGGGGAATCTTCCACCCCCACTCCATCATCTTCTCTACCCCATCACCTCTCTCATGGTCTGTGTAGGGGGAACCCTCCCCCCTAATCCATTAGATCCTCACCAATTCCACCACCCTCATGGGTCGTGCAATGTGCATCCTCCCCCTGACTCCATCGTCTCATAACTGCTGACACCACCCTCATCACCTGCATTGGGGAAATCCTCCCCCCAGTCCATATTCTCCAAACTGAAATCAATTCCCTCATAGGCCTTGAAGGGGGAATCCACCCCCCCCCCCCCCCCCGCCCCACAACTCCATCGAATCATCCCGAATGCCACCACCCTCATGGGGCACGCATGGGAATCCACCCCCAAATCCCTAGGATCCTCACTGCCACCACCACCTTCATGGTTCATGTAGTGGGAATCCTCCCCATGACTTCATTAGATCCTTACCAATGATTCCTCCCTCATGGGCCGCAAAGGGGGGAGAGTTTCATGAACAACATCATAATATATAGGGGAGAACCAGATTAGGTGACATATTTAAAGGAGGAGTCCATGGAAGGAGGAACCAACATCCCATCATCCCATTTTTGTAACACCCCAAGAATTCATAGTGTGTTATTTCTTCAAAATAATTCAATAATGTGCACTACACGCAACACCGAGTTCAAGTGCACCATGACTTACCAACAAAGCCGTTAAAAAGTGTTTATGAATAGTATTAACTAAATTTTAAACTTTATATAATCCTTATAATTTTAGAATCCACATTATGAGTTTCTTAGACATAATGTAAGAACAAATTCATTTTCAGTATTGCACTTTTACCAACTTTTAATAGTGAACCCTTTTTAAATCCAATATTTTAAACTTTTATATATTCAATTTGACTAAATAAATTTACTTTTTAGAATGGGGACATCAAAAATTTGCAATTAAACATCCTAAGCTTCCATGGTATGATTTCCTTTGAATAATACAGAAGTGTGTATTGTATGCAACTTCGAGTTCTAACACACACCACAACCAATCAAACTAGCCGTTATGAATAGTAATACCTACTTTTTGAAATTTTATAAATTTTATCTCTCAAAATAGACTTCATTTTTGTATTCAGAGTATCAAATTTAGCCTAATGTGAAATTTTGGAACTTTTCGGATAACATTTATATTTTGATGAATAGTGAAAATTACTAAATTTTAATTAAAAATAACTTTTTTAATCAAAATAATTTATAATGATAAATTATGAATTTGAGTGTTTTTAAAGTATATTTAGAATATATTTTTACCATTAAATACAATTTTGTTCATTGTACATAATTTCACAATTAAACCGGACATAAAGAAGTGTCAATCTTTTGATAGTTATTATCTCTTAAAAACACGCTATTTGTTTTGACGAAGGGAATTAATTTTTAAATTAATTAATGCAACTTATATATTTTGAATTTGATAAAATAGACATCATTTTTTAATTCATAATATCAAATATATCTTAGGCCTAATTTTGGGTATTTTTTTGGAAACTTTCATTTTTTGATGAATAGTGAAACCACTATGTGGTAGTTGAAAAACGGAATTTTTCATAAAACTTAATTTTACTGCTTCTGTGAGTGGAATTTCGAAAATCCAAGAGACACGGTAAATATCAAGGAGTAAAATGTGGTTCAATGAGATGAAAATAATTTTTGGTGAATAGTAACTTTTTACTTTTATTTACCACGGTTAAAAGTAAATAGGGTAATGAAGGGTAAAAATGATATTAATATTACCCTAACACATGTCCTAGTTTTATTGGAAAAGTGTATCTCGACCAAAATAAAACCTTAGGAGTAAAATATTATCATTTAGTTCCACTTGGATTAGATTAGGACATTTATTATTATTTAATTCAATGAAGAGTTAAAAGAGTTAAAATCAAAGTTTATTTACTAAAACATTTTTAATATAGGGTTATACATAAGGTAAATTCGATTGTAAATATTAATTAGAAATATAAAAGGTTTTCCTACATAATGATATTTTATTTATAATTTCTAGACAATAAATAATTTAATTTATTTATGACACAAAGATGATGCAGTAATTACCATAATAGTGAAAAATTAAAATAATTGATATTATAAATACCCAAATAAATATAATTTGAGACTTTTTATGAATTACACTAATTTTATAGGTTAATATGACATGTTATTAATGATTTAATTTACCTTTTTCGAAGTAATCATTCTGTTGTGATTTTCACAAAAATCAAGTTCCTAAATAGTGTCAAAATTGACATAAAAGAGTTTTTAAAACAAATATTAGATTATTAATTGATATTCAATTCCTAAAAATCTATGGTTCGGCCAAGAGAATTATATCATGATAGGTGTGTCATTAATGGACCACTTGGGGGGTCTCTTATATGTATATAGTAACTTTATTAACCATATAATATAAAAATACAAAGAGGCATTGTAAAAGTGAAACAAATTAACTAAGAGTTAATATTTAAAGATAAGGTAAATATAATGACCCAAACCTGTCTAAATTCTATTGTTCGAGTGGTTTTCGACCCATCCCCACCTTAACCTTTAAATAATCAACTTTGTAGCCATTATAAACCGAATATGAATTTATTATTAAATAATATTTCTAGCTTTTCCAAAGGTTCCCCTCACCCCTCTTATAAAAGGGCACTCCCCATTCTCATTAATTCACACCTTCAATGCCTTTTGGATCGGCCAAACCCTGCCAAAATACTCTCTCAACTTCCATAACTTCAATATAGAGGCCTTAGTTTGATCAGAAAGCCAACCCAAGGAGCCCTTTTGATCAAATCAAAAGGAAGAATCCGAAGAAGAGATAATGTTTTCACCACCCTCTTTCAAGTTCCTTTCTTCTTCAACTTCTTCCTTATTTGTTATTTATATTCTAAAATAATAACTACTGTATCTCCTATATACTGTGATGTTATTATAAATATGGTATAATCATATTCATTATTCTATCCATCCTTTTAATTACATGTCACCATACGTGTGTACGTACGTCTTACCGTCTCCACGTCGTGGTGTAATTGTTATTCAATACATTATTATTTGGATGGTTATAATAATGATGTTTATTTGATGTAAATAATAAATATAAAATTATAAGGATTCTGTATATATGATATAACATCCAATTATATATTATTTTAATATCAAATGAATGATATTTTCGCTCGTGTGTACGTATGGATTACCGTCTCCACGACGCGATGAGATTCATTTCCAAGTTCACCATTCATCGACGATTATAAAAATATATATTACTAATAAGTATGTAATATATGACATAATAATGCTATTGGAGATATATATATTTATATATATTAGGATTTATGTACTTACATATATCTTATTCACTTACTTCTGTTCAATACTATATAAAAACAGAAACAACGTTTATGCATACGTACAGACTACCGTCTCCATAAACAGTGTTTTCAATTTCATATATATGTCTATTATACATATTTATATTCTAAATATATATGATATATTTATCATGTTTTATATTCTGGAAGTATTTAAATCATGATCTAAGTGATACAACCAAGAGTAACAAGTTAAAACACGTACGATAAAGAAAGCGATTATTACCCAAAATGTTAATTTAACATTGAAATTATTATTAAATGGGAAATGTAAAGTCATAAATGAATCGTGTATGATATCATAAATATTAATATGGTTCTGGTATAATTTAATAACATACTATGATCTTCATACAGGAGGTTAAACGTACCCTCGACTAAAGGAAAGTGCAAGGTAAGGGGTTTTCATCTTACTCCTTATTCTCATGAGATTCAATCCATATTGCCACTATTACCTTTTTTGTGGTGTATGTACTGCCCATAATTGTATTGTTTGTGTAATAAACTTTAATTTATTTGTATTTACACATTCATTGTATTATACCTCTTTCATGGGTTGTATTTTTCGTAAGTTATCAAATTGGTAAGGGTTAATTCCTCAATCTCATTATTATCCGAGATTGTTTATGTGTAAGTATTTACTGGGAAATTTTTATCATCCATGTCCATTTTTCATAAAAATGATTCCAAAATGAAGATGTTAAGGAT
This sequence comes from Viscum album, assembly GCA_963277665.1. Classification (NCBI taxonomy): domain Eukaryota; kingdom Viridiplantae; phylum Streptophyta; class Magnoliopsida; order Santalales; family Viscaceae; genus Viscum; species Viscum album. Next base: position 185,096,314 of record OY728143.1, read on the forward strand.
TTTTAAAGTCACTCTTTATCAATATTAGAATTTCAAATGTTTTAAAGATTTATCCTTCTAAATCTTTTTAATCAATGTCCATGTTTTCAAAATGATTTTAAGGATTTATTTATATGGACATGAATGTTTTGAAATGATAATTCTTTTAAAAAGTTTCAAAGTGGTATGAGACACTTTGATTTAAAAATCTCTTTTAAATTAATTACTTTATAAATGTGTGAATTTTAAATGATTTTACAAAAAGGATATTTCTCTCAAAAAGTTTTAATCATCATTTTCATCTATGTCAACATCCTTTGATGGATTTTAAGCTTATTTGAAGTTGATTTATTATGATACAAACTTCCATATTGTATTGAAGATTTTGTGATTTGTTTGACTATGGATGTGTTATTTTTATACCATTCATGGTTTATGGAGAAAGTATTGTCATTTCGTATGATAGTTTTAATACAAATTTTTTATGTTATGTATAAACCTGTTCATATGAGGAATGCATTGGACATAATATGTGACGGGTGGAGCCCGCTATAGCTCCTTGATGCATTGGTAGGTCTCATGAGACAAACTAGTGTCTTGGCACAAGGCCTTGACAAAATCTTATTTCTAGTCTTGGCACGAGGCCTTGGCTACGTGGTTATGATAGTCCGGCATTATGCATTCCATCATTATGAAAGTGGTTATTAATATTTTCATGTGATTATTCGACTAGTAGAATATCCATGTGAATAAGTAAATGGAATTATTTCATTTTATCCTTTCCATATTATGCTGAAGTTCAAGTTTAAAAGTATTTTGTTTTATTTATACATTGACTTAATTTTTTATTTTTATTTATGAAAGTTTCCGCTATATTGTTATCCTTACTGAGCAACTGAGCTCACCCCTTTCTATGTTTTATTTTTCCCAGGATTCTAAGAAGTGTATTGTGATTGATATGCAGGGTTAAGCTAAGGTAATAATGGAATTCATAAATATTATTTATGTTGTTTTGTACGTCTTAAAGTGAAAATGTAACATTCATGTATGTAATCTATTTTTCCAAGACTGCTAAACTAATCGGTCCTTCGGGACTTGATTCCGTGTAATCATGCCAATGTATTAAAATAATGAACCAACTCTAGGTAACTGGGGTCGGGGAATTACAATTGGTATCAGAGGAAGTTTAGTGAAAACCTTGGAAGATAGATTTAAATAAACTCTAATTAGAGCACACAGATTTAAGATGGACTTTGTGTATTAGTATAGAAGAACTTCCTAGAATTTTGGTATTGTAGAGATTTTGTGAGTTTTCCGAGCAATACATCCCTGTTTGGATACAAGTAGGTAGAGGCGGATCTGGCACAGATGTACCTAAGGGTAAAACCCAAAAACACCACTTTGAGCTAGACTCGAACGGGAACTGGTGCACGACAACGGGCCTTGCTGCACTCTTGGTTACGACACTCTCGAGGGATATGCTTAGGATAATTATCATTTTCTTTACAAACCATTATAAAGGGTTTATGAGTATATACTTCCTCAATGGAGACATTTTTATGATTATGGATTATGTCCATAAACTATTTAATTTATGTTATGTGTTTTACAAGTTTGGGATTAGGTATTGTTATTCATAAACTAATCTAGTGTATGCCATTATTTAGAAATCGAACCCAGTAGAAGAAATGAGAACTCCAGCAATGCACATGATCTAAAGAGATAGAAGGATCATATCTTTCATGGTATTAAGCCATAATTTATAAGAGGAATAGTCTCCCATGTATTATCATCATATGAAGAAATAATATCATGTGTTGATAAGATAAGTAAAGAGTTTACTGAGTCCTATGGATTTGATGGGAAGAAAGAGAAGAAAAGGATAGAAGAGAGAAGGATGGATAAAGGGAAGAGGGAAAAGAAGAATTTTCCCATATGTGATAAATGTGGGAAGAAACACCCTGGAACTTTCCTGAAAGGAATGGGATTTTGTTATAAGTGTGGAGGAAAAGGGCACAAAGTACGTGACTGCAAGGGTAAGAAAATGGTTTCAAATGTACAATGCTTCATTTTTAAGGAGTTTGGACACTACGCAAACCTATGTCTCAGTCATCAGACTATGCCGCAAATGGTGCTATTGGATAATAATCATGTTATGATACTACCACAGATGAAGAGTAATGATTATAGTTCTTATGCTGATTATGTCATTTGAGTGGTGTATCAACAATTCACTTGTTATAATAATTATGGAGTATATAAGGATTGTATTGAAGTATTATTTCATTAAGGACTTGAGATTGTGTGGAACAAAGAAAAGTGACTCAATAAAAGGTTAAATTTTTAGAAAATATATGGTTGGGAGAAAGATAAACCGTAACATAGTTCTGATACAGAGGTAGTGATTTTAGAATAATACATGATTGATTGGGATAAATTATATCGGATATTATTAACTACCTTGAAACAGATTAATGATTTGTATATTCCATCATTGTTGGGGTTTACAACATTTTTGGATTGAAGGAGTATATCTATTATTATTTAAGGAATAAGGGATCATGAATGTAATCAATAAGGTTTTATGGAAATTCAGGATGTTTCAGTGTTTTAAAAGAATACATGATGAAGGTGTTCACATGTTATTACGCGGAAAAAAGGATCTTCATTGTGTTTACCTTCCTTATAAATTTTGGACTGATGTATTTTGGATAGTTTTAGTTTGGATTATTTTGGATTTCCATAAAAGGACAACCCAGAGGTCGAGCGGCAACCCGTCGCGTCCGGTAAGGCCGCGAGACTTGAACCCACAACCGAAGGGCGACAAGGGTGTATCACCTACCACCGACCCATGTGATGTCCTGGATTGAATAATGTTGTTTTTTTAATGGTTCTGGTAGATTAATTATAAATTCATTTTTTTAACCCTATAAAAATAGGATAAATAGAATATTTTTTTAAATTTCCATTATCTTTTAGATTGAAAGATGAGTTTGTGGTAGAACTTAGTTAAAGGATGAGACTCTACTTGTCAAGTATATATTTTTCTTCTTCTCTTATTCAATGAAGAAATTAATTCTTATACTTTAGTGAATGGATCTTAAAACAAAAAATGTGTTATCCTAATACCATATGTTTTGCTGAACCGATGGTATTTTAAATCATCATAGATTGATGAATTTAAGGCCCTCAATTTTACACTTATTTGTGATTGATGACCTCAATCACTACCTATAAATATTTACATTTTTACTCCAATTATATGTCTCTAACTTCCACCAATGTTCTCCAAATAGATATCATAATTTGGTGGTGACCCTTTCATTTCTCTTTTCCTCTTATTAAGACTAAATTTTATTAACCCAATTTCTGATGTGGGTTTTCCCACAAAGATATTTTCTATATTCAACCTTTTATTTTTTAAAAACAATTTCAAATTGCGAGGATGCAATTTATTGAAGGAGGGGAGAATGTAACACCCCAAGATTTCATAGTGTGTTATTTCTTCAAAATAATTCAATAACTTGCACTACATGCAAAACCGAGTTCAAGAGCACCTTGACTTACCAAACAAGACGTTAAAAAGAGTTTATGAATATTATTAACTAAATTTTAAACTTTATATAATCCTTATAATTTTAGAATCCATATTATGAGTTTTTTAGACATAATGTAAGAACAAATTCATTTTCAGTATTGCACTTTTACCAACTTTTAATAGTGAACCCTTTTTAAATCTAATATTTTAAACTTTTATATATTCAATTTGACTATATAAATTTCCTTTTTAGAATGGGGACATCAAAAATTTACAATGAAACATCTCAAGCTTCCACGGTACGCTTTCCTTTGAATAATACAGTAGCGTGTGTTGTACGTAACTTCGAGTTCTAACACACACCACAACCAATCAAACTAGCCGTTATGAATAGTAATACCTACTTTTTGAAATTTTATAAATTTTATCTCTCAAAATGGACTTCATTTTTGTATTCGGAGTATCGAATTTAGCCTAAGGTGAAATTTTGGAACTTTTCAGATAACATTTATATTTTGATGAATAGTGAAAATTACTAAATTTTAATTAAAAACAACTTTTTTAGTCGAAATAATTTATATTGATAAATTATGAATTTAAGTATATTTAGAATATATTTTTACTATTAAATATAATTTTGTTCATTGTAAATAATTTCACAATTAAACCGGACATAAACAAGTGTCAATCTTTTGATAGTTATTATCTCTTAAAAACACGCTATTTGTTTTGAGGACGGGAATTAATTTTTAAATTAATTAATGAAACTGATATGTTTTTAATTTGATAAAATAGACATCATTTTTGAATTCATAATATCAAATATAGCTTAGGCCTAATTTTTGGTATTTTTCTGGAAACTTTCATTTTTTGATGAATAGTGAAACCACTAAGTGGTAGTTGAAAAACTGAATTTTTCATAAAACTTAATTTTACCGCTTCTGTGAGTGTAATTTAGAAAATCCGAGACACATGGTTAATATCAAGGAGTAAAATGTGGTTCAATGAGATGAAAATAATTTTTGGTGAATAGTAACTTTTACTTTTATTTACCACGGTTAAAAGTAAATAGGGTAATTAAGGGTAAAAATGATGTTAATATTACCCTAACACATGTCCTAATTCTATTGGACAAGTGTATCTCTACCACAAACAACCTTAGAGTAAAATATTATCATTTAGGTCCACATGGATTAGATTAGGACATTTATTATTATTTAATTCAAAGAAGAGTTAAAAGAGTTAAAATCAAAGTTTATTTACTAAAACATTATTAATATAGGGTTATACATAAGGTAAATTAGATTGTAAATATTAATTAGAAATATAAAACGATTTCCTACATAATTATATTTTATTTATAATTTTTAGACAATAAATAATTTAATTTATTTATGACACAAAGATGATGCAGTAATTACCATAATAGTGAAAAATTAAAATAATTGATATTATAAATACCGAAATAAAGATAATTTGAGACTTTTTATGAATTACACTAATTTTATAGGTTAATATGACATGTTAGTAATGATTTAATTAACTCTTTTCGAAGTAATCATTCTGGAATGATTTTCACAAAAATCAATTTTCCAAATAGTGTCAAAATTGACATAAAAGAGTTTTTAAAACAAATATTATATTATTAATTGATATTAAATTCCTAAAAATATAATGTTGGGCCAATAGACTTATATCATGATATTTTTATCATTAATGGACTACTTGGGGGTCTCTTGGATGTATATATTAAGTTTATTAACCATTTAATATAAAAATACAAAGAGACATTTTAAAAGTGAAACTAATTAACTAAGAGTTAATACTTAAAGATAAGGTTAATATAATGAACCAAACCTGTCTAAATTATATTGGTTGAGTTTTTTTAGACCCATACCCAACTTAACCTTTAACTAATCCACTTTGGAGCCATTAGAAACCGAATATGAATTTATTATAAAATAATATTTCTAGCTTTTCCAAAGGTGCCCCTCACCCCTCTTATAAAAGGTCACTCCCCCTTCTCATTAATTCACACCTTCAATGCCTTTTGGTTATTCCAACCCCTACCAAAATACTCTTTAAACTTCCCTCAATTCAATATAGAGGCCTTATTGTCATTAGAAAGCCAACCTAAGGTGCCATTTTGATCAAATCAAAAGGAAGAACCCGAAGAAGAGGTAATGTTTTCACCACCCTCTTTCAAGTTCCTTTCTTCTTCAACTTCTTCTTTCTTTGTTATTTCTGTTCAAAAATAATAACTCCAGTATATCCTATATACTGTGATGTTATTATAAATATTGTACAACCATATTCAGTATTCTATCCATCCTTTGAATGACATGTCACCATACGTGTGTGCGTACGGCTTACCATCTCCACGTCGTGGTGTAATTATTATTCAATACATTATTATTTGGATGGGTATATTAATGATGTGTATTTTATGTAAATAATAAATATAACATTATAAGGATACTGTATATATGATATAACATCCAATTATATATTATTTTAATATCAAATGAATGATATTTTCGCTCGTGTGTACGTACGGATTACCCTCTCCACGACGCGATGAGATTCATTTCCATGTTCACCATTCGTCGACGATTATAAAAATATATATTACTAATAAGTATGTAATATATGACATAATAATGCTACAGGAGATATATATTTATATATATAAGGATTTATGTACTTACATATATCTTATTCACTTACTTCCCTTCAATACTATATGAAAACAGAAACAACGTTTATGCGTACGCACGGACTACCATCTCCATAAACGGTGTTTTCCATTTCATATATATGTCTATTATACATGTTTTTATTCTAAATATATATGATATATTTATCATGTTTCATATTCTGGAAGTATTTAAATCATGATCTAAGTGATGCAACCAAGAGTAACAAGTTAAAACACGTACGATAAAGAAAGCGATTATTACCCGAAATATTAATTTAACATTGAAATTATTATTAAATGGGTAATATAAAGCCATAAATGAATCATGTATGATATCATAAATATTAATATGGTTCTGGTATAATTTAATAACATACTATGATCTTCGTACATTAGGTTAAACGTACCCTCGACTAAAGGAATGTGCAAGGTAAGGGGTTTTCATCTCACTCCTTATTCCCGTGAGATTCATGCCATATTGCCACTATTACCTTTTGTGTGGTGTATTTACTACCCATAGTTGTATTATTTGTTTAATACACTTTAATTTATGTATATTTACATATTCATTGTATGATACCTCTTTCATAGGTTGTATGTTTTGTAAGTTACCAAATTGGTAAGGGTTAATTCCTCAATCTCATTATTATCCGAGATTGTTTATGTGTAAGTATTTACTGGACATTTTTATCATCCATGTCCATTTTTCATAAAAATGATTCCAAAATTAAGATTTTAAGGATTTTGAAAGGCACTCTATATCAATATTATAATTTCAAATGTTTTAAAGATTTATCTTTCTAAATCTTTTTAATTAATGTCCATGTTTTCAAAATGATTTTAAGGATTTATTTATATGGACATGAATGTTTTGAAATGATAATTATTTTCAAAAGTTTCAAAGTGGTATGGGAAACTTTGATTCAAAAATCTCTTTTAAATTACTTCCTTTATAAATGTGTGACTTTTAAATGATTTTACAAAAAGGATATTTCTCTCAAAAAGTTTTACTCATCATTTTCATCTATGTCAACATCCTTTGATGGATTTTAAGCTTATTTGAAGTTGATTTACTATGATACAAACTTCCATATTGTATTGAAGATTTTGTGATTTGTTTGATTGTGGATGAGTTATTTTTATACCATTCATGGTTTATGGAGAAATTACTGACATTTCGTATGCTATTTTTAAAACGAATGTTTATGTTATGTTTAAACCTGTTCATATGAGGAATGCATTGGACTTAATATGTGACGGGTGGAGCCCGCTATAGCTCCTCGATGCATCGGTAGGTCTTGTGAGACAAACTTGTGTCTTGGAATGAGGCCTTGACAAAATCTTATTTGTAGTCTTGGAACGATGCCTTGGCTACGTGGTTATGATAGTCTGGCATTATGCATTTCGTCATTATGAAAGTGGTTATTAATATTTTCATGTGATTATTTGACTAGTATAATATCCATGTGAATAAGTAAATGGAATTATTTCATTTTATCCTTGTCATATTATTCTGAAGTTCAAGTTTAAAAGGCTTTTTTTTAGTTATACATTGCCTTAAATTTTTATGTTTATTTATGAAAGTTTCCTCTATATTGTTATCCTTACTGAGCATCTAAGCTCACCCCTTTCTATGTTTTATTTTTCCCAGGTTTCCAAGAAGTGTATTGTGATTGATATGCAGGGTTAAGCCAAGGGAATAATGGCATTCATAAATATTATGTATGTTGTTTTTTACGTCTTAAAGTGAAAATTTAACATTCATGTATGTAATCTATTTTTCCAAGACTGCTAAAATAATCGGTCCTTAGGGACTTTATTCCTTGTAATCATTCCAATGTATTAAAATAATGCACCGACTCTGGGTAACTGGGGTCTGGGCGTTACAATTTCTATTATGGAGAAAAAATCCTTGAATAAGTGATGAATATCACCGTACTTTAGAAAGTGGTAACATAGGTCCACATGGATGTATTTCCACAAAGATTCATGCATCATCCAAGAAAATTCCTTGAAACAGTAACATAATTATTATCATATGAGATCTAGTTGATTAAAATATATTACTGGTTAACTCTAGTGAAATTGGGTTGCTACTAATTTTTTTTACTTATAACCATAAAAATATTTATTTCTAATTACCATCATATTAACAAATATCATATCACCTGTTTATTTTTATTGTTCATAATAATAATTCAATTTTGTACATAGATTATTTTTTTGCATCAAAATTTTATAGTTTCTCAATGTTTTAACGAGAAGCGATAATTTTTTTACATAATAGACATATAAATAAGTCATTTCATATTGATAAAATCTCTATAATCAGATATAGATTATTATTTAATATTAGGTATTTGGGGATCATAAGATATTGACCCTTCCTCTCATGAAATTTATATGTAGTGATCTTTAAAAAGGGTGTTTCTATGGATATAACCTCTAATATGAATTATGCATGATTTATTGGTCATTGAATAATCATAATTTTAAAACACTATAATAGTCCTTAAATTTCATATTATAATTATTTCAGATAATGAATTACATACTTAGGTTTATAGATAAAAAAACTTGTTGATATGTGATAAAGGAGATGTAGCATACATTTATTATGTCATATGTGATATGGATTTATTTAATTATTCCAAGAAATTATTTCTCTATTTTATATTAATGGGTTAAGATAACCAAGTACCTTTTATTGAAATTAAACTTGGTGATTAAATCCATGCAGGTCGTATTTAATCAATTTGTTCATTTAATAATGTCAAAAAATGATAAATAAACCCCATAGGGTGATGAAACAAATATTCATCATGCATGATGAGATATCTAGAAAATGCGATTTTATCACACATTAGTATTCATCAAATGTTTTTGTTGTTGTGACACTAACGTTTTTCTCTATGGGTTCCTTGACATGTATATTGATGATAATCTTGGTATTTGGGTAATTTCATATAATACCACTAAGAATGTGGCACAGAGGGTAACACACTAAGTGTATCCCAAATCACATTATTGATGGAATATTAGTGTCAAGGAATTCCTCCCTATCTTTGTCAAGGGATTTTTTATAATGGTAATTCATAGGGGGGGACTCCCAAGCGTTTCTTCCATACCATAATATCCACTTACCTCTTTCCTTCCTTCTCCCATTCACACTTTCCCTACCATTATCCCTTCTTATTATTTCTTGTTTGATCTATACTAGTTCATAGTTTTCAATACTCCTTTAGTGTTATTCTCCTCCTTATGTGTTTGTGGATATCTATTAAAGAACATTTTGGATTCTATTATTCTCTTATTATCTAAATACCATGCATCGAAACCAATATGGTATGGTCTACCAGTTTGTTGAAGGAGATTTTGGATGTGTTGTCTGAGAAAATTTGGTGTCCTAGGAGAATGGACTATAAAAAGGTTTATCTTTTCAGTGTAGGTGAATTTTTGGTAGTTATATTTTCTCTGGTAATGATATTTGCATGTTGTTCTCTTAACAATTTATCTGAGAAGGGTTTTCTCTCATTGAAAGTATTTAAGACCTCTATTTATGCCATGTTATTCTTTCACAACATAAATGATTATTATTCATAATCTACACATGCAGTCCAGTATATTGTTGATGTGCCTGGGAGGATTTAGGGCCTGATGTTCTATGTAGTATTGGGGTTCAAGGACTTTCACAATGATTTAGATAATCTATTTCCCTTGGTTTACCATATTAATGAGTTTTTTATTTTCCATTATCTATAGGTTCCTCTTAGTGTGTGGTTTTATGTTTTATTGGTTATAATTTCAGTGTCTCACATTGGGTATAGTTGATTATGAATTTCCAATGTATTATATCATGGTTAATTTTATGAAGAGTGATGAATTTTTTCTTTGGTATTGGTGTAGGTGTTGTGTTGGTTCTATATGTACTCTTGTTTGCAGTTAATTTCTCTAGCCAACATTAGTGCTTCTCATAGATATGGGAAAGATAAATACGAACATTGAAGGTTGTAAATTTTTATATTTTATTTTTTATGTGTTTATATATTTTTGGAATTTATTAGTCTAGTGAAGGATATTTAGATTCCATTTTGTGTCTCATGGTGGTGGTTTCGAAGGGGGTGGTGTTGGAAGTGGTGGTGGTGGATGGTTTCTTGATGATGATGTAAGGAAACACAACTTCAGTTGATGCGTGTTGTGTAAGTATCATGTCCTATTTAGGTTATATATTATTAAACACACCATTTCCATTGGATATAACTATTCCAAAACAGATAATGATTAAAATTAAGATATATAAAACACTATGAATTAAATTTATAAAACATAAATAGATGAAAAAATAGTTATTAAGAGCGAAACACCTTATAGTTATGAAATATTTTATTAAAATTTTTCTTTTTAGAGGTAATAAAGAGAACTAATGAATAAATATTTTAGGAAAAATTAAATCTAAAATATATGTCAATCTCTTAATTATAATTTTTACATTGTTAGATTTTGAGTCCTAATGGTTCAAATTTTTTAAATATATATATTACTTTTAAATATGTGGGGAATTTATGTTATGTGTGATATAGTAGTAAAAATATTGAAATTTTGATTTATTCTTAAAAATCTATTTTATATAATAATATATTCATACATATTTTTGTTGAGATATCTATATAGTAGGCAACCTTTATTATTATGATTTGACAGATAAACTAAATTATAATACCATGGTGAAAAATATTCATAAAATTATAAATATGGATTGGGGGAGATGATGATATAGTTCATGAATAAAATTTAATTACATATTGATCAAGTAATTATAACCAAATTGTCTAGAATTCACAATATTAAGTTATATCATGGACAATTATCACACAAATTGAATAATTGTGGCCAAGGGAAGTAACCTAACACCACTAAAGTGAACATGAACAAAATTATCTTATATTTTATAATATGAAATGTTGTTAGAAGTAGAGAAACTAAAAATACTTAACACAACAAATAAAATCCTTATAAATTGATACATAGGAAGATAAAAGGTTGACATATATAATTATGAAATTTTGTCTAGTAAAAAATACTAATGGAAAAAATTACAACATTCATTGAAGAACTATGTGTAAATAGAGATAAAATTGAATTATAAAATGATAAGAAAAATATTTAGAGTATTATGATTTTAAAATAAATAATTCTTCTCCACATTTATCATTCTCATATAGAATTAAATAAATGGAAAATTATAAATATTTATTAAAATTTTCTTGAGAAGTTTTATAAATTGAAAGTGAGCACATAATTCATTAATTATTTATCATAGATTCATTTTTTAAAAAACTCTCAAATGTATTATCATAAATATAATGTGACTGGAACTGTTTGATATAATTTCACCAAATGGGAATTGTTTTGTTGTTTTATGATAAAAGATCATATAATCATGAAAGACCTAAAAAATATCAATCCATGTCAATTTATATGCGTAGTGGAATATCAATTTGTTTTTTATATTGATCTATTGTCAAAATAATTTCGTAGACATTTTTTCAACATTGTGAAATTATATAACATAAGAAAACTATAATATCTATTTGGGTGGAAATCATGTTAATGAATTATCCTTTAGGTTGTGTTGATTATTTATTGGTATATGTGTGTAAATATTTTTAGTAAAAATATTTTTTTCTAAAATTTTATTGAAGTAAAAGTTATCATTATTCAAGAAATACCATTTTTAAAATTTGGAGTTATTATTTATGTTAAAAAATGAAAATAGTTTTCATAGTGGGTGATTCTATGTTTTATTTATATTTATTTATAGGTTTAATAAAATACACTATTGATGAATGTTGTTAGGTAATTGATTATATTGAGGAAAAATTATTAATTTTCATTAAAATAATTTCAAGTACTTGATATATAAATATGTTAAGGATAATAAGTTATAATATAAAAAATCATCTTCGATGACATAGACAACACTGATAGTGAAACTAGGGACACCACAATTTTGATGTAGAAATTGATGAGACCCTATGAATCATAATATAAAAACATATAGAAGAAGATCGTGATGATTGATTGATTAATGATTTTAGAATATACAAAAACACCATATCTTGGTCAATATTTGGCATTATAGGAATTATACTTTTTCACTCCATGAGTCATATTTTAATGGAGATAGATCAATTGTTTATATTAAAAGGATACAAGATACTAAAATTAAAAAAAATGTTCACTTGAGAAAATGTGATAATTTTTTAGTTATAGGAATCAAATACCCAATTTCCAAAATACATTGTAGTGACCCATACAAGTGTTCAAAAAATAAAAAAGTAATTGTGATAAATAAAATAAATTATAAACTACTACAAACTATAAAAGTTACTAAGTGTAGATTATATATTGATTATATAAATTTCAATGTGACCCTGAGGAATGACACTTTTATAATTCCAATAATACCTCCAATATTAGAGACATTGGAATAAAAGAAATTCTTTTTATATAGATACTTTAGGTAGAATCATATTTTCATCACCCATAAAAATCAATATGAATTGAATATTTAATGTGAAGTCTGAAATTATTATTGTAAGAAAATTATATTTAACATATATATATCACTAAAAAATGTATAGAAATTTATGATGGTTATCCTATTTGATATGGTGGAGAAAATTATGGAGATTTTCAAGAAGGAAATATCTATTATGGTTTGATGATTTGAAGAATCCATGAAAAATTAATTTAATTCATACCAATATTTATAGCAACGAAACTCATTTTAAATAGTAAACATTATGGACCATGGTTATTAAAAATATTTTACATGGTGATTTTTTTGTTTTCATCACCTAGGTTTTAAACCCCAGAATAAGTCATAAATTAAGGTGAATTTACTTTCTAACCATATAGAACTTGTTCATATTTTATTTTTTAGAATATATCATTAAAACATTCTAATAATATCAACCATGAAATGGAAAAAGATAATTATGATATGAGTACATTAATTTCATCACACAAGTAGGCTATATCTAAGGATCATACAAAAGGATTTTTAATTGTATATAGATAATAACTAAACACACTTATGATTATTATTATTTTTAAAGAATCCAAAACTGAGTCCTGTAATCATAAACTCTTATTATATCTCCAAAAAATTCTTTAAAACAGTGTTGAAAATGAATTATTTCAAATGAAATTATGATGAAATGTGTTATAAATTTATTAACACCAAAAAATGACATAGGAAATTCACTTTATATCCTTGATCATATTTTTATTTCCTATTATTTTTTTGTCTTCTCGTTATCATAGTATCAATACATATCATAGAACCATTCTATATTTTTCCTCAAAATAAGATATTTTCATATTATTATTATTATATATCCACATCCAATTTTTTTATTCTTCAATAATATATAATATTTACTTGAAACTCTCCCATAAAATTACTCCATATACTAATTGTTAAAGTTTTTAAAAAACATCCATGTTCATTGAGTGAAATAACAAAAAATATGCTATGAAAATATATATTTTAAATGATTTGAAAATATAAAAATAATGTAAATATATTTAAGATATTTTCTTATGGATTTTTAAAATAGTGATTTTTTTTAATCAACTTATTCTATAAAAACAAGGACTATTCAACATAGTTAATCCTAAAAATAATGTTTTTTAACGCATTAAAAATTATATAGATTTAATATTTATTTTGTATTGATATTAACCATTATGTGTTCATTTATTTCTCTTCAAACAATCCAATATTTACATGAATTTTTTATTTACTAGTGTTTTAAGGCAGTTATAACATCTTAATATTTTATTACTCATCTTGACCATGTTATCCTGAATGAGAATTTCAAGTACATCATGTTAAATAGTTTTTTCTATTTTGACCAATATTTTATCAAACATAAAAAGTTGTTCTACTCTACATAGTATCACCCATATAAAAGATGTTCTGTTTGTCCCATTATTAATAATATTTATCTCAATTCACCTTAGCCGACCTCAATTATTTTAAATTCATATTTCACACCACTTATATACTCTACCATTGGGTAATTTTATCAATTACGCATAAAAAAAATTAATTCTCATCAATTTATCTATAAAAGATATTTTAATATGATATAATGTCATATCCAATTATAAAAAAATATTGGAAATAAAAAAACATTATATTTCATAATTCATTATAAAACATATCATCTTGACTCAAAGTCTCAATAATTTCAAAACAAGGCATTGAAGGTTTAAATTATATGTTTTATTTTTTTTTAAATTTCCCTATGTGATTGTGTTTATGGTATGATATGTTTTATTTTTTATGGTGAATTATTTAATATATTTATTAAATAATTAGACAAATTTACCTAAACAATATACTATCTTCAACTTGAAGATATATTGTTTATTATTTTAAAAATAATAGTGTCATGAATCATCCAAAAATTTAAATAACATTTCTATACCCACTTATTTGAATTAATTGATAATATTTTTTTGTTACATGTATTGAAACAGATATTTCTTTTTGGGGAGTTATGTAAACAAAACAATTATTAAAGAGATAATGTAAAATATTATTCTTCAAAAATTCTCTAATGTCTTATAATTGTTTCAAAAATATACACTTTTTAAAAATTAAAAAAATGATAAAAAATATATTTTATTATGTCCAATTAATGTTTTAAATCACGGAAAAATAATATGTATAATTTAGAGTTATCAAATTCCAACACACATAAAAATTTTAATGATCCCGGGAAAAATATCAAAACCATGTCACAATTAATACATACTCTAAAAATGGAATCATACAATCCATTATGATATGAAGACTTAAGGTAAAACATAATATTTCAAAATAATAAACCATATTAAATCATTAGGTCTTATGATATTCATCTTGGAGGACTCCAATCCACTGCTTCTCTAATCATTCACTAACATTATTTAACCATTCAACAGTATTCAAGGATATTATCATCTAAATTATCAAAATATCATTTATCGCATCATTGAAGATAATTTAATTACATATATTCTAAAAAAAATCATACAGAATCAATCTATAATATTTAAATATAATTGAATATCCATATAAAAATTAAACTCTCATTAATCAAGAGGTATTTTCAAAAGGATTATACAATGTTAGAGGGTATGTGGTTAATAATATAGAAGTATAATGGTTTAGATATTTACTGACAATCATGATATAAAATTCAAAGATCAAGGAAAATACCATTATCATAGATCATTGCAATTGAAAATCCAAATCTCAACTCCGTTTCATATTCCTTCTCATACCGTAAGATAACTTAACAAGAAATGAATCTGATGAAAATTTCTCACTAATTTAATTATATTTTACCATCATTAATTCATAAGAGGGTATTAAATAATATAAAATTAATGTTTTATTTTATACCACTTCTTCATAACAATTCATCTTTTTCAATTTCAATGCATTTTATTTCAATTAGTATCATGAAACCTACTCTCCCATTCACTTATTATATTTTAGTCATGTAAAAATACATTGAGTGGGAATGGAAGGTAAATTCTTGTGGAAATATTTTTAACCTATTAATATTTCTGGTCTCTAATTTATTTTTAAATAACATAAAACATAATTAATATCCAAAGATATAGGGATAAAATATAAAAAATGGCCTTAATCATTTTAATGTGGCTAAGGATCCACATGTTTTTAGAAGTATGAAATAAAAAGTTATAGTAGTAATGATCATTCTTAAAATCTACTATGAAGGAGAGTTATAAAAAATAACAACAAAGGGTTTAGAGAACCTATCAAAAAAATGGAATTTTGATATTAGTTAAGAATTTTAATTTATAAATGATAATAATAATTCTATATATTTTTTTACATTAATTAAAATAAATAATTTTAATTATATCTATAATAAAATTAAAATTAACTCATTATTGGAATGATAATGAAAACATCATCAATATTTATCAATATATTTATCCATAAGGATCTTGGGTAATTAAATTTTTCTATCAGGGTAAAATATATCTCACATGTGATGATGTCACCCCTATGAAATCTATTTCAATAAAATCAGGTTTTTAAAATTTAATTTCCCTATATGAGAATTTAATATTAGATTCAATAAATAATATTAGTTTCCCTTTCATTTAATAGAGTTCTTGTTGAGTTAATTCTTTCATGGAAAATAATGAAATGTTCAATATTTTTGTGATAAAAAAATATATCAAGAATCCTTAAGAATAGAAGGTTTCTAAAAATATTATATACTATTTTTTTCATAACATTAATGGTAAAGATAAAAAATAAACTCTTAAAATAAATAATTTATATCTCACCTAGTAATTATTGGTAGACATCCTAAATAAAAGGTTGTTCCTCAATTGTTTGGTCGACAAGTGCTATGTAATTATGTCATTCAATGAATGTTCTAGTTTGGGGTGGGTTAGATTAACCTAAAAACCAAATAAAAATGCATAAATAGACAAAATTTAGTTAATATTAGTTAATTAATTCTAGTTTTTTAATGAAAATTGTATTATTTAGTTTTTTAATTGGGGTTAGTTTTAACAACTAAATCCATTCATAGTTATTTTTATCTTGAACTAGAAAAGTAAATTATGTATATAAATCTTTTTTTAAAGTGAAATTGATCATTAATAATGTTTAGTACAATAAAAAGTATTATTTATTTTCCATTATAGTTAATTTTGGTGAATATATGTGATGGTTATGTGAATATGATTCACTAATGAATAATGAATGTTTTCATAAAATTTAATAAACTAATTTTAATTATTTTAATTTTGTTTTATGGGTTATTTATAAAATTATTTAATTTATTTATAAATTTAACTGATAATTCTTATCAAATTATGTAATGTTTTTTATATTAGTATTATCTCAGAACCCTTTGATATAAAATTTAAGGACACTATCCATTTGTTTGGAATCACACATTTTTCTTGTAATTTCTAACCTTATTTCCTTAGTTAAAATAAAATGGTTATAAAAAATATAAATAATATATTTTAGATTTTAAGAATTCAAGACTAATCATAATTTTTTCATAGTTTTAGCTTAAAGTATTCCTTTATTTGGTTGGTTAAAATTGGTATCCCTAACCCATTTAAATCAAATTTGAACAACATTAACCTCAGTGATTGTCTCGTTTTCAATAAATTAAAAGTGCGTTAGAGACAATGTGGTGGTGTTTGGTCGATTTTAATGACTGAAAATACAAGGTATGCATGTGGTAGCTCTAATTTTGAGGAGTACTATATGGCAGGTTCCTCTATAATGGGTGCCTCTATCATCAATGTTTACTCAATGGCCATTAACATATGAAAATAATATAATTTTCTATTTTAAGGAATAAAATGAATTTATATCATTTCATCAACTGTTGAATTGTTTATAGGAGAAATTATTATAATTTAGTATTAATAAAGGATTTTAAAAGTATATATAAGAGTAAATTGTGAATTTTATATATTATATTAGATTAAATAAGGTTTAAATAATGCAATGTAAGAATAATCTGTACCTAGATTAGTTATGTAAAATATTCCCCTTTTTCAAGGAAGTGAAAAGTTGACCTGGAAACATGAGATTATCCAAAGAGAAGAAAAGAATACATAATGGTTTTCACATGGACAATAATTGGGAGATATATTTAGTTAAGTTAAATTAAATTTTGTTAACCATGGGGTATTTCATATTAAATTTGAAATTTTGGTTCTCATGCAAGAGTAATTTGATATTAATGTATGAATAAATCAAAAATATACAGAATCTATGTCGGATATCATAATGTTAAAGGATAAATTTTAATGAACATAACATACTTAAAAGTTAGTGAAACTCATATAAGATTCTTTAGATCTTTTGTATTGTTTTCAAGGCTAGTATAGATATCAGATTAGGAACATAAAACAAAAAATGATTTGGATGAGAAATCTAGAATTGTTAATTGGGATAATTTATAATCTAGAAGATTATGTTAATTAAATATACACGAAATTAATACCCATTTGGAATGAATATTAAATATGTATACCTAATTTACTAAATTTGGAAATTGGATAGATAAAATTTCTACATAGAAGTATATATTTAAAAGAGAATGTATGAAGGATTGGTGAAACTAATAACTATTATAGCCCAATATTATACACAAGGATTTTACATCCATGTGGTAGTGATATGAGAACCAAATGAATTATAATTGATCTATTTATAAAATTGGGAAAGGCAGAAGAATCCTTCTATTATTCTGGGGGTTTTAAAAAACTAGATTTTATTTCTTTACTTGAATTATTTCATTTATTTATTTTTTATTTTTTTTAAATCTATAGTTCGGATTCTATGATCCAAGTACAATCATTTTTTTCTATTTATAATGCTACTAGGAATTATCCACAACTCCTCTTATAATAGATTTTATATACTACTAGATATATCTCAAATTATATTTTTGGGATTCTATTCCCTTGATATCATAACTATCATTAATAAATAAATAACCAAAAATCATAAATTGTAATTAAGCAAAGTATCTCAGATAAATTAAAAATATAAATTTTAGAACATATGTACCATGTTTAATTCATAATGAATACATCTCAAACTAATCACCAACTTTGATGATCAAATAAAAAATAAACAAACAAATTAAAATAAATAGGGGCTCCGCAAAATTCATTGATTATCACCCCATCCTATAATGAAAACCATCTCAAGATATGTCATCCAGATCCACTATAAAATTATTTCATAACTAGTAATGTAGAAAAAAGGATTTCACTCATAACAGGGTTCCTGTGCAAGTTTTTTGAATTATCTATTAGTAAATCCACACTATGTTCCTCTAATATATATAATTGCATCAATGTGTATTCACGAGGATAAAATATATAAAAATATAGATCAAATTAAAGGTTGGTAGGTCATCTTGTTCTAACCAAGACACTTTGACAGAAGTCCATACTAGATTTGGCCTGTACTAGATACCAATCACCTTGTCACATCACACAACACTAATTTTTGACTTTGTATACAGACTATAAAACCAAAATAATCAATCATACAAGATTTTGACTCTAATTAAAATGAAATAATTCCATGCCATAGATCGTAACCCATACTTGATGTTGTGGGAAGGGGGTCATACCTTGCACTAACCTCAACCCTCATTCTTAGGGTAGGGTACCGTATCATTTTCTAAAACCATCCCCTTCTAGGGGTGGTCAAATTTCACTTGCCTACCCTATCCTCTCTTAGGGGATATTTAAAATAATGCACCGAACACTTATTTATCACTCATGCATTTAGTTATAAAACCTCCTCACCACTATGTTACCACTCATGATATGGTCATATATATCATCTTGGACACTACATTATCATTCAATGTAGGGTCTTATATTACATCCTAGTAACTACCATATCACTCATGATATGATCCTTCTAGTAAATTCTCTATCAATGATGGGTTTCCCTTCCAAATCACATATCACATTACAACCTAAGCATATCATGTCACATAATTTTATCTATGCTAGCACCTTATCCCTCAAGGTTAGGTCATATATTCTGACCACTACCTTCTCACTCAATGTTGAGACTAATTCCACATCAAAATCTAACCACTATATTATTACCCAATGTATGGTTTGATTTTATTTTATAACTCAACCACTAAATTATCACTCAAGGTAAGTTCATTCCTGTTCCATCTCAAGAAAGTTATGTTTTAACATTCAAATTAATCATCAAGAATAAAATTATTCACTCAAGGAATGTTCATGCATATTCTTTCTCATGAAATTTATGTTTGACCATTGAAATTAATCTTCAATCATAAAATTAGTTTTCACATGCACGTGAAAATAAAAATTTCATCATAACCCACAAATCAAGGACCTCTATCATGATGATAATCACATTCAATTACCAGGTCTCATGCCTAATCAGCAACATTTGTTGAATTTCATCAAAAAAATATCGATAAATGGAATCACATGTCGAACCAATAATATTTTCCATCTTATCCATAAGAGTGTATACTTAGTCCACTCCACCTTGTTTAGTCTCTACAAAAAAATAATAACTTGATCTCATCACCAAACAATGAGTCTCAAACTTCTAGGATCTACCTTACCCTATCCTCAAGAGGTCAGTAAAAACCCATTAAAACATAACCTCACTAACCTTGTAATTCCTCAATTAAATCAACATAAGGGACATGAAAACATCATTTTTTTTCTAATAATCCCACAACCTATACACTTAAATTCCCATATATCCCCTAATATATCTCACCACCCATCACCAATATGAAAACCACCATAGTATATCACATATATTTATAGAGGGCTTATCTTACAAATTGGACGGTATAATAACTACTCCATGATAATGATGGAATTCCAAACTATGAATTAAAAATATGGTAATCTAATCCATCCCATCATGGTTTATGAATCCATTGACAAAATAGTTAGATCTAGGATAGTGTCCTTTGAAAATCATGTCTCATTATTGCTTCTGAATCCTTCCTAAGTCAACTAGAAACCACATCTATTAAAACAATTATCATTGTGTGATCCTAAAATACAACAATACACACAGTGCACTTACACCACATCTAAGAGGCTTAAATACACCCTATCTCTATAAATTGATTTCTCTCCCTAGATATCCCTAAACAAATACTCATGAAAAATAATATGGAACACATATTATTTTCGAGGAAAGAATATACTTTGGTATTAAAGGGGATACTTACCTCCATTATTTATTTTCCATCCCATATATGTTCTACACATCCCTTAATGAATCCCTTCTAGGACCCATAATTTTTCTAAACAACGGTCATGATATTATATAATTTAAAATTTTAAAAAATTATAATTATTTAAATGTATAGTTAATTATTTAATTTAACCCCAAGAGGTAAAACCACAAAAGACTCATTTCCTGGCTTCACACCCCTAAAACAACATAAAACCTAGTGTGTTCATCCTTATAATATCAATTTTATCTGAGAAACATAAAACCACCGACATCTAATCCAATTTCCACCAATTTTAACTGATATCATTATATAAACACTATAAGATGATAGAAAATTATATAACAATTGAATGGGGAGAAAAAACGTAAGAAGTCGAATGATATATCTCAAATCTTTTAAGGAATATTTCATGAATCACCACTCTAAATAGTGGATTAAATTATAATTAAGGGGAGATATGGGGTAGAGCGAGGTGAAACAATCTTTGCTCAACTAGATTCATTACCAAACATATACATGTGGTGAGTCCAAAAATTTCATCCATCTCTAATTCTTAAAAACTTAAAAAACTCACCAACACAACATAACCTATTGATTTCATGGTGTGATACCCTCCTGTAGTAACCCGTTATAGAATGGAACCTTGGTTCATGGTGTGACAAAAATCCATTTTCCACTAAGAAAAATATTTCCAAATCTCACATAGTGTGACACATTTAATGATATAGTGAAACATCACCTTTTTAGAGAATTAAAATCCATAGAAATAGTCTCTAGAGTTGAAAAAGCATGCTCTATGGTTTTAACTTTTGTTCATAGGCGTTGAATCTATGCTCTACACCATAATAGAAACCATTTGAATTTCCATCGTGATGTATCCTATGGATAACTATTTTACTGCCTTCTACCTAAGGAATTTTATAAAAATAAATTCATGATGTTTTACAACCCTAAGCATATGATTCACCATCATAATTTAGAACAACCCTCCCATAACATGATAATATATAATGATTTTTCATTATAAAAACCTTAAAAAATATATAATGTCATGTAAAACATTAGTTTTTGTGTGTCCAATTTGTCTATAACATTCACCTAGGCCTGCACACCTCCATCAGGCCATTAAACCCACCATTCATGGAATAGATTACTAAATTCATATTTTGGAAACTTCCCTCTCAAGAATTTAACAAAATAATTCACCTCACGTTATATAATTACCCACTCTTATCATGTCATGTGAGACTCTATAGTATAGAAATTAGTAGAGGGTCACCTTAGCATTACTCTGATACAAAAAATCAAATTTCTTCTAAATTCCAGAGCCTCTAATGATGTAGGTTATTAAAAAATCCAAAATATAATTATTTTGATACTAAATAAGAAACCATGAACTTATCATGGAATCTAATCCCCTAATAAGAATATTCTAACTATACTCACTTATGATTGAAAACCGGACTGTCCACATTTCCATTTTCTACAAACCATGCATAAATACATTATTTTCTCTAAAAATAATATATCAATCACTATAACATGTTTGTAATAATTTATATGATGAACTGAATTAGGTTTCCACCTCACCACTTTAAATTATATAGGAAAACATCATCTTTTCCTCCACTAATATCATTATCTGAAATTAGATGGCCTCACCAAAAAAATTCATCATCACATCACCCAATCATGATTCTCTAATTCTATGTTTCATTCTGATATTATTCAAACATTGACATGAAATTCGAAACTTGAAATTCAATGAATCTTTATTATTAGGTCATCAACCATCCACACTAGTATTTATAATCTCTCTATGACAATTTTAACATATCCAATATTTCTAACTCTTGAATCACAAATAAAATTCCATCCCAAGCCTGATTGTAACATATAGACTCCACCATACTTCTCACATGCATATAAATACTCTAGAAACAAATACTAACAATATATATATCAAAAATATATTATATTACAGGGAAAAAAGATAAAATATAATACAATTTCATAGAAGAATATGGGGTTTTCATAAACCATCCACATACTTGTCTCACCACATATACAACTATTCTAACAAGTTTTTCGTACATCCAAGACAGATATCATGTTCCATAATATAAGATTATCCTTATTGTTTCACCCCTAACCCAAAATAATGACCTCCATAGATCAAGTATAACCTTTTACAAAATGAAATAATTAAACATAACAAACTCAGTCATACAAAAGTGTCAATAAAATTACCCCAATAAAGACCATTCTCATCTATCCATGAATATCATCCTTGACATCCACAAAAATATGACCACAATAAGGATCATATCCTATAATATGAAACGGTGAGAACCATAGTATATGTATTACTTTATTCCACTACTTGGGAATGATGTCCCACAGGTTCTATCATCTCACTCATTTCACTCTTCTCAATCTACACTCATCCATCCAAAGAATCCTAATCAAGGATTTTTCTCTGACTGAGTGTATCATTGTACTCTGATCTATAATCAGTATCCTTTCTCTCTCACCCCATAGAATAATGCGTCCCATTATTATAAGATGTTTAAAAAACCATTCCCACATATTTTTCATCAAAAACATCAGTCATTGTCCTAGATATGGTTAAATACTAATCCACAACCCAAATGAATCTTTATATAACAACTGTACACTTTCCTTCATGTATCAAGGATATTTTATCAGAAAACAATATAAATTTATAGTCTCCCCATCCCAAGGAAGGGTGATCATGTAACAACCCACCCATGGGTTCTTAGTCTGTGATCTATATTGATATAATATAAATATTATTGGTGTACACTTATTCAATAAAATATCAAACAAATGGACTCATGCACCCATGATTCACTTCTCATTGACCATAAGATAGTGATCCCAAACAAATTTTCATTCTCCGCTCTCATATAAACCCCATATTGTTGAAATAATGTTTATTACCTCTATTCAACAATACTAAAGTAACTCACTCATTACAATATCCACCATAACCTAACCCCCGTACACCCTCATGAAAGAGATAGGGTTAATTCTGAATAAAAATGGATATTAGTGTATCATAAAAGATGAATGAAAATTATCAATTAATAATATATAGAGAGATATAGGCATGTTATTATAAATACCAAAAATACTAAAAAACTCCAATCTACTAGAAATTATATCCTTGATGTAGAAAAACACCATCAAAATCTAAAAAAATGTTTATCAAACTCTTGAATGGAATTAAAGGGATATATATATAAGTAATATGTGATTAAGATTATCAATAAATTTTTACATAAAAATTTAAATATACTCAACTAGTATTATCATTACTGATTTAATATTTTACAAAAAATTCACTAAGACATTGTAAATTGAGATATATTTAATTCAAAATTAGAATCATCCCATTTGATGTAATGTAACCATTTTAATAACTCATTTACTATTGTTATTTTAATTATTTATTCCAAATTATTCTAAAGATTTTATAATGTATGTTTGGATCTATATGGTTTTATTTAGAACTAGGCCTAGTTGGATGAAATGAACCCCAAAAACCATTTAATAAAAAAAATTATTGAAATTTGGATTTCTGTATATAATTTTATGAAAAATTATATGAAACAGATGTTCTTCGATGAAAATATAAAAAATATTGAAATTATCATTTTTTTAATGTATTATCTTATCAACAATAACACATAGGGTGGAATAAAAAATGAATAAATGAAAAGATAAAAAACAAAACATTTTAAATAACATGATTAAGGGTGAGAATGTAGAGCTAATCAATGAGATGTTATAAACCCATACTATGATTCCTTCACTCATATTAATAAATCATATAACCAAATAAAAATCCACACCTATTTCAAAAGTCAAAATAATTCCAATGTCATTTAAAAACATAATTTCATTATGTCTAGTCAATAAAAAAATTCCTTTTACATATTTCACAAATATTTATGTTTTTTATCATAATAAATCCATCCATGAACCAATCACAAATTTCCTAAGATGAATGATTATTATACTCACCATCATAGTATATTATATGTTACAATTATACAAAGAGTTTTAGGATTAATGTGTCACTATAGGTTTTTGAAAATTCCCAAAACTCAAATCCATAAGACCTAAAAAAATTCAATCATGAGGTATTTTAATTTTCATTATTTGAATAAATTAATTTGGAAACTCAATATATGTGAGAGAATATGAGAATCCCAGAAACAATTTTATGAATATTGAAGTGAAAATATAGAAAATATATTTAGTAAACCCCTTAAAAATCTACAACATTGTGGCCCTATTTGAATGGAATGATCCCTGTATGAAAAATAGAATAAATTTAATGATTTCATATTAATTATCCCTCATCATTTAAATTTTATTAATTTTTTCCCATATAAAATAGGATTGAAATGAAATATAGTGAAATAATGAAGAATCATAGAAGTATGACCATAAATAATTATATCTCTTATTTTGTTTTCTTTTTTATTTACCCATTTTTATTATTCTTTTTTAGAGAAAAGGATGATATAAATAAAAAACAATGAAAAATTAAACATTCCCATTCCTCTCCCTCAACTCCCTAGAATAGTGATATAATCCCCACACCATCCTGCAATGTATTTATTCCAAAATAACACAAAAAAATGGTCGTTTTACCATATTCAAATTTGAAATATCAATGATGAAAAATATTAAAAATGATGGTAGTTCATAATAAATTGTCTTGTCATTGTTTTATACCTATAACTAAATTAAATACATATATGGTATTATCATGGTAATGTGTGAGAGATAGGTCTTCAGTTGAAAATTTGAATAGTCATTAAACTGATACAATAATATTAGAAACATTTGATAAAGTCCAAATATATCAAAGAGAAATAATCCCAATTTTATCTTATCAAAAAATATCACATTTTACCTTAATATATATAGTGTATTATGAAGAATATGTCACACCTAGTTTATAATACCTCAATAGAAGGGGAAAATAATTTAGTAAAGTTATTCATGATAAATGATTTAAAAAATGATCAAACTCATAAAATTATTTCCAAATAAATTATAAATAAAAATAATCCATATAAATATTCATTTAATAAAAAATTTATTCAAAAATGTAGTCAACCCCTCAAGATCAATTTCTATGTGAAAATGATAGTTCATATTCATTTATGTAGACTGTTTTGAAGTAAATTAAAAAGAAAATAAAATATAAATCACACACTAATGAGTTGTTTCACAATCACCCATTTACAATATATAAATACCATTTAATTTCAACCTAGTACATTAAAAATTAAAATTGTATAAAAACCAATAAAAATGAAAAATATAAGATGAGTTTATTTAGGAGGTGTTATTCTTCTATTAATTTAATTGAATCTTCTACTATAAACCTGTAAAAAAATAATATTTTTGAAATAAAAAAGAATTAAATGAAATATAAAGACAAATTTGAATCATATTTTGAACCCATACATGGTTTTTGTATTTAGAAATATCCACACCCCGATAGCTTCTATGTTTTATTCCAAATCTGGTATTTTATTAGGTATCTTACTCATGGACCAAGAAACTATTTTCCTTATAGTTTTAGTTCATTAAAAATAGTTATAGCAGACATAATGGATATATTATATTATGTATATCCCATTATAAAATATATAAAACATTCATGGTGGAGTATGATAAAGAATATCTCTACTTTTTTGGGTATTAAAATTGTTTCCTCCTTTTTAACTTTTATGGAAAAGTTGTATAATATTGTATTCAAAGTATCATATAAGGGTATTTCCTTGAATAAATAAATTTTAATATAATTAATTCATTCAAAATAAATATAAAAATATTCCACTTCAAATAGGTCTACTCGGAAAATAATATATTCCAAAAAATACAATGGGAACTCAATCTAAGTAGGTGAATCAACTTCTTAAAAACCATTATCCCGGGAAATCCATGTGTTATCCAAATAAAAAAATTACAGTGGGGGAAAATCAATTATATTATAATAAAAATATACATATTGAGTTCATGAAATCATTATCATACTTAATTACTCTTCATGAATTTATTTTTCAATTTTGACTACTTCTTGGAGTTAGGTTATCATAGTTGGTGGCTGGTAGTCAATATCCTTTAAATTTTCATCAAATTAAACCACATTATTTGTGTATGGTTCCAATTATGGATATTGTTATATATAGGATAGTTTATTCATTAGATATAAGATAATATTATAGAAATTTATCACATACAAAATCAATCAAAAAGTCACCCAAATAATCATAATCACCCACATGTGCATCAGCTGGAATGAATTCTTCAAGAACCACATTGATAAATGGTTGAGAAATTTTGAATGATAGATAATCAATTTTATTTCTTACGGTCACTTTTATTTCTTCATTTTGAAATATTGTTGTAACTATCTGAAGTAATCATTCAAATTGATTCAATTACTCAAGCCTTAAATATTTATTTTGTTTGAGATCTATAGAAAGGTTCTATATTGGGTTTCTCACATATTCTAGAAATATCATTTCTTACATGAGTCACTAAATATATTTCTATTCTAGAATCCTCCACATGGTAAACAACCAAATAATAGGAATAATCACTATACAGGTCCATATTTGACTAAATACATCAAATATATAGAATACTGTTCTTTTTTTAGTTTTGAAAATTTATGATTTATTATATTTTTTTTGAAACATAGTGTCTACATGTTTGTTTCCTCCTCATAAATGGTTTTAAAATGATATAAAGTTACTTTTTATGAATACCATTCAATATTTTTATTTACCTAGGAATGAGGTATTTTTCACAAAAATTGTCAATTTGTCGAGGTGGATTCTCAGATGAAATAAATTTATATTTTCACTATTAATATTACACTAAAATATTTTACAAAATGAAAGACCCCACAATTGGGTTTATGAAATGTGAGTGATATCTATATATTTTAATGGAAAACATAAGGAGTAATACAGGACATAAATAATTAAATAAGGAAAATGATGTTGTTCATAGAATATCATAGTTATGCGACTCTTCATTCTTTAAAAATGAAGTGATTCCCATTATTCTACAAATGTTAATATCATGAATTATCAATCAATATCATCTTGTTCAAGTGGTTATTATCCTAAACTATCAACTCTTTATGTTGGAAAATATCTCTCAAATAATCACCAAAATTCCACTCCATAATATGTAGTATTATAATAATAAATGATATTAGAAAACATGGATAGGAATAATTTTATTATAATAAAGAAAGAAAGGTGACTTCTCAGAAAATCAATTTAAAAACTAATGAATTTCTATAAAATATCAATAAGAAAACCTTGATGAGAAGATATGAATAATCATTGTTTCCCCTTATAAAATAATTGAGATTATTTATCCATAACCATTGAAATGAGAGAATTAAAAAAGAAATTTAGAGAGAAAATGATATGATATAAACATTTATATATTATTTAAACTTACAAAAATTATTAAATAAAACTTATATATTGGTAATCTGATCTTATCTGTTTAAAATATCATTTTTTATTTGAAAAAATATTTTTCTAACCTTTAAATGGATGTGGGGATACAAATTCATACGGAATATGTTGGAATATTTCCCGTTTAATTCAACCCTTCATCAATAAATGTATTTTTTATACCTCTGACCCCCCCCCCAATTCTCAAATTATTATAAATAATGATGTTTTTTGGGACATGTCGCATTTTTTTATTCTATAAAATGTTAGGTCCATTGTAATTTTTTATATGATAATTGGAACATGTTACTAAAGTCAATTTTTATGGTAAGAAGGACAATTCAATTCCATCTAATTTCATGTATCCAACAACAATATTGATGATATGATATTATTGTGGAATTTTATATTTTCTTGATCAATCATGACAGGTTACATTAAAAATTAAAATCATATGATTAGGATTTCTATATCCAATTTTTGATTCATTTAATGAAGGTTGGTCAATTTCCCTTCTAAAGGCATTCTGAATTGCATGATCCATTCACGATATATATGGTTAGGTTTGGTATAAGAACTTTTTGAATTTAATAAATCCTAATATCCAGGTAATTATGATAAAATAAATAATCAATTTAGATTAGGATAGTGAA
Source organism: Viscum album (assembly GCA_963277665.1). Lineage (NCBI taxonomy): Eukaryota > Viridiplantae > Streptophyta > Magnoliopsida > Santalales > Viscaceae > Viscum > Viscum album. The sequence goes on from OY728143.1 coordinate 185,125,557, forward strand.
TTTTAAGAAAAATATAAAAACTTATCATTTTTCCTTAAAAATATAAAGAAATAGAGAAATTTCTACCTTTTATTATATTTACATATAATGAATAAAAATGAGGGTTGAATGAAAACATTTTAATATATGGGATAGTACATACCAATAAAAATTTAAATAACTTGTGAAATGTTGAAAATATACCCTAATTCATTACACGATCATAAAATTCATGTCTTCAGTGAAATCAATAATTATAATGTACATGTATGTCATGTGAATGGTATGTTCCAAATATAAATATTATTTAGAAGCCTCATACCACAATGTAAAAGATATAGAAAATAAAAATTATTTAAATTATATAAATCATACTTGAAAATTTATCTAAAACCTAGAAAAAAAATCTTACAAAATCGGTAACATAGACTTCCCACAAGAAAGGTATTCATGATACATCAGTTTGAGGAACATAAGAATCCCTGACATATCCACATTCCTTGTCTACCATAACAATATTATAAATAAAAGAAACAATATTTTTTATACAACTTTGTAATACCTCAATAAAGTTATACTCATTATTTTTTTGGTCAGAGTGAAAATAGAACATATGTGTGTCATCCCATACACCAAAGGCTAAAAACATCTAGTGAGGGAGAAATAATACATTTTAGACTCTATGTTCTTGATATAACAAATATAAATAATGGGAAAATAATTAAACATAAACCTTGAAATATAATTATAGTTTTCATAATCAACAAAACATATCCATGTTATATCAAACATACCCTATAGAAACTTTATAGTATATAATCAAAACTAATAACCTACTAGGAAGATCACATAGAAAAATATAAAAGTAACTAAAATATATATACACTCCCCTACTATCTTTAAGCCACACTATATCCCCAATAAAATATCCAATAGATTTACTCTAACGAAGTTCATTGTACAATATTTTTGTAATTCAGATAGAAGGTCTACAAACACACTAGGGTGTCCGTTTAGTGTTTCATGAATACATATCAGTAGGGTCTCACTATTTTACCTTAATATTCCCCATCACTTCCATTTGTATGAATGGGAAGAAAAAACACATAAGAATGCATGTTAGGTAGTTAGGTGCTAACTAGGCCACTAGAACATGTGATCATACCTACTTTATCCAATAATAGAATCCAGTCTCCAAGTTCCACTATATAATACAAATATGGGGTTACCATTTTTCTAACCATAACACTATTACTGCTAACCATAGTTTATTAAGTCTTTATTGAAATATATGTTTCCCTATTCCACCTATCATTATGCATATTTGATGTTGTAGGGTTGGGTTTTAAATAATTAGTAGACATCAATCATATTTTTTAGGATACAGTCTTTTATAATGTACCCATTCTATCCCCTCTCATTAGAATCCAAACATAAAATACCTACACAACCCATTTTAGTGGAGGTGTAACATCAATTCAGCAATACTACTTTAACACTAAAATCAAGGACCAATATCACATTGGATCTACTACCTTATCATTTATTGTAGAAACCTATATCACATCTCAAACACTTCCATATAACTTATGGTAAGGTTATAATAGTTTTTTCTCACTCAATTTGAGGCCTCCCATCCAAATATTATATCAATTCATATTTGTAACCATCCTTCTCACTCAAGTTGATTGATACCAACACATTCTCACTCAAGGTGAGAAATAATTTCTTTTAAATATATTTTAACACAATGTATGTTCTAATTCCAAATAATTTCCAAACCATCAATTTATCTCTAAATGTAGGTTTTGATACAACGTCACAACCAAAACACAACCTAATCACTCAAAGTAGGGTCCTTCCATCACCTTATCACTCAATGAGGGGTTCAAAATCCAGTCGGATCATAAAAATACATAAATCATAAAATTAATAGAGGAAAAAAACATGGTAACATTTCCTAGACATTGAAACCCGTGATCTAAGAAATCCTCTCATACCATCGGCACATATCGTTCTCCTCAAGACTCAATAGTTTCCCTTCTCTGGATCAATTAAATCCCAAGCATCAAAATTGGAATCTATAAACATTATCATATTTCCAATATAGAAATATGTTGCTTCTTAAAAACAAAACTCGGTATTTACACATCAGCAACAACATTTAGTCACCACACCATGTTGACTACATACTACCAAGGATTTACTTGACCATGGCTCAAAAGGTTTAGTCCAAAAAATATCCAAACTCAGTCACACATAGAAGGGTTTGTCCCCATAAACTCACTGTAATACTCTTGGAAACATAAATTACATGTTGTCAAAGAAAATATCATGACCCAACTATTATCCCAAATATCATATATCCTAGGAGATATCATAAACCATTTCCTATTGGAAAACAATTACAACCCAACACACCTAGAAGTGGATGGATTATCCCGACTATGTTACACACCAAAATCCACTCCACCTCTGAAAAGTTAGTCCCCATAATTATTCATATATAGGTTTATATAACTAATAAAAAAACGCATCAACCTCTATTACAATATATACTATATCTTTATAAAAACCATAAGGTATTAGAGTCTCGTATTGGAAACTAATACTTACAGTGGTCTCTCTTAAAGAAAAATGGTATAAAATATATATGGAAAAATATATTTTGACTATACTCACAACAACCAAAGATACATGGATTTCATATTTAATTTTATTAAGGATCAAGGCCCCCCAATATCATTACGTAGGTAACTCCTGATCTCTATCCCACAATATAATACCATGAAAGCATATAGTCATGAACGTTAATGTATAAACATGCATATGGTTTTGTATTAAATTTTCCACTGAATTATAATATGGTGTAACCATTTTTTGTGATGATTAAAACTTTACCATATAAGCTATACTAAGATCACACAAATGAATGAGCTCATATTTCATGATGTGACATCAATATAAGTAATTTTAGAAATTTATATTTAATTATTTAATTAAACTGAAATTGAAAAAATAGATTCAATATCACCAAGATAAATTGCACCACCAAATCCATTAAAACTAGAGTGCATTAATACTACTAGGATCTCATATAGCCATGTTAATAAATTAACTCATCATATATGGAAGTTTCAACAATTATATATTGATATACTCTCTGAAACCCTAGTGAATGACATGAAAATATTATGAAAATGAATTTGAAGACAAATAGTGGAAATGTGAAAAAGTATTTTCCATAAATACATTTTAAAATTATAAAATCATTGAATTTATATTATAGATATTAAATGTAGATGAATAGGTGGTAGAATGGAGTTGGTTGGACGAAATAAACCTTTCATGATGCAATTATCGACTATAATCATGAAGGGGTCGAACCTAAAATAATGGGTACACCCCATTTTTAAAAAACATGAAAATATAATAATATTGGAATGACCCATATGAATCACTATGTGACACACTCCCATGATCTCCCATCAATGACTGAACCAATGAATCACAATGTAATGAGAATCCTACAGTAAAAACAAAAAGAGTTATGGCCTAATCCCTTTTCAACTGACTCTTATGGTTACAGTATGGAACAAACCTCTCAGGAAGAACCAATATACCCAAACCTTGACCCAAGGTGTACCCTATACATCATGATGATACCTTCTTCACTCCATAATGTGATCCCACAAATTTTACCATCCTTCAAGACATGGAATAGGGGGTCGTAGTGTTGTTTTCATCCTCACTAGGAATCTCACAAAGGTAATACATGTGGTTTTTTAAAACACATACATAAAATGAAAAATCATGGAATGGTCCCCCAAACCATTATATATCTATAAATATATATTATGAATTATCAAAAACTAACATTAACATCCACCACACTGTAAAACCCACTGGTCACACTATAACTACTATGTCCATTAATGTAATCTTATCCATCACACCTCCATCACATAGTGAATCCAAAAGGTCAAGGCATGACCAAGTACCTTTAAACTATAGGTCCTTACCTATAAAGGTCATGAAAACTATGTAAACCCCATATCATAGTGTTATCCTCACCAATCATAGTGTGATTATCCATTATTGTACAAAAAACAAGGAAGGCTCACCTCAAGATATATCTAATAGAAAAATTCACATTCCATTTTAATTATATTACTCATAATGATGAGTTTCATTAAAAATTTAATCTTTACTTAATTTTTAATAGAATAAAATTATTCTTTTGACCCAGAGAGATTAACCAAGTGTTTTATGTTTGATTATTGAATATTTTTTTACATCTAAAATTGGTTTTTTTCATATTGGTGTAGTGTATAGTCATATGGATTGGAAGTGGTGATGGTTATACTTCACCACCACACCTCTATTATTATCATCGTATTGATCAATATCATTTCTTCTCCTCATTATAATTTTCAACACATGATAGAGTAATGAAATGCAGTGTGGGGTGGTCTTTACGTTAAGTAAAAATTACTTGACATTTTTGGGTTTTACCATGCCTGAATTCCTATTGAAAATTTTATTTTAGAGGAATTATAAATATATATGAAGAATTAAGATAATTGTTTTGTAGTAAGGGTTTTAGTAGGGATAGAACAAGTTCTAAGGGACCATAAGGTACTATGTGGAGGTCAAGTTGGTTGAGTGATCTTTCTAGAAACATCGAGTACCCAATGGACTATACCATGTACATAGTAGATTCCATGGTAAAATGACCTTTTTAAAGAGATTTTTTTTCATTTTAATCAATAAATTAAACAAAAAAATAATGGTATTTTGGATATCACTATATTTTGGGTCTCTATTCACCCTCTTAGAGTTTCCAACTATATCCCTCACCAATATAGAGTTTAATTCATTAATCATTGTCAGTGATGCCTCTAGTTGGTCGTAATGTCTCATCATTAGAGTGGTTAGGTGATGGATTTCACTATTATTCTTCTTGTTATTCACTATTCTCCAAGGAATTATTCATAATCCATCTTCCCTAACTTCTATTCCATGTGGATATCTTTAATTTATTTTGTCTAATTCTAATATAGTATTAATCTATTCTTATCTATAGTTATGTGAATCTATTATCTTGGTATTTATTTTTTATTTTCAACCTCCTTGTATGTAGTTTGATAATAATTAATTTCACTTTTTAGAAAGGTTTCTTACATAATTAAGTGCTTCATATCTTCTATTCTATAGACCCTAAATGATTATTCTATAAATTATTATTAAGTTGAACCTATTTCTACCTCGAATACACTGAAAGGTTTAGGTAGAAATTAAATAAGTACAATTGAATATAATTTTATCCAATTGATTTCTACAAATAAAAATTCCTAAGTGGTTTTCAAGATTATTTTCTTGAAAAAGGATAATCAGAACATGATTTCCAAATGGAATGTAATGAATAAAATATGTTTTGTCTATTCATGTCCAACAAACAGAATAACATGTCTTACACATGAGTTGTTTTGAAAGGTTAAAATTTTGAGCATGATTTCCATATTGGTTTCCAAACCACATTCTTGAATTCTACTATTTTTTGATTTTTGGATTTTTTAGAGCGTGTTTCAAGTAAAAATTACTATTGTGTTATCTATAAATAATAATTATAAATTTATAAGGAATATATAATGTATTTTTAAAAAAGTTACCAAGAACCTGTCTTCTTTACGAGTTCATTTATGTTATGGTATGGGATTATGATACCTTGAAATTGTATACCACTTTTGGAATTCCCATATGGTGGTTTGACTATTTTTTCTAACTCTAGTGTACACACTACCCTATTCAAAAAAGAAATATTATACCTTAAATATAGTATATATATCCACCAAAATGGGATATGATGCATGATTTACCATCCACCAGCCCAATATTAACATTGGGTTGTTCCCCATATAGGTAATACATGTACATAAACTCCCTGTATAGTGATTTTGAATTTTCTTTTGTTTTAATAAAATAGCATTACCTAGGAATTTTAACTTATGTTCATTTTTCCTATAAATCTTTATAGTTAGTGGATAAACAAGATAGTATTATTAGTGGGTGGGGTTTGGTGGTGAACCATGTTATGAACACTATTCAGACATACTACATGGGTCCCTCTTAGTATATAGGTAGTACCTTTTGGATGTGACCGTGGTATAGTTAAAGTTATCAAGCATGGGGTAATGTATATAAATAAGGTATTGAACAATGAAATTGATATTGGGTTTTTGAAGAGTAAAATATAGTAAAACATAAGTGAGGACCAATGTACCACCTTTGAGAGATTTCAGAGTCACCATTGGTAAAATGTATTTATGTTATTTATCTTTAAATGCATGTTAATGTATGTCCATATCACATAATGTATCCTAGTTATAATCAATGATTCATCTAATTCTATTGACATTTTTTATTAATTATATTACGTGTACTAGAATATGTAATTTTATTTTTTAGTATCCTCCATGTTTGTTCTTTTTATTATTTTAATAGATAAAACCACAAACTACACATATGTTATACAACCCCCAATATTTATTTCATTAACCAGTGATTAAGAAGTATTCTTAAGATGTATTGTGACGTTAATTTCCATTTTAGTATAATAATCATGTCAGGACCATTACAAAATTATTTTAGAGTAACCTCCAAAGATTTAAGGTATGATACTTGATAGTAGTTAAAACATAAAAATGTAGGGTCTCCTAAAGAAACTAAAAAATATGACTATAAATCAAAATTGTGGTGGAAGTATTAAGTTACCATGGGTAGTCTCAGATCCATTATTTTTTTCTGTTTGAGTAAGTCTTAATAATTTAGTTTCATTTTTTATATTATGAAATAACAGGTATTCATTAGTATGGTAGCATGTAATATTGTGTTTTCTCTTATGATTGTTTAAATTATTATCATAACTAATTTCTTATTTATATTAAATAAAAAATTAAAAAAATAGTGTTTTCAAATATATTTATTGTTATTGATTATGATAATATTTGTTTCAAATGGGAAATGTGGTGGAAAAAATACATGATTCTCGGTTCTGACTGAATTAATTTTAGTTAAATTAATTCAAATTATTTTCAAAACTTTTATTTCCATAAAACACTATTATGTGACCTAGATGTTTTTTTTTGTGTTACTATAAACCTATTTTATAATGGGAAATGGCTGTTAATACTTTTCCCATGAAACCTTTGAATGAATTTTAGTCGATATAATGGGAGGTTAGGATATCATCCACTTTTCCTTGGTAATTATTTCTAACTCACAAAATCCATTATATATAAGACATGTACTTCAAAAATCCTTCCCAATTCATAGTGTAAAACTGGTTACCACTTTTCTAATAATTTATTTTTGATGTTTGAGGATTTGATCATTTATTTGTATCACAATCAATTCATTAATGTAAACTCATGTCTTTATCAGAGGGTATCCATCAATGGTTCTGTATTTATAGATTATATATTATAGATTATCTATAATTATCTTAATTATTAGTGATGATTTGGTTTAAATACACCTATATGGGAACTCTATAATTCATATCCATTCGAGGAGGCGGTGAGTGTTCAGGGTGTTGGTATTGGACCTATGAAATGGGATTCCTATATATCTCTATTATGGAAAATAGAACACATGTAGTTTTGTGACACATAATGGGATACATCCCCCAATTTAAATTCATATGAAAAGGACTATCAGTGTCCCTTTTAATATCATGTATCCTTGACCACATCCTAGAATTTTATTTTCACGTGTAAATGATATTTAGGATAAAGATGCATACAAATTTTGATGTTGAAATTGTTCATGAGTGTCCCCTTATGATATGACTTATAGTTAAAATGACATAATGATGTTTTGTTTTATTCATGGGGAATATGTCGTCATGGGACATGAGTTTGATTTGTATAGTTGGGTATGGGGACCATGGAGTAGGTCATAAATTCATTAGGAATATTTCATAATTGAGGATGTTTATCAAGGAATATGGAAAAAGTAAAATGATATATATGATCAGGGAGAATAAGACAATGTGAGGAACGAAACTAGTGATATTATTATGAATATGGGTTTATGAGAATATATTTGTAAAGATGTTATTATAGTGAATAGTTATGAAGTATTTAAGATAGTGTTTTTTAGAAAATGGAGGTTCCCTACATATCCTTATAAAAAAAATCCAATAACACATTTTTTGAGTGACATAGGATAAGATCAAGTGATAGGACCATTCAATATTGGTTATAATAATATAATAATGAAATTATTATCATGAAAAGTAAACCAATATAATATTGAGTGAAAAATATTGATTGAGGTTTCCCAATGGTATTTCTCATAAATTTAGAGAGCATCGATAGGGTTTATGTATATATATTTATAACTGACACAAGTATCCTTGGCCCATTGATTCTTGATGGTGATGAAACCAGAAATGCTGCCCTATATAGGGAATATACCAATAAAGATTCCAAAATCTATATAGATCATTTACTAAAATTAGTTGACAGGGTTAGAATGGTGATTCGAGAGGGACCAATCCAATATCCTCATGATAAGGTATCATAATTATCATGGGAATATATAATTCTAATTTCCATACGTGTTCTTATTCTATAAAAGATAATTTATAGATTCACAATGTATCATGTGAATTAATAATCTAATGGGAGTACATTGGTCTGAATACCTTGATCATATATGTCAAATAATGACCAAGGCAACTTTCCTAGGCTTGTGACATAAAATAATTAACACCCCAAGCTCGCTTCTGATAGGCTATGGGATGGTGACTAGAACTGATTAGGAATAAATGATATATGTTATGCCTTATCCAAATGAATACACACACACACACATGAATCCCCATACATTCCTGAGTACTGAAAAAAGTAAAAAACACAAATATAAAATGCATTTATAGCCTATATAATCACACAATATATATAACTAATATTTCTACACATATTATTATATTTTTTTCAAATTTAAATACTCAACAAGTACAATTCCAAAGCTCAGGAGGCCAATTGTATTTAGAAGACAAGGATCATAATACATTATAGGGAAATAAAACATGGAATCGTCATTTCATATATTTTTTTATATGGTTCTCAATAATGTTATCTTAAATCCATTAGATCTCCTAAAACTTTATATGATAAAATATGGAATACATAAATTAAAGGGGTGAGCTAAAGGGATTTTATGGGAATAAACATAATAAGCAAACATCATATGTGGGACAATGATATAACATGATATCATAAAATATCCAGATCATGAGTAATCAAATAAAATCATAGAATAAATAATATGGTTTAATAAGGTAATGGTGTCATAAGAAATGTTATAGAAATATAAATAATGACATAAACATGTGTAAATGATAATAATATAGACCATATCACATATTTGAAAAAATCCCATAATGGATTCAGCTTACTCCATAATACAATTCATGATGTCTCATGAGAATAAATCATTTCCCAGTGTATTAGAACACTATATAGGAACACACATCATTAAATGTTCATGATATATGTCTTCCACGTAAAGGAAATGAATAAGTATTCATAAGATAATAATTTCCCATGGAATGAACATGGGTTTCATAATCTATAATTATATCATAATCAAAATAAATTTCATAATTAAGTGATTTGAGAAATGATCATAACTTGTGTATTACCTCCATAAATTAATAGGGTAATAACCTTGAAATATTTGTGATATATGTATAAATATGATTTAGAATCAATCAGTAATAGTAAAATATATGTTTTATGAATTATAGTAATTTTAAACAAATTAAAAAATTATTTTGTATGATAAATATTCCACACTGAATTATTTTTTTAAAAAAAATAAAAAATCAAAAACCATTTTTGAAAATGTTTTATTTTAAAATAAACCTTCAGACTTATAAAGTAATCTTAAATGTAAACATAAATCATTATAGATTTTAATATTATACTTTTCATATAGAAAAACATTCCTTTCATACATTATTAAAAATACAAATTGTACCTCCTTCAGAAAAAGACTTGAATATTCCTATTAAACAACTATTTAAAAAGGAAAAAAATGTTAAATATGAAATTCAAAATATATATATATATAATAAATCATTTTTGAAAACATTTTCAAGAAAACATGGACATGGAATATAATGTTTTTTCAATGAGGATACAAATGGAGTAGATATTCCATACAAAAAATTCTCAATCATTTTTATAAAAATGTGGAAAATAGTTCTATAACATGAAAATTTCATCAATAACTATAGAAGAAAAAAATTAAAGTGTTTTAAGTATTAAAAATAAAATAATTTTCTATATTTTAAATTCAATAGTAAATAATTCATATTAAAATGATATTGAAATGTAAACCCATAGCATTTTATATCATTTGAATCATAATGAAAAACATATAATTTCAAATTTTGTTTTCAAAAAAATCCATTATTCTTCAATGATTTTTAGTGAATAAATCCATGTTTTAAAATGTTTTAATAAAATATGATAAATATGAATTAAATATTATAAATTAAGATGAATGTTTTTTTTAATGATTTATTTTATTAAATATGATTTCATGAAATTTTTTATAATATTTTAGTTAAGAGTTTTATAATTTAACAAACACGTTCAAATATTTTTAGGTGTTTACCAAAAGAAGAAGTAACATTAACTATCCCTCAACCAAAGGCCCCAAGAGCCACCTAGATAAGCGTAAGAGGGACTGACCTACCATACAGATCCCAAGGGAAGGAATTTCATGAGGGTTTGAGACCACACAAGGGTATCAGGAAAATGTAGTGTATATCTGGGAAGAGGCCCATAAGAGTGCATCGACATGTGGTGGTCAAGCCCACGAGCCTAAGAAAGGATGAATTCGCTAGGATGGGGTGGTCCACACTTTCATAGGGGGTACTCCATCCCCCAAATAACTTTAAATCTGCATCAATTCCTTGCCTTTTCATTTATACCAGTGAAAAAATTAGCGGAGTTTTTGATATAGGATGACCATCCTGAGTGTTATTTTTCATTTACATAAAACGGTTTCATCCAACCATTATGATAACACACTCAACCTCAAATATTTTCACTCCACCAACAATGCCTCCTTTCACTACTCAACATCACCACTTCTACCTCTTTATCACAATGAAAAAACCATGACTACAACTAGGGATCTCAATCTCGAGCTTAACATCCACTGTTTAACCCCGAGACCACATCAAATCATTCACGAACCCTAGATAAATACCCATGATTCCATTTATAGTTTAGTCAGAAACAATAAAGGCAATATGACTTATTAGGGTCTTTCATCACAACATCCACACCCCAATCCACTGTTTCATCCCCCCTTCCATGAACCTATTTTGTCATTTGTCTGTTATTCCATGCAACGCCTTAGCATGATCCCACAACACTACAAATATGAACACCCAAAAACATCGAATGTTTCCATGATCACCACCATCTAGTGTCATAGTTGATTTTACATTTTTCATATTCAAATTTGTTTTACCAATGATATGGGAATTAAGAGGCCTAATATCTTCCTCAACCTATAAAATAATTGTCTATTTTTTCATGTGGGGAGTTCCAATACTTGCAATGAGGAGTATACCATTGTGAGGTACTGATTGTTCTTTTTTTAATTTTTTTTATTTTTAGTTTTAGATTTTTTCTTATTATCCAATTATTTATTTTATTTTTTTTCAAATTAAAATTCATGAATTTTTGTTTTAAAGTGACCCTCACACCTTTTTATTCTTATTCTACTATTTTATTTACTTCCTCTTTTAAAATTATTTAAATATTTTTTATTTATTTTCTTTTCTTTTTTTTTTGTTACACTTCTATTATCATTCTATCTTTTGTAATTTCATTATTCTCTCTATCTTCTATTCTTATTATTCCAATTCTCTTCTCTGTTTCAAATAATGTGATCTCTAACCCTTGTTAATAAGGGTCTAACCTGAGGCATAACACGACGGAGGTTAAGTGTTCTTGAGTTCCTCTTTATTTTATACTTTATGTTTTTGGAAAATGTGAGTGGTATGAATAGGTGTAATGATTATCCCACACGATATGCATCTCAAATTTATTTTTGTTCTTTTATTTTATTTCTTTTCTCACTTTTCTATTTATTATCTATTCACATGGTATAGTTTTGCCAATCACCATATGAATCATCATATGATGGAGCCATGTCCTGGAATATGTCGCTCTCCAAGCTCATTTATTCTATCAATAACATCCCAAACATTGATTCCACTCAAAATTTCCTCAAGCCCCGATGGATACACAGACTCAAGTGCATCTCCCTAAATGAAATAGGCAGACGACTAGTAGTGAAGGCTTATGTGTGTCCATGGGGAGACTATGAACTCATCACTAGTGTGTATCACAATGGATATACCATAAAATATAACTACTCAAAGAAGTTAATCAATTAGAAAAATAATAAATGACAATAAAGGAATATAAGAAAAATGCTAGATGTAATATCATAAAGAGATGATGATTATACATGTTATTTATTTACAAAACAACCAAAACATGTATATGTGGATAGAGTACAATACATGTAGGAAAATTTAAAAAATACTGAAAACAATCTATTTACCATCATGATACTTTTCTTGGTCCTGTTCTCCCCTACTCATAAACAATGATCAAAATCATATGGTAGATAACTTTCCATTGTCTACACCTGCATCCATGTAGTCTTTCTAGGTAAAAAATGTAGCCCAAATAGAGTCTGAGATACAACCCCATTAGGAAAATACACAAGTTTCATGTTCTATCTTGACAATTAATATATTATAATATCCAAATATAGGTAGTACTAGAATATGTAGGGGAAGTACAAAAAGTAAACAACCTATAAAGGTCTGGGATCCCATATACAATCATTATCTTATACCTACTTCAGCCTAGCTAGAATGTTTCTGAATTTCAACTAAGTCCTGTGTAAATTTATAATCAATTTAATTTAACATATAAATCTAATTAGATGGGTAAGACTCAAAACCTATAACATATCCCAGCATCACCCTTAGAAATTAGATACTAGAAGATTCCTAACCAGGCTATTAAAATGGTGTAGTCCCTGATAAAATCCAAGATGGTTCTTTGGCATGGAGTCATATCATATAAATTATTCCATTCAATTTTTTATTTAATAACTGGACCTTTTCCTTTGAATTCCTTATTTGAAATCGAGGTATTGATCCAGGAATATAATAAATAAAGCACCATACAAGTCCATACATGGAAATACTCATAGGAATCCAGGTATCACTCTAGGTAAGATATAACATCACCGCTCATTGAGTCCATACTTGGATGTTTGCTGAGGGAGACCAAGTGTCAGCCATGGTGTATATTATTCACTTTTCTATTTAGTCCATCATTAGAAATCCTACAATATTCCATGTATCACTCATGTGTATAACTATAAAGATATTGAGTCATTCCTTGGTCATCTATATAAGGATTCTAATTATCACTAGGGTGTAAATATATTAACAATCAAATAAAGTCCATCCTTGTAATTTTTATGAGAATCAATGTATCACTCAAGGCATTTAATAACATTCAATAATAATCATTTAACTATGTCATGGTCCTCACCAAGAACATTTCATTTAAAAATCACCTTAGAAGGCATCTCAAGGCGTTGCAATGCATAGAAGGATTTTCCTATTAATTTACTCATATGGGAAATTGATTATATAAAGGAAACTCATGCTTAAAAAGACATCACATGGATTGTTCATAGGTTCATGGTCATTCCATTACCTTAATTTAATCAATTTAATTACAACTCATATTACAATTCAATTCATTTATTGATATCCATAGAAACGGTAAAAATACCTCAAGGGTGACCAAATTTATTTTCCACACATGGTGGTACATTTAATTAAACAAAACCCCAAAAATGGTATTCCAATTCAAAGTCCATAACCTTTATCAACAATCAATGGGTCTCATTAATTTCATAGTTTATACCTATAAAATTAAATCAAGGACTAAAATCTATTTTATAGTCATCACTCCGAAAATTGGGCGTGTGGAATAATGATATATATATATATATATATATATATATCAAGAAATTTAATTTAAAGGAAAATCTCGAGACCACCTACTATAGGATTTTAGTGGAGTGGTCATCCAAAATCATCTCTTGATTCAAATCATATCAAGAGAAAATAAACGAAAAGATGAATACCTTAAAAATAGAGCATATTATCTTACACCTAATTAGCACAACCATCCCCTATAACAATGAGGAACATCACAAAATTAAGGTAGATATTATCAGCGTGGATCCAATGAACCTGGTGGTTCTCAATTCTGATATCAGACGGACGAGATCCTTTGATTCCTCGATTAGGTGCCAAATAAATCTATCATAAGAGGATTCTATCCAATGGGGTGATGAAATGATAAAATATGTTTGAAATATAAGAATAAACTTGGGAAATTTCATAAATTCACCCCAAAAATAGTGTTTTTTGGATGGCAAAACCATGTTCCAAGAGTGCACCCACTGCGATTGGTAGGGGTACTTCCCATAGTTTTTATGCTCTATTTGACTAATCGTGCACAAAGTGTGTCTCAAACCACTATAAAAAATAGAGGGTTCCCCATGGGAGTGTAAATTTAATTGAAGGGTTTACCAAACCATGCAGGATCCCCCATCCCACTGTCTAGTCTTTCATGATTAGAAGTAATAGTACGGTCTACCCCGCAAAATTTCTACTAACTATGTGAAAAACATATTTCACAGAAAATGATGGGTTTGGGGATCACAACCATCATTATAAACTCATGTTACAACCATAACCTAAAAGGTCATTCATATTTGGTAGTAATTAAAAAATTAAGATTAATATTGATGGAAGGAAAAAGATTATGTACCTTAAGAAAGAATGAAGTATTTACAAAATACACCTTAAGGAAACTAATCCTCGAATTTCCCTCTCAAGGATGGTGAATCTACATTTTTGAACAACATCATCCACTATTCTCATATATTAGACACACACTCCCAAATCTAGTCTAGTACATAGTTTTTATTCCATAACACCCATAATAGAGTTCCTGAATTTCATTAGTGAACTTTCATGATAAAATCCACAATACTTATGGTATTCTCTTGAAAGAACAAAATAACATGTTACTAAACAAACTTAGGTTTAAAATAATGAGGTAGGTATTAATGATAGTAGCATAGATGACATATATGGAATATTTCATGCTTGGCCTAATACCTCTAAGGTAACTAAAATAGATAGGCTATTGACTTGACTCTATCCAGAAATTTGAATGGCCGAACATAACGCGGTAGAAGGTTACCCTATATTCAGATTCGTTTGTCTTAGAATAAGTGAAAAATGATAAAATAATGGATCCACGACCGTAAACAATAAAGGTATTCTACAACAATCAACATATGAATTTTATTGGGAATATGCAGTGTCCATCCATTTTTAAATCTACTATACCTGCTCTATGGTCTCCAAAAAAAGTTGACATCCAAGAATATATACCTCTCCTAATTCTAACGATCATAGTGGTGATTGGAATATCCTATTTAATAAATCCTCATACTATTCCATTTTAATTTTTTCCTAAAGTCTATTATTTTAGGAGAATTAAACTAGGGGAATTTGTCTCTACTAAGAGCCCCAAAAATTCAGGGTGTATGATTGTAGCATGTAGTCAAGCACCTGAATCATAGGCTCTAACTAGAAAACTATATAAGGGTGTTATTCCATGTTTAGAAGAACCTATATACCTAAAACCCTCTATATACCATACCAGAACTATGAAGTAAAATGGTTTTCCCTATCGTAAATGATTGTTTGATGAACCTTGTGAAGATGTACTATCTCACTAACACATAACCTCACAAGTTCACCTACTAAAAAAGACTCCTTGAAAGGTAGGAAATGAGAATATTTTTTGTGATTATCATGAACAACCCATACATAAGCATTACCTCATAGTGACCATGGTATCCTAGTCATGAAGTCCATCACAACTTCAACCCATTTTCACTCATAAATGGGTAACTATAGTAAATGTCTGGTTGGTCGATGGTGTTCCTCCTTCACCTAATGACACGGGGGAACACCTCATGAGAAAACTATCTATATCTCTTTTCATTCTCATCCACCAATATTGTTGATTTAAATCAGGATACATCTTGTGGATACCTAGGTGTACTTACCATGCTAAATCAAGAATGTCTCATATCAAATCTTCTCACATGTTTACTAAAACCCATATGAGACCATGAAAACATCGAATCTTATCCTTGCCTATGGTCCAACTAGGAGGTGTTTCCTCACCTTTCACACTATCTCAATGGACTAGGCCCTTTTATTCTGACAGTTTCCTCATCCTCACTCTATCGGGTATGGTAGTGGTCATAGCAAATTATTATAGAAAAGTATTCCCTTGAATGTTATAAACCTACATGTGCATCTCAGAGAACTAAGACATAATATGTAGCTCACTATTTTCTTGTTGATGTAATTATATCTGATTGCTCTTGATTTGTGCTTTATACACTACATTTACCTTCCCAGGTGTTTTGGAATGCTCAAATGATTTTACCAATTCAACCCACCTTCAATACCTCAGATTTTTATCACATTATGTTAATATGTAACTGATGATTTTGTGTTCCATGTACACCAAAAAACACTCTCAAAGTATGTAATGTACCCAAGAGTGCAATGCATGAGCAACTACAGCTTACTCAAGATCATGCCTTAGATAATTCTTCTCAAGTGGCCTCACCTACTGAGACTCGTATGAAATGACTATATCCCTCTGCACACGAACCACTCCTATCCTAATGCATGATGCATCATAATAAACAAAGTAACTTCTACCGAAATCTGGAAAAAAATTTATCAGCTCTAAATTCAATATCCCTTTTAGATCATGAAAGGATAAATCATGAGAATATGTCCATAAAAACATTACACCCAACTTAGTAAATCCTATGAGAGGTGCTTATAGGAATGAGAAGTCCAATATGGAATGTTTTTAGTACCTGTATTACCCCTAAAAAACTATGTATCCCAAATACATTCTTGGGATACACCTAGGAAACTATAGCTATCACCTTCTATGGGTCAACTAATAACCTTCTCATGGAAATAATGTGACCCAAGAAGTGAATTTGATCCATCCAAAAATGAAACACTGTGAGAATAACACATAAATTACCCACTCTCAGTTTATCCAATACAATATCATGATGTTTGGAATGTTCATGTCAATGGTAATAACAAAACAAGATATCGTCCATGAAAACCAGGAAAAATATGTCCAGATAATGATGTAATACTTGGTTCATTAGTTTAATAAAAATTATTGGCATGTTTTCGAGACATAACAACATTACCAAATACTCATATAGACAATACATACTATGAAGACTTGTGGGAGGTATGTATTATGGTATAACATGCACCTGATAATAACCCTATATCAAATAAATCTTCAATAATACCATATCTCCTTATAGTTGGTCCAATAGATGGTTTCTCTACAAGAGAGGATAATGGTTCTTAATCGGTAGCTTATTCACTTTCTGAAATCATTATATATGCAAAGGGTTATATCTACCTTTTTTTAGAAAGGCTCTGGTGAACCCCATGGAGATGTACTGGTTCAGATAAACACCTTTGACTCTAAATCCTCTAGCTACCTCTTGAAATCCTATATATCACGATTATACATTCTATAAGGGGTAATGGATACTGGTGTAGAAACTAGAACTAGCACAATAGAGAACTCTACCACTCTCACTAGAGGTAATACTAAGAATAATTTTGGGAAAGTTCCCATAAAATGATCAAGCACTAAAGGGAATATGCATAATTGTTTCCCTGATCATCCATATATAAACTCACAATATGGGCTGTCATCCTTCCTAGACAATGATGTTTAAGTCCTTATCAACTTTCCAAGACATCCCATTCAGCATTGTTAATCATCTTCCTTATCTATGGTGATGTTAATGTCAACATAAAGTGGTAATAGTCAATAAAGGAATGAAAATTAACCAACCAGTCCATTTCAAGAATGATGTCATAACTTAACATCTCGAGGAAACAGATGTTTTAAATGAAGTTACACCCACAAATCTCAATAGTGAACTCCAGGAATAGATGTATATCCTCTATTATAGTCCCTAAAAGAGTTAAAAGATTCATAATTCTATAAAAATACTTAACACTAATTTCAAGGCTCTCTATAAAGGTCACATATATAAATCTATGATAATCCACTATATAGAAAAGTACATATGCTAATGTAGAGGCTACATAAATAGTAACTCTCTTAGTATAAGGCCAAAGACTCTTCTCCCCAAGTTTCGGATACATTGTATATATATGGACAAATCCATAAGCTTAGGATATATCTTATATAGCATAATAATATCCACTCTACTAACGCTACATGTTTAGGTTTGGACTACAACAACCACAACCATCACCTCTATTTGAGAGTCCACCTATACAAAAACTCACAACCTCATGAGAATGTACCGAACAAGCTCCTAAGCGTGGTTTTGGTGAAAACCATATCTCATGTGATGTTAGAGGGAATGTTCTAAAAAATATTTGTTGATGACCCATCTTTCCACATGAATTTCACTCGACTATGTCTCTCATGCACCATGGCCTCATATGACCTGATCCACCACACTAGTAGAACCTCACATGAATACTTGAGTATGTGTTATGGATTATAATGTCACCATGTGAAAGATCAAGATGATTCTTCCTACTTCAGGTCGATGAAGTACCAGATATAGGTGTTGAACATCCCAAGATCTCACCTCTAGACACTCTCAGGATACACTATATGAAAAGTGAAATTCATTATTATAGAAATGGTAGTGAGTGAAAATACATTCAACTATGATCAGATGTTGTCCTTACGATCATGTTGGGTCGGAAGAACACCCCAAGGAGGGAATGATGGCAAGAGGGGGGGTGAATTGCCTTTTAAAAAATTGATAAACAAATTAAAATCAAAGTAAAAAATGCAGCGGAAATAAAGAAGGCAAAACACAAAACTTGATAACGGAGTTCGGCCAAAACCCGGCCTACGTCTCCGCTCCCAACTCAACCGTTGAGAGATTCCTACCGCTTGCTTTTCAATGGTTTTAGCAAGAAACCCACTAGGCTTTGAGGTAGCACTAGGACCTATTACAGCTTGCTTTTGTGGTTTAGCAAGAACCCACTTGCTTTTGATGGTTTAGCAAGAACCCACTATCCTTCTTACAGGTGAAGGATAGCTCACCTTTTTCTCAAGCTATTTAAAGGAAAGCTTGGCAACCTTTTCACACCTTAGTGGTGATGTGAAACCCAAAGAAAAGAGGGGATGAGAAAATTGGGAGTTTGTAGGCACAAACTCAAAGTTAAGCTCAAAAAGAATAAAACAATAAAAACCGTATATGAGGAAGTCTTGGGCGCCTTTGATTGGATGGAGATGTTGAAGGCCGCTTCCAAGCTTCTTTGGAGGTGCTCCTTGGATGTGGAATTGGATGGAGCACTTGGGGTTCCTTGAGGTGGCTCGCCGGAGGTACGCCAAATGATCCAAAATATGTCCGTTGGCTTTGTTTATGTTCCGGTAGTGGTCCGGGGCTTCCTTGAGGTTTATTTATAGGCATGGAACCCTTGGGGAGGCTTCGGAGCCGTTGGAGAGGCTAAAAGAGCCGTTGGGAGCCAAGTGGGCCAGCCTGGTCAAACTGCAACGGCTAGTTTGACTGGCTCCACCGGCTGGCCGGTACAGTCCCACCGGCTGGCCGGTGCTTGAGGAAATTGGGAGATTTCGAGACTTGGCTCCACCGGCTGACCGGTGGATGGGCCACCGGTTGGCCGGTGCCTTGGATGTTGAGAAGGAGGTTGGTCCAGGCCCCACCGGTCGACCGGTGGAGGAGCCACCGGCTGGCCGGTGGAAAGACAGTAGGTCTCACTATTTGTGCTGGGTGCCACAGGTCGACCGGTGGCAGAGCCACCGGTCGACCGGTGGGGAGGCAGTAGCTTCCCTTTGAGTGCAGGTGCCACCGGCTGGCCGCTGGTGTTCCACCGGTTGGCCGGTGGACTGAATTTCAGTCCATTTCTTGTCCATTCTTGGGCCAATCCTTTGGCAATCTTTTGCCTATCATCCACAACACTTAAAAACAATGTTAAACACATATGAAAGTGATTGTGATCATGAAAATCAAAGAGTTTGGGGTACAACAATCTCCCCCTATTTTGATGATCACAATCACTTATCTAAGCAAAGTAAAAACTTAAATGAAAGGCATGCTTTAAATGAAAAATTGAAAATAGATACTAAGCATGAGAGAAAAGATTCTCCCCCAATCAATCAAGAAATTTCTCCCCCTTTGTGATTATCAAAATAGAATGGGGCATAAAACTTGATTGAGGGAAACTTTGAAAAACAAAAAGAGATTTTAAATCAATTGAAATTTTTGAAATTGAAACGAAAATTGTAAATACAAATTGAATGAATTGAAAATTGAATAACAGTTTGAATTGAAAGTTTTGAATCAAAAAACCAATTGAAATTTTGAAATTTGAAACCAAATGAAATATTTGAAATTGAGAGTTTTGAAACAAAGATTTGAAATGAAAATTTTGAATAAAAAAAATGATACCAAGAGTTGAAATTGAAAGTTTGAATAAAACAAAAAGGCTTAAACAAACCTAACTCCCCCTAAATAAAAACAAAGAATCACCGGGGAAAGGAGACTATTTTTGGCCCGGAGAGACTCGCAAGAAGGGATTTTTCAATCCAAACTTGTCTCATAGCGGGTCTTCTCCTATAGAATTCATCGGAAAAGAAAAAAGACTTGGGTTGGCCGTACCGGGCATTTTTGCAATCACACTCATAAATGAGGTGCCCGGGTTTTTTGCAATAATTACAAAATTTAAATTCGGAGCTCCCCCTTACAAAAATAGTGGGTGGATGGGAGGAGGAAGCTCGGTTGGTGTAGCCAAGTCCGTGTGTGGTTCTAGAAACACGTTGAGAACCAAGGAGATTATTCAAATTTTGTTCCCCTTGGGTGAACTTAGCAAGGGTCTCCCTAAGGTCTTTGATGGTTGATTCCATGGAATCAACATTTGGAAAATTTTGGATTTTAAGGGACATCTCCTCCTTCTCTTTGAGAAGTTGTTCTTTTTCGGAGGAGAGTTTTTTGAAAGACTTTTTCAAAGCAACAAATTTTGAAGATAGTTCATGAAAACCTTTTTCTAGTTGATCTCTAGCATGTGAGAGTTCTTCATAAGATAAATGATTTAAAGAATTTGAATTTGAAGAACAAGAGGAGGAGGAATCGGAAGAAGTTACCTCGTGAAATGCCATTAAGCATTTTGTACCTTGATCGCTTGAGGAGGAGGAGGAGGAGGTGTCACTCCATGTCGCCTTGAGGACCTTTTTCTTTCCTTTTTCAATTTTTGAGGCCCGTTTTTTGTTGAGTGGGCAATCGGGCTTGTAATGGCCCTTTTTGCCGCACCCGTAGCATTTTACCTTGGGCTCGGATTTTTCGGTGGGTTCTTGCTTTCGCGCCTTGCGAGATTTCTTCTTCTTCTTGTGCTTCTTCATAAACTTGTGCATTTGGCGGGCGAGATTCTCCATTTCCGAGTCGCCGCTTGATGATGAGGAAGATGAGGAAGGAGATGAGGAAGAAGATGAGGAGGAGCTTACTTCCTTTTGTACCTTGAGGGCAATGTTCTTTGGTGTCTTGATTGGTGTGCCCTCCTTTTGAGCTTGCCTCCTCATCGTGATCTCATAAGTCATGAGAGATCCGATGAGTTCTTCTACCGGCATATTTTTGACGTCCTTGGCTTCTTGGATCGCCGTTACCTTTGGTGCCCATTTGCTCGGTAGGATCCATAGGATCTTCTTCACCATTGTTTCTGCAGAAATGTCATCTCCAAGAGATTTTCTACCATTGCACACGTCAGTAAATCGAGTAAACATTTCAGAAATTGATTCATTTGAGTGCATGGAAAAAGATTCAAAGTCTTGTCTATACATGTCTAACCTAGTATCCTTGACTTTATTAGTGCCTTCATGGGTCACTTCTAAAAGCTTCCAAATTTCATGTGCGGAGGTGCAAGTGGATACACGATTAAATTCATTTCTATCTAACCCGCAATGAAGAGCATTCATGGCTTTGCCATCAAGCTCAAAATTTCTAATATCGGCGGGGGTCCATTTGGATTCGTCGGGGGTAGAAAAAGTGTAACCTTGCATGACTATTTTATAAATGGGATAACCTATACTTCTAAGAAAGGTGGTCATGCGAGTTTTCCAATAATTATAGTCGGTCCCATCAAAAAATGGAGCCCGACCCAATGAGAGACCCTCGGGGGCGAAAGAGGTTGATGCCATCATAATGGATCTTGAATTTGAAACCGGGTTAGGGTATTACTCAAAGGTCCCTCTGATACCAAATGTTGGGTCGGAAGAACACCCCAAGGAGGGAATGATGGCAAGAGGGGGGGTGAATTTCCTTTTAAAAAATTGATAAACAAATTAAAATCAAAGTAAAAAATGCAGCGGAAATAAAGAAGGCAAAACACAAAACTTGATAACGGAGTTCGGCCAAAACCCGGCCTACGTCTCCGCTCCCAACTCAACCGTTGAGAGATTCCTACCGCTTGCTTTTCAATGGTTTTAGCAAGAAACCCACTAGGCTTTGAGGTAGCACTAGGACCTATTACAGCTTGCTTTTGTGGTTTAGCAAGAACCCACTTGCTTTTGATGGTTTAGCAAGAACCCACTATCCTTCTTACAGGTGAAGGATAGCTCACCTTTTTCTCAAGCTATTTAAAGGAAAGCTTGGCAACCTTTTCACACCTTAGTGGTGATGTGAAACCCAAAGAAAAGAGGGGATGAGAAAATTGGGAGTTTGTAGGCACAAACTCAAAGTTAAGCTCAAAAAGAATAAAACAATAAAAACCGTATATGAGGAAGTCTTGGGCGCCTTTGATTGGATGGAGATGTTGAAGGCCGCTTCCAAGCTTCTTTGGAGGTGCTCCTTGGATGTGGAATTGGATGGAGCACTTGGGGTTCCTTGAGGTGGCTCGCCGGAGGTACGCCAAATGATCCAAAATATGTCCGTTGGCTTTGTTTATGTTCCGGTAGTGGTCCGGGGCTTCCTTGAGGTTTATTTATAGGCATGGAACCCTTGGGGAGGCTTCGGAGCCGTTGGAGAGGCTAAAAGAGCCGTTGGGAGCCAAGTGGGCCAGCCTGGTCAAACTGCAACGGCTAGTTTGACTGGCTCCACCGGCTGGCCGGTACAGTCCCACCGGCTGGCCGGTGCTTGAGGAAATTGGGAGATTTCGAGACTTGGCTCCACCGGCTGACCGGTGGATGGGCCACCGGTTGGCCGGTGCCTTGGATGTTGAGAAGGAGGTTGGTCCAGGCCCCACCGGTCGACCGGTGGAGGAGCCACCGGCTGGCCGGTGGAAAGACAGTAGGTCTCACTATTTGTGCTGGGTGCCACAGGTCGACCGGTGGCAGAGCCACCGGTCGACCGGTGGGGAGGCAGTAGCTTCCCTTTGAGTGCAGGTGCCACCGGCTGGCCGCTGGTGTTCCACCGGTTGGCCGGTGGACTGAATTTCAGTCCATTTCTTGTCCATTCTTGGGCCAATCCTTTGGCAATCTTTTGCCTATCATCCACAACACTTAAAAACAATGTTAAACACATATGAAAGTGATTGTGATCATGAAAATCAAAGAGTGTGGGGTACAACAACGATCACCCTCAAATATCATGGATTTAGATTACTCATAACTCATTAGAATAGGTGTGATATTTTAGAGATCTATAAAATGGACCAAATACCAAATGACTAATTGCACGTCCTCGTCCAATGTGAATAAAATCATAGGCTCTATAGGCCCTCAACATCTCAAGATAGAAGTAATCATAGAAGTAGATAAAAATCACTCAAATCCATCTTTTAATAACATTCCATTTGATTAATGAAATTATAACATATCTTGGAAGAATCAAAAAATATATATGTAGCTAGATTTACCCTCCTATCAGGAGACATCTCGAGATGTTTTAAGATAGATATAATGGTCTCTATCCATTACTCTTTTTCCTATGGTCTTCCATCCCCTGAAAAATTGGATGGATGTTTCTACTCGAACTCATGTGTAAATTCTAGAATAGTTAGATAAGGTCATCATTCTCCCTAAATGGTCTACATGAAATGCATAAATCCTTGATGGAACTTTAACTTTGAACATGTTTTTAATACAACTAATAGTTTTGTAGCCGACACTAAAGGAGGATCCACTGGTGGCACATACCCAACTCCCTAGATAGTGTTGTTGTCACTAACTTCCCATAATATGAATAGAAGTCTACATGGTGGCATACCTTTACAATTCCAAACACATGCCTCAAATAATAACAATATTAATGTTTTCATGTAAAAGAGAAAATATTACAATATGGTAGGTATATGCCTCCCTATATGAGAACATGCCCTTATTCATACTCATTGTGTCATGTTTGGGAAACATATATATCAAATAAAAGAAAATGATATTGCCTTATTCCCACTGCTATGGTCAGGGCTGGGTCATGTTCTCTTCTATACAAAATTTTAGTTTCCAATTTATTATTTTTTCATTTCAATTATATCATAATATATTTTATATGGTTTAATCAAATGGATCACTGATTCTGATCTATAAAGGACCATAATCCTTATTATCAAAAATATGGTTCCCACCTTATTCACACAATAATACATTCCATTCCATGTGAGTTATGGTCCATGAATCAATGTTTCCAAATGGGATGCTTAGGTGTATGCTAGAGCCTTATCTGGAATACACAACTTAGGTTACCAAAAGAAATCTATGTACCCACCATGTTTTCTCAATTTACTATAAAAATATCAATCACACAGCAGGAATATCAATCATTGGACATATCAAAATATCATGAAACAATTAATGTATCCTATGTGGAATAGAATAATTCTTTTAATTTGAATTCTAATAGGTTCCTAGAATGATGAAATATATGGAATACCCTAATCTCATTGGGATATAAAAAAAATATAACCCACAATCGTTTTAAAAATAAAATCTTAATTCAATTCCATTACCTAACAGTGGATTCAAATCCTTTATTATAACCAAAATCATGAAAGAAACAATTTTCATTCAAGGCAATTATTCATGTCATATATATGGGTTGGATATAGCTAGTCACAACTCGTTACATAATCCCAATTCCTTTGTATCCATTTCTATTTTATTGAAATAGTAAATTAAACTAGAAAAGAGGCCTCTCTGATGCCAATTTTTAACATTCTACACCCATATGCCACTCAATAGTGAAAAAAGCCTACTTGGACACATGGCCTCGAGCGCATCTACTTGAATTCTAGAGGATACCAACTAGATTCACGGTCCTAGGTGTGTTTGTGGGGAGACTACCCCCTTATCACTAGAGTTTAAAATAGTAGATGTACATTAAAATATAAGAAGAAAAAGTATTAAATCATCATACAGATGATAAATAAACAAGATGAGAATATAAAATAATGTATGAAGTAGTATAATATACATATGATGATGATACATATAATGTCTCTACAAAAAAACAAAACAGGTAGGTTAAAAAGAAAAAAAAATATTCATCTAGCATCACAAGCCTCATCTTAGTTCCAATCTCCCATATTCCTAAGAAACAATCAAAATCATGTAGTAGAGTTCTTTCCCATGTGTATACAAGCACCCATATTGTCTCTTTGGGTACCAATGGTAGCCCGAACATAGTGTGGGATACAATCCCAGTAGAAAACCACCCAAGGGAGAAGTTCCATCTATTTAGTGAATATATAATAATCGTAGTGTGTGGGAAGTAATATAATATGTAATGTAAGTATTAAAAGTAAACAAATCATAATGGTCTGAGTTCCCATTCACACCCATCCTTTACCACCCCATTTGGCCTAGCTGAAATGTATCTGAATTAATAGTCAGTCCTGTATAAATTTATAATCAATTTCATTTATCTCATCGATCTCAATTAATTGGTAAATCTCAAAACCTAGAAAGTAACACAATATCCCCCATTTAGATAAGTTATCATATGGTGCCTAACCATGCCCTTAAAATGGTGTAGTCCCTAAACAAATACATTATTTTACATTAGCTTGGAGACACATCAAATAAATCAATTCATTAAATATTCATTAAAGAACCTGAGCCCATCCTTGAAATTATTTAATTGGAATCCAACTAGCACTCCAAACATATCATGATCCAAGCTCCTTAAAAGGCCATCCAGGGTGATCCTCATAGGAACCTATGTATCTATAACACCCTGACCCCTCTAGACTAGATTCAGTGTATTAATTGTTATATTGGCATGGTTAGAAAGAAGGAAATATTAAAGAAATTATATGTTTAGTAGTCTTGAAGAAACTAAATACATAGATGTAACTCAAATTACATTAGAAAAGGTTACAAAATACAATACATAACATAAACTAAAAACTACAACCATAGGAACTCAATAAATGATCTCCTTTTCACCACCTGTTGAAGGTCAACAATGAATGGGGTGAGATAAAATGCTTAGTAAGGGTTAAGAATAGCATAATCATGAATCAATAATAATATAATTGTAAACAATTTGACATAATCATTATAGCATGGTGAATAAATGAAAAACTCACACCGTTAATAAACATAGAATGAAACTACATCCATAGATTTTGTCATAGTGAAAACCACATGGATAGTAATAACTGATAATGAATAAAGAGAATGGTTATTAATTTGAAATCATGTATCTGGCACATGATACCATAATACCATAAAAACAATTTATTTTTGTTGGTATAAACCTGTCTGATTTTTGGAAACAAACTCGAAGGGTTTGTCACCAACTGATTTGTCTCATGAGACCTACTGATGCATCGAGGGGATGTAGCAGGCCCCACCTACTGATGCATTTCCAAATCATTATTTATACATATATTCAACACAAGAGAAATATTCCTTTACATTATCCATATAGAGTAGAGGATACAAATTCATCAATATTTCCACAGACAAAACAATA
The DNA here is from genome assembly GCA_963277665.1 of Viscum album. NCBI lineage: Eukaryota > Viridiplantae > Streptophyta > Magnoliopsida > Santalales > Viscaceae > Viscum > Viscum album. The sequence continues at coordinate 185,152,737 of OY728143.1, forward strand.
TTCAAAATAAATATTGTATGTAAAATTGTATACGGTTTAGAAAATAATAATATCCATGATATGAGAATATGGAAATTTAATTTGAATATAATTTAAATTTAAAAGTTATCTCAAATGGTTAGTAGGTACACTCCATAATAAATAGTATGTTCACAATACTAAGCAAGTCACAATGAAGTAAAAATTGAGACAAAGCTCGTTACCACATTGTAATCAATTGAGTTGTATGACCAGAAGTTAATAACCACCAAATGAATCAAAGAATACCATGAATATAATTGGAATCATGATAATATATATCAAATGGAAGTAAACCTATACCACATATAATAAATAAGAGGCAAACAATAGAAATCCCGCATAATTGAATGTGAGATGAGAAAAACCACTTACAGACATTTCTGCATGGTAACAAGAGTTCTTGTGAAGGATTAATGAGAGGTAAAGGGATATCCCATTATTTATATATCATAAGGTCGTTATGGGGAAGGTGAAAAAATATACCCCATCATTAGGTATTAAATATAAAAGAGCACAACATAGGGGATATTTTTGAACGAATGTGAGAGAGGATCCCTTACCTTATGCTTGAAGGTGTTTTTGATTGTTCTTAAGGACCTGAATAATCAAATTTAGATTCATTAATTAATAATTCCAGAAACTAATAAAAATTTAATTTATATTTTATAACCTTATTAGGTTCATTAATGTTCTTTTTTATGGGTTTAAGTGATTCAATCTTATTTTTTTGGAAACATTTTCTTACTTGGTTTCATGATTTGTTTACTTGTATTCATGAATGGAAGTTAATTTGTAATGTGGTTAAACATCCAGAATTATTAATATATCTTATTAATTACATTATAGATATATAAATGATCTTATAATGATTCTGGTTATATACCATGATGATGACTCGTTCGATGAGTTAATGATATACTCTTGGATTTGGCTTCGCAGTTTTGTGCACAATGAACTTGTTTTGCATTATTATTCCATTTTATGAGTGTGTATGGATTCCAGAATATTAAACATGATAAAATACATATATTATGATCTGGTTCAACCATTTAAAAGGTTTCATGACAAGTCTTGAAGATATTAATGCAAATTGAAAACCCCTCCTCCTTGAGTGTGATAAATTAACACATCTCGGACGGTGTTTGCATTTATAGTATAAAAGGAGGGGGAAATGAGAGATTATAATGAAATATTACATTAGAATAAAAAAAATACATTACATTTATGGTAATGGAATTATTATGTCATTTTTATGAGATGAGGTGAGAAGAGAAAACAAAATAATGGAACTTGTAAATGGTATTGAAATTAAAAGGAAGAGAGGTTCACCTCTTGAGTATCCTCTTTGAGAAACTCCTTAAGACCATTGATTTTTGCCTTTTGGTGAGACCACCAGGTATTGGACGTTGGGGAGGAGGTTAGGGAGCTATTTTATCAGAATTTAGGCAAGTCTTGAAGCTTGAGTGGTGTGATAGGAAGAGGAGGTGAGGGGTGGTTTATATAGTGGAGGGAAGAGGAGTTTTCTTAATATTATAATCATTAATTTATTATTTCTTCTCAAAACAAGACATAGTTAGTATTCCATGAAAAATAATGGTAATATATTTATATGAGTTCTAGATTTAGGTTCTTACATCAATCATGATTCTAGGAATAGTTAATTTAAATTATAATGTATTTATACGATAAATTAATGTATTCTACTATTCACAAAAAAATCCAGTATTTTAGAAAAATTCCAAAAATTAACTATAACCATTTTTTGACATGTAGAATCCAAAAATAAATTAAATTTTTCAAAAATAATTTTTTAAATATGATTAATTAAATATTTAATTAAAATCATTATTTAATCGAAATATATAAACACATAAATTATTCATCTTCATTTTATAGGTGCCTAATTTTTTTTATACATTCATGGGTATGGATACCATTCATAAGAGTCATGTTAATATTCATAAGGGTAAGTAAATATTCATAAGGGTAGGTTACTATTCATAAGGGTAGGTTACTATTCACTGAAAATTAAGTTAATTCTATCAGAATCTAAATATCATCCTGAACACAGCTGTGTATGTTAGATTTTCAAAATTCAAAACACACAAGTGTAAAATTTAAGTTCAATGGATAGGCTATGAATGTATCCTAAATAAAAAAGTTTTGTTTCACTGAAACTCAGTGGTTTATGAAATATAGTCTATGACTCGAATGTATTTAAGAGAAACTTACCATAAAATGTTTGGGGTGATACATTATTCCCTCCATCTGAAAATTTGTCCTCGAAATTTTTTATTTATAAATCTAACCAAAAAGATATGTGTGGTTATTCTTCATAACATCCTCAGGTTCCCATGTTGCTTCCTTCATATTCTGGTTTTTCCAAAGAACCTTTACTAGATGAGTCATCTGATTTCTCAATACATGTTCCCTTGTGTCAAGGATCCTGATAGGCTCTTCATAGTATTACAAATCTGGTTCCAGTTCTTTTTATACATAAGTGAGTACATGCATTGGGTATGGAATTTATTTCTACAACAATGACACATGGAACAGATCATTAACTTTGGAGAGACTTGAAGCTATTTCTAAACAAGAAGCTACAGCTCCGATTCTTCTCAAAATTTCAAATGGTTCAATGTACCTAGGGCTAAATTTCCATTTCTTGCTAAATCTTAAGACACCCTACCGTGGAGATACATTCAGAAAGACATCATCTCCCACTTGGAATTCCAAATCCTCTCTACGGTTATCAACATAAATCTTATGCCTACTTTGAGATGCCTTAATATGGGCTTGGATTGTCTTCACCTTTGTTGTGGTCTCTTCAATAAGTTCTTGACCTATAATTTTTCTTCCACCAACTTCATCCCAAAAAGTTGGAGTTCGACATCTCTTTCCTTATAATGCTTCATATGGATCCATTTGAATACTATAATGGAAAATATTGTTGTAGGAAAATTACACCAATGGAAAATATTGATCCCACATAACTTGGATGTCAAGAGAGCATGATCTCAGCATGTCTTCCAGAGTTTGAATAGTCCTTTCAGATTTTCTGTCAGTTTGGGGGTGATAAGTAGTACTCATACGAAGCTCAGTATTCAAAGACTTATGGAGACTTTTCCAAAATTTTAATGTAAACCAAGAATCTCAATCGGACACAATGGATAGAGGTTTACAATAAATTCTTACAACTTCATTGATATAAAGACTTGTCAGGCACTCAAGTGGTAAATCCTCTCTTATGGGAAGGAAATGTGCTGATTTTGTGAGATGATGAAAAATTACCCATATTGCATTATTCATTCTGGGTGTCTTCAGCAGTTCTCTGACAAAATCCATTGTAATATTATCCCACTTCCACATAGAAATAGGTATAGGTTGCATCACTCTTCTGGGATATTGTCTCTCTACCTTCACTTGTTGACAAATTAGACACCTTAACACATGGTCAACAATTTCCCGCTTCATATTATTCCATCAAAAATACTCCTTCAAATCTCTATACATTTTTGTGCTACCCAGGTTTATAGAGAAAATTGAGCTATGAGAATTATCTAATAGTTCTCTTTTTAGTTTAGGTACTAATGGAACGCATAACCTATTCCCAATTTTCAGAACTCCTTCTTCATACATGAAGTCTTCCAATATCTCATCCTTGATAGCATTAAATTTCTCATGTAGATCCTCATCATCAGATTGAGATCATTTTATCTTCTCTAATAAATATGGCTTAGTAATCATTTGAATGAGGAAAGATGTTTCCCATTCCTTAACAATTCCCATATCCATCTTCAGTAGATCCATGAATATAAGATCTCAATCAATCCTCATTTAGGTCAGGGGTCCATGATCTTTCCTGCTTAATGCATCTTCCACCTTATTTTCCTTTCTTAGGTGGTAGTATATTGAAAAATTGTATTCTTGGAGTTACTTGATCCATCTCTTTGGCCTCATGTGAAGTTCTTTTTGTATGAAAATGTATTTCAACCTCTTGTGGTATGTATAAATCTCACATCTTTCTCCGTAGATATAGTGTCTACATATTTTCATATAAATGATTATGGTTGCCAACTAACGATCATGAGTTGGATAATTTTTTTCAGGAGTATTCAACTATCTCAATGCATAAGAAATAACTTTATAGTTTTGCATATGGATGCAGCCCAATCCATTATTTGATGCATCACTGTATATCACAAATCCATCATTTTCAGATGGAAGAGTCAAAATTGGAGAATTGACCAATCTTATTTTCAATTCTTCAAAGAATTATATACATTCTTTCATCCATGCAAACTTAACCCCTTTACGTGTAAGCTTGGTTAGTGGGTCAGCAATTCGGGTGAAATTATGAATGAAACGCCAATAGTAACCTTCTAAGCCAGTAAATTTGTGTACCTCGGTTATGTTTTTTGGTGTGGTCCATTCTTGGATTGCCATTGTCTTCACATGATCAACTAATATTCCATCCTTAGAGACAATATGACCAAGAAAAGAAACTAATCGAATCCATAATTCACACTTGGTAAACTTCCCATATAATTAATTTCTTCTAAGAGTTTTTAGAATAATCTGCAAGTGATTGTCATGGTCTCCATAGCTTTTTGAGTATACCAGGATATCATTGATTAATACCACAACAAAGTTATCAAGATATTCCTTGAAAACTCTATTCCTTAAATCCATGAAAATAGAGGGTGCATTAGTCAGTCCAAAAGTCATCACTGTAAAATCGTAATGCCCATACCTGGATCTAAATGTTGTCTTAGGAATATCTTCCTTCCTCCCACATAGATGATGATATTCCAATAAAAGGTAAATCTTTAAAAGGTATTTAGATCCCAGAAGTTGATCAAATAAATCATCAATCCGGGGCAGAGGATAATTATTCTTTATTGTAATAGCATTGATTTCCCTGTAATCAATGCATATCCACATAGATCCATCTTTCTTCTTAACAAAGAGGACAGGGGATCCCCATGGAGAAACACTGGGCTGAATAAATCCTTTTTCACTCAATTCCTAGAGTTATTTCTTTAGTTTCACTAATTCCAAGGTGGGAATTATATATGGAGTCTTTGATATAGGTCTTGCACCAGGAATTAAATCAATAAAGAACTCAACTTCCTGCTCTAGAGGATTTCCAGGTAATTCCTCTAGAAATACATCAATGCATTCTTGTACTATATGCACATATTCAATTTGAAGATTTATTTCCTCACCCATAGATATTGGTTTATCTACCTCTCAAAGTATTTCATTCAATAGGGCTACTGGGGGTGGATCTAGATAAGAATCAGGTGGCGAGGTTTCTTCACTAAAGATAAGTGATTCCACACCATTTTCAAAAATTGTAACTTTTTTGCAATAAATATTCGCATCATAGTTTGACAACCAATTCATACCAATAATTATATCAAATTCAGTCATTTTTATGACGATAAGGTTAGCAACTAAAGCATGTTTATGTGTCGCAAGGGGGACTAGTTGACATGCATTTTTTATAATGATGCATCCTCTAGGAGTTTTGACTGATAACTCCTTTATTAAATCAAATGGTACATGTCTAATTTTCATGGAAAACTGGGAAGATATAAATGAATGTGATGATCCAGAATCAAATAGTGTTCGCTAAGTTTGACAAAATGATTAAAGTACCTGCCACCACATCATTAGGAACTTCAACTTCTGCAGTTGTAATCTCATAAGATCTCTCTTTCTCTCTTGGCCTTTTCTGAGGCATGTTTCCTTGGTGATTAGGACACTCATTTACATAGTGTCCCATATCTCGACAATTGTAGCATTGAATATCATCAAATTGTTTCTTCACCTTGAATTCATTAGATAGATGGACCTTTTCTTCACACTTATAGTTGACTCCCATGCCTTTCAAGCATTTCATGAGATAATTCTTTCTACATTTCTCGCATAATGGGAATTTCTTCATTCCCCTATTCTTCTTTGGCGCCTCACCTTTCCCTTGGTTATCAGAGTACAACTTTTTATCTTGGTTTCCCCTGAACAAATTTGATCTAGAAAATTATTTCTCTATTTTTATGGCACTTGATACAATTTCATTATATGATGAAAATGTTTGAGAAGCCAGTACCCTTAGAATAATTTGATTAAGACCTTCAAAGAAATTATCAATATTTTCTACTGAGTCACGTATGTAATCTACGGAATACCTGGCTATCCTTGTGAAGGTAGCCTCATACTTTGCCACACTATCTTCTTCCATTTTCTTTAATCCAAGGAATTTAATATTCATTTTTGTTTGTTTCTCACAAGGGAATTATTTTTCAAAGAATATTTCCTTAAAATTACTCCATTCCATATCTTCTATTTCTTCTTACTCTGTGGTATTCTAAATCAAGGACCACCATTGATCAGCGTCACCCATGAGACAATATATTTCCAGTACTACCCTTTTATTTTCATTGCATCTTAATGCCATGAATATCTTTTCAAGTGACTTGATCCATTGCTTAGAAACCACTTGATTAGTATTCCCACTAAAATATAGAGGCTTCTGCCACATGAAACGATCCAACACAGGTGTAGAATCATTATTCGTCACAATCTAAATAAATTGTCTCAATATGGTCATGATCTGATCTACTCCAACATTGATAGTGTTTACTTTATCAGTGGGGAGATCCCTACATTTTTCAAGATTATTGATTCCCCTTCTTCCATTAGACGCCATTTCTAAATAATGGCACATAGTATATTAGGGTATGAATCATAATGTATAATATTAACTTAACAAAATACTTAACATAAATTGAGATCCTACACATGGATAGTCTCATAATCATAAAAATGTTTTCTTTGAGGAATAATTTACATTTTAATCCTTCATAATGGCTTATAGAGAAAATAATAATTATCCTAAGAATATCCAATGGGAGTGTCATAACCAAGAGTGTATCATGGCCCGTTTTCGTGTACTAGGATACCTCGGGTCAAGCTCAAAACTCCTTGTCAGAGCATTCACACCTAGGTATATCTATGCTAGAGCCACCTCTACCTTCTCATATCCAGACAGGGATGTATTTGCTAGAAATATTCACATAATCTATTCCTTACCAAAATACCAAGACGTTCTTGTATGTTTATCCTAAAATACTACCTTAGGGCTTTGTTCCCTACTATACATTTCCTATTATAGTTTCCACGTTTTCTAATAAACTTCCTATGATACCAACTATAACACCCCGACCCCTCTAAAGCAGAGTCAGTGGATTACTTGTTATATTGGCATAGATAGAAGTAATGGAATCCTGAAGTAATGATTAGTTTAATATTCTTGAAGAAACTAGATATGTAGATTTAACTCAAATTACATTGGAAAGGTTACAAAATACATACATAACAAAAACTAAAAACTACAACCACATGAACTCAATAAATGATCTTCTTTTCATCACCTGTTGATAGTAAAAAAATGAAAGGGGTGATCTCAAACGCTCAATAAGGGTTACAAATAGCGGAATAAGGAATCAATAATAACTAAATTGTAAATAAATTTATATAATCAATATGGCATGGTGAATAAATGAAAAACACACACCATTAATAAACTGAAAATGAAACTACATACATAGATTATGTCATAGTGAAAACCTCATTGTTAGTAATAACTAATAATGAATAAAGAGAATGTTCATTAATTTTAAATAATGTATCTGGCACATGATACCATAATACCTTAAAAATGGTTTAGTTCTGTGGGTAGCAACCCGTCTGATTTTTGGAAACAAACTAGAAGGTTTTGTCAACAACTGATTTATCTCATGAGACCTACTGATGTATTGAGGGACTATAGAGGGCCCCACGCACCACTGCATGTCCAAATAATTCTTTATACATAGATTCAACACTAAAGAAATATTATTTTACATTATCCATAAAGAAGAGAGGATACAAATTCATCAATATTTCCACAGTCAAAACAACATTCATAATAAATACCGTATATAAAATGGTATGCGTTTTAGACAATAATCACATACATGATATGAGAATATGAAAAATTAAATGGAATATAATTTCAATTTAAATGTGATCTCAAATGGGTAGTTGGTACACTCCATAATAGATAGTAGGTTTACAATACTGAGCAAGTTACAATGAAGTGAAAATTGAGATAAAGCTCGTTACCATGTTGTAATCAATTGAGTCGTATGACCAAAAGTTAATAACCACCAAATTAATCATGTAATACCATGAATATAATGAGAATAATGATAATATATATCAAATTTAAGTAAACATATACCACATTTAAGAAATAAGAGGTGAATAATGGAAATCCCATAGAATTAAATGTGAGATGAGAAAACCCCGTACAAACATTTCGGCACGGTAATGAGTGTTTTTGTAAGGGATTAATAAGAGGTAAAGGGGTATCCCATTATTTATATATCAATTTTGAAGTATGTTAAAGATGAGAAAACATACCCCATCATTAGGTATTAAAAATAAAAGTGCACAAAGTAGGGGAGATTCTTGAACAAAAGTGAGGGAGAGGATCCCTTACCTTATGCTTGAAGGTGTTCTTGATTGTTCTTAATGTCCTGAATAATCAAATTTAGCTTCATTAATTAATGATTCCATAACCTCATAAACATTTAATTGATATTTTATAACCTTATTAGGTTCATTAATGGCCTTTTATGGGTTTAATAGATTCAATTTTATATTTTTGGAAGCATTTTCTTACTTGGTTCCATGATTTGTTTACTTGTATTCATGATTGGAAGTTCATTTGAAATGTGTTTAAACATCCACAATTATTAATATTTCTTATTAATGAAATTATAGAGATATAAATGATATTATAATGATTCTGGTTATATACCATGAGGATGACTCATTCGATGAGTTAATGATAAACCCTTGGATTTGACTTAGCAGTTTTGTGCACAATGAACTTGTTTTGTATTATTATTCCATTTTATGAGTGTGTAAGGATTCCAGAATATTAAACATGATAAAATTAATATATTATTATCTGGTTATAACATTGAAAATGTTTCATGACCAGTCTTGAAGATAGTAATGCAAATTGAAAACTCGTCTTCCTTGAGTGTGATAAATTAGCACATCACGAACAGTGTTTTCATTTATAGTATAAAAGGAGGGGGAAAAGAGATATTATAATGAAATATTACATTAGAACAAATAAAATACAGTACATGTATGGTACTGATATTTTCATGTAATTTGGATGAGGTGAGGTGAGAAGAGAGAACAAAATAATGGAACTTGTAAAAGGAATTGAAATAAAAAGGGAGAGAGGTTCACCTCTTGAGTACTCCTCTTTGAGAAACTCATTAAGACCTTGTATTTTGGCCTTTTGGTTAGACCAGTAGGTATTTGACGTGGGTTAGGATGTTAGGGAGCTATTTGAGCATAATTTAGACAAGGCTTGATGCTTGAGTGGTGTGGGAGGAAAATGGGGACGAGGGGTGGTTTATATAGTGAAGGGGAGAGGAGTTTTCTTAATATTATAATCATTAATTTATTATTTCATCTCAAGACAAGAAATATTGAGTATTATATGACCCATAATAGTGATATATGCATGTGTGTTCGAGATTTGGGTGCTTATATCACTCATGATTCTAGGAATAGTAAATTTAAATTATAATGTATTTTTCTATTCACCAAAAATTCAAGTATTTCAAAAAAATCCCAAAAATTCTTCATAACCATTTTTCAATGTGTAGAATCCAAAAATGAATACCAGTTTTCATAAATAATTTTCTAAATGTGATAAATTAAATATTTAATTAAAATCATTCTTTAATCGAAAAATATAAACGCATAAATTATTCATCTTCATTTTAGATGTGCCTAAATTTATTTATACATTTATGGCTATAGATACCATTAGTTAGAGTCATGTTACTATTCATAAGGGTATGTTACTATTCATAAGGGTAGGTTATTATTCATAAGGTTAGGTTACTATTCACTAAAAATTAAGTTAATTCTATCAGACTCTAAATATCAACCTAAACATAGATGTGTATGTCAGATTTTCAAAATTCAAAACACACAAGTAGAAAATTAAAGTTCAATGGTTAGGCTATGAATATCTTCTAAAGAAAAAAGTTTTGTATCAATGAAACTCAGTTCTTTATGAAATATAGGCTATAACTAGAATTTATTTAAGAAACAAATACCGTAAAATGATTGGGGTCCTACAGTGTCACTCTAGGTGTGGTATAAAATCACCGCTCATAGAGTCCATCCATATCAGTCTGCTAAGGGAGCCCAAGTGTGACCCATGACATATATCATCCATCGCCCCTTCGAAACCATCCTTATAAATCCAAAAGGAGTCCAATTATCACTATGGTGTATAAAATTAAAGTTCCTAAGTCTGTCCTTGCTAGTTCATATAGGGATTCAATGTATCAATCTTGCATAAATAGAGAAACAACCAAATGTTTCATTCCATGTCGTTCATATAACTACTATTGTATCACCCAATTTATTTAATAACATCGAATCATTATCATTTAACTATTTTAATGTCTTCAACAAGAACATTTCATTTAAAACTAACCTCATAAGGTGTATTAAGAAATTTCTATGATTTGAAGGGGTTTCCTCTTAATTCCCTCGTGTGGTAACGTCATTATAAAATGGTAACACGTGATTAACAATCCATTACAGAGAAAGAGCCCATGGTCATGGTAATTTATTACCATTTATTTAATCAATTCATTTATAATTAAAATTAAAATTAAATTCATTAATTGACATCCCATAGGAAGGAAAAATGACACACACAAGGGTGACTAATTTTATTTACCACCCATGGAGGCCTATTTTATTAAAAAACACAGCCAAGTGGTGGTTCCAATTCAAGGTCCATATAATTTATCAGGTTTAAATGGGTATCATTAATTAAATATTTCATACCTATCAATTTAAATAATGTTTTAAATTCCATTTCAATGGAAGTGCAGCAAAAAATTGGTCACACAGCACAACAGAATATATATAAGCACTTAGAAATTAATAAAAAAGCATGAAGCCACTTACCATAGGTTCTTAATGGTGTTATCTTCAATTATATTCTCTTGATTCAAATTATATCGAGATAAAATTGAATAACATATGAATAACCTAAAAAAATTGCATATTATCTAGAAGATGAATAGTGATGCTGATAGTAAGAATAAAAAACAATGGCAAAAAGGTATGAAGATCTTACATGCACGAATCCAATGAGACTGAAGACACTTGATTTTGATATTAGACTGAGGATATCCTTTGATTCCTAAATTAGGAATAAAAAGAAGATATCATAATCGGCTTCTATCCAATAGGTGAACAAATGAGAAAATAGGTTTGAAATATATGATAAAATTTGGGAAATTTCATAAGTAAACTAAAAACATAGGACTACATAGTTTGTCCACACGGTTATCCAACCCATATACCAACCCTATGCCCACTCATACAATGAGGGAAACTTTGCACAATTTTAAAAATAATGTGAAAAGTGTGTATCATACCACCAAAAATATAAATAGGGTACCACATGGGTGTGTTCCATTAATATCATAGTTTATCAAACGGCATGGGCTCATATAGTCCACTGTCCTGACTCACATGGTTAGAAGTATCATGCGGTCTACCCCTCATGGATTATACTAACAAAGATTCAGGCTTCTTACACCCCAAATGTTGGGTTTCGAGCAATGAACTAGCCATAGAAACCCCAATTAACTCTATAACTTCAATAGGTATTCACATTCAGCAGTATTTAATAATTTAAAATGAAAATTTATGTAATGAAAAATATTCTATACATAAAAAAAGAACTAGGTTCTAATACCATCAACCAATATTATAGGAGGGGGTGAAATTTAGATTTCTTAAGGCATTAAATATTTTAAAATATTTAATAAAAATATTGTAATTCATCATGATATTTATTGATTTTATAATCAAACTAAATTTAAAAAAATAATGGAGAATAATTATAGAATACAAAAAACCAACTCATGATCAAGTTTTATCTTTCCAATAACATTCTGTATCGAATTGATTATTAGTCCTTACATTTACTATTCCTATCATTTGAATATTTTAGAAATTATCTAAAAACCAAAAAAATATAATTTTTTCATAAAATGGTAAATCAAAAATTGTTTTAGGTGAATTAGATTTGGTATGTTTACAAACTAAGAAGCTAATCAGGTGACACAACCCTGGTTTGATAATGTACTGAATTTGGAAAATAAATTTTATTTTTTCTGTGACTTGTGACAAGTGTACTTTTAATACTAGAACCATTTACAGTGAGGTAATAATTATTTTTCTAATTTTACCTTTTTACGCCATTGGTACTTCTCATTTCATTAAAAAATGCATAATTTTCTACATGATTTATCCAAATGATTATTATTCTGCATGAAATGAAAACTTGTGGGTGAAGTAATCAGTAAATTAATCACCCTAGTTTAAAGAATATGGTGTAGAACATTCTTCTAGATAGATCTGGGGAACATGAAGAGAAATCATCACAGAGAAAAAAATTGTGGGACCTCATCCAAGAGATTAATGATACCCTCAAAAAACTAGTGGTCAAATGATTATCTTGGGAGTAAGATGGACTCTACGAGTACTTATAAGAGTTTATCATGAAATATCCAAGCCACAAGAAGAGAACTCATTATTTTCGACCAAAATTTCTGATGAAATTAGATAGGTGACATTCAAGGAAGAATTGGATGAAAAAAAATCAAATAAAATATTCAGCATATGGAAGAGATTTTACATGATTTACATGGAAAATAGACTAGATAAGTGAGTACTTAAATGTATCCAAAATGAAATACTAACCCAAACGGGGGGAGTTACACTATAATTTCCTGATTTATTTGACCACATATAAGAATTTGAGGTCATAACCAAGGAATATCATCAACCCAACCACCTATAGAACCATATCCATGATAAATATGTTGAGTTGTATGGAATTTATGATGATGTAGACATTCCAACTGAGATATGTGTGAGAGATTAATAAGATCTGGATTCATTATAGAATGAGTGTGAGGTACAAATTGATCTCCTCATTCTCTTGAATGAAAAATATCCACCATGATTGAATATCTTTCTGGATGTGGAAATTGAAACCACTCTTGAAATGGAATTTGAGGAAAAGATGGAGGACCCTACCTACCTACATCCACTTCCAAACTTCCAACTCCAAGGGGCATTGACCATTGAAGAAAATATTGAATCTGAAACAACTAAGGGATTTGATATTATATAAAAATCCATTTCATTTTATTTCATTCAATCCTAATTGATAATTAATTCCCACTAAATTTCATATTTTGATTTGAACAACCGAATATATACCATAGAGGATGATGATAAAGAAGAACATTCAAATGTTAAAGAACACATGGAGCTACAATAATTTGATGAACATGACTTTGAGGAATCCCATGTATAAATTAATGTAGTCGAGGATATGGAAATAAAAACATATGCTGGTTAATATGAAAGGGATATTATTTTTGGTTATTAAAAATTAAAAGTTTTTCAAGTAAAACTACCTATTTATATTCCCTTTGATCATTCAATTCATAAACCCATATTTAGAAATAACTGGACAAGAATAATGAGGTTTGACATGTAGCAATAAAGAAGGGGGATGATCAAACTTCTTACTACCCCAACCATGTATGTTGTACATAATTGTGAAGGAGGAGAATCTAGTATACTCTATATATGGATCATTCCACACCATAAAAAATAATTGAATGCTGGGAAAATACAGATTTATTTGATCAAATCCAAGAAGACCCACCCACCATAATGTTATGGATAACTCGTGGTACATCCTTATAGAGATAGTAAAAATATGGAGCCTACATGGAGGATTATACCAAGTCTTATCTTTATTTTCCTTCTTGGAATTTAGATTTCAATTTTATTCATAGGAAGTAGTAAGATATCACCCAACCTCTATCCATGTTGAGCTTACACAACATGATATTTGTGCTTCATTAAGTTATTTTCTTTTATAGAAACATGATGGAAGAAGGAAACCACAAAATATCCAAGGAGAAAAATGGATAATCTTAATAAGATAGGGAGTTCATTCCTTCCTTTCTAGTTTTTAACCTCTATACTAATTATCTAGAGAACCTGTTATAAGCTTTAAAATGAAAATTCCATTCCCATGCTTAGGATTTATGCTTTACTGAAGTATATAAGATACATGAGTTTCTTAAGAATCATGTAATTAAAAGTTTTATATTTCAATGATAAAGATATTTACTAATTAAATTAAATAATTGGATGATTATAGTTATACATCCATATTAAAATGAGGACTCGTGATTTGAGTGATTTAGTTTATTCGTGTAAATAAGATTTACCTATTATTTTTTATACATTGAATTTCTATAATTCATTTCAATTGATTTATTATTATTAGTCATTATAAGAGTGACTGTCCAAAATCATATGTCCCATTGATAAGAGGATTCTTTGACCAAGTGTTTCTTATTTTATCTTGAGAGTATTTCTTGAGTGATTTTGGGACATGCCACCTACGAGAACATGAATTGAAACTTTTCAAAACTAATGACTATGAAATAACATGTTTACAATTATTGAGGCGTATTTTAAAAATACATTATCTTCAAATACCAAAATTACATTAATCACTATATATCCCATACAGACATTAAATTCACTTGTTTGGGATGTGCCATGTTATAATCCAATTTTATCCATTCCTTCACAACTCTCATTAATTTATTGATGTTTTAATTATTATGTTTGGGGGTTGGTGAATTCATGGTAAATGGGATGAAATTCATTGTAAGGAAAAAAATTTGGGTGAAACATTCGGTAATGATAAAGTTTTTTTATAATTCATACATTGTACATTCATAATAGTCCCATATTGAAAAAAATGAAACAAATATTAATAGGTTGTGACATGGAAGTATAAAAAATCACTATTACTAGAATTATGGTTTTTATCATATGTGGTTAGGTGGTGGATCTAAGGATTCATCCAAGAAAAAATTTCAAAAAAGTTAAAAAATGAAAAAATTATACTTTAAAAAAGAAAAAATATTATAAAAATAGAGAAAATACAAGAAGGTTCAAATAATTCATTATGGTTTCATTGAACATGAACATTACATTGGAAATTAACATTTTTATTTATTTTGAGAAGAACATCATACAGAAAACCCCAAAAGGAGAAACCTCATGGTGGTCTAAAGTAATGTAAACCCAAAGAATCATTGAAAACCAAACTCATCCCCTAATTGGAAAAGAACCCAAGCAAAATAATGAAATAATACTTTGATTTGATGATTCCAGAGATTCCAAGAAGTCTGCTACCATGTTCCCCTCCTACCATGTATGTGATTACCCATGGGAAATTTTCACTTTCTTTTAATATATGTGACTTTCCAAGGGATACTGCCCTTACCCATCAAAGCATTATACAAAAACATGGAGTCCTTCTCCGCCACTTTAAGGATGATCTGCCTTTTCTTACATACCTCCAGCCTAGTCTTCATGGCCATTGCCTCTACCTGCAGGATGTCACCTCTTCCATAAGTAGCAGTGAACGCTGCAATGATTGAACCCCTATGGTCTCTCATGACTCCTCCCCCTCGCACCACCCCCATGACCAGTGACCCATCTATGTTTATCTTAAAACCATGACCTGGAGGATGCCATTGAACCCACCTACCCTACCTTGAAAGATACACCGGGTTTACATTTGAGAGATTCGGGAATGAATACTTCACTGATGGTGCTGAATGGAAATCTAGGCATAGTCGAAAGAAATCTAGCTGAATATTTTTCATCTGAAATATAACACTAATGTGAGACCTGAAGACATGATTATGATGAATTGTGTTTCGGACCTTCTAGATAATCTAGCAACAAGCAACAAGGATGATGGTCTTTTCCATCCTCTCAGCCCCATATGAGTTTGTACCTCTGAACCATGAACTTAGAAAATTCTCATGTACCCCTCTCGATGCCTCCCAACCAAAAAAACCCCCTAAGGTCTCCCAAATTCCCCTAGACCATTCACTTACATATAAAAGATGGCCCACTATTTCATGATTTGAAGACCCACAACACCGGCACTTAAAGGTCATATTCACACCAATGTGTTGTATGTTTTCATCAGTAGGCAATGCTTTGTTCCTCACATGCCACACCATAAAATTAAATTTGGATGGAATCTCCTTTCACCACAGAGTCACTCCCCACGAGTATCCATTTGAAATGTCCCTTGTCACATGAATGTAATCCTTAAAAGAAAAAATACATGACGTCGAACCTGTGAAAATAAGTTTATTAAGATCGTCACTGACAACAATTCTGTTAAAAATAGCGAGTTTATTCTCACTAAGGATGGCCAAAAGAAATTGAGGATACCCACAGGCCTCAGTGAAAGATATGTCCAGGATGGGGAAACCTGGGAAATACAGCATGCCCGCCCCCCAATCATGCTTCCAGAAGTTGATGTTCCATGTTCCCACTAACCACTGAGAGTGTTGATGTAAAACCTTCATGAAAGGATGAATTAGATTCCATATCCGAGAATAATTGGATCTCTGCTCCCACATATTATGACTGTATATGTCTTGAATAGTCCTAACACAAAGGGACCGACCTTCCAGAAATTCCCACACAAGCTTTTCATGAAGCCCCTCCATGGGTGAGGAGACACTCCTCAGATTAATCCCACCTTCGGAGAGAGGCCTTACAATACATTTCCCTGAAGCCCAATGATGTTTTCCCTCCATCTACCCATCCCATATAAAGGATACCATACTATTATATAGAATGGAAATTACACTTTTGGGAACCTTCATGGTAGAAAGAATATGCATGGTAATAGAGACCAAGACACTATTCACTAAAGTTATATGACCTCCGAAGGAAAGAAATATATTTTTACAGTTATAAATCCACCCGAAGATTTTGCTGATAAGTTTATCAAAATGATGGACCCTAAGAGAGGAGGGACTAACCTGAGCCCCCAGATACTCCATGGGAAAGGATCCTCTATCCATATTCCAACTTAGCTCCACATCCCTCACCCTCCTATCAGAGAAATCCCTGGTTATATAAATGGTACTTTTCTCTTTGTTCACCACCTACCCACTCCACTTACAATATTCCCCTAGAAGACCATTCAACCCCTACACAAAATGTCTACTGCCATTGATAATGACAATTGTGTCATCTACAAACATCAAGTGTGAGATACCCTTGTAGCATTCTTATTATGGTAGGGGAGATTTTTACCCATATTTAGGCCTTGATTAATAAATCATATAAAAGAGTTTTGAGAGAGAATGAAAAGAGCGGGGGATAGAGGATCCCCTTCCCGGAGACCACGCCATGTATTGAAAAAACCAAATTGTTTACCCATAAACGAGGTTGAAATCCACGTCAAGCTAAAACAACAGAAAAGCAGGTCACTAGTCCAAATAGAGAACCCCATTCTTGTAAGGAATCTGAGAACAAAACCCCATTCCATAAAGTCATATGCCTTGCTCATATCTAGCTTCACCACCAAATTACCCCCAAAGGACATGTTGTTGATGCCACTAACCATTTCCCAATCCACACCTATTGTGACCTAAAGAGACCTCCCTTTAATGAACCCAAGTTGTTCTGAGGCCATCCAAAAATCCACGTGAATAGCCAGTATTCTATTCAGAATGTTGGCCAATGTCTTGTATGGTATATTGCACATACTAATGGTCTGATAGTGATCAATAGACTTAGTATTACCTACCTTAGGAAAAAGATCCACCTTGGTTGCACAAGAAATACATGGAAAGTCCCCCCTGGAAGAAATCCTGGACATCTCTCACCAGGTCACCTTTAACAAGGTCCCATGTTGCCCTATAAAAAGATCCAGGGAAGCCATCCGGTCCTGGTGCACTATCTTGGTTCAAAGACCAAATCGCCTCATGAACTTCAGCCACATCTGGAGTCCTCCTCAAGCCCTCATCAATGACCTCCGAAACACATCTTGGAATGCCCTCAAATATTCCAGCACCCCCACTCGGATATCCCCCTACCATATTTGGATTGGGTGCAGTCAATAGATATTTGAGGGCCCCATTAACCATGGCCCCTACTTCATCACGATCATTGGTGAAGGAACCATCTTCTCTATAAATGTTGGGTCGCAAAACACGGCGGCGTTCTCAAATACAGGCATAAAAATAGCCGGAGTTCATATCTCCCTCCCGAATCCATCTGACTCTGGCATGCTCTCTTGCTATCCACTCTTATATCATAATACTATCAGTAATAAGATCCTTTTTGATTCTCAGTTCAATAAAGAGATACTCATCACAGGCCTGTTCCAGGCGATTCTCCAAAAGTTCAACCTCTTTACTGATCTCGACCAAATCATGATCACGAGCTGGTATCTTCTTTTTCTAGGAGACGAGAAGATTTTTGAGCCATCCCAACTTGTTATGAAGAGTGATCCATGGTTTCCCTCGGGGATGAAAGTTCCAAGCTTCGCTGACCACATCTGAGAAATCTGGTTCTTCCTTCCACATTCTAGAAAAAACACCACAACCTTCGCTACTCAACCCTGCACCCAGAGGAACATAAAGCAGAGAATGATCAGATAAAAACTGAACCATATGAACAACTATGAAATCCTAAAATGTTAAAACAGTATCCTCGTTCATCAAGCATCGATCAAGATGACAATAGGTATGTTTCCCTCCAAGGTAGTTATTACACCACGTATATCTGCTTCCCTCAAATCTGGCATCCATAAGGCCATTCCTAGCCATGAAGGAAACGAATGCATGACTGGAATTCTTGGGAATATCACCTCCCCCTTTCTTCTCCTCTGGACTAGCGATAATATTGAAATCACCACCGACAAGCCTGGGAACATCATCTGGGTTAACGACATCCAACTCATGCCACAAGGATTCCTTGGCCTGAGCATCTCACTTGGCATAGATGAAGGAGAAAATAATCACCTGATTCCAAACTGTGATCCTCGTGGTCAAAGACTGATCTGACACACTCAACATTTTGACACTAATATGATCCTTTCAAAATATTCAAATATGGGAGTTAGGAGGATCCCCGTGCAAAAAACCTCAAACCTTAAGCCTCTACACAAACTCATTTATCTTACTAGAAACCTGTTTTGGTTCCCGGAAAGCGACCATAGAAACCTAATTGTTTCTAAGCTCATTGAAGATGAAATCAGACTTCTCCCTGGCCCCGAGACCACGCGCGTTCCAAATTAAAACTTTAGACATTGAGTCGGGCACGTCTGGATTTGGCCCTAGACTCCTGGCCCCTTGTATAATGAAGCGAGAAAGAACATACCTTTACACCAGCTTTTGATTTAGATCTTGTTCGAACACCAACAAGCACCTGCGAGGAAATTTCCCCTGAAGAGATCGCTCCTCTAGAAGACACATTTCTAGTAACTTCTAGAGAAATAAGGCCTTCCCTTACAGCGAAACTTCATCCAACATCAGAGGCGATGAAGGAGAGTGGGGAGAGGAAGGAGGCAGAATCGATGTTGTGGAAGATGGAGGAGAAGACACCACTGGAGGAGTTATCTAGTCCAGAAGAGGAAGCTTCCTATGCAAGGAGAGTGAGGACTCTTCAAGGTCACTCAAGTCTTCCACCCTGTTGATCTCAGATATACAACTGTGAGACGAAACCCAATCCCCCGCAAAAATAGATCACAGACAAACTGAATTACTGAGATTCAACCCCAAAGGATATAGGTCCTTCTCTGGAACCTAAACCGAGGAGGAATCTCCCATTCCACCATAGATGGGAATCAGTTCACGAGAGGGGGGGGTGCCCATCACCGAAGACAAAAGTCCTAGAAGAGGAAGCCTTCGATGTCTGAACAAAGGGAACCGAAGCAATTCCTTTTCCCTGATCACGGCCCTCCGGCCCAGAAGGGACCTGCGTGCGATAATGCTGAGAAAATGACCTCGGAACCCCCCCCCCCCCCATAGTTTAAATCCTCCAGACGATCTTTGCGGCAAACCTGTAAGGTATGACCAGATATATGGAAAATAGAACAAAACCTGGGAAAACCTGGATAGAACAGATGTAACGACCAAAAGTTTTTCAATGGAAATTCCCTTCTTATAAATATGTCATAAAATCACATGAAAACACAACATAATGAACTACTAAGTGCTAAGTGACCTTGAAACATAAGTTTGTCACTTCTGTGTTTGGAATTTTGAAAATCTGACATACACGGTTGTGTTCAAGATGATTTTTGGAGTCTAACGAAAACAAAAATAATTTTCAGTGAATAGTAATATACCCTTGTGAATAGTAACTTACCCTTATGAATAGTAATATAACCCTTATGAATAGTAAATAATCCAACATAATATTTACCTTACCCATGAAAATTAAATAAAATTTAGACATCTTAGAAAGTGACAATTTGACCTTAGTAAATGTTTTGGAATTTTGTAAGTCATAAATAATTAATTATAATTAATTAATTAATTTAAAAGTAAATTTATTATCTTAAAATTCATTCATTATTTATCAAATAAATGTCTTATAGTTTTTTGATAATTTTATAATACCCTACATAATTTTGGAAATCACTATAAAATCAGTTTTAATCTTAAAAATTGTTTTTTAGGCAAATTATGATTTTAATTAAATATAAAATTAATAATATTTAGAAAATTATTTTTGAAAAATGGACTAAATTTTTAGATTATACATTTCGAAAAAAAATTGGGGTAAATATTTGGGATTTTTCTAAAATACTTGAATTTTTTATGAATAGCGAAATACCGTAATTTACAAAAATAAGTTAAATAAGCTAATTATAGAGTCATGTGTGATGTTCTGCTGATGTAAGCCCACTTGGTTTGGGATTACATGATAAAATTACTATTCCTGGTCATGTAATACTCACTACTCCTTGTCTTGTGAAGAAATAATAAACTAATGAATTTTATATTAAGGAAACCCCTCTCTCCTCCACTATAAAATCCACCCTTCACACCCTCATTTCCTCACACCTCTCAAGCTCCAAGCCTTCTCTAAACTCTACCCAAAAATCCTCCTTATCCCTTATCCCACTTCCAAGATCTGCTGGTCTCATCAAAAGACCAAGCTTAGTCCCTTAAGGAGGATCTCAAGAGTAGGATTCAAGAGGTAATTTCTCTCCCTCTTCTCCTTTAATTTCCTTTCAAGTTCAAGTTCATTTCTTGATCTCTCATCTTCTATCTTCATCCAAATGGTATTGTAACTCTATTATTACACATTTACTGGAATTTTATTATGCTAATGGGATATTATATCATCCAAACCCCTTTCCCTCTTCCTTTTATTTTATTAAAGGGAACATTGTTCGTGAGGTGTTAATTTATCACCTTCAAAAAAACGACATGTTTTCTTCTTCCATTTCTACCTTCAGATCTGGTCATGAAACCATTTTTATGGTTGAACAAAAATATTTAATATGTATTATCTCCTACTTCAAGTTTTTTAACTAACTTATGACCATATTTCTAGTGATAAAATAAAACAAGTTCATTATGATCGAATATTCACTCAAATCAACCCAAATAATCATTATTTAATTCTTATCTAATGATTCATCCAAATGGATCTAATATAATTCATTATAAAATCCTTAAAACTTTTGTAATATCATTAATAACATGTAATATAAGTTTTGTATGTTCACCCATGTTCTACCCAAACTTCAATTTAAGGATACAAGTGAACCACTCAAGAAAACCATAAAAACAAACATTCCCAAATAATGTTTTTAAACTCTATAACTCATCCAAAGGAACATAAAATCACTTAATGAAACCATAATGAACCATATAAATGTACACAAGTTTATGTATTTCTAATTAATAAATTTAATGTCATTATACATGACATTAAAGAGAAGGAAGCATTCGGATACAAGGTAAGGGGAAATTCTTGAACCCAACTTTCATCCTTCAGGTTCTCCCTCTTTCACTCATTTTGATATGGTTACTCCTTAAAAATATTTTGTTCATTATTATATTTACTCTACTAGGATATACATTTTTGTCACTGATATTTATGAAAAACCAAATGTTTTCCAAAAGAACTCTTCTTTCAAGAACACACCTTTTACTTCTCATTCCAGATTGACGGTTCTTGTAACATGTATGTTATTCCCTTATTATTTTGGGAACCCAATGTTTATGAATGTGCTCTTATGAGATGAAACACATTCCTTTTCATGGTTTCATTATGTTAATTTATGTTGTATGTTCATTTTGGAATGCATGATAAATGATAATGTTATGATGTGACGGGTGCGACCAGAATTATATAGCGCAATATGAATGTTTAAATGTGATGGGTGTGCCCGAAATTATACAACACTCCAATGAATTGGGTAAAGTGATGAATATCATGATTAAATGTTAAATGATGTGTGAACAACATGCTATCTTGGTTCACAAGTATGTTTGGTAGTTAACCACTAACACATGATGTTTAATTTTTGTGCATTGCCACATTTCAAGTCTTATATATGCTTCCTCTCATGTTAATGATCTTTTTACCATGTTATGATTATGATCACCCCATGCCATATTGTTATTATCTATCCTCTTATTGGTATTCTAGCTCACCCATTGTTATGTATATCCTCAGGTGGATACTTGTACTAAGGAGATGACTCGTGCCAATAAGAAGCTAGAGATAAAGAAATTAAATAAATGTTTATGCTTGATGTTGTATTTGTTATGTGTGGTCCTAGTTTTCCCAAGACAATAAACCTTTTGATCCTATATGTGTAATACTATTATGTTGTTTATCTTTAAAATGATGTAATAGTAATGTAAGAAAAGGCTCAGGTCGCTATAGTTGGTATCAGATGAATGGTTTAGTTAATTTGGGAATTAGGATTAGTGAACCATAGGGGAAACCTATAGCATGAGACTAAGTACAAATATGTACACAAGAATATTTACATAGGGATATCATATGATATGTATTTTAAATGAATAAGTTATTCATGACTATTTAACTTATGTTTTGTTCTAACCTTTTTTATTTTAGTAAATGGTGGGAACCAGGAGAAATCAGGCCAACAACTCATGCGAGGTCCAATGCTACGATTGCCCGAATGACATCCCCAATGATTTGGGAGGTGGTGTTCAAAACTTCATGGAGATGCTTACCCAATTATCTCTGGTTATGAATAAAAACCATAATAATGGGGAATGTCCACCTTCACCAAAGAGGGAGAAACTGGATATCAAATGTTTTATGCAGCAACAACCACCAACGTTTTGTGGATCTTCTGATACACTAGTTGTGGAACAGTGGGTCAAATCCATGGACAAGATCTTTTCTGTGCTTCACTGTTCTGAGACGGAGAAGGTGACTCTAGTCATTTATCTTATAGATGGAGAAGACGATCAATGGTGGGATTTGAATAATAACACCAAGCCAAGGGAAGAAATTGAAGAGATGGAATGGGAATACTTTAAGATAATGTTTCTTAATAAGTATTTCCCACAAACTCTTCATACAATGATAGAGAGAGAATTCATAGAGCTGAAGCAAAAAAGAAGGAGAATTTTTCACAACCTATGAATAGAATTTCACAAGGCTTGCAAGGTATGATTTGGGTTTTTTTATCAACAATTATATTAAAATTGATATACTCTTTAGTGGATTAAAACCACACCTTCTAAAGGCTCTTGAAATTAGAGACTTTTAAAGTTATGAAGAAGTCATTCGATGTGCCCTCAAAGTGGAGATGGAGTTTGGAGAATGGTCCCATGGATATGGGGATAAGAAATGAAAGATGGAGTTTCAAGCTGGTGGATCTAATGATAGAGGTGGGATGAAAACTCAATGACCCACATGCCAAAAATGTGTAAAGTTTCACTATGGGAACTACCTCAAAGGGACGGTGAAGTTCTTTAAGTTTGGAAAAGAAGGGCATCGTGCTCAATAGTGTCGAGAAGACACAAAAAGAAAGGAGAATGTATCCATTGAAAGCATAGAACCACTCATGGTTCAATGCTAAAACTCTAGGGATCTAGGGCACTGTGAAAACCAGTGCACTAAACCTCGAGTTATCGAGGGTAATCAGCGTCTGCAGCCACCAATGCCAAAGGAACAAGAGAAGGCTTATGCCATCACTACTGCGGAGGTGGATCATGATAATAAAGTCATACAAGGTACACTTCCTATTCACTAAAGAATGGTAAAAGTCTTATTTGATTCTAGTTCTATGCATTCCTTTATATCTTGAAAGTTTTCTAGAACTATATAATCGAAGCCCCGAAACCTTGAAGTAGAGATATCTGTAAAAACTCCAAGTGGTGCAATCATTGCAACCCAAGTGTTTGACCCTTCTCATGTTGGCGTATGTGGGAAGATTCTTCCAGAAAATCTCGTAATGCTTCCCTTGGTGGAATTCGACGCTATAATGGGAATGGATTGGCTCTCATTATATAGAGAACATGCCAACTATTGGGAAAAGGAAATATCTTTTCATATTCCGAACCATCACATGCTCCTCTACAAATGAAAAAAAGATCATGAATCTCCTATGAAAAATCCTTCAATGGTGTGGGTGTTGATTCCCTATGAATAAGCATACCTCGCCCAAATGGATGAGTTGAAAGAAAGTGTCAAGCTTGAGGAAATTCCCATTGTGAGGGAATACAGTGATGTATTTCTCGAAGAGTTACCCGAAATTCTCCCGGATCGTGAGGTAGATTTCTTAATTGAACTCTTACCTGGAGCTACTCCTATCTCGAAGTGTCCCTATAGGATGGCTCGTATCAAACTAGAGGATTTAAAGAAGCAGCTGAAATAGAATCTGGACAAAGGGTTCATATGTCCTAGTGTATCACCTTGGGGTGAACCAATGCTCTTTGTGAAGAAGAAGGATGGAACAATGTGGATGTGTATCGATTATCTAGAACTCAACAAGATCACCATAAAGAACATGTATCCTCTCCCAAGGATTCATGACTTGTTCGACTAGTTAAGAGGAGTTCAATACTTCTCAAAGGTGGATCTTCGTTCTGGATGTCATCAGGTAAAGGTGAAGAAGGAATATATTCAGAATACTGCCTTCCGAACATGATATGAGCACTATGAGTTTTTGGTGATTCCCTTTGGACTTACTAATTCCCCTGCAATCTTTATGGATTTGATGAATAGAGTCTTTAGACATTACCTCAAAAAAAATTTGGTAGTGTTTATCGATGATATTCTCTTCTACATTAAGATCAAGGAGGAACATGAAGAACATCTAAGACTTGTGTTGGAGATATTAAGAAAAGAGAAGTTGTATGCCAAGTTCAGCAAGTGTGACTTTTGGATGAATCAAGTCACATTCTTGGGACATGTGATCACAAGTAAGGTAATTTTTGTGGATCCTTCAAATAAAAAGGCAATTGAGGAATGTCCCAGGCCCTCTTCTGCCCTAGAAATCTGTAGTTTTATTGGATTAGCTGGGTACTACCGACGTTTTGTGAGAAACTTCTCACAATTGTCAATCCCACTAACTAAGTTAACAAGGAAAGGGGTAAAGTATGTCTGGATGGAAGAATGTGAGGGAAGCTTCAAGGAGCTAAAGAGAAGCCTGATCACTGCACCTGTACTCATACTACCAAAAAGTGGTGAAAGTTTTGTGATATACAGTGATGCTTCAAAGAAAGCCTGTGGTTGTGTACTCATGAACAATGATGATATTATAGCCTACGCATCATAACAGTTGAATATCCATGAGCAGAACTACCCGACGCATGATCTAGAGCTGGAATCCGTGATTTTTTCCTTGAAAATATGGTGGCACTACCTTTATGGCGAGAAGTGTGACATATACACCGACCACAAGAGCCTAAAGTATATATTTTCACAAAATTATCTAAACATGCGTCAAAAGAGATGGTTAGAGCTAATCAAGGATTACGATTGCTCTATTCACTATCATCCTGGAAAGGCGAACAAGGCAGCTGACGCTCTAAACAGAAAAGAACCTACTACTCTATCCATGCTGTGGATTTAGAGAGACCCTATCTTCTTGGATATGCAAAGAATGGATTTGGAAATCATAAGGGTAGGGGATACATCCAAACTTGCCCAAATGATTGTCCAAACATCCATCTAGGATAAGATTAAGGAAGCACAAAGGGATGATGTGGAGATACCAAAGAGAGTGAATGTAGTAAAGTAAGGGAAGCTGCAATAGTTCCATATCGATGATGATGGTGTGATTCGGTTTGGAACACGGCTTTGTGTGCCTTCATCACCCAGGATAAAGAAGAAGCTATTGGATAATGCACATAGCTCAACTTTCTCTATCCATCCTGGGAGTACCAAGATGTACCGTGGTCTCCGAGAACATTTCTGGTGGGATAACATGAAGAAGGAAATTGCAGAATATATATCAAGGTGCTTGGTATGTCAGGAAGTTAAATCTGAGCGACAAAAGTCCAAAGGTATGATGCATCCATTGCCCATACCCATGTGGAAATGGGAAATGTTACTATGGACTTTGTCACGGGTCTCTCGAAGAAGTCAAAGGGAAATAAATAGATATGGGTTGTGGTTGATTGACTCACCAAGACTTCCCATTTTATTGCTATTCGGGAAGATCTCTCACTTGAACAACTTGAAAATATATATGTGAAGGAAGTGGTGAGACTGCACGGTGTTCCACTCTCAACTGTCTCTAACCGTGATCCAAGGTTCACATCTAAATTCTAGAGGAGCCTTAACCATTTTTTGAGTACTGAATTAAATTTCAGAATGGCCTATCACCCCCAAACTGATGGCCAATCTGAAAAAACTATTCAGATGCTTGAAGATATGCTAAGAGCCTACTCTCTTGAATTCAAAGGTGTTTGGGATCAGCATCTCCCATTGGTTGAGTTCTCATACTTCAATAGCTTCCACTCGAGTATTCAGATGGATCCATATGAAGCATTTTATGGAAAGCAATTTAGAACTCCAACCTGTTGGGATGAATTTGGAGAAATAAAGCTACTTGGACCTGATCTTTTTCAAGAGATGACAGAGAAGGTTCAAGTCATCCAGAAATACATCAAAGCTAAACAAAGTCAGAAAAAGAGCTATGATGACAACCATCAAAGGGACTTGGAGTTCGACATTAGAGATAATGTCTTCCTTCGAATATCTCTATGGAAGAGAGTCATGTGATTCGGGAAGAAAGGGAATCTAAGCCCAAGGTATATTATCCCATTTGAAATCCTTGACCGCATAGGAGCCATGGACTATCATCTTGAACTTCCACCAAATATGGCTCAAGTTCATGATGTGTTTCTTGTATCACTACTAAGGAAGTACATACCAGACCCCTCACATGTACTAAACTCGGCGGTTATGTAGCTGGAAGATGATCTCTCCTCTGAGGAGTAGCTAGTAAAGATTCTGGATCGGAGAGATAAGGTTTTACGCAACAAGATAACCCATATTGTCAAATTGTTATGGAGGAACCATAAGTTTGAGGAAGCAACTTGGGAACTAGAAGAGGAAATGAAAGAGAAGTACCCTCACCTTTTTGTGTAAAGCGAAATTTCAGGGGTGAAATTTCTTAAGGGGGGAAGAATGTAACGACCCAAAGTTTTTCAATTGAAATTCCATTCTTTTAAATATGTCCTAAAATCACATGAAAACACAAAATAATGAACTACTAAGTGTTAAGTGACCTTTAAACATAAGTTTGTCTCTTCTGTGTTTGGAATTTTGAAAATATGACATACACGGTTGTGTTCAAGATGATTTTTGGAGTTTAATGAAAAATAATAATTTTCGGTGAATAGTAACTTACCCTTGTGAATAGTAACCTACCCTTATGAATAGTAATATGACCCTTATGAATATTAAATCATCCAACATAATAGTAACCTTACCCGTGAATAATTAAATAAAATTTAGACATCTTAGAAAGTGACAATTTGACCTTAGTAAATGTTTTGGAATTTTGTAAGTCATAAATAATTAATTATAATTAATTAATTAATTTAAAAGAAAATGTATTCTCTTAAAATTTATTCATTATTTATCACATAAATTTCATATAGTTTTTAGATTAATTTTATAATACCCTACGTAATTTTTGGAAAGCACTATAAAATCAGTTTTAATCTTAATAACTGTTTTTTTAGGTAAATTATGATTTTAATTAAATATTAAATTAATAATAGTTAGAATTTTTTTTTTGAAAAATGGACTACATTTTTGGATTCTACACATCGAAAAATGGTTGGGTTAAATATTTGGTATTTTTCTAAAATACATGAATTTTTATGAATAGTGAAATACTGTAATTTACAAAAAATAAGCTAAATATGATAATTATAGACTCATGTGTGATGTTCTGCTGATGTAAGCCCACTTGGTTCGGGATAACATGATAAAATTACTATTATTGGTCATGGAATACTCAATATTCCTTTTCTTTTGAAGAAATAATAAACTAATGAAATTTATATTAAGGAAACCCCTCTCCCCTCCACTATAAAATCCACGCTTCACACCCTCATTTCCTCACACCTCTCAAGCTCCAAGCCTTCTCTAAACTCTGAAAAAAGATCCTCCCAATCCCCTCTCCCACTTCCAATAGCTTCTGGTCTCATCAAAATACCAAGCTTAGGCCCTTAAGGAGGATCTCAAGAGGAGGATTCAAGAGGTAATTTCTCTCCCTCTCCTCCTTTAATTTGCTTTCAAGTTCAAGTTCATTTCTTGATCTCTCACCTCTTATCTTCATCCAAATGGTATTTTAACTCCATTATTATACATGTAATGGAATTATATGATGGTAATGAGATATTATATCATCCAACACCCTTTCCCTCTTCCTTTTATTTTATTAAAGGGAATGTTGTTTGTGAGGTGTTAATTTATCACCTTCAAAAAAACAACATATTTTCTTCTTCCATTTATACCTTCTGATCTAGTAATGAAACCATTTTTATGGTTGAACCAGAATATTTTATATGTATTATCTCCTATTTCAATTTCTTTAACTAACTTATGACCATATTTCTAGTGATAAAATAAAACAAGTTCATTATGATCGAAAAATCACTCAAATTAACACAAATAATCATCATTTAATTATTATCTAATGATTCATCCACATGGATGTAATATAATTCATTATAAAATCATTAAAACTCCATTAATATCATTAATAACATGTAATATCAGTTCTGTATGTTTACCCATGTTCTACTCAAACATCAATTTAAGAATACAAGTGAACCAGTCAAGAAAACCATAAAAACAAACATTCATGAATAATGTTTTTAAACTCTATCACTCATCCAAAGGCACATAAAATCACTTAATGAAACCATAAGGAACTATATTAATGTACAAAATTTTCTGGATTTCTAATTAATAAATTTAATGTCATTATATAGTACATTAAAGAGAAGGAAGAATTCAGATAAAAGGTAAGGGGAAATTCTCGAACCCAACTTTCATCCTCTGGGTTCTCCCTCTTTCACTCCGTTTGATATGGTTACTCCTTAAAAATATTTTTTTCACCATTATCTTTACTCTACTGAGATATACATGTTTGCAAATGGTATTTATGAAAAACCAAATGTTTTCCAAAAGAACTCTTCTTTCAAGAACACACCTTTGACTTCTTATTCAAGAATGACGGTTCTTGTAACATGTATGTTATTCCCTCATTCTTTTGGGAACCCAATTTTTATGAATGTGTTATTATTAGATGAAACTAATTCCTTTTCATGGGTTCATTATGTTAATTTATGTTATATGTTCATTTTGGAATGCATGATAAATTCTAATGTTATAATGTAACAGGTGCGCCCGGAATTATATAGCACAATATGAATGTTTAAATGTGACGGGTACGCACGGAATTATACAGCGCTCCAATGAATTAGGTAAATTGATGAATCTCATGAGTAAATGTGAAATTATGTGTGAAAAAGATTCTATCTTTGTTCACAAGTATGTGTGTTATTTAACCACTAATACATGATGTTTCATTTTTATGCATTGCCACATTTCAAGTCTTCTATATGCTTCCTCTCATGTTCATGATCTTTTTCCCATGTTATGATTATGATCACACCATGCTATATTGTTCTTATCTATCCTCTTATTGGGATTCTAGCTCACCCCTTTTGATGTATATCCTCAAGTGGCTACATTTACTAAGGAGAGGACAACTTCCAATAAGAAGCTATAGAAGAAGAAATTAAATAAATGTTTATGCTTGATGTTGTATTTGTTATGTGTGTTCCTAGTTCTCCCAAGACACTAAACCTTTAGATCCCATATGTGTAATACTATTATGTTGTTTATCTTTAAAATGATGTAATAGTAATGTAAGAAAAGGCTCAGGTCGTTATAACAGATGCTGATGATGATCCTTCATTCCTTCAATCCTGATTATGAGATGATCCGGGAGTGGCCGAGAAATATCAAACTCAACACAAATTCAAGCAACGGAAGCCTCTGTCAAGAGAGAAGTTTGATCATCAGTACACAGGAAACTTCCAGCAAATCCCCGATTGCTTTAAGGAAAGAATTGTTCATTAGGGGCAAAGGAATCCCTAGAAGCCAGACCCAGATGGCCGCCTTGGAGCATTCATGTAGGAAATGGGTGTCCATCGGCCAACGAGAGAGGGAGAACCTCCAGTGCCCCACAGATCATGCAATCCAACACCAATCCTTCAAAAAATCCACCCTTGAAGCTAGAACGATGCAGAAAGCCTTCCAATACAAAATTGACACAACCGCCGGCAAATCCAAACCCCAGCACTTGATGCAAGTTTGAAAAACCCCAATAGGAGTCCTATCAGCACCGAAGCGTGCTACCAATGTCCACTAGAGATCCAAATACACTACTGTGAAGGATGTCGCCGACACCTCAAGAAAGGTAGCTACATTCTCCGAGAAGGAAGAAAAAGCCACTGGACCAACTGATGAAGTTTCCTGGACCCGCACACAAGCCGAGGGCGAATGTAGAAGAGCCTCCTTGAAGGAGGGTTGAGGGAGATGAACCGATCCACCACCAATCGTCGAAGAACCTAGCACTGCTGAAGAAATTGGTGGGAGAGCGTTTGGATCCATCATTCATGAACATTACATTGAGTTTTGGGAAATTGGGGGTTGTCACAATTTTAAGGGGAGAACTTAATTGATCATTAATTTTTTAAATCATGCATTGTAATTTAGAGAGAATCCTCCTCTTTAATAATTAATTTTTTCACAAAAATTCACACCATATTTAAGACTCCCAATAATTAGAACATTAATTATAAATCCATGATGACTTCATGTGTCTTTTTTTATTCATAAATTGTATAATTTAGTTTCTATCCAAGAATATGTATAATGAGAATATTCTCATGATATGATCATTACACTGTTTGAATTAATATCATGAGTAATGGGGGAAATGATTTGAAGTTGAGGTAGATCAAGATTTTTATGTTTTATAATAATAAATCAAGGATATTTAATTTTAAAAATAAAAAATTACACCATTTGTAAAAATTGAGTAATTAATATACTATAATAGACTGTTTCTTTGAAAATTAAGAAATTATATTGACATATTTTGGGGCTTTTAAAAATTTTATTTAACATTGATAAAAAAAAATTATTTAATTTATTTGAAATTTAAATAATTTTAACATTGGTGCCCAAAAAACTTCAATGATGAGATTTTATGCTTGAGGATAAGAATATATTAATTATGATGGCATTTGACATGCTGATATTTCTATGCAATTTTTTAGGGAATTGTATTAAATTATAATTATTTTTAATGAATAAATCTATATATTTAAATGTTTTAACAAAATATGAGAAATTATAAGTAATGGTTTAAAATCAATGTAGATTTATTTTTTAATGATTTTTTAATAAGTATTATTTCATGATGTTTTAGTTAACATTTTTTTAAGAGTTTTGAAATTTAGAAAACCTGTTCAAATATTTTCATGTCTTTACTATGAAGTTAATCCCCATTGATTAGACCTCTGCAATGGTACCCAAAAGTAACCTAGATAGGCCCAAGAGGGCCCAATAGTCCTTTAAGAGCCCATGGGAAGGCCTTCAATGAGCGTATAAGGCCACACATGAAAATCTAGGTCATGCAGTACATAGCTGGGTTGATGATTGTAGGAGTGCATCGACCTATGGTGGTCAACCCCGTGAGGTGGCAGGAAGAGGGAATGTCTATGATGAGTTGGTAAACAGTGGAAGTTGGGGTCCACCAGACCCCAAATTCCTTCCATACAATATTAATGCTACACCATTTCATTTATACATGAAAAATCATCCACCATGTTTTTCATGTGGGGTGGCCATCATGCAGGTTACTATTAATTTAAGAAAAATAGTGGCATCTTTCCCTTTTGATCAATCACTCCACCTTAAATATTTCCACCCCAAAAAGGTCACAACCTACCAGTGCTCAACATCACTATTTACAACTATGAATTACTGAGAAACCACTATGGCTACTAGCGTGGAGCTCAAGATTGAGCTTTATACCCACTAGTGAACCAAGAGACGTCCTCAGATATCTCCCAAACCCTAGGCCAATACCCATGAATCCATTTCAAGCTTCATCTATCCACTATTAAGTCCATATTAATTGGATAGATCTTTATTCACTAAATCTAAGCCCTAATCTATTTCCATATCCCTCCTTTTATGCACTAATATTGTTGATTTTCCACAGAGCCATGCAACGCCTCATCACAATCCCATGTCACTATAACATTGAACACTCAAAACATTGGGAGTTTCCATATTCATCAATGTATGGGTCACATGGTTGATTTTATGTTTTTACTTTTTAAAAGTTTCACCAAATTTATAGGAAAGAAGTGGCCAAGTCTTTCCCTCAACCTATAAAATAAGTGCATCCACTACCGAGAGGGGATCTTCAGTACCCCCGAGGAGGAAGCTTCTACCACATTCTACTATGTGTTATTCTTTTTTTTCTATTATAGTTTTATTCTTATTATGATATTTTTTAATCTCTTTTATTAAATTTATTATTCATGCATTTTTTTAATGTGATTCACCCACCTTATTATTATAATTATTTAATGATTTTATTTTCTTATTAATCTTATACTTTTTATATATTTCATTATTATTTATTTATTATTTATATTATATTTTTTAGTTTTTTATTCTTCTTTTATTCTAAAACTATTTTTTAATTTTATTATTATATCCCTATAATTCATTCAATTCTAATTCTATTAACTTTTTTTACCATTATGATCGCTTACACATGATAAGGAGGGGTTAACCAAGGTATTTACCTATGAAAGGTTAGGTGTTCTTTAATTCTTTATCAATGTTTATTTTATGTTTTTGGTAGAACTGAGTGGAATGAATGGATTTAATGATTTTTACCCAGGACATGAAACTCAAATATATTTAAATTCTACTGTTCTATTTATGTTACCTCTTTTACTTTGATTATATCTTCAGTTGATGACATTGAGCCAAACAATGGATAAAACAACATATGAAAGAGTCAGGTTTTGGAAGATGTTACACTCTCAACTGAGGTGTTCAATTAACCTTCATTACCAGAGGAGGTGAAATTTATATTTCTTAAGGAATTTGATATTTCAAAAATTTAAATAAAGGTTAGTAATTCATTATTAGAGTCATTTATTGAATTATCATACTATATTTAAACAAACAAAAGATAATAATGATAGAATGGAAAAAAACTCAGGATCAACTTCTTTGTTTCAAATCACATTTTGTTTAGCATCTAATTTATCTATAGATTTTCAATCTTTATATTATTTAAATATTTTAGAAAGGAATAAAAAATATCATTTTTTCATAAAAAAATAGTAGTGTGGGTGAATAATATTATATATGTAGATAAATTGAGAATATCCTCATGTGATGCAACTGTTTTCAGCTTTGTGTTGCATTAGGAAAATTAATTTCCCTTTTTCACATCCTACGATATGAATTAATTAAAATATCATCCCATAAATTATGTAAAGTAATGGTAAATTAGAATATCATTAAGTGGGATTGATTCCTAATACAATATTTAAGGATGTGGTATAAAACCCGTTTAAACTAAATTAGGTTCATAAAGAACATGTGTCTCAAAGAATTAACATTAAGACGAAAACCCTTACCTCGAGCTGAAATCATTGCATTTTTTATATGTTCCTGAAAAAATTAGGTTGATTTTATAAATTTTTTAAACTTTTTTATGAAAAATATTCATTTTATTTTATGTTTTTCAAAGTAATATTCAATAACTCATCCAATTAATTACACATCAGATGTTTTGATGATAATGGTCTCATATATCAAAAATTATTTTTTAAAGTTGACTAAGGTAAAAGAGATTATTATTTAGTCATATCTATAATTTTTTCCATTATATATTTAACATTTGAATAAATAATTTTTAATCATCAGTGAAATATGGTAATGAAAAATGAACAATGCTAGAATCTTTCTAACGGTAGGTCATACATACGCATGAATAACCCTTCCATTTTTCGAAGATCGTGATAGAAAGAGGGTAATTATTAATTTTATTCTTTATATAATAATAATTATATCATACATAACATTTTATTTCTTTAAATTCACATAAATATATAATTTATGTGATGTAGTAATAAGAACAAATCACGTCATATCGCGAAGAAGTAGTATTTCGTACTCATGAACGATATTATAATTTATTCAATGGATGGTAAGGACTGAAATTTTATGATATAAATATTTAATGCATTAATAATATGTTCTATATACCTAAAAATAATCTTTATTACATTCCACATAAATCCTACTGAAAAATGATTCAAATCTCTTAGCGAGGTGGTAGTCCACAATACACACGACAAACGTTATCATGTTTCCTATGGAATGGAAATAAAGAATTTTTATGTGATATTATAATTAAATAAGTATAATTATATCATAATTAATATATATTAACATTAACTACATCATAAAATCATTTTGTGATAACCAACATTTGAAAAAAATACATCGGTTTGTGAGGCAAGAGTTCTCCATAAAAAAAGATCAATGATTTTGTTTCCCATTTGATGGAATAGGATATTCTTTTAGAAAATGGGAGTAAAATAAGCACTTATAAATATAAGAAATATACTGATGTTATTGTTCCATAATGGTTAAATTTTATTTTAAGGGACCAGAAGAAGAAATAAAATAATATTCTTAATTAAGAACGTTACCACTTATTTGAACAACCTCTTTAGGATTGTACCAAAAGCCTTGCTAGTTTAGAATTATAATAAAAATGGGATTCTTGGATGAATGATGTGGAATTAAGGAAGTTATTTCTATAGGTATTTTCCGAAAAAATTTATTTTAGATGTGAAAATAGGATAGGATAGTAGTGGCCTTTTATAATATTGGGAGAGGGAAGACATGTAATTTTTGAAAAGAATGAATTAAAAAATGTTTTTAAAATTAGAAAAGGCTCTAAAATGGATACGATTATATCCTTAGAAGATTTAAGTTCAATATATTACCCTAAAATAGGAATTATATATGTTTTTCATCACTTTTAAACCATATATGTTTTAGTTTAACCCAAAATAAACCAATTTTGACTTTAATCACATTAATTAATTTTTACTATTTTTACTATTAATAATGGCCAAAAACTAAGTTGGAATTATAATATATTATTAATTATATAGTATCTAATAATTATGTATATTTTTTATTATTCATTTTAAATATATGTATGAATTTAATTTAAAATTTAACTCTTAGATGTTTAAAAAACAGATTTCCAATATATTCATTTTTCAAGGGAAATTTGGTTTCACATTAAATATATGACTAGTAGTATTTAGTATTTGAATTTAAATTCATAAATATATTTATAGTATAAAAATTTATTTTAAATCATTGATCATTAATTTTTAATTTATTTTTTTTAAAATGATATAAATTATGCACTTTAAAATGTTATTAATATAAAAATGTGTTTTTAAGCCTAAGAAAATTCTTATAATGAAATCTATTATAAATATTATTTACATGTAGAAAATTATATTTAATATATATAATTTATTCATATGTTACTCTGAAATAAAATTAAATGAATAATGGTACTTTTGAACTAATTATTTTATTAAGTAAAGGAATGTTTTATATTAATCATTATTCTAAATATTCACTAAAAAATAAATATTTTATGAAAAAATACTAAATTTTATTATATGAATTATTTGGTAAGATGATTTCAAAAAAAATTATTTTTTAAAATAAATTTTCTAAAATTAGAGAAAATTATATGTATTATTTTCTCATAAAATGTAGTAAATATTATTTTTTATGGTATCTTATTATTGATAAACAAAATTTCTTTTCCTAAAATTGAGTGATTAGTTAATAAGTATTTGTAAATACATTTATATTTTGAAGTATATTTATTTATATTTAATAAGTATTTAATCGCATTTATACCCTCAAATTTAATGGACAATATATAATGGGTTTATTTAATCAATAATATTTTAACAATATAAAACAGTTCATTCTAATTTAGTGTTGTGTATTGAATAGACTATCAAACATAGTGTTATTTAAAAATATCAGTGTGTCAGATTATAACCCACATTATTAAATTCCAACTTTTAAATTTGAACATTTTCTCATAAATTAATAGTTAGACATTTGAAAATTTTATTTTTGGAAAAAAACCACATAGTAATAAGGTTTAATAAAAAATACGCTTAATATGGGAGAAAGGGAAATATTAATGTGATCACATAACTAGGTTTCCACATAGGTGAATATTATTAGAATTTCAAGTCATAGGCATAGAATTAAACAATAAATAATTATGGAAAGTGATAAATATCATTGATCTTAATAAAGTGAATGATCAATGGGTCATTAAGGACTTTATAATCATAAATCTTTGATGAGTTAAAAGGCCATTGATACATAAAATATGATAGTAATATAATTAATGTTTTTATTTAACATCATTCTCCTATATTCTTTGGATTATTTTACTATGAAGACTAATAAAAATGGAAATATACTTAATCGATATGTATAATTTCGTCCATTAACCAAATTTCTACAATAATCTCATTTTTTTTTTCAAACGATGAGTATTCCAGAAAAAAAATTCATACATTAGTCACTAATATAATATTCAAATGGATTACATAATCTAAAACATAAAAAATATATTACTACAAACTTTAATATAACCAAAATGGTTAAAAAAATTGAGATAATGAATGTGAATAAATGTTTATTCAATTAAATAATAAAACCAAATGTTTAACATAGTTCATAACCCAATATACTGAATAACCTAAATAACCTCGTCATAGAAGAGGGATTTATCATCAAAGGTTATATCATTCCCTTCATCTTACATATCCAAAATCAAAATAACATTCTTCCTAAATATTTCAATACATTAAAACTAGAGGTTATATATATATACCTAAACCCAAAAGTCTCTTGAAACACTATTGGTACATCAAATAAAAAGACCCGATCCTATAATATCTTCCAAAATTAAACTTAATATTTAACCATCAAAACATCTAGGAAAAAATGTTTAACTATCTAGGACATCACAAATGAAAATGGAAGGTTTTACACCATTGTCACCCATTTGGGTGTGGGTTTAAGCCTCATAACCTTTCTAATTACAATGAGTTTTCACCAAGAATGAAGGTTATTCTTTTTTTTATAATACTATAATAATAAAATTCATATAATATTTCCAAAATTTTGATAAAAATCATATAAATAACATTAATAATCAAACAATTTTTTTCCAATTAATTCTTATATACAACATAATATTTACCATGAAATCATATAAACATAATTGATTATAATTACCTCGATATAAATAAAAAACAAAGAATATATTTTCCTCAATAATGTGTTATCCCATATAATACCACCTTACTTTTAAATCACATTTCTAGGTTATTAGTACTATTCAATATATTCTTCGAAATCCATAAAGAAAAAATCAAGCAAAACTATCCTTCGATGTTTCATAATTCTTATAACTAAAATACCATTAAAAATACATGGAAAAATTTATTCTCAAATTCAGGAAAAAAACATCAATAATTACACTTCAATGGATTGTATGTAAAATTACCTTATGAATTAATCCTAGGATTATGGAATTTACACAGATAATAAACAAGTTCTCAATATTTGTGATATTAAACTACTAGTGTTTTCTTAGGTTGAATATTTTTTTTCTAGTGTCTTGTTAACCCAAATATTCTTTTTTATATGGAAATTAGATTATTTATACCCTCATTATCTACACATAATTAATTGTCCAGTTAGATTAAGTAATTTTTCAATGTGCCTCTTCCAATATTTATCTCATGTGATAAATTTAAACTTTTTTATTTTTAATTCTTATCACTTGAACATCCATGAGAAACCATTCTTATCTTAATCAATTTATTTAGAAATTATTCTATGTTCTAGTTGCTAAGGGTAATTCGAGATAACTCATTTGGAATAATAACATGATGTCAAAATTTTGTTTCCCTTAGGATAAGTATCTCATTTAGACAATCATTAAATTTACCATCAAATTGGTTTTTGGCATTCATTCTCCTTTTTCCAAAAATTGAATAAAATAAGTAAAAAAATATGAAAATACATTAAATAATAAAAATAAAAAAGTGAAACATAAAAACATGGGAGGAAAAAATTATAATTCATAAGTATATCCTAACTTATTAGTATCTATTTTTAAATTTAAGTTACCCATGGAATTTATTCCACTTAGGTTTTATAACCTAAAAAATTCATCAAGTTCATTATAATGGTTCATAAATAATTTTTGAATTTACAAATCATATCCCTTAGAAGTGTCAAACTAAGAGTGTGTTGTGGCCTATTATCTAATTATAGTTAATTCAAAATTTGACATGATCAATCCTTTTGCAGATTTATTACCACTATGTACACTTTTTATCAAACCTCATCCACTTGTAGTATCCCGATATGGAAGAAATTTCTCATAAATCACTCTATCTAAACTTCACCAAGATTATAGGATATTTTTATACACACAGTCTATTCCAAAATCTTATCCCTAAATTTCTCAAAAAAGGTATTCTCATCCTTTTTCTAAAGATAATCTAAACATTATCTCTAATTCCACCTAAATATAATCAATCCCATTAAAAAATTTATTACATGATTTATAAACATGAATATCCTTAAAGTAAAAGCTCATAGATATTGAGACCTAATGTATTTGTAAGACTAGGATCATAATATATCAAAGGTAACTAAAACATGGAATCCTTATTATTATTTTTTATCCTTCTCCATAATGATATCCTAAAACCTTTTAAGATCCAAAAGCTACATACTATAACTAAAATATAAAATAAAGGGGTAAGTTAAAAGCCTATTATAGGAATAAATATGACAAGGAAATAAAACATGTGAGACCAAGATATGTCATTATATCATAAGAAATAAGGATCATAATTAATCACATTAAATAGTAACATATATAACATGGTATTATATGATCATGACATCATAGGAAATATTGATGGATCAAAAATAATGACATAAACATGACTGAAACCTAACTGCTGAGACAATATCAGATGGTGGAAAATGCCCCAAAATATATTAGGTTTACTCCCTAATCCATACATGAAGTATCAAGAGACTAAAACATTACCCAATATATTTTATCTCTATCTAGGATCATCTATAATAACATTTTCATGGTATATGTGTTCAATGAAATGGAAATAAATAATAAGGAATAAGATAGGAATTACCCATTAAAGGAAAATGGGTTGCATAATATTGCTTCATGTCATAATAAAAAGAAATTTCATAATTAAGGACTTTGAGAAATGATCATACGGAATGTAATTAACCCAAAAAAGGATGGGAGAACAATCTTGGTATATATGTGATAGACATATATATATATAATTTAAAAGAAATAAAAAGAACTAATGTTTATTTTCATTGATGAATAATATTAATTTTAAAATTATTAAGAAATATTATTTAT
Source organism: Viscum album (assembly GCA_963277665.1). Lineage (NCBI taxonomy): Eukaryota > Viridiplantae > Streptophyta > Magnoliopsida > Santalales > Viscaceae > Viscum > Viscum album. Next base: position 185,192,935 of record OY728143.1, read on the forward strand.
GAACATAACATTTTCACATTGAAAATAAATATTTAAAAAATATCTATTCACAAAATATTTTGGAAATAATTTTCATTGAAAAAAATCCCCTTGAATATATAATGGATGTTTGAAGATAGTTATTATCATTATATCATATAATTATTTATAACAATAGGCCTTCTATTAAATAAAATTAATATGAAATTATAAAAAAATTCCAATAATGGAAAATCATGCATAATCAATCTTGATAAAATTTATTTTGAAACATAAACATGTACTAATTTGGTAAAATTTGAATCACAAATTTTATTAAATTTATTAAATGAATTATAAGTTAAAATATAATATAGAAATAAGGATTTGTGTTGTTGTATTTAAATTGATGTTATTTGCACCATTAAAAATAAATTTCTTCCGTAAATGAATGTGTCCCAATGAATGAAGTTTGAGAAGGAAACACTTAACTCAATACTGAATCATCACATATGTTTCACATCATCCTAAAGAAAAAAATTATGTTAATTATTTACATTCTTAAGAAACATTCAATTTTTTATTAAATATTTTATTTTATGTATTACCGTTTCATATTCCATAACTATAACAACTAATTACACATCATGTGTTTTGATGATAAACATATAATATGTTCAAAATCACATTGGAAAGTTGAATAATGTCAAAGATATTATTATTTCATCACCTTTATAGTGTTAATAATAATATAATTATATTTTTATGATTATATTTTTATTTTAAAACCAACTATGAAATAAGGTTATGAAAAATGAACTATGTTTCAATTAGAGAGATGGTCAGTGGTACGTACACTAGAGTATCAGTTCAATTTTTTGACGATCATGCTGGAAAAAAGTTAAGAATTATTTTTTATATAAATAATTATAATTATATAATAAATCTCATAATTATTTTTTAAATACATCTACATATATCGTCAATGTTAATCATTAATAAAAATGAATCCAATATTTCCACGAGGTGGTACTCTATCGTACAGACGAATGAGGTTAAAATTTATTCAATGGATGATAAGGTAAGAAAGTATAATATATATTTATTTCACTTAAATATTAATATATATAGAATATCAAATATAAATAAAAAATTAATCATTATTATAATCCATGTAAATCATAAGTGAAAAATGAATAACAAGGCTTTGCAAGGCGGTAGTCTTCCATACACACGACTATTATCATATTACTTATAGAATGGAATGTTAGAATGAGTATGTGATATTATAATTATAGAATAATAATTATATCAAAAACTTAATATATAAATATTAAATGAATTATTAAATCCATTCATGATATGTGGTTATGGAAAATGAATTAAATCAGTTAGTGAGGTGGTAGTCTCCTATAGACACAATCAATGGTTTCATTTTCCATTTCAGAGAGGATGAGATGGTTGTAAGGCACATACTTAACATAAAGGAATATAATTACATGGAATAAACCATTTTCTTATATTCACTTGGTTTAATTTGATTTTAGTGGTTGTAATAAGAAATAAAACAAAGATGTCCAGTTAAGAACATTATATCTACTTCAAACCACCTCTTTAGGATTATAACTAAAACCTTTATAGGTTTGATTTTTATTCAATCCAATGCTAATATGATGATTTTAGTGAATTAAGTGAGTTATTTGGGTAAGTCTTGGTTAATAATTTTTTTTGTGTGAAGAGGAGATGATAGGGGTGGCCTTTTATAAGTGAGGGAGAGGACAAGGTTTGAATTTTGGAAAAGAATGAATCCCAACCTTTTAATTCACATGTAAGAAGGAAAAAATAGACCAATTATATATCAATGAAGATATAAAGTCAAAATATGATAAATAATAGTAATTATTAAAGTTTTTTTTCATTTATAACACTTATCATTTTAGTTTAACCCCCCCCCCCCCCACTAGTAAACACATTTTTACCATAACTGCGATAATTGCTTTTTAAAATTATTTACTTTTCAATATGTTGAAAAAAATTGAACTTATTTTATAAAATTAATTATGAATATTAAAAATATGGAATCAATTTTCCCAATTCAATTCATATGAGTGTGATAATTTTATTTAATATTAAACTTCCAGACACTGTAAAAATGGTTTTATGAAAAATACAAATTTCAAGAAAAATATTATTTCACATTAACTCTATGAAAAATAATAATCATTTTATTTATTTAAATATTAAAATATGAATTCATTGTATATAAATTTAATTGAAATAATTTCAATTTTGTTACAATTATAAATAATTAAAAATTAGAAACATTATTAACTTTTAGATAGTTATTTGAAAAAACAATTTTTATGAGTAAGAATAATCTTATACAATAATCTAGTATATAAATTATTTAAATGTAATTAATTGGATTCTATATAAATACATAGTAAATAATTTAATTTTAAAGATTATTATGTGAATAATGGTAAATTTTAGTTACCTAATTTACCAATTAAATTATATTTTTATAATAATCAATATTTTAACTATTAATTGAAAATTAAATATTTTCAAAAAAATCCCAAAAAAATACTCTAAATAAAAATTATGATTCCAATTTTAAAAAATAATTTCATTTTATATGATACATTTTTTAAACTTGGAAAAAGTTCATTATATTATTTTCTCACCAAAAATAATAATAATCATTTTTTAACCAACATAATTTTGTTTAATAAATTGATTTCTTTTGAAATTGAGTGATTAGTTATTAATAATATGTAAACAAAAATATATCGGTTAGTACCATTGTATAATTTTTTAAAATTATTAAATCATATTCATAACCTCAAATTTAAGTGATAGGTTATAATGACCTTAATTATATAATAATATTTTGATAATTTGATGTTTCTTTTAAACTCAATGTTCTGTGTGAAATACACTATTGAACACAATGTTATTTTAGAATATTTGGGTGTTATAAAAAAACTAATAATAATGATACAGAATCAATGAATAGAGATAAAAATACAACCCCAACAATCAGAATGTATGTCAAAATTTTCAACAAGAGGAAAAATAGTCACATCATATAACCACCAGTCCACCAGTAGTCTTGCTTCCAGAGTTACAAAGTTCCATTAAACACCCCATGCATGAGGTCTTCATGTATCTACATCAAAAAAATTATCATCTTTATAATACATGACATGTGCATGATTATCCCATGTACACTACAAGAAAACCGCCGTTTAGCGGCGGTTTTTTCGCGGTGGTTTTTAAAACCGTCACGAAACATGTTTTCGGGCCGCCATTTCGCGGCGGTTTTAAGAACCGCCACGAAAAAACCGCCGCTAAACGGCAAAAAAAATTATTATTTTTTTAATTTTTTTAATTTTTTTTTATATTTATTCGAGGATTAGCGGCGGTTTTTTAAAAAACCGCCGCGAAATAGCGGCAGTTTCCGTAAAACCACCGCGAAATGAAATGAAAAAAATAAAAAAACGCGAGAAACCCCGAAATCACTAAAACGATCATAACTTTTGATCCGGGCATCCGTTGAAGTGACACGACCAGTCAAATCAAAGACCATGAAGAGATATAGAGGCAAATATAATCAAAACCGTGAGACGGTCTAAGGTGTGGAAGATATTAGAGTTATAAGAAAGTTTAAAAAAGTTCTCCAAATTCAAACAGCCATAACTTTCGCTCCGGGTGTCCGTTTGGGCTCTACCACATATCAAATCGAAGCCAGCGAAGAGAGCTACGCACCAATTCAGCAGAAGCAAGATTCGGTTGTGTTTTTCGACCCCAAAAACCCCTCCGAAGGCCTCCAAACCCCCGTTTCTGTCACTGGTGTCCCGTCGAACTTGTCTTCAAACAGACCTAACTTTCGATACGCGTGTCAGTTCGGCCTCCTCCACCTGCCAAATCATAGCTCGTTCCATGAGCTTCAGTTTGACTGGTCGTGGCGCCCACATGCACTCCTAGATCATATGTTATGTCCTTTTTAGTGGGTATCGGGTTTGTTATGTTTTTCAATGCCTCGTTTCTAGCACCCGTTCTCCGTCAGCTTTTTTTAAATGGTCATAAATTACGATCCGTCTGTCCATTCGGACTCTTTCACCTTTCAGGTTAAAGAGCGTTTCAGGATATTTGATTTGACAGGTCGCGGATCTAAAACAGACTCTCGGATCATAAGTTATCTTCGTGAATGTGAGTCCAATGTTTTTGTCTCTTTATGACCGTTTTGACGGGTTTTAACGGTAGCTCCATTTATTACTGTTTATTTGGGTTTCCATGACTTTTTATCTTTATCAATGGTTTTTTATGGGTTATTATGATGATTATGTTGAATTATTAAGGAGTTTTTCAGAGTTGTTACGAGTTTTCATGCGTTCTCATTTTTTCTAATGCCTCATTCTTCATATGCTTCTCCATCCTTTTTCATGCATTTTCATGATTTTTCATCCCTTATCACATCTTTTCATACTTTTTCATGTGTTTCCTTTATTATTTATTATTTATTATTTATAATATACTTTAATGTATTTATTATCTATTATTTGTAACTGGTTATTTATTATTTATTATTTATATTTATTTATTAGTTATTAGTTATTATTTATTATTTATTATTTATTATTTATTATATATATTTATTTATATTTATTTATTATTTATATTTATTTATTATTTATTATTTATTATTTATATTTATTTATTATTTATTATTTATTATTTATATTTATTTATTATTTATTATTTATTATTTATTATTTATATTTATTTATTATTTATATTTATTTATTATTTATTATTTATATTTATTTATTATTTATTATTTATATTTATTTATTATTTATATTTATTTATTTCTTATTACTTATTATTTATTATTTATATTTATTTATTATTTATTATTTATATTTATTTATTATTTATTATTTATTATTTATTATTTATTATTTATTATTTATTATGTATTATTTATTATTTATATTTATTATTTATATTTATTTATTATTTATTATTTATTATTTATATTTATTTATTATTTATTATTTTCTATTTATTATTTATTATTTATATTTATTTATTATTTATTATTTATTATTTATTATTTATTATTTATATTTATTTATTAGTTATTATTTATTAGTTATTATTTATTATTTATTATTTATTATTTATATTTATTTATTATTTATTATTTATATTTATTTATTATATATTATTTATATTTATTTATTATTTATTATTTATTATTTATTATTTATTATTTATTATTTATATTTATTTATTATTTATATTTATTTATTATTTATATTTATTTATTATTTATTATTTATATTTATTATTTATTATTTATTATTTATTATTTATTATTTATTATTTATTATTTATTATTTATTATTTATATTTATTTATTAGTTATTATTTATTAGTTATTATTTATTATTTATTATTTATTATTTATTATTTATTTATTATTTATTATTTATATTTATTTATTATTTATATTTATTTATTATTTATTATTTATATTTATTTATTATTTATTATTTATTTATTATTATTTATTTATTATTTATATTTATTTATTATTTATTATTTATATTTATTTATTATTTATTATTTATTATTTATTATTTATTATTTATATTTATTTATTATTTATTATTTATATTTATTTATTATTTATATTTATTTATTATTTATTATTTTCCATTTATTATTTATTATTTATATTTATTTATTATTTATTATTTATTATTTATTATTTATTATTTATTATTTATTATTTATTATTTATTATTTATTATTTATTATTTATTATTTATTATTTATTATTTATTATTTATTATTTATATTTATTTATTATTTATTATTTATATTTATTATTCCTTATTTATTATTTATTATTTATTATTTATTATTTATTATTTATTATTATTGAGTTTATATCTATTATTTATGTGTTATTTGTTTTTTCAATTAATATATATAAGTATTTTAAATTATGTTTATTAACCACATGGCGAGCTTGCTGGAGTGGTAAAGTCTTTGAAAAATATGCAAGAGGTAGGGGTTCAAATCTCATCAAACGCAGAATTTCTTTATATTGCATGGGTATGCATGTGCATGTGCATGTGCATGGGATGTGCATGCATGGATAAATAAAGTAAATAAAATAATACGAAATAAATAAATAAATAAATAAAATACGAAATAAAATAAATAAATAAAATAAATAAATACGAAATAAAAAAATAAATAATAAATACGAAATTAAATAAATAAAATAAATAAATAAATACGAAAAATAAATAAATAAATAAATACGAAAAATAAATAAACAAATAAAATAAAATAAATAAATAAATAAATAAAATAAATAAATAAATAAATAAATAAATAAATAAATAAAATAAATAAATAAATAAATAAAAAATAAATAAATAAATAAATAAAATAAATAAATATGAAATAAATATATAAATAAATACGAAAAATAAAAATATAAATAAATATATAAATAAATATATAAATAAATATATAAATAAATACGAAAAATATAAATAAATATATAAATAAATATATAAATAAATATATAAATAAATATATAAATAAATATATAAATAAGTACGAAAAATATATATATATATATATATATATATATATATAACTATATATATAAATAAATATATAAAATTAAAAATAAAAATAAAAACCAAAAAACAAAAAAACAAAACTGCTGGTAAATCATTTAGCGGTGGTTTAAACCGCCGCTAAAAAACCACCCCGAAACATTCTGCGACGGTTTTGAAAACTGCCGCGAATAGTTTCCCGACACACGTTTTAGCGACGGTTTTTCAAAACCGCCGCCAATCGATTTAGCGGCGGTTTAAACCGTCGCGAAACGAAAAAAACCGCCGCTAAATGCCTTTTTTGCCATAGTGGTAGGGGTGAGTATAAACTTACCATTTAGGACATCCTAAAATCGCAATGAATTAAATGATTAAAAGAGAGAGAGTAAACATGAAACTAAAAAAAGTATAAAAGGAATAGTGAAACCTAGATATTATCAGAGGAACCACATCCAAGAATATCGTATGAACTCACTAACATCTAAATAACTTAGTTTTCCTTGATTCTCATCCAAAAGTCCAAATAAGATCTTGTGGTCATTCCATTGTATTTTGTTATATGATCACTACCCCATGATGTTGTGTTAATTACTTACTCCATTTATGGATTTATGTCCCTTCCAAGATCTATAGAAGGTTGAAATAACAATTATGCACATATTGGACCCTTTTCCCATAATTTTTTTTAAAATAACGACTCTATCATATTCTACAAGTATAGTATCTAAGAAATGTTCCCACTTATGTGAATTATTAACTCCACAAGAGGACCCCATTCTTAATGGGTGTGATATCTGCTTGAGTTGTTGTCTTAGGACCAACTGGATGTTCATTGATTAGATTTATATTTTAGGTACTAAATATAAACAAAAAAAATCTCAGTTCATATTGTTCAATATTCTGCATGACTCTAATTTATTAATTTCCTAGAAAATACACAAATTTTATAAGGTCGTATTAGTTCCCTACTATGATGAGAACCTTTAAGTGCTATGATGATATTTTTAATAAAATATTTTGGTTTGATAATGTACTATGATATGAAATATAGTAACTATACTATTAGTTTAATGTAATCATAAGCGGATTAGGATTATTATAATAATGTTCACACTTAATAATCTCTAAGATAATAGATTATGATAACCAACATGTTATAATAAATTCTTCATGCTTTGGTGTCATCAGATATTATTATCTACAAACATCTCTAATGGTCTTTGTAGTTTATGAATATTAATAAAGTATGTTATAACTCAATTATATAGACTTATTTCATAAACCTTGATGATAACTGTTCATAGAGAAGTTATATACATTAGGTGTGTCATGAGTGATAATTCATTAATGGATAATTCCCAAAATAATTTTCCCTTCCATATTTTTGGAAGATTATAACTCAACTCTTCAATTAGAACATAACCATCACTCCAAATTTCATGTCCATGTTGTAACAATGTGCTTATTTCAGATATCAATGATATATGTATCTAGCATATTGGTTGGGTTCCTATAATTGAAACCTTTTTTATGAGATATTCTGACAAAGGTATTATATTAAACATTGAGTGTTCATATGTGCTTTTCATTATTTTGATATTAAGTTAATTATCTTGGGTTCCTTGACTAGTTTCTAGACATTAATCATAGTCATAAAGGATGCCAACCTAATATTTATTAGAAATAATCCAATAGAACCACACACTAAGTGTTTCCAATGATCTCAATTGAATATTATTTCAATTTAATTAATTTAATAAATGTCAATCTTAAGACCTATGTATGATTTTACTAACATATTTTTGATAGAAAATAGTTATTTTTGAACTAAATATTTAAATTATATATTTATGTGGGTGATCAATGAAATCTTGAGGAGTTCAAACAGACTATGAACTAGTCTTGCAGAAAATATAATTAACTAGAAGGTTAAATAAAATTTTTATTGGAAAGTTATAATGAGAAAAAAATAATCATATTAATAACATTAATATTTGGAATCGGGTTTATAAAATGTTATTATATTATTTAAATGGTTACATGAAATTAAATAATATTTGAACATAAACCCTACATCTATAAATGGATGGTTATATCTATTGCGTAGTATATCGATGTGAAATCTAAAATAAGGAATTATTGGAAAAAAAAATTCTATCTCGACGCCTCATTCTCTATCCCTCTCAAGAATTACAAACTCAAGAGTGAATCCATCAATACAAAAGGAATAAAGTCCAACAAAAACAAATCGAGGCAATTGATTCCACACACTAGAACCAAGAAATCGATTGGAGTTTCTTGGAGATAAATAGAGAATATGTACATCAACAATATAGGTATTCTTTCATTTTATCCTCACAGCACAATAATGGAAATATGAATGATAATTTTTTGATGATCAATAACATCAATTGAGAAATATCCCAAACCCATGTATTCATTTCATCCAATATTAAATAAATTGATTAAAAATTTGAGATAAAAGATCCTTCCTTGGGGTTATAACCATAGAAATATTAAAATAAATTTTCATATATCTCCTGTCATAGAACACTTCTATTATACCCTAACCCCAAAGTCATATCAGAGTGTCCTCATTTAAATATATAGTTATTTGTTTTATTATTGATCCATTTGAAATTGTGGCAGAAATTTCATTTCAAATTAGATGTTTATTAATATTATTTGAATCAAAATGTTATATATATATATATATATTAATCATGTATTTTCAGTTTTTAATTTACTTAAAGGTCTAACAATAGATAATAATGATTGGATATACCATTGGGAAATATCGAATTTTTTTCTCGTAAGATTGTGTCACATGGAATGTGCTCGAAAGTTCACATCTTGGGCCCTAGTATGTTTCACTTGGCCATGAAACATAATACATAAAAGGACACAAAATTATTACAAACAGTGTATGCTATGTGTTAAATGGCCAACCTAGACATGGTTTTTAGATTACAGGGCGTTTATATGTGCACTTGTCGGGTAGTCTACACATTTTAACAGTGTAAATCAATAAATTTGTGTTGTCGTTATTCATGGTAAAAAATGATAGTTGAAATAGAGACTTTTTTATATAGAATATGTGTATGCAATTTACATGTTGTGTAGTTCATCAATAACTATTTCTAAGATACACGTGGAGTTATATATACACGGGACATTAGAGATATATAGCTTGTATCTCGATTCCACATATCATGTAGGCTCTCATGTAATTAAAAACAAAGTCTTCCAGCGGGCTTGATAGGCCTGTGGAATCAAGGTCACACATCATGTACCTAGATTGTCCAAACAAATTACCTAAGAGAGTATATCAAGAACACAATAAGCTGATACATGGTGTGTATCTGGCATATACATGCAATGTGGTCTAGCCAAGTGAACACACCAAATCCCCAATCATGTGACCTGGATATATGGAAATAGAAGTACATGATATCTAGTTTGATAGTACACATCACGTAATATTCCATTAACTAAAATGATTAAATTACATTAAATTGATAATTTTAGTGTTAAAACATTATTTACTTGATTAGAAATTTCAAATGTTGAATATTTATTATGTGTTAAATAATTTTAAATGATCAATTAATTTAATATAGTAAATCTGAAACTTTTGGTTCTTTTATTTATTTTCCATTAATGAATTCATGATGGTTATCCCCAAGATTATTCAAAAGTTCATTAACATGAAAGGAAATTAATTAATTAGTTAGTTAGTTAATCCAAGAGTGTTCATCGTAATAATAAAGAACGAATAAATAAAATAATGTTATCCATTTAATTTTTTTATATATTTCATGTATAACCATTCATGAGCTTGACCAAGACCTGTGTATGTGTTGGATGATTTGATTTATTTTATTTCTTGAACTTGAAATTATGTATTATTAAATTAAATATTATAGCCGATGATTTATCCCTCTATCCATTATTATGTTGGACTTGTGTGTCCAAGTTTATTTATGTAATCCCCCTTTACAAATCCTTTGATCCCCCACACCAGTGTGGGATTTATAAATACTTGTAATTAATAAATTATCCCAAGGAACATGGTGAAAGTTCAAGATCGAACCATAATGATGCCAACCAAGATGTCACCTAGTTAGAGAGGTGGAATGTTGTAACTCATGTCAAGCCTAGAAACAGAATTTAGTTCCCATATGTCAAAGGTTGATTAAAAGCCTATAATTTAAATAAACCATTAGAAAAATATCATAAACATTTCCTTTAATAATATATTGATATTTTGTCTTTGTGATTACTTATTTTTTTGATGTAATGTTGTGATCACGTAAATAAATGAATTAATATGATAATATAGAAATTAAATAAAATATTTCTATGTAAACGTTATATCCAACATGGTTAATTTATTAAGTAACATCCACGTAACATTAAAAATACATATAAAGGATAAAAATATATTTAATTTACGCATTATTAATAATAATACCACAGCCTAAAATTATATATGACTAATACTTCTATTGCTTTATTGGGAACAAACCATAGAACTAATTGTAGTTTGGGACCGAAGTCTAAACACATACATTTATTAGGGAAGTCTCATGGGGTTTTTGGATTGATGTGGAAAAACTTGTATTGAGTTTAATGAACAAAGAATTTTATAAAAACATTTGTTTTAATGTGGTGAGGAAATCTAATTCATTATTTTAGGATAGGTAAATCCACTCAATATACCATTGAGCTTTAAGCCTATAATTGGAATGACCATCTGACTAATTACTTTGTAATGGTTTTCTTGGATAAAGAGTAGATCAGTATGAAAAGTAATGGGGAAATTTTCCACTAGATTGTCTTAGAAACTACACATTCTGAGTTCACCAGTGAGGGATATTGAGACATGATAAAATAGTTATTGAATTAATGAAATCAATTAATTTATTTTTTCTCACATAATTTTTAATCACTAAAAGTACTAATAATCTACTCTTTTAACTATATAATAAAAACAAAATCTCATCATTCATATTATCCCTATGATTTAAATTAGTGAAAGACATCCTCGTTACTGGAACAAACATTCTTGAGTTGTTTAAAAACATTCAGGTTGGTCTATGCCATGATCATAATATCTTATAAGCTAGAATCTTCAATTCATGATCCTCCTACCAAATAGGTGATTGATTAAGAGTTGTAGTCTAAAAAAATTTGTGATGAGTTTAACATTAAATATTTCATTATTTTTTATATATCTAGTGAACTTTTCATGTCTACCAAAGAATATTGATGTGAATATCATGATTAACCATTGTTTCCTTTTTTGCAAGAGAGTGATAGACATGAGTGGTTTGATATTTCTAGGGAATTTTTTTTAGAGAATCATTAAAGAGGGTTCCCTAATAGGGACTTACATATTCAATTTCATTGTTTATATTTTGTACCTAGAGTTCTAGGGTTTAAACTTCCTGATGAACGTGGCACTGATCTCATTCCTACAAAAATACCTTATATATTATCCTTTATTCCTTAAATAATAATATATAAAAAATTGAGAAGTCTCTAATAGATATTCTCACTCTCATTTTCCACGTATATAAGGATATGAAGCAAGAAAATCATCCATACTTATGGTAAAAAATGGAAATGGAAAGTGAAGATATTTAGGACTAATTCTTTATCACACTCTTAAAATAAGAAGAAGGTAAAGGGAAAATCTAGGGAATAAGAAATTTTCTATTTCACACATGGAAAGAAGGGCCATTAGAAGAAAAAATACGCACATCCAAAGAAGAAAGTGGATGATTAAGGTGTGTTAGTTATCGATTTGAATTTATCTTTTTCTATAAATTGGGTATTAGAAGTATCTTGTTCTGGTCAAATATGTATTCAAATATAGGAACCAATTAGATTGATATTTATTGAAAAATAGAGGTAGAACTTCATGTGACCAATGGAGATAAAAAATTTACCTCAACTATTGGGAACTACCATCTATCATTACTTATCGAAATGTCATCAGTTTTAATGGGATGTAATAATGTTCCATCTATTAACAAAAATATTATTTCTGTATCCATAAAAGAAAAAATGGGTTTCTTTTAAAATTTTGGAAATAATTTTTACTATTTAACGAACATATCATTTTAATGTAAAGTCATATTTAAATAAAAGTCATTATTTTCTGGATTACATAGGCTAAGTAATTGAAATTTATAATTAAGTTACTTTACATGACTAATAACACACCCAACATTGGCATCCTCAGGTAGGTCATGTAAAGGTAAAAAATTAACTAAATTACATAAAGATGGATACATTGATTTTTTTAGCTAAAAAACCTATTGTATTCCATACATGTTTATAAGGAAAAATTAAAAAATCATCATTTAGTGGTAATGGTGAAAGGGATGATGTTCTTATTGAATTATATCATAATGATGTTTGTTGAAAATTTCCTGTTGATGTAAGTGATAAGTACTCATACACTATAAATTTTAATGATGATTTTAGTAAATATATATATTTCTAATTAATTAGATATTATTCTTATTATTTTGATAAATTCATGAAATATATGAATGATGTTAAAACCCATATTGGTAAGAACATTAAGTAACTCTACTCAGAACATAGTGGAGAATATATTAATCAACACATCATTGAATATTTAAGGGATTTAGGGATAATATCATAACTCACACTTCTATATATGTATAAGTGGAATGGTTTATATGAATATAGGAACCACAACATGTTAGACATGGTGAGATCAATGATGAGTCAAGTGAGTCTTCCATTATCCATTTAGTAATACACATTAAAAACAGCAACAAACATACTAAATTGATTTCCATTGGAAGAGAGATAAGGTATACCATACTAATTTGGGAATATAAAGAAACTCATCTTTTCTTACATACATGTGTGGGGTTTTAAGGTGTTTTCAAGGCCAATTCTTGTAATAATATTTCACCCTGAGGAAAAAAGTGTATCTTTAAAGGATATCCCAAAGAAATAAAAGGATATTACATATTAAATCCTTTAGACAATAAATGTTGTTATTGATAGATGTCCTAAATTTCTTAAGGATGATCTTTTGGATAGAAGTGGTAGTGGGAGTGAGATAGTTTTCAATGAAGTCTAAGATAATGATCCAAAAGAGTTAAAAACGAATATATTTATTAAATCCCCTTAGAAGAAAAAACTATTTTAGAGAAATAATTACTTCATAAGAGAAAAAAATTGGTTTGAGATCCATAATGGTATGGTATTATTTTCACTGATGATAGTGACTCATTTTTAGTCATAAAATTATGATCCTTTAAAATACAAGGAAGTTGTAAGTAGAAAAGATGTTTCCAAGGGGAATGAAGCCATGAATTCTGAAATTGATTCAATATAAAAAAATAAAGTCTGGTTTTTGGTAGATCATCTAGTGTATATAAATACCATTAGTTTCAAATGGGTATTATAGAATAAAATAAACATGTAATGACAAATAAGTACCTATAAGGCAGGGATGGTTGTAAAAAGTGTTTAAAAACATCAATTCATGGACTATAACAACAAAAATCTAGTAGATTAAATTTAGAGATCCATGAGAATTATACTTTCTGTTGTAGCTTACCATGAATTTTAGTTTTGGAAATAGATGACAAAATATCATTCCTTAATGGGAACCTTCATGAAGATATCTATAAAAAAAATGGTGTGTGCCTCCAAAGGATGACTCCAAAGGATGAAAATGACATATGCAATTAAAAATATCCATTTACGGATAAAATAATGAATCTTGGGGGTGGAATATTCATTTTGATTAATCTATAATGAAATTTGGTTTCACAGTGAATGAGTGTAAGACTTGTTTCTACAAATAGTTTAGTGGTAGTGTAGGTGATTTCATAAAAATATATATTGATGATATATTACTCATTGGAAATGAAATACAAGTATGAGAATATATTAGGTAAACCTTTAATAAATTATTTTTTATGAAGGAAATTGGAAGCGAAACATAAATTCATGGGATCTGTATCCATCATGATAGATCCAATAGGGTTCTCCACCTATGACAAAGTAAATAATTTTTCATGATAATGAAGATATTTTTTAAGGAACAATCCAAGAGGGTATTGTTGCTAGCATCACATGGGATTGTCCTCTTCACTTGATGAAATAAATATAATAGAAATAATTACATACACAATAATGATCAAGTTAGTCATTTTTCTATGTTATGTATGTGGATAGATGTTCCTTATAAATTATGTTTGGTAAGAAGATATCACGTTAACCCAGGTGACCTTTATTGGATGTGAGTCAATACTATACTTAATTATCTGAGTCATACTAAGGATGTTTTCTTATTTTATGGAGGAGATTAAGATTTAGTCATCATAGGATATGCATATAATAGTTTCAAACTGATCATGATTACATGAAGTCACAAATTTCATTCATATAAAAAAATGGAGGTGTTTTGATCTAGAAGAGCCCAATTAATATTGCATTCTCAAATTATAAGGTATATCAAGAGTATATTTCAAAAATATAGGTAGCTATTTATGCATTATAGAAGTTCCTATTTGTTCATGATGTTTATGTTGTACCTAGAATTGAAGATCTTATCACACTCTATTGTGATAATACTATAATAGTGGATCTCACAAAAGATCCAAAGTCACATCAGTGGATGAAGGAAATAAATGAGAGGTATCACCTCTGGGGGATTTTTATTATAGAGGTGGAGTTTAAGTGGGTAGTTATTTACATTAAAGAAAACATCGATGACCCCTTGAATAGATCCTTTAATCAGCATAAACATGATTATATTATGAGGTCTAGTGGATTGAAATTAATAGGAAGTAAGATCTAGTTGATGTGACTATTTGTTGGAGTTGATGTCCTAGGACCAACTGCTTATTATCTGAATACATGTATATTTTATGTATTTAATATGAATAAAACTTCTTATAATATATTTTTCGTTATTTTTCATAACTGTAATGTAATAATTTTATATAGAATATGTCACATTGATAAGGTCATTTTTGTTTTTGGATATGATAAGAACCTTTAATTTCAATGAAGACATTCTAAAATAATGAAATAGGTTTTGATAACATAATATAATGGGATACATTGTATAACAACTTTTAGGTTTGAGTAATCATATGAAGACTGGGATTTATCTCATGATGTTTTCACTTTGTAATCTCTAGGATATGAGATCATGAGAATAGATCCACCGGTTTGAATTCTATACATTTTGGTCTCATAAAATATTCATATATGTGAGCATGTGTAATGGTCATTATTCATTAAGATTATTACTAATGCATGTTAAAACCCATATACATATAATTATTTTGTAAACCATGATGATAAAAGTTCAATAGAGTTGTTGGATACTTTGGGTATGTCTTAAGTGACATGTGATTAATTGATACATTGGGGATGGATTTTTCCATTCTATATTTATAAAATATGATATCCTATCCCCTTTATTAGAATAGAACTGTCACCCTAAATTCCATGGACATGGTGTAATGAATTTTTTATTTTAGATATAATTGAAATATATATCAATCATAAAGGTCACTTACATAGATGTGAAACCGACTTTATGATATATTGTGACAAATGGATAATATTGCATCTTGAGTGTTCATATTTGGATTTCGTTGTTGTGACAATAAATTTTTTTCACTTGGTATCTCTAATGAATATCTAGACATTAATCATGGAATTTAGGAATCATTGCCTATTTCCAACAAGAAATAATCCTAGAGGGTGACACGCTATGTGTTTCTGATGAACTCAATTAAATCTTATTTGAATTTAAGTAATTGAGTATATATTATTCTCAAGGGTGAGGGATAAATTTATTCATGATGAATTGATTAAATATAAATATTTATGAATGAAATATTTAAATTATATATGTATTTGGTTGTTCAATAAATGCTTGATGATTTTGGATGGACAAAGAGTGTGTTCAGTGATAAATACAAATAAACAAGTTGGTTAAATAATAATATTTATTTCACAAGTTATAACACTCCACATATTAATAATAATAATAATAACAAAAATATCATATGGAATGAGGTTTATAAAAATTTATTATATCATTTAATTTCCTACATGAAATTAAATAATATTTTTACATAAACCCCAACTCTATGAATATATGGTTATATATATCATTTAGTGTATCAATGTATGATAAAAATATATATAATTATTAGGCACAATGAATTCTCTCTTGCATCCCCCTTATCAATCCCTCTTTATAATGAGAAACAGAAGAAAAAAACCTTCAAGACTGAAGGAAGAGAAAACAACACAAAAAATGAATGACAATCAATTCATCACCCTTTCACCCAAAAATATATTGACTTTGATTGGATATCAATGGAGAACATGTGAATCCTCACAAGATGAAATATATCCTTGAATACTCCCAATGGAACAAATACAATCCAAAAGAGTTTTATGGATGATCAACATCTTCAATAAAGAATGATCATAATCCGAGTTATTAGTCTCTTATGTTATTAATAAAATTAATTATAAATATCACTTGAAAGATCACTTCTCAGAGTTCTGGGAAAATAAATATTAAAAAAATATTATATATCCCACCACCATACAATTCCACTACGCTTGAAACTAACAATATAAACTCTATTTTGGAATAACGAGGGAGTAAAACTCATGTCTAACAATAATATCAAATATCATGGGAAACTAAACATTATAAAATATGGATACAAGGAATTATATCCAATACCAACAACCTGGTCATGTTCTATTATTAACATGTCATTTAAGAACCAAAATAAACAGCATGGAATTCCATACTCAGGGGATAAATATGCATGCACATCATCTTTACGATCTATGTGTATCCAAAAGTTCAGGGGGAGTGGTCCAACACACACGACGTGTCAAGCCACATAAGTCACTAGATGTGTACTCCCGTTAAAAGATGACATGGGTTCTTTGGGGTCACACAACAAATAAATTAGTCACACAATTTTTTGATCCATCAATCCAACTAAAAACCAATCACTGTATAAAATGGGACTATATAGTATATGTTCATTAGAAACACAAGCAATGTTGTCGGGAAAATTATGAAAATCCCACACATTCAATGTATTACTAATATTAAATCCTCCTTCACCAAATATGTTAAGGATAATTCACAAAACATTATTTATATGTATTCATCATCATCAATGCATAAAAAAGTCCTATTATGGACACCAATTTTTAGAAAATAAAACCAGTTTTATCAGTCATGGAAGGAAAATCCTCTCACATATGCCACCTCATGAACCAACTATCATTTGAAACCCTTATATATTTCAATAATAACCTCCAAAACTCCTTCATATAGAAATCCATGTTGATAAACCATCAGAAATTACCCAAAAGAACTGATAATAAATATTGAAACGAATTAGTTATATGGTAATGGTTGAACTATTTACCAATCAAACACTAGTGATGAATTCACATAGAATGGGGGGACAAATCAAAAGAATTTAAATGTATGTAAACAAATAAGGTCATGTTTTGTTGGGATAATGCCTTTTATAGAATAAGCTATAGGGATAGAAATTTAAATCATAAAAATATAAAATTCATGATTCTTATTCATTAGATAAAATGGAATGTATGATGATTAAGAGAAAATTAATTTAATGAGAATTATTCTACGTCTGCAACATCAATTATAATATGGATAAAATCAATAAAACATACCCATAACTGAAAAATAGAACTACCATAGATGAAGATAAAATTTAATGTATGTTACATTGATTAAACTTATATTTTCTTCAATCATCCCCTGATGATCTATGATTTATTTAGAAAGGCTGGGAAAATAATTTTTCCATGAGTGATTGTCAATCCCAAGTTGTTCAGTGTCAATTCCCCCAAAAACCTCTCTTTGTATCTCTCTCACTCCCTCTCTAAAAATCTCTAGTGTTAGGTATCAAACGCAAGGGACTCATTATAGACAAATAGAACTATAAAAAATAAATGTCATTGAAGATAAATAATAAATTTATTTTTTTATTGATTTTATTCTTTTTATCCCATCTCGTGAAAGTACATCTCCCTAGAACCAAATGTAGACAATTTCTATGTAATTCATATTTTAAATAACAAATTCCAAACAAAAACATGGTCCATGATTCACCATGAAATATTATAATTATTGAATATTTAACAACAAATTCATGATAATAATAAATATTTTAATAAATTTAAATTATCAATGTAAGGGTTTATAAATACTTGGATAATCATGCAACCTCTAAAATAAAATTCATGGGAATTCATTAAAACTTTTAATTCATATAAACCAAAAAGCATGGTTTGTAACATTATCTATTCCTTTAGATATTTTTACTTTAAATGACATACTCACACAAATAGGTGACAATAATAATATTTCCTCTAGTTCTAACACTCCCTTGTGCTCTCCTAATGATTATTGTGTTGTCTTAAGGTAGTAAATATATAAATATTTCTCCCTTTTAGTACCCTCTCTAATAGATATTTTATCACCATATTTTACTCACCAAAGGTTACGTACAATATAATTTTCATCTAAAAAAATCAATAACATTTTTCATATCATTCATCTATATCCTTAGTTTGGAAACATGAAATACATAACATACTCAGTCCAGTTATGGGTGTAGAGACATACATTATGCATCTTTGTGCACCCTATGATGAATCTTTAATGGAATAATTTAATTTACAAATATCTTACCATATCTTCCAAATATAAATAATTCACATAAAGGAGATATAAATAGAAATTCATGGACACCCTCATCAACATCCACGGTCCTCTTTCAGAAGTTTTCAGAAGACTTATGATGTATTGAAATTGTTATCATCTACTCTTGAATGATCTTTAAATTCTCATTAATAACATAAAAAAATTTGGCACCATGAGTGTTGAATATCTCAACTCAGAAAAAAAAAATGATAACTATAGTGAATTACATGAACAATATAAAATGAAACCATTCTAATAATTAAATGATAGAAATTTTCATACAAAAAATAAACCTATCATAAATGGACCTCCAAGGTCTAGCTGAAATCCAAGACACAATCCCATAGAATATCCTCTATTGATAGAATATTTTATCCCATTTGGTCATCAGTCTATGGGTGAAAAGTTTTTCTCATCTGAAATTGAGTTCTCAAAGCATCCTAAGTGGGTCTATATAACTGGGACATAAATTCGGTGTAATAGTTGGATATAATTGTCAAGGGTTCTCTAGGATTTCAAATGTTATCTTATACACACAAGTATAACATGATTTCCACTGCATTATACTATCTAAGGGAGAGGATGTGGGATGAAAGAGGGAGTCAGTTGATAATCACCCAGAGAGTTTCATTAAATCTAACTAATTAGATATTCCTTATCACTAAATCTATGGATATAATATCATGTTTTCAATTTGGAACCTAAAGGAATTTAATCAAACCTGGTATATTCTGATGAAAATACTTTACCTAAGAATTGGTAATGCATTGAGATATGAAATCTATGATCTTCCACTTCATCACTATCCACAAAAAATAAAATCAAATATCCTAGTAAAACTTTTAAAAACCAGGATATACCACTAATAGAGATATATGAATCTATCTAAGAGCCTCCTTTCATAGTGTGACTCAGAAAACAGTCCACACTCAAAATGTGATAAAAATATCCCCAACTTCAGAGAAAATATCAGGATAATTCCCTTTGACTATATAATCATGTCAAACCATACAAGTACCATCACAAGTTTGTCCTTCCCTATTTCATTATCGTATTTTATGCTTTACAACCTTTAATCAATGGTATATGAATTCATCCCAATTACAAAGGGATATGTTCTATGAGTATAACTATTGTGATACATCATTTATCATTCGAGAGTGATAATTCAAATTAAGATAACCTAATTCTACAATACCCTTTTTGGTAGTATAGAATATCTTGATATCAATAAATATATAGGAACTCCAACCATCACAACTTTCTCAAGTTGAAATCTATCTTTGTAATTTTGTAACTCACGATCTTATGATCAAAATTTTACAACAAGACTCTCACTAAGAGGATAGTGTTTCTATGTATTTGTGGAAAACACCACAACTATTATCTCTAAGTCATGGGTTATATAGTACCGGTCATGGGGTCTTAGTATCATATACCTATAAAATATTATATCCTACCTCTAAATCAAAACACACTTTCCATATCTCTAATCGAATCATGGAACACTATTTACTCAACCCCTTATTCTAGAAACAACATATTGTGAGTGCACGTCAACCATCAACACAATACCTCAATTTCCTTTAAGAACATCTCTTACTAGACAAAAGTCTTCCTATTTTAGTTCATGAAATTCATGGGAGACTCAATCTAAGAGAATTTATGCATGAAACTCCAATAATATCTACCTATCACATGGAATCTATATACCTCAATTACTCTATTTGGGTGAACCCAAGAAAGCACAGCCTCAATCTTCTCTCAGTTCAAAACTACCCCTATATTGAGATAAGGAGTTCCAGAATGTGTACCTCTATCTTCCAGAATTAACAGTTTTATATTTTTACATACTACTGATTCTCTGAAATTTTTTATCAGACCATCCTAAATTTCTCTATCATCCCATCATCTAATGTTTATTAAATGATAATTTTATTGATAAATAACACCATGAAAATTTTGATGGAATGATGGAATATTTAGTTTATGAATCCTATAAACACTATTGGGATGTTTATCGGGGCAAAGGAACCACCACCTACCCATAGTGACTATAGTGACATCAAAATGACATCATAGGTATGTCCACCTCACATACCTGCATACAACGATAACCATAGTTGAGGTCAATCATTGAGAAAAAACCTTCCCTATTAACTGATTGAATAAACCATCAATATTCATAAGTTGATAAAAAAACACTATGTTCACCTCAAAAAGGATAAAATAATCCATAAAAAACTTTAGGTTTCACTCCACATTCTTTCTAAATAAAATTAGATCTTCCTAGGGGGACACACTGGGCCTAATTATTTCATTCCCCTAAAGAGACTCTAACTACACATTTAACTCTCTATGCTTAGTTGGATCTATCTAATATGCGACTAATAGAATCATAGTCATACATGGGTGAAATTGATTCAAAACTGGACCCCAGACAAGGAGTCAAATGATGAATATCTTCCTAGAAGACATCTGGGAACACCTCAACTACTACGGGTAAGAGAATATACACTAAGTCAAATTCACATTGGTCCAAGATATTTAATTTATAACATATCATTTGTAAACATATGAAAATGACTCCATCATGCCCATCTTGTAATTATTTCTCACCGGTGAAGAAAAATCTCAAGCCATCTACCAAGGTCCATCACATCCTCCACCAGAAGCAATCACCCCGAGCATGGATAACTGATAACCATTTCATACAAAGACTAACATCATACAACCTCATCACAACATATAAATTTTCCCATTAGTATATCTAACTACTAAGAAAAAATGTGTGTTTCAGGTACAAAATCTTGATTGTAGAATCTCCCATAGTTGGATTTTCCATGCAAAAGGGTTAGCATATATATTTTTTGGAATGTCGAGTTTTTTGAAAAGGGATAACTCCCAAAATAAATTTCTCTAACATACGTACATAAAAACTGATGTTATGGTAGAGAAGAAAGAGATCATTACTTGGATCTTGATGGGAGCCTATGGGTCATAATCCATAACATCTTAAAACTATCATCTCCCATCTATTTCAACTACATGATCCCAGCGAGGACTATAGAATGGTAGTGTAGGTAGTATCATATCATAATTCGGGTCACCTTATATATGTCACACAACTAATCAAACCAAAATTACTCCATGTGGTTCCTCCTTTCTGCATTAAAAATTTTTCATCGGCATCCCATCCATTTTCTATCTATACACTTCCACTAGCGGGTCGGAAAACCATAGGTGTATAACCTCACATATCAATAGAAAATCAGTAACCTCATCAATATATTATTGGAACCCCTAGGAGAACACTATTCTATAGACCCCATGGTCTGAGACTGTACATGTCAACACATTGATTATCGCGACTCTATAGCATGGTTTCATCAACATGAAACTGAAGACTCTACTACCAAGTGAATACTATCAGAACAAGCACATGAACCTACTCCTCCGAACACACCTCTGATATAATGTAATAATCTAATACCCCAATATTCTTGGGGATATAAAGTGTAACCAATTCATATTGAATATCTGTATGTATAAAATGCTCCAATGTATTGTATCAGAAATATACATCAAGAACAATGTCCAGAGAGTATACTGTGATGTCGGTAAACCATGGAACATATTCTTCCACTAACATTAAACCATGCTAAATATTATAAATATCATATATATGAACTAATAATAGATTCACTATAATGTACTCCCATAATAAAAGGTACTCGAACACAATCTAGGGACTAGTTATCCAATCATAGGTGTATGTTATCAACATCCACCGACATCATATCGATCAATGATGAACACTCACTAAAAGTACCATCATATGATCTAGAAACATCTATATGAGAAAAAATATTTATTCTATATAATATGATGAGTTATGTAACTCCTAGGGGTGTGTAGGACATTAGAACCCAAGTGGGCTCTAACTATGAAACTAATTATTTTATCTCACTCTATATGTGTCATCATCCTAAACTATTGAAATTATATAGTCCTCATCATATGGTAAAACATAATCATGATCTACTTGAATCAAGTCTTCTCATTGATCAATAGGTGGATGTTTCACTCACTATCTAACCAAAGGGAGTAATTACAGAATGTCCCCCTAAACCAAGGTATCATCATTGTGATGATCCTCATTGTGATCCTATCATCGAATCCTAGAAGGCTATATGTTTATAAGAAAACTGAAATTGTCAAGATGTACCATTTTCAAACTATTATATATGGAGATATAACAAATGAATTAAATTTAATGAAAAAAATCATATATTATGTGTTTATCACGTTTTTCCTGTAAAATATGTCTCAGTGAAATGAATTATAGAAGGAGCTATTGAAATCATGGAAAATGGATATGTCATTCACTACATCATCACAAGGGTCCCAATACCAAAAGTCTATCCATATAAATATTAACAATGTAGACCTAAATATCAAGTCAATCTTCACAACTACTCTGTCATGGCACTCTTTTCTAGAAGAACCACACATTGATGACACTATATCACATCCTGACCTACTTGTGTCTCACCTAGTCAAGAAGCATATATGAAGGGACACCCCAAACCTCCATCTAATGGGTTGTGTTATAGTGATGAGAACCAAGTAGGAATATTACACATATAGGATTACTGAGACTAATTCACCTATACACATGAACATGATTCTACATACATAGAAGAGTAATGTGGAATGTAAAAAATTAGAATAATAAATCCATTAAAAATCATCTATAATCCCAAAAAAAATTATATTAGTAAATTATAAATGTAAATATTGAAAAATAAACCTACAATAATTTTAATGTAGGTGAAACCTAATAATAAGAGGAAACAAAGTCATAGAACACAACCACCAATCACTTAAATGTCCTATAAAAACATCCGTGAGGAAAATATCTAAATCACTTACTATAGGATACCTTATATCTCGATCAAAAATAATTTCATCTCCATAAAAAATGTGGATACGGGAGAATAACATTTAGGTGTGTTAATATACATACCCAATTAGACACCATGAAATCAAAAACATGTAAAGAATCAAAAAATAGAGATTTAACTGAAATCCATAACAAATAGGGAAAAAGAATTGTGAAACCTAGATATACTAAAGGGATCTATTAAGTTTATATAGCATAATATCAACTCATAGGTTTTCCAACACCTTATCATACTGCACTTCTAATCTATAAATCTACTGTAAGTCACTATGTAATTCCCAAATATGATGTTGGAGGTTACATCTAGTATGGTGATGGGTAAAATACTAACTATCATGGTCAATCCCTTTAAAATATCTTATCTATAGATGTATGAAATGACAAATATACAAATAGAGGATCCCTAACTCCAAATGTGGGTCAAATTCCAACCCTATCAAATTCTATTGGTAGAGGATCTTGATCCCATTTTTATATCGGTGTAATTCCAACTAATTTGGAGGATCCCAACCCAATGGGTAATATTACAACTCAACCTGAGTATAATGTGGGGTATTTCTCATATCTATCAATTATATATCAAGTAAAGGGAAACTATACGACATTCCCTATGGGTACTCGGAATGTTTTCCTAAATCAGACACTAATCCATGTTCTTCCATTCACATGTAATGTATTTATCCAAAAATGAATTTTATAGAATGGTTACATGGAATGGAATGCTCTTAAGGGGTACCCAACGTGTACCATGTATACATAGCCAATGAGCATCTAATGGTACATGAGGTGTACCCTATCACACAATGTTTTTGAGGGAAAATGCTCCATGGGAGTGTAATCCCAGTACATGGTGACATAGCAAGAAAGGTATCACATGGTATGTTAATTAATCAGAGTGATGTGTGAAATTTAACTCTAATTTATATCTCAACACCACATAAAATGGGACAAAAATATTGATGTTATTCTTAAAAATATGGTGTTTATTCATGGAATTTAAAAAAATCCACCCATTGAATGTGTTACTGATCATCAATATTCCAATAATCTAAGATACTGTGAATCATGATAGAAACATTTGAAACACACTTCAATAATCATCAATTACTCAAAGAAAATGGGATTCCATCCCCCATTTTTTTGAATGTCAATATGACATTTTTATCATTAAAGGGCTATCGACATGCTTCTACTTCTTGAATATCCCACCATCATCCAGACTTATTTAAGTTTTTTTCATCACTATTGATCCTACATCATAACAAAATATTTATCACTAAACCATCATCAATTAATAGTGGAACAAAAAGTCAATTGAAAAAAAAAATTGTTGTCATGATCAAACCACCAGCCAATTGAACATCAATGATCAATTCCTTTTTAATGCAGAGATAAATCCAAAGAAACTAAAATTTATTGATCTAATTAAGTTTTTGTTCATATTGTCCAACAAAATTAATAGAATTGGATTTATATATATATATTTAATAATTTTAATAAATAATTATCAATTACTCTTCTAGTAATAAAATATAATTTAATAGGATGCACGCCAAATTAATTCAGGGATAACTAATCTATTTTCTTAAAAAAATATAATGGGGATAAAATTAACAAAAATATGTCATTACTTGAGAGAAGATCAATAATTAGTTAAGAATATGTTCTATAGTGATTCCATTGATGATTTAATGCATTCTTCTTTATCTCCACAATAATTAATGACCGATTTGGTGAAGAAGATAAACTAATGTTGTTGTCTATGATGATTCCTAATAAATTTTTTTCCAATAATTGTAACACGCATTTATTGCTCTGTCTTTCTCCATACCAATATTAAAATATCATGGGATAGGATGGTAACCCTATGGACTCATATTAGAGAAGTATAACTCAGAAAAATTAAGGTTAATAGAGAAAATTAATAAATTAAATTAGTTAAATAATTTATTTCCCTTCTCTCATATCAAAGTTGTGAATCATCATAGAATCATATAGAGAAAATATATCATGGATGGGGTATTGTACATGTTTTGGACTCAACCATAGTATTGGTTTCTCTATCAAGAATTCTAATTGTATGATATTTTATAATTATTGTGTTAGAATAATAAAAACATAATTAAATTTAAATACTCATCTTCATGGTTAAATGAGACATGATAATCATACCACCTTTAAACTGATGTTTATGTAATTTATTAAAAATTTTAAAGGGTCATAACCCAAAAACTAGTGTTAGTACAACATATGTCAAGTGGTTTATCTTGGTGTATGGATTTTGTCACTCAATGTTCTTAACTTAGTGAAAACAATCCAAAAAAGTTATTTTGAGAATGTTTTGATCATGTATAATTCCTATGAAAAAATGTATAATAATAGAGAGATATGAATATATCATATATTGAGAAATATTTAAAATCGTCCATAGATTAATTATATACTCAATGGAATGTTATCAGGTGAAGGATAAAATTTGAAATCCCAAGGTAGAATATCCATATTGTGAGCACACAAGTCAGATTTTCCTAACTTGTAATCCCACAAAGGAGTTTTGTTTTAGTAGTAAGGTTATGTGATAGAGGTGATTCCACATTATAGGATCCCTGGGGAATATAATTTATGTGATAAGTTTCTGAATATGATATTCATGATGGAGTTTCAAATGTACATCATATGATGGAGGATTTTACAAATAGTTGGCTTATGATAGAGGATGCTCCTCTTTGTTGGATCATGAAGGAGGGTGAACCATGTGGTAGATTCTTGATGGAATCATGTGTGGAATTAATATACATAGGGAGTTTAAAATGGTCGATGGTTTTTATACTAGGTTCTTAAATGAAACTCAATAGGAATATACATCATGGTAAAACCCACTTATGATTTCCTCATATGTTACAAGAATATGAATTACCTATAGGTTTCTCTGATACCTAAAATAGAAACCATATTATTTATAGGAAAGGCTCTATTGAATTTATTTCTAAAATTAATAGTCATATAGGATATATTTCATTACCATTGATGGTTTTATCTATGAATCCATGTATGATGTCTTCCCATTTACAAACCTTGAAATTTTTTAGGGTTCCATTATCAAACCAAATCATGATGGGCTCACTTCATAGTTATGTGGTGGCTACGGGGGGTTCCACTATTATAGCATGAATAGTGGGCTCACTGTATGGATACTTCACATGCCTTTATCTATATTTACATGGTATTAAAACATATTCCTCAATTTTTTCTTATAAGTAACAACCTATTCTACATGGTATCTCCTTTGTAGATATTAGGGGGAAGGTTTGGGTCAGTTGATGTTTTACTGGATACCACAAAAGTTTGAGGGAATTAAAAATTAACCAACCCCCACCCCATAGGAATATATTCTAGTTATCCTAAATGGGGTTTAAGTATGAAGATGTAATCGATGCATTTTCTAAAACCATACAATCCTATAAGGAAGCTCACCATTAGAGTATAGAATCACGTGTTCCATATTGGGTTTTTTCGAACCATAAGTTTCATTGTAATCCCTATAAATATGGAGGACACCCTTCCTCCTTAATTTTCTTATTATTTAATTTTGTAATTTAATTTTTTATGAAAACTGGTGATGGAGGTTCACTCAATGGATACCTTTTAGAGACTCTATAGGTGACACAGATTATCCAATTCATTCATACTTGATTCATGATCAATATGAATTTCCCTATAATTTCAGTATGTGAGAATCATTTAAGAATAGAATAATCACTATCAATCTTGTCACTACATGAAATTCATGTTGTTAATACATGGGAATCCATGAAATTTCTTTTTAATGTTTTCTATAATAACAATTAAAAAAATATTTTCTACTCATAGAGATGTTGACTTATGGATGTTCTAAGAATTTTTGGTTTATCTAATATGGTTGAAATTGGTGTTATCATTATTGTGAACATCTATGGGGACTATCAGTATAATTTTATTCTATATAATGAAAATATTTGAACCTTTTCACCCAATATATTTGGGTGTACCCATTATCTAATATATTTTCCATAAAAAACTTTTATCTTGGTGATAATTTCAGGATCTATACACTTAACCATAACAAACCAACAACATTGAGTATTTCATCTCTATGTCATTTATAGGTAAATGTCATTATTGAGGGAAAACATACCATAGAGGCTTGTCAATGTATTGGATATATCCTGAAAATATTCACAGTAAACCATAAGGATCAAGATCATTGTAAACAACCCATCTCTTTGAAATATTCATATATTTTTCTCATTTCTATAAACAATCCAAGAGGAACATTAAGTTTATAGTGGATTTTCTGATCAAGTTATAACTTCTCTGATCAGAAAACCTAGTACTCTTAGGTCCATCCATGTTTTGTGGATTTCACCAAACATCCATGGGTAGTAAATTTATAAAAAGAAATTTGTGTCTCAAAATTTTTGATGTATTGACCATAAGAGATAATCCTATATCTAATTAGCCACTTATGTTTAGATTCCAAGACCTTCCATCTTGTACATGGTGAGGCAAGGATTAACATAATGTATATTCATAATCTTACAAAAATAAAAATCCTTGGATGAGTTTTTAATTTTATTATTTATAAAAATATTATCCAGGAAGGATTTGAGAAAACCCTACACACAGTGAGGGACATATTGATTGAATCCAAAAATACCATAATAAAGGCCCTCTATACTCACTCAATAAACTCCTTCGGTGAATGGAAAAAATATTCATTCATACCAATGGACATTTAATTGGATTGCAGACCATTAAGAGTTACTCTAACCAAAATTGTGCAATATAAAGAGATTTTATTGGTCCACCATGGATGTGGGACAATATACTTCATGTTGTAATTATATTCAATAAAGTGTTTACCCCAAATAATGATTAGTGGGATTCTTATCCAAGTTCTTAGGTGGGTATAGTTATTATTCTAGTTATCCCCCTCATGTTTCTAGGTTAGTACCATTATGATGGAAGTGATATTAGTGAAAGGTCAATTGGTTAATTAGGTAATGTTATTTTATTCTTATATATATAGTATTTTGGGTTATATAAAAGACAATTGGACCCCGTATTAAATTAGACATCTATTTTAATTATATTATAGTTGAATAGGAGATAATTTCTTTCCATACATGCACATTATAATATGAAAATCACTTGGCTTCGATATCATCTATGGATACTTAATATTTTCATCATTTGATCGAAGAGTATGAATGAATTTGATGTTTTTGACATAATAATAATCATTCAAATTACATTTATCCCCTAAAATTCACCTTTAATGAAAAGCATCGATAATGAATATAGAATCTTGGAAGAAAAATGTTAATATTTACATTCATAATGGTTTCATAGTGTATGATATTGATGAGTTTATCATCTCTAAGACCTATTTACCTTAAAATTTTATATTACTATTTGGATACCTAAATAATATATATCCCCTTCCTTTTACATGGAAAATAGATACTAATATACAACTATAATTAATGTGAATTGGAAGATGTTGGTTAGAGATTATAAAAATATTTAGATAATAAAAAAACACAATTATGTTCTATAAAACATGTCATAGGTTTATGTAAATGTAGGGATAGTGAAATACTCTGAAGGTATATTTGTAAAATTTGTCTAATTACTATGTAAATTGTTGTCCACTTAGAATTTATTACATGATATCCTCTTATAGAAGGACTTTGAAACAGTTCCATACAAGTCTAAAAATTCCAAAAATCAATAGGAAACATCATTTTCATATTCTCTTCCCATTATGAGTGATTAGGATATAATATTATTTATGTAGGTTTATTATTATGCTACTATTCTAATAGAAATTGTCCCACCAATTAAAGAACACCAATATTGAATAAATTATAGAATCCTACCAAAAATCAATTGATAATGGTTACCCAAATCCTATATCACCAAAAAATTGGGTTCTTGGGTAGCTAAACTGATTTTGGACTACATACAAATAATATAAAGTAACAAGATTTTGGGTCTCAACACTATCACCAAAAACCAAGCTACGAGATGATAGGCTTGGCACTTAGTTGATGCTATCATCATGGAGATTTGGTTTAAGGTGGTGGTAAAAAAGATTGAGACTCTCTGCTGAATATTATGTTGATTCAATGCTAGAAGGATTAATAACCAACACAATTATGATCTCATTCAATGAATCTTTGTCATTCGAGAGAAACCG
This sequence comes from Viscum album, assembly GCA_963277665.1. Lineage (NCBI taxonomy): Eukaryota > Viridiplantae > Streptophyta > Magnoliopsida > Santalales > Viscaceae > Viscum > Viscum album. Next base: position 185,223,546 of record OY728143.1, read on the forward strand.
TTGACCTAGGAGATGGACTTCCATTCATTTAATTTTACTAATAAAAATGTGGTTCTATGAAGACTTTCATAATGGTATTTATAGAATTTTGTGCTGATGAATCATGAATTTTTGATAGGATGGGTACCCTGTGTAACACCCCGATATTTTATGAAAAATATTCTTTTTAATTTCATTAATGTCTTGTGTTGTACGCTACACCAAAAGGAGCTTGCACAACACGCATCCTTGACTTGCCTTTCATTACACGCAATCGCGAACTTCCTTGATAGTGTGTGTAGTACGCAATACCGAGTTTCACTAAACAATGATATGCTATTAAGATATTATTAAAACTAGCCGTTATGAATAGTAATAACCACTTTTTGAAATTTTTTAAATTTTATTTTTCAAAATGGACATCATTTATGGATTCGGAATATCGAAATTATCTTAGGTTGAAATTTTGGTGATTTTCGGATAACTTTTATATTTTGATGAATAGTGAAAATTACTAAATTTTAATTAAAAACAACTTTTTCAATCGAAATAATTAATAGTGATAAATTATTAATTTGAGTGGTTTTAAAGTATATTTAGAATATATTTTTACAATTTAATACAATGTTGGTCATTGGATGTAATTTCACATTTGAACCAGTTATAAACAAGTGTCAATCTTTTGATAGTTATTATCTCTTAAAAACACGCCTTTTGTTTAGATGACGGGAATTAATTTTTAAATTAATTAATGCAACTGATATGTTTTGAATTTGGTAAAATAGAAATCATTTTTGAGTTCATAATATCAAATATAGCTTAGGCCTAATTTTTGGTATTTTTCTGAAAACTTTCAATTTTTGATGAATAGTGAAACCACTAAGTGGTAGGTTAAAAACTGAATTTTGCATAAAACTTAATTTTACCGCTTCTGTGAATGGAATTTCGAAAATCCGACAGACACGGTTAATATCAAGGACTAAAATGTGGTTCAATGAGATGAAAATAATTTTTGGTGAATAGTAACTTTTTACCTTTTTTTACCACGGTTAATAGTAAATAGGGTAACTAAGGGTAAATATGATATTACTATTACCCTAACACATTTCCTAATTCTATTGGATAAGTGTAATTCGACCAAAAACAACCTTATGAATATAATATGACCATTTAGGTCCACTTGGATTAGATTATGACATTTAATATTATTTTATTTAATGAATAGTTAAAATAGTTAAAATCAAAGTTTAATAATTAAAACATTTTTAATATGGGGTTATACATAAGATAAATTCGACTATAAATATTCTTTAGAAAGCTAAAAAGATTTCCTACATAATGATATTTTATTTATAATTTTTAGACTTTAAATAAATTAGTTTATTTATGACACAACGATGATGCAATAATTACCCTTTTAAGGAAATGTTAACATAATTGATGTTATAAATGCTCAAATAAATGTAATTTGAGACTTTTTATGAATTCCACTAATTTTCTAGATTACTATGATATATTAGTGTTGATTTAATCAACTTGGTTTGAACATATAATTCTGTTATGACTTTCACAAAAATCATATATCAAATAGTGTCAAAATTGAAACAAAATAGTTTTTAAATCAAATATTATATTATTAATTGTTATTTTATTCCTAAAAATCTAAGGTTCGGCCAAATTACTTAGATAAGGATATATATATATTAATAATAAACAACTTGGGGTTTTTTTGTCATGTTATAGTAAGTGTATTAACCATATAGTGTAAGAAAACAAAAAGTCACGGTAAAAGTTAAATTATTTAACTTAGAGTTAAATCTAATTGATAAGGTTAAAATAATAACCTAAACTTGTCTAAATCTTATTGGTTGATAGGATTTCGACCCATCCCCACTTTAGCTTAGAAATAAGACCCTTTGGAACCATTATAAACCAATTTTGACTTTAATATAAAATAATATTTTGAGATATTCATAAGGTGCCCCTCTCCTCCCTTATAAAAGGGCACCTCCTCCCCCTCCTCCTCACACCAATTTGAGAACTCAAGCTTGGAAAACCCCTGCCATTTTCTCCTCTCCACTTCCCTAGAATAATCCTAGAGGTCCTGGTCTTCTTCAAAGACCAATCTTAGTTCCCTAGGTGGAGGATTCAAAGAGGCGTTTCAAAGAAGAGGTAATATCCATTACCGATCTTTTCAATTTCTCTCTTATTCAACTTCTTCTTCTTTAGTTGTTTAATGGTAAAGTAATAACATCAGTATTACTTACATACTGATATGTTATTATAAATATGAAACAACCCTAATTCACCTTCTATCCATCCTACGGAAAAATGAAATCACCGCGCGTGCGTACGTACGGAATACTGTCTCCACGCCGTGGTGTAATCTATTTTTCGCCACCACCATAATTGGATGGGTATAATGGTGTAATGAGTAACTATATATGATTATTATAAAGTGATATTGATACTGAAATATTATACATACACTTCAACACAATTCCACGACCATGGGAACGAAATCATCGCACGTGCGTACGTACGGACTACCGTCTCCACGACGCGATGAGATTCATTCTCAATGATTAACCATTCATGAATGATTATAAAATATATAAGACATAATAATGATACTGGATTTTTGTATATTTATATGTATGTCATCTACTTAATTCCATTCAATTCAATAAGGAAACGAAAACAGCGTTCATGCGTACGTACGGACTACCGTCTCCATGAACGGTGTATTTCATTCCATTTATAGATATATTATATATATATAAATATTCTGAATATATATTATATATAAATCATGTTTTACATTCTGGATTTAAGTAATCATAATCCAAGTAATCATATTAATAATTACAGGTTAAAAACACGAACGACAAATGAGACGATTTTACCCAAAACGCTACTTTAACATGAATTTACAAAATAACGGGTAATATAAAGTCATAAGTGGACCATATATGATATAATAACAATGAATATGATTCTGGAATAAGTCAATAACATGATTTAAATCATTATACAGGAGGTTCGGACACTTACGAAGCAAATCGGACCTAAGGTAAGGGAAATATCACAATCTCATTTTTATCTGAGATTGTTTATTCGTAAGTATTTACCGGGGTGTATTTTATCATCCGCATCCATGTTTCATCAATATGTAATATTATTTCCATCCACCTACAATTGTTTAAATCCATTTTTACCCTTCGGTGAGTTTTTATTAATATGTATGAAAGGAATCTTTTGTCGTTTTTCGTACGAGGTACTTTTTGACTTTTCCGACAAAAGTACGAAGAATGTTTTTTTTAACTTATACGGCATGAATGGATTTTTAAAACATTATTTCCAAGAATATTCCTTTATAATTTTTCAAGTTTATTTTTAATCAACTTCTTTAAGTTTAAAGTTGTATGACATGTTAAGAAAGGAAAAATGTTTTTGAAGAAGAAAGGATATTTACCTCAAGAATGGAGTTCAAGTGTTTTATCAAAATTATTTTCCATCTAAGATAATAATGGGTTCTGTTTTTATCCCTATTATTACATTGATTTGATTATGTTGTGATGGAAATATTTTTATGAATTCCTTTATCATATATTAATTGTTTTATGATGTCATGATGTTTAAGAATTCCATTTTTATTACATGGGTTATGAAATGATGTATGATTTATGATTTTGTGGCACACATAAAAATGGTATCATTATGAGATGGGTGGGACCTATATATCCCTCTAATGCATTGGGTAAAGATTTTATATCTCATGAGATAGACATAGCTGGAATGGTAGGTTATACCGGTTCAGTGAAACAGGACTGAAACGAGGGTCACTCGATTCAGAAATGGACTTTGTCCACTAAGATAGTCTTGGCAATGAGTCTTGACTAACAAGAAATGATTCTCTATGATTATGTGTGTATGACACAAAGTTTCATGTTTTAAGTTATGATTATTGTGATTACATTTCACTGCCATGATTTATCCCATGTTATGAAATTATGCTTTCTTTTGCAGGTTAAGATTTCCCAAAAGTTATGTTCTTATGAATATGATGTGATTGATTTTTCTTTTGTTTACCCTTACTGAGCATTTGAGCTCACCCTTTTATGTTTTCTTTTCACCAGGATATAAAGAAAGGTTTTAGGTAAAAAAAAGGGAAGATCTTTATGGGAGATATTGAAGATCTTTCACCACGATTAGAAGATTACGTTCCGAGTTTCCAAAGACACTAAACTATTACGATCCTTGTGTGTGTGTTTTTGTTATGTACTAAGTATTCCGAAAAAGTAATGTAATGTTCATGTACGTCAGGATCCGGGTCTCTACAGTTGGTATCAGAGGAAAAGTTTAGTCAACCTTTGGAAACTAGGATGCGAAAACGTTTGTGAGATCCCAAGAGACATTTCTAAGGCATGTCTAGAGATGTCCCTAAGGATAAGTATACTTATAGGATATAGTCCTAGAACTATGGTACCGATCTTAGAATTTAATCTAAGATGTTAGATATTGAGGGTGCTCCCCCTTTACTATGTTTTTTTCCCTAGAATGATTTTTTTTGCCTCTCACACTATTCTTTTTGGGTTTTAGAAAATAGCTGGAAACAAGATGATTCACGATAATGGAGGATATGATGGACAATGGAATGATATTCTTCATGAGAAACCAAATGAAATGGGATTTGGAGGTCCGAACATCATTATTATGCTGAATCAGCAATCTCATAATATGATCAATAAAGTAAAATTTGGTAAGTTTCCTGACTCGGCTAATAAGAGAAAGATGGAGTTTCATGATGATCATAGAGGAAAGAAAGTTCAATTTCCCCTATGCAAATCATGTGGGAAGAGGCATCAAGGAGAATGTTTCAAAGGAACTGGAAGATGCTTTGGGTGTGGAAAAGAAGGACACAAAGCCAGTAAGTGAAAAGGAAAAGGTTCAGTTAACACCAGGGATGAGGATAATGGTATTGTTATGACATCAACAATGGTTAAATGTTTTAAATGTGGAATGTACGGGCATTATGCAAACCAATGCCCTAAGGGAAAGTCTCATGAAGAGAATCAGCATGGTCGTATGGGTAGTATTTATGTGGATGATGATGATGAGACTACAAATGATATGTGAGATGAAAGAATTGTTGAAGCTCAGTCAATGGTTTAAGAATGTAGTAGAATGATTACATGTTTATCATGTGTAATGTTGTATAAGTAATCTCATGGTACTATGGAATAAAGAGACATCTAAGGATTGTTACACTATTGTCTTTCCTTGAGTTTTGAAAGTGTATGATTAATGGTACCAGTATCCATGAAATGTTATTCAGATATTTTTGGAATGTAGATGATATGCGCATAATGAAGGGATAAGACGATAATGAGATGTTTGATTGTATTCATGAGCTCATGATTGATATAAGGACTAAGTGATATCATGGTTTGAGTATATATAATTTTGAGGACTTTGGTATGTGAAAAGTGTTAACTTTTAACTGTATTCATGTTTTCACTAAGGTTCAATGGGTGTTCAAGAGAATACATGATTAAGGACTTTGAATGTTTGGAATGTGACCAACAAAACATATCTTATGATATATGGGGATCAACGATGGTATTAAATCTCTGGTAATCGTTTTCACTATGTTATGAGATTGGACTGCAGTATTATGGATAAGCCTAAAGGTTGGAATGGATTATGTTGGACATAAGTTAGTATTGTTTAAGGATAGAACTTTTTTTTTGATATTATTTATGTGATGTTATAGTAATGTGGATTTAGAAAAAGGATAACCTGCAGGACGGGCGACAGCCCATCGCGTCGGACACGGATGTGGGAATCGAACCCACAACCGAAGTGTGACTGGCCTTTATCGTCTACCACTGGCCTACAGGAAGTCCCTGTTTAGTAGAAACTAGTTCTATTATATTAAGCAGTATGATGTATGAAGTGTAAGTCCATTTTAGGAACCATGTATGATTAATCTCACTAAAGAATGACTTATGTATATTAAATAACTTTTGCTAACCTTTTGTTTGAGACAGATGGAATGACCCGTCATTCTATCACATGATCTGCTAACACATCACGAATGACAAATTCAACATCATTTCTTTAAGAGATGAAGTGGAAATTGTTCAAGGCACGAACAACGGTGAGATTGTACCAAAATAAAGTAAGTACTTATTCTAATTCAAATTCTTCAACTTTAGGGAAACGATCTTGAAAACCAAAAATGTTGTCCTAGTGCTCTTATATCTAATTAATCAGATGGTACCTTAGATCGTCACAAATTTATAGATTTGTGATTTCTATCTTTTCCATAGCCATGTTCTCTACCACTCTCCATCAGAACATGATGGTTAGATTTCTCTTCCATATCCATATTTTCACCTATGTGGAAACCCAGTGATTAGTTTATTTGGGTAACCATTACGTTTCATACTTTTGTTTTTAAAGATTGGTTTTGGTATTCCTTTTTACGATGTGGGTTTCTATCAAAGAAAATTTCGAATAGTAAACCATTTATAACCCCGACAAATTTCGAGGGCGAAATTCATTTTAAGGGGGGTAGAATGTAACACCCCGATATTTTATGAAAAATATTCTTTTTAATTTCATTAATGTCTTGTGTTGTACGCTACACCAAAAGGAGCTTGCACAACACTCATCCTTGACTTGCCTTTCATTACACGCAATCGCGAACTTCCTTGATAGCGTGTGTAGTACGCAATACCGAGTTTCACTAAACAACGATATGCTATTAAGATATTATTAAAACTAGGCGTTATGAATAGTAATAACCACTTTTTGAAATTTTGTAAATTTTATTTTCCAAAATGGACATCATTTATGGATTCGGAATATCCAAATTAGCTTAGGTTGAAATTTTGGTGATTTTCAGATAACTTTCATATTTTGATGAATAGTGAAAATTACTAAATTTTAATTAAAAACAACTTTTTCAATTGAAATAATTAATAGTGATAAATTATTAATTTGAGTGGTTTTAAAGTATATTTAGAATATATTTTTACAATTTAATACAATGTTGGTCATTGGATGTAATTTCACATTTGAACCAGTTATAAACAAGTGTCAATCTTTTGATAGTTATTATCTCTTAAAAACACGCCTTTTGTTTAGACGACGGGAATTAATTTTTAAATTAATTAATGAAACTGATATGTTTTGAATTTGGTAAAATAGAAATCATTTTTGAGTTCATAATATCAAATATATCTTAGGCCTAATTTTTGGTATTTTTCTGAAAACTTTCAATTTTTGATGAATAGTGAAACCACTAAGTGGTAGGTTAAAAACTGAATTTTGCATAAAACTTAATTTTACCGCTTCTGTGAATGTAATTTCGAAAATCCGACAGACACGGTTAATATCAAGGACTAAAATGTGGTTCAATGAGATGAAAATAATTTTTGGTGAATAGTAACTTTTTACCTTTTTTTACCACAGTTAATAGTAAATAGGGTAACTAAGGGTAAATATGATATTACTATTACCCTAACACATGTCCTAATTCTATTGGATAAGTGTAATTCGACCAAAAACAACCTTATGAATATAATATGACCATTTAGGTCCACTTGGATTAGATTATGACATTTAATATTATTTTATTTAATGAAGAGTTAAAATAGTTAAAATCAAAGTTTAATAATTAAAACATTTTTAATATGGGGTTATACATAAGATAAATTCGACTATAAATATTCTTTATAAAGCTAAAAAGATTTCCTACATAATGATATTTTATTTATAATTTTTAGACTTTAAATAAATTAGTTTATTTATGACACAACGATGATGCAATAATTACTCTTTTAAGGAAATGTTAACATAATTGATGTTATAAATGCTCAAATAAATGTAATTTCAGACTTTTTATGAATTCCACTAATTTTCTAGGTTACTATGATATATTATTGTTGCTTTAATCAACTTGGTTTGAACATATAATTCTGTTATGACTTTCACAAAAATCATATATCAAATAGTGTCAAAATTGACACAAAATAGTTTTTAAATCAAATATTATATTATTAATTGTTATTTTATTCCTAAAAATCTAAGGTTCGGCCAAATGACTTAGATAAGGATATATATATTAATAATAAACAACTTGGGGTTCGTTTGTCATGTTATAGTAAGTGTATTAACCATATAGTGTAAGAAAACAAAAAGTCACGGTAAAAGTTAAATTATTTAACTTAGAGTTAAATCTAATTGATAAGGTTAAAATAATAACCTAAACTTGTCTAAATATTATTGGTTGATAGTATTTCGACCCATCCCACTTTAGCTTCTAAATAAGACCCTTTGGAACCATTATAAACCGATTTTGACTTTAATATAAAATAATATTTTGAGATATTCCTAAGGTGCCCCTCTCCTCCCTTATAAAAGGGCACCTCCTCCCCCTCCTCCTCACACCAATTTGAGCACTCAAGCTCGGACAACCCCTGCCATTTTCTCCTCTCCACTTCCCTAGAATAATCCTAGAGGTCCTGGTCTTCTTCAAAGACCAATCTTAGTTCCCTAACTGGAGGATTCAAAGAGGCGTTTCAAAGAAGAGGTAATATCCATTACCGATCTTTTCAATTTCTTTCTTATTCAACTTCTTCTTCTTTAGTTGTTTCATGATAAAGTAATAACATCAGTATTACTTACATACTGATATATTATTATAAATATGAAACAACCCTAATTCACCTTCTATCCATCCTACGGAAAAATGAAATCACCGCGCGTGCGTACGTACGGAATACCGTCTCCACGCCGTGGTGTAATCTATTTTCCGCCACCACCTTAATTGGATGGGTATAATGGCGTAATGAGTAACTATATATGATTATTATAAAGTGATATTGATACTTAAATAGTATACATACACTCCAACACAATTCCACGACCATGGGAACGATATCATCGCTCGTGCGTACGTACGGACTACCGTCTCCACGACGTGATGAGATTCATTCTCAATGATTAACCATTCATGAATGATTATAAAATATATATGACAAAATAATGATACTGGATTTATGTATATTTATATGTATGTCATCTACTTAATTCCATTCAATTCAATAAGGAAACGAAAACAGCGTTCATGCGTACGTACGGACTACCGTCTCCATGAACGGTGTATTTCATTCCATTTATCGATATATTATATATATATATATTCTGAATATATATTATATATAAATCATATTTTACATTCTGGATATAAGTAATCATGATCCAAGTAATCATATTAATAATTACAGGTTAAAAACACGAACGACAAATGAGACGATTTTACCCAAAACGCTACTTTAACATGAATTTACAAAATAACAGGTAATATAAAGTCATAAGTGGACCATATATGATATAATAACAATGAATATGATTCTGGAATAAGTCAATAACATGATTTAAATCATTATAAAGGAGGTTCGGACACTTACGAAGCAAATCGGACCTAAGGTAAGGGAAATTTCACAATCTCATTTTTATCTAAGATTGTTTATTCGTAAGTATTTACTGGGGTGTATTTTATCATCCACATCCATGTTTCATCAATATGTAATATTATTTCCATCCACCTACAATTGTTTAAATCCATTTTTACCCTTCGGTGAGTTTTTAGTAATATGTATGAAAGGAATCTTTTGTCGTTTTTCGTACGAGGTACTTTTTGACTTTTCCGACAAAAGTACGAAGAATGTTTTTTTTAACTTATACGGCATGAATGGATTTTTAAAACATTATTTCCAAGAATCTTCCTTTATAAGTTTTCAAGTTTATTTTTAATCAACTTCTTTAAGTTTAATGTTTTATGACATGTTAAGAAAGGAAAAATGTTTTTTAAGAAGAAAGGATATTTACCTCAAGAATGGAGTTCAAGTGTTTTATCAAAATTATTTTCCATCTAAGATAATAATGGGTTCTGTTTTTATCCCTATTATTACATTGATTTGATTATGTTGTGATGGAAATATTTTTATGAATTCCTTTATCATATATGAATTGTTTTATGATGTCATGATGTTTAAGAATTCCATTTTTATTACATGGGTTATGAAATGATGTATGATTTATGATTTTCTGGAACACATAAGAATGGTATCATTATGAGATGGGTGGGACCTATATCTCCCTCCAATGCATTGGGTAAAGATTTTATATCTCATGAGATAGACATGGCTGGAATGGTAGTTTATACCGGTTCAGTGAAACAGGACTGAAACGAGAGTCACTCGATTCAGAAATGGACTTTGTCCACTAAGATAGTCTTGGAAATGAGTCTTGACTAACAAGAAATGATTCTCTATGATTATGTGTGTATGACACAAAGTTTCATGTTTTAAGTTATGATTATTGTGATTACATTTCACTGCCATGATTTATCCCATGTTATGAAATTATGCTTTCTTTTGCAGGTTAAGATTTCCCAAAAGTTATGTTCTTATGAATATGATGTGATTGATTTTTCTTTTGTTTACCCTTACTGAGCATTTGAGCTCACCCTTTTATGTTTTCTTTTCCCCCGGATATAAAGAAAGGTTTTAGGTAAAAAAAAGGGAAGATCTTTATGGGAGATATTGAAGATCTTTCACCACGATTAGAAGATTACGTTCCGAGTTTCCAAAGACACTAAACTATTACGATCCTTGTGTGTGTGTTTTTGTTATGTACTAAGTATTCCGCAAAAGTAATGTAATGTTCATGTACGTCAGGCTCCGGGTCTCTACACCCTGACTAAAGTGAATTATGAATACAAGGCTAATGTGGTGTGGCTAAAGGAAAAATTATCTAGAGCATCTAGTTAGAATAAAATCCTTTAGCAATGAAATAGATAAATGGTCTCCTATATCAAAATCATCCATATGTTGTATACAGTTAAGGATGGGAAATGGGAAATCTAACCATATTATATAGATTAATTCTACCATACATTAGTAAATTTTTTGAACTTTTCAGTTTAAATTTTATTGTATATATTTGTTATTTTCTTTTGAAAGTAAATAATGGGAGATATTTCAACATTTCAACATTCCACCGTTCTCCTAACTAAATGAAATTAATTTTTTTCAATATTATTTATAGTCATCATCTCCCATTTTACTTTGATTATCCTTTAATAATAATATGTGAAACTCTTAATAGTAACATCAAGATTACATGAATCAACATTAATATTGAATGTGAGTGAAATAAGTAAATTTTAATTCCTAAACATCTAAGTCAAAAATAATTTTCCCAGGGGTGTGGGTCATGGATGACTATTGGTGTAGCACCATCAAAATAACATTGGAGTTAGTAAATAATTTTATATAATTAAAAACTCTATTTAATTAGGATCATAATAGGAGAGTCTTTGATTGATTATTCATTTGTTCAAGGGGTCCTAGGTACTTCAAATTTGGGTTTTTTTTTTGTTTTTTATTAATGTTCAATCATTTTTTCCAAGAATATAAGTGTTCTAAATTTTTTGTGTGTGTTGAGGGGCCAATGGGGAATGTATTAAAACATGAAAATGTTATACAGTAAACCGCCACAATATTTTTTTATTTTATTTCTTGAACTAGCATTTTCTAGGCCTCAGATAGTATATACAAAGTGGGTTAGGACTCAGCTTTTATATAGGCCATCATTTTTTATAGTTCAACTATATAAGATTTAATCCTTATTTTTTCCTTTGAATAGTTTATTTCGTCATGAACATATATAATATATAATAAATGATTAGTGATATAAGAAATTCCAATGTTTCCATTTATGGTATTCCATCATCAATAGTTCTATGTCTCTTTCCATATGTAGTTTAGATCATGCATGTTGGGATGATGTAGCTGATGCTTAAGGTCATATAGAATCGATAGAAAAAAGGATAGGATATCTATATAGATAATGGGAAAGGAAAACCAGACATTAATGGAGAGCTCAATTTCATGAATGCAGACTTCAATAAGGAATAGTGTATGTTGGTTATGGAAATAATGACTAGACCAAATAGTGATTATATTTTATGTTTAATAACTTTGACCACATATCACTATAGTTTATAATCATATATATTTGAATATATATCTATGTATTATATGGCCATATATCATTATCCAATGGGTTGATACTTTTTATATGGAAACAAAAAAGGAAACATCGAACAAGAATGGATGACCCTTTTGAAGTATACAATATCTTAGGAACAAATGAATTTTTGTTTCTATCCATGATTCCAAGACCATTATTCCTTTTTGTTTATGTTTATTTGATGAGGAATATTCAATATATCATAGATGAAATTCCATTTAAAAATTTTAAAAGTCTTAAGGATGCAAGAATTGGTAACATTGAGTGTATAAAATCCACATGAATTGTTGAATTGTATATTTTTTAAATCAAGAATCAAGAATTTTATAGCTGGATTAATGAGACGGGACACATTTAGTGAGGTTTAAAACTAACTATATTCAAAATGTGGATTCCTATACAATATCATTAGTTCATATGGATATCATATGACCATTTCCATAGTACCAATAAAAATTATATACCTGATATTGGGGGTGTATATGTATATCCAAATTTGGGAATCTATGCATATCCAAACAAAAAGTGTTCCATGATGTTATATTTACATTTACCAATATTAAATTAATAATTATGGGGATTAAATCACTTATAAAATTAAATTGGTACAAGGGAATGAGTTTTTGGGTTGTCTAAAAGTTACACTATTTTTTTATTGGACACATATTGAGGAAAGATAAAAATCACATGAAATTAGTCTAACTTTTTCCAATACATGTTGTTTCAAAAGACACGGCTCAACATTTATAGGTCAAAATAGTGTGACAAAAATTATTTTCCATTTTTTATTATAAATGCTAATTTTTTTCATATGACATGAAAGTGGGAATCATATAGAGAAAATAATTGACTTTTAATAAAACGTCACAATATTGGTGTTCTATTAGATAACATTTTTTACTATTTCACTATCATCTTAGGGTCTTCCAACTTATAATGATGAGGGGTGGAGTTTATGTAAATATATATTTGAAAATATGGTTATTAATATGAGGTATTATGTTTGAAAAAATATGCATGATAGTGTATTAAATTTTTTATAAGACCCAATGTGAATAAAAGGGTCATTTCCAACACATATTGTCTTGGGGGGAGGGGTGAACATACTTTATTGTCTTGATTTATGGACCGATGCATGAAAGGAAACTATAAAACAACATCCCAATTTTCATCCAAGGGACAAAAAACAGTCCAAAATTATTTGATTATTAAATAATGGGAATTTAAAATGAGAATCTATTTTTTGGGATCAATATTGAGGGAATGTAATAGGTACAAAATAGGAAATTGATAATTATATTAAAATGAGGAGTTCCATTATAGATTTATCAGGGAATACGAGAATTAAATGAACATTTTCTTAGGATGTAAACATGGATTTGTTTGGTAGTCCATATTGGTGGCATGAAGGTAGGGGCATATTTGGGGGTTTCATGCATAGACATAGAGTGGTGTGCCATGAATCCCAATTTACTAATTACCAATGGTTTTTAAAAAATTATGGTAGTCAGATACAATCAATAAGAAATGTATGTTATAATAAATAGAATATATAGAAATGTGGTTGGGTGATATTGAATAGAATTTACCAAAGATAGGCTGTTGAAATAAATTTTAAAGGATTTAAAATGGGTTATGGTTTGTGGATTAGACTAGGTTATATGGTTTAGAAATCACTATGTGTCATTAAATAAAATTATTCAGGAAACATATAGTTACTAATGATTTTGAAATTTATAAGCTCATAGTAAATACCATATATCTTTTAGATTAACAAGATACGATGTGGACTCAGATTTTATATAGCTTAACATCATTTGATTATGACATACGTCCCATTATATTTAATTTCATTCAATGAGGACATCCACCATGTTTTTTAATTCTATAAGGCTAGGAAATACATATAAGGAACTTCATGTAGACTACACATGTGCATGAAACAAAATATACTCATCTTAGTGTTGGATCCAAAAGATCATGGAACTACGATGAAACATTTGAAAATTGGGGATTTTTTCCTCTGATAAGTGTTTTCTATAAAATATTATAATGTAATATATTTTTTCAATGGATAATGAAAAAAAAATACTTTTCCGAAATAAAAATTAAGGATTGAAATTCCAAAAGAAATGATTTGAAGATGTTCTAGTTTGAATTTAATTTTTTATTGGGTTTATAATAGGTGATGTAGGGAACCATGCATATCCTAATAGAATAAAAATCAACCAACACATAATTATTATATGGTTCTACCATTATAATAGTACCATTTATTATGAATTGTGGTGAAGCCTCATGTATAAATTTGGATCATATGGAGAAGTGGGTGCCTTTTAGTTAATAGAATGAATAGATCAACAAATGATCATAAAACTAGATGAAACTATATATCCTACAATAACAAGAATTAATCAATATATGGTTCTTGATAAGAATTATTTCATCTTAGTAAGGAATCTAATGTACAGGAACACAACATGAATGAAAGGATCGTACACTAATAGGGAATATTTGAGAAAAGAAAATGAAAATAGAGGATGCGTATGAAATAAGAAATCCTTACATATAATCATATCTCATAGTGATATTAATCCATCAATTAATAGTTATTGATAATAATTATGTCTCCTCATAAACGAGAATAATGTAGAAGAATTTCCCATTAATAAAATTTTCATATAGTAGGAAGGGGAATATGATAGAATGAAAAAAATGAATTATAAATAAACAATATAATTGTAACTATGTAACCTATATGTATGAAAATAAATCCACACATTGTTTTTGATGTGGATAATTTTATATAAATATACCACAACACGCCAATTTTTTTCCACAATTATATATCCATCATAATAGAATATTTCTAGAAGAACCCAACACATACTATTTGAGGAGTCTTGTTTGATGGATCATATATCATATAGTTTAGTTTCATTCTACTATGTTTACAATCCATACCTTTGAATTTATATCAATATTACAAATATGAGTTACACTAGGAAATCCAATCTCACATGAGTCATGCTACATGAAAAAAATGATAATTGGAAGATCATACATATCATGTGAGATTTCATGATAGGTAAGATATGAGGATCATTTTCATTTTGATGTAGGGAAAATTTTCTATATTTATTTGAATATTGTGTAGGGGGAATTTGTTGAGAGTGATTAAAGTTCATGGTTGTGACTAGGATATATGATATAGGAATATCTATATATCTTACAATAAAAGATATAAATCCCAATGTATTTATCACAGTATTAGGTTATTTTTTTTATATTTTATATTGGTGGGAAATTAAGATCTATACACTGAGAACAAATACATGGATTTAGCTTTCATGTAAGTGGAAAATTTATACATGATAGGAAACCCTAAATAGGTTAATTTATTTCAAGATTGAAACACATGTAATGTAATTTAATTCCATGAAACTGGGATGAAAGGAGAAATTTTTCCTCGATGTATAATAGAATATGGGGATTTCTGTGCATTAAGAATCCCATAAATATCTAAACCATGCTTGGGGAAAGGGTAATTTTTAATGGTGTAGATAAATAAAATTAATAAATTAGGAACCATGAACTATAATATGGGTAAAATATCAATGTTGGTGATTAACACCATAAAGTTATACCAATATGAGAAGTTAATATTCATAGAGGTAAAACTCATGTTTTCACAAATTAATTTCATGTGAGAAAGAGAAAAATTGTGTACTCTAATGTCTTATGGGGTATACTGTTGAGGAAATATAGTTCACATTCATGATTCTTGGACCAATTTATGACACAATTTAAAGTCTTATGTTGATGGTAATGAATATGTAGTTTAACATCATATAGTGATGAAATTTTTCCATAATTTTTCAACATCCAGTAAAGATTAATTCATTCAGATTCACATATTAGGACATGGATTTTTCTATTACAATGATTTGAAGTATTAAAAATTGAATCTATAATAAATAGTGTAAATACTTTTTATATGTATTTAAACAATTTAGTTTAATGTCCTTCTATGATGAATAAATGATCTAACATGAAGGATATATGTTTTATTTCTTTAAAACTCTAAAATTAGTGGGGGGGAGTGTGATGTATTCTCTGTCCATGGTATCCAATGAGTACCATCAATTTTAGTAGACCTTTGTTATAATGTAAGTTCCATCCCACATGGGATCATGTTATATAAAATTCCTCATAGGGATAATGGATCTCAGAGAGCTCCCACTAGCTCCCTACAAAAGAATTACAATAGTAACACACTATTATTGATGTGTTATATTATATTATTATGATTAACATTATGGATTTATAGTATATTCGACCATTTCTAGTCATATTGAACCAAATAAACAGACTACAATAAGGACTACTCATCTTCTGAAATCTAGACATAGATGGAAACTATATATTAAGTTAATTAGAAATAAATGGTTAAAACTAATATTGTCCCATAAAAATGAATATGGGATCACATGAATTATAGTACTCATTGTGATCTGATTGTGCTACAAAGTATGATGAATTTTTTTGGCATGAAGATCTTCTAGTTAACTCCACAAATTTAAAGGATATTTTATAATGTCTTGTTAAAAGCCTTTATATTCACATTTTCTACATTATAATATTGTGTAAAGTGGTTATAATATAGGTTTTATTCATGATAAAACCTTTTAAAAGTAAAATAAAAAAAAATAGTTTCATTTTCCATCAATTTTCAATGAGGTTCACCAAATTTCATGATTTTAAACCTCAAAATGATTATAATAGAGTTTATCTTAACTCTATGAGTAGTATTTCTTAGACTCGTTTGGATCAAATGTTACTGTAAGTAAGGATATAATTAAAATTCATTGATTTATTAGGTGATATGTACCCATGAAATCTATTCCCAAGAAGGAAGGAAACTAAGAATATAAGTTTGTGTGCAATGGTTATGGTGGATGATGTATTAAAATAGAATTATTATGATTGGGAAAGAACCTCTTGGTCAACTATATATAGTCATTTTCAATGATGTCTAATAATATGTAGGAAATTTTATTTTTCGGGAGATAATGGTTCCTAACTGATGGTCATCATAAGAAACTATGTTGGCTTCCTATATAATAGTGATGTTTTATAATACTTCAATGAATCTAAGAAAACCCCATCAAAGCATCATTAATAGATAACATTATTTTATTTTAGGTCTTGAAATATGATCAAATTTATTTCATGATAAAAGATATTATCCCTCATAGATTGATCTGGTGGAACGATTTAGTTATTGGGAGATTCTATTATAGAAAATCTCTATCTAGATGTTAAACCATTCAATGCGGATGTGTTTTCATCTTGTTATATAGAACCATTGATTTCATTTATCTCCTTCAACTCGTAGGAAATTAATGTGGATACCACCAATCACTATGCAATGAGATTAATCATCTCAACCAAGAATGGATTTTCCTGGATTTTACCACCACTGGACAATAAATATTTGTCAAAATTATATAAATGTGGAATATGAGACAACATTGAATATTATGGGAATTAATCCAGTAATTCTATTACATAATCAATAAATGGAATAAAATCATCTATATTAATGTAATGTTACCATTTATTTCTTAATCAGTCATTCTAAAACACCTTTGATGCTTAGGTTGACCATCAGTATCTGTCGAGCCAACATAATGACCGTAATTAGGTCCCAATATTATTCATCATTTTTAGTGAACCCTTCTATGATATTTATGGTATAAGGTAAAACATTGTTTATTTACTTAGATAATCATGATTTCCAGACAGTCCTTATTTATAATTGTATTCTTTAGTATTCTACAAATAGAGATCCTAGAGGTTCTATAAAAATACATCTTCTAATTCTAGGATGCTTCATGGATATATAATTATTCTTCATAATAGAGCTATATGTAATCTATATAAATTTATAGGGAAATATGATATGTGAGGAAGTCACCTAGTGAACACCCTTTAACAGGTTTCAATGGTAAATATTGAATGTAATATAATTGTAGGATGACCACCCACCATGATTGATGTTTAGTTAAAATTGGATGATTTTGTACGTACTTGGGTGGGTATATATGGGAGATTAAGTGAGCCTTATTATGATACAGATAGTGCCAAAACATCTATACTGAAAATATTAAATCTTGGGAATTTTTTTGAGTTCATAGTACTAGGTATTTTTATATTGGATAGCTCTTCTGAGATAGTAAACACTATTTTTATTTCCCATATTATTATTCTATGCAAGAATATCACCTTATTATTGTTCCAATATTCCCACATATAAAAAATAACCAATGACATTTTTAATGGTGTGTGTGTAAGATATTTATTTTGATTATTGGACGCTTCATGATAACTTCATCCAACTGATAATCTACTCCTCTTCATCCATCATGTATAGAAAAATTATTTTCATGATATGTGAAAATGAGTAATATGATATAGAATAAACCCTATAAATATCTCTCCACTCATTAGGATTTGGAGGAGTTGGAATTTCATGGACCTCCTTAGTATTCTCTAGGTCAACTTTGATTCCATGATGAAATATTATAAAGATGAGAAGACACCCTAATATCACATTATTTGCAAACATCACAGGATGTCTTTTCAAGCTATGATACCATAGTTTGTTGACAAATATCTCATGGTTAGTGATTTGATCCCAATAATTAACTAATTGAACCAAAAAATCTTCATCTTAATCTTCCAAGATCTTCTCCAATAAGGTATTGAGTATAATTTTCATGAAATATTGGTAGGTAGTGCCAATTGTTTTCAATCTTAAAGGAATTTATTGGTATAAAAACACCCCTTAGGGTTCTCTAAATGTATTTTTCTCCTCATCTTCTATGTCATTAATATCTATTCATACCCTAAATACTAATCCATTAAGGATAAGTCATAGAATTTAGTAGTTTTATTATTATGAAGAATCATGATTGGGAATAGAAAATCATATTTTGGAATATACTAATTGATATCCATAAAAATGATGCATACCTAAATATTTCTATTCATCATTTTTACAGGATTTTTTTTCAATCCATGTCAGATATTGGACATACTGAATGAAGATATTCATAATGATCAATTCCTCTTAAGAAGCTTATATAGTGGCTTGAGTGGGATCAATTCTCTGGGGTGTTCTTTGACCAAAGTCATCCTATGGGGGTCCATATTATGAGTAAACACACTAGGATCTAATCTATTAATATCTAATTTAATTATAATAAAAATCATCTCATCATTAATTCATGAAAGATATGTATTTTTCATATTCATACTTATTCATAGAAGAAATAATAAATATATATTTTGTCTTCATATATTTATAAATTCACTTCCTATGGCTAGTAAACATTTTTTTTTGATTCCATATTAAATTAGTGGAGGGTATTATTTGTGGTATTACTTTTTCAAATCATTTCACCTATATTAGAAATTAAAAATGTGGGAGATTTTTTAAGTCATAGGAAATAACCTGGTTGTTTTTTTCTCTTATGAATATCGAGGGGAGGATTCAAAATTCATAATGTTCTAACATAAATAAATCATTACTTGTAGAATTTTAAATATTATCCATATCCTCTCCACTATCACTAGATGAATAGGATGTGTCCATATCCTAATGAAAAGGAGATGATAGGGGGATTATCAGCTACTATGAATGAACATGAGTTTAAAAATAGTAATATAGACATTTGGGATTTAATAGACAACAAGGGAGTGCTTTCCTTTGGAGATTTATTGAAAATAGAGATAATTTCATGAGAATTGGGGTGATGTTTAATGAACATAGGTATCACCTATTCTATTTAGTGATGACATTAGTCTGGTATGAGAACCCTAATTTCATCGTATGAACATCAATCAACTCGGTATATTTGTAGTGTTAATTAGAAAAAATTAATCAAGGATATCTCATATAGTGGTTCTTTTCTTGAGTTATTTTATGGGATAATTTTTTTTGTGTTTATTGAATGAATAAATGGAATAAATCTTTATACCAATAGGATTTATGATCCATAGAACCCCTCTATCTTATATAGTCTTGCCTCCATATTGTAAGATTTATATGAGTCTATGGGAGTATAATCATCATACAAAACTACAACCCAATCCTTGAAAGGAATAATATGTATTTGATGGAATGAGTATTGAATTTATGAATATTTATGAAGACATGAACTCACATGAATTATATTTAAGATTATTTTCTAGAATATTACTATAAATTTAGATTTATACATGAGGTCTTAGAATTGATATATGAACGTAATTAATCCAAGGGGTCTATAATTACTCATTTTATATGTCACTTTTTATGTTGGAGGTGGAAAATCAGATTCATTATATCCTAGTAGTTAGAGGGTACTAGAATTTAAGATATTTTTTCCAAAATCATTATCAATTATAGCTCAATGGGTTTTGATTTAATTTAGTTTTATAAAGATGTACAAGGGTCAGCTGTTCCCCTTATATATGTCTCTTGAACTTGTTCAATGAAGGATATATTTGTACTTATCCAATGGATCAAGTATTAGGAAAATATGTTTCTCCCACTATGACATCAACATAAAATTATTTTGGGTTTTGGAAGGGATTCAGTGAGAATATCCTGATTTTTTATTAAAAGATGAAGGGAATCTAGAATTTAGAGTTTAGTTTGGAATATAGTGAACTAATACAAGATTTCATATTTCTAGGATAGGGTCACTTTTTATCATCATGAGGCTAATCCTTGGATTTTTGGTTTAGGGGAAGGTGATAATTGTTTTTTGGTTCCATTATATAAACTAGATTTGAAGGAAATTTCATTGTTACCAAGATAAATGATGTTGTACTGCCCAAATTCATGTTAGCCAATAGTAAATCTTCAAATTCTTTTATCAATATGGATGGAATTGAACTAGGGAGGATTCTAGATCATAACATTATTTCTGCTTATTCTTACTAAATAAAAATATTATTACGAATACTTGAAATTTCAGAATGTCATTTTTTCAATCAATGTAAATTTTCTTTTCATATCTATATATTGAATTTTAATTTAAAAGTAAATTTTTTAATATTTAAAATTTTAATTAAAAAATTAAATTAATTTTCGAATGACCTAAAATAAAATTATATTATGTAGAATTTATGATATTTATCTAATATAATTAATTTTTTTTAATAGTAAAAAATACTAATGTCGCTAATATAGTAGATTTTATGACATTATTATTATACATGAATGAATAAATTTCATTTGAAACAATTTATATATAAATAAATATATTTATAATATAAAATAAATCATTTAAAAATACTCTGTTGAATTTATTAAAATAATCCATAACATTTTTGTAAACACAAATAATATTTTACTCTATATTTTTTTATTAATTAATACTGAAAAATATTTTTTATCACATGTAGAAATTTAATCTATCAAAATTTATTTAATATTCTATATTTTAGTGGTCATATTATTTGATAAGGTATATTTCATTTTTTTTAGTGAAATTATTATTACTAAGATTAATTTTAACGACCACGATAATAGTAAAAATTTTATTTTAATGAATTGTTTTATGAATATTGTGTAATTTTTTTCTATTAAAATACATTAATATATTTTAAAAAAATGACATTAATCTAGTGGTTAGTTATATAAATTAATATATTATCTCTCATTCAACTCATAATCAATACATAATAAGATTAAGAGTACTTAATTTTAGAAATTACATTTTATAAAAAATAGTTTTTCTATATATTAAATTATTAAATTTAAGAGATAATTTTCTATTATATATATATTTAATAGGATTAAATAGAAATTAAATTTAGTTTTTGAAAATAAGGTTTTTTAAGATGATTTATTTTATATTTTTTAGTAAACCATATATTTCTTATTTAAAAATTTGATACTGAATTAAAAACAAGAATGATAAAATGTAAAAAAAATAATGTTCAATGACTTCAAACATGTTCAATACATCTGTTCAAATTAATGATAGAGGATTTATCAAAATTATACCACCCAACACTCCATTATTTCTCACTTTTAAAGGCTATTAACTTTTAAATTTTGAATTCCATTATTTCATAATAATTGGTGTTCACAACAAGACCATTTTTATTAATTATAAAATGGAGACACTTCCACTACTTCATGCCACACCTATTCCTAAGAACATATTCATGAAACTATCAAATTTCTCCCCTAATACTATATTATCTCATGATCACAATTCTCTAGTTGAATGTATATAGCATAAACCATTTATTTCCTAGGATTATTTCTAGGTAATGTTCAAGATCGCAAAAAGATTCAAGTGCTTTAGTGAAAGTCCAGAATTAAGTTGAGGGTTTCTCTTATAAAATTTAATTTCATGGGAAATACTTCTATCTATACATCTTGATTTATTATTAAGGGGGTGTATACTTATACATTAAAGTTTCCTATAAAAATTTTCTCATTATACATGGTATTTAATGTTTCATTTAAAATCATATCTGTAAATGGGTGTTGATTTGAAGGATTCTAATATCTTAACAGTTTCTTTATCTCATTTTCAAATCCAACCGTCATCGTTAAAATTCAACTCCACAATTTCATTTTTTTTGTTTAATTTTCATACCTATTTCCATCATGTATAATTAATATATTCCTATTAATGATATTTTAATTTTAATTACATTATTACCTTTTTATTCATATATTACCCATGCCATATGTTTTTTGGTAAACTCAATTCTTGTTCGTTAGATTCTAAAAGTTATTTTTAAACTTATTTGATATATGTTTGGATGGTTATTATTATTGAATTATTCATTAGGTATTTCATATAATATTTCTAGAGATTTACATTTCTGTCACATTATCCCCTTTCTAAATTCTAATCACTTCATGACTTATGATATCCATATGAGATTTGGTTAACTAAAATTTCCTTTCACTAAGATAAAACATGCATTATTTAGCATCATTTTTTTACACTTATTAAATTATTTAATTTCATATTTGATAATATATTTATACTATTCTATATGAGGAAAATTATTTTATTAACTCTTATAAGATTGCATGAAAATTTTATTTCTCATGAAAAGTGATTTTTTTGGAAAAAAAATATCATCTTATTTAAAGATAGTTTCCAAAACATCACCATGATTATAAATAACAATAATATTTTCCACTATATTTTGAAACACAAGTATCTATTTACTCATGAAACCTTTTAATTTTCCTTTAACACAATTTTAATGGGAATTTTACAACATCTTTTAATGATATAGGTTTTTACCAAATTCATTGAGTAATATTCAAAGGGATTCCCATTATTTATGAATAAAATTTTTTATCTTAGACCCCAAATCCCTTTTTTATAACCTTTGTGTGTTTTCAAAGACCCATTACTAAATATTATTCTTAAAAGTTATTTTTTTAAATGTTTTTTCAATTCACATTTCTAAAACGAATATATTATTTTCTAGAATCCATTTTTTTTTACTTTTAAAATTAAATCTTGTTCCAAAGTTTTCACATTACTTTTTTAAAAGTGATTTTTCAAAGATCTAGTGAAATATTCCTTTTTGAAAATTAATAATTCATTTTCCTACAATAATTATAAATATTTAACTACCATTTACACTTTATCTCTAATGGACTTATTTCTATGGAATTTATTTTTCATAAATCGGCCTCTAAATGATTTTATAAAATAATCTTCTTGGTGATTGCAATTTGGTTATCACCTGATTATATTAGTGAATTAAATTTTGGTGGTACATTTTGGAAATTATGTGGAGAAAATTTTATTTAAATTGTTTTATCAATTTATGATATTATATTTAATTTTTTATAAGGGTCATATGTGTAAGTATCTTCATTAAGATACTATTTCGATCTGATTATCCCTAAAGATAGGTCGGGTTCGATAAAGTCCATAGATAGTTTGGTTTTGATAAATACTTAAGACAATTTTCGTCTGATAATTCCCAGGGATGGTTTGGATTCAATAATATCCACATATGGTTTTCACCTAATAAATCTTTGAGACAATTTGGGTCTAAAAATCCCTCAAAAATTTTGGTTCTAATAAATTTCTCAGATGGTTTGGGTCAAATAAAACCCTGAGAAAATTTTGATTTGAGAAATCCCAGGGACTGTTTGGGTCTTAAAAATACCTTTGAATGTTTAGGATTGTTAAATCCATAAAATTAATTGGTTATGGATTTATATACCATGATATAATGAGGTTGTGAATATAAATTATTTTCACACTGTGAAGCATGGATAGTTTGACTATCCCAAACAAGAAGTTTAGACAATTTGTTTCACAACATGATGCATGAAAATTTTGTTTATTTGTATATTATTATATTGGAATGATTAGATTGTATCATGATGTTATAATTTAAATATTACAATGTTTCTTAATGTTGTTATTTATGATGTGTTTCAATTTATTTGTTTCATGGGGGAAAAGACATAGATGGGATTCACCTGACAGTTTGATTTTCGGGGGGTTAAGGCTTTACTCAATCGAAAACATCAAGTTTTAAACTTTTTTAGTATTCCCTAAAAACACACAATGATTTCCAAATCAATAAATAAGTACGTATAATCTTTACAAAGTTAGATGTCCCTTTGGGTTTTCATGGCCAACGACGCTTAGGAACTCACATTGGTCAAGAGGATGGTAGGTCACGATCATCACAACCTCTGGGGGGGATTGTTTCCTTCAACCACACTCTATTATATATTTAAGATATGTTCATGAAATCCTTCCTAGAACCTGACATGAAAATGGTTACCCGTGTTTCAAAGGAATGATTAGGAACATGTATCGATGGGAACAAGTGTGTGCATATCATGGGTTCTCTATCACTCTCTTATTTATTTATGAAGCTTGTGTTTATGTCCATGTGCGGGAAATATGGTTTTTACTCTATTCTAGGGTGGCTTTTAGTGTCTTAGAGATGGGATTGAACCTCTATGAGTCATCCTACATATCCAGTGAAAATAGGAATTGAAACCCACATACTTCATTTTACATAGTTTAAGTTCATATGAGTGGAAACATCCATGTAGTTTTTCATCGTGTGATAAGGGAAAAATTAACGAGGTTAAACATCAGTAAGTCATCCTAATTATCCTATTTGAGACATGAATAAGATTTAATATAGTTTCTATAACACACATGTATGTTGTGAGAGATATAATGGTATAGGACCTAGGAAGGATATAAACATATAACACTACCCTTGAATACTAATTAAGTGTATGGAAATTTGATAGGAGATGGGACATAATCAAAATTACATCTTAATGAAGGGTCTATTTTAGGTAATCCTGATCAAGATATTGGTACAATAATTTCCAGTCTCTAAGGCCAAATATTTCAATCTTGGTTTTACAAACAATAGATAGTAGAAGATCCAACACATTAAAGAGAGGACATTTTATGGGTCTTGTACATTTCGATTTCCCTTTGATAGGTATAATTACCCATATCAAAGAGGATGTGGTATGGAGATATAGCCTTAATAAGGTATCCTACATATCCAATTTGATAATAAGAATCAAATTCATGATAGTTTGGTTCATCCCAAACATGATAATGGGATTTAGGTACTTGGGGTCTTGGTTAGGACTGATACAAAAAATGATTCATGTATATGAGACAACATCTCATACGCTTTTGGAAAAATAATAGGTATTATCCAATAGGAATTGAAGGGTCCCAATGGTGAAATGTTAATGAAATAGTAGGACATAGACTGAGGTGAATTCCCATTTTATTTTGGGCTTGGGCCTTAGGATGTTTTCATACATATCTTGGTTATTATCAGAATCAATGTCCTCCTAGTTCACTTTATCAGGTCTTACAAATTGGTGTTTCCCTATTTATTATAGCTTACACACTAAGACTACCTAATTGATCATTGATTACACAATCAAGCTTCCATGTTTTATAATCATTCTCTATCTTATGATGGATAATGATATGTGGAAACAATAAAAGGAATTTCCTAGAGAATGACATCAATAGGGTCAGGTGGGTGCATAATCCTAGCTCATCAAGGAAACATCACTTATAAAATGGGGATGCAGTGGATGGTTCCTAGATGTGGTACACATGGAATGAGTCCAAATGGGTGTACCACAAAAAGTGGCCATGCTATAAGGATCTACATAACATGTCTCAGATTCTTGTTTGACATGTCTGAAATGTCTTCCCGATGTATTTGGGGGTGTCAATATGTTAGGTAAGGGACATATAAGGTTGTCTAATAGATATGTTCATGATGCGTAATATTGCCTATATTTTAAGTCCTATGATCTTCCATATGACCAAAGTTGACATGACCAGGGTATTTCAAAAAATCAACTACCTTGTCTCAAATGACATTACATAACTGAAGCATTTATGTCCAAGATGCTTCACATAATCAAAGTAGACAAGTCTAGGGTACTATGCATGATCGAAGTAGACATGAAAATGTTCTATCACGTGATCAACATGACATGTCTTTCGACTATCGTGTGAAAATTGCGGCATGTTAATGGGAAGTCACATGATCATGCTGACATGATGATAAGCTTCTACAAGATCATCTTGACTTTTCTTGAGTCCATCTTGTGAAAATACCGACATTTCAAGGGGATGTCACCTGATCAACATGGATTGTATTTGGAATATCATATAACAAGGGTGACATATCCATAAACTATCATAAGGTTAACCAAACTTATCCAAGTCTTGTCTTGTAACCAACATGAACAGTCTCAGGCCAGTAAAGGAAATAACTAGATTAGTTGAGAAACATGCGATCGTGTGAAAAAAAACCAATCATTAAGCACAGTCTCATAATCATGTGTATGATCCAACACCCATCTATGTGTTGATTTGAATGCCAAGAGGGATTATACCTCTAGCTCATATATGAAAAAAATTTGGTAGATGGATACACAACCATGGGTTTTCTCCAAACTGAACCTTCTAGGGTCTCTCATGATGGCACATCATGAAGGTATACATCTTGTGTTACCTCAAATTTATCTTGAAATGGATTATGTGCTTATGATTATGGGAAATTTATCAAGGCTTATGCATCCATGAACAAGGATGCACACTTAATTGATAGGTTTTATGACACATGAGACTCAAACCCTTATCATTTTCTTTACATGATGGGGGTCTACTAGAATGATGCTTTCCGAGGAGTCCAATTCCAATGCCGCATGAAGGCATAACAAAAAATGAAAGATTTTATCTCATACAGACAAAGGAAATTTTTTTAAGGACTTTCATTATTGGATTTTCATGTCAGGGGGGTTTCATTATGCATAATCACTGGTTTGTGAGAATTTCCTCCACTTAAAAGGGTCTGCATGAATCCCCTTCACTTATGTGCTTCGCATGGAATCAATAAAGAGGTCTTGTGATGGTCACAACCATCAGTCTAATTATATATGAGGGTGAAACAAAAAAAAGGTTGCAATTATTAAGGTTGTATGAAGGAACCATCAAGTCAGGGGACTCACGACTTCATTTGACCAGGGGTTAGAACTTCCTCTGGTTTATTATAGGGAACACCAGCATTGTCACTCTGTGAACCTACAAGCCTACATTATGAACCTTCTGAAATATGGATCAATTGGTATTGGTTTTCTTCTTGTGATCAAATGATCAATGATTGGATCGTACGACTGGTTCTCTGATCATGCGTAGGGGTTGTATGTTGTAATATCTATATGCATGGGCGAGGGTTTACATTTTCATTTAGATGAAGGGTATGTGGTATATAGAGGGAGAAAGTCCAAAAGTCTTCAACATAAAGCCAAGAAAAAGAATAATTCAAGAATGAGGGTTTTCAATACCAAAATGTGTATGTCCACTTGTTCTTATAGGCACCATAGTCAAATGTCCATGAGGTATGTTCGCATGATATGGATGTGCATCAACAAGGGTTTATAGCCACATATGGTTGCTACATCACACAGGGACTTTCATAATATTATCATGTAATATGATCATGTCATCTTACTTTGATAACCTGATGAGTTCTTGGGAGGATATCCTAGGGAATATTCTCATGGGAAGGGCCCATGACTTCACATAGTGAAGATTTCTGAAGGCTATTTCCAAATCATGTTTTTTTACTTCTCTTCATTGCTGCTCCCTATTCTCCCTCACATTAGTTTATTTTTCTAAAGTAAAGAATTTGTATTTATATTTGAGGCCTTCTTGAGGGTGGCACCAATTTTTATAGGAAGGATTCCACATGAACCAGTTGAGGTTGTGGAGATTTAGTAGGATTGAAATCTTGTGACTATAAGATGGATTTGAATGATCTTCATGCATTTTATTTTCTTCTAACACATCACGTGATCAAATTTTTTTGAATTAATTTGGATTAAAATTCATAAAAAAGATAGAAGGTATCTTGATAATAAACTTCTCACAATGAATTCAATGTTTTTCTTCACTATGATCATATGATCAAAGGATGATCATGTAATGGATTCGAGCATAGGTGGGAGCTCTCACATCATGACACTAGTGTTACTGATTGGATTCTTATAAAGGATTGTATTGGTTTTATTAGACTCATTCAACTATCATTCATAGTACTGGAGATGGATGTCATGGTGATGCATCACCTCACCTTTCTATGTCGAACCAACGATACATGAGAGCGACAGATGAGTGGGAGGTTGAAGATAGTGGCCTATCACTACACATGATTGATTTTAATTCACATGGCATGAGAAAAACATATTTTGAACTCATGATGCACCTAATTTAAAAATTTGATCATATTATTGGGAGGCATGATCGAATAGTTGTGATTTCATCACGTGAACAATATATACAGAAATATAGACCCACATTTAAATATACATGGTCCATCACTACGGTATATAATTAATTATCCACTGTTATTAGGATGATCCAACAATGGTGTTTGACACCCTTACCACCTACACACACCCGCACCCAGGCTTCGTCTAATCCGGCTTTTTTCCCATTCTATGAATGTGTTCATCCTAGAACACCACAGGCCTTATACTTGGGTTCTCCCATCTCTAAAAGGAACTATGATGCCTCTTACCATCAACCTAGTGGTCTAAATGGATGTCATTGGGCATGTTTGACCACGATCCCACATTGGATTATGGTTGATCCTTGGGTTGGCTCGTTAGTGGGATGAACATATATATTTTGGAAAAGGAAGGTATAAATACTCACAATGACGTAGAATAAAAATTCTAAGATGAGTGAAATAAGGTCCCAAAGTGTATCCCCTTAAACTATAGCCCTACTCTTTATTCATTCAACTTCCACATCATTTATGCATGTTATATTAATTTTTTTCATGGGCTTCACATTTTTTAACCTTCCACAAAATATTTTAAGATTCAAAATTATGTGTTCCAACAAAATTCCCCCCCCCCCATAGAATGAGATTCACTCACCCTGAAAATAATATGATTCTAAGTTATATTTTGATAACTTTACTGCATATCTGGTCATTTAGAGGGATTTGATATTTTACTTCCTAAGAGCATTTATCCTAATTAGGTCACTAAGGAATTTGAGGTGCTATATTTATGAAACTTCTTTCCATGTGATCATAGATAAATCTGAGATATGGAGTGGCATTTGATTGGGGTATGGATACCCAAAAATTAGAATGGAAAAGGGATTGGGTAAAGATGAACCTTTGTCTAGTTCATATGTAAGTTACCTACATGTTGCTACATATCACATGTGAATGGGAATCGAGTCGTAAGTAGTTATAAAATATAACACTATGTAGATCAAACCTATTCATTAGGAACATTGGTTTATTGAAAAATAACTCTATAATGAATTTCTATACATTTATCAATATCATACATAAGAAAGGGAATGAAACAGTTCTGTGATGAAATATAGGGTAGAAACCCGTGTTCTAATTTATATGTTTCTTGGATTATCCACGATACCCATCTTTTGTGTGTAATACCAAACATATCCAATCATCTTGCGTTTTTTCCTTAACTTTTAACTAGTTTCTCTTTGAGAAATGTTCATGAAAACCCACTAAAATTAAATTATTCATTGATACGCCTACTTCAATAGTCTTCATATCATCTAATTCATAAGGAAAATTTGGGCATGGTATCCTTCTGTTGGCACCAAAAGTTGGGAAGAAGAAGAACAAGAGGGAAGTCTTTGGGGATGCCTCGCTAAGACCTTTCATGGTGCCCCATGGCCCCGCGCCCACCGCGGATCAAGGACGCAGGATGCCTCGCAAACACCTTTGACGTTTGCGACCCCGCTGCAAAGCAAGGAGGCAGGAGGCTCCACAAACGAATTGGACATTCGCGATCCCGCCGTGGAGCAAGAAGGCAGGATGCCCCATGAACCCCTTTGACATTTGCGAC
Source organism: Viscum album (assembly GCA_963277665.1). Taxonomy (NCBI): domain Eukaryota; kingdom Viridiplantae; phylum Streptophyta; class Magnoliopsida; order Santalales; family Viscaceae; genus Viscum; species Viscum album. The sequence continues at coordinate 185,254,105 of OY728143.1, forward strand.
CCCTCCGCAGAGCAAGGAGGAAGGAGGCTCCACAAACAAATTTGATGGTCGCGAGCCCACCGTGGAGAAAGTAGGCGAGAGGCTCCATGAACAAATTTGATGTTCGTGAGCCCACTGCGGAGCAAGGAGGTGGGATGCCCCACGAACCCCTTTGACGTTCACAACCCCACTGTGGAGCAAGGATGCGGGACACCCTGCGAACCTATTTGACGTTTGCAACCCCACCACAGAGAAAGGAGACGGGAGGCTCCTGAAATGAATATGACGTTCGTGAGCCTGTCGCGGATCAAGGAGGTGGGAGGCTCTGCAAATGAATTTGATGTTCGCGATCCCACTACGGAGAAAGGAGGCAGGACGCCCCACGAACCCATTTGATGTTTGCGACCCTACTGTAGAGCTAGGAGGCGGGAGGCTCTGCGAACAAATTTGACGTTCGCAAGCCCACCACGGAGCAATGAGGCATGAGGATCTACGAATGAATTTGATGTTTGTGAGCCCACTGAAGAGCAAGGAGGAGGGACACCCCACGAACCCCTTTGACGTTCGTGACCCCTCCATAGAGCAAGGAGGTGGGATGCCCCCGTGAACCCCTTTGATGTTCATGACCCACTGCGGAGCAAACTCGGTCTTTGCGCTGAGCGAGCTCTACTTCGCGGCACCTCTTTCCAATAAAAACAGGGCTCCCCTCGAGCTCAATGGATGGATCATACAACCTTTCACCTTCTGAGCTCTCAAATCGCAAAGCACTTCTTGCTCTGCAAACCATGAGATTCTCAGGGTACTTTTTCATTGTGAAGTGCCTCCTCCTTTTCTTTAATTCAACCCCTCTTTCTAGAGGTATGTCTTTAGAAAATCCCATGGGCCTTCTCAAAGTAAGGGGATCCTCACGATCTGGTCATCATGAAGCATTTATGCTTCATGAAACACCCTCCATACACACGCAACACACATTCTATGGCGGGGTCACTATGCTTTACGAAGCACATTGCTTCACAACACCTTGCTTCATGTGGCACCCTTTCTTTGTGAGGCATTGCTTCGCAAATGCCTTTCCACTTTGTGAAGCTCCTCCCATGTGGACCTATACCCTATTCCTATCCTAGGGGACTTCACTTCATGAATCACATACCTTCACGAATCCCCTCCACTTCATGGAGCACCAAAGCTCCACAAGGCTTCTACCTATGAACCCCTTTGCTATGAAACTCCTTTTCCCGTGTGGCCCTTCAGGTTTGCACAAAGAAATTTCAAAGTCCCATGGACGATACTGCATGTTATGTTGCTTCCCCACATGCTTCTTCGCATAGGCATACTAATGGTTATTTCTTTTTCACATAGCCACACTAATGTGGACCCCCAATGGGATTGCCTATTGACACCCCCAATCATGGCATTGACGATGCCTTCCTTCCCCCAAGGGCGGGCGGGTACCTGTTATGTATGTCCTAGGGGTGCAGAGCACACCCACCTTGTCTGAGCTCCAGGGCGTTAAACAACCAAGCACCATCGTCCTCAGCACATGACGTTAAATTGTGACCTCACCACATTTCTTGCACGCAGGGTGCCCCACCTTGGACATCCTCTACTCCCACTGGTCTCCATGGGAGTGAGATCATTCCTCACATGTAATGACATCCTCTTTATATGGGAGACATCCATCCACGGGGAAAGGGAAACCACCTTGGTGTAATCCCCTAGCATTTCCTGCAGGAGGCACCACCCCTACTCCTCCTCTTTTCCTGGGTGCCAAATCCCTCTCCTGTTGGGCTTTTTCATCACCCAGACCTCCACCCTAGATTAATTCCCAATATCCACCACCCTAGGCTATTAACCATGCATAATCCATTGTTTCCTATTTGGGATGCGGACCACACCTAAGCCCTTGTTTCCTTTTTCGGCCGCTACCTATGAATCATCCCCACTCTACTTCCCACTGATGCACCTTCCATGAAGTGGTAATCAGTTCTTTGCTGCCTCTTGTTTCTCACACCGATCACGACTCACATGGGCTTAGAGAAATCATTGACCATGAAATCCTCTTCAGGAAGCCTAAAGTGTAAGCCCCACACCCACCATGAACTACATGGTATTTTATCCTTTCCTAGGCATGGTAAGTAGGAAGCCTCCCTGAGGTTTAAGCCCAACAACACTCGGTCGCTCCAAACCCCTTCACATCGGTTCGCCCAACCCATCCTGAACTATGTGGACTTTGATCCTTGCCAAGGCAAGGTACGTAGGAAGCCTACCCGAGTTTCAAGACCCTTTTTACCTAAACTACATTTTCTTTGACCCTTTCCAAGGTAAGGTACGTAGGAAGCATCCCTGATGTTCAGGCCCACCATTCATTGGTCCCGGTTATCCTCATGTCGGTTCACCAAACACCCCTTCTGAACTACGTGGTCTTTGATCCTTTCCAAGGTAAGGTATGTAGGAATCCTCCCTGTGGTTCAAGCCTAACACCCATTGGTTCCGACTCCCCTTCACGTTGGACCACCTTCGTCCCACATGATGTTAAACTGCATGCCCCCTTTTCATCCTGCATGACATTAAACTATGTCCCCCAACCAACGGCTAGCTGTTTTGACCCTATTCAATGGTAAGCCATTGTCAACCAGTTTCGACGGTAATTCATCTTCATATGACCAACATGGAGTTTAATTCCCTTCCACGAGGATATGTAGGAAGCCTCCCTGAGGTTCAATCCCATTACTCATGTCTCATCCTGATCTCCCCCTCGAGCTTATGTGTTTCGGGAAGGTCTTGACCCAACCTGGAGGTTTTATTTCCTCCAGTTCCCATCCATGCATCCATTCTCAAGGGTCGCCTCCTCAGGTGTCCCATCATCCTACCGAACTACGCATACTTTTATTCCCTTTCATGGGGATACATAGGTGGTCTCTTTGTGACTCAAGCCCCACATCACCATGGTCCCCAAGTTGACTCCATCTCATTCTCCACATACTTCATTAAACCCTCCATCATCTATCCTGATTCTTACCTAGGCCGCCACATCCAGGTGGGATCATGACACCTCACTCCCCATTCCCCTTAACAACAACTGGGAAGCTAACCACACATTTTCCCCAACATCAGTGTTCCCTTCAGGGGTTGCACCCATCTGATCCACTCTAATCAGTGTCTGATCTGTCCGATATGTCTCCGCTAGACGTTAAACTCACGACATACCCTGTGTTAAACATGGTAAGATGAGGAGAACCTCATATACATGCCTATGGCATAAAATTCCCCACATTCGACGTGGGATGCCTTAGGCTTCCATGCCCTCGAGAAGCCCTATAATAAGGGTAAGAAACTCAGACGTTTGAGTGCCCCAGTGTCTAGAGATGCTAGTGATGTCCAACATGACTAATCCCTAGACTGAATGTTGCTGCCCTGACCGGACCCTTTGGATTGTCCCGACCGAAGCAGTGTAATTAACCGGTGTCCATGAAGATATGGAACTAGGAATAGTTTCACGAACAACGTCTTAAATATATAAGGGAGACATGGACTAGGGGGTGAGTTCTGAGGAGGAATCCCCAGAAGGAAGAACCGATATCCCATCATCCCATTTCGATCATGGAGAAAACAACCCTGAACAAGGAACAAATGTTGCCCGCCATTGGAAAGTGGGAATGTGAGGCAACAAATAGCTTTTCCATCCTCGAACAAGACAGATGCACACGCCCTGGTGAAAGCATCGAAAACAGAAATGGTGAACCCAGTGTGAAGGTATTCTCCCCAATATGGAGATTAGTAGCGTTCGAGACATCAGTGGATTATCCTGTCGCCGGATCCAGCAATCTAGCATCGGGTCCCGCCATGAAAATAGTAGGACTTGCGTGAAACTCACCAGAAGTTGAGGCAGTCAAAACGTTGGACATCCCGGTCTGCGACGTTGTCAGTGTGGATCCATCTTACCAGCCATGGAAAACAAAATGGCATTGGGGCACTTTTCATTGATTCCATTTTTCTTTCAGCACTGCTAAGTTAATCTCCCTGCATTCAGGAACCAAGTTGTTGCACTTGGAACTCGATCACCACCTGCCCACCGACGTAGGGGAAGAGGCAATACCAGCACGACAGTCCCGCATGGTTCTGCCTCTTCTATGACAGTCTCAATGGCCACGACCACTGGGCACCTCCGCCCCATCTGTCCCACAGAGTTCATGAAATAAAGGTTGATCAATGACCTCATACGCCAGCACGAGGAGGATGTTATTATCCCAACTAGAGATATGGCCCACCTGGATTTAGAGGCATCTACGCCTCATCATCAATCCTTCCCATGAGGTCCACATAGGGAGCATCTACTCCCCACTCCAACATATAATGATTTCGGGAGCCTCTCCTTGGAAAACCTCGACGACTCTCCCCCAACACCGACAAGGTTGGGGAAGTGTGGGATGTCCCAGTCAAGATCCCATTTTAGGGTCCCCCAATAAGGGCTCCCATTAGGCCGCGCCAGTGCTGTCGTCTAGTCCCACTATTCGAGGAGCAGGTATGCCATGCGCCTGCACCGTTGGCCCCAGTCCGGTTGACCCGACGCCAGCATTGGGCACAGGCTGAGGTGGACGCCCACCAAGGGGCGTCAACATCAGAAACTATTGTGGCTCTGGCCACCACCGACATATATCATCAACCCCTTGTGTATGCTGAGAAGGGGAACTTGTATATTCGGCCTAGATCGAGGTCCCAACCACTCCATGGGGAGGATATGTCAACTCTCTCGACCACCGGTGTAGGTAATGGTCACTGCCAGTATGGAGGCCCTCCTCATACCACCACCATGGAGAACGCAGGTCTTCCCCACTTCCAGGCTCAACATGGAGGTCTGCCTCATGCTACCCTCAGTCCGAATGAGAGACCTCCCCATGATGGTGACACCCGGTATGGAATCCTCTATCGTTCTCATTACATCAGGTATAGAGTTATCCCCCCTGCCACAGACCGTCGGTGTAGTGTCGTTGCACATCCGGTCACTCTACAGCATGGGGAACCTCCCCATGTTCATACAGTAGTATGCAAAGGTCCTCCTCACCTTAGAAACCAGAGGGGTGAAGGCCAACCTCGCCTTACCAACGCCCAGCACGGAGGTCCTACCTATGTTCGGCTCGACCAGTACAAGGACCTTCCTTGCACTGATGTCGCCAGGGGAAATAAGCATAGGGGTCTCACCCGTGCTCCTATCGACTCCAGCGGAGGTCCTACCCATTCCAGTGCTACCCATTGAGGTCCTCCCCATGTCCCCTTTGATATCTATCTCGGTGATCCTCACACCTTGGCTTACTCGGGCGGAAGTCCTCCCTGCCCTAGAACCAGTATGGCTGAAGGACCTCATCGTTCCAGAAATCTACCCTGTCCTGAAGAACCATCCCGGGGCAGGAGGGCGGGTCGTCACTACCATAAAAGGAACTCTGAGAAGATTCAAACTAAGATCAAACTGGTTTTCTTCTTAGATTCTGAAGCTGAATACGACTCAATGATGGAACCCTCGACCAAGTCCTCCGTGTCAAGGTTCAGGGTAGGAACAAGGCGCATCAGCCTAGTACTCCCAGAATGAGAGGTCCATCGGATTCCCGCCTCCCTCCACAGGTATATCTGGGAGGAAGAAAATTTGGAAACCCCACTGGTTACGGTCGTGCAATCACCACCGTCATCACCAAAATCACTCTTTACCTCAACTAGAGATCACATAGAGCTATTCTGGGGACCAATGGTGGATGAACAGTAGCATGGTAAACCACCAGCAATCGTAGTCCCTACATCCGAAATTATGGTGGTCAATCCGTCTTATCGCGACTTTTTGGATAATTCACTTCACTCTTCAGAGGATATCCTGAGATGCGGCAGTTTGTCAGCTCGTTCGCCATATTCTCCACTAGTTATCCTACCTTCCCTATAGTCTGCTTCAGTACAGCTACTGGTTCCTTAGCCTCCTCCAGTTGACGAGTGGGGAAATGAAGTGCCAGGCCCTGAATCCGAGCCAAGGAGATTATGGAATATCCTCAAAGAGGACCACTTCCCTATGATGTTTTGGCCCTTTATAGCACTGAATTTCTGCATGCTAGAATCCCTCACCTTAGAGGAAGTTGAGTGTTTCCATCAAACCCTCTGGGCGATGCACTTCTTCCTTCATCACCCGAAAGTGGCTTATCCGAGGAGCCAAGCGCATTTTGAAGACATTGGGGAGCAATGTAGTCTAGTTGATTTGGCCACACTCTCTATGGATCAGCACCTTGAGTCACCAGGTCGCCATAGGGCCCTCCAACAGCAATACGTTTAGAGTTTCAAGGTACTCTGAAAGATTATAAAGGAGGCTTCCCCCCACCTACAGATCCGTGGCTGGGAGCAATATGATGCCCTTATCTCCAGTCCTATTCAATGGCTGCCCAAATCTCTCGGTGACATTGAGCACATGCCCCCTGGTAGAGTCACAGTCAACAAGGCCACCTATTAGAAGAGGAAAATGATCTGGAGCTCCAGGATGGGGACCTACCACCTGAAAGTGTTCCGCAGCTACTGGATCCCTCAGGAAGGGTTACTCATCAATAGAGGAGACTATTGGGTCTCCCTGCACCCACCGAGGCATTAGTCCTTAGCCGAAATCACAGTAAGGGTAAAGAGAATCTCGGAGCCGCCAAACCCTCTGACCTATCCAGATCAGTGTAGAAGATAGAGTAAGACCCCAAAAAGGTTTTGTTGCATCATAAAGTCGCAGATCAAAAGAAGGTAGTCGATGACCTCCTGGCTGAACGGGATGTAGAGGGACGACCAGACTACGGTAATTCTAGGATAGGGTAGCAGGGGTAGGAAAAAATTCCCCTCGTTGATCTGCCTCTAGGTGACCCTAACTATCCTTCACCCACAGACAGGGTTGAAGCTAGAACTTACGTTAAGAGGGTGCGGTAAGTCTCGCCAAACCATCCGGAACGGCGTGACAATCCTACAAACCCATCTTGGGTTCTCCCAGCTAGCCTGAGGGTCGTTCCACCAGCCCCTCCATGAGCCGCTGGGCCTACTTACCATGTTGAAGAACCCGCCAATGCACTCATGGTTAGGGATCCCCATAAAGACAGGGACCCCAGCCCAGATGATCTAATAACGGCACTCATTGCCAGCCTTGAGGCATTGAAAACGCGACAGGTGGCACTCTCGCCTGATGGAAATCCATATCCGATGTGGGTGGATGATATGCCAGCACAACCAGGTTTCAATAATCCCACATTTTCCCCCTTAAATAGGACAGGGGACCTTCCATAGCACCCGGTCTCCTTTACCTCAAGGTGTGGCCCCATGTTGGGAACTCTAGAGCAGTAGGAAGCCGCCAAACTCTGGTGTTTTGTGTAGACATTGGAACGACCTGTGTTTGTCTAGTACAACCAGCTCCCCATTAGATTTTTGACCAGATGGGAGGACCTTCGTAGGAAATTCCTCTCCCAGTTTAGCTCTACCATGCAGAAACAAAGTATCGTGAACCTCTTCAAGTGCAAGAAGAGGCCTGATGAGCGCGTCGCCGACTTTGTCGCCCGGTGTAAAGGACACATGTATTCCCTCGACATGCCACTGACTCAGGAGAAATTGATAATGATGTGTGTAGGAAATTTCAAGACAGAGTTGGTCCCTTCTCCGATCTCTCAGAACTATCCCAGGGGATTATGAGACTTCTCTGATAAGGCCCAGCACCTAGAGGAAGCCTTACAATAGGCCAAGCAAGCACGTCTGTTGCCTCCTGCAATCCCCGTGAGAAGGACCACTAGGTACAAGCCCGTTGTAGTGGCCCAAATAGAGTCCCCTAGGCGATTAGAGTTATTTCCAGTGGTGTCACCTTCATAACCTCGCAGAGGCCCTCTACCTCAGGTGCAACCTCCAGCCCAGAAGTGCCCACCTCAGTATAAGCAGGTTCCCCCACACAATGTGCTGCCACCGCCCACAAAAGATAACTGAGTTCCACCTCCTCGATGGGCTCCTCCAGACCCCCGTCAAGGCCAGGCTCCAAGGTCCCCCTTTCCAGAAAAGAGAAACCAGACCTACTCATTCAATGAGACATAGGTCCCCGATTACTTCCGAAGTGCCTTGGAATCGGGGATTCTGTGTTTGTATTAGTGTATAAGACCAGAAGATTCAAACCTTACTAATCACCCTAATTACTTCCCCTATCACCAGATCCTTCAACACACTCTCAAGAAGTGCTATGTGTTCAAAGACTGGCTCCAAGAACAGGTCGACAACAGCATAGTCGGGTTGGGCCTAGCCCTCACGCAGGTAGCATGCATCTTTGTGAGGCCAGATAACAACAACGACAACAAAGGTGAGTGGCAGAAGTTTTCTAACTGTGGGTCCCAGAAGTATGATGACTGGATGGCTTGAAATATTTCCGCTCATGCCCATGGTATCATCCGTGCATTCCTAAATTTGTTGAAGCCTTCACAAGCCACAGCTACCACTTATGCATTGTCATGTCAGCTGGACTCTTACCAGAAGAGAAAACACTAGCGACACCAGGGATAGGAAAGTCTGTCGTTGATTCCATCGGTATCCCATACTCTTAACAAATTCATGCCCACGGGGATGGTGATCTCTTCCAAAATTTGTCCAATATTGGATGAATCTTCAAGTGATAGTCAAGGGTACGCCTCAGTTCACACCGTAGATCTGGTAAATCCCTACATGATTCCTGGAGATGAGGAGCGCCAGACGAATCTTCCCAACATCCCTACCCGTCGGCAGAGTCATGGCTATATGGGCCATCAGAGTGCCTTGGTCAGCACTTCCATCCAGGTCATGCATGCAACCAAAACTAGGAAACATGCTCAGCGCAGAGCTTAGCATGTGCAACCTTCTCTCCTGGTGGCATCAATACCACCTTCACCGTCGTTCATGTTGCTAGATCAAGAAGAGCCACCTCGACCATGTCGCAACCAGACATTCCCTGCAACAGGCCGGTCTCAGTCATCCAGACATTATCCAGTAGCCACTCTGTAGGCCTTGACCAGTGGGCAGTGGGATGTTCCCAGTACCAGTCAGTCGCTGCTCTAGTTGGCAGGGCCCACTATACCTCTTGTCATAGAGCGACCTTATGCAAGAATAAGTCCATGCCTAGGATGGAAGTACAATGTTCTTAAGCATCTTTCCATAATCCCAGCAAGTCTCTCCATCTTTTAGGCCCTTATCCTGTCATCAGATATGCATGAGGCCCTTGTTGAGGCTTTAAGAATCCCCCTCTTGTTTGAGACGGAAGTAGCATCCACAAAATCTTTTCATTCTCAAGCGGTCAAGAATGATTAATGCCCGGACATTATCTCATTCTATAAAGAATATGAATAATCTCCCAAAAAGGGGCACATTTTCCCACTATAAATCACCGGCCAGTTCAATAGAGTAGAGGTTCGTCATTGTCTTATCGACATAGGCTCTGGAATTAACCTAATCCTGACTCGAACACTGCAAAATCTGGGATTGTCTGAAGATGATATGAGTCCATCTGGCCTAACAATCCAGGGTTATGACAGGAAAAAACAAACATCAGTTGGTATGATCCATTTGAAGACCCAATTTAATGGCCTAGTTGCCAGTACAGAATTTATGGTAGTCTCCCAGGACACTGCCAACAATGCGTTGATGGGAAGGCCATGACTCCACCTACATGCAGCAGTTCCCTCATTATATCACCAGTGCCTCAAGTACTCCCTTAATGGTCGAGTGGGTGTGCTTTAAGGTGACACATTTCCCTTTAATTCTTGTAAGACCCGCTATTTGGATTCCAACTACTACAAGATCAAAAAGAAGCAGATCCAGACCAACGAGGTCGATCATGCCACGGCTGCGACCGACCCGTGTATAGATCTAGATGATGCCTACGTCTTTCCAATCCACTAATTGAAGGCTACAACCTAGTACATGGGACAATGCTTTGTTGTGTCTGGGAAGAGGGGAGAACACATTACTAGGTCTAAATGATGGCTGCAAATCACCTTGTACTTCTATAAAAACCAGGATCAGGTGATCCAGGAGCCTCCTACCCCCATAACGTATCAGGATGTCCGCCCCATGGAGACAACAATACGTCATACTTGCTTTTTATTCCAGGATAGAATTTACCAGATCAATCCAACGCGCCATTATTGATTAGATATCATCAAGTGTGCCCCATTGAGCTAAAGGTCATATGGGATCAGATCAACAGCCTTCATCGCTATGGTTGTGGTAGCACATGGGTCCTCCGATGCAGTGACCACTGCCGCTCAGGCTGGTACCAGCCTCCTGTTGGGATCTGCAAACTCAAAATAAATCCCTCTCACTGTTCATCCCCCCTCTATAAGTGAAGAATAAGATTTAGAGGATGCTCCCCCTACCTTTCAAGAGGGTGTCTCTACCGCAGTCGATGAGTTGGTATAGGTGAACCTCCATAGCGAGGCTGACCCAAGACCCACATTGATCAGTGCCGCCATGTCCCTCAAGGAGTAGCAGTAGTACATAGACTTCATAAAATAACACCGTGATGTATTCACCTGGAGTAATGATGAGATACCAGGACTAGATCCTCAGGTATTCGTCCACTGCCTCGGTCTCCCTGCAAATCATCGTGGGTTCAAGAAACCTCCCAAAAAGATGCACCCTTCTAACGGTGCCATGGTAGAGGTAGAGGTTAATAAGATCGTCAGAGCCAATTTCATTAAAGAATTCCAGTACCCCAAATGGTTATCTAACATTGTGCTAGTCAAGAAGAAGAATGGACATATCAGAGTCTACATCGACTTCTGAGATCTCAAACGTCACTATTTGAAGGATGATTTTCCCCTTCCTGTGAAGAAGTTGTTGATTGAAACTATATCTAGATTACAGTCCCTCTCTTTCATATATGGGTACTCCGGGTACAACCAGATCTGAATGGACCCTGATGATGAGGAGTTCACAGCCTTCAAGGCACCGCAAGGTACTTTCTGTTACCAAGTCAAGCCCTTCGGTTTAAAGAGTGCAGGTGCCACCTACCAGCAGTCTATGCATCGTATATTTAAGATGATCCTTGGGATGTTGGTGGAATTTTATGTGCATGATCTGGAGGCCAAATCCAGCCAACTTCAGGACCATCTCAAAGACCTTGAGAAAGTGTTCGGTTTCCTCTATTCCCATCATCTGAAGATGAACCCATTGAAGTGTGCCTTCGGGGTAACCTCTAGAAAGTTTCTTGGCTTCGTTGTCAGATACATGGGCATGGAGATTGGCCCAGAGAAGATCAAGTCCATTAGCTAGATGTCTCTTCCGAGCATCATTCGAGAGCTTCAAGGTTTACAAGGATACTTAGCCTACATACGTCGATTCATCATGAACCTGGATGAAAAGTGTAAGCCATTTTCTCCACTCATGAAGAAAGGCATCGTCTATGAATGGGATGAAGAGTGTCATATTGATTTTGAGGAGATCATGCAGTATCTGCTCTAACCACTGATCTTAATGCCACCCATCTCTGGAAATCCATTAGTCCTTTACATGACCGCTCTGTAATGATCTCTTGGTGCCCTTCTCGCCAAGAATAATAATAAGGGGATGGAGAAAAGCCTTTACTACCTCAATCGTATGCTCCTCGATACGAAGACCAGATACTCCCCCATCAAAAAGAGCTGCCTTGCACTGGTATTCACAGTAAAAAAGTTGTGACATTACTTGCAGAACAATGAGGTACAGTTGGTGTCCTAAATAGACCCACTGATGTACATCCTGAACTACCCCATATTGACAGGTCATCTAGCTCAATGGGTAGTAATTCTTTAGCAGTTCGATATCCAGTTTTTCCCTTAGAAAGCTATTAAGGGGAATGAATTGGTAGACTTACTTGCTGCCCATCCAGCTCCTACTGACTAGTCCTTGGATCTCAATTTCCCTGATGAGGCAATCCTCTCAGTAGACCAAGTCATGTTCTGATAGAAGATGCACTTAGATGGTGCTTACTGAAGCCCCACCGGCATGAGGCTCAATGATCCTAAACTCAACAGGGTAGGCTTGGGTATCATCTTTATTACTATGATACAATCCATGCTTCCATACTCAAACCTGTTGTCAGAAGGCAGCACCAATAATGAGGCAGAGTATCAATCTCTCATCACTAGCCCCGAGCTGGATCTCGAGATTGATGTGCCCCGTTTTCATGTAAAAGGGGATTCTGAACTAGTCATCAAAGAGATCAATGGTGACTACATCGTCAAAAATACAGAGCTCATACCATTGTTTCAACACACTCTCCAGCTAATGGCTCAGTTCCCCTCTCGACCATAAGTTACTCATGTCGCTCGATCTCAAAAATTTCGAGTTGATGCCCTGGTTGTCCTAGATATATCACTTCCAGAACCCAAGTAGGATGATCTGATTATCCACGTGTCACATCGGAGAGTCATTTCTTCTGCCACCCCTGATGACCACAATGGCCCACGGGTGAGCCATCTTACCGCCAGAGCCCCCAAATCAGGACCCCTAGATACAGTGGTTGAAGTGACCCCCCGACTAGAGAGCCCCCTTTGTTGAGTATCTCCACAATGGTAATCTCTCGGCAGGTCCTCTCGAGCACGAGCGAATCTGAAGCTGCGCATTACAGTTTACCCTCCAGGATGGTTCCTATCATGATCAAATCCTCTACAAGTGCAGATTTTATGGGGTTATCCTCTATTTCATTCAAGGAGTCGAGATATATCAGGTCATGAAAGAGGTCCATGCTAGTTATTGTGGGGCTCATTAGGTCGGGCCGAAACTATCTCACCAGATCCAGAGACTGGGGTACTTTTAACCCTCCATGATCCATGATTTCATCGAGTTTTCCAAGAGATGTCATGCATGCCAAATTCATGCTAACTTTATGCATCGGTCACCAGAGCATCTCCACTCCACTAAGTACTCTTGGCCATTTGCAGTATGGGGACTCGATGTTGTGGGACCATATCCACTGGTGATAGCTCGCCAGTGCTGATTCATCCTGACGGCTACAGATTTCTTCACCAAGTGGGCACAGGCAGTTACACTCAAGGAGTTCAAGACTTCTTCCATCATTGACTTTGTGATTTCTAACATCATTTACTAATTTGGAGTTCCTCAAGCCGTCCTCACTGATAATGGCATGAACTTATGAGAAACTGAGCTGAAGAAGTTGTACACTAAGTACAACATCCATTCTAACCATACCCCCCACTATCATGCACAAGAAAATGGAAAGATTGAGGCATTAAACAAAACACTCTCTAAATTTTTGCATAAAATAGTTGGTCAGAATAAGAAGAGTTGGTTGGAAAATCTCCTCAATACCCTTTGGTCTTATCGGACAATGACTCGCAATTCCACCCAGGTGACCCCATATTCTCAGGTGTATGGAACGGAGGCCATCCTACCCATCAAGATTCAATTAACCTCATTGCGCACAACTATTTATGAACAACAATCACCAGATAATGTAGCAAAAATCCATCTCGATGATTTGGAAGCACTTGGCGAGAACAAGATTTGTTCCCTACATAATCTGAAAAGGCATCAAAACAATATATCTAGAGATTTCAATAAGAATGTTTGCCTTTGTTCTTTCTTGCAAGGTGACTTGGTATTGGCCTTGAGAGTACCAATGATACCTGGCAGGAAACCACCCATGTTAGAACCCAAATGGGAAAAAACTTATATCATTCACAAGGTTTGTTCCAATAGCGTGTACTTGCTGGTTACAATGGATGGTGTGTGTATAAATCCTCCCACCAATGCCAAGTTCTTCAATAAACACCTTGCTTGATCCATAGGGTCCCACATGACCATAAACTGTACGGTCTCGCGTGACCTAGAACTGCATGACAGTCCATCACGACCCTAAACTGCATGTTTTTCCTGCATGACCCTAAACTGAATAACGATCCTGCATAACCTTAAATTGCACGGTCCTACATGACCTCAAACTATGCATCGTCTGGCATGACGTTAAACTGCATCTTAAGAACTATGTATGGCTTGATTCCCATTCTCATGGGATACATAGGAACACTCAGACACCTCGTCTTGAGTCTAGCCCCAGTTTCCTCTTTGACTATCCCCTCTTGGGCGTAGTTCTTTTGGGGGATCTCACATGGTGTCATGTAGGCTTCTTAGGCCCCACCCATTTCAGGGTTACGATGATTGCACCATGTGACCTTATTCGTTCTTCTAATCCTCCCACGTCCTTACCACATGACGATAAACTTCGTGGCCTTTTCATAACTACGTGTGGCTTGATTACCATCATCATGGGATGCATAGGACCGCTGGGACATTTATCTGTAGGCACAGCACCAAAAATTTGGGACCTTTCATTGGGAAGAAACACATGGTGCGGTGCATGCCTTTTCCCTCATTCACGTCAAGTTCTTCATGACCATACCATGTATCTCTCTCCACTGAAGATGTTGTTCTCTTCCCCTATCCAACGTTATTAGTAACTGAACGGGTGCATTAATGCTTCACACACCACATCATTTGGGTCCCTATTATCTTTCACATCCGAAGGGGCCCCCGAACAATAAGGATAATGAGCCTAAGGGCTCTCCTATAATTTCGGGCCAACGCCCTCAAGGGTTTCAAACAACAAATTGATATGAGTCTCGCGTTGCAAATATGGTCAATGGTTGATGCTCATTTTTTATTCCCATTATGAGTTACACGATATAGATGTTGTGTTTCAAATCTATTCAACAACCACCCTTTATCATTGTCACCACCCCCATTTGTCCCAAACATGGAGTGTAGTGGTTCATTCTGCCCTACCGTCTCTCCAAATCTTGGCATGCCTCGAGAAGGAGTGTGATTCTAGCTGTCGGACCCTTATGTGATGGGGAGAGCCTCATCCTACTCCTTGTTTCCCACACCCAGCATTACTCACGTGGGCTTAGGAGTTGTGTAGGAAATGCCCGCATGAGAGGTCACATGGCTACAGTTAGCCGGGACGCTCAGCCTCAGGCCCTTCGACCCCTTCGGGCCCCTATCCCAAGTTCTCATTTAGGATTGTGTGGTGCATTACAGACTCATGTTCTCATTCACATCTAGCTATTTCGCCACACCACACGTATCCCCTTGAGACGTCCCTCCCTTCGTTTATCGTCTGTCCCGTGTGCACGGTCCCTGCCATGCTTCGCAAGTCCCAACATTTGGGCTTCCATCACCTTCTATATTCAAAATGGCCCCCAAATGACATGGATCCTCGGCCCAAGGGCTCTCTTACCGTTATGGGATAACACCCTCGATGATTGAGAGTGACAAGTTGATACAAGTCCCATGTTGCGAACATAGTCAACAGTTGACGCTCAATTGTTCTCCCCACTTCTGGTCATTAAAGGGTTGATACTGTGTTGCGAACCTGGTCAACAGTTGTCCTCCATCATCGTTGTCACTTTGTGGTCTTCCATAAGCATGATGATTCACTATCTCTGTCCCATGCATATGACATTAAACTAGGCATATACGGTCTGAGCTCTATGACCCTAATCTAATATCACCTCTGTCCACACTACATGAATTTAAACTGCAAGCTGGACATGACGTTATGTCCATGGCCCAGCCTCAGGACTTTTGGACTTCTTAGGACCCTAACCCAAGTTATCACATAGGGTTGTACGGAGGGGTGTGGGATTATGTCCTCATTCATGTTGGGTTACTCATCGTTCCATACACATCCCCGGATGAGATACCTTACACCTATCTTCATCCTCACTTCAAGATGTCAAACTGCAAGCTGGCCATGGAATTTTGTCCCTAGATTAGCCTCAGGCCCCTTTTCCTTTTTGAGATACTAGAGTTCTCACCTAGGGTTGTACAGTGTGGTGCGTGATTGTGTTCTCATTCACAACGGGTTACTCGACGTGCCATACACGCCCCTCGTTAGGGTATCTGGACCATATTTACATCATCCCTTTTCTAGAACTATGTGTGGATTTATTCCCATCCTAATGGGATACGTAGAACTGTCTGAACGTCTAGACTTCGAGTCCAGCCCCATCTCTTAGAAACCTCCCTATCATTTTGGACGCTTGGCTCGTGTTCTTCTAGAAGAAGGGTATACAGTGTGGTATGGTTTCATGTCCTCATTCACATAGGATTTATAACAACCATACTGCATAGCCCTCTCTCCTAAGTAGCATGCGCTCCCTTTCCCTGCTTTCATCTCTTTGAGTTAGCTACCCTTGAGTTGGGTCCCTCTGCCCTCTTCGGCAATTCACCAATTGGCCCATGAGTACTCTGGTCTAGAACCCGGAGTGTCAGATTCTACGTGGTCATGCTTTTGCCTATTTTTCAAGCTTTGTGTTCCCCTTCATTTGGGCTTCCATAATCTTCCACACCCTAAGGGACCCCCAAATGGCATGGATGCTTGGCCTAAGGGACCTCCAACCATTACGAGCCAACATCCTCGAGGGTTTCAGACAACAAATCGATACAAGTCTCACATTGCAAATATGGTCAGCATTCGATGCTCATTTGTTTGTCCCCATTTTAGGCTGGTGTGATATGGATGATGTGATTCGAGTATAGTCAATAGTTATCCTCCACCATCACTCCATCCCCTTCAATCCTTCAATGTTGGTTACATGATTCACATTATTTTCCACCCCATCATGTCCAAATGGAATTTTGACACTCCTTGCACTATCCCTCAGTGTGCATTTTTACTTTAGGAGGACAAAAGTCACAGTAAAGGCATCATTTGGGGATCTGCACTAAATTCCCTTTGGCGTGCATTCTAGGTATTTCAAAAACCACTTCCGCCCTTGTTTCCCACACCAAGTTTGGCTCACATGGGCTTAGGGATTGGGTTGAGGTCTACACTTACTTTGAAAGATTATTCTCCTCTATGGTCCAAGATCTCTAAGTACATAAACTAAGATCTCTTTTAGAACTTTGTACAACTTGATTCCCATTCCCATGGGATGCATAAAAACGCCTAGACATCTTGTCTTTGGATCCATCTCAAGTTACAATAATTTATCTCTTATGTTCTACCTTCGGGGATTTAACTCTTATGGGACTACGTGGCGTGGTATGGGATTATGTCCTCATTAACGTCGGGTTTGAATTAGTCGCACCATGTATTCTACTTCCTATGAGTTAACCCCCCTACTTCCTTTCCCACATGTCATTAAACTATTTGTTCTCCCACACGATGTTAAAAGGAACCTTCAAGAACTATGTGTGGCTTGATTGTCATTCCCATGGGATATGTAGGAACACCTGGACATCTTTTCTTCGATTCTAGCTTTACTAGGGGCTATCCTCTCTTTTCCCATATCCTCTAAACTTTTCTGGCCCCTCGACCTGAGGTTTCCTACTCAGAATCTCACACGGTATGATGTGGACCTTGTCCTTGTTCACGCCACGTATACTTTATCACGTTGTGTTCATTCTCTGTTGAACCTCTTTTTTCGTATATATGTCCTAGAAATATGACTTTAAAATATGTTTCCTAGTCCAACATGACTTTAAATTGTTGCATCTATACTAAATGACATTAAAATGCATGGTTGGTCCCATCACATGACCCTAAACTGTGACATTATCTTCCTGGTCGCACGACAAAAAACGACATTTCACCGTGATATCCTCACTCGAGGGGGAATCATGTTTGGTATCGGTCAAAAACCATGTCATTTTTCAATGTCGGCATATAGCTTGATTTCTGTGGTGTACCTGTATTTTCTATCCTAGGTCCATCGCTTCAAAAAAACACACACATTCATCCAAAAGGACAAACAAGATCTACCAAATACCGATTCTTTTGGTGCAAGTGCCAGACCCGCACAACCTCATTATCTCTAACATTGGTATCTTATCGTGTCTCTTGTAGAACTATATAAGGCTTGATTCCCATCCTCATGGGATACGTAGGAACACCTAGACACATTTTCTTCAGGTCCAGCCCTAGGAATCCAAAATCATGCCCCCCCTATTTCAGCCCCTCGTCCCGAACTCTTTTGGGAACGTGTGGGGTGGTGAGCACCTTATATTATTTTTTCCTCATTAACGTCGGGTTTTTATTAGTCGCACCACATACTCCCTTTCTAGGATCACCCATTTCACTATTCTTCCTATCGTATGGCATTAAACTGCATGAGTCCTTATGTCCTTGACGCATGACACTAAATTGTGGTTCTACCCTAAACAAGTTCAGGATGCCCCATGTTAATCGTGGGGTGCAACAAATTCATTTATAGAGAGGATTTTCCCTATCGGTGGTGTCCCCCATCCATGCCATGCTTAAGAACTACGTTTGACTTTATTATCATCCTTATGAGATACGTAGAGAATGCCCAATAATTTCACCTCAGGCCCATCTCCAGGGTTATTAACACTTATGGCCCCTCAGTTTCGATTACGGTCCAGTCCCTTTGACCTTAATCTAAGATCCTATAGTCTAGGTACCATGAATTTAAACTGTTAACCTAGATCTAGACAGTATGACCTTAAAACTATGTGCACCGTCATCACCGTACAACGTTAAACTATGTGTCTATCATCCCCATTGGTATGACGTAAAAATACATGTTATCCCAGGTCCTTACCAAATATGTCCTATTCAGGATTAGGTATGATCCCTGATCACGTCGATGCACCCACCTAATGTGTCTTCACCATGGAGGCATAATTTAAAGAGTCTCATTCGAACAACTCATCACTCCAGACTCCACGCCTTGTGTGCCCTTTATTAGGACTCTTGTCCTCTTTCAATTCTAAAAGAACCCCCTAAAAGTTTGGATTCTCGGCTTATGGCTCACCTACTGACATGGGTTAATGTTCTGGAAGGCTAATTGATGACATTTCGAGTCAAGCCTCGTGTTTCAAACATGGTCAGCAGTCGAACCTCATTTGTTATTCCCTTACCCAATTAATGAAATAAGGATACTGTGTTTCGAACATGGTCAATACTCATCCTTTATTGTCATGCCACCCTTATAATGTTCCAAAATTTGGGTATCTTGATTCACACTTTCTATCCCCCTATGTTCGGATTATGTCGAATGCCCCGGGCGTTACCCCACTTGTGCACTAGAGAAAATTGGAAGGACAACATGTCGATAGTTCTGAGGTCCTCGTCCTCTAATTGGGCCTCTACCATTTCTTCCTAGAAATTTGGATTGGTTGTTCAAACCCCCAGATTCCCAAAGCTTTGTTTGCACTCTTACTTTTGGATGGAATAATAAAGTGGTAATCCCTTGTTTCTCACACTAGGACCGACCAATGTGAGCTTAGGGATTGAGCGATGGATGCTCCACAAATATGATATGAATGCAATATGCCAATACAAATAATGGAACTCATGCATGCATCTTGCATAAAACAATCAAAGCATGAAAGTACTTTTGAGGGTTTGTAATCATTACATTACCAAAGGTTCGATCCCTCCCAAGAATGGATTAATGTTGTCGAAGAAAGTTGCAGCTCTGCCACCCTCTGGCTTGTAGCTTCCAGGATTTGCCGCCGCCAGCTCAGCTCTCGTTCCTCCTCGGCAGTGAGGGGTGCAATTCATCAGCTGAAATTTAGGCTCGATCTATGTCGGTCTGGATGATGGTAATATATTTGGAGGTTTTATTCATGTGCTCCTCGGCCTCTTCCAGCTGGGCCTTCAATTGAAATATTAGCTTTGATTGCAAATTGAGGGAGGCTGAATGCTCATCCACCCAAACCTGCATCTGTTGAATCTCGTCTTTAGCCTCCCGGAGCCTCTTCATGTTCACCACTTTCCTCCGCTACCAGCCCACACCGAGGCCACAGTCATACTCTCGAATCTTCTCCGCCATAAGATCTCAGACGAGCATGTGGGGATGCTGGGAATCCACTCCCCCATCAAACATCTCACACAGTCGCGAGAAAAGTCTATCCATCTCAACCAGCCATTGTGTTTGGGGGTGTCATTAATGAATTGCTTGATCAGATTCCACGATCAGAGAAGTACTATTTTGTTATCCTCTTCATCATAGGTCATCTCGTCCTAGTCAGTGCGGTTGGCAGGCTACTATGTGGGGAACGCCCCTAGCAACTCATCAACAGGGTCCACATATGGCATTTGATCAGGTATGGCGGGACCCCATCTATCTGATCGATCCTCATCATCGGACCCCACCTCAATAATCTCGAGCTCATCCCTACTGACGGTCCCACTAGTGATTGGGAGCACTGCATCTTGGTCTGTTTGGGTATCCACCTCCATGATCACCGGCATTCCACTGGGAAAGATGCTTCCAGAATCCCCGACCAACCTCACCAAGGTGTCCCACACCATTTAAAGTACTATTCACACCAAAAAGAGGCATGGACGTCAGTTGAAATAGTCAATGGGTGACAATAATGAATTTGGTAGAGGAGACATATAGAGGTCAAATTTCTGGCCTCTTTCCTGGTTTGGCGTCGTTGGGACCCCAATGCGTGGCCCCCGTATATAGTTTGAAGGTATAAAAGCTCTGGAGAAGTGACCTCGAGTGTCCTGGCCCCACTAGATGTGGTAATCAATGCAGCCGTAGGTGTAGATCCTGATGGTCCTGCATTTGTATCTATTGAGGGGCAAGAACAGGTTATGTGTACGAGACTCTTCTATAGAGTTAAAGTATTAGTGAGGAGTCTAGAATGACCTGGGAGTAGACCCTGAGGAAGGGGATTGGGATTTTACCTCAAGGAACTCTACAAATTCTTCAAGGTTTGAGACTTGATCACCTACTTCTCCCTCCTCCAATGGACTCCCTCTACCGGTCTCCTCCCCCTACAGGACTCATCTGATTCCTCCAGTAAAGGAAAGTGCTCCCTCAGTTCGATAGCTAACAACTGTATAGGGGTTGTCTGATTCAACAACACATTCACCAGGTTTCTTATTGGAGGTGGGGTATCCTAGGAGTGGACAAAATCATCCAACTCGGTCAGGTATTGTTTCCCCTCCCCCTAAGATACTGTGAAGTTGGCCCTAACAGGGCCAATTCCCAGCAAGTCCATATTGAGATGGTTCAAGTGTTTCCACATCTCAGACGGGTCGAGGAATTGTCAGTTGACTTCCCAGATGTCCCAGGCCTCTGAGAATACAACATTCTCTAGAATTTCTACATGGCGCAACTTCTTACCCTAAGCCTGGGTGGATATCCTACAAAATCCTCTCAGTGGACTCCCCTCTAGATAACCTTGTTCTTCTGGGACCATCGGGTCTTCTACCGCTGCTAGATCCACTACCTCCCCCTCAATTAGTGTGGGCCTCGCTTCCACAGAAACCCTGCCACCGTGAGATGCCCTTGCTACCTTTAATCCTCGGCCCCAAGGGTGGGAAGGCTCAATATCACCAACCCGAATGGTTGGCTACTTTAGCATCTCCCCTAGGTAGGTCACCTCCCAACTTTGGGCATACTCCTTCACCAACCTGAAAATAGCAGAAGGTGGAGGTAGCTCATTCCACATATTCCCATATTCTCGTGTGAACATGAGACACATCTGCCTCATCACACACAGGTTTTTCTCATGGCACACCCCTAGATAGACTTGTGGGGTCAGTCGCTGCATATAAAGAAATTGCATGGAAAATCGATGTGGGGTGTACAACTCGTAGAGGGGCTCACAGTCCACCCTTTCCACCATCACTCCACCTCAAGAGTCCAGAAGATAGGACTGGTGCTCTTCTGTTCTTTGGTCGTCATCGGTAAAAGCACTCATTGGCAACAGAAACGGGTGAAAGTTGAATTCCTCCACCTTCTACACCTGGTTCAGTACCAATGGTGTGGTCAGCTTGGCCGGAAAGCTTCCCGCAGCATTCAGGATTGATGGGTGTAAGTTTGATCCCAAACGTGAGATGGGGTTCAGGTATTCATAAACCCCCCTAACATGTGCTATTATCCACCCATAAAAGAGGTGGAATGGCCTGCATATCCTCTACGACCTGTTCCCCTCACTGATGTGCCACAACATCTTGTATAACTTGAAAATAATTGGGATCCCGAGGTTGAATCTCCCTCCTGTCACCAACATGGATGCCATGATGAACGTTCTTGGTCACACACCCATGTTGGTATCCCTCATCAGTAGGATCCATCTAAAGATGAGATCCATGATGAATGCCACCAGCCAGACTATCAACTTCTACTCAGTGCTAATGCTAAATCCCCAGGTTTTACACTGGCTATCCACAAAGATACACTAGTACGAGTGATCCTTGCCCCATTTATCCCCCTTCAGGAATGTATGAGGCCTCACCAGAAATTTCCTCTCTTTTAGAAAATTCAAAAACTTCTTGAACCACTGCCTGAAATGGATGAACCTCACTAATTCCTGGTCCTCTATGGGCACCAGCCTCATCATCGCCATCGCCAGTGGTGGCATCTGCTCTGGATCCTCCAATGCACCCATAACGGGGAGGAATTCATCATACATCACTCCCAATATCGGGACCCCTGAGATCCGGTGCACAACCTGTAAGCTGATTCCAACCTCCCTGTGGTGAAATTGGAAGGTATTGGTCCTCGATTACCACCTGCTCAACAATTCTGGCATTAGCTACTTTGGTTGGTAAATGTGGAATTGGGTGTCCCAATCCACCTTATATAGACCAACTCTTCTCATCTATGCCCCAAACTCCTCACATGAGGCACCTACCTGGTAAGCTCGGGCCAAATCATATGTGATGTTGCTACCCTAGCATAGGTCTCACTCCTCAGAACATCCTTTACCCGGATTCCCCAAGGCTTCCTTCCAAATTTTCTAGTACATAGGGGGGGACTTCTCTGGTTGTAGTGCCTTCCCATCCACATTGTTCAAGTGATTATATTGGCAGTCAGCATTGACAGGCGTGAATTCTTCTCAGGCATGGCAGTCAGCCACCCTAAACCACTAGCGCTGACACAGTGTACACCTGAACCAGTAAGTTGGCTCATCCCTACTTGCGTCAAGAATGAAGATGTCATCCCTCAACCTAAATCCATACAAAGGCAGCCTCTTTCACAGTGGATAGTTCCTATGGCTCTCTAATAGTAGCTCCGCCAATGAACCGTGGTCAGAATGGCTCTGTATAACTCCCCTAGGCCCAAGCTATTTTCCATCTCCTCCCTTCAGGTAGCATCCACAAGGACCCCCCTAGAAGCCTATCACTGAGCCATTCAGTTTTGAGTTTGGGTGATTTTTGGGTTTGGTTCACGAATCTCATTCACAGAGTGTGTTCGCGGAGCGCGTTTGAGATGATTGTTCATGGAACCCTACCCCAGCCTGTCAATGCCAAGACACAAAGTGCTCCAATGTGAATTCAAAGACTCTTTATGCACCGTGAAGTAGAATACCTAATTCACAGAGAGAAATCATGGAGTACACAGGAGCTTCGCAAATCGAGAGTGTTAAAAGCCAGATTCATGGAGGAAAGAAACAAAAAAAGAGAGATCAGCTCCCCTATTTATAGGCGACGACCTTTGGAGATTTATGACGTATCCATACCACACTCAGCTTCATAGCATGCTCATCGTGCACATCACATATCTAACTTGCAAGCCCTCTTTATGAAACAGCTTCGCAGGTGGTTGAGGGATTTTGGCGATTGACCCTCAGACTTTGACCCATGATTTATCCTCAGCTCCAAGTATGATGTGGGAATTATTTGGTAAAAAAATTTGGGAAGAATAAGAACAAGAGGGAAGTCTCTGGGGATGCCTCGCGAAGACCTTTTGTAGATCCCCATGGCCCCGTGCCCGCCATATAGCAAGGAGGTAAGAGGATCCACAAATGAATTTGATGTTTGTGAGACCACCGCGGAGCAAGGAGGCAGGACACCCCGTGAACCCCTTCGAGATTCGCGACCCCACCATGGAGCAAGGAGGCGAGAGGATCCATGAACTAATTGGATGTTCGTGAGCCCTCCACGGAGCAAGGAGGAGGGACTCCTTGAGAACCCCTTTGACGTTCGCGACCCCATCATGGAGCAAGGAGGTGGGACGCCCCATGAACCCCTGTGACGTTCGCGACCCTGCCACAGAGCGAGGAGGTGGGATTCCTCGTGAACCCCTTTGATGTTCGCGACCCCGCTGCAGAGAAAGGAGGTGTGAAGCTCCACGAAAGAATTTAACATTCACGATCCCACCGTGGAGTAAGGAGGTATGAGGCTCTATGAATGAATTTGAATTTTGTGAGCCCACCATGTAACAAGGAGGCGGGACACCCCATGAACCCCTTTGACGTTCGTGACCCCACCATGGAGCAAGGAGTTGGAAGGATCTGCGAAGGAATTTGACTTTTGTGGGACCGCCGCGAAGTAAGGAGGTGGGAGGATCTGCAAACGAATTTGATGTTCGCAAGCCCGCCGCAGAGCAAGAAGGTGGGAGGATCTGTGAACGAATTTGACATTCACGAGCCCACCACGGAGCAAGGAGGCGGGACATCCCACGAACCCCTTTGATTTTCACAACCCCACCATGGATCAAGGAGGCGGGGTGACCCAAGAACCCCTTTGACATTTGCGACCCACCGCAGAGCAAACTCAGTCTTCGCTCTGAGTGAGCTCTGCTTCACAGTGCCTCTTGCCTATAAATACAGGGCTCCCCTCGAGGCTAACGGACAGATCATCCGAACATTCACCGTCTGAGCTCTCAAATTACGAAGAACTTCTTGCTCTACAAACCATGAGCTTCTCAAGGTACTTTTTCATTGTGAATTGCCTCCCCCTTTTCTTTAATTTAACCCCTCTTTCAAGAGGTATGCCTTTCGTCAAGCCCACATGCCTTCATGAAGTAAGGGGATCCCCAAGGGGACTTAGGTCCTCGCAAAGCATTTATGCTTCACGAAACACCATCCATACACACATGACCCACATGCTAAGGTAGGGTCATTGTGCTTCGCGAAGCACATTGCTTCACAACACCTTGTTTTGCGAGGCACCCTTGCTTCACAAGGAATTACTTCGTGAATTCCTATCTACTTCTCAAATCTCCTCTCATATGCACCTATGACCTATTCCTAGCCTAGGAGACTTCACTTCACGAAGCACATCCCTTTATGAAGCCCCTCCACTTCACGGAGCACCAGATCTTTACAAGGATTCTATCTATGACCCCATTTTCTCTGAAACTCCTTTTCTCGTGTGGCCCTTCAGGTTTTCACGAATCAATTTCAAAGTACCTTGGACAATACTACTCGTTGTGTTACTTCACCTCATGCTTCTTCTCATAGAGACATTAACAGATATTTCTTCTTCGCATAGCCATGCTAACGTGTACCCCCAATGGGATCACCTCTCAACACCCCCAATCATGGCATTGTCGATGCCTTCCTTCCCTCAAGGGCGGGAGAGTATTAGTTATGTAAGTCCTAGGGGAGTGGAGTGCACCCACCTCATCCGAGGTGCAGGATGTTAAACTGCCAAGAACCATCGTCCTCAGCACATGATGTTAAATTGTGAACTCTCCCCATGCATTTCATTCGAGGTTCCCCACCTTGGAAGTCCTCTATGCCCACTAGTCTCCACAAGAGTAAGATCATTCCTCACATGGAATGACATCTTCTTTATCAGGGTGGAATCCATTCGCGGGGAAAGGGAAACCACCCTGCTTTAAGCCCCTAGAATTTCCTGCAAAAGGTATCACCCCTTTTCCTCCTCTTTTCTTGGGTTCCAAATCCCTCTCCCACTGGGCTTTGTCATCACCCAGACCTCCATCCCAAAGTAAGTCCCAATATCTACCTTTCTAGGATGCTAACCACGCATAAGCCCCTATTTTCTCTTTGGGCTTCGGACCATGTGTAAGCCCCTATTTCCTTTTTGGGCCACTACCTGGTCATCATCCCCACTCTACTTTCCACAGATGCACCTTCCACGACATGATCTTCAAGTCTTTGTTGCCTCCTGTTTCTCACACCGAGCACAACTCACGTGGGATTAGAGAAAGCATCAACCATGACATTCTCTCTGGGAAGCCTAGAGTGTAATCCCCACACCCACCATGAACTATGAGGTCTTTGATCCTTGCCAAGGTAGGGTATGTAGGAAGCCTCCCTGCGGTCCAAGCCCAACAACACCCAGTCTCTCTAACCCCCTTCACATCGGTTCGCCCAACCCATCATGAACTACGTGGACTTTTATCCTTGCCAATGCAAGGTACGTAGAAATCCTCTCTCAGGTTTAAGCCCCTTTTTTACCTGAACTACATGGTATTTGATTCTTTCCAAGGCGAGGTACTTAGGAATCCTCCCTAAGGTTCAAGACCACCATCCATTGGTCCCGACCATCCTCACATCGGTTCACCAAACACCCCTTCTGAACTACATAGTCTTTGATCCTTGTTAAGGAAAGGTACGTAGGAAGCCTCCCTGAGGTTCAAGCCCAACACCCATTGGTCCCGACCCCCTTCATGTCGAACCACCTTCGTCCTGTATGATGTTAAACTACATGTCTCCTTTTCATCATTCACGACGTTAAACGTCGTCCCCCATCTAGCGGAAAGTTGTTGTGACCCCATTCAGCGGTAAGTCGTTCCCAACCCATTTCGACGGTAATCCGTCTTCATATGAACTATGTGGACTTTGATTCCCTACCGCAGGGATACGTAGGAAGCCTCCCTAAGGTTCAATCCCATCACTCATGTCTCATCCTGATCTCTCCCTCGAGCCTATGTGTTTCGGGAAAGTCATTACCCAACCTGGAGGTTTTATTTTCTCCAGGTCCCATCCATGCGTCCATTCTCAAGGGTCGCCTCATTAGGTGTCCCATCATCCTACCAAACTATGTAGACTTTGATTCCCTATCATGGGGATATGTAGGAGGTCTCTTCGAGACTCAATCCCAACATCATTGTTGTCCTTGATTCGACTCCATCTCATTCTCCACCAACTTCATTAAACCCTCCATCATCTATCCTGATTCTTACCCGGGTCACCACATCTCGGTGGGATCATTCCACCTCACTCCCCATTCCCAATTAACAACAACCGGGAAGCTAAACACATGTTGGACCCAACATCATTGTTCCCTCCTGGGGTTTCACCCATCTGATCCACTCTAATCAGTGTCTAATCAGTCTGATCCGTCTGTGCTAGACGTTAAACTTGCGGCATACCTTGTGTTAACCATGGGAAGCTGGGGAAAACCTCGTATACATGCCTATTGAATAAAATTCCCTGTGTTCGACATGGGATGCCTTGGGCTTCCGCACCCTCGAGAAGCCCTATAATAGGGGGAAGAAACCCAGACGCGCCAGTGCCCCAGCATCTAGACACACCAGTGATTTCCAACATGGCTACTCCTCTGACCGAAGGTTTCTGTCCTGACTAAACCCTTTGGAATGTCCTAA
Source organism: Viscum album (assembly GCA_963277665.1). Lineage (NCBI taxonomy): Eukaryota > Viridiplantae > Streptophyta > Magnoliopsida > Santalales > Viscaceae > Viscum > Viscum album. The sequence continues at coordinate 185,281,377 of OY728143.1, forward strand.
AAGAAGTAGTGTAATTCACTGGTTTCAATGAATATATGGCACTAGGAAGTGTTTCACGAACAACATCTTAAATATATAAGGGAGACCCAAACTAGGTGACAAGTTCCGAAGAGGAATCCTGGGATGGAAGAACCGACATCCCATCATCTTGTTTCTATCAAGGAGAAAACATCCCTAAACAAAGAACGGATTTCGCCTACCTTTGGAAACTGGTAATGCGGGGCAACAAATAGCACCACCGTCCTTGAACAAGACGAACGCGCACGCCCTAGTGAAAGCATCAAAAACACCTTCCCAAATGTGAAAATGCTCTAAAATCATCCTAAGTCATGGGATGTATGCATAATTTTTCTATTTTAACTAAGGCCAAATGGTAGGCCACACAATATTTGTATCTATTTATTTATTTGTCCCTAAATTTTTCTTAATCTTTCTGTGGAGGAATATTTAGGAGGAATGGAAATATATTTTGATCATGCCGCCTTTTTACGGGTTTTCAACCTCAAAATTATTATTTCTCTTTCTTCTTATAGATGCTCAATATTACCTAGGTCACACAAACTATATTTCTAATGAGTAGAGACTTGACTTTTTTATAGGATTCCCATGTTAATTTTTTATCCTAGAAGGAATTATTTCTATTTTGGTTGGTTGTTTTATTGAATTCCATGATAGACCATCAATTTTCTATAGTTTGGATTCTTTTATCTCAAACCTTATATGTGTTGTAGAATAGGGTTTTATAGATTAAACCATTGATGTGATGTAGTTTCAGGCCTCCCATATTTGAAATTTGATGTGCTAGAGTTAAAAGTCATCTACCTCAGACCTCTAATGTGTTTTATTTTAAGGTCCTCTAGCTTGGACCTGATTGATGAATATGAAATATAGTGTAGGAAGTCAAGGGATTAATCAAAACACTATAAGGTGCTAAGTTCCATAGTGGTGTTTATAAGGTTTATGAGTATTGGAGTTTCTTTCTTTTAACGAGGATATACCTCTGGATGGTAAGTCAAACCCCTTATTCATTTCTAGAATGTCCAAACAAAGGGGTATCCATTCATTTCAAAGGTTCATGTAAGATTTATGGGGGGAATTTTGGTTGAGTGATAAATTCAAGGGATGAAATATTAACAAATATATATGGGTTATGGGTGATATAAATCATATTCCCTATATATTGAATCGATGGGTAAGGGAATGGTTCATTCATACTGGGGATGACTGAAAACACTCTAGTGTGTTGAGTCCCATTATGGTGACGTTAGGTCTCACAAGGATTAGATATCCTTTCATAAAAGAATGAGATGCCTCTAATTGGTAGCCCTAATACCTTATGTATGAGTTCATAGGTATTACATATAAGGACAAGTAGAAATAATCCCCATATTTTTCTAAGGGCCATGGAAGATTTTCAAAGACTCAAGCATGAGACCAATGAATTTGGGTATGGAAGAAAAGCTATATAGGATAGGATCTGGCTCCCTAGAGAAATTTAACTCCTAATATAAATCTCAATACCTAAGCCATGTGGTATCGAATCATGAGGAGTGGACCATAAAATTATTGGGAATGGAGTGTCGTACTCCTTCCTTGAGAAAGGGTACACAAAAAGGTGACATAACTTTGAGGATGTCAAATTCTTCTAAATAGTTTTGAATGAGTATTGTAAATCATGGTACAAAGTGCCTAGGTTATGAGGATGGTATGGGACTATCGTACTTGGAATTATCCAAAACACCCTAAGGTGTTGGGTTCTTCCATAGTTATGTTAGACTAACAAGAATTAAAAACCCTTTATTCTAGGCCAAGATGTCTTTCGTTGGTGGGTATAAGCCTTACATCATCAGTACCATGGGCTAAATGAGATATATATTTTCCTTTTCAAGGTAAATGAAAGGATTGAGGCAACCCAAGGTTCTTTGAATCATGAATTTTTATTCATGGAGTATGTAATATCCAATAAGGTTTTGAGCAATGTAAAAGTTGTGTCACTTCCTAGATAACAAAGTATCATGGTGAGAAGAAATGAAAAATCCTTACTCTATATTTTTTCAGAACTAGGGGTGAAATGAGAATAGATTGGATTTTAATAGGTCTATGGTGTTATCCCAAGGATTTCTTATGAATTATTTATTTTCACCATTATTATTTCCTAAAATCTAGAGTTAAAGAGTTTAGTGAGTGAAGACTGTCATTTTTATCAGACATCCCTTTATGAGTTTTCAACCTGAGAAGTTTTGTGTCTATTTTGCTATTATTTTGAGGTGTTGTGATTTTGAAAATTATGGTATAGAGTTTAAATTAATAAATCTTTTAACAATGTTATGGATGTTTAGGGTCATGCTGCACATGGGCCTAATATGTGGGATTTTACAAAATATCCCAATTAGGATACCCATGACCAAGAGTACTTCAACATCCTTATGAGAAGGAGATGAAGATTTTGTAAATCACAACATGAGTTTCATAGGTCATGAGTAATGACTTTGTAAAATCATACCAGGGATTACCCGAAACACCATCAGGTGATGAGTTCTACTACAGTGACTTCATGCTCACAAGGATTAGAAAGACCTCCATACATACCAAATATGTCTCCAGTTGGTGGGTCTAAGACCTTATACATTAATATCCTGTCCAAACCGAGAGATCTCTTTTCCTTCCAAAGGTCCATGAAAGGTCACGAAAACCCATGGAACCCAAGACATGAAGTGTGGTATATGGATTGAGGTTCTTTACAAGATATCAGAAGTACCATGTGCTCTAGTTAACTAGGCTAAGTATCTTATGGTACATTAATAAGAGATTAAAATGGGTGATAGACTGAAAATTTTATCATCATGTAGTGGGGATGTTTTTTGTACAGTTTGAAATCATGTGGTAAAGACATTCCTCATTCAATTTATCATCATATGGTGAAGACATTCTTATTGTGTAGTTTTAATGTCATGCGAATAGAAAATTCCCCTTGCGTTTTAACATTATGTTGTAAGGACTTCATAACCAATGAGAAAGTTTGGGAAAAATATATTATATACACAAGAAAGCCTAATGTTGATCTTCCTTGTTTGTAGGAAAAAATATCATGTATGACTTGGCCCCTAGGAATTTGGGTGCATTTCTTCTTGGTCATTACAGCTGGTCACATGATTGGAGATTTCGATGTCACTACATATCATGTGATGAAAGGAACCAAGCAATATTTTGTTTTTGAATGATAGAAACTCTATGTGGTTCTGACTTGTATTAGAGGTGGGAATTTTTTTCATTGATTATTTTATTTAGGACTAGGATTATAGATCCTAGCAACACTACACTTCCTATAATTATAGGAATAATTCTACATGTAGTTTATGAGGAACCCAGTAGTTTCAAGTCATAAAACAGGTACATGGGCTTCCTAACATGAAAAGGGGAATTGTGGATGGACACAAAGATAGAAATTGAGGCATCACTATGTATCCTATTACAATAGGAATCAATCCATATGTAGTTATCAAAATACCATGTATATTAATGTCATGTTGTGAGGATGAAGATGAACCAATGTGAGAGAATGAAAATGTTGTTGCTGAGACCAAGGGTAGGGGTCTTGGAATCACTATGTATCTCATTATAATGAGAATCAATCCATGTTTATTTCTTAAATGGGGATGTGGTAGGATACCAATAGAAAAAATGTTCTGTGAGAATATGCATTTTTATGTCATGTAAGGGACAATAACCATGTCATTTAACATCATTCAGAATGGTCTCATGGTATGAATTTTATGGTATTTCATTAAGGATCTTTATGATAATGTCATAACATTTTGTTCCTTGTTTGTGCGGGGAAGCACTTAAGGAAATTCATAAGATCATGTGAGCTATGCTCAGTGTTAGAAATAAGGAATTAAAATTTTTACTCTCACTATGTAGAAAAAGTTAAGGATAGGATGAGGGTATTTTGAATCATGTGGTGATAGGACCAATATATAGGATCGAGGAAACCCTATGTATTTCATTTAAAATGATAACAAGTCCATACATAGGTCTAGAAACCCCTTGTAGTTTTATATCATGTAGAAAAATAATTATCCTTATAGTTTAACATCATATGGAATGACATAGATCACCCAATGTGATGTAAAAGGGAAGATTTTGGCTGGTCCCAAGTCTATAGGTTTGGATGTCACTATATACCCTACAATGATTGGAATCATTCTTTACATAGTTCTTGAGGAACAATGTAGTTCAACATCACGCGGTGATGACTTTATCTATCTAGTTTAACGTCATGTGGTAATAATTCTATCCATCCAGTTTAACATCATGTTGTAAGAAATTTTCCATATAGTTTAAAATCATGTGGTCAGGACATGAGACACCACATAGTTTATGTTCTTTCTATTTGGACATGAGGCACTACAGAGTTTATCATCTTTTTTCTTGGGTGATTTAGTGAAGTATAAATTCAATGATCTTGGATAACTTTTTACAATTTATTTTCATGTGGTTAGGAATATTTTCATATAGTTTAACATCATATGGTAAATAAATACTCTGTATAGTATAATTCCATTTTTTTGTGATGAAATCCATATAGTTTAATGTCATGTGGTTAAGAAGAACTCTGTACCGGTTAACATCATGTGCTATGGAAAAACTCTGCACAGCTTATCATCATGAGTTTGAGATGAAATCCATATTTTTTAATGTTATATTGTTAAGATTAACTCCATATAGTTTAATGTCACATGGTAAATAAAAACATTGGTTTTCCCTTCTCAACCAATTTGAGATATCAAAATTGGATGTGGCAATGGGTCTGGCCATGTTTTGTAGGTTTATTTAGGCTAAAACTCTCCATATCTCCATGTCAGCAACTTCTCCAATAGAGATATATGTCTTTACCATGATAAGACCACCTAGGATGTCCCACTAGGTCACTTGCTAACCATGGTGAAGAGTTGTTGATGTTTTACGGGAGAACTATGTGAGGTTAACCCAATTATTATGAGCATCTTTCTATAAAAAGGTTATTAATATTTCTGATCACCTCTCTATACAATGGTGTATGATATTTCTGATCACCTCTATATACAAATGTGTCATATATTTTGTATCTCCTCTCTATACATAGGTGTCTGGTATTTTTTATCACCTATATATATGAAGGTGTTTAGGAAATTTGAGGATTTCATTTATCAAGGGTGATATCACCATGGGGAGGTTTACCATTGAAGATATTAGGATTAGATCCCCCATGATCCATCTCTTCACTACCCTGAGAAAGACTATTGTGGTAATTGTTGCCTTATTCTTTGGTTGAAGAGTTGACTGAACATTGGGGGTGTTGATAATGTGTCTCGAATGGCCTCAATTATACTATCATTGATCATTTTATGATTATGGACATCGATTTGCACTGTGAACCTAATATGACAACCTAAATTTTTGAACTGTGTTGGGATATGAACCTACTATATGCCAAATTCGGGAAATTTCTTATCAATATTTTGTGATGAAGGAATATGTGCCCTTTTCTAAGAATATACTAGAATATTCAATTTAGAAATATCATTATTTATATGAATATGAGCATATCATGAGGTACATTCCATTCTCACATGGCGGTCCTCGGCCTGGACATGAGTATGAGCTCGGTCCTAAAAATTTAGGATATGCCACTAGTATTATATGGTAAGAATATGAGTCTATCTTGAGGAATGTTCATCTCTTGAATGGTTGTCCGTAGTTGTAATGAGAATATGTGCTTGGTGTGATGCCTCGTCCTTTACTGGAATATGCCTATAAACCACTTTCACTGCTGAATGAATATCTGATTGATATGGACTAACCTCTATTTCATAATGATCGGAGTGTTATGCTTACCCGGGTATATGGATAGAAATATTCACACACCCATTAATCTTAACCAAAATATATTTTTGAATCTCATATTTTATTGGTATAAAAAATAGACACTTCAATAGTCTATTTATAAGAATATATAGTTTTATGCTCTCAACTACTAGAGTATGTTGGTTGAAAAATTTAACTGAATACCTGATATATTCCCAATCTGGTCCTCCTTGTGCCACCAGAATATGTTGATTAACTTTACACATGGGGGTAGGGATATGTGTCTCCACCATGCCTACTACATGAATATTATATCATACATTATCTATGTGAGTATGGATATTACCCTTATCTCTCTAGTCTATATCATTTTGAATTTGATAGTGTTTCCTTGTTTCTAAGATCTATGTGTTTGGGGAGGTGACCTGTTGGAGAACTCCATAAAAAGGGAATAATTGGTAATTTTGATTTTGTGATATAGTTGGATTGATATTGTACTTTATCAGTCATGCTTCTAGCAACAAAAATTTACACCCGAGGTTGATGATGTCTCCCATAGATTTAAATGTCATACAATTTTATTTCCTATGTCTGAGACAAGATCTTTATAGTTTATCATCATGTGGTAAGGAGGTGAATATAGTTTTATAGGCCAAGATATAAGATATAAATGTTCCAATGTGTCTCATTAGGATGTGAATAAAGTCATACATAGTACTAGAGAACCCATGTTGTTTAATGTTTCTTGGAAAGTACATCAACCATGTTGTTTAAAAACATTCAGTAAGGATGAAAATATAGGTTTTCAGGATAAGATATTGGATTCAAGCACCCATATGGATCTCATTAGGATGAGAATAGAGTTGTATGTAGTTATAGAAACACATGCAGTATAAAATTCTGTGGAAAGGACATCATCCATGCAGTTTTAATGTCTTTTGTTATAGACATGATCCATTCAGTTTAAAATATTTCAACAAGAAAAATAGCCAAGTATTTTAACATATTACAGTAAGGAAAATGGTCAAGAAATTTAACTCCTTGTGATAATGACAATGGTCATTTAGTTTAATGTCTTACAGTAAGGACAAATCCCAGTAACCTATCTGGAGAGTATCTCTTCTGATGGATCTTGAATAACTGTTATGCATATTTCTTGAGTTTCAAGATACTTCACCTCTCTCAATCCTATAGCTATCTATCCCTCCAACTAGTCAGTAAAGGAAAAACAAAAGTATATTATGTTCCTGAGGTGTTAATGGAAGGGGAAATTATTATCATGACCTACCAACGTTTCCTCATTCCGCTTTTGTATTATTTGATGTTCCATCAAACCATTGTCTATGGAATTTTCAAAATATCTATAAAACTATTTTATTTGGAAATAATAGAATCTATACAATATTTATTTCATGGTCTAACTCTTATCCCAAGGAGGTATGTGGATAATGTTTTACTACACAGCATTGTGTCATATTCAGAGCACTCAAATGATTGGAGAGGGGATTCAAGTGTCAGTGGTTCCAATATCCCCATGTCTATCCAAACATGAATCCTATATTTAAAGGAAAATAAACCTTATATCATATTCCAGAGACATCTATGGTATGCGAAATGATTTCCATTTATTACATTCCTTTCCTCACATGTATTTCTCATCACCATGATCTCTATCATAACATTTTCCCTAGAATAGCTGAAATACCTAGGAACATGTCTTGACAGGAAGGAATATACCCTTCATTGTCTATCTTAAAAAGATGTGAGAACATGATGTTTTTCCCACATATTATATATACCTCTATTTTTATGTTAAAATGGTTAAGTTTGGATCCCGAGGTACAAGTTTCCATTAATTTTTGGTCTGAGGGATGGTGTTGACGCATTGGGGTCTTGAATAATGTAGACTCTTCACACCGAATAAAAGATGTTGAAACTCTAGAAGGGTTTGTGGGAACATATAATAGTATATGGCTTCTAACATATATTCAATGAGGAGGACAAAAATATATAAATGGAACCAACCAAGTGGGTAGGGGAGAGGTTGAAAAAATGAATGAATTTTTCTCGATGAGGGGATGGAAGAAATGAAATTTCTCCCAGCCCTATCTGTTGGGGAAGCTCACTACAAGACAGGATTCTATAGGTAGGTATAGGTACATCATCCCAAGGTTGATATATAAGAATTATTCCTACAATTATATCCTCTATATCCATATTATATTATTGGGTTTGGTGATCCATTATTCATAGAAATTTCCTTGTCATTTTTAAGGGGATAGAGGGAAGGATCCATGAAAACAACCTATCCTCTTATAGTTGTAGGGTAAGAGGATGGTAATGGGATTTCTTATTATGACCCCAAAAACTGAATCCACTACTTAAAATATCCATATAATTCATTATAACTACCCTTGAACATGAAATAAAATATGGTAGAACCATCCATATATCCCTAAAAGATACCACTAAGCCTTTCTTTTCCCATTCCAAAAGTATAAGGTTGGCCATCATGTTGTGAATCAGATGACTGCAAGAGGGTATTTTTGTACTCTTCAGGAGTGTGATCATCTAGATATGATGTAAAGTCTTAAGATCATATTGATATCATATTGACTATGAAACAAGAGGTCTAGTGATTATTCTTGATGAAGTATCTCATTTGTATGGTTGGTGACTGGTATAAAGTTTTATTGGTCGGTTCCCATGGTACTGTTTGAAGGGTCGGTGCCCAGGGTATCATTCTAGGGGTTGTTTTCCATGATAAAATTTATGGGGTTAGTTACCATGATACCATATGAGGGGTTTGTTCCCATGATATCATTCTAGGGGTTAGTTCCCATGTTGAAGATGTCCCTAGAAAAAATCTGAAAAAAATTCCCCATGCCAAACAGGTTGCGGTTCTCACTAAGAATCTACAATCACCAAGGCTAGTTGTGATGAACTTAGAGGATCCTAGATATTTATGAGCATGGATTGACTATGGTAAAATATTATGATATACTATTGGGGATCAAATATATTGGATTTAGTATTGATCTAAGCCTTCTCCCAAGCTATATTGTTTGGATAACCCTAGTGGGATCTTCTACTAGGTTCCACAACTTAGATAGCTGGTGTAGGAACATCCTCTTATAAAACTCCTTGTCGAATCATGGGCATGTGTTAGTGATGATGGTAATAATATATGGGATTCCACCTATGTATATATTGAGTTATTTAGTATACATGATGATTTTCCTCATCTACCTTCCAGAGGTAAGAAGGTATGTGTTGATGCACTCTATGGATAGGCTTTTATTGTGGATGAATGTGGAAATAAGGGACACTTACTCTCTTACAGTATGTATTGGGAAAGAAATTACATGGGGAATCATCCACTAATGGATTCTGTGAGATGATTTCAGAGTTTGGATAGAGCTATTGATGTGGTACTTTAGTACCAAGGCATTCACCAATAGACACTGAAATGTGGTGTTGGTGATAGTTCACATCAGGAATCCATGCCAAAGAATCTTGTTTACTGATCTCAGAATCCATTAGCCAATTAAATTATGTCATTTCAATTTCAAATAATATAAGAATTCCTGAGGATGAAAAAATATATCACATTAGTGAAACATAATAAATAATAGTTCATGATTGATCAATAACTATCTCAATTTAAAGGATAATTAGGTGGTCCATTCATTTTATTCAAGTATCATTGGAGTTAAAAGAAACAAGTCATCTTGATCATTTTTTTCACATAATGAGAACAGAATAAATGGTCCTGACATGATCTAGACAATCTATCCTTTTAAAACAATAAAATTAATGGAATAGTTAATGAATTTCATGTTGGGTTCACCATTTTTTACCTCAAGGAAAAATATGTGTATGTGATTCTTTAAATTGGTTGATTGTGGGGGGTGTTAAGGACATCTTCAATCACTCAAATCATGTTTTCCATTTTTATAGAATTCATAAATATTAAAAATAGTTCCCACATCCATAACTATGTATAGAAATAGTTTCTAATGGAATGTGGTTCTTTCAGGTTACACACTCAACAACCCTTAGAAACTCACATTGGTTAAGAAGATATGAGGTTGAGCTCATCACACCCTATTGGGGGGATTTTTTTCAAAAAATGAAACTCTCTTATAGATTAAATATCTGATCATGTAATCCTTACTAGACCAATATTTACCCCTATTTCAATAAAATTATTAAAAACATGTTTCTATAATAACAAGGTCATACGTATTATAGGTTCTCTATCACCCTCTTATTTATTTATGATGATTTGGGTTATGTAAATGTTCGGTCACTCGGGATTTTTCTATCATCTTGGGAGATGATTTTTATCTTAAATATGTGATTGAACCTCTATGAGGCATTCTACATATCTTTGGAAAATATTAATCAATGAAAACATAATTAATTTAACATAGTTTAAGTTCATATGACTGGACCCATCTGGGAAGTTTATCATCATTTGGTAAGGACACAAATATGAGGCTCATACAATAGTGAGGAATACAATTTATACTATTTATGATAAAAATTAGAGTCTATTTAGTTCTTATAATGGGATTCAATGTCATGAGAGATATTAAGATAGTATCCCTAGGAAGTATTACGCATATAAGAGATCCCTTGATTAATTATTAGAGAGTATGTCCTTTTGAACAGAGATGATATGTAATCATAATTATATCCCAATGATGGTTCAACATTAGGGAATATTCATTGTGGTATTAGAATAATAATAACCATTCTATAATCCTGCATGTGTCTTTCTCGGTGTGATAAACAATAGATATCATAATATCAGAAACATTTCATGAGAGAAAATCCATACGAGGCATGAACATTTATTTTTCAATTTTATTTTCATGATTACCCATCTATTAGAGGATGTGGTATATTAATTGGGACTTTGTAAGGAGTCCTAAATGTTATGTTTGAAAAAAAAAGAATCATAGTCATGAAATTTCATTACATCTCAAACCGGTTTATGGTCTTGAGGTACTTTGGGGCCTTCTCAGGAATGATACAAAAAATAATGCCCATGAATGATCCCACACCTTATATTCAAATGGAAAAGGAAGAGTGATCCACCAATGGAATTGGTTGGGTCCTAGTGGTTGAAATGTTAGAGACATGGCCAGACCTAAAATGATGTGGATGGCCATTTGAGTTTGGGCCCATGCCTTTGGATGGAGTCCTACATATCATGGTTATCACATGAATCATAGACCTTGTAGTTCATTTGATCATTGCTTACATAATAGAATTTTCATATTTATCAATGATTAAAAACTGAGGTTTCCCTATTGATCAGGTTATACAAACTAATTCTACCCTATCATATATTAATTCATTATCTTTTGATGGATAAAGAGATAATAAAACCATAAAAAGTTTTTCAGAGAGAATGAAACTAATAGGGTCGTGTGGGTGTGTAATTGTAGCTCATCAGGGAAAAATACCTTATAAAATGGGGATGCAGTTGAAGGTTCCTGAACATGGTCCACATGGACTTAGTTAAAATGGGTATGTTAGAAAAATTAGAAATTCTATAAGTGATATCCCTCACATGTCTTAGATACTTTTTGGACATGTCTCAATTTTATACTTGATGCATTTGGGGTGTCAATTTGTTATGAAAGATATATCCAAGGGTGTAATCCTAATATGTTCATTATTACTCAGAAGACCAATGTTTTCATGAATAAAATTTTCAATATGACTGTAGTGTACATAACCAGGGTATTTCGCATGATCAACTTACTTTTCTCAGATGCCTTCATAGGAGTGAGGTGGGTATGTTAGAGATGCTTCACAAAATCAAAGTGGACATGTATGTGGTATTCAACATGATCAAAGTAGAGATGACAATACGCTATAACATGATCATCCATACTCTTTTTGGGTTTTCACATGAAAATGCTAAAATGTCAATCAGTAATCAAATGATCATGATGACTTGTCAATAAGAATCTATGAGATTGTCCTAGATTGTCAGGAGTCTGTCTAGGGAAATGCATACATTTCAAGGGTATGTCATCTGATCAACTTTTCATGTTCTTGTACTTATATATGACACTGGTTACATGTATATTAGGTATTTTGGGGTCAACATGAATTTTCCAATTCTTTTATTCTGACTAACATGACTATTCTAAGGTCACCTAAAGATATCACTAGATTAGTGGAGAAATTTTTGATCAATTGTCCTTAAATTGATCATGTTGTAGGGTCTCATGAACAAGTCTATGAAATTTCAACCATCCATGTGTTTTTGTTCATTCTCTAAGGGATCATCCATCATGCTCGTATTGGCAAAAAATTTATATGTAGAGGGATGCAAAGCCATGGGTTTTCATAGTATATAAACTCTTAGGGTCTTATATGATGGCTCATCTAGTTGTTCAATGGATCCCATTACCTCATAGAGGTGTTGAGAAGTATTATGTTCTTATGTACATGGGCTATGTATCAAGGCCACTATATTCATGGAAAGGAAAAAATGCTTCATAGAGAGGGTATATGAAACACGATTCAAATGAACTTATCATTTTCTTAGCATTACGGTAGATTTCATGGTGATTCTTCATGTTAAGGAGGAAAATTTTAAGGCCACATGCAGGCATCAAGAATCATGAAGGATCCAAACTTAGAAATCCTATGTGAATGTGTTGGGGGACTATTTTTCATGTAAATCAAGGATAGGGTTGGAATCCCCCATGATCTTTGGTTTTCAAGAATTTCCTAAGCTTCAGAGGGTTTTCATAATGCTGATTCTCTTATGTGGTTTGCATGCCTACCATAAAGGGGTCTTGTGATGGTCACTGAAATCATTCTAAGGAACTATGGGGGTGTGGAAGGACAACATATCTATGAAAAAGGTTGTATTAAAGCACCATCAAGATATAGGACTCATGAATTCATGATATTAATGGCTATAACGTCCTATAATTTATTCTTGCGAACACCACCATGGGCACCCTATGTGCCTGAGGGTATGTATTATTAACCATCTAATAGAGGACTCACATGGTATTGGTTTTTGTCATTTGATCTCATGATCAATGATTGGATCTGGTGATGGGTTCTTTGATCATGTGGTAGGTGTGTATGTTGTAACAACTATGTCCATGGGTGAGGGTTTTCATTTGCATGGAAAATATGTGTATGTGTCACATGCAGGTATCAAGTCATCAATTTTTCATCGTAAGGCTTATAAAATGAATACTACCAGACCGAGGGTTCATGCTACCATAATAACTATGTCCACTGGTTTCTATTATAATCACAATCACATGTATATGATTGAAGTTCTTATGATATGGATGTGTATCAACAAGGTTTCATTTCCTCTTAGAGATGCTTCTTCACAAGGGGACTCACCAGATATTGTCATTTCATGTGATCACAAGATCATATGATGATAGCACAATAAGTTTTGGAGATAAAATCCCATGGTATATTCTCATTAGATGGTCCCCTTTACTTAGATATTCTCTTCTAAGGTATTAGATGAATTATGTTCTTCTACTGCTCTTATGCATTGCTCCCACTTCTCCCTCCCCCGTGTCACTTTTTTTAAGGGGAGAATGGATATTTTTAGGTGAGGACAGTCTGAGGTTATCACCTCTTTGTATGGGGAGGACGCCACATGATCCAGCTAAGGTAGTGGTGATTTGAAAGGATCAACATCACATGATCGTAAGATGGATTATTATGATCTTCATCCCATTGGTTTTCTTCTTTGACACCACATGATCTGATAAATCCAATTTAATTAAGATGAAAAATAATACCTAGGATAGATGGTATATCAATTACAAACTTTTTGAGATGACTTCATTGGATGTATTTACATCGATCATGTGATCTTAGTATGATCATGCAATGGATACAAGAACTGGTGGGAGCTCTCCCAGAATTTCACTAGTGTTCTCAATTGGAGTACCACAATTACTTGTATTGCTATCTCAGACTCATTATTCTATCGATCTAAGGATTGCAGGTTGTAGTCTTGGTGATACATATAGTCACCTTTCTATGTTGAACCAGTGGAATAGGAGAGAAGCTAATGGGAAGGTGGTTTTACACTAACGTATCATGCTATACATGATAGATTTTAATCCATGCATCGTGAGATCGAATTATTTCGAACTTGAAAAGAACAAAATTAAAAGGAATGGCTCTGATCATCTAGAGGGATGATTGGATGACTATTCATTCATCACATGCATAGTATATACAAAAATTATATACCACATTGAAATATCCATGGTTCATCCCTCAGGTATATAATATTTTTTGCGGCTATTGATGGGTTGAGGAAGAAACGAGGTTCTTCACCCATACCAAATACACACACCTTCACCTATTCTTCAGCCCCATGGTATTTTCACCCACTCTATGCATAAATTCAGACTGGCACACCCTGGACCCCATATAGAGGCTCAAATACCTCTTGTGGTCAATATGATGCCTCCTTCCCTCCACTTATTGGCCCAACTGTCTTCTATTGTTTGTAGTCCACCATAATCCCACGTGGGATTATAGTTGTGCCTTATCTTGGATAGTTAGTGGGATATCCATATTTTTTTGGTTAAGGAATGTATAAATACTCAATACCATAATATTTATTTTTTCACAATGAGAATCAGGTGACCACTTGTGGCAGTTGCTAAAGATGTTATTTTCACTCTATAATGGCGGCTGTTAATAATCATGAAAATTTTAGTGGAATTTTTCCTACATCTCTCTCCACCACCACTGAAACTCATTTTCATGTCACCCTAAATTGGTTTCACCACCCTGGATCAACCTCTACCTCCATCAAAATATAACCATAGAAACTGGTGTCCCTTGAAAACCCCCAAGTGAACCTATGGATTCCATCACGATGCATGTCTTCCCTACTTTGATCAACTCTGGCTTACCTAGGATCCCTTCAACCACCGTGTAATGGGAATGGTAGAAAACCAAGATTCCTCATCATCCCTAATTCCCCAACATCATCCCTCAATTCCTCGCCACATGGTACAATGTATCCTGCAACATCCATATAAGTTGGAATTTTATGGGTGGCCATAAGTGGTCTCAATTGGCCTTTAGTGTCAAAGAAACTGGGACCACCAAAATCAGTCACTTGGCGGTCACTGAAGGCCTTCAGCATCAACTTTTTGGGGTCACTAATATCCTTTATTCTAGTAGTTAAATTATCAAGATTAAGAAATTCTAAGAGGAGTGAAATAATGGCCCATGGTGTATCACTATAAAAAAGGCCAAATCCTTCATGAATCCCATTTCCACATACTTTATGAATATAACATAAATGTTTTCCACAGTCTTCAAATTTATTGAATATTCCATGGAAAAAATCAATTTGAACAATTATTGGTTCAAATAGTCTTGTTATACATCCACGTCTCACTCCTATTATTATGTTTCTCATCTCATAATTCCTCAATATTTTTCATCCTATATGTTTCTATATTTGGGAATCAATTTTCTTAATAACAGGATTTATAGAAAAAATTTATTATTACATGTTAAAATTAATAATAAATTTCACCCCTATCAAATTTTTCTTAACTTCATATAATATAACCCTTGATGACATGTTGATACTTTTACCCTTACTAAGCATTTGAGTTCACACATTTCTTATATTTCATTTCTATAGGGTATGAAGATGTGTGTATCTTGTGGGAAGACTATAAGGGAGTATAGAGGTGTTAGATTATGGATAAATATTCACATGACTTGTGAAAAAATATCTTATATAGTCAGTCCTCAAAGACACTAATCCAAAATATTTTCCGAGTGGGTGAGATTATTTTGAGATGTAATACTAATATGAAATTATTTCATGTTTATCTTGGATCATATCACTTGGTATCAAAGTATTTTTTATCACCATCCATTATTGTGAAAGTTGGTGGTTCCACAGTCAGTATCATAGGTTGTTTATTTATTTTTGAGGACTGGTAGAATTATTTATGGGATTACTATAAGATAAAAATAATTAAAAACCTCGGGATAAATGAATGGGATAAGCCTAGTTTTATGATAACATAACAATGTTTTCTAAATGTAGATATTTTTTGTTCTATTATAAAGAAATATCTATCTGGATACTATAATGTGGATATGACTATATGACATATTCCATTATGGGTAATAACTGTGAAAATTTTTTGTTGAGTATCAACTCAATTTCCAATCATGTGAATGATTTATGGGCCTATGACGGAATGACTAGAGGGAAACTATTTTGGGATATTCAATTGTTAATTGAAATTATCTATAATAAAAAATTATGAATGATAATGATATGTTTTTATCAAATTTGGATATAGAAACAAATTGGAAAGTAGTTATTTATTACTATAAAATGAGAAAAGAGATTAATATGTTGAAAAAAATGTATCTTTTACTAAAAAGAATTTTTTTATATAGGGATAGAAAGTTATAATTATTTTTTATATTCATGATTTTAATTTTATCTGATCCATTTTTATTTTAGTGTTTGGGTGAATAGGGTTATGAAATCAATGTTGAATACCATGTCTCTAGAAACCAAAAATTCTCATAACTGAATAAAAGAGGGTAATTAATTTATTAAAAATTTTAGTATATGCATTTTTATGGAATAAGTGAGTATCATACTATTACTTAAGTTACATTGGATTATATCATCATATAAATCAAATATTAATACCATAATCTAATTCCATTAGTGAGTGATATTTACCAATGATATTTAGGTATATATTCAATGTTATGAGGATATTGTTGAAAATATATTGTTTTTCTTCAGTAATTTCTATTTAATGGATTTGAAAAATAATTAAAATAGTTTCAATAACATTGAAATGTCAATTTTTGACAAGATTGTTTTTTGGGGGAAACTAATGAAGAATGTATGGTTGAGGGATGGATAACAATTATGTTTAAAATGAATATTTATTTTTTTGAATAGTTTGCTAGATTTTATTGATAACATTATAATTGACTATTTATATAACAAAAATGTTATCCATGATATTTTTATTGATGTTAATTATATTATTTTTATTTCAGAAGATATTATATTGTTTTTGATTTTATAAAGTAATTATTAGTACCATTTGAGTGTTAAATATTGTTTTATTTTATATAATAAAATATAGTTTCACTATTTTTTATTTTTTGTAGATATTCTAATGTGTTCTCAAATGTTTTTAATGGAAAATATATTATTATGATGTATATATATTTGGTTATATAATTGTATGAATTATTTTCTTAAGAACTATATGTAATTTAATTTATGGTAATAGAGTAAGGAGGATGTCATATTAGATGTTATATCCCGAATAATAAATATGTTAATTATGATATCCTACATCTTTGATTCACTTTATTCCATGGTTTCACACATAAAGGTACACATAATAAAATCCTAAAATATCAAAATGCTTAGTTTGTTTTAAAAATTATTAACATATCATAAAAACATAAAGTAGGAATATAATTATAAGGCCCCAGCCTTAAACCTTACTTAATATTGAATTAAATGAATAATTCACATTGAGGATCTTTTCAGGTTTAGAGTTTTAGAGAATTAGAACATAACTATTACATCTTAAAATATTACAAAGTAGACACTTCTACTAAGTCTCCAGAAAAAAACTCTTAAAAAGAAAGATGTCTAGATTCCATGTTTTAGATAGCATGAAATTCCCTTGATCCCATCCTTGACCTTATTCCACTTTAAGTCTTGTGAAAAACATTTCGAAAAACTTGGGGTGAGCATAAAAAGCTCATTAAGGGATACAAAAAGAATTAAAACTGTTAGTTTTTCAAACATCAAGTAAACCATGTATACTATATCAAAGTAATACCTTCACCTTCATGAAGTAGTAAAAAAAATCTTCACTGAATAAAGTATCATTACTTACCTTTTTGTAACCAAAGGATTACCATAAAACCCATATAAAGAACACATAGAATATATAAAGGTAACTTGGGACATAAACATACTTAAGTGGAATAACCATACGGTTGACTTCCACACATATCACTTAATGGAATAGCCATACGGCCAATTTCCATACATACTTAATGGAATAGCCATACGGCCGACTTACATACCCAATGCATTGGAGGTTATAACGTAACCACCCGTCTTGGTATTCACGGCACCACCCGTCATATGTTTTATAACGTAACCACCCGTTAAAATGTCTAAGTACCAATATAAAATCATAAAACATAAAACCAATATAAAGGAATGATAACATTTCCACAATTGAATCACAATATATCATAAATATATTGACATAATAGAATCATTTATCAAAACCATTTTCAATACCAAAATACATAAAAGATTATATGGTATTTATTTTATTTTAAAAACATTATGGCTTGTTGAGGAATCCAAAGACCAAATGATACTCGTGGCGGCGGAAAAAGTCATTGTCACCACGTACGTTAAAAAAATATTCCTTTTTGTCGTTTAGTAAAACGCTTCGTAGAAAGAGATTCCTTTTGTATAAAAGTAAAAGTCAAAGGGGTTTATACACCGTATAAAATAAAGTTGTGTATAAAATGAATTATGCCTCAATGAAAGGAGATTGAGACGAAGTCCCTTACCTTGGGTCCGACTTGACTCGATCGTTCTTTAACGTCCTGAATAATAAACTTGAGTTAATTTATAATTGATTAAGAACCTTTTTTAAAGTTTATTATTCCTTTTATACCACTTACTTCCATGTTATAAACATTATGTAACCATTTAAGTTAATAATGTTTGTTTTGTCAATATTTGGTTCTTAAGTCGAAAGTTGACTTCTTACAATTACATGTTGTTCATGTGGTCAAAAGTTCTTTATATCCAGAATGAAATTCCCGATTTGGATATAATATGTATCATATATATCCAGCTTATAAATGTATTTATAATATTACATAATCATTTAGAGGTAAGAAATGAAATGCACCGTTCATGGAGACGGTAAGCCGTACGTACGCATGAACGCTACTTTCATTTCTTTGTCATATTAGTGGAATTAAAACTAAACGAGAGGTATGTATATTTAAATTCCAGAATTATATTCATCATTTAGATATATCATTAATTATATATATACATTATATACATGTAATTTTAATAGTACATTACATTTGGGGATAAGAAATGAAATGCACCGTTCATGGAGACGGTAAGCCGTACGTACGCATGAACGCTACTTTCATTTCTATCTCATACTTTAATGGAAAGAAATAATAATGATATAGAGGTATATTATAATTCCAGTATAACATCATATATAATAACTTTAAATCCATCCTTTACACGTCCCACATATGGCATTAACGAATCACATCACTTTTAGGGGGCGGTAGTCCGCACTTCCTTAAATGAAGATATCGTGTTTACCCATAATGGAAACCATAAAGGTATGCCAAAAATGAAAAATACAGAAGCTTAAAGAAAACATAAACACATTATATATCATATATAAAAATAGTGACATCATAATGGCCACCCTTGAAGGTGTTAAATGAGTATTGAACAATCATCGTTTCGGGAGGCATAATTTCACCATCCACGGAAACCGTATGTTCTTTAACCATTTGATGTAGTTGTGTGATAGTGTAGCTCAAATAAATCTTATAACAACATCCTAGTATATTGAAGATACTGGTTTTGTTACAAAAGAAGTAAATAAAAAGAGTTTAGAGGGTTGGATAAGCAAAATAAAACAAATGAACATGAGAGAAATGAATTACCTTTAAAAGTGTAACTCCCTTTTGATTTGAGCCTAAAGGCTTCATTTGAAAGGGTTATGCCCAAAGGTAATCCTCTAGGATGAGGAGAGGGATGTGGAGAGAGTAATTGGGCAGGGGTTGGCTGAGCCAAAGGCTTGAGAAGTGTGTGAAATGAGGTAGAGGTGGGGGCCTTTTATAAGAGGAGAGGAGGGGCACTTTTGGAAAGTAAAGAAATATTACTTTATTTGAAAATGTGTTTCGGTTTTAAAAGGTCCCACATTGATATAATTCGTGGATAAGGTGATAAGGGTTCGAAATCCACTCATCCAATTGGTTTTGGACATGTGTAGGTTTTAGATTTTTTATTATCTTTCCATTTTATTTAAATTGTCAAATAATGATGTCATTGTTGCATCATTATTATGTCATATATAATTTAATTTATTTAATGTCTAAAAATTATAAAAAAAATACTATGATGTAGAAAATCTTTTTATCTTTCCAATGAGTATTTATAATCAAAATTTGGACTTTTATAACCCCACTCAAAAATTATTTTAGTAAAACAATTTATGTTAGTGTCATTTTTACTTTAACATTAAATAAAAATATATTAATGTCATTTCCCAACTAAAGTGGCTCCATGGGGTCCCCAAGTTGGTCCATGTCTTGTCATGGTCGTCCATGACTCACCCAATAGGTGTAGGACAAGTTTCATGGTGTTTTCACATTCTTATAATACCATTTTTACCTTAAACTACACTAATTACCTCTAATCGCGATTAATGAAAAAAAAGTTACTATTCACCAAAAAATTATTTTAATCTCATTGAACCACATTTTACTTATTAATGACAACCATGTATGTCGGATTTTCAAAATTCAATACACATTAGTGGTAAACTTTCATTTAACTGAAAAATCAGTTTGCTTGATTACCACTTAGTGGTTTCACTATTCATCAAAAATTGAAGTTTTTCAGAAAATTACCAAAAATTCACCGTAAGCTATATTTGATATTACGAATTCAAAAATGAAGTCCATTTTACAAAATTCAAAACATATAAGTCAAATTAATTAATTTAATAATTAATTCCCGATGTCATGACAAATAGCGTGTTTTTGTGAAACAATAAGTATCAAAAGATTGACACCAGTTTAAGTCCAATTTCAAAGTGAAATTGATTCCAATGACCACCATTGGATTAACTGGTAAAAATATTTTCTAATTTCACTTTAAAACCAATTAAAATAATAATCTAATCATATAAATAAATTAGATTAAAAAGAGGTATTGAATTAAAATACAACATTTTACACTATTCATAAAGAAAATGAACTTTAACAGAAAGGTACCAAAAATTTACACAAAGTAAATTTTGATGTCCTGATTCTAAAGAAGAGTTATATTTGGTCAAAAATAAAGTATAAGAGTGATCAAAACTATATTTAATGACGGTTCACCATTAAAAGGTGATAAGTGAACCTTTAGTGAAAATTAGAGTATATATGCCCTAAAATTGAACTCTTTCCGTATTTTAAGCCTTTATCTTTTATTGGGTAAATGTATAAACATTTAAAAACATATCTAATCATATTTTAGTTATTTCTATCCATTCCCGCCAGTACAACGGCTACTTGTTAACTAACATTTAAAATAATATTATTTTATTACTAGTGTGCTACGTAAGTTTCAAAGAAACTCATCGTTGTGTATCGGGTACGCTATCGAACATAGAAACCCCTTTAAAATAAAATTAATATTTAATTCGTAAATATTAATAAATATGAAAATTATTTATTCTTTATTTACCTGGGATGTTACAATAATAACATTATTTAAAACATCCTTAACATTCCCCTATAAATGCATCATTCTTCTAAAAATTCATGAAATATCCTAGGAGAGTACATAATAAATGGGTGAGATATAAATACCATGAAAGGAACAAACAAAAACACAATATGGTATTGAAATACATGTGATATAAGAGGCATTTAATTGTAAAATAATGGGGGTGAGAATCATAATCTTGTACAATGTGGAATAGTATAACATGATAGTATAATGGAAACATATGAATCTGGAAACATAAAAAAATTGAATCATAAAATTAATTCAAGTATAATTTCCATGAAAACACAACATAGTGAGATTAGTAAATCCTCCCACACACAATACATGGAATATCTTGAGATTAAAACTTTAAATAATGAATTCAAGTTCTATGAAATTATAGGCTCACCAATAACTTTCATATCATATACTTGCATATGTGTTCCACATATATCATACAACATAAGGATGTATTTAATCAATTTTCATCCAAATATTAAGGGGTATGATATAAATATAGTTAATTCCTAAATAAATTAAGGATAAGTACATATTGGTTAATATAATTGAGTGGAAAATGGGAAGGGTATTATATAGAAAAATTTTCAGCATGAAAATTTGGAAGATAATGTCGACAACATAATGGTGGTACATAAACATTTATATAAGGGATTAATGAGTGTAAAAGGTTTCTCTCATCAATTGTAAAACAAAAGAACAGTAAAATTTATATTTATTAATATAAATAAATTTAACAATTGCGATTAAAAATAAATAGTAAAATGAAGGTTCTTGAATAATGTGGTGAATAAGTAGATCTTTTACCTTGAGAGGGTCCTTCTTAAAGCTTGGGGGTCTTCATAAAACCATGGGGAACCTTTGGAGGGATAAATAGTGAAAAGTTTATAGTAATTTCATTCTATATGGGTTTTATATAAACATTAATGTGATTTTGTGTGGGTTTTTATAGAAAAATAAAGGATATTTGTTTATTAATTTCCAAACATTGGTTTTGGACTCTATATAACAATGTAATCAAAACTAAATATCATCCAATGTTTTCCCCATTTTTTCTACTAAAGTGAAAATTTATTTTATTGTTTTACATTTTTCTAACCTATAACATTAATTTAACAACATTGGTGATGTGTAAGTGAGTCATGTTTACAAAGAATTAATTTTCAAACCTAAAAATAAAATATATGATTAAGAGAATTCATCAGTGGTTTATAAAATTTGTAAAATAAAATGAAAAAATTATTTTATTGGTGAAATATTTCTTTGGTCATGGATACCTTTTATGGAATATGTTAAAGAACTTTTGGTTCATTATGATGTCATAATATATACCATATATTTATAAAGTATTTAATTTTTAACTAAAAACTTGAATCTTAATGAAAATTATGACAAAATTATTTATTGGATAATTTAGAAATTTTTATTTGAAAAATAAAATTTATTATTTCAAATGAATTATTTAAATATGATAATCCATTCTTTAAAACCAAACTAAAAATTTATTAAAAAAAGACTTGTTTTTGAAAATAATTATTTTCTAACCATTATAACAATTAAGGTTGAATTCATAAAAATATATTTTCATTTATATTTAAAAAAATTTATTTCATGTTACAATTTAATAAAAATATTATTATTTAAAAAATTCCTAAATTCCTTAAAAATATTTTCTTTATTTAAATTATATTTTTCAAAAATAATACTTTATGTATTTCATCATGTAGAAATTAAATTTTTATCAAACCCATTATTTAATAATTTTAAAAGTAATATTAAAATGAAAAAATATATTTATTTATTTATTAATAAAAAAATTAAAAAATATTATTAATATGGCTTTGACACATAGTCTTTTATTACACTAGTGAATTCCATGAGAGTAAGGTGTGTGATGGTGGGATTTTCTAATCCTGGTCTGCTGTACTTGGATTCAGTCATGATCTCTTTGAGATCTAACTTCTCCCATAAATGGTTTCATTAATTCTATAGCTGTTGAATTTGAAATTGGGATTGATAATGGGAAAATAATCATGATTCTATCTCCCATGGAATTTCTAATAAATGGGCTTCATATGGTATGACCATTCATGTTTGGTCTATCAATTCATTCATCTATGTCAATTGGAATTTATGATAACCCATTATATATACTTATAATATTATCATTGTTCAAAAAATTAATTGTTAATTCTCATGATGTGTAACTTACTTTTAAATCCATCATGATATAATTTTCCAAAATAACCAAAGTAGTGTATGTTTTTTTCATAACATTATTACATGATAATGCATTTATTCATTCAAAAAATGGGAAATTAATTTAAACTTTTTTGGTACATTACATTATTTCACTGTTCAAAAATTTCTCCTACATGATTTTCATTAGATACACTAAAATAGTTGAGGGTAATTCTATTTCATTGCATCATCAATTTCCCACGTCGCTTCCTCAATCTTGTGGTTCTACTATAACACTTTATCAAGTGAGTTATCTTGTTTCACAGAACCTTGTATCTATGATCTAAGATCATCACTAGTTCCTCCTAAAATGAAATATAATTATCTAATTTTAACAACTATAGATTCAGAAAATGTGATGGGTTTATTATATACATACTTAAGATGGATATATGGAACACATCATGTACTTGAGATTTGGGAGGTGGGAGTGATAGTCGATAGACCCCCACTCTAATGTGATCAAGGATATCAAAGGGCCCTATGTATCTAAGATAATTCTATTCTTTCTTCTAAAAACTCATGAAATTAATCATTTGAGATATAACTCATTATCTCAAAACTTTAAATATAGGTGTTTACGATTATTATATGAATATATTTTTTGTAGAAATTTTATGGATTTCATATGACGTTGAAATTTTCAAACCTTCTCTACCACCTCTTTGATATGATCAGGTCCCATTTTATTTTGCTCTCTAAATTCATCCTATCATGTTGGATTCTAACTCCTAATCCCATACAAAACCACAAAAGCTTCAATTTGATTAAATATATGGAATCTATTATTATAAAATAACTCCACTAAATGAAGTTTATAGTCGCACCATCATTTTAAATCAATTAAACATGATCTTAGCATACCCTCATGGGTTTGAATGGTCCTTTCAGACTGACAATGTTTTTGAGGGTGATAAGTAGTGTTAATTGTCTTATATATATACAATTATTGTCGAAATATTCTCCAAAACCTCCAGGTAATCCTTATATATTGATAAAATACAATATAGAGTGGAACTCCATATAGACTTACCACTTCTATTAAATATTTCTTGGCGAGTTGATCAAGGGTGAAATATTCCTTGATTATATTGAAATGTGATGACTTTGTAAGGTGATCAACAACTTTCTGGATGGTGTTATTTACTTTAAGCATCCTTTATAGTTGTAAGATGAAATGTAAGGTTTTATTTTCGCATTTCTTTATTGTTATAGTAAATAATTACATTATACCCTTAGAATTATGTTTTTTATCTGTAAATTTTTGGACTATGATAAATCGTGATATAAAGTCTACAATATATCTCTTCATGTTATCCCGCCATAATTTTTCATCAAATATCTATACATCTTATTGGATCTAGGATAAACAGAATATGATGTTTTATGTACATCATCCAAAAGTTACCTCATTAATTTTATTTTTCTTGGTGTATATATCTGTATTCTAAAGCTTATAACTCCATCATCAACAAAGATGATCCCTTGAATATTCAATACCTTCTTTTATAGAAAGTCATAATTTTTATAAGCCTCATTGATCCCCTCAAAAATGGATGTTTGGGAAGCTATTTATTTAATAAAGGATGAAGATCCATATATAATTCCCATGGAAATCCTTTTCTTTTCAAAGATTATTTGATCCCTGTCAATCCACATAATGGATAGATTTGTAACGTACATTATACTAAGAGAATCTTCCATTTTTTTGTTTCCTATGAAGATAATGGATTGAAAAATCATAGTCTATGATCAGATCTAACCACTTTAAATGGTGTATATTTATCTCAATTTGTGTTATTTTAAATGTTTGTGTTTTATGATATGTATATAAAACATACTTTTCTCCATAGGGGTATTACCACCATATCTTCAATGTGAAGATCACTACATCCAATTCTATATAATTAGTTAGGTAGTTCTCCACATTGATAACTAATCATTGGGAGGACTATGATATCACATTGTTGTATTTCATGTGTACACAACTTAGTTCCTTTTTAGATGCATTACTTTAGAACACAAAACCTTACCATTTGTATGTAATTTGAGTATAGGTTAATTTTTTAGTCTCCTCTTAAACTCTTTAATTCTTTCCAGAGATTCATTATTCTAAAAAAATCATATTCCCATACATTTAACTTTTTTTATTGTCCATGAAAATCATGATATGTTTCTCTCTATTCCATGATAGTACCCATCCAATCCACGGAAACAATATATTTCAATGATAGCTGTTGGACTTGGGAATCCTTCAATTGCCTTTGTTTTGAGGGATCTATAGATATCTCTTTGATATTGATAACATTCCCTAAAAGGGATTTCTGGTCCAGGTATATGTTTGATCAAGTACTCAACCATTCGTTCAGGAGGGAGACCAATATATTTTTCAAGAAACACATCAGCATACTCCCATACAATGGTCATTTCATCAAAGATGTTTTTTTTCCTTAGAGTAAATATTTTGTTCTACATATTATTTATCAATTAGAAAAAATATCTAAGCCTATGACTATGATCCCAAAGAATATTCATCCTCTTACTTAAACATGTATAGAATAAGAGGGTGATTCAGGATATAGAGCGTTATTTTTTTCTACCAAAAATTTATATCGGCCTTTTATAAAGAATGTTAATCTATGTATTTAAAAGAATCAAATTCCAATGAAGGGAGAATAATTATAATTTCAATTCATTCCAAAAAAATAAAATTTTGATAAAAAAATATTATATGTTTTTCCCTAATCACATTATATTATTGTATCTGGTTTATTTTTGTTCTCAGAAAACATAAAATATGTTCTAATATGTAATGAATTGAAATAAAACAAAAAAAAAATACGGTGTAGAGATTACATGTACTTTATCCATGATGATCCATCTATACATTGGGATTTATTTATTCCCATGTATTTAGATTTTATTTGGAGATCATCATACTTGTTATCCCATTAAATAGAGATTTTTCATGGATAAATCCAAAATTTATCAATTTTTTCACACCAAAAAAATTAAATTTATATTATATTGAACATTATTTCTATCTATCATGTTAACTGATCTTTTATTTTTTTATAGAAATTAGCTACATTATTCCCTATTTTTTCACACATAAAACATATTCATACTCTTTTGTGACATCTCCCTTGGTTCCTCCATCTATATTTTTGATATGTATGAAATTAAATCTCCATTACATTATCACCTTAAACTAATGAACTTCTCTAGTTTTTCAACATCCACTTCATTAATGTGTTTGGAATTAAACTATATTTCATCAAGTAATCATAATTTTTTATAGATAATTTGGATGAATCATATGATGTGATAATTTAACTCCCATAACTTTAGGAATATTTTTTCTGAATCCATTACATTTCTCATCACATTTGTTGTTGAATCATTTTGACCAATTTCCATCCATTGACTTTTTTTTACACTACTAAACACATAAATTTCAAACTATGATCATTAATGTAATAACTCAATAATGGCATGAATCCATTTACCTATGAATATATTGGTTTCAACTTAAGTTATCCACAATCTGTTTAATAACATTAAAAATAATGGAAAATCTATGTTCCCTTAATAATATTTTATAAGGAGTTTGTGTATTTACCAAACCATATACCCTATTAGTTTCATACCAGGAGTGTGTAAAGGATCATTTGTGTAACCTGGTAAATGATCAATTCCATCTCAATGTGCACTTTTTGAAGTTATTACCCTAATTTAAATATATTCTAGATCCATATCCACTTATTTAGAGAGGGATATATTTATTTGGATACAAAATAGTCTATTATTTAGATTTTTTTGGATGACTTAATATGTTTAGTATTATCCCTAATCATTTTAATAGAGTTTTCTAATCCTACTTCCAAATATTACTAGTAATTTTTGCGATACCTACATTGACATATCATCTCTTTTATACACTTTATTTAATTATATATTACATAATGGTATACATAATAAAATCCCATAATGTCTTGGATTCTAGTGTTTTGTGGATATTATGTACATATAATAATAACTTGGAATAATAATATAAATAAATTATTGAAAACAACCTGAATATGCTCCAAAAATTCAAATATTCTTCTAAATTAGTATGGGATTACATAGAAATATACATGATAAATTGGTTATATAAACTGCCTTGTATGGGAATAATCAAATAATTTAAGAAGTTAATGTATTTAATATGATCTAAGAGGAATATAAAGGTAACAGGAGTGGGGTGAGAATCATAATCCTAAATAATGTGGCATGATAAAATATGACAAAATTAAGGAAACATTGGAATGTGGGAATGGATTAAAACATGGAATAAAAAAATCTAAGGATAACTAAAATGTAATCATAAAAAAAATTTATTAGGTTAACCTCCCATGAACCATATATTTTATCTTATGAGAATAAAAAAATTATCCAATATATCATAGGGCTACATCATCCTCATCCCACCCATCACATTCATTTCATGTAAACTCGTATGTTTTCCACATAGATCATAACACATAAGGATATATTCATCAATTTCAATACAAAGATTATATAGTGTGAGATAAATACAAGTAAGTACACAAAAATAAAGGATAGGTACATAATTTTAAATATCCTTGAGTGGAAACCAGGATGGCTATTCACAACAAAATTGTTTGGCAAGAAAGGTAACATGATAATTACATTAGCATAATGATGGTACATAAATATTCATAGAAGGTATCAATGAGAGTGAAATGGGGGTTTCATAAAATTTAAATCATAAGGAAATTTACTAGGATATATTAGAAATAATCTAATATGATCAACTGGGAACTAAAAAACATTTGATAAAGAAGGTTCTTGAATAAAGAGGACAAGTAGAGGGTCACTTACCCACATAGGGTGATTCTTAATTAATGGGAGGAGCTTTATAAGAACCTGTGGAACCATGGGAGGGCCCAATATAGCGAATAAAAGATTAATTTCCTGATCAATGGGGTTTTCAGTGAAGATTAATTGGTGTTATGTGGTTTTATATTGAAAAAGACAAGATAATTATTTTTCAATATCCAAACATAGGTTCTAGACTCTATATAATAACGTAATCGAAACCAAAATACATGAAAATTTTCCATATTTTTCCTACAATTAGAAGTTAATATTATTATTTTAAATGTTTAATAATCATTATCAATAAAATAATACCCTTGGTTATCTGAAAGAGAATCATTTTTAAATTGAAATTATTTTAAAATATAAAATTTAATATTTCTTTTGATGGATTTGTTGGAGTGGGTTCCCTAGAAACAAACATCTCTGTACTTTTTGACAAACCTGTATATATTGTATGAATATTTATAAACTTTTTATCACATCATGATTTTTATTATATATGATATAGTATGTGATAATGTCCTAAGAATATCTAGCACACTAAAAGGTCATAGCGGATCCCTGCTATGATAAGAACCCGAAATTTCCATGACACTATTATGGAATATTTGTTATATGGTCAGATGATATCATTTAAAGGGATGAAAATGATACAAGCTACCAGGGGTGGGGACTCATGAAACATTGAGGCACCATCTCATGGTGTGCTCTCTTAGTAATATCCAGGAGGATATTATGAGAACAAGACCCACCAGTAGGAAATCCACATTCATAAGTGTCATTGGATGTTCCTATCTACAGATGTGTATATTGGTGTTTATACTTTAAGATTATTATTATTATTGGGCATTATGACTCACACACATAGATGTATTGACGAAAACCAGGACTCAATATGTTCACGGTGAGGTAAGATATGTTGGGTGTGTCACATGTAATACTTTATTAATTAATAATGTGAGAAAGGATTTGTCACTTCTGTAGAAGTAGATATCTCAAACCCTTTGATGGAATTGATATTTCCTAACTAAATCCATTTCCATGGTTTTATCTATCCAAGTTCAATCTCAGGAAGTCAAAGAATAAGAAATCAAGCACATGGGTTGATGACACTTGAATGAAACCTTCTTGATTGAAGATATCGAGACAAAGGGATTATACTACATTGAAATCATTCCTATGAGGTGATAAGTCATTGCAACATCAACTTCTTTATCTTGGGTGCCTTGACCACTTTCTAGATAGTAATCATGGAATTTAGGAACCCGCCTAATTCCAACATGAAAGAGGCCTAGAGTGTTCCACACTAAGTGTAGCCAGTATCTCAGTTAAATAATTTATTTATTTAAAAGTTGAATAAATATTATTCTCGATTTTGGTTTTATAATAATTCAAATATTCTTGATCACATTTATTTTGTTTCGAATTATTTGAGAGAAAATATTTCATATGGAGTATTTTTTTTTATCGGAAAATAATTTATATATATTTATTTTATAAATAAATAGTAAATTTATAAGGCCTAGTAAATATTGAGGATGAATAGTAGACTATGTTATGGATCTGGTGAGAAATAATATTATATATTATTTAGTTAAATAATATTTAATATTATTTGGTTAAATAATATTTAAATATAATGTGAATGTTATGAACATGTCTTGGAAATAATAGCATTGCTCTTTTTATCGACATGGGGTTTTTCATGGAATAAAACTTTAATTAATGACACCTGTGATAATTATTTATTATTACCTGGTGAATTAGATTCACTATTATGTTATTATTATTTAAATTATCCAAGGGGTCATTTGACCGGCTAATCAATCATTGTGTGCCCAAAATATTTTGAGAACATCTCTCAATCCTAGAGAACTATTCCCTCTCCAAGAAAACTCTCAAGAAAAAGAGATGTCCCCATCCACCAGATCAAGGATAATGATTTAGAAGAAATTATCAAGACGATCAAAGGCAAATATCACATGCACAAGGATCTTCTGTGCTATCACCTATAGATTCCTTCAACGACGTGTGGAGATACGAGGAGCACATGTACATCACTGCTTGAGAATTTCTATCCTTGGATTCTACAGCACAACAAAGATGCACCTTAGACCCATGTTCGAACACATCAATGAAGAAAGAATCTCCTTTGAGGTAATTCTATAATTTAATTAAATTAATTATAAACAAAATAAGTCGACCCTCTCTTCTCGGTTATGGGTACTCTCATTTATATTTTATCTTTGATTCAATTCTGTGGATGTAGGTGTTCACTATCTTATCGATCCCATATTAATAATCAATTATGGGAATTTTAAATGTTGGGTGCATGCCCTTATTGTACTTCTTCTACACTCAGAAACTACATGTGGTATCAGAGGGGTCATATTTTTGCTTATAATTATTGAAATAATTCATTGATGATTTATGATTTAACAATTCAGTTTGTCAATTCATTTTTTAATCATTCTTGTAATCCGAATTTCGAGATCTGTTCCTCCCTTATCATTTCTCACAGGTCTAATAGAAATGAATAATTTTATGATTAAAATAAAATCAAGGATTTCATCTGGAGGCACCAATAATTATGTCTAGATAACACAAAATTAAATGTAGTGTAGTTGTTTCTATATGTCTTGTATTTGTGTTCAATGCATCAGGAGTAATTAGGCAATTAATCAATTTATGTGAATTAATGACACGCATTTTAGTTAATTATTACCCAACATGTTGACCTGGACAGAGTGGAACATGGTCATCTAGACTACACACTGTGTGGAAAACTAGACATAGCGGGTAGTCCCTTCAGTCCAGGGTCAATTCGTGTATCCCATACATGGCTTGCTTTTCTAGTGACTGTGTATCATGGATTTGACATGATGTGTAGCCCACTGGATATGCCGTATACTCTGAATATTTCCAAAGTACACCTCACACGCCGTTTCCCCAGGTGTGTACTTCGGATGTAAAATGAGGAGGGTACACACCATGTAGTCAGATGTACAAACCATTTATTTTTCTAGATTTCACATATTTAAAATTTTATTCTTAAATTGTTTAAACCTTGATACATGTACCTTTATATGGGAAGAAAGTTGGGACACAACATGTGACTGGTGTTTGATATATATATATATATATATATATATATATATATATATATATCTGTGTGTGTGTGTGTAAATTTTTAATTAACATCTTCATAATGTTTATAGATCTACACATTATGTATGAGTTGTATTAAAATTATAATTATTCATACATGATACATGTCACAAGAACAATGTGTATACAAGTATAAATACATGTTGGGTAGTTTTGGATAGGTATTCACTAGGTTTCCTCAAAGGTACAAGTTGTGTAAATGGTTACGGATTTCAATCTCAAGGAAATTTAGAAAAGGAATAAGATAAAAAGGATTGATTAATTAAAGATAATGATTAATCGATTTTAGTGTAATTTATCGTAATAAGAAAAATTAATGAATTGAATTCTTGTTTTATTAATTGTGTAATTATTTTCATGTATGTGGATGATGATGAGATCGACTAGAACTTTGAATCTGATTCTCTCCCTTTTAATTTATTTATTAAATTAAAGTTATTGTCATACATGCCTTATCCTCATTAATATATACAGAATGTATTCCCATGGTTTCTTTTATTTAAATTACCTTTACACCACACATGTCTATGAGTTATAAGCATATGTAATGGATGGTTCTCCAAATTTATTGGAGGCAGTTCAAGTTAGGAGTCGAGGCGAAACCAATTAATTGAAATAAAAAGGTGGATAGGTGGAAAGCTGTAAACACGAACCTTAAATGGTTCAAGGTGTTTCTCCCCTAGGCCAAGGTTAGTTTATCAAATTCTAGATAAAAAAACCAATAGTAAATCTCATGATTCTAACCTTTATTTTATTTCTTTCCATTGTATGATTGTTTGTTATGGATGATTGACACGATCACATAATTAATGAACTAACAAGAGTACAAGATGGAACCAAAATAAAAATGCCTTATGCGTAAATATGATCTATACGTGGTTAATCACTTCAGTATATTCCACTTAACATTAACAAGAATGTGAAATGATAATAAGTGTAAATTTATGCATAAAGGTTAAAATCCCACAAATTATATATTAGGTCAATATATCCTTCCATTACATCCATTATAATCGAACCATAGTTCAAAGTTCTTGACAACCCCTAGATGGTGTTCTTTTAATTATTGAGGAATTATAATTTTATGTTTTTGGGTTGAAATAACATAGTTTACATCAAGGGATGACTGCCCAGAATTAATTGGTGTAATTGAGAGGCAATGTATGAGTAAATAAAAAATTAAGGATTTTAGGATTGGGGAGTCCACTCAACAGATCAAAGAGTTGTGAGTTAATGAAGTTGGAATTTGGAATGTCTACCTAAAACCATTCAATTTTCTTTTCAAAACCTATTTGGGGTAATGTGAAGGGAAATATGGATCTTTCCCACTATAATATACAAGAAATAGGATATTCCAAATCCAATGGTGAGGGATATTGGGTTTCAAAAAATTAGTGGGAGACTAATAGATATTAATTTATTTATTTGTCTATATTTATCAAGATTAATTTCTAAAACTAAGTTCATCTTAGTTGTCATAAAGTCAATCAATATGACATAAAATATATCATTACAATCTATACTCGAGATGGACAAATTTCTCACCAGAACTAATTTCTATGAGTGGAAAAGGAACCTTCAGGTTATCCTTTTCCATGAGAGGAAACATTGTGTGCTGGAAGAGCCTTTACCAATTATACTTTTAAATGAGTTGAGTGATGAGGAACTCTATATATACAAGAAAAATATGAATGACACTACAGATGTTCAGTGCCTCATGCTATCATCCATGAACAATAAGCTCTTGAATGAACATGGGTAAATGGATGCTTATATCATGTTGTTTCACCCTCAAGATATCTATAATGAGAATGAGAGACAATAAATTTATGATATCTCCAACTATTTGTTCACTACTAATCTTGGAGAGTATGTGCCAGGTGGACCATGTATATTCAATATTATTGGATACATTGAGCATCTATACATCTTAGGTATTAAATTCCCAGATGATTTTCATATAGATCTCATACTATCATCATTGCCTAAGACCCTCTATAGTTTTATTGTGAATTATAATATTATAAATAATGAGAAGATTCTATCAGAGCTTCTAACCCTGATTTACAAAGTTGATAAGGACATGGGGCATGATAATTCAATTGTTCTTATGGTGAATAGGAAGATGAAGGAAAAATAAAATGGGACTAATATTTATAAAAAATCTAAATCCTTTGAGCACCGTCTGACATAGAAGAAGAAGATCCAGAGGTTGGGCAAGGAAAAGGAGGCAGTATGCTTTGTATGTGGCAAGTCAGGCCACTGGAAGAGGAACTGCACCAAGAGGTAAGGGGAAGCCAAAGGTGCATTCATTATCGAGTGAAATCATTCAATTTATAAACATTGGGTATTATATACAGCATGTGGGGATCACATATATATTAAAATGTAGGAACCTTGAAGATTCCGGAAAATTTCCAAAGGAGTGGTGGATCTGCGTGCTACCAATAGTGTGAGGTTGGCTTCTTTTTCCATTGGTGACTACCACCTACCATTGACCATGGGAATGATTTTGGTTTTACTTGACTATTATTATATAAATATTTGTGTAATAACCACCTTGTTCATGTAAACGATAAGTGCTGACAAAGAACTGTCAAGATGGTTATTTAGAATCCTCCAAGCTAAAACCACTTTATAGATGTCACACTTGTTTACAAGGAAAAATTACCAAACCACAATTTGGTGGATAGGGTGAAAGGGCCACCGAGCTTCTAGGATTGGTACA
This sequence comes from Viscum album, assembly GCA_963277665.1. Classification (NCBI taxonomy): domain Eukaryota; kingdom Viridiplantae; phylum Streptophyta; class Magnoliopsida; order Santalales; family Viscaceae; genus Viscum; species Viscum album. The sequence goes on from OY728143.1 coordinate 185,315,870, forward strand.
CATTGATATGTGTAGACCATTTCCAATAAAGGCTAGAGGTGGATATTCTTGATCCATTACTTTTACTAAGGACTTGAGTAGATATGTCTATGTCTAATTAAGGAGGTATAAGTCTGAGTCCTTTGAGAAATTAAAGGAGTTAAAGATTGAAGTAGAGAATCATCTTGGTAATAGGATAGAGAATATTCGATCAAATCAAGGTGGAGAATATATTAACCACAAGTTCATCAACATTTTATAGGAATCCTTGATTCTATCTCAACTCACTCCACCTAATACACCATAGTGGAATGGTGTTAGTAAAAGGAGTAATCATACCTCGTTAGACATGGTAAGGTCAATGATGAGTCATACATATCATCCATTTTCCTTTTTGGGGATATACATTGAAAAATATGACATACACATTAAACCAAGTACCAACTATAGAGGAAAATGGGATTCCCTTAGATCTATAGAGTTGAAAGAAACCCACATTATCGTATACACATGTAAGGGGATGAGAAGTATTTTTTAAGGATTTCTTAGGGAGAAAATAATAACCTTGGGGCATGAAGTGTATCATTACAGGGTATACTAAATAAATAAAGTGATACTACCAATAAAATCCCTCAGATAATAAATTTACTATTTCTAGACAGTCCATCTTTATTGAGAGGGAGCACATCCTCAAAAAGGATAGTGGGAGAATGATTGACTAAGATGATGTTGATTCTCAAGATACATAGAATTTGGTACATGAATGAGTTCCACAGGTCTCTGTGGCAGTGGTAGTTCAAGATACATAAGTACTGTGATGTATTACAAGAGAGTTAAGGGAATAAGAGAGATATGTTTTCCTTATCCCCGAGAATGGTGACTCATTATTGTTGGAAAATGAGGAACCTGTTTCCTACAAGGAAGAAGAAGAGAGATCAAAATCTACAATATAGCTATAAGATATGAATTCTAAGATTGAATTGATGTATTAGAACCATGTCTAGGTTCTGGTCAATGTACTAGTTGATGTAATGCTTGTTGGTTGTAAATGGGTATTCAAAAATAAATTAGACATTGATGATCAATTTAGTACCTATAAATCAAAGCTAGTGGATAATGTTTTTAAAAAGCATCAAGGAATTGACTATGATGAAATATTTTCTCTTTTTTCCATGTTTAAATATATAAGAATCATACATGACATAACAAATTTCCATGATAATGAGATTTTTTAGATGGATGTCAGAACTGAATTCCTTAATGGTAATCTTCAGGAAGATGTATTATGACACAACTTGAAGGTATTGTGACATCAGGTGATGGTTAAAGGGTATGTAAGTTGTAGATATCCATTTATGGATTAAAGAAAGCATATAGGTCCTGGAACATTTGATTCAATGAAGTTATAAGAGAATTTGGTTCATTAAGAATGAATGTGAGACATGTGTTTAAAATAGGATTAATGAGAATGTAGTCATTATCCAAGTAGTGTATGTTGACAACATATTTCTTATTGGAAATGACATATTAGTCTTACAGTCAGTCAAGGATTGGTTGAACAAGTTCTTCTCCGTGAAGGAATTAGGTGAAGTATCCTACATTCTAGGCATCAAGATCATTCATGACTGATCCAGGAGGCTTTATAGACTAAGTCAAAGTATATACATTGACTATATATAAAATATATATAGTATAAAACAATCAAATAGGGGATTGGTTCTAGTGTCATATGGTATACATCTTTATTAGAAAATGTGTCTACAGACACAACATGAGAAAGTTCATATGAGTAAGATTCCATACACTTCAGTGATAGGATCTATCAAGTATTCCATGTAATGTATGAGACTTGATGTTTCGAATGCACTAAGCATGGTAGGTATATATTAAGAAGATTTAGGATAATAACATTAGACTATTATGAAAACTATCCTTAGGTATTTGATAAGAACTAAGTATATGTTCCCGGTGTTTGGAGGAGATGAGGGGCTTGTCATCAGACGGTATGATGCTGATGGTTTTAAGAAAAATAAGAATGATCTTAAGTCACAATTAGGATATGTTTTCTATCTCAATGGATAAGTTGTGAGCTGGATATGTTTAAAGAAGCTAGTTTTCGTTGATTCTATAGTGGAGTATGAATATATAATGGATTCTGATGTAGCCAAGGAATCCTTATGGATTCAAAACATTGTTCATGATCTTGATGTGGTGCCTAGAAGTATTGATATCATTACATTGTATTGTGATAATATTGTAGTGGTGGTTCTTGTAGAGGATCCAAGGCAACATCAATAGACGAATCATATACTCTGAAAGTATCACCTATTTATGGATTTCAATCAAAGGGGTGAAGTTTCTGTGAGCATATTGTCCACAAAAGAGAACATGGAATACCCCTTGACTAAAGGCCCATCTCATGAGATTCATGAATATCATGTGATAGCTAGCATACTAAAGGATGTTTTCAGTTTCCTCTAGTAAAATATGGATTCTATTGTAGTTGGTTATCTAAAAACCAACTTCTTTGTACTTTATGATGAACATGTATTCATTATATATATATTTATAAACTCTTTATCACATCATGATTTTTCTTTTACTTGACATTATATGTGATAATGTCCTAAGAATAGATTTCTCACAAAAAGGTTATAGTGGATCCCTGCAATGACGAGAACCCAGAAGTTCCATGAAACTATTCATGAATATATGTTCTATGGAAAGATAATATCAGCTGAAGGGAAACAAATGATATAGGCTATCAGAGGTGATGACTCATGAAACTTTCAGTAAACATCTCATGGTGTGCACCCTTGGTAATATCAAGGAGGATATTATGAGAAAAAGACCCGCCAGTAGGAATTCCATAGTCATAAGTGACATTGGAATTTTCTATCTGCAGATTTGTGTATTGGTCCTTAGACATTAATATTATTATAAATGGGTATTATGAATTGTGCACTTATATGTATTGATGAAAATCGTGATGATAGATGTTCATGATGATATAGGATATTTTAGGTACCTCATGAGTAGTATTTTATTAATGAATAATGCGATAAAGGATTTGTAACTTGTACAAAAGTAGATATCTAAGTCCATTGATGGAAATGATATATCCTAACAAAATCCTTGGACATGGTGTTCTCTAGGAAAGTAAAATTTGAGGAAGTCAAAGAATGAGAAATCGAGCACATGGGTTGATGGAACTTTCATGCAATCCACTTGATTGGATTTATCGGTATATATGGATTATATTACATGGTAGGCATTCGTATGAGGTGACTTGTCATTGAGACATCATCTTGTTTCTCATGGGTTCCTTGACCCGTTTCTAGACAATAATATTTGACTTTAGGATATCCCACCTAATGACAATGAGAAATCGTCATAGAGGGTCACACATTAAGTGTTTCTAGTATCTTAATTAAATAATTTATTTATTTAACAAGTTGAATAAATATTATTCCTAGTTGTGGTTTAATAATTATTCAAGTATGTCTGATCGTATTTATTTAATCATTAGTTATTCGATAGAATATATTGTAGACGAAATATTTATTTATCAGGTAATAATGAATTTATATTTATTTTATAAATAAATAGTAATTATTTAAGTCCTGGTAAATATTGAGAAGGATTGTTGGACCATGATATAGGTCTGGTGAGGAATAATATTAAATATTATTTGGTTAAATAATATTTAAATATAACGTGAAATTTAATCACACGCCATGGAAATAATAGAATTACTTTTATTATTGACATGAGGATTCACATGGAATAATAAATTAAGTAATGACACCTGTGCTAATTATTTATTATTACGAGGATAAATAAATTCCATGTTATGTTGTTATTATTTAAAGTATCCTAGGGGTCATTCAACGAGCTAACCAATCGTTGTGTGCACAACATCCTTGGAGAAAAAAATCTCAAGCCTAGGTAACTCTTCCCTCTCCAAGAACACTCTCAAGAATGAGAGAGATCCTTCCCCATCGAATTAAGGAGAATGCTTTGGAAGTGATTCTCAATGCGATCATAGACGGACATCACAAGCATAAGGATCATCTATGATAGAACCTATAGACTCCTTCGATAACATCCGGAGATACATGGAGTACATGTGGATCACTGAGAGAGGATTTATATAACTGGATTCTACATCGCAACGAATATGCACCTCATACCCATGGTAAGACACAAAAATGAAAAAAGAATCACCATGGGGGTAATTCTATAATTTAATTAAATTATTTATAAACAAAATTTGTCAATCCACTCTTCTCAGTTCTAGGTTCTCCCCTTTGTCTTTTGTATTTGATTCAATTCTGTGGATACTGGTGTTCATCATCGTATTGATCATTGATTAATCATTGATTATAACAACTTTCAAAGTTGGGTACAAACCCATCCTGCACTTCCGTTGTGCCCGGAACCTACAAGATTCGTTAAGGGTCAATATAGTTAATCAAATAATTTAAAAAACACGTAAGTTTAAATTTTAAATATATATTTTGAAATATATTTATTTTAATTAATATATTACATCACTTTTGGGACATTATGATTTTATAATACATACCATAAATTTATACCATGTTTAATTTTTACCGAAACAAATCAATAGTCATAGAAAATGATGATAAAATTATCATTGCATAATTTAAATGAGTTAATTTCAAAGAAAATAATTATTTTATAAAAATAATTAATTAAATATAAGAATATACACTTTTAAATCAAATTTCCAATTTATTAAAAAATACTTTTTATGATAATAATAGTTTTTTGGACCTTATAAAAACTGCATTTGACTTCGTAAAATAATATCATCATTTAAATTTAATAAATATATTAAAATAATATTATCTTTTCAAAATATCATTTATTTCCAATTTTATTAAATTAAAAAAATTATAATCTTGATTGAAACTATGTAATTACCCCAAAATATACTTTTTGTTTCGACATAAACAAATTTAATTTTTTTATCAAACTCAATATTTAATCATTTAAAATTTAATAGTAAAACAAATAAATAAAAAACTATTCAATTAAACTAGAATATAAATATTTATAATGTTAGTGTCTAGATATATATCCCTTTGTTAAACTAGTGAATTCTAAAACACTAATCTATCAGATGATGAGATTTTCTTGGGGTGGTTTAGTGTACATGTTTTGGGTCATAATATCTATAAGATTGAACCTATCCCATAAATAGTATTATTCATAATTTATTTTTTTGATCATGGGAGATATCTAGTGACTATCTTCATATGAAGCTCCGATAAATAGGATTAATAAGGTAAAATCCCACTGGTTGAGTCCATCGCTTCTTCCATGTAGGTCAATTGGACTTTATCATAACAATTTATATATACTTATAGTATGAACACTATTTAATAGCTATATAATCAATGATAATGATTCATATAATCCTTTTAAATCTGACATGATATATCATTCCAAAAAAACTATTGAAGTTCATGTGTTTTCTATGACTTCATTAGTTTTTAATACATTTATTATTTCAAAAATATGGAATTTAATCTATAAATGTTTTTATTGTCACATTAATAATAGGATCACATAATCTCAACTGTGAGTAGAAATTAATTTTTTCAGGAAATGATTATTTATGAGGTAAAATGTAAAAACTAGATACTTTTCAGAAAATATACCTTTTAAATTATTAATATGTTATAATGAGTTATCCACTTGTAAAAAAAACTAAACAAGGCATGACCTTTTTATTTTTAAGAAAATTTAATTATAATAAAACCATTAGTAAATAAAAAAATGTAATCAAATAGAAAATGTATACAAAATATGATTAAGAGCACTTAACTAATTAAAATGGAATTTTTAATTAAAATAATTTTTTATTTATATACACTGAATATTCATTTAATATATAAATTTTTAGTTATATAATTTTAATTTTATATGATGAACCTTATTTTTTAATTCCACATAAAATTTTAATCATTGGTTAATTTTTTTATTTTCTTGCAAAATAATTATTTCTTTGCTGAAAAATAAAATATTAACAATTTTGTTAAATAGTAAAATTTATGATATTAATATAATAAAAGAATGGATTAGATGTTTTAAAACATATTATAAATAAAAAATAATTATCAAATAACAAGATTAATTTAATAATTCTATGTTGAATCTCTTAAACCCCTGTGTAATGTTTTGGAATTTTAAGTATTATATTACTAAAAAAATTATTTTATGCACTTATATTAAAAAATATTTTTCATTGCATATAGAAATTAATTATATATTTTTTCATATTTTAGATAAAAATTAGCATATTTCTTATTAATGTCTATTTCATTTTTGGGAATGAATGTATGAATACAAAGATTAAATATAAATCTCACGATTATAGTAAAACTATTATTTGTAGAATTTCTTTACTAATGTTTTGTAACTATTATCTAATCAAATAAATTAATATCTTCAAAAAATGATTTTATTATAATTTTTAAACCTATATATAAAAATATTATCACTCATATAATTTTTAATCAGTACTAAATAATATTAAGAACATGTCATGGTAATAACAACATATTCAAGAATTTTTTTCTATATATTAAATTTTTAATTTAAAAGTTAATTAATTATTACATATAAATTTAATTTGATTAAATAGACAATACATTTAGCACCATTACAAAAAAAATTATGGGGGAAAATATATTACTTAGTTAAGAACTAGTTATCAAGGTCAAAATTTAAATGGTAAAATGTAATAACCTAATTAAAAACTACCTGGAACATTCCAAAAACACATGTTAAAATGAATTTTATTGTATTTATCAATACTATATCACCCTAAAATCCATTATTTCTAAATTTATATTCCTTTTAAACATGAATTGGACAACTACATTATTTAAAAATAATGGGTATCCCAAAAAGTGACATCTTCCACACTTGTAAATATAGAGGACTTCCCCCATTCAATCCACCCATTTTCTATTGAATTTATTCATTAAAATATATATTTTCTCTCCTAATCTATGAATATATCATGCTTTTAATAATCTAATTTGAGTTAATTATGTAAATACCTTCAATTCAAAGGATACATTCAAAATAAGGTTCAATGATCCAATTATATTTAAGTACTTTCATTGATGTTAGGAATTATAGTAAGGGTTTCAGGTGTAAACATTAATTTAAAAATATGTACTACTTATTATACATATTGTTTTATTTGGAATAGTGTATATGTAACCCCATTAATATTTTGTATCATGATATTATCATTATTCAAGTTATGTAAAACGTTTTTTGAAATTTTATCCTTCATTGGGGTTTGATTTGACTAATTCAAATGTTGTAAGGTTTTTATCTTATTTTTGTATCTATGAAACATTTTTGATATCTTATCCCATATTATCATTTAAATAGTGAATTAACTACCCTATTTACTTAACATATAATTAGTATCTTTCATTTTATGATATTTGAGAGTATATTTTAAAGTAACCACCACCTCATTTGTTCCGGCTATGTTTTTTTTGGGCTTTGTGATTGTTTATATTGGATTAAGGAGGGGTTGGTTGGAGCCTAGAGAATTAAATGTTGTATTTTAGAGTTTATAAGTTAAATAGAGGCTATAAAACATATTGTTCCATGTTTTTTGGAGCCTATTGATCAAATATTTACACCTAGAAAGACCAACACAGTTAGCTCTATGTGTGGTCTTGGGTGTGGGGCATGAGAAGTCTCTGAGTGCATCATTTCTAGATTGGACTCAACCATATCATGAGGTATGAAATCATGAATAAAAAAATTGAAAAATAATGTCTATTACATTGTGTCCATCTGGTGTGTCGGGATACTTGTTTTGGTAAACTCAATACCACCATGGGAATAGTGAACACCTCCATGTCTTGGTCTCGGTGTGTTTAGAATTTGGATGTGGATGATGGGTTTTTTGGTTTTAAAGAGGGATTTAATTGAATTAATGAAAATTTTTCTGATCACTAAGGGAGTTTTATTTAGTGTTTCCATGACATTTATACATACATAAAATCCTTCTCCACACTTCATTTGTTAGATCTTTCAGATCTATTCTATTCAAGGTTGAATTATTAGTGTCCACATGTTTGTTCAAACACAATCATTGGGTAATCCCATCCATTATGTATAACTCCTATGATGAGTAATAAGCGAATTCATACTAGATATATGAGGTAAAGAAAACATTATATATATATAAATATAACATTATTTTAGATGAATATTCACTACATCTCAAAATTATCTAGTCTAAAATAGTATAGGATTATAGTCTATTAAAAATTTGATAAATAAGAAAATGTTTCATCAAAAATTATACATCATACCCCACTAAGATTATGACATATAGTACAATTTCTAACACCCTGAGATTTTATGAGAATTATTCAGTTTAATTTCTTTGATGTATTTTTTTTACGCTTCACCAAGATTAGCTTGAGCTATACGCAACATCGTATTAGCTTGTAGTATATGCAACACTATTCTTGGCTTCTGATGCACAAAATTTCATGTTCTTTCGAATAAAATTCATTTAACACAACACCAAGTATAGATTTTGATAAATGTATAACTGGACTATATTTTTAGTTTGTTATATGCAAAATCAAAGGAATCTTTCCCTACACGCAACCCTGACTTGGCTTGCAATACACGCAAGAGCGACCTTCCTCAATAGCGTGTGTTGTACGCAACATCGAGTTTCACTAAACAATATATTGTAATAATATTATTATGAACTATCTGTTATGAATATTATTAACCGCATTTTGAATTTTACAACAGTATAATTCATCTTACACATTTTCTGTAATGAGGTATGAGAACAAAATCAATTTTTCAGATAAAAGAAGTATTTTTCAAAAAATGCAGTTTTGCTGCCTTTTGATGGCGCACCCATTTTAAATCTAATTTTCACAAGTTTATAAGTTCAATTTTACAAAATAAACTTCTTCTTTTGAATAATTATATAAAAAATTTACATTTTATAGAGTTTTTATATTTTTCTGACAACGTTCTTATTTTGATGAATAGTAAAAACACGCTAAATTTTACTTAAAAACAACTTTTTTCACCGAGATGATTTATATGGTTAAATTATAATATTAAATTGTTTTAAAGTATAAATAGAATATATTTTTAACATTTAATATAATTTATGTCATTAGCATTAATTTTACACTGAATTCATAGGTAAAAACATTTCAATCTTTGACAATGTTTTAACTTTTAAAACTCATTTTCTTAACAAGGGGATTAATTTTAAATTAATTACTAAAACTTCTGTGTTTTGAATTTTGAAAAATGGATTCCATATTTGGATTCAGTGGGTCCAAATTATTTTAATAGGTTACTTTTAATTTTTTGATATTATAAATAGTAACAACGGTAATTTTTATTTACTACAATTAAAGGTAAATCGGGTAATTAAGAATAAAAATAAGATTGTAAAATTACCCTAAGACCTGCCAAAATTCTATTGGATGAATAAAAGTCGACCCATATCACATAAGGGTCATAATAGATTCATTTCATGGATTTTTGACCATGAAAATGATATAATTATTATTAAAACCAAAGAAAGTGACAACATGTCACTCTCTTATAACTTATAAGTGTAATAATTTTAATTTAGTGATAAACCTCATTAACTTCGAATGTAAATAGTCACCAGAAATATAATAAAATTATCTACATCATGATAATTTAATTATAATTTTTAGGGATTAAATAATCATCATTAATGATGACACAATAGTGATGTAGAAATTATTTTATTGATTGAAATATCAAATAAATTGGTATTAAAATTATTAAAATAAATATTATATGAACTAATTAATGTTCTCCAGAAATTTTATAGATTAATATGACATGTTAGTAATCTATTAAATATTTTTGTTTGAATATATCCTCTATGTGGATTTTATATAAATTCAAATAAATTAATAGTGTCGAAATTGACACTATTGTTATTTTATAAAAATCACATATTATAAAATTGTTTAAAAATAACAAAAATATTTAAAAATTATAAATTGAAATTTATATGATCTAAAATGTCATAAAATATCCAATTATGGACAAGTCACAACACACAATTAATTATTTATAACAATTTAGAATTTAGAATTTTATTACCACAAATAATATTAAATAGATTAAATAATGATAAAAGGGAACCTCCTCCCTCTCCTACTCACACCACTTTTAGCCTTCAATCTCGGCCAAACCCTACAAATTCCTCTTCTCCACTAACCTATAAACATACTAGAGGTCCTTGTATTCTTCAAATACCAACTTTAGTTCCCTAAGAGGAGGTTTAGAAGAGGCGCGTCGAAGAAGAGGTAATATCCTTTACCGATTCCTTCAAATTCATTTCTTCTTCTATTTATTCTTATTTTGTTGTTTCACAATAAAGTAATAACATCAGTATCACTCATATACTTATATGTTATTATAAATATGAACCAACAATATTTCACCTTCTATCCATCCTACGGAAAACGAAATCATCGCATGTGCGTACGTATGGAATATCGTCTCCACCTCGTGGTGTAATCTGTTTTCCACCACCACCTTACTTGGATGGGTATAATGGAAGAAATAATAACTATATATGATTATTAAAACATCATACTGATTCTGATAAATTATATCATCCACTTCAGTTCTATTCAATAATTTTGGGAATGATATCATCGCTCGTGCGTACGTACGGATTACCATCTCCACGACGCGATGAGATTCATTCTCCATGATTAACCATTAAAGTATGATTATAAAGTATATATAATAAATAATCATGAATTATATGAAATAATAATGATACTAGATTTATGTACATATATGTTTCCTTTACTTAATTCCATTCAATTTAATAAGGAAACGAAAACAGCGTTCATGCGTACGTACGGCCTACCGTCTCCATGAACGGTGTATTTCCTTCCATTTATTGATCTATTATATATATGTATATTCTGAAAATATATTATATATACATCATGTTTTACATTATGGAATTAAGTAAATCAGGATATAAGTAATAATAGCTAGAACAAAAAGTCGAAACACGTACGATAAAATGATACGATTTTACCCAAACCATTGCTTTAACGTGGAATTGTCAAATGCACTGGTAATATAAAGTCATAAGTGAATCATATATGATATCATAAATATTATAATGGTTCTGTTAAAAGTTAATAATATATTTAAACCCACTATACAGGATTCTTGAAAACATACAGAAGAAATTGGACATAAGGTAAGGGATAATTATTCCAATCTCGTTCTTATCCGAGATTGTTTATTCGTAAGTATTTACTGGGGTTATGTTTATAATCCATGTCTATGTTCTCTAAAAATGTTTTCATAAAATGTTTAATATTCTTCCATGTATTTTTAAAGTAATTTTTACCATTTATTGACTTTTACACATTGTATTGAAGGAATCTTTCCTTTGTTTACCATATAAGGTACTTTTTGACTTTTCCAACAAAAGTATGAGAAGAACTTTTTTAACTTATACGGCGTGAATGGATTTTTAAATTTTAATAATGCCTTATTTAAATGAAGATTCCTATATGAGATTTCATGATTATTTTCAACAAAATTATTTTCTTTTAAAATCGCACGTCATTTTGAGAAAAGAAAATGATTTTGAAGAAGAAAGGATATTTTCCTCAAGAATTCATTTCAAGTGTTTATTCGAAAATATTTCCCATCTAAGATGACATTATTTAGTATGATTATGTTTCAAGTATAATGTTTCTATTATTTTCATGGTTTGATATTTCATATGATGAAATTATATCCATTTGTTTTATATGGATTATGTTAAGATGGGATGATATTTTTGAAACCCATTTTATTCTTTGGGTTATGATGCATGATTTTTTTTTGTGTTGTGGCACACGTAAGAATGATTTAAATATGAGATGGGTGGGACATATATCTCCCTCCAATTCATTGGGTAATGATTTATATCTCATGAGATAGGCATGGCTGGAACGGCAAGTAAATATGGTTCTGTAATACAGGGCTGGATTGGAAAGTAAACTCGGTTCAGAAGGGACTTTGTCCACTATGATGTTCTTGGCAGCAATTTCATGGCTACTATGGAAATAATAATATGTTCTTAATGGTTTGACACAATTACTTGTTTTATTAACTTACTATTTTATCATGATTAATGTTTCTTTATGATCTATGCCTTACGTACTTCCAAGATTTATTTTACAACTCAATATTTTGAGGTCTAAACATTATGTTCATGTTTTTAAGTTAAAATGTATATCGTTTGATTTATTTTCTCAATGCTTACCCTTACTTAGAATTTGAGCTCACCATTTTTATGTTTTATTTTCCCCAGGATATAAAGAAAAGTTTTATGTAAGAAAACAAAAGGGAAATATCTTTATCTGATATATTGAAGACATTTCACCATGATTAGAAGATTGTGTTCCATGTTTCCAAAGACACTAAACTATTACAGTCCTTGGGTGTCTGTTTTTGTTATGTATTAAGTATTTAGAAAAAGTAATGTAATATCTATGTACGTCAAGATTGGTTCTCTATAGTTGGTATTAGAGGAACTATTTAGTTAACCTTTGGAAACTAGGATGCGAAAACTTTAGTGAGATCCCTAGAGATATTTCTAAGGAATGTCTAGGCATGTCTCTAAGGTTAAGTATAAGAATAGGTTATAGTACTGGAATTACGGTAACGATCCTAGAATTAAACCTAAGATGTTAGATATTGAAGGTACTCCCCCTTTATTATGTTGTTTTCCTAGTATGATTTTTTCCTCTCACAATATTCTTTTTGGGTTTTAAAAAATGGCTTGAAAGAGGAAGATTCATGTTAATGGAGAATATGATGTATAATGGAATGATATTCTTCATGAGAAACCAAATGAAACGGGATTTGGAAGTCCAAACATCGTAATTGTGCCTAATCAGAAATCTCATAATATGATCAATAATCTCAACTTCGTTAAGTTTCCAGACTCATCTAATAAGAGAAATATGGAGTTTCATGATGATCATAGAGGAAAGAAAGTTAAATTTCCCTCTTGTAAATCATGTGGTAAGAGGCATCAGGGAGAGTGTTTCAAAGGAACTCGAAGATGCTTTGGGTGTGGAAAAGAAGGACACAAATCCAGTAAATGCAAAGGAAAAGGTTCATTTAACAAATTGTACAAGGATAATGGTATTTCTAAGACATAAACAATGGTTAAATGTTTTAAATGTGGAATGTACAGGAATTATTCAAACCAATTCCCTAAGGGAAAATCTCATGAAGAGAATCAGCATGGTTGTATGGGTAGTATTTATGTTGACGATGATAAAGAGACTAAAAATGATATATGAGATGAAATAAGTGTTGAGGAATAAAATGATGAAGCTCGGTCAATGGTTTAAGAAGGTAGTGGAATGATTGAATGATTATCAAGAGTAATGTTGTATAAGTAATTTCATGGTACTATGAAATAAAGAAACATCTAAGGATTTTTACACTATTATTTTTACTTAAGTTTTTTGAAAGTATATGTTGAATGGTACTAGTAACCATGAAAAGTTATTCACATACTTTTGGAAAGAAGATGATATGCGCATAATGAAGTGGTAAGAAGAAAATGAAATGTTTGATAGTATTAATGACATCATATAAGGACAAAGAGATATCATGGTTTGAGTATTTAGAAATTTTGGGATTTTGGTATGTGGAAATAGTTGACTTTTGAAAGTATCCATGTTTTCACAACGATTATATGGTAATTCATGTTTCAAGAGAATACATGATTAAGGTATTCACATGTTTTTAATGTGAAAAACAAGATATATCTTATGATATACAGGGAATAAATTATGGTATTCACATGCTTGGTTGATGATATTTCTAGTAATCATTTTCTTTATACTATGAGTTTGGATAGAAGTATTTTGGATAAGTCTAAATATTTGAAATGGATTATATTGGACATAAGATAATATTGTTTTAGGATAGAACCTTTTTTCAATATTATTTCTGGAATGTTATAATAGTGTAGTTTTAGAAAAAGGACAACCTGTAGGATAGGCAGAAACCCATCGCGTCAGACAAGGTCGCGGGAATCCAACCCACAACCGAAGTGAGATATGACTTTATCGTCTACCATTGGCCTATAGGAAGTCCCTGGTTAGTAGAAACTAGTTTTATTTTATTAAGCGGTATGACAGATGAAGTATAAGTCCATTTTGGGAACTATATACGATTAATCTCACCATAATATGTACTTATGTATATAAATTTTTCTAACCTTATGTTTGAGACAGATGGAATGACCTATCATTCTACCGCATGATCTATTAACACTTCACGGAAGATAAATTCAACTTCATTTCTTTAAGAGATAAAGTGGAAATTGTTCAAGGCACAAACAATAGTGAGATTGAACCAAAATCATGTAAGTATTTCTTTTTATTCAAAAATTATTCAACATTAGGGAAATGATCTTGAAAACCAAAAAAGTTGTTCTAGTGCCCTCATATCTGATGAATCAGGTGGTACCTAAGATCATCACAAATTTATAGCTTTGTTATTGTTGGTTTTTTCATAGCCATGTTCTCTACCACTCTCCATCGGAACTTGATGGTTATATTTCTCTTCCATATCCATATTTTCACCTATATTCTCCTATATGGAAACCTAGTGATGAGTTACTTTGGGTATCCGTTATGTTTCTAACGTTCCTTTTTAAAATTATGTTTTAGTATTCCTTTTTACGATGTGGGTTTCAATGAAAGAATCTTTCAAGTAGAAAACCATTTATAACCCCGACGAATTTCGAGGGAGGAATTCATTTTAAGGTGGGTAGAATGTAACACCCTGAGATTTTATGAGAATTATTAATTTTAATTTCTTTGATGTCTTTTGTTTTACGCTTCACTAAGATTATCTTACGCTATACGCAACACTGTATTAGCTTGTAGTATACGCAATACTATTATTGGCTTGTGATGCACACAATTTCATGTTCTTTCAAATAAAATTCAATTTACACGACACTAAGTATAGATTTTGATCAATGTATAAAAGAACTATATTTTGAGTTTTTTATACACAACATCAAAGGAATCTTTCCCTATATGCAACCCTAACTTGGCTTGCATTACATGCAAGAGCGACCTTCCTCAATAGCGTGTGTTGTACGCAATACCGAGTTTCACTAAACAATGATATATTGTTATAATATTATTATGAACTAGAAATTATGAATATAATTAACTGAGTTTTGAATTTTATAACATTATAATTCATCTTACACATTTTCTGGAATGAGCTATGGGAACAAAATCAATTTTTCGGATAAAGGAAGTATTTTTCAAAAAAAGCAGTTTTTCCACCTTTTGATGGCCCACCCATTTTAAATCTAATTTTTAACAAGTTCATAAGGTAAATTTTGAGAAACAAACTTCTTATTTTGAATAATGATATAAAAAAATTACATTGGATAAAGTTTTGATATTTTTCTGACAGTGTTCTTATTTTAATGAATAGTAAAAACACGCTAAATTTTACTTAAAAACAACTTTTTTCATATAGATAATTTATATGGTTAAATTATAATATTAAATTGTTTTAAAGTATAAATAGAATATATATTTTTAACATTTAATATAATTTATGTCATTATCATTAATTTTACATTGAATTCATAGGTAAAAACATTTCAATCTTTGATAATGTTTTAACTTTTAAAACCCATTTTCTTAACAACGGGATTAATTTTAAATTAATTAATGAAACTTATATGTTTTTAATTTTGAAAAATGGATTCCATATTTGGATTAAGTGGGTCCAAATTATGTAAAGAGGTTACTTTTATTTTTTTGATATTATGAATAGTAACTACGGTAATTTTTATTTACTACAATTAAAGGTAAATCGGGTAATTAAGGGTAAAAATAAGATTATAAAATCACCCTAAGACCTGTAAAAATTCTATTTAATGAAACAAAGTAGACCCATATCATATAAGGGTCGTAATATATTCATTTCATGGACTCTTGACCATGAAAATGATATAATTATTATTAAAACCAAAGAAAGTGACAACATGTCACTCCCTTATATCTTATAAGTGTAATAATTTTAATTTAGTGATAAACCAAATAAAACTTAGAATTTTAATAGTCTCAAGGAAGATAATAAAATTATATAAATAATGATAATTTATTTATAATTTTTAGGGATTAAATAATTATCATTAATGATGACACAATAGTGATGTAGAAATTATTTTATTGATTGAAATATCAAATAAATGGTTTTAAAAATATTAAAATAAATCTTATATAAACTAATTAATGTTATCCACAAATTTTATAGATGAATATGACATGTTAGGAATCTATTAAATATTTTGGTTTGAATATATCCTATGTGTGGATTTTATTTAAATTCAAATAAATGAATAGTGTCAAAATTGACACTATTATTATATTATAAAAATAACATATTATAAAATTGTTTAAAAATCACAAAAATATTTAAAAATTATAAATTGAAATTTATATGGTCTATAATGTCATAAAGTATTCAATTATGTAAAATTCACAACACCTAA
Source organism: Viscum album (assembly GCA_963277665.1). Classification (NCBI taxonomy): domain Eukaryota; kingdom Viridiplantae; phylum Streptophyta; class Magnoliopsida; order Santalales; family Viscaceae; genus Viscum; species Viscum album. The sequence goes on from OY728143.1 coordinate 185,332,515, forward strand.
GTAATTATTTATAACAATTTATAATTTATAATTTTATTACCACAAATAAAATTAAATGGATTAAATAATGATAAATCAAGTTGATAAGGTTTAAAATAAATAACCAACATGTATAAATCTTATTGGATGATTCAATTACAACCCTATATCATCTAATATTTATATTTGAGTCATTTTTTGGAGGTTTTTATGTGGGGATTGAGTTTATTATAAATTAATATTTTAGAGGTTTCCAAAAGTGCCCCTCTCCTCTCTTATAAAAGGGCACCTCCTCCCTCTCCTCCTCACACCACTTTGAGAATTCAATATCGGCCAAACCCTATCTATTTCTCTTATACACTTCCCTAGAAACATACTAGAGGTACTGGTCTTCTTCAAAGACCAACTTTAGTGCCCTAAGAGGAGGTTTAGAAGAGGCGTGTTGAAGAAGAGGTAATATCCTTTACTGATTATTTCAAATTCATTTCTTCTTATACTTCCTCTTATTTTTTGTTTCATATTAAATTAATAACATAATTATCACTCATATACTGATATTTTATTATAAATATTAACCAACCCTATTTCACCTTCTATCCATCCTGCGGAAAATGAAATCACCGCACATGGGTACGTACGGAATACCGTCTCCACGCCGTGGTGTAATCTGTTTTCCACCACCACCCAACTTGGATGGTTATAATGGTAGAAATAATAACTATATATGATTATTACAACATCATACTGATTCTGATAAATTATATCATCCATTTCAATTTATTCAATAATTATGGGAATGATTTCATCGCTCGTGCGTACGTACGGATTACTGTCTCTACAACGCGATGAGATTCATTCTCCATGACTAACCATTCAAGTATGATTATAAAGTATATATAATAAATAATCATGAAATATATGACATAATAATGATAATATATTTATGTACATATATGTTTCATTTACTTAATTCCATTCAATTTAATAAGGAAATGAAAACCACGTTCATGCGTACGTACAGCCTACCGTCTCCATGAACGGTGTAATTATTTCCATTTATCGTTATATTATATATATCTATATTCTAAAAATTTATTAGATATAAATCATGTTTTATATTCTGGAATTAATTAAATCAGGATATAAGTAATAATATATAGAACAACAAGTTGAAACACGTACAATAAATGATACGATTTTACCCAAACCACTGCTTTAACGTGGAATTGTCAAATACACGGGTAATATAAAGTAGTAAGTGAATCATATATGATATCATAAATATTATTATGGTTCTGTTACAAGTTAATAATATGTTTAAACACACTATACAAGAGTCTCGGAAATATACGGAAGAAATTGGACATAAGTTAAGGGATAATTATTCCAATCTCGTTCTTATCCAAGATTGTTTATTTGTAAGTATTTACTGGGGTTATGTTTATCATCCATGTTCATGTTCTATAAAAATGTTTTCATAAAATGTTTACTATTCTTAAATGTATGTTTAAATTCATTTTTACCCTTTTTTTACTTTTACCACATTTTATTGAATGAATCTTTCCTTTGTTTACCATATAAGGTACTTTTTGACTTTTCCAGCAAAAGTACGAGAAGAATGTTTTTTTAACTTATAAGGCATGATTGGATTTTTACGGTTTCATAATTCCTTATTTCCATGAATCTTCCTCTACAAGATTTAATGATTATTTTCAAAAAAACATTTCTTTTAAAATTGCACGACATTTTGAGAAAAGAAAATGATTTTGAAGAAGAAAGGATATTTTCCTCAAGAATTCATTTCAAGTGTTTATTCAAAACTATTTCCCACCTAGGATGAAATTATTTAGTATGATTATGTTTCAAGTATAATGTCTCTATTATTTTCATGGTTTTATATTTATTATGATGAAATTATATCCATTTGTTTTATATGGATTATGTTAAGATGGGATGGTGTTTATGAAACCCATTTTATTCTTTGGGTTATGATTCATGATTTATGATTGTGTTGTGGCACACGTAATAATGGTTTCAATATGAAATGGGTGGGACCAATATCTCCCTAAAATGCATTGGGTAATGATTTATATCTCTTTATATAGACATGGATGGAATAGAAAGTAAATCAGGTTCAGTAATACAGGGTTGGAAGGGCAAGTAAACTCGGTTCAGTAAGGGACTTTGTCCACTATGATGGTCTTGGCAGCAATGCCTTGGAAACTATGGAAATCATAATGTGTGATTAATGGTTTGACACAATTACATGTTTTATTCCCTTACTATTTTATCATTATTAATGTTACTTTATGATCTATGCCTTACGTACTGCCAAGATTGATTTCACAACTCAAGATTTTGAGGTCTAAACATTCTGTTCATGTTTTTAAGTTTAAATGTATATCGTTTATTTTATTTTCTCCATGCTTACAATTAATGAGCATTTGATCTCACCCTTTTTATGTTTACTTTTCCCCAGGATATAAATAAAGGTTTTAGGTAAGAAAACAATAGGGAAAGATCTTTATAGGATATGTTGAAGATCTTTCACCATGATTAGAAGATTGTGTTCCAATTTTCCAAAGACACTAAACTATACGGTCCTTGGGTGTCTGTTTTTGTTATGTATTAAGTATTCATCAAAAGTAATGTAATGTATATGTACGTCAAGCTTGGGTCTCTACACCATTAATAGGAATAAAATACATGAAACCATTATTCATTTATTAAAGAATAAAGAACATAAGAAAGGGTGAGATCAGATGTTGAGTAATGGTAAAAATATGATATATCATTCAATGATTATTTTTGAGAATTACATGATCTTAAATGTGTGAGAACATGGCCATAAAAATATAAATGCATACTCATCACATCATATATCATAATAATGATTCATATAATAATTTTTTCATGTTCATGTTACATTAATCATGATGGAATCAAAAAACATGATTCTTGGGATCACAACATTGGCTTTAGATCATGATATAAAAGTCTGGCATAAAGCATAGAATAATCCTAATCATAGAAATATTATGTCAAATATACCCAAAAATAAATTTATCCCATTATAGTCTTTGAATAACCACTCATGTACATTCTTCAAGATTTGTAAAACAACCCATGCACACTCTTTTAGGTTTTAGATATCCTCTACTGTAGCATATTTTCATATTTGGATAACCTCCCACGTACACTATTTTGTCCACGGGATAACCTCTGTCATACCCTATTTTGGTCCTATTATAACATATCCTTGACCACCTAAGATTTTAAAATGTTAATCACTAACTAATTAATAGGAGGGATATAACAGTACCACTAATATGTTAATCATAATCAATTCAAACGTTTTCTAGATGATCTTGAAAGCATTTATCATTCCATTGTATCACAACAAGTGAATAATAAAACCATTTCATCAATATTTCATCATCATAAAAATGAACTACCCAAAGAATGAATAATTATTAAATCATTTTATCATAATCCTAGTGAATCATAATAAACATCAAATGATGTTATTATACTTGAAATTTTCCCTTTAAAAATAACTAGAACTTTTTTGGAGAAAAAAACAATTTAAATTTGAAATCACTTACTTAAAATCTAAAAATTTCAAAAATTTTAAGGTAGATAATTTCTTTTAGTGGTAATATTTAAAAATGAAATGTATGATTAAATGAATTAAGTGATCATCAGGGTTGTAAAATTTTTCATGTCATGTAGATTAAAACCATGATACCTTCTAGATTTTTGAAAAAAAATGTAAAAAGTAAATCATTAAGAAAATAAAAAATAATAATCTTATTAAAAACACTTATATAAATCTAATAATGGGTATAAATGACCTTTTTACCATCATTGGGTAATGTTAAAAACATTAATTAAAACATCTTAATAAAAATATGGACATGATTGAAATTGATTCCTAATAGAGTAGTAAAACTAATTCAGTATTCCTTAAAAACACTAATATAGTATATAAAGTATATAAAAAGCTGAAAATGAATGGAAAAAATTTCACCTCCATAAATAATCATAGTATATACAAATAATATGTATTTTTAAATAATGATCATATAATTTAATCATTATAAATTTAATCATTAACAATTATAGTAAATATGATTCTAGAACTTAAAACCCTTTGAAGCATTGGTAAATTTTGTGTCTTAGAACCAATGAAATGAATAATATCAAATATAGAATTAATTAAAATTAAAATATGGAAATTAAATTACAAAATAAAAAAAAATATTTTCTAATCACTATAAAAACGTAGGGGTAAAATATAACATACATCACAAAGAAGTTAATTTGAGATGTTAAACTGTTAATATTTTATTATCTATTGAATGAAGTCAGTATGGATAAAATAATTTTAATTCAAATATTGAATAACATAAAATAATAAAGGTTGGTGATATAGAATTTCATAGGATATATGTATAAACCACATAAACATAACTAGGTTCATAACATCAATCATGTCTCAACAAAACAAATTATGATGAAAAACTCATACAACATTAGTAATCTCTAAATCAAACCCTCATTAATGATATAAAATTATCTATATTTGTAAATACATATAATTTTAATATAATCTATAATAAAATAGATTCATGGGTATTATATTCACCATATAATATAAACAAGTGTTTAATAGTCAAATGAAACATAAAAATAAAAGTTTGATGAGAAACACTTGCCTCACATATGAATTGCATCATAATAAATCTGGATCCTATATAATAAAATAAAATGTATTATAAATATGTAATAAAATAAGAAAAATTACTATAATATATTTCACCCCTCAACCATTTTAATTCTTTTATTTTATTATTTTTCTTGTATTTTGATATTTTGGTGGAGGTTCAGGTTGGGTTCCCAGTTTAAATTTTTAGGTTTTTTAGTTGTTAGGTGGGAGTTTGGCTTGTGGACGGTTTGGGTGCACAGTTTGGGAAATCAAGTGCCCCTACCCAGGTAACCCTGAATCTTTTCTTGGTGTTTAGGAGTATGTAACATAGGTTTCACATGATTTTGGAAACCATACAGCAATGGTGCATGAGGTTATATCCATTTTGTCTATGGAGATAACACGTTTTGTGCACGGTTTGTCAAAATGTGTGGCCAAACCATGTGATCTACCCATTTTCTTAAGATTTTGAAATTCCAAGTTTAACCCTCCAGGTTTTAACCCCAAATTGGGATTATACCCCATGATAATATTAGGTGCACCAGTGGTGTCCTCCAAGCCCCTCATCCTTTGCTTCCCTTTGATTTTTGATGCCCCTTCAAGGTTCCAAGGTAAAATTACTTCAGTTTTAGGTAGGTTTCTCATTATCATCTACCATCTATCTTGATATCTTAGTGTCCATTTATGGTTTTTACCTCTTGGACAAACCTTACGGGTTACAGTTGATTTGTAGTTCATTTTAATTGATTTCAAGGTGTGAATATTGTGTCTCAGGCATGGATATCCATACTCTAAAGGCTTCATTATGAATGCACTCAATCAAGGTAGGTGTTTACATCCATTTTATTTTAGATGCATTCCATTTTATTATTGGGTATTTTTAAATAATATAAATGTGTTTTACTTGTTTTTGGAATGATTTCTTTACTTTTTATGGTGTTTTTTATATTGGAAACAATTGGTGGAAGTGGTTTAAATAGATATTTCTTCAAATGTGCTATATAGTTATGCATATAAGGTGTTTTTTAAAATGCTAATTATTTTTAATATGAATTTGAGAAATTTTCATATTATATGTAATTTGTTATGTTTTGATATCTTGGGTTAGATTATAAATTATACTTAATATGTTTTTTGGATTCCTCATTTTGGTGTAGTTCTTTGTAGTATGATGTTTTGGAAAGAATCTCCCATTTTTAGAATCCTTATTGTAAATATTGGAATTGAGTGACTTGTTATATTTGTTAATTGAAAATTGGTGCTTCATAAAAATGGTTTTGGATGATTTCAGGGATGATCTATGTGTTTCATTATATTTTTTCACATCCATGGGTGCACGGAGCACACACATGGATGGGCATTAAGATGAATATGCCACATTAAAACAATTTTTTACTGGTCCCTCAGTCTCTTAAAAGTATTATTGATTTCTAAATGGTTTATTGGTATGATATGTAGTTTTGAAGTTGGTTATGAATACACACTTTAAAAACTTTTCCCAGTTGGAATTATATACATGGAAGTGATGCTTCACATTATTTTGGAAATGTCTTGTAAATGTATTTTAAATGGACATGACATGAGGCCTAGTTAGTAATTTATAATGATTTTGAAATAATTTTTGGTTTTGTAAAGTTAAAAATACCAGTTGACATCTTATCATATTTTGATAAATGGTTTAAAATATCATGTTATGTAAATGCCCATAATTCATGATTAATTACTTGTTGTATAAAAGGAAATCCCTATTGAGGATTTCCATATATGACTTATCATATAGGTGGTGTCAGTGGTGGGGTTGGAAAGTGCGGTGATAGAATGTAAGGTGAGTCATGTGTGTGAGGGCCTACTACATACATAGTATAATATAACCGTGTGTTTACTAGGTGTATTTTAGAGGGTTGAGTGATGGTTTCTTATCGACCATGATTACATAGGTTTTTACACCCTTGAATTGATATGTATATGTGGGATGTTCCAATTGACTGGTCTGTTTATGTAAGAAATTGGTTAAAGACTATAGAGTTGCACTATATTTTGGTAGGTGAGTGAGACTCGAGTTCGTCCTGGGATTACTCTAGGTATTTTTAGGAAAATATCATGGCTATGATTTGCACTTGTTCTATTCATTTTTATGCTTCTTATTTTATATTATTCTAACTAGTTTTTCTCTTCTTCTTTTGGACCCCTTTATTGTTTTACAGATCCCTATTTTGGATATATGGTAAAATTTAGTTGTTGGGTTAGTTTTTTAAGTCAAAAGGGGTGTGGAAAGTAAAACTAAATATTGAAAATAAAAACTGCATGTGTTGTTTTAAAATGGTAACTTGTGGAATGATATGTTAGTTTTCTTAAAATTAAATAAAGGAATATTTTATATATTTATTTCCAATCTAGTCTTTATGGAATATTTTTTAGGAAGGAAATGTATTATATGGTTGTTTCCTATAGAGATGTCAAGATCACACCCTACATTTACCATTCGGTCTCGGTAGTCCCAAGATGTTTTGCAGGATTAGGTTTCTAGTTTGTGTGCCCATTTTTTGGAGCAGTAGGGTCTCGTGGTTGGTGGTAACTAAGAGGTCACATAGAGATCGTGGTAGAGTGGTTCAGTTTTGTTTTTATTTTTAGTTTTGTTAATTTATATTTTTATCTACTTAAGTTTGTATATTTATTAAGATTTAGTTATTGTTATCTTTTTTTCTTGTTCAGTTTATTAATTTGATCCTGGTTATTTGGATGAAACCTTTCCCACTAGGATTATATTTGATTCATGACACTAGTTTACAGCCAGTAGGGATCATGAATTCCCTTCAATCCATGTCTCAGATTGGGTCAAATGTTCCATAGGATGGAATCCCATGTTGTTTCATGAAAAATGGTATCATAGATTGCCCTTATTATTTGGGGAATCGGATATATTAGAGATTAGGATATCCAGAAATTAGTAATTAGGTACATGAATATCATCATGAACCCTTGATCATTCTGTTCCTTGAGTTTCAAGGGGTATTCCATGTTTTGAGTTTATGTCTTGTCTTTTGTATTGTTTTTGATAAGGAATGAAAATGGAGGAAATCCATTGATATGTCATGATATCACATGGATTAGTGACCCATGTGATGTCTAAGTGCACAATTTAAGATCCTTAGAGTTATTGATTCTTACATGAGTCATAACCGATAAACATGTGACTAATTTAGGCACAAACACTAGTTCCTCATTCTAGTGGTTTGATGTGAGTCATGTTTTGTTTTACTTTTGGTTGGTATATGTGAGATTTTGAAATGGAAATCATTTTTGAAAATGAAAATTAAATCTTTCAAATGGTTTTTTAAATTTTAAAAATATATTTTTAAAGGAGATAGTGATTTGAGAAATTTGGTATGTTCTTGGGGTTTGATAATGAAACGGTAAGTGTGACCCTTGGTATTGCTTATAAATATTCACTTATGTGTAGGCATGTATGGGAAGTTCATGTTGTCACATGTGCATGGAAGATTAAAGTGGGAATGGATGCACACATTATTGACATTTCATGGGTTGACATGAGAGTTTATTTTAAATTAAAATAGTTTTGACATTGATTTTGTTAGAAATTTTGTTTTTTGTACTATGAAAATGGACTTGGTTATTGGAAAGTGGTCTTAGAAGAAGGAAGATTTAAAATTAAAATGGAGGTGGTGATTTATTTAGAAGATTGTTTTTATTATTTATGTATGTTTTAGGCTTGTGAGCCTATTATTTTTTCTCGAGATGTTCCATTTTATTATGTATTGGGTTGATGTTGATTATGGTTTTTCTTTTTTGTGTCGATCAGAATATGATGCCCAAAAATGCCCCTAAAGATTCAAAATATCCATTCCATGTTTTTTGTTCTTCTTGATTGTTTCCTATATATCATGGTGATAGAGGTTTGTTATAGGTAGTGAAGTGGCTTGAGGAAGTTTATAGTGTCTTCAGATTATTGGTAACTCCCTAAGTTGTGTGAGTTTTTTTTGGTTCTAGGTCTGTTTGAGGACCTGGACTTGGACGAATGGGATTTGTCTTCTCCCCCATAAATTCAAGTAAGGATAAAGTGTGAAGTGATTATGTCCATATTTATTTGATAGTTTATACCTTGGGAGGTGAATACAATGAAATGGAAGATCTAATGAATGTTCAGAAATTCCAGTGGATAGTGAAGGCCTATATTGACCACACGTGGATCTAGTTTCCTTTTCACTAGGGTTGGATTTTACAGATTTATTTAAGGATTCGATTTTTATTGGGAGTATTCATCTAAAGATCTAGTATAAATTAAACTCCCCTAAGAATCGTTATTTTAAGAATTTTTTGGATGAGTATTATTTATCCGAGTTCGTTTTTTGATTGTAGAAAGTTTTCAATCCAGAGTCACGTATTTCTGGTGAAGGTTCCCCATCTTGTGAGGTATGAATTCTAGAGGAACATGTATTTGAGGATCCTCTTTCTTTGGTTTTGGATTTCAGTTCAAAACCTTCAGTTTTATACCACCGGTGTGGCTAGTTCATGAATTAGATTCCATTTTATCTCAGTCCTCCAAAGACATGAAATTTTTGTGGCAGTCTGGGAAATTTGGAGGTGTTTTATAGGAAGCATTGTCTGAAGAACGAGTTTTTATATAAGGATTTCCATGCTCGACTATGAGGTAATGGATGATTTAGTAATTAGGGAACCTGCCACATTCCTTTGAGTGAATCTTGATCACAATCATGAATTGCTAAGGGTGTGTGGGAAACATTTTCCCATTATTGGAATCTCAGGTTGGGGTGGAGATGTTTATTTTTTTTATGTTTTGTTTTGTGGATATTCTAAGTTCATATTTTTTTAAACATGTTATTAACATATCCTTTTGGGGATCTAATGGTTTTATTTTTCTGATTGTGAACCTATAAATGTTATCCCTTTCATAAATTAGTTGCTCACTTTCTGTCATGCCTGTTCAGAGATATTTATTTTTTTGGAAATCATTGTTTGTGCCTTGTGTACTGGTTCATTTTCCAATTCATGTTTTTTCATGGGTTATGAATGTGTTGGGCATAGCAGAAGCGTGGTTGGGACGGTACTCAACTTTGATTTTTACCATGATCAATGACTATTATGGGATCAATACGACGATGAACGCCAGTCTCCACATAATAGAAACAAAGATTTATATAAATAAAAAAGAGACTTGAAACCTTTAAAGAGGATCTTTCACATCATGTTTATAATTAATTTAATAAATTTCATAAAGAAAATAATACCTAGATCTTTGGTATTTTCTTTGTTGAGGATTTTGATCATCCAGAATGACCCTTCTGGATTATCTTGTTTCTCTTTCAAGGATCCAAACTAGAATCCCTCTAGTGGTGATCTACACATGCTCTGATGGCCTTTGATCGATGTTGATCCTTCTCTGAGTGATAGTGCAGGGAAGCGAGTATCTTGTGTCGGTCATTCTTGATCGCTTGTTCTTTGGGCTTGAATAACATCTCTCGTTCTTGAGAGGGACATGAGTTGGGTTTGAGAGGGAGATTGTTTAGCTCAACAATTCTCAATTCACAGGGTGTGTAGTTCGGTACCAGGAACAACAGACGTATGTATCTATTTATTGACATGGGGATTTAGTTATAATATTTAATTTCATAACAACAATTAAATACATTGATAACCTTAGAGAAAACCCATGCTATTAATAATAATATCGCTTCATTATTTATGGTGATCCAACTTGCGCAAAAAATAATTATAAATAAAATTCTGTGTCACAAAATAATAGCAGTGTTATTTTAATTTGTGCCAACTTGTTAAATAATTATTTTTCATCTTTCAAATAATTATTTTACTACCAGACCAGCCTTGGTCCTCTCAAACTCCATTTCCATTTATTGAACACCCGAATAAATAAATAAATAATTTATTCTCTTAAATAAATATTTTATTTACAAACTAGTAAATATATATTTATTAAATGTTCAATAAAATAAATAAATATATTCTACCCACAATCTGGTGAATAAATATTTATTTAATTTATGAAATCGTTTTAACTTGCTAACATTATTCTATTTTCTTGAGAATAATATTTAATAATTAAATTTAAATATAATTTAACCAAGACCACCAGAAACACTTAGTGTGTGACCCTCTAGGATTCTTTCTCGTTGGAATTAGGCGAGCTTGGCTGAATTCCATGAGTACTGTCTAACAATGGGTCAAGGCACCCAATAGAAAGAACTTAAAGTCACAACAATGAAATCCACATACGAACTCTCACTGTGAAATATAATCACATTGTCACAATATCCCATCAAATAGGTTTCATGATAGTGTCACCAGATTTTATGATTGATACGTCATTCTTTGACTACCTAAAATAAACTCATCATTACACCATGGCCATGGAATTTCACAATATGGTTCTATTTCAATCAAAGGGCTGAGATATCAACTTCCATAAACAGAAGGGAAAAATTCTTCCTCGACTTATCCATTAATAACATGCCACTTGTGACACATCCAACGTACCTTACTTCTCACAAACTTTATGCATGATATTTTTCATTAATAAATCAAAGTGTGAAGTTCATGACATGTATTAATGATAATAATAATGTCTAAGTATCATTACACATGCTTACAGATAGAAATATTTTATGACACCAAAACATGCATAATTCCTGCTAGTGGGTCTGTTCTTATAATATCATGTCTTGGAGATTACCAAGTGTGAACTTCGTGAGAGGAAGTCTCATCTGCTTATGATTACTCAAACCTAATAGTCTATATGCTATGTGTCCCATCATAGTATTTCATCCAACAGTAGAACTATATTTAATAATATTGTTATTTCATTTTAAGGTTCTCATCAAAGAGGGGAACTGCCATGACCTTATCAATGAAACAAATACTCTAGAACATGATTACATCATAGTCATGTAGAACAATGAACAATATGTAATAACATGTTTAATATTTAAATACATTAAATGTCCATGTAATTAAAGTACAACCAGTTAGTTCTAGGAATCCAACTCTTACAAACTCCCACATGTACTAGAGAAAACTAACTACGACTTTCAGTCTGCTAGACCTCACATGGTGATCATGTTTCTGCCGAGTCATGGCTTTACCCAAGGGGTCCACCACATTGTTGACTGTGGAAATACAACTCACATCAACTTCACCTCTCTGAGAAAAATCCATTAAGATATGATACTTTTGAATTATGTGCTTCATCCGCTGATGTGACCTTGGATCTTTTGCGAGAGCCACCACTATAGTATTATCACAGTACAGTGTGATGGGACCTTTATTGTTATGTATCACATCCTAATCATAGATGAAGATTCGCATCCAAAATGCTTCTTTAGATTCCTCAGAAGCTATGATATACTCAGATTATATTATAGAATCTATGACCACACTCTACTTTAAGCTCTTCCAGCTCACTGCACATCCATTCAAAGTGAAGATGTATCCTATTTGCGACTCCATGTCATATTGATCACTCTGGAAACTAGCATCTACATATCCTCTGATGGCTAGTTCCTCATCTCCTCCAAAAACTAGGAAAATATACTGAGTACATCTTAGATAATTTTGGATAGTCTTGACTTCCATCCAATGGCGGTCCCCTAGGTCATCTTTATATCTTCCTACCTCACTCAATGCGTAGGCGACATCCAGCCTAGTACATATCATGGCATACATGACTGACCAAATCACTGATTCATATAGAGTCCCTTCCATTATCTTTCTTTCCTCATGTGTATGAGGACATGATTTCTTGGAAAGATGAATGTCATGTGATGCTGGCAACAATCCCCTCTTGGATTGTTCCATACTAAATCTCTATATTATCTTATCAATGTATGTACTTTAACTTAGGCCCAATAATATCTTGGATCTATCACGGTGGATCTTGATCCCAATAATATATGTTGCCTCTCCCAAGTCCTTCATGGAGAAGCATTGTTTTAACCATGCCTTAATAGACTGCAAGACCGGTATCCCATTTTCAATAAGTAATATGTCATCAACATATACTATTAAGAAAATGATTGTACTCCCACTAAACCATTTGAAGATACAAGGATCACATTCATTCTTGATAAAACTAAATTCGGTTGTGGCTTCATCAAAATGAATGTTCCATGACCTGGAAGGATGCTTTAATCCATAAATGGATTTCTGTAACTTTCATACCTTATTGGAATCCTTTGGAGTCATAAACCCTTTAGGTTGTGTCATGTAGACATCTTTCTGAAGGATCCTATTAAGAAAGGATATTTTGATATCCATTTTTCAAATCTCATAGTCATGGTAAGCGTAGAATTCTAATGGATTTCAGCATTGGAACTGGTTAAAAGGTTGTGTCGTAGTCAATGCCTTTACGTTGTTTGAACCCTTTCACAACTAGTCGTGTCTTATAGGTGTTGACTTGTCCTTCCATGTCCAGTTTCTTATTGAATACCCATTTGCAACCAAAATTCGTTACATAATCTTAAGAATATACCAAAATCCAGAATTGGTTTTGGTACATGGAATCCATTTCATAATTCATGGATTCTTTACACATGGCAACATTTGTGCCACATACTGCTTCCTTGTTGGTTAGAGGATCATTATTATAAACTAATAATGAGTCACCATCATTGGTAACTAGAAAATTGTACCATTCTTGTTTTCTAAACTCTCTTTTACTCCTTCACAGCTCTTGTGTCTCTGGAACAGTTCTTTCTTCCATGGGGATTTTTGGAATTTGTTCATGTACCAACTCTTGTGTACCATGAGCTTCAACTTCATCTAAATCTATCTCTCTCCCACTATCTCTTTTGGAGATGTGCACCCTCTCAAGGAATATGTCATGTCTTTCCACTATAACCTTTTTGTCTGAGGTGTTGTGTAGGTAATATCCCCTTGTTTCCTTGGGGTATCCTATAAATGTACACTTTGTGCCTCAGGGTGTAAGTTTGTTACCTTAAGAGTCGTTAACAAACACATCTCTTCCCCACACATGTAAATTTGATAATATAGATTTCTTTCAACTCTAGAACTTATATGGAATACCATTTATCGATTTAGTTGGTACTTGGTTTACTATGTGCTCCCCTGTTTGTAATGCATATCCTCAAAAGAATAATGGAAAAGTCGCATGACTAGTCATTGATCCCACCATGTATAATAGGGTTCGATTCAACCTTTCGCTCACACCATTCCACCAGGGCATGTATGGAAGAGTGAGTTGGGATAGAATCCCAAACTTCTATAAGTAATCAATGTAAGTCTTGATTAAGATATTCTCCACCTCAGTCTGAGAGGAGTTTCTTAATATTCTTACCTAGATGGTTCTCAACTTCATTCTTGTATTATTTGAACTTATCAAAAGAATCTAACTTATACCTCATTATGTAGATATATCCATATCTACTAAAATCATCAGTAAAAGTTATTAAGTATGAGTACCCTCCCCTTGATTAAACTGTAAATGGTCCACACACATCAGTATGAACCAATTCAAGAAGTTCTTTATCCCTTTCACCTTTCCCACTAAATGGGGCTTTAGTGATTTTGCCTTATAAACAAGCAGGACATACAGCAAGTGGTTTTAGTTCAAAATAAAATAAATATCCACCTTGATGTAACTTTGTCAAGTGTTTCTCGTTTACATGACCTATCCAGTTATGCCAAATTTGGGTGTGGTATGATTCATGTGAATTATCTTTGTTATCGATTACCATTACTTGGTTTGTGTAATCCAACACATAAAGACCATTATATAAATGTGCCCTACCAAAACAAATGCTATCTTTGTAAAATAAGAAACATTCCTTTCCATACTTGAAAAAAAATCCATCTGTATCTAATTTGGATAAATAAATAATGTTTTTAGTAACAGACAACACATAATAACAACCCTTTAACACCAAGATCATCCTAGTTGGCAACATGAGGTGTTAGTCCCCGACAGCTACAACAGTAAGTCTGGCTTCGTTGGATGCTCGTTGATCTACCTCCCCTTGGTCAATATTTCTGAATCTACTTGGTTCTTGTATTTAGATACATATATGAGCACCACAAGTTGTATTTAATACCCAACTGGTAGAAACAGATTGACCACATTTGATAACAAACACACCTGGAGATTCCCCTTGCTTCTTAGGCTAGGTGCATTTCTTATTCCAGTGTCCCTTCTTACCACATATGAAACAAATAGCCTCATGTTTCTTTTCCGCCCCTTTGATCTTCCTTTTCTTGTAAGGTCATGAAAAGATTTGGGCTTAAATATCTTCTCCTTCCCTTTCCTCTTATTTACAAAAAGGGAAAAAGGCTTTTCGTGCTTCATATCTTTTTTCACTCAATGAATGACGATAAGAAGTTTAGATAGAGACTTCTCAATGGTGTTCATATTGAAATTGACAAAAAAGTTAGAGAATATCTGAGGGAGTGATGTGAGAATGAGATTGGTGCCCAGATCTTTGGGAAGTTTAAACCCTAAAACCTTCAAGTTCTCAATGTAGCCAATGAGCTTGACTATATGAGGTCTAGCTGGGGCACTTTCTCCAATATTACTATGAAAGAGTGCATTATAGATCTCAAACCTTTCATGTCGTGATCTCTCCTAGTAAAGACCGCGAAGGTGCTCTAGCATGCTATAAGCATCCATGTTTTTATGAGACTTCATGAGCTCACTAGACATTGATGATAGCATCAAACATTGAACATAGACCGCATTGTCCATATATTTCTCATAGACTAGGAAATCCTCATCACTCACCACTTTGGTAGTTGGATTGGGTATTTCTGACTCCAGCACGTAAGACTTCTGCTCATGGAGTAGGATAACCCGAATAAGTCTAAACCATTCCTAGAAGTTACTGCCAGGGAGGATGTTTTCTTTATCCAAAATTGATCACAGGGATAGTGTGGTTGACGAGCTTGTCATTTTTAGTCTATAATTAAAATAGAATATCATTATTACTTTATTGATTACATTTTATGAGAAATAATAATTTTTTTATTAAGTATTCAACTATTTTATCAAGTCCTAATGTCCCTCACCATTGATCTTAGAATGTCCAGTTTCCATGACATTCTAGTGGCAAGGATCCATATTCCCCTTCGAATAACCCCAATAAGGGTTGGTCAAGATATTAGAAGGTATTTAGGTAGGAAGGTCTTTTCCAACTGTGGGCTTGAAGCTCCTTGATCTATTGAGTGGAATCCCCAAACATAAAATCATGACTTTGGATTTATTCAACTCTTACGTCCAATATTACACCAAGTCAATCAAGGGCTACTCCTCTTGATTTAATATGGTCAAGTCAACC
Organism: Viscum album; assembly: GCA_963277665.1. Lineage (NCBI taxonomy): Eukaryota > Viridiplantae > Streptophyta > Magnoliopsida > Santalales > Viscaceae > Viscum > Viscum album. The sequence continues at coordinate 185,348,538 of OY728143.1, forward strand.
ATAAACCTTTCATAATGGATTCCTATATAAAAGTAAGTGCCCCAACAAGGGTTGGTAAAACACATAGTTTTATTGAATTTTTCCCTTAAAAAAGTAAAGGAAGGCTTGGTCTGAAATAATATTTTATTTGAGGAAGTTTTTATCTCTTATGTGTGAATTTATTATTATCATTATCACATTCTTGTTAGTATTAAGTGGAACTTACTTCAGTGATTAACCATGTCTTGATAATATTTACGCATAAGTCTGGTTTATTTTAGTTTTATCTTCCATTCTTTTTTAATTCATTAATTATGTGATCGTGACAACACATCCATAATGATAACCCATGAAACTAACAGAAATAAAATAAAGAAAATGATCATGAGAATTTCTAATGGTTATTTTATCTAGCGGTTGATAAACTAACCCTAACCTAGGGGAGTGACATCTTGAACCTTTTGGTTTTGTGTTTATAGCTTTCCAGATGTCCACCTATGTATCTCCTATGATTTGTTTCATCTCGGATCCATCTTGAACCACTTCCACAAGCTTGGGAGTTTCATCTATTACATATTCCTTTTTTTAACTCACATGAAGGTGAGGGGTAAAAGGGGTTTTTCATAAAAGAAACCTTGGGCACACATGACCTATATATTAATGAAGAGAAGGCTCATAGGCCAACAAAATTTAATTTAAATAAATAAATTAAAAGAAACCATCAAAATAAAAAGGTCTTGGTCTAGCTCATGATCATCCATACATGCAATGATATTTACACATAAATAAAACTAGAATTTAATTATTTAATCATTATTTTTTAAGATAAATCATGCTCAAATCAATTAATTATCATATTTAATTAATCAATCCTTTTATCTTAAACCCTTTTCTGAATTTCCTTTAGATTCTCATCCATCATAATTCTAAACAAATAAATTCATTTAAAATTATCTTTGTACGTAACTTGTACTTTGGAGGAAACCTGGTGAATTCCTATTCATAACTACCCAATGAGTAGAAATGAACATGAAGTAGATGTTAAATTAAACACATGTATATATAACACCTATCATGTGTTGTGCCTTATCTTTATTCCTGCATGATGGTACATGTCTCAAGGGTTTGTATAATATAATAATAAATTTTAATAAATCAGCGTAACTTGGATGATTACACAACATTTAGTTTCAACTACATGGTGTGTACTATTTTTCACTGTCCATCTGAAGTACACGCCTAGGGAAACAGCGTGTGACTGTACTTTGGAAATCTTTGGAGTACATGATGTGTCCAGTAGGCCACACATTGTGTAGTTCCTCATTACATGGTCTCTAGCCGGGCAATTTGGGTATGGGGCACAAGGTCTAACCCCAACCCGAAGGGACTACACGTCATGTCTAGTGGTCCACACAGCATGTAATCTAGAAACCATGAGCCACCTGTTCCTGGTCAAAACACAGATTCATTAAGGATTAGAAAAAATCCAATGACACGGCTTGGTTTAGTGGACCAGTCCTAGTGCATTCAACCTTGGATACATGGCGTGTACTATCGAATATATGTCGTGTGTTCTTATGTTGTATGACCAGGAACCTTTGGCACATCAGGATGAGACCCTCTATTTTATTTTAATCAAAATTAAAATAAAAGATCATTTCTATAAGGTGAACGATAAATGAAAGAGGAGGAACAGATCTCAAGATTTAGTTTTGTAGAATTATTAACTTGAATTGAAATAACTAATTTATTAAATGCATATATCATCAATAAAAAATTAAATAATTATAAACTATGATGTAACCCCTCTGATACCACTTGAAGGTTTCGGGTATAGCCAAAGCATGGTTGAGATGGTACCCAACTTTGATTTTTCCCATGATAATGATTATTCCGGTATCAATACGATGATAAACACATGTCTCCATGGAATAGAATCAAATATTTAGATAAATAATAATGAGGCTCGAAACCTTTATAGAGGATCTTCCACATCATGTTTATAATTAATTTAATTAATTTCATAAATAAAATAATACATGGATCTTTGGTATTTTCTTAATTGATGATGTTGATCATCTAGAATGACCCTTCAGGATTATCTTATTGTGCTTACAAGGATCCAAACTAGAATCCCTCTAGCGGTGATCCACATGTGCTCTGATGGGATCCGATCCACACTACTCATTCTCTGGGTTCTAGAGCGGGGAAGCGAGTGTCTTGTGTTAGTCTTTCTTGATCACTTGTTCATCGGTCTTGAAGAATGTATCTCATTATTGAGAGGGGTGGGAAGGGTATTTGAGAGAGAGAGATTTTTTAGCTCAACAATTCTCAATTCACTGGGTATATGGTTCAATACCTGGCACAATAAATGTATGTGCCTATTTATTGACATGGGGATTCAGTTACAATATTCAATTGCGCAACAGAAATTAAATACATTCATAACCTTAGAGAAAACCCATGCTATTAATAATAATATTTCACCATTATTTATGGTGTTCCAACTTGCGCAAAATGGAATTATAAATAAAATTCAGTGTCACAAAATAATAGAAGAGTTATTTTAATTTGTGCCAACTAGTTAAATAATTATTTATCATCTTGCAAATAATTATTTTACGACTAGACCGACCTTGGTCTTCTTGAACTCCACTCCCATTTATTGAACACCCAAATAAATAAATAATAAATTAATTCTCTTAAATAAATAGTTTATTTACAAACTAGTAAATAAATATTTATTAAATGTTCAATAAAATAAATTAATATATTTTAACCACAATCCTGTGAAGAAATATTTATTTAATTTATGAAATAATTTTAACTTGAATAAGATTATTATATGGTCTTGAGAATAATATTTATTAATTAAATTCAAATAGTATTTTACCGAGACCACCAGAAACACTTAGTCTGTGACCCTCTGGGATTCTTTCTCATTGGAATTAGGCGGGCTTGCCTAAAGTCCAAGAGTACTGTCTTGCAACGGGTCAAGGCACCCAAGGGAAAGAATATAAAGTTTCAACAATGAAATCCACATAAGAATTATCAGTTTTTAATATAATCCCTTTGTCGCAATATCTCATCAAATAGGTTTCATGATTATGTCATCAACTTTTATGCTTGATATGTCGTTATTTGACTACTTGAAATAAACTCATCATTACACCAAGGCCATGGTATTTTGCTTGATGGTTATATTTTAATAAATGGTCAGATATATAAAATTCCATAAATGGAAGGGATAAATCATTCCTCAACTTATCCATTAATAACATGCCATTCGTGATGCACCCAACGTAACCTACTTCCTGCCAACTATCTGTGTAACGGTTTTCGTTAGTAAATAAAAGTGCACAAGTCATGACACATATAATGATAATATTATAGTATAAGGATCATTACACAAGATCACATATAGAAATATTAGATGACATCAAAACTTGTGGAATTCCTACTAGCAGGTCGGTTCTCATAATCTCATGTCTTAGAGATTATCAAGTGTGAACTTCATGAGAGGAAGTATCATCTGCTTACGAGTACTCACACTTTAAGGTATTCATGATATGTGTCCCATGATAATATTCTATTCAACCGTAGAACTATATTAAAGAATATTATTATATCATTTCAAGGTTCTCATCATAGTAGAGAACATCCATGAACTTATCAATGAAACAAATACTCTATGACATTATTACATCATAGTCATAAAGAACAATGAACAATATGTAATAAGATGTTTAATATTTAAATACATTAAATTTCCATGTAATTAAAGTAAAACCATTTTTTTCTAGAAAACCAAATCTTATAGGTTATCCCTTGGTGTTGGGGTTTTGGGGATGGTATGGGAAGTTCTTAGTGTCCTTGGTGTTGTTGTTTAGATGGTGTTGGGAAGTTGAATGAGTTCTTGTTTGGAATTCCCTTATTCCCATGATAGATGGCCTGAGGTGGAGTGGTTGGAGTTCCCAATTAGGTACATTGTGATGGGAGTATAAATTTTTACCATGTTAGTTTATTTCATGTGGTGGGGATAATGCTCTCTTATTCTCTTGTTGTTTCTTTTGCTATGGTTTCCTTTCGATTGGTTGGGTGTGACTTTTGAAGAAAAAGGGTCACCTCAAGGATTGTGTTTTCCTTGGATTTTGAATGAGCATGGATTACAGTTTTGTATATTTTTTGGATGGGAGACTTTATGGGGGAAAATGTGTCTCTAGTGGGGATAATTGTCACACCCCGACCTTTGGAATTCATTTATTTTATTATTTTCTTAGATTTGGATCTTTTGGTGGATGTTTGGGTTGGGATTTTGGTTAAAATTGTGTTGATTGTTTTGTTATCGGGTGCCATTTTTGTCGATTCATGGTTTGGTTTCACAGTTTGGGAAACTATGTGACCCTTCCCAGGTAACTTTGCAGCCTATATTAGGGTCCATGATTTCGGTGCACATGTAACACCCTGAGAATCTATGAATTATTTTTTCAAATTAATTTATCTTTTTGATTTTTTTTCACATGACACTAGAAATAGTTATATTTATATATATATTAAAACTCTAAGTAAAACATTACTTCCAAATGAAATATATACTTGGCTTGTGCTACACGAAATAAAAAATTGGATTATTCTATACACTACACTGGCTTGGCATATGATGCACACAACGTTGAGTTTTATGAAACATCTCTTTATATATATATAATTAATTAAATGATATAATTATAACCTAACATTTAAAAATATTTATAGGAATATTAATAATGACATTCCAAATAATTTTTATAATTTTTTTATAGAAATAAAACATATTGATAATGAAAGATATGATTTTTGGTAAAGTCCTTCTATGTTTAAAAACATCATTTTTTTACACAAACTGCTTATAATAATAAATGTAATTTTAGACACATTTAGAAATTTAATTTTACAAAATAAACTTAATTTCTGAATTCATAACATTGAAATTATCCCAGGATAAATTTTTTGGGATTTTTTTGAGAAACTTGATTTTTTGATGAATAGTTAAAATACTACTTTTTGTTAAAAACTACCTTTTTCTAATTAATTATTAGTTATAAATGATATTATAAATTTTTTTGAAGGTCACAGTAGATAGATATTATAGATATTAATATAATTTAATTAATTATAATCAATTTCACTTTGAAACTGGATATAAAATCTTAAGAAACTTTTAAACTTTTTCCTACTTTACAACCCCATTATTTTGTCATGTCTACGGGATTAGCACTAATCTAAATTTTTTTTGCTTATGTGAATTGAATTTAGAAAATAAAAAAATCTCTATATTATTTAGTCTAATATTTTGATTCTAATAAGACGATGTTAATTTATAAACCAAATGATTAGAAAAAGTGATTAAAATTAATCATAGCAGTTAAGGCCAAATTAAGATTAATTAGGGACTAAACCTTAAAATTAAGGCACCAAATGACCAGGAAACTTGTAAAAAACCCATTTTATATCCATAGATCATCTATAAAGCTTAAATTTTTGAGTTTGGTTATTTTTTATTAATTTGTTTCGGTAAGAACATATACACACCTAACTTGATTCTAAAAATTACAAATGAGTCTTTTTTGTTCCCTATAAAAGGCCACCAACTCTACCCACTCTTCAAACATCTCAAACCTTTTCATTTTATACATTAAATTTCCATGTATCCTCTTAAAAATCATCCCTTAGACCTAGAATCCTCCATTTGGGTAGAAATATTCTCAAGGAATCCTTTTGGAACAAACCAAAATGAGTTACCCAATTTAGAGGTAACGTCTTCTGTCAAGGTCATTTACATTATTTCCATTCTACACCCACTCTAATCCCATTATTCCATTAATTTGTGACAAAAATAGTATCCAACATATACTAGAGTATTTTTATGTACATTTTATGACCTTCACTTACACACACCCCCAAATAATGGATGTTGAACATATTGTTTCTATGTACAGTGAACTACTACCTCATGGAACGATGATTGTTCATTTCTCCTTTACCACCAATCATGGTGGCCATTATGATGGAAACACTATTTATATATGTTATATATTATATTTAATACGTATTTATGTTTCTTAATTCCTTTTACATCACACATATCTTTACTTTCTATTTGGGGATAATACAATAATAATGTTTGAGGAAGTGTGGACTACCACCCCCTCAAAGTGATGTGATTCATTCACACACCACATGGAATGTATTAAGAATGGTTTTAATGAACATATATGATATATATGATATAGTAATTCTATTTTCATAATGATACATATACATACATACATTCATATATATATACATATGTATATATATGTGTGTGTGTGTTATTTACATGCTTTCTTTCAATACAACAATAAAAATGAAAACAATGTTCATGAGTACGTACGGCTTACTGTCTCCATGAACTGTGTATTCCATTTCATACTTGTATATTCTATAAATTATTAGGATACAAATACAATTTATATTCATGAAACTTATATCATTATTTATATTCTGGAATAAGGATATATGTATAAGGACCAAGGATATAAAAAACTAAGACACATGCAAAAAAGTAAAGAAAGTATTACTTGAAGTGAAACCTTAACATAGGATCATTAGAAAGAGGGTAATATAAGGTTATAATTAAAAATTATATGTTAATATATATAAGAATATTATTTGATAAAATATGTATAATGAACTTATATTTATTATACATGATGCTTGTATGAGTACGGAGAGAGTTGAGCCACAAGGTAAGGGGATTTCATCTCACTTTTAATTTTCATGAGATATATGTTATGTGTGCCACTATTTCTATTTGTGTATTGTATGTGATGACCCTATTTTCTTTCTATTTATCCCATACAAAAATTTATGGGTTTTCACATGTCCATTTTATGATCCTTCTTTAATGGGGTTTATGTTTCAAAAGTTACCAAATATGTATAATAGTTTTGTTTCAATTTTCCTTATTTGAGACTCATGTTTAATTATGCACCTAAAATCTTTATTTTATGTGTATATACATCCATTTTACATGTTAAATAATGAATCTAAGTATTTTCTTAATATTTTAAGAATAATGTAATTTTATTTCTATATGGATAGTATGATCTCAAGTAGCCAAGTTATAAGAGTTTATTGGGACAATCTCATCACATTTCGAGATTATTTATGTTAATGTTTCATTTGATGAAATCTTATTATCCATATCTCAAGTACATACATGAATTTTCTTATCCTCTATTTATCCATGATATACTCATGTATTGGTACGATTTTCTACTCTTTGGTCCAAAATATTGTTTATAAAGTGTTTTTAAGAAACCTAGACATTACCCACCCTTCAGTCGGAAATATATGTTTTCTGATTACTATTTCCAAGAATATTATACCATTATAAAATAAGATTTTAAATAAATATTTACCTTTTTTCTTTTACTAATCTCTTCATGGTAATATTATTGTTGCTTTCCAAACACAACATTCCTTCTATCCTTTTTACAATACAAAGTGGAACTTTCTTTTTTTTACTTCGTACGACATGTACATATTTACCCACCATCAATAAAGTGAAGATTTATTTACATTTTTTTAAAAGTTAAATCATTAAGAAAATGTTTTAAAATTAATTTTCAAGGAAAAAGGTTTTCAAACGGTTTCATGTCATCTATATATGTTTTTAAGGTATTTTATGAGAAAATTATTATTAAATGGTTTTATGTAAGAACAAGACTTTTTCAAAAAAGAATGAATATTTTCCTTAAGAAACGTTTTTGAAAGATATTTCAAAAATATTCTCCATATAAGATGACATCCATGGAAGTTACTCATTCATTTTTTTTAGAAATTCTCAAAAGGTTCCATTCATATCCATTATATAAATGATTTACAATCAATGTCATAGTCATTATGAAACCTATTTCTCTTTCATGGGTTATAGGTTTATGAAATTTCTATTTATCCTTCAGGGGTTATGATTTGATGAAATGGTTATGAAACCTATCTATTTTCAATTGGTTATGATGTGATAAAAATTTAATGACACACATTTAATTTTAGGGGTTATGATTTGATGTTTATAAGACCTATATCTTTTTTTGTGTCATGATATGATGAATGTTTTATTATCTTTTGGCACATGTGTGATTGATTTTACTATGAGATGCATTAGACCTATAACTCCCTACAACGCATTGGGTAATGATATTTTTTATATGAGATCATAGAATACATGGGTTGTATCCAAATCCTGATAGGAAAGAAAATGTATGGGTTGTAACCCCATCCCAAAAAGAAAGAGGGTGTAAGGGTTGTATCCCAAGACTAAATGAAAGAGGGTGCACGACTAGTAGCCCAAACCCGAAAAAAATAAGTTAATTGGGTTGTAGCACAATCCTAAAAGAACGAGGGTGCATGGGATGTATCATAAGCATAAAAACAAGAAGGTACATGAGGCCACACCTAATAGAATGTGGGTATATGGGTTCTTAGACCAATCCCAAAGTAGGTACATGGGTCATACCCCAAGCCTAACATGTTATAAAGTTCTTGGTAGGTAGCACTCCAATGGATCTAAAACCTTCATATTTTATTGATTTTTGATAATCCACCTTTCAAGGGGTGAGGTGGAACCCTTTCAAGGCTCATGGGTGAAATTATTACATGGCTCATAGGCCTTAGAGGAATTCATTTACCATAGACTTAAAACATTATATACAACCCAGGATAACTACTTGGAACTACCTCTCCCCAATATCTTCATCGTGAAATCATCTCTCCACCTTCCCATGCCTGTTCGGCTAGGCTTTCTTGTGCATGCACAGGCTTGTCCCAATGGCAGGTTCCATACCATATCATTCTTGCAATCCTTTTAGCTTCTGATATGGTGAAATCTCTTTACTCATATTCCTTTTGAAGCTTGTTCCTTATAAGTTGTCTAGTTTTCATATGCACTTAAGGTAGATTGAAGGCCTTGAGGCGGACCAAAGGCCTTACTGACCCAAAGTTCTGGGTGGCCTGAAGGCCTTAAAGGACTTGGGGACCAAATCGGTGGCCTGAAGGCCCAAACGGGGGAATATTTTTGACTGCTATAGTGACAAACAATACCATCTACAATTCCCGCAACAGTTCTTCACAATTCCTGCTACAGTACTGCTATAGTAGTTGTAAATTAGCCTCTGTCGGGATTTGATCCTAGGTCTCCTGGATACACTTAAGGATTCCTCACCAACTAGGCTGAGGCTCATGTGGTTGGTAGGTAGAACTAACATAAAAGTACCTATTCTTATATGCATTCCGTAAATCATATGTATTATTCCTTAGTTATTATTTCATGTATCATAATGTTTATTTCATTATGATTCTTGTATTATGAAGAATCAATATTTATCATATAACTCATTTTTATGACCTTTGATATGAAGGGTATGATCTCCTAAGGTTAAAATTGTGTTATCATACTACTATTTTTATGTTTATGATTACATGTCTCCCTTGTTTACCCTTTCAACGCATCTGAGCTCACCCATTTCTTATGTTTCCTTTTTCTTGGCTATGAAGAGAGGTTTTTGGTATAAGTAATAAAGTTTGATATCTTTATTGGAGATGTTGAATATATTTCACTGGGAGATCTAATTTTGTTTCCATGTTTCCAAATACACTAAAATATTATGGTATTCAAGCATTTGTTTTTCTAATGTATTGAATATCCATTTAAAAAGATGTTGCATCTATGTATGTTAATCTTGGGTCACTATAGAATAGGTTTTTCATGGTTTAGGAAACCATGTGGAAACTGTGTGTGAGGTTCTATACATTTGGTTAGTGTTGACCACACGGTTTGCGCATGGTTTGTAGAATTGTGCATCCTAACCATGTGAGTAACCCAGTTTCTTAAAATTATGAATTTCCATGTTTTCCCCTCCATGTATTAACCTTGAATCATGATTCTATGACCTTTATCATCCGAGGAACACTAGGGGTCGTTCAATCCCCTCCTCCTTTTCTTCCCTTCGATTTTTGAATCCCCATGAAGGTTTCAAGCTATGATTCATTCAGTTTGTGTTGGTTTATCCATCTATTCTCCCTTATATATTGAGATCTTGGTCTCTCTCACTATTAGCTGAACCCTATGGGTTAGGGTTGATGGGTAGTTCACATTCATTGATGTTAGGGTGTGTGGATTGCGTCCTGGGCTTGGATCTTCATCATCTAAAGGTTTTGATGTTTCCACACTCTATCAAGGTCATTTTTTCCATCTGTTTCCTTTATTATGTATTCTATTTGATGTTTGATAATTTTTAAATATTATATATAAACATGTTTCAAATTTTTTAGTGTGATTTCTTTTATTGGTATGGTGTTTTATGTTGGAAAACTTGTTGGGAGTATCTTAAAAATTGGTTTCTTTAAACGTGCTATATAGTTATGCACATAATGTGTTTGTTAAAATGATAAATGAATTTTAAGGTGAATTTGAAAACATTTCATATTTTTTGGATTTTCTTATGTTTTCATGGTTTGGGTGAGATTATAAATTGGGATTAATGTGTTGTTAAAATTTCTCTTTATGGAATATCGATTTTTGTAAATATGTTTTTTGAAAGAGTGTCCCAATTTAAAATGGTAATTGTTAATGTCGGAATTGTGTGACATGTAATATTGGTTTAATGGAAATTAATACTTCATACAAATGGATTTGGATGATTTCATGAATGATCCATGTGTGTAATTAGATATTAGAACATATATGGGTGCACAGAGTGCACACAATGATAGGAATTCAAATGAAGATATCACCTAAAACAATTTTTTCCATGAACTTAGGTATCTCAAATAGATTTTTGATTTCTAAACGGACTTTTGGCAAGTTACTTGGTTTTTAATATGGTTTCCAATGTTCTCTTTAAAAACATGGAATGTTTTTAATTGTACACATAGAAGTGATGTTCCACATTATTTTGGAAATGTTTTTTAAATCTATTTCAAATGGACATGATGTGAGGCCCAGTTGCTAATTTATAATGTTTTGCAAATAAGTTTTTCATTTAGAAAGTGAAAATAACCAATTGGAGTCCTACCATGTTTTGAGAAATGGGTTGAAATATCATGTGATGTGATGGCCTAGTTGGAACTTGTGAATGAATTTTTGTATGATGGGAACCCCTATAAAGGATTTCCTATACGGGTTATCATATAGGTGGTGTTAGTGTTTGGGGTAGGCATGTGGGGTGAAAACATGTAAGGTGAGTCACGCATGTGAGGTCCTCCTACTTACACAATATATTATTACCATGGGTTTCATGGTAATATTTTATAGGTCTGAGTAACAGTTTCTTGTCAACCACAATTAGACGGGTTGTTACCCCCTTGACTTGAAAGGGCTTGGTGGGATGTTCCCCTAGATTGGTCAGTTTAGGGAGGCCATTTGGTTATAGACTATGGAGATGCACCATATGCTAGAAGATTAGTCCGACCCAAGTACAACTCGGGATATCTATAGGGATTATTTGGAAAATCCCATGACTATGATATGTACTTGTTAAATTTATTTTTCCACTACATGTTTGATATTATCCTTTCTAGATTTTATCTTCTTGTTGTGGTCCACTTTATTTTTCTACACAGCCCTGTTTTGGAAACATGGTTGGATTTGGTGGTTGGGTTTGTTTTTAATGAAAAAGGGGTGTGGAAAGTGAATCTAATTTTTTAAAATGACAATTGTGTGTGTTGTTTTAAAATAGGAACATGTGGAAATATGTTTTTGTCTTCTTAAAATGAACTAAAGGATTATTTTAAATACATATTTACAAACAAGTTTTTATGGACTATTTCAGGTGATGTAATTTTATAGATTATGTGGTGGTTTCCTAATAAGCTATCAAGATCACACCCTACTTATACAATTTTGGTTCGGTAGACCAGAGCTATTTTACAGGTTCAAGCTTCTAGTTCATGTACCCAACAGTTGGGTATCATGCTCAGTAGTGACCAAGAAGTCACACATTTATTATGGCAGCATGGTTCAGTTTTGGTTTTTTTTCATTTTTAGTTGTATCTAGATAAGTTTTTAAATTTATTGAGATTCAGTTATTGTTAGCTTTTCATCTTGTTTAGTTTATATATTTGATCCTGGTTATTGGGCTGAATTTGTTCCCACATTGATTATATTTGATGCCCGGCATAAGTTTCTATCCAATGGGGATTGAGAATACACCTTGGTCCATGTCTCAGATTGATTCAATTTTCAAATCAGATAGAATCTTGTCTTGGTTCATGAAAATATCATTTATGATCCAATTAATAACTTTTCAAATCCATTTAATAACAATTCAATATCAATATCATCTTTTCTTGGTGTTAAATTTTTTGATATAATTTTTAGTTTGGAATATCTAGTCCAAGTAATTTTAACAAGGTGACATCATATCCATAATTTTAGTCATGTGATAATTATCACATGTATTTATTATATAAATTTTTTAACTATAAATTTAGAGTGGTTATGAAACAAAAATTACACCAACTCATGGAGCCAGTAGTCCATACGTATGATTGTGTGATTAGTCCATTTTTCAATAGATGTTACAAAATAAAATTAAATAATAATTAACCTTTTCATAACCATAATAATATCATAGTTATCATATATATTGATTAATTTCATAATTGTATACATCAATTTTAGGTAGTGATAGAAAATGAATCATATCTCTTTCTAGAGGTGGTATTCCTCACATAAACCAGATTAATACATTCAATTACCCATTGATGGAATAAAGAGATTAATAAGGTTTTTAAAGTAACATCATAATATCCTTCTATAAGAGATATACTAATGTAAGTATATTGGTATGGTTTGGGAATAATTATTGTGTAAAACTCAAGACCTTACTTTTGCAGGTAAACACATTATTATGGTATTTAACACTCCAAGGATCTTTTATTGATGAATTCATTTAAAAATTAAATTTTAGAATTTTAATTTTACTAAATTAAATTAATTTGTGAAATCAGTATAAAAAAATTATAATACTTTTGATTTTTGAGCATTTTCTGAAATGGATTATTATTAGTCAGAAAATACTATTTCCATGACAATTATAATTTGAATAACATTATAATATTTAAAAATGAGATAGATTATTAAATTAATTTAAATAATGAAATATTAATTTAAGGAATATTAGGATGAATTTTGAAATATTCAATGAAATTATAAATCTAATTTACAATATTTTTATAACTAATTAAAATGTTACCTTAATAAAAATATATCTTTAGTCATTCTAACGAATCAAGTATTTTCATGGTATATATTATTTTAAATTTCCATGAAATTCTTAAAACTTTTATTTTATTTTATAATAAATAAATTCATGTCATAAAAATAATTAACTAATGAAACATTATGTTATATTGAAATTAAAATCATAAAAACATTATTTTTCTACAACATTTTTTTGTGATTATGTTTTTTTATTTTAATAATAACTTTTCACAAATCTATAAATTTTATTTGATAAAATTATTTTCAAATTTTAAAGCTTATGTATCAAATTTTATAAAATGTATAATCTTAATCATTTTCATTAAAATTAATTTTAAATGTTAGAAATTAATTTTAAAGGTTAAAAATTAATTAACAAGGTAAAACTATGTTATATAAAAGATAATAGATAAAACGAAAAATCCATAAAACAGTCAATTTATTCTCAAATAGAAGTTTTTGAGGTGAGTATTGAACAAAAATCAGTATACACACCACTATATTTCGTTTTATGTTCATTTATACTTGGATATTAACCTTACATTATTGAAAAGGGATGGGTTACACATAAAAATACAATTCTCTTCAATTATAAAAGGGTAATAGGACCACCACGTCATGAGTCAACTCTATTTTGAATCACCTCATAAAAATACCATTTTGATCTTCTTATAACCCCCTGAAATGATAGAAATCTTCTAGTCACCATTATGTAGCATAAGGACTTCATTTCCAAATTGACATTAATTTAAAATTCAAGTCTCTGACATGTTTATTGTCAACTACATATTTTTATATTATATTTTTCTACATTAAAATATATGAAATACAACCTAATATAATAATATTATTTTCTTACATATAATATAATATTGTTATATCAAGGGTATTATGATTTTCTTTCATACACCACATTTATTAGGGAAAACAAATCTCTTGTCCATGCATTTTACAGACTACCTCCATTACACAATGTGTTAAATTTTCTATGACTACCTTATAAGGATGGATCTCATGATTGTATTATAAGATAAATATGATTTTTATTATATCATAAAAGTTATTTTATGAAAAAATAAGGATCCAATAGAATATATTTTTAATAAATAATCATCATTTATTTAATTATTTAAAATAATCATACTAAGAGGATATCCTTTTTTCAGATTGGGTTAAATTTACATATCCATTTTTTCTCCTTCTACATCCTTAAAATTTTGATATAACTTACTAAGAATGAATAATAATACCATTATGAATATATATTAATGATATTTGAACAAAACCACATCATAGTAACTCATTAAATTGGGGTATGTTAATGTTTGGGTTGGTTTAGCCACCTGCTTGAACAATACTATGAATTTTTTTATCCTAAATGAATATGGGAACATGAATACAATAACATTAATGTAAATGTCTAAATGATTTTTTTATTTATTCTTGAGATATTATATCAATATCAAATTCATTGAATAAGAATACACCATTAAATTCACAAGAATTAGAGAAACATTATTATCATTGATTTTATCTTAAAATATAATGACTAAAACACAAATAAATGGAATTTAAAACAACATAAATAATTAAAAATTATCACTAATAGTAACATAAATATACTATTAAGGATGAAATTTTAAATAAGAATGAATATGAAAAAAATATTATAAAACTAATACAAATGATCAAAACTATAAACACATCATACAAAAAATTGGAATAATTCATGTATAAATTGACTTTTTATGAAGAGTGTACATGAAAATGGATATGAGAAAAGTTGTGAATTATGTTATGAACATATATATCATTGAGAAAAAATTCAATGTATTTTCATGGATTTCATGATAAGAGGTAATGTTTTTTGTATTTCAAATTCTTCTCTTTCTAATATGTTTTGTATTAAGACACAAAATTCCATTAGGTAGTGCATATACAATATTTTTGAGATATTATAAAATGAAATGGATTTATTTATGAAATTTTTAGATCAATTTTAAGTCCAGTATTTTAATTAGGTTTTATTATATTATATCCCAATCCATATATTGGGTTTTTTGTCTCGATTTTCTTCCCTTGTGACTCATGTTATATTCACCACATATTTTATTATGACTTGTATACATTGTTAGGGAAGAAATTTTTATTTATTAAATATGAAATTTATCTTTTTTTATTGGAATATTTTTATCCCCCTCACACTTTTTTTTATTTAATAGTTATCCAAACTGTTGTAAAACTCAATATTTTTTATGGTGCAAAACCCTCTTCTATTTTTATAATGTAATATTTTGTGAAAATTACAAGAATGTAAAGACAAATATATATATATATATATTAGAAAATACATGTGACTATGGAATATATTCATCAAGGTGTAATCATCCCAAAAAGGATTGGTTGAGCATTTACTCAATAATCCCCATTTCAAACGATGGTCGGGCCTAAGAATGAAACCCCAGTGAGAAACAATTGGTGGATATGAATTTGAATTTCCAAGCACTCTTAAGAAACCATGATAAATTATCTTTCTTACAATTAACTTCTTTTTCTAACAATTTTAGCTCTTGAACCCAATTACTGACATCCATGGATAAATCATCACATTGGATATACCCTCACAATGATAGTTCATTGATGAGGGTACTCCATGTTATGTTGATAACACCCCATAGCTTCTAAGTTGATTAATATATGTTATCATAGACATACACATTATTCTATTTTTTGGGGATAAACTTTTATTACTATATTTCATATTATATAACCACCAAAAACCTTTTTTTGTATAAAAAATAACATTTGGATAAGTCATAACCATACAAAAGAGACAACTATTCCACCATACCCCACATCCACATAAACCGCACCACACCACATTCAAAATTTAAAATTTCGACATTCAAATTTCAAGAGAAAAATCAGAAAACAATTATATCTACCTCGAGTCATTATCTTACCCACCACAATACACAAAGCACCAACCATCATGATGAGACCTCGAATAGAGGTCAGCCCATCACTATCTTCCACAATCATTAGTACCATCAACCATCCTGAGGAGACCTATAACTAAGAGGATAGTCACATCCCTACGTTCCACCATCCTGAGAACCATTATTGAGTAACTGGTTCTTTAGAGAAATGGTATGACTGGTCTTAATGATCACAAAGTGGTTGCATTAGACTTAATTATGTGATGGTTGAAACCAATATTTATATACATACTTGAGGAATAAATTGGTCTCATGAGATAAAACATGTTATTTTTTTATGTATACCTCTTCTCATAATGTGATAGTCTCTTGAAATAGGAATTTGATACCATTTTTGGATGTTCTCCAAAATGAATTCCAATTGAATGAGGTCAATGATAATTGTTATTCATGTTTTAATTTACTATCATGGATATAGAATGCCCTCGGTTTCAGTTGATTATGTATTCATGTTTTTCATTTATTCCTAACATATCACTTGTTCTTTGTTTATGTTATATACGTATTCTCTATATTCTACTCCTTAATAAGAATCTGAGATCACCTGTATTTATTTTCTTTTCAATAGGAATCCTATAGGATAAATCTTTATAATTTTTAAGCATTTGAAGAAAGGTATAATAAAGTTCTTATACTGTATTCATGAAGCATCATTTGATTTAAAATGTTTTATATATATATAGTCTTCCATGACTACTATTTTTTATCATGGGGGAACACTTTTATTATATACCAATAACGTGATATAACTACCATCTCTGTGTGTTATAATTCTAGGATATTATTATTCATACTAATTAATGTTTAGTAGGACCCATAGGGAATAGATTTAGATGAACCAAGATATATATCACAATTTCTATGAAAAACCTTAAAAATTTCTTTGGAATACACTATAAAACTCATAGAAATTGTATTTTACAATTCTATGTCTTGAGATAATTATGAGTATTCCATTGTATAAATATGGATACTAATAGGATTAATGTGAACTATGTCAACTCCTATAGTTAACAAAAGGATGTTACCCTTAAATAATTCAATAATAATAGTTTTTGGGCAATCATTCCATAAATTTATAAGGGTAGATAACACCGGTTATTAAAAAAAACTCACACACATAGAGAGTCATGATATTATAAAACATGGTCTAATAACATAATATTTCTTCATGTGACAAAAACATCAATAATTCAATGTAATTATTAATCCATTTCTAGTTAAACAATGTGTAAATTCCCTATGGAAGATATTTCTCACATTGGGAATTAGTGAAATGGAAAAATTCATCAAAACATCCAATAATATTATTAGAGAAATATAACAATAGTGGACACTAATTCAAAAAACTAAAGAGGAATATGATATCATGTTCATGGAATGGGTAAAATTTGAGGAGGTATTTTAATAAAAATAAATTCCTCATGTGAAAATAGAATAAAAGTAATTGAAATTCATCAATCATTATCAAAAGGAAGATGATTATTTCTATATGTATAATGATAAAATTAAGAATGCATATATATATTCATAAGTCTATGAATGTAAACTATAAATAAATATTGATTAATTCTTTTATGGGTTAATGTATATACTCCTAAGTGAATTGTTTAGTTAGTACTTTTCATCACATATGGATATATTTTTCAAGAAAAAGTAAGATCAAAAAAGTGTTCTACAAGATGTATATTTTTAAAATAAATCCATAAAAGAAGGGGTCAGCTGGGAATCATGGGATTTGAAATATGGAAAAAGGGAATAAATGAAAGTTATAATTTTATATTTGTAAAAACTAGGAAAGGAAATGCCCTAGGGATTGAAATAAGTGAACTTTTGTTTTTTACAAGTGTGAAGAAAATAGCCATCAATCTCTAATGAAAAGGGGATGAAGTGGATTTTGATGTAAAATGTTTTAATCATGGGTAAATGGGACATTATGAGAATTAATACACCAAATTTTTTTGGAATCTACCTCATAAACTTCCATAGGATAAATAACTTGTTTAAGAAATTACCACAGCTGAAGATCATGTTCCTAATAATGTGGTGGAAGTTAATATTATCAAAACCCCAAAGTAAGTTAATATACAATTTTATTCTAGATTTTCACACTATTTTATATTATCAATGTTTTGTAAAAATATTAGATATTTCCCTATCACACTGGAAGGATAATTTTCAATCATTAAATATAGTTGGATTCTTATTATAATAAATATATATTAGGTGGATCAAATTATGATTCATGGATGCACCCTTTTTTCAATCTTGGTTATTATAACTTTTATTTAATTGGATATAGTAATTAGTGAGGATTTTATTTAAAATTATAATGTAAAATTTTTTCAGAAACAAAATGATATTATGATTAATTAAAAGTGAATTTGAATCTATTTTATTTAGAGAGACCACTTCATCAAGTAAATCATTTTTTGATACACCCCTAATAGTTATCCTTAATGAAATTATAAGAATATACGAAGACAGTGAATTATATATATATATATATGGTCTATATCCCAATAATGGAGGATGTATCTTTGGTATACAATTTAATCAATGTTTTATCAGAAGAATTACTTAGCCATCCACCATAGTGTGAAGTTCAATTCTCGACTGAACTCATTACAGATGTAAGACCTATATCTAAAACTATCTATATAATGGAACCATGGAAGATAGTGGAGATAAATAATTATATATAGAATTAGAATAATAGGGTGTTTATATACCACAATGTTTCACCATGTGTATCCCCTATTATATTTCGGAATAGGAAGTATGGGTATATGATATTGTGCACTGATTATTGGGAGATCTATTCCATTAATATAAAGAACAAGAATATATTTCCCCAAATTGATAACGTAATTGTTAAAATTAAAGAACCCAACACATATAGTAGATTTATATTATCTATTTTTATCATTGGATAAGGTTAAATGAGGATTATATAATTATGATGGCATTTAGAATAAGTTATAGAAATTATGAGTTAATGGAAATTTCTTTCGGAATGACTGATGAATATTTAGTTTTATGGATCATATGAATTGAGTAATCAAGTATTATGATCATAACATTGTGGTGGTATTCATTGATGATATCTTAATAAAATCTAGAGGTTATGAATATCATGAGAATCATGTGCAAGTAATTTTGGAGACCCTTGAAATAATTGTATTATAAGAGAAATATTGTAAGTATAAATTTTGGCTCATTGATATTTATTTTCTTTTATATATTATCTACAATGATGGAATATATATTAACCATTGAAATAAAATTTTAGTTAGAAAATGGCCTACATGGTTGAACATAATAGATACCCAAAGTTTACTACGAATTTTAGGTGACTGTTGGTAGCTTTTTCAAGATTTCCCCTATTGTCCAACCCGTAAACCAAGTTAACACATATAATGGTTAAATTCACAAGGTAAAGGTAAAGAGAGGAATGTTTTCAAGAGATTATTATGGGAATTATTAATTAAACAATATTTTCTCTATCGTTAGATAATGAACGATTTTTAATTTATAGTGATCCATCAAATAAATGACATGGTTGTGTACTAATGTGGAATAATAGGGTGAATGACTATGCATCAAGGAAATTGATAATACATAATTATAATTATCCCTAGTGAGTATTTTTATACTCACCCCTGCACGGGTTATGCCCGCACCTTGTTGTGTTGGATGCAAACGACGGACAGCGCTGACCGAGGCTGAGTGTACGACGACTGGACAGTACCTCGAGGTGGACCTCACAACGAGTCAGTACCTGGAGGAGACTGACGAACCTAGTGTGCGGAGAAGGATATATGTACATATCCTTCAGGTAGGATCCATGGTGGACGATCCAGGAGCTGTTTTTCACCTTTCATCTATTTTGTCCTTTTGAGTTGTACTTGTACTTTACAGTTGGGCTTGTATTTCCGGACCCTTTACTTTTCAGCACTCTCTTGTTATATAGTTTTACTTAGTGTTTTGTATTCAGTTGTGTACTCTGTTGTGTGTGTTTTCAGTTATAAAGGCAATGCCTTCTGAGTTTAGGGATTTATGCCTTTGGTGTTAGTTGCCAGCCCCTGGCCAATGGAAGGCGGGCTTGGGGTAGCCACAGAACAGGCCCCGGGGGATGGGTAATGACAACTATAACCTCAACATTTAATAATAATTTATCCTCAATGGTTATCTCATAAAATTTAGCTTAAATCTACCTAAGCATAATGGAATTCTTATAAAACAGTTGTATAGATTAAACCTAAATGATATATTTATCTCAACATTATATAACTTATTTTTAATTATTATTAATCACCTCAAAATACAAAAAAATCAACAAGATTTTATCTTATAATATGTTTCCAAAAATCAAGATAATAATAATATTTCAATTTAATTAATTAAAAATATTTTCATACTAACTAGGGAATGAATTATTCCAGTTATAGGAACTATACCATTGTCTACATTTTAGTATGGGTTCAAGCCCCATAATCTTGTTGGATGTGATGGTTTATCATCAGGACATCATTTTTTTCTTATAATAAAACAATATTAATATAATTCCTATAAAATTCCCAAAAATATGATGAACAAACTGAATAATAATATTAAACATCAAATCATTTTTTAACCTCTATGGTTGTCTATACATAATATTTTTCCCCAAAATTGAATGATACAAATTTCCTATTATTAAAATTACATCAATGAGAAAATTAAAAAAAACTATATATTCGAAAAATATAAATTAATTATTATTCAAATAAAATTATCACAAAAATATATTCTAAACCCAAGTGTTTTATTATCATAAATATCTCTAAAAATATACTTAATAATGTTAAACTAACATTATATAAAACAAAAAATTGTTTATCTATTACCTTAAACTTATTATAAAAAATAGATTTATCAATCCAAGAGACATTATTTTTACCCCTTATCACAATTGAATATAATTTGTTTCCATAGGTTATAATATCTCATTAATCACAATGGTTCATAATGAAAATTTTAATTAACCCAAGAATATCCCTTAAGAGTTTCAAACAATATACTTAGTAAGGGCACACTCACCTTACACATGAATTATTGAAGGAGAATATTCAACCATCTCTTCTAGAAGTTAATTCACATGGATTCATATGTATTAAACTAATATCCACTTATAGTATCCAACAAGTTTTATATGGGTAGTAAAACTAAAATATATATAACTTACCAAAAAATATATTTTATTATCATACAATTATATATATCTTCTAAGTTTTTTTTGGGGTTATGTTATATAATTTATTTTTTTCTCAATATAGACCCATTGTTTTCTATTAAAAATACTCTTATACTAACTATAAAGACACAAACCCTTGTACCCTATATTTGGTGGTTACATTATTATATTGTACTAAGGTACAATTGGTCATGTCCTAAATGACTAAATAGTTTAGTATTATTCATATACTAGATACATACTTCAATCTCACACTACATTTTAAAACAATAAATTCATCATGGTGAAATTAAATATTCTACATCCTTAAAGTCATTCAAATATTCATTCTTCATATCCTTTGGGAAAGGAAACATATAATGGGTGAGCTCAAATTCTCATTAAGGGTATGTTCATAATATAATCTAACATGGAATAAATATGGATTCAATAATATAGTAGGAAAAATTTAAGATCAAATAAGTATATTTAAATATTCACATGATCTTAGAACACACATATAGATTAAAAAGATCATTAATTAATCACATTTACATCAATAACTTATTTTATAATAGTGGAATTCATAATTTCATACATCTTAAACATTTCATCAAGTCCTCATTCTATGAAATCTACATAAATTGGTGAGCCATTGGCAAAATAAGAAAGTTGTATTCTCTCATCAGAGCAAGAAACACATTGAGAGGCTATATAATTGCATTCCCCAACCATCACTTAATAATTAAATTGTATTTATCTTATGAATAAAAAATACAACTTAATAAAAATTCAATAGAAATCTATAAAGGTATATACTGGAAGAACAAACATATGTAACGTCAAATCATTACCTAGTAAAACTAATAAAAATCCATCCTATGACATATTTTTGATGGTATAATTAAATTATATCATCATTATATCAAAATATTCATTAAAGTATGTTGAAATAGATAAAAATAATACTAAAATTTCATTTAAAAGTTTCTTAAGTAAAATAACATTTTCAATTTGAAATTTTATATCTAAAATCTAAAAATTCCCCAAATATTAAGGAAAATATTTCCTTTGAATGTAACATATCAATCATGAAAAAATAAGATTCAATGAATTTAATGGTCATGAAGGTGGGAAATTATGTTAATCATATGTACATTAAAACAAGTATTCCTTTCTCATTTCTGTTAAAAATTAAAAATTACCTTATTATGAAAATGAAAAGTACATTACCCTTAGGCCATTTTTAAGGAAAAATCGATAAAAATATATTTAATAGATCATTAGTGAATATTTAAAAGATTATTTAGAAAAAATAAATTATTTAATTATGTGTGAAAAATGTAAATACAGAAAAAATGTTTAAGTGCAACAAAATAATATCTTATTTCATTTCACACATAATAATTTCATAACATAGTCAGTGAATATGAAATAAAACCCATTGAATGGATATGGATTTAAGAAATCCCTAACTAATTTGGTATTATACAAATAAAAAAACATGGATGAATTAATGTGATTTGATAATTTACATACCATAAATTAATATGGATCCATGATAAAACATGAATATTTAGAAATATATAAACCACATAAAGGTAAATATGTGCATAATAATAAACATGTATCAATGAAACAATATTGTGATGAAGAACCCTTACCTAGGGCCTGGTTTCATTAAAATATGTTTAAACATTATCTATAATAAATATAGATTTACTATGAATTAGTTCTAAAAATACAAAGATATATATCTTAAAATAAATTATTTACTTATAAAATTTTATCTACCATGATTTTACATTTATTTATTAAAATATTTTTATTCAGGTGAGCATTGCTACATATTTCTTTTATATTTTAGTTTAGTTGTTTGAATTTGTGTACATTGATCATATCTCCATAACCACCATAATTTTAATCGTGATATAAATATAATATATATTTATTAGAAATATATTTATAATAATCTTTAATAATTATAGAAAAAATAATAAATTACACTCTTCATTTAGACGGTAGGTCATATATAGGCATGAACAATGTTTAATATTTTTTATGGGTGAAATTATATAAAGGTAAAATATAATTCACCATTAATAAATCATTAGTATATTATATATATCATATATATTTATTATATTTATAATTATTATCATCCATGTAATGTGGAAATGAAAAAATGATCACATCATTTCATGGATTTGGTAGTCTATATGAACATATGAGAAACAATATAATATCCCAATGGATTGGAAGGTAAGAAGGAAGATATCATATAATAAATATTAAAGAATAAATATTCCATCAATATTAAATATATTCATTACTTTTATATTTATATACATCCACTAAAAGTGGTGATGAAAATTGAATTACATTGTTATGTGGAGATGGTAAGTTGTACGTACAAACAAATAATGTTTTCACTTTTCATTTTATGGGAAAGAGAAGGAAAATGGTTGTCCCATAATCTAATAAAATATCATGATATTAATGATAATGGAGTAAATAGTTTATAAAGGGTATGAAAACATTTAAGGACTATTAGAAGAAAGAAATTTGAGAGAGTTGCTATAGAGGATCGCCTATTCTTTGATAGAATTCCTTTAGATTCCATATTATGGTCCCTTTGAATGATCATTAAAGAAGAAGAAAATACTCTATATAGTGGATATGGAATTTTATAAGATAAATGTATAGGTAATTTCAAGATATATACCTAAACATGGTGTGAATAATTGAGATAGTGGGGTGTGATTTTATAATAGAGGAAAACGAAATACATGGAATTTAAAAAAAATATTAAAAAATAACCACGTCCTTATCAAGAAAAGTTATTCAGAAAGGATAGATATTAAAATAAGATATTGAGACTCTAGACCTTTCACATGTTATTACATGACTATTAAAATAATAATTAATTAATTATAACCAAATGATTATGAGTCCTATTTTATTTTGATGAATAGGTTCATAATAAACCAAAGTGATACAAAAACAACAAAATGATTATTTTATTCTCCATAATAAACACCAATTTTTTTTAAATCTCTTAAAATTTCATAGGATGACTTGGGGAATACGTAGACACAAAAGATGATCTAAAAATAATAATAAGGGAATAAAAATTTCAATGATACATAATGTGTGTGTCAAAGGTATAGTATTATATCTAAAAATTGAAGGCTCAAGAGTAATAAAATAAGAGATTAACATAAAACATGGAATAATAATATCATGGAATCATATCAAATTTGAAATAAACATATAACTTCACATAAAAATGATTCAATTAAAGCTTCATAGATCATATAAAATTTGTAAAAAGTCTCATAATTAATTAGGTTTACTCACTAATCAAATACATGAAATATCATGAAACTAAAAATATTACCCAATCCATTGGAGAGCTATCTGGGTTCACCCCTAATTACATGTTCATGATTATGTGTTCCAAAAAAATATCAATAATAAGTCATAATAATAATTACCAATGTTAATAAATGGGTTTCATAATCTTATCACTTATCATAATAAAAATAAATTTCAAAATAAAGTTATCTGAGAGATGAACATAAGTCCAGTATTACCCTTTCAATGTAAGGGTTAATATCCTGATAATTTTTATGAGATACATATATAATTATTTATTATCATTCCATAACAAAAAAAAGGATATCCTCATTGAGTAATATTTATTTAAAAGTTTATAGTGAAAAATTAATGTGAAAATACCCTTTTAACTATCAAATCACTTCATAAAAAAGTAATGATTTTAAAACATTTATATAGAAACTTCTATTTAAAAACAAATATGGAAACATATAAAGTTATATTTAATGATTTTATTATTAATATAAGGGTAATTATATCGATGTGGCGTAATATAAAATAAAAATTTCATTAACAATGATGTGAAAAGATCAAAAACATTCCTCATTCAGAAGATGAAAATAATATTTTTTTTCAAAACATTTAGTAAAAAAGAAATCAAGGGACAAAATTTCATTAAAAAATATTTTGGTTAACATTAAAAACATTCATGAAACTATTAAAAATAAATATTTATACATAATGATAATAAATTTTGAAAAAAGAGAGAAATAATGATATTTCTTCAAAAAAACTATTTTCTCAAACATTATATCTTCCATAGTGAGAAAAATAACACTATTACTAGAATTATTCATGAATAAATAGAGTAGAATAAAATTAAAGGTTTTTATTAGACCATGGTCAAATAATTTCCTATAATGGAAAGTCAAGAATAATCAATATCGATTAAAATTAGATTGAAAAATAAACCTTTAATGATTTGGTTGCTTTTGGATGATAATAGTCATGAATAAAGTAAAAATATTGAAACATAATGTATTAAGAAGTATGAATTATTAATGATTTAATATGTAAATAGGCAGTATATAGACCATCTAAAATAAATTTGGTGCAGAAAAGAACTTTTGTCTTGATGAAGGAATTTTGGTGACAGAAACCCCTACCTCATGTCAGGAATTTGTCATGTATGTATTTTATCTCTGATATAATAAACAAATATCTGTTATTTTTTTCTTAAAAAAATTTCCATGTTCTAAAAATTTACAAAAACCATTTACAACATTAATTTTAATGAATATTTAATTATTTATTCAGTTATGTACAAGTCATAATTTTTTAGGATGCTTAGTTCATAATTTTAAAAATACATCAGGGTGTTGACCATGGTAAAAGGAGTCGTTGTTCCATTATATAAAAAATAAAAATAATGAAATAATTATCATTTTTATACATAAATTGATCTTTTCTAAATATCCTTGAATTATGGTTGTGAATGATGAGCTACAATACAATTATGGATACAGTAAGTCATACGTACTGATGTGTAAATTCTCTATTTTAAAACAATCATGATTCAATGAACATAATAGTTATTTTATATTTTTTGAATAATCATAATATCGGAAATATTCCATTATTTATTTAAATACACATACATCGCTTTGTGAGGCTGCAGTCCTTCGTACACACAAATGATGTGATACTTTTATATTTGATGGTAAGGTAATAAGATATATGATATATTACTTTTAATAAACTACTAAAATTTAATTATAATATATATATAAACATTAAATCAATTATCATGAAATTCAATGAGAGGTATTGATGGAATATGATTTACATTGGTTCGCGACGAGATAGATCACCATGCATACAACAAATGATTTTCATTTCCCATTTGATGGAAGTAGAGGGGGATTTATGATATTAAATTATCATTAAAACAACATATTATATGTTATATACTTATTTTATTATATAATCATGATTTAATAATATTTTAAGGAGGTTGGAAATGAAATAAAACAGAGATTCCCATTTATGAATGCTAATTATTCTTCAGACCACCACTCTATGATTATACTTAAAGAATTTCTATATTGAATTTTCAATAAAAAGGATTATAGGATGTGGGGAGATAACTAATGACAGTATTTGGGTATATATTTTCTAACACAATGGTTTTTTAAATTTTGGAAAGGAGACAAGTGGTGGGTCCCTTTTAAAAAGAAGGAGGAGTGGCATTCTTCTAAATACCAAAAACTATTCAATAATGGGACTTTAATCTATATTAAAATGACTCCAAAATATAAAAATTAAGTATTTAAGGAGATATGATTACAATAAAAACTCTATCACTAAAAATAAATATTTTTTATATATTCCATCCTCTTTACCTCTAAGGTTACTGACTTTTACCATTTTAGTTCTTCTACCATGATAACAACTGTTTTTACTATTTCTACAATTAATTATGTCCATAAATTAATTTCACCTTATTAAATGATATAAACTATTATAATTATAAATATTTTATCCATTTTATCATATTCAACTCATATAAGTGGAAATTTTTAATTTGTAGAAAATCGACAAGCACGTCGAAAAGTGGTTTTCTGAAATATGCATTTTTTAAGGGAAAATATGACTTAAAATTAATTTGATGACTATTGATCATCATTAAAATAATTTAAATTCATAAATTTTTATTTAAAATATATACATTAAATATAAATAACTCCCCTTATTTTTAGCTTAATTAATTCTAATGAAGAAACATTGTGCACTTTAAAACAATTTTATTAAAATTACTTTTCAAGTCTAAGAATAATTTACTAATAAAATATGATAAAAAGTTTATTCAAATTTAATAAACTAGATTAAATATTATTAATTAACAATTATGATACATTTTAATAATATTAAAAGCATAATGGGACTTTTAAATAACTTAATTTTTTCAAAAGAAATGACATTTTTTAAAAATCAATATTTATCAATATTCACTAAAAAAATCAATATTTTCTAAAAAATTAATGATATACCACATGAAGTAGATTTTTATATTAATATTTCAAAAATAAATTCAGTTTATAAGATAAAATTTATAATTTTTTTGTGAATTAAACATGATATTTTCTTGGAAAAATAATAGAATTCAATTTTAAAGGAAACATATTTTCTACATAATAGAATTTAATTTTGAAAAGATTAGTACTTATTAAGAATTTATTGAAAAATTTATATAGTAATTTTATGTATGTTTCATAAAAAATTTAATACTACTTATACCCTTTTATATAATGTCAATGTTAAATCGGTCATGTTTAGATAATAATATTATAATATTATATCACGATTTGTTTAAACATTGTGTTACGTATTGAAAAAACTATAGAATAGTGATATTTTAAAATATCATGGTGTTACATCCTACCACATTAAATAAATTAAATCCTCATAATATGTACTATTTCTTAGTTTGAAAATTTTAAATTCATTTGTGGAAGACCCAAATCATAAAAGGTGTTAATAAAACATCCTCTTAAATGATTTAAAGGGGTATACGAAGTTCATATACAATAACACAAAACTTGGTTTCCAAGTAGGAGAAAATTGGTGGGAAGTGAAAATATGAAAATGGAAGAAATGTGGAAATAATTATGGATAGTGATAGAGTTAATTGATCACATAAAATTGAATGACCAAGAGAATGTAAATGACCAGAAAACATTATATATATTATGAGTTTAAAGGCCATTGATTCATCAAATATAATGGTAACTAGATAAAATCATTTTAAGGATACTTTTTTCTAAGGTTGATATATCCTTTAAATTTTTTTATTAATAACATAAGTATATATATTTACATTAAATGTATAATTTTATCTTGTAATCATCTTTCACAAAAATTCCATCAATTCCTCCATACAATTAGTATTCAAGATTAATTTTTTCTTCCTAAAGCACTAAAATTTACTTCTAAAATGTCACATGATTCTACAAAATGATATTAAGATATTTTTCACAACCTGTCCTCGGGGCCCGTGCCGTGACTACCCCAAGCCCGCCTTCCATAGGCCAGGGGCTGGCGACTAGCACCAAGGTGTAAATCCCGGTAAAAGGGAAAGCATTGCCTTTGTAAAGTAAACAAGCACCTCAGAGCAAGCAAGCGGAAAAAGTAAACACTAAGTAAAAACAGAGTACAACTGTAAGTGCGGAAAGTAAGTGGGCCAGAATACAAACCCAAACTGAAAGTAAAGTACAACTCGAAAGGGAAAACAGCAACTGAAAGGTAAAAGCCGCTACGCCGAGCTGTCCACTGGAAATCCCACCTGAAGGGTGGGTACAGATAGCTCCACTGCTCCTCCGGTCCCGCCGTCCGCTCCGAGTACGTCCCGCCCAGTGGTCCTCCTCCAGGTACTGTCCTACTCTGCAAGCCTCAACCACGATCAATGTTGTCCGTCGTCTGCAACCAACACAACGTAGTGCGGGCATAGCCCGTGCAGGGGTGAGTATAAGCTACTCAGTAGGGACCCCCGAGACCCCCGAAGGTCTCCCAAAATCCACAAAGGATAAACCACAAAGGAAAGATACAATCACGAAGTAACAATCGACACTGCTTAGGTATATGCCCATACATATACCTAAGTCAACAATTCCAATACGCTCCAACCTCCGAGCCCAAGTACAACTCAGTCCACACAGGAAAGTATACGTATTCCACACAGGAAAGAAAAACGTAATCCACATAGGATAGCACAACACTATCCACACAGGAAAGCAAACACGATTCAGCTCACACAGGTATACATCATCGAAAAGGTGAAAGAGATGGTCAGACATAGATACTGAATCATCTAAGTTGGGACCCACATAGGATAAAAGACCAGTTGTCTTCACTGTTTCATCTATTCTGGGACCCACATAGGATATAAGACCAGCACTGAATCATCAAAGCTGGGACCCACATAGGATACAAGACCAGCACAGAATCATCAAAGCTGGGACCCACGTAGGATACAAGACCAGCATAGCTAGGACCCACATAGGATACAAGACCAGTTGTCTTCATTGATTCATCTATACTGGGACCCACATAGGATACAAGACCAGTACTGAATCATCTAAGCTGGGACCCACATAGGATACAAGACCAGCACAGCTAGGACCCACATAGGATACAAGAACAGCTGTCTTTATTGATTCATCTATACTGGGACCCACATAGGATACAAGACCAGTATTGAATCATCTAAGTTGGGACCCACATAGGATACAAGACCAGCACAGCTAGGACCCACATAGGATACAAGACCAGCTGTCTTCATTGATTCATCTATAATGGGACCCACATAGGATACAAGACCAGTATTGAATCATCTAAGCTGGGACCCATATAGGATACAAGACCAGCACAGCTAGGACCCACATAGGATACAAGACCAGCTGTCTTCATTGATTCATCTATACTGGGACCCACATAGGATATAAGACCAGTATTGAATCATCTAAGCTGTCAGATCCACAAAGGATCGATAGGTACTAATCCCCGCAAAGGCCCATACAGGATCGGACCCACACATGATCTGTAGCACTGATCCCCGTAGGATCGCTGAGTGTTGTAGTCATCGCCGTTGAATCCACTAAGGATCTCTGCACAGTCGTCGTCGAAGTCGCAGTCGCAGCCAGTACTTGGGTTCCCGCACACAGCAAGCTCGTTCGGGAGGGTCCGCTCTACGAGCCGAGAGGCTGATACATCAACTGTCACATAGTCCGAAGTTGATGTATCCAAAAGTTTTGTATCGTCAACAGGAACTCAACACAACAGACGGCGCGTCAATCGGACGTCCGGTCTGAGAGTTATTGGCCTTTTCTTTCCAGGGGCCCGGTTGGTTTTTAAGGCAAAACCAACCCGACCGTACTCCACATGCGTCCAAACCTCGGGCGGAGTATGCCAAAACATCCGTCTCACTAAGAGGAACTCAATCAAGTCGACGGTACGTCAATCGGACGTCCGGAGTTCAAGATATGAGCGTTTCCGCTCCGAGGGCCCGGTTGGTTTCGTGTACGAACCAACCCGGCCAAACTCAAAGTATTCCGAAACCTTGAGTGCGATATACCGAAACGACCGACTCATTCCAAGGATCGTTTCGCCGTTGACGGCGTGTCGATCGGAGGTCCTTAGCCAGAGTTATGGGAAATTGAACCCAAACGATACGAAAATGGGGGTTTCGGGCCCGGCCCGACCCGGCCCGAGACCCCCCGGTCGGCCCGAACCGGGTCGACCCGCCCCGGGTCCGGGTCGGCCCGACCCGGCGTGGCCCGGCCCGGTTCGGCGACCCGCGCGCTGGGCGCGCGGTCGGTGCTCGGCCAAAACGACTGAGTCGTTTGTCAGCTCGCACGGGGGGGTGATGCCCCTCCCGTTTCATGAAACCGCGGCCCCTTAATTGGGGCCGCTTTGATCCGGCCGGGGGAATTTATTTCCCCCAGCTCCTCCCTTTCCGGCCGGCCCAACCTGGCCGGCCGGTTCCTGCTCAACGGGACCGGCGGTGGCCGGTCCCCTTCCAGCTCCGACACCGGCGGCCCGGCTCGGTCGCCGGTCACCTTGCTCCGCCGCGGCCCGGAACCGGCCGTGGCCCTTGTCATCCGGCGCGGTGCGATGGCACCGTGCCGCTCCGCCGCGGCCCTGCTCCGGCCGCGGCGTCTTCGGTTTTCTTCGACGCGGCGTGACGGCGTCGCGTTCTTAAACTTCTTTCCACGGCGCGGCGCGACGGTGCCATGCATTTCCTTCCGCATGAATCTGCGTGGTGCGACGGCACCACGCTTTCCCGTACCAACCACAAAGAAACCAACTCGAAAATAAGGAGGAGGGTTGGCCGTGTTTGTGCGGTCCGACCCCCTCGCGTTATTCGATAACAATTGGTTTTAATCCACGAAGATCATCAAGTTGGTATTCACAAACAATTTAATAAATAAAACCCCTACCTCGGTTCAGGAACGGTGCACGACAATCGAGC
This sequence comes from Viscum album, assembly GCA_963277665.1. Taxonomy (NCBI): domain Eukaryota; kingdom Viridiplantae; phylum Streptophyta; class Magnoliopsida; order Santalales; family Viscaceae; genus Viscum; species Viscum album. The sequence goes on from OY728143.1 coordinate 185,380,382, forward strand.
TGCAGATGACGAGCGTCGCGGAGGTCGGGCATCGCGGAAAAAGAACGTCGATTCCGTTCTCGTAGAGGTGCGTTCGAAGAGGTAACGTCGTTGGAATAAGACGTCGCGTTCTTCGACGGAGATGTTCCTCGTTGAAGAACGGTGTTCTTCATCGGAGTCCGAGATGTTCTTCACGTTCTTCGTCGAGGTTGAAGAAGAAGAAGACTTCACGCTTCCCAATTCTCTCAAGGTGGCAAAACTCTAACAATAATAAAATAAGACCAAGTATTATTTTATTAACACAACCTAACCATTTGAATTTCAAGGGTTTGAAATTCAATTAACCACACACAACTCACCTCATTAAACTTATTACATTAAAGTCATAAGTTATAACTTAAGTTAACAAAATTAAAGTGGGGGTTGAGGGGGGGTTTAGAGAATATGAAGTGGTGGGGTTCGTGTGGGCCCCACCACCCTCGTAACCTCCCATGGGAGGTTGGGTGGTTACCCAACTTCCATCAAGAACTAAACACTTAGAGTAAAAAAAATAAAAATTGTAGAGTAATTATAAAATAAATTTCCACAATTTTTATCATCAACACTCGTGTAAACGCATCTTCGGAACATGAGTTCCTAAGCAAATACCGGCGTTGTGGTTCCATCAGTGCCCTCGGAATTCGATTCCGAGCACCGGTTGAAAAGATAGAAATTCGCGCTCGTTCGTTCACTGAACGTACCCGAGCCAAACTTCGGAAATTAATTCTGGGCACACCGTGCCTCGGAATCAGGCGCCGTCAGAAACTGCATTCTTGTAAAATTACAAATAAAATTAAGAAAAAAATTTACTTAAAATTTCCGGGTCTTTACATTACTCCCACCACAGGGATTTACGTCCCCGTAAAGCTTCAACACAAACTAGGGATACAAAGGCAGTAGAGCTAGGCGGTAAGCCACCTCGCCAATCCTGCTGAGGACCTGGAAGGGTCCGATGAAGCATGGAGACAACTCGCCACCTTGGCCAAATCTCCGTAATCCACGTCGAGGTGAGACCCGCATGAAGACGTGGTCACCATCCTCAAACTCTAGTGGTATCCGCCTCCTGTCAGCGAAAGACTTCTGTCGGCTCTGAGTTGTCTTCATCCGCTCCTGGATGACCTGGACCTTCTCTATCGTGGCCTGGACCACCTCTGGTCCCACAGGAGTTGCTATAATTTCTTCTTTGCTGATAAGAGAAATCTGGTCTCATCCCTTGGATGAACCACGTTCTTTGCCTAATACAGTCAATCCCAACATGGATGATACTAATCCATACCAAGGATGACGTCGTAAGGCCTCGACGCTACTACCAAGAGATCCAACCGTTACTCTCGCCTCCAAGGGTTGAGTCACACTTTCGGCATCAGTGTGTGGTAACTGGGTCTCCTCTAGTAGATGTCTCACAAGTGAGGGTCAAGTCAACAGTCAAAACTGGAACCTCTTAGTAACAACACAAAAGAGGACAGGAATGAAAACATCACAAAGGTATGCGTCTTTTATTATTGCAGATCATAATACAAAGACACTACACAATAGCAACAAGGAACTAGGAGTACAAAAGACGTATCCACTAGTTCCGCTCTTGTCCATTTGCTCCCAGAGCTCCATGATCGAAGGCCTCAGCTGCCTGAAGCTGAGCTCTCGCATGTCCACCAACTCCCTGCGGTCGGGGCGGACCTCCTGGTGGTGGTGGTGGAAACACCTCAAAGCGTCGTCCACCACCTGCTGCTCGGCCAGCTCCTCTGTCTCGCCCGCCTGCACCCTACGGACCTCCATGGTCGAACCTCTGTCTGGGAGGTCCCTCTACCACCTGCTTCTCATCTGTAAGACGAGTCGGGCAGTCTCGAGCCATGTGACCTTGCTCGCCGCATGCGTAGCAATGCCTGCCCCTTGTGTAGCTGGCTCTCCTTCGTGTGCCCCACACTACTGAATCTTCATCCAGTGACATCCCATCTGATGGTCTGGCCCGTTTGGACCTCTGCGTCACCTGTCTACTGCCAACTGCAGAAGACCCTGCTACGGGCTGTCCTGCGGAGGGCCCTGTCACTGGAGCCTGCTCGCCGAGAAAACTCTCCACTAGAAGGGATCTCTCCAACACCTCTGCCTCCGCCGGAATGTTGAGGGAGATCATCGAAGCTCTGATATCGTGTCTCAGTCCTTGCTCGAAGGTCCGGGCCCGGAAGAACGGGTCTCGTACCATATCTGTGGAGTAGCGCGAGAGATCAGTAAATCTCGCCGAGTACTGGGCGACCGTCATGCTGCCCTGCCGCAGCTGAAGAAACTCCTGGATGCGCACCGCACGGAGGGTGGCTGGGACGAACTCAGAGCAGAAGATTCTCTCAAAGTCCGTCCAGAGAAGAGATGTCTCGTCGTGCACCAGGAGTATCAAGCTCCACCATCGGCACGCTGCTGCGTGCAGTAGGCTCGCTGCGAGGATCACCATGAGGTCTGCTAGTGTCCTCATTAGCCTGAAAACTCGTACGACTGCCTCCAGCCAGTCCTTGGCTGCCTGGGGGTCCGTCTCCCCACGGAACCTGGGTAGTCGCTGGCGCTGGAACTCGTGCAGTGCACTAAGGCGACGTGCATCGTCAGCGGCTGGGGATGGTAGCATCGGTGGCTCGGCGGGTAAAGGTACCGCCGGTGCCTCTGATGACAAGGAGCCCTGCACCGAGGCCTCGTTGCTCGGTGGGCTGTCATCACGCTCCACTCTCAGAACCCTAGCTGGTTGCCTTCGTGGGGCCATCCTGAAAAGAAACAGGTGCGCCACGGTCAGAACCGTATACTTGGTGAGCTGACACAAGTAATCACAAAGAAAACTTGAACACACATGAAATTAATGTTTTCATGCATTAAGTCGGAAATCAGAAGTCAGGGTCCTGGTGTACGGATACGTCGGCCGCCGCACCAACACTGGACTCCCTGGACTGATAACCACACCCAATACGTTGAACACTATTGCTTCACATAGAAGAAAGATCAGAGTCAGCGGTAGAACCGAACTCCTCTGATACCAATTTGTCACAACCCGTCCTCGGGGCCCGTGCTGTGACTACCCCAAGCCCACCTTCCGTAGGCCAGGGGCTGGCGACTAGCACCAAGGTGTAAATCCCGGAAAAAGGAAAGGCATTGCCTTTGTAAAGTAAACAAGCACCTCAGAGCAAGCAAGCGGAAAAAGTAAACACTAAGTAAAAACAGAGTACAACTGTAAGTGCGGAAAGTAAGTGGGCCAGAATACAAACCCAAACTGAAAGTAAAGTACAACTCGAAAGGGAAAAAAGCAACTGAAAGGTAAAAGCCGCTACGTCGAGCTGTCCAGTGGAAATCCCACCTGAAGGGTGGGTACAGATAGCTCCACTGCTACTCGGGTCCCGCCATCCGCTCCGAGTACGTCCCGCCCAGTGGTCCTCCTCCAGGTACTGTCTTGCTCTGCAAGCCTCAACCACGATCAACGTTGTCCGTCGTCTGCAACCAACACAACGTAGTGTGGGCATAGCCCATGCAGGGGTGAGTATAAGCTACTCAGTAGGGACCCCGAGACCCCCGAAGGTCTCCCAAAATCCACAAAGGATAAACCACAAAGGAAAGATACAATCACAAAGTAACAACCGACACTGCTTAGGTATATGCCCATGCATATACTTAAGTCAACAATTCCAATACGCTCCAACCTCCGAGCCCAAGTACAACTCAGTCCACACAGGAAAGTATACGTATTCCACACAGGAAAGCAAAACGTAATCCACACAGGATAGCACAACACTATCCACACAGGAAAGCAAACAGGATTCAGCTCACACAGGTATACATCATCAAAAAGGTGAAAGAGATGATCAGACATAGATACTGAATCATCTAAGCTGGGACCCACATAGGATACAAGACCAGTTGTCTTCATTGTTTCATCTATGCTGGGACCCACATAGGATACAAGACCAGCACTGAATCATCAAAGCTGGGACCCACATAGGATACAAGACCAGCACAGAATCATCAAAGCTGGGACCCACATAGGATACAAGACCAGCACAGTTAGGACCCACATAGGATACAAGACCAGTACTGAATCATCTAAGCTGGGACCCACATAGGATACAAGACCAGTTGTCTTCATTGATTCATCTATACTGGGACCCACATAGGATACAAGACCGGTATTGAATCATCTAAGATGGGACCCACATAGGATACAAGACCAGCATAGCTAGGACCCACATAGGATACAAGACCAGCTGTCTTCATTGATTCATCTATACTGGGACCCACATAGGATACAAGACCAGTATTGAATCATCTAAGCTGGGACCCACATAGGATACAAGACTAGCACAGCTAGGACCCACATAGGATACAAGACCAGTTGTCTTCATTGATTCGTCTATACTGGGACCCACATAGGATACAAGACCAGTATTGAATCATCTAAGCTGTCAGATCCACAAAGGATCGATAGGTACTAATCCCCGCAAAGGCCCACACAGGATCGGACCCACACAGGATCTGTAGCACTGATCCCCGTAGGATCGCTGAGTGCTGTAGTCGTCGTCGTCGAATCCACTGAGGATCTCTGCACAGTCGTCATCGAAGTCGCAGTCGCAGCCAGCACTAGGGTTACCACACACAGCAAGCTCGTTCGGGAGGGTCCGCTCTACGAGCTGAGAGGCTGATACATCAACTGTCACATAGTCCGAAGTTGATGTATCCAAAAGTTCTGTATCGTCAACAGGAACTCAACGCAACAGACGGCGCGTCAATCAGACGCCCGGTCTGAGAGTTATTTGTTTTTTCGTTCCAGGGGCCCGGTTGGTTTTTAAGGCAAAACCAACCCGACCGTACTCCACCTGCATCCAAACCTCGGGCGGAGTATGCCAAAAGATCCGTCTCACTAAGAGAAACTCAACCAAGTCGACGGCACGTCAATCGGACGTCCGGAGTTCAAGATATGAGTGTTTCCGCTCCGAGGGCCCGGTTGGTTTCGTGTACGAACCAAACCGGCCAAACTCAAAGTATTCCGAAACCTTGAGTGCGATATACCAAAACGACCGTCTCATTCCAAGGATCGTTTCTCCGCTGACGGCGCGTCGATCGGAGGTCCGTAGCCCGAGTTATGGGCAATTGAACCCAAACGGTCCGAAAACGGGGGTTTCGGGCCTGGACCGACCCGGCCCGAGACCCCCCGGTCGGCCCGACCCAGGTCAACCCGCCCCGGGTCCGTGTCGGCCCAGCCCGGCGCGGCCCGGCCCGGCGCAGCCCGGCCCGGCGGCCCGGTTCGGCGACCCGGGCGCTGGGCGCGCGGTCGGTGCTCGGCCAAAACGGTCGAGCCGTTTGTCGGGTCACACGGGGGGGCGCTGCCCCTCCCGTTTCATGAAACTGCGGCCCCTTAATTGGGGCCGCTTTGATCCGGCCGGGGGAATTTATTTCCCCCGGATCCTCCCTTTCCGGCCGGCCCGACCTGGCCGGCCGGTTCCTGCTCAACGGGACCGGCGGTGGCCGGTCCCCTTCCAGCTCCGACACCGGCGGCCCGGCTCGGCCGTCGGTCACCTTTCTCCGCCGCGGCCCAGAACTGGCCGCGGCCCTTGTCGTCCGGTGCGGTGCGACGGCACCGTGCCCCTCCGCCGCGGCCCCGCTCCGGCCGCGGCGTCTTCGGTTTTCTTTGACGCGGCGCGACGGCGTCGCGTTCTTAAACTTCTTTCCACGGCGCGGCGTGACGGCGCCGCGCATTTCCTTCCGCATGAATCCGCGTGGTGTGACGGCACCACGCTTTCCCGTACCAACCACAAAGAAACCAACACGAAAATAAGGAGGAGGGTCGACCGTGTTTGTGCGGTCCGACCCCCTCGCGTTATTCGATAACAATTGGTTTTAATCCTCGAAGATCATCAAGTTGGTATTCACGAACAATTTAATAAATAAAACCCCTACCTCGGTTCAGGAACGGTGCACGACAATCGGGCCGCGTATGACGAGCGTCGCGGAGGTCGGGCGTCGCGGAAAAAGAACGTCGATTCCATTGTCGTCGAGGTTCGTTTGAAGAGGTAACGTCATTGGAAGAAGTCGTCGCGTTCTTCGACGGAGATGTTCCTCGTTGAAGAACGGTGTTCTTCGTCGGAGTCCGAGATGTTCTTCACGTTCTTCGTCGAGGTTGAAGAAGAAGAAGACTTCACGCTTCCCAATTCTCTCAAGGTGGCAAAACTCTAACAATAATAAAATAAGACCAAGTCTTATTTTATTAACACAACCTAACCATTTGAATTTCAAGAGTTTGAAATTCAATTAACCACACACAACTCACCTCATTAAACTTATTACATTAAAGTCATAAGTTATAACTTAAGTTAACAAAATTAAAGTGGGAGTTGAGGGGGGTTTTAGAGAATATGAAGGGGTGGGGTTCATGTGGGCCCCACCACCCTCATAACCTCCCAAGGGAGGTTGGGTGGTTACCCAACTTCCATCAAGAACTAAACACTTAGAGTAAAAATAATAAAAATTATAGAGTAATTATAAAATAAACTTCCACAATTTTTATCATCAACACTCGTGTAAACGCATCTCCGGAACAGGAGTTCCTAAGCAAATACCGGCGATGTGGTTCCATCGGTGCCCTCGAAATTCGATTCTGAGCACTGGTTGAAAAGATAGAAATTCCCGCTTGTTCGTTTACTGAACGTATCCGAGCCAAAATTTGGAAATTAATTCCAGGCACACCGGGCCTCGGAATCAGGCGCTGTCAGAAACTGCATTCTTGTAAAATTCCAAAGAAAATTAAGAAAAAAATTCCCTTGAAATTTCCGGGTCTTTAAAATATTCCTATTGTATTTATACATTATCCAAAACCATAAATACACAGAACCAGGTATGATAATTTAAAAAATTAATACACCTACATATTAATCTCCAAATAAAAAATGTAACATGAGTCTTCAATAAAAAATAACACCACATCCCAAATAACCATGATAGTAAAGGATATAATTATTTTCTTCCCAAATAATCATTCATGGTTAGTCACATGTTATAAAAATGTTATATATATAATTTCCAAGAATATCATTATTCACTTAAAGTACTAAAAATTAAAAAAGGTTTTATCCTAAAATATTTTCTGAAAATAAACATAATATTTATCCATAAAATCATTTAATTCAATAATTTTTCATAAAACTACTGTATAACATAGGTCAATGGTAGAAGTTTCACCCATAACACCTTTCAATTGAAGTTTTAAGACCCATACCCTTTATATATTTGATGAGTTTTCACCTAACATACTGGTTATCCTTTTCCAAAAACAATATAAAAATAATTACATTAATGGTCCCAAAAATATGACGAACATACTTTAAATAACATTAATCACAATATATTTTCTTGACCACTAAAGTATTCTAAACATATTCCTTACCACAAATCCAAGTAATTTTAATTGACCATACTTACCTCAATATAAAGCACATATCAAAAATTATCTTTTACTCAATTGTATTTTCTTCTATAATATGAACCCTTACCATTAAATACCCTTTAAAATTATTTATTAAAATAAAAAATATTTATTTAAATACCTAAGTAATAACTAATTTGTAACGATCCTTAGGATATTCATGATTCTAATAACCAGAATATTATTGATACAAACACTTCAAAACATTATTCACTAACTCCAATACATAAATAATTCAATACTTCAATATAAAAAATTTCATAACATATGTCCATTGGAATTAATCCTATTAGAAGTGAATCAATTTGGATAATGACCAAGTATCACACATTAAGAATATTGAATAGTTATTGGTACCTTAGGTTGAACATTATTTCACTATGTCTTCTTATCCTGACTCTTCATTTTTTATTAACAGTTAGTGTATTTGTGGAATCATTTCCCACATATAAAATATCTTTTAGATCAATTAAGGAATTATCCATTATGCTTATTACCATATTCTTTACTTGTAAGAAATTGAATATTCTTTTCAATATTATGTTAAAAACTTGACCTTCCATGATTCCCCATCCATCTATTCATTGATGTGATTGGAAATTGATCTATATTCTTGTTATTGATCGTAATTCAATATATATCATGTGGAATTATCAAATGATGTTTAATTTTCATTATCATTATGTTAGGAATATTCATTATGGGGGTTATCAAATTTCCCATCCAATTGTTTGTTGACATGATTTCTCTTATTTCCCTCCATTAACAAAAAAATAATAAAAGAAACCTGATGAGAACTCAATAACATAAAAAAGGCAAACATATAAACATATAAGGTACAACTTTTCAATTGTATATATTTTCTAATTTTTGAGTCTCTATGAATAAATCCATATTATCCATGGTAACATTTTATATTAGTTCTTCTAATCTAACAATTTGTTTGAGTCTTTAATAAGGGAATATGATAAGTTTTTTATTTTCCAATGCTCATCCACCAGCAGTGTCAAACCAGGTGTGAAGAAATGAACTTTGTAATGGAATGAGTGATGATTAATTCCAAATCAACATGGACTTATCTGGGTCATTACCACTAGGTAAAATAGTGATAGAGTCACACCCACTTGTACTATCAATATATGGATGTAATTTTTTTGAAAGCACTTTCTCAATCCTTCAGTAAAATTCATGAATATTTTACTAAATTATAATTATTACTATACTTATCAAAAGGGTTATCACTAAATTTTACATTTCATGGCTTCTAAAGTACTACTGATCCTTTTCTAGGATACCAACTATAGGTATTAAATTATTTTCCACATTTTATTAATTGATTTTCAATATAAATATTCACTAATTACAACCAAATGATTATGAGACCAACTTTATTTGGAAGATATTGGCCATAATACATCAAAGTGATACTAAAATAAAAATTCATTATTTTATTCACCATAATGAGATAAAAAACAAATTCGTTGGCCTAAAACTACATGGTATAACTACTGGAAGACATAGAGAAAAAGGGAGAGCTAACAAAAATAGGATGAGAATAAGAACGGATATGAAACATAATTTTTTGAGTCAAGGGTATAACATGATATAATAAAATAGAAGGCTAAATAATAGTCACATGTGAGTATAACATAAAAAACAGTATCATGAGATCATTTAATCATAGGAAATGTGGAAGCAACATATAAAATTACATAAATATGAGTAAAGGAAAACTTCCTATAAGATATCACATAGGGTAAAGTTGTATAATGTATTTGGTTTACTCTCTAATCCCATAAAATAAGTCTCATGATTCTAAAATCATTACCCAATACATTAGAATGATATCCAATAATATCCATCATAAAATTTCTATGATTAGGTTTTCCACAAAATAGAAATCAATCTTTTGTTATAAACATAATAATTACCCATTGAATGAAATGGGTTGTATATTCTAGTCTCAAATCATAATAAAAATAAATTTCATAGAAATATAATTTGAAATATGAACATAAGAAATGAATTACCACATTAAATTAAGGTATAACATTATAGGTATATTTATGAGAGTCATATATAAATAATTTAGTAAAATTTGTTAAATCATCTGTCTTAATCATTGATAACAATTCTATTTAATGATTATATTGAATATTTCATGATAAAAATACCCATATCACATTAAAACCAATTCCTAAAATTTTAAAATTTTAAACATATTATAAAAAAATCTTTAAAAATAATCATGTAAACATGTGAAGGATGATTCATAGATTTTAGTGGTCTTGAAATTAGGTTTTCAATACATGTGTATAATTTAAAAGAATAATTCCTTTAACACTATATGAAAAAGGATTAAAAAGTGACTCATTTAGAAAATGAAAAGTTGATTCCTTTATAAAAAATTAAAAAAAAAAGTCAAAACAGTTTAAAATTTCGTTAATATTTTTTTTTGAATTGATAAAAATATTAATTATTTTCTTAGAAAATAGGGGTGTGGAAGAAACAAAAATTGATATAAGAGTGAAATAAATTCATTTACACTTCAAAAAATCTGAATCATTTTATGTAAAAAAGGTAAGAAAATAGAAATATTACTTAAATGTATCTTGATTAATTTGTGAAGAATAAAATAAAAGGATTTTATTAGAAAAATTTTAAATAATTTTATATAATGGAAGTTCATTCATAAAAGATCTAGATTAAAATGAGATTGAAAGATAAACCCTTACCACTATGGTAGCTTTTAAATAATGAAACCCGTGAATGAAGAAAATTAATTAAAAAATGAAATATCATAGATTATTAATGGATAATTTTATAACGTTTAAAGGGTAATTATATACTCTATATAAAATAAATTAGGTTCATAAAATAACATGTGTATTAGAGAAGAATTTTTTGATATAGAAGACTTTACATCGAGTCTAGACATTGTCATGTGTGACTTTTATCAACTATAAAATAAAAGTATAGCAATTTTTTGTTTCCTAAATATCATTTTCCAGGTTTAATAAGTTATTACTTAACCATTATTTAATATATTTTAATTACACGATTAATTATGTAATAATTTATGTCCATATTGGTTGTTTTGTGGATTCTCGTTTCATAATTTTAAAATGGGAATCGTGTGTTGACCATTGTCAAAGGGGTAATTTTTAAATCATCTCTAGAATAATAATAGTTACATAATTATCATTTTTATTAAAAATTTATACTTTAAAAGGTACTATGAATTATGTTTTAAAAAATGATCTATATTAAAATCTTGGAGTCTGCAGGTTGTACATACACTTGTGTAACATTTCTAATTTTCATTGTTCAAGATGGAATGAGCATAACTGTTATTTTATATTTCCAAAATCATAATAATATCATAAATTATAAAATTATATATTATAATACACTTACATATACCATTCATGTTATGTGGTAATAAAATGAATCGCGTCGCTTCATGAGGTAGTATTTCGCCATACACACACACAACATTATGATTTTTCAATAGATGGTAAGATAAGAAGATATATGCTATATTAATTTTACAGAATGAATAATATGTAATTAATATCATATATATATATATATATTAAATCCATCACCATCAATATATATGATAGGTGATGATGGAAAATGAATTGTAACGATTCGTGAGGTGGTTGTCCAACATATACATGAATTTGGATTCATTTTCGAATTGATTGATGTGGAAATAGATTTAGATTATATAATTAACATTATAAAATCATATTATATGGTAGATACTAATGAAATTATATTATAATTATTGAAAATGATTTTATGGAGGTTTATGTAGAAATAAAACAAAGATTCATGATTATGAATGATACCTATTCGTCGGTCCACCTCATTGTGATTATAATGAATTCATTCCAAGATTGGATGTAGTATAAAAAAAGTATTATAGAATGTGGTTAGGAAACTAAAGAGGGTATTTTTTAAGTTATTTTCTAATCCAATTCTTTCTGGTTGTTTTGAATGGTGAAGAGAGAGGTTCCCTTTATAAGGGAGGAGGACTAACATTCTTTTAAATACAAAAATCATTCCAACAATGAGAAGAATCTCTTAAGAAAAGTCCCCAAAATATTTTATAACAAAATATTTTAAGATATATAAGGCCAAAAAAAATTAACTAAAAATAACCATATTTTCGATATTGTATCCAATTTACCGCTAAGGTTACTAACATTTACCAAATTAATTGTTCTACCACATTAAATATTGTTTTTCTATTTTTACTATTCCTTATAAAAAAACATATGTTTAAATTATTAAATAATATAAATTATTAAGATTATAAATATAGAATCAATTTAATCCAATTCAAATAAAATAAGTGTTAAAATTTAGTTTGTAATTAACACCGTAATTTCCCCAAAAAGTGGTTTTTGAAAAATAAAATTTTCATAGAAAAGATTATTTTACATTAACACTAAGACTAATAATATTCATTAAATGAATTTAAATTAATAATCATAGATATATATATATAATATATTTCATTTAAATCAACCCACAATACGTTTTATTTTAATTAAATAAAATGGACATGTATTATGAACATTAATTTTCTTAATAAAAATACATTTTTGAGTATATGGCTAAACTTATACTAAAATATAGATACAGATGATACAAATTTATAAATTCGACTAAATATAAAAAAAATACTTCTGTTTATTTTAAATTAAATAATATTAATAAAGTAACATTTTAATTATTCCTTTTATTAATGAAAAAATATATTTTTATAAAAATTGATAATTTCCATTATTCCCTGAAAAAAATAAATATTTTTTTAGAAAATAAAATAAATTCACCTTAATTATATTTTTCTATTTTTATTTGATAAATTAATTTCATTTTATAAAATAGAATTTATAAAATATTTAAAAATTAAATAAAATATTTTCTCATAAAAAATTACAAATCATTATTGATGTAAGCATATTTTTGAAAAATAATGTATAATTTTTAAAGGATGACTAATTATAAAGAATTTATCAGTTTTATTATGTAATAATTTCATTAATATTTCATGAATATATTAATACTCTTAATACCCATTAATTTAATAACTATGTTAAATCGATTATGTTTATATAATAAAATTTTAATATTATATCATGGTTCAATTAAACTAAATGTTCCATGTAAAATATTCTATAAAACAAAGTTTTCTTTTCAAATATATAGGTGTTAAATAAAAAATTTATAAAGGTAAAAATAACATCATACAATGACATTTATATTGGTATTAATTTCATTTTCAATATTAAATTTTTGATTTACTACTTTGTTATGAAATTTTAACTTTAACTGTGGTAACAAATATTTATGTCTTAAAGGGTTATCATTTTACTTACACTTTTATAATTTACTCATAAATAGAAATGGGATGAAATTTTCAACCATTTCTTATTATACATGTTCTACTTCAATATTTTAATTATTTTTAGTCAAATTAAAAAAATAGTTTATCATAAAATATAGTTAATTTCATTTATAAAATATTTTACACAACTTTAATTTTAATAAAATAAGATAAAAATAGAATTTGAATAAAATCTTTTCAAGAATCTCTAGAAAATTATTCTTATCTACAAAATTCATGTAACACCATTAATCACCCAAATTGTACTAATTCTAATATTTTTAAATAATTTATTTTATGTTTCTATTAATTTAATAAATACTATATCGGCATTATGTAATCATATAAGGTAATTATTTAATTAGTGAAAAATAGATACAAATTACAAATATAAAAAAGTATTTTATATTTATAATCTGCATTTATAACCAAACATATCCCCCTTTTATACTTAAGTAAAACATTTAGAAATATTAAATTTTATATAGTGATATTTTGTATTTATTCATTATTTCAATTAATATAATGGTCATAATCAAATAAAAATAAATCTAAGTGACCATTTATTCAATAAATAGATGGAAATAGAAAAACTTCACCCATTAAATAGTGTAAAGGCATGCTTTTGGTTGATTTTGAGAACATATCTCCGTGTTTGAACCTAATTTAACATATTTTACCATTACCAAGGTGAAAACTATTTACCATTATTACTATTAATAAACAACAAAAATAAAAAGGATATATTTACCAAATATGGACCTCATGGTTAAAAATATCTCATCCATTTATCATGATTCAATTTCATAATGTTGTAGAAAACAATTTAATATAAAAATGTAAAACATAAAGGAATAAATTTCTTCAATAAAAATAAATCTTTAGGTATAAATTTTTTTTACAGCAAATTAAAAAATAATATCGATTTAAATGAAAATAATTTTATTTGTAAAAATATTAGAAATCTAATAAACCTTTTAAAACCTTTTTAAATAAAATGGATCTCTATAAATTGTTGAAACAAAAATTATAATTAAAAAACTATATTTTTCCCTATTAACTAGAAAATAAATCTGTTTCAAAATTTACCAAAAGAATCACACAATGATAATTATGAAATTCAGATTAAGAAATTATTTGATTTCTATCAAATAAAAATGAAAACAATTTTCATTAGTTAATTATATGTTTTTCTAAAAGGAAGTAAGAAAAATAATTTCTCAAGAACACATCATTTGAGAAATTCATTGTTTTTAAGAAAAAATGAGTGCATATTCCCTAATAATTAGTCAGTGATTTTTAATTTATCAGGTAATTTTTATATATTTCATTACATATTTTTTCCTACTCATGCATGTTAATTCAATGGTTTTGTTGTAATGGTCCAATTTAAATTATAATAATGTATCGTTCATTTAAGCCTAGTGTTGCATATTATATATGATATTGGGAATAGTTTTCTATTAAAATCACATTGTGTTACATTAACCACCCTTATTAAGTTGTTTTTTTTAAATGAGATTATTCTAAGTAATAAAGGGTTTAACAATTCAAAATATATTTGATGAATACCCACATCATAAAAAGGCTAATAAGACTTCATCATAGAAGTGGGAAGTGAAATATAATGGTCTAAAAGAATAACAAATAATTAAGTTTCCAATTAGGATAACATTAGTTTAAAGTAAATATTTAGACATAGAATGAAATTGATGTTCAATAATGATGGATAGTGGTCAAGAAAATTGATTATAAGTATGTTAATGATTATGAGAAAGTAAACAACCAAAAAATTGTATAACAATAAGGTGTGAAATAGGACATCGATTCATAGAGAATGATTTAATAGGATAAAATTAATATATAATGATCTTTTTCCTAGATTTTAGAAATTCAATTACAATCTAGACTATGAACATAAGAAAATATACAAACATGGAAAGTACAATTTTATACTTTTATCATTTTCCAACATAATATCATTTTTTTATCCAAATAAAGAGTATTCAAGATGATTTTTTTATTGCTAATTAACTAAAATCAGTATGTTTTTTTAAGGCAATGTCTTAGTCAAAGATCAAGACACAAATTATTATTAAAAAAGAAAGGGGAGATTACAAAAGTCTGAAAGATGAAATTTTATTATAGCCTTTCTCGTGAAGAGGGTAAATCTCAACCAGAAGATCATTACACCACGTAATGTCCTGGTTGATTCCCTTGTTGGCAAGACCATCTGCCACCATATTTGGTTCACAATAGGCATGAGTGGCAATGTAGTTAATCTCCAAAAGCGAGTTGAGGCATTTCATCCAGTGTGATGTGAGAGCTCCAGAAAGTTAAATCACACCATTCCAAATGGCTTGAATAATAGTGGTGGAGTCACTTTCAATCCAAATGTTGTTCCAACCTCTTTGCTTAAAAAATTTGACAACATGAATCACTGCCATCATCTCAGCCTCAAGGGAAGAGGCAAACCCACAACCTCCAAAAAAACAGCCGTGAGCATGCCCAAGAG
The DNA here is from genome assembly GCA_963277665.1 of Viscum album. NCBI lineage: Eukaryota > Viridiplantae > Streptophyta > Magnoliopsida > Santalales > Viscaceae > Viscum > Viscum album. Next base: position 185,395,757 of record OY728143.1, read on the forward strand.
AGTCATTGAAAATGGCCCCACAGCCGGAAGGGCCTGGATTTCCTTTGGAAGCACCATCGAAGTTGATTTTTAACTAGCCAAGAAGCAGGGATTGCCAAAAAAAACTTCGAAAAAGTGCTTCGGTTGCCTGTAAATTCTTTTGATACCAAGTCGTCTAAGTGTCATAATGTCACCAACTGAGTTATCGCAGTGGGATTTTGCAGCATAGAAGCATCTTTTATTGCAATGAGAATTCTATCCCGACTTGCATTAAGATTGAGAGAATAATTATTGTGAATAACTGCATTTTTATCATACCAGATAACGTGGAGGAGCTCAGCAACTGCAGCAAGAAAAAGATTTCTGATTTGATTCGAGAGATTCAGCTCAACACAACGTTTGATCAAGGCGCAAATTGAATTAGCAATTAACCATCTGCAGTCAAAGATATCAGTAATATAATTTCAAAGAGTAGTGGTTGTGGCACAGGATAAAAATAAATAATTGATGTCCTCTCTATGTTGAAGACATGGGTGGAATCTCGAACTAAGTTGGACACTGAAGGACTGAAGACAAACCTCAGTAGGAAGGTAATTATGGGCAATGTGCTAGATAAGATTAAGTCTGGAGGGTTTAATCCAAGTTTTATCAAAAGGCTTTAACCATGAAAAATTGTTATCAAAAGAAAGAGAAACAGTGGTTGTAATATGTTTTAGAATCAAGAACACCATTGTGGGATGGTTCCCAAATAAGAAAAATCATCCATATTAGAGAAAGTTTAATTATCAATAACATTTTTGATATTGTCGGGGAGACCTATGTTGGGAGTATGCATCATCTCCTTTATGGTGTAGTTTGTGTGGCCTTGTGTGTTATGAGAATCGAGCATAGAATTGAGAGGAGCACCGGTTGAGTTATCAATCCAGAATTTCAGGTTGGATTCAGTGCTAACCATCCATCTGGAGTTGTGCATGATATTGATAAACGAGTTTCTAATGGATGTCCAAAGAGAAGAGTTGACATGATTCATATTTTGATTTTTATGTTTTTCAAGAAAGCGATTTCTAAGAAAATAAATCGAGTCATCCTTGTTGTTTATAAGATTCCAAGTGAGTTTGTCTTGTAGAGATTCATTAAAGTGGTTGAGACTTTTGATTCCAAGCCCTCCCTTCTCGAGCGGTTTACAACAGGTGGACCAGGGAACAGAAACAAGATTCCTTTCAAGAATACTCCCGGACCAGACAAAGTTCTTTATTTAAGAACTGATTTTATTAAGAAGACTGATTGGCCACCTGTAGATCATTAAGGAATAAACCATTTTGGAAACGATGGAATATTTCACAAGGAAGATTCTACCGGCCATAGAAAGAGATTTTCCTTTCCAAGAAGAAAGTTGGTTAATAATTTGATCAGTAATATAATTGAAATACGAAGCTCTAGGCATGCCCCAAAATATTGGGAATCCCAAGTAAGTGAAAGGAAGACAACCTTATTTGATACCGAGATTCTCAATGATATAATTCTTTCAAGAGGTGGGAAAGATTTTGCCAACGAAAATGAAAGATTTGTTCCATCTAATGGATTGGACCGAAATCTCTTCATAGTGAGATAAGGTAGTTTTGAGGTTAGTGATATTTCTTTTGTTACTATTAAGGAAGAGAATAATGTCATCTGCATAAAAAAGATGAGTCAGAACATTAAGGTTTCGAGCAGCTTGTATGGGAATAATGTTTTTTTGTTGGACCAAAGAGTCGAGGAGACGACTAAGATGGTCTTATGAAATGGAAAAAGGGATGTATGAGAGGGGGTCACCTTGATGAACTCCCTTTGAAAATTTGAAGTAACCTTTAGGAGAGCCATTGATGAGGATGGAAACATGGGCAAAGTTGAATAGGGAATTGATTTTGCTGATGAAGACATCATTGAAACCAAAACTCTGAAGAACTTTGAAAATGAAACTCCGGTCAATTGTGTCAAAAGCTTTTCTGATGTCAAGTTTAATGGAAATGTTACCACCTCTGGAAGATTTTTTGAGATCATTGGTGGACTATGAGGCAAGACAGATGCAGACTTCTATGGAACGACCTTTGATGAAACCAAATTGGTTCCAAGATAAAATTTTATTACACTGGGTGGAAAGCCTGTTAGACATGAGCTTGGTGATGATTTTTTAGAGAGATTTGATAAGAGTAATGGGCCTAAACAGGTGGATTTTTGAAGCATTGGCCACCTTGGGAATAAGAGTAATGAATTACGCATTGATACCATTGGGAAGGAGGCCAGTAGAGAAGAAGGTCTTGACAAGTTTATAGACATCCACGTGAACTACATCCCAATGGTGCTGAAAAAAGCCATTATTGAAACCATTGGACCCTGGGGCACTGTCAGGGTAGAGGCTAAAGATAGTATTTTTTATCTCATGATAAGGGGGGTACTCAAAAGTAAAATATTGTCCTCCTCTTGGACCAAAGACGGGATGATACCAGGAAGAATATATTTATCAATGGAGTTCCCATTGAAGATATTGTCAAAATGAGAGACCACATGATTTGTAATGGCGGTCTCAGAGTCATAGAGAATGTCATTGTCTTTAAGAAAATAAAGGGGATGACAGACTTTCCTAATTCTTTGCAGGGCATTGTATAATTTGGTGTTACGATCACCATCAAAGAGCCATTTAGTTTTAAAAACTTTCTTCCGAATTTTGTCCTTAAAAACTAAAAGCGAATTGAGATTTAAAGAGATGTTGACCTCATTTTGAGGGTCATCGGAGAAATCATAATGGGTGGCATTGATTTGAATTTTATTTAGATCATTCTCCAAGGAGGATATGTCTTTGTCAAGTTGTTTTGATTTAGTGCTACACCAACCCTTGAGACAAAGTTTGAGTTGCTTGAGCTTAAAAATTCAAGAAAAGGCATTCGTGTGATGACTCATAGAATTCCAGCAGCTCTGAATAATATTCATGCAATCTAATTCCTCAGACCATGCATTGTTAAATTTAAAGGGAATAGAGGGTTTGTAACACTTGTATTGGAAAATAACCAAGATAGGATGGTGATATGAACTAAGCCAATGTAAGGTAATGCTTGAGACGGTGTCCCAAGCATCAAGAGCAGGAAAATTCACAAGGGCCCTATCAAGTTTTCTAGAGACCATCCTATTATAATGCCTTCTGTACCAAGTAAACTTAGCACCATTGAGATTAACTTCAATCAAATTGCAATCATATATTGAAGTTCTAAACTCTCTAGAATAAATTTTTAAATGGGAGGGACCAAGTTTTTCACTAGGGGAGAGGATGGCATTGAAATCCCCAATCGCCAACCAAGGGTCGGATATGGAGCTAGCTAAGAGAGATAGATCATTCCATAGGAGTCTACGATCTTGATATCTGTTCTTAGCATATATAAGGGAGAAGTACATATGAATGCCATTGAGAATTAAATCACAGGTAAACATTTGATCAGAAAAATTGTACACTTTAACATCTTTTAAAGAAGTGTGATAAAAAATCCATAAGATTTCAACCGAACTATTATTACTGCAATCACCTAAAAAATTATAACCATAATCAGAAAGGTGCATAAAATTTTGGGAGAAATTAACTTTAGGTTCAGCAAGAGAAAAAAATTTAGGTTTATGCATCAGAGCCATTCTTTTAAGGACATAAATTGTGTCAGAGTTAGCTATACCCTGAAAATTCCAAAAGATAACATCCATTAAAACCTGTTTTTGGAGCGGGGGCTCCATTTTTTCTTCTTATTCCCACCAGAGCCTTTGTCATCTTCGATCTCCTAAGATTTGAAGGAGGGGCTGGAGTAGTCTTCAAAATTTGTGTGCTCATAAGAGGATCAGACAAATTGTTAGTAGCACCCGATAATACAGATTCATTTATTTTATCAGGTGATTTTATGGCAATATCCGAGGTGTTGGAGATGGCAATAGGCCCAACGGATGAGCTTGTCATCTGAGCATTTGACAAGGCCTTAGTATGCATGTAAAATGATCTGGGAGTCTATGTAAAGGGGACCATAATAATTGAATCAATCAAATTAACACATGAATTTGTACATTCAAATTGAGTACCAGTGGCAGTCATATTGCATACTGAATTAGCATGAAAAAAAAGAGGATCAGAGACAAAATGTGAAGGCATTCCTTGAGAGGCAACCTGGCCAGTGTGGGTAGGTGTGCCTCCTGTAGCATTATCCTTTGGGAGTGGATCATCCGTGGCATCAAGTGAAGAAGGTGTGGCATCATTGACCGAATGAGCCAGCGGTTTCATAATATCCTTCTGCGAATGCTCATGCACTGGTCTATCCGATATAACCAGGGGCACATCTTTAACAGGCTCCGGAGTCTGCTGCAAAACAACTGCATCCTCTTCATCCTCGACTTGGTCAGCCCAAGTGACTCCCGAGCTTTCACCTAGAAGATTAGTCCCCTTGACCCATACTTCCGAGTGTTTTCTGTGAGGATCTGGAATGGTTGAAGCCATCACATTGTTTTTCTTCTTATTATTCATCTTCATCCATCCATTATCAACCGGCTAAGCCACTTGACTTTGTACCACGCGGCATTTCAGGTGAGAGTGTCCTAAGATCTTACAGAATTCAAAAAATGGTGGCATTCTTTCGAATTCAACACGTATCTCTATTTTGTAATCATTCGCAGAGAAAGAAATGGTGTCCGGGAGCTTGACAGAAATATCAACCTCGGCCATCAGCAGAGCATAAAGGCCAAAATCATCATTCAACGTACGATGGTCAATTTTGAGCGGCGTACCTATGCAAGAGGTGATGTCATTGAGGATTTTAGGGTGCCAGAAATACCAGAAAAGCCCGTGTAATCGCACCCATATCTGCACCATGGAGTTCTTTACTGTATTCGGGTTAAACGCGTAGTCCCAATCGGAGATGCGAAGGACGCCAGGCTTCAGTTGCAGGTTACCTAGCCTCTAGACCCGATCAAGCGCTTCTTGCGTCGGTAAAACCATGTGGAAGTAGCCTTTTCCGATTGGAATCAGCTTCCAATTAGAGAAGCTCCATATGAGAGTTATTCGTGCTTTGAGCTCCAGATTATACCAGGGTTTATCACCTTTGAGATACGAAATTCTTCCCATGATCGAGAATTTGCACATCTGCGACCTCTGTTGAAGGGCCTCGGGGTCGGCTTCCACCATAAATTTACCATCTTCCGTTTTTTTACTGAGAGAAGTACACTTTGCTGAAGCATTGCATAGATCCGCACCTTTGAGAGCTTCGAGAAAGGAGATTCCTTACGGTCGGACCGGAAGAACTTCATTCTTTTGTTCGTTGCCCTTGCAAATCACAGTGGTGTTTTCCCATTCAGGGTTGAGGCCAGCTATTTATAACAATTAAGATAATGCAAAAAATTAATAAACCTTCAAATGATGAAATAAAACATTCTTCCCAAAAATTATACTATAAAAAAATGTTTATCATAGATCATTCCATCAATAAATAAAAATGTATTTCAAATGACCTCAATATCCTCAAAATTAAATAATGTATCAATCTCAAAGGTTATCTCATTCCCTTAAGTATACATGTCTATAAACCTAGTAACATTTTCCCAAATACTTTTTTATATTAAACCTAACATTTATATATAACTAAACCCAATAAAACATCTCAAAAAATTTAATTAATCACCTCAAAATCCCAAAAATTCAAAAATATTTTATCCTATGCAATTCTCCATAAAAGAAATAAAATCTTTACCTATCAAATATTTTATGAAAAAATAATTTATATATAACTATGGAATCTCATAGGACTGTGTTAGGCACTAAAACCGTGTCACACATTGGTTTTGGGATCAATCCATGTATAATTGTCAGATGGAATGGGTTGTGTCCATGCCTCTATGTTTTACATTTTATAAAAATATAATCCCTTTAAATTTTCCAAAATTATGATCAACATCATGAAAAATAATATTAATCATAAATTATATTTTGAGAACTATGGGTTTTAATACGTCTTATTTATTACACAAAATAAAATAAACAAAATTTCATATTATTTCCTTTGAATCAATGATCGTATTAACATTAATCAAATGTCCACAATATATAAATAAATTATTCCAAAAATAACCTTATCAATAAAATATATAGTAGATCTAAGTGTTGTATTCTCAAAAATTTCCCCCAAAATATAATTCATCATGTGAAAACACCCTTATATGAATCCTCAAAACTAGTTTCTATAACATTAATCATATGGTAAATATTTGGATTATCATCCTTAGACATTTTTGGTTTATATCATATCAATATCTCCTATCATAGGTTTCTATATTTTCTATTCTCTCATTAAACATAATAATTTGTAAAGAAAATTTGAATTTACCCAAGCATATACCCTAAGAGTTTCAAACAATCTTCATAGTAAGGGAACACTCACCAAGCACCAAAATGATAGATGTGAAATATTCAATGAAATTATTTCTTGTTTTTTACACATTAATGAATTTGTTGAAAAAAAACATCCACATGTAGTATTCATATAGGGATGTATTTCTAGAAAAACTATATAATCTACACCTTACTAAAATAATTATTATTTTATCCTACAATTTGAAATATCCTCAAATTTTTCCATAGAGTTATGTTCCCTAATAAATGTTTTTCTAAATCCAGTTCCAAAGGATTCTACTAGACATTATCTAATACCAACTCTAAATATCCTAGCTCTAGTAGCCCCAAGCGTATGGTTACTTTTTTTATTGGAGTAAGATATAAGTGATTACATACCAATGTATTAAATAGTGTATTAGTCATAGTAAACTTGACACATACATGAATCTCACATTATATTATAAAATAAAATAAAATTATGAATTTAAATATTATGAATCCTTAAACTCATTCAATGATTCCTTTTTCTATCCATAAAAATGAAATAAAAAAATAGTGGGCTTATATTCTTAGTAAGTGGATGTTTATAGCGGAGACATACATGAAATACATAATTATTCAATAATATAGAAATTATAAATAATAACATTATATTGAAACAGATCCATGGATATCATAACTATTCAAATAATCACATGGCCTTCAATAACTGATTTTATAATAATAGAATTTATAATTTTAGACATTTTAAACACATTGTTGAGACTGTTTTCCAATACATCTACATAAATAGTAAAGAATTTAGATAAATAATCAATTTTATTTATCTCATGAGACATACTTATGAAATGAGGGACTATGTAATCTAGGGTCAAGCCATAATTTATTAATAACGATTCATTCATATTCGAAAAAATAAAACATAATAAAAATTTATTAAAAATAAATAATGGTATATATTCTTAGAACTAGCATACAAATTTTCTATAATTTAGAAATTCATACTAATAATAATTCACAAAAAATATGGTGGATGGTACTATTAGTTTAGGATATCATTAATTCATAATATAATTTAATGGATTTTGATATAGATGAAAATATGATATAAATATCACTTGAATATTTCAGGAGAAAATTTTGGTATTTACTTTGAATTAAAATACTTAAAATATAATTTTTCTCAAATAATTGGAAAAAAAATTCATTGAAATGATTTTTAAAAACATATAACTGAATATTGAAATCATTTTTTGGGAGTGAAAAGTGTAAATTATGTTCACGCTATGCTGTTAAGACAAATATCCCATTCACATTTTTGGTAAAAATTCAAAAGTAACTCACTTTCAAAAAGACAAGAGCATTAATTTAATAACATTTTAAATAAATTAATACATGTGTAAAAAAAATTCTTCAGTAATTAATTTGATAATTATCAAAACATTCATCAAATAATTTTAAGAAAAAATTGGACATCAATGGAAAATATTATCGATCGAGTAGAAAAACAAATTTGAGCTTCCTTAAAAAATTATTTCAGTAATTTGAGTACATAATGAGGGGAAAATGAATGGAAAACAAGTAATTTATAGTAATAATTAGGGGAGAATAATATATATTTGTTTCTAGATATAAATATCAAATAATAACCCCATAATATACTTAAATATAAATAATCTGGAATAATTAAGAGATTATGAAATAACCCCTTACAAAGGTCGTATCATTGATGTGAGAAATATTTAGTAAAGTGATTATATGAGAAAAATTAAAATCCAAAAAATATTTAGAAACATAACCTAATAAAAAAATAGGTCATATAACATATAATCATGGAAAAAATAGTTAATGAAGATTTAGTATAACCAATTAAATGGAAATTGAGTTAAGAAACCCATTACCACTTTGGAAACTATCAAATAAAATACAATTTGAAGTAATAATTTTATTTTTAGATTTAAATAAAATGAATAAATAAGGATTAATGATATATCCTTTCAAAGGAATTTTATATCCATGTTATAAACATACATAGTTTCATAAGATCAAACTAGTCATAAAAAATAAAATCGACACGAGTAACTCTAACCTCAGATATGAAATACTTTATATGTGTTCAAAAATCCTATATAATAAATATATATTTATTATAAAATTATTAAATTAACATAATAATATATATAATACCATATATTAATTTTTTATGACCATTTAACATCCATTTATTAACAAATATTTTTAAAATTTTTTCTTCAGGGTTATAACTGCTTCAATTTTCATGTAACTATTAGATTGGTAGTTTTGTTGCATGTAATTGGATCATATTAAAATATCCTAAAAATTCTAATAATGATATAAATATATCATATATTCATTATATACATTGTTATAATCATATATAAAAGGTAGAGACAGAAAAATTAGTTACACCTTTAATGGAGATGGTAGGTCGTACATGCACATGAACGATGTTTTCACTTATAGAAATATGAATCAATAGAAAGTTAAATTGAAATTAAAAATTATATAATAATTATTATATCTTAAATTTTTATGTAAATTTATTAAATATGAAATTATTACCATTCATGTAAATAAGAAATTAAAAAATGGATCACATCCCACCGTAGAGGTGGTAGTCTATAAGTAAGTACTATCAATGTTATTATTTTCTAACAGATTGTAAGGTAAGAATGTAGATATGATATTATAATTATAGATGAAAAATTAATTCATAAATATCATATATATTCATTAGTTAAATTTTCAAAATCATCAATGTAATGTGGTTATGAATATTAAATTACACAGCTATGTTGAGACAGTAAGTCGTACATATGCACTAGCAATGCATTCTCTTTTCATTGGTTAGAAATGATATGGAAAATGGTTTTCCTATAATAATTAAAACATGTAAAAATATTAATGATAATATATTTACTACTTCTGGATTGTTACAAAAAATAAAGAGTAAGTACAAGAAGAATGAAATTTGAAAATATTGATAAAGACGATTACCTATTCTTTGGTAGGCATCTTCTAAATTCTTTTTTGGTGAAAATTTAATTGTATTTAAAGATTATGAGAACCTCAATAGAGTGTCTATGGATTTTTTTAAAGGAGGTGTGTAGCATTTAGTCAAGGTGTGTAGATCATATGTTCTGTGAATAATTGAGAGAAATGGGTTTCCTTTAATAAGAGAGGTAAATAACACACTTGAAATTACAAAAAAATGAAATATAGCAATCTACTTCTAAATACAAATGCATAAAAATGACCATAGATTCAATTAAAGAGTTTTTATGGTCAAAATATCATTATCTTATGATTTTTATATAGGTTTTGGTGTAATTTGAAACCTTATCATTTGGTTTAACCATGTCCCAAACTGATTTTTTCTTTAACAGTGATAACTTATTTTCCATACTAAAGGGTTATAATTTTATTTATAAGTTATCAATGATTTAATAAATGGAAAATATATAACATTTTATAATATTTACAACCATAATTTTTCTATTTAAATTTTTTTATTATTTATGAATTATTTTATAATCCACTTTTATCATAAAATACTATTGTGTAATTTTAAGAACTATTCACATAATTTAATAGTTTAAACAATATGAATGTAATGGAAGTTGAATATAAACCTTTAAAAAATATCAAATACATTATTCTTATCTGAAAATTTTGGGGAACATAACAATTCTCCTTAATTTTAATACTTTTAATATTTTCAAATTCACATATTTGACTCTTAGATTAAATGAAAAAATATTATATCAGCATTATGTAAGAATTTAAATTAATTATTTAATTACTAACAAATAAAAATAAATTTCCATAATAAGAAAATAATTTATATTTAAAATAATAATTTATAACTGATCATATCCTCTTTTTATTCTTATGTGAAAATTGTATAGATATTAAATTCAAGGGAGTGACATTTTGTATTTATTCATTCCATAAATTAATTTAAATTTCATAATAAAAGAAAATTAGAAAAAATTGATATTATATTGTAGAAGTTTTGTTCATTAGAAGAACTCCACCCATCCAATAGGATAAAGATAAGTGTTGGGTTGATTTTGAGATATTATCTCAGGGTTTATTCCATATTTTACCAATTTTTTCTTAGGTGAAAAATATTTACCTAGATACAATTCATAATAACCAAAAATAAAAGGGACCTATTTAATTTTTTACCTCCTATTTAAACTATGGGATCCATTTTTCAATATTAAATTTCATGATGTAAAATTAATTAATTTAATTGAAAAACACAAAACCCAAAGAAAAATAGTTTATCTAAATAAAATTACTTAGGTAAAAAATGTTTTTATAAAAAAATCAACAGTAAAATCTATTCCAATGAACATAATTATGTTATTAATAATATAGTAAATATAATTTACATTTGAATCCATTTTAAAAAATGGATCTTTCTAAATTCTTAATAAATAATATAATTATAAAAATAATATTTTTTACTGTTAACTGAAAAATTAATCATTTTAGAAAAATACATAAAATCACAATAAGGATATTTTAAAAAGAAAAATAGAAAAAAATTATACCATTTATCAAATAAAATTACTTATATTTCCTATAATATTAAAAAAACCTCAATAAATGAAATAAAACCCATTTTTAAAGACAACATATTTTGATGAATTCATAGTATTTACTAAAAATTGAGTATTTATTTTCTAAGAATTAATAAATAATTTATATTAATCAGACCCTTTATATATATATATATATATATATATATATTAATCTGGTTAATATTACACATGTCCATAAATTCAATGTCTAGTATTTAATAGTAATATATACATAATAATATTTTGTGGTTCGTTTATGATTGGTGTTCCATGTTGTATACACTATTGGGAATAATGTTCTTTTAAAATCAAAGAGTGTCACACCTTCTACCAATGGTTTCTACTAATGAGGTTTTGTTTTAAATATTTTATAAGGCTATGAATAAAAAAATTAAAATAATATAGTTGGTTATGTAGATGTTATTCATGTTCCTAAATAATTGATTTTTAAAAAATAAAATAAAATATTGGTTTCAACGAATTCATTAAACCTTAATAAAATATACCAATTAATATCAAAAACACATTATTTTATAGGTTAAATCTATTTTTGGTCATTTATTACGTTTATATTATTTATTAAATTATTTCTAGGATATTATGGTATCCTAATAGATATTGTATATTAATGCAGTATATAATTTTTACACAAAAATTTGACTATCATAGAAAAGTATGAAAAATAAACAATTAACTAATTTATATTGTTTTATTTTAAAAAAATATTAATTTTATCAAAAATAATTTATTAAAAAAATATTTTAGTGTTTTAAATGAAAAACCTTACAAACTAGAAATTTCTAATTTTCAAGAAACTAACATCTTTCAAACCCTTTTAAATTTTTCATTGGACATCATCAATTTATTTTATCATATATATATATATGTATATATATATATATAATATTTAATAGAAATTATTTTCTAAAAATATTATTTATTTCAAAAAAATGTTGAATTTATCAATAAAATAATGTTTTAATTGAAACAATATATTTCCAATAAATAAAATTCTTATTTCTTTATATCAAAATATAATATTTTTCAAAATAATTCTATAATAATTAATAATGAACTATTAAAAAGTGATAAATATATTAATTATTTCATTAAAAATATTATATAAAAAATCAAACCACTAGTTTATTGATACATAACCCCTTATCCCACTAGTGTATACCTAATGGGTCAGGTGTGTGAGGGTGGTTCATTCATGGGGTTGTTCAGTGAATACGGTTTATGTTTAAATCTTGATAAGATTGAACATGTCATATATAAGGTTTCTATCTAGCATCAGTTATTGAATCTCAGCTTCATCATAGTCTGGGGAAAATCTCGATGATTTTATCGAACATGGAAGCTAAAATAAGTGGGATTCATATGGTACAACACTATTGTTTGAGTTCATTATTTCTTCCATTTATGTCAATTATTATTTATCGAAACCCTCTATATATATTAATACTAACAGTCACTATACAATGACTATATTATTGATGGTTAGGATTCATAAATGTCAATTTAATCATCTGGGGAAAAGTTTATAATGTTAAAGAAACATATATAGTTATTTTTTCTAAATCTACATTACTTATTAAGTAATTTATTTCTCTAGAAATGATTTTAATTTATAAATTTTTATGTCTCTACATTATTCCACAGTTTGGAAAATTTCACTTAAAATCCCATTTTTGACAATGGAATAAATGAGGGTACATATATTTCATTACCTCATCCAGTTCCCATGTTTCTTCCTTAGTCATATAGTTCTAGCATTGTACATTGGCCTGGTTAGTAGTATTGTTTCATATAATATTGTCTCTATTATATAATATCATCAACGATCACTCCTCATATGAAGGATCATTCTCCAAGGGAACCACCTTTGGATTCGGTACATTTGAGAGGTCTATTATGTGCTTCCTCAATATGGATACATGGAACACATCTTGTACTTGAGACTGGTTATCTGGGAGTGCTAGTCAATGGGACATAAATCTAATGTAATCAATAATCTCAAAGGTGATAATATATCATGGAATAAGAAATACTTTCATCCCAACCTCACGACTATTATACATTGTGATATATGAAGCAACACCATATCTCCATCTCAAACTCCAAGTCTCATCAATAATTGTATGTGTCTATTTTATTATGTATTTTTTCATATTTCAGATGACTTAGAATGGTTTATACATTCTCATTCATGTCATAAATAAGATATTCTCCCACAATCTTCCTCTCTCCAGCATCATCCTAGCATGTTGGAGTATGAATGATCTTCCCATAATGAGCCATTTAAGGTTCCAATTGAATATTTGAATGGGAATTTTTATTATATGAGAACTCCACTAGGGGAAGGTGTCAATCCTAGAATATTTGGGAGACCATTGAGCATGATCTTAGAATATCCTCTTGAGTTTGAATTGTACTATCAGACTCACCATCCATCTGAGAGATAAATCATCCATCATAGTAATAAATTATGCTGACATCTTAAGGTGATCTACTACCACCCAAATGAAATTACTGTCTTTAAATGTCATCATGAGTCCTATGATTAAAATCATGGTTATTTATTCCCATTTCCAAAATAGTATGGGAAATGGATGAATCATACCTAGAAATTTCAATTATTCTTCCTTGACTTATTGCAATACCATGTAACATCTTTTTATTCATGTTATCCAGAAAAATTATTTTATTTAGATATATATACATCATATTTCTTTCTTGATGAATTGATAAGAATGAGTGATTTGAATAATCTATAGGTTCTATATTATACTATATTTTTTATGAGGCAATAATCTAATCTAAAAACCATATAAATCCATCTTTCTCAATGTTAAACTCTAGAATATTTTCAACTGGTCTCTATATATCCACATTTATTTTTTCTACCTCTATGATCCTCATAAAAATAGATGGTAGAGAAATTAAATGAAAATACTAGAATGAATTCCCATTTATTATTCTAGTTTACATGTATTTAATTTTCAAGAATATTGGTTCCCATTCAGTCCACATCATTGATAGGGTTGGGGAATCCTTTATAGATAGAGAATCTTTCAACATTTTCACTTTCACATGATATTAATGGATTAAAAATCATAATATTTGAACATCTCTAGAAACCTTCATTTGTGAATACTTATATCTATTTTTTAGAATATATACTAAAGGATTTTATGATATATATATGTGTGTGTCATAATTCTCACCATACTGATAATGGCATGAAATATTCAATGAAAATATATCTTTATCGATTTCTAGATCATGTGTTGGCTAGTTCTTCTAATTTATCTTTAATTGAAAAGAGTCATATCATTTTACTTTATCATCATTCATTAGTACACAACCCATTCCATTCTTTAATGCATCATTAAAAATCACTAATCCTTCACCACAATTGGGTAATGTGAGCAAAATTAAATATATTAGACCCATCATTATCTATTTAAAGTTATCATCACATTCATCATCCCAAACAAACAACACTTCCTTATTAGTTATCCTAGTTATTTTTCATGAAAGGCATGAGCAGTTTATCACCAATCGATGATAATACCTAGTTATACCAATTACACTATAGATCTCTATCTCTGATATTTGGTTGGTTTATCCTTCAATTTCCAATATTTTAAGGATCTAAATATATCACTTTTTTATAGAATACCCCATGAAACATATAGTTCCCATCTATAACATGAATTTAATATACATCAAATATAGCTAGTACTTTATGAAGGTCTTAATTATGTTATTAAAAACTATACATGGTCCCCCTATCTATTGGAGTACCTAAGAATATTATATATAATGGATAAAATATATTTTTTAAGGAAATACCATTGGTTTGAATTAATTAAGTCTATGAAGATGGATCTAGAATTATTGGGTTGAAATGGAATCACTTTTAAATTATACTTCTCATAAATTATAAAATGAAATCTTTGGGATATCTAAGTTATACACTTTTACATGATAATAACATGAATAATGAACCACAATAGAGAAGTACATGGCCTAATGTAGCTGATAAATGATGTCATCAATATGTGGAAAAGGAAACTTTTCCTTTATCATGATCTTATGGTGTTCTTGATAATCCATGGAGAGAAACATTTACCCAACACTCTTCTTGATGGAGCAGACCAGCGCTGCTCATAGTGAAGAACATGGGAATATAGACCCTTTATATAGACTCTCCAATTGTTTCTTCTTGGGATCTTTAATTTTAGTGGTGTCTATTCTATATAGAGTCATTAATATTGGATAATATTAGGGTATATTTTCTATTAAGAAATAAACCTATCGATTTAGTGGAAGACCATAAAATACATCATGAAACACATCAACATATTACCTCACAATGGGAATTTCTTCAACAATGATCTTTTCCTTTTTTAAAAATTTATTTTAGCAAGATAATATACCTAATAATTTAAAATTTTCAATCCTTTAGATTATGATTCCAAAGAGGATTCATCCTTCTCTATGCAGCTGTATTGAATTGAAGGGTGATTCATGATACCAAGGGTAAGTTCCTTCCCTAATAAAATTTTGATATATCATTAAAAAGAAATACAATACATGACTAGAAGAGTTGACATGAGGGAGTATTTAAAGGTTATTTGGGAAATTCATCCAGAAAATATGGGTAGGAGGATGTTTTATATTTAGGATGAAATAATTTCCACATTTTCTATTTTCACATATAGCTCCAATTAAAATTTTTAAGATTGTATTTGAATACTTCTAATCTACTTGAATAATATTAAATAATTCATAGATACATAGACATATAGGTCACATAAAAGACATAAGTTGATGATAATTATCCTTTGAACTATTTTATTATGGTACTAATAATTTATATCAACCAAAATAGGCATAGAGTTCAGAATTATCAAAATATTAAACAAATAAAAGGAAATCTTTGAATATTGAAGGTAGAACATGTAAGTGGAATTTATTCCTTAACCAATTAATTTATAGGTTTTAGTCTATTTTATCCATGGATGATTTCCTAACATAAAATTTTATCAAAGTTTTTATTCCCCTCACAATGGTTCATAAAGACAATATTAATTTTACAATATATATACCTCGGGAATGTAAGACTAGGTATTTAATAAGGCCTCTTTTTCATGAAATAGGTGACTATTATGTTAATAACCAATGTACCATTTATGTTGTTATAACCCTTTGGTGAAACTATTTTTGATCCATATCAAATTGTAGTTTTCATAAAAGGATATTATTTATTGGAAAACACCTAATCTACACTTTAACAAAATCATTTTTTTCCTATAGTTAGTCTTATCCCTTATACATTCAATTTGTTTTTCTAATTTGATTCCCTTAAAATAACTAGTCCTATATATAATAACAAATATGACAACTAATATCTTTTATATAGAATATTTCATGATTTATTACATAATGATACACAAAATATGTTCCTAGATGCTCAAGAGGCTTATTCTTATTATGAAATTGGATACAAGTACCATTAACATGATACTGGGATACAAATACATTATTTTTTACTCTATAAAATGGTCTTAAAATTTATATATCTTTTAATAATTCATGTTATTACCTTTGGAAATATAAAATTAATGGGTGATATCAAAATCTAAAAAGATAAATAACGAAAGAGTAAAAATATTAAAGTAATATATGTGAGTCAAAAGGCATATCAAGGTGAAATAATAGTGTGAGAGTTATAAACATGGATAAAGAAGAATGATATAAAATGATAACATAATGACAACATAAGAATGTGGGAAAAATTAAAATATGACATCATAAGCATATGTCAAGGAAAAAATTGAGATATAATATAATATTATACTTAGGATTATATTATGTGAACCATACATTGTATCTCATGAGATTAATTCATTCCTAATTAATTTTAGGGATATGTAATTCTGATCCAGATATCACATTCATATCATGTACTTGCATTAGTGTTTCACATAGATCATAAAAGAAAATAATTTCTTTAGTCACATTTAATATCATGATTTAGGGAATGAGGGTTACGTACATTGGAGTCCCAAAAAATGATTTTTACATCTATGTGAATACTCATGAGTAGAAACGGGTATGCATATACACAACACAAATGTTTTCCATGGAAATTCACAGGATAATTTCAGTTGCACAACATGTGTCCCTAAAGGTTCAAGGAAGGGTATAATGAGTTTCAAATGTGGTTATCCATTAAATTTTAATCATAAGGAAACTAATTGGATAGGTAAAAAATATTCCAAAATGAAAAAATAGAAAAAATTCCAAATAAAAAGAAAGTAAATGAATAATGAGTTAGAGGAAGAGAACCCATTACACTGAGAAGGCTATTCTAAAAGAATGTGAGGATCTTATTTAGAGATTTGGTACACATGGGATGGATTTGGAGAGATATATAGAGATATAAACCTTTAGTTCAATGATTTTTGAGTGAAAAGGGATTTGGAGGTTGGGTGTTTAGTTTTGTATGAACAGAGGGAAATTATTAATTATTTTATAAAATTATGTTTTGAACTCTATATAATAAAAAAATCAAAACTAGTAACCTTATCATATATTTTTTGATGGTTTCTGAAAATGGGTTGTTTTTTTCAATATTTTATAGTGCTGAGAACTGAACATATTAAAAGAATGCCACAAGGGATGTGGAAGTGGGTCGTCTTTATAAATAATTGATTTTAAAACATTAAAATACAATATAGGTTATTTGGAATTCATTGAAGGTTTATAAATTAAATATAATTAATTCCAAGTAACAATAATTTAATTTTGAAATATATTTTTCACAAGGATTATTTTTATATAATTTATTACATAAATTTTGACTATTCTGATCTCATAATAGATATCATATATTTATACCATATTTATTTTTGATCTGAAATTTTGATTAACTCCAAAAGTAATAAAAAATTCATTATTGGAAAACAATTTGTGGTTAAAAAATATTTATATTATCAAAATAATTCTATAGATTTGAAAATTTACACTTTTAAATAAAAATACTTATTTATTTGATAATTCAAGTTTGTACGATTGTAACAACATTATTGACCTTATGGAAATTATGTTAGAATTAATTAAATTATATAATCATTTTTATATAAATAAAAAATATATATTTACCAAAAAAGTCCATCCAGATGAAAATAATCTGACCATTTCTTAGAAAAATAATAAAAAGAATGAGAGAGAGATGGGTGGGGTCAAAAAAAGTAAATTTACTTCATTCATTAGAAAAATTTTAAAATCATAATAGGACATGTCATTTCCATAATCATAATCATCAATAGTTTCACACATAGATAGATATTTACCTTGATTGAATATTTTGAGAATTTATACATTAGCCCTTTTTAACACCTTAGAAGAGGATTTGGTAGAAACAATCTGTGTTATGGTAGAATAGACCTTTCGTGGCCTTCTCTTCGAAGGAGAAAGAGTGAATCCCTCACTGTTAATCACCTATTTCTTGACATATAAAATTCCATAATAAATAGAGGCATTACAACTGCTACTGGATGCCTTTAGCGGGGTACTGACATTCATCCCTTCACCAATATATTGTTTTCCCCACATCTCAGATAACTTGGATAAATGAAAGTGTTTCTTAATTTCCTTTTGACAATCAACCTGTGGTTGAGTTTCAATTTGTCTCAGACCATCATCCAGTTGGGTTAATGGATTTTAATCCACTAGATATATACATTATTTCCCCAAATTAATCTATGTAGATATATCTTTTGAGACATCCAGATGAGACTAAACATTATCATTAATTATCATTTCTAGTTTCATACCATGATCATTCAGTTCATGAGGAGATTCGTCCTCATGAAAATTAATATCCAATACCAGACATGAATCTGTCTCGTGCACCAGCCTATCAAGACGCAGGTTTCCCTCAGGACCGGCATGGATACTAATATTTTGGATTCACATCTCAACATTAAACTCAGGAATAGATCTCATCACTAAAAATAAGTCATGTATCATCAAAGCATTATCCACAGCCTCAGGCATAGGTTTATTCTTAGATGTGTGTCTACCACCAACATAATCCAAAATATTCTACACCTTTAATTTTTCTTACAAGATTAATTATGATGAACTTTTATAGTGAAATAATTTCAAACCATATTTTTACATCATTTGTCTTTGACATGAAAAATTATTTGATAGTTGGAACAAAAATGGGGAAGTACTTCATACTCCACCTTAAGAGGTATGTCATAATCCAATGTTGAATGCACTATATTGTTAATTAAGAACATGTTTATGTCAACTTCTACAACGAACCTATCAAAGTGTCCAAACATGGATACCATAGTGTATTTATCCATTTTTATTAGAATTCCAAAAAAGAATAAATATCAAAAAGAGTTTGTAGATTCCATAAAATCTAGTTAAGAACAATTATATTAATCCAAACATGGGACCAGGTATTTTTTAAATAAAATGGGTTAAAAAATTAAAAATTGGGAATAATTTCATACCTAGATTTAATGAAATTGATCCAATACTCCATTCTCTATGCTTCAGTTCCTCTGTAGGGAAAATAATGTTGAGGAAACCACTACCCAAGGGTACACATATCCAATCTAAGTAATTCCATAAAGAGGCTAACTTTTGAAATAAATCATCAACTCTATAAATATTTCCACCAATAGGAAGAAAACTCCATGCAATAATGGAGAACATGAAAATATTAAATGTATCAAATATTACCTCCTTGTTATTAATCACAAGAGAAATAGCACCCTTCGTTATAATACAATTAAGAGTAACATACTTCATATGTGTAAAATCTATTCTGATGGGTTCACATCCAACTTCAACAACACCAGATATGTTTGCATCGGTATTCATTTTAACAGAATATTCCCCCTTGACTAGCACAATGTCGCTATGTCGATGAAGCCAAACAACCTCATATGAAACCTGAGTATCACAATTACCATCCGGTGAGACTTTTTCAACATACTTATCCTAACAGGATTTGGGATATTTCAACCCTATCCAAATAGATGAAGGTCTTCATAGTCGAGTCTCCTACACCATCCCCAAGAAAACATTATATAATTAAAAAATAAAATATATAAACTCATATTAATATAGTGTGGATACCTAATACCTTATTACACTAGTGTACACCCTATGGTTAAAGTGTGAAATGGTGTAGATTTATTTTTATATTTTGGTGGACATGGGTTGGGTTTTTATCTCAACAGGCTTGATCTTATCCCATAAAAACTTTCATTCAAGCTTCTGTTGTGGAATCATGGAATGAACTTTTTCAAGGGAAAATCCCAGTGAAGTCATCTCCATTTGAATCATTGATAAATGTTATTTACATGGTATGATTCTACTATTTGAGGTCAACACTTATTTATTTTACATCAATTAGACTTTATCATGAAAATTCATCTATAAAAATTTTAAAATTCATTTTAAAACAACAATATTATCAGTAGTTATTATTTGTAATAGTCTTTAAAATTTTATTTTCTATATTTTATAATTTTAGAAAAACAAATGTAGTGATTCTGTTTTCAATTACTACATATAATAATTGGGAATTGATTAATTCAAAATTATATTTCATTTATAAAATTTTGTAACATTACATTGATGTATTTCCATGAAATCTATTTCAGAAGCTAGGTATTTAATATAGTTGAGAGGTTAATCTTGAATGGTCAGTTGGGTGGACACTCTAGTAGTTTTGATGGGGGATCCTAATATAGTTTTCAAGCCAATGTCTTCTATATGATTTCAATAATAGATAGTATGGAATGTATCACCTAACATAGTTCTTTTTTCCACCCCAAAAAAATAAAATGATGATATCCAATAGATATCAAGCTTAGGAACACTAGTTTTCTGGACCCATAAGATTTGGATGGTTATGCTCTACTTGCATAGACTATTATAAAGTCCTTTTTTGGGAATTCATTGGTTGCGAAACATCAATTTCCACATGGGTTTTATCCTCAGAATGATTATTTCCCCTGATTAATTTGACATTTATTATTTATCCTTTTCAAATCGTCTTCAAATTGATTTAAATTTTTCTTTATGGTGATATATTGCATATCCATGGGTGGTGGGTGGGATATAGGCACATGCTTCTCAATTTATCTACCTTAATCATACAGAGATTTTTGTTTCTAAACATTTGATATATAACCCATATTGCTTCTCTACACTTTTTGATGAAAATAAACACCTTCTTTATGTATCTCAGTGTGGAACATATTTATGAAATCAATTTATACATCATTCTATTTAGTTTATACATCATGATTTGAGTTATCGATGGAGGAAACATTAATGACATTTTTTGATGTGCAATATATTGTAGGGATAATGTATCCTTGTGAAGGAAATGATATTTTCAATTATTTATTTATTTTTAAATGAATATATTATATATTTCTTTTTTTATTTCATTCACGATATAACACATAATCATATGACCAATGAATGGTCTGTACAATACCCCCTAATATTTGTTTGCAAGTGACCTATGATGGGTCACCCCGAGGGATCCCCAAATGGGATATACTAGATCATCCTCAATGTGAAATATGGATCTCATGATATAATAGCTAAATAATGGTTTTCGTATGATTTTTCCTCAATTCTAGATAATAATCATTTCAATCGGTATGGAGGAAGCGGTGATATAAATGTCCCCATTCCTATAGTTTGGGCTTAACTTGATCATTCCACCATCAAATCTTAGGGCCATTGTAGCTGTAATTCCTTGAGAATTCCATTATTTTATTAATATAACTCTTATTCTATAATGAATGGTTTATTATTATTACATAAAAATACTTTTACAATTCATAATAACTTTTCACATTAGGGAAAACTATAACTAGGAATATTAAAGGGATTATTTAATGATATAGTAAAAATTTTATTATTTTCATAGACTACAAAGATATTTTTTTAAAATGTGTTATATAATAAATTTATAATTTTGAGGGAAAATTTATTTTCATGAAATTATCTTTCAAAACAATTTTTAAATAGTAAGAAATTTTAATGAAGTCTTTATTAAATTTTATAATGGTGAGAATGTTTATGTTGTTATGAAATTTATATATTTCAATAAATAAAAAAATTATATAAAAGATAAAATTTTCATATTTAGAGACTTATTTTTTATAAAATAAACTTTATTTTTGGACTCATCACATAGATGATATCTTAGGGTGATTTTTTAGAAATTTTCTATCAAATATGACTTTTTGGTGAGAAACTGAAAATTATCTCTTTAAAAAGCAATACAATTTTATAACATAATTATTATGATAGAATGACTAATTTTTAATTAGAAAATTATATTTAATAAAAATATTTTTTATTAGGTATAAAATTCATTTTTAAAATATTAATTTTAACTAATAAATTTATACCTTAAATTTGGAACAAAAAATTGAAATTTTAATATAAAAATAATTTCATAAGATCTATGCATTAAAGGGGTTTTATGGAAGGTGTTTTTCAATTTAATAATGAAATTGACTTCTACCCACTACTTAATAATATATAAAATTGTTTATAATTTATTTCACTAACATGTGGTTTTCTTATATAATAAAATAACCTATATTTTAACAAAAAAACCCAACTCTAGTATAAATACCCCATTTCCCTCCTCACCTTTCACACCAAAGACATTGAGCATGTTTTCTCTCTAATTATACCACTAGAGTGTCTCTCCACAATGATTCCAAATTTATATGGAGACCCTCTCTAGATTTATGAATCATTATCCTTAGTAGGGTATCTTTTCTTTCAATTTAGTGGACTCAAGTTCCCTGATGGTATAAGCCTTTGATTCTCAATTTATTATCATTTAGGTGATTTTAAATACCTTTATTACTATAAATATAATTTTATTTTATTGAGATACCTCATTTCCCTTTCATTATAGCTTCTTTATATTTCATTACTCTATCGAAATAAGTTATCTATATGATATAAATACCATAGACTTCTTAATGTTGATTCATGGATATTTATATATAAAGTCATAAAATTTAATTGGATATATTTTTAATTTATAATGGTTTTATAATGATATAGTTAATTTATGTATGTTTACCTTAAGTAGAACACATGAATTAAGAAACACTATGGGTTCACCATGATAGTGATCCAATTCATGGTGCGAAGAAAAAATCTCTAGAGATGAAATGTTCATGAATATATGGAAATATTACTTGGTAATGTTTTATGAAACCGTCATGATAAACCATGTTGAGATGATTATGAATGTATCATGTTACTTTGTAGCCACATTTATATATTATTCCTTATGTACATAGAATCATATTATGCCTCATGTGTTTATGATCACGTTATTCCTTAAGAGATTATGAACATGTTATTCATCATGTACTTATGATCATGTTATGAACGTTTTCCCCATGTTAATGTTCTCATATCATGCCTCATATTTTACCCATGATGTTGATTTAGGAACCATTTTCATTGTTTATCCCACATTAAGATTTATAGTTCACCCTTTTATTATGTTTCCTATTTCCATAGAAATCATTATAAAAGCGATATATATAAGGAAATTACATGTGTGTATAATCTTTGCAGAGAAATTTTTAATTGTACAATGGGTTTAGATGTAAATTTACCTAGTTCCTAAGGACATAGATCTTCATTTCTTTAGAGTTTTTTGTAATTCATGTGTTTTTATGAAAATTATATATTCCTAGAACCAAATATGTACAATAGGGGATATGGTTTATTCATAGTTTTTAGGATCCCAAGGATGGTGGTGGAGGTAGAAATATTAATAATTATTAATTCCCTATATAATTGGTTAGATCTTATATTGCTGATGCGGTGGAAATTATAGTGTCCCTTTTGATTATTCAGACATCAGTAGAAGCATGACCTGGATACAATACTTGTTCTGAGTGTGAATTGATGGAAATTAGTGATTTATCAATAGTTTTGGAATCTTTCATAATCATATGTGAATTGTAAACCATATTTTTCAAATTATATCACAATAACCTATCAGTTTATGTCTCACATCTAGTACTATTTTTTGTTATTTAAATAGTATATGGCCCTACAAGTCAGAAGAACTTTTATGGGTTGATCCCATTTTTGGGATTTGACCTAAAATAGTGATATTGCATGATTTAATTCTAAATGTAATATTTTGACTATGGGGTGGAGTAAAATGTAGCAAATTGTGATCATCCAAACCCCTGCTATATACATCGTATGGAGCACTAATTATGATTTATCAAGAAACTGAGGCATGCATGTTGGATATCGATACACTACATTCCATACAATGGATTCCATGTATATGAAAAGGAAGCTAAGCCAATTTTTATACATAGATCATGAATTTCCTTGAAATTATTGTTATAATTGGCATAATGTAAATGTTTTTTCCATATATAATGATGAGTTTTCAAAATATTTAGGCATAAATAATGTAAAAATTATTCATTAAATTCATTGAAAATGAAATACTTAGGGGTCACTATGGGAAACAAAATAATCATTATATAATATTTGGATGGTTCTTTTATCATAAATGTGGAATTGAAATCATATTATGGAAGGCATTCCTCTAATTTAGGTAACTAGAGTGGTCATTTCACATCTACCTTACTGACGGTAGGGGGATTTGTAAAAATATCTTCAACTATATCTAAGGATGAATTATCCAATTTTCCATATTAAACTACTAATATTTTGGGCTATACATTGGTTTATAGGATATGATAGTAGTTAAAAATGAGGAACTTGGTGTGGTCCTCCTCATTCCCTGGATTTCCTATTGTTATGAGGTAATTATCAAAGGAGCTTTGATAAGTTGAGGAAATTATTTTGGATGGTTTCTCAAGCCTGTAGGAGAATTTTCTTATTGATTATAATGAAAAATGTTCTCAAGATTTTTCAACATGTTTCTATGGGGAGGAAATCCATTTTTAATACTCTACAGAGGACCTATAATGTTGTTACTCACAGTTTCATGAAGGGGGGCTTTGTGATAACCACTTCCCTCTATATTGGAGGGTAAACTAGTTGATTCATGGGTTGCTATTGAAATATGCTTAAGGTAACTGAGAATACAATCACTGGTCAGGGAAGAAATGTGGACATGCTCCTAGTTTTTGGAATTCTGATAATTAGACCTATAATATCCAAAACCATTATAAATTAAATTCTATTTACAAATAAATAAATAACTATATTATTATGTGTTGTAGCTATAGAAAACACTTAAACTTACTTGGTAATTTCAGAATATTATATGTTATATTAGTTCATATTTAAAAGACCATTATGAATTAAAACTTTTTATAGTATACTCCATTTACAGTGATATTATTATTATAATAAATTAAGGGTTAAGGTAAACTCCAATTGAAACATAAAAAATGAATAAATGGTCTTGAGTAGTAGGATCATACCCTATGAGGCCCATTTATGAGATCTTACAGGAGAGATAATATCATAGGATTTTTTCTATGGAAATTACCAATATGAGATTTAATAACTAAAGCACTAATGAAACCATTCGAGGGAGAAGTTCAAGCTCATTGAGATTACAACACAAACCATGTTCACCAAACCAGCCCATTAAAATCTCACAATTTCACACCTTACCCTTAAAAAATTTACTGGTATTATAAAGGGATATGTATTTAGGCCGAAACAATATGATTTTTTATATTTTATAATTAATAAAAATGATTATATTTATCCCTTTTATTATTACTTTTTAGAATAATAATTAATGATCTTTATAAAAATAATATTTTGATACAATGAAACAAAAATTGTATTTTTGTGAAATAAATAGTTTTAATAAATTTACGCATTTTTATTAAATATTTATTTTATAAAATGTAAGATATTTTATTAAAATATTATTCTTAAATAATATTTATTAAATATAAATGATAAAATAATTTTATTAAATAATGTATAATTTTTTAAGGGTTTAAAAACCATTATTGTCAACAAAAACAAAATATTATTCAATAAACATAGATATTTTATATCTAAGTGTAAATTATCATATTTATAGGTTTATTTTTATAAAATAAATATTATTTTTGAAATTATAATTTCAAAATTTTACAATGGTTATTTTTTCAGAATTTTCTAAGACAGTCATATTTTTAGGTAAAAACTAAATACTATATAAATATATGGTTCATATTATGACATCATAATCACTCAAATGGGATATAATATAAGGACCTAGACTTAAACATTGCATAATCTTGAACTAAGTCAAGAATTAACATTGAGGATATTTTAAGGTTTATAATTTTAGAGAATTTGGCTATAACTAGTACATTACATCTCAAAATTTACAAAGTAGAAAATTTTACTCAGTTTCCATTTTTTTCATAAAATAAAAACTCTTAAAAAAAGAAACATGTCTAGTTCCATGTTTTAGACAGCATGACTTTTCTTTGGTCCCATCCTTGACCTTATTCATTGTTAAGTCCTGTGAAAAAAATTTCAAAAAAACTTGAGATGAGCATAAAAATCTCAATAAGGGTTATAAAATTAGGAAAGGAAACATTTTTTCCATTAATAAATACAAATTAATGAAACCATACTTTTCAATCATAACATACCTCATGAAATCATAAGATTTATGAATAACACACCAAAATAATAAATCATAAAGGTAACTTTTAGCATACATAACATACTTACATTGTATCTTTTTCAGCTACGTAGGGAGTTACGTTTGGAATACCCATAACAGTATATTCCCTAAATCTCTTAGGAGAAACATTAATGTTTACCTCTGTCATGTTAACCAATGCATTGGGAAGCTATCTTGGGCTCACCCGGCCTAGGTTTATCACGGAACCACTCGTATAGGTAAACAATTCCTAAGAACCATAACATATTCATAACACATAAAACAAGCATAAAGGAAAGATAACACTTTAACATTGCATTCATAAGATATCAGTTCAAGATATTGACATAATCAATTCATTTAAAACATTCAAAAAGAAGAGTTTTGAATCAAAGTGTCCTATACCAATATGAAACTTTTGAAAGTATTTTACACATTAAAACAATCATGTACATATAAATAAATCCTTAAAATTATTTATAAAACATGGAAATTAAAGAGAAATATTTGGAAAATTAAATTTTTAACACATTTAAAATTATGTTTTGGTTAAATAATCCTTTACCACTTTAGAAAATATTGAAAAAAATCATTAAAGAATAAATTAAAAGAAAAATATAAATATCAAGAGAATATATAAATTATTGATATAAAATTTCAAAATGGTTGTATATACACATTATAGGAAAATAAAGGTGCATAATATCAAGATATGTCTCAATGAAAGGAGATTAAGATGTAGTCCCTTACAAAGAATGTATCATTTGATTAAGGATAAATCAATGAAATGATTATGTGTGAAAAATATAAATACACCCAATATAAGTGGATATTAAGTGTAAAACAATCATAGGTCATTCACACATATTCATATCAAAATATAATCAAGAAGTGGAAGTTTAACCCAAAGAATTAAAATTGGGTTAAGAAGTACCCTTATAGTGATTCGACAGCCTAACGACATCGCTTTAAAATTTAGAAAATGAGTTGATGAGAAAAAAAAGGTTCTCTCATCACATGGAAATAAAATTTACTGAAATAAGGATATATAATAATTTATTCCAACATAATAAAATGGAAATTTAAAAAGACATAACATAAAATAAGTCTTTGACAAAAAGAGGATGGTGAAAGGTTCCCTTACTGATTTGGTGACTTATGAAACATAAACCACATGAAAGAAGGATCATACAATGAAGATATAAATACTCATAAATTTAATTATATTACACAAGGAATACAATCATGGTCATTACATACACCACATGAAAGGAAATAGTTGCAAATATAGCATGAATCTCATGGGAATAAAAGTGAGATGAAAACCCCTTACGACGTTGTAATCAATCGAGTCGTAAGACCAAAAGTTAATAACCACCAAATGAATCACAAAATACCATTAATATAAATTTAATCAGGATAATATATATAATTTTAATACATAATACAACACATGCAATAAATAAGTGGTGAATAATGGAAACCTCATAGAATTAAAAGTGACATAAGAAACCCCTTACCTTGTGTCTGACTTGACATGTTTGTTCCTTTTTCTTCCTAAATAATAAACTTAATTTAATTTCTACTTGATTAAAAACCTTTTTAAATTTTATTACTCCTTTTATATCCCTTATTACCTTTCTATAACAATTAGTTAATTATTTGAGTTCATATCGGACATTTTGTCAATATTCGAAACTTGAGTCAAAAATGAACTTGTTATAATTACAAATTGTCCATGTGGTAAAAAGTAAATTATCTCCAAAATCATATTCATGATTTAAATATCATATATATCTGTTGATCAAGTTTTTTTTCAACAATACATAATTTTTTATTTAAAGAGGGATATTGTTGAGAACAATATTCTATCTCTTTATGATGATTTTGATGATAAAAAATACCCTTAATTGTTTTCTAATGATTTTATTTATTAAGTATATTTAAGGAATTTATTATTTATTTTTTATTTCTAGAAGAAATATTTAAGTTCTTAAACATCGAGTTTTAATTGTTAAATTATTCGCATTATCATGTTCTGGAAACACTGTTCATTCTCTATATATTCGAGAATTGCTATTCTAGAATCACTGTTCATACCCTACATGTGGAAACGTAGCGTAAAGAAATGAACCCGCCTGTTTAATTTCCAAGTTATCAAAAAAGTTTGGCTAATCAACCATACGTTATCAGAAAACTATGAAAAGGAACCCTACGTTTGGGATATTAGAAAAGTATGGAAGGAGAACTGTACGTAAGTGTTAAACGTTACATTTGTTTCTCAAAAGTATGGTTCATCAACCTTACTTTTGTAAAAAAAACCTTACGTTTCTTAGAAAAGTAAGGATTATGTACCTTTCGTTTGGAATCTTATAAAATTATGGATCATTTATCATACGTTTTAAATTTGAAGATAAAAGTATGGATGGTCAACCCTACGTTTGTGATCAACCCTACATCATCAACCTTACGTTTGAAGGATACATCATCAACCTTATGTTTATGATCTACATTACGTTCAGAGGATGCATACTGTACAACTCAACCTTAAGTTTGGTATCAGAAAGTTTAAGGTTGATATTATTATTCAATGATCTACAAGCGAATTATCAGGCGGATTTTAAGCCGGATTAAATGCTGATTTTAAAGCACGTCTTTGACGGGTTCAGAGCCATTTAAGGATCAAATTAAAATGGAGCTTTTCATGGAGAATTACAAGGATGGTTACGACTACTATGTAAATTCAAATGTTTTAATTACGTGAGTAAAAAGGTGAAAATTTTGGATCTAATTTTTGCAGAGGAAGTATTCGTTACATCTTTGTTTTTAATGTATGTGTAAGTACATTTTTGAAAGATAGTGATCAAGAACACAAGAGCAGATATGTCTATAAAAATACGAGATCTTCTGTACGATATTTTAGAAGAGAAGAAAAAACAGAGTTAGTCTTGATCTATATTTATATTGATTACGAAGAGTAATAAAAGATCAGTTTGTTAAAGAAGAAGATACATGAAAAAAATATTCACTTTTTCAGCAATGAAGATGAATTTTGAATCTGTTGCTGCTGAAGTTGCGATTTAGATTTCTATATCTACTGCAATGGGATCAAATTAGAATTACTCTTTCTTGAAGATCATTCTTTCTGAAGACAACGATCCATTTACTATCAATTGCATTCTGTTGCAATTGTGATTAACAATCGGGAGAGTATTTTCAAATAACAAATAATTTTTATCTTGAGTGAACAGCTTCTCGTTCTAAGTTATGTAGGTTATGTGATTGAACCAAAAGGATGTGTTTTTCCTTAGATTGTAAAGGTGTCAACTACCTGCACTCAATTGTTGAAAGGTCTGTTTACATGAGGACCATATAGTGAAAATCGTCAAGCTCATGGAGTAGAGCGTTGTTGGAGTGGACTAGGGGTCTTTTGTTCCTCGAACCACTATATATCGTGTGTCCTTACATTTCACATTTTCGCTGCATTAATCTATCTGATTAAAGATAAAGGACAAAACCTGATCTCATAATGATTTTTGAAAATACACAATTCACCCCCCTCTTGTGTATATTTGATATAATCTCGATCCAACAATTGGTATCAGAGGTTGGGATTTTTATAAAGCTCTAAAAAGCTAAAAGCGATTAAGGATTATATGAAGATCAAGATGACTGATACAAGAGTGGGAATGTCTATGGTCAGAGAACCATACATTAATGGAGAAAACTATGGATGCTGGAAGTTGCGAATAATTATCTATATGAAAATACTTGGATACAGAGTATATTCTAAGATACTGACTCCATATGAAATAACTGAAAAACCTGAGACATGGAGTGCAGCTACGAAAGAAAAATATGATATGAACTTGAAGGCAATGAATGCAATTATAGGTGGTCTAGGACCTGATGAATTTAATAGAGTATCTCAATTCCCGATAGCATATGAGATGTGGAAAACTATTTTTGTTGCTTATGAAAGAACTAACAATATAAGGGAAATGAGATATATTACTGCTAAGCTTAAATTTGAAACATTCAGAATGGTTGAAGGTGAAAGCATTACTCAAATGAATGGAAGGTTGACAGAGATTGTCAATAATATAACAGCTTTGAGAGACCCAATAAAACAAGTTGATCATGCTTTAAAAGTACTGTGAGTACTACCTACTAAATGGAATGCAATCTCTACTACAATCATACAATCAACATCTGTCAAAGACTTAACCATGTGAGAACTGATTGGAACACTAATGATGTATGAAGATGAGATGCAAGATTAAGCAAATGAGAATAAAGTGTTTATAAGAGAGATGACACTGCCTTGAAAGTGTCATCACAAATAAAAAAGATGAAGAAAAGTGTAAAAGTGAAATCATAAAGTTCTGATTTATCAAATTCTGATGTGGAACTAGCTCAGGTATCCAGAAAATTCATTAAATTCTATAGAAAAAAGAAGGGATTCATAAAATCCTTCAAAAAGGATGACAAGGAAGTCAGATGTTATGAGTACAAGAAAATGGGGCACATCAGACCTGACTATACACAGTTAAAGGAAGACAAGAATAATAAGTTCTCCAAAGGAATGATTATGATCATAAGGACAAGAAAGCAATGAAAGCTACATGGAGTGTATCTGAAGACTCCAGTAGCACTTCTAAATCAGACTCAAAGAAGGAAGAAGTAAATCTGAAAGCCAACATGTGTTTTATGGAATAAATAGATGAGGTACAATCTTACTACTCTTCTGACTCTAGTTCTGAATCTAGTTACTCTAATGAAAAACTTGCAACCTACTGCAATATGCTTGACAAAAAATATGATTCTCTATTTAAGAAGCATAAGTCTTTAAAGAACATTCACAAGGCTATTTCAGATGAAAGAGATATAATTCTAAAGAAATTTAAGGAGTTAACTGATAAGTATAATTCAATTAACATTGACTATACTGATCATGAAGCTAAAATAAAAACACTATAAACAGAAGTAGAAACATATAAAAGTGCAACCCTTATTTTTACCAAAGGAAAAAACTGATTGAATGAAATTCTTGGAAAAACTGTTATTAAGAAAGAAAGATTTGGAATTGGCAGTAAAGGTTAAAAACCTAAGATGTACAAGAATTATTTTGTTCTAAGAACAAAAATATTAAATTGTAATTACTGTGGAACAAGGGGACAAATTTCTAAAAATGGTTTCTTAAGAAAATCCCAAATAAGTGGTATTAAGAATTTTTTTTTCAAATAATTTATTTGATTCTGTTGATTTTAGAAAAACAAAGCAAGTCTGGATTCCCAGATCTTTGCTGGATAACACAACTAGACCCAATAAAATATGGGTACCAAAGCAACTTGTTTAAATGCCTTTGCAGGAAGCAGGTCACAGAAGTAGAAAGGACATATGGTATATAGACAGTGGATTCTCAAGGCATATGAGTAGAAACTCATCGAATTTCTCTACACTCACTCAAAAAGATGGTGGACTTGTCACTTTTGGTGATAATGCCAAAGGGAAAATCATTGATATTGGAACAGTTGGATATCTAGAAGCTGTCTCAATCAAAAAATTACTTTATGTACAAGGATTAAAACACAATATGATAAGTATCTTCCAACTCTATGATGATGGTTATACTGTTGATTTTTCTAATAATTGTTGTACTATTTTTAAAAATAAACTGCTTAAATTTAGAGCACCAAGAACTGATAATGTATAAACCCTGGATTTAAATTCCTTGTGTAAACAACAAGTAAATTGCTTATCTGCTAAAGTGAATGAATCTTGGATCTGGTATAGGAGACTTGGACATTCTAATGTTTATGTTTTACATAAATTATCTAAGAAACAATTAATTTTTTATTTTCCTAGTCTCATATTTGAAAGTGACAGATTCTTTGATTCATGTCAACTTGGCTAGCAACACAAATCATCCTTCAAATCTGTTAACAAAGTTTCTACAACTAAAACTCTAGAACTTATCCATATGGATTTGTTTGGACCTTCAAGGGTAGCAAGCTTGGCTGGTAAATTATATGTATATGTTTTAGTTGATTATTATTCTAGATTTACATGGATTTTCTTTTTGAAATTTAAAAATGAAGCTTTTACTTTCTTTAAAAGTTTTTATAAATCTACTCAAAATGAAAATGGTTTTAATATAATTTCATTAAGAAGTGATCATGGTGAAGAATTTGAGAATTAGGAATTTAATTCATTTTTCTCAAACATGGGTATTAAACATACTTTCTCTGCACCAAGAACACCTCAACAGAATGGAATTGTTGAAAGAAGAAGTAGGACTATTCCAGAAATGGCTAGGACTATGCTAAATTAATACAGTCTTCCTACCTTTTTTTGGGAAGAAGCAGTAAGCACAGCCTGCTATATAATGAATAGAGTTTAAATTAGACCAATTTTGAAAAAGACACCCTATGAACTTTGGAATAACAGAAAACCTAAAGTAAATTACTTTAAAGTTTTTGGATGCAAGGTTTACACCTTTAACACCAAGGATAGTCTTGGTACGTTTGATCCAAAATCTGATGAAGGAATTTTCTTAGGATATTCATATACCTCCCAAGATTATAGATTTTATAATAAGAAGTCAAGGATTGTTGAAGAATCAGTCCATGTGATATTTTATGAATCTGATCCCTTTGAGAAAAGGACAGATCAAATGGATGAATCTGACTCTAATGATAACATGAGACTTGAGAACTTGAAAAATGATTTTAAAAATGATATAAATGAAATTCAGTCCAGTTCAGAAGAACATGATACTGAATAACTTATAAGTGTATTACTTAGACATACTAGAACCCTAAAGAATCACCTTTTAGAAACTATAATGGTGACTTATACACAAGAATAAAAACTAGAATAAATATAGGAAATCTTTTAGAATTATCTGCCTTATTATCCCAACTAGAACCTAAGACTATAGAAGAAGCTTTAGATGATGAAAGCTAGATGATAGAAATGTAAGAAGAATTAAACCAGTTCAAGAGAAATGAAATCTGGGATCATAAAGGTTTGGGGTCAAGCCCCTTTTTTAAAGAAAGAGAAAAAAGACAGTAATCCCTTTTGAGTTGGGTAAGGTAAAACCCATTACAATCCCGTAGGCCCAGTGGGAAAAAACCCATTTAGAGACATGCACCCAAAGCATCAGATGACATGACGGAAGATCCCAGTGGGAAAACCCATTAAAAGTGAAAAACATCACCAGATCTTATGTCGTTGTCAACCCCGCTGCAGCCCGAAGCCCCGCCAACGATGACTACAACACGCCATGATGACCGCCACTCCAAAATTCCCATTCCCAGCCCTCGGAGAAATCCACAGCCATCGGCACACAAGATATGGTTTGAAACCAGATCTGAAATCGCAAGGCTGAACACCGCTCTGATTCCCAGCCCGAAGCCAGCGAAAAACTTTCATCATTTTCGAGTTCATTGCAAATCACAACTTCAAGCCGGCAGAGAACACGGCGAGACACAGATGCACAACACGACTCCGCAAATTGAGCAGTAGACCAAATCTCCATCTCTTAACCGCAAACAACACCATAAGCAAAAACACCGAAATCGAACCTGTAAGGAAATCCTCATGAAGATGGAGGCCAGAACCGAAAATCCCGCCCCCCTCCGCGCAACACCGGTGCCAGCTCCGAGCCTCGCTTGAAGAGTCGGATGCCTGGAACTCGCCGAACCCCATCGAAGCCGAAGCTAAAACTATGCCACCGCCTTCAATGAAGGCAAATACACCCCTTTGCCGAGCTGATGCTTCATCTGAAACCCAGAACATATGCAAGAACCTACGAAGCCAGATCTTCACCTTTGAAGACAAGATGACGGGCCAACATGACTGGGATGACGAACAGAACCGAGGCATGCCGACACCAAGCAGAGCACGCCGACCCTCACCGCGCTGCGCCAGAGGAGGTGAGGGATCAAGAAGAAAATCAAAAACCCTATCCCGCGAGGAATAATAACTATAAATAAAGCAAGACTTGTAGAAAAATGATATAATCAGGAAGAAGGTATGGACTATGATGAGACCGTTGCACCTTTATCTGGGTTAGAAGCTATTAGAATCCTCTTAGCCTATGCATTACATATGAATTTTAAATTATTTCAGATGGAAGTTAAGTCTACCTTTTTAAATGGTTATTTAATGGAGGAAGTTTATGTTGAGCAACCTCCTAGTTTTGAAAATTCACAAAAACCAGATTATGTTTTTAAACTTACTAAAGCTCTTTATGGCCTTAAACAAGCACCTAGATCTTGGTATGAAAGATTAATCTCTTTTCTTTTGAAAAATAATTTTACTGTTGGAATGACAGATCCAACACTATTTAAGAAAACTATAAATTCTAGTATTTTATTGGTTCAAATTTATGTTGATGATGTAATTTTTTGATCAACCAATAAATCCCTTTGTCATGAGTTTTCAAATCTAATGCAAAAAGAATTTGAAATGAGTATGATGGGAGAATTAAATTTCTTTTTAGGACTTCAAATTTATCAAAAAAATTTTGGAAATGTTTTGAATCAAAGTAAATAAATTACTGATTTACTTAAGAAATTTGGACTTGAAAACAATAAGACATATACAACTCCTATGAGTACTAATGTAAAACTTGATTTGGATGAAACTGGAAAGTCAGTTGACAACAAGTTATATAGAGGTATGATTGGTAGTTTATTATATCATACTGCTAGAAGGCCAGATATAATGTATTCAGTATGTCTTTGTTTTATATTTCAATCCAATCCAAAAGAATCCTATTTAACTGTTATTAAAAGAATTTTTAGATATTTAAAAGGAACTGTTTTTCAATCTCTACTTTATCCCAAAACTTCTAATTTTAATTTAATTTCATATTCAGATGCAGAATTTGGGAGTTGTATATTAGATAGGAAAATCAATTTAGGTACTTGTCACTTTTTAGGGAAATCCTTAGTATCATGGTCAAGTAAGAAACAACATTCAGTTTCCCTGTCAACAGCTGAGGTAGAATATGTTTCTGCTGGCAATTGTTATGCATAAGTGTTGTGGATGAAAAACACTCTTATGGATTTTCGACTAAATTTTAGTAATACACCTATTTTATGTGATAATACTAGTGCTATAAATATTTCAAAAAATCCTATTAATCATTCTAGGACAAAGAATATTGATATCACACATCATTTTCTAAGAGATCATGTTTTGAAAAAGGATATATCTTTGGAATTTGTAAGTACTGAAATTCAATTAGCAGATATTTTTACTAAACCACTTCCCACTACAAGGTTTGATTTTATTAAGGGGAGCTAGCTTTATTTATTTTTTTAAAAAAAATTAATTTTATTAATTTTAATTTTTTTTAATTTAAACTTGTTATTTATTTTTATATACACCGCGGACAATTTTTATTTATTTTTTAAATCTATGTAATGATTATTGAAAACACGGGAATCAAGACTGTCAGAACCTTTCAAATTCTGAACCGTTTCATTTCCATCAAAACCCTTTCGAACCCGCGAATCCGCACCACTGTTTGTCAACCCAAATTTTCAAACCTCTGAAACCCTAACCTTCAAACCTTCAGTGATTTTCGTAGAAATGGAAAAGACTAAGAGAGATGATGAGTCTGAGACCAGAAATTCCAAGAAACATTGCTCAGAAAGAAGGAAAATCTTATAGGGAAAGGAGATTGATTTAGAATGGCTATTTCAGACAAACTTGTTGTTAAAACAAGCCCTATCATTTCAGAATCTCAAACAGACATTCAATAGTGAGAATATAGAATTCTTTTATGAAGTAGAGATTTTATATTTCTTTAAATATGTTCAATTTAGTTTGGGAGATGATTATGACACCATGATGGCTAAGATAGAGGATAGAGATTTTTCAATCTCTTCAGTTGAAATTAGTCAAATATTGAACTGCCCTCATGAGAAGTGTTTGATTTTGATTTGAAAAGTATATGAGATTTTGTGCATAAATCTGAAGACATTATGTCCTTTATGTTTGGATCTACTAATATAAGAAAAATGTTTGTTAAGGATTTGAAACCAGATCAAAAGATCCTTGTGAAATTTGTACAAATCGGGATAGCACCCAAAATGTTAGAGATGGAGAAGATACTGTATCTTGACATGTACATAATATATCTTCTGTTCAGTGATGTAAAATTAAATTTTCCTAGTTACATGGTGAGGTACCTGAGTTATTGCTATCAAAGTAAAGCTAGAATGAATTTCTACCCTTTTGGTAGATTCGTCTCAAAACTCTTGTTCAAGAAAGACATAGTGAGAGTGGTTGATGCTAGAATTCTTTGTCACTATAGTAATGTTTTTTATTCTGGTACTTTAAGAAAAATTGGTTATTTTTAGAGTACAGTAAATGGAAAAATCCTTCCAATAGGAGCTGATGAAGAAGTAGAAGAAGAGAGAGCTCAGGCTCAGCCTGAAAAGTCAAAGGAAAATCAAGCTACACCTAGAGTTAGCTCTATTTCCAGAAGAATAAGTTTTGAAGTTGAGACTGTACCAGAGGAAGCAAGTCAAGAAGGAATTCAAGTAAAAATAATAAGAGATGCTACTGCTCATGAAGAGAAAGTTTCAAATGTTTTAACCTCACAAGATTTATTGAGTTACAGATTTTTAAGAGAATATATTGTTGAAAAATCAATGGAAGTTGTTGTTAAGAGGTCAGAACTAGTGTAAGAACCTCAGATTCAATATGTAATTCAAATAGAAGCTGAAGGAGAGACTCATGAACATGATTTGGTTGTTACATCAGTTGAACCTGAAATAATTGAATTTAAAATAATAGAACCTGAACCTGAAGTTGAAATTGAAAAGGAGGCATTGCCTGGAGTAGATGTGGCCAGTCCTCAATTAGCTGAAGATGAAATTATTCAATAAAATCAAATAGAAGAAGTGATTGATGATTTTTAGGATGAAAACCCTTCATATGTACAAACAAAAGTTCTTCAAGTGTATTTTTCTGTGGAAGAGTCTGGAAAAGACTCAGAGGAAAAATTTGTGGACCAACCAGTTAGAGAAAATAAGGAGAAAGAAGATGTTGAATCCTTACCCCTAGTGTTAGTACATCACTTTCATGATGAAAAGGATAATCAAGCACAAAGTACCAATGAATCAGAAAATGAGGAAGTTGAAGAAATATACAGGGAGTTCCAGAGAGTAAAGAAAGAAAATGATGCTCTAAGGAGAGAATTGGAAATAGAAAAATTAAAATCCCATAGGCTAAATAATAGTACAGTTTCGAAGCAAGAAGTTGAAATTTTTAAGAAGGATATGCTGAATGAGGTTGAAATATTAAAGTCTGAAATGGTTATAAAGTCATATTTGTTAGATCTAAAATCATTTATGGAGACAAATTTGGCATCTTTCAGGATTGATGAGGCCAGTGGTTCAGATACTTCACTAGATTTGATCAGAATATTTAAGGCAATAACCACTGTCTTAGTTGATATGAATGACAGGTTGCATGATTTGCAATGAAATAGTTCTCCTCTTTCAGTGCTACTAGACAATGAAAAGTTTTTAGTTTAACAGTTAACCTCAAATAATCCAAGAATCAGATGTATCTTGGATATGTTAACCGAGAATTTGTCTTTGTTTTTGGAGAAAGAAGAAAGACTACATGAGTTTTTCAGAGTCAACTTAATTGAAGACATTCATATGACTCAAGATAATAGGAATCTTATTGTTATGATTGGTGATGGAATGATGAGGAGACTAATGGAATAGCTATCAGAAATCAAGAAAGTAGTTCAAACAAGATAGACCCTATCTAAACCCTGACCAACCCTTTATTTCTGTATTTATCAATTTTGTACATTTAAATATTTTCAATGAAAATTTGTTTTATTATATATTTGTGTGTAGGTTTTTTTTACTGTCTTTGATTAAATATGCCAGTATTCCAGATTCACTAATTGATAAACAGTTACATATAGCATTTACTTAAGTTCAGTGCTACATTAATATGTGTTATATTTCATATTTTTTCATTCTTTTTGATATCACAAAAAGGGGGAGAAATTTGGATAAACACAACATTTTATTTTAACTCATTTACATTTTTTTTAAATTTTATTTTAGGGAGAAATTTAAAGAAATGTTTTCATTAAAAACAAAACTCTTTTTATTAAAGGATAAATACAAATTCTTAATTTAAAATCTTTTAAGATGGAGAAGTTTGGATAAATATTTTTTTCACTTTTGAAAAAGGGGGAGAAATTTATTTTTATGATTATAGAAAACACAATGTTTATTTATTTTTGAAATAATCTTGTTAAAATTAAATATTGATTTATCTTATCAAAATACTAAACTATATGTAATTAATTTTGAAAATTAATTTCATTTATTATTTTATGGGTTTTTTGATCATAAAAAAGGGGGATATTATTGAGCAAGTGTTGTTTTCAACAATACGTAATGTTTTTATTTAAAGAGGGAGATTGTTGAGAACAATACTCTATATCTTTATGATGATTTTGATGCTCACAAATGACATTAATTTTTTTCTAATGATTTTATTTTTTAAGTATATTTCAGGAATTTTATTTTTTATTTTTTATTTCTGGAATAAATATTTAAGTTCTTAAACAACGAGATTTAATTGTTAAAGTATTTGCATTAGCATGTTCTGGAAACATTGTTCATGCTCTACATATTTGGGAATTTATTAAGCGTGTTCTAGAATCATTTTTCATACTGTAACACCCCAATCTTCCACGGTACACTTCTCTTTGAATAATACAGTAGCGTGTGTTGTACGAAACTACGAGATTCTAACACACACCACAACCAATCAAAGTAGCCGTTATGAATAGTAATACATAATTTTTGAAATTTTATAAATTTTATATCTCAAAATGGACTTCATTTTTGGATTCGGAATATCGAATTTAGCCTAGGGTGAAATTTTGGTACTTTTTGGATAACTTTTATATTTTGATGAATAATGAAAATTAATAAATTTTAATTAAAAACAACTTTTTTAATCAAAATAATTAATAGTGATAAATTATGAATTTGAGTGGTTTTAAAGTATATTTAAAATATTTTTACCATTTAATACAATTTTGGTCATTGGACATAATTTCACAATTAAACTGGACATAAACAAGTATCGATCTTTTGATAGTTATTATATATTAAAAACACGCTTTTTGTTTTGACGGCGGGAATTAATTTTAAATTAATTTTTTCCACTTCTGTGTTTTAAATATGTAAAAATGGATTCCATATTTGGAATCAGGAAGTCCAAATTGTGTAAATAGGTAACTTTTATTTTTAGACATTTTGAATAATTACTTCGGTAAATATTTTATTTACCATGGTTAAAGGGTAAATCCGGTAAATAAGGGTTAAAAAATAATATTATTATAAAAATAAATTACCCTAAAATGTGTCCTAACCTTATTGGTGGATACATGTCCGACCATGAGAATCTTTGGGTCGATTTTGGGACCTCATAGAGCCACTTGTAGGTGATAGGGACACTTTATTTTAATTAAGTTAAAGTAAATACAAAAAGGATATAAGCTAATATCTTTTAGAAAAACAATTTTTACATAAGGTTATATATGTTATATTTTCGATTATAAATATTCATTAGAAATATAAAAATATTTCATACATAATGGTATTTTATTTATAATTTTTAGACATTGAAAAAGTAAAAATATATATGACACAATAATGATGCAGTATTTTCCTTATTAATGAAAGAATCAAATAATTGATATTATAAATGTTAAAATAAATATAATTTGAAAGTTTCGATGACATACACGAATTTTATTGGTTAATATGACATGTTATTATTGCTTAAATGAATTTGGTTCGAATTAATAAATTTGTTAAGACTTTAACAAAAATCAATTATTGAGTAGTGTCAAAATTGACATAAATGAGTTTTTTAAAACAAATATTATATTATTAATTTATATTCTATTCCTAAAAATATACGGTTCAGCCAAAGTACTTATATCATTATTGGTTTATCATTAATGAACCACTTGGGGGTTTCTTGGATGTATATAGTAAGTTTATTAACTATATAATATAAAAATACAAAGTGACATGGTATGTGTCAAACTAATTAACTAAGAGTTAAAACTAAAATATAAGGTTAATATAATGACCCAAACCTGTCTAAAATCTATTGGTTTAAAGGATTTAGACCCATCCCCACCTTAGACTTTGAATAATCCACTTTTGATCCATTACAAACCGAATATGACTTTATTATAAAATAATACTTTAAGTTTTTTCTAAAGAGGCCCTCACCCCTCTTATAAAAGGGCACTCCCTCTTCTCATTAATTCACACCTTAAAATCCATTTGGATCAGCCAACTCTGCCCAAATATCCTACCAAATTCCCTCACTTCATCTTAGAGGCCTTAGTTTTATCATAAAGCCAACCTAATAATCCCTTTTGATCAAATCAAAAGGAAGAACCCGAAGAAGAGGTAACGTCTTCACCACCCCCTTTAAAGTTCCTTTCTTCTTCAACTTATTCTTTCCTTGTTATTTCCATTATAAAATAATAACTCCAGTATCTTTTAAATAATGTTATGTTATTATAATTATGTAACAAAAAAATTCATTAATATATCCATCCCTTGAATGACATGTCACCATACGCGTGTACGTACGGCCTACCGTCTCCACGTTGTGGTGTAATTGTTATTCAATATACTATTATTTAGATGGGTATAATAATGATGTATAATTAATTTAAATAATAAATATAACATGATAATTATTCTGTATATATGATATACCATCCAATTATATATTATTTTAATACCAAAAGAATGATATTGTCGCTTGTGCGTACGTACGGATTACCATCTCCACGAACGCGATGAGATTCATTCCCCATCGTATCCATTCATGAATAAATTTTATTGGATGATTAAAAATAATATTTAAGAACTTAATATCATTCTGTATATGAGTATGATACAACCTATCCATAACAAACACGACTTATATAAAAGAAAATGAGTAAGTTAACACCCAAAACGACGA
This sequence comes from Viscum album, assembly GCA_963277665.1. Taxonomy (NCBI): domain Eukaryota; kingdom Viridiplantae; phylum Streptophyta; class Magnoliopsida; order Santalales; family Viscaceae; genus Viscum; species Viscum album. The sequence continues at coordinate 185,437,518 of OY728143.1, forward strand.
TATTACTAAGATTTTATTAACAAAGCGATGTTAAAAGATCATATATGATATCATATTAATATATGTGATTATTTTATAATTCAATAACAATTATTTCACCATTATACCAGAGGTTAACCTACCATCAACCAAGGAAAAGTACAAGGTAAGGGTTTATTTCACAATCTCTTCATTATCTGAGGTTGTTTATATGAAATTATCTACTGGGACCTCTTTATCATCCACATCCATGTTTCTTAAAAATATATTTCAAAACATTTTTACTATTTACTATAAAATGGGTTAAATTCATTTATACCCTTATGTGTTTTGAAAGGAATCTTTCTGTCGTTTTCCAAACAAGGTAATTTTTGACCTTTTCGACAAATTTAAGGTAAGAATGTTTTTTTTAACTTATACGGCGGGTGCGTCCATTTTCTGCCGTTATAACATCATCAAAGCTTCTATTACAATATTATAAGGATATTTTAAAAGTAAATGTTTTATTTTATAATTATGTGACCTTTAAATGATTTCAAAAAAAGAGATATTTCTCTCAAATAGTTTTGATTTCATCTATGTCAACATCCTTTGATGGATTTTAAGTTTATTTGAAGTTGATTTATTATGATACAAAAATTCCATATTGTAATGAATTTTTTGTGATATGTTTGACTGTGGATGTTCTATTTTTATACCATTCATGGTTTATGGTTAAATTATTTACATTTCGTATGCTAGTTTTAATACGAATGTTCATGATGTGTTTAAACCTTTTCATATGAGGAATGTATTGAATTTAGTAAGTGACGGGTGGAGCCCGCTATAGCTCCTCGATGCATCGATAGGTCGCATGAGACAACTAGATGTGGAATTGGTCGAGGCCCTTTCCCAATTTGATTTATGGTTTTGGTCGAGGCCTTAGTCATTTTTAGACGTCTTGGCCGAGGTCTTGAAAAATTTTTCAGAATGTCCGGCATTATAAATTCCCTCATTATTGAAATAATATTGATGGTTCATGTGGTCATTTGACTAGTAGAATACCCATGATTATGTTTTATTATGGCATTATTTACTCTGCTCATAATCTTTCCATAAAAGTATTCATGTTTATTATTGGTAAAGGCATGTGGTTTTCAATTATTTACCATGCTTAATATTTATGTCATTTTCCACTGTATTACATACCCTTACTGAGTATTTGAGCTCACCCCGTTCTTATGTTTCATTTTCCCAGTATATGAAGAAATTAGTTACGAGTGACCTACAGGCATAATCTAGGAGTCTTGGATGCTTCTAATGAAATATATTGTTATTGTATTTCTCTTCAAGCTATAAAGTGGACCATATGTATGAATCTTTTTTCCAATAATACTAAAATGATTGGTCTTTTGAGACATGATTTCCTTGTAAGCATGCCAATGTTATGTAATAATTCACCGACTCTGGGTAACTAGGGTTCGAGCGTTAGATTTGGTATCAGAGGAATTTCATTACAAACCTTGGAAGCTATATTTAGATAAACTCTGATTAGAGCACATATCCCTAAGATAGAATTTGAGGATTAGTATAGAAGAACTTCCTAGAATTTTGGTATTGTAGATATTTTGTGAGTTTTACGAGCAATACATCTATGTCTGGATACGAGCAGGTAGAGGCAACTCTGGCACAAATGTACATAGGGGTAAAACCCGAAAACACCGCTTTGAGATAGACTCGAACAGGAACTGGTGCACGACAAAGGGCCTTGCTGCACTCTTGGTTACGACACTCCCAGGGGATATGCTTAGGATTATTCTCATTTTATTTACAAACCATTATGAAGGGTTTATTAGTATATACTTCCTAAAAGAAAACATTTTTATGATTATGGATTATATCTATAAACTGTTGTACTTATGTTAAGTATTTTAGAAGTTTGGAATTATATATTTCAATTCATAAACTAAACTAGTTTATTCCATTATTAAGAAATGGAGCCTAGTGGAAGGAATGGAAACTGTATCAATGCACGCACTCCATGTAGGGATTTCCCTCCTGTTTAAGATAATTATAGTAGAGCATGTGATGCAACTGGTTCTGGTCAGCTAATCACCATACTGGGACAACTCACTCAGGTTATGAATAATAACCTTACGTGTATGGAGCACCCTGATCCGCAGCATGGAGGATCAATGTTAGATCGCTTCATGAGGCAACAACGACCAACATACAATGGGAGTACAAATCCTATAGTATTTGAGAAATGGATAAATTCATTAGAGAAAATATTCCATGCCTTGGGGAGTAGTGAAACGGAAAAAGTTGTCATGGCAGTATATCACCTCACTAGAGATGTTGATCAATGGTGGTAATTGATAAAAAACATGAAGGAAGATGATGAAGTATCAAATATAGAATAGAGGGAGTTCAAAGAGATGTTATTAGAAAAATACTTTCCTCGAGACCATCGAACAGATATGGAAAGGCAGTTTCTGAGTCTGAGACAAAAGGAGGATGAGAATGTCATAAAGTATGAGGCTAACTTTACAAGGTTAGCAAGGTATGCTGTAGATTATATACATAACCCAAGAAGTAAGAATGATCGTTTCTTCGATGGGTTAAAATCATTTCTCCATTGAGCATTAGTATCACAATCCATCTCATCATACGAAGATATTGTCTCGTGTGCAATCAAGACAGAAAAGGAATTCTCTAAGTCTTATGACTTTAAATCAAAGCAAGATAAGAATAGATTTGCTGAAAACTCTGGGAAAGGAAATAAGGAAACATGGAAGAAGGGTAGAATTGAATTTCCACCCTGTGATAATTGTGGAAGGAAGCACCCTGGTGCCTGTCTAAAAGGAAAAGGAGTTTTCTACAAATGTGGAAAGAAAGGACATCTAGATGGTGATTGTAAAGGAAGTAAATATGCTACCGATGTTTAATGCTACATTTGTAGGAAGATGGGTCATTATGAAAATTAATGTCCTAAGCGTCAGGGGAAATTACCTCAGAAAAGGCCAAGGGATCAAGGGAAATCTTATGCTATCACTACTGCTGAGGTAGAAGCTCTGAAAGACGTGGTGGTAGGTAATTTAATGGTTTCCTCAAGTTTAGAAAATGCATTATTTGATTATGGATCATCACATTGTTTTATATCTTCCCAGTTTGCTAAGAAAATTAGATATTTTCAATTTGATTTAACAAGGGTGTTGTCAGTCAAAACCCCTAAGGGAAGTATCATTGCTACAAATTTTTTTTCAATCAGTCCCCATTAAGTCACATAAATGCTCTTTATCTGCTGATCTCATTGTCATACCTATGATTGAATTTGATATAATCCTCGGTATGGATTGGATTTCAGACCATGATGCGAAGATTTATTGTAATAATAAGGATGTTACGATTCTTGATGATGATGATAAGGAACACCTTATCTTTAGAGAAGAATCATCGCCACCTAATTCTTATTTAGATCCACCCCCAATAGCTCAACTAAATTCAATTATCAGGGAGGAAGAGAATGAAATAACTATGGATGAGGAAAGGAATGTTCAAATAGAGGATGTACCTATTGTAAAAGAATATGTATATGTGTTTCCAGAAGATTTACTTGGACATCCTCCAGAACGAGAAGTTGAGTTTTCCATTGATTTAATTCCTGGTTCAAGGCCCATATTGAAAACTCCTTATAGAATGGTCACTGTGGAATTAGTTGAACTAAATAAACAACTGGAGGAATTGAGTAATAAGGGATTTATTCACCCTAGTGTTTCTCCATGGGGAGCCCCTGTCCTTTTTGTTAAGAAGAAATATGGATCTATGAGGTTGTGCATTGACTACAGGGAGATCAATGCTATAACAATAAAGAACAAGTATCCCCTACCTCACATTGATGATTTATTTGACCAACTGCATGGATCTCAATACTTTTCAAAGATTGAACTTCGATATGGATATCATCAGTTGTGTGTGAATAAGGAAGACATTACGAAGATAGAATTTTGAACTAGGTATGGGCATTACGAGTTTACAGTAATGCCTTTTGGGCTGACTAATGCACCCTCTGTATTCATGGATCTAATGAACAGAAATTTCAAGAAATATCTTGATGACTTTTTAGTGGTATTTATTGATGATATCTTGGTATACTCTAAAAGCTACAAAGATCATGAAAATCACTTGCGCATTATATTGAAGACTCTGAGAAGACATGAATTATATGGGAAATTTAGCAAGTGTGAATTATGGCTTCCAGAGATTTCTTTTATTGGCCATATTATCTCTAAGGATGGAATCTCTATTGATCCTTCTAAGACCAAGGAAATCCAAGAATGGCCAACACCTATGAGTATAACTAAGGTACACAATTTTATTGGTTTGGCAGGTTATTATCGACGTTTCATCCAGAATTTTTCTTGGTTGGCTAACTCATTAACAAAGCTCATACGTAAATGGGTTAAATTTTTTTGGACAAAAGAGTGTGAAGAATGTTTTGAATAACTGAAGAGAATATTAGTCAATGCTCCTATATGGACTCTACCATTGAGGAATGATGGGTTCTTCATTTATAGTGATGCATCGAAGAAAGGACTTGGTTGTGTCCTTATGCAGAATGATAGGGTTATTGCATATGCATCACGATAGCTAAAAATTTGTGATCAAAACTATCCTACTCATGAACTCGAGTTAGCTGCTGTAATATTTTCTTTGAAGATATGGAGACATTATCTCTATGGTGAAAAATGTGAGATTTATACTGATCACAAGAGTTTGAAGTATATTTTCTCACAGAAAGAACTCAACATGAGACAAAGGAGATGGCTTGAACTACTCAAGGATTATGATTACACGATACACTACCACCCGAGGAAGGCAAATAAGGTGGTAGATGCTTTGAGTAGAAAAGATCATGGATTTTTGAACATGGTGAGAGTGGAAAGGGATCCTATTTTCATGGATCTAGTAAATATGGATATGGGAATCATCATGGAAGGTGAAATATCAATACTTTTTCAAATTGTTTCCAAACCATCTTTACTAGAAAAGATAAAGAGTTCTCAGGCCAATGATGAAGAGTTTAAAAAGAAGATTAAAGCTGTGAATGATCAGAGATTGAGCGAATTTGTGTATGAAGATGGAATTTTGAAATTTGGGAGGAGACTTTGTGTTCCCGATATACCTGATTTAAAAAGGGAATTTTTAGATGATGCTCATAGTTTTAATTTCTCTATACACCCTGGGAGCACCAAAATGTATAGAGATTTAAAGGAACATTTTTGGGGGGACAACATGAAGAGGGAGATTGTTGATTTTGTGTCAAGATGTATGGTTTGTCAACAAGTGAAAGCTGGAAGGCAACAACCTGGAGGAGTCATGAAACCTCTTCCCATACCTGAGTGGAAATGGGATAATATCACGATGGACTTTGTCATGGGACTACCAAAGACTCCTAGAATGAACGATGCAATATGGTTCATTGTTGATCGTCTTACCAAGTCATCACATTTTCTTGCTATAAGAGAAGATATACCACTTGAACTTCTAGTTAGAATATATATTAATGAAGTTGTGAGACTTCATGGAGTACCCTTATCGATTATTTCTGATCGTGATCCCCGTTTTACTTCAAGATTCTGGAAGAGTCTTCAGAAGGCCTTAGTTACTGAACTTTATTTGAGCAATGCCTACCACCCTCAAAAAGATGGACAATCATAACGAACTATTAAAACCTTAGAAGACATGTCGAGATCATTCTCACTTGACTTTCAGGGTATGTGGGATCAATATTTACCTCTGGTAGAATTTTCCTATAACAATAGCTTCCATTCAAGTATTCAGATGGCACCATATGAAGCATTATACGGAAATAGATGTCACACACCAACCTGTTGGGATGATGTTGGTGAAAGAAAACTTGTAGGCCTAGAACTGGTGGAGTAAATGATGGAAAAGGTGAAGGTAATCCAAAACCACATTAAAGCAGCTCAAAGTAGGTAGAAGAGCTATGCCGATAACCGAAGGAAAGATTTGGAATTTCAGGTGGGAGATCATGTTTTCTTGAAGGTATCTCCATGGAAGGGAGTTATACATTTTGGTAAGAAGGGTAAATTGAGTCCTAGGTACATCGGACCTTTTGAAATTCTAGAACGAATTGGGGTTGCAGCTTACCGTTTGGCGATGCCACCAAGTCTCTCCAAAGTTCACGATGTGTTCCACGTATCACTGTTGAGAAAATACATATCTGACCCAACACATGTACTCTCCTATGAGGAATTAGAACTGGAACCCAATCTGTCTTATTGCGAAGAGCCCATCAGGATTCTTGATACGAGAGAACAAGTGCTGAGAAACCGGACGACTTGGTAAAAGTTTTATGGAGAAACCACAAGATAGAAGAGGCAACGTGGGAACCCGATGAACTTATGATGAAGAACCACCTGAGTCTTTTTATGCAGTAATATTTTAGAAATTTCGAGGACAAAATTATTTGAAGGAGGGGAGAATGTAACACCCCAAGCTTCCACGGTATGCTTCTCTTTGAATAATACAGTAGCGTGTGTTGTACGCAACTTCGAGATTCTAACACACACCACAACAAATCAAAGTAGTCATTATGAATAGTAATACCTACTTTTTTGAAATTTTATAAATTTTATATCTCAAAATGGACTTCATTTTTGTATTTGGAATATCGAATTTAGCCTAGGGTGAAATTTTGGTAGTTTTCGGATAACTTTTATATTTTGATGAATAATGAAAATTACTAAATTTTAATTAAAAACAACTTTTTTAATCAAAATAATTAATAGTGATAAATTATTAATTTGAGTGGTTTTAAAGTATATTTAGAATATATTTTTACCATTTAATACAATGTTGGTCATTGGACATAATTTCACAATTAAACTGGACATAAAAAAGTATCAATCTTTTGATAGTTATTATATCTTAAAAACACGCTTTTTGTTTTGACAACGTGAATTAATTTTAAATTAATTTCTGCCACTTCTGTGTTTTGAATTTGGAAAAATAGATTCCATATTTAGAATCATAATGTCCAAATTTTGTAAATAGTTAACTTTTATTTTTAGACATTTTGATTAATTACTTCGGTAAATATTTTATTTACCATGGTTAAAGGGTAAATCCGGTAAATAAGGGTTAAAAAATATAATAATAATAATAATAAATTACCCTAAAACATGTCCTAACCTTATTGGTGGATACATGTCCGACCATGGGAATCTTTGGGTCGATTTTGGTACCCCATGGAGCCACTTGTAGGTGATAGGGACACTTTATTTTAATTAAGTTAAAGTAAATACAAAAATGACATAAGCTTATATCTTTTATCAAAACAATTTTTACATAGGGTTATATATGTTATATTTTTTATTATAAATATTCATTAGAAAGATAAAATTATTTCCTAAATAATGGTATTTTATTTATAATTTTTAGACATTGAAAAAGTAAAAATATATATGACACAATAATGATGCAGTATTTTCTTTATTAATGAAAGAATCAAATAATTGATATTATAAATGTTAAAATAAATATAATTTGAAAGTTTTGATGACATACACGAATTTTATTGGTTAATATGACATGTTATTATTGATTAAATTAATTTGGTTCTAATTAATAATGTTTTTAAGACTTTAACAAAAAACAATTATTGAGTAGTGTCAAAATTGACATAAATGGGTTTTTTAAAAACAAATATTATATTATTAATTTATATTCTATTCATAAAAATCTAAGGTTTGGCCAAAGGACTTATATCATTATTGGTGTATCATTAATGGACCACTTGGGGGTCTCTTTGATGTATATAGTAAGTTTATTAACTATATAATATAAAAATAAAAAGTGACATGGTAAGTGTCAAACTAATTAACTAAGAGTTGAAACTAAAAGATAAGGTTAATATAATGACCCAAACCTATCTAAAATATATTTTTTGAAAGGATTGAGACCCATAACCACCTTATAATTTGAATAATCCACTTTGGATCCATTACAAACCGAATATGATTTTATTATAAAATAATACTTTAAGTTTTTCCTAAAGAGCCCCTCACCCCTCTTATAAAAAGGCACTCCCCCTTCTCATTAATTCACACCTTCAAAGCCATTTTTCTCAGCCAACCTCTGCCCAAATATCCTCCCAAATTCCCTCACTTCATCTTTGAGTCCTTATTTTGATCATAAATCCAACCTAAGAAGCCCTTTTGATCAAATCAAAAGGAAGAACCTGAAGAAGAGGTAACGTATTCACCACCCTCTTTAAAGTTCCTTTCTTCTTCAACTTCTTCTTTACTTGTTATTTCCATTCTAAAACAATAAATCCAGTATCTTATATATAATTTTATGTTATTATAATTATGGAACAAAAAAATTCATTATTCTATCCATCCCTTGAATGACATGTCACCATACATGCGTACGTACGACCTATCGTCTCCACGTTGTGGTGTAATTGTTATTCAATATACTATTATTTCTATGGGTATAATAATGATGTATAATTCATGTAAATAATAAATATAACATGATAATGATTATGTATATATGATATACCATCCAATTATATATTATTTTAATATAAAAAGAATGATATTGTCGCTCGTGCGTACGTACGGATTACCGTCTCCACAAACGCGATGAGATTCATTCCCCATCGTATACATTCATGACTAAATTTTATTGGATGATTAAAAATAATATTTAAGGACATAATATCATTCTGTATATGAGTATGATACAACCTATCCATAACAAACATGGCTTATATAAAAGAAAACGAGTAATTTAACACCCAAAACGATGATAATACTAATATTTTATTAACAAAGCGATGTTAAAAGATCATATATGATATCATATTAATATATGTGATTATTGTATATTTCAATAAAAATTATTTAACCATTATACAGGAGTTTAACCAACCATCAAACAAGTAAAAGTACAAGGTAAGGGTTTATTTCACAATCTCTTCATTATCTGAGGTTGTTTATACGGAATTATCTACTGGGACCACTTTATCATCCACATCCATGTTTCTTAAAAATATATTTCAAAACATTTTTACTATTTACTAGACAATGGGATAAAGTAATTTATACCCTTATGTGTTTTGAAAGGAATATTTCCGTCATTTTCCAAACAAGGTACTTTTTGACCTTTTCAACAAATTTAAGGTAAGAATGTTTTTTTTAACTTATACGGCGGGTGCGACCATTTTCCGCCGTTATAACATCATAAAAGATTCCCTCACAAGCTTATAAGGATATTTTAAGAGTAAATGTTTTATTTTATAATTATGTGACCTTTAAATTACTTAAAAAAAAGAGATATTTTTCTCAAATAGTTTTGATTTCATCTATGTCAACATCCTTTGATGGATTTTAAGTTTATTTGAAGTTGATTTATTATGATACAAAACTTCCATATTGTAATGAAGTTTTTGTGATATGTTTGACTGTGGATGTGCTATTTTTATACCAGTCATGGTTTATGGTTAATTTATTGACATTTCGTATGCTAGTTTTAATATGAATGTTTATGATATGTTTAAACCTTTTCATATGAGGAATGTATTGGACTTAGTAAGTGATGGGTGGAGCCCTCTATAGCTCCTTGATGCATCGGTAGGTCTCATGATACAACTAGACGTGGAATTGGATGAGTCCCTTTCCCAATTTGATTTATGGTTTTGGCCGAGGCCTTAATCATTTTTAGATGTCTTGGCCGAGGCCTTGACAAAATGTTTCAGAATGTCCGACATTATACATTCCCTCATTATGGAAATAATATTGATGGTTCATGTGGTCATTCGACTAGTAGAATACCCATGATTATGTTTTATTATGGAATTATTTACTCAGCTCATAATCTTTCCATAAAAGTATTCATGTTTATTATTGTTAAAGGCATGTGGTTTTCAATTATTTACCATGATTAATATTTATGTCATTTTTTGATGTATTACTTACCCTTATTGAGTGTTTGAGATCACCCCTTTCTTATGTTTCATTTTCCCAGGATATGAAGAAGTTAGTTATGATTGACCTGCAGGCATAATCTAGGAGGCTTGGATGCTTCTAATGAAATATATTATTATTGTATTTCTCTTCAAGCTGTAAAGTGGATCATATGTATGAATCTTGTTTCCAATAATACTAAACTGACCGGTCTTTCGAGACATGATTTCCTTGTAATCATGCCAATGTTATGTAATAATTCACTGACTCTGGGTAACTAGGATCGGGGCGTTACACATACCCTACATGTGGAAACATAGCGTAAAGAAAGGAACCCGCCTGTTTATTTTGCAAGTTATCAGAAAAGTATGGTTAATCAACCATACGTTATCGATAAAGTATGAAAAGGAACCCTACGTTTGGGATATTAGAAAAGTATGGAAGGAGAACCATACGTAAGTGCTAAACGTTACATTTTTTTCTCAAAAGTATGGTTCATCAACCTTACTTTTGAAAATAAACTTACGTTTCTTAGAAAAGTATGGATCGTTTACCTTTTGTTTGGAAGCTTATAAAAGTATGGATCATTTATCATACGTTTAAAAGTTGAAGAGAAAAGTATGGATGGTCAACCCTATGTTTGTGATCAACCCTACGTCATCAACCTTACATCTGAAGGCTACATCATCAACCTTACGTTTATGATCTACGTTACGTTCAGAGGTTGCATATTGTTCAACTCAACCTTACGTTTGGTGTTGGAGAGTTTAAAGTTGATATTATTATTAAACAATCTGCAAGTGAATTATCAGGCAGATTTTAAGATAGATTAAAAGCTAATTATAAAGCACGTATTTGATGAGTTCATATCTGTTTAAGGATTGAATTAAAAGGAGATTTTCATGGAGAATTACAAGGAGAGTTACGACTACTCTGTAAATTCAAATGTTTGAATTACACGAGTAAAAAGGAGAATATTGTGGATATGATTTTTTTAGAGGAATTATTTGTTACATCTGTGTTTTTATGGTATGTGTAAGTACTTTTTTGAAAGATAGTGATCAAGAATAAAATAGCAGATACATCTATCAAAATAGGAGATTTGATGTATGATATTTTAGAAGAGAAGAAAAAACAGAGTCAATCGCAATCTATATTTCTGTTGATTACGAAGTGTGATAGAAGCTCTGTTTGTTAAAGAAGAAGATACATGACAAAAGATTCACTTATTCGACATTGAAGATCAATTTTGAATCTTCTACTGCTAAATTTTCAATTTATATTTCTATATCTACTGCAACGGGATCGACTCAGAACGACTATTTCTTGAAGATTATTCTTTCTGAAGACGACGATCCATTTACTGTCAATTTCATTATGGTGAAATTGTGAAGAACAATTGGGAGATTATTTTCAAAGAAAAAATACTTTTTATCTTGAGTGACCAGCTTCTCGTTCTAAGTTGTGTAGGTTCTGTGATTAAACCAGAATGTTGTGTTTTTCCTTAGATTGTAATGGTGTTAACTACCTGCACTCAGTTGTTGAAAGGTCTATTGAGATGAGGACCAGATAGTGAGAATCTCCAAGCTCATGGAGTAGAGGGTTGGTGCAGTGGACTAGGGGCCTTATTTTCCCCAAACCACTATATATCGTGTGTCCCTGCATTTCATATTTCCGCTGCATTAATCTATCAGATTAAAGATAAAGGACGAAACACGATCTCGTGAAGATTTTTGAAAAGACACAATTCACCCCCCCCCCCTCTTGTGTATATTTTATATAATCTTGATCCAAAAAATATTCAATATATATATGTGTATTTTTAATAGTAAATAAAAATTTTAGATAAGGAATGAAATGAACCATTCATGGAGTCGGTTACATACGCATGAACGCTGCTTTCATTTTTTTTCCATTTTTAAAAGGAATGGAAACTGAATGATACATAGGTATATTGTAATTTCAGTATAATTTAATATGATATATATGTTACATAATTTAATTAAATCCACCCTTTATATGTTCCATGTATATCATGAATGAATCATATAACCTTGAGGGGGCGGTAGTCCGCACTTCCTCAAATGAAATTATCGTGTTTAAGCATTTTAGAAAGCATAAACATATGTTTGTAAATAAAAATTATAGAAGCACATATAAAAAATAAACATATTATATATAATATATAAATATAGTTCCATAATAATTTTCACCATTATAGGAGGTAGGAGAAGATTGAACAATCTTCGTTTCGTGTGGCAGTAGTTCACCGTCCACAGAAACAGTATATTCTTTACCCATTATATGGAGGTGTGTGGAAGTGTAGTTATAATACTTCTCATAAAAAAATCCTAGTATATTTAAGATACTGTTTTTTTTATAAAAAGAAATAAATAAATAGATTTTAGGGGGTTGGAGAAGAAAAATAAAACAAAATAACTTTAGAGAAGACGTTGCCTTTAAATCGGGGAACTCCCTTTAGTTTGAACCAAAAGGCTTTATTGAAGTGCCTTATGCCTAAGGTAAGGCTTATATGAGGAATATAGGGATGTAGGGAGATTAATTGGTTAGAGGTTTGATGATACAAGGGGCTTGATAGGTGTGATTAATGGGTTAGAGGTGAGGGATTTTTATAAGGGGGAGGAGGGGATTTTTAGGAAATTTTGAATGTATTGTTTTATTATAAACTTATTTTCGGTTTCAAAAGGTCCAAAACTTGTTAAAGTCGAAGATAAGATGACTTTTTTTTGAAATAAAATCATTCAATAATAATTGTACAGGTTTTTGATATTGTTTTAATTTTTATAATCTTATTTATTTAAATCATTCACTAATGAGGTAAACACTTTATCATTATTGTGTCATAAATAGTTTTATTTATTTGATGTCTAAAAATTATAAAAAAAAATACTATGATATAGGAAATATTTTTATATTTTAAATTAATATTTATAGTTGAAGAGATAACTTATATAACCCCATGTAAAAATTTATTTACTAAAAGATATATGTTTAAGTCATTTTTGTCTTTACTTTAAATCAATTAATATAAAGTGTCATTATCACTCCCAAGTGGCTCCATGGGATCCCAAATAGACCCAAGGATGCCCATGGTTGGAAATTTATCAACCAATAGGAATATAACACATTTTAGGTTAATTTAATATTATTATAATAATATTTGTTTACCCTAATTTACCGAATTTACCCTTTAACAATGGTAAATAAAATATTTACCGAAGTAAATATTCATAATGTCTCAAAATAAAAGTTATCTATTTACACAATTTGGACCTCCTGATTCCAAATATGGAATAAATATTTCCAAATTCAAAAAATGGAAGTGGGAGAAATTAATTTAAAATTAATTCCTTCTATCAAAACAAAAAGCTTGTTTTTAAGAAATAATAACTATCAAAAGATTGACACTTGTTTATGTCTAATTTCATAGTGAAATTACATCCAATGAACAAAATTGGATTAATTGGTAAACATATAATATAATTTCACTTTAAAACCAATTAAAAATATAATCTAACCATATAAATAAATTAGATGAAAAGGTGGTTTTGAATTAAAATGCAGTATTTTTCACTATTCATTAAAATTTCAACTTTATCAGAAAAATAACAAAATTTCATCCAAACTAAATTTTGATGTCCTGATTATAAAAAATAATTTTATTTTTTCAAATAAAACATATAAAAGTGACAAATAATATATTTAAAAATGGTTCTCCATCAAAAGGTGGTAAATCGACTTTTTTAAAGAATATTAGAATATTTATGCTTAAAATTCGATTCATTCACATTTTAAGCCTCTAACATTTATTGGGTAAAAGAAAAAACATTTAACAAACATGTGTAATAATATTTTAGTTAGTTTTATTCATTACCACCAATACAACGTCTATGCGTTAACTACCATTTAAAATAATAATATTATATTATTATTATTTATTTCAGTATGACTCAACATTGTGTGCAACATAAGACTTAGGAGAAACCAATTGTTGTGTGTCAGGTACACCTTCCAACATAGAATCCCCTTTAAAATAAATTAATATTTAATTCACAAATATTAATAAATATGAAAATGTCATATTCTTTATTTACCTGGGATGTTACATCCTTCCCCCCTTTTTGGGAATTGTGTCCTCATAATTTTAAAATTGGGCTCAAAAACATCATTAAAAGTCCAACATCGAAAAAAGAGTCAATAAAACTATCACTTTAAAAGAAAAAAAATAAAAAAGGTCACCCAAGACAACCCATACTAGGATTCCATGTAAGAAAACATGGGTATGGAAGAGAAAATAACTCTCATAGTTTAATAGAGAGTGGAAGATAACTTGATCACAGAAAGATGACCACTACAATACCATAAATTTGTGGTTGGGTAAAAGTATATTGATAAAAGAAAGCGTACAACCTTTTTTCTTCAAGATTCTTTTCATAGAGTTGAGTAATTTTATTACTACCAAGACTAATATCATAAATAAATATACTTACTTGAAAAGTAGTGTTTTGTCTTTTAATCAAATTTCTACCACAAATTCATCTTTTATCCAAACGATGAGTATTCATTATGACTTGGTCACACCTGAAGTTCTATAATCAAGTTCTAGAGAATCACATAATCAAAAACGATGAACTATATATTTCCCCTATCTTTATACATTAACCAAAACCAAAATGGTTAGTACAAGATCAGATAATCCCCAAAAAGGATAATCTTTTACAAAAAGAAAAACTACTCTTAATATCCAAAAAAATTCAAACAATACCCAACGTTCAATAAAGACCATTCAATAAACAAATTTCCATAAAATTCTTCAAAGTAATCCAAACTAAGATTGAAACCCAAATCTCAGAAGGATTTAGTCACATAGTCTTCCAAGATAAATCTTAACATTTATCTCCAAATAACATCGAATACTCTTAAAGTCTCATACTGAAAAGTAATAAACCTAATCACATATTCTCCAGGATAGGTTAATCATTTCTATAAACAACCTAAATCTTTATAAGTCCACAATAAAAATGTGTATTCTTACAAAATAAAATTATACCATTTACTCCTCTAAAGAAATACCATAGTATTCTTTTTCCCTTAAGAATATATTTTTCCAAAAGAGTAAACATATTTATCACTTAATCACCAAAATCATTTTCCTATACTAAGAATATCTATTTGATAAAACATAAGTTCCCAAAATCAACTTATTCTCGATAAATCCCATCGCACTTTGGTTATGGGTTCGATTCCCATAGCTTTGTCCGACGCGATGGGTTGTCAAGTGATATATGTGTTGTCCTTTTTCAAAAACTATAAAATTTTATAACATTACCAAAAAAAGAGGTAAATACTTTAAAAATAACCATAACATATTTTGACCACAAATGTTATCTCATACTTCACATTTTCATCCCAAAAAGTGATAACACAAAATTGCCTCAAATTCAAGGTTCATATAAACCCAAATGGTTCTTTATAAATATATCCACAAACTAAAAGATAATTCTTCTTTGAATAATATTTTCACATATCAAACATCAGGGTTACACATAATAGAAAACGTCTTCCAAAGTAACCCCATAATGAATACATTCAAATGTATCATCGTCTATAACTCTTCAATTCCTAAAATGTAAACATCTTAATCATCGAACATTCTTACTGATCCTTTATATATGTTTTTCCATCTTATTATTTTAAACTTATTTCCTAAAAACAAAATCATGAATAATGTCCTAAGATTTTAGTAATTTAAAAACATGGTCTAAGAAATAATCCATACCTTTCATAGGTCATTTTCATTTTCCTCATCTTAAATTGGAATGGCATTAGGAATTGGTAAATGTATATTTGTATGATCCTGCTGATACCTTTCCCAATTTTTTTTTAGGAAATCTATTTGCATAGTGACCATGCGCACCACATTTAAAACATTCAATTAACCCCTCGAAAAGAACTTCTTTCCCTTTCCTGGAGTCAACTGGACGCTTCATTTTTCCATGGCAGGTTCTTGCTCCATGACCTTCATTACCACATCTGAAACATCTTCTCATTACATTTAATCATTTTTCTAAGTGTTTCATTCCACATCCTTGACACATAGGTTTTTTAATATACTTAACTTTATTATTATTACCTGAACTTCCATTGGGATATATTTCTCGCATATATGATGCCTTAGAAAAATCACCAAGGTTCAAGTGGTCAATCATGACTCCAAGTAGTTGGTTAAGAATAACCACAAGAGTTCTCATTACAACTCCCATTTCATTTTGTTTCTCATTCAAAAAACCACCATAGTTTCAATCACATCCATTGCTACTTTGGTGTCTACTATATCCATCCATTTACTAAAACCAAAAATGTTAGTGTGACTGTATCAGTAAAATCATCATATAATATCTTATAAGGAGGGTAAACACTAAGATATACATATACATTTTATCTTAAACTCATTCAATTTATCTAAAATCATTGTGACTCTTTCTAAAATCCTAACCATTATGGTTATGTCACTTATGCTTAAATAACACCCTAACCTATAAAGTAATCTAAACCAACCTCCAATACCAACTATAAGGACCCAGCCTTAAACATTACATAATATTGAATTAAATCAAGAATTCACATTGAGGATATTTTTAGGTTTATAATTTTAGTGAATTAGTCCATAACTATTACATTACATCTCAAAAATTACAAAGTAGACACTTCTACTCAGTTTCCATTTTTTCAAAAAATAAAAACTCTTAAAAAAGGAAACATGTCTAGTTCCATGTTTTAGACATCATGACTTTTCCTTGACCCCATCCTTGACATTATTCATCTTTAAGTCTCGGGAAAAACATCTCAAAAAAACATGGTATGAGCATAAAAATCATAGTAAGGGTTATAAAAAAAAGGAAAGGAAATATTATCCCATCAATAAATACAAATCAATGAAACCATACTTTTCAATCATAACATACCTCATGAACTCATAATATTTATGAATAACACACCGAAATCATAAATCATAAATCAAAAAGGTAACTTGTGGTATACATAACATAATTACATTGTAGCTTTCACAGCTATGTAGAGAGTTACATTTGGAATACCCATCACAGTATATTCCCTAAATCTCTTAGGAGAAACATTAATGTTTACCTATTCCACGTTACCCAATTCATTAGAGAGCTATCTTGGGCTCGCATGCCCTAGGTTTATCATTAAACCACCCATATAGGTAAAAAATCCCAAGATACATTACATATTAATAACACATAAAACAAAAATAAAGGAAAGATAACATTTCCACATTGCATTCAGAAGATATCAGTTCAAGATATTTACATAATCAATTCATTTAAAACATTCAAAAAGAAGAGTTTTGAATCAAAGTGTCCCATGCCACTTTGAAACTTTTGAAAGGATTTTACACTTTAAAACACTCATGTCCATATAAATAAATCCTTAAAATAATTTCTAAAACATGGACATTAAAGATAATGATTTATAAAATTTAATCATTAAAACATTTAAAACGATGTTTTAGTTAAAGAAACCTTTACCACTTGAGAAAATCCTAAATAAAAATCATTAAATAATAACTTAAAAGAAAACTATAAGTATCATGAGAATATAGAAATTCATGTTATAAAATTTCAAAAGGGTTGTATATACACCTTATAGGATAATAAAGGTGCATAATTTCAAGATATGCCTCAATGAAAGGAGATTGAGATATAGTCTCTTACAAAGATTATATCATTAGATTAAGGATAAATCAATGACATAATTATGTGTGAAAAATATAAATACACCTAATAAAATAGGATATTAAGTGTAGAAAAATAATATTTCATTCACACATATTCATAGTATGACAAAATCAATAAGTATAAGTTTAACCAAAAGAAGTGAAATTGGGTTAAGAAGTACCCTTACAGAAATTCGACAGCCTAACAACATCGCTTTAAAATTCAGAAAATGAGTTGATGAGAAAAAAGGGTCTCTAATCACATGTAAATTAAATTTACAGCAATAAGGATATATAATAATTTATCCCAATATAAGAAAATTGGAATTTAAAAATACATAACATAAAATAATTCCTTGAAAAAAAGAGGACGGTGAAAGTTTCCCTTACCGATTTGGTAACTTATGAAACATAAACCACATGAAATAAATATCATACAATAAAGATATAAATACCCATAAATTAAATTCTATTACACAAGTAATACAATCATGGTCATTAAATACACCACACAAAAGAAAATAGTTTCAAAAATAGCATGAGTCTCACGGAAATAAAAGAGAGATGAAAACCTCATACCACGTTGTAATCAATCGAGTCTTAAGACCAAAATTTAATAACCACCAAATGAATCATATAATAACATGAATATAAATATAATAATGATGATATATATGAAATTTCAGTACACAATACAACACATTCAATAAATAAATATTGAACAATGGAAATCTCACAGAATTAAAAGTGAGATAAGAAACCCCTTACCTCGTGTCCAACTTGACTCGTTTGTTCCTTGTTCTTCCTGAATAATAAACTTTAGTTAATTTATAATTTATAAAGAACCCTTTTCACGTTTATTATTTCTTTTATATAACTTATTACCTTTCTATAACAATTATTTAATTATTTTAGTTCATATCGGACATTTTGTTGATGTTTGGAACTTGAGTCAAAAATGAACTTATTATAATTACAAATTATCCATGTGGTCAAAAGTAAATTATCTACAGAATCATATTAATGCTTTAAATATAATATATATCCAGAATATATATTTATTTATAATAGTAAATAACATTTGGAGATAAGGAATGAAATGCACCGTTCATGGAGACGGTAAGTCGTACGTACGCATAAATGTTACTTTAATTTCTTCCATTTTTAAAAGGAATGGAAACTGAATGATACATAGGTATATTGTAATTAAAATATAATTTAATATTATATATATGTTACTTAATTTCATTTACTCTATCCTTTATACACTCCATGTATGTCATGAACGAATCATATCACCTTGAGGGGGCGGTAGTCCGCACTTCCTCGAATGAAATTATTATGTTTACACATATTAGAAAGCATAAAGGTATGCTTGTAAATAAAAATTAAATAATTATATAGAAAACATAAAAATAATATATATATATATATAATATATAAATATATTTCCATTATAATGGACACCATTATAGGTGTTAGGAGAAGATTGAACAATCCTCGTTTTGTGAGGCAGTAGTTCACCGTCTACAGAAACAGTATGTTCTTTACCCATTAGATGGAGGTGTGTGAAAGTGTAGTTCTAATAATTCTCATAAAAACATCATAGTATATTAAATATATAAATGTTTTTATAAAAATAAATAAATATATATATTTTATGTGTTTGGATAAGGAAAATTAAACAAAAAGAACTTAAGAAAAGACAGTACCTTTAAATCGGGAAACTCCATATGGTTTGAACCAAAAGGAATTATTGAAGTGCATTATGTATAAGGGAAGGATTATATAAGTAAAAAAGTGATGTAGGGAGATTAATTGGTCAGATTTTGTACAATCCAAGGGGATTGATATGTGTGATTAATGGGTTATAGGTGAGGGATTTTTATAAGGGGGAGGAGGGTCTATTTAGGAAAGTTTTAAAGTATTATTTTATTATAAACTTATTTTCGGTTTTGAAAGGTCCAAAACTAAATAAAGTATAATATAATATGACTCGTGTTCGAAATAAAATTATCCAATAATAATTGGATAGGTTTTGGATATTTTTTTAATTTTTATAATCTTATTTATTTAAATAATTCATTAATGAGGTAAACACTACATCATTATTGTGTCATAAATAATTTTATTTATTTGATGTCTAAAAATTATAAAACAAATACCATGATGTAGGAAATAATTTTATATTTCAAATTAATATTTTTATTTGAAGATATATCTTATATAACCTCATGTAAAAATTGATTTACTTAAAGATATATGTTTAAGTCATTTTTGTCTTTACTTTAAATCAATTAATATAAAGTGTCATTATCACTCCCAAGTGGCTCAATGGGGTCCAAAAATCAACCAAAGGATGACCATGGTCATTAATGTATCAACAAATAGTAATAAGACACATGTTAGTGTAATTTAAAATTATTATAATAATATTTTTTACCCTTATTTACCAGATTTTCCCTTTAACCATGTTAAATAAAATATTTACCGAAGTAAATATTCATAATGTATAAAAATAAAAGTTACTTATTTACACAATTTGAACCTCCTAATTCCAAATATGGAATAAATTTTTCCAAATTCAAAACCCATAAGTGTCAGAAATTAATTTAAAATTAATTCTCCTTGTCAAAACAAAAAACGTGTTTTTAAGAAATAATAACTATTAAAAGATTGACACTTGTTTATGTCCAATTTCAAATTGAAATTACATCCAATGATAAAAATTGTATTAATTGGTAAAAATATAATCTAATTAAACTTTAAAACCAATTAAAAATATAATCTAACTATATACATAAATTAGATGAAAAGGTAGTTTTTAATTAAAATGCGGTATTTTTCACTATTCGTTAAAAAATTAACTTTTTCATAAAAATAACAAAATTTCATCCAAAATAAATTTTGATATCTCAATTCTAAAGAGTAATTTTATTTGGTAAAATAGAACATATAAAAGTGAAAAACACTATATTTAAAATGGGTTCACCATCAAAAGGCGGTAAATCGACTTTTTTAAAGAATATTAGAGTATTTATGCTTAAAATTGGATTCATTCACATTTTAAGACTCTAAAATTTATTGGGTAAAATTAAAAACATTTAAAAAACATTTTTAATAATATTGTAGTTTGTTCTGTTCATTCCCACCAATACAACGACTATGCGTTAACTACCATTTAAAATAATAATAATATTATTATTCAGTATGACTCAACATTGTGTGCAGCATAAGACTTCGGAGAAACCCATTGTTGTGTGTCAGGTACTCCATCAAACACAACATACCCTTTAAAGTAAAATTAATATTTAATTCATAAATATGAAAAGGCCATATTCTTTATTTACCTGAGATGTTACATATAATATATTCCATAAAAGGTTACCAAAACCAAATATATATTTAAATGTTAAATTAATGTGTTTTTATTTTATTTTATTCATTTTATAAATCCTTAATGAATCCTCGAAAATCTATATTATATTTTAATGTTTTAAAATATATTCTTTATAAACATTAATTTCTTTAACATCACCCAGAGAACTATTTTAATTATTCCCTTTCTTATCCTTATAAAATAGTGAAATCCACTCATATTTGGATTAATCTTTAGTAAAGACCCATGGTATGGTTTTTTGTTTTATTATATAATCATATATTGTCCAAAACCTATGTTTGAAAATTAATGAAAAACTCTCCCATATTTTTCTATGTAAACCCAACCAAACTCCAATTACACATAAACAAAAAAAGCTTGTATCATGAAATTACTCTACCATCACCTCTCTATAACCCTTCCAAGGATACCCCATGTTCTTAAGAATCTCCTACAAATGTTTTAGGGTCACCCACTGAAGGTACGAGATCCTATCCTTCCCCTTTTTATTCAAGCACCTTACGTATCTTATGGATTTTAAATTACGATATTTTTCATGTTGGATTATGTTCTTACATATCCATATGACTTTACAAATGATTTTAATGGGATGAGAGACCCATTTAACTCCTATATATCCATTCTGTTAATCTTTTTATACCTTCATTATACTATAAAAATATTTGGCAATGTTTCTTGACAAATATTTGTGTGGTGAATACCCATCCCCATTTCCACTCAATGGAATTCTCCTAGATGTATATATCATTGATTTATTTGACACTTCCATGAATTTTTATAAAAAACATAATTGTAGTATTTAATGTTTTGAAATATATCATAATGTTGTATGATCTACGTGGACACTTAGGAATTTACATGATTTGAATGTGACTGGGTGGCCCAAATTATATAGCCCTCTAATTCATTTGGTGTTTTTATCTCATGAGATGCCATTTATTTTTCATAGGTGGTTATCCTGAGAACCATATGCTGTTTGGTTCTAGTGGTTATCCATGAAATATGTTTATGATGTCATGCATAATGTTCTTGTTATGTTCTTATGTTTACAAAGGTTATGGATGTAGTAGAAGCATTATATGGGGCATGCCCAACTCATTATTTTTATCCTGAAAGATGATTAATATGAGATTTAAAAGACAATAAATTCCATGATCAATAGAACTAATTAAATTAATACAGACAATAGATAATGTTTGAAACAAATTTTTAATATTTCCAAAAATTATTTATAATAACTTTAAGAAATTAAGAGTTATCTTGTGTGCCATTATTTATTCATTGATAGATCTTACAATGTATATACATCATAGAACCATTATGTTATAGGAATCATTAGCCAATTCCCTCCGGAAATGATCCACATGTGTTCCATGAACCTCATAATTTCATCATAAGAATATCTGGGTGCTAGAACAAGATATACTAACTATTACAACATTCTCCTTTGATCTCCCTGAGAATTGGTTCAAGTAAGGGTCATATTTTTTATCTCTAGACATTAGAGTAGAGGTGGAGGAGGGTCAAACTCTATTCTTGAGAGCATTCTTAGAGAGGTATCTCTCTATTTAATTTTGATAATTCTCTTTATATCCCATCATGCACAACACAAATGAATTTCATCTTTAGAAAAAATATATAATTGGTTTTATATACCTCTAGGGTTAAAAAATAATAATTTCTTATGGCTTGAATTATCTTCAAAATAACACAGGGTGCATTAGAAAATACTACGTAAAATGAACCTATGGGTCACACTTCTTCTACTCTTGTGTTGTTTGGATAAACTACTAGGAATATTAGTATGAGATCATAGAATTTATTTTGTTAATAAATTTTTTTGATTTGATTAAATTTTTTATAAATAAATAAGAAGAAGGAATATCATGAAATTCAGATTAAACAATGATAAAACTGAAATTTAAAAGTAAATAAAATGTGTAAATCAATAAATTACCTTTATAAAATTATAAATAATTATTTTACCCTTATGATACCACGTTAGGCTCAAGGCATAGTGGAAGTATCAGATAAGGAAAGGCCAAATCATCTTTCTTTCATGATTAATGATTAATCTAAGATTTAAAAAATGATAAAATCCATGATCAAAAGAAGTGAATGATTTCATATTGATAATAGATAAATACTAGAACCAAGGAGCAAGATGATCACATATTATTGATAATTAATAAAATAATTTAATAACTAACATGTGTGAAATTCTTTCTTCATTAATGGATTTTACAATTACTCTATATCATACTATCATTTCATTATAGGAATCAATGTTATATTTCATCCAATATTGATACACACATATTCCGTTAACAACAAAAAATCACCATAATAATCTTCATGTTCTAGTACGACAAGTCTTAATGCTTGTGTCGTTCACCTTTTATCACACTAATAATTGTTTCAAGGGAGATTTTTCTTCAATAACTCTATAATTGAGGGTGGTGTTTTAGGATCTCTATTCGTTATTGATGGAATTCACTTAAAGGTACATATATTGGATTTTGATAGAATTTAATCTAGATCTATTTGTACGCAACAGAAATACATTTTCTATTTAAAAAAAATTATATTATAGGGTTTATTTTCAGCTAGGGTCATAAAATAAATATTACACATAAGCCCTTATTATTTTTTTAGTCAATGTAGAACAACATGACTATATTATTATTATTATTATTATTATTATTATTGACTTTCTCTAAACTAATGAATTAAATTAAACTTTATTTATTAATATAATATTTAATATATATTATTTCTCACTAGTAAATTAAACATGGTATGTCATTCCTCCATAATAATTATCATGCCTTGATAAATGAATATTTGTTAAAAAAAACTTACTTAATTATTTTCCCAAAAATAGATTAATATTATTTTCACTAAATAGAATATAAATATTTATTAAATATTATTCTCATATAATATTTTCTCTAATAGTTGGTGGCACAATACATGTAACGAATAAAACATTAATAATTACAAAACCACATGAGGGGATAATATTTATTCAACTTTTTAAATTGTAAATAATATTATAATATTTATCTGTGATTATAGGTACACTTACTGTGAGACCCTCTCGGCTTCATTCTAGTGGTGTTAGGTGAAGCAGCCTAAAGTCCATGGTCACAGTATAGCAACACACTTGGGAACCAATTGAGAAATATATCAATTCTAAAATGACACAATAAATAATAAGGATCGTTAATATGTAATATAAGCCATTTTTCATGATATCTCTAATCAGGGAGGTTTCATGCTAGTTCGATCAACCTATTAGATCGATGTCCCTCTAATTGACATCTTGAAAATTGATCATGCCTATAGATTTTCATATACATGGATTTATTTAGTATATAAAATATATATCAAAGGGCCTAGGATATAAACTTCCATTAAGGAACATAATTGACAAATCCTTTCTCGCATTATTCATTAATGAAATATTAATAATGAGGCAGGAAACATATCCCACCTCACTTTGAGAATATGTCATCATGATTTTAATAAATATATCAAATTACAATACTCATACGATTAATTAATAATAAACATATATTTTAAGGATCAACTCGCATTTCTATATATCGAAACATATAAGGAAATATATAAATGTGGATTTATTAATAGTGGGTCTCATTCTCATAATATCTTACATGGGATATTATGAAGGGATTACACCATGAGAAGGTTCTTAAAAGGCCTATGATCTCCCATGCATAATATCCTATATCATTTGTTTCCCTCATAATTATTTCATCTGACTATAGAACATATATTTAATAATACTATTGTGGAACTTAAGGGTTATCCTAATAATGAGGAAGTTCTACAACATTTCAGTGTAACAACTAATCTTAATAAATTATTACATACTATTTTATACTAAAGTACAATAATGATTTTATAATGAGTTTATTGATGTTAAAAAAATGAATTCATTTTATCATAATGTACACATATGTTGGATATATGGAACCAACTCCTATAGTTTATGAAATTTTGTTATATCTTTCCACTTTAATCAAGATTATTATTCTCATCACTCTTATGTTACCTTGTTATGCCTATTTTCTCACAAGTACTTATTTACTTTATGTTATTAATTGTTTGTTCCCTTAGTGGGAATTATATATAACCCAATTTTTTTGAACGCCTATAGTTTTTCTCATGATTATTTAGAATAACTATGTAATATTAGGATCAAGCTAAGAAATATATAAATTATTTGATTGTATTTATATTTTAATTTGTTTTTCTTTTTACCTAATTTTAAAATGACTCTAGAATTCATAATCATATTAGATTTTATAAATTGTACCTTTCTATAATAAATCATTGAATAAGTGTGATAATTATATGGGTTTCTATAGTTGGTTTTCAAGAAAGGTTGAGTTATTCGTAGGTTTTGGTTTATCAAACTCTATTGAAATACTTAGTTGCATGACTAAACATAGTAAAACATCCATAAATTTTGGTAATGTTCAGAGTATGTGGTTTTGATGAATACAAATCCATATATGGATACAACAAGTGGATGTGTCTTTGGCATAGTGTTACCTAGGTGTAATAACATCAAAAGGGTGCATTTATTTGGACTTGGTCATAACCTAGTGAATAGTAATGGGCCCTAATATAAACATGGATTGACACTCCCAGTGGATAATTTTTAGTAAATTAACAAGGGAATTATGAACCATTATTAAGAGAACCAAATTCATATAATATTTTATATTAGGAAATAGATCATAAGTAACATATATTGAAAGATATAAATTCATAATTTAATGAATATATTTTATTTATGAGTTTTTCTTTTAATGTTTATGGTTTAAATTTATGTATTTAATAGTTTAAAAAATCTCACCCTAATTTTCCCTTTATTTCTAGTAAATTACAGGAAATTGATTAAACTGAGTCAACAACCAAGGTGAGAGGTATTGTGATGATTTCCCTATTGATATTCCCAAAACGATGGAAGTAGAAATAATTAACATTATGAAAAAATGGTTCTCATTTACCTAAAGTATTGAACTGAATGTTGAATTAAGAGGAATGCCCAAATACCCTTAAGAAAGAGCACAATGAAATTGATTCTACTATGTGAAAAAATTCCTCCAAATTTTAGGAGATATTTTTATCCCTTAATCATGGAGGAATGGGTCAAATCCTACGAATATATGGTCTCTATTATTCAATGATCTGAGCAATGGTTGGTAATGAAAGGATGTTATCATATAAAGGGAGAAACTAATAAATAGGGGATATTGGTAAAAAAATATATGAATCACAAAGAGGATATTGATGTAATGGAGTGGAAGTAATTGTGGGAAAAAAATTTCATCAAATATTTTCTTTACACTCTCTAACTTAAAATGTAGTGGGATTTATATAGCCTCAAGAAAAATGATGAAGAATCTCTAAGTGTGTATAAGGAAAAATTCAAAAGACTAGCACAATATTCCTCATGCATTTTCATTTCCCCAGAATGTCAATTTTACTACTATTTGGTGGGATAATGTTGAATATTTGATAATAATTGGCTATTTAATACATAAAAACCAATATGTAAATTTTATAATGTTCACTCAGTTTAGAAATATAGATCATCAAATATCAAGGGTCTCATGGGATTAGAGGTGTGATGGAAAAATATCATTGGTGTGAGTAAGTATATAATCCCACTTTTCAAACATGCGGGAAGACATATCTTGTAAAGTTACTAAAGCGGGCAAGGAAATTACTTTTGTGTGGGAATGAAGGGAACCTATGTAGTGATTTATGATGAGGGAAACCAAAAAAATTGATGGAAGAAAAGAATTATCTAGTCAACCCCCATACTATTTTCTATTTTTTCTATATGGAATAATTAAATTATGTGAATCATTTCCCAAAGATAAGGTTTGTCGATAATAACCAACGACAAAAACATCCATGGACTAGAGAGCCAGGGGAAATCTTATGTAATAAAAACTATTATGGTGGATGTGGATAATGAAGTGGTGATCAAAACACTAAAATATTTGTTGAATAATATCATATGTATATTTTTTATTCTATTTTATTACATTCTTTCATATCATAAAAAATTACTAGATTTATTCAAACACAACCCCAAAACCATGAAGTTGAGTTACAGTGAAGATAGTGAATGGGTCAATTGTTACATACCAAGTATATATCTCATCCCACAACCATGTTTGTAGAATTAACATCCTAGAGAACGTTGTGATAATTCATTTTGTATAACTTGATGTAATTATGTGTATGAATAGGAATTACTTATATAGATCCAACATAAATTTTTGAGATAAAGAAATCATCATATATATCATGAATCACTATCTGGATATATAAATTCCCAAAGACGATGAATAATTTCCATCTATAAAAAAATATCATGAATGGATATTATTTAATTATTTTCAATAATATCTATATGAGGTGATTGCTACTAAATATAATATTATATTTGAAGACATTAACATTGCAAGTTAATTTCTTAGTGTATTTCCAAAGGAATTGAGTGGTCTTCCTCCTACCCATGAGGATTATTTCTCAATCGAGATCATACCTGGAGCTTTAACAACATTAATTGCTCAACAAATAAAGTTCATTGTTGAATAAGAGGGATTAATATGAAATTATATTATAATTTGGATAATGTTTTATATTCTAATATTCTTTTCCATAGGGTTCATCAGTCCTCCTCATCCAGAATAAGGATGGGTCAATGAATCTATTCATTGATTATCATTACATCAACAATATCATGATAAAGAAAAAATATCATCCACAATGTACTGATGAATTTTTCAATTAGCTATGTGGAGAATAATCACAACAACAAAAATAACCTACAGCCACGGTTTCAAATTGTGGCTATAAGCCCAAAAACTGTGGTGATAGCATATGGCCACGGTTTTGGAAAATCGTGGCCATTATCACTGTGGCAGTAGGTCTTACCTACTGCCATGGTTTTAACTGTGGAATTAGGGTAGTTAAGGCCATGGTTAAAAACGTGTCAAGATACCCCCTAATGCCATGGTTTAACCGTGGCACTAGGGCCCTACTGCCACGGTTAAAATCGTGGCGGTATAATTCATATGGTATAAAAAAACTAATTCAGTCCGCCAGTCGGACAGCCCCTTACACCCCCCTAGACCACCCTGGGTAGCCCCCATGCACCCCTTTGAACACCCTCCCCCCTCCCCCCACCCCTACACCCCCCTGGACAGCCCCTTTGCACCCCCTTGAACACCCCCTTACACCCCCCTGGGTAGCCCCCGTGCACCCCCTTGAACACCCCCAGAACACCCCAGAACACCCCCTAGATAGCCCCTTTGCACCCCCTTAAACACATCCCCTCACCCCCATGACCCCCTAGAAAACCCCCTTTCACCCTCTTGAACACCTCGTGCACCCCTTGCCCCCTGGACAGACCTCGTGCACCCCCTGGACAAACCCCGTGCACCCCACCCCCATACACCCCCATTCCCCCCATTCCCCCCATTCCCCCTATAGAAATAGCTTGTATAATAATTAAATGAAATTTAATTTTTATTGATATAAACTTCACTTTCAGTATATGAAACCGCATTTTATTCACCCAATAAGATCAAAATAACACATGAAAGTAGTGAAAAATACACTTAGCATGGATTATGAATTTTAGAAGAAAGAAGAGAGCAAAAAAGTAAATGAGGCAGAATACTCCCCTGAGGGACAGCTTCAAATCCCAAGACTCTCTCCTCTATCTTCTTTGAACAAATTTGGTATAAATATTGAATCACTTGTAAACCAAGAAATAGCAGCCTATTAGAATCTTATTCCCATATATACAATAGTTGAAACCAGCAGCAAACTCAGGATTTAGAAATTATAATTCCGCTTGATAGTACACATGAATATAACTAATTAAAATCTAAATCAAATTTCAACAAAAAAAAACATGTAATGTGTTCATCACAACTTGCAAATGATGTCAACATGGCATAAATCAAGCACATTCGCAGAATACCATAACATTAATTTCAAACAAATATAATATCTACAAGTTCAGCATGGAGATAAGTAAACATTATTAGGGAGTTTCAAATACCAAACATAATCTACAATTTGATCATCATTAAATATTCCATTTCGCATTTTCCAGTCCCCCCTTCCCCTGCCCCACCCCCTTTCCCTCCCCCTTGCACCCCCCTGGACAGCCCCCTTGCACCCCCTGGACACCCATGACCCCCCTGGATACCCCCCTTCACCCCCTTGCACCCCCTGCCCCCCCCCTCCATTCCCCCTACACACTGACCCCCTGGACAGCCCCCTTGCACCCCCCTGGACCCCCACCTCCCCTGCAGTACCCCCCCCCCCTCCCTGCCCCCTGCAAACTGCCCCCTGTTCCCTCCCCCTGGACAGCCCCTTGCACCCCCTGGACACACCCCCATGCCCCCCTGGACACCCCCCCCCCCTACACCACCCACTGGACACCCATGACCCCCCGGTACAACCCCCCTGGACACCCCCTGCACCCCCCTGAACACCCCCCCTGGACACACCCCCATGCCCCATGGACAACCCCCTGGACACCCCCCTACACCCCCACCCCCTCCCTTCCTTTATATGAATTATCATTTGGATTATTCTGATTTCTTCAGATGATTTCAAATAAGGAATTTCATGATCAATAGAGTGATCATGTGAAGAAGTAGTCATCACATGGATTGTTCCATTATTCCAACAATTATGGAGATGCTGAGAAAATTGACATTCATAAGATCCAAAGATCCTAGGGAATTTAAAGAGATCCTTGACACACCTTAAAAAAAGAAGCAACACCACCTATATAAACCAAGGAAATACCAAGAGTTTGGTTGTTGTTGGTTTTCTGAGAACTCAATAGTAACTCTCAAAACTAATGAGCTCACGTGATTCAATCACGCGAAGAAGATCTCACAAAACCATCTTGGTTATGCGATGGTAAGGAGGAACCCGTAGACAAACCATAGTCCCACGAAGGTGATCCCACAGACATATCTACTATCTCACAAAGGATAAACTTGAAAGACGTCGGGTCTTGCGAAGAGGTGAAGGAGAACTCACGGACACACCATATGTCATGAAAAGCATTTATGCAAGACATATTCTGATCACACAGTGTTCTTGAGATCCTTTGAAGCATCTATTTGTTTATGCGAGAAAATTTGGTGATCCACACTTGGGGTCACGCAAAGGTAGTCAATAGATCACATAACATTTCTTAGATCAGGCGCTTTTCATGATACACAGAAGAAGAAAGGAAGATAAAGGTTGCATGCAACCCATGATACCCATGAAATCCATGCAAGCATAATTTAGATAGCTGAAACAAGACTTTAAATGACATATAAAGTAATAGAACATATAAACAAGTGTGTTATTATTTCAGATTCCATGCAACCCATGCCCCCTTCACCCTGCACTGCCCCCCCCAGACACCCCTAAGCCACCCCTGGACAGCCCCTTTCACCCCCACCCACCCTGCAGTAGCCCACCCCCTCCCCCTAACCCCCCCCCATCCTTGCCCCTTGCACACTGCCCCCCACCCTGCCCCCTTCACCCCCTGCCCCCTTGCTCCCCCCCCCACCCACACACCCCTGCCCCCCTCCCTGCCCCCTGCACTCTGCCCCCTGCCCCACACACTATCCTTTCCCCCTCCCCCTGCACCCCCACACCCCCTGCACCCCCTCCCTGCCCCCTACACACTGCCCCCTACCCCCTGCACATTGCCCCCTTCCCCCTGCACACTGCCCCCCACCCTGACCCCTTCACCCCTACCCCCTTGCCCCCCCCCCCACACCCACTACCCCCCTCCCTGCCCCCTGCACACTTCCCCCTTTCCCCCCACACTCCCCCCCTTCCTGCCCCCTGCACACTTCCCCCACCCTGCCCCCCAACACACTGCCCCCCCCCCCCCCCAACCTTCACCCCTTCCCCCTTGCCCCCGACCCCCCAAAAGAGAAAAGTTTGATTTATTTCAGATAAAAGATATAAACATCCATCTTAATATACTACAGTTCCAGATGAATTAAGAAAAAAAATGAGGGTGACAAAGCCCATTATCAACAAAAATCCAGTAAAGCAAACAGATTCAAACTCAGTTGCAATATTCGATAAACACACAACCTATAGTAAAAGAATATGGAAACAAAGAATCAAAATAACACATGAATGTAGTGACAAATAAACTCAGCATGAATTGTGAATTTAAGCGGAAAGAAGAGAGAGAAAAAGTAAATGAGGTAGAATACTCCCCTGAGTGATAGATTCCAATCCCAAGACTCTTTCCTCTTTATCTTTGTTGAACAAATCTGGTATAAAAATTGAATCACCTGTAAACCAGGAAATATCAGCCTATTAGAATCTTATTCCCATATATACAATAGTTGAAACCTGCACCAAACTCAGGATTTGGAAATTATAATTTATCTTGATAGTGCATGTGAATATAACTAATTAAAATTCAAATCAAATTTCAACAAAAAAAACATTTAATTTATCCATCAGAAATTGAAAATGGTATCAACGTGGCATAAAGCATACACATTCCCAGAATACCAGTCTCCCCTTTAGTTCCCCACCCCACTGACATCCCCCCCCCCCCCGCACCCCCACGCCCTGCTAGTTCCCCCAATACCTTGCACCCCTCCCCCCTGCCAGTCCCACCCTGCCCTCCCCCTTTCACCCCATCCCCCTACCAGTCCCCCACCCTCTTCCCCTGCCAGTCCCCCCCTGCCGCCCCTAACCTACCCCCCTGCACTCCCACCACTTGAACCCCCCCTCCTTGCCAATCCCCCTGCCCCCTGTGAGTCCCCCCTCCCCCATGCCAGTTCCCCCTACCCCTTCCAGTCTCCCTCCCCCTGCCCCCTGCTCTCCCCCTTGCACCCCCTACCCTCCCCCTTGCACCCTCTTCCCCTGCCATTCCCCCCCCATTGCACCAAGAATTACAAACATAAGATTTTTTCTTTCATCGTAACTAGCATGGAATAAAAAAATTGAATACAATATTTAACTTTGATTCTTGGATATTAGCAAGGTTCACATTATTCCCTGATTGGGAAGTCGTTGTCCCATATCTACCATCACTTTAGAGAGTCTCCTTCAAAACTCTCAAAATAATCAGATTTAGGTGAAGTTCCATCAAACTACAAGGACAACAGCAATGTAAATACCATAAAGTCATCATTGAAAAATGAAAAATGGGATTTGCGGGTGAGCATACATAGATCTAGTGTACCAGAAAGGTTGTTCTCCCTGTGGTAAATGTCATCCTGTAGAAACAGATAATATAATAAGGTAAGATTCATAAAAACCTATAAATCACTTATCAAAGTCAATTCCGAACCTCAAACTGTTGAAGTCAATTCTTTATAACTTATATATTTTTCTTGTTGAATGCAAGATCAATTGCATTTCCATCTACATTGTTGACCCACAGAAATTCCTTCTTGTGCTTTTGGAGCTCACTGAAGTATTCCTTTCCTTTTTTAGATGTTCTTGTACCCAACCCCTGGTACACAAATTTCAAAAAAAAAAATTCAGAAATGATGCTTGATTGTGTTATTATAGAAATGAATATCGACTATATAACATTTATGTGAATTGAATCCAAAGCCCCCCCCCCTCCGCGCACCCCACCCCTAAGCCTACCAGTCCCCCCTACCCCTTCTAGCCCCCCTGCCCCCCCCCCCCCCGCCCACCCCCTGCTCGCTCCCCCCACCCCCTGCCCCCCCCCCCCCGCCCACCCCCTACTCGCCCCCCCCCCCACCCCACCCCCTAATACTCCCCCCTCCCCCCTACAAAAACTTGCAGTATACAAATACACCATACACATACACCTACAATGAATTACAAAAACCATTGCAGCATCTCATTTCCACATAAATAAAAAATAACTAATACATATAAAATTGAAATTTTATAAACAATGAAAACAAAATGATAGATACAAAAACTATCAATAATGTCACTCCAAAATGTCATTTGAATACTCCTCATCATCAAAAATGATATCAACAGCATCAACATGTGTACCACCATCAGCATCATCATCATCACCATCAGCATCTTCAGCCTCTCCACCATCAGCAGCATCTTCAGCCTCTCCACCATCAGCAGCATCTTTAGCCTCTCCACCAGTATCTTCAGCTACACAATCATCGTCATCCTCAAACATCGAGCGCAAACTCGATAAATATCCATCCACTGTTGTTGCACCCTATAGCAGAAGTGAAGATCATATAGATTATATCAACTTGAACAAATGATCATTTTATTTTTTCTACGTCTTTTAAGACTCTTGTCTAACTTTTTGCTTTTTCGTCTCAATGGTAGCATGTAATTGTTCTTCGGTAACCATTCCTACAATATTTCTATAAGATTCAATACCTGATGACCAATATTTAGAGGGAATAATTTTCTTTCTGGGTTTACAATGAACTCTTCCACTGTGCTCGTTACCAAGAACCTGATGTAAATAATCATTTGGTCCAAATGTGTCTAGTTCCTTTGCCATTAGAGCTTCAAGAGCATCCTATAAAAGGTCGTTACCATTTTAATAGATATTCAAAAAAATTCCATTGAAATGATCATATGTGTTATGAGTAAAATGTCTACAACCTCCTTTTTTGATGAAATCTAGACCAAAACATAAGTAGCGTATGTCCTAATGATGGTTTCATTTGTGGTAAAATAAATAAATTTTACTTAGAAATAATCTGAGTAATTCTCCCAAAAAAATATTGACACCTCTCAATCCGGAAGAAATAAGAAACACCATTACCTGGCTTTCCCACACAGTATCATCACTGATAATGAAACCCAGGTCTCCTTCTGAAAATGGATCAAACTGAAAGATATATTTATCTTCTATAACTACTACTCTATCACTTAATCTAAAATGGATATATGATACTTCTACAGGCTTTGGAGCCACAACTCTTAGAGTTCCCTCCTCCAAGTTTCTTCACCGTCAACCTCAACCTTTTAGCTATCTACTGGCACATTCTACTGAATAAATTTATCATGAACTTGGAAAGTACGTAGACCTGGATCCATACCTATAAAAGAAAAAAAAATTAGGTACTTATAAACCCAAAATATGTAATATTTAATATTAACTAATTAATTAAGGTTCAACCTACTCATTTCAAAAACAATTGAAAATAAGAATGATGCATGATCCTTTCCTAGTTCTACCCCACAACAAGTATCACTTCACTTATTTGGATTAGTAAATGTAAAGGTCCCTGAATCAGATCATAGGGGGGATACATACTCATTACCTAACTGTCCTCCCTTGTTTACATTACTTACTAGGCTTGGCTGACACCATTTCCATACAAACCCATGCAGTCCTCACTATTTTGTAGCTCCACACACCATCATATCCTTCAAAATAACTTTTGATACCTCTCTTTCATAACCCCACCCCCCAAAGGTAACCCTCTTGGGAGGGAAATGAAAGGAAAGACATGATGAAATACAAATCCCACCTCTAGTAGACCACTTGTTGGATACTAGCACTTAGGTTATATTATACACACAAATGGGTGGCATTAACCTCTAAAAAGAACATGAGAAATGAATGATAAGATAAGAACACCAAATAAATATTATTCATAATAAAATTAAAGAGATATAAATACATGCATGTAATTTAATACAATTGGAAAAACTAAAAAAAGGGAAACTATAAGTACCAAAAGAAAATCCTCAGCAATGACCTTGAAGCCCAAACAGCTCCTATACAACTCCATGGGCTAGTAATTTCCATCCTTATCACAAACCATCATCTGTGGACCAGTAAATCGGTTTATATAGACAATGGTTTATAATAATAGGTATAATCAATATAATCTTCCCTAAAACATCTTGTAAAAAAGGAAAATAAATCATACTAAAGCCTAGTAAATAAATAAGTGAAATTAACTTGTCACCTAAACAGGTATACTAAGCTTCTAGACTCACCATGGATATCTCACCAAGAATCACAGACAAGTAATGATATAATATCCAATATAATATCAAATTAAAGTACCCTTATACCACTTCCCCATTATTTTTCTATTATTACCCAACGTTTAACATCCTAAACCATTTATCTCCAATAAATGATCCTTCCTGAAAAGACCCAAGAAACTATAACATATAATGAATCTCATGCATCACATTATCTCATCATTAAAAATATCATCTCTATACAATAAACAAATAGTTTTCTATGACATGGAATTTCCTCTAAATTGTGTATTATACCTCAAGATATCACATACCATACATAACATACCTATAATAATCCTTAATATACTATATCCAATGATACATGTTTGTGAAAATAACCACAAGACATTACAATCCTCTATATTCATGTATGAGAGTAAAATCACCATGAATACCATCTCACAATACTACTAGGAGAAGAGAGCAAGGAAATTTTGGTAGTCATCCATCTATTCCTCACCAACCTAGATATTGGGAAAACACCCTTTAGGGTACACTAGTTTCGGTCTCCCTACTAACATGTGTGGGGTAGAATATAAAATCACATAACATAGGAATATATATATATATATACCTCACAACCAAACTATGGTAAACTATCTAGAGTTAACCTAAACTATAGATATCTCATCTTAGATACCGAGCTACCAACACAAATACTAGATATCTTATAAGTGCACAAACATTTTAAGAGATATTCAGTTAACGCTTTCTTTTAAAAAATCATTTTACATTAAATTATCAACTAAATACCATTCCCTCCAATAATAATCCAACTGTTTCAATGCTTCCTCAAGAGTTATCATCATTTCATCATTCTTTCAATCCACTACATCATGGGTTAAATTATTTAACATTCAATAAAATTCTATAATTCTAGGTACTCTAGGAATTTTTCTAATCTAGCATAAAATATCCATAAGGCATGCACAACCATCTACGTTAAGAAGTGTGGAAAGGAATTAAGAAACAAAACACCCAGGCATCCAACCTTTAAATAGTATTCATTATCAAGAAATCATCCTAATTTTTTACACAAAAACAAAGGAAAATCCCAAATTTAACCCACTTAATCATTCTCAGTGCCATCCCTAACACCACTATGTATATCATAATACATCACACCATCACAAGCGCCAATTTCTTCCACAAATTCAGGAATCCCTACCCATTTCTAGAAAAACCATCAACCATCCTAGGCTTACATCATGTCACATAGCAAGTATATCCATCTAGATAATACAA
Source organism: Viscum album (assembly GCA_963277665.1). NCBI lineage: Eukaryota > Viridiplantae > Streptophyta > Magnoliopsida > Santalales > Viscaceae > Viscum > Viscum album. Next base: position 185,473,936 of record OY728143.1, read on the forward strand.
ATAAGGAATCGAGTAAACGAAAAACAGTTAACAAGGAATCTTGTACCAAAAACCAAGGAATCCAACCTTTATAAGAAAATGGTCTCACTCATCCCCAAACAATTATCTTAAAAAAACAACCAATTAATTAACATATTGAATTAACCAAATTATTTATCATAGTTTATAACCATTGTAAACCTAAGGTATCAGCTATCAATAGCTAAGAAATTAATTCTTAAACATTCTTCGAGAATAACTGTTGTTTACATAAATTAAAATAAGAATAATAATAATTAAAGATGCCAACATATTATTTATCTAACAAGAGTTACTATATTTACATTCTTTATCCAATTTAAAAACATAAAAACATGTTAATATATAGTATAAACAATGTATATCACACAATCTATAAAATTAATTACGAACCCATTAAAATGGAAAAAAACATGTGATAGCTACAACCAAAACTAATTATTTCTTTAATTTTAAATTTAATATTTATTAAGGTTAATTACACAATTACCCAATAATACAAATAATGATAACTTCACAATTTCTCTTAAAATAATTAGAAGCAATAAATCACCTACCTCAAGGCTTTTAATGTTCTTAGAATAGGAATGGAACAACAATACAGATCTTTAATCACTTCTCCCACAAGGAACCAGTAGTCTTTTTGGGTTTCATACCATGAACACACCACAAAACATAAAAATAGCTTCATGAGAACCAAGGATAAAAACCATTTTTTTAATGTAAAGGTATAATGAGAGGAAACAAATATTAATGGAGAATAAACCATAGGAAAAAGATGGAAACACACCTTGAATAATTTTGGATAGAACATAGGATATCGAGGATCAATCCAAATAAAAAGGGGTTCAAAATCCCTTAAAAGATAACCTCTATCTTTCTAGGAAATGGGAGAAATTTTAGGGTTTTGATATAAACCAATACTGTCATGGGATTTATAAGATCTCTTCCAAATTCACATTCACAACAAGAATAGGTCATTCACATCATTAATGAATCAAGTTTAAGACCCATCAAGAAACACATCACCTAGATCATATACTCCGGGATTAATTCACATCATGAACTTCATGTTCATTCATGATTTGTTTGAGATAGATTCATTGAATCCAACACCTAATCCATTCACACTATGAAAAAACAGTTCACTTCCTGAATTTCACCCTAATAACCACCCTTACTCAATCCATAAATTACTATTCGGGTTGTGAATTACTCTCTCACATCATGAATAACTATTCATGTTTTAAATTTTTCCTTCTTCCAAATTTTGGTTTCCAAACTCCATTAAAATTGATACATGCTTCCTCTAAACATTGCAGGCTTCCAAAATACACAAAGGGAAAGATATAAGGATTATGACCCATACATGGGCATCAAGGATTCACTCTTGTGAATGGGTTCACCCATAATATAATAATAGATACATAAATTAATTCTTACTAAAGATATATTATGGTATTACCATAAGTTATACTTCCATAAAAAATAAAATAAGCAATTTTAAATATAAAACAAACCAAAAAAGACATAACTAAAAGTAAACATCCAAATCAGTTTTCAAAATATATAAAATAGAAGTAGTGGGAAAAAATAAAATCCCAAAAATAATCAACCAAATATATCCTTATAACCCAAGTTCACCATCCAATATCATCAAACCCACTATATGAGAAACTAATAGGATGACATGCATAAGAAGAATATTAAAGAAAATTGAACTTAAACCTATAAAATTCACTCTACCTATAGATACCAAGTGGCATAAGTAAGGTGTGATAAAATAGCCCATTAGGTTTCCAAGAATAAAAGATACCATGAATTTCATTTAAAATGGAATTCCAAAAAAATTAATTTCAATTAGAAAAGTAAATATTTTTGATTTTGATAAAAACCCCATGAAATTATCCCAAATTATTTTTAAACCTGACCAAAGAATTTATAAAATACCAATATTTTACATAGAAAATATAATTTAAAACAATTACCTTATAAAAACTTTTGAAATAATAAAAGAAAGAAACCAATGGTAACCAAATAGGACAAAAAATATAGATGTGAATGTGAATGGGTAATACATGAAAATAAATAAACAAGAAAGATAAATTAAAACATCATAATATTACCAATAACCAATGAGTAATGCTAAAATATTGAGGGCAATTTAAGACATATCATAAGAGGAAATGAATTTAAGGAACCCATATCATGGTAAAATAGTGAAATAAAATGAAAAACATTATAATAAAATTTAATATCAAGGTGAACTAAGTAAAGAATAATATAATCATGGGTAAATCCATAGGTCCCAGTGATATAATATTTAGCGTACTTAGGGGGAACCATCTATGGACCTATCAATGAAGTTCTTAGATGATAACTTCATAATTTTATTTATCCTCTCATTACTAGTGCAACTCCCCATAGTGAGGACATATCATATTACAAAGGACACTAGTCATTTCATAAAAAAACGATCATATAAACCTATAGTCAATCTCTAAATTATATGTGTCTCCCTTTATTAGAGATCAGCACTCCAGATCAGCGGCTGGGTAAAAACACAAAATGCCCAGCTTCTGTTTGGAGGGAACAACTTGGTAAAGGAAGGGAGAATTCGGGGGGAGGAAAAGACATTATGAGTGGCCCTTCCGGCCTTTCTTTCAGTGATATTGTTAAGAGTGGGAATCAGAGGATGCCTATAGGTGAAAAGCCTTTTTCTACATCAACAAGAAGAAGAACAAGGAAGGATTACTCTCACCTTCTGCGGCCAATGTGGACTAGTTCCGCCTCTAAGCGGAGTGGAGTGGTGGTTCTTACTTTGGAAAAGGGAAGAGTGGTCAAAGATTATTCATCTGAGCTACCTTCACTAGAGAAGCTTAGAAGTTGAGTTCAAAGTGAAAATTTTTGGAGGCATCCAGAGTGGGAATTGGCTATGGGAGAAGAAGAATCATGCATGAGTTTTGGAGATGATTATGGCTATTATGATGTGAAATGTTGTGATGTTCTGTGTCGTTTAAGGTTCGTATTTATTGTTTGAATTTCTGGTTGTAAGTTGGGGTACCATTCCCCTTTAAACCGGCTTTTAAAAATGAAAAAAATTATTTCCAACAGAATCTCTAAATTAGATACCAATGGTTGCCATGAAGTTAGATGTTATAGGTGAGGTAACTATTATTGCATAATAACTACATTTCAATAATAGGAAACTTGGAAAATCACCTCAATACCATACCTCATCACACCTATATACACCCTTTTTTATAACAATTCCTTCTAATTCATATAAACATCAAACATTAATCACATTAAATTCATAAAATCCATTATCTCATGCAAAACATGGTTTTGTAGAGCTTAAACCAAGGGTGTATCTTATTTTTATGAAAAAAAAATTCATACAAGGTGTTAAACAAACATTTGGTTTTAAATTAATAGTAAAACACTTTTAAATCCATTTTTATAACCATTTTGAAACCACATATAATTTTAAAATCCCATTTTAAGTAAAGATAAATCTTCACTTTAATAAAAAATTTCATATTTATAACTTCATTTCATACATGAAAAAAAATTAATTTTTAATAATTAATTTCATTGATTTTTAATGTTTTCACCTAAATAGTTAACTTATTTACTATTTTTTGGTATTTTTATTTTAAGTAACATTTTGGAAAAAGAAAATAAAAGAGAACAAATTTAAATTACATTTTTACATAGGAAACATTTTTCTTGTATTGAAAATATTATAAACTGTTTTATTATATTTAGAAAAAAGGTCCTTCCAATAAACCAAGGGGACAGAGCCTAACAATTAATAGAACAAGAATTTATAGGCATGAATCAATTCATAGGAGATCCATGAGGACCACAGAGTGGGCATAGTGTGGTCTAAGGCATACTGAGCCTGTGTGGGTCAGCACGAGTCAGTGTAGAGTGTGTAGTGTACTAGGATACCATCCTTGAAGTAGGGTTTTGAGATGAGGATGTGGCATCCTAATTGATATAGTGATTCCCACCCATGAATACAATTGATATGGTGTATATTTCATCACAAAACTATTCACTTGTGAAAGCGATGTCGTATCATGCCTAAACTCCCATCCTACACCTCGAACATATCCCACTGCTTCCTGCCACCCTATTTCTCATTATACAATCATTAAAAATGACTGGTGAACTCGATTTCCACTACTTTGAGATTTTGAGATCAAGAAACAAGCCATTGAAATAGGATGGGATCTCTTTGGGACACCATTTTAAGCTCAGACTATACCCTCTATGAATTCAACTGAAAATGATAAATACCCTATATGATTGAAGTCTAAAACAGCTTAAATAACACCGTGGAATGCTAGAATGTGGTGCACAGGGAGGTCTTGAAAATTAAAAGGGCATTAAAACATCCTTGGAGGGTTATTTCATGTTTGAAAAGGATCTTTTGAGCTCAAAATAGCTTCTTTAATGGGATGTGATCCATATTGGATATCAGGGAAAAGATAAAAAAGCTAAAACAATTTTTCTACACTGTAGTGAATGAATACATGGAAAATATGTTAATTAATAATGAAAAATATCAATCACTTTGGTTTTTTGATGAGTATAGTCGAGCCCTACATACTTGATGAATGAATCTAAGAAGGAAATGGGGAAGGAAATTCTTATGGGGAGATAAATCATGGCTTATAGGGGAAGTGAGAACATAGAATTCACTACTACAAAACTCATTTTATCTGGCATAATGGTTTTAACTGTTCTAGCTAAAAGTGATCTTAAAATCTCCCTTTGTCAGTGCTAGAAAAATTGTTGTTAAAAGGGGTCATTAATAGATCTTTTTTTATCATTTTTAAAAGTGGTCTTTAACAGTGCTAAAAAAAGAATTGTTAAAGGGGGACCATTATCAGAACTTGTAAAAAAGCACTAATAAATCCCCAATCAATGCTAGTAAAAAGGATCTAATAACAAATACCTTTATCGGTGCTTCTAAAAAATCACTTATAAAGGGGACTTTATTAGTAATTTTAAAAAAAATTAATAAAGGGGTTTATTGTAATGGATCGGACCTCTCTGGTCCATTACTTTGTAAAGATTTGATGTGGCCAAACACGACGCGTGAGTATCGTGGGAGAGAGGGGGTAATTATAAGATAATAATGGGCATCAATAATAATAATTATTATTAATGATAATGATGGAGACCTATTGACGAAATTGAAAGAGGATTTATTACTATTGTATTAAATAATAATGATAATGGTGAAAAAAATATGTGTGTGATTGGTAAATGAAATTAAATGGGTTTAATTTTTTTTTGTAGTTGTGCTATTATTATTATTTTAATAATAATAATATTGTATTATTATAATTATAATTATTTTATAATGATAATAACGTTTGAAAAAAAAGGTACAACTAACAAAATTAAATGGTTTTAATTTTGGTTTGTAAATTAAATGATTTGAATTTAATTAAATGGAATGGTTTTAATTTAATATGAGAATAACCATGGTAAACTAATTTAATGGGATTAAATTAGAACATTAATGATGGGTGTTATTATTATTAATTTTATTAATAATAACATTGAATTGATAAAGAAAAGATGGGGCGTGTTGGGCATGGAGTATAGGTGAGGAGCCACTTTTGGGGAGTGAGGGAATTGTGGAAGAGAATAAATGAGATTGGAGAGAGGGAAGAATTAAAGGTAATAGTGGGAATAAAATTAAATGATAAATAAATGATAAATGGGAGAATTGGTGAAGAATTCTAGCATGAAAGGGAGTCCAAATCATGATTGATTTTGGAGTTAGAAAAATAAGTAAATAAGTAATTAATAATAATAATAAAATATTGTTAATATTAATTTTGATGATAAAACATCGTTTTCACTATAACTTCTTCGTGTGACCTCAGTTTTACGAACCGTCAGCGGCAGCATAACCCTGAAATTATGATGGTCATTTTAAGACCAATGATGAATACCTTTTTATGACACATATCTTGGGTCAATAAAACACCTATTATTAATTGAGGTTATTATTATCAATAAACGCATGGAAATCACGTGACATGTCGTGTGTTGACCAGTCAAACAACGTAGCAGTTGTACGATCACGTCGTGTATTCATTAATACACGTTGTGTACCATTTTAACTTTTTGTTGCCTATATAAGATAGGGTCATGTGTTATTTACGGACCCCTCTTCTTCTCCACACGGCGACGCTCTCGGATGACCCAGAAGCCTTTCTCATATCTTCTTCATCTGGACTCCGATCGTCGATCTGTTGGTGGCTGCGGGATCATGTCGACGAGGCAAACATCATGCACCCATTCATTTCCCTCTTCTTTGACTTCCTCTTTGTAGTTTCCTACTAAGGAGATTGCTGATATTTGACAAGAATGATGCTCTTCGACGAATGTCATCTTAATGGTACGTTCTACCCCATTCTTATTCCTTCCTCAATCTCCTCTTTCTATTCCTCTTTTACATTCTATGAAAAGTGGCACCTTAAACTTTAATGGAGTCTCTCTTGGTTGTTAGTGTGGTTGTGCCGCAACATCCACGGGAGGACGTAGTCGTCTGGAGGAGTGATCGAAATCCTCATGGTGGTTGTTCTCGCAGAAGGACATCAAAACCTATTCAATTAGGGATCTTACCTTTATCTCTCTCTCTTTTGTGCATCATACGGGGTGGGTATCCTCTTTTTTCATGAGATACGGTTGAACCAGTAAATAAAGATAATAACTGGTTAAAGAATAGGTTTGGGGAAATATTGTTGATATTGTTGTTTTATTTCCATCAATTCTTATCCTTTGATTATGTTGTGAATTGAATAGGCTTATGCCTACTGAAAATCACAGTTATTGGGGGCCTTTGCTTGTGAAATTAAATGTTGTCCTGTTTTTCAAGATTTTTTTGTGGATGGAATTCCATTGAATGTGGAAATTGTTTAATCATGTAAAGTTGACTGATTAAATGAATACTTGGAACCCTTGTATGATCACCCTGGTAAAACTAAATAAAATAATGAATTTTATGTGGGTGCTGGTTGGGGTTTAATTATGTGATGGGGTGTTTCATGGGTTGTTGTGTAATGGGTGAGCAGCAGGGCTGCGGTTGGCTTGGTTGCGGGTTGGCGTGTATGATATGGTTTTGATGGGAAGTGGAGCTACGGTAAATGGTATCAAAGGGATGATGATGTGGTATGGGTATTGTTTTCGATGTGTTTGTGGTTATGGTGGTTGGCAGCAGGGTTGTAGGGATGGGTTGTGCATATGAATAAAAAGTGGAAGAGTTAACTAATGAATTGTGGGGAATGGTAGTTGATTAAATATGGAAAATCAATGGAATTGATTGGCTGATAAAAGAAAATGGTATTAGGTTGCTTATGTTTTCCCTAACTTTATTTGTGGTTGGCAGGGATATGTTTTATGAACAATTGATCTGGTTAGGTTTTTGTTAGTTGCTCGGTAGTTAAGGAACTGATAAACTGAAACTGTTGAAACATGAAAAGCTTAATGGGGTTTGGGGTTGTTTATTGTGTGCATACTTTCGAGGTTGTAGTGTCGAGGCATGTGCTCGGATCTTTTGTGTAGAAGACTTAGGATGGGATGAGTGGTTGATATAATTATATAAATTTGTACATTTTATGTTTATTTATGAACCCCACCCATGTTGAGCACTACTTTCCAAACACCCATGGGATGGGGGGTGATATTCTCAATAATCTAAAAGATGGCTGGTTACTATTCTTCCATGTGCTCCCTCTTCTAGGTTCTATAGCCCAAGATCCTTCGGGCAGGTAATGATAGATATTTCCCAAGAGTCTTCAGGATGAGGATGTGATATGTTCCTAGGTGTCTTCGGGATGATATGTGATGTGGTTCCCAGGTGTCTTTGGGGTGAGACGTGGTTATGGTTGAGGATTGAGTGTCGGTGGGATCCTATGAGCTTCGTATGGCCAGGTTGCGGCACTAGCTCGAGATTTGTATGGCCAGGTTGCGACACTAGCTTAGGAAGAGGGGGAAGAATCAGAGCGTTAGGCGTAAGGACTTGAGAAGTATTCAATGGGAATGTGGTTCAGGGTACCCATACTTTGATAATATTACTATACTACTCTATTGACTTGCGATATTTGGTGAGTTTGGCTTGTAAGGTTGGGTGGATAGATTCATTGCTAGACTTTGGTTCCTTCTATTTTCTCATGGGGCATTAGGATGTCTCCCCACCTATGCATTAGAGCTTTAGGTTTTCCTTCTGATTATACTTGTAGGGTCACCCTACATTTACTTTCAGGTTTTTAGGAGGACTTCAGGGACCATGCGGGACCTTCCTAGTTGGGCGTTGGAGTTTTGCTGGTTTCAGTTTTTGCTTTCGTTTTTTGGTATCGTACTTTAGAGCTTTTCTTGTACTTGTACTTTTGTTTCAGTATTGTATAAAACATTCATATGGGTTTGGTTTTGGGTTTATTTTCATTTACTTGTTCCTTATTCTTTTGGTGTTTGACACATCCTATTTCCCGATCTTAAATAATAAAAAGGGTAATGCCTCCCATATTTGTAAAAACTCATACCCTTGGTGCTAGTCTCTACTCCGGGGCCTAATGGAGGCGGGACTCGGGGTTTATTATCTCCCTTTCACCATTCCTAGCTTAGGAGGGGCAACTTTGGTGGGAGGGGGTCATGAAAGAATGGTATCAAAGGCTGATTGTTGAGAGATAGGATGGAGTCTAGAGTTAGGCACAGTGAGGATTGCATGGGATGGTAGGGAAATAGTGTTGGCTGATCTTGGTGAATGACATAGGCCAGGGAAGACGGGCTAGGACATGGGATTTTAGGGGCCCATGTGATCCGATGAAAGGACTCTGAGCTTACTAAATGACCAAGTAAGACTATATTGATTACAGAGTAGAGACCCTAGGAAAGGTACATGCATCATCATGATTTGTGTTTTACTTGATTTGGGTGTTCTGGGAAAGAAATTGAAATAAAATGATAAAATGAAACCTTGAGAAAATTTCCTTGCTACTTGGGATTAGGAGTTCTTTGTTTACCATACAGCTATGGCACCTGGACGTCATTACCGGGTGACTCGGGAAGTCGAGGCCCAGCAGATTCAGACGGTCGATCAGCTGAGGATTGACCGAGAGGAGGAAGGCGACTTGTGGCAGTGTAAATTTTGTGATTTCCAGAAACAGATCTTAAAAAAGTATGAAGGCAGCACTTTGGATATGGAATCAGAGAGTTGGTTGGAGGAACTCGAGATCGCCTTTGGGATGATCAGGGCTCCATCAGAGTACTGGGTTCTTCTAACTGTAATCCAACTATGAGGAGCAGCGCGTCAGTGGTGGACGCTTTACCTTGGGGAGGAGAAGGAGACAAAAGTTCTATGGGCCAACTTCGAGAAGGAGTTCTCCGAGGAATTTCTTTCCTCGATGAGGAAGGACAAGAACAGGCAGGAGTTGTTGTCTCTCCAGCAGGGAAGCATGTCAGTGCGGGAACTAGGGGTCAAGTTCAAGGATCTCCTCCGTTTTTTCCCGAATCTCTTTCCGGATAAGGATTCCCGAGCCAGACATTTAGAGGAGGCACTTCACTCCTCTATTCGGTGCGCGGTGACCCCTTTCACCTTACCAACTTACCTGGAAGTACAGAAGAAGGTAGATATAATCGAGAGGATGTGCTCACAAGTAGGTCCACCGCGAGAGATGAGTCACCCAAGTTCTTCCAAGAAAGAGACGGTCAGCAGTAGATCCCCAGCAACAGGAAATTCCAAGTTTCAACCGGTAGGGAGCAGACTTCAGCATGTCCCATACTAATCTCATGATTTTCGCCCGTATTCTATGGTCCAGGGACTGAGGTTCTTTGCATTTGGGAATCATGGGAATCTTGGAAGATATTTCCCTTGTTAGAATCAGTATGGAGGGACCGGACAGGTTCATCCCCAGCCCCAGTAGCAGTTTCCAGCCCGACCCTTCCAGCAGCAACAGGATCCAGTCCCTCCAAGAGGAGATGGAGCAGGTGGTGGACAACCATAAGGAGTTCCTCAAGGACCCCAACTGGGATATGGTCGAGGAGGTGGACGTCAAAAGAGAGGCAGAGGAGTGGGACATGGACAGTTGCATGCAATAGAAGCGGCAACCCTAGCAAGGCCATAGATCGAGAGAGATGTCTTCGGTTTTACTTAAATGCTCTCATTTATGTTTTATTTAAATTCAAGAGCATCACACTCCTTTTTTGAAACTCATTCTCGCCCATGATTTGGGACTAGACCTTGTTTTTAATGATTCTATAATGCTAAGTTGTTTTTCTGTTTCCTTTAAATGTGTGTGAAGAGTCCTAACATGTGGGGAGAGGAGGACCTGATCCCTAATCAAGACGCATTAATGTGGATGTGATTAAACTCGTGCGGGCGAGTCAGTGTCGCCCAAAGAGGATAGTATCTTGATATAGGAGAAGGAATTCCCCAATCTGTGTGTTGGGGTAGCGCGTTGCTTGTTTTGTGCGGTGTTGGGGGCAATGTGTGTATGAGAAATCCTAAATTATGGGGGTGGGAGGACATGATATTTAATCGAGATGCATTAATGTGGATGTGATTAAACCCGTGTAGGTGAGTCAGTGCCGCCTAAAGCGGATAATATCTTGACATGGGGGAAGGAAGTCCTTGACTCATACAATACAGCTCTTTAGCGACCACCAAAAGCGGTCGCTAAAGGCCTTTACCGACCACCTAGCGACCGCTTTTGGCGGTCGCTGTAGCTCCGTCGGTAAAGACCAACAGCGACCGCCAATGGAAGTCGCTCTAGCTCCATTAAAAAATACCGCATTTCACGAGTTCGAGACGCCAGTGAGTTGCGGGGAGGGACATGGGGACAAGGCCAGTTGACGACAGGGACCCTGCAGGTATGGGTCGTCGGCCATGGCAGGTTCCCGGTGGCCGGAGGAATAGGCGGGTGCGACGTTGAGGGTTTATGTGAGTGAAATCAAATGTCGGGGGGTTGTAGGGTTCGGCGTTAGAGGTTATTAGGCTGAAGGGAGGTGAAGGAGGGTAGAAACGGGGCTGACCGAGGGTTATAGAGCCGGCGGCATCGTTTATGGGATGTTGCAGCGGTTATTCGGGGAAGACGACGTCGGGGGGGGGGGGGAAATCCCGCCAATTTTTTATCATCATTAGCGGCCTCCATTGGCGGTCGCTAATGCTATCTATAGCGACCGCCAATGGCGGTCTCCCGTACGTAGGGGCGCAAAAACAATTATTTCTAGTAGTGATATAATTAGGATAGTGGTTGGATTCCTATTATGACGAGATCCCTGAGAGGCATCTTGTGGGGTGGTTGTTCGGACCTTTACCCTTTTTATGGGTTGGTTTTTAATTCTCGAGGACGATAATTTTTTGAGAGGTATCTAATGTAAAGTCTCGGACCTCTATGGTCCATTACTTTGTAAATATTTGATGTGGTCAAACACGATGCGTGAGTATCATGGGAGAGAGGGAGTAATTATAAGATAATAATGGGCGTCAATAATAATAATAATTATTAATGATAATGATGTCAACCCATTGATGAAATTAAAAGAGGATTTATTACTATTGTATTAAATAATAATAATAATGGTGACACAAATATGTGTGTGATTGGTAAATAAAATTAAATGGGTTTAATTTTTTTTTGGAGTTGTGATATTGTTATTATTTTAATAACAATAATATTGTCTTATTATAATTATAATTATTTTATAATGATAATAACATTTGAAAAAAAAAGTTCAACTAACAAAATTAAATGGTTTTAATTTTTGTTAGTAAATTAAATTATTTGAATTTAATTAAATGGAATGGTTTTAATTTAATATGAGAATAACCATGGTAAACTAGTTTAATGGGATTAAATTAGAACATTAATGATGGATGTTATTATTATTAATTTTATTAATAATAACATTGAATTGAGAATGAAAATATGGGGCGTGTTGGGCATGGAGTATAGGAAAGGTGCCACTTTTTGGGAGTGAGGGAATTGTGTAAGAGAATAAATGAGATTGGAGAGAGGGAAGAATTATAAGGTAATAGTGGGAATAAAATTAAATGAGAAATAAATGATAAATGGGAGATTTTGTGAATAATCCTAGCGTGAAAGGGAGTCCAAATCGTGATTGATTTTGGAGTTAGAAAAATAAATAAATAAATAAGTAAGTAATTAATAATAATAAAAGAATATTGTTAATATTAATTTTGATGATAAAACACCATTTTCACTATAACTTCTTCATGCGACCTCGGTTTTACAAACCGTTAATGGAAGCATAACCCTGAAATTATGACGGTCATTTTAAGACCAATGATGAATACCTTTTTATGACTCATATATTGGGTCAATAAAACACCTATTATTAATTGAAGTTATTATTATCATTAAACGCAATGAAACTGCATGACGTGTCATGTGTTGACCATTCAAACAGCATAGCAGTTGTATGATCTCGTCATGTATTCATTAATACATGTTGTATACCATTTTACCTTTTTGTTTCCTATATAAGAGAGGGTTACATGTTATTTATGGACCCCTCGTCTTCTCCGCACGACGATGCTCCCGAATGACCCAGAAGCCTTCCTCCTATCTTCTTCATCCGGACTCTGATCGTCGATCTGTCGGTGGTTGTGGGATCGTGTCGACGAGGCGAACATTGTGCACCTCGTTCTTTTCCCTCTTCTTCGACTTCCTATTTACAGTTTCCTACTGAGGATATTGCTGATATTTGATGGGAATGACGCTCTTCGATGAACGTCATCTTAATGGTACGTTCTACCCCGTTCTTATTCCTTCCTCAATCTCCTATTTCTATTCCTCCTTGCCATACTATGACAAGTGGCACCTTAAACCTTAATGGAGTCTCTCTTGGTTGTTAGTGTGGTTGTGCCGCAACATCTGCGGGAGGATGTAGTCCTCGAGAGGAGTGATCTAAATCCTCATGGTGGTTGTTCTCGCAGAAGTACATAAAAACTTGTTCAAGTAGGGATCTTACCTTCATCTCTCTCTCTTTTTTACATCATGCGGGGTGGGTATCCTCTTGTTTTCATGAGATACAGTTGAACCAGTAAATAAAGATAATAACTGGTTAAAGAACGGGTTTGGGGAAACTTTGTTGATATTGTTTTTTTATTTCCATCAATGCTTATCCTTTGATTATGTTGTGAATTGAATAGGCTTATGCCTACTGAAAATCACGGTCGTTGGGGTCCTTTGCTAGCACAATTAAATTTTGCCCTGTTTTTCTAGATTGTTTTGTGAATGGAATTCCATAGAATGTGGAAATTTGTTAATCATGTAAAGTTTGATGATTAAATGAATACCTGGAACCCTTGTATGATCACCCTGGTTAAACTAAATGAAATAATGAATTTTTGTGGGTGCTGGTTGTGGTTTAATTATGTGAAGGGGTATTTCGTGGGTTTTTCTGGAACGGGTGAGCATCGGGGCTGCGGTTGGCTTGGTTGTGGGTTGGCGTATATGATATGGTTGTGATGGGAAGTGGAGCTGCGGTAAATGGTATCAAAGGGATGATGATGTGGTACGGGTATTGTTTCCAATGTGTTTGCGGTTATGGTGGTTGGTAGCAGGGATTCATGGATGGGTTGTGCATATGAATAAAAAGTGGAAGAGTTAACTAATGAATTTTGGGTCATGGTAGTTGATTAAATATGGAAAATAAATGGAATTAATTGGATGATAAAAGAAAATGGTATTGTGTTTCTTGTGTTTTCCCTAACTTTATTTGTGGTTGGTAGGGATATGTTTTACGAATGATTGATCTGGTTTGGTTGTTGTTAGTTGCTCAGTAGTTAAGGAACTAATAAACTAAAACTGTTGAAACATGAAAAGCTTAATGGGGTTTGGGGTTGTTTATTGTGTGCATACTTTCGAGGTAGCAGTGTCGAGGCATGTGCTCGGATCTTTTGTGTATAAGCCTTAGGATGGGTTGAGTGGTTGATATAATTATATAAATCTGTACGTTTTATGTTTCTTTATGAACCCCAGCCATGTTGAGAACTACGTTCTGAACACCCGTGGGACGGGGGGTGATATTCTCAAACATCTAAAGGATGGCTGGTTATTGTTCTTCCATGTGCTCCCTCTTCTGGGTTCTATATCCCAAGATCCTTCAAGCAGGTTACGATAGATGTTTCCCAAGAGTCTTCAGGATGAGGATGTGATATGTTCCCAGGTTTCTTCGGGATGATATGTGATGTGGTTCCCAAGTTTCTTCGGAATGAGATGTGTTTATGGTCGAGGATTGAGTGATGGCGGGATACTATGAGCTTCGTATGGCCAGGTTGCAACACTAGATCAAGCTTCGTATGTCCAGGTTGCGGCACTAGATCAGGAAGAGGGGGAAGAATCAGAGCATTAGGCATGAGGGATTGAGCAGTATTCCATGGGAAGCTGGTGCGGGGTACCCATACTTTGATAATATTACTATACTACTCTATTGACTTGCGATATTTGGTGAGTGTGGCTTGTAAGGTTGGGTGGATAGATTCCTTGCTAGACTTTGGTTCCTTCTATTTTCTCACGGGGCATTAGGATGTCTCCCCACCTATGTATGAGAGCTTTAGGCTTTCCTACTGAGTATACTTGTATGCTCACCCTACGTTTACATTCAGGTTTTCAGGAGGACTTCAGGGACCGTGCGAGACCTTCCTAGTTGGGCATTGGAGTTTTGTTGGTTTCAGTTTTTTATTTATTTTTTTGGTATCAGACTTTGGAGCTTTTCTTTTACTTGTAATTTTGTTTCAGTATTGTATAAAACATGCATATGGGTTTGGTTTTCGGTTTATTTTCATTTACTTGTTCCGTATTCTTATGGTGTTTGACTCATACTATTTCCCGATCTTAAATAATAAAAAGGGTAATGCCTCACATATTGGTGAAAAATCATACTCTTGGTGCTAGTCGCCACTCCGGGGCCTACTGGAGGTGGGACTCAGGGGTCATTATCTCCCTTTTACCATTGCTATCTCAGGACGAACATCTTTGGTGGGAGGGGGTCGTGACAGTTATTTATCAGTGTTTTTTTAAAAGTGATGATAAAGACCTCCCCCCCATTAGCGCTTTTTTACTGGCACTGATAAAGGGTATATGACATACATATATATATATATATATCATTAAAAATAATATATTAATAAATAAATGTTTTTATATTGATATAAATATAATATATATTTTGAAAATATGTTTTAGATAAGGTTAAATATGAATTTACACATAATATATAAGATATTTAGTGGAAATGGATTATAAATTAATTAAAAAAAGTAATAATTAATTTTATGATTATTATTGATTAATATTCATTTAATAACAATTTGAAGATAAAAAATCAATAAATTAATTAAAGATCTAAATTAAGTTAAAATGTAACTCAGACTTCAAATGGTCATAACTTTTGATCTGAGTGTATGTTTGGGCACTACCACATATAAAATCAATTCTTGCGGTGAGATCTATGCCCATAGTTAAATATATAGACCTTCATCACAATTTTTGAGGCCAAAAAAGGCCTAGAAAGCCTCCAAAACTGATTTTTTAGTCGGGGTAACCTAATTTTTTAACATTTGATGGATTTTAAGCCTCGATTAAGGGGGTATTTTTTCCATTTTTCAGTGAGGACTGAATTTATTCCTATTTATTTCATTAATATTTATATTATGGATTTGAAAATTTATCATTTTTTATAATTTAATATTATTTATAATCAAATATATAACAATATATACATATTTTTTAAATAATAACACATAAAAATTTAATTTAAAAAATAAATAATTAAACATAGTTACATATAAAATATATTTTTAAGTATATAAAACATATCTAAATAAAAACTAATATCTATTTTAAAAATATATATATATATATATATGTGTGTGTGTGTGTGTCCGTATGTATTTAAATATATATATATATATACATATATATATATATATACATATATAAATATATATATATATAAACATATATATAAATATATGGATAAAAAAATCTAATGAAATATATATAAATATATAGATATATCATAAAATATAAAAAAACAGTATATGGGAGTGGAAGAGGTGCTGGTTTATAAGGTAGAGGTTCTAGGTTCGAATCCCGCTAGAGGTAGGGGCGCACGCGGGAGGTTGGTATTATCTAAATTATTGATAAAGGAGTGGGGGAAGCACTAATAAAGGGGGGTTGGGAAGTGATGATAAAGGGGGGGGGTGGTAATTTCTAGTAAAGGTGGCGGGTTTGGGGCGTGAAAAAAATTATACCCTTTATTAGTGGGGCCTTTATGAGTGCTTTTTTAGCACTATTAAAGGGGGGATTTATCAGTGATTTTATGAGCATTGTTATAGATAACACTTTAACATCTATTACATTATCCTCACTTCTATAGCATTGATAAATCCATTTTACTAGCACTGTTAAAGGCATGATTTTTAGTAGTGGTATCTATGTCTATGTCATGGTACAATTTTAAAAGTTGTTTTGAGGAAACATAAACTAGGGTTTTGAGTGTGATGAAGATATGGAAACAAAAAGAGAATTGTTTGGCCACACGTCACTCTCATGTAAGTGACTCCTAATTTATTTTATAATAGATTGATATACCTTGATGGATCAACCAAAATTAAGAAGGGTTTAAATTAAATATTTAAAGGGAAAAGTGGAAGGGATCCTTAACTAAAGATGAGAAAATTTTGAGATTTTACCAAGACACACTCTCTCTCTCCCAGATTAATTTGGGAAAATAGAGTATGACACACTGATAAAAAAAGGAAACATTGACCAATTTAATGAAATATAAATTTATATATTTTAATGAGTTATATTTTCAAATTCAAAGGTCTAACCTTGGAAATTTATTTTGTCTATAAAATAAGGTTCATGCACTATTAAAAACTCAAATTTGGGAGGTGGATATTGGAGGTTGATAAGGATTTGGTTTTCTACTGCTTTTTATTTATTTATTTATTTTTATTTTTTTTCATCAACCTCTAATAGATAGCAAGATAGGGTTACTTTATTTTTTCCAAGATATGTATTGAAGTGATATTGATTTAGTGTAAGTGTTGTTTTTTATTTAATTCAAGTTTGGTTTTCAGATTCAGTTTTTAATTATTTTAAAACTTATTCTCATCTTATCCATGCATGACCATTGTATGTGTTTATTTAGGTATAGTGGTTGTAAATATTATTACTAGAAAAATACCTTCAACATAACCATTCAGTTGGATATGTTCTATATTTAAACATGGTTTTAGGTTATCCATATCTTACTAATGCTAAGTATTATAACCATTGAGAAAAGGTGAGAGTTTAATGTAGAGAGTAATTACCATGACCATTTTAGTTCCCTAAACTTGATTCCAATGACTTCAAGATTTAATTCAAGAATATCTATGAACACCATTTCAGAAACTTAGATAATATATTCTTGGTACATAGTTTCAACTTTTTTCCCCTTCTTTCCCAAAACATCACCATGTTTATTGTTCTCATTTCAAGTAGTATATTTTAATATTTTATCATATTAATCATAGTTATTTACTATTAGATTAAATTTATTCTCTAAATTTTCCCTTGGGTTTAGTATCAAACCCACCGTTCTTATACTACTTTTTATTGGTTGTAGTATGTGTGTTTTTCTATTCTTATAAATTTATAAACTAGTTGAGCCCTTTTGGAAGTAATGAAACCCCTTGTTCCTATCAATTTTCGGAATCATTTACAAGGAAAAGGCATAGGGATACTTTGATTTAATAGTAGGAAAAAATATCTTCCCTTCCCACTTTTCAATTTTCTGATTTTAGCTTAGGTTTTTATTTATTTTTCTTTTTTTATTACTTTACTAATCTAGGAATTTTTTGTTGTGATAGAAGGATTAGATTATATATTGACAAAGAATGAAAATTTCACCATATGAATCATGGATATATCAGATAAAATTGAATAACTCAAGTATAAGGTCTATGGTCAAGAAGGAATAGACCCACATCTATACCTAAGTAAGGAAAAGGATACACTCTATGTAATGAAATCAAATTTTTAAGAGGAGTGTCAAGAGATTGAAATCATGGTTATGGAAGCTGAGGTAAATTCCAATTCTAAAGAAGAAGTATTCCATTAATATAGTATATTCAAAAGAGGTAACAAGTATAATAATAATAAGGAAACATACCTTCTGAGTTCATACATAAATTCCTTAATGGTCTAGAAAAGTAGTAAGAGGAGGAAGATAAGGAAGGGATGATGGTTTGTGATATTTGGGATCAACTGATAACAATGTTGGAGGATAAGTATAGGGAACATTATACTCAATAGGAACCTCTAATGAAATTTTAAGTGTATCAAAAACAATAATAAAAAAAGGAGGAAGTGGGGTTCTACGTTTGGATAGATTTTCATTTATTTCTTATATTCTTACAATTTTTCATATTTTGGTTACCTCTAATATGTGAATAATAAGAGGAAGTGGTGGATTAAATTGAAAATTTAAATGAATAATCACACATAAAACCACAATAATTAAAGGAAAATGGGAGTGACACAAATTTTAGACAGACCATGAAATTATAATATAATCCTTAGGGGAGTCTATTACTTGGTTCTCTCCTAATTTTGGTAAAAATATTATAAAAATAAAGAAAATAATAATTTCCGCACTATATACAGAAAAAATAAATATTTGATCAATATGAGATGGTTATATCTACACCCTAATCATATTACATGATCTAAAAAGAAGAAATATTAGGTTAAAGACCATAATTAAGAGTGGATTTTCAGGATTAAATCCATGTTTTTATTGGGTTTTCGGGATTTATTTTCTTAGTATTTATTTTAGGAATATATTAGGAAGAATTTATTAATCCTATTATATTATTTATATTTAATGAATATAGTTATTGAACTTTTCTTTAGATTTTCTTGTATGACCATTATATAGGTATAAGAAAGAGCATCTTGCAGTAAAATGATGAGGATTAGAGAATCATTTCAAAGGGTGTTCAATTTCAAAAAAAATCATCTTAACTCTCTATTTTCTTTTGAAATATGTTTCTAAACTTAAAAAAAATTTACATGGCCCAAATTTAAACTATTATAACATTGGTGATCTTGGAGACAAAAGTATTTATTAGAAATCCCATGATTCCATGTTATATATTTCGATTTTAATGAGATTTAATGAGTAATATAGGTAATTGAATGACTATATTGAAGCATAGGATGTAAATTTGATGAATCGTTATTTAATAAAATTATTTGATCTATGTAGATGAAATTTCCTTATCCACTTTTCATTCTTTGAATTTCTAAATTTTATGTGGATTAGTTTATTATTATTACACATTCCATGATTGATTTAATTCTTATTAAATGTTTTCATTCAAGGGAGGATTTATAGAACTAACTATTCTTATCCTTCTTGATCGTATTTTTTTAGAGAACTTGGGGCATGCCGCCTACTAGAAAATTCATTAAATATTTTCAAAGTAATGATTCAAAAAATTCACATTTAATATGATTTATACATTTTTATTATTTATCCTTAATCCTTGAGATCCAACTTGACATTAATCCTTATTTTAATCTTATCGAATCCATGAATGACCATATTAGTAATATTCCACATCAAATTCCAATTATATCCATTCCCACCCTACTCTTGGTGTTCTTCATGAATATTAAAGTTTAAATGTATGGTAAGAGGTTATCTATGGTATAAGGGATGTACTCTATTGAAAAGAATGGGTGTGGGGGTGATTTATTTTCATATTTTTTAAAATATTTAATTATATCATTCATTGTACATATATCGTTTACTCCTCTTTAAAAAAATAAAAAAATAAACAAGAAAAATATGGGTTGAGTTTTGGAGGGAAAAATCACCATTTACTAGACAAATTATTTTTAGAATTTTAGGTTGGGTGGTGGATGTGATAATTTTTATAAATCATCTTTCAAATAAACAAATTGAAACATTAGTTTTAAAAAGAATAAAAGGGTAAAAAGAAGAAAAAAATTCAAGAGGGTATACTTCATTCATTATTCTTTTATACATCATGACTTTAATTTGATATTGGGAAGTGATAAGGTGTTACTCTTGGAAGGGGAGATTTAAATTACACTTTACTTTTGAACATCATGCATTGAAATTAATATATTAACCTCCTTTTTGTATTTAATTATTTAAACATCAATACCTACATTCCTTAATCATCAGAATCATTTTATCCCAATTGAAAAGCCCATGTGATTATTTATAACATTTGTATTTATAAAGTAGATAATTTAGGTCCTATTTTTGAGTTCATAAGTATGGTACAAGTACTTAAGGTATAAGTATAACTCTAGTTCAATTTTTTACCTTGAGTGATTAGAGAATAAAAATCAAAGGTGGGTTAAATCACTAATTGGAATATTTAACAATAGTGAATTAAGAGGCTTGAATAGAAGGAAGGAGGAGATCCATCATTCTTTATAGGTAAAGATCAAAAACATTATTTACTAGTGAGGATTTGATGAAAAATATTATGTGATACTTAAAAATTATTTATTCCATATTGAAATTTTTTTAATTCATTAAACATTGAATTATAAATATCAGTAGCATGGGATCCCTTCATTTTTTCATATTGAGATTTTATGCTTGAGGATAAGTAATGTTTTAAGAGTGTTATTTGATATCTTTATTTCATAAATGAAAAAATTATAATTTTAAATAATTAATTTCATTGTTTTTTAATTTTTTATTCCCAAATGATTAATTTATTTAATATTTTTTGGGAATTTATATTTTAAATAAAATTTTAAAAAAAGAAAATAAAAGAAAAAAATTTAATTTAATTTTTACTAAATAAACATTTGTGTAATATTGAAAATATTTTTAAGTGTTTCTATTATATTTTGTAAAAAAAGGCCCTTCCACTTATCCAAGGGGGAGAGACTGACAAGGATTATAACAAGAATTTATATGCATGTTTCGGAACACTGGAGATCCACATAGAGCATGGAGCATGCATAGTATGGGCCAAGGCTCGCTAGGCCTGTGCGGGTTGGCATGGGTCTTTATGGTGTGTGTATTTTACCAAGAGCCTATCCCTAGAAAAAGCTTCTAAGTTGGGGATATTAAATCCTCATTAATATAGTGCTTCCCACTTATGAATATAACCAATATGTAATGGATTTTATCATAGTATTATGAACTTAACAAAGCGATGTCATATCACACCTGGACTCATACAACCCACATCAGACACATCCCACTGCCCTTACCAACCTAGTACTCATCGTACTGCCATTGAAAATGAATATAGAACTCCATTTTCACAACTTTTAGAGCTAAATATTGATAATTGAGCCACTAAAAAAAGTTTTTATATCCTTGGGACACCATTATAAGCTCATAAAATTCCCTCTATGAAGTTTAATTGTGAAGATAAATCCCCTGTATAACTGAAGTTCAAAATGGAATATGCTATACTATAGAATGATATACCATGGTGAAAAAGTAGGTATCAAAAATTTAAAATCCATTAAAACGTCTATGGAGGACCATTATGTGTTCAATAGGAATCCTCTGATCTAAAAACAGCTTCTATAATGGGATGTGATCTGTGTTGGATATCATGGAAAAGATAAAATATCCATAATAATTTTCAATGTGGTAGTGTGTCAATCCATGGACAATAAGTGAATAAACAATGTGAAAAACTGATCACTTTGGTATGCTTATAATCATGTCCAAGACTGCATTCATGATTAATGAAGCTAAGAAGGAATTGGGGAAGGAAACACTCTTGGGACCTCATTTATGGATTACAAGGAAAGTAAGAACATAAAATTTCTATACCTATATTGTGGTATAATTTTAAAATTCATTTTGAGGAAACATGAATCAGGGTTTCGAGTGTGATGAGTATATGAAACAAATAGAGAATATTTCATTGATACCTCACACCCATGATCATGACTCGGAATTTATTTATGATGAGATTGATATTCCTTGATATATCAAGAGAAATTGATAATTGTTTCAATAAAATATTTAAAGAGATGAGAGGAAGGGAGGCTTATCTGAAGATGAGATAATTTAGATATTTAACCAAGACACCCTCTCTCTCCCAAATAAATTGTGAGAAATATAGGATGACACAATATTAAAAATGGAAACTTTGACCTATTTAAATAAATATAAATTCATAGATTTGGAGAAGGGATATTTTTAGATTCAAAGTTCGGGACTCGAAGATTTATTTTTCCTATAAATATAAGGGTTATCCACTGCTAAAAACACAATTTTAGGAATGTAGTTGTTGGAGGATTATAAGGATCTAGGTTTCTACTAATGTTTATTTAGGTTTATATTATAATTATTTTTGATCACCCATTTATGGATACTATGAAATGGTGACTTACATAGTTCCAAGACATGTATTAAAGGGTCAATGTTTTTTATTTAATTCAATTTGGGTTTTCATATTCATTTTTTAATTATATAAAAACTTATTCTTCTCTTGTCCATGCATCACCATTTTGTGTGTTGAGTTAGGGATAGTTGTTTTAAATATGATTACTAGAATAATACATTTACCATAACCATTGGGTAGGATCGTTTCAAAATTTAAACATGGTTTCATATTACCTATCTCTTAGTAATATAAATTACCATGATTATTGAGAAAAGGTTATCCTTTAGTATGGAGAGTAATTACTATGAAAATTATAATTTCTTAGAACCTATTTAAATTATAACAAAAGTGAAAATGAATGAACTTAGATAACATTCTTTTGGCACATTGTTTTAACTTTTATTCCCCTGATTTCTAAAAACAACACATTGTGTATCTTTCTCTTTACAAGTATTTTAGTTTAATTTTTTATCATATTAATCATAGTCCTTTACTATTAGATTAAATTTATCCTCTACAATGTCCCTTAGGTTCAACCTTAGGCTCACAGATTCTATATCACTTTTGAGTTGTTTTAGTTTATGTGGTTCCGTGTTCTTGTAAATTTATAAACATACTAATCCCATTGGGAAGTAATAAAACCCTTTAGCCCTATAAATTTTGAGTATAATTTCATAGGAAAATCAAATAAGATACTTTGATTTAATATTAGTATAGGATAATTTCCCTTTCCACTTTTATATGTTCTGAGTTTATCTTAGGGTTTTCTTTTTTTATTCCTTTAATGTATTAGGTTTATTTGGTTTTGATAGTATTATTACATAGTATATTGGTTGAGAAGTGTAAGTTATCCATTAAAATCATGGATCTCTCACATAAGATTGAAAAACTCAAGGAGAATATCCATAGTTAAGAAGTACAAGGACTACATCCAGACCCAAGAAAGGATGAGGAGACACTCCATGACTAAGAGTCATAATTTTAAGAGGTGTGGCAAGATCTTGAAATCATGGTTATGAAAGATGAATTAAGTTAAAAATCAAAAGATTAATTTATTTCAAAATAAAATACCCTTAATAGGGAAGGTTCAGGGGAGGAATAAAAAGGAGATGATGAAGGAACCTCAACTGTTGAGTTAATATATGAATTTCTTAAATATATAGAAAAAAAATAAGAAGAGGAGGAAGACAAGGAAGGGTTTAAATCTAATGAGTTTTGGGATGACATGATTATAATGGTGGAGGATAAGTACATGGAACATGATAATAAATAGAATCATCCAACACCAATTGAAGTAGATCCAAAATAAGAAGATGAATAAGAGGAAAAGGGGCACTAGGTTTGGATAGATTTTCATTTATTTTTAAAACGATCAAAATTTTTAAAATTTTGGTTACCTCCTCTATGAAAAGAATAATATCATGTGGTGTATTAAATTGAAAAGTTGATTAAATAATCACACATACACCTTTAATAGTTAAAGGAAAAAATAAGAGTAGTATAAAGTGTTGATTTCCTATGAACTTCTAATCTAATCCCTAGGGTGGTCCTTCACTTATTTCTCTCCTCAATTTGGGAAAAAGCTGAGAATGATGAAGAAAAGGTAAAGATCCAATCTATATGTGAAATAAATTCAAGGTTTGATCAATCTAAGATGGGTGAATCTATACCCTACTCATATTATATAAACTATAAAGAGGTAAGTTCGAGATAACTGGCCACAACCAAGAGTGTATTTTCATGAGTAAATCCAAGTATTTTTCTAATTACTTTATAGGGATTTATTTTCTTATGATTTATTTTTGAAATATAATATGAGGAATAACTCAATGAACTTTTATTTTTTATCCTTAAGGAATATAGTTATTATACTTTTCTTGAGATATTTTTTATAGGACCATCATGGATGCACAAGAAGGAAGGCCAAGCTATAGAAGGAGGAGTATTAGGGCTTCATTTCAAAGGGAGTTCACTTTTAAATTCATTCATCCTTAAACTCCATTTTTTTGAAATATTTTTTTGAACTTAAAATAAATTACATTCCCTACATTTATATTTTCGAAACATTAGTGATCTAGGAGACAAGGGTTGATTAGGATTCCAATGATTCCATGTTTTAGATTTCAATGTTAATGAGATGGAATAAATAAGATAGGTAATTAAATATTTAGAGTGAATCATGGGATTTTAATTTAATGAATATTGATTTGAGGAAATTAGTTGACTCATGTAGATAAAATTTCCCTATCTATTTTTTATGATTTTTATCTATAAAGTTAAAATAGGTGACTTTATTATTAATACAAAATTCATGAGTGATTGACTTCTTATTACATGTTTTTATTCCTGATAGGATTTCTAGATCTATTTCTCCCTATATTTCTTGTACATATTTTTTTAGATTACTTGGGACATGTCACCCACTATAACTTCCGATGAATCTTGTTAAAGTTATGACTACATGAATTCGCATTTAATATGATTAATCCATTTTTATTTCTTATCCATCATCTTTGAGATTCACCTTGATGATGATTCTTATTTTAGGCTTGTATATTCCATGAATGACCTTTTTAGGAATAATATGCATTAAAAGTTGATTATATCCTTTCCCACCCTACTATTAGTGTTTCTAATTATTATCAAATTTTAAGTGTGGGGGTGTTATCAATGGTAAAAGGGATGCACTCTATTGGAAATAATAAGTTTGGGAGATATTTCTTTTCATATTTGAAAAAATGATTCATGATATCATTCATTGTACTTATATAGTTTATCCCTCTTGAAAAAAAATTAAAAACTACAAAAAATGGGTTTAGTTTTAGAGTTTCAAAATCACCATTTACTTGACCAATAATTTTTATCATTTGGGGTTGGGTGATCGATGTGAGACTTCTCATAACTCAAATTTTGAAAAAAAAAATGACAAATAGTTTTAAAAAGAAGAAAAATGTAGAAAGGTAGAAAAAAATTAGGAGGGCATACTTTATTCATTATTATTTCATACATTATGAAATTATTAAGAGCTTGGGAAGTTGGAAGGTGTTACTCTTTGAAGGGTAGATTTAAATTTCACTTTACTTTTTAACATCACGCATTGCACTTAAGATATTAACCTATTTTTTGATCTTAAATGTTTTTAACATCAATACCTACCTAACTTAAGCCTTGGAATCATTTGATCACAATTGGAAATGCCTCAAAATTATTTGTGATATTTTTCGCTATAAAGTGGAGAATTTAGGCCTTATTCAAATTCTTAATTATGGTACATGTATTTATGGTATGATCATAACTCTCATTCAATTATTAACTTTAGTTATGTGATAAAAATAAAAATAAAAGGTAATGTAAATCATTACTTTTCATTTTATTAATAGTGAATTAAAATGATTTAATGGATAAAAGGATGATTTTTATCATTCTTCATTGGGAAAAGATCAAATAGATTATTAGCTTGTGAGTGTTTGATGAGAAATTCATAAGTGATACTTAAAAATAAATTTCTTCCCTATTGGAATATTTTTTCTCCATTAAATTTTTCATTTTAAATATTGGTAGCAGGGGTGCCCTATGTTTTTCCATGTTGAGATTTTATTATTGAGAAAAATCGTTGATTTAAGTGTGGGGGTATTTGATAGCTTTATTTCACGCATGAAAAAAAATAATTTTAAATAATTAATTTCATTGGTTTTAAATTTTTAATGCCCAAAATGATTAATTGATTTACTATTTTGTGGTTATTTATATTTTAAATAACATTTTTTAAAAATAAAATAAAATAAATAAATTTTAAGTCAATTTTTACTTAAGAAAAATTTGTGTTGTATTGAAAATATTATTGAAGTGTTTTTATTATATTTATCAAAAATGGGTCATTTCACTAGACCAAGGGGAGAGATACTAATAAGGACTAGAAAAAATTATGCAAGTGAGGGCCAGTATACAAGAGATACCTGAGGAGCAAGAAGCGTGCATAGGGTGATCTAAGGCCCACTGGTCCTATGTGGGTTAGCACATGTCTATGTGGTGTGTGTATTTTACTGGGATCTCATCCCCAAAGTATGATTTTGATCTAGGTATGTGGCATCCTCATTGATAGAGCATATCCTTCCTTTACATACAATAAATGTGGAATGGATTTTAGCATGGCGTTGTGCACCTAACAAATTGACTTTGTATAATTCACGAACTCACATACCTCACCTCAGATACATCTTATAGCTACTTTACACCCTAATGATCATTGGAACACTACTAAAAATGAATAAATAACTCCATTATTGACATTGTGATAGATAAGTCTCAAGAAACGAGCAACTTAAATAGGTTAGTATCTCTTTGGAACACCATTGTAATATTGAATGATTCCCTATGTGAATTCAAGTGGTGATGATAAATCACCAATATGATTGAACTTCCAAATGGATTATGCAACTATATAGGACGGTATATGTTGGTGCACAAGGATGTATCAAAAATGAAATGTCCATTAAAACATCTTTGGAGAGCTATATAATATTCTAAAATAATCATATGAGCTATAAATTTTTTCTAGAATAGGTTGTGATCTTTTTTGGATATCATGGAGAAGATAAAATGGACATAATAATTTTTGTACATCATAGTTCATGAATCTATGGACAATAGGTGAATGTATAATGTCAAATTTCTATCACTTAAGAATGATGATTAGTATGGTTGATCCCTACATGTATGATGAATGAATCTAAGAAAGAAACAATGAAGGAAAGACCGATGGGTAGCTCGTTCATGGATTATAAGGGAAGTGATAACTTAAAATGTATATTCCTACGTCATGGTACAATTTTAAAAGTTTTTTTAAGGAAAAATCAACCAGTGTTTCGAGTGTGATGAAGATGTAAAAATAATCCGACAAGAGTTTAACCACACCTCACTCACGTACATGTGACTCCTAATTTATTTTTGAAGAGATTAATATGCCTTAAAGGATCATGAAAAATTGAGAAGTATTTAAATGAAAATTTTAAAGGTCTAAGAGGAATAAAGACTTGGTTAAAGATGATAAAATTTAGAGATATAATGACACACTGATAAATAAGGGAAACAATTATTTATTTAAATAATGTTAAATTTAGATATTTCAATAAGGGGTATTTTTAATTCAAATTTCATACCTTGGAGATTTATTTTTCTTGTAAATATAATGGTTTTGTACTATTGAAAACAAAATTTAGAGAGGAAGATATAGGAGGATACTGATGATCTAGGTTACTGTTTCTACTTCTTTAGGTTTTTATTTTTATTATTTTTCATCACCCTCTCATGTATATCATGAGATAGTGAATTTCTTTGTAACAAGATATATATTGTATGGGGTTGATTTATTGTAAGTGTGGTTTTTGATTTAATTCAATTTGGGTTTTAATATTTGGTTTTTAATTATTTTAAAACTTCACCTTTTCTTATCCATGCATGACCATTATGTGTGTTGAGTGAGTAATATTTGTTTTAAATATGAGTACTATAATACTACCTTCACCCTAACCATTAGGTAGAATAAGTTCTATATTTAAACATGGTTTCGGGTTACCCATATCTTATTAGTCTAAAGTACCATTAACTTTGAGAAAAAATGGTCCTTGGATGTAGATAATAACAACCATGATCATTGGAGTTTCTTATTTCAAATTTCTATGAAAAAAGAGTTAATTTTTGAATATATATGAACAAAAATTCATGGACTTGGATAAAATATTCCCGGTACACATTTTTATATTTTCTTCCCCCACTTTCTCAAAAATATCACATGTTTCTTTTTCTCTTTTCAATTAGTTTAGTTTAATCATTTATCATAGTAATTTTATGTCTTTAATATTTTATTAAAGTTATTTTCTACCTTATCCCTTGGGACGACCTTGTAATAACCTATAATATACTTCTTTTGAGTAGTTTTAGGTTGGGTTCTTTTGTGTTCTTATAAATTTATAAATTGAATGAGCCCATTGGGAAGTAAAGACTCCCTTTTTACCTATAACATATATTTATTAAAAAGGCATAATTTAACAACTTAAATAATATCATGATCATAAATTAAATTCAAGAAACATAATAACTTATTAAATAAACTCATGAAAGTTTTATAATAAATAAATCCAATCAAAAAATTCTTCAAATCCACAAACATCCCATGTAAAAATCATTTGGAAGTTTAAGGAATCATTTTAATTATTAAATACTTTCAAAGAATCCTCATAGGTACTTTTTCAAAAACATAATATTCTTATATTTTAGTTATATAAATATAAGAGTAAAAATTAATAAAAACCCTTTTCAATTTTGAATCAAGGAATCATAAATTTTGGTAAAAAATATATAAATTCATTAAATAGAACAAAAAAATAATTATTTTAAAAAATATATGATTAGAAAACTCATGAACTATATTTTTTGGAAATAAAAATGAAATTTTATAGAAACACTCACCTCATAAAAGTACAGATAATATGAAACCTTTTAATATGTGGAGAATAAGACTCAAGAATAAATTTGTACACCCTAGACATCATGAATCAAAATATTTTAAAAAAAAATTATCATAGGATTTATCCAGTACGGATTCAAGATAAGGTAAAGAAGAAGAAATAATAAGAGAGGTATGGAATGGAGATAAAAGAAGGTCTATCCTTGAATAACCCACTTGAAATCTAATTGGGAAAGCTCAAAATAAAAATGAGGGTAAGAAAAAATATCTTATGGTTATACCTATATTTGAGATATGTGGGTGAGGGGAAGACGAGACCTAAAGAGTCTCAAAATAAATGAGGGAAGGAAGGTAAATTCAAAAAATTAAAAATTTGGGCAGACCACAAGGTTTAGACACATAGTTTTCCTAACAATGCATCAAATGTGCAAACCTCAATGGAAAATCTTGGGTGATGTTGTATGGTTTGGCTAAACGGTTTCCTCCAACCATGCACCAACCATACACAAGGGATCTAGACATAAGGGTAACTCACACAGTTTTACTTAGGATCTACATGGTTTACCTAACCATGACTAAACTATGTCTGAGGATTTGGATTAGCTGGGAATGACCGTATGGGTTGGACACATAGTTTACCAAACTATGTGTCAAATGTGAAGCTATGAAAAACATTAAAAAATTTAAAATTTTCAACCTGAAATACACTAACTCAAATAAATTAAATAATTAAACATAAATAAAATATGATAATGATATCAGGGTGTGAACATTCTCCCCACAATACAACTTTACACCCCCCCCCCCAATTTTGTTAAGTTTTAAATAATGGAATGATCATCAATACATGTTATAAACAAGAATATAGAATATAATAAATTAGGAAAACTTGATAACAAAACTCCTAGACTAATCTATAATTAAGAAGAGATAAACACATCAAAACACCTCTATGGGTCTATAATGATACTCAATAGTCTTAAGTCACAGTCAAAAATAAAACATAGGTATAAGAAACTATAAGGATGTGGTCTAAGGGATAAGACTGATGGTGGGTATCCCCACCATATAAGGGTTCCACCAATATAGCGAGTCAAAAAAAACTAGACTTTTCTTAAGGAATCGCCATAAGGCATTGTCTACTCCCTATAAACAAAGAGGCCAAAATGGAACACTCATCCAAACATCATATTAAAAATCACACATATTAAAATATAAATTTCTCCAAAATATCACAAGACATTAAACAATTCAAAGATGAAGGCTTATATTAATGGACTATCATAGTCAAATAAATAATAAGGAGAGAAAATGGTACCTCAAATAGGCTTTTCCATGCTACCATCAAGATATGGGTTGAGGCATGGACTTATTTATTTATTTATTAACCTATCTATAGAATTTATAATTATATCCCAACCAAACATAGTAATAAAAATCCTTTGAAAATTTCAAACAAGAGGGTTTAGAATGCCCAAGCTAACCACTCTAAAAGAAAAATAGGGTTCTCTTATTTATCAAAGGAATAAAATAGATTGAGAAGATTCTCCTAAATTATCTTGATTCTCCAACTTGGGTTCATCTAGTTTCTACTTCACACAAGACATTGAACCATCACTTATGTCATAAGAGATAGGTTCAACACCCATCTTGGGTTGATGCCTAGAGATCAACTCTACCATGAAGACCTTATTCACCAGATCCTCAAATGATTTCTAATTAGATAAAGACACTCTAGAAACGAGATCTAAATGAATACCCCTTTTAAATAAACAAATCTTCAATGATTCCCCAAATACTAACTCAAGGTATAAAGGAACCAGCTCAGTGAAATAGTCATGATACTCCTTCACCATTCATTCACCCTACTAGAGACTTAAAATATTCATCACCTTCTCTACCCTCACTTCCTCATGATAATTCCATTGAATGAACATGATCTTAAATAATCTCCAGGACATATTTTTTGGTAGTTGAAGTGGGATAAAATTCTTCCTCTATTCCTGACATTCACCTTCAAACAAATATAAGGTATCTTTCACCCATGAGTATTTCAGATTTCTTAGTTAATTAATATTCCATCAATCTTCACAAGTCATTCTATATCCTTTTGAGGACCTTGATCACTATAAAAGTTAAGTGAATTCTCTTAAATAATCAGTTTTCCACTATATCCAAAGTTTAGGTAGAAACAAGAACTATAAATACTACATATGAGACTTGATAAACACTAATACAAATAATAATCCATGGTATGAGCTTCCTATGATCTTTCAGTACTTTTTTAGCAGGAATACTCAAAATAATGAAGAGGTGCATCATGATCAATCAGTAACATTCAAAATTAAACACACCCAAACTAAAATAAATCAATTATTCAAATAAACCACCAAGAATCTACCATGGTCACCATTCAAGAAACCAAAACACTAATTGAAACTTAAAAGTACTCTTTTTAAACCCTTTTCAAAGTGAAGTTAAAATTCACACGCATGCATGTTTTAAGATAATAAAACCACACTTTAAAGTAGATTTTAAACTCTTTAAGTCCATCATTGAAAACATCTTAAAAATTCCCAAATATAAAATCCATTTTAATTCTTTTTTAAATACTCATTTATTAATTTCAAAACCAACTTTTCCCATTTAAAAAACAATCTTTTACCATTGGAAAAAAATTCACCACAATGTATCAATGAAATCCATCCAAATAAAATTAAAACACCATAAAAACTCTATTTAATTCATATTGAATAATAAGTAATCATCAATAAAAGAAACCAAGAAAGAAAAGGGTTTGAACACAAGATATTAAAGGGGTTGGTGATTGTGAAAGTTTTTCACCTGTAGTTTGGTGAGTTTTTCTCTAACTGTGAAACTATCAATAAGATATTATTAAAACCATGTGCATGGGAACCACATGGTTTTCTAAACCATATAGGTTAACCATGAACCTCTAGTTCCTCATCCATTTTTATCCCAAAACCTGAAAAATTTATAAATATCTCACATAAACTCAATAAAACTCAGAACACCATAAATCTAGATAAAAAATAATCCCTAAATAAATAAATAAAAAGCTTAAAATTTCAACTCAGAACCCTAAAACCCATGGTAACTCAAGTCTATAAAGGATAAAGATCTATCTATACTCTCCCCACATTAACCACTCAAGTTTCAACATTATTATCTCCAAAATAATATGAATCCCTAAATAACAATCATGCTTTATACCATTTTTTATGAACTAGCCTGGGATACCCCTAATCTAGGAACTTGAGATAGCCCATGAAAAGGACTAAATGGAATTCCCAATCCCCATAGGAAGGTGACTAGTTCCTATTCATCAAGGATATACTCTTGGGAATGGTTTCTCATAATATATAATAATAATCACATGGAAGTTTTTGTAATGTCTCGACCTAGGTGACACACACTGGTTCCTCGATATAGTTCTCTACATGACCTCAAGAATGCATCCCTAAATATCATAGGCCGCCGACTAGAAGTAAAGGTCTAATATATAACATGGGGAGACTATACCATCTTTATAAAAGTATCATGATAGAGTAAATAAATAAACAATAACCAATTGAAAAAACCAACAACCAAAATAATACCATATCCAATACAAACTAGTATCACATGATAAACCAAAATAAGAAAATAACATCCAAACTAAGTGTCAGATGTTTCATGCCACATATTTGTTAAGTTCCAATATGAAAAACCAAAAAACACACACACAAACAACTCCCCAAGCGGGTCCTGACATCACATATGGTTCTCTCATCCATGATACATCCCAAATCATCCATCTAACATAGGTATATTTCTCTTATCTTGTCCTATAAACATGAAATCTATTTGGGTACCTATAAATAATCCTGAGTAGGGTGTGATTATAACTTAGTAGTCCACCACCAACAGTGTATAAAAACAATATCCAGTCTATAACAGTGTATGCAGTTGTATAAAGAATAAAGTAAAATAAATAAAGTAAACAGTTCTTACAATTCATTATTATTTAATTAGACACATAATTCATTGAGCTCATGTGGACACCCAAAACATCAATACTTGATTTGGCCCAAGTTGGTGTCTGAACCATATATCATAGGGAATCACAATCCATTATCACATGAGCTTTCATTATCCATTTAATTCCAATTTCAAATTAAACCTACTTGAAACTTCAGTCCAATACCAATATCATGGGATTAGAACGTCATTTATAGTACCCCATATGTATTTGGAGTATCATTCCTTGTCCCATACCTCATGGGTATTTGGATAATCATTCCCTCTCCCATAAAATAATATTCACATCCATGCATTTGGTCATAGAACATCATATCTAGCACCTCATGGGTATTTGGAGCATCAGTCCCAATCCCACACCCCCATTTATCAATAAATCAAACAAGTATCACATTTATCAAGGTTAATCATCATTAACCCTATTTCAATTATTCACATAACAATGTTCCATTTTATTTTATCATAAAAAATATAGTTATTCACTTTAATCACATGGAATAACATGAACAATTCACCATTAAACCATTTATCAACATTTAATCATATAAATCATTAACCCTTTGAGGGTAAACCACCCAATCATTAATCTCAATTATAAATCAATTTATAATCACATTAATCTATTAATTTCACAATTAAACATTCAACCAATTTCATAAATCACATTATTCCATCAATTCCATGATTCCATTAATTAATTGTCCAATTAATTAATCCAATTCAAGATACGATTTCCAAACATGGAAATTTTAATTTTACAATTCTATAAATGAAATTATAATCAAGACTATGGTAATTGAAATTTAGACCACCTATCATTGATGAACATTTCCTAAACCAAAATCCCCCTAATTGATAAGGATTGATCAATTTCACAATGACGGAAGAGATTTAGAATCAAAACCTAGATCCAAGACCAAATATATTAAGATCCAAGAAAACCTCGATCTAAACCATCACAAATGGATCAAATCATCCATCCAAAAGATGATAGAAAGATGTGAGATATAATTGAAACCAATTATAAAATAAGGAACTTACCAATAGAGAGAAGATCCTTTGAATGGATCTTCAATTCATCAAGAACAGGGTTTAAGGATCATTGGAACACTTATAGTAGATTCATAATTCGGAGGAATAATTTTAGGTTCAATATTGGGTATTTATGGGTTAAAATTAGGGGTTTTGGGATTTTAATTAAAATTCTTGAAGGAATAAAAATTGCATGCATTGTTTTCTGGGATGGGGAACACGGTCTTCCAAAATGTGTGCCTTGATCATGTTTCTCACTTTAGGGGTGACTAGTTACTACTAATAGGGCACATTATTTGACAAACTGTGCAACAAATGTGTAAACTCCACTATCTCAAGGATGCATGGTTTGCAGGGCCGGGCACATGGTTTAGGAAAACTGTGTGCCAAACATGCACTACCAAAGCACCCTCCAAAAACATCCAAAATTCACTAGCATGCACCCAAGATAAGCCTCAACCAAAGTATAAACAAAAAATGGAAAAAGGGTACCTAAAATAATATTTATACTTATCCATAAGATTTTGGGATTTTATAATCTCCCCACATTATAATATCTCATCCTCGAGTTGTACTCCCAATTATCTCTAAGATTCAAAGTTAAAAATATCAGGATAATGAGCCCACATATCTTCTTCTATCTCCCATGTTTCCTCTTGGATATGTCCATGATATAACAACAATTGAACTATCAATGTGGTCTTTCCTCACAACACTTTCTCATTGTGATCCACAACACAAATCGGATGCTCCTCAAAATATACATCGATCACAATATTAACATCATCAACATCGATCAGACAATATGGTTTGGGGTGATACCACCAAAGTTATAACACATCAAAAATATCATGCATAGCACTATAGTCTTGTGGAATATCCAATAGATATTCCACCAGCCTGATTATCTCCACAATGTCAAAAGGTCTAACAAACCTGGGTGCTAAATTTCCTTGCCTTCAAATTTTATGGTGATCTAATCTAGGTGACACTTAAAGGAACACACGATCACCCATTTTAAACTCAAGGGTTTGTCGATGTTTATCATCATAAAACTTCTGCCTACTTTGATTTGTGGCCATACATTTCCAAATTAGTTAAACCTACTCGGATGTCTCCTATATGAGACTTTTTCCCAACACCTTTGACTCTCCTGCCTACATCTAGTATAGAGGTTATTTTCATGGCCTACCATAAAGAGCCTCATATGGTACAATCTAAATAGTATCTTGGTAACTGTTGTTATAGGTGAAATAAATAAGTGTTAAGTGCTTCTACCAATACCCACCAAAGTTAAGAATGCATGCTCATAGCATATAATCCAAAACCTATATAGTATTTTTCAACTGATAATTTTTTTATGGGTGGAAATCCATACATAAAAATACCTATGTAACTAGTTCCTTATGCAATTCTTTCTAAAAGCATGAAGTGAAACATGAGTCACAGTCTAAAACTAAATTATGAGGGACCCTATGAAAATGGAATATCTTCTGAATGTATAAGTCTCCCAACCTATCCAATGATAAAGTCTCCTGTATAGATAATAAATGAACTATTATCATCAATTGGTCTATAATCACCCAAATAGCATCATTCTTCTGATGCATCCTTAGGAGTCCCATCATGAAATCCATAGTAACATCATCCCACTTATGTTATGGAATGTTAAATGAATATGGTAAACCATTGGATCATTGATGCTCTAACTTCACCTATTAACAGGTGTAGAATCATTTCACAAACGTTGTAATCTCCTTTTTCATGCCCAGCCACCAATTCTTTCTACATAGGTCACGGTACATTTTGTTTAAACCCGGATGCACCGCCCACTTTAAGGCATGAAATTCATGCATAAGATCCTATCATATACATGTAGGCACAAAAACATTTCCCTAGACATAGATTATCTCATCCTCATCTATGTTCCAATCTTAAGGTGACTCTGCACCTTAAAGTCTTTCCCTAAATACCAAACACTTCGAATCCTCATACTGCCTCTCTTTTTTTGGCTCAAAAGTGTGGAATTAACTGATACTAATATGAGGTTCATCTACTCCTAGTCCTCTGGTTCCAAAATATTCATCTCTTCTAGCAAGTCTTCATCTTCCACTCAGAACTATACTCCTAAATTGCATGATTCTGTGTTTTTCTACTGAAAGTATCAGCAACACTACTCCAGTTATCGGGTGTATATGCTATCTCAAAATCAAATGACTACATATAATCAACCCATCTCCACTTACAAATATTCAAATATCATTGTCAAAATACATAATTTAAGTTTTTTTGGTTGGTATACAAAGTAAAATTTTCACCCAATAGATAATGACACCAACACTTTAAGGCATAAACCACTACACCTAAATCAAGATCATTTATAGGGTAATTCTGTTCAAGTGGCCTCAAATTCCATAACCTATACACCACAACTCGATCCCCTACATCACTAATAGAAAAAAAGGATATACCCATGGTTTTGGAAAACATTGTGGCTATAGGTCACCTCTATAGCCACCTGAAAAAGAAAAAATCATGGGAAAGACCTATACCCATGATTCTCAAAAACATTGGGTATAGGTCACCCATATACCCATGGTTTTGTAGAATTGTGGGTGTAGGTTTCGTGGGGAAAAAATTCTATAGGAAGCACCTACACCCATGATTATCCTAAAAACGTGGGTATAGGTCACCCCTATACCCACAGTTCTTGTAAAAAGTTGAAATAGTTTTCACGGGGAAAACAATTCATAGGAAGAACCTATACCCATGGTTTGACCAAATTGTGGGTATAGAAATTTTTTCTGGGAAACTATACCAATTTTTTGGGTAAACCGTTGGTATAGGTCACCTATACCCACAGTTTGACCAAACTATTAGTATAGTTTGACCCATTTTTTTAAATAATAATAACAATAATAATAAATAAATTTTATAAATAAATTTAAATATATAAATATATATATATATTTGAATATAAGAACACAAATTATGTTATAGGATAGTGGTAAAGTCATTATATTATTGGAGGAAGGTATTGGGATGAATTATCAATGGAGGATTTTTTTTAATAAAGGGCATATACCCACAGTTTGACCAAACCATGGGTATAGGTTGGACCATTATTTTTTCATAATAATAAAAATAATAATAAATAAATTAATATAAATAAATTATATATATATATATATATGAATATAAGAATAAAAAATGTTTTATAGGATAGTGGAAAAAGTCATTAGAGTGTAGGTGCAAGGGGATGGGATCAAATCTTAGTGGAGGATTTTTTCTAATAAAGGACATATACCCACAGTTTGACCAAACCGTGGGTATAGGTATTTCCATTGAAATTTCTTACACCAATGGTTTAAGAACCATGGGTATAGGTCTATCCCAATGGCTTAAGAACCAATAGTTCATAGAACCATGGTCAAAGCCTATACCCATGGTTTTCTAGGATATACCCATGATTTTCAATCATCGATATAGGTTAAGATTCTAATAGTTCATTAACACTGCTCCAAGACCTATACTAGATGCGTCACAAAACATTGTATACTCCTCACCAAGCTTAGGTAAGATTAAGATCGTTGTGGTAGTCAATCATTTCTTCAACTACTGGAAAGTATTCTCACATGATCCAGATCATTAAAAATTTACTCCCATCTTGGACAATCCTAAAAGTGATTTTTTCAATCATGAAATGTCACAACCTGTCCTTGGGGCCCGTGCCATGACTACCCCGAGCCCACCTTCCTTAGGCCAGGGGCTGGAGACTAGCACCTAAAGGCATATCCCATAGAAAAGTGAAGGAATTTCCTTTAAACCTGCAACTCACACAGACTATACACAACCAAAGATAACAAAAAATTACTAATATAGTAAAAGAGTGCTGAAAGTAAATGGGCCAGTATACAAACCCAACTGAAGTACAAGTACAGGAAAAGGGAAAACAACTCCAAGATCATCCACCAGGGAATCCTACCTTAAGGGTAGGTACATATCTCGATCAATTCATCCCTAAGGTACGTCCCGTCTAAGTCTAGATCCGAGCAGCCTCCCATCCTTCTCTCTCAGCCTCGATCACTGTTGTCTGTTGTCTTCATAGGACACAACAAGGTGCGAGTGAAGCCCGTGCTAGGGTGAGTATAACGATACTTAGTAGGGACCCCACGACCCCCAAAGGTCTCCCATAATCCACTAACGATAAACCAGAGTAGTAAGGATACAATCACAAAGTATCATCCAACCCTACTTAGGTATATGCCCATACATATACCTAAGTAATCAAATACAATCTGGCTCTAACTCTTGAGCCCAAGCACAACTCGTTCCACGGAGGAAGAAAGATAATTTTTTTATAACAACACGAAGTCAAGACTCATCTCACACTGGTATATAACTTATGTAGAGAGATAGAGATGATTAGATGTAGCCACTGAATCATCTACTCTATCGAAACCATGTAGGATCCTGGTATAGTAATCAGAGTAGTCGTACCCACATAGGATCCTGGAACAGTAGTCAGTCCATGTAGGATCCCTTTATCACAATACAACCAGCCACAGGGTTCCCACACAAAGCACGCTTGATTCTGGGAGGTTCTTCTCCTCAAGCCAAGTGTCGATACATCAACTACCACAAAGTCCCAATTTTATGTATCTAGAAGATTCGTCATGTCATAAGGAACCCAATGCGATAGACGGCGCGTCAATCGGACGCCCGGTCTGAGAGTTATTGGCATTTCCGTTACGAGGGCCCGGTTGGATTTAGGTTCGATCCAACCTGTCTGTACCCCAACTGCATTCAAACCTCAAGTGGGGTATACCAAAAGAACTGTCTCGCTCTAAGGTTTCTGTTGTTGTAGATGGTACATCAATCGGATGCATGTATCTCAAGTTACGGGCAAAATAGTGGAAACAGGTCAAAGAGGGTCCAGATCTGGTCCGTCCCAGTCGGACCGACCCGACCCGACCCGGCTTGGGCCGACTCGACCCGTTTCAGGTCGACCTGGCCTGACCTGTGTCCAGACCGGGGTTCGACCAGCTCTGCGGGTCCGACTCGGCCCGTGAGGGCGGCCCAGCCTGCGGGGGCGGCCCGACCTGCGCAGGGTTCAGCCCGCGCTAAGCTCAGCCCGCGCGAGGCCTGCGGCTGGTGACCCCATGGGGTCCACCCTATCCACATACAGGAGGGATGTTGTTCCCCCTAGAATCCCGAATGGCATAGCCATTTGGGCGGTATGGATCTGGCACCACGTGGCGCCGGTATGTGTCACGCGGGACCCACGAGGCGAGTCCCGTTGTTCCCGGCTGGCCGAGAGGCCGGCCGCCCATCTTCCGTCTCCATGGCCAAGGCCACGGCCCTTGCTCCTCCGCGCGACGCGCGCTGTGTCACACCTTCCCTGGTAACCCGGTGGCCCGAGCCGCCGGTTCTCTTCACGGTCGGCCTTGCGTCGGCCGTCGATGCACCGTCATGGCCCACTCCTCCAGTGGCGCGGTTGCGCTGCCACCATCCACACAGACGTCAAGAGTGCCGACAGCCCTTCCCTTCATTCTACCGGTGATGTTCGTCGATTCCGACTGTCATCAAACCTTCCGCGGGTCACCAGAAGAGTTCTGGTGGCCCAATTCTCATTCCAGAAGTATCCAGGAAATCCTCAGGACGTCGCCTTCGATCCGCGACCATCGTTGATGAATTTATCTCAACCCGGACTCATGCCGCAATTAGCGTCAAAATCCACAAAGAAAGGCAGGGGGTTGGGCTGTGTTCGTTCGTCCCGCACCCTCCGCGTTAGAGTGATAGCATGCATATTTGAATCTTAATCCAAAAAGGAAAACAAAGAATGAGAAACAATTGACAAAGCTCAAACCCCTACCTCGGATTCGTTGACCTCCGAGAAGAATATGAAGAAATAGAGGAAGAAATCTTTGGATTTCTTCAAGGACGGCGCTTCCTCCCTTTTTCTGTAAGTAGATCGAAGAAGAAGAAGTTCATCATGGGCAGAAGGAGAGTTCTTCTTCCAAGTATTTCCTCCAACAAGAAATTTTCTCCAGCCAAAACACAAATTCCAGCAACTTCCAAAGGAGGATAACAAATACTTGAATTTGAGGAGTCTCCCCCTAATCACTTCATTTAATGAAGGAGGGGGGTTGGAAAGAATTAAAGTGGGGGTTTATTTCGGGTGGACTCCAATTTAATTCAAAAAGGTTTGAATAAAATAAAATTTAAGTTTAACCAATTTTTATTTTATTCCACCTTTATCCTCCACGAAAGGTTGGAAAACCAACTTCCGTTCACGACTAAATGCAGTTGAGGTGAAGGTCCCCCTAAGCAATCACCAGCGTTGTGAGTTCAACAGTGCCCCCAGATTTCAATTCGGAGCACCGGTTCTAAAGTTACCAAAACCCACTCTTAATTTCACTGAATGTACTCAGA
This sequence comes from Viscum album, assembly GCA_963277665.1. Taxonomy (NCBI): domain Eukaryota; kingdom Viridiplantae; phylum Streptophyta; class Magnoliopsida; order Santalales; family Viscaceae; genus Viscum; species Viscum album. The sequence goes on from OY728143.1 coordinate 185,514,384, forward strand.
AACTTCGAAAAAATATTCTAGTCACTCCAGGTCTTGGAATTACATGCCGTCAGAAACCGAAGACTCAGAATAATTCCATATAATTAAAAAAATACATGGATTTCAGGGTCTTTACATTCTCCCCACCTTAGGTATTTGTGTCCCAGAAAGCCAAAACTCAAAAACTAGGAAAAAAAGTGGGGGTACTGAGCATGAATCTGAGCCTCCCACTCCCATGTGCTCTCCTGGAGGTTCCCATTCTGCCATCACACATGCACTAGAGGTATCGATCACCCATGAAGGACTCTCTTCTGTCTATCCTCGATCTCCACTGGAACCTCTGAAAAAGTCGCCCCATTTTCAATGTCAAGCTTGCCCCGATCTATGATGTGATTAGGATCATGCACGTATCTCCTCAACTGGGATACATGAAAAATGTTGTGCACCTGGTGCAACTGAGGGGGAAGTGTCAGGCGGCAAGACACCTCGCCTACTCTACTGAGGACCTGGAATGGTCCAATGAACCTTGGAGATAACTTGTCCCCCTGATCAAATCTTCACAAACTCCATCGAGGTGAGACCCATAGGAAGACGTAGTCACCATCCTCTAACTCCATAGGTCTCAATCTCCTGTCGGAATAGGACTTCTTCATGCTATGTGTAGTCTTCATCTTATCCTGGATGATCTGCACCTTCTCCGTGTTAGCTCGTACCATCTCTGATCCCATGAGTGTAGACTCCCCTAGGTCTATCCAACACAATGGCGATCTGCAAGGTTGGCCATAAAAGGCCTCAAAAAGTGTCATCTCGGTGGTGGAGTGATAGCTCTTGTTGTATGAAAACTCCACCAAAGGCAAGTGGTCCTCCCACCTGTGACTGAAGTCAAGGACGCATGCACGTAGCATGTCCTCGAGAGTCTGAATGGTCCTCTCAGTCTGGCCATCCATCTGAGGATGGAATGCGGTGCTCAAATGAAGTTGTGTCCTGAAAGCCTCATGAAAATCCTTCCATAGCTGGGAAGTGAAACGTGTATCTCGATATGATACAATCATAAAAGACACTTCATGAAGCCGTACAATCTCCTGCAGGTAGAGGCGTCCCAAGATCTCCACTGAACCCTGCTCTCTGATCGGTAGGAAGTGGGCTGACTTGGTGAGTCAGTCAAAAATCACCAAGATTGAATCGTGACCCCTAGATGTATGTGGGAGTCCTATCACAAAATCCATGGATATCCCATCCCACTTCTACTCTGGGACCTCTAAAGGCTGAACCAAGCCTGCTAGTACCTGCTGCTCTGCCTTCACTTGCTGACAAGTGGGGCATCGAGAGACAAACTCCGCTACTGCCTTCTTCATAACTGGCCACCAGTGTTGTCGTCGAAGGTCCCGGTACATCGTCTCCACACCTGGATGTACCGCTAGAGGTGATGTGTGGAACTCCCTCAACACTTCCTCCTAAAGCGACGTTGGTACCATGGTACATCCTCTAAAGAGGATGACGTGTTCCCCACCTATAGAAAATCCATCAGGTGCCTGACCTGTGGATATTTGTTCTTGTGGAGCCTTGCAGTAAACATTCCCATGATGTGCCTCCCTGACTCTCAAAAGGAGTGGGTGTGTAACTGTAAGAGATTGCAGGAATGTTGCTCCATCTCATTCCACATAAGAAATCTACAAAGCAGCCAACTGCTCAGTCACCTCTCCTAGCAACTGAATACCTGATCCCCTACAGAGAGCATCTGCTACAACGTTCCCCTTCCTATGAGTATAGACTATCTCGAAATCATATTCCTAGAGGAACTCAAGACAATGCCGATGTCTCAGGTTCAGGTCCTTCTATGAGAAGATATACCTGAGACTCTGGTGGTCAGAGTAGACTGTGAAACGCTCACCCATCAAATAGTGTCGCCACATCTCCAAGGCAATGACCACTACTGCTAACACTAGGTCATGGGTAGCATAGTTCTTCTCATACTATCTCAGCTGACAAGAAACATAAGCTATCACTACTCGCTACTTCATCAGGACGCATCAAACCCCATTTCCTAATGCATCGCAGTATACCACATACCCAATGCCCTCCTCTGGTAGCCTCAAGATGGGCGCACTAGTCAGCCTCTGACTCAGCTTCTGAAAACTCAATTGGAACCTCTCTGACCACACGAAGGGTTTCCCCTTCTTCGTCAACGCTGATAAGGGTGATGCAACTCTGGAGAATTCTGGAACAAATCTTCGATAATAACCGGCCAGACCCAGGAAACTTCGTACCTCCATCACACTCCTGGGTGGATCTCAAGCTAGAACAGCCTCAATATTCACTGGATCCACAACAAATCTAGCCTCTGAGATGACATGTCCTAGAAATTGAACCTCTCGGATCTAGAACTGACACTTTGAGAGCTTACCATAAAGTTGGTGCTCTCAGATTTTTTCCAGTACTATTCAAAAATGATGGGCATGCTCCTCCTCGGTAGTCGAGTATATCATAATGTCATCGATGAAGACTACCACAAAGCGATCAAGGTATGGTTGTAAGATCATGTTCATGAGTCCCATGAACACAGCTGGTGTGTTGGTTACGCCGAATGGCATAACCAAGAACTCGTAGTGGCCATACCGACATCTGAAAGTCGTCTTATGCACATCCTCGTCATGTACTCTGTGCTGGTGGTAGCCCGATCGGAGGTCTATCTTTGAGAACCAATGTGCTCCCTTCAGCTGATCGAACAAGTCATCAATCCTCAGAAGTGGATACTTGTTCTTCACAGTCAATTGGTTCAGGTGTTGGTAATCCACACAGAGCCTCAAACTCTCGTCCGCCTTCTTGGAGAATAAAATCGGGGCGGCCCATGGTGAAACACTGGGTCTGACGAACCCCTTTCCCTGCAAGTCCTCCATTTGTACTCGCAGCTCACGAAGCTCCACGGGAGCCATCCAATACGCTAGCGTAGATATCGGTGTTGTCCCGGGATACAAGTTGATGTAAAATTCTACCTCTCTACGATGAGGTAGTCCTAGAACCTCATCAGGAAAAACATCTGCGTACTGATCCACCACAATAGGATAGCTCAGACTCTGCACATCAACCGCTCCAAGAATAAGTCTAGCCAACTGATGAGTGATCGGTTTCCCCCTCTTCTAGGTAATTCCATCCTGTGCTACAAAGGCTCCTTTCTCACCAGTGAAGGTAAACCTAGTCCCATCCTCATGGACACACCGCACTTTCCGCCTAATGCAGTCGATATGAGCATGAAATGTGGATAACTATTCCATACCCAATATGACGTCGTAAGGCCTCGACGCTGCTACTAGAAGATCACAGCCAAAGATCTCGCCTTCTAGAGTGAGCTCACACTGCCGGGACCAGTGTGTAATTGTCTAATCCTCTCTCGTAGGAGTCTCTAGCCATAAGGATCAAGCCAAAAGCTCCACCGGAATATCTGAGATCCACACGAGGGTAGAAGCAATAAAATAATTACTTACACCTATGTCTATAAGTACTACATCTAGGGTGGAGTTGACATAGATCGTACCTCAAATCATCTCAGGAGCATCGTGGTCGTAGGCCTCAACATCCTGGAGCAGAGCTCGCCTCTGTATGCCTACTCCCTGTGGTCTGGGTGGACCTCCTGGTGGTGGTGGTGGTAGGACCTAGAAACATCATCCACCACCTGCTACTCGGCCAACTCCTCTACCACATCCGAATGCTCCCTGTGGACCACCACGTTTGAACCTCTACCTCTGCCTGGGAGTTCCCTCAACTATCTACCGATCATCTGCATGGTGGGTCAGACAGTCACGAGCCATGTGACCCTACCTGACACATGCGTAGCACTGCTTGATCCTCATATGACTGGCTCTATCTCGTGTGCCTCATACAACCGAACCCGTATCCTGAGGTCATCCACCAGATGGCCTGGTCTTCTTGGATATCTGCGACATTTGTTTGCTGCTAGCTGCAAAAGACTCTGCTACGTGACGCCCAGTGGTGGGTCTCATTGATGGTGACTGCTCAGTAAGGAAACTCTTCACTAAGAGGGCTCACTCCAACACCTCTGCCTACTTCGGGATGCTAAGGGAGATCATCAAAGCCCTGATCTCTCGCCTGAGCTCCTGCTCGAAGGTCTGGGCCCTGAAGATTGAATCTCGCACCATATATGTAGAGTATCATGAGATGTCAGTGAACCTCACTGAGTACTATGCCACTGTCATGCTTCCCTACTGCAGATGAAGTAGCTCATGTATCTGCATTGCACGTAGGGTGGCTGGGACAAACTCCACCCAAAATAGGCTCTCGAAGTCTGCCCAGAGAAGTGTCACCTCATCATGCACCTGGAGCATCAGGCTCCACCATCTGCTTGTTGCTGCCTAAAGGAGACTCGTGTCAAGGATCACCATAAGTTCAGCTGGTGTCCCTACCAGTCTGAAGACTCTCACCATATCCTCCATCAAATCCTCAACTGCCTGCGGGTCCATCTCATCCTTGAACCTGGGTGGCCTATGGCGCTGGAACTTGTGCAACACGCTTAGGTGGCATGCACTCTCTGCTACTGGGGCTGGTGGAATCAGTGGCCCAATAGGTAGTGGTACCGCTGGTGCCTCTGCTGTGATAGAGCCTTGCACCGAGACCTCGTCGCTCAGTGGGCTGCCATCTCGTACAAAGCCTAGAACCCTGGCTGGCTGTCTGTGTAGGGTCATCCTGAAAATAAATAGGTGTGCCACGATCAATAATTTATACCTGGTGAGCTAACCTCAAGAATGCCTCCCTGTATTCTAGAGGTTTTTGACTGGTAGTGAGGCTCTAATATATAACATGGTTAGACTATACCCTCTTTATCGAATAAGAACAATAACATAAATAAATAAAAAATATCCAAATGATAGAACCAACAACTAGAATAATACCATAACCAATACAGACCAGTATCACATGATAAACCAAAATAGAAAAAAAATACAAACTAAGCAGTAGATGTGTCATTCCATATGTATGTCAAGTTTCAATATGAAATACCAAAATTAAGACATACAGATAACTCCCCAAGTTGGCCCTGACATCACATCTGATTCCCTCATCTATGGTACATTATAAATCATCCATATAACATAAGGATATTTCCCTTATCCTATCCTAAAAACATGAAATTAATTCAGGTACCGATCAAGAAGCTTGATTAGGGTGTGATTACAACTCAGTAGGACACCACCAACGACATTTAAAATGAGATACATTCTATAAAAGTGTATACGATTGTATAAAGAATAAAGTAAAATAAATAAAGTAAACCATTTTCTATATTTAATTATTCTTTAATTAACCACATGATTCCATGGGTTCATATTGACACCCAAAACATCAATATCTACTTTGGCACCTGTTAGATTCTAAACCATATATCATAGGGAATCAAAATCCATTATCACATTGGCTTCTATTATCCATTTAATTTCAATATCAAATCAATTCTACATGAATATTTAATTCAATGACAATATCATGGTCTTATAATGTCATATCTAGAACCCCATGGGTATTTGAAGCATCAATCCATGTCTCAAACCTCATGGGTATTTAGAGAATCACTCTCTTTCCCATACAATAATATTTACATGAATGTGTTTGGGACTAGAATGTCATGTCTAGCAACCTGTGGGTATTTGGATCATTAGTCCATATCCCACACCTCATTTATCAATCAATAACACATATATCACATATATCACATTTATCAAGGTTAATCATCATTAACCCTCTTTTTAATTCTTCACATAATTTTATATCGTTCCAATTTATCATAACAAACACGGTTGTTCACTTTAATAATATGGAATAATATGAAAAACTCACCATTAAACCATTTATCAAAATTTAATCATATAAACCATTAACCCTTCAAGTTTTATCCAACCATCCCTTAATTTCTATGATAAATAAATTTATAATCACATTAATTGACCAATTTCACAATTCAACATTCAACTAATTTTATAAATCATTTTATTCAATCAATTCCATGATTCCATTAATTAATTATCCAATCAATTAATCTAATTCATAACGCTATGTCCAAACATAGAAATTCCAATTTCAAAATTCCATACATGAAATTATAATCAATACTATGGTAATTTACATTTATACCACCTACCGCAAGATCATTGATGGAATCTCCCCAAACCAAAATCCCCCAAATTGATACGGAACATTAAATTTTAAAATATCAAAAGATATTTAGAACCAAAAACAAGATCCAAGATCAAACTAATTAAGATACAAGAAAACCTAGGTCTAAACCATTGCAAATGGATGAAATCGTCCATCCAAAATATAATAGTAATATAGGAGAGAGAAAGGAAACCAATTAGGAAATAAGACACCTACCAATGGAGAGACGGTCCTTCAAACGAACCTTAGATTCATCAAGAACGGGGTTTGAGGAGACTTAGAACCCTTCCAGGAGCTTCAAAATTTGTAGGAATGAGTTTAGGATTGATATAGGGTGTTAGGGGTTAAAACTGGGTGGTTTCGGATTTTAATTAAAAAATTAGATGAATAAAACTCGTGCACATGGTTTCCTGGGCTAGGATGCACGGTCTATCAAACTATACACCCTAATAGGGTACCTCACTTTAGGAGTGCATGATTTCTACTAATAGGGATAATGGTTTAACAAACCACATGCCAAATGAGAAAACCCCAAAATCTTAAGGGTTCATGGTTTTCTAGGATGGGCACACGGTATAGGAAAACCATGTGCCAACCATGCACTGACCAAACACCCTCTAAAAACTTCCAAAATTCACCTGCATGCACCCAATACAGGACTCAACCAAAGTGTAACAAAAAAAGAAAAGGATTCCTAAAAACTATAGAAATATCTATAAAAGTTTGGGATCTTATAGTTTTATTACCAAAAATATGACAGGGTGGGTCCATAAGTTTGACTTCCATGAAAAATAAAATAAGTGTCTTAAAATATAAAAAAAACCAAACAAGGAATAACTAAAAATAATACTCTAAATTAACTTTAAAAATACATAATAGAGATACATCAGGGTGAAATAAAATCCTAAAAATGTCAAACCAACAATCACCTCATAACCCAAGATCACCATCTGAAATCATTAAACTTGCTTCATGAGTGACCTAAAGCATAACATCTATAATAAGGAGCTTCTCTAGAATCTAAAATTGAACTTTAAAAAGACACTCAGTCTATAGATACTAAGTGTTATAAGTAGGGTATGAAAAAATAACCCATTAGGTTTCCAATAATAAAATATTCTATGTATATTCTTTAAAATTAAATTATAAAAGTATTAGTTTTAATTTTAATTAGAAAAGTAAATATTTGAAATTTTCGAGAAAACAATCTATGAACTTATCTTAAATTATTTTTGAACCTGGCCAAATAATTTAAAAAATTCATGATTTTATTTTTTAAAATATAATTTGAAAACTTACCTTCCAAAAACCTTTTCCAAACCAACTTTTAAACATAAAAACAAAGAAACAAATAATATCCAACTCGGGTAAAAAATACAAAGTTGAACATGAATGGGTAATATATAGAAATAAATGACCAAAAAAGATAAATTGTAATATCACAATAATACCAAGTATCAATGAGTATTACAAAAATATAAATTTCACTTTAAAATATATCATATGAGGAAATAAATTTAATAGACACAGATCATGGTAAATTAGTAAAAGAATAAGAAAAAAATGATATGCAAGTGTAATATCAAGGTGAACTAGGTAAATAATAATATAATCATGGGAAAATAATTAGTTCTAAGTGATATGATCCAAGAATTAATCATAATAAACCATCCATTAGCCTATCAATAAAGTTTATAAAAAATAACTTCTTAGTTTTCTCTATCCTAGCCTCAACTGTGGCACTCCCCATAGTCAGAACATAACATATACAAGAGGATATTATTCAGTCCAAGAACATAACTAGTATAGAAACCATATCTCAATCTCCCACATAGATATATATTGTTACCATGAATTTATCTAGTGGATATAGGGTAAAATTTATCACATAATAATCACATATCAAAAACAATAAACATAGAAAAGCATCCCAATATCATACCTCATTATACCTGCATACACCCTTTTTTATAACAACCCATTTTTAATTCACATAAATCTAATTCATGAAATATATGATATCATGTAAAATATGGTTTGATAGGTATTAAACCAAATTTTTAACTCAACTTTATGAAAATACATTCATACAAGGTACCAAATTAGCCTTTGGTTTTAAATCCATAGTCATGAGCTTTTAAATCCTTTTTTAAAACCATTTTAAAACCATGTATCGTTTTAAAGTCATATTTAATGTAAAGAGAAACCTACACTTCAATCTAATAAATCATATATTTATAAACAAATCATAATTTAATAAAAAAAATAATATCATGATTGTAAGTTACATGAAATAAATATAAGATCATATTAAAGAAAAACATCAAAATATGATAATAATGAAATCCAATCAAAAAATCCTTTAAATCCACAAACATCCCATGTAAAAATAATTTTTAAGTTTAATAAATCATTTTAATATCCAAATACTTTTGAAGAATCCTCATATTAATTTTATCAAACACATAATATTCTTAGATTTTAGTTATATAAATATAAGAGTAAGGATTAATGAAAAGAATTTTTTATTTTTAACCATAAAGTCATAAATATTGGTAAAAAATTTATAAATTCAAAAAATAGAACCAAAAGAGAACGTTTTTAAGAAAAATAGGTTTATAAAACTCAAGCACTACATGGTTTTTTAAGAAAAATAAAACCACATGGAAACACCAACCTCAACCAAGCATAGATGACATGAAACCTTTGAATATGAGGATAATAGGATCCAAGAAGAAATCTCCACACCCAATACATCACGAATAAAAATATTTAGTAAAACCCTATTCTAAGGATCATCTAACATGTCTCCATGTTAAGGTAAAGAAACATAAATAACAAGATAAGGAGATAATGAAGAGAAAGGAATGTGTAACCTTGAAGAAACCACTTCAAATCAAAGTGTATGAGCTCAAAATTAAAGGGAGGGTAAGAGGAAATTCATATATGAATTTCCATATATGTAAGACACATGAGTGGTTAAATTATAAAGATTAAAGAGGATTAAAATAGATGATGGAAGGAAGATAAATTTAAAAAATTAAAAACCTAAGCAGACTGCATGGTTTGGCCACATGGTTTACTAAACTATGTGTCAACCATACAATACTTAGTGAATAGCATTGGATGACACCATGTAAGAACCCGGTTCTTATTCTTGAGGTACAGGTTTATTCTTTTCTTTTTCCTTATGTGTTTTTTAGAAAATAAAGAAAATGGGAGAAAATCCTAAATTTTGTAACTACACGCCGTGTACTTTTCCACATGTCGTGTACTTTGGCCGTGTGGAATGAATACACAGGGAATGTAGTCTGGTCAATGATGATGGGTGTAAAAACTGACTATATGTCGTGTAGTGGTCATTTACACGTTGTGTACTCAGTCGGAAGGAGAATAGTAAGGCGGTGACCAGCTGAGAGACAGTACACACCTTGTAGTCATGAAGACACGTCATGTACTCATGTCGACAGATGAAAAATACCACGCTGACGAGAAGCTTTTGAAGGAATAGTTAAAAAATGAAAACTACACGCCGTGTACCCAATAGTACAGGTCATGTAGTCTGTTTTTTTCACTTAAAATGGGAAGTAGCCACCCCTATTCACAGGGAAGGCTTAGAACTGGAGGAGGAGTCAGGAGAGAGGGATGAACCTTCGAGGAGCTCCAGATCGCACGCTGAGAATTTGATTCTGCCTCTGTCGATCTCGTTGGAACCGTACAGGTAAGCCTCTCCTTCTTCTTATGTCGTTCTTAACAATTCTTTCCTGAGGTAAGGTTATTTACGTTTGAACGGGTTTTCTTTCACCTCATATCTACGACGTTCTTGGACGTTTCGAGGAGCGTCGTTCACATATATCGATCAGGGGTGATCGAGGTAGGTGGTCTAGTGTTTATTTCCAACTGTTGTGGTAAATTCATGTACCGTTGTGATATGTTCCCATGAATGGGGTTTTGTATGGCTAAGGCCATGAATAATTAAATACCTAGAATTACATAGGTAGTTTAATGAACTTGTATAACTATTGTATGGGATCACTGCTTGGATCCAGGACCACCCCTGGGGTGTGTTCCTCTATTTAGCCGTTTGGCCAGGTTACCTAAGGGTATACCGTGATTTCAGTATGTCTTAAATTTCCTTTATATGAATTGTATATAAATTGCTTGTTTATATGTTGGGCATGGCCCGATTACTTGTTTAGACTGAGAGCAGTGTTGTGATTAGCCTGTGGGCAGTGCTCTGTTCAGCCTGAGGGCAACTTCTTTCATACTAGTGAGAAATAGATTCTGTTCCTGTGGGCGACACCTCGTAAGCCTGTGGGCATTATTTGATATGTCTGTGGGAAAATTCATGTGGGTTTAGATGCTCTTTACCTGAGGGTAAGGGTTTACGTGCCTGAGGACACTGACTGTTTACTTAGAAATACACTATGGTATTTTCCTGCTATTGAATGATTAAATGAATATTAAAATGGAAATATAACTAGTTAAGTTAGTTACTTTTGAGTACTACTTAGTTTATTGCATTTACTACTGCACACTATCGTTGCACTTTTACACTGTCAGTTGGGCACGGATCTTTGGTGGGTGCCTACTGGGATTCATTTCTCACACCCAGTTTGGGTCATGTATTCGGCCCAAACAGATTATATTTCTGTAGGTATGGATAAGGGAAAGGGTCCCTATATAGGTACAGGAGTGTTGCTGAGGTGTAGGGGAGCATGGGACCGAGCTCAGGCTCGCGATGTTGTCGGCTGTTTTGTTTTGTTATGTTGTACCTGTACTTTCTATTATATCGCATTGTACTGCTGTGTAACATGTTCTGGCTGTTTTCATAAAATAATGACATGTTGCATCTTCATATATGTGATTTCTGGTTTCCCTTTACATCAGTTATCCATTTTAGATATTTATTTATTGTTTACTGCTTCTGCTTGTTGTATTTTATTTAATATTTCCGTTGCGCTACACTTTGACAAATGAGGGTGTAGTTTCCCCACTATCAGACCTGGGCCCTCGCTGCTAGTCGGTAGCCTCTGGCGTTTGGGGAAATGTGCTTGAGGTCATGTGACCAACCAGGTCAGGGGCACCCGTTGGGTAGCTTCCAGAACCGGGAAGTTACAAATTGGTATCAAAGGGGTTTCTTTTCTTTGACTTACTGTTTGGAGCCTTATCAGGGATATGATGGAAATGGTAGTTGGTAATAAGTTGTGCTCGGGAGTAGCTAACCCGTGTACAGGGGAAAACTAGTCTACCTCGTATTTTTGAAATTCTTATGATTTTTCAAATCTTATAGTTGATTTTATTTTCACCATTGGGTGATGCACTTGTGATTGTGCTATTTATATGTTATCCATGAGTTCTATTTAGTTTCAACCTGATGAGATGAGGGTATGACATATCATGCATCATTTAGGCACATGCTAGGAATCACTTTTCATGCATATTTCCATGCCATGTAGGAACATTAGAAATTGAATGTTGTTGTGATAGTTATTGTTCTAGAAAAGCATGTTTTTGTGATATCTACTTTGATAAATACCTGCTATGTGATAGGGTATTTTTGTGTGAGCCGGTTTATAGAATGAACGCCAAACTTTGGTTTTTTGGGGAGTATGGGCCCTCAATGACCGGAATTTGGTGAATCATTGACTTGTTTACTTGTATATAACATGTATAAAATTCCAAAGTTTGATTCGCGGGGAGTATGTGCACTCACGGATCGGAATTTGTCACTTAGGTGTTGTTTTTCAGTATTTTCTGGGTTGCGAAGTAGTATCTGAGGCTTACTGTCTGGAGGACCCAAGATACATGCCGTGTAGTTCTACGAACACACGCCGTGTGTTCTTCTATTTAGGAAGAAAAGAAAACTTTTTGAGTACACGCCGTGTACCCTAAGTACGCGCCGTGTAGTCTCTTCCTGTGTCATGGACCGTGTGGGAGGGGACATGGGGAAGGGAAATGGTTGGGAAAAACATGCCATGTCCCATATGTACTTGCCGTGTAGTGAATGACCCGGAGTTCGACCGTGTACCTAACAAAATGGGTCAGTGAAATCTTTTCTTGTACATGCCATGTCAATGATGAACACGCCGTGTAGTGTAACCTGGGGACCCGGTCGTGTGGCTAACAAACACGGGTTGGTGTTACCTTTTCTTGAACACACCGTGTACCTGAGGGACACGCCATGTAGTCCTTACCGATGGGAGACCGTGTCACATACATAACTTATTTTAAAGTTATTTTTAATTTATTTTCCATTCATCCTTTGTCTTGGGGGTTTCCCAAGCTTTTATGGAGGAATGGGTGAGTTTTCATTAATTGGGCCAAACCGTGAGCTCAATTCCAAATTTAAAATAAATTTTGTTTATTTTATAACTCATTAATTTTTCAACATTTTTTATCCATTCAAATTCCTACTTGGCCTCCCCTGACCTATTAACACCAAAATTTAAATTTTGGGCCTTTATAAATCCATAATCATGGGGGATTTGGGTTTTTATTTAAGAATTGGGCTAACCTGAAAGCCCATTTTCCAGTTTTAAATTTTTTCTTTAATTTTTTAATATATTATTAATTATAATGAAATTTTTGGTGATTACACCTCCTTCTCGACCCTAAGAAGCCCAGGAGCGCTCCCATTTCCTTTCCCCCGTCTTTGGAGCTCGTTTTCATCATGATTGAGTGCTGAAATTCTTAGGGTTTCTAAAATAGGGAAGATTTGAGGAGGTAAGTTATTTCCATCATAAATCTCTCAATTATAACTCTTTCTTCCCCATTAACGTTTCTAAATGATCTCATATTCCTTGTTATAACTTTCCTTAAATGTTTGGATGTTTTCAAATTCATATTCTGGTGGATTTTGGGTCGTTTTATTCAAGACTTGTTTTCAGTAAGTGGCTCTCTCTTCAATTTCTTCATTCTCCTTAGGGTTTCCTCCCCCTTTCATTATGTTCTAAAATGTCCAGAAGTTAGGACTAGAACATATGGTTTGATTTTCTGTCTTTTTGGTTAAATATTGTGGTCTAGGGCTCGATTTATCATCTTTGTGATGCGGCAATGGTGCGGTTGATGTTTCGCACCAAGTTTTGAGGGATTCTACACTTTCGGTAGGTGGTTCCATGTGTAAACAATTATTGATGAGTTAGCTTGAAGTATTTAGTCATTTTTAATATTCCTCATATGTTGGTTTTGGTGCGAAAACTGTTTATGATTGATTTGGTTAAGTGTTAAATTTTATATTTGCATTTTAACTTGAAATTGGGTGCTTTAATGTGTTACTCGTGGGGTATTATTTGGGTGTATTTTATAACATATGGAATTGATTTACTAAATCTTTTTTGGACATGAAATTATGGTTTGGTAATGTATTAGTGTCATGTGGGCCTAAAAAGAGGGTTTTTGAATAGGTTTTTTGTGTAAAACATTTTTATACTTCTTGAGATCATTTTATAAAAATGTGTGTTTTCATTTGAATCTTTTGTGGTATTATTCAAGGTGATTTTATAAAACTTTAAATTGGTTTTATAAATGTCTCTAGGGATTAAAATTCTGTTTTTTATAGGAATTGGTTTGGTTTTGGTCTTAAATGGTTGTTTTGAAATGGGTTTTGTGTGCAAGATATATTAACACCACTTGGGTCCTTTTTATGAAAGTTGAAAATGTTTTAGTTGGTCAAACAAAGTGGGAAAAGGGTGAATTTGTACTGTTTGGTATGTGTGTTCACCTATTAAGGGGTTTTAAAAGGTTAAGTGAGGTTTTAAGATTTCAAACATTTTTATAATGTTTCGTAAATTTCTAAAATGTTTTAATAAATTGTGATGTTGGAGCGAAACTTGTTTGTGGGCTGTTTCGTGTAAGTTTGATGATAAAATTATTTTGAAGGGAAAAAGGTATTATGTAACAAGTGAATGGGATGTTATGAGAGTTTTAATATATTTTAATTGTTTTATAAAATTGTTTAATGGATTTGTGGAAGTGTTAAAGAAATGTGAAAAGTGTTGTGGGCTATTTTGGTGTGAGTCGGATTTCAAAATCAATCTGAATGAAAAGTGGAATTTTGTTACTTATGTTGTATACATGTGGGATATTTGGTGAATTTATGATATGTAAATGATATTTTCATGTGAAAAGTATATTCGTTTACTTTTTTAACTTGTTTGAGCACAAAGGGTAAACCCGAGTATCTAGGTGGGTGGACGTGTACTAGTATGCTAGTGAATCTGTGGGGTTTGGCCTCAATTTCACTTAGCAAGATTGACGCTTACAACTATAAATAAACTATGATGAAGATGATTTGGGACTACTAGGATATGGGTATGTTCCCTACTAGTGGCTCGTTCACGATAACGGATATTTGTGATGGTTACTCTCACCGAGATACGAGGTACCTGGGACCCACAACTAGCTAGTTCCTAGGGGTTATTTCCCATTGCTTATGATCACTGGATATTTTGTGATTACCGTTGGAATATGGTATGAGAGGATGTAAAATTAAGTATCTATGGTATTTATTTTAAAAGTTTTTATTCTTTAAATTAGCCCACCTGAAAACTGTTTTTCTTTAATGTTGCATCTTTTAGAAATTTTAACTAACATCTCATGTTTTTGAAAACTTGCATGATTTTCATCATTAAATGTTTATAACATGGAATCTATTAGTGATGGTATCCTATTGGGATTTGGATCACACCCTACTTACACCCTTGGGTGTAAGTAGACTTGATTATTTTTGTGGTCGCTGATTGGGAACAGTTTTTAGTTCCAGTGGTTTGAGTTTCTGGAAGGTCCTTGGTGGTGAAGTCTTGTGGAGATGGCTTGAGGGCGATGCCCCTTGCCTTGAGGGTTCTTGTTATGTCCTTATTTGGTTTTTTACCTTTGTAATGGTCTTTAAACATGGTTTTAACTTATGTAATTAAACTCTGAAATTTTGTAAAAGACGATTTTATTTGAAAAATACAGATTTGTTTTATTGAGTTTTTTTGTTGTTTAATGTTTATAAAATTGGGTAAATCATTCCCAATTATCATTATATGATACCCGGGAACTTATACCAACCCTTGGGGATTGGAAACGCCCTTTGTGCCTTGGAACGGGTCGGGTTTGGTGTCGTTTTTATGTTGAACAGATCCGGTTTGTGAAAAAATGGTATCAGAGGAGGTCCTAGTTAACTCTTTGGGTCACTTTATTTAGGGAACAGTCATGACAGTCTAGAGTTAGGATTGTTGGGACTTGGTAGTTCAGTTATGGGTAGTGTGCCTTATCACCACACCTCATGATGGGATTCGAGTTGCCAGGGGAAGTCGGGATTTATTTAAGTCCTTTGGTTTTCCTAGTTTGATGATGATTAGGGGAAATGAAAAGAGAGTTGGGTTAATGGTCTCAGTGAGCTCGCAGGGCCTGGAAAGCCATGTGGAGCTGGGAATATTCTCTAGAACACTCTCTGTGATAGTGAAGTGAATGGAATGTGGCCGCCAACCATATTTCCAAGTCACCCACTGAAACTAGTTTTTTCTCGCATTGTTTTGTGATTTAGTTTTGAAATCTTGGCACTTTGGTTTTAAAGTGACTTGGTTTTAAGAACCGTAAAATTTTTGTGAAATGATTTTCAAATAAAGAGGGAACGGTTTGGTTTATGAAATGGCAGAACTAAATTTTTAGAATTGTTTTGAAATGGAAAATGGTATGGTTACACCTATTTTGAAAGTAGGAACTATATTGAAGTTGGTTTTGAAAAGTGTTTTAAATAGAGTTTTCTAAACAATCAAAGTGTGTTTTAATGGGATGAGATGTTTTGAAATTGATGTGAATATCTTGAAAGTGAGTTATTTTCTAAATGGTTGTGTCTTTCTGAAAAGTTTTGTGAGATGTGAGTTGGGATTTTGATCTCATGGTTAGCGGTTTTGAGAAAAAGGATGTGTTGGTTAACCATTTTGGTTTTGAAAAGTGGAAAGAATTTTTGTTTTAACCTTTGGTATTTTAGTGAGCAACCACATGAATGGGGTTATATAGGAAGATGGATGGTTGATGACATGACTGGATGAGTGTCGGGATGGATATGAGGAGGGTGCCTGGTGTGGCACAGAAACATGCATGTGTAAGGCTCATGGGGTACCATTGGTGGATGCGCTAACCATTGAACCATTTGTTTTCAAAGAAATGTTTTTAAAGAGAAACATGATGTCTTGATGAATTGTTTGAGATGGTTTAAATTATGTGTTTTTGGAAAATGTTGATGTTTTGGGATGTTTTGAGTCCAAGAACCCCTCATGTTCGAAATGTGTTTTGGGTTTGTGTTTGGTCGGTAAGCTGGGTAGAAGGACCAGTTAGTAGTCTCCTCTGAGATATGTTTCGGGACACCTTTATGGTGGATCCCTTCTTGTGTTTGGATCTAGTTTGTGGCAGTTTTTGACCAATGGACCAGCTTGGTTGGGTCTTTAGGTTCTCTTATTGGATAAGGTATATCCCCATTAAGGGTTAATGCATAACTGAAGTGCAACCCAGATTGTTTTTCCATTCGAAAATCCTCTAGTTTATCAATATAAGGAATTTTTTTTTCGAGATCTATAGATTGAGTCTACACCCATTCCTTTCTTTGATTTTTAGATCCTCTTGTAACGGGAGATTTCTCATGGAAGGTTGAAATAGATCTTTGTTTCTTAAGTTTCTTGATTCATCGAAGGTGGATGTGGTCTAGGGTTGTTAGTGTGGATGAGTGTCTCGATGGTGTCTAAGAGGTCCTTTGGGTTCTTCAAAGTTTCTATGAAGCATGAGTTCATGTTAAACCACCGGTGTGGGAAATATGGTCACGATTGGATATTGTAGCCACTTTCTAGAATTGTGTGTTGTTTGGGGATGTTGTATAAGGTCCCTCTCTATGCATTGTTTATATCAGTCGCAATGGTCATGTTCGGTGATGCCTTATGATGTCATGTGCTCAATTAACCATATAGGTGAAAGTCGTGAAATCCTCCTAGAGTCCCTATTATGTTGGGAAATTTTCTCCCTTGGAAAAACATCAAAATCTTCCATTTTAGAGGAAGGTGAGTGTAGGCGTTCTTTACTTCTATTGTTTCTCACCTAAAGAAACACGGTGTGATGTGTGTGCATCTTCTTAGCCCTTATTTCAGTGAAATCTCGGGATAGGGTAAAGTGAGTTTGGAATTCGTTATGTCTAGAAAACTTATCTGGGATTGTAGTGTAGCTTTTGGTGGCACTGAAAGAAGAATTCTCATTCAGTGGGTTTCCAAAGACTAACTATGAGGCCGAAGATGCTTCAATCATTTGAGCTCCAGCCATAGGTCTCGGAGAGAAGTTGGCTCGTAGTCAGGGGAAATCACAGGGTCATTTAAACCCTTGTACAAATTACTATCCTAAATATTAAAGATAGGAATAGTTCAAACCTCTGTTATCATTGTCTTTCTTCTTTTGTTCACGTTTGGTGGAAATAGGTGGAGGGCCTTGTACCCATGACATCACCCAATGTCATTCCCCCCCCCCTTTGGTTTCCATTGAGTCTTTGGAGAATGGTTGGAAATTTGGCTAGAGAGGCTAAGCACATGGTTTTTGAATGATTAAGAGTGAGTGTCTACCTGGAAGACATGCAGGAAGATTGTTCAGAATAGTTAGTTCTCAGTTTCACAAACTGTGTGGACTAACCGTGCGACCTTCCCAAATCTTGAAATTTTTGGGTTTTTTTGTGTCTGTCCATGCTGTTTGGTTAAGATGGTTGGTTCTTATGGTTGGGTGAACCACTATGTTTCTCATGTATGTTCCTTTAGAAATTTTGAATGGAAGTCTACCCTATGTACCAGGGAGTCCGTTCAGGCCTCCCCCTATTAGTGTCCTAATTTTGTCTCGGAAAAAAAATTATTGTTTGTCTCTTATGGTGGGGAGCGTATTTGTGTCCCCCGTACTAGTAAATTAGATTTATCCATAGTCTTGGCTTGGTGTAGATAGTCTCATTCGGAGCTATCTAGCTACCAACATCTTCCTTGAGTAAAATTTGGGACTGGAGAGCGCCCAATGGTTTAGTTAAAGTAAGGTAAGTGTAACCTTGTTCAAAGTTGTTGTTCATTTGGGTGAATTGCTTGAGTCTAGTTCAGATAGTATTTGAGGAGTTTTCTTTTGGGATAAAGTATGAATGTGATTGATCATTTAAGGAAAGTTGTTTATGTTTTGGTTGTAAGAGTAATCCTTAATTGATCACTGGAGGTTTTTTGACCTTTGGGGGCGAAACCTGGCAAGGGAGTACCTATTGGTTTCTCAGTTGGGTTCTGTTGTTTCTTTGACCTTGCTGTGACTTTCCGGGGTGGAAAGATTTAAATTTGGGTAGAATTGTCACATAAATAACTTATTTTAAAGTAATTTTTAATTTATTTTCCATTTATCCTTTGTTTTGGGGGTTTCCCAAGTCTTTATGGAGAAATGGGTGAGTTTTCATGAATTGGGCCAAACCGTGAGCTCAATTCCAGATTTAAAATAAATTTTGTTTATTTTATAACTCATTCATTTTTCAAAATTTTTTATCCATTAAAATTCCTACTTGGCCTCCCCAGAAATATTAACACCAACATTTAAATTTGGGGCCTTTATAAATCCATAATCATGGGGGGTTTGGGTTTTTATTTAAGAATTGGGCCAACCCGAAAGCCCATTTTCCAGTTTTAAATTGTTTCTTTAATTTTTTAATATCTTATTCATTATAATGAAATTTTCAGTGATTCCACCTCCCTCTAGACCCTATGAATCCCAGGAACGCTCCCAATTCCTTTCACCCATCTTTGGAGCTCTTTTTCATCGCGATTGAGTGCTGAAATTATTAGATTTTCTAAAATCGGGCAGATTTGAGGAGGTAAGTTATTTCCATCATAACTCTCTCAATTATAACTATTTTTCCCCCATTCCAGTTCCTATGTGATCTCATATTCCTTTTTCTAACTTCCCTTGAATTTTTGGATGTTTTAAAATTCATATTATGGTGTATTTGGGGTCGTTTTATTCAATATTGTTTTTGAGTAAGTGGTTCTCTCTTCAATTTCTTCATTCTACTTAGGGTTTACTCCCCCTTTCATTATGTTCTAAAATGTATAGAAGTTAGGGTTAGAACATATGGTTTGATTTGGTGTATTTTTGGTTAAATATTGTGGTCTAGGGATGGATTTATCATCTTTGTGATGCGGCGGTGGTGCGGTTGATGTTTCGCACCAAGTTTTGAGGGATTCGACACTTTCGGTAGGTGGTTCCATGTGTAAAAAATTATTGATGAGTTGTATTGAGGTATTTATTCATTTTTCATATTCCTAATATGTTGGGTGTGGTATGAAAATTGTTTATTATTGATTTGGTTAAGTGTTCAATTTTATATTTTCATCTTAACTTGAAATTGGGTGCTTTAATGTGTTACTCGTGGGGTATTATTTGGGTGTATTTTATAACATATGGAATTGGTTTAATAAATCTTGTTTGGACTTCCAATTCTATTTTGGTAATTTATTAGTGTCATGTGTACCTAAAAAGAGTGTTTTTGAATAGGTTTTATGTGTAAAACATTTTTATACTTCTTGAGAGCATTTTATGAAAATGTGTGTTTTCATTTGAATCTTTTGTGGTATTATTCAAGGTAATTTTATAAAACTTTAAAGTTGTTTTATAATGTATCTAGGGATTCCAATTATATTTTGGATAGAAATTGGTTTGGTTTTGGTCTTAAATAGTGGTTTTGAAATGGGTTTTGTGTGCAAGATATATTGACACCACTTGGGTTCTTTTTATGAAAGTTGAAAATGTTTTAGTTGGTAAAAAAAGTGGGAAAAGGATGAATTTGTACTGTTTGGTATGTGTGTTCACCTATTAAGGTGTTTTGAAAGGTGAAGTGATGTTTAAATATTTCAAACATTTTTATAATGTTTTGTAAATTTCTGAAATGTTTTAATAAATTGTGATGTTGGAGCGAAACTTGTTTGTGGGCTGTTTCGTGTAAGTTTAATGATATAATGATTTTGAAGGTAAAAAGGGTATTATGTAACAAGTGAGTGGGATTTTATGAGAGTTTTAATATATTTTAATGGTTTTATAAAAAAAATTAATGGATTTTTGGAAGTGTTAAAGAAATGTGAAATGTGTTGTGGGCTATTTTGGTGTGAGTCGGATTTCAAAATCAATCTGAATGAAAAGTGGACTTTTGTTACTTGAGTTGTATACATGAGGGATTTTTGGTGAATTTATGATATGGAAATTATATTTTCATGTGAAAAGTATATTCATTGACTTGTTGAACTTGTTTGAGCACAAAGGGAAAACCTGGGTATCTAGGTGGGTGGACGTGTACTAGTATGCTAGTGAATTCGTGGGGTTTGGCCTCAGTTTCACTTAGCAAGATTGACGCTTAAAACTCTAACTAAACTATGATGATGATTATTGGGTACCACTAGGTTATGAGTATGTTCCCTACTACTGGCTCGTGCATGAGAACAGATATTTGTGATGGTTACTCTCACCGAGATACGAGGTTCCTGGGACCCACATCTAGCTAGTGCCTAGGGGTTATTTCCCATTGCTTGTGCTCACTGAATATTATGTGATTACCGTCAGCATATAGTATGAGAGGATGGAAAATTTATTAGATATGGTATTTATTTTAAAAGTTTTTATTCTTTAAATTAGCCCACCTGAAAACTGTTTTTATTTAATGTTGCATCTTTTAGAAATTTTAACTAGCATCTCATGTTTTTGAAAACTTGCATGATTTTGGTCATTAAATTTTTATCACATGGAATATATTAGTGGTGGTATCATATTGGGATTTGTATCACACCCTACTTACACCCTTGGGTGTAAGTAGACTTGGTTATTTTTGTAGTTGCAGGTTGGGTACAGTTTTTAGTTCCAGTGGTTCAAGTTTCTGGCAGGTCCTTGGTGGTGAAGTCTTGTGAAGATGGCTTGAGGGCGTTGCCCCTTGCCATGGGGGTTATTGGGCTGTCCTTATTTGGTTTTTTACCTTTGTAATGGTCTTTAAACATAGTTTTAACTTGTATAATTCAGCTATGAAATTTTGTAAAAGACGGTTTTAGTTGAAAAATACAGATTTGTTTTTATTGAGTTTGTTTGTTGTTTAATGTTTATAAAATCAGGTGAATTGTTCCCAATTATCATTATATGATACTCGGGAACTTGTGCTAGCCCGTGGGTATCAGGAAAGCCCTTCGGGCCTTGGAACGATCTAGGTTTGGTGCCGGTTTGATGGCGACCAGATCCGGTTCGTGACAGACCGTGTGGACTTAGTCGTGTGGCTGGGGAAACGGGGTGGTGTCCACACCATGTGCGGGTGTAACATGTCGTGTAGTCTTAGATGAGTAGTCGGTAGTGTCATGAACGACACATGCAGTTTTAAATTAAACTATACATGTTGTGTAGATGTTATACATGCCGTGTAGTCTTGTTTAAGTGAGTCGTGTGGCTAAGCCGTGTAGAAGGACTCGGGCAGGGAAGAAGGATTCAAGTACACACTATGTAGTTATAAGGCACGTCGGGTGTTTGGGGTGTTACACGGTCAGTTTAAACTGGAGTACACGCCCATGTTAATGGCTTGCGGGAACACGCCGTGTAGTTTTATACACGTCGTGTAGTCAAGTTTTTTAAATTTTGAAAACTTTCCTTCTCTGTCTCCTTGTTTTCGGTCTTTGATAATCTTGATCTAAGGTGTGCATTTGACCTTGTAGAGTCATACCGCTGAGATGACCACGTGTTGTTCTCTAGGAGAGCGGCAATGATTATACTCCAGAGATGGTAGGCCATAGGCTACCATTGGATCCTCTAGCAGAGCCAGATGCGGCACCAGCCATTATACCGGACACAGGCGCGGAGGCGCAGTTCCGTGAAGGCTTCATGCGGTTCATGCAAACCCTTCAGGGAGCACCGCCGGCTGCCACGTCTATGGCTGAGCTGACTCGTATAATCCAGCAGCAGCATCCGCCTACGTTTTCAGGGGATGGCGGACTATAGGTTGCAGAGTCTTGGCTGAGGTCAATGCAGACTATTTTCGAGCATCTTGAGACACCTCCCGGGTGGAGGGTCAAGCTCGCGACGTATATGATACGTGATTCTGCCAAGAGGTGGTGGGGTGTTACCACCCAGACATAGAATCACAAATACATGGCATGGGAAGATTTTCAGACAGATTTCTATGACTTCTTCTTCCCAGAGACACTGAGGGCAGATAGAGCTTGAGAGTTCATGAATCTGCAGCAGGGTGCTATATCGGTGATGGATTATTCTGCTCGTTTCACCGAGCTTCAGCGTTTTTCACCCTTTCTGGTGGGTGATGAGACGTTGAGGTATAGGCGCTTTGAGGATGGTCTTTGATATGACAAATGCGCACTGGTGAATGTTCTCAGGTTTCCTACTGTACATGCTATTGTGAACCAGGCACTGATTACTGAGCAGAATCTACAGGAAGCTAGTGGTGTGGGCCAGGGCGGTTCAGCACCAGTTTCTGGTATTATTTCTACTGGAAAGAGGAAGATACAGATGGACTTCTCTCACGGTGGCAGTACCAGCCAGAAGAATGTTTCAGGTGGCCAGGTCATGTGATACCAATGTGGTAAGGAGGGGCAGAAGAGACCACAGTGTCCACGTGACCCAGTGGAATGCCAAGCTTACTGTAGGATAGGTCATCTGCCGCGCTTTTGAAGGGTGTTTCCACCAGTGGCTAGTGAGAGGGGTTTTGTTCAGACTCCACCTGCAGGAGCAGGACCAGTAGCTTCCTACCTGTCGGGAAACTGGAATACGTCAGGGCGTGAAGGTAGGGGTGGTGGTCATGGTCGTGGTAGCCAGACACCAGGATCTCAGAGGCAGCAGGGTGGGACAGCTCAGGGTAGTCAGGCTGTGTCACAGGGCTGTGGCACTGGCAGACATATGCAGTGAAATAGACCCAACAATAGAAGGATCTTGGACCTTCTATTGTCATAGGTACTGTTCTAGTAGCTTCTATCTTATCTTCAGTACTTTTAGATACAGGTGCTACACATAGTTTCATATTTGTGCTCGTTATGAAGAGCCTTGGACTCTGTGTTTCTTTTTCTTTCGATGTTATGATGCTAGACACTCTTTTGGGAGCTAGAATAGCTGGTGTGCGTCAGTGAAAGTATTTCCCCTTGAGGTTGGTGGGTTTCACTTCCTTTTGGACATCTATGTCTTGTATATGACGAGCTATGATTTCATTCTCTGGATGGATTGGTTGGTTCCCTTTCGAGACTTTGTAGACTGCTATCGTCGCGGGGTGAGTTTCACGTCACCAGAGGGAGGAGAGTTTCTATACAAAGGTGAATGGTATGTTCAGGAGAGTTGAGATGGACCAGAGCGTCATGGGCGAGGGGGAGTCACAGCCCAGATTGAGAGTTTATTTCTGGATAATCAGGGAACTTGTCAGTAGGATTTCCCTCCTATAGTTTATTGTTTCAGGGATGTCTTCCCGGATGACTTTTCAGGTCTACCTCTAGATCTTAAGGTAGATTTCTCTATTGATCTTGTGCCAGGAGCAGCACCAGTGTCCATTCCTCCTTATAGGATGGCTACACCAGAGTTGTAGGAGCTCAAGAGTCAGTTAGAGGAGTTACAGTCAAAGGTTTTTATCTGACCCAGTACTTCTCATTAGGGTTTGTTGGTCTTATTTGCTAAAAAGGCAGACGGTACCCTCAAAATCTGTGTGGATTATCAGAAGCTGAACCAGTTGATGTTCAAGAAATGATATCCCTTTCCGAGGATTGATGATCTTTTTTATCAGCTTCGTGGAGCATGAGTGTTCTCGAAGATTGACTTGAGATCAGGATATCATCAGTTGCACGTGAGACCATCGAACATACCACTTACATCCTTTCGGAGCAGATATGGTCTGTACGAGTACTTGGTTATGCCGTTAGGACTCACGAATGCGCCAACAGTTTTTATGGCTCTGATGAATCATGTGTTCTATCAGTATCTGGATTCTTTTGTGGTAGTATTCGTGGATGATATCTTAGTGTACTCTCACACTCGACATGACCATGCCACCCATCTTGAGATCGTACTGAGTACACTGAGAGAGTATAAGCTATATGCTAAGCTCTCAAAGTTCCACTTTTGGATGGACTAGATTCACTTCCTGGGTCATATCATCTCAGAGGCAGGAGTTGTCGTGGACCCAGAGAAGGTGAGAGAAGTAGTTTCCTGGGAGCATCCTAAGAGTGTGTTTGAGATACGGAGTTTCTTGGGGCTGGTTGGTTACTACAGATGCTTCATACAGGACTACTCCCACTTGGCAGTGCCGTTGACGGGTTTGACTAAGAAGGGTGTGAAGTTAATTTGGTCAGAATCTTGTGAGACAGCCTTTCAGGGTCTAAAAGGAAGATTGACATCAGCACCAATCCTGATACTTCCAGAGCAAGGGAAGAGTTATACAGTTTACTGCGAAGCATCAGGTATTGGGCTTAGAGCTGTTTTGATGTAGGGCGATCGAGTTGTTGCATACGGTTCTCAGCAGTTGAGGCCACATGAGAGGAATTAATAGACGCATGATCTTGATTTGGCTGTAGTTGTTCATGTGTTGCTCTGTTGGAGACATTATCTATTGGGAGAGCATTTTGTGGTTTTCATCAACCACAAAAGTCTCAAGTATATCTTTACTTAGCATGACTTGAATCTGATGCAGAGAATGTGGGTAGAATACCTTCAATACTTCGATTTTGAGCTTTCCTATACACCTGGTAAGGGTAATGCAATTGCTGATGCACTGAGCCGGAAGACTCAGGCGCAGGCAGTTCATGAGGCCAGTGGTGAATGGCAGCTGATGGCTTTGTTCTCTGAGATGAATTTGGAGGTGCATGACAGTCAGGGGAAAACCTATCTTTCAGCTTTAGCTGTGTCTTCTACCCTCCTAGATAGAGTGAGGATGAGACAGCTATTTGATTCAGAAGGCTTAGTTTTACAGGAGTCGGTGGCAAGTGAGGACCCTCCTCCTGGATGGACGATAGGCGATGATTAGGTACTGTGTTTCCATGGATGAGTATGGGTTCTGGGGGATATATGTGAGGAGATGATGTGGGAGTTTCATGCTTCAGCTTGGGTAGTTCATCCCGGAGTTACCAATATGTACTGTGACTTGATACATCAGTACTGGTGGTCGGGTATGAAGAGAGAGATAGCTGGTTTTGTTACGAGATGTTCCACCTGTCAGTAGGTGAAGGCATATCATCATAGGCCAGCCAGACTGTTACAGCAGTTACCCATCCCGGAGTGGAAAAGGGATGATGTCGCGATGGACTTCGTGACTGGGTTGCCGAGGTCACCTCGAGGTAATGATGTCGTGTTGGTTTTTGTGGACAGACTCACAAAGGTAGCTCACTTTTTGCCGATCAAGGAGACCTTCGGAGTTGACGAGCTTGAGAAGTTGTATATCCAAGAGGTCATACGACTTCATGGGGTTCCTCATTCTATCCTTTTAGATAGGAACGCCAGTTTTACATCTCTTTTCTGGCAGATTTTTCAGAGGGCACTGGGTACACAGGTGCTTCTGAGCACAGCTTACCACCCTCAGACCGATGGCCAGTCAGAGCGTACGATACAGGTTCTTGAGTACATGCTACGTTCATGCATCCTAGACATTGGGGGATCTTGGGAGAAGCATATACCCCTAGTTGAGTTTTCCTATAATAACAGTTTTCAGGTGACTATTGAGATGGCACCTTACGAGGATTTATATGGTAGGCCATGCCGATCACCCTTGTGCTGGTTGGAGGCAGGTGAGGCAGCTTTACTGGGACCACGTCACGTACAGGAGACTTCTGAGCAAGTCCAGTTGATTTAGATGTGGATGGATACCACACAGTATCGTTAGAAATATTATGCTGATCGTCGCAGATGACCTTTGGATTTTGTGGTCAGGGATCAGGTTTTCTTGCGTGTTTCGCCGAGGTTGGGACATAGACGGATTAGGAGATAGGGTAAACTTTCACCGAGTTATGTGGGTCCATTTGAGATTCTAGAGAGAGTCGGGCTAGTTTCCTATAGGTTGCAGTTACCACAGAGGTATTTGGCCATGCATGACGTCTTCCATGTATCTCAGTTGCACTACTATCATTTAGACCCATCTCACATCTTTTAGCTCGAGGAGGTTGAGCTTCAGGTCAATGCATCCTTTGAAGAGCATCTGATTCGTATCGTTGATAGGAGCACGAATGTTCTTTAAGGACAGTCCATTCCTCTCGTATGGGTGTTATGGTAGCATGGCCGAGTGCAGGATGAAACCCGAGAGCGGGAGACCAACGTACGTTCTTAGTGGCCAGAGTTATTCTGAGTGTTATCTTTGCCACCCTTGGAAGGGCAATTCGGGGACGAATTACTTTAACGGGGGAAGTTTGTAAGAACCAGGTTCTTATTCTTGAGGTACGGGTTTCTTCTTTTCTTTTTCCTTATGTGTTTTTTAGAAAATAAGGAAAATGGGAGAAAATCCTAAATTTTGTGACTACACGCCATGTACTTTTCCACACGGTGTGAACTTTGGCCGTGTGGAATGAATACACAGGGCGTGTAGTCCGGTCGACGATGATGGGTGTAAAAACTGACTACACGCCGTGTAGTGGTCATTTACACGCTATGTAGTTAGTTGATAGGCAAATAGTAAGGCGGTGGTCAGTTGAGCGACAATACACACTGTAACACCCCAAGATTTCATAGTGTGTTATTTCTTCAAAATAATTCAATAACTTGCACTAAACGCAACACCGAGTTCAAGCACACCATGACTTACCAAACAAGCTGTTCAAAAGAGGTTATGAATAGTATTAACTAAATTTTAAACATTATATAATCCTTATAATTTTATAATCCATATTATGAGTTTCTTAGACATAATGTAAGAACAAATTCATTTTCAGTATTGCTCTTTTACCAACTTTTAATAGTGACCCCTTTTTAAATCCAATACTTTAAACTTTTATATATTCAACTTGACTAAAGAAATTTACTTTTTAGAATGGGGACATCAAAAAAATTTACAATGAAACATCCCAAGCTTCCACGGTACGCTTTCCTTTGAATAATACAGTAGTGTGTGTTGTACGCAACTTCGAGTTCTAACACACACCACAACCAATCAAACTAGCCGTTATGAATAGTAATACATACTTTTTGAAATTTTATAAATTTTATCTCTCAAAATGGACTTCATTTTTGTATTCGGAATATCGAATTTAGCCTAAGGTGAAATTTTGGAACTTTTCGGATAACATTTATATTTTGATGAATAGTGAAAATTACTAAATTTTAATTAAAAACAACTTTTTAATCGAAATAATTTATATTGATAAATTATGAATTTGAGTGGTTTTAAAGAATATTTAGAATATATTTTTACCATTTAATACAATGTTGGTCATTGTACATAATTTAACAATTAAACCGGACATAAAAAAGTGTCAATCTTTTGATAGTTATTATCTCTTAAACACACGCTATTTGTTTTGACGACGGGAATTAATTTTTAAATTAATTAATGCAACTGATATGTTTTGAATTTGTTAAAATAGACATCATTTTTGAATTCATAATATTAAATATATCTTAGGCCTAATTTTTGGTATTTTTCTGGAAACTTTCATTTTTTGATGAATAGTAAAACCACTAAGTGGTAGTTAAAAAAACTAAATTTTTCATAAAGCTTAATTTTACCGCTTCTGTGAGTGGAATTTCGAAAATCCGAGACACGTTTAATATCAAGGAGTAAAATATGGTTCAATGAGATGAAATTAATTTTTGGTGAATAGTAACTTTTTACTTTTATTTACCACGATTAAAAGTGAATAGGGTAATTAAGGGTAAAAATGATATTAATATTACCCTAACACGTGTCCTAATTCTATTGGACAAGTGTATCTCGACCAAAAACAACCTTAGGAGTAAAATATTATCATTTAGGTCCACTTGTATTAAATTAGGACATTTATTATTATTTAATTCAAAGAAGAGTTAAAAGAGTTAAAATCAAAGTTTATTTACTAAAACATTTTTAATATAGGGTTATATATAAGATAAATTCGATTAAAAATATTAATTAGAAAGATAAAATGATTTCCTACATAATTATATTTTATTTATAATTTTTATACATTAAGTAATTTAATTTATATATGACACAATGGTGATACAGTAATTACCTAATTAATGAAAAATTAGAATAATTGATATTATAAATACCAAAATAAATGTAATTTGAGACTTTTTATAAATAAAAATAATTTTATAGGTTAATATTACATGTTAGGATTGGTTTAATTAACTTTTTTTGAAGTAATAATTCTGTTATAATTTTTAAAAAAATCAATTATTGAATAGTGTCAAAATTGACATAAAAGAGTTTTTAAAACAAATATTATATTATTAATTGATATTAAATTCCTAAAAATCTAAGGTTCGGCCAAGAGACTTATATCATGATAGGTGTATCATTAATGGACCACTTGGGGGTCTCTTGGATATATATAGTAAGTTTATTAACCATATAATATAAAAACACAAAGAGACATTGTAAAAGTGAAACTAATTAACTAAGAGTTAATACTTAAATATAAGGTTAATATAATAACCTAAACCTGTCTAAATTATATTGGTTGAGTGGTTTTCGACCCATCCCCACCTTAACCTTTAAATAATACACTTTGGATACATTAGAAACCGAATATGAATTTATTATAAAATAATATTTCTAGCTTTTCCAAAGGTGCCCCTCACCCCTCTTATAAAAGAACACTCCCCCTTCTCATTAATTCACACCTTCAAAGCCTTTTGGTTTGGCCAATCCTTGCCCAAATACTCTCTCAAATTCTCTCAATACAACCTAGATTTCTTGGTTTGATCATAAAGCCAACCTAAGGAGCCTTTTTTATCAAATCAAAAGGAAGAACCCGAAGAAGAGGTAATGTTTTCACCACCCTTTTTCAAATTCATTTCTTCTTCAACTTATTATTTCTTTGTTATTATATTTCAAAAATGATGAATCCAGTATCTCCTATATACAGTAATATTATTATAAATATGGTACAACCATATTCAGTATTCTATCCATCCTTTGAATGATAATAATGTGTAATTCATGTAAATAATAAATATAACATGATAATGATTCTTTATATAAGATATAACATCCAATTAAATATTATTTTAATATCAAAAGAATGATATTGTCGCGCGTGCGTACGTACGGACTATCGTCTCCATGAATGTGATGAGATTCATTCTCCATCATATCCATTCAAGTATAATTATCATTTAATGATTTAAAAATAATGTTTAAGGAATTAATATCATTCTGGATATGAATAAGATAAAACCTATCCATGACAAACATGGCTTACGTAACAAAACATATAAAATAAAATGAGTAAGTTAACACCCGAAACGATGATAATACTAAGATATTATTAACAAATCAATGTTAAAAGATCATATATGATAACATAATAATGTATATGATTCTTGTATAATTTAATAACAATTATTTCACCATTATACAGGAGGTTAACCTACCCCCAACCAAGGAAAAGTATAAGGTAAGGGTTATTTCACAATCTCTTCACTATCTGAGATTGTTTATACGTAATTATCTACTGGGAACTCTTTATCATCCACATACATGTTTCTTGAAAGTGTATTTCAAAACATTCTTACTATTTTACATAATAGTGGTTAAAGTCATTTATACCCTTGTTTGAATTTTTATAAGAAGTTTATAAAGGAATCTTTCCGTCGTTTTCCAAATAAGGTCCTTTTTAACCTTTTTGACATAATTAAGGTAAGAATTTTTTTTTTACTTATACGGCGGGTGCGGCTATTTTCCGGCGTTATAAAATTTTTGAAGCTTCCCTTACAAGCTTATAAATATATTTTCAAAGTAAATGTTTTATTTTATAATTATGTGACTTTTAAATGATTTCAAAATGAATATTTTAAGAATTTATGAAAGGTACTCTTTATCAAAATCAGAATTTTAAATGTTTTAAATATTTATCTTTCTAAATATTTTTAATTAATTTCCATGTTTTCAAAATTATTTTAAGGATTTATTTATATGGACATGAATTTTTTGAAATGATATTTCTTTTCAAAAGTTTTGAAGTGGTATAGGACACTTTGATCCAAAAAACTCTTTTAAATTACTTCCTTAATAAATTTGTGACTTTTAAAGGATTTCAAAAAAAGAGATATTTCTCTCAAATAGTTTTGATTTCATCTATGTCAATATCCTTTGATGGATTTTACGCTTATTTGAAGTTTATTTATTATGATACAAAACTTCTATATTGTATTGAAGGTTTTGTGATATGTTTTATTGTGGATGTGTTATTTTTAAACCATTCATGGTTTATGGATGAAGTATTTACAATTCTTATGCTAGTTTTAATACGAATGTTTATGTTATGTTTAAACCTTTTCATATGGGAATTCATTGGACTTAATATGTGATGGGTGGAGCCCGCTATAGCTCCTCGATGCATCAGTAGGTCTCATGAGACAAACTAGTGTCTTGGAACAAGGCCTTGGAAAAATCTTATTTGTAGTCTTGGCACGAGGCCTTGGATATGTGGTTATGATAGTCTGGCATTATGCATTCCATCATTATGAAAGGGGTTATTGATATTGCATGTGATTATTCGATTAGTAGAATATCCATGTGAATAAGTAAATGGAATTATTTTATTTTATTTTTTCCATACTATGTTGAAGTTCAAGTTTAAAAGGCTTTTGTTTTAGTTATACATTGGCTTAAATGTTTATTCTTATTTATGAAAGTTTCCGCTATATTGTTATCCTTACTGGGAATTTGAGCTCACCCCTTTTTCTATGTTTTATTGTTCCCAGGATGTGAAGAAGTATTTTATAAATGACCTGCAGGGATAGTATGAGGGGATATGAAGACAATATATTGTTGTAGTTTTTCACTTATTGATGTAATGTAAACTTTATGAATATATCTAGTGTTTCCAAGGCTACTAAACTAATCGTTCTTTTGAGACTTGATCTTTTGTGATCATGCCAATGTTATGTAATAATGCACCGACTCTAGGTAACTGGGGTTGGGGCGTTACACACGCTGTGTAGTCATGAAGACACATCGTGTACTCATGTCGATAGATGAACAGTTCCACGCTGGCGATAAGCCGCTGAAGGAACAGTTAAAAAAATGAAAACTACATATTGTGTACCCAATAGTACACGCTGTGTAGTCTTTTTTTCACCAAAAATGGGTAGTGGCCTCCCCAGTTCACAGGGAAGGATTAGAACCGAAGGAGGAGTCAGGAGAGAGGTTCGAACCTTTGAGGAGCTCCAGATCGCATGTCGGTAATCTGATTTCGCCTCCGTCGATCTCGTTGGAACCGTATGGGTAAGCCTCTCCTTCTCCTTAATTCATTATTACCAATTCTTTCCTGAGGTAAGGTTATTTACGTTTGAACGGGTTTTCTTTCACCTCAGATATACGACGTTCTTGGACATTTCGAGGAGCGTTGTTCACGTATATCGATCAGGGGCGACCGAGGTAGGTGGTCTAGTGTTTATTTCCAACTGCTGTGGTAAATTCATGTACTGTTGTGATACGATCCCATGAATGGGGTGTCGTATGGCTGAGGCCTTTCATAATTAAATACCTAGAATTGCATAGTTAGTTTAATGAACTTGTATAACTGTTTTTTGGGATCGCTTCTTGGATCCAGGACCACCCCTGGGATGCGTTCCTCTGTTTAGCCATTTGACCAGTTTACCTGAGGGTATACCGTGATTTCAGTATGTCTTAAATTTCCTTGAGAGGAATTTTATATAAATTTCTTGTTTATATGTTGGGTATAGCCCGGTTACTTGTTTAGCCTGAGGGAAGTGTTGTGATTAGCCTGTGTGCAGTGCTCTGTTCAGCCTGAGGGAAACTTCTTTCGTGCCTGTGGGCAATAGATTCTGTGCCTATGGGCGACACCTCATAAGCTTGTGGGCATTATTAGATATGCATGTGGGCAGATTCATGTGGGTTTAGATGCTCTTTACCTGAGGGTAAGGGTTTACGTGCCTGAGGACACTGACAGTTTACTTAGAAATACACTGTGGTGTTTTCTTGCTATTTAATGATTAAATGAATATTAAAATGGCAATATAACTGGTTAAGTTAATTACTTTTGAGTACCACTTATTTTATTGCATTTACTAATGCACACTGTTGTTGCACTTTTACACTGTCAGTTAGGCACGAATCTTTGGTGGGTACCTACTGGGATTCATTTCTCACACCCTGTTTGGGTCATGTCTTCGGCCCAAACAGATTATATTTCTGCAGGTATGGATAAGGGAAAGGGTCCCTATACAGATACATGAGTGTTGATGAGGTGTAGGGGAGCATGGGACCGAGCTCAGGCTCACGATACTGTTGGCTGTTTTGTTTTGTTTTGTTGTACCTGTACTTTCCATTATATCGCGTTGTACTGTTGTGTTACATGTTCTGGCTGTTTTCAAAAAATAATGACATGTTGCATCTTCATATATGTTATTGTTGGTTTCCCTTTACATTAGTTATCTATTTCAGATATTTATTTATTGTTTACTGCTTCCACTTGTTGTATGTTATTTATCATTTCTGCTGCACTACACTTTGACAAATGAGGGCATAGTTTCCCCACTATCAGACCTGGGGTCTCGCTACTAGTTGGAAGCCTCTGGCATTTGAGGAAATGCGCTTGAGGTCATGTGACCAACCGGGTCTGGGGCACCCGTTGGGTAGCTTCCAGAACCGGGACGTTACAACACCACATGGTTTACCCATACTATTTCTCCCAACTATGAACTAACCATTAAAAAGAGGCTCATATATAAGGGTACCTTTCATGGTTTCTCATAGGATTCACAAAATTTACCCAATTTTGAACTAACTATTATAGAGGCACTAGATTACTAGGGAATAACCACCTGAGTTGGCTATATAGTTTACCAAACTGTGTTCCAAGCATGAAGTTGTGAAAAACTTTCATAAATTGAAAAATTTTATCATGGAATTAACTAACTCAAATAAATTCTATAATTAAACATAAATTAAAAAATAACAATATTTGGGTGTGAAACAATTTGTTCAAGGAGTTTAATATTAGGAATATGATTCCAAAATCTAACCATTATTCAAACATGTTTTCTTCATAGATGTAACTTACTAAAGATTTTAGTGGGGGAGTTTTATCAAGTGGTCACATAGAAGAGTGGTAGTAATTATATATAGATATAATGATTTAACAAAATCCATATAAGTGTAGAAAACATAAGTCTGATCTGGTGGTTTATCATATATGATATGATTAATAGTTACTTATGTTGGGTTTTGTTAAAAGTTTAATAATATAAAATGTATCATATAAAAATCAATCTTTACTTTAACATTATTTCATGTTGGTTATATATATATATATATATATTGATATACATATCATGAAATTTAATGATCAATGACCTCAAAAAGTATGGCTTTGAGTTATCACTAACTAATGTTCATCATGGGGTATTATAAGTTGTGAATAAATTTTAAGGTTATCATTAGTAATGATTATCGTATAGAGATATGGAATATTCTCATGAGGAACAAAAGGTGTTTTTTATGTTGGATAACCCACTAGGTATACCACATAGAGTGCCATATATTATGTATTAGGTATTGTAACACCCCAAGATTTCATAGTGTGTTATTTCTTCAAAATAATTAAATAACTTTCACTACACGCAACACCGAGTTCAAGCGCACCATGAATTACCAAACAAGCCATTCAAAAGAGGTTATGAATAGTATTAACTAAATTTTAAACTTTATATAATCCTTATAATTTTAGAATCCATATTATGAGTTTCTTAGACATAATGTAAGAACAAATTCATTTTCAGTATTGCACTTTTACCAACTTTTAATAGTGAACCCTTTTTAAATACAATATTTTAAACTTTTTGAATAAATGGGGATATCAAAAATTTAAAATGAAACATCCCAAGCTTCCACGGTACGCTTTCCTTTGAATAATACAGTAGCGTGTGTTGTACGCAACTTCAAGTTCTAACACACACTACAACCAATCAAACTAGCCGTTATGAATAGTAATACCTAATTTTTGAAATTATATATATTTTATATTTCAAAATGGACTTCATTTTTGGATTTGAAATATCGAATTTATCCTAGGGTGAAATTTTGGAACTTTTCGGATAACTTTAATATTTTGATGAATAGTGAAGATTACTAAATTTTAATTAAAAACAACTTTTTTAATCGAAATAATTTATATTGATAAATTATGAATTTGAGTGGTTTTAAAGTATATTTAGAATATATTTTTACCATTTAATATAATTTTGGTCATTGGACATAATTTTACAATTAAACCGAACATAAACAAGTGTCAATCTTTTGATAGTTATTATCTCTTAAAAACACGCTTTTTGTTTTAACAACGGGAATTAATTTTAAATTAATTCCTGCCACTTCTGTGTTTTGAATTTTGAAAAATGGATTCCATATTTTGAATCAGGATGTTCAAATTGTGTAAATAGGTAACTTTTATTTTTAGACATTTTGAATAATTACTGCGGTAAATATTTTATTTACCATGGTTAAGGGTAAATCCGGTAAATAAGGGTTAAAAAAATAATATTATAATTATACTAAATTACCCTAAAACGTGTCCTAACCTTATTGGTTGATACATGTTCGACCATTGGCATCTTTGGGTCGATTTTGGGACCCCATGGATCCACTTGTAGGTGATAGGGACACTTTATTTTAATTAAGTTAAAATGAATACAAAAATGACACAAGCATATATCTTTTATCAAAACAATTTTTACATAGGGTTATATATGTTTTATTTTAGACTATAAATATTCATTAGAAAGATAAAAATATTTAATACATAATGATATTTTATTTATAATTTTTAGACTTTAAATAATTTAATTTATTTATGACACAATGATGGTGCAGTAATTACCATAATAGTGAAAAATTAAAATAATTGATATTATAAATACACAAATAAATATAATTTGAGACTTTTTATGAATTAAAATAATTTTCTAAGTTAATATGACATGTTAGGAATGATTTAATTAATTTTTTTCAAAGTAATAATTCTGTTATGAGTTTCACAAAAATCAACTATTGAATAGTGTCAAAATTGACATAAAAGAGTTTTTAAAACAAATATTATATTATTAATTGATATTAAATTCCTAAAAATCTAATGTTCGGACAAGATACTTATATAATGATATTTTCATCATTAATGGACCACTTGGGGGTCGCCTGGATGTATATGGTAAGTTTATTAACCATATATTAGAAAAATACAAAGAGACATTGTAAAAGTGAAACTAATTAACTTAGAGTTAATACTTAAAGATAAGGTTAATATAATGACTCAAACCTGTCTAAATTCTATTGTTTGAGTTTTTTTCAACCCATACCCACCTTAAAATTTAAATAATCAACTTCGGAGCCATTATAAACCGAATATGAATTTATTATAAACTAATATTTCTAGCTTTTCCAAAGGTGCCCCTCACCCCTCTTATAAAAGGGCACTCCCCTTCTCATTAACTCACACCTTCAAAGCCTTTTGGTTCAGCCAAACTCTGCCCAAATACTCTCCCAACTTCCCTCACTACAACCTAGAGGACTTAGTTTGATCAGAAAGCCAACCTAAGGATCCCTTTTGATCAAATCAAAAGAAAGAACCCGAGGAAGAGGTAATGATTTCACCACCCTTTTCCAAGTTCCTTTCATCTTCCACTTCTTCTTCCTTTTTTATTACCATTCTAAAATAATAACTCCAGTATCATATATATACTGTGATGTTATTATAAATATGGTAAAACCATATTCAGTATTCTATCCACCCTTTGAATAGCATGTCACCATACATGCGTACGTACGGCTTACCGTCTCCACGTCGTGGTGTAATTGTTATTCAATATCTTATTATTTGGATGGGTATAATAATGATGTGTAACTCATGTAAATAATAAATATAACATGATAATGATTCTGTATATATTATATACTATCCAATTATATATTATTTTAATATCAAAATAATGATATTGTCGCTCGTGCGTACGTACGGACTACCGTATCCACGAACACGATGAGATTCATTCTCTATCGTATCCATTCAAGTATAATTATCATTTGATGCTTTAAAAATGATGTTTAAGGACTTTATAGCATTCTGTATATGAATAAGATACAACCTATCTATAACAAACATGTATTATATAACAAAACATATAAAAGAAAACGAGTAAGTTAACACCCGAAACGACGATAATTCTAAGATATTATTAACAAATCAATGTTAAAAGATCATATATGATATCATATTGATATATATGATTCTTTTATAATTTAATAACAATTATTTCACTATTATACAGGACTTTAACCTACCCCAACCAAGTAAAAGTACAAGGTAAGGGTTATTTCACAATCTCTTCATTCTCTGAGGTTGCTTACACGTAATAATCTACTGGGATCTCTTTATCATCCACATCCATGTTTCTTAAAAATGTATTTCAAAACATTTTTACAATTTAAAAGAATATGGGTTAAAGTAATTTATACCCTTTTTTGACTTTTTATAAGAGTTTTATAAATGAATCTTTCCGTCGTTTTCCAAACAAGGTGCTTTTTAACCTTTTCGACAGAATTAAGGTAAGAATGCTTTTTTAACTTATACGGTGGGTGCGGTTATTTTTTGCCGTTATAAAATCGTCGAAGCTTCCCTTATAAGCTTATAAGAATATTTTCAAATAAATTTTTTTACTCTTAAATGATTTTAAAATGAATATTTTAAGAATTTATGAAAGGTACTCTTTATCAAGATCATAATTTTAAATGTTTTAAAGATTTAGCTTTCTAAATATTTTTAATTAATGTCCATGTTTTCAAAATGATTTTAAGGATTTATTTATATGGACATGAAGGTTTTGAAATGATATTTCTTTTCAAAAGTTTCAAAGTGGTATGGGACACTTTGATTCAAAAATCTCTTTTAAATTACTTCCTTTTTAAATGTGTGACTTTTCAATGATTTCGAGAAAAGAGATATTTCTCTCAAATAGTTTTGATTTCATCTATGTCAACATACTTTGATGGATTTTAAGCTTATTTGAAGTTGATTTATTATGATACAAAACTTCTATATTGTATTGAAGGTTTTGTGATATGTTTGACTGTGGATGTGCTATTTTTATACCATTCATGGTTTATGGTGAAAATATTGACATTTCGTATGCTAGTTTTAATACGAATGTTTATGTTATGTTTAAACCTTTTCATATGGGAATGCATTGGACTTAATATGTGACGGGTGGAGCCCGCTATAGCTCCTCGATGCATTGGTAGGTCTCATGAGACAAACTAGTGTCTTGGCACAAGGCCTTGGAAAAATCTTATTTGTAGTCTTGGCACGAGGCCTTGGCTATGTGGTTATGATAGTCCGGCATTATGCATTCCATCATTATGAAAGTGGTTATTGATATTGCATGTGATTATTCGATTAGTAGAATATCCATGTGAATAAGTAAATCGAATTATTTCATTTTACTTTTTCCATACTATGTTGAAGTTCAAGTTTAAAAGGCTTTTGTTTTAGTTATACATTGTCTTAAATGTTTATGCTTATTTTTGAAAGTTTCCGCTATATTGTTATCCTTACTGGGCATTTGAGCTCACCCCTTTTCTATGTTTTATTCTTCCTAGGATGTGAAGAAGTAAGTTATGAATGACCTGCAGGGATAATATGTGGGGATATGAGTGTGGGATATGGAGACTATGTTGTTGTAGTAGTTTTTCACTTTATGATGTAATGTAAAACTTTATGAATATATCTAGTGTTTCCAAGGCTACTAAACCAATCGGTCTTTCGAGATTTGATCTTTCTTTTGATCATGCCAATGTTATGTAATAATGCACCGACTCTGGGTAACTGGGGTCAGGGCGTTACAGTTGGTATCATAGAAATTTTAGTAGAAACCTTGGAAGCTAGATTTAGATAAACTCTGATTAGATCACGTAGACCTAAGATGAACTTTGAAGATTAGTATAGGAGAAATTTCTAGAATTTTGGTATTGTAGAGATTTTGTGAGTTTTCCGAGCAATACATCCCTGTCTGGATACGATAAGATAGAGGCGGCTCTGGCACAGATGTACCTAGGGGTAAAACCCGAAAACACCGATTTGAGCTAGACTCGAATGGGAACTGGTGCACGACAACGGGCCTTGCTGCACTCTTGGTTACGACACTCCCGGGTGATATGCTTAGGATAATTCTCATCTTCTTTACAAACCATTATTAAGGGTTTATGAGTATATACTTCCTCAAAGGAGACATTTTTATGATTATGGATTATATCCATAAACTATTTAATTTATGTTATGTTTTTTACAAGTTTGGGATTAGGTATTGTTATTAATAAACTAATCTAGTGTATACTATTGTTTAGAAATGGCACCCAGTAGAAGGAATGATAACTCCAGAAATGCACATGATCCAAAGAGAAAGAAGGATCATATCTTTCATGGTCTTAATCCAGAATGTATAAGAGAAATAGTCTCCCAAGTATTATCATCATATAAATAAATAATATCATGTGTTGATAAGATAAGTAAAGATTTTACTGAGTCCTATGGCTTTGAAGGGAAGCAAGAGAAGAAAAGGATGGAAGAGAGAAATATGGATAAAGGGAAGAGGGAAAAGAAGAATTTTCCCATATTTGATAATTGTGGGAAGAAACACCCTGGAACTTGCCTGAAAGGAATGGGAGTTTGTTATAATTGTGGAGGAAAAGGGCACAAAGTACGTGACTGCAAGGGTAAGAAAATGGTTTCAAATGTACAATTCTTCATTTGCAAGGAGTTTGGACACTACGTGAACCTATGTCCCAGTCATCAGACTATGTCACAAATGATGCTATTGGATAATAATCAAGTTATGATACTACCACAGATGAAGAGGAATGATTAGAGTTATTGTGTTGATTATGTCATTTGAGTGTTGTATCAACAATGTACTTGTTATAATAATTATGGAGTATATAAGGATTGTACTGCAGTACTATTTCATTAAGGACTTGAGATTGTGTGGAACAAAGAAAAGTGACTCAATAGCAGGATAAATTTTTGGAAAATATATGGTTGAGAGAATGTTAAACCATAATATAGTTTTGATACCGAGGTAGTGATTTTGTAATAATACATGATTGATTTGGATAAATTATATTGGATATTCTTGACTACCTTGAAATTGATTAATGATTTGTATATTCCATCATTGTTGGGGATTAAAACATTTTTGTATTGAAGGAGTATATCTATTATTCTTTAAGGAATAAGGGATCATGAATGTAATCAATAAGGTTTTATGGTAATTCAAGATGTTTCAGTGTTTTAAAAGAATACATGATTAAGGTGTTCACATGTTATTACGCAGAAAAAAAGGATCTTTATTGTGTTTACCTTCCTTATAAATTTTGTACTGAAGTATTTTGGATAGTTCTAGTTTGGATTATTTTGATTGCCATAAAAGGACAACCCGGAGGTCGGGCGGCAACCCGTCGCGTCTGGCAAGGCCGCGAGACTTGAACCCACAACCGAAGGGCGACAAGGGTGTATCACCTACCACTGACCCACATGATTTCTGAGATTAAATAATGTAGTTTTTTTATAAATTCGTTTTTTTGGAACCCCATACAAATAGGATAAATAGAATATTTTTTTTACAGTGAAAGATGAGTTTGTGGTAGAATTTATTTAAAGGATGGAACTCTTCTTGTTAAGAATATATTTTTATTCTTATCTTATTCTATGAAGAAATTAATTCTTATACTTTATTTAAGGAATCCTAAAACTAAAAATGTGTTATCCTAATACCCTATGTTTTGTTGAACCGATGGTATTTCAAATCATTATAGATTGATGAATTTAAGGACCTCAATTTTACACTTGTTTGTTATTGATGACCATAATCACTACCTATAAATATTTACATTTTCCTCCAATTATATGTCTCTAATTTCCACCAATGTTCTCCTAATCGAGATCATAATTTAGTGGTGACCCTTTCATTTCTCTTTTCCTCATATTAAGACTAAATTTTAGTAACCCAATTTCTGATGTGGGTTTTCCCACAAAGATATTTTCTATTTTCAACCTTTTATTTTAAAAGAACAATTTAAAATTGCGAGGACGCAATTTATTGAAGGAGGGGAGAATGTAACACCCCAAGATTTCATAGTGTGTTATTTCTTCAAAATAATTCAATAACTTGCACTACACGCAACACTGAGTTCAAGCGCACCATGAATTACCAAACAAGCCATTCAAAAGAGGTTATGAATAGTATTAACTAAATTTTAAACTTTATATAATCCTTATAATTTTAGAATCCATATTATGAGTTTCTTAGACATAATGTAAGAACAAATTCATTTTCAGTATTGCACTTTTACCAACTTTTAATAGTGAACTCTTTTTAAATACAATATTTTAAACTTTTTGACTAAATGGGGACATCAAAAATTTAAAATGAAACATCCCAAGCTTCCACGGTATGCTTTCCTTTGAATAATACAGTAGCGTGTGTTGTACGCAACTTCGAGTTCTAACACACACCACAACCAATCAAACTAGCCGTTATGAATAGTAATACCTACTTTTTGAAATTATATATATTTTATATTTCAAAATGGACTTTGTTTTTGGATTCGGAATATCGAATTTATCCTAGGGTGAAATTTTGGAACTTTTCGGATAACTTTAATATTTTGATGAATAGTGAAGATTACTAAATTTTAATTAAAAACAACTTTTTAATCGAAATAATTTATATTGATAAATTATGAATATGAGTGGTTTTAAAGTATATTTAGAATATATTTTTA
Source organism: Viscum album (assembly GCA_963277665.1). Taxonomy (NCBI): domain Eukaryota; kingdom Viridiplantae; phylum Streptophyta; class Magnoliopsida; order Santalales; family Viscaceae; genus Viscum; species Viscum album. The sequence continues at coordinate 185,555,503 of OY728143.1, forward strand.
CCATTTAAAATAATTTTGGTCATTGGACATAATTTTACAATTAAACCGAACATAAACAAGTGTCAATCTTTTGATAGTTATTATCTCTTAAAAACACGCTTTTTGTTTTAACAACAGAAATTAATTTTAAATTAATTCCTGCCACTTCTGTGTTTTGAATTTGTAAAAATGGATTCTATATTTGGAATCAGGATGTTCAAATTGTGTAAATAGATAAATTTTATTTTTAGACATTTTGAATAATTACTGCGGTAAATATTTTATTTACCATGGTTAAGGGTAAATCCGGTAAATAAGGGTTAAAAAATAATATTATAATAATACTAAATTACCCTAAAACATGTCCTAACCTTATTGGTTGATACATGTTCGACCATAGGCATCTTTGGGTCGATTGTGGGACCCCATGGAGCCACTTGTAGGTGATAGGGACACTTTATTTTAATTAAGTTAAAATGAATACAAAAATGACACAAGCATATATCTTTTAGAAAAAAAAAATTTACATAGGGTTATATATGTTGGATTTTCGACTATAAATATTAATTAGAAAGATAAAAAGATTTACTACATAATGATATTTTATTTATAATTTTTAGAAATTAAATAATTTAATTTATTTATGACACAATGATGGTGCAGTAATTACCATAATAGTGGAAAATTAAAATAATTGATATTATAAATACACAAATAAATATAATTTGAGACTTTTTATGAATTACACTAATTTTATAAGTTAATATGAAATTTTAGGAATGATTTAATTAGATTTTTTCTAAGTAATCATTCTGTTATGAGTTTCACAAAAATCAACTATTGAATAGTGTCAAAATTGAAATAAAAGAGTTTTTAAAACAAATATTATATTATTAATTGATATTAAATTCCTGAAAATATAATATTCGGAAAAGAGACTTATATCATGATATTTTCATCATTAATGGACCACTTGGGGGTCTCCTAGATGTATATGGTAAGTTTATTAACCATATATTATAAAAATACAAAGAGACATTGTAAAAGTGAAACTAATTAACTTAGAGTTAATACTTAAAGATAAGGTTAATATAATGACCCAAACCTGTATAAATTATATTGGTTGAGTTTTTTTCGACCCATACCCACCTTAACATTTTAATAATCAACTTTGGAGCCATTATAAACCGAATATGAATTTATTATAAACTAATATTTCTAGCTTTTCCAAAGGTGCCCCTCACCCCTCTTATAAAAGGGCACTCCCCCTTCTCATTAACTCACACCTTAAAAGCATTTTGGTTCGGCCAAACTCTAAAAAAATACTCTCCCAACTTCCCTCACTACAACCTAGAGGACTTAGTTTGATCAGAAAGCCAACCTAAGGAGCCCTTTTGATCAAATCAAAAGGAAGAACCCGAGGAAGAGGTAATGATTTCACCACCCTTTTCCAAGTTCCTTTCTTCTTCCACTTCTTCTTCCTTTGTTATTACCATTCTAAAATAATAACTCCAGTATCATATTTATACTGTGATGTTATTATAAATATGGTAAAACCATATTCATTATTCTATCCACCCTTTGAATAACATGTCACCATACGTGCGTACGTACGGCTTACCGTCTCCACGTCGTGGTGTAATTATTATTCAATATATTATTATTTGGATGGGTATAATAATGATGTGTAAATCATTTAAATAATAAATATAACATGATAATTATTCTTTATATATTATATACTATCCAATTATATATTATTTTAATATCAAAAGAATGATATTGTCGCTCGTGCGTACGTACGGACTACCGTCTCCACGAACGCGATGAGATTCATTCTCCATCGTATCCATTCAAGTATAATTATCATTTGATGATTTAAAAATTATGTTTAAGGACTTGATATAATTATGGATATGAATAATATACAACCTATCCATAACAAACACGGATTATGTAACAAAACATATAAAAGAAAACGAGTAATTTAACACCCGAAACAACGATAATTCTAAGATATTATTAACAAATCAATGTTAAAAGATCATATATGATATCATATTGATATATATGATCCTTGTATAATTTAATAAAAATTATTTCACTATTATACAGGATGTTAACCTACCCCAACCAAGGAAAAGTACAAGGTAAGGGTTATTTCACAATCTCTTCATTGTCCGAGGTTGTTTACACGTAATAATCTACTCGGATCTCTTTATCATCCACATCCATGTTTCTTAAAAATGTATTTCAAAACATTTTTCAAATTTACAAGAATATGGGTTAAAGTCATTTATATCCTTGTTTGAATTTTTATAAGAGTTTTATAAAGGAATCTTTCCGTCGTTTTCCAAACAAGGTTCTTTTTAACCTTTTCGACAGAATTAAGGTAAGAATGTTTTTTTTAACTTATACGGCGGGTGCGGTTATTTTCCACCGTTATAAAATCGTCGAAGCTTCCCTTATAAGCTTATAAGAATATTTTCAAAGAAAATGTTTTAATCTTAAATGATTTCAAAATGAATATTTTAAGAATTTTTGAAAGGTACTCTTTATCAAGATCATAATTTTAAATGTTTTAAAGATTTAGCTTTCTAAATATTTTTAATTAATGTCCATGTTTTCAAAATGATTTTAAGGATTTATTTATATGGACATGAAGGTTTTGAAATGATATTTCTTTTCAAAAGTTTCAAAGTGGTATGGGACACTTTGATTCAAAAATCTCTTTTAAATTACTTTCTTTATAAATGTGTGACTTTTCAATGATTTTGAGAAAAGAGATATTTCTCTCAAATAGTTTTGATTTCATCTATGTAAACATCCTTTGATGGATTTTAAGCTTATTTGAAGTTGATTTATTATGATACAAAACTTCTATATTGTATTGAAGGTTTTGTGATATGTTTGACTGTGGATGTGCTATTTTTATACCATTCATGGTTTATGGTGAAAATATTGACATTTCGTATGCTAGTTTTAATACGAATGTTTATGTTATGTTTAAACCTTTTCATATGGGAATGCATTGGAATTAATATGTGATGGGTGGAGCCTGCTATAGCTCCTCGATTCATCGATAGGTCTCATGATACAAACAAGTGTCTTGGAACAAGGCCTTGGCAAAATCGTATTTGTAGTCTTGGCACGAGGCCTTGGCTATGTGGTTATGATAGTCTGGCATTATGCATTCCATCATTATGAAAGTGGTTATTGATATTGCATGTGATTATTCGATTAGTAGAATATCCATGTGAATAAGTAAATGGCATTATTTCATTTTACTTTTTTCCATACTATGTTGAAGTTCAAGTTTAAAAGGCTTTTGTTTTAGTTATACATTGCCTTAAATGTTTATGCTTATTTTTGAAAGTTTCATCTATATTGTTATTCTTACTGGGCATTTGAGCTCACCCCTTTTCTATGTTTTATTCTTCCCAGGATGTGAAGAAGTAAGTTATGAATGACCTGTAGGGATAGTATGTGGGGATATGAGTGTGGGATATGGATACTATGTTGTTGTAGTAGTTTTTCACTTTATGATGTAATGTAAAACTTTATGAATATATCTGGTGTTTCCAAGGCTACTAAACCAATCGTTCTTTCGAGATTTGATCTTTCTTGTGATCATTCCAATGTTATGTAATAATACACTGACTCTGGGTAACTGGGGTCAGGGCGTTACAGGTATACTAGGGGTTCATGGATTATGTATTCCCTTTTACCTGAGGTTGGTGAGATAATTATCATGATAAAATTAATATCTTTATACCCTTATTTTGTAAGACTTAAGGATTATATAATCAGAGGATGGTTTGGTATGTTTTTTATTATGGCATTAGTTGAAGCTCAAGTAAGATGAGATTTTTTTCATCGTATGATGATTATAGAATTGGGACCCTTGATTAAGATAGATTAAGGAGTATGTAGCTACACCTAGATAGCACATATGGCGTTCTTGTCTATTTAGATGATAATCATAAAATACGTACATCCATAAAGGTGAATAACATGTGATACATTCATTGACCTGGTCATTATATACTAGGATAGTCGAGAATGTATGAGTTGGATATATGGGATTTACATACTCTATATCCCATGGTCACTTGATTCCTTGGAAAAGGAGAATATATGATATTTCATGATAACATGTGATGTTATTGTTGGGAACATGTGTTGAGATGCATGTGTTTAGTGGAGATCACACCAAATATCTTTATAGCTTGAGTATCCCTAATTCTATTACAAAGGATAATATTTTCTTAAATTTATGGATTCAGTGATTTAATTTTTTTTACAATGATAAAAAGGGCCATGGGGTCACACATTGTGTTTAACTAGATAGGGATTGATTGTGACTCAAAGAACTATTATAAAAATGTTTTTGAGTTTTTATAAAATATTTTTGGGTGTTTTTTACATATTAAGTGATACATGGTGAGTTTTATGATATCTTACCAAAACTGTTTTAAAAGATATCCAAAAGGGTTCAGTATATGTTTTTATAATTTATTGTATATGATACAATATAAGGTGAATTGTTATAGTATTTTAAACTTTAGTGAAAATGGGAGATTGAAGATGACATGCCTTAAATCCTTCACACATATTATGTTCTTTTTAGTGTCATAATGTATGATATAAACATGTCATATGGTACGAGAAGTTGAAAATATGTCTTGGTTTTGTTATATTTTATTATATGGTATGGTTATATCATAATACATGGTTGTTGTCTCTATCTAAGCCAGTTGTATCATATGATTTGTTGTATCATAAATTTTTTCATATGATATTATTTTCTATGATTGAAGTGATAGTTGAATTCTAAGAGTTGATATTTGAGTGATATATTATACATAAGATATCATTTAAGAGAATTTTCTTAAGATATAATGAATAGGTGTAGATATATACATGTATTCATGCATAAGTTGTCTAAGGATTTAAATCATTCATTATAACACATGAGTTAATGCATGTGTTGTCGAGTATAATACTTCAAGGATTTTTAAATAATAATTACATGCAATGGTGGGTGTGAATTATTACTTATTCATTATATAGTAAATCTCTACCAAAACCAATTCTCTCTTCATTCTTCCATCATTTCTCTATGAGATGCTTGCATGTCATGGTGACAAGAGGAGTCTTACTCGAATATCGAATGATTCAATAACTCATGGATACCTCTTTAGGTGGGATGAATTTTTTCTACCACTCTTTGTGATCTTAATCAAACCCATATAAATATGGATGAATAATGATGTAGTGGTATCAACGGTGTAAGGTACACGAGCAAAATTTCTTCATTTCATTTTACACATAATTTTTATCTCTAACATGGTTTGAAATTGGATTGGGTTTCTATATTGATTATTATAGTTTAAAAAGTGTTTTATATCCCTATGAAACCTATCACACATTACTATAATAAAATAATAATAACCAAAACCAAAATAAAATTCATATGAAAAACTCTTAAAATGAATCCAATATTATAAGGACCAAAAACCTCAATCAATTCCATCCTAAACATTCTAAAATTTATTTTCAAAATCAAGAAATATATATAAGAATTTGTTTTGAAATTTATTATCATCAAGAAAGTGTTCAATGGGGAGAAGAAAACCTCTCTTGATCATCTTTGTCCAAGATAACCCAAAATCCCTATCACTAAAGAAGTATTTCACCATGATTTAGTGAAATTTAATCTCAATACATAACCTAGAAGTTGGGGAAATCATAAAATAAGAATGAAGGAGATATGAGGAGAAGATGGGGAGAGGATTAACTATAGTTCATTGAACTAAAACACATTGTCACACCATTTAATAAAATATACAAGAGGGGTGAAAATAGAAATCCAAAGTGGGAGATCTCCTATGAAAATGGTGGTGTGAAAGAGAGTACATTCGAAGGTAACCCAAAATGTTTCTAAAATAATTAGAGGGAAAAGAAGGATTTATCCCCCTCATTAAAAACAATCAATGCTATATTGATTACCTAGTGGATTCCAACTAGATACCTGGTGGAAACCCAGTGGGAACAGCCCCATTATTTTGTCTAGTATGTACCCAGTGAGAAAATATCAAGTACATGGTGACCATCTTCAACCACTAACCAAAAATGAACTACAATAAATATTAAAAATATTAAATCCAACATATAACACTCCTTATACCATCTAAAATACACATTATCAACCTTATAAAACACAAAAATGTATCTCTATTTAGATCATATTCCAAAAATAATTAACCATCCCATGTATTCACCACTTTAGTTTTCAAAATTAAACCCATTTTTATTATAATTTGATCCACTAGGATACGGGTATAAAACCAAACTCTCGTCCAAATTTTTTTACCTCTATTAAACATAAATTAACTATTATAACACTAAAATATATCCCAAGGTTCCTATTATTCTTTCAATGTGTAACCATTATAACCAAAAAACCACTAAATACACAATGTTCTGATACCAAAGACTCATGTTGACTTGCCGATAATCCTTAGTACATCAACGGCCCAATAATTTTTTCTATTAATGGTACATTACTATAAAAAATATATATAATCAATATCAATATAAACACACATGTGAGTGGATATAATTAATTACATTACCCTTATTAAGGTATTTTTAACACCCATGGGTTATTTTAGTTGGTTATTTTGTATTATTTTATCTTATCTTAGGTATCCTTAATTCTTGAGTTTTTTTGGATGAAAATCGGAAGTTTTGGGAATTTTTTGGGTGTTTTAAAATTATCCCACATATTTATGAGTAAACATGAAAAAACCATGAAATGCATGTTACATTATAGGTTGTAGATTTTGTAATAGTCTCTACACTATTTTAAAAACCATTAGGATCTTCCCAGGTGACTGTATGACATGGATTATGTGTAAGGGTACCCTGACATGGTTGGAGCATATTTTTTCAAAACATAGGACTAAACTATGTCAGCTACCCATAATCACTTAAAATTTTATTTTACATAAATTTTACATCATTTTATTAGAATTTAAAACCTTTATAATCTTACTATTCATTCATACAACTCTAAGGAGTTCAAGGGTGATCCATCCTTCTCTTCCTTTGATTCTTGGCTCTTTATTCATAATTTTCAAGTGATTTATATGGTAAAAAAACCTCTAAACCTTTCTTTATCTCTTTATCCACTTTTTGTTCTTGGTTTTAATCTATCCTATTAACCCTATGGGTTGTGTTTAATAATTTAGTATTTAGGGTGTACCTAATGTTAGGGATTTCAGTGTCAAGGGTATATAGACAACATCTCTATCCTTATTTAGGTGATCACTATCGAAGGCCATACATTCTGGTATGATTTTAACTTCCTCCAACTATAATTTTCTATTCAATTGTTTCATTTTTTAATTAAATTTATAGTTAATATTTTTAAATCTATTTTTATTGAAAGTGTGGATATATGTGATATCCTTATGGTGTTTCTAAATCATTTATATGAAATTTGGGCTTGGCATAAAGGGTTTCTATTTAGAATTCCATGTTTTTATTTTTGGAATGGAATGATTTCATATACCAATAATTTGTAAAATTAATATGAATCTCTTTGAAATATTTTAAAAGGGTGTGTGTTGGGATTCGATTTCATTTATTTTTTCAAAGAGTGAAAAGAGAGATTTGTTTTCCAAAGAGGTGTTGACATCAGAGTGATTTAAAAAGGGGTTATTTGATGAATTTAAAATGTTTATTTGAAATTAATTTTTTGACATGACCCTTTTGAAAATGTAAATAAGGTTTTTAAAAATAATATTTAGGGAAATGAAAGGACCTTGGTCATGTTTTGGATTCTAAAAAGGAAAATCCATGTTTTAAAGGGTGTATTTAAAATTTAAATGTCTTGTGTGTTTCTAATATATTTCCAAAGGATGTTTAAAGTGGAGTTATTATGAAATTAAAAGGGCACATCATCCCAAGTCATGTTTTTATGGTAAATGTTCATTTGGAAATTTAATCATGTTGGTTAATGTTTTTAATGCCCTCTAATTTCCCCTTTGTGTTTCGCCCCTTGTATAGGTTGTTTATTATTAAGTGATTTTTTAAACCCTTTTTAAGTAATGTGTTTCATTTATGTGATGGATGAAATATATGTTAAAAGGGGGTTTTATATAGGAGGATGATGGGGTGAGGGAGAGTTATTTATTATTCCTAGTGCATTGATCTTGGATTGATTTTTCACTCACCATCTCTTGGATTTTTGTCATGGATACTTGCATGCTAACTGGGAGATCTATATTTATATTACAACAGTTAGTTCAAACATTTATAGTGTACGTCCATCCATGTTAGGAATTAGGTCTAGGAGGGGTTTCATTCCAATTATTTCACTTTAGACTAGTTAAGTGGCTTGTGGATAGTTTGGACTCAGTGTATGTTGGAAGTTGGTCCTTTTGGATTTGAAAAGGTTAGATTTGTCTCACGTTAGGACCTAGGGTTAAATCCATGACACTAGTGTTTCTTGATTGGTTGTTTTTGTGGATTCTAATTTTGTGATTGATTTTATTTTACCCTTACTTGTATTGTTGTGGTATCTTTATCTTTTTTATCTTTATCATCTATCTTTGGACTTATGGTTCCTATTTTATGGTATTTTTGAACAATGTGTTTGGGTTATTTACTTTTTAAATGGTTTTCAATATGTTTAGATAACTCATTTTGAATTAAATACTCTTATTTCTTATTTTTAAAGTGGATTTAAAAATTTATGTTTGATTAAAAATAGATTTTTCCAATGGAACACTTTCAAAGTAACTATTTTTATCTAATAAAATAAAGGGGAAATTTTTTACAATGTGATTATGGACTTGATATTGGTTTTCACATTTTTAAGATTGAAAATCCTATTTCTATTTGTATGTTAAAACTACTATTTATAAATTACCTCATGAAATAAATTTCATACATTTAGTGGGTGGTGACATATTGGGATATTTATCTCATTCTTATTTACTATAGGTTCTATTTTTTTGGACTCTAGTTTTGTTTTTTGGGCTCACTATGGGTGTTTTGGGAGGTATTGAACAACTAGAGGTTTTATGGAGTGGGATTTGGCCTTGGTTCAAGTTTTTTTATTTTTTATCATTATGTAGGAAAAGATTGTCATCCTTGTAGTTAATTTCAATTAACTGTATTTCTTATAGTTATTTCTAGTTTTATCTTTTATATATGATGAGTTATATTTATGAAAAAATTTCGAATTGAGGTTATTGGTTGTAACCCATTTGGCATGACTATTTATTTTCCGTTATACTTAATTGATTTATCATGGATTTCCAATGTAAGGATGTTATATTTTATGATTTTAGTGAATGTTCTATTGTCATTTAACTATGATTTGTTGGTTAAATAATTCCCAAGGACGGTTCATGTGACTCCCATGCACTTTTTATTAGCTCATTGGGATTGGGAATTCCCTTCGAGCTGAGTGGTGGGCTAATTCAGGTGTTGGTTCATGTGGAAATATGGGAAGCTTCATTACAGTATTATAGAAAATATTAATAACTTTATTATTTTTTTTATAATTAATCAAATTATTTCTCATATAACAATCATAGTGAAAAAAATGAACAAATCCTAATATGACATTAAAAAAATATTCGATGAGAAAATACAGTAAATGTTTATTGGTTAAAACCTATACCTCTTCCCAAGTTCCATAATACTGTATATTATAAACTCAAACTAATAGATCACTTATACATGTAGTGGATATATTGACCACTTGAAAATCCCTAGTAACTCAGGTTTCCACCATATAAATGTTGTCTAAACATACACACAGTGTACCTCCCAAATCTTTAAATCCTCTATTATTTTTATAAAATCCCAAAAAATAAAAACACCAATTTAATAAAACTTGTATGAACTAGCTCATATGCCTAAATAGTGACTGAACCAAACTACCATTGACCTTGGGAGTATTCCCCAATCTCCAGATGTGGTGAATAGTTCCAAAAATATTTTTTTATAATTGGGAGATGATTTACCCATATAGATTACTAAAATATATAAATTCCAAATTTTGTTAAAAATACATCATTACTCATATATACATTATATGTTTCCAAAAATAAATGAACATGTATTCCATAAGAAAAAAATTCATGCCGAAAAAACCTAGTATAACTAAATAAAATTTTAAAACCACTCCATTGATATGAATAAAACATAAAAATAATGAAAATTTAGACATGAAATAATAATAAATACTTAAAACATAAATATAATCTAACAAATGAAAGACATACTAAAAAATAAGGTGATACGCCCTAAATAAGTCCTCCTACCAAATATAGCCTCTCATTCTCTAATGCCTCCTGGATATTAAACCTTATAAGTAAATACCTAAATGAAAATAATCTACAATGTATAAAAATATATAAAAACACACCTTTCATGACATAAACTGTAAAAAAATGGAGCAGCATGTCTACCGAAGTGTACAGGTATGATTTGAGTACAAAAACTCTGAAGGCCACCTAAAGATATCTCAACTCAAAATATGAATAAATAGGTGTATGTAAGTTATGTGTCAATGAATTTACTAATATATTATCTATGAATTTAATAGGAAACAATATTTCATTCCAAAATATATCTATAGAATAAATCATAGATCAATGATACTACTAATTGATAACTTTCATTCCACCAGGAGGATCCAAACCTACTTTGAGAAATTGTCAGAATTCATAATAGTAGCTACACTCTAACGAAAATTTGTTTGTTGATAGGAAACCTATAAACCTAATCAAGTGAAAATGAACCCTCACCATCCACACTATTAAGAGAATAATGATAAAGTACTGAATCACCAACATAATAATCACTATAAAGGGAATAATTATTTAGTTCCCAAGCACCCTCACCATCCTCACTATAGAGGGAAGAATTATTGAGTGACAAATAACCCACATTTTCCTCGCTATGGTGGGAAGAATAATCGATTTTCAAATCACCTCCATATAGTACTCCATAGGCTCCCTCATCAAAATTTGAAAAAATATGTTTATAATCTACTCAAAACATTATTACAACATATACATAACACATAAAAACTACCAGTAGTAATAACAAAAATGAGTCATAAATATCAATTTCAATGGCCAAGTAACTGTATAGGTAATACAACATAACACCAAAAATAAAACATTCTCATAGGGGACAAGAACCATGACAATAATGGAACATTAATAATGTACAAAAAAACTTTCTCCCACATAGAATGGTGTAATTATCCAACATGTTATTAATATCATTAACATGCTTTTAAAACACATATATCACTATAATATCAATACTCAGTACTGATTAGTTAAACTTTACATATTAGAAAGTCATAAATAGTATACCATGTAATCAATAATATAAAAAATAACTCAAAAATCATATCAAAACATGGTGGACCACTGTAATAAAATAAATCAACAGTTTGATTGATCTGATCTTGAAATATCCAGTCGTTGAGTTTTCATTACAACCCCTTAACATTTACATGTTCTACCATTAAAATATTCCAAATATTATAATACAACATACTAATTAAATTCAACACTTATCTTAGAAATAGATACACATGAAGAAACTCAATACCTCACTAAGGAATCATCTCTAAATTGTATTTTTTATCACATCACACACTCTTTAGGATTTTAAAACCAATCACTTAAACACATATCTAAAATTAAGCATAGGGATATCTTCCCATTATAGATTATAAAGAGTAAAATCAAGAAAACCCAGAACCTTAGGATGAAACTAAATAAAGTAGATAATATGGGTTCCATGCACCCTACCCAATGATGCTTACATTAACACTTCATCATAAGAAACCATAATAGAACTCATTAGGTGCACTAAGGAATTAAACAAAAACCAAAGCAGAAACATGAAGAAACTTCCTAATTGATTTAAATATCTCAAATAAAAAAACAATATTAATTTCAATAACCCTGAAAGGTATAATTAGAAACTCAAGATTCAATAGGAAATGAGGGTAAAATGGAGAGGGTTCAAATCTTGAGAGTTCCCCGAGAGGACTTAAAATGAATCTAAAAGGGGTAATAATTAATATTTATAGAACATGGTGGGTCAACTAAGTATTAAAGAGGTGGAAAAGTTAATATTTGATACTAAGTTCCTATATATAATAAATGTTTTTGAAAACTCAAAGGTTTTTTTATGTTAACCCATTTAATTTAAAACTTTTAGTAATTCAAAAGAAAATATTTTAATATCAATAGAATAAACCACTTAATCCCACTCTTTTAAATACAAAAATCACCTCATCATCAATGCAACCTATTAACTTAAAGTTAAGTTTTGTTCATTAGCTTATGATTTATTTAGTTTGTATCCAAAAATTAATGACTTACACCCTATATCATGATAGAAAAAACAATAAAATGTATATACAAAGAATTGTGTTTATATCAATAAAGGAACATTTTTTTAAAACCAATCAAAATATATAAAAGAAGTTAACATGGTGATATAATCAAGAATATGGTTATCCAATATTCTTTAAATAATAAATTAAACATTTAATCACTTGTCTTGTGCTTTTACAAATATTCAAAATCAAAAAAAATATCAAAGAACCATAATTCCAAAGATATGTGTTGCTAATCAAGGAATAAAATTAATCATGAATAACTAATAATTTCATTAACCTTTAAAAAAAATTAACATACCAGAATACATATTGAAAAAATCATAATTCATACTTTCAAAAATATTTTTTGAATTTTATTAATAATTCGAAATTCAAGTGGTAGTCACATAGAATAACCTAAATAAACACATGAAGGGTTGAGACTGCCTACCAAAATCATTAATTTATAAGATCAAAATGCTATAATAACCATAAAAACACCTAAATTATTTAATTAATTTTACCACAATCAAGTTAATCCAATTAAATAATTATCATAAATCAAGAATAACTAAAACCCAAAAAAACCAATTCAAACAAATCCTATAATACATCTAATATGTCAATGAATAACCCCCCCCCCCATAAAATCCACTCTAAACATCCTAAAATTTCATTTTAAAATCATGAAATACCTAGAATAAATTTTTTTCACAACTTATTATCATAAAAAAAGTGTTCAATAAGGTGCAAACAACCACACTTTATCATATTTAGCCAAGAAACCAGGAGCCCCATCACCAAAGTAGGATTACACCATGATTTCATGAAATATAAACTCAATCTATAAAATATAAGTTTGTTAAATAATAATATAATAGTGGTGGATAGAATATGAGAAGATAAAAAGAGTATTTACCATGGGTTGGTGACCTAAAATGCATTAGAACTCCAATGAATAAAAGGAGAAAGAGGGATTAAAGGATCAATTCAAAGAGGGATATCTCCCATGAAAATGGTGGAAAGGAGAAGGTTATGGTCAAAGGGGGCCCAAAATAGTTTTAAAATAATATTATGAAAATTTAGATTTATCCCATCATTAAAAAAAATAATCTATACTCCACCAGTTACCCAGTAGAGTCCCATTTGAAACCTAGTGGTAGCCCAGTGGGAACAGCCCAACTGGTTTGTCTATCGGGTATCAAGTAAAAATTTACCAACTACCTAGTGGAAACTTACTACCACAAACTATTAAATTTAACTATAAAAAAATAAACATTAATCTCTAACAATAATTTAATCATATCTAAATACACATTCTCAAACACCTAAAACTCCATGAAATATATCCCTCTCTATAAAACTCTAAAAAAATGAACAAACTCATGTTTTTACCCATTTAATTTCTAAATTTATTTCCAATTTTAGTTTTAATTTAATCCTTAAGGACATGTTTCACTACACACCAAGTGCTAGATAAAATTTTGGGTGTTTTTTAAAACCAAAAAATGGTAATTTAGTCTTTTCAACCTCAAATTTTAACACTTAAAATGTTTTGTCTTGGTAATTTCCCTCATTTTGGTCATGGGTATCTCCCTTGGATGATCTCAACCTCTTCCCTTACTATCTAATAAAACCCTCCTTTAATTATTTAATAGGATTAATGTAACACCCCAAGCTTCCACGGTACGTTTCCCTTCGAATAATGCAATGACATGCATTGTACGCAACTTCGAGATTCTAAAACACCACAACCAATCAAACTAGCCGTTATGAATAATAATACCTACTTTTTAAAATTTTAGAAATTTTATCTCTCAAAATGGACTTCATTTTTTGATTTGGAGTATCGAATTTATCCTAAGGTGAAATTTTGGTACTTTTCGGATAACTTTAATATTTTGATGAATAGTGAAAATTACTAAATTTTAATTAAAAACAAATCTTTTAATCAAAATAATTAATAGTGATAAATTATGAATTTGAGTGGTTTTAAAGTATAATTAGAATATATTTTTACCTTTTTATCCAATGGTGTTCATTAGAATTAATTTCACTTTGAAATTTGACATAAACAATTGTCAATCTTTTGATATATATTGTTTCTTAAAAACACGCTATTTGTTGTGACAGCGGGGATTAATTATAAAATTAATTAATGCAACTTTTATGTTTGGAATTTTGTAAAATAGCATCATTTTTTGGATTTGGAATATCAATTATATCCTAGGGTGAAATTTTGGCATTGTTCTGAAAAACTTCAATTTTTGATGAATAGTGAAACTACTAAGTGGTAGTTAAAAAACTGAATTTTTCATAAAACTTAATTTTACCGCTTCTGTGATTGGAATTTTGAAAATCTGAGAGACACGGTTAATATAAAGGAGTAAAATGTGGTTCAATGAGATGAAAATAATTTTTGGTGAATAGTAACTTTTTACTTTTATTTACCACAGTTAAAAATAAATAGGGTAATTAAGGGTAAAAATGATATTAATATTACCATAACACATGTCCTAATTCTATTGGACTAGTGTATCTCGAACAAAAACAACCTTAGGAATAAAATATTATCATTTAGGTCCACTTGGATTAGATTAGGACATTTATTATTATTTAATTCAAAGAAGAGTTAAAAGAGTTATAATCAAAGTTTATTTACTAAAACATTTTTAATATAGGGTTATAAATAAGATAAATTCGATTTTAAATATTAATTAGAAATATAATAAGATTTCCTACATAATTATAATTTATTTATAATTTTTAGACATTAAATAATTTATTATATTTATGACACAATGATGATGCAGTAATTACCATAATAGTGAAAAAGTAAAATAATTAATATTATAAATACCCAAATAAATATAATTTAAGACTTTTAATGAATTAAACTAATTTTATAGGATAATATTAAATATTAGGATTGATTTAATGGACTTTTTTCGAAGTAATCATTCTGTTATGAGTTTTACAAAAATCAACTATTAAATAGTGTCAAAATTGACATAAAAGAGTTTTTAAAAAAAATATTATATTATTAATTGATATTAAATTCCTAAAAATCTAAGGTTCGTCCAAGAGACTTATATCATTATAGGTATATCATTAATGGACCACTTGGGTGTCCCTTGGATGTATATAGTAAGTTTATTAACTATATAATATAAAAATACAAAATGACATGGTAAATGTCAAACTAATTAACTAAGAGTTAAAAATAAAAGATAAGGTTAATATAGTGACCCAAACCTGTCTAAATTATATTTGTTGAATGGTTTTCGACCTATCCCCACCTTAACATTTGAATAATCAACTTTGGAGCCATTAGAAACCGAATATGAATTTATTATAAATTAATATTTTTAGCTTTTACAAAGGTGCCCCTCACCCCTCCTATAAAAGGGAACTCCTCCTTATCATTTCTTCACAAATTCAAAGCCTTTTGGTTCGGACAAACCCTACCCAAATACTCTCTCAACTTCCCTCACTACAACCTAGAGGCCTTAGTTTGATCAGAAAGCCAACCTAAGGAGTCCTTTTGATCAAATAAAAAAGAAGAACCCGAAGAAGAGGTAATGTTTTCACCACCCCTTTTCAAGTTCCTTTCTTCTTCCACTTCTTCTTTCTTTGTTATTACCATTATAAAATAATAACTCCAATATATTATATATACTGTGATATTATTATAAATATGGTACAACCATATTCATTATTCTATCCACCCTTTGAATAACATGTGACCATACGTGCGTATGTACGGCTTACCGTCTCCACGTCGTGGTATAATTGTTATTCAATATATTATTATTTGGGTGGGTATAATAATTATGTGTAACTCATGAAAATAATAAATATAACATGATAATTATTCTGTATATATGATATACCATCTAATTATATATTATTTTAATATCAAAAGAATGATATTGTTGCTCGTGCGTACGTATGGACTACCGTCTCCACGAACGCGATGAGATTCATTCTTTATCGTATCCATTCAATTATAATTATCATTTGATGATTTAAAAATAATGTTTAAGGACTTGATGTCATTATGGATATGAATATGATACAACCTATCCAGGACAAACATGGCTTACCTAACAAAACATATAAAAGAAAACGAGTAAGTTAACACCTGAAACGACGATAATTCTAAGATATTATTAACAAAGAAATGTTAAAAGATCATATATGATATCATATTAATGTATATGATTCATGAATAATTTAATAACAATTATTTCAACATTATACAGGAGGTTAACCTACCCCCAATCAAGGAAACGTACAAGGTAAGGTATTTTCTTATCTCACTTTCAATTCCGTGAGATTTCCATTGTTCGCCACTAATTTATTGAAAGTGGTATATTGTGTACTGCCATTTGATATATATTATAATTATTATCTTTATATTCATGTTATTCTGAAAATATTTTGGTGTTTATTAACTTTTGGTCATACGACTCAGTTGATTACAACGTGGTAAGGGGTTTCTTATCTAACTTTTAATTCCGTGAAAATTTCATTGTTCACCACTTATTTATTACAAGTGGTGTGTGTACTACCCATGTTTGTATTAATTGTGTAATATACTTTAATTAATTTATATTTACATCATCATTTTATGATCCTTCTTTCATGGGTGTATGTTTTGTATGTTACCAAATCAATAAGGGAATTTGAAATTTCAATTTCCATTTATTCGGCTTTACGCAAACTTCATTGATTGTTTTACTCCGAGATTATGTGTGGAATAACTATTCATTTGATTATGTCATAATTTCCACTCCCCGTTTCGGTGGATATACTTTTGATACACATAATCACTCCATTGATAATTTCTCAAGTCATCGATATGAATTTGATAAGAGTAATTTTAACTCATTCTCCATTTGTTGAGTTAAACATCCAATTCATTGGTGTTGTTTTTACAAGATTATGTGTGAATATCCTTTGATTGTTTTACACTGAATATCCAATCATATTTTTTGTATTTATATTTTTCACACATAACTATGTCGTTGATATCTCCTTAACCTAAGGATATGGCCTTTATGAGAGATTTCATCTCAAATTAAATTCCATTGAGACTTCTTGGTTGTTATACACCAAATCACTTTTATGTGGTGTATATAATGTACTTTGACATAGTATATCATGAATCCCTTTATTATCATGATATTAAAATGTTTTCATTACCTCAATTATTTGTATTCAAGTGTCTCTCTTTTGGTTAGAAACTCTAACTAAAATACCATTTTTAAATGTTTTAAAGACTTGTTCTTCTAAATCTTTCTCATTAATGTCCATGTTTTAAAAATGGTTTTAAGGATTTATTTATATGGACATTAAAGTTTTAAAATTAAAACTCCTTTTAAAAGTTTAAAAGTGGTATGGGACACTTTGATTCAAAAATCTATTTTTAAATAGCTTCTTGACAAATAGTGTGATTTTAAATGATTTCAAGAAAAAGGGGGATATTTCTCTCAAATAGTTTTGATGATTATTTTCATCTATGTCAATATCCTTCATTATTCTCAATTGAGGTTAATATGATACAATACAATCTTTCATATTGTATCGAATGAGTTATGTTTGACTGTGGATGTGCTATTTTTATACCATTCATGGTTTGTGGATAAAGTATTGACATTTCGTATGCTAGTTTTAATACGAATGTTTATGTTATGTTTAAAACTTTTCATATGAGGAATGCATTGGACTTAGTAAGTGACGGGTGGAGCCCGCTATTGCTCCTCGATGCATCGGTAGGTCTCATGAGACAAACGAGTGTCTTAGAACAAGGCCTTGGCAAAATCTTATTTGTAGTCTTGGCACGAGGCCTTGGCTATGTGGTTATGATAGTCTGGCATTATGCATTCCATCATTATGAAAGTGGTTATTGATATTGCATGTGATTATTCGATTAGTAGAATATCCATGTGAATAAGTAAATGGAATTATTTCATTTTATTTTTTCCATACTATGTTGAAGTTCAAGTTTAAAAGGATTTTGTTTTAATTATAAATTTCCTTAAGTGTTTATGCTTATCTATGAAAGATTATGCTATAATGTTATCCTTACTGAGCATCTGAGCTCACCCCTTTCAATGTTTTATTTTTCCTAGGATTATGAAGAATTAATTTATGAATGACCTGTAGGGATAGTATGAGGGGATATGAAGACAAGATGTTTTTTTATGATGTAATGTAAAACTTTATGATTGTATCTAGTGTTTCCAAGGATACTAAACTAATCGGTCTTTTGAGACTTCATCTTTTTTGTGATCATGCCAATGTTATGTAATAATGCACCGACTCTGGGTAACTGGGGTCGGGGCGTTACAGTTGGTATCAGAGGAAGTTTATTAAAAACCTTGGGAGCTAGATTTAGATAAACTCTGATTAGAGCACGTAGACCTAAGATGAACTTTGAGGATTAGTATAGAATAACATCCTAGAATTTTGGTATTGTAGAGATTTTGTGAGTTTTCCGAGCAATACATCCCTATCTGGATACGAGCAGGTAGAGGCGGCTCTGGCACAAATGTACCTAGGGGTAAAACCCAAAAACACCTCTTTGAGCTAGACTCGAACGAGAACTGGTGCACGACAACGGGCCTTGCTGCACTCTTGGTTACGACACTCCCGGGGGATATGCTTAGGATAATTTACATTTTCTTTACAAACCGATTTAAAGTATTATATATATAAGATGAGAGTAAATGACCTTGGTTAATCCTAATGTGTTTCAAATTGAGAATATGGTGACATGTTAATCTCTAAATGATTGTATGACTACTATTACTCACACAATGCTTTCTGGTTTTAGTCAATGGCTAGATTCCAAGGAAGTCATAGTGACTTTGAGAATGATGTACAAGGTGGGAACGGTGGTGGAAATGAGCAACAAAATGGAATGTTGATATGCGTAAAAGATATCGTCTTTATGCCAAATCAATTTTCCAAAAATATGATCAACAATATATATATTAACCAATTACCGGACTCAACAAAGAAGAGAAAGGTGATGAATGATAAGAGCTCCAGTAGTGGAGACCATGGAGAATGAAATCCTCAATTTCCATCATGTAGGAAATGTGGAAGGAGACACCCAGGAAAGTGTCTCAATGGGACAAAGAAATGCTTTACGTGTGGGAAGGAAGGACATAAAGTGAATAATTGCCGAAGAAAAATGAAGAGTATTATGGAAGAAGATAAAAATGGTCCCAAGAATCCATTTACAATCATTTGCCGTAAATTTAGGGGACCTTTCCATTACCCAAGTGAATGTCCTAATCTATAGGATATTTTCTTGGTCAGAGAAGAAGCTATGTGGAAATAAATGGTTGGATAAATGTTTAAAAATTATTAGTGATCCTTGTTGAAGGGTTTACTTTGGAATAATTTTCTCTTGTATTTGTAACCCTAACGTTTGCCATGTGAGAATGATATTTAGGGAAGAATTATCTTTTCTCTTGTGGATATAGTTTTAAATAACCATTTTGTTTTATATGATCATTGGGCTTGAGGCAATTACAAATTATTATAATTTGGGATGAAAATGTAAGGTATGTGATAACATTTGTGGTTAAAATTATGTTACGATTATTTTGAGGAATTTATCTCATTTTGGTAATGTTATAAAATATAGTTTTTGAAAAAGGACAACACGTAGACCGTGTGACAACCCGTCGCATCGGACAAAGCTATGGGAATCGAACCCACAACCAAAGTGTGATTTGGATTTATCACCTACCACTGGACTACGTGAAGTCCCTGGTTAGTGTGAATATTATTTTTAGTTAAATGATTTTATTGATCAATAATAATTTGATTTGGGATCTTATGTCTTATCAAATGAATACCCTTAGTATAGGAAAATGATTTGGTGATTAAGTGATAAATGTTATTTCGGAAGTTGTTCGCTTTGTTGAGAACACTATATGCCAAAGGAAAATAGAGTAGTATGGGATTTCATTTTAGGAGTAATGGTGGATTTTTATCTATGTTTTTATTGTGGATTTATAAAATGATTTGGGTTATTTATGGAAATGATTAGGTTAATTACTTTTAAGTATGTGACTATAAGAGTAATTAATGTCATTTGTAGATACAATTTAACATGGAAGACTACATTCCTAATAAGTTTTGGTTTTCAATATTAGTTTTGATTATATTAAATGATTTAAAGGACAATTGATTATTGAATGGTATTTATTTAACTTTAGGGTATTGTTGGTTTAATTTTGGAAATTAAGATTAGTGTTTATTTCTCTCAAGGAATATCCTTTTGGGGGATCATTAGATCTTGTACTAACCATTTTGATTTTGATTAATCTCTAAAGATAATGTAAATATATAGTTCATCCTGCATGGATCATGTGATTCTATAGAAGTTTATTCTAGCTCTTAAAGTGTGACCAAGTCTTCTTGAATACTCATCGTTTAAAAAAAATGAGTTAGTGGTGGAAATTTATTAAAGAATGAAACTCTAATTAAAATGTATGTATATATCTTTATATTCTTAGTCAATATCATAAATGAATTCCTCATCCTTGTGTAATGTAACTTAAAACAAAAAAATGTTGTCTGTTTACTTTCCTACTAGGAGACTAATGGTCGTTTGTCCCAACACAAGTTTGTGGTTTTCTTATTGTTAAATTTCTCCTGATCATGATTTCTATCCCTCTCCATCAGAACTTGACACTTATTTTATCATCCATATCCATGTTTTCCTACATGGAATCCGAGTATGGGTTATCTTGGTTGACCTTTATACCTCTCTTTATTTCTTTTAAAGTGATAGTTTTATTGACTCTTTTTCCGATGTGGGACTTTCCATTATATTCCAAAGCACAATTTTAAAACTTGCGAGGATGCAATTTATTGAAGGAGGGGAGAATGTAACACCCCAAGCTTTCACGGTACGTTTCCCTTCGAATAATGCAATGGCGTGCATTGTACGCAACTTCGAGATTCTAAAACATCACAACCAATCAAACTAGCTGTTATGAATAGTAATACCTACTTTTTAAAATTTTAGAAATTTTATCTCTCAAAATTGACTTTATTTTTTGATTTGGAGTATCGAATTTAGCCTAAGGTAAAATTTTGGTAATTTTCGGATAAGTTTAATATTTTGATGAATAGTGAAAATTACTAAATTTTAATTAAAAACAAAATTTTTAATCAAAATAATTAATAGTGATAAATTATGAATTTTAGTGGTTTAAAAGTATAATTATAATATATTTTTACCTTTTTATCTAATGGTTTTCATTAGAATTAATTTCACTTTGAAATTGGACATAAACAATTGTCAATCTTTTGATATATATTATTTCTTAAAAACACGCTATTTGTTGTGACAGTGGGAATTAATTATAAAATTAATTAATGCAAATTTTATGTTTGGAATTTTGTAAAATAGACATCATTTTTGGATTCGGAATATCAATTATAGCCTAGGGTGAAATTTTGGCATTGTTCTGAAAAACTTCAATTTTTGATGAATAGTGAAACTACTAAGTGGTAGTTAAAAAAATGAATTTTTCATAAAACTTAATTTTACCTCTTATGTGATTGGAATTTCGAAAATCCGAGAGACACAGTTAATATAAAGTAGTAAAATGTGGTTCAATGAGATGAAAATAATTTTTGGTGAATAGTAACTTTTTACTTTTATTTACCACATTTAAAAATAAATAGGGTAATTAAGGGTAAAAATGATATTAATATTACCATAACACATGTCCTAATTCTATTGGACAAGTGTATCTCAAAAACAACAACCTTAGGAATAAAATATTATCATTTAGGTCCACTTGGATTAGATTAGGACATTTATTATTATTTAATTCAAAGAAGAGTTAAAAGAGTTAAAATCAAAGTTTATTTACTAAAACATTTTTAATATATGGTTATAAATAAGATAAATTCGATTGTAAATATTCATTATAAATATAATAAGATTTTCTACATAATGATAATTTATTTATAATTTTTATACATTAAATACTTTAACATATTTATGACACAATGATGATGCAGTAATTACCATAATAGTGAAAAAGTAAAATAATTAATATTATAAATACCCAAATAAATATAATTTAAGACTTTTAATGAATTAAACTAATTTTATAGGATACTATGACATATTAGGATTGATTTAATGGACTTTTTTCTAATTAATCATTCTGTTATGAGTTTCACAAAAATCAACTATTGAATAGTGTCAAAATCGACATAAAAGAGTTTTTAAAACAAATATTATATTATTAATTGATATTAAATTCCTAAAAATCTAATGTTCGGTAAAGAGACTTATATCATGATAGGTATATCATTAATGAACCACTTGGGGGTTGCTTGGATGTATATAGTAAGTTTATTAACTATATAATATAAAAATATAAAGTGACATGGTAAATGTCAAACTAATTAACTAAGCGTTAAAACTAAAATATAAGGTTAATATAGTGACCCAAACCTGTCTAAATTATATTGGTTGAATGGTTTTAGACCTATCCCCACCTTAACCTTTGAATAATCAACTTTTGAGCCATTAGAAACCGAATATGAATTTATTATAAATTAATATTTTTAGCTTTTCCAAAGGTGCCCCTCACCCCTCTTATAAAAGGGCACTCCTCCTTATCATTTCTTCACACATTCAAAGCCTTTTGGTTCGGCCAAACCCTGACCAACTACTCTCTAAGCTTCCCTAAATACAACCTAGAGGCCTTAATTTGATCAGAAAGCCAACCTAAGGAGCCCTTTTGATCAAATAAAAAAGAAGAACCCGAAGAAGAGGTAATGTTTTCACCACCCCTTTTCAAGTTCCTTTCTTCTTCCACTTCTTCTTTCTTTGTTATTACCATTCTAAAATAATAACTCCAGTATCTTATATATAATTTGATGTTATTATAAATATGGTACAACCATATTCATTATTCTATCCACCCTTTGAATAACATGTGACCATACGTGCGTATGTACGGCTTACCGTCTCCACGTCGTGGTGTAATTGTTATTCAATATATTATTATTTGGGTGGGTATAATAATGATGTGTAACTCATGAAAATAATAAATATAACATGATAATGATTCTGTATATATGATATACCATCTAATTATATATTATTTTAATATCAAAAGAATGATATTGTTGCTCGTGCGTACCTATGGACTACCGTCTCCACGAACGCGATGAGATTCATTCTTTATCGTATCCATTCAAGTATAATTATCATTTGATGATTTAAAAATATTGTTTAAGGACTTGATATAATTATGGATATGAATATGATACAACCTATCCATGACAAACATGTCTTACCTAACAAAACATATAAAACAAAATGAGTAAGTTAACACCTGAAACGACGATAATTCTAAGATATTATTAACAAAGCAATGTTAAAAGATCATATATGATATCATATTAATGTATATGATTCATGAATAATTTAATAACAATTATTTCAACATTATACAGGAGGTTAACCTACCCCCAATCAAGGAAAAGTACAAGGTAAGGGATTTTCTTATCTCACTTTCAATTCCGTGAGATTTCCATTGTTCGCCACTAATTTATTGAAAGTGGTATATTGTGTACTGCCATTTGATATATATTATAATTATTCTCTTTATATTCATGTTATTATGAAAATCATTTAGTGGTTATTAACTTTTGTTCATATGACTCAGTTGATTACAACGTGGTAAGGGGTTTCTTATCTCACTTTTAATTCCGTGAGAATTTCATTGTTCACCACTTATTTATTACATGTAGTGTGTGTACTGCCCATGTTTGTATTCATTATGTAATATACTTTAATTCATTTATATTTACATCATCATTTTATGATCCTTCTTTCATGGGTGTATGTTTTGTATGTTACCAAATCAATAAGGGAATTTGAAATTTCAATTTCCATTTATTCGGCTTTACGCAAACTTCATTGATTATTTTACTCCGAGATTATGTGTGGAATAACTATTCATTTGCTTATGTCATGATTTCCAATCCCCTTTTCTGTGGATATACTTTTGATACACATAATCACTCCATTGATAATTTCTCAAGTCATCGATATGAATTTGATAAGAGTAATTTTAACTCATTCTCCATTTGTTGAGTTAAACATCCAATTCATTGGTGTTGTTTTTACAAGATTATGTGTGAATATCCTTTGATTGTTTTACACTGAATATACAATAATATTAAGTGTATTTATATTTTTCACACATAACTATGTCGTTGATATCTCCTTAACCTAAGGATATGGCCTTTATGAGATATTTCATCTCAAATTAAATTCCATTGAGACTTCTTTGTTGTTATACACCAAATCACTTTTATGTGGTGTATATAATGTACTTTGACATAGTATATCATGAATCCCTTTATTCTCATGATATTACAATGTTTTCATTACCTCAATTATTTGTATTCAAGTGTCTCTCCTTTGGTTAGAAACTCTAACTAAAATACCATTTTTAAATTTTTTAAAGACTTATTCTTCTAAATCTTGCTCATTAATGTCCATGTTTTAAAAATGGTTTTAAGGATTTATTTATATGGACATTAAAGTTTTAAAATTAAAACTCCTTTTAAAAGTTTCAAAGTGGTATGTGACACTTTGATTCAAAAATCTATTTTTAAATAGCTTCTTGACAAATAGTGTGACTTTAAATGATTTCAAGAAAAAGGGGGATATTTCTCTCAAATAGTTTTGATGATTATTTTCATCTATGTAAATATCCTTCATTATTCTCGATTGAGGTTAATATGATACAATACAATCTTCCATATTGTATCGAATGAGTTATGTTTGACTGTGGATGTTCTATTTTTATACCATTCATGGTTTGTGGATAAAGTATTGACATTTCGTATGCTAGTTTTAATACGAATGTTTATGTTATGTTTAAAAATTTTCATATGAGGAATGCATTAGACTTAGTAAGTGACGGGTGGATCCCACTATAGCTCCTCGATTCATTGGTAGGTCTCATGAGACAAACTAGTGTCTTGGCACAAGGCCTTGGAAAAATCTTATTTGTAGTCTTGGCACGAGGCCTTGGCTATGTGGTTATGATAGTCTGGCATTATGCATTCCATCATTATGAAAGTGGTTATTGATATTGCATGTGATTATTCGATTAGTAGAATATCCATGTGAATAATTAAATGACATTATTTCATTTTATTTTTTCCATACTATGTTGAAGTTCAAGTTTAAAAGGATTTTGTTTTAATTATAAATTTCCTTATGTGTTTATGCTTATCTATGAAAGTTTCTACTATAATGTTATCCTTACTGAGCATCTGAGCTCACCCCTTTCAATGTTTTATTTTTCCCAGGATTATGAAGAAGTAATTTATGAATGACCTACAGGGATAGTATGAGGGGATATGAAGACAAGATGTTTTTTTTATGATGTAATGTAAAACTTTATGATTGTATCTAGTGTTTCCAAGGCTACTAAACTAATCGGTCTTTCGAGACTTGATCTTTCTTGTGATCATGCCAATGTTATGTAATAATGCACCGACTCTGGGTAATTGGGGTCGGGGCGTAATTAATGCATAAGTGTGGTGAGATCTATCCTTTGTAAAACATGGGATTTTGAAATTGAACCTTCATTTATTATTTATTTGGTGATGAAAACCTATTCAAATTAATATAAAGGTAAGGATATATATTAATCCTTTATATTTTTATTTATTATGAGGTAATTGGTTCAAAACTCTATTATTTTATAACATAGGTTTGGAAAACTCTCTTGTTGTGGAATATTCTTCTTCCTTGGGATTGGGTATTTGGTTTCACATTAGTCTTGGTAGGTGACCCCTCTTCTCATCAATAATTTTTATAGTAAACTAGATAGAAGTTACATGAGGTTGAGTAAAATAAAATTTAAATCACACATTTTACAAATTAAATTGGTTTTATAAAATTAAATTTTTATATTGGTTATGGTTATGACAAATGGTTTATGTTTATATGGTTATCATACCTTATTTGTTTTAGTTTATACATGTTATGGCATACAATATTCTTTAGTTAGTATCCTAGGCATGGATTTATGGATTGTGTTGCATTATATAAAGATTTTGGTTTCCATACATGTATATATTTTGTTTCTTTATTATGTAAAGTATTTGAAATGGATTGTATATTATATAATATATTTAAAAGTTGATGGCTAAAAATGGGAGAGTTGGTGGTTATACTCAATATTTGTTCTATATATGCATATTGACCGTCTTCCCTCTATATTTTTCCTCTGTGGTACTAACCAAGAGGATGTAATTCAATTTATAGACATATTTTCCCTCTTTTAAGAGGATATAGAATGAACATATTTTCTTTTGGGCCTCTTTGGTTAGACTAAGAGCATATAGTGCCTATTTTGATTTTGGGTTATGCTCGAAGAAGTTGTACATAGTTTTAGACCCTTTAGATATAGGAATATATTCATTGTGGTTGTTATTGATGTTTAGAATTTATAATAAAGTGTCTTAATAATATTGTTTACTTTTTCGCCTACCTTGTGCTGAAAATGCATGCGCTTGGATTTATAACAAATTGGTTGGGGTCGAGTGGTGACCTCGTATTGGGTACAATGTACTCACACCCTATATGTGTCTTTTTGTATGTGTGAATATATTATTTTTTATGATCTAGGAAAGGGAAAATCATTGGAGTATAGAGTTTAATAGGTCTTGGATCAAGGATCTATGTAGGACATTTTTGAACTTTTATTAGATAGCTCAAGTGATTACACAAGAGATATCCATGTAGTTCCATAATGGATTATTCCTTTTTGAGAGCTACACTTGGAACATTTTTTCATCTTTTGTTCTACATGGGTTGTGTATATACCTTTTATGACTAGTTTCACTCGCATAATGATCCATATGGGTGTTTTTGAAATTATTATCATATAGAGTTTCATATAAATATAATTTTATACATATAATACTATCCATTTACAATTGATATACCTATAATACAGGTGAATTTGATAGACATGTTTTCATTTTTCATATTTAAATTTTTTTCTAAGGTTATGCCAAATTTTTATCAGGTTTCATACTTATTTTATTATTGATAAATATGGTAAGTAATCTCCCAAATTACTCTAATCATCCCTTGGTGTTTATTTTGTCCTTTGGTGATCAGGAGGTGCACCTGAGGTGTTGTGGAAACCCTATTCAAGTGTTGTTTAGGTATCTTTGTTTGGGTTGTTATAGAAAAATAATGACTTCTCGACTATAAAGGTATCAATTGATTGAATGAATCAGCAAGAAATTTTATTAGTAGGGTTTCTCACTCACTCTATGGAATGATAGAACCTTAGTGTTAAAGGATAAGGTGAAATATAGAGCTTCACAATATATCAAATTTTGTTTGGACTCATTTATATAGGCAGTCCATAGACACTCCATGAACCAAGTGAGTAAAGAATACCCATTACAATTTTTGAAACATTTCATGTATTTATGTAATTTCAAACTAAATATAAATATCTAACACTTAATCCTCCATTCTATTGTTTTTTAAATCTAATAAATATCATCTCATGTTGTTAAGTAGAAATTTTGATAACTTTAAGTTGAGAAATAATCATGGTTGTGTGAAATATCTAATATTTCATGCATATCACTCCAAGTTATATGCATGTAACACTCTCAATGATAGAAACCACAAAATTATATAACTCTAACATATTTTTCATATTGTGTATACCATCACTATATCACATATAATTATATAGTTATATCACGGGACATGATATAGATTTAATTCATACAATATACTTCAGTTATCAGGATTTATCTACCCAATACACTTCTCAATAGTGTGTGATCTCCCATATTTCAGTGATTTATTATCCAATGTCTCACATTGAATGGATTTTTGGGACATAACTATTTCAAAATGTAGAAGAATAAAATAAAAAACCCATTTACAAGGTCTATTAGGAGATAAATTAATAAATTGAAATGAAAAAAACATAAAACAATATGTACTTTGTTGTCTATGTTTAATTCTATATAATAGTGACTGTGATTGAGATCCCTCAAAAATAAAAAGTGGTTTCCTACCTCCAAACGTATCCACTAACCACTGGAATCACTGAATGTTGAGGTAGAACCCCTTATCATTCAATAGTGTGTTAGAACCTCCTCTATAAAGGTTAATGAAGAGAATATAATAAGAGAGATCTTTGACTTTATCAAATAATGATCTTCACTCATTTTTTTTAATAAAAATGGTGTCCATGAACTCTATTTAAAGAACTACTTTATTGAATTAAGGATATTTTTAGAGATCTAATGTTTTATATGCTATGAAATAAATAAATCTTTGTCTCCACCGGTGTAAATAATTGAAATAATAACCTCATTAATTAATTGACTTGTTAAAACTCTTTTAAATATTCACATAATATGCTCATAATCATATGATGTGTCACACGCCAAATTAAAAATAATAATAGTTATAGTATAATTGGATGAATGATACCCCATATCATTTAATCATGAACACTATGATGTGATATCAAGGACTATGACCTAAGACAAACCACCATGTGGTGAATCTCACCACATAATGTTTTATGATTTAGTTTATTTTTCTAGCACATGGTGTGGTAAAGGGGATCCTATTTTATTGTATATATATCTATGAATGAAATGTTATTTGGAAGGATAAGTTTGTGTTGTTATTTGGTATAATTATTCCAAGGATGATATAGACTCCTAGATTATTATTTGATAATGAGATGATCATGTATTGAATAGTATAGTGAGATAAAAATTATATATTATGATTTAATTATTTAATATTATACATATATGAGTCTAGATTTTGTGTTTTTCAGTACTTTGTATATCCTATTGTGTATTTTTGAATTCACCCATGAACAAGAACTTGTGTGAAAATGTACTTATGGATGATAAGAGTACTTTCATTTTCCAAGGTAATGTGGATATCATAGTGGTGATAAAGTTAGTCCTCATGGGTGACTCTATGGTTTTTGTTGGAGGAAATTTTTATTTATTTTCTCAATGAAATTGTTAGGTTATTATTTTTTCCACTCTAATATTTTGGTTTGGGACTTGTACTGGGATCATTCATTGTGGAAAATAAGTTATCCATGTATATTTTTTTAATTCAAATATGTCATTTTCATATTGTTTCCAGTGGTGTATTAGTGGTACATTTTAATTGGCTCCATGGGATAGTACCTACCATTTCAATTGTATATCCTCTCAATGTTTGCCATCATCCTTTGGCCTTTTGGTGGTAAGGATCATGTGTCACATCAGTCATTTTCATCAAATTTGGTGTCCTGTAATGGTTAGATCATTTTAAAATGAGTGTTATATAATATATGAGTTGAATATATCAAATTCACCATCATATGATTGGATATATGATATATATTTATAACAATCTCCTTCTTTTAATAATTTCATGGTTTAAAGATCAAGAGTTCAAAGTTCTTGAAAAAATATAAGTTATAAAATTTTATTAATTATATTATATTTACTTGATTATTTTATTATTTTATTTTCTAATTAATTTTTGGTGGAATCCATATTTTAGTTTCTATTATATCAGGGGTGATGAAATCATCCTTGGATTCTAGAAAATATATCATAGTGATAATATTCTTGGTAATGAAGTACTCTAGATTTTATCCTTGTTCGACAACTATTATATAAGGATTATGATGAGAGGATGGTGTTGAAAAAAATTATATAAAGTTAGTTATAGAGAGTAATTTCTTAAGTTATAGGTGGGTCATATTGACCTGAATGTGCCCTAACATGAGAAGCACTGCATGGATAAACCTATTATTTTCCCTAGCTTATCTCATGTGGGATGCTACTCACGTGTCCTTTGATCACAATATTTGAGGTAAATTTCACATAAGAGATTTCTTTTTTTAGATTTAACCCTATTTAATTATATAGTTTAAAATAATTGGGTGTTAGTTAGTTTTATTAGTAATCATTGGTGAGGAAAATTTCGAAGCCTAAACAATATTTATTCACATGTGAGTCATGTATTACATATGGATCCTTGATGACCATGGTTAGGATAGGTTTGGGCTTACACTATATTAGATGGGTAAATTTACTTTAGTTGATTTTATCATGGTTATTGATAATGTGGATTAATGAAGAAAGTCTCATGACATTTACAGTATTCATGTATTTTTCTCATATATGACGTGGGTAAAGAAAAAAATAATAACATTTGTTACACATTTTATGAGATTATATCACTTCAAACCTTTTATTAGGTATTTTGTAATTATGGTTTAGAATCATTATTAATATCAATAATATAAAAAGGTTAAGAGAGTCACATGATGAGTTTTAAAAAATAAATATATTATTTAAAAGGGTTTGTACATAGAATAAATTAAATATTCAATTGTTAAATTATTAAATTATTATTTCTAATTTTGTATAGGAATTTTTATTTTATTTAAATATGATATATTTAATTAATGATAAAAAATAAATTTTAGTGTGTGATATAAAATAAGATAATGTGATTATATTATTATAATTCATGATGTATAGTAATGAATATTCATATCACATGTATCATTTCTCACTCAATGTATTAATTAGGTATGGTTGGGGGTTGGGAGGTGGTCCTAATTATAACTAATGGTTTTGAAACCAATCAAGTGGATCACAAAAATAGTAGTGAAAATCTATTAATGGTAAAAGTGTGTCGCAATTGTATATAAAAGAGAATGGTGTTGAATAATTGTTACATACATAAATGTAAAGGACCACTAAGGTGGAATCTTTGATTTATTTATTATTATTTATTAACATGGATAATTTTTTAATGCACTTCATGGTCACTTATCTTTTATATTAGGTATTTATTATGGATATTTTTGAATTGTAATGACAATGATAAGTTATGATCACTAAATAGTTTTTATTAGAGGATTTGGATCATTTTAGAGATATTTTAACAAAAATAACATGTGTATTGTGTCACTAACTATCCAATATTTTGAATTTATTTTGGCATAAACTACGTAAATTCTATATGGGTATTAGGATACACATTTCTTGAAAATAATTAAAGATATTTATTATCATATTATGTTGAATATGGAATAGTAGTGTTTCACTTTGATAACTGAATTTGTTTCAAGAAAATATAATCAATTATGAATTTCCCAGTGGATTGTGTAGGAACACTTGGAGGGGTGAATCAATGTTAGACTATTTTACCAAATTTTACACTCTTTATCAATTATCCCCCCTTGATATTATAACCTCTCTCTAGGTTAAGATTTATAGATCTATTAATGTTCTCTCAACACCCAATACAATATAAAATGTGTAAAGTAAACATGAGATAGTATCATATAGGGATTTTACATCATTTGATCCCAATATGGGTACCTAGTCCTTATTATGTTCAATTTGAGTTCTAAGATACAAATTTTCACTATATTATAAAAATGAATAAAATAGGATGAGAGAAGTGTTCATCCTAAACTCCTGAAAATTTATCTAAGAAATTATTAGATAAGGGTATTGTATATCCAAGAGTCTTTCTAATTCAATAAAAATTATCTTCTAATAGCTCTTCAATCTCCCAACTAGTTGGGATTGGATTATACTTGAACCCTATAGTATTCAATATCCCTCCTCACATAATCCTAAAAAAGATCTTCCATTTTCTTTAGATGTCACAGAATCATTGTAATAATATCTTCTTCCTCAATTAGTAGGTCTTTGACTATTATAATATAATCAGCAACGCTGCTTTCATGTTATAATATGACCTTGTTTTTCTTATTATTTTATTTATTTACCTATTTTTGTCCTTGGTCTTCAATTTTTGTTAAAATTTACTCAAAATTTTTAAATTTTGTAGCAGTAGTAAAGGGTTCATGGTTAGTACAATCTATGTAGAAACTAGGCGAGAGGCTTGAAAGTTTTAGTAGTTCTGATTGGCACATGATTTTTCCAACTGTGAAACTGAACCATGTAAGTTCCCAGGTTTGTTCAGTAAGGGGAGAATGATTGACATATGGTTTGGAAAACCATGTGACTCACCTAGTTTTCATAAAACATGAAATATCTATTCTTACTATTGAAAAATAAACCTCCCAAAACCCTATTATTCTTCCTATTTGTGTGAGGCTAACCCTAAGAAACCCTAGGTGAGACCCACCCTTGATCCTAGATGGATTTTAATGCCACTACACTAGATTTTTGGTGTTTTCTTAGGGTAAACACTAATTTCAAATCTAATATAAATTATTTTATTGATTTTCCTCTCTATTGTCTTGGATACCTCTTAACCAAAACCAAGGATGAGTGTTTGACCATATAATTTATGGATTTTGATGTTAGGGTGTACATATCATGTATATTGTCCTTCTCTTCCAATATTTAAGGGTTTTTCTCCATCCAAACTTAGTTTAAGGTTGGTGGTTTCATGCATTTTTCTTTTCTTGATATAGAATATATTCATAGGTTTCTAAAATTGATTTCCCTTGAAAATTAATCTTGTATTAGAAATACTAAGTGTGTTTATAAATCATTTGGAAAATTATATTAACTTACAGTTTGATTTTATAGAAAGTTGTGTATATTAGGTATTTAATTAAATTCCAAACTGATTTTATTAATTTTTTTTATTTACATGATGTGTTGGACCTTCCCATGTTTCTATGTGATTTTAATGAAGGGCTTGAGGTGTTTTTTGAATTGGATTTCCTTTCATTGTGAGTTTTTATGGGTTTATCTTATGAAATCATATGATTTTCATTTTTGATATCAATTGGTGAAATCTTGGTTTTTATTTCTTGATAATTTGTTGTTGTGTATTTTATTTAAGTGTTTCTTTGACTTAAATTTTATTTATATACAAATTAGATGGGGTTTTTTCGATGACACTTTGTTTTAAAATATAGAATTCCAAATGGATTTTCAATTCAGATTAACAAATGAAGAATCTAGGTCTATTTGGAACTTTTAAAGATATTTTCATTTGATATTGATTTAGAAATTTTTTCCAAATGAATTCAAAAATTGGCTTCTAGTTTTAAGTCCAAAGGCCTAGTTTTCACCTTCTTAATGTTTTTATATAAATTTACTACACTCTTAATTAAATCCCCTGCTACCTTGGTATGTGTGAGCTTGATGGTTGATGTTATTTTTGTTCATGTTGTGGATTTAAATAGGGGATCTATATTAGTGGTTTTAAAGAGGTGGGATGAGGATGTGATTGTATATGTTGATCATGAATGATATTTGATAAGTGTTATCTCACCATCTTCTACTACCATCACGGGAATATTAATCATATTAGTAAGGTATTGAGAGGTGGTTACTTTCTATTCAAGATGAGGCTGGTTTTATCCCATATGGTATTAAATTCCATGGGGGAATTCCATCGGTGTGGATGGATTTGAGGTTTTGGTTGGTTGTATATTAGGAATGCATTGATAGGCCAGCAGATGACTTCACCTAAGTTTGTCTAGGATCACCTCATGGGATGTTTAGTAATTTCTCACGACTGTATATATTTTAACATTTATTACTTAATTAATTTTCATTTCAACTCCATTTCACTTTTACTATAAGTATTCCATTATGTTATGTTTTTTATCCCTGTTTGATGTTATATTTCCTTTATTATTTTACCCATATTCTATTCCTTTATTTTTAATTGTTCTACATAGTTTATTTCCTAATTCATTGTTTTGTTTAAAGTTTTACTGTATTCTTTACCAATTTATTGTTTAGTATATGTTTCCTTTCATGTTTTTAATTTCTCTATTGTATGTTTTAATAATGGATTTTAAAGTGGGGGTTTAAAGCTAATTTACAAATGGATTATTCTAACAAAGTTTCAAAATGCATCTTAAATCTTGATTATATTTTTAGAATAAAAATTTGGTAAATGATTATTACTTTTTTTTTTTTAAATAAAAAAACTCTATTTTCAAATAATGTGTTTCAAAATATAATTTATGGTTTTTTTGGATAAAGTAAATTCATTGACTCTATGATTATTTCCTACTAGATTTTTATGTTCAAACATTACCTATTCTGCTTGGCATTAGTATACTTGAGGTTGTTTTGAAGATTCTTGTTCAGTTGTTTGGATTTCTCAAAGAGAGAGCTATTTTAGATGATGGATGGTAACCTTGAGGACATATAGAGATCTAGTTATGTATCCTAGTTTTTATTTTGTACCATAGATATATCATCCATGTCAGTCTCTTGTATTATATTCGTTGATTCAATTATACTATAGTTCTATATTTATTTTTGAGTTGGTTATGGTTATGTGTTTTATCAATACTTTTTTGGTTTGTTATTGTTTTTCACCTACTTAATTTTTTTTGTTCATGGGTGTCTAATGCATGGATTGGTCATACCAAACTTTTGGGAGGAAGTTCCATGTCACTTCTAATTTATTGGGTGAAATTGTTCCCATGATTTTATATCAAATGCCTCGGGGCTGGTTACCAGCCCAAGGTGATTGGGAATGTGCCTCTAGTAATGTCATGGGTTGTATCAGTTTCTCGGTTCAAGGGTGTCCTAGACTGGTTTGTGACAATGCACATCAGAATTATTCTTCAACTCAATATTAGAATTATCAATTCAAGTAGATGAATAGATACTCCATGTTTTCTTATTAATCAATATTATTAAAATTCTTTGATACATATGTATCATGAACAACAATAATGGTGTAGGCATTCCTTAGTCTTCTTTTACAATATAGGAATATCACAAGAGAGGAATCCAAACCTAATTCTCCTTCTATCTTCCTCGATTCATGGGCTCTTTACCCCTAGTCATTGTCGACTCTTCTCTCTTTGATGCACATAACTATTCTTATGGAATTAAGTATTAGGTTCTCTTTACTAGATTGTTAAATCTATTTAGTTTGTTATTTATTTAATCTTACATAAAATCCAATGAATATATTATGTCCATATTTTGAATATGAAAATATCATTTGTTTCTAGTAGTGGAGTCTTATCATTTTAAGTTGGCCAATATTATCCTCTAAATTTTATTCTCATTCAAACAGATCCATAAGACTCAGTCTCCGCATGATATTTAGAAATATTAAGATCTCAAATTCTCTACAAAATTCATAGAAATTATTTTCTATCTTCATGATGGAATATTAGCATGGTATGTTATCTCATACCAAGGCTTGACCTTCTTTAGAAAACTCATGCATGATCCAACACGGCTTTAACTACAATTCACTTAAGTCTCTCTATTTCTCACAGGGATGTATCTCAAACAAACGCCTACTTCCACTATGTAGAAATAGTAATATTTTTATTTTATATTCATCATGGCATGGTCCTTCTTCTCCATATCATGGTTATAAATCTATTCTCAAAACTAGCTTCAGCTAGTATCTCATGATCACATTTCTTTATGATGTGATATTTCTTCTCCACATTATATAGATCACCTCATAATATTGAATCATAATTACCTCAAATCAGTATGTTGTTTAAATAATTTATGAATATCTTCAACATCTTATAGTTTTGACCATATCATATAGTACGATATAGGGATATCACATTCTATGATTCCCATATTCCTCATATTTTCACAACTCAAAAATGTTATGTACCCCTTGTACATTTTAAATGGGACTTATGTAAGGAATATGTAATCTCATGTATTATAGGGAATATTTATCCCTTATCATAATTACTACTCATATATAACTCATACATAATATTTATTAAATATTATGTATTGTATAAGATTTTGTACTTAACCACATTTATGTCTAGGGATTGAAAAATATGTTATGTATGATCTGAAAATATTACACATCACTTTGATCCTATGCCTTTTTCATATTATTCACTTATCTGAAAGATGTTATACATCCCTAAAATATATTAAACAAAAAATTACTTTATGAAATTCAATATGAAACTCTAAGAAATATCCTACATATCTTCCTGAGATAATATTATGTATACGGGGAAGTCCATTCCTTTTCTATATTTCTTATTTTGATAAAAACATACATATGAATCCATACTTAATCAAATATTTTTAAAGCTTCATAAATATATCTCAAGGAATATCTAATAACTTTAAGATATCTTAAATGATTTTAAATGAATTTTTGAATTATTATAATATTTTCAAATCTATTCAATGCAATTCCAATGTCTTTTATAGTATATGAGTACTAATTTTGAGTATTTTAATAAACTTTTACCAATACTTTAATTCAAAGTTTATTTCATACTTCTAAAACCTTTATATAAGTAAAATTACTCATTGTATACAATACACTTTATTCTCAAAAATCCTTTAATGGATTCTCAACATTACATCCAGTTTTTACTTCTTTAAACACAGATCTCAAGCTAGTTATTCAATAGATAGCTTCACCAACCATCAAAAACTGTTATAGACACTGATTCCAGCTTCAACTGCACTTGTCATGAATCCTTTAGAAACCATCTCAATAATCATAACATGTGAATACTTATCCATGAATATATATTTCCAAGAACATCAAGCAGTAGACCTTCACTGTAATGCCCCAACCCCAGAAGCCCGGAGCTGGTGCATTATTTTAATACATTAGCATGATTACAAGGAAGTTATATCCTGATAGAATGAATAGTTTAGTAGATTTGTAAAACCATATACATACATAAGTTCAATATTACAACTTTAAATTAAAAATAATATATGAGTTCCATTGGTAACGTCTACCTCTCTAAGATTATTCCTACAAGTCATTCATAATATATCTCTCCATGTCCTGGAAAAAATGAAACATAATAAGGGGTGATCTAAGATGCTCAATAAGGGTAAAAAATAAAGCATAAGATATCATAAACATAAACATTAGGCATGGGGAATAATTGAAAACACATTCCTTTAAAAAAATCTTGAACATAATATGGTAGGAATATGTGCTGAGTAAATATTTCCATAATAAAACATAATCATGGGTATTCTAATAGTAGAATAACCACATAAACTATGAAATTTTAGCTTCATAATGAGGGAAATTCATATGTCAGACATTCTAAAACATACCATCAAGTCCTCGACCAAGCTATATAAAATGATTAAGGCCTCGGCCAAAACCATATCTAAAAATGGGCAAGGCCTCAACCAAGTCCATATCTCTTTGTCTCATGAGACCTACCAATGCATTTAGGGGCTATAGTGGGCCCCACCCATCACTTAATAACTCTAATTCATTCCTCATATGAATGGAGATAAACATAAACAACATATACATTCCTATTTAAACTAACATATGAAATGTAAATATCTTTCCCCAAATATTAAGCATAAAAACTAACCGTTCAGAGTAAATTGGTGAATGGTTTTGAGATAGCACATCTATAGTCAAACTAATCAGAAACCCTTAAACACCATATTATAAATTTTATCATATGAGATAAACCTCAATGAGGTAAAATATTCAACAAATTATATTAACATAGATGAAGATAGTTTTAAATGAGATCGTTGAAAATTCTTGAGCAAATAATCCTTAAACATAACAAAGTGTCTCATACCACCTTGAAAAATTCAAATAATAATCCCTTAGAATATCATTATAATAAGTATACTCTTGATATGATATACCAAAAAGTTAGTATGCACACCACAAGTAAGGAATAAGTGGTGAACAAGGCGTATATCTCATAAAAGTTAAAGCGGGAGGAAAAAAATCCTTTTTGCTTTGGAAAGAAGAGTTATTTTGTAAAAACATTTATATTTGTTACTAAATCATATTTTTAAACATTTATATATTATAGAAGAATAGGGAAAACATTGAAATTATATTTTAGGTATAAATTTTTTCCCACTAAAGTGAAATCATGTAAAAAGAGTTTTTAAAGAAACTTTAGAAATAAAACATTTTAGTGCGACTTTAGGAAGATATTAAATAGATTTTAAAATTGAAAGGAATTTTTGCTTTCATAAACCCAGAAATGAACCAAGATGTTTTTTAATGATAAAATTTTTTATTTTAAAAAAATGGCTTAAAATATATTACATAGTGTACTTGAAAATAGGTAATAATTCGAGAAGTACCCTTGAAATAGGGTTGTTTTTTAGGAATTATTTTTGAATGATCCTTTGGAAACATATAATTCCCCATAAAATAAAGAAATAATATGATTGGTTCACATATATGTAACATTAAAACAAAATTTATAAGGATTAAATCTGAATAAATAAGAATTTTATTGAGGTATGTGGAGAATAAGCGTAACCTGAATGAAAATTGAGGTTCAGGTAGAAAACCCTTACCACTTTGTAACCAATCAAATATGACGCCCCAAAATTAATAACCATAAAATGATACATTTAATACCATTAAATTAAATATATTCATTATTTGATACATTAATGGGTATTATACATACACCATACACAATTAGAAGTAGTGAATAAGGAATATCTCACAAAAATGGAAGTGAGATGAGGAAACCTCTTACCTTAAGTCTGATGGTGTTCTTTACTTGATCTTAATGACATGAGTAATAAAATTTAGGTTAATTAATTAATAATTAAATATTATAATATATATTTAATTGATTTATTATAACCTTATTAGGTTCATTCATGGCCTTTTGATGGGTTAAGAGATTCAATTTCATTGTTTGGGAGCGTTTTCTTCCTTGGTTTTCATGATCGGTTTACTTATATTCATGTACGGATAAACATGTAGAATGAGAATGGTTGTCTAGAATATAAATTTTATGTTATTAATCAAAAATAATAATATTACATGGTTATAAAATTCATTTGGTTATTGGTAGTGAATATGAATCATTATATAAAACTTTAATGATAATTGTTTGGGTTAATTGGCAGTTTTTGATCACAACGAACTAATTTTGATTTATAAATTAATATAATGGGTATAAACAGATTAAAGAACCTTTAATAAGTTATAATAAATATATTATATTCTATTACAACCATAAAAATTGTTTCATGAAAAGAATTGAAGATTCTAATAAAAATTGAAAACTCGTCATCCTTGAATGCGATAAATTAACACATCCCGGATGGTGTTTTCATTTCAAATATAAAAGAAGAGAGAAGGAGAGATGATGATGAATTATTCCATTATCATAAAAATTATAGTAAATTTAAGGTAATAAATTTATCATAACATTTGGATAAAATTATTTGAGTATAGAAAAGAAAACAAGGAACTTGAAAATAAAAGAAATGAAAAGAGGACAATTCTCTATTGGGAATTGCCTCACTTGAACCCCAACTATAATTTTTGAGGGTTTCTTAGGAATCTCTATAATCATGGTTGTGATTGAAATAGTGGATTATAAGATCAAGAATGGAGATAGGTGATGATGGAGGGGAGTGATCGATAGACTCCAAGGACATGTAGCAACAAACCAAAGCCTTCAACAAACTCATTAACCGTGTCGAGGACCGTCAGTTGGATTCCACCTACGTCCAAGAGGATATAAAGGCAATTGTTGCTTCCTAGGAAGATGATTTGAATGTAAGGAGACTTAGGGAGAAGGAACTGATGGCCTTGAATATCAATGTGGGTGATGTCAAGATAATTGTGAGTGAACTCGGGTTAGACAAGAAGGTGGCTGAGAGAACCCTACGAGTGCACAAGGGTGATGTAGTTGCTGCCATTTGTTACCTATTTCACTAGAACTAATCCCAAGGGATATATGCATGATATATTGGAGATCTTATTCCAATAGAGTTGGTTATATAATCTACTGATATAAGCACAAATATGAATAGAATTCTCAAAATTGTTCTAGTCAAAGCGATACACTTGATTTTCACTGCTTATTTTTATATTCTCAATATGGAGGATGATCAATTTCATGGACTTAAACCATTAATTATAGGTAGAAAATTGTTTAAAATTGAAAAAGATATTATTAATGTTCATAAATATATTGTATCAATTTAATTTTTATGTGCATGAATATTATTTACCTATAGAATTTGATAGATGAAAGAAATGAAAAGAGGAACATACCTCTTGAGTATATCTTCCTTGAGAGCCTCTTTATAGGGAGAGGTTTTCGTATTTTTATGCGACCAAGGGCTTCTGTACATGGGGGAGGATCTTGGGAGTATATTTTTTCAGAATTTAGATAAGGAATAAGGCATTATAGGAGTGAAGAGAATAGTAAGTGAGGGGTGGTTTTATAGTGGAGGAGAGGAGGGTTTTCCATTATTTTAATCATTATTTAATAATTTTGGCTCAAGACTATGAATAGTCTTTATTTTTGTAAAAAAATAGTAATAAGTGCATGTAAGTTATAAAAAATGGGAATTTACATCACCCATGACTCAAGAATGATGCAGAAATTAATTTATTTAGCATATTTCATAAATTAACGTATTTTTACTATTCACCAAAAAAGTCAAGTATTTCAGAAAAATACCAAAAATTCATCTTAACCATTTTTTGATGTGTAGATTCCAAAAATGAACTCCATTTTATGAAAATAATTTTCTAAATAAGATAAATTTAATTTTTAATTACAATCACCATTTACTCAAAAAAAATACAGTTTTTAAAATTATAATTATTTTTATAATACCCTGAAAAATCAACTAAGGTCTCATTAAATTATCCCAAAATCATAGGAAAACAAAATATTGATTTATGAATACATTTTATGACTTATATTTTAAATTATTTTATTAATTATAAAATTTTAATTAAATATTTATTACTCACAAAAATACTAACACTTAACTATTAATGTTTAAAATATTCACTTTCATTTATAAGGTGCCTAAATTTTATTTATACTTACATGGGTGAGGTTAATATTCGTAAGGTAATATTACTATTTATATGGGTCATGTTACTATTCATAATGGTATATTACTATTTATAAGGGTTAATTTACTATTCGCCAAAAATTATGTTGATCCTATTAGACTCTAAAAAACTTACTGATCCCAACGGTGTATTTCTATTTTTTGAAATTCAAAACATAGAAGCAACAAAATTAAGTTCATTAGATAGGTTGTAACAAAGTGTTGTTTCATAGTGACTTAGTGTCTTGCGCATATAATCTATCTAATGAATTGAAATTATTTAAGAAGAACATTCCATAAAATCTTGGGGTGTCATTTTAATAGTGAATATATTCGTAACATAGTTTAGTATTTATCAAAATAATTATAATAGTCAATATATGTATTATTTTTTAAAATATTTAATTA
Source organism: Viscum album (assembly GCA_963277665.1). Classification (NCBI taxonomy): domain Eukaryota; kingdom Viridiplantae; phylum Streptophyta; class Magnoliopsida; order Santalales; family Viscaceae; genus Viscum; species Viscum album. Next base: position 185,597,228 of record OY728143.1, read on the forward strand.
AATAATCTATTGATCAAATACATATATTCATATTAAAATATTATTTTACGCAAAAATAATAGTGTAAAATAGTATTTGTTTTTTTATAACATTAATTAATTAATTTGAAATCTATAAATTATAATTATTTATAAGTATTATTATCAAATAAAAAACTTAATTTTAAATTATTAAAAATTATTAAAAAAATATTAGGGTGTTACATTATCCCCCCCCCCCCTTAACAGAATTGCATCCTCACAATTCAAAACTACACTCTGAAAGTTAAAGGTTGATGCTAAGAAATTCCCTTATGGGAAACCTACATCAGAAATAGGGTTAATAAAATATACTCTTAAAAAGAGGTTAAGGGAAATGAGGTGGCCACCACAGAAATTATGCTTTAGAATGGGGTGATATTATTTGGAAGTAAAAACCTAGACATGGAAGAAAAATAAAACTATAAAGTTCTGATGAAAAGTTATAGAGAAAATGTTCAGATGAAAGTTGATTACTAAAAAACTACAACCTACAGTAAAAAATAATAATTGATATTATCAAAGATTATGATAATAGGAAAATATTTTATTTAATACTTTTTCCTTGAATTGAGGAATTATTTCACACTATAATATTATAAATATACGTTTCTATTTCATAAATACAATCTTATCCTTTGATTGTGCCTTGAACTATCTATACTTCATCTCTTAGCACCAGTTGGTCCATGTGGTGTAGTAATACATTAACCTCTAAAATCTCATATAATGATCAATTTAAACCATTCATAAATGGTTAAACTTTTCATTATTATTCAACACTTTAGAAGGTATATAAATTAACAAGATGAACTTGTCATTATCCCTTTATCAATGTGAAGTTGCCCTAAATTTTCACATTACAAACATGTGAATATCTCCATCATGTTTCCTCTTGAAATGTGGTAATAACTCAAATTTCCATAAAACCTTATTGGAAACATGAATTTATCTTTAAAATTATATTTTATATATTCCTTATATCCAAAAATATTTTAAAATCCATCAATGGTGGCATAGACCACTTGTCGACAAGCCAATAATCAGTTTTGAGGTAGTTAGTACTTATACAAATCAATCATTTCTCCACCATTATCATAATCATCAAGAATATATTTAGGGTTATCTTTACCTCAACCATATACTTTCCCAAGATATTAAATTTCTACTAAGTCACTTATCCTTGGTATAATTCATCATACAACCTCAAATACTTAATGAAATATTACTGCAGTATAATCGTTATATATTCAATAATTCTTATAGCTAATACATTGTTGATAAAATATTCAAATGAAATGATTTTATGAGTCATATTAATAATTCCACTTCATCTGCGGTAGTATCATGACTTAATCAATATTAAGTAACATCATTTGGGGAATATTCATTTGACGCTTGGGACATTGATTTTCATAGTGTCTCATCTCCTTACAGTTGAAGCATTGTACATTGGAAACCTTTTTCTTACCCTTACAATCATGAAATTGGTGTCCTTTTTCTCCACACCTATAACAAACTTTCATTCCCTTAAAGCATTTACCATGGTGATTCTTTCCATAGTTATCACTTGTGGGAAAACCCTTCTTTCCCTTCTTCCATTTATCTATCTTTTTCTTGGTCATCCTCTTCTTTTCTTACTTCCCTTTAAATCCATAGGACTCAGATAATTATTTACATATCTTTTTAACACATGATACTATTTCCTCATATGATGAGTATACTTGGGATACTATCTTCCTTCGAAATGATGGCTTAATACCATAAGAGATATGATCCTTCTTGCTCCTTGCATCATGTGCATTGGTGAAGTTCTCATTCCTTATTCTATGCGTCATTTATAATCAATTCCATATAATATATTAGCTCATAAAATTATGAACTCTCTATAACTCTAAGTATATAATAAATTAATGAATCATAAATCCTATAAACATATACTTTGGTTAGTTTGGGTGCATAAATCCTTCATAATGGTGGGTAAGAAAATTTGAATTATCCTAAGAATATCCCCCATGAGTGTCAAAATAGGTGCGCAGTAAGGCCCATTGTTGTGTACTAGGATGCTCGAGGGCAATCCTGAAACTCCTTGTTAGAGTTTTTACTCCTAGTTACATCTGTGTCAGAACCACGCCCACTTGTAGTATCCAGATAAGGATATATTTTCTGGAAATATTCACATAATATCTTCCTTACCAAAATTCTAGGATGTTCATGCATACTTATACTCAAATACTATCGTAGGGTTTTATTCTCTAATCTATGTTTTCTAAATCTAGTTTCCAAAATTTCTACTAAACTTCCTTTGATAACAACTATAATGACCTAACCCCAGAATCCCAAATCCAATGCATTATTTTAATACATTGGAATGATTACAAGTAAGTCATATCCCAAAGGAATGAATAGTTTATTAGATTTTGAAAACTAGATACATACATAATTTAAACATTATAACTTGAAATGAAAAATAAAATATGAGTTACATTAGGAACAACCACCACTCTAAGATTATCCCTTAAATTCATTCATAATATATCTCTCCATGTCCTGGGAAAAATAAAACATAAAAATGGGTGAGCTCAGATGCTCAGTAAGGGTAAACAATACAGTAGAAGATATCATAAACCTAAACATTAAGCATGGTGAATAATTTAAAACACATTTCTTTAAAAAAAATCTTGAACATAATATGGTAGGAATATGTGTGGTGTAAATATTTACATAATAAAACAAAATCATGGGTATTCTACTAGTTGAATAACCACATAAACTATGAACTTGTAGCTTCATAATGAGGGAAATTCATTTTCTCTAAATTCTGAAACATATCATCAATTCATCGGCTAAGAGATCTAAAAATGATTAAGGCCTCAACCAAAACTATATCTAAAAATGGGCAAGGCCTCAGCAAATTCCATATCTATTTGTCTCATGAGACCTACCAATGCATCAAGGGGGTATATAGGGCCCCACATGTCACCTAATAAGTCCAATTAATTCCTCATATGAACAAGGATAAACATAAACACCATATACATTCATATTGAAACACTACAACAAAACCGCTTTTTAGTGGCAGTTGTTTAGCGGCGGTTTATAATAAACCACCGCAAAACATTGTTTTTTTTAACAGCTCGACCCTTCCCCCCACCCCGACCCTCCTCACCCAGATTCCCCCAGCCCCCCGCTTCCCCCGCGACCCCGGCCCCCTGCGACCCCGGTGACCCCACGACCCCGTCCCCCCACGACCCCGGCTACCCCGCGACCCCGATGACCCCGAAACCCCGGCGACCCCATGATCCTTATTTTTTCTCTCTCTGTTAGTGGTCCGTGAAGCTTCCAAGGTAAGATTCTTTGGATTTTTTGTCATTTTTTTCCTCTTTTATCTTTACCCTCATGATTTCATGGTTTCTCTTTGGGAATCATCCCTTTGTATGAACCATATATGTTAGGGTTGATGTATGGTTCTATTTTATTGATGTTTAGGGTGTGTGGATTGTTCTTTGGGGTGTTTTCTTCTTTATCCAAGAGTTTCATCACATCTTCACTCCATTGATGTAGGTGTCTCCATATTTTTCCCTTCTAACTCATTCCATTGATCCTTGGGTGATTTAAATAAATTTATAAATATGTTTTTCATTCTTGTGATGTGTTTATTAGGTTTTTGTGGTGCTTTGGTATTGGTAGAATTTTCTAAAAATTGGTTTTGAAGTGATTCTTCAAATATTCCTTTGTATATGTGCACCCAATGTGTTTGAAAAAATTTCAATGGATATTTTAAGGTAAAATTAGATGATTTGTGTGGTTTTCCCCTTATATTTGTATTATTAAATTGGTTGGATTGTTATTTTGGATTTATATGTGGAATTTGGTGACTTTTATAGTGTGGTGTTATGTTGGTTGTAAGGCATATGATGTCTCTTTGAAAATGGATTTTGGTTGTTTCTATGGATACTTAATGGGTGTCATTGGATGTTGGAACATCCATGTGCTCATGAGGGGCACACATGGATGGAAATTCAAATGAAAATGGAACTCTAAAATAATGTTTTCCATAAAACTCATTCTATAAAAAGGTTTATTGGTTTCTAAATGGTGTGTTTCTACATTATGTGGTTTTGAAATTGGTTTCAAATGTGTAATTTGAAACTTTTCCCATTTGATATTTTGGAACATGGTTGGTTTCTAAATGGTTTAAAGGGCCTATTAGAATTATAAACATGAAAGTAGTGTTTTATATTTTTTTAGAAATAGTTAGGAATAATTTTTGTAATTCATTCGAATTGAAAAGGTTTAAATCATGATTGGATCTTTATAATATTTCGGAAATGAATTTTGGTTTTGAAATTGTAAATGCCCGGTTGGAATCTTAGCATGTTAATATAGTGATCTATTCTAATGGACACATGTTAAACTAATTATATATATGGATATTCCCAATGGATAAAACACTTATATAGAGGGATATTCCAAGTTTTTTAATTTTTCCATGGTTTATTATTATTGTTGGCATGGTTGTGTAATAAGATCAGAGATAATCTGACATGGTTTTTTATTAGGATGATTCGTGTATTGTGTTGATTGATTAATTAATGTTCATTCTTATCCCCTTACTATGTACAATATATATCCAACTGTTTTTTATATGAATAATGGTGTTGACCTAATAAGTTTTACTCACAACCTACTCATCTTAACATTTTGAACCCTAGAAGATTGCATGGATGTAGGATTCAAAAAGGTAAAGATACCTTTATGTTAATTTTTTTCATATAGGATGGGTTGGATTTTGGAGAAGGGATTGAAATGGGGATTGGGATAGTGGAATTTTGTGTCGCTATTTGAAACACATAGTCTTTTACTCTATATTACAACCATCAATAAATTCATTTTAATTACATCATCTCATTACATTATTCCATTATTATTTATTGTATTCTTTAGTTGTATTTTTTTTGTTTACATGTTTTATAATATGGTTTCCTCTACGGATATTTATTTTATTATAGCTATTTATGTTGATTTTTCCACTTCTATATAACTACATACCCGAGGGTATGGTCTCCCCACTATAAATATCACACTCATTTCTAGTCAATGACCTATGGAATATGGGTAGGAATGCATGAGGTCCCATAAAAAACCTGATTTGGCCACATGAGAGAGTGATGGATTGGGGGATGTAGCAAAGTGGTATCAAAGAATCATGTTTTAATTTCTATTACATTACTACTTGTGGAAAGGTATAAGAGATACTAGGATGTTCCAAGACATAGCAATGAGCTTCTGAATAGGAGTATCTAGCCAATGTATTTGGGAAATATGTGTTCATATGGACAGGATTGGTTCTTATGTTATTTTATTGAAAAATTTGATGTTATTTCGCCTTGGGTGATTTGTATTTTGTGTGATGGTATTGTTTAGTGATGAATTTTTATTCTTGATATTTATAATCATGGCCGAGAGTGGTGTTAAATGAGTATTCATACATCATTATAGGTACATAGAAATGTATATATTGACATTCATTCTTCATGGTAAGGACATATTTATTTCATGTTCTATGTTCTTTCCTTTATGATGTGTTTTGATAAACCTACTGTATATGATAAATTATTTATTCTCCCAAGCCTTTAATATTGGGAAATGGCTTTGTTTTTTGTGAATAAATATTATAGAACCCTTCACCTTTGTGATGATTACCGAAAGATGAATCGAGTCATAGTAAAGAACAAGTTTCAAAAATGTATTCATGGTTTGCGCCTAGACACCCATCCCACAAAGCCAAAGCATTTACATCAAAATTTATCACCCTATTATCCTATTTCAACTCCTCTCCAATCTGTATTTTCCAAATGAGGTTCACACTTATTGGAGGTGGTATTTCATAATTACTTATAAAAAATGGTGGTTTAAAACGAAAAGTATTTTTGGTTTCATTAGTGTGTTCCTTGTTTAATTTATACTTTTTTTGTATTTTATTCTTACTTTCATATAGAATAATTAGGCTTTATTTTGAGTATTTAATTGATATAGTTCATTTAGATGTTATTGTTGTCCACTGTAATTTTCAAAAAGGATTCTTTAGTTCTTATTCCATCCTAGAATATGTGTTGATTTGTTGATGTTAAATCATTTTCAATCTCGGACACCATCATAGGATTCCTGAATCACTATCTTCCTTCATTAAGTGTTTTTCAAGGGTCAGTGGAAGCAGTTAGGTAGTTGGAACAAATTGAGGTGATCCTCAATTATCTTAGGGAACCTGATACTTTGTGGGTGAGAATTTTTTAGAACTGTATTTATAGTTTCAGTAGAGTCTTGTGGGAGTCAGTGGTACCTTCTTAAATTCATGAATGTATGAATTGGAATCTCATAAAGATTGATTTTTTAATGGTTATTTCCTAAGGTAATTAATGTAGAGAAATAGACTGAGCTCATGAGACTTTTTATTGGTGACAGATTAGTATGTGAGTATGTCAATAACCTTTCAAGGTTTGTTATATATTCTCCAAATATAAGGGTCATCAATTATGAGAAAGATCATTTATTTGGTGATGGTCTTCACCCAAACCTTGGTACATCTCTACTTTCTTTGGGCATAACATCCATTTTGGAGGTTGTCACTAGGGACATGTGAATGGAAGAAAAATATTCTTGGAAATTGATGGCTGTTCATTCCTTAGTTTTATCAGGTATGCAACAAATTAATAGTGGGAATGAAGATAATCCAATGTGCAAGGAGTAGAGGTAGGATGAACCATAACATGATGAAAAGGCCCATTCTTATAGAAAGAGTTCATCCATTTTGTGCTTCCAGTTTAGGGACTTTGAGGAATTCTGAGACCCATTTCTTGATATATTCTTGAATTTTTCTCTATTATGGAAATTTTGTTCATAATTATTTGTTTTTGATGATGGGGTTATAGAATATGTCTCATGTTTGATTCCTTGTTTTTTGTGTAGGCACATTGTGATATACATGGATAAAAGTTGGATCACATTACTGAGGAACACACCTCAGTATGTTAAGGGTTTGAATGAGTTTTTAGATTTTGCAATTTCTAATCGATCCGTTGAAGGGATAATAAAATGTCCATGTCCTAAATGTAAAATTAGAACATGGTTGAAGAGAGATGAGGTTTATGAACATTTAATACTGAAGCAATTACCTGCTCAATATTTGTGTTGGATTTGGCAGGAGAATCGAACATTACAGAAAGATTGAGCACTGATGTTAATCCGCATAATGAGGTCCCAAGTTCGTCGACAATGGAAAATGAAATGCAAAACCTAATAAATGATTCATTCAGCACTGCAAGACACCACTATCAGTATCAAAACATATCAGAACAACCAGAAGAGGGTGCTACAAATTGCAATGTGACAAGTGATGTTTTTGAGATTGTAACATAGGCAGATCAATATTGTCACATATCATTGGATCCTCCTCTTGATTTTGTGGAGCCAAATGTAAGAGAAAACTTCACTGAGGAAAATGTGTTTCATGATTTAGTTGATGATGGAAATCATAAGTTGAATAGTGGGTGTTTGAAATATTCAAAGCTTTCATTTCTGATGAAGTTGTACCATATCAAATGTCTATGAGGAATTAAAAATAAGGCAATGTCCATGATATTGGAATTGATTCGTGATGCATTTCCTGAAGCAAAAATCTCATAATCTTTTTATGATATGAAAAATGTTGTTAACAAGCTTGGTCTGAATTATACAAAAATACATGTGTGTCCCAATGATTGTATGCTTTATTGGGGAGAGGATTCAAGTAGACAGAATTACAATAAATGTTATTCTTCTAGATGGCAGGAAAAGGATGATGTTGGAAGTCTGAATGAACATAATTTCATGGAGAAGAAGAAAAGGAGCACACCTGCAAAGGTTTTGCGTTACTTTCCTTTGAAGCCTCGATTGCAAAGATTATTCATGTCATCGAAAACCTCCAAACACATGAAGTGGAATTCTATAGATAATAACAATGATGGGTTAATGAGACATCCACGAGATTCCCAATCGTGGAAGAAATTTGATTAATTACATCTAGATTTCGCATATGATCCTAGGAATGTTCGATTGGGATTGGCTGCTGATGGATTCAACCCATTTGGGACTTTGAGTACCAATTATAGCATTTGGCCAGTTGTTTTGATCCCCTATAATCTTCCTATGTGGATGTGTATGAAACAAACATCTTTTATCCTTTCGATGATTATTCCTGGAAAAAAAATGCTTGGAAATGATATTGATGTATACTTGCAGCCTTTGATTGACGAATTGCAGGAGTTATGGAGCAACAGTGTTGAGACATTTGATGCTTCTTCTAAAACAATGTTCAAAAAGCATGTTGCTTTAATGTGGACCATTAGTGACTTCCCTGGGCTTGGGAATTTATCTGGTTGGAACACTTACACGGGTTTGGCTTTTCCCGTTTGTAACTTTGATTTGGAGTCCAAACAGCTACCTCACAGTAGAAAATGGTGCTTCTTGTGTCATCGAAGATTTCTCGATGCATCTCATAGATTTCGGCTAGACAGATCAAAATTTAATGGTTCCATTAATTTTAGACCACCTTCAAAGTTGTTAAATGGTTTTTAAATATTGACACAACTTGAAAATGTTGAAACAGAATTTGGGAAGGTTCATCATTTGAATGATAGCGGAAAACCGGTCCGAAGTGCATCGTCAAGCGAAACCGGAACGCAACAATGGAAGAAAAAAAGTATATTCTTCAAACTTCCATATTGGGAATTTAATTTGTTGCAGCATAATCTTGATGTGATGCATATTGAGAAAAATTTATATGACAATTTGATTTTCACATTGCTTAATGAGCATAGAAAGTCGAAGGATCATCTCAATGCTCGCAAAGACTTACAAGCAATGAACATAAAACGCGATCTCTGGCCAGATGAGAATGAAAAGTATCCTCCAACAATTTTTTCAATGAAAAATAGGGATAAAGATACATTCCTTCGAATGTTAAAGAATGTTAAGGTATCTGATGGGTATTCAAGTAACATCTCGAGGTGTTTTGACTTGAAGAATCGTAAGTTACATGGATTGAAAAGCCACGATTCACATAATTTTTTACAACAGTTACTACCATTTTCATTGCGTACATTATCACCTAAAAAAATTACTGTTGTTGTACTCCAGTTCTGCACATTTTTTAGAAAACTATGTGAGAAATCTCTACATCCATTTCAGCTTGACAACCTCCAGGAGAGGTTTGTATTGACCCTTTGGGCAATGGAGATGATCTTTCCTCCATCCTTTTTTATTGTAATGATGCATTTAACTGTGCATTTGGTTGAGGAAGCTTAATTAGGAGCCCCGTTCATTATCGATGGATGTATCCAATTGAGAGGTACTTTATTTATATTCTTTCCAGTTAAGTAAATAATTTTTGGTACTTAATTAAATGCACAATTATTTTTATTTTATTTCACAGATATCTTGGGCATTTGAAATCATACGTGATAAATAAAGCTAAACCAGAAGGCTCAATTGCAGAAGGCTATGTGGATGAGAAGTGTCTTACCTTTTGTTCTCGATACTTGGATGATATTGAGACAAGATTTAATCGAGTTGGACATGTTGACGACACATCGACTCAATCTCAAATACATCAGAAATCCAAAATATTTCCTACTATTGGTCGATCAGTTGGGAGGACCTCAAATGTGACACTGACTGAATTGGAATTATTACAGGCACATAGATATGTGCTTCTGAATAGTTAAATTGCAGATCCATTTATTGAAGAGTTGAGGATACAAACAAAGAGACGAATGAGAGGCCGAACATGAAATGAGAAAGATATAATGAAAGTTGTTAATAAAGAGATTGTAGAATGGTTTGCACGACGTGTAAGTTCATAAATATTTCAATAAATATGAATATTAGTTTGACACATACATTTTGTAAATCTAATAAAGTATATTTCTTTTTTTAGACCATGAATACTGATACTTGAGTAGAGGTGTTAGAAGATTTGAAGTTTCTTTCTAGAGGTCCTCTAAAAGAAGTTAGAAAGTTCGACGCTTATAATGTGAATGGATTTAGATTTCGTACAGTCGATCGAGAAGTGGGTTTGAGAACATAGAATAGTGGTATATTTACATTTTATGAAGTAGAATACTATGGAAATATGCATGATATTATTGAATTAAACTACCACGAACATTTTTCAGTTGTTTTATTCAAATGAAAATGGGTCGATATTATTAGAGGTGTTAAAAGAGATTCCTTGCAATTTACTTCTGTGAACTTCTCTCGCTTGATGGATGTTGGTGATCATGAACTGCATGATCCATATATCTTAGCATCGTAAGAAAAAATGGTATATTATGTGAATGATGTTTCCAATGAAGGGTGGAGTGTAGTTTCTCATGTAATACAAAGAGATTTGTATGATATGGGTGATGAAGTGGAAAATTTGACCTCTAAAATTGAATTTAATCAGCAACAGGAAGCAGAATTATTTGTCCATCATGATATTGAAAATATTAGTCTAGCAAGGATGAATGGAGTGGATGAAGCAATGGAGCAGGAAACCGACATGATTGAAGGGTAAAATTATTGTATGTACAATTATTTATTTATTCAGCAACCACTTGTTTCATTTCTGCAGTCATTCATTATCATTGTTATATATATTTTTTCTGTTATTACTCCATCCGTTATCATTTTTAATTTTTTTTCTGCATAATTTTTTTGAAATATATATTATGAACTTAATTTTATTTGATTAAATGACAGGAATGCTAAGGAAGAAGTGGCACATTATTTCATCCAGTTCTACGACAGATGACTATCCATCTGGCTCCCTCCCCATGACATCTGAGGCACCAGCTGCCGACACCCCTGCACCATCTCCCCCTACACCATCTGTGGATGTACCAGTAGAGGCTAAGTCGTCGACTCCCCCTTCATGAGCCTCAGCAGTGGGGCAGCAACGCGCCCCTTCTTGTTCATCCCGGACATACTGGAGTGTCACTATTATAGGTACAAATTTTAATTAAATAAATTTATTGCATTTTTTTATACTAGTTGTTTGCTCATTGAATATGAAAAAAATGCAACCGTGGAGAAAAACATAAAAAGTTCAGATGTTTGGAATTTGAATGGCCAGAATATTTTTGTGCCATTTTATTCTTACGGGGTCCCTACGGATGATGTCACGGGGTTACTTGGCCAGATTCTAGGCCAGCTGGCAGCGGAGCCCATTTCCCTTCCCATTTCATATGACTATTGGAGACATATTCCTCCAAGCTGGAAAAATGAAGTGTTTGATTCTCAAATAAAGGTAAATTTATTACATTATGGTTTAATTGAATGTCATGTTACTAATATGTTCAAAATGAATTTCTGTATATAGATGTTCTTCCACTTTACCGTTGCTGATGTGATAGCACGGAAGTGGAAGTTGAAAAATCTAGGTAAGAAGTGGAAATATTTTAAATGGAGATTGTGGTGTGATGTCAACAATGCTTCGTTGACCGCGTTGTAAATGTATGAGAAGCTACCCATTGGGGTACCAAAAGAGCAGTGGAAAGTGTTTGTTGATAGGCATCGGGATCAGAAGTGGATGGTATTGAAATATATATATTATTATATTATCCTCATTTTATATTTATACATGTTTATGAAAAGGATATGACATTCAATACATTAGTATTAAATTTAATTTTATTTATTTCAGGATCTCTCAAGATAGAATGCGTCAAACCAAGCGAAGCAATTCATCCCGCACACTGCGGGCTCAAAATTTTATTCTAGAAGTCGAAAGACATTGGTAATATTTTAATTAGTTTAAATATTTATAAGACAATATTATCTGTTTAATATATTGAATTTTTTATTTATCTTTGATTAATGCAGTCATAGAGTTTAGGACATGAAGCATCCAGAACTGAACTATGGTTAGATGTTCACAAGAAATCAGATGGATGTTTTTTTAATGAGCCTGCTAAAGAAGTTGGGGTATAAAGTAAATTTTTTATCATAATAACTTATTATCAGTTTTTACTGTGTTAATATATATTGATATTTTATTTATAGGTAAAAATTAAAGAACTATGGGATTCCAATCCTGCGCATTCCTACTCTGTCTCCCAGGATGACCCGGTTGCTAAAGTCCTTGGGAAGGAGCATCCTGGGAGAGTGTGCGGGATGGGTTTGGGACCCGTGCCATATGAGGTTTTTAGCAGGCCACTGGGGATAGCTGTTGCATCTACTCCTAACGTTAGTCTGCCCATACCCAGAGATGCTAAGAAAGATATTGTTTCTTTACGAAACACAGTTCACCAGTAGGGAGATCAGATATCTGCATTGCAGAAAGAGTTGACTGAAATACGTCAGTAGATGAGAAGATATGCCCCCAATGGGAGTGCATCGATTGGTGGTATGCAATTAAATCACAGAAAATCAAAATCATGTAGTTTTATAACTTTAATTGGTTTTAAGTTTTAATATAAATATGTAATTGTATTTAATTTTCAATATAATGTTCTTACAGGTGACAGCACAAAGTAGAAATGAAGTTGGATAGGCTGACGATGCATCATCGTACCCTGAGTAGTTGTATTGTTGATGTGTTGAACAAAAATATAAACAGTTGGTTTGTATATGTAACATTTGTGGCACATAGTTTCCACCACACATTTTCATGTCCTAAAATTTCCTTGATTTCTCATGTTTCTTTTTTTCATTTTATTGATTTCTGATGTTTCTTTTTATGTCTTCATTTCTCGAGTGCGGTATACATCATTCCATTTAGGTCTGTGTTTGAATTCGTAGTCGAGATTTTTGATGACTAGGATTTAAACCCATTGTTGATGTGTTGAACAAATTGGGTCATTTCATAGTGATCAAGGGGATAGTGTTGTGGACACTTTGGTGAGGCCCATTGTTGAAAATGTCTGATTTAAGCGTCAAAAGTATCTAAACATGCTCTAGATATTCTAAAATGTCATGAGAATGTTTCTTAAGTCATTTGTGACATCTAAGGTCAAACACTAAATTAAATTTATTTGGGTAGATTCCTAGGTTATAAAACTCCTAAATACACTACATATCTAAATAGGAAACTATGAAGAATGAGAACCTAATGGGATACTTTTTTAATAGGTCAAGACTCATCCATAGGTCTAACATGGTCTATGGAATGAGTGATTAATTAATTAACCATTTTGAGTGAGAAAATTTTAATGAGGGTAATAAATTCATCAAACTAATTCCTAGGATTAAGGATATGAAATTTATCTTCCATGGAATATTCTAAATCAAGGGTGGTTTACTAAGATATAGGTGTGACTGAGGGATGATAAATTAGCATAAGTCCATGAATTTAGCCAAGAAACATTTATAAATTAAAATATAATCTCTAAGATGGATGTCGACTTGACGCACAATTGGTATGTCTTATAAAAACATGAATTTTAATAAAAGAACTTCTACCAAATAATTCAATATTAGGATGGTTAACTCATATATTTATGTCTCTCGATTCAATAAAAAATATATGAAAATGGATAACCTGAAAAAAGAACTAAAAATAGGGCATATAAGATTGCACAATGATAACACTTAGAGAAATGAAGAAAACAAAGGAGGTAAAAGAACCAGAATCCAAACCCCTATCCTTCCTCTTCTTTAAATGGATGAATAAATGGAGGAGTATTGAGTTTTTTATTGGAATTTTTTGAGGATACATACCTCCACCTACTAAACTATGACCGATTTATGAAAAATTCAAAATAGTCCAAAAAGAGGATTTTTACATACTCCCCACTATAGGACAACTCATCCCCAAGCTATACTTACAGAAAAAATGAAACATTTAAAATATTCCCATAACCATAAAGGATTGTCTAAAAAAGTCTAGAATTACATCATGAGGATTAGTTATAAACCCAACCTTCTCTCTAGAGTTAGAATATGAAATTTCAAAATTCACATTCAAACCAAACACCCAGGGAGTATAAGTTCTAAAAATCATATAACCAAACATACCTCAATTTTCAATTTATGATTATCCCATGAAATTCCCTTTAAATTGTTGAACATAACTTAGAAACACAAAATAAAACTGACCGGTTACAATAGACCATTTCCAACCATAAATGTTTTTATCACTGAAATGTTACTGCATGACTTGAACTGCATTCCCAACACAAATTCCACTTAATCATGGTTTTTCTAGTAATTATTACCTATCATTATATAACTTAATTATTTATATTATTTATATTATGATTATTAATTACATTTTTTGATTAATTACAATCTATTCAGTCATGAAACTTTAATTACTGGAATTCCAGAACTTTCTTCTTTACCAGCACTAGACCTTATAGGGAGATGTCATAGGTCTGGTACAAAACACTTATATCCAAACATACTCATAAGAAACCATATTTATACTCCCACGACTCCGTGTAATGATCGTATTGAATTTGACCAACACCCACATCTAGAGTATGTCCAATTTAATAAGACCCCCCAAACCACCTCTCATCACCTGTCCCTAGGTTTCTTTCCCATCTGAATTTAATCCAGAAACATTAAACCAAGTGACACCACTCAGACACATTAATAATGAAAACTACTTAAAGTGAGCACCACATGATTTATAGGTCCATGGTGTCTTCCCACCATAGTAATTCTCAAACCACTAAACCATGAGCACTATACTACTATAGATCACTTATAGTTTCACATTGACATGTTTGAGCTTTTATTGCTTTATTTAAGACAGATCTCACTTGAGCTCACTTGAAAACTCCTTATGAAGCGGTGTCACATGAAAAGCGCTACCTCCATTTACAAATCAAGCATCATTGTTAATCTAGTCCTAAAAATTTAAACTAAAGGGTCATAACCAAAACACACTCTTCATTATTAATACATCTTACAAAAAGAAATCTTATCTCACAACATGAACTTGTTTACTGAAATTCCAGTCAGAACGCTTTAGGTTGACCTGCTTAGAGGACATCCAAATTGATGGCCAATGCCTTTATTTGAAAACTAAATCATATTAACATAAATTGAAAAGTTATATCGTGATAATTGAGATGAACCCACTGAATTCCAAAATTGACTTGTGGTGTGATTCAATGGGTGCATACTCAACCAACCATTTCAAAATCATGCTACATTACAAAAAAATATGTGATATCAATCTATCACATTTCCTAGATTTCACATGCAGCCCGATTCTGAATATAATTTCCAAACCTGATTCAAACTCATACCTAAGTCTTAAATTCAACACCTCCTCCATGTTTGGAAAACTTGAATTTTATAGCTCACAGACTTCTGAAAGTCATTTTGACCATTCATGACTATTCTTTCTACAACCACTCTCCCAAAGGTTACATTTTCCATGACCTGTGTGATTCTCCCCACCATAGGATTTTAATATTCATCATTTTAATAAAAATAAGAATCTAATTCCCATGAAAAACACTTTGTCCACCACTAAACATGGTTTCTGGATGTGAGTCAACATAATTATACCATGTTCCATCACGACAATCCATCCTTGGCATACACTGAAGCCTCATCTGGAACTAATATTCCATCCTTGAACAACCTGTGGTTCACTTCCTATCACATAGATTTACATCATCCACTTAATAATAAATAGAAATGGTCTATTCATAATCACATGCATTATGCAATCTTTATTCCATGCACACACATTCAATCAACATCAATAACTACATCTTGAACTTTAACCCAGATTGATGATGTTATAAAACTCGATCCTCTTACATAGTCATCCATAGAACTAGGATAACTTAGCTTTTCTACTAAAAACTCTGGTCTACATCACTCACCACAATATAGTTAATACCTAGGTAACCTCACTTAGGGAGTGATCGGTTAACACAACCTTTTTAGATCCCACAACCCTAAACCAAGTATTTATGTAATAATACCCCTCAAAGTGTTACCTGTGATTTCATCCCTCAAACTCTCAGAGACTAGAAATTTTTTCACAAAACACCACACAAATCTCTCCACCAAACCTTAGTTAAATAGGAAATTTATATGATAATAAATACTAAATTGATGTTACATCAATGAAATGGGAACACCCATTTCATATAATTCATAGGACCAATGACACTGTGCATTCTTGGTATTTTCTAGCCTACTCAAAAAATCAAACCCAAGGGTCATGTTATCCTACATAACCATTTAACATGGATGATGACTTCTTGAGTCATACACCTTTGAAATTAAACTCACAAAACTAAGTAAACTAAATAAAATTATATTGTCATGTCAGTCCCACTAATCTCAAACATTAAAGATGATCATAACACCTAGAAGTTTTACTTATCTCATGATCGCCTACCAACTTGAGGAATCATTCCACAACTAGAATCATACTCAATCCCAAAATACATAAAAAAACATATTATATGACCAAAAACTAAAAATATGCATCCAATTGTGCTTAATATCTCCAAGGATGCTAGAAAAACTAGGTTAACCCCTCACATAACATGAGGAATCAACTATAATTCTAGGTTTATTCGTAAAAGGTCACTAGAATCTCCCACCTAACCTATATTCCAACATAAAAAGGTGTCAACTAAGACTCACTAGAAATATCCACATTCCTATAAAAGCTATATCCCAATGTAACTCTAAAACTATTCCCACAATAGGATTTTTTATAACAATATATTTCTAATGTGTTATTTAAGCTATTTCATCAGTTCAAATTTATTATAAGTATTAAGGATGGTTTCTAGTCCACAAAACCAAAAAAATCATTATATAAATGGGTTGGTAATAATATAACTACTAATTCATCAATTATCAATTTTTATAAGTAGAGTGGAATCGTTATGGATGATCTATCCAAAGAAAGTGAAGTTATAAGATTTAGTGGAATCCAGTTTGGGATGTTACAATGTTGTATCAATGGAGTTTTATCTTCCTAGTATTTACTATTTAGGATATTGTATACATGAGTATGAGGAATTTGTTGGAACCTTTTATGGATATCTGACTGCTGTGTTAATAATACTTTCTCTAATAGGAATTCTTATTTTCCAGGGTTTCATATTTTTGTTCTATTTTTAAATATTAAAGTTGTATATTATTTCTCATTAAGATAAAAACATGTTTTTTGGATGTTGTGATTTATTCTAGATATTCATCTCTTAGTCATTGGTGGGAGGCTAGGGATGGTTTTTTCTGGTTTTATTTGTTTTTCAGGGCAGTGGTGCAGTAGAAGCAAAGAATTATTTTTTTTATTCTGGGCATCTTTTCGCGGCAGTTTTAACCGCCACGAAATGTATATTGGCGGTGGTTTAAACCGCCTCTAAATGGTGAAAACCGCCGCTAAACATAAAATAAAATTTACGTTTAGCGACGGTTATAACTGCCGCTAAATAGGAGCATCATGGCTGCCTCATTCCGCGGAAGTTTTCCTGAATTTAGCGGCAGTTTTACAGCCGCTGGAATTTGAGTTTATTAGCAGAGGTTATAACCACCGTGAATAAAGTGATATCCAGGGCTAGTAAAACCACTTCTAAATTCAGGAAAACCACCGCGAAATGAGGCAGCTACACCGCTTTCCTGAAACCGCAGCTAAACATAAATAACTGCCGCTAATAGATTGGTGACGCCCTATTAGGCGGCGGTTTCTGTAAACCGCCTCCAAACAATGTAGTGGTGGTTTAAATCGCCTCTAAACGCAAAAAAAACCACCGCTAAATGGTGATTCTGTTGTAGTGAAACTAACATATGAAATGTAAATAAGTTTCCCTAAACATTAAGCATAAACACTAACCATTCGAAGTAAATTGGTGAATGGTTTTAAGATAGAACATCCACAGTCAGACTAATTAGTAACCCTTCAACAAAATATTATGAATTTTATCATAAGAGATAAACCTCAATGAGGTACAATATTCAACAAAGTATGTTTACGTAGATGAAGATACTTTTAAATGAGACCATTGAAAATTTCTTGAGGAAATAATCCTTAAACATTCAAAAGTGTCACATACCACCTTGAAACATTCAAATAATAATACATTAGAATATAATGAGAATAATTAGAATATTTATATGATATACCAAAAGGGTAGTAAATACACCACATGAAAGGAATAAGTGGAGAACAAGGTGTATATCTCATAAAATTTAAAGTGAGATGAGAAAAATATTTTTTACTTTAGAAAGAAGAGTTATTTTGGAAAATCATTTATATTTGTCATGAAATAAGATTTGTAAACATGTATATCCCAGAAAAGAATAGGTAAAAACATTGAAATTATATTGGAGTCATGAATATCATTTCACAAAAGTTAAATCATGTAAAAAGAGTTTTTAAAGAAACTTTAGAAATAAAACATTTTAGTGTGATTTTAGGAAAATATTAAAGAGATTTAAAAACGGAAAGGTGTGTTTGCTTTCATAAAACTAGAAATAAACAAAGATTGTTTTTCATGATAAAATTTTTGGTTTTAAAAAAAATAATAATGGCTTAAAATATATTATATATTGCACTTGAAAATAGTTAAGAATTTGAGAAGTTCCCTTTAAACAGGGTGGTTTTTCAGGAAGAATTTTTGAAAGATCCTTTTGAAACATATAACTCCCCATAAAATAAAGAAATAATCTGATTGTTACACATATTTAGAACATTAATAAATAATTTATGAGGAGTAAATAAGAATAAATAAGAATTTAATTTAGGTATGTATAGAATAAGAGTAACCCGAATGAAAATGGAGGTTCAGGTAAAAAACCCTTACCACTTTGTAACCAATCGAATCTTATGCCCCAAAATTAATAACCATAAAATGATACATTTAATACCATTAAATTAAATATATTCATGATATGATACATCAATGAATATTATACATACACCATACACAAGTAATAGTAATGAATAAGGAATATCTAACAAAATTGGAAGTGAGATGAGGAAACCCCTTACCTTAAATCTAATGGTGTTTTTAACTTAATCTTAATGACCTAAAAATAAAATTTAGGTTTATAAATTAATAATTATATAACCTATTATACATGTAATTTATTTATTATAACCTTATTAGGTTTATTAATGGCCTTTTAATGGGTGAAGATATTCAATTTCATTGCTTGGGAGCGTTTTCTTCCTTGGTTTTCATGATAGGTTTACTTCTATTCATGTATGGATAAACATGTAGAATGAGAATGGTTGTCCAGAATAGAAGTTATATGTTAATATTTCAAAAATATAATATTACATGGTTATATAATTTCTTTGGTTATTGGTAGTGAAGAGGAATCATTATATAAAACTTTAATGATAATTGTTTGGGTTAATTGGCGGTTTCTGATCACAACGAACTCATTTTGATTTATAAATTAATATCATAGGTAAAAAAATATTCATGAACCTCATATAAGTTATGATGCATATATTATAGTCTGTTTAAAACATATAAATTGTTTCATGACTAGAATCAAATATGGTAATATAAATTGAAAACTCGTCGTCCTTAACTGTGATAAATTAACACATCTCAAATGGTGTTTTCATTTCAAATATAAAAGAAGGGGAAAAGAGATATGATGATGAATTATTTCATTATAATAACAAAATTACAGTAATTTTAAGGTACTAAATTTATCATAACATTTGGATTAAATGAGGTGAGAATAGAAAATAAAACAAAGGAACTTGAAAATAAAAGAAATGAAAAGAGGAATTTACCTCTTGAGTATATCTTCCTTGAGAGCCTCTTTAGGGGGAGAGGTTTTGGTATTTTTATGAGAAAAAGGGATGATGGCTGTGGGGGAGGATCTTGGGAGGAGATATGGGTAGAATTTAAACAAGTAATAAGGCTTGATAGGAGTGAAGATAAGAGGAAGTGAGGGGTGGTTTTTATAGTGGAGGAGAGGAGGGTTTTTCCATTATTTTAATCATTATTTAATTTTTTGGCTCAATAAAATGAATATTCTTGATTATTGTGAATAAAAATAGTAATAAATTCATGTGAGTTCGAACCAATTTCCATTTACATCACCCATGACTCAAGCATGATGCATAAATTCATTTATTTAGTATATTTTGTAAATTAATGTATTTTCACTATTCACCAAAAAATCAAGTATTCCATAAAAATCCAAAAAATTTATCCTAAATATTTTCGATGTGTAGAATAAAAAAATGAAATCCATTTTATGAAAATAATTTTCTAAATAATAGAAATTTAATTTTTAATTACAATCACCATTTACTCAAAAAATACCATTTTTAAAATTATAATTATTTTTATAATACCCTGAAAAATCAATTAAGGTCTGATTAAATTATTTAAGAAGAACATTCCATAAAATATTGGGGTGTCATATTAATATTGAATATATTTGTAACATAGTTTATTATTTATAAAAAAATTATAATAGTCAATATATGTATTATTATTTAAAATATTTAATTAAATAATCTATTGGTCAAAAAAAATATTCATATTAAAATATTATTTTATGCAAAATAATAGTGTAAAATATTAATTTTTTTAGAACATTAATTAATTAATTTTAAATCTATAAATTATAATTATTTATAAGTATTATTATTAATTAAAACACTTGATTTTAAATTATTTGAAATTATTAAATAAATTACTGGGGTGTTACATTCACCTCCATCTATTTTTTTATTCACTCATAATGTAAGAAACTTGGTTCTTCATTGGGATAACCAGTAACTCAGTTCTTTATCGGGCTCATTATTATCACCCAATGTCAAAATATATTCAATTTGATCATCTTAGATATATTAAAAACAAATAAAACCAATGCGTATCTTCATCACAATCTTACTGGGGTCTTCAATCTCTCCCTTTGTATTATTTATCAATACCAATTTCATTTCAAAGACAACATTTTTCTCCCCCATTAATGAAAATAATTGAAAAGGTAATGAGGTAAGGAAAAGTTCTCTTCACTTTATTCTTTTTTCTAAGTTTTCTGAAAATTTCATCTTCTCTCCTTCATTCTCCCTTCACTTGGTACAACTTCATTTAATAATTAAGAGATGGATAGTATCATAATTCACTTAGTAATGAGCCATCAATTAATCAACTCTAAGTTTATTTGAGCTGGCTCGGTATAAAAAACAAGATTGATTAATTTATACATAAATATTTTCTATAAAATTATCCATCATCTGATACCAACTTGGTTAACATTACCTAGTTGATTTTTAAACATATTTTCAAGAATCCTATAACTTTCACTCATCTTCAACAAGCAAATTAAAAATATTCAAGTGAAATAATGTATTTCCCCTATTAATTTTAATATGTAATCTCCCTTAATAATAAGAATTGATGAAATTAAAACAATTATGTGAAAGTGATCATCATATCTCAAACTTCATATTTGCATGAGAACTATCTATAATTAAATATTCATATAAATTAATTTCATCTGGTATCTTATTCATTTTTTTCTCCCCTTAAAGGTATAGACACCATAAATATACATTATTTATATTTTTCTTAAAAAATTAACTCTTAGAATCTTTAGGATGGGAAAGTGATCATCATACATCAAATATTATAAATACCCAGTTTTTTACTTGTAATACTTTGAAATATTTCTATATTTTGTGTAGATCTGGGTGTTAAGACGGCACATGATTCTGAGGCCTGGTGTGCCCAGAATTAATTTTATAAAAATATTAAATATATTTTATATTGTGTACATGCATCTTATTAAATAAAATGGGATAAATATTAAACAATTGATTGAATCAGGAATATAAGATCATGGTTGAGTCTGGAACATGTTTTTTACCCTAATCACGACATAAAATGAGTATATATGGGATGTTCATACCCCTCTCTCATTGGTAGTGCATTTAAGTGTATTAATTAATTTATTTATCTTAATTAATAAATTCATTTTTGACCTAGCGATATTTTTATAAATATATCATCACCTTGTAAAACCCTTCCAGGGTTGGATTATAATTTCTGGAATCCACTGGCGAGAGATCCTCCATCCTCCATTGGAAAATCATGTTAGACTATAATATATCTCTAAATCGAGGTGAATCGAAGCATGAATAATGCATAAAATTCCGTCGAATCATTGAAGAAAACAATATTCACCAGTGATCGATCCAAAATAGAGTTAGTACTCTTATTTTTATGCTTTTATGCCCTTGGATTAATTTTTTTAGTAGATTGATAATAGTTCTTCGATCTATGCCCCCCCCCCCCCCGCCCGTAGACTTTGCATGTGCCAACAGACTGATAATAGTTTTATTTTATTTTTTTATATAACACTGGATCATTTTTCTGATTTTTGGCCAAGAATTATTGTCCAACAATCATTAGAAACTTTTTAATGGTGATTTTCTACCTTGATTATTCACGTTCTTCACTGGTTAGATCCCCGCAGTCCTAGTTCGACTTTTCTGGGAGGTATTGAACTCGATCAGACCCCTGGATCTATGGAGAATCATTGAAATGACAAAAATTTGATGAATCGAGCATAGATCTGGAATCTTTTTGAGGTGTGGATGATTGATCTGGTGTTTAATCATATTGTTTGTGATGAATGGAGGCGCCGCAACATGCGGTTCAAATAGGGAAACCCTCGGAAACCACTATAGCTGATTTATGGAAAATGATGGCTAGTGAGCATGAGATTCACTCAGATATGAAGATTTCAGATCAATTCCAGGAGATATCAGTGGTCGTTGGAGCATATTCTAAGTGTGGGGTCGAATTTGATATTTTTGAAAAAATCTGGATTACACGTCGTGTAGTATGAAGAACACACTATGTGTAGCTCCCTCAATAGCGGATCTAGTGTTTGGGAAATTTTTAAGGATGACATGTTGTGTATACCTCCCTCACATGTCGTGTACCCTTCCCCGAATGGACAACCCATTTGATGTATCACGCGGGCAGGAGTCCATGTAAAAGTACACGGACACAACTTGACCACACGGGTGGAATCCCATGTGAATCCACACATCGTGTACTAGAGTACATGGACATGGGGTCCGAGTACATGGATACGGTTAGTAGGACATGGCCCAGACCCCGTATAGGTTGGTCATGTCATGTAGTCCACCTACATGGAATATACAACCACACAGATAGGGAATTGTCTATTGTCCAGGGACACAGGTAGGTGGTGAAGTGGGACCACATGTCATGTGGTTCCCCTCACACATTGTATACCCCTTGAGCTCATTTTACCAAACATCCATCATTTGTATCTCCTTCATTTGAACTCTGATTTTGGCCTAAGATTAATCTATCATGAGTTTTTTACATGTAGAATGCAATGGTGCCCTCAGAAGTGGATTTCAAGATATGATGTGAAATGTTCTAGGCTTGGAACACAATGAGGAAATGCATGATGATGGAAACGATCAGCATAATCACCAATAATCTTTCTAGACATTACCCTCCAATGGGGTTGGGTAGTGGAATTCCATATTGACCTTTTTAGGTGTTACCCATCAGTAGGGCTAGGTAGTGGAGTTCCCCAACAACTTCTTTTGGAAGTTACCCTCTAGTAGGTCTAGGTATTGTAGTTCCCCAATGACTTCTTCTAGGTGTTACCCTCCAGCAGAGCTGGGTAGTGGAGTTCCCCGAAGACTTCTCCTAGGCATTACCCTCTATTAGGGCTGGGTAGTGGAGTTCCACAAGGACTTTTCCAGGTGTTACCCTCTCATTGGGATGGGAATTGGAGTTCCCTGATGACTTTCTCGAGCATTACCCTCTAGTGGGGCAAGGTATAATTCCATGGTGAGTAGTAGAGTAGGACCCTTCTATCATACTAGGGCATGGGATCCTTACTTATATTTGTATCCCCTTGGTTGTGTGGCACAATGATGATACATGTTTTGATGTACCTTTGGACTCACAAAGAAGAGGGATGCATTCCACACTGAGACGCGTTTTTGTGATGCAGCCTAAAATTGTGAAGGCGAGTCAATGCCACCCAAAGAGGATAGTATTGAGGTGTGGTGATTATGTTCCTTATACTTTTGTGTTTAGGGACAACACATGGGATGCTGAGTATTGTTGATGGACTTTTGGAGCAGTTGGCTACTCATCTTTTTTGGATGAACTGTGAGATGGATATCCCCTACTCTCTCATTTGGGTTTATTTTAATGATAATATATATATATATATATATCTCTCTGTGTGTGTGTGTGTTTATGTATGTATTTATGTATGTATGTATGTATGTATGTGTATATATATCCTTATTCAGTACCCACTTCTTCAGTTTTGTCACTCTCATTCTAGGAGAGGTGAAGACATGTGGGGTATGACACATTCTTCCTATGTCAATCTTATCATGGTTGGATGAGTCTACTCTCTTTTTATAGGTGGTAAAGGATTTATGGGTAGTTTATATACTCACCATGTTTAGCCCCTTATTTTTGGATGAGCTTACTTTCACTCTAGTTGGATTGAGTTGCAATATTTTATTGTACCATATGTGTCTAATATATTTCTATTCTATTATATCTCTTGCTTCTAACCCATCAGATTTTGGGTTGTTCTACTGGGTATGTATATACTCACCCCTGTATGGGATTTTTCCGCACATGTCATGTCTTATGAAGATGAAAAACAAGTTGATAATGACTACAGAGGAGCTTAGGGATACTAGGTGTGTGGACCACATATGGTGGTCGTAGATTGGGATTCGGGAGTGGGGATCTCTTTAAGATATTTTATTTTTAGTTTATATCAGGTTAGAAAATATTTATGGTTGGGTGTGTATTTTGGCCCTTTACTTTCAGTTTACACTACCGTACCTTTGTACTTACTAGAGGTTCATGCATGTTTGGTTTACTTTATAGTAGTGTTTCATATTTCTTTCTTTCCCTCTGCACTTCTGCATTGGGTTGGTTGTGTGTGTGTGTAGGTACTTAGGAAAATTCCTCCCCAAGTAAGTTATGTCCTCGATGCTTATCACCACCCCCTGGCCTATGGAGGTGGGCTTGGGGTAGTTTTGGATCAAGCTCTGGCATGGGTCGGGTCGTGAGAAATTGGTATCATAGCAAGTTCATTCCTTGGGACGTTTTTCAGATGTATCCCTTTAAGAGTATTGGTTCGGTTTATGGAAATAGTTTCAAAGTATCTCGAGTGTATCTCTCAGGCCAAGGAGTCCAGTGATAGTATATGGGTGGTCGATGTATCCATTCATCGAGACACTGGCTACATTCTTGTTGACTCGGCATACTGAGACATTTGATGTAGGAATTAATGGTACATGCATCATATTGTATTGAGTGTTTGACTGCCTTATTAATTCATGTCCCCATTGTTATCAATATATATATATATATATATTCTCATCAAACTGTAGTGCTCCTTGATAACTCTTAGGATGCCTCTGTGACTAAATCCAACTAGGATACTAGCTCTGGTTCGTGACGACGACCCTATAAGTGACGAGGCCTTAGTTCAGGGTCCATCTAGTGGCCCCCTTCCTCTAGGTGGGTAGGTAGGAGCACCTCCACCTATCGAGAAGAAAATCATCCTAGAAAAGAAGGCTAAGGATGTGCACATGCTGATCTCACTCCATGAGTTTTAGCATCAGAAACCGCTGAGGTACTACATAGATCCTGATCCTCAGGCAGCGGAGGATTTTCTAGATTCGGTGGTTTGTATCTTTAAGCTTATTCGGACCTTGATGGGCTAGATGGTGGAACTGGTAGCCAGAATTTTCCATGGATCTGGTGGGCATTGGTAGATCCTCATTATGTAGATGCAAGATGAGTCAACACTATCATGTGACAACTTCCAACTGTTGTTCCATGAGGATTACTACCCCTCCTACTTACACTCATCCTAGATCTAGAAGATTCCATAGCTAAATAATGGAGGGATGATAGTGGTTTAGTACTTTAAGAGGTTCAAAAACCTTATGAATTACTCCCTTGACATTATATGGGATGGTTACTTCTAATCACAAAAGTTTGAGCAAGGACTCTGCAAAGATATTCGAGTTAGCGTTGTACCCTTGTGCATCCCAACCTACGATGGGGTGATGGAGCAGGCACTTTTTATAGAGAGATTTATTCTATAGGGACACTAGATGGTTGGATCTGGAAATGGGCGCAATAAATCTGAGTCATCTACATTAGCTAGCAGGCACCGAGCGTCGGGATATCGGAGCAGGAGACCCTTTTCGTGAGTAGGCTTAGGCATGTGGTTGTATGGGGACAAGGAAGCATAGAGTAGTAGGGCAGCCCAGGTAAGGGCGTTGTTTTACTTGTGACGGGTGAGGTAACATGGAACAGGATTGCCAACAAGACGTGTTGAGCAGCCCAAGCAGATAGCTGATGGACCATCGTGGTAGAGGCAGCACCGTGATCATGGATCTCCCAGGTGGGGATAAGGTGGTATTTAAAGAGGAGAAGTTGGAATAGGAATAGGAGGATCTATAGGTGGTTGAATATGGTATGAAATCCTTCCACCACCACCACCAGGCGGCCACATTAGGTTCAAGGAGTTGATGATCAGGGTCTCGGATAACTGTATGCTTTGTGTGTCTATGATCCCACAGCACACAAGATGATTCAAGGTATGATCTGCGTTTATTATACCCTTTCCTCAATGTTAGTATAAATAGGTTCCAATTATTCTTTTATATCTCTAATATTGGTGTGATAGCTCTAGATCCTAGTAGATACTCTAGCACAACAGCTTCGTCTTGAGGTTCCTATAGGGAACGCTTCTTATGTATCTTTCATCTGTCAGCAGTGCGAGTTTTAGGTTGGTGGAGAGAGGTTTATGTGGGACCTTTTGGTCATCACAATGGAAACCTATGATTTCATCTTGGGTATTTATTTCTTTCCATGGTCCAATATCATATTTATTGTCACCATAGACAAGTCAGATGACTACACACTGATGGGACAAGATTCTTCTTTTCTGTTGAGAGAGATCTCATGACAGGATAGGGGGATGCTACGAGTGGGAGGTTGTAGACTATAACCCATAATTTGGAAAGTTTATCCCTCGGTGCAGTAGAATCATTAGTAATTTGGGTTTCTTCAATTGAGTAAGATTATATGGATGTCTTTTCTGAAGAAGTTCTAGGACTACCTCTAAGGTGGTAGATAGATTTTTGTATTGACTTGCATCCTTAGACTACCCTGATATCTTTTACAGCATATTTGATAGAACCTAACAAGATCTATAAGATACAATTGTATTTATAGGACCTTCATGATAAAGGTTTCATTATACCTAGTGTGTCCCCCTGGGAATATCTAGTCTTTTCATGAAAAATGTGAAAAAGAGCTTATGGATTTTTGTGGATTATCATCGCCTGAATCAGGCCATGATATAGAATAAGTACCCCTTACCAAGGGTTAAATACCTCTTTGATTAGTTTCAAGGTACGATATGGTTCTCTAATATAAATCATAGGTCCAAATACCACCAATTGTGGGTACACAAGGCTGATATTTTAAAGTTGGCATTCTGATGTCACTATAGACACTACTAGTTCCTAATTATTCCCTTTGGTGTAACGAATACCCCCACCTTTTTCACAAATTTGATGAACCAGGCCTTCCAACCATACTTGGTCCAGTTTTTTTCCTCATCGATGATATACTCATCTACTCTAAAATAGAGGAGGATCATGCAGAGCACCTGAGGATGGTTTTAAATTTACTTAGAGAGCACCAAGTTTACAGAAATCTCTCAAAGTGCCAGTTTTGGATACATGAGGTTCAATTTATGGGGCACGTCATTTGTAAACAAGGTTTAGTTGTGGATATAGAAAAGATAAAGGAAGTTATTACTTGGTATCTAACTAATAATGTGTCAGAGGTATGGAGCTTCCTTGGATTGGTTGTTTACTACATGATATTTGTATAGAACTTCTCCATAATCACATCCACTCTGACTGCCTTGATGTGGAAAGGGTAGTCATTTACCTAGTCTAAGCAGTGATAAAGGGACTTTGAGGAGTTGAGGTAGAGGATGATTAGTGATCCAGTGTTGATATTACCAAAGGAAGAAATATTTTTCATATTTTATTGAAATTCCACAAAAGTTGGGATCGGTTGTGTGTTGATATAGTAGTAGGCGGCTACCGTATACGGGTCGAGGCAGTTGAGACGCCACGAGAAATAACTATGTGACTCATGACCTAGATCTGGAAGTGGTAGAATTATACTTGAGGATGTGGAGGCATTATCTTCTAGAAGAGTGCTTTGTGATTTACTCATACCATCAAAGTCTCGTGTACATCTTCACATAGAGAGACATGAACCTAAGGCAGCGACACTGGTTGGAGTTCTTTAAGGGCTATGAATTTGAGATAGTCTATACTCTAGGAAATGGAAAATTTGTAGTAGATTACCTTAAGAGGAAGTATCAGGCTTTATTAGTGTGGGAATCTTCATAGCAGTTAGCTTCCCTACAGCTAACCCTAGTGGAGTAGGAGGGAATAGCTTTTCTTTAGTCAATAGTGTTAACTTCTTCACTTCTTGAACATGTGAGAGAGTCTCAGCTAGAAGGCATCGACTGAGAGGTTTTACATGATCAGATATCCATAGGTGATGCACTATATAAATATTCTAAAGTATGGAATCATGATATCTTATTATGGGTGTGAATAGTGGTTTTATTCACATTGTGGGAGGCAGTGATGTGGGAGTTCCACACTTCTCTCCTAACTGTACGTCCTGGTTTGGGGAAGATGTATAGAGACCCTTAGTGATAGTTTTGGTGGTCTGACATGAGATGAAGCATAGTTGAGTTCATCTCTTAGTGCCTCACTTGTCAGAAGATGAAATCTGAGCACTAGGTTCTGGTGGGTTTGTTGCATCCCCTTGAGATCCTAGAGTGGAATGGGATGGCATATCCATGGAATTCATTATAGGGATTCCATGCATAGTGAAGGGCCAAGATTCCATCTGGGTGATAGTTGAGAAACTCACAAATTCAGTGCACTTCCTTTCCATCAGGGAGCAGAGTTTGGTAGAGATTCTAGGGAAGTTATATGTACAGGAGATCGTTTAACTTCATGAGGTACCCTCAAAAATTGTCTCTAATCGTGACATGCAGTTTATGTCACAATTATGGAGAGGCTTGTATGAGGAATTCTGTACCCAAATGATGATGAGTATAGACTTTCACCACCAAACTGATAGGTATACCTAGAGAACTACCCAGGTGTTGGAGGATATGTTGAGGGTTTGTGTGCTGGACTTCAGCCAGAGCTGGGAAGATCATCTTCCCTTGGTAGAGTTTTCATACAACAACAGCTACCACTCTACCATCAGAATAGAACTTTTTGAGACCCTATAGGTCACCCTTATGGTAGATAGAGATCGGTGAGTTGTCTCTTGTGGTATTATAGTTAGTGCAGGAAACTATAGATAAAGTGTAGGTTATCCATGAGAGGATGAAGACGGCCCA
This sequence comes from Viscum album, assembly GCA_963277665.1. Classification (NCBI taxonomy): domain Eukaryota; kingdom Viridiplantae; phylum Streptophyta; class Magnoliopsida; order Santalales; family Viscaceae; genus Viscum; species Viscum album. The sequence continues at coordinate 185,626,729 of OY728143.1, forward strand.
AAGCAAACAAAAAACTGATGCATATTTCCATCGTAGACCCTTTGAGTTTGATTAGGGAGACCACATTTTCTTGTGATTCTCCCCATAATGAGTAATTCATAGGTTTGGTCGGGGAGGAAAGTTATCCACAAGGTTTATTGGGCCATTCGAGATCATATAGATGGTTGGTGAGGTTTCCTATCACCTCACCATACCCCCACAACTAAAAAGGGTGCATTACATCTTCCATGTGTTAATACTGAGAAAATATGTGCATGACCCAATTAACATCATTTATTGGGGTGATATGGACATTGAGGATGGAACCACCTTTGTAGAGAACTCAGTGGCGATTGAGGACTGGCAAGAGTGTCATGGTCAGACAATCCCTTTGGTTCGCAAGTTGTGGCGGCACGAAAACATGCACGAGAGTTCCTCAAAGAGAGGGATCCAAGTGTGGGCTTAGTATTCCAATTTATTTTCCTAGTTTTTATTTTTGGGGATAAGAATCTTGAAGGATAGAATATTATAAAGACCCATTTTTCCCTTGTAAGACTTTGAAATATTTCTATTTTTTTCAGAGCTAGGCTTTGAGATGGCACACGATTCTGAGGTCCAATGTGCCCAGAATTAATTTTATAAAAATATTAAATATGTTTTATATTATGCACGCACAGATTCTAAAATAAAATGGGATAACTCTTAAATGGTTGATTAGATCAGAAATATGAGACCATGGTTGAGTCTGAAACATGTTTTTTACCCTAGGTGTGATATAAAATGAGTTAGTGCGGAATGTTTGGACCCCTCGCTCGTTGGAGGTGCATTTAAGTAGATTAATTCATTCATTCATTTTTTGACCTAGTGATATGTTTATAAATATATCACCCTGTAAAAACCTTATAGGGTTGGGTCATAATTTTTGAAATCCACCAGCAAGATCTCCTCCCACTTCTATGGGAAAATCACACCTAACGATGACAAATCTCTGAATCAAGGTGAATCGAAGCATGAAGAATGCATAAACTTCCTTAAAATCATTGAAAGACATGTTATTAACTAGTGATAAATCAAAAAAATAGTTAGGACTTGTCTTTTTTTGTTTTCAATCCCTAGGATTAAATGTTTGATTAGATTGATAATAGTTTTTCGATCTACCCCCCCCCCCCCCCCCGTAGTCTTTGCATGTGCCAATGAACTGATAATTATTTTATTTTATTTTTTTATCTAACCCTAGATCATGTTCATGATCATTGGCCAACAACCTTTATCCAACAATTGTTCAAAACATTTTCATGGTGCTTTTCTCCCTCTATTCTTTGTGTTCTTCAACGATTGGATCCCTGTGGTCCCGGATCAACTTTTTGGGAGGTACAGAGCTCGATCATACCCCCAAATCCGTGGAAAATTGATGAAATGACAATGATTTGATGAACTAAACATAGATTTGGGGTCATTTTGAGGTGAGGAATACCAATATGATGTTTATTCATAAATTTTGTGGTGAATGGAGGTTTGGCATCATGTGGTTCAAACGGTGAAACCCTCATGAACCTGCGAAGCCAATTTTCGGTGAACGATGGCTGGTGAGCATGATATTCACTCTGATCCAAAGATTTAAGATCAATTCCAAATGATATTAGTGGTGGTTGGAGTAGATTCGAAGCATGGGATTGAATCTTATATTTCTGTAAAAATCCAAACTACATGTCGTGTAGTATGAAGAAAACATGGCGTGTAGCTCCCACACCGGTGGTGCTAGGGTTTGGGAAATTTTTAAGGATGACATGGTGTGTATACTTCCCTCACTCACCATGTGCCCTTCCTTAGATGGACAACCCATGTGACAGATCACATAGACGGGAGTCCGTGTAGAAGTAAACGGACATGGATTGACCACAGGGGTGAAATCCCACTTGAAGCCACACATCATGTACTAGAGTATACAGACATGGGGTCTGAGTACACGGACACAGACCAGACCCCATATAGGTTGGACAAACCATGTAGTCTACCTACATAGTGTGTGTGGCCACACAGATAGTGAAACATGTACTGGACAGGGACATGAGTGTGTGGTGAAGCGGGACCACATGCCATGTGGGTCCCCACACACACAATGTACCCCTAGACCTCCTTCGATCAAACTTCCATCATCCATATCTCCTTTGTTTGAACTCATATTTTGGAATACAAGTAGCATATCATGATTGTTTTTTCACATAGAATGTTATGGTTCTATTAGAGGTGACTTTCGAGATACTATGTGAAATGTTACATGCTTGGCATGCATTGAGGTGACACCCATTTATAGCAATGATCAAGCAGGATCACTAGTGTTCTTTCCAGGCATTAATCTCCAATAGGGCTGGGTAGTATAATTCCATGATGAACTTTTTGAGAATTAGATTATTCTATGGAAAGGTAGTGGAGTTCCCTGATAAATTCTTTTGTGTGTTACCCTCTAATAGGGTTTGGTAGTGGAGTTACCCAATGAATTATTCTAGGAATTACCCTCCAATAGGGTTGGGAAGTGGAGTTCCCTGATGACTTCTTCCAGTCATTACCCTTTAGTGGGGCTGGGCAATGGAGTTTTCTAAGGACCTTTTCGGGCATTACCCTCTAACAAGGTTGGGCAGTGGAGTTCTCTAATGACTTTCCTGAGCGTTACCCTCTGGTGGGGCTAGGAAATGAACTTACTCGATGAAAAGTAGAGTAGGACCCTCTTGTCATACTAGGTCATGGGATCCTTACCTAGAGTTTGAGACCCTTGGATGTGCGGTATAGTGACGATATGTGGTTTGATGTACCTTTGGAGTCACAAGGAAGAGGGACACTTTCCCCATTGAGATTCTTTTTTGTGATGCGGACTAAAATTGTGTGGGCAAGTCAATGACACCCAAAGTGAATATTATCTAGGTGTAGTGATTGATTTACATAGACTTGTGTGTTCAGGGTAGACACATGGGATGTTGAGCATCAATGATGGACTTTTAGAGATATTGGTTACTCATATTATTGGGATGAGCTATGGTATGGAGATCCCCTACTCTCTCATTTGGATTTCTTTGACTGAGCATATATATTTATCCTTCTTCAGTACCCACTCCTTGGGTTTGGCCACTCTTCTTCCTGGAGAGGTGAAGGCACATAGGGTATTCAATGTACTTTCTGTTTCTAGATTCTCATGGTTGGATGAGTCTACTCTCCTACTATATGTGGTAAAGTCTGGATGAGTTGTTCATATAATCACCTTGTATATCCCCTTGTGTTTGTATGAGCTTACTTTCACTCTGTTTTGGTTGATCTATACTCTTTTACTATACCTTATGCATCTGCTATATTTCTCTTCTATTGTATCTCTTGTTTCTCCCCCCCCCCCTCAACTTTTGGGGTGTTCAACTGGGTATGTATATACTCACCCCTACATGGGATTTTCCTACATGTGTCATGTATTATATAGACAATGGATAGGTTGACTATGACTACATAGGAGTTTAGGGATACTGGGTGCGTGGACCATGTACAGTGATTGTATCTTGGGATTTGGTAGAAGATCTATCTCTCAGCTGTTTTCTTTTTATTTTCTATAATTCTGGGACATATTTCTAGTTTGTAATGTATTTTTACCTTTACTTTCAGTTTACACTACCGTACTGTTTTAGTGACTAGAGGTTCATGCATGTTTGGTTTACTTTATAACAAAGTTTCATCTTTCCTTCTTTCCCAATGCACTTTTTCATTGACTTGGTTGTGTGTGTGTGTGTGCAGGTACTTAGGAAAAGGCCTCTTGAGTTAGTTGTGCCTTCGGCACTTGTCACCACCCCTTGGCCTATGGAGTTGGGATTGGGGTAGTTGTGGCTCAAGCCCCAACATGAGTCAGGTATTGAAAAATGTTATATTTGTATAAAAATTGTTCATAATTATAGATTCACGTAAATTAATTTCAACTAGTAGTTTACTCTTGTTGTATGCTCCCCCTTAAGGGATGCATTCTATAAATATTTATTATAGCTATTTTTCTTTATAAATAAACTCCAAGTATCTTTTTATACCAATTAAAGTGAAATAAGGAGGCTTTAAATACTCTATGATGGATAACATGCTATACTATAATATCACATCATTTTTTCCCTCAAAATTCATCACCTTTAATTCCATTCACATAAGAACAAATAAACACATATGGTAATAAGGTGATTTCTTCTATAGATTCTTAGTAATAGGAATGGGGCTAGGATATATTTCTCAGTCTATAAACTCGTTTCTTCTTTACTATAAATTTATTATAACTATTCATATTATATTCTACCTTGACTTTAAAAACTTTTTCATTCATGGAAAGCATGGATTACCTTTTGTTTTATGCTTTCTTCTTAGATGGAATGGGTTGTTCCACTTTTTAAAGAAGGGAAATTTTGTTATTTTGATCTTGCTCAAAGTTTCTAAACAATTATAATTAGGTTGGAAAAATAGCCAATCACTCCTTAGGCACATTCTCAACCTTCTTTTTGTGTGTGGACACCTTTTTTATAATATTAATCTTAGAAATTTGTGGCGTTGGTTCTTTATATTTAATTTTTAATAATTTATTCTTTCTAGGAATTTATGTCACACACTTATTAGCTATATACCTAGATAATTTTCACCTTCCACATAGATTCAACATAGCCTTTTAATTTCCCTTATTTGGAATTATCTCAAACTCTTCATCTTGGATGTCTTCCACCAAACCAAATTTTCCATTCCTATAATGGATAGATTCCTTCTTTGATTCCAATTTATTTACTTTGACACTAATCTCCATGTAATGTTTTCAATAATCCATTATATGGATTTTTTTCTCATAATTGAAGCATAATCTCTTCATTGGTGTTGCATCCTTCATAGCATTATTCTTGGGAGTACTTTTTTCCCTTTTTCTTTTGTTCGTACCCCAAGGAAAACTCACCTTATTTTCTCATTTGTTTATTTTTTAGAATTTATGGAATTAATTTCTCATCATAATATTAATTGTTCTTGGTATATTTATACTAGAACACTTAACTACTATAAAAAACATTGTTTTATTTCTCATCTATTTTCTCAATATGGTCAAATTTGTTTTGGAATAACAGGTTCATCTTTTTCTATGGATTTTTTTTATACTTTGTAGATTTTCTCTTAAATTTATCTCTTCTACCTATTAATTCAAACCTTTAATTATCTCAAAAAAATTAATATATTAGTCTAAAATTAAATTCTCTTATACACAAACTTCCAAAAACAACAATAGTGGAAAATAAACCTTCTTCTTTAACCTTTTTTTATTTTCTAGATATATTTTATAGCTTATTTTTTTAGGTAAAATCCCCATTATTTTAGGATATTCTTAGGGATTTCCTATTCTTAAATTTTCCTACATCTAACATTAATGTTATAGTGGACTTCTTAGCACATTTTTCACCAAAATTTTTTTAGACTTTAAATTAAAACTTGTACTAGAAGATAAAACAACATCTGTGAAAAAATAATTAATTGAAACATGGGATAACTTTTTCCATGACCATGTAATTTTTGTATTCATGAATGAACTTAAGATATTCTTGGAACTAAAATGATTATTTTTTTAAAAACACTCTTTTTAAAAAAACATTTTGGTAGTACATTTATTCATAATAGTTTGTGAAGATTCTTCTTGGGTTTTTTATAAATTTCTCAACTTAACTTCCAACTCAATACATTTTAAATTAAGAATGTGATTATTATATTCAAGTGTTTTAAACCTATATTTACATACTTTATTATCATCTCTATATGTTCTTTATTATTTTTTTATTTTCTAATAAGTAATTATCATGGTCCATAATTATTTTGGATTTGATCACCAATTGGGCATCCTTGACACTAATAGCAGCTTTATGACTTTCTTCCAAAGAATAGATATTCTCTTATAAGATTTTTTTAATCTTATAATTCTCTAAAAAGTTAAATTACAATGAATATTTATCTATTGAGAATTTTTCTCTACCTGTCATTAGGTATTTACCCTTGGATTTCAATTCTTTAATGAGAGAGTTGTATTTTTTCATTCATCGTGTTAATGGTTTTTACATATCTTATGCATCTATTACCAGTTGTTATTTTTTATTATATTATTCATGAATAAATTAAAATATATATGTGAAAATTTTAGTGGTAATGTTTTTCATGTATTCCCTAACCTCGAAATAGATGTATTAAACTGATTTTATAAAACCATTATCCTCATTATCATCATGTCTTGAACACGATTCATCTTGAGGATCACAATCAAAATATTTGACTAAAAAATTACCAAATTTTTACCTTTAAGAATTATTGGATCCTATTTTTTATTTTAAATTAATAATAATCTTCTTAACCTCTATTTTCTTCATGTTCTAAAAATTTTTGGTCGAAACATCCATGTTTTCATCAATAGGTATGGGATCTAAATTTTCTATTTTAGAAAATTATAAATATTCTTCAAATAAACACTTCAAAGATATCTAATCAGAACAATTTTGAAATAAAATAAATCAAATAATATGAAATATGGTTATCTTTAATACTAATTAAAGTTCCCAGGGGATCATACAAGAACACTAAGAGAAGGGTGAATCAGTGTTAACCTATTTGAATGATTTTCAATTTCTCTCTTAATTATCCCCCTTAATTTTCAACCCCATCCCTCAATTAATATGTATGGATCTATTAATGCACAATAAATACCCAAAACTACATTAAATATAGAAATTAAAAATGATAAAATGGCACACATGGTTAAGGATCAGTCCTAATGTGGGTACCTAATCTTTATGGTGTTTAGATAAAGTTTCAAGATATAGAAATTTACTATATTACACAAGTGAATATAATAGGATTAGGGTAGTATTCATCCTTATATATTAAAAAAAATCTAGTAAATTATAAGATTATGGAAGTGTGCATCCTTGAGTCTTTGAAATATATAGACAACTATCTATTGACAACTCTTCAATCTCCTAACCCATTGGGCTTGGATTATACTAGAAGACTTCAAAATTCAATATTACTCCTAATTAAATCTTGAAAAATATCTTTTTTTTTCTTTGGATATCACTACATCACAGGAATAAGATCTTATTATAGAATGAAAACAACTATGAATACCATAATATAATCAAAAACTCCACAATCACTTTGGTCTTATTTGAATGAACATTGCATGTAGATGTATAGATACTCCACATTGTCATCCACCTAAATATTATTCAAATTCTTTAATAAATAGGTATCATGAATAAAAAATAGTGTATAACTTCCCCAGTTGTGTTCTATAATATAGGAATATCATAGATTAAGTCTCATCACCTGCTTCTCTTTCTTCTTCTTTTTTACTTTATGAGAAGGCTCTTCACTCTTGGGTGTTGTTGACTTCTTCTCTCTTCGATACACAAAAATATTTTTCATAAATTTGGTATTGGGTAATCTTCACCATATAATTCAACCACTTTCTTATAATATTTATTTATTCTTTCATAAAATAATATGAATATATTGTTTTTAAATTTTGAGTATGAAAATTTCCTTTATTTCTGACAGTGAAATATTTTCATTTTAAGCTAGTAATATTTTTCTCCATATTTTATTCTCATTAAAACTAATCTATAATACTCAGTCTCCGTGTGATATTTAGAAATATCATGATATTATATTCTACAAAAAATCCTTATCAATTATTCTATGTTTGCATGATGAAATACCAATATGGTGTGTTATCTCATACCATGGAATGACCTTCTTCAAAAAATGAATGCATGAGCCACTACGATGTTCTTGAGTCTTAATATTTTTAATAGGGAAGTATCTCAATGAAATTATTGCTACCATGGTGTGTAAATAATCATATTATCACTTTATAGTCATTATGGTGTGGTCCTTCTTCTCTATTTCATGGTTGTAACTCCATTCTCAAACCCAACATTGACTAGTATCTCATAATCACATTTCATCATGGTATGGTCATTATTCTTTATAATGTATAGATCACCTCCTCAAATTGAACCATAATTCTCTCAAATTAATGTGATTATTAAATCATTTATTAATATTATTAGTATAGTTTGGTTTGTAGTATATCATGTAGTATGATATGGATATATCATATTCTATGATTCTGACTTTCATTATATTTCCTCAACTCAAAAAATATCATGTATCCCTCATACATTTGAAACGACCCTTATATAAGGAACATTTAATCTTACGTGCCTCAAGGAAGGTTTCTCCCTTAGATGCATTTCCTCTCACATATCACTTATATGTAAGATTTTTTAATTTTTATGTATTGCATAAGATTTTGAACTTAAACAAATTTCTATCTGAGGCTAGAAAAATATGTTATAGATGTTCAGAAAATATTGCACATCACTATGATCCTATTCCTTTTCTATATTTCTTCACTTCTCTAGAAGATATTTTGCATCCCTGAAATATATTACTCTTAGAATACATTTTCGAATTTTATTATTAAACTTAGATCGATATCTTATTCTTCTTCCTCAGATAATGTTACGTATATAGGGAGTTTTAGTCCTTTTCCAAATTTCTAATTTGGAGAAAAACAATTTTATGAATCTATACTTAATTAAATCTTAAAAAATCTTCTTAAATATATCTCAAGGAATCTCCAATCACTTCAAAATATATCTAATGAATTTAAATGACTTAAAAATTATATTAATATTTCCAAATATTTTCAACACAAGTCTAAATTATTTTTCAGTATATGTGTACTCATTTTTATTACCTTAATAAACCTTCACTTATTATTTAATTACTTATTCATTTTAGACTTCACAAACCTCCATCCAAGTGATATTATTCACTATATATGGTAGAATCTATACTCAAAAATCCTTGAATGGATTATCAACATTAAAACCAGTAGTTAATTATTTAAGCATAGGTGTCAAGTTGTTTATTCAATGTCCAACTTAACCAACCTTCTCAAAAATATTACAGACAGTTCTTACAGCTTCAACTTCACTTTTCATGGGTTATTTAGAAACAAGCTCAGTAATAATCACATTTAAATGCTTCTATATAAATTTGTATCTCCAAGAACATCAATCTGAATCATTTTTATACCCATATCCTTTATCATTCACTTGTAATAGAAGCAAATAAATTCTTTATTAGGCTTAATAGAAAATTAATTCTTCATTAGGATCATCATTAACATAGTTCTTCATTAGTCTCATCATCACCATCCAACTTCAACATATATTTACTTTAAACCTCTTTGATATTTTGAAAAAATAAATAAAACTGGTGTATCACTTCATCATAATCTAATTGGGGACTTTAAATTATTATTTATGGGAAAATTTTTAGTTAAGAAACATAATATTATTTTGTAATAGTTATAGTGAAATCCATCTTGCTATGAATATTGTGTTTCAATAAAGTAAAAACGCATAATCAGTTGAAATGTCCCTTTAATGTGATTTTTTATGTAAAAAAAGTACTAAAGATATAGATGGTTAATGGGAGTTAAATATGATAGAAATGTTGATAAAATTCATGTTCTTATAAAAAAATTTATGGTTTTGTTCCTCGAAGAGACTTAAATAATAGAAGCTAACTAAAAGGTAATTATTGTGGTAGAAGCAGATAAAGAGATATTTTTACAAGTTTTATGAACATAATTCAATAAAACAGTCTCTTAGTAAGAGATTGTTAAGGTGTGAATCTAGTTTCTAATCCTAGAAAACTTATGGTAAAGTGATCATGGATTTTGAACTATTAAAATCCTAAGATCAATGAGTACACATTCTTTGGAGGTGGAGAAAGATCCAATCAATGATTGGATACAGTTGGATGGTTTAATTGTTGTTTCCATTGTATTATTAAGAAATTTTTTTGTTAAAGTAATAACCAATAATGAATAAATATTCTAGGAATATTTTGTCTATGTGATGAAATAGGATTATTTATAATTTTTTCTATTTACTTATAAATACATGGTCCCCATGGGGATGATATTAAGATAATATTTATTTCTATTAGTAATAAGTGAGGTGACCTAAGAATTACAGATAAGAATATACCATCATTTTATATTATTATTCATTACATTTCTCAAAAATACACAGCCCGTAACCATAAAGGTTTTTTTAGACAGGTACATAATCAACTTATTTCATAAAAGATCTTCAATATATCCCAAAACTTTCTTCTCACATAGTTCCATTACTAGAAATATCCTACTTAATGTATTTCTTCATAACCTATGGAAATGGAAACATAATAAAGGGTGAGCTTAGATGCTCGGTAAGGGTAAATATAGAAGATATCAATCGATGATCATAAGTGAGTATAAGATAAGAATAAGAGTATTAGAACATGATAATAACTTATAAAAACAAACCCATCAATTCATAGACCGTAAATCATGGGTCATAGAATAAGTATTTTTTGTAACAAAATACATGAGTCATAAGAGTGTAGAACATCAAACAATTATGATCCATGAGAGGATAATATAGGCATAATACATAAGTTTGGTTCATACACTTAAGCATATAAATCACATATCAAGGCTAACCACTAAGAAATTAATCACATAATAGGCCTGGGATAACCACCTATATACCTTCTTGGACTTAGGATAATCGCCCATATACCCTCTTAGTATTAGGATAACCACCCATGTACCATTTAATCTCATGGGATATAAAATAATAACCAATGAATTAAAAGGATATAATGGATCTGACCATCACATAATAATAAACTATTCATATCTACATCATAAGAACATAAGAGCATTCATCATTCCTTGATAGATTAATTAACCTATTGGAAATAAATAAGTTTCATAAAAATATCCTTAAAAAACCATCATCATAAATCATCTGGAGAAATAAATTAGGTGGTATCATAAGATAAAATCCTCAATGAATAATAAAAATATTTAAAGGATGTTGAAATAGATGAAATATACTTTTATAAAATAATTATAATTATTCTTTAAAAAATAATAAGAAATGTCTTTTTTATTATAGCTTTTAAAAGATAAAAATTTCTGGAATAATGGGAGTAGTATTTTTATTAATAAAACCTTATAATCATGTAAAGGGAGTTTTGTGATGAAGAAAATACAATACAAAGGAAAAATATGTTCAATTCGTAAACTTTAAAAAAACATTTTTTTATCAATTTTGTAAAGAAAGTAAAAGAATGATCATTTTGGAAAATGGGAATAATATTCCTTCAAAAAAATAAAATAAAGTTAAATATAGTGTTAAAATATCTTTATCAGTCATTTAATAGTATATAATAACTTATCTGAAACAATTTTTAAGAACAAAGATACAGAGGAAAAATATTCTTGACCAAAAAATAAGAAATATGGTCAGATTTTCTTAAAAAATATTGTTTAAATATTTTTTGTATCAAAGAGGGTGAAAATGGAAATAATAATTGAAAATCCTAGAAATAACTGGATAAAAATGGATTGTGTTTAAGAGATAATGAACATAAAAAGTGATATTGTAACATAAACCCTTACCTCAAGTCCCAAATTGCTTCATACTCACTTGAAACTAATGTATAATAAATGTATATTTAATATACATATATAAAATACCCAAATTAATAATTATATAACTATATATCCTTACCTTATAATTTCCAATTCCCAATTAATTAATAAGTGTTCATTAAAATAAATATTTGGGTGTCAAATGTTTTGTTTTGCACACATGTTTTGATTTAGTGATTCCGGTACTTGCACCTTGGTCATGTTTTAATCATATAAAAAATATTAATAATATAATAAATATCATATTTATTAATTATATTCATTTTTAGAACCATCCATGTAAGGAAGTGATGAAAAATGAATTACATCACTTTGTGAAGGTGGTAGCCTGCATGTACGCATAAGTGATGTTTTCATTTTTTAATGTATGGAAAGAAAGGATGGTAGAGAATAATATATAATTTTTTAGAATAATTATTATGTAATAAATATCATATATATTCATTAATTTCATTAATTTCATCTATATTACCATCCATGATATTCGATGATGAAAAATGAAATGCATCGCTTCATAGAGGCGGTAGTCCACACGTACGCTTGAGCGATGCTTTCATTTTCTATGGGATGGGTGAGAAGTAGATAATGGTTATTAAATTAACATAATAGAATTTAAATATATTTAATATAATTATTTCAAAATATTTTTATGGATATAGTAGATTCAGGGGAGGTGTAAGGATAAATAAACTTGAAAGACATTGGTTAAGACAATTACCTCTTCCCCAGGTATCCTCCTTTGGATTACACCTTAATATTTCTTAGGTTACTATTTTTGTGATATCAAAACCTATATGATGTGTTTATGAGTCTTGGTAAGTTATTTGGGTAGATATTGGTTGATTTAAAGTGCTTAAAGTGTGTGGATAACTAAGGAGAGGAGGTACCCTTTTATAAGTGAGGGGAGTGTAAGCCTTGTAAATACACTTAACTTTAAAATAATATAAATTCATTTTCATGAGAAAGTGGAAAAAATATAATTTATAATATAATGTGATGGTAGGTATAAATACACTCAATAAATCAAATAAATATAAGGTTATTATGATATTATAATCCTTATATCTTAGTTTAACCCATTTTAACTTTTACCATGATGACTTAACTTTCACCACGGTAACTATTCATTATTACAAAAAATAAAAATGAACTTATAAAAAAAATTTGATATGTTAATTAAAATATAGAATCTATTTTATCACATTAAATTTCTAAAGCTAAGAGAAATTAATTCTAATATCCTCACACAAAATACATAAAAACTTTTATAGAAAAATTGTATCTTTAAGCATAAAAATGATTTTATTCAAATTCTTTGACTAGTAAAAACCATTAGATTATTTTTAAATTGTTTTATTGAATATATTATCTAAAAATTTAATTTAAATCATGTATAAATATGTATTAATTTAATTTATTAAGATAAAATATATTACATGCATAAAAACTTGTTTTCTAAAAAATATATATTTTTACCTTCAAATGATTTTATATTTATTTTCAATAAATTTATAATCAATATATGAAAGATAATTAATTTTTATATGTGTATAAACAATAATTTTACATGATTTTAATACTCTAAATAAGATAAAATTACTTTTAAATAAAATATATATAATAAAATAATGTTTGTAAACAAAACATTTCCATTTAACCAAGAACTGTTAGACTTGTAAAAATTATCATTACTTAACCATTTCATGGATGTAATTAATTTATTTTATTAATTATTAATTAAATTTTATTTCTAAAATTTATTGATATCATTCCTCAATATTATTAAATTTAACAAAAAATCATAGTTTAATAAAATATTTCAAAATAGTTTCTCAAGAACCTTAAGTGAATTTGATACTTTTTATAAATTAATTTATTTTATTATTTTAGTTTAACTATATAATAATATATTTAATTTCACATTTAATAAACAAATATTTTCTTAAGTTTGGTGTTTTTTGTATCACAAACTATTGAATACATCATATTTATTAAAGAGAAATATATTCTAAAATCTCAGGGAGTTGTGTTCTACCCCTATTAAAATAATTTTTCCCTAAAAATTGAATTATTATAATGGAAATATATGAGGATACTTATGATTATTACATCATCAAGTTTCCATGTATCCTATCAAAAATTATAGTTACACTATTAAACTTTTACTAGGTGAGTGACCATGTTCTGTAATATTTTATCTTTTCAATCCAGAATCTCCACCAGTTGTTCCTAATACAAAAGATCATTCTCCAATTATATAAAAACTTAGTTTAGTACATGGACAAGATAAGGTATGTACTTCCACAAAATAAATACATGTAATACATCTTGAAACTAAGAGAGTTTTGGTGTAAGAACTAGGGATAAGCTACTTCTCCAATATGATCAAGAATATTACATAGACCAATATATCTAGGGATTATATTCCCCTTCTTTCCAAATATCATAACTTTATTCTAGGGATATATTCTTAGTAATACATTATCACTAAATTCAAACTCTAGATATCTTCATTGATTATTAGCATAGCTTTTCTTTTGGCTCTGATATTCTCTGATGTATTGTTTAATCTCTCTAACTTTCTATATCATTTCCTCAAATAATTAATATCCTAATAGATGTTTATCTCCTACTTAATCCTTTAATATTTCAGTTCAATGATTCTTTATATAAAAGACTTCATATAGAGACATTTTGATACTCGGTCAAAATCTATTATTGTATGAAAATTAGAACAGAGTAAGGTGTTGATCCCAACCTCCCTTTAAGTCTATATAGAAAAATCTCAACATATCTTCAAGTATATTGATAAATATTTCAAATTGTCCATCAATATAGAGGTTATAGGAATTACTAAAATTCAAATTTTTATTCAAATCACGTTGAATAATTTTCCAAAACATTAAGTTAAACCTCAACTCTTAGTCACATACAATTGAGAGTGATGCTCCATGAAACCTTAACACTTCCTTAATGTATATCATGGTAAGTTGGTCAAATGAGAAATATTCTCTTATAGAAATGAAATTTATTAACTTCATAAGGTGATTGAATACATCCCAAATGGAATTATGGCCTTCATATGTCTTGTTGAGTCCTAACATAAAATCTATTGTGATGTTTTCTTATATTTATATTGGTATGGGTAAATGTTTTATTATCCCCTTAGACTTATAAAATTTATCCTTAAATTGTTGGCATATCGATAATTGAGATACATACTCTAAAATAACTCTTTTTAATATATCCCAAAAAAATGATCCTTTAGATCTTTATACATTTTTATACTCCTATGGTAGGTAGAGAATGGTGAGATATTTTATTCATTCAATAGATCCTTCATTAATTTAGGTATTTAATGGATACATATATGTTTTAGGAACCTTATCATTCCATCATGTTCAGAGTTGAACTCTATAAAATTCATTGCATTCTTTTTTAGCTCCATATCTTCCTTTTGTGCCTCTTTAATCTTTACTTGGATTGATGGTTGAACAATCATATGAGAAAGGTAGTATTTCTCCCATTTACTTATTATTTCAAGTTCTATATTTTGTAAATCTGTAAGTATTCAATCCTTTTCAACCCTTATTATGGATAAGCTAACATGGTCCTTATAACTCAAAGCATCATCCGCCTTGTTCACATTCCCATAGTGGTAATGTATTAAGCAATCATAATATTTAATCAACTCCAAATATATCTTTTGGTTAATATTCAACTATTTCTATGTAAATGTATACTTAAATAATTTATTATCAGTATATATATCACACCTTTCACCATAGCTATAATGCCTATATATTTTCAATGAAAAAATTACATTTTTCATCTCTAAATCATGTGTTGGTAATTTTTTACATGAACCTTCAATTGGAGTGTGGTATATACTACAAACATGTCACTATTAATGATAACACATCTTAATCCATTATTTGATGCATAACTATTGATGAAAAACCATTCTCCACTGCAGGGCAGTGTGATCACAGGTTTACTGACCAACCTTCTCTTCAGTTCCTTAAAATTTTCTTAACATTCATCTATCCAAAGTAACATGGATCCCTTTCAAGTAAACTTGGTTAATATATTTCATATCTATGATAAATTTCTCAAAAATTATTAATAGTATCTAGATAATACAATAAAACTACATATCTTGATCATCATGGTTGGTCTAGACCATTTTTCAATGACTTCTATCTTTGAAGGTGTAACATCTCAACCTGAACCACCAGGTCTAATCTGAAAGGTCACATAACCTCATGTACGTCTCCCCATACGCAAGATGATGTTGATTAGTAGTGAGGTTCAATGTTTATAAGTGGGGATATTATACCCTCAGTATCATTTCATAAGATCAACAATAAATCATAAAAAATATAATAAATAACCAGATTGAACATGCAGAAAATAAATAATAAAATACATGTCATTGAATAATAATAATATCCCAAAGTTGAAATCCTATCTAGTGTATAAAATAGTAGAAAAATAAATAGATTAACAGTGGGTTCTTAGGGGTCTATCCCAGTCCACTACCAGCTTCATACTCCTCCACTTGGACATCCACTATAAGGACATTTCACTGAGTATTTAGTCATGAAATATAAAAGTGCACTGAAATTCCCAAGTAGGGTGCAGGTACAGGACTCATTATGACCCCACCAATGCATCCTTAACATAAGAACACATAATATATAATATTGTATGTAATGACATAAGTAAATTCTAAAATAAACATAAAACCATACATGTGTTGAGTCATCATGCACTAAACAAACTACTATGAACCCTAGCCCCAACTTCTTCGGCACATTGTTAATAAGTATGTCAGATAAGTCAAACAAGTACTGCCTTTAAGGTAACACATCTCACCCCTCCCAGATAGAGGTTGTCATTTGGAACATTTTACATTCCACCATGTTAATATCCATCCATATATATTTTTAACACCCATGGTCCAAGTCCATGGTAAGTCCATACTGGTATCTTCAAGCCATCCACTTATACACATCCCTCTATAGGGATAGCCATGACCACCTTTAAGAACATTTTAACTGTATCAGGTTGGTTAACTGGACACTTATACACATCCCTCTATAAGGATATTCATTCCTACATTTAAGAAAGTTTGGACCACATCACACCAACCTCAAGGCTCCACCTGATCATCTTGATACATGAAACACAGCTCCATAGGCTATGAAACACAACAATAAATATATGTCATAGTAAGTAACAACAAGTTATACGAAGAACAAATGTTAGGAGACACGTATAATCACATGTTCATAATCACATAGGCTTGACATCCACTCATGTACACACATGTAACTCATAACAATTATGGGTTAATCAAGCATAAAAACTTATTATGTCAACATTATATACATGGACAAAAATGGTAAGGAACTTCTTACCTTATGTGCAATTATGTTCCAATAAAAATGGTTTCTAGCTGAGTCCAATTTCACCACTAAGATGCATTTCCTAGTGAATGAACATTTTATTATATTTATCTCTATATTCAATATTTAAAACATGAATAAAAAAATATTAAAATAAATATAAATAAAATACCTCACATCCTTTAAAAACAAACATAGGATTTAATTTCTACTCATCAAGATAAACCCAATGGAACCAATGGCATGTCAATTTGATTAGTATTTAAGAAGATACCAAAGAGATAAGTTTTTAATAATAATAAAATAAAATAAAATAAGAGAGATGGAGAGAAGAGAGAGAGGTGTAAGAGAGGGTGATAGGCGTGATAGAGGGAGAGAGGTGTGAGGGAGGAGGATCATTCATTAAATATATTTTAAAAGTCATCCACATATATACATTATATATATAATACACACTCTCATATACATATATACACTCACGCATATATATATACACACACCTACACACACACCCATATAGTGATGCAAAATGGGCCCACAGCCTGTGGTTTTTGCAGGTATGGGGCGGATACAGGGCAGGGTGGGCCTAAAAATTTTGACTGCAAAGAGTGAGGGCCAATGCGGGTTGAGCCCGCACGGCTGCGGGCCAAAGCGGGTTGAGCCCGCGCAGGTGCGGGCTAACCCACAGGCCTAATTTAAATTTTTTTTATACAAAATATGCTTCTTTGGCATTTTAGTTTTTTTTAAATATAATTAAACCATGACATGTCATTTCTCACCATAATGGTCATACAAATTCACCATTCATTTACATGTAAATTTTAAATAGGTCAATATTTATTGTTTTAATATGATTTTATAATATTTATATAGTAATTATTAACCATATTCACATGGTGTGTCATCGCACCTCTTGAAAAATGGAACTCATCTCTCCTGCACTCGGTTTCAATTCTAAACGATTTATTATAATTATAATATTTTTTGGACCGATTTAATTTTGTTATTACTTAATTTTATTTTGTTATTAAGAAAACATGAAAGGGCCTCATGAGACCCTAATAGCCTCCTCTAAAACTAGTCATCGGTTGAAGTGTCATCGTTCCTTCATAGGTCTATCCATTCGCATCGCCACACAATCAACATCATCATTTTTCACCCCTCATTGATTACTCACCTACTTTCATTGCAACAGTTCACCACCACATCGGCGTCGGCACATGACACCATTAACCCGTAGAAAAATTTTCCATCACATCTCTTAAAACTCTAGCTATTGTAAATTCATATTTCTCCCAATAACTAAAATTAATAATGAGGAAAAAATAAAATATTTAAATAATTATATATAGTATTTTTTTAGATGCGGGCAGCCCATGGGCAACCCGCGGGCTTATACCGGTTGGGGCGGGCTTGTATTTTTTTTTTGTTCGCATTATATGCAGGCCTTTGTGGACAAACCCGCTTGGGCTCAAAACCACGTGGTCTGGGACCGCCCCACCCCACCCGTTTCGTATTACTACACACATATATATAACCCATATATATATATATATATATATATATATATTAATTAATCACACACAAATATTATTTTCCCCAATTTAATAATAATAATAATAATAATAATTTATTTTTATTATTAAATCTATGCCATCATTACCACTATAAATATTTCAATAATAAATTTCATTAAATACTGACAATAGTAAATACATTTCTATGAATCACACATAATTGAATTTATTTAACACAAGCAATAATATCACCATTATTACTTCAATAACCAAAATATTTTAACCCAACCAAAATTTCCATTGTAACACAATTATTAATTACGCATGTAAATTTTTATTTTTTTTATTTGAAAATAATAATAATAATAATAATAATAATAATAATAATAATAAATTATTATTTTTTATTTTTAACATCCCAACAAAATATTGAGATACCGAATAATTTTATCAGTTCAAACAAATCAAAATAATTTGGTAAATTTATTCATAGATAAATATTTTATTTTTTAATAAAATCTATTAAACAAAAAATTAAAAACTAATGACATGGGTATGTGATTTTACTAAACATCTAACTTTCACAAAGGTTATTCTACACCTGGGGTAAAAAAACACATTCTGTATTTAATGGAGGTCTTGGATTTCCCATATGAAATACCATTCTAGATAAATTCTATTTTTCTGGAAAAAATATACACTCATGATATAATATATTTAATATTTTTATTATATCAATATTGAGGATCTATGGGCCTCATAATCTCATTCTAACTTTATGCCTAACTCTAAAAATATTCCATAGAATATTCCAAATTATTATAAGGTAAAAACTGAGTCCTCGTATTAACAGGATTTTTACCCTTTCATAAATTCCTAATAAACACGAGTATTGAAAAATTAAATTTTCACATAAAAATAATTTTAATTTATTAAAAAAATAAGGGTTTTATTATTATCTAAAATTTATGATATTAAAATTCTTCCCCTATAATTATTTCTCATCCCCTAGAGGTATCTCTAGCGGTCTTATTTGAACAACTCAAGCAACTGAGCTTGAAACATCTAGCTCCCTCTCCCATGTCTTTGAGATGGAATATCTCAAATAGAGATAATGTTATGAACATAAACATACCTTATCTGGTCTATAAGGTCACACAAGGTTCTCCAATGAGTCTACCCTCAATCGATGGTATACCCCTCCTATAACTAACCAATGTCTCATCCCTACATGTTAGTTACAGTCACCATTTATATGATAACACAACATCATACTCAGTTCAACTAATTAATGACAATTAAAGATATATCACAACATCATGGAAATACATATACATTACATAATAGAAAATATATTCCAAACAAATATCAAAATTCAAGGTATTTAATTAAATAATTAATATACAGTACAACATCAAGTCTATACATGTCATGTGAACCTACATTCCTTATCATGATGCATGAACACACTCGAAATCCAATAAATCACATATCAATATCATGTTTATCACAAAAGGTGAATTTGATAAACAGTAATAGAAAAAAATATTTTCCCTCACCTTATGCCAACTTGTAGGTCCACTATAAATTATTGTGCAGGCACTGTCTATAGTGACCCAAACCTTTTACACATTTCATTACATGATTTTCAAACATAAATATATAATAAGTAATACCAAAATATCATGAGTCCTAGTGTATTTGGAAGAATAGGTTCATAATAAATCAAAAGGAAACTAAAACTTGACATCTTTATTTTATTATACATAATGATCTCCTAAATCTATTTAATCTCATAAAACTTCATAAGATAACCTAGAGAATACATAAATGAATGCGGGTGAGCTAAAAATCATAGTAAGGGAATAAAAATGAAAAGGAAAAATAAATTGTGAGTTAAAGGTATATTATGATATCATAAAAGATAGGGCTAATGAGCAATCACATTTAAGCATAACATAAAGATCACGGTATCATAAGATCATAGAAGCATAGGAAAATTTGCAGAAACATATAACATTACATAAACATGAGTCGAGGATAATTACCTATATAATATCACATGGTGGAAAAGGTCCCATAATGTATTAGGCCACAAAAAGAAAATAAATCATAAGTTATAAACATAATAATTTCCCATGGAAAGAAATGGGTTGCATAATATTGCCTCATGCCATAATAAATAGATATTTCATAAAGAAGGCATTTAATAAATGAACTTAAGGTATGTATTACCACATCAAAGGAAGGGAGTATGAGCTAGGTATATATATATAAGATACATATATATATAATTTATATGTAATTTGTAACATCAAATTTTTTTCATTATTGATGAAAAAATATTTAAAAGATCACATGGAATATTTTTTGATTAAAATACCCTTTTCACTTTTGAAATCACTTCCTTAGAATATAAAATTTTCCAAAATATTATAGAAAAAAATTATTTAATAATAACCATGAAAACTTTTAAAGTATTCTTAAAATAATTGAGTGGTTATGATGGTAAGAAATTCTATCCATACTATATAAGTTAAAATAAAACATTCCTTTCACACTTTTGTTAAAAATTTCAAAAAGTACCTTGTTTGGAAAGTGATAAAAAGATTTATTTTAAATAGTTTTGTAAAAAAAGTCAAAAAAGGGTAAAAAAATTATTTAATAAATCATTATATAATAGTAAAAAAATTCTTCAATATATTTTAAATAAAATATATACATGAAAGAGAAAGATACAAGATCGGTATTACTTATAAACAAATTTCTTGGTGTTTATTTATTTAGTAATAGAATAAATGGAAACCAAGAATGTAAAGAACATTCATTACCAAAAGATCATAAAATAGATTTGTTTCAATAAAATAATTATATATTATTTCCCTTAAAGTAACCTTGAACATAAACAATCTCAAAAAGAAAGAAGATTATAACATAAAGCCCATGCTGCTTTGGTAACTTTTGAATCAAATCTCCTTGGATGAACTAAAATGAATTTTAACATAAAATACCATGAATTATGAAGGATTATTGATATAATATGTAAAAGGGGAATCATGTATACCATATAAAATACATTATGTGCATAACATTAAAATATTCCTCAATTAAGGGGAATTGAGATGAAATCTCTTACTTCGAGTTCGACTTCTCACGTATATAATTTATCTTCCTGAATAATAAAATTATGTTAATTATTTAATTTATTAATAAAAATTTTAAATTTAATTATTCCTTTTATTTTATTTATTACCTTGTTTTATTTATTTATTTAATCATTTAAGTTCACGTCGGGTGTTTTGATGATATTCGGTTCACGTGTCCAAAATGACTTTGGTAGGTTGACTATGGCATAAGAAGTAACTATTATATCATATTCAAAAAACATCAGGAAATAATTATCATTTTTATAAATAAATTATAATTTTAAGACAAACCACTAAATATGGTTATGAAAAATTAACTATGTTAAAATCATGAAGATGGAAGGTCGTACGTTCGAATGAGAAACGTTTCTAGTTTTCAACGGTCATGATGGAAATAAGGTAAATTTTATTTTATCTTTAAAAAATTATAATTATATCATAAATACCATATTATTTCTTTTAATACACTTATATAATCTATTCATGTGATACGTTGATGAAAAACGAATCACATTACTTTATGGAGGTGGTTGTCCACATTTATGTACGAACGAAGTTGCCATTTTTTAGTGAATGGAAAGGTAATAAAATATATTATATATTAATTTTAAATAATTATAAATATGTAATTAATATAATATATATACATTAAATCCATAATTATAAATATTTGAGATAGGTGATGATGTAAAACGAATTACATCGGTTTGTGAGGTGGTAGTCTGCCGCACATATGAATAATTTTTTTGTTTCCAATTTGATGAAAGGGGAGATGGATATAGGATATGATATTAACATAATAACATATAATAATATGGTAGATAAATATGTTATTATATCATCATGTTTGAATAATATCTTAATTTGGAGTAAGAAGAAATAAATCAAAATTCTTGGTTAAGAACGATACCTCTTCTTTACACAAACTCTTTAGGTTTGCATCAAAAACCTTCCAAGGAGGGTTTTATAATAAAACCAAGGACTCTGGGATGTGGTAAGGGGATTAAGTAAGGATTTATTTTAAGGATTTTATAAACCAAAAGGCTTTTTAATTATGTATAGGATAAGATAGGAGGTTCCCTTTTATAAGTGAGAAGGAGTATAATTTTTATAAATACCCAAAACTATTTAATAATGGGAAGTCACTCTCAATCCAAGTGCCTCTGAAATTGATAAATAATGGAGTGTAGGAATATAATGTATATAAACACCTCCATCACTAAAAAACATTTTTAAACATTTTATTCCCTTTACCTCTAAGGTTACTTACATTTACCATTTTATTTTTCATCACAGTAACTAGTTTTTTACCTAAGTAATTTATCCTTTAAGACTAAAAATAAAATAAGCCTTAATAGATAATTTGGAAAAATTTATTTTAAATATTAAATAAAATTTATCAAATAAAAATCTTATGTGTGTGGAAAATTAATTTTAATATAAACTCAGTTAATGCATAAAATCATGTTTTAACCCTAATCGTGTTAATAAATTTTTACGACTTTTACTATTCATTATGGATGAAAATTAAGTTGAAATTATTACATAATATTAATTATTCATTTTCAAAATATGGAATCCATTTTATAAAATTCAATTCACATAATTGGTAGAATTTAATTTAAACTTAAACCTGCAAAAATGTGATGAAATGCGTTTTTTCTGAAAAAAGCGTTTTTCAGGAAACTGATGATCTTATATTAACTTAATGACTATAAATCATCATTATATGAAATTAAATTAATATATATATATATATATAATTTAAATCATTCCTTATTAAGTTTTATTTTAATTAATTAAAATGGATAAACTTTAAGCACATAAAAACAGTCTATAGAAAATTGAGTTTTTAAGCATAAAAATAAACTTATATCAAAATCATGAAAATTACTAATTAAAATGAAATTAATTATATTATTATAAATAAAATGGTTTATATGTCACTTTAATACCAAATCCAAATTATAATTGAACTTTTAAATTACTTGATTTAATGAAAATAAATTATGATATTTGAGAAATCAGTAATTTTCACTATTCACTAAAAATAAATCATTTCAAAAAAATCCAAAAACAATCACCCAAAGTTAATTTTGATAAGTTTATTTCAAAAATTATATTATTTTTATAAAATAAAATTTCTAAAAATTCTAGAAATTAATTATAATATTTTCTCACAAAAAAAGAAATAAAACTCGCTTTTGAAGAAACCATGTTTTTTAAGTATAAGATGACTTTACTAAAAATGAGTGATTATTTACTAATAATTTATAAATACATTTATATTGAGTATGACCTTTATGTATACTTCATAAATAATTTAATCATATTTATACCCTCCAATTTAACATCTAGGTTATAATGGTCTTATTTAAATAATAATATTTCATGGTTTATTTAGGCTCAGTGTTGCATGCCATATACGCTATCAAACATAGTTTTATTTTTAAAATATAGGGGTGTTACACTATTATAGTTTCCATACCCAAGTCCCAACCTTCCTATATACTATTTACACTATCCCAAATCATGGAAAGGTGAAAAAATAAGTTACTAAATCCTAGTGCTCTGACACCATTTTGTAACATCCCTACTTGAACCACTAAGTCTGATCTAGAAGGTCACATGACCTCCTGTGTGCCTCCCTGTATACAAGAGGCACTTGGCTAGTAGTTATGGTCTGATTCCATAAGTTTGGAGACAATACCCTAAGTATCATTTCATTGGATCAATAATAAATCAAAACCAATATAATAAATAACCAAAGTGAACATGCAGAAACTAAAGAATGACATACATTTCATATAATAATAAGAAAATCCCAGAGTGGAAATCTTGTCCAATGTATAAAATAATAGAAAAATAAATAAATGAACAACGGGTCCTCTGGGGTCTGTCCCAGTTCACTACTAGTTCCATACTTCTATGCTCATTTATCCATCATAGGGTCCCTTCCCTTTTTTGGGTCTCTAGTCATGAAATCTATAAGCATACTGAAATTCCCAAGTAGGGTATGAGTACAAGACTCGGAAGGACACTAACAATTCATCCTTAACATAAGTTCACATAATATATATTAGTGTATATAATGACATGAGTAAATACTCAAATAAATATACAACCATACATGTGTTGAGTCTTCATGTGCTAACCAAGCCTCCACGAACCTCAGCTTTACCTGCTTTGGATCATTATCAGTAAAGCATGTTAGATAAGTCAAACAAGTACCACCATTAAGGAAACATAGCTCGCCCCATCTAGACGGTGGTTTTCATCAGGAACGTCGCACGTTCCACCATGTCTATCCCCAGTCATCTATAATTTTAACACCCATAGACCAAGTCCATAGTAAGCCTATATTGATATCTTCCAGTTAGCCACATTCACCTTTAAGGAAGTTTGGACCACATCAGGTTGGTTACACTACTACAAATTGTGAAAAATTTAACATTATCCTTTATCAAATCTAGCTAAAATCCCTAATAAAGGGTGAGCCTTTATCAATGCTAGTTAAAGGGGCTAATAAATGAGGCCTTTATTATCATTGATAAAGGATCCATTTATTATCACTCAAAAAATTACTAATAAAGGGTTCCTTTTATATTCACTAAAAAGGGTTAATAAATAGTGATTTTGGTGTTTTTTTATCCAAAGTGTTACGTTTGGAATCCCAAATTGAAATACCCAAACTTATTACTATTATAGTGTAGGTATGGGGTCGATCTACAGGGAGAGTGTGTCATTGTGTTTTGTTTCTCTAGTTTGTGATTAATTAGGATAATATTAACTAAAATTAGAGTTGACATCAGATGTTTTGATGGGGTAATTAATTATTCAACTTCTTTGATGAGTTACCTTAAAGACTAAGAAAAACGTAAAATTGATTATGATGATAAATGGGGAAAATGTTTCGGGGATGAGGATTATTAAGGTTATTAATAAATCAATTTTCTTATTAGGTTTTGTTATTTATAATAACTTGCATCTTTGGGTTTTGAGTATAATAAAACCCCTTAGTCTGGTGAGTTTTGTTTGAATCAATAGAGACCAATTCCTTGGTCTGGAATTTGATTCCTATTAATTTTATTAATTGTAGACCATTTTGAGATGATAAGTGCACCCAATGATCATGGGTGTACTTTTTCTCAATTCCTCTGAAGATCTCTGGAAATTACGCTCTTGGTATGATACGGGGTTTCTAGGGATATTTAGAAATATATTTCGATGGATTATGAGAGGAAAATAAATAACACAAATACAATAAGAAAATTTATTAATAACGAACCATAATCATCCATATCCCCAATGAATGGGGGATTTAGATACACATGGAGTATTTAATGACTAATAGACTCTTAATACCTGAAATAAACATTACAGCAGCTTTGGATTTAAGATCATTTGGAAGGTCGAGTGGCAGCACCTCCTCTCTTATCTTCCCTCTTTCTCTTTCTCTCTCTTCTTCTCCCTCCTTTCTTCTCTCATTGTGTGTCTCTAGTTGTCCCCTCCTGTGTTTCCAAATTTGGATGGTATTCCCTCTTATTTATAGTATTTAAAAATACATGGCGTGTACCATAAAGTACATGACATGTAGTCAGGTCAACTTGAATTGGCTCCTCTTTCGCCGCCAGTAGGTGATATGTCATGTCACCCTTGACTTTAAAGGCGTAAGCAGTCAGTTGGTGGGGGTACAAGGCATGTATCGCCACCCCACATGGCATGCAGAATTAACTTCATCTACCAACCACTTCTGTAAGGGAGTACACGACGTGTAAATATATTGTACACGGTGTGTGAAACTTGGCTGGAAACATGGGTGTGTACTTGCTCTGGTCGATCTGTGTCGAGGCAATGGTACATGGTGTGTGTAAGAAGTACATGTTGTGTATATTTGAAATTATTTTCTGATCTTTCTAGATTTGTGACTTTGAATAGAAAACACCTGAAAATTACCATGATCACTAAAATATAGTATTTTATCCACAAAATGAAAGATATTTAGTGAAAACATGTTTTTATGCTCAATAATATGTATGAAAGGGGTATACACAAATCAGGCACATAAAACTCACCCAAACATAGACATTTTCTTTCCCTCAAGAAAAATCTCAACATCAAATTAAAAGAATATGTACTCAAAAATATAGAAGTATTCTAGTAATTATACTTATAAATACTATAAGCATAGCAGAAGATTTTAAAAGGCACAAAAAATATTACAATTCCAAATATATTTTAATCATGCCTTCTATATAATCCAATTAGATATTTTCATTCTCTTTTATCCACATTGTTTATCTTTTCATAAATAAACATTCCACTTGATGATTTACCTCACAAAAAAGTAACACACTCATCACTCAATATCATTTAATTAGAGTTATGCTCAATCTTAAGTATACGAACTCTATCCATAAGCTTGAAAGTATTCTCATTCTCCACTTCAGAAGTCAAATCACAAAAATCATGAGGACTTTCAATAAGGTTCAAATGTATCTGAGGCTAAGGGTTGGTGGGTAATGATGTGAAAAATAATCTCAGAGGCTTGAAAAGGGAGGCTGTATTATTAAAAAATAATGCATGATATTAAAAATAATGCTTACTAAAGACGCATCCCTAATAAGATCTCTCAAAATATACTCATCACCATCATGAAATTTCCTTGCCAATATGCATCCACAACCATCAATAAATTACAAGGAATAAATAATTTCCCACTTATTTTTTTTATTAGACTACTAAGAATATGATGAATAGTGGTTGGGAACCCTTCTTCCCAAGTGAAAAAGTGACATTCTCCCCCACACTTAAATGCATGGTTCCTCACCAAAATATAACATGAATTTCCAAAAATAACTCACTAAATCTTAAATGAATAATCATGCAAAATTATGAAAGAATTAGGGTAGGAAAGGAAAATATGCTTGTAATGTAGCTTCCTAACAAGGTAGTTCATGGTTTATAAGGGTTTTACAAAGATCATATTCAGGGTAGGTCTCAAGTTCAAAGGGTCTGAAAAACAATCAAATGCCTCAATAATTTTAATGTGATTCAAAAATATTCTTGTTTTGAAGAGAAAGACTAGCAAGTTTTGGTAGTTATGCATATCTCAAGAAACTCTCAAGAAATAGGGTATAAGAAATAATATTTCAAAAGGGCTTAGAATACCTCTTAGGAATAAGGAATAATAAAAGGTCAATCAGCTCATGACATGAGTGAAAATGATCATTCTAATAAATGTAAATGTCTAATACTTTAAATCCAGAATCAAACTATATCAGTAATCATTTAAAAATACTTTGAAATTTAAAATAATAATTTAACTTTTAAAATTACCTTTTATGTATCTACTATTTATAATTATAATTAATCAAAAAAATTCCACATTTTAAAATTTTTCAACTATTAATGATGTCTCCTAGATCAGTTCAAGGGTAAAGACTAGTGTAGTCAAAAACTCTCCCCCATACTTAATATTTCACTTGGTCCTCTAAGTGAAACACCAAGGTAGAGGAGAGGATGTGGGGACACATGGGAGTTCAGGATGAGGGGAAGTGGTGAAAGAAGTAAAACCAAAGGAAAAAATGAAAAAGAAACTCCGAAATAATACTCCCCTCATGGTGAGTTGACAAAGATGGAAATTAGTCAAAAGGAAAGTGCCAAGCAATGATCCATGGTACCTGTGACTAGTGAGGAAAAAGAAAAAGAAATCTACAGATACATACAACATCAAAGAACATGCATAGAACAAAATATATATATATATAAATAAAACAAATGTTCCAAAAACCAGTCACTGGGTCACCTCAGAAGAGGTGCCATCAGCAATAGGAGGATCCGGTAGAGGGGGCTCATCATTAGGGGAAACTGGAGGAACCTACTCTGTGCTCTGAGTGGAAGGCATAGCAGAAAAATCCATCGTGACAATAGGATGAATAGTATCTGGAGATATAGGATCAGTGACCTACATGAGAGGCTCTACCAACATATCCTAGCGGGTAGCAATAATATTAACAGTCGAGCCGATAGTGGATAAGAGAACCGAATATGTGTCCAGTGCTGTCATCAGGGCCTTTGTGGTGGAAAGCGAAGTAGCAGAGGGAGTAGAAGGTGATGTGGGTAACTGAAGGCCATGATTCTAAAGAAGAAGGACCAACATCTTCTCAATACACATCTAGGACTATAGGATGGTATTCTGCTGGTGCCCAAGGATGTCCAGATGGCATTCCATTGCAGCCAGGTGGAGGGTGATGGGGAGATCAATCGAGGGTGCGGGTGGAGGTGGGGATGTGGAGGGCACAGAAGAAGAGTTAAAGGTGAAATAATATGGAAGTGAGGGAGAAGTGGGGTGGGGTAGGGAATAATCATCTAATGGTGGATGGGGTGGGACCCACTCAGCAATATCATTGGGAGCATCTGGGTCATCTCTCGCCCCTGTCGGAGCTGGGGCATCCTGCATGAGCACATAGTCATCTCTCATATGCTCAAACATTCTCATGCGGATAATAATGAAGAAGTAATGATATTAATGAGTTACTAAGAAGGTGTGAGGGAGAGAGGGCTCAAAAACACCCAGGTGGTGTGCTAAGCAGGTGGCATAGAAGCCATTGTTCAGGTTGCCCAGATGGCCATGGATCATGGAATAGAAATAGGTGTCTGTAAGATAGGGGAGGTCAAGTTAATCATTCCATATGATATAGGTGAGAAGCTCCATGTCTCACCCAAACACAATGCTCATATCCTCATGTTAGGGAAAAAGAATGGCACTGAAACACTGATGGATGAAATAAAGGGGAGGGGAAATGATGAATGTGATCTTCTAGGATGTGGGGGTGTACCTGTGGTTACGCCTATCAAGCTCCTTCTACATAGATATGAGGTCAGAGCGCTCAGGGAAGATAAGGGTGAAGACAGAAGGTGGGGTGTAAATATAGGGGTAGAAGCTGACCCTCATCCAAACTCATCCATGGTCAGTGAAAAAGGTCGATTGCCCAGCCAAAATCGAACTAGAGTGGCAGTATCAGAGGGTTTCTGGTGGTAGGTGGGTCCATTGAACTCGGAGGTCAAGATAAACTCCAAAAATAAATCTCTATAGGTCGGAGTGCTTACCTGGAGTGTCTCGAGCAAGTGTGTATGGACAAGGATCTCCTCGATCTCCTCCTAGATGTTGAGATGTTATAGAATGATCACATCCAAGAAGTGGGCACTCAGCTGTATCATCCATCATGAAAATCACTGCAATATTTATACAGTATGGAGGCCCTCAGAAAAAATCAGGCAGGGATGCAGCTGAGGTTGGGCAGCAGCCTGAGTGGGATGAGGTGGTGCTACAACTATTGGCATGGTTGGGCCAGTAGTGGTCACTATAGGTGGAGCAGTCAAAGCCAGAGCTATCTCAGTTGGGTCCGCTAAAGAAGTTCTTGGCTCCGAAGGTACGAAGCTATAATAGGGAGTTGTGTCACCTGAGCTCTCAGCTATAGTGGATGGTGTGGTATCAGCCAAAGGAGGATAAATATTGGTAGGAGTGGGTGGCATGGAATCTACCCGACTGGAGAATGTCACTAATGGAGGCGTGGTAGAATAGGAGGCAGCATCTCCGATACTAGTGGCTAGAAAAATAGGAAAATGAATACTGGTATCTTGGAAGATTGAAGACAAATCTGATGGTGAGGGGTTTGCTCACCCTCATTAGTGGAAGCAGGCCGCTTCCCACTCACGGGATCATCACCTATCATAGTTGAAATAAATAAACGAAAATAACAAAAAGAAAATGAAGAAGAATAAATAAAATATGAGAAATTAGAAAAAGAAAAGTACATGGTGTTTGGATCCAGTATACATGGAGTGTAGTGTGATCTAGGTAAGAACCTCTGTACTCTGGATAGACATGCCGAGTGGGAATGTGGGTAGGAAAAATCCAGTACACAACGTGTAGTAAGGTGTACATGTCGTGTGTATGAATATGGGGTGGTGCCCGTGTAAGTGCCCAAACATGGCTCAGCTCTGAGGGGTTAGATAGCAAAGTACACGATGTATGAAAGGAATACACATCGTGTAGGTGAACATGGATTGCCAAGTTGTGTACGACCTCAACACTGATTCCTCTGAATGGACGAGGGACACGGTGTGTACCAAACATACACATTGTGTGTGAATACATAGGATTGGGGTCGTGTGCTACAGGACATGGGCTGGTCTTTAAGGCTTGGGTAGGCACTGTACATGGTGTGTACCAAACATAAACACCATGTGTATTTAAAATTATAAAAAATGTGTGCATGTGTCCATGTATAAGATGTACACGATGTGTTTTCTTCATTCACCCCGTGTGCTTCAGTTTGAAGCTGAACGATCATCTGATCTCAAATCTACCCTAAACGCAATGAAAACTTAGAAATAGAGAGCATAGAAGTGTGTACCTAGACTGAGGATGGAAATGAAGGAGAAATATGATCATAAAACGAACAAAAATGGGAGATTGGGAGTAGGGGGAAACGGTAGCGTACGGGATAAAAAAACGGGGTGGGGGGGCATTGCGCGACATGGGGTCTGGCCAATTAGGGTTCCCAGCATTTATAGCCTAATCGTATGGCTTGTAATAGGTCCCACACACCGTGTATGTTTTTTTTGTTAAAAAAATTTATTTACAACACAATTATTTATAATATATACATATACTCAAAAATAAACCTATACATGTAGTGTATCATAGGATGACACATCGTGTGTTCTAAAATTTGAAAAAGATAACTACAAACTTTAGTCTGTTGCTTGGGGCGCGATTCAAACCTGCAACCGACCAATCCAAATGCAAGCCCTCAACCACTGAAGTGAAGGTTGTAGTGCTGCATGTTTTTATTAACTTATAATGATTAAACTATAGGTTCAATTCTACACAGGCTGAATAAAACACACAGCATGTGGTTTTAAATATTGAATGATTGGGATGAAGCAGGGATATTAGCCGAGTTCGAACTCGGGTCTTTTGAATCTAGGGTCGAGACTCTTCCAATCATCCAACTTCACCCACATGTAATTTATTATTTTAAAAACCGTTTAAATTATTAATTAAAATATGGTGAACACAATGTATATTGAGATGCATGTCGTGTGGTTTTATTAATATGAAAAATGATAAAACTATTCTGGATGTCAGGATTCGAACCCGGGTCTTTTGGATCTGTGGTTTACGACCCTGGCCAGCCAGTCCATCCCCATCATGGATTTTCTTTTATTTGCAAAAACTTATATTTTGTTTTTATTGAAAATTCCTCACGCGTTGTTTAACTAAACATGGGTTCAAAAAGGATGAACCATGTACCGAAGGTAGGTATAGAGAGATTCAAACTGGCGACGTCTCAAATACATTCTGGTGACCTTACCATCGGCACATGCATCATCCATGTTTATTAACTTAATTAATATATACTTATACTATTAGTTATATTATAATATACATTAATAAGTAAAGTACATACCATGTGAAAAGGTGATACATGGCGTGTAGTCTATGGGTTTCCTCCTAGGAAGTACCTTTGTTTTAGGTCTATGGCTCGACCTACCTGAGCCTCTTACTATCCAAATTGTATGGTTGAGATCATACCCACCATGTACCCCATGTGAAGATAGGTTTTAATATGCTACCCATTCACCTTAAATAGTTTACCATCTACTCCAACTACTTCCACCGCACCATGGTGGAAGACCTTGATCACTCAGAAAGGTCCCAACCACCAGGACTTCAATTTTCTTAGAAACAATCTCAAATAGGGGTTAAAAAATAGTACCTCATCACTAGGCTGGAATGAATTCCAAGAGATCATGTAGTCATTGAACACCTTTGTATTTTCTTTATACAGCTTGAAATTATCATATTCCTCTCACTGAATTTCATCAAACTCTATCAGTTGAAACTTTCATTTCTCTTTTGTGTCCTTTAGATCATAGTTCAAGGCCTTCACAACCCAATAGTATTTATGCTCAAGTTTCACTAGTAAATGACATGGTTTTACATAGATTAAATGGAATGGTTACATACCTAGAGGTGTTTTAAAGGTGGTCTGGTATTCCCATAAGGCATCATCAAGCTTCTAGGACCAGTCCTTCCTTGAGGCTCCCATGGTTTTCTCCAGGATTTTCTTAAGTTCTCTATTTGATACCTTCACTTGGCCACTGGATTAAGGATGATAGGGTGTCCCAGTGCTATATCTCACTGCATGTTTTATGAGAACATTCACTATCAATGCATTGTCAAAATGTGTCCCTTTATCACTTATTAAAACCTATGGAACACTAAATTTGTTGAAAACATTCTTCTTCAAGAAGGCAATGACGACCTTTTCTGTGTTGTGTGTCATGGCAGCAGCTTCCACCCATTTGGATACATAATCCACCCAACCAGAATGTATGACTTTCCATATGATGGGGGAAATGGCCCCACAAAATCAATACCTCATACATCAAAGATATCGACCTCAAGAATGGAATGTTGAGTTATTTCATCTCAAAACCCCATGTTACCAGTCCGTTGACACCTATTATATCATGCTAAAAAATATTGGTTGTCCTGTGCATGGTGGGCCAGAAAAATCCAGATTGCATAATTTTTTCTATCATTCGGTATGGCCTGTGATTCCCCCCAGCTGGGGAATAATGAAAAACTCTAGAATTATTTTAATTTCTTCTTCTAGGATGTAGCGGTGGATCACCCTGTCTCTACATGAACGTAAGAGAAGTGGATCTTTCCAGAAATATCTTTTTTACTTCAAACAAAAATCGTTTCTTTTGTTGAAAAATAGGATCAGGATGAACGAATCCCATAACCATGTCATTGGTGATGTCGGTATACCATGGGTGAGGTGTAACTCCAACTAAGAAGATGCTCGTTTGGGAATTCCTCCTTGATTTCTCTTTCATCCTCTCTTTCCAAATGAGTAAATTCCAATCATGAGAGATAATCAGTGACGACATTCTCACTTCCTTTCTTACTATGGGTTTCCAAGTCAAATTCTTGGAGTAGAAGAACCCAAAAAATGAGCCAAAACTTTTCATCCTTCTTATTTAGAAAATATTTAAGTGTTGCATGGTCAGTATAGAGAACAACTTTTCAGAGTACTAAATATGATTGAAACCTTTAAAAGGTAAATATTGCCACCAACATATCCTTATCGGTGGTGGTGTGGTTAATTTGTGCTTCATTTATGATGTTGTTGGCATAGTAGATCAGCCTAAATATACGAATGATCCATTTTCTAAGAACTGATCCTACAGCATAATCACTTTTGTCACACATGATTTCAAATTGTTCCTCCCAGTTTAGAGCAACATGATTCAAAGTCATTGTATGAATCTTGGGATTGTTTCAAAGAAATGTTGAGGAAGTTCCCTCATTATAGGCTTCCATTGTGGATGTAAGTACAAACTTTTTATGGAGATCTTAAGTCAAACACCAAATTAGTGGTGGATTCATTTGTAGGAGGAACGTAGATGATGAAATCCCTTAAAGAACTTTTTGATCTACTAGAATATGTGTGAGAAAATAGCTTCCAATGGAACTCTGAGTGGGGTACTCAAAAGAGGGGCATGCATAAAATTGACTCCACTATGATTCTTTCTTCCCAACTTGATGATATTTCTAAGAAGATTGATGTGTTGAACCCAAAAACGCATCTCAAGTTCAAGCAGTAAATCACCCATCATGTAGTGAATGTGGTGACAATCATGTCATGGGTGAATGCCCAGGGAAAAGTGTCGGTCCTTCAATAAGTGGGGTAAGTTATATTTCTCATAATATAGGGAAAAACATTTACCCTCAATACGAAAACCCAACTTGGCAAGATAACGCAAACACAGTATGGGGGTAGCAACAAAAAAACTCTCAACCCCACCCCCAAAAGCATACTAGTTATGGTCAATATAAGTATCAAAATTTGTATACCAGATAGAAAAAAGGGTATCAAAACCCACATCCATCACAACAACCTCGGAAACCACAACCTAAAATGTTTTCACAACAACCTCAATAGGAACACTCATCAAAGTTAGAATAAATGATGTCAAAATTCATAACAACTACTGAAATAATATTTCAGAATTAGGAGGTATTTATTCAAATCCTTGAGAATCAAATTGGGAAGATTTCTAATCAGATATATTCAAGGCAACATGGTACACTACAAGGTAACACTAAGAAGAACCCATGGGAGGAGGCCAATGATGTCACTTTATGAAGTGAGAAGGATCTACTCCAAAAAATAACTGCAAATCAAGGTAAGGACAAAAATCCAGCTCCACCTACACCCTCTTTGGATAATAAAGTTGAGATAAAGGAGTCCCCTTTAACACATGGCCTATAAAAAGATAAGGAGGCCTCAAATGGTAAAGGAAAAGAGGTGGTCAAACCATAAGAACCCACCTTACCATTTACCACATGAATGAAGCAGAGGAAGATGGATCAGTAGTTTGCAAAATTTATAGAGGTATTCCAGAAACTTCACATTAATATTTCGTTTATATAGGCATTGACTCAAATGCCAACATATATGAAGTTCATTAAGGAAATACTCTCAAACAATAGAAAGATATAGGATTTGGGAACCATTCCTCTCACTAAGTAATGCTCAGTGGTGGTTCATCACTCTCGTCCACCAAATCTGTAAGATCCAAGAAGTTTTACAATCCCTTACACAATTTGATCTTGTGAGTTTGGGAAGGCCCTTTGTGACATAGGGTCTAGTTCCAATCTTATTCCCTTTGGAGTCTTTAATAATCTGGGGCTGAACGATCTAAAACTAACTCAAGTGGCACTACAGCTAGTAGATATCTCCATTAAATATCCTAGAGGGCTACTTGAGGATGTTCTGGTTAAAGTAGGGAAGCTGATTATTCCTACCAATTTTATCATACTTGACATAGAGGAAGACCAATCAGAACCTCTTATTCTTGGAAGACCCTTATTGTCTACTAGTAAATTTTTGATCGATGTTCTCTAAGGTGAATTGATCTTCAGAGTAGAAGATGAAAAGGTATCCTACAACATCCTCAAAGCTATTAAGTAAGTGTCACTTATGGAAAATGAGGACTGTTATGTGTTGACTATAGTTAACGATCACTTTGGATACATGGGATGTTGTTCTATCATCAATGAACTAGTCATCAAGGACATCTAGTATGAATATGAACTAGAGGAGCTATAATTCATCTTAGTCCAAGGTGGTCATTATTGGCAGCGTACACTTATTCTAGATATTCTAGAGTGAGTCAAGGTAGAACCGATTGTTCCTTCGGTTCTTAAAGCCCCACAACTTGAACTGAAACCTATACCATATTCTTTAAAATATGGTTACATGGGTGATAAACACACACTTCTAGTTATACTCAATTCATCTCTCTCACAAGATCAAGAAAATGCACTTCTATAGGTTCTAAAGCGAAGAAAACAGGCTATTGGGTGGACAGTTTCTGATCTTAAAGGGATCAGTCTGATCATTTGCACCCATAAGGTGCTACTTGAGGAAGGATTCAAGCCCTATTGGAAACTGAAACAATGGATAAACCCTATAATTAAGGATTTCATGAATAAATAAGTGATCAATCTATTAGATTCGGGAATCATCTACCGAATCTCTGACATCCCATGGGTGAGTCCTTTGCAAGTGGTTCCCAAAAAGGGAGTGTCGTTGTGATTACCAATGATAAAAATGAACTCATACCTACAAGAATAGTCATGGTATGGATAGTCTGTACAGACTACTAGAATATTAAAAATGCCACATGGAAAGATCACTTCCCACTTCCTTTCATGGATCAGATGTTGGAGCAATTGGTAGGGCATGAGTTCTATTGAATTCTAGATGGTTATTCTGGATATAAGAAAATTTCTATTACACCTGAAGACTAATAGAAGAGCACTTTCACATGACCATATAGAACTTTTTCCGATCAACGGATGTCTTTTTTCATGTGCAATGCTCCATCCACCTTCCAACAGTGCATGTTGGAGATATTCTATGACATGGCAGAGCAAATTTTGGAATTCTTTATGGATGATTTTTCAGTCTATGGAAAATCATTCAACACATACTTGAGAAATCTAGAATTGGTTATAGAATGGTTTAAACACACCAATTTGGTTTTGAACTGGAAGAAATTTCACTTTATGGTATATAATGGTATCGTCTTAGGACACCGGATTTCCATGAAAGGAATTGAAGTTGACCCTATAAATATTGAAATCATATCACAACTGCCCATTCCAAATTATGTCCAATAAATATGAATTTTTCTTGGGCATGTAGGTTTTTACATAATATCCATTCGTGACTTTTCAAAGATATCTCAACCACTAACCAACCTCCTTTCAAAAGATGTTGTCTTTGAATTTGACGAAACATGCACCGTAACCTTTCAGCACCTCCTCTCTTCTCTTCCCTCTTTCTCTTTCACTCTCTTCTTATCCCTCCTTTATTCTATCGTTGTGGGTCTCTATTTGTCCCTTTCTTCTATGTGTCAAAATTTGGAGGGACTTACCTCTTATTTATAGTATTTAAAAATACACAGCATGTACCATAAAGTACACAGTGTGTAGTTAGATCAACTTGACTTGGATCTTCTTTCGCCACTGGTAGGTGATTTGTCGCACCACCCATGACATTGAAGGCATCAGTGGTCAGTTGGTGGGGGTACACGGCGTGTATCTCCAACCCACATGGAATGTAGTATCAACTTCATCCACCAACCGCTTCTGGAAGTGGGTACACAGCATGTAAATAGATTGTAAATGGTGTGCGAAACTTGGTCAACAATATGGGTGTGTACTTGGTCTGGTCGATGAGTGTTGAGGAAATGGTACACAGCGTGTGTAATATGTACATGTCGTGTACAGTGCCTCCCCTATCCTTAAGGACCAACCTATGTTCAGTATCACACGGCCCTGATCTTATGTATTCACACACGGTGTGTACGTTTGGTACATGTCGTGTCCCTCATCTATTCAGAGGAATCCATGTGTAGGCCGTAAACGCCTTGGAAATCCATGTTCACTCACACAGTGTGTATGCCTTTCATATAGTGTGTACTTTTTTGTTTGACCCCTCAAAGCTAAGCCGTGTATGGGCACTTACACGGCCACCACCCCATGTTCGTACACACGGCGTGTACACCTTACTAAACGTTGTGTACTGGTTTTTTCCCACACACAATCCCACTTGGTGTGTCTATCCAGAGTACACGGGTTCTTATCTAGATCACACTACACACCATGTATACTGGATCCACACACCACGTACTTTTCTTTTTCTAATTTCTCACATTTTCTATCTTCTTCTTCCTTTTATTTTTCTTATTTTCCTTTATTTCTTTCAGTTAGGGAAGGTGATGATCCTAAAAGTGGGAATCAGACCACTTTCACTACTAAGGGAGAGTGACCCCCTCACCGTCAGATTCATCTTCAGTATTCTAAGAGACCAGCATTCAATTTCCCAGTTTGCTAGCCACCAGTGTTTGTGATGTCACCTCCTCTTCTATCAGTGCCTCCATTAGCGACATCCACCAGTCGGGTAGATTTTGTGCCACCCACTCTTGCCATTGTTGATCCTCCTATGACTGCTACCACACCATCCATTATAGCTAAGAGCTCAGGTGTTGCAGCTCCCTCTTATAACTATGTACCTTTGAAGCTGAGAACTACTTCAGCAGGCCCAACTAAGCCAACTCTAGCTTCAGTTGCTCCACCTACAGTGACAACTATTGGCCCATCCACACTAGTAGTTGCAGCCCCACATCATCCCACTCAAGCAACTAACCAACCTTAGTCACATCCCTGCCTGATTTTTTCTTAGGGCCTCCATGCTACAGACAGATTGCAGATATTTTCATGGCGGACAATAAATTTGAGTGCCTGCTTCTTGGATATGATCATTTCACAGCATCTCAGCATATGGTATGGTATTGAGGATCTCCTTGGCTATACACACTTTCTTGAGAAACTGCAAGTCAGCACTTCGACCTATAGAGATTTATTTTTTAAGTTTATCTTCACCTTCGAGTTTGATGGACCCACCAACTGCCAGATTCCCTCCGATACTACCACTCTGGTTCGATTTAGACTGGGTGGTCGACCATTATCACTGACCATGGATGAGTTTTTCTTAGGGTGAGACTTCTACCCCCATCCTACCACCCCACCTCCTATCTCCACCCTTACCCACATTAAGTGCTCTGACTTCATCTCTATGTGGTGATAGATTACTGAGGATGACCATAGGTACACCCCCGCATCCCAAAATAGCATGATCATCATTTCCCCTCCCATTAATTTCCTCTATCAGTGTTTCAGTGCCATTCTGTTTCCTTTCCATGAGGATATGGGTGTCGTGTTTGGGCAAGACATGGAGATTCTCACCTATATCATCCAGAATGATTACCCTGACCCCCTTGTCTTACAGCCACCTATTTCCATTCTATGATCCATGGTCATCAGGGAAACCTGAATGAAGGCTTCTATGCCACCCTCTTGGAACACCACCTGGGTGTTTTTGAGCCATCTCTCCCTTACAACCCCTTAGGCTCTCTTCGGCATCTCGACTTCATCATGCTTATCCACATGAGGATGGTCGATCATAGGGGTGGTGTCAATGTGCTCGTGTGGGACGCCCTGGATTCAACGGGGGTGAGAGATGACCCAACTACTCCCAATGATGTTGTTGAGTGAGTCTCACCTCATCCACCAGCGGAAGTTCCTTCCTCACCCCACCCCACTTCTTCCTCTCTTTCATCTTCTTCCACCTTTCCCTCTTCTTATGTTCCCTCCACATCCCCACCTCCACCCACACCCTCAGTTGATCTCCCCGTCGCCCTCTGCCTGGCCGCAATGGACCGTCGTCTGGACATCCTTGAGCACCAGCAGACTACCATTGAGGTGGGGGCATAAATTTATTCTCATGATCAAAATAAGGCCCCTGATTTGGCTACATGTATGGAAACCGCTCTAGTGGATAGTACTGTTGGGGTTATTGCAGGCCATAAACTAGAAAAAATTGATCTGGTTGTCTTTGATGGTTTTGTGGCATGAACTCCATGATTTTTGCTGGTGGAAGCTTGTTCTGGTCATCCTCAGTAGTGATCTATTGATTTTGGTTGTCATCAATCATGATTTTCTACCCAACACATTAGATAGAAGAAAGTTCTCCCTCTACCATGTTCTCTATGGATGTTGTTTGGTTGTTCTCTCCTATAAGCGTCTGACATCACCTCAAGATCATTCGTTCGATTTCAGGATCAAGCAAAAGGACTTATGATGACTCTATGCTCTTAGAATGATTGATTCATCCACTCATTCACCTATGATCCTACACAACACTAAACAAAACACCAAGTGTAAGAGAGGAAGACTAAAAATAATGAAAAACAAAAATGAGATTAAGAACATAATTTTTAGAATTTTTTATTTTTATTTTCACTGAATTAATGCAAACTCAATTTTTCAAAACACTGTTAACTTTTTCTCCCTGGAAATGGCACCATAATTTGGTGTCATTTTATCCAAAGTTCTATGTTTGGCAGCCCAAATTTAAATACCCAAACTTATTACTAGTATAGTGCAAGTATGGGGTCGATCCATGGGGAGAGAGAGTCATTGCATTCTATTTCTCTAGTTTTTGATTAATTAGTTGAAGATTAACTGAATTTATAGTCAATATCATATGTTTTTATGGAGTAATAAATTCGTCAACTTCTTTGATGAGTTACCTTAAAGACTAAGAAAAACATAAAATTGATTCTGAAGATAAATGGGAATAATGCATCAGGGCTGAGTATTTTTAAGGTCATTAATAAATCAATTTTATTATTAGGTTATTCTGTTCATAATAACTCACATCTCTAGGTTTTGAGTATAATAGAACCCCCTTGTTCTGGTGAGTTTCTTTTGAATCAATAGAGACCAATTCCTTAGTCTGAAATTTGATTCCTATTAATTTTATTAATTGTAGTCCATTTTGAGACGATAAGTGAACCCAATGATCATGGGTGTACTTTGTTTTAATTCCTCTGAAGATCCCTGTAAATTTCATTCTTAGTCTGATATAGGGTTTCTAGTGATATTTAGAAAGATATTTTGATGGATTATGATAGAAACTTAAATAACACAAATACAATAAGAAAGAATATTCATAAAAAACCATAATCATTCACATCCCCAATGTATGGGGGATTTATCTACACATAGAGTAGCTAATGATTAACAGACTCTTAATACCTAAAATAAACATCGCAGCAACTTCAAATTGAAGATCATTGAGAAGGTAGAGCAACAACACCTCCTCTCTTATTTTTCCTCTTTCTCTTTCTCTCTCTTCTTCTCCCTCCTTTCTTCTCTCGTTGTGTGTCTCTAGTTGTCCCCTCCTTCTGTGTTTCCGAATTTGGAGGGTCTGCCCTCTTATTTATAGTATTTAAAAATACATGATGTGTACCATAAAGTACATGGCACGTAGTCAGGTTAACTTGACTTGGCTTCTCTTTTTTCGCTGGTAGGTGATCTTCCGCACCACCCTTGACTTTTAAGGCATCGGTAGTTGGTTGGTGAGGGTACACGGCATGTATCGCCGCCCCACATGGCATGTAGTATCAACTTCATCTACCAACCGCTTATGGAAGGTGGTACACGGTGTGTAAATAGATTGTACACAGCATGTGAAACTTGACTGGAAATATGGGTGTGTACTTGGTTTGGTCGATCTGTGTCAAGGAAATGGTACACAGCATGTGTAAGAAGTACATGTTGTATAAATTTGAACTTTTGTTCTGATCTTTCCCAGTTTGTGACTTTGAATAAAAAACACCTAAAGATTACCATGATCACTAATATAAAGGATTTTATCCACAAAATGAAATATATTTAGTGAAAACGTGTTTTTATGCTCAATAATATGTATAAAAGGGGTATACACAAATTGAGCACATCAGATTTTATTAGCGCTTTTGTTTTAGCTCTAATAAAAGACACCCTTTAGCAATACTTTTTTAGCCCTGATAAATGGTATATTTCATAAAAAATATCATTAAAAACATTTATTAATATATAAATATAATTATATTGATAAAATATAATATCTTTATATTGATAAAATATAATATATTTTATTAAATATGATTTATACAAGACTATGTATGCATTTACACTTAATATATAAGATATTTGGTGAAAAATAACTTGTAAAATAATTAAAAAATAATATTAATCAATAAATTGATAATTATTATTAATTAATAGTCATTTAATGAAAATTAGATGACATAAAAATTCAATAAATTAACGAACGATCTAAGATAAGTTGAAAACATGACTTGAACTTCAAACGACCATAACTTTTGATCTAGGAGTCTGTTTGGGATCTACCACATATAAAATTGAATCCTATGAAGATATCTATATTGTTTTGACCATTAAAAACCCTAGAAACTACTTTTTTAGGTCAAAAAATGCTTTTAAGGCCTCAAAAACAGATTTTTTAGTTGAGGTACACTGATTTTTTAATATTTGATGGGATTTTAACTTCATTTAAGAGGGTTTTATTTTCCTTTTCCAGTGGATACTGAATTTTTTCCTAGATATTACATTCACATAGATATTATGGTTTTAAAATTTATCATTTTTTATATTGTAGCTTTATTTATAATTAAATATATGCATATTTTCTTATATTTACATATAATAAATCAATTATACAAATAAATATTTAAGCATATTTACATAAAAATGAATTTTTAAATATATAAACCATATGGAAATAAATATTTATTATTAATTTTATTTAAAATAATAAAAATATTAATTTATTTACCTTTTAAAAATGCATTAATATATATATAAACACACCTATAAAGTAATGTTAATATATAAATATTTGTGTCAGTAGAAAAATATATATATTTATGTGTATGTTCTAATATATATAAATAAATACATATATGTAAATATCTGTCCATGCATGTGTGAAATATAAATGTGT
This sequence comes from Viscum album, assembly GCA_963277665.1. Classification (NCBI taxonomy): domain Eukaryota; kingdom Viridiplantae; phylum Streptophyta; class Magnoliopsida; order Santalales; family Viscaceae; genus Viscum; species Viscum album. Next base: position 185,669,383 of record OY728143.1, read on the forward strand.
ATATGTGTGCATAAGTATGAGCATGTGTGTGTGTGTCAATATTGTCTAAATACATCATATATAAATGTATGTTTATAAATATATCATTATCATTAAATATAATATATGAATGTATTTACAATGAATATTTATAAAAAAATTATAAAAAAATTATATCTAAATACATAATTATATATAAATATGTATAAATATATATACCTGGAAAGTGAGAACCATGGATAAAATCCATGGCCTCATAAAATTTATTATAAAAAAGAACATAAACATAGAAACATGAGAGTTGTTGGGTACAAGTGACAAATAGACCGCCAAAATAGAACAAGTCATCTTGGATTATAGCCACCCCTTCCATAGTATCCACCTCAGCCTCTTGGATGTTTTCCTCTCCTCCATTGCTTTAGATTCTGCCACACACCACCTTGATCATCTGTGGCCAAGAGTTCAATAACCTCATCAATAATTTTTCCACCAAGGTGACCCTTTTTAGTATCACTCTGAATCATGGCGACCTCCTTGTCATCTGCTGATGGCTTGTCTGGAGGCCTGTCTTCCAACAAATCCTCAGAAGAGGACTAACCATAATGAAAATCATCCTTGTCAGCATGTTCAATCATCAGAGGAGGGGAGGGTACATTAGAAGCATAAGGTGTAAAACCTTTAGTACCTTCCCTCTTATGGATCTCCATGTAGGGTGCATCAAAATATGGACCATTGATAAAATCCAGCATCATAAAAATATTTGGAACAATTCCATTGGTGGGAGTCTCAGCAGCCTAAATACCCTTCATGGAAGCCTTTACTATCTCTATAGCACCTGAAAAAAGAGCAGCTACAGATGAAACTAACACAATGTCATGGTTCTGAGAATCAGAATCATCCTCACACTGATATGGTAATGGAACCACATTCACATGTACATGCTTCTTGAGAATTTCAGTAGGATAAGAAACTCCTTTGGAGTTCAAAGAGACACTCTCCAATTTACCTTTTGATAGAAAATGATCCTCTAGTAATATGAAAGGATCCAATTCAACATAATTTCTCTAACTATGAGAACATTCATCACCCCATTTAGAGAGAGAGGCCTCTTCTTGAACCATATAACCAATATTAGATAGATTCTGATAGAAGAGTGTGTATTCACTATAGGTAACACCCCCCTCACTTCGACCACCATTAAAAAGATTTCCAACAGACTTTGTAGTGTTACTAGCAACAACATCAGAAAAGGAGGTTGTTCCAGAAAATAGAGTAGCATCCTTCACTCTTGGAACATCAGGTTCAACCTTCTTATCGGATATAGGTACAGAGGTTAGAGACACTTGTAATTTAAACTTACATTTCTCATCTGAATGTCCATACCTTTTTCAATTAGAACATCTCAATCCATGATAGAAATTTCCCTTAACATGCCCAATTCTTGAGAAATTGAAATAGAAATCATAAACATTCTCAAATTCAATCTCAATTTCAAACTTAAAGTCACCATCAATCAAATACGTAGTCTCAAGAAGTGGCAGAGAAAGATCAAACCCAACCAGAATATGAGCAAAGTGACCATACCTAGCCATCCCAGTCTCCATTTCAAATTTAATTGAAGTGCCTACATCCAAGTCAACATCCCAAAGGATAGATGGGTGACAAAAAACTAATTCATACCTTTGACATGAATTTAAGATTATGTGATAGATTTCTTAGCCTAAAAAAGGTCAAACCAGGGGTCCTAGTTCTGAAACCTTAGCACCCCTAGATTGAGATTGAGGAAGTTGTAACTCCAAGATTTCAATTTCAGTTCTTGTGAATAAAAATTAATATGATAAAATATCATAATAATCGACATGATGTGTTATCCATCAAAGCCACAAATCTAGATCAAATGTTTCCTTAAGTCTTCAAGTTACCAATAAGTACTTGTCTGTGAGGTGATTCATGTAATGATCGAGTGTTTGCAAGATTCAATTTTCTCTTCAAAAATTATAGGACTCAATTAAACAACAGTGAGAACACCATTCCTAGAAATATGGTTGGAAGCGGTGGCATCATCACTCTGATTATGAAACCCTCTTTAGAAAATAAAAGGTCACCTTTTCTCTTCTACTATTCACACTCCAAAAGCATTTTGGTTCAGAAAATACCTAAAAAATATATTCCTCATTTACATAATAATTTCCTAGAGGCCTTATTTTGATTATGAAACCCTCTTTAGAAGTATTTTTGTGCAAACCTAAGGAGGTTGTTCGAAGAAGAGATATCGTTATTTACCGAGCATTTTTGTTTTATTTCTTCTTACAAATCCTTAAAATATTATTAAACTATAATAATATAATAACATATATATCTACCATATAATGATATTTTATTATGTTAATTTAATAACTTATATCCATCTCCTCTTCCATCAAATGGGAAACAAAACTATCAAGCGTGTGTACGACGGACTACCATCTCGCGAACCAATGTAATTCGTTTTCCATCACCGCCTAGAATAGATGGATATAATGATAGATTTAACATATTTATATAAAATTTATGAAATAATTATACTTATATAATTATAATATAACATCTACCTTCTTAACTCCCAGTCTTTTGGAAAATGATAATGTCACTCGTGTGTACGTGTGAACTACCACCTCCACATAGCGATGTGACACGTTTTTCATTTTATTTTGAAATAGATGGTAATGAGGGTATATTTACTGAATAAATATGATATAAATTATGTAAATATTATTCTATAATAGTGAATTAATATTTAACTTCCCTTCATTTCATCCATCAATAAAATGGAAACAGCGTCCATGCATATGTACGGTCTACCGTCTTCGTGAACAGTGTAATTCATTTTCTATCTCTATCTTTTATGGATTAATATAAATACATATATAATTAATATATATAATTTTTATATAATTTTTAACATTATAGATATTTTATAACCATTATCAAAGTAAAATGACTGAAAATACCAAACCAAAACATACATGAAAAATTAAGTGGTTATTACCCGAAATGTGATTTTAACAAGGAAATTATTAATAAACGAGTAATAAAAGATCATAAGTAAATAATATATGGTATAATATATATTATTATGGTTTTTTAATAAATTTATAATAACATTATATTTATTATATAGGAGGTTATATCATTTATGAAGAAATTATAGAGTTTAGGTAAGCTATTTTCATCTCACTTTTATTTTTGTGGGACACATGTCATATTCACCACTTATTTATTTTTCATGGTGTATATACTTCCCATTAATATGTATTATGATTATTATCATGAAAATTATGTGATATAAATATCCATGTAAGTTTCTTTATTTCATGGATCTTATGATTCAAACATTACCAAAGTGGTAAAGGTTTTATATTACAATCTCATTATTTATTGGTATTGTTTAGGATTATGATTTTGATGGTGAAATATTATGATCTCTCTCTCAAAAAACTCATAAATATTCTTATCCTGTGGTAATTTCTATAAAATAAATTTTTTTCATTTTATTTCCTTTTATTTAAGTATCAAAGGGACCAAAATAATGTTTTTAAGAAAAAACGACTTTATTTTCCTCTTCATTCGAAAATCCTTTTTCTTCCATGTCCATGTTTTCTAAAAAGAAAATTAAAGAAATTTTTTCCCCAAAAATTTTTTAAAGAAATTTTTACCCATGTTTGAATTTTTACAAAATGGTTTAAAATTAATCTTCTTTTTTTTAACAAGGTTCTTTTTACTTTAGTATCGAAAATGTGAAAAGAATCTTCATTTTAACATATACGACATGAACAATATTTTCACTATCATAACCACTCAATGATTTAAATATTTCTTTAAAATTATACAAGGTTATTTTCAAAGAAAATGTTCTATTTAATATTTGGTAAATTTTATATTTTAAATAATTTTATTCAAAGTGTAAAGGTTATTTTCCTCAATAAATGTTCCAAGTGATCTTTTAAAATAATTTTCCATCTAAGATGAAGTCCTTTGATGTTACATAATATTTACATAGAGTATGATCTAATTATATCATCCTTATTCTTCTATATATGTTTTACTATTATGTTGACAAGATTTTTGTGAAACCCATTTCTTTTCCACGGATTATTTTATGATGTAATGTTTATGAAACTCATTTAATTTCTATGGGTTATGTTATGATAAATTTTTATAAACTTGTGTAACATAATTTGATGGGTGGTAATTATATATACCTCCAATTAATTGAGTAAATATTGATGTTCTATGAACTCAAAGGCTATAGAGGAGGTTTTTTAAGCCTGAAAAAAAGGGTACGCGGGATGTTATCCCAAGAACAAAGTAGGTACATAGGTAGTTAGTCCAAGCCTAACATGTTATGAATGTCTTGGTGGGTAGCCTTGAAATAATATTTTCAATGTTTATGTGTATTTCATAAATATATATCTTATGTCAATGTTATGATATCATGGATTATGTTCTTTGATTCCTTTATGATTCATGTCTTATGAACTTCTAAGATTTATTCCATGACTCATGTTTGTGATCTATGATATGTAGGGTATGGTTTTAAAATGTTATTATCATGTTATCATAACCTTATGATCATGTTATATTGACATATCCCTTGATTACCCTTACTGATCATCTGAGCTCACCCTTTCTTATATTTCATTTCCCCATGTCATAAAGAAATTTATTATGTATGATATGTCTAAGAAGGGTTCTAGTTATGAAAAACATAGTGGGAGATGATGTGGTTCACTTATGAATTTTTTGTTTATGTGTCTATGTTTCCAAATGCACTAGAACTATATGATTTAGCATGGATCATTATGTTATGTAATGAATATTCATCTATTAAGATGTGATATCTATGTTGGAGAAGTTTGGTTCAATATAATATATATATATACTTATTCAAATTTTTTATATAATGTTTATATATACATATGTGTGTGTATTAATAAACAGATATATATTTATATTTATATTATAATATATGAAAATAAGTATTGATATATAATATATATAAATAAATATATTTGTATATATATATCATACACATGCAAACATATATTTATAAATGTATTTAAAAATTATTATATAAATATACATAAAAATATGAATAAAAATATTTTGGAAAAAATAAATAAATAAATAGAAATATCATAAAATATAAAATAAGACAATATTGGGTTAGTGTTAAAGTGGTTCAAATTGAACAAGGGAGGTCAAGGGATTGAGTCCAAGCACGCGCGGGGGTGAACGGGTATGTGGGTATTGAAAAAGAACTGACAAAGAGGCCTTAAAAGCACTAAGAAATGGGATTTTATGGGAGTGGGGTTCAAGAACTTACAAAGGGGGGAAAACAGTTCAAAAAAATAATTTTTTTCAAATTTTATTAGCTCTAAAAGAATTGGTGATAAATTCCCCCTTTATGAGCACTAAAATAAAAGAGCTGATAAAGGGTGTTTTTATCAACATTTTTTGTATGCTCATAAAGTGGGTCTTTATTAGTGTTTTTTTATCACTGATAAATTCTCAATTTATAAGTACTGATAAATGGGGCCTTTATCAATTCTTAAAAAAGTGCAGATAAAGGTGGTCTTTATCAGCACTTTTGTTTTAGCATTGATAAAGGTACCCTTTATGAATGCTTTTTTTACTGATAAAATCTATGGCTTTTAACAAAGCTTAGATTTCCAGTACTTTTAGCACTGAAAAGTCTCATTTCTATCACTTTTAAAAGCATGATATGTAGTAGTGTTAACCATCCACTTATGCACATCCCTCTATAGGGATAGCCACACCCACCTTTAAGGATGTTTGGACCGCATCACACTAACCTCAAGGCTCTATCTGATCATCATGATACTTGAAACATAATTCCATATGCTATGAAACACAAAAAGAAATACATTTCATAGTAAAAAAAATGCATACCAAGAACAAACGTCAGGATCCACACATAATCACATTTTCATAATCAAGTAGGCCTCATGGCTACTCACACACCCACAGGAAACTCATAACAAACATGGGTTAATCAGGAATAAAAAACATATGCCAACATCATATACATGGCCAAAATTTGTAAGGAACTTCATACCTTATGTGCAACGATGTTTTGATGAAAGGTCTCACTAACTAAGTCCAATTGCACCACTAAGATTCATTGCCTAGTGAATTAGTCTTTTATTATAATTATGATTATCTTTGATAATTAAAACATGAATAAAAAATATTAAATTAAATCTGAATAAAATACCTTGACACATTCAAAAATAAACTTATTATTTAATTTCTACTTATCGATATAAACACAATGGCACTGACAGTGCGTCAATCTGATCACTATTGAAGAATATATCAAAGAGAGAAGTTTTGGATAATAATTAAATTAAAAAAAATAAGAGAGGGAGAGAAGATAGAGAGGCATGATAGAGGGAGAGAGACATTATGAAGGAGGATAATTCTATAAGATCCCCCCCCATTCCCCTTTAATATATTTTTTTACTTTATTTCATTAATTGTTTTATTAATTTATTACCAAATTTTTTCCCCTTCACATTCCTAGAAAACCCATGTGCCGCCCCAAAGTCTTCATGGACTTTTTTTAAACCCACTCTAAAATATATTTAATAATTCATTAAATATATTTTAAAAATCATCTGTATATATATATATACACATTATATATATAAATTCACACTTGCATATACATATATACACCTACGCATATATATATATCTCTGTGTGGGTGTGTTTATATATATTTATACATATATATTTATCCTATATATATACACACATTATATATATATATGCACACCCACATGCACACACACAAACATATATATATACACACACACATAAATATATATAACCCATATATATACATATTTTAATTTATCACACACAAATATTATTTTCCACAATTTAATAATAATAATAATAATAATAATAATTTTTTATTATTATTATTAAATATCCTCTATTGTTACCACCGTAAATATTTCAATAATAAATTTCATTAAATATTGATAATAGTAAATACATTTTTATTAATCACACATAACTTTATTTATTTAACACAAGCAATAATATCACCATTATTATTTTGACCACTAATATATGTTAGCCCAATAAGAATTTCCAACATTACACAATTATTAATTACGCATGTAAATTTTATTTTTTTTCTTCGACACAAATAATATTATTATTATTATTATTAATATTATTATTATTATTATTATTATTATTATTATTATTATTAACTTCCCAACAAAATATCCAGATACCAAATAATTTTATCAGTTCAAACAAATCAAAATAATTCTGTAAATTTATTTACAAACATATATTATGTTTTTTTATAAAAATTATTAAACCAAAAATTAAAAACTAACATCACAGTAATGCGATTTAGCTAAACACCCAACATTCACAAATGTTATGTTTTTTATTAGGTAAAACAAGTATTTCATATTTAATAGTGGGCTCGGATTTCCCTTCTGAGACACCATTCAGGTGATATTTCATTTTTATAGAAAAATTACACATGTGTGATATAATATTTTTATTATTTTTATTATATCAATACTGAGGTTCTACAGGACTTAGAATCTTATGTTGACTTTGTGTCCAAATCCAAAAAATATTCCATAGAATATTCCAAAGTGTTATAAGGTAAAAACAGAGTCATTTAATTAACAGTATTTTACCCTTTCCTAAAGCCATAATAAACACAAGTATTGAAAAATTAAAATTTCACTTAAAAATATTTGTAATTTATTAAAAAAGGGGGTTTTATTATTATTAAAAAAATTGGATATTATAGAAGGATCCACCAATATATCATCTCGTATAGTTATATGACCCAAGAATGATACTTTTTATAGCCAAAATTCACACTTGTTAAATTTGGTATATTTTCTCTCCTTCCACAGAGTCTTCAAAACAATCTTCAAGTGATCTTAGTGATCTTAATTTATCTTGTATTATATGATAATATCATCTATAAATACTACCATAAACTAACCAAGCTAATCTCTAAAGGATTTAATTATTATATCCATGAAAATAGTAGGGGTGTTGGTAAGTCCAAATGGCGTCACAATAAATTCATAGTGTTCATACCTCATACGTAAGGTTGTATTGGGTATATCCTCCATTTTATCCCTTAAATAATGATACCTATATTGAATATTAATCTTTTAAAATTATTAATATTTGTAGAGTTGATCAGACAAGTCATCAATACAGGGTAGGGGATGCTTGTTCTTGATAGTGATCTTTTTATGTTCTTGATAATCAATGCAATGACTCATTGACTAATATTTATTCTTAAAAAAAGAACATGTGAACTTTATATTTATACACTGGGGAATATAATTCTCTTATATATATTCTCCTAGAGTTTTTTATTCAATTACTATAACTCAATTACTTTCATTCTATAAAGAGTTTTTGAAATGGGTGTAGCACTAGGTAGGAGTTTTATTGAAAATTTAACTTCACAATTTGGGGAAAGATTATGAAACTCTTTAGTAAATACATTAGTATATTCATGAACAATAGAAATTTCTTAAATGTTGAGTTTCTTACCTAACCATTTGATATTAATACCCCTCATTAACATGTAGTAAGTCCCATATAATGTAAGTAATTTTCATTAGAATTTCATGTTCATCTGCGCATCGATAGACTATCATAAGTTGATTCTAAATATGAAATGTGAATTACCTTACTCAAAAATTGATATGGTAACTATATAGAGATATTACATACATGCCCAAAGTCATATCAAATTCAATTATAGGGATAATAATAATATTTATAGTAAGAACACTCCCACAAACTTCTATTGGAGAGGAGATATAGACTTGAGATGCAATGATCATACCATTTGAATCTTTAACCAATGATTCAATATCTAACTATTGAGGTGGTGATGTGATACTCTTAGATAAATCTTAGTATATAAAAGAGTTGGTGGAACTTGAATCAAATAATACATTTGTAGTTTTATAGTGGATGATAAGTGTACTTTTCACCACTTCATTCTACTAACCCATTTTAGTGGTTGTGATTACAATGGCCTTAATTTTTTCTATTGGATGAGGTGGTCTATAATGTTTATTTTCATTATTAACACTTGGTTTAGTTCCATTTTTTTCATAATTCTGATACTATTTATAATTGAATAATTGGGGTGTGGGTGGTATATTTGGTTTATCTTTCTTTTCACCCATATTTCTTTGACATTCATGTGTTTACTGACCTTGTATTATACACTTGAATAATTTAAATTTCCCTTAGAGATAATTTATACCATGATTCTTTCCAAATTTTCAACATATAATAAGATTAATTTTCTTTCTTCCATGGGTTTTATTATTTTAATCTCCTCAAAAATACATTTTTCTCTTCTTATCCCCAAAACCATGAGAAAAATGAGTGTCTCCCCTCTCTATTTCTTCCTTCAAATAATATTGAATTATTTATTCATATCTAACAAAGTATATTATATAAAATGAATTTTGAAGACTTAGTCTTAATACACTAAAGAATTGATAGATTTTTCTTTCAGGATCGATAATAAAACCAGAAATTTTCTCTGTAAGTATGGTGGAATTTACCTCATAGCTACCAATGAATTTATTATCCCTCAACTTCAATTATAGGAATTACCTCTCTATTTTAGTGTAAATATTTCAAGTAAAATACTTATTTAAAAATACCTTTTTAATTTATTCTTATTTAATGGATTCAAGTTATTCCTCTTGCCTCGTATTATTGATAAGACTCCACCATTGATTTTTTTTCACCTTCCAAATGATACACACCAAAACAACATTCTCATAGTCCGAGCACTAGAGAATAGAAAATATATTTTCTATATCATTGATTCATTTATCAAAAATAAGTGGATCAGAGTACCCACTGGAGGAAGGTAGACGTTGCCTCATAAAAGACCCAATGTTGAATTTTTCCTTGCTTTGGTCATTTTGAAGTTCAAAATAATTCATGTTACCTTTAATATATTGAGAGAGTTGGGTGAGAATTGTCATAATATTTTGCATCCCAACTCCCGTTACATTTGGTTACTCATGAGGAAGTTCATTACATTTATTGTCACATTCATCATTAACATGATTTCTCCTTGTTCCAACCATTAACTAAAATGAAAAATCATAGTATGAGTATAATGCACCAATAATCTGAGTGAATAATCATCTTATAGTGTAAATCATTCCAAAAATTTCTTAAATTAAGACACATTTTTATCAACCCATGAAATTATAGGTTCATCCTATATCACTGTGTTTTATCATTGGTTTTCATAGGTTCTATCCTCTAATTCCTCATAACTTTATCTCCAAAAATAACTAAATTATTCCCTAACACCAAGTGAGGATACCCAGGAATTATATACATGCATATACTATCATTTTATATGATTAATCATCAAATTTATCAATAATACATAACCCAGAACCATAAAGGTTTAGTTTTTTCAGATATTAGATACATAATCAGCTTATTTCATGAAATATATTCAACATCTCCCACAAATTTCTTCCCATATGGTACCCTTCTTATACATGTCCTACTTAATACCATTGTTCATAACCTAGGAAAATGGAAACATAAGAAAGGGTGAGCTTATGATTATTAGTAAGGGTAAACATGAGATATATCAATCAATGATCATAAGTGATTATAATATAAGCATAAGGGTATTATAACATGATCATAACTTATGAAAATAGACCCAATAATTCATGAACCATAAATCATGATTCATGACATAAGGCTTTGTCATAACAAAAGACATGAGTCATATGAGTGTATGACATCAAATAATCATGATTCATGAGATAATAAAAAAGGCATAAGACATAATTTTTCAGCATAAAAATAAAAATATAATTCATATGTTAAGGCTACCCACTAATACATTCATCACATAGTAGTCTTTGGATAACCACCTATGTACCATCTTGGGCTTGGGTTAACCTCTCATATACCCTATTGGGATTGGGATAACTACCAGTAAACCATTTGATATCATGAAATATAAAACATTACACAATAAATTGGAGGGATATAACATACCCAACCATATAATAATAATAAACCATTCATATGTTTTCTATGATAACATAAGATCATTCATCATTCTTTTATAACTTAATTAACTTATGGGAAATAAATGGGTTTCATGAAAAATTCCTTAAAACACCATCATCATAATCCATACAAAGAAATAAAGTGGATGGTATTATAAGAAAATATTCCCAATGAATCATTAAAATCCTTAAAGTATTTTTTACATAAATTAAAAATACTTTTATAAAGGAATTATAATTATGCTCTGAAAAAACAAGAAGAAATGGATTTGTCTCTTTATAAATTTTAATAATTAAAACTTATGAGAATAATGGAAATAGGATATTATTAAAAAAACATTATAAACTTATAGATTACTCTTCATGATGGATAAAGGAATTTAAAATTTTAAAATCTTCTCATGTCGTAAACTTTAAAAAACATTCCTTTCTCACTTTTGTAGAGAAGGTCAAAAATAAATCATTTGAAAAATGAAAAGAATATTCCTTTAAAAATTTTGTAAAGAAATTTAAATATAGTGTAAAAATACATTTAGAAATAATTTAACAGTATATAATAATTTCCATATAATAATTTTTGAACAATATGGATATGGAGGAAAATGATTACTAGCCAAAAAGGATAAATAAGATCGGTTTTTCTTAAAAATATTATTTCAGAATTTTTGATTACCAAAGAAGGGGGAAATGGAAATAATAATTTAAAACCCCCATAAATAACTATATAAGAATAAAATATATTTGTTTTAATGGATAAATAATATACAATCCCCCTAATGTAAATTGAAACATAAATAATCCTGATAAAAAGTGAGATTATAATATAAACTCTTAACTTAAGTCTCAACTTGCTTCATACACACTCTAAACTCCTGTATAAAAAATTTTAAAATTATTATAAATCTATAAAAAAACAATATTCACACTTATATTAATTTATATCATTCCATTATAATTTCCAATTACCCATTTATTAACAATTCTTCATTAAAATCAATATTTGGGGTCAATTATTCTATTTTCCATGCATGTTTTTGTATAGCGTTTTCAATCCTTGCACCTTGGTCATGGTTTTATTATTTAAAAAATATTAATAATATCTTAAATATCATATTTATTTATCCTATAATCTTTTATAACCATCCATGTAATGTGGTAATGAGAAATGAATTTCATCACTTCGTGGAGGCGGTAGTTTGCACACATGCACGGGTGATGTTTTCATTTTTCAATGGATGGAAGGAAAGGAAGGATGAAAATAATTTATATTTATAGAAGTATAATTATTTAATAAATATAATATATATTCATTAAATTCATTTATTTAACCATCCATGAGAGGTGGTGATGAAAAATGAAATACATCGCTTTAGAGAGGCGATGGTCTGAACGTATGCATGAGCGGCACTTTCATTTTACATTAGATTGATTATAAGTATATAATGGTTATTAAAAAGAAAAAATAATACTTCATTATATTTATAATACTTATGTAAACATATTAGGATGTATATAATATATTTAGAGGAGGTGTAAGAAGAAATAAACTTGAAAGAACTCAGTTAAGACAGTTGCCTCTTCCTCAGACATCCTTCTTTGGATTACACATTAAGCCTTATTAAGTTGGTATTTTTGTGAGAAAAAAAACTATATGACATGGGTAGGATTATTGGGAAGTTTTTTGGATGGATATCGGTCTAACTAGAGTGCTCAAAGTGTGCAGTAAAGTGAAGGGAGGATGTAACCTTTTATAAGTGAGAGGAGTGGTACCCTTGTAAACACCCTTAACTATAAAATAATATAGTCATTTTCATGGTAAAGTGGAACCAAATAAGATCAATTTCAAATATAAGGCAATTTTATATCTAAATACACTCAACCAAAAAAATAAATATAGGGTTTTTATGATATTAGAAGCATTTTCCCTTAGTTTAACCTATTTTAACATTTACCCAGATGACTTAACTTTTATCATGATAACTATTCATTATAAATAAAAATAAAATTAAACTTATAACCAAACTTATACATGTTAATTAAAAATATGGAATCAATTTTATCATATTCAATTTCGAAAGGTGTCAGAAATTAATTCTAATATCCACGTATAAAACGCATAAAACCCATTTTTAGAAAAAAAATGTATTTTTAGTCATAAAAATGATTTTATTATCATTATATGTTTAGAAAAAACCATTATATTCATGTTAATTTATTTTAATATATTATATATACATTTCATTAAAATATTTTAACAATAGTTATTAATTTAATTTATTAAGATAAAATACATTTCACGAATAAAAAACTATATTCTGAAAAATATATTTTTTTTACCTTCAAATGATTTTATATTCATTTATAACCAATTTTTAATTAATGTATGAATTATAATTCATTTTTATGCATGTATAAATAATACTTTTTTATAATTTTAATTCTCTAAATAAGAGAAATTTAACTTTAAAAACATATATAATAAAATAATGTTTGTAAAAGAAAGCATTTTTATTTAACCAAGAATTATTAGAATAATATTATTTATCATTACTCTAACATTTCATGGATTCCCTTAATTTATTTTATTAAATAATACTTAAATTTTATAGATATAATTCTATAAAAGTACTAATTTTAAAAAAAAATGCATAATTTAACAAAACAGTTTAAAATAATTTCTCAAGAACCTTAAGTGATTTTGATCCTTTTTATAAATTAATTTATTTTATTAATTTCATTTAACTATTTAATACTTTTTTATTTTTTTATTTTAATAAATAATTATTAACTTAATTTTGGTGTATCATGCATCAAAATCTACTGGACACGTCAAATTTAGTAAAGAGAAATATATTTTAAAATCTCGGGGTGTTACAATTAGTGAGATTACTTATAACTGAAGAGTATCTCCATAATATTTATTATAGTGAATTTTAGTGTTTGTCCATGGATGTAGATAATTTCTTAAACCATGTTAAAGTTCTCATGTGTGTTAGTTTATCTTAATATAAAAAATAGTATTTTAAATTTTTTATTTATCGCATCAAAATCAAAAATAATTTATAATAAAGATAGAATCAAATTTAAAACATACCTTGATCCATGAATCCGCTTGTTTTTTCTCCCAAAGAAAAAGGATTTATACCTTTTTCTTTATTATCTCTTCTACTGATGGAATGTACTAGAATGAATAATTGATACTTAATAACAAGGACATGACCTTTCAAATTGAGATAAAATGGTTACATGGGAATTTTTATAATTAATTTCTTTAAATTACATTAATGTGACAAAATTAATTTTCCATTAATGTGAAAAAATTTATTTTATCAAAATCCATCAATTTGAAAAAAAAAATATCCATCATTATCCCATTATAATATTTATTAAACTTAATATAACATAAATTATTCCAATATTCTCCTACTTAATTCATGTGATATTATTTTATAATGTTTAATAAATTCAATCAGTTATTATACACATTTATATCCATTATTTTATGTATAAAACTATCATAATTAAGGGTAATTTCAACGTGTGTCATAGTGGTTATACATTATCTACTAATATATTCCCTTCCATGTACTAAAACATTGATAGTTTTCTTATCATAAATAAATTGGGATATATATATATATATAATTGGTATATTAATAATTTCTTTATTTAACATTATACCTTGTTATCATCATTCAATTCAATCATGTATGCTTATTGAAAATAGGTAACAAGATCAAAAAAATTATAAGTATCATTGTTAACTATAATAAACATAATAGTCATTACATATAATGAAACCTATTCAACAAAAATTCCCATACTTTCAACATGTCTAATAAATATTTTAAGAGGTAACCCTTTCGTTAAAGGGTCGAAAATCAGAAGATTTTTGCTAATATGTTTAATTGACACCTTATGTTTCTGAACTTCCTCCTTAATGGAAAGGTACTTTAATTCCATGTGTTTATAGCCTTTGTAATATCAATTATTCTTTGAAAATAATATTATTGTGTAATTGTCCCAATAAATTTTCAAGGTCTTGGTGATACTGTTGACAATTCCCAGTATTAAAATGACATTTTGTAACCATCTACCCTTAATTGTAGCCTCAAAACTGATATAAATTCAACCTCTATGGTAAAATTATCTATAATAGATTAATTTTCACTTTTCCATGATATTTCCCCTTTGGATAGAAGAGACACATAACCAAAAGTGGAATTTCTTATATCAACATAGCCTGAAAAATATGGCTCCGAGTATCCAATCACTTTAAGATGATTGGATCTTTTATAAGTAAGTATGTGATCCTTTATTCATTGAAAATATCATAAAACTTTCTTTTTTGATATCTAATAATCCAATCTAGGATTTCTTTAGTATATTCCCAATATACCAACCACAAAATTTAATATTTGGACTTGTACATGTTTGATAATGTATCAAGCTTCTAAAAATAGTTTTATAAGGAATTATTTTCATCCTTTTTCCTTAAAAATAATTTTTGGGACATTGATTGAGATTAAATTTATCTCCTTTATGAATTGGAACTGATGATGCTAGATATTTTTCCATATTAAACCTCTCTAAAATGTTATTAATATATGTTTTATAAGACAATACCAATAAACATTAAGTTATATTATAGAATATTTCTATTCCAATGAAAAAATACTAGATTTTAAGGTACACTATTTCGATGTTTAATAGTTTTTTTCAGTTTTGGGGGGATTGGGAGCTATTTTGGGAGTTTCTACAGAGCCTAGGGTGCAGACTTCTTGTTAGACACTTTTACATCATAAGTTATAGCTTACGACATAAGTCCTTCACTAGGCACCAGCTATAAGATGATTTATTGCATATGAATATTGAAAGTCATAAAATAATTTTTACAACATAAATTCCTTTTATGCCATAAGACCCAATTTTACACCGTAAAATCATCGATCAAGGTAAATTTAACTCAAGGTGATGTGTTGTTCGGTGTATATGAGTTATGGGATATTTACACCATAAATGAGGTTTTTATATCGTAAATACTTCTTCTTGGTAGGTTGTAGTCATGTTTCAAGTCTAATTTTTCTCATTCATTCAATATGAAGGTTCCTCCCTCAAACCCTAGGTATCCTTCCAGGTGATTTTGGGCATCTCCTCTCCTTTTGGATCATTTCATTCAACAATTGATCTGTGTGGTGATTATGTTGCTTCTCCCTAGTAAATAGAATTTTTTTTCTTTGTTTCCATTGGTTTTGATAGTGGTGTGGTTCTAGATTCATCAACCCTATAGTGACATTGTGTTTGATCCTTTCTATATCCATTGTGTGATCTTCTTCTGAGGACCGGTCCTTTATTGGTTGTGGTACGATAGGTGCATGTTCTTTGATATATGTTTTGGTCTACCCTCTCTACCATACGTTTTTTTTGTAATGTAATTCTAAGATATGGGAATATATTATATATCCTTTATTGTTGTCTTTTTGTTCCTTCCTATGTTGGTGGATCTCGTTGTGGTTGTGTGCGGCCCGAGTTTGAGGTAATTGGTTTCGTATCGAGTGTTTGTTAAATGAAAAGTGATTGTTCATGTATTATAAATTGTTTTATAAATAAATTGGTGTGATTTTTTTCATGTGTAAATGATTTTAAAAAAATGTGATTTTCCCCTTGGTTTTGATAAATGAAAATGGTTGGTTTTGAAGCATTGAGAAATGGGTTTTCAAAGAAGGTTTAATAAAATAAAAGGGTTGTTTAAAATTGATTTTGAAAATCCCTTTTGTAATGATTTGTGAAATGAAACACATGGGAAGAATTGGTTACTTAGGTGGAAGGTGTATCTTAGGGATATTTTCCATTTCATTATTAGGGGGTTCACTCATGGTATGTTCATCTGCTCCCTAAGCCCTTTTTTCTAGGGACATAGTGTTGAAATTTTTGGGGTCAATCATGGGGTGTTTATATACTCTTTAGGAACGTGTTCTAAAGACTTGAGTATGCAGTAGTCATTGATTGTGGTATGAGTAGTCTTATATCTTGACCTATTGTGATCCATAGCATGTTTTACTTATTCTTTTGATTTGTATTTTTCTATATTTTATACTCCTAATTTGAATTTGATAAATGATTATGTAAATTATGATTTAATAACTATTTTTCCAAGTTTATTTTGTGAACTATGGTAAAATGGAAATATATACCATGATTTTGATATGAATTGATTTATCATTTAGCATGCCATATTTTCTTTAAAAGGATAATATTTAGATTTTTTGTATAAATACTTGATATAGAACACCTGGGTGGGATCCTATTGAGCCTGTTTAGCTCACACCTTGCACACCCCTTCAGCAGTGTGTAGACCTGCTTATGTTTTTTTATACAAGTAAAGGAAAGGCACTACAATGAGGCAAAAAGGTTTTTTATCATCTAGGTATGGGTAGCTAGTGGTGATATGATGGGACATTTCCCAAATTATCACATATAGCAGTTAGTTTCTATAAGTTATCCTTTTTTGTTGGACTTGTACTATGGGTTTGTTATGACTGCATTGAGTTATATCCTCTTACCGTCATATTTCAGTTATGGCATATATTTTCTTATGGTTTTTATTCAGCTATTTTTGTATGTTATGTATATATATTCCATTTTTTCTACTTTAGGTTGGAAAAATCATTCCCACTAGTTGTTTTTGATGCTCGGGTTCTAGTCTCCAACCTACGGGGATTGGCGATACCTTTTGGGTCTTGCCGCATTTTGATTTAGAATCTAGATGGACAAGTTATATAGGTCAAAATGTGAAAAATATGGTATCAGATCATGGTTATTCTTAGTCTTAGAAATTTTTTAGATGGTAGATAGGACTTTCAGAACTTGAGAGGTAGGTTGTGGTGAGTTTTTAGCCAACTCTTTCCATAACGAGACTCAAGTTACCATGGGCTATCAGGATGTGTGTCTCCTATGTTTAGTTCTTGATATCAATCTCAGTTTTCTATTATGGTTTTTTAGTTTAAACTGGTATTATCTTATTATTTGATCATTTTTTATGTTTTTGGTGTGCAATGATATACCACTGAGATGTCTTCTACAGGTTCCATAAGAGGGTACAGTGGATGCTCCTTAAGGGAATATACCTCAAGATTAGAATATTATAGAGGCTATCGTGTGAGCAGTTCATTACATATATCAAAATGTACCATAAGTCTAGAACGCAGTTGTTGAGGTACATCCAAGATCTCGAGGGGAAAGGGATCAATCTCAAGAGTTCTTATGTGAGGAACCACCATCCATTAAGGGTACAAATGATCCCCAAGGGTAAGCGGACTGGCTGGAAAAGATCGATCAGATTTTCAACTTTCTAGATACACCTAAGAATATAAATGTTAAGTGTGTTGTGTTTAGACTTAATGATCCTAGTAAGTAATGTTGGTATTATATGGTACAAATATATATTTATGTGGTCTTGGACTGGAAGGGTTTCAAGACACTCCTCTTTTATAAATTCTTCTTAGAGTCTAGAATGATGTAAAATTCTCTGGATTTTCTTTCTTTTCAGTAGGGAGAGTTATTGGTGTCATAATACACCAATTGGTTTGTAGATATGGTTCATTTTTTCTCTATAAGTAGTAAAAATGATCAGCTGAAAGCTCATAAGTACATGTATATTTTGCGCCCAGATGTCATATCATCATTATTTATGTTAAATGTTTATACTTATGTAGAGATGGTAGATAAGGATATGATGGAAGAGATGGAAATGAAACGTAAGATTATCTTTTCTACTCCTTCTATTCCACCTAGTGGTAGCTTAAGTGTCCCACATAGAATGAAGAGTAAGTGGCATGAGCATTACAAGAGTGGTGTAGGTGGTTCTTAGTAGCAGGCCTCCTCCATGCCATTATTTGCAGCCAATCATGTACCCCTAAATTTCTATCAATGTGGAAAGGTCAGGCACACCTAGCGTTCTTTTTCCATGCTTGTAAAGATATGAAATAGTTGTTGTCTCTATGGCTATCTATAGACATTTTGTCAGGCCATGTATATGCCTCACTATGGTCAGGGATCGTCAACTTTAAAGGCCACCGTTTCTCAGTAAAAAGCTTCAAGGTCTATAGGGATCTATCCATAGGAATTAGGATTGAAGCACCTTCACACAATGTACGAGTTTCCAGTAGAGGTTGACATAGGTCTAAAGATAGTGAGAGGTACCATTTTTTCGTATACTCTATAGCAACTTCTTTATTTGATACAAGTACCTCCCACTCATTTATATCTACCTATATTATTGATGTGTTGATACTTTCAATGGAGCTCATTTTATTTTCCATGGTGTTAGCAATACCTCTTGGAAAAAGGGGATTGTAGGGGTTTGGGTGTCTATCTTTTTCTATTTCGATAGTTGATGCGGAGTTAGTCTAGGATTTCCTTATTCTCGATTTAGACCTATTTGACATCATCATTAGGATGGATTAGCTTGTCACTCATTATGATGAGGTTGATTGTTATCATCAACATGTCTCGTTCCTTATTATTAATGGTATCTCTTAGGTGTTTCAGTTAGAGTGGGATCTAAGATCTGGTCGTGCAGTCCCTTCCTGACCAAATCTTAGGAATTTGTTTTCTGTTGTTGTAGTTGAGCCCGGTGTTGGTTTCACTGTTGTTGATATTCCCTTGTATGTTAGGGAATTCCCCGATGTTCTTCTATACAACTTATTTGGTCTCCCTCTAGATAGGGGGTGGAGATCATAATTTATCTGGTGTTGGGTATACAACTAATCTTTATATTCTCCTATTATATGGAACAAGCGGAGATAAGAGAGATAAAGATTCAGTTGGATGATCTGATAGATAATGGTTTTGTTTTCTCTAGTTTTTTTTATGTCCATACCCAGTGCTCTTTTCCAAGAAGGCTAATGGTTCACTTCAATTTTTCATAGACTATCAGAAATTGAACCAGGTGACCGTTAATAATAAGTATCATTTACCCTAAATAGATGATTTTTTACCATTTAAAGGGGGAAAGTGATTTTCAAAGATTGATATTCTATCATTTTATCATCATCTCAGAGTTATAGAGTCTGATATGCTGAACATAGATTTCATGAGTGGGTATGGACATTATGAATATCTTGTGATGCATTTTGGTCTAACTAACACTCCTGTAGTTTTTTTAGCTCTGATGGATTGAATATTCTATTAGTATCTCAATACCATTTTGGTTGTGTTCGTATATGATATTTTGGTTTATTCAAGGACCGAGTGTGATCATGAGCACCATATGAGTTTAGTTTTGAAAATATTAGAGATACACCATCTGTATGGAAAGATTTAGAAATATATTTTTTGGATCTAAGAAGTTAATTTCTTGGGGCACGTGATTTTTGAACATGGCTTATCAGTTGATCCTAAGATGGTGAAGTATATCTTGCCATGGTATGATCCACATAATGTTTTTGAGATTCAGAGCTTCCTTGGTCTTGTTGAATACTATCAGTGGTTTTTCAAGGAATTCTTGAATTTAGTGTCACCTTTAACTACTCTTTCTAGGAAAGGGTTGAAATTCATATGGGATGCAAAGTTTTAGAATTTTTTTATGAGCTAAATAAATTCTGACATCGACACCTATTTTGATCTTACCTGATCCTAGTAAGGGGTACATTGTGTTTTGTGATGCTTCTCGTGTTAGACTATGTTTTGTGCTTATACAAGATGATTATGTTATTAGTTACAGCTCTCATCAGATTTGGCCTCATGATAAGAACTACCCCGCTCATGATTTGGAGCTTGTCGCGATTATGTATTCCCTTAAATATTGGTGGCAATATCTTTTTGGGAGATAGATTCACAGACTTTTTTATCATAAGAGTATGAGTTATATCTTTTCTCAAAAGGACTTGAATATTAGACCGACACAGTGGGTGTAATACCTTCAGAAGTTTAATTTCAATATCACCTACACCCTGGGGAAGGGGGATGTCATCACTAACACTCTCATTAGTAAATTACCATTACAAGCTATCTTGGATTTGAAGGAAGAGTGGAACCTGATGGGACTCATCACTTAGTTTCATATAGATTCTCAAGAGGATAGTTCAAGTATAATTTTGATTAATGTTCAACTATCATCATCTCTCCTTGAGTCTATTATTCTAATTCAATAGCATGATGATGAGTTCAGAGGAATCAGAGAAACCCTTTATGGTGGGGAGATTGTTTATGGCAGTTCTCTCTCTTCTAATGGTATTCTATGATTTGGGAATCAGTTTTTCAAACTAGTATCTGTGAGAAGTTAATTTTTTTTACTTTCATAGTTATTCATGGTTCATTTATCTAGGAACTATAAAGATGTATTATGACATGAGACAATGTTTCTGGTGGCTAGGTATGAAGTGAAACATTGCAGATTATTTATTCCATTATTACACCTGACCATAGATAAAGTTATAGTATCTGAAACCTTATGGTTTTATCTATACTCTTATGATGATAGTTTGGAAATGGAGCAAGGTTTCCATGTAATTTTTTGTTGGATTACAATGAACTCCCTAAGGGAAGAATTTTATCTAGGTGTTGGTTGATCAGTTGATGAAATATGCTCATTTTATTCTGATCAGGGACACCACTAAGGTTGAATATCTGGGTAATATATATGTGCAATAGGTTGTGACATTACATGGGTTTCCCTCTTCCATTGTTTCATATAGGGATCCCAAGTTTAACTCCTAGTTTTGGAAGAGTATCCAAGAGGTTATGGGGACTCAGGTTCGGTTGACTATAACTTACCTTCCACATATAGACGGTTTGTCAAAGTATACTATTTATATCCTAAAGGATATTATCTGTGCCTACATCTTGGATTTTTATGGATCTTGGGATATCCATCTGATACTGGTTGATTTTGAGCATAATAATAGTTATTTGTTATTGGTCATAATAGATCCCTTCAAGTTTTTGTATGGTCACTCATGTATATCACCTATTTATTGAGTAGAGGTGGGTGATACCACTCTTATAAGACCGAGTCTTATTCAGGAGAAGTCAATGAGGATTCAGGATATATGTCGACATTTAGTTATAGAATAGGTTCGTCAAAGATTATATACATATCATCAACTTCATCCTTTGTATTTTTCTATTAGTGGTCGTGTTTTCTTAAAAGTTTCTCCTCAGTTGGGTCACTGTCATCTTGGGAGAAAAGGAAAGTTGGTTCTAATATATGTTGGAACATTTGAGGTCATTGAGAATCTTGGGAAGGTTGTATATTGGTTAGCAATATTGGATCACTTAATAGGTTTCCATGATTTGTTCCACATATCTTAGCTCAGGAACTACCATCATGGTCCCTCTCATGTTTTTAGTTAGGAATAGATCGAGTGGATCTGAACATTTTAGTTGTATAGAAGCTAGTGTGTATCATTGATTCTTAGGTGAAAGTATTTCATGGGAATTATATCATATTGGTTAGAGTATCATTATGACATAGATAATATTCTCACAAGACTTGGGAGTATGAATCGTCAGTGAGGGAGTATTAGTATCACCTCTTTCTGGATCACCATTCTTCCACATGACTTCCTAGGGATGAAAATTATTGTGGTGGTGATATTGTAACATCCTAGAATTTAAGGTATGATATTTCTATTTTTAAGAGTTTTTTTTTGGGTTCAAAGGTCTTAGGAGTTATTTTTTGGAGTTTCTTCAGATCTTGGGTATGCATACTACTTTCTGGACACTTTTACATCATAAGTTATAGCTTACAGTATAAGTCCTTCACTAGGAATCAGTTATAATATGATTTAAGGCACAAGAATCTTGCAAGCCATAAATTTTTTTTTATTCCATAAATTCATTTTACACCATAATACCCACTTTAAAACTTTAAAATCATCAATCGGGTATATTTAACTCAAGGTGATGTGTTTTTTAGTGTATATAAGTTATGGGATATTTATGTTGTAAACTAGGTGTTTAAGCCAAAAATCCTTTGGCCTAGTAGGCTTTAGTCACATTTCATGTCATATGTTTATCTTTCATTTGGAACATAGGTTCATCCATCATTCCATAGTTATCCTTCTAGAAAATTTTGGGTGTCTCTTCTCCTTCTGTATTTTTTTTTTTTTGGTGTTTGATCTCTATGGTGGTTTTGTCGCTTCTCCCTAGTAAGAATTATTTCTTCTTCTTCGTTTCCATTGGTCGTGGTAGTGTCATGGCATTGTGTTTTGGATTCTTTGACCATATGGTGACATTTTATTTGATCCTTTCTATATCTATTATGTGATCTTCTTCCATGGGTCGATCCATTGTTGGTTGTGGTGTAGCGGGTGCATGTTATTTTTGATGTATGTTGTGATCTACCCTCTATGTCATATGTTTTTTTTATGTAATTTTATTCTAATATGTGGTAATGTATTCTAGGTACTTTATTATTGTCTTTGTGTTCCTTTATGTATTATTGGATCCTATTGTGGGTGTGTGTGACCCAAGTTTGAGGTAAGAGGTTCTGTTTTTATCCTTTTTTAAATAAACCATGATTTATCCTATTTTATAAATTGTTTTATAAATAAATTGGCATGATTGTTTTTCATGAATAAATGGATTTTCAATAAATATGGTTTTACCTTAATTTTGGTAAAGGAAAATGGGTGTTTTCAAAGCATTGTAATATGGGTTTTCAAATCATGTTTGATAAAAGAAAATGTTTCTTTGAAATTGATTATGAAAATATCTTTTGAAATTATTTTGGAAATACAACACATGGGAAGCCTTGGGTAGTTAGTTGGAAGGTGTATCTTAGGGACATCATCCATTTCATTGTTGGGGGGTTTACTCATGGGGTGTTCCTCTACTCTATAAGCCAATTTTTCTAGGGAAATTATGTTGATATTATTGGGGGTCACTCATGGGGTATTCCTCTACTCCTTAGGCCTATGTTCTAAGGACTTGAGTGTGCACTAGTTATTGATTGTGGTACAAGTAGTCTTATAGCCTATCTTATTGTGATCATTGGAATGTTTTACCTATGAGTTGGATTTTTATTATTCTAGATTTGACATACCAACTTTAACTTTGATAAATATTTATGGAAATTATTCTTTGAGACTCTTTTTCCTTGATTTTTTTGTGAATTGTAGGAAAAGAGAAATATTTACTATGCTTTTGATATGAACTGCTTTATCATTTAACATGACATGTTCTCTTTAAAAATAGAATATTAGGATTATTTTTATAGAGACTTGATATGGAACACCCATGTGGGATCCTATTTATCCTATTTAGCTCACACATTTTACACCCCTTCGATGGTGTGTAGACCTAGTTGTGTATTTTGATGTAAGAAATTTCATGGCACCATAGTGAGGCGGTGAGGTTTTTTTTCAGCTGGGTATGGGTAGATGATAGTTATATGGTGGGACATTTCCCATGTTATCACATGGAGTAGTCGGTTTATATAATTTTTCCTTTGTTGTTGGACTTTTATTGTGGGTTTGTTCATACTTCTTTGAGTTGTATCACTTTTTTTGTCATCTTTCAGTTATGGAATGTATTTTCTTCTAGTTTTTCTTCTTATTTTTATTTATTCTATGTATGTATATTCCATGTTGTATTCTTTAGGTTGGGTGAAATCATTCCCTTTGATTGTTTTTTATGCTAAGTTTCTATTTATCTGCCCATGGGGATTGGGAACACCCTTCAGGTTTTTCCACATTTCAGTTCAAAACCTAGATGAACGGGTTATCCAGGTTAGGATGTGACACCAATCACATATTTGGATTCTCCCACGTCTTTCATTTAAAAATTACTATATATTAATTTCTTAGTCTCACATAATATATCAAGATCATTTATAACAATCAATATGTCATCAACATATAGAATCAATAATATAAATTTACATCCACTAATATTTTGGTATATATATCGATAAATGATGTTTTTTTTAATCTAAAAGATAAAATGGAATCATTAAACCTAAGATAACATGGTTATAAATCTTGTTTATGTCCATATATTTACTTCTTTAATTTACATACCATGTGTACCTTTCCTTCAATATAAACACCCATTGGTTGATCCATGTATACATCCTCCTCTAGGTTTCCATTTAAAAATATTGTTTTAACATCTATTTTATGTAACTAAAAATCATATTGATCTACCAATTCCAAAATAATTTTGAAATAATCTTTCATAAATACCAGTAAGAAGGTTTCCTTATAATCTATGTCATCCCTTTGAGTGAATCCCTTAGAAAAAATTTTGGTCGTGTGACGTTCAAGGTTACTAAGAGAGTCATGTTTGGTTTTGAAGACTCATTTACATATAATTATATTGTATCCTTAAGTAAATTATATAGGGTACAATAATTTATTTTGTTCCATGGAATTGAAATCAAATTTCATAGAATTTAACCATTTATTAGAATTTTCACAATTAATGGATTGATAATATGAAACTGGATCGTTATCAATGCCAATATAACTTTCTATCTCATGTAGATATACCACATAATCATCAAAAATATTTAACCTTCTTTCCCTTTGGAATATTCTTAACATTGTTTCTTATGGTTCTTCAATCATTTATTCATTGTGAATTTGGGAAACACCGTGTTTCTATTCAATATTATATTTTGTGATTCAATAAATTTAGGAACAACAACATGTGAAATTGTAGTATAAGAATATAGAAATTAAACTCTAACTTCCTTAATTTCAACATTTTCTATAACTTCACTCTCACTAGATTCACCATTTTCAATAATTCTAGAATTTCTAGTTTTGGAAATTATTATACTATGGTTAGGAAAATAAAACCTATATCCCTTTTATTTTTTTGGATAGCCAATGAAATATCCATTTATCATTATTGCATCTAGTTTTCTTTATTTTGGATTGTAAGATTTTATTTATAATTTACAACCCCATACATGAAGGTGTCTCAAACTAGGTTTCCTACTCATCTAAAGTTCAGAATGGGTCTTTTGGAATTTCTTTACTAGGAACCTTATTCAATAAATACATTGTGTTTTTTAAAGAATACATCTACAAAGATAAGGGTAGAGAATAACTACTTAACATGCTCTTAATAATGTCCATCAATGTTCTATTACACCTTTTTGTTTCATAATTGTGTCTTTGTGTACTTGGTATAGTATATTGTGCACATATGCCACAACTTTCTAGGAACTTTGTAAATAGACCTATATTTTTCCACTTTCATCAAATCTTTCATAATATTCACCACCTCTCAAAACTTATGACCTTCACCTTTCTATCTAATTACCACTAAACTTCATTTACATAAATTTACAAGGCATTTATTTATTTAAATTTATTATGCAATAAATAGACATATAGATAATGTTAAAATATTCAATAAATGTGATAAAATATTTTTCCATACTAAAATAATTGGTTTCAAAAGGTCCATATATATCGGTATATATGATATCAAGGATTTGAGCACTTCTAGTCTCACTTTTCTTTGTTTTTTGTGTTTGTTTTCCTTTAATACAATCCAAATGAATATTTAGATCCATAAAATCTAAATCTTTAAGGATTTCACTCTTAATCAATCACTTCAATATTTCTTTGGAAATTTGGCCTAAACATTTATGCCAAAAATAAGGATATTTTCAATTATTAAACCATATTTAGTAATAAAATTATGATGCAAGGTCGTGATCATTTCAACATACAAATTTTCAATATTTGGTTTATATAAAACATCATATAATAAAATATATCCAATCATGTGTTTATTCTTAAACAAACTAAAACATCCATTCCCTAAATTAAAAGAGTATCCAGTTTCATAAGTTTTGATAAATAAACCAAATTCATAAATATTCTTGGTATATAAAAGGTTTCACATAAATACAAACTATATCCACTATCAAGGATCAAATGGTAAGTCCCAATTTCTTCCACTCAAATTTTC
Source organism: Viscum album (assembly GCA_963277665.1). NCBI lineage: Eukaryota > Viridiplantae > Streptophyta > Magnoliopsida > Santalales > Viscaceae > Viscum > Viscum album. Next base: position 185,696,442 of record OY728143.1, read on the forward strand.
ACTCTATTCCCAATGAAAATGAAACTTTTATTTGGGATTGTGATTTGGTTTGAAAGGAATCCATGCATTACTTCTGATAAGTTTGATTCAAAACAAACATAAGAACTTTTCTTACCTATTTTTTTAAACCAAGACTTTTTTAGACAATCCTTCTAAAAATGTCCAACTTTACCATATAAATGGAATTTATCTTTATTTATGTTTTTCTGGTCCTTGTTAGAGGACTCGTTAACTTTCAATGTCCCCTTTCCCTTTTCATTATTCATTATACCATACTTATTTCCTCTTTTATGATGCACATAATGGGTGGAGAGGATACCTTGATTTTGTTGGCACCAAGTTGGATAAAGGAGTTTTTTATTTTTTTGGAAGTTGTTTTGAAGAAGTTTTGTTAGATTTTTTTTTAAAAGAAGTTTTTCTGGAAATGGTTGTCTTTTGTTGTATTAACAAAAATCACATCACTTTGTAAAGTTTTCTAGTAAAGGAAATCAAATGGAGGTGGCATCGAACAATGGTTTCCTAACCTGATTCCATCATATAAACTTTTTGTAACTAAGGATATCAGATGATGTTTTGTGATGAATGTTCATCTTCTAGATTTTCCAAATTTCTATTTAATGTACTGTTTGATAACAAAATATAATAATTATTTACTGATCTTAAGTTCTCACATTCATGAGTTCTGTAAATATCATGTTAACATCTTGAGTTAAAGTAGGAGTATTTTGTTTGAGTTGATAATAGAAAGGATGTGCTCACATGGAAAATGGGATAAAAATGTTTATACATGAAAATAATTTTTCTATGATGTTTTTGGATGCTATGGAGTTTTGAAGAGTTTCGAAAAGAAAATTACATTTCTTTAAAGTTAAAGGGAGATGAAAATGTTTGTATATGCAAAGTTGCTTCTATGAAATTCCAATAAAGTGTTCTAGATATATTTTTGGTTATGTGCAGATTTTGTTTGAAGTTTGGAAGTTATAATAGTATAAAGTTTATGTTGGGTATTTTTGAATTTTAAATAATATAGGAAATTCATTAAAGTACAAAAGGGGATATTGAATAATATAATCGGACAAAGTCCATATTAAATGAACTTTAATTAGGTGAAGTATTTAGGTGAATTCCAATGGACAATCATTTTTTACAATTCCTTTCAGAAAAACTTTTATGAAGTTTTGAAGCAATTGTTATTACAAAAAATTTCAATTGGACTTTTTACTATAAAGATCATGGTATAGAACTTGTTCAATGGAAAAAACTTCTAATGAAAGTCATTAGATGGAGAAATTTTTGGATAAATACTTTTGATAGGTTCCTATGAAGTTTTTATGGGAATAATTAGATAGAGATTCTCATCAGACAAGGATTTTCATTATAAAAATATTATCATCAGATGGAATAATTAATAACTAAAGTGATTATGTTGAGCTAGTATTTTAATGTTCTAAGTATCATGGAGGAAAATTGTGATACCCACCAAGTTTTAAGGAAATTTTAAGAAGGGTGAATTCAGTGAAGGTTCTCATATGTGTTAAAAAATGTTTCAGATTTTTTGATAAGTTTTTGATAAACTATTTGAGTGGGGGTTTTGAATTTCATGTTTTTTTGTGTGGAAAACCAAATTGAAATTCCTATCTGTGCTCCCTCGAATTCATGTATAAATAGGATGAAAGTAAAAAATATGGAGTGTGTATCATTCATGTGTGAAAAATTGTAAGTGCTACAAAATTATTTTTAGATAGAGATACCAGATGAACATTTATAATCCAAAGTTTAAGTAGGATGTTTCCAACCAAGGAGTTTATTGGTTGAGGTTGAAGAATAAGTTGATATAGATCATAGGATTTGTGATCAATGAAAGGATAAAGTTTTTTTCCACTGTAAAAACCTTTCTATCAGGTGGAATAAGACATACAAAGTGGTGTAATAAAGTGGTTTTGATTATTAAAATGTACCAAATTAACTTTCCAAATGATCATTTCGGATAGACTTTTTGGATGTAAAAAACAGATAGAGAATTTGTATCAATAGTGAACGAATGGAGGAATTTATTACCTATTGTTGTCTAAGAAAGTTAAGAAGTAGTTTTTGCTGGAAGAGAAAAAAATTAAGTTTTTACAAGAATCATAGTGAAAAATTCTAAGCCAATTGGTGAAGGTTTCTAAAAGTTATTACAAAAATCTTTGTTATAATTTTTGTTCTAGAAATAACATGAACTATTATTTGATTATAGTGAAATGAAATTTTAATGATATTCCCTACTTTATATAACCACATAAAAGGATTGTTTTCTAGTGGATTGTGAGGTATTATATTATTTCCAAACCATGCCATGAACTATCTACTCCTGTTGAGTAGTGAACCTTGTAAATTCTTATGTTCTTGTGGTTGTGCTTGTGAGTTTTTTATTTAGGAAAGTTATAAATATTTAATAGGAGGTGAAGGTTGTTTCATAAGAAAGAAAATATAAAAGAAAAAATTGTTCACTTATTCACCCTCTCCCCCTCTTAGTGATCACATAGATCCTATTTGGGCCATTCAGTTGTAATTAGAGAAAAGGTTTCCTTTATTTATTCTTTTCTAAAGTTTGAAGAAAATAGAAGTTGAAATGGATGTTCAGAATTGTGTGAATGGTAAGGGGATTCATGTTTTCAATGGAAAGAACAATCATGTCTATAAATATAGAATTATACCCTATATTATATCCCTTTGTTATAAGGTTCCTATAGTTTCTAAGTTGGATTTACTTCTTATGTTGAGAATGTTCCCCTTACAACTATTGATAAGAAAAATTTTTAAAATAATGGGTGAGCAAGAAATTATTTACTTTATTAACTCTTTGAAAGTTATTTTATTAGATATAAAAAAGTTATAATGACCAAGGTTGTATATGAAAATCTAAAGAATGTCTATGAATTAAATATGAAATTTAATAAGGCAAACTTCCAAATATGAAGGTTGAAGTACGAAGATCTAAAAATTGGTGATTATGAATATGTTGGTGATTTCATTACAAGAGTGAATGGAATTATATGAATCATAATATTCCTTGGTTATAAGTTAATGATTCAACCATTTTTTAAAATATATTACAAATTATTCCTGATAAGTTTGATGAAAAAATTTCATCATTGGAAGATATAGATCCTGAAACTCTATCTTTGGAAGATCTACATAGCACTCTCATCACATATAAAATGAGAAGAGAGAAATATATGAAAAGTAAAGAGAATTATTATTGGGAAATTTCCTTCAAAGAAGGTAATAAAGGAAAATCTAAGAAAGTTCTCAAAGATAAAGAAGTTAGTGACTCTGATACTAAATATATGGTTAGTAAAAAATTTGATGAATTTATGTCCTTGTTTTCTAAAAATGTGTAAAGGATAATAGGGAAGTATAATGGGAATTTGTTGATAAAATTATTTGGTTGTGATCACTTTATTGAAAATTACCCTTGAATAAATAAAGATGAAGAAAGTGATAGATATGATATAAAGTTAAGAAGATCCTTTAAGAATAATGCATAAAAATACAAATACTATTTCAAGGGAAAGGATAAAAAGTTCTCTAAATACAAAAGGAGAATATTTTTTACTAAATATGATGAATCTAAAAACTTTAGTGATAAAGCTACTAAAAATTCCTTTTTTGTAAAAGTAAATGATGAAAATTTCACCAGTGATAAAGAAATTCATTCTAAAGAATAATAGACTCGGGAGGATTTTGTGCTAAAAAGATACTTGAAAGAATATCTTCAAAATATTTTAAAACTTGAAAGTGAGAATGAGAAGTTGAAGAAAGATAATCTATCAACAAACAATAAGGAATTTATTCTTGAAGAAATATCCAATTTTCTTAAATAGATTGATGTTTTGAAGAAGAAACATGATGAAGATAAAAACCTCAATATTGAGCTTGAATAAAGGTTTACGGTAAATTAGGAAGAGTTGTAACTTAGTTAACAAGAACTTTCTAAACCTAATAAAGGAATTTTTAATATTTAAAATTCAGTTACTGAAGTTAGTGAATGTTATGAAATGTCCAAACCAAAAAAGGATCAACAAAATTTATCTTCAAAAGATGATAAGGAAGATTAATTTTTTTAGAAGAATAAGAAATTTGATAAAACCGTGTATATAGATAAAACAAGAGAAGTTGAAAAAACTAAATTTTCTAAGGTTACAAAATTTGAACCAATAGTTTCTACTATAGGTGATTCTCTTAAAGATGAGAAGAATATCTTAGGAAGTAACAAAAACTTTTTGTGTAATGAAATACCAATTTGGAAGGTAATAAAGTTGATGAAAATAAAAAACACAACTCTAAACAACATGAAAACTGCAAAGGAATATATTGTAACACCCCAAGATTTTATGAAAAAAAAATTGAATTAATTTAATATTTTGATGCTCTTCATTTCACATGACACTAGAAGTAGTTATTATATATATATATATATATATATTAAAACACTAATTAAAACCTTCCTTTCACATGAAATACCGACTTGGTTTGTGCTACACGAAATAACAATTTGGATTGTGCTAAATTCAATACCAAATTGGTGTGAATTACATGCAATACCAACTTGGCGTATATTACACGCAACACTGACTTAGCGTACAATGCACGCAACACTGAGTTTCTATGAAACATCTTTATATATATATAAAATTATATAAATGAGATAATTATAACCTAATCATTAAACTTAGTTATAAGAATAGTAATAATTATCTTTCAAATATTTTTTATAATCGATTTATATAAATAAAACATATTGATAATGAAAGATAATATTTTTGGTAAAGTCATTTTATATTAAAAATACCATTTTCTTAAATAAACCAATTTTAATAATAAAATTAATTTTAGAAACATTTATAAAATTATTTTGATAAAATAAAATTCATTTTTGAATTTAGAACATTAGAATTACCCTAAGGTAAATTTTTTGGATTTTTCTGAGAAACTTTATTTTTTGATGAATAGTGAAGAATAATACTTTTAGTTAAAAACTACTTTTTTGTCTAATTAATTATTAATTATAAATGATATTATAAATTTTTTATAAGGTCAAATTAGATAAATATTACACCTATTAATAAAATGTAATTCATTAAAATCAATTTCACTTTGAAACTGAATATAAAATCTTAACAAACTTTTGAACTTTTTCTTACTTTAAAACCCCGTTATTTCGTCCCGTCTGCAGGATTAGCACTAATCTTAATTTTTTCGATTCTGTGAATTAAATTTTGAAAATTTTAAATACACCATTTCATTCAGTCTAATATTTATAGTCTGAAGACCAAGTTAATTTTTGACCAAAATTATTAGTAAAAGTGATTAAAATTAATCACATTAGTTAAGGTCAAATTAAGCTTAAATAGGGACTAAACCTTAAAATTAAGGGCCCAAATGACCTAGAAACTTGTAAAAAACCAATTTTATTTCCATAGTTCTTCCATAAACCTTACATTATTGAGTTTTTTTATTTTTTATGACTTTTTTAGGTAAGTACGTGTGCACACCTAACTTGTTTCTAAAAATTCAATGTGAGTCATTTTCCTTCCCTATAAAAGGACATCACCTCTACCCATTCATCACACCTCTAAAATCTCTTAAGTTAGGCCATTACCTACCCAATAAACTTCCCAACAGTACTTACTTAAACCTTGAATAGTCACTTCATGCATAAATTCTCTCAAATAATCCTTTTGGCACAACCAAAAGGAGTTATCCGATTTAGAGGTAATGTCTTCTCTCAAGATATTTTCTTTTATTTTCCTTCTTCACCCACTCCAATCTATTTAATTAAATTATTTTGTGAAAAAACACATATTATATATATACTATTATGTTTTTATTCAAATATTTATACCTACAATTACACACACCTCTATCTAATGGATATCGAACATATTGTTTCTGTGTACGGTGAACTACTGCCTCATGAAATGATGATTGTTCATTTCTCCTTTACCACCAATCTTGGTGACCATTATGATAGACACTATATTTATATATATAATATATTATATACATTATTTATTTAATATTCTTTATTCCTTTTACAACACACATATTTTTACCTTCCATTTGGTGTTAATACTATAATCTCAATTGAGGGAGTGTGGACTACCACCCCTTCAAAGTGATGTGATTCGTTCACACACCAAATGGAGTGTATTAAGGATGGGTTTAGTGAAATTATATGATGAATAATACTAATATAATAATTATATATATATACATATATATATATATGTCATTTTCATACTTTCTTTCAAAATGATAACAAAAACAGAAACAACGTTCATGCGTACGTACGACTTACCGTCTCCATGAACGGTGTATTCCATTTCATACTTATTTATGATATAAATTATTATAATATAAATATAATGGATATAAATTATATTTATATCATTATTTAAATTCTGGAATCATGGTATAAGTATAAGGACCAATGATATAACAAATTAAGACAAATGCAAAAAACAAAACGAATATTACATGAAGTGAAACTTTAACATAGGATCGTTAACAAGCGGGTAATATAAGGTCATAATAAAATGATATATGGTATTATATATAATAATATGGATATATAAAATATTTATAATAAATTTATATTTATTATACAGTTGGTTTGAATGAGTACGATGAGAGTTAAGACACACAAGGTAAGGGGATTTCATCTCACTTTTAATTTCTGTGAGATATATGTTATGTTCACCACACTTTCCTTTTGTGTGGTGTATGTAATGAACATTATTGAATTATATGTATCTTATAATCAAAAATATGGGTATTTATGTTTCTATTTTATAATCCTTATTTCATGGGGTTTAAGTTTCAAAAGTTACCAAATCGGTAAAAATGTTTTGTCTCAATTTACCTTCTTTGAGACTCATGTTTTGTTATGCACCTTAACTATTTTTTAAGGTGTATATACTTAAATTTTACATGTTATATCATGAATATACATATTTTCATTATATCGTAAGCTTCATGTAATTTATTTTTCTTACATGTAGAGTATGATTCCAAGTTACCGAGTTATAAGAGTCTATTGAGGTAATCTCGTCGCTTTTTGAGATTGTTTATGTTTATGCTTCCTTTGATGAAATCTTATGATTTATATCTCAAGAACACTCATGAGTTTACTTATCATATATTTTTTTCAAGATATCCTCATGTTTTAGTACCATTTTTTCACTTTTTTTTACTTAAGATAATGTTTTTAAGTAAAATATGATTGTCTCTCTCTTCGGTCAGAAATCTATTATATTCAAAAACCATGTTTTCAAAAAAAATCAAAAGACCCTTGAAGATAATTTTCAAGGAAAAATTATTTTAAAAATTTTTTATTGTTTTTAAAGAAAACTTTATATGTTTTTAAATCTATTTTCAAATAAAAAGGTTTTCAAAAGGTTTTACGTTATAAAGGGTATTTTTCAAAGAAGAATGGATATTTTCCTCAATAAATGTTTTTGAAAGATATTTCAAAATAATTTTTCATATAAGATGAAATAATTTGATGTTACTCATTCTCTTCTAGTATTTTATCTAAAGGTTCCATTCATATCCTTTATATGAATGGGTTATTCTTAATGTCAGGGTATTTATGAAGAATGTTTCCCTTTCAGGTGTTACATGTTGATGAAACCCGCTTCTTTTCATGGGTTATGCTTTAATGAAATTGTTAGAAAACCTATCTCTCTTCCATATTTTATGACATGATGAAATTTTAATGATACCCATTTCATTTCATGGGTTATTATTTGATGTTTATAAAATCTATGTCTTTTTATGGGTCATGATATGATGAATGTTTTATTATCTTATGGCACATGTATGAATGATTTTTTTATGATATAGGTGGGAACTATATCTCCCTACAATGAATTGGATAATGATGGATTAATCATGAGTATAAATGTTATGTGTGGACCTTATTACATGTTTACAATGTTATACATAGACCTGGTTGCATGTCCATAAGTTTATGTGTGAACCTGATTACATGTTCACAATCTTATGAGTGAACCTTATTATGTGTTCACAATGTTATGCATGGACATGGTTTCATGTCCATAAGTTTATGTGTGAACCTAATTACATGTTAAAAATGTTATGAGTGAACCTTATTACATGTTTACAATATTATGCATGGACTTGGTTGAATTTCCATAGGTTTATGCGCGAACCTGATTACATGTTCACAATGTTATGCGTAAACCTAACTACATGTTCACAATATTATTCATGGACTTGGTTTAACATCCATAAGGTTAAGCATGAACCTGATTACATGTTCACAATGTTATTCATGGACCTAGTTTCATGTCCACAGGTTGATGTTGGGTCCTGATTTCATGTCATTAACTTAATGAGTGGACCTATTTCTACTTATACATGTTCACAACGTTATAAACCAACATACACGCCACAAATTCCATGTATTTTCCTATGTTATGCTTCCTTGGCCTATGTTATTTATTTACTTATGATTAATATCTTATAAACTATCATTATTTATTATGTTCTATAATATGAAGGTAATTATCTTAAAATGTTATTCTCAAGTTCCATACCCTTTTGTTTATGTTAGGCTTATACATTTCCTTTAGTTACCCTTACTGAGCATCTGAGCTCACCCCTTTCTTATGTTTCTTTTCCCCATGGTATTAAAAAGGTTTTAGGTATAATTACTAAAGTTGGATATCTTTATGGGATATGTTTAAGATCTTTCACCATGATAGAATATTTTGTTTCTAAGTTTCCAAAGACACTAAACTATTACGGTCCTTGAGCGTGTATTTTTATAATAGACCAAATATTCATCTCAAATGATGTAATATCCATGTATGTTAAGTCCGGATCACTATATATATAGTTTATATGGTTACTTTAGGAATTTTGGAGGATTTTTCTAACACCTAGATATTTAAAAAAACTGTGTTTGATAGTGTATACGACACGCAACACTAAGCCTAAACGAACTATGAAATATTTTATTTAAATATGATTGTTGTAACCTAGATATTAAATTATCCGGTATAAATAGTATTAAATACTTTATGAAATATATATAAATTTTCCACTAAATATAAATGAATTTATAAATTCTTAGTAAATAATCACTCAATTTTTAGTAAAGTGGTCTTGTTCTTCAAAAATATGTTTTCTTAAAAAAATATTTTTATTGATTTTTGTGAGAAAATATTATAATTAATTAATGAAAATTTTAGAAATGTTATTTTATAAAATTAAAATAATTTTTTAAATCATCATATAAATTATCACTTAAATTGAAATTTGGGATTTTTCTAAAATGGTTGATTTTTCGGTGAATAATGAAAAATACTGATTTATCAAATACTGTCATTTATTTTCATTAAATAAATTAATTTAAAAGTAAAATTATATTCTTTATTTGGTATTAAATTTACATATTAACCATTTTATATATAATAATCTAATTAATTTCATTTGAATTCTCACTTTTCATGATTTTGTTATAAGTTTTTTTATGCTTAAAAAACGATTTTCTGCAAACTGTTTTTAAGTGTATAAAGTTTATCCATTTTAATCAATTAAAATAAACCCTAATAAGGAAATATTTAAATTAAATATATTATATATCTATTTATATTTATTAAAATTCATATAATGTTGATTGTTAGTCATAGAGTAAATTTAAGATCATTTATTTCCTGGAAAATTCATTTTCCTGAAAAAACTCTTTTCATCATGTTTTACAGATTTAATTTTAAATTAAATTATACCAATTATATAAATTGAATTTTATAAAATGGATTCAATATTATTAATCATTATAATTAATATTATTTAATAATCTCAAATTAATTTTTTTCATAATGAATAGAAAAAAAATTATTACCATGGTTAAGGTTAAAACGGGGTTTTGTGCATTACATACACTTGTGTTAAAATTAATTTTCCACACACGTGATATTTTTATTTGATAAAATTTATTTAATATTTATAATTATTGGGTAAAAAATATCTAATAATTCTCGTCTTTTTTTAGGCATAATGTTAAATTACCTAGGTAAAAAACTAGTTACACTGGTGAAAACTAAAATGGTAAAAGTGAGTAACATTAGAGGTAAAGGGAATAACATGTTTAAAATGTGTTTAATTTTAGTTTTGGATGATTTTATAGACCTTATATTCCCTAAAATCCATTATTTATCAATTTTTGAGGCACTTGTACTGAGAGTGACTTCTCATTATTGAATAGTTTTGGGATTTAAAAAAATGTGACTTCATCTCACTTATAAAAGGGAACCTCCTATATTATACTATACACACTTCAAAATCCTTTTATTTAGACCAATACCTACACAAATATATTATTTAAACCCCTTAACGCATCCTAGAGTCCTTTTTTTGATTAAAAAACCCTCTTTGGAAGGCTTTTGGTGCAAACCTAAAGATGTTGTCTAAAGAAGAGGTGTTGTTCTTAAGCGAGCATTTTGTTTTATTTATTATTACACCTCCTTAAAATATTATTCAACCATGAGGATATAATAACATCAATATATATATAATATACTCATATTTTATTATGTTAATGGAATAACATGCATCCATCTCCTCTTCCATCAAATTAGAAACGAAGCCATCATTCGTGTGTATGGCGGACTACCGCCTCGCGAACCGATGTAATTCATTTTCTATCAACACCTCTCATGGATATTTATGATGATAGATTTTATGTATATATATATTATTAATTAAATATTTATAATTCTAGAAAAATAATATATCATATATTTTCTTACCTTTCCATTCACTAAAAAATGATAATGACGTTCGTGTGTACGTGTGGATTATCACCTCCATGAAGCGATGTGATTCATTTTTCATCACCGAATCACATGGATAGTATATATAAGTGTATTTAAAGAAATAATATTTTATTTATGATATAATTATAATTATTTAATTATAAAATAATACTTACCTTCTTTTTATCATTTTTGTTGAAAAATGGAATTGCTATCCATGTGTACGTATGGCCTACCATCTCTATGATTGTAGATAGTTCATTTTTTATAAATATATTTCATGGTTGGTTTTAAAAGTATAATTTATAATTTAAAATTATAATTATTTCATTATTATTATTCTATATATTATGTAACAATGACTTCTTTTACCATAGTCAACCTACTGAAGTAATTCTAGACAAATGAACCAAATATCATCAAAACATCTGACGTGAAATTAATTGATTAAGTAAATAAATATAACATGGTAATAAATAAAATAAAATGAATAATGAACTTTAAAATTGTTCTTAATCAAGTAAATAATTAACATAAGTTTATTATTTAGGAATAAAAAGTATGTATGCGATGAGTTGGACTCACAGTAAGAAATTTCGTCTCAATTTATCTTCATTGAGGCATAATTTAATGTTATATAACTAATTTATTTTATATAGTATATAAAACACCTTTTACATATTATATAATTAATTCTTCATAATTCATGGTATTTTAATTTATAATTCATTTTACTTCATCCATGGTGATTTGATTCAAAAGTTACCAAAGTGGTAGAGTCTTTATGTTACAATCTCTTTTCTTTTCAAGATTGTTTATGTTAAAGGTTACTTTGGGGGAAATAATCTACAATTATTTTCTTGAACCACATATATTTTATTATACTCTATTCATAATTTTTTTTTACATGTTTGGTTTCCATTTAATCCCTTACTGAATAAATAAACATCAAAAAAGTTGTTTGTAAGTAATATTGATCTCTTATATTTTTTAAAATATGGAATATTTCTCCTACATGTCTATATTTTACTTAAAATATTTTAAATAATGTTTTAAATATTATCTAATTATTTTTTAAATACGTTTTTACCCATGTTTGAATTTTTTTACAAAAATTTTTTAAAAGGAAATTTTATTTTTCTTTCTGAATAAGGTACTCTTTGACTTTTCTTACAATGTTATGAAAGGAATGTTTTTTTAACTTATACGGCATGAATGGAATTTTTTGTCATTATGAATGTTCAATGATTTGAATATTCCTTTATAAGTTTCTATGGTTATTTTCAAATAAAATTTTTTCTATAATATTTTGGAAATTTTTATATTTTAAATAACTTATTTCAAAGTGAAAAGGGTATTTCCCTCAAGAAATATTCTATGTGATATTTTAAAGACATTTTCATCAATAATGATAACCTTTTATGTTTTGGATTACTTCTAAATTATTTATATATGTATCTTACATATATATACCTAGATCAGAATCCCTTCCTTTGATAGGGTAATACATTCCTTGAGTTTATTTATCAAATGTCTTCTTTATAAAATGTCCTTTGATTATGACATGAGGCAAGATTATACAACTCATTTCTTTATATGTGTAATTTTTATGTTTATACCTTATGATTGATTTCATTTTTTTGGAACACATAAGCATGTACATGTTATGATGGGTGCACCCAAATAGCACTCTAATTTATTGGGTGATTTTTTTGGTCACATGAGACGTTATGTATGGGATTAGGGAGTAAACCTAATCTATTATGGGACTTTTTCCACTGTGTGATTTTATCTAGACAATTAGAATTGACTCATTTTTATGTCATGTTATATATTTATTCCACATTTTCTATGTTAATAGGATCTTATTATACCATTTTATTTATGTTATTATTCCATTTGATTACTCATGAACCTTCTCTTTTATGATATCATGTTATACATTTGAATCATGTGTTATGTTTCCTTATCATGTTTATTCCATTACTAAGATTTTTAGCTCGCCCATTTCTTTTATGTATTCCCTATATTATCCTATGTAGTTTTGGGAGCTCAAATGGATTTAAGAGCTCATTATGGAGAATAATATAAGGATGTCATTTTTTAGTTTCCTTTTTATGTATTATGAACCTAGTCTTACAAAGATACTAGGAATCATAATATTTAGGTTGTACTTATCGGATATTTATGTTTAAAAATCATGTAATAATATGTGTAAAAGGTTTGGTTCACTATAGTTGGTATCAAATAAAGGTATAGTTATTTTGGGGGATTAGGATTAGAAATATTTTGTAAAAAATCCCTTGGGATAAGTATAATTATAAGATAACATCCTAAAGTTTTATTAAGGAAGATATTTTTTAGTTTTCCAAGAAACGCATCCATATCTAGATACTACAGGTAGATGTGATTTTGGAATAGATTCATATAGGATTAATAACCCTGAAAAGAGTTGGTTGAGTATATCTCAACCATCATTCTAATGCACGGTGAGTGTGCCCTTACTATGCACCTAGTTTGACACTTCTGGAGGATACGATTGGGTTAATTTACATTTTCTATATGAACCATCATGATAAATTAGAGAATATAGCTAATGGAAGCTTATGATATTCCATAGAGATATTGGATAAACCAAAAGTATCTTGTTTTGATAAGTCTAAGGTTAGTCATAAGTTTAATGGAATAAATGTAACAACCCGGTAATTTGTTTTATAATTTTAAATACATTAAGTTGTGAAAAATAATAATTTAAAATTATGTGTTTTAATTAATAATGCTTATATTTCAAATTTCTAGATTTCAAATTAACTTTAAATTAATATTCTAAAAAAATACTATTTTACATTATTTTTTGTTTAAAAGAATATTTTAATATGAATATGCATATTTGATTATTTTTATTAAAAAAATAATTTTTATCAAAATCTTATTTAATTAAATATTTTAAGAATAATATATATATTTAATATAATAATTATTTTGATAAATACTAAATTATATTACGAATATGTTCACTATTAATATGACACCCCAAGATTTTATGGTATGTTTCTTCATAAATAATTTCAATTCATTAGATAGATTATATGCACACAACATTGAGTCTCTATGAAAAAAAACTTTGTTATAGTTATAATCTAGTCGTTAAACTAAATTTTTCCACTTCTAAGTTTTGAATTTTGAAAAATAGAAATACACGATTGCATTCAGTAAGATATTTAGAGTCTGATAGAATCAACTTAATTTTTGGTGAATAGTAACATGACTTTTATAAATAGTAATATAACCGTATGAATAGTAGATTTACCCTTATGAATAGTAATGTACACTTATGAATAGTAACCTCACCCATGTAAGTATAAATAAAATTTAGGCACCTTATAAATGAGAGTGAATATTTAAAAATTTAATAATTAAGTGTTCGTATTTTTTGAGCAATAATTATTTAATTACAATTTTATAATTAATAAATTAATTTAAAATATCATTCATTTTCATAAAATTTATTCATAAATAAATATTTTTTTCCTATTATTTTTTAGTTAATTTTTCAGGGCATTATAAAATCAGTTTTAATTTTAAAAAACTGTATTTTTAAAGTAAATAGTGATTTTAATTAAAAATTAAATTTATCATATTTAGAAAATTATTTTCATAAAATGGTGCTCATTTTTGGATTCTACACATTGAAAATGGTTAGGGTGAATTTTTGGGATTTTTCTGAAATACTTGAATTTTTGGTGAATAGTGAAATTTGATAATTTATAAAATATGCTAAATAAATGAATTTCTACATCATGCTTGAGTCATAGATGATGTAAATGGCCATTGGTTAGAACACACATGCACTTATTACTATTTCTAGTCACATTAATCAAGACTATTCATATTCTTAGTCCAAAATAATAAAATAATGATTAAAATAATGGGAAACCCCTCCTCTCCTCCACTATAAAAATCACCTATCACTCCCTCTTCTCTTCACTCCTATAATCCTTGAATCTTCTCAATGTTATACCTAAATAATATTCCCTATTCTATCCCCATATTCAGGAGCTCTTATTCTTTTCAAAATACCAAAACCCCGTCCCTTAAGGTGGTTCTCAAGGAGGATATTTCAAGAGGTAAAATCCTCTTCTTTTTCCATTTAATTTCTTTTTAAGTTCTTTCTTTTATTATTCTCTCCTAACCTCATCTATAAAATTGATATTGATAACTCCAGTATCATATATATACTATAATTATATCATGTTAATCTAATAACCATTATCAATCTCCTCACTCTCTCTCTTTTATTTTATAAACGAAATCATCATCCGGGTGGTACCAATTTACAACCTTCGTGGACGACGAAGTTTCGTTCTTCAATTTATTCTTCAAGGATGGTCATGAAACAATTTTTATGGTTGAACCAAATTCTAAAATATGTATTATATATTATTTAATTATTCTTTAACCATCATCTATACGTGATATTAAATAATAAAATAAAACTAGTTCGTTGTGATTGAAAAATAGTCATAAAAATCTAAACGATTATCACTAAATGTCTTATCTATTGATTCATCCTCATAACATGTAAAAAAATTATATATATAACTATTTAAACTTATTTATGTTCATTAATAATATATAAGATCAATTATGGATAATTATATCCATTCCACATGAACTCCATTACTTATAATCAAGCGAACAGACCATGAAATCAAGGAAATGAACACTCTGGAATGACGGAATTCAATATTATAACTTATAAATAAGGAAATAAATGAACTTAATAGAACAATAATTAATCAAATATATGTATATAAGGTTCTTAATTAATTAATTAATGGATTTATTTTTATTATCGAGGACATTAAGGTCAAGTACAGAATACATTCGGACATAAGGTAAAGGTTTTCTCAACTCACTTTCATTTCCGTGAGATATGCCTTACTCGCAACTAATTATTATGGTTGGTGTATGTATGCTTCCCATTGATGTATCATATCATGAATGAATTTATTTTCATGGTATTAAATGTATCATTGGATGATTATTAATTTTTGGGTCATATGATTCAATTGATTACAAAGTGGTAAGGGATTCCATCCGAACATTCATTTTTCCTTCGGATTATTCCTTCACTATCCTTACCCAAATGTAATGATTATTTATTTTTGTTTACATCTTCTATATTATGTTTTTATGTTCCAAAATCATATATTCATATCATTTCATCTTTATTTTATGGGCATTATATGTTTTAAAATAGTTCCCTTCTTAATTATTCCCGATAAATAAGCCCGATTTAAGGGAACTTCTCGAATTATTACCCATTTTCAAGTGAACTATATAATCTATTTTAAGCCATAATTATTTTTTCTAAAATCACACATTTTATCATGAAAAAATATATTGTCTAATTTCTAGTTTTATGAAAACAAACATTTCTTTCCACTTTAAAATATCTTTAATATTTTCCTTAAACCGCACTAAAATGTTTTATTTTTAAAGCTTCTTTAAAAACTATTTTTACATTATTTAACTTTAGTGGGAAATTATTTATTCCTAAAATATAATTTCTATGTACTTACCTTTTCTTTTTTGGGATACACATCTTTAGAAACTTATTTCATGAAAAATAAAAAAGATTTGTTAAAAGAACTCTTCTTTCCAAAGTAAAAAATGATTTTTCTCGTCTCACTTTTACTTCTGTGAGATATATTCCATGTTCACTACTTATTCCTTACATGTGGTGTATTTACTACCCTTTGGTATATCATATCAAGAGTCTCCTTATTCTCATGATATTCTAAGGGATTATGATTTGAATGTTTCAAGGTGGTATGGGACACTTTGGAATGTTTAAGGATTATTTCCTCAAGAATTTTTCAATGGTCTCACTTAAAAGTATCTTAATATATATCAAAATAATTTGTTGAATCTTGTAATTAATTTAATTTTATATTTTATGATATCATCTACAATATGTTTTTGAATTTTTTCTGATTAGTTTGACTATGGATGTGTTATCTTGATATCATTCACCATATTACTCTGAATAGTTAGTGTTTATATTTGATGATTGGGGAAAGTTATTTACATTTAATATGTTAGTTTTAATATGAATTTATATTTTGATTATGTTAACCCTTTTTATATTAGGAATTCATTTGACTTAGTAAGTGTCGGTTGGGGCCCACTATAGCCTATCAGCGCATCGGTAGGTCTCATGAGACAAACTAGTTTGGGTTTTTACCTATTTATGTATGGTCTTAGAACGAGGCCTTGACAGTATGGTTATGATGTCCCACATTAGGAATTACCTCATTATGAAGATATTAATTGATATTCCATGTGATTATTAGACTATTATAATATCCATGGTTATTTTTTATTATGGAATTATTCATTCAGCTTTTATTCCTGCCATATTATACTCAAGATTATGTTTTAATGGCATGTGTACTTTTATTTATTCACCAAGAATTATTATTTATGCTTATACTGTATTACTTACCTTTACTAAGTATATGAGATCACCCCTCTCTTATATTTCATTTCCCTAGGTTATGAAGAAGAAAATGTTATATAAGCTTTCAAGGATGCAGTTTATTTCATTTTATATTGTATCATGTTTTATTTTATTCTCCCAATGTATTATGGGTATCATGTATGTAATTTGGTTTTCAAAGACTATTAAACTGATCATTCCTTTCGTATTTGATTTTTTTTAATCATGCCAATGTAATAAAATAATGCACCGGCTCCGGGCTTCTGGGTCGGGGTGTTACAGTTGGTGTCAAAGGAAGTTTAGCAGCAACCTTGGAAACTAGATTTAGAAAACATAGATTAGATAATGTAATTCTAAAATAGACTTTGAGGATAAGTATACAAGAACATCCTAGAATTTTGGTAAGGTGTAGATTATGTGGATATTCCTATAAAATACATCTCTATCTAGATACTACAAGTGGATGTGGTTTAGGAACAGATGTACCTAGGAGTAACAACTCCGACAAGGTGTTCTGGGCCTGACTCGGGGTAACCTGGTACATGGAAACGGGCCTTACTGCACACTTAGTTTTACACTCCCAAGGGATATGCTTAAGATAATTCACATATTCTTTACAAACCAATATGAAGGATTTAAATGTAAACATTTCTTTAAAGAAACCATGTTTATGATTATGATATTAGCTACACATAAATTTTTCAATTTATGTTAAGTATTTCAATAGTATTGGGATTATACATTATGTTTCATAATGATATGATCTAATCTAGTGTATGAATTTTTTTAGAAATGGAACCTAGTAGAAGGATTGGGAACTACATCAATTCACATAATCCAAAGAGTAAGAATAATCATTTTTTTTTTGAAGGGTTTAAGCCAGTCTTGTAAAAGGAAATAGTCTCTCAAACATTCTCATCATATGAGGAGATAGTATCATTTCCTAAAAAGAAGGAGAAATAGTTTTCTAAGTATTATATCTTTGGAAGGAAGCAGATGAAGAATAGAACAATTGGGAAATAGAAAGATAAAGGAAATAAGGGAAAGAATTATTTTCCCACATGTGATAATTGTGGAAGGAGAAACCTTAGTATATGCTTAAGAGGAAAAGAAGTTTTCTTCAAGTGTAGAGGAAGAGGCCGCCATGATCATAATTGTAATAGAATGAAAGAATTTTCTAATATTAAATGCTTCAACTTTAAGGATATGGGGAACTACGGAAATTAATGTCCCAAGAATCAAGGAAATATAGCTCCAAAAAAGTAAAGGGATCATGGTCAAGCTTATGATGTTACCACAGTAAAAGTAAAATAATTAATGTATGTATGGATTCAAGAACTATGTTATGATATTATTGTTATAATAATTATGGAATATAAAAGGTTTGTACTTTAGTAATATTTCATTAAGGATTTGATTTCATATGTTAAATGGTATCGATGAAAAGTGACTTGGTAATAAGTTAAACTTTTGGGAAAATATATGGTTGAGGGAAAGGAAACCTTTAATATGTTCCTGATTCTAAGATATCAATTTCATAATAAAGAGATGATTGATTTGGATAATATAAATTGGGTAGCACTTACTATCTTGGATCTAAATAATGGACTATCGACAAAGTGGTAGAGTCTACAACATTTTGGACTTGAGTAATATATCTAAATACCTATGTTTTACCTAAGGAATAAGGAAACATGAACGTATTCAATAAGGTTTTGTTGTAATTCATGTTATTACAATGCTTTAAGATAATACATAGAGAATGTACTCACATGTTTGTAAGTGACGATTAAGAGACACTCTAAGTTATTCAGTGACCTATTTTCTAAATAATTGGATCATAATGTTTTGGAAAAGTTAACCATTTATGAAATGGTTTAATTTGATCTTTGGAAAAGGTTTTAGAAATTATTTTACCCTATGAGACAACTTATTCCATGAAATAAAGTAGGAATAGTTAAAGGCATAATCGAAGGATAAGATTGTGTATCAAGTAATTATATTTCCTTATATTATTGAGTAAAATAATTTCCCAACTTTAGGGAAAGGATCTTGAAACAAAAAAAATGTCATCCTAGTACCTTCTTTTCTGATGAATCAAATGGTCCTTTATATCATCACAGATTTATGGATTTGTGAATGTTAACTTCCTCATGACCATGTCCTCTATCACTTTCCATCAGAACATGATGGTTAGATTATTATTCCATGTCCATATTTTCACTTCACACTAATGTTATCCTATTTGACTGTGTAGTTTTGTGGTAACCTATGAATTTCACTTTCCACCATATTATGAGAATATTTTATTAACCCTGTTTCCAATGTGGGTTTCCAACAAGGGAATTTTCAAGTATCAACTTTTGACTTTTGAAGTTCAATTTTGAATTCTGAGGACACAATTCTGTTGAGGAGGGAATAATGTAACAGCCCAGTAATTTGTTTTATAATTTTAAATACATTAAGTTATGAAAAATAATAATTTAAAATTATGTGTTTTAATTAATAATACTAATATTTCAAATTTATAACTTTCAAATTAATTTTAAAATAATGTTCTAAAAACAAATACTATTTTACAGTATTATTTTGTGTGAAAGAATATTTTAATGTAAATATATGTATTTGATTATTTTTATTACAAAATTCATTTTTATCGATATATTATTTAATTAAATATTTTAATAATAATATATATATTGAATATTATAATTATTTTGATAAATACTAAATTATGTTATGAATATGTTCACTATTAATATGACACCCCAAGATGTTATGGTATGTTTCTTCATAAATAATTTCAATTCATTAGATAGCTTATATGCACACAACACTGTTTCTATGTGAAACAATACTTTTTTATAGTTATAAACTAACCATTAAACTTAATTTTGTCACTTCTGTGTTTTGAATTTCGAAAAACGCACATACACGATTGTGTTTAGTAAGATATTTAGAGTCTGATAGAATCAACTTAATTTTTTTGTGAATAGTAACATGACCCTTATGAATAGTAATGTACCCTTATGAATAGTAATTTGACCCTTATGGATCATAATTTACCCTTATGAATAGTAACTTCACTAATTTAAGTATAAAAAAAAATTAGGCACCTTATAAATGAGAGTGAATATTTTAAAAATTAATAATTAAGTGTTGCTATTTTGTGAGCAATAAATATTTAATTACAATTTTATAATTAATAAATTAATTTAAAAGATAATTAATTTTCATGAAATGTATTCATAAATCAATATTTTATTGTCCTATTATTTTGGGATAATTTAATGAGACCTTAGTTAATTTTTCAGGGTATTATAAAAATAGTTATAATTTTAAAAAACTGTATTTTTCGAGTAAATGGTGATTTTAATTAAAAATTAAATTTATCATATTTAGGAAATTATTTTCATAAAATGGAGTTAATTTTTGTAATATACACATTGAAAAATGTTTAGTGTTAATTTTTTGTATTTTTCTAAAATACTTGAATTTTGTGAATAGTGAAATTCTATAATTTATGAAATATGCTAAATAAATGAATTTCTGCATCATGCTTGAGTCATGGATGATGTAAATGGCCATTGGTTCTAACTCAAATTCACTTATTACTATTTTTATTTACAATAATAAAAAATATTCACATTCTTGAGCCAAAATAATAGAATAATGATTAAAATAATGGAAAAACCATTTTCTCCACTATAAAAACTACCCCTCACTCCCTCTTATCTTCACTCCTATAATCCTTGAAACTTCTCAAAGTTCTACCCAAATAATCTTTCCTAGTCTCTCCCCACATCCATAAGCTCTCGGTATTTTCAAAAGACCAAAACCCATTCCCTTAAGGAGGTTCTCAAGGATGATATTTTAAGAGGTAGAATCCTCTTCCTTTTCCATTTAATTTCTTCTTAAGTTCTTTCTTTTATTATTCTCTCATAACCTCCTCTGTCCAATTGATCTTGATAACTCAATTATAATATATATACTATAATTATATCATGTTAATATAATATCCATTATCAATATCCCCACTGTCTCTCTTTTATTTTATAAACGAAATCATCGTCTGGAAGGTGCCAATTTACAACCTTTGTGGACGATGAAGTTTCGTTATTCAATTTTTTCTTCAAGGATATTCATGAAACAATTTTTATGTTTGAACCAGATTATAAAATATTTATTATATCTTATTTAATTATTTTGTAACCATCATTTATACATTATATTAAATAATAGAACAAAACTAGTTCATTGTGATCGAAAAACCGTCGTAAAAATCTAAACGATTATCACTAAATGTCTTATCTATTGATTCATACTCATAACATGTAACCAAATGATATATATAACCATTTAAACTTATTTATGTTCATTAATAATATATAATATCAATTCTAGATAATTATATCCATTCCATATGAACTCCATTACTTATAATCAAGTGAATCGATCATGAAATCAAGGAAATGAACACTCTAGAACAACAGAATTCAATATTATAACTTATCAATAAGGACATAAATGAACTTAATAAAACAATAACGAATAAAATATATGTAGATAAGTTTCTTAATTAATTAATTAATAGATTTAATTTGATTATTCAGTACATTAAGGTCAAGTGCAAAATACATTCATACATGAGGTAAAGGTTTTCTCAACTCACTTTCATTTCCTTGAGATATGCCTTACTCGCCACTAATTGTTGTGTGTAGTGTACGTATACTGAAAATTGATGTATCATATCATGGATATATTTATTTTCATGTTATTAAATTTATCATTTTATTATTATTAATTTTTTGGGCATATGATTCGATTTATTACAAAGTGGTAAGGGATTCCACCCGAACCTTTATTTTTTCTTCGGGTTATTCCTTCATTATCCTTACCCAAATGTAATGCTTATTTATTTATTTTTACATATTATATATTTTTTTTTATGTTAGAAAATAATATATTCAGATCATTTCATCTTTCATTTATGGGGATTATATGTTTTAAAATAGTTCCCTTCTTAATTCTTCCCGATAAACAAGCCCGGTTCAAGGGAACTTCTCAAATTTTTACCCATTTTCAAGTGCACTATATAATATATTTTAAGCCATAATTATTTTTATAAAATCACACATTTTATCATGAAAAAATATCTTGGTTAATTTCTGGTTTTATGAAAATAAACATGTCTTTCCTCTTTAAAATATCTTTAATATTTTCCTTAAACCGCAATAAAATGTTTTATTTATAAAGATTCTTTAAAAACTCTTTTTACATGATTTCACTTAAGTGGGAAATTATTTATGCCTAAAATATAATTTATATTTCCTTAAATTTTCGTTTCTAGGATATAAATGTTTAGAAACTAATTTCATGACAAATACAAATGATTTTTTAAAAGAACTCTTCTTTCTAAAGTAAAAAAGGATTTTTCTCATCTCACTTTTACTTTTGTGAGATATGTGCCTTGTTCACCAATTATTACTTACATGTGGTGTATATACTTCCCTTTGGTATATCATATCAAGAGTATCTTTATTCTCATGATATTATAATGGATTATGATTTGAATGTTTCAAGGTGATATGGTACACTTTGGAATGTTTAAGGATTATTTCCTCAAGAATTTTTTAATGGTCTCACTTAAAAGTATCTTTATCTATATCAACATCATTTGTTAAATATTTTACTTAATTTAAGTTTATATCTTATTATATCATCTACATTATTTTTTTTAGGGTTTATGATTAGTTTTATTATAGATTTTTTATCTTGATACCATTCATCATATTACTCTGAATGGTTAATGTTTATGTTTAATGATTAGGAAAATTTATTTACATTTCATATGTTATTTTCAATATGAATGTATATGTTGATTATGTTCACCCATTTTATATGATGGACGCATTGGACTTAGTAAGTGTCAGGTGGGGCCTGTTATAGCCCCTCGGTGCATCAGTAGATCTCATGAGACAAACTAGTTTGGGTTTTTACCCGTTTATATATAGTCTTGTAATGAGTCCTTGAAAGTATGGTTATGATGTCCCATATTATGCATAACCTCGTTATGAATATAGTAATTGATAGTCCATTTGATTATTCTACTAGTAGAATATCCATGGTTATGTTTTATTATATAATTGTTCATTCATCTTTTATTCCTGCCATATTATGCTCAAGATTATGTTTTAATGGAATGTGTAATTTTATTTATTCATCATGACTTATTATTTATGATTTTGTTGTATTACTTACCCTTATTGATCATTTGAGCTCAACCCTTTCTTATGTTCCATTTCCCTAGGTTATTAATAAGAAAACATTATATAAGCTTTCAAGAATGCAGTTTATTTCATTTTATATTGTATCATGTTTTATTTTCTTCTCCCAATGTATTATGGGTATCATGTATGTAATCTAGTTTTCCAAGACTATTAAACTGATCATTCCTTCAGGATTTGATTCCTTGTAATCATTCCAATGTAATAAAATAATGCACCAACTCCGGGCTTATGGGGTCAGGGCATTACAACAGATACCCATTTTAAGGTTTTATGTGATGGAAGTTTAAGATGATTAAGGATACTTTTGGGAGACATTTATGGGAATACGATACTTTAGTTCAGTAAATGTTTTAGTTATTTGAGGTATAATTCTTTTATATTTTGTGGAAATAATTTTAAGTTTATTTATAACCATTAGGGTTAATTTTATCATTGATGTTAAGCCAATAATAGTAAATTAATATTATTTTATTTTGTGGAAAAAAATAAGTTGTATAGAAGACTTTAGTGGTTAAAAACTGATTTTATGATTAATGTTATTTTGAGTGTTTTCATAATATTTCCAAGAACATTATAGGAATTATATTAATATAGTTTTATAAAAAGTAAAACTCATATGTATGGTGATAACTCGTCGTATCTAGTAAGGTCATGGTGGTTGAACCCATAACCGAAGGGTGAGAAGTGTGTAGTGCCTACCATTGGCCTATGTGATGTCCTGGTTAGTATGACATTGTTTTTACAAAAACAATTTTATGTATAAATATTAAGTTAATTTTGGGAAACATATTATAGGATCAAATATTTATTAATTTTTAGTATTTTCAAGTGATTAATAATATTTTGGGTGTCATCTCTTTGGGTTGAGTTATATGTAGCCCTTAGGTTTAACATGTGATTTAACATGAAATATTATTTGGGAAGAACCCAATTAAATTTTTGAATGTTGAGGTAATTTGGGATATAGGGCTATTTATTTATGTAATGATTTAAGTTGAACTTTGGTTTTACAAATTAATATTAAGGTTTATACATTTAGGATATTATCTTACCTTGTGGTAACAATTTTAGTTTTGGTTAATATTTAAAGATGGGAGAAATAGATTGTTATCCTTTTGTTGATTATGTGATCTATTAGAAATTTATTTTAGTGCTTAAGGCATAAAAACTTCATCTTGAATACTCATCGTTTGGGATTAAAATGATATTATTGTGAAAATTAATTAATGAATGAAATTATACTTAACAAGTAAGTATATTTACTTATTTTTTCACTCTAGATGGTAAAATAATTCCTCAAATATCATAAAAAGATATTAAAACAAAAAATATATCCTATTTCCATCATTTTATTTATGAATTGATGGCCTTTTTCACAACTCTTTGGTTTATGGTTTTGTGGTCATTAAGTTTATCATGATCATGAACTTTCTTATGATCTATGTTCTCTGTCACTCTTCATGGTTATTTATACATTATATATTTTCTCTATGTATATATTTTCACTTCCCACTAATATTCTCCTATTTGGAAAACTAGTTATGTGATGACATTTATATTTCCTTTTTCCTCCTTTCAAGAGGAAGTTTTATTAACCCCTTTTATTATGTGGGATTTCAATAAAGGTATTTTCAAATTTCAAACCTTTGATTACCAAGTTTAAGTTTAAATTGTAAGGATTCAATTTATTAATGAGGGATATAATGTAACACCCCAATATTTTAAAATGAAAACTATGCTCGATAACGTATATAACACGCAACATCGAGCCTAAACGAACCATAGAATGTTATTATTTAAATATAGTCGTTATAACATAGTCGTTAAATTAGTGGGAATGAATAGGATTAATTGTTTTATGAAATATATATAAATTTCCTACTAAATATAAATTTATTGACAAATTATTAGTAAATTATCGTTCAATTTTTCATAAATTCATCTTATTCTTCAAAAATATGTTTTCTTCAAAAATGATTTTTATTTCTTTTTGTGAAAAAATATTATAGTTAATTTTGGAAATTTTAGAAATTTTATTTTATAAAATTAACATCATTTTTGAAATCAAAATAACAAAATTAACTTAGGTTTAAACTTTGGGATTTTTTTGAAATGATTGATTTTTCAGTGAATAGTGAAAATTACTAATTTCTCAAATACATTCATTTCTTTTCATTAAATAAAGTAATTTAAAAGTACCATTATATTTTATATTTGGTCATAAAGTTATATATGAAATATTTGATTTATAATATTCTAATTAAGTTAATTTTAATTAGTAATTTTCATGTTTTTTGTATAAGTTTATTTTTATGCTTAAAAATGCGGTTTTCTACAATCTGTTTTTTAAGTGCATAAAGTTTATCCATTTTAAGTAATTAAAATAACTCACAGTAAGTAAAATTTTAAATGAAATTTATAGATTATATATTTATTTATATGAATTTAAATTCATATAATGGTGATTTTTATTCATAGAGTTAATATAAGATCATCCATTTCCTGAAAAATGCATTTCCCTGAAAAATTACTTTTCATTGCATTTTGTAGGTTTAATTTTAAATTAAATTATACCACTTATATGAATTTAATTTGATAAAATGGATTACATATTTCTAATCAAAATAAATAATATTATGTAATAAAATCAACTTAATTTTTTGTCATAATGAATAGTAAAAATAATAAAAATATATTACCACTGTTAAGGTTAGAACGAGGTTTTGTGCGATACATGCGCATGTGTTAAAATTAATTTTCCACATACATGGTATTTTTTTGATAAATTGGAATTAATATTTAGAATAAGTGGTTCTAAATTTTTTAATAAGGCTTGTTTATTTTTAGTCTTAAAGGATAAATTACCTAGGTAAAAAACTAGTTACCGTAGTGAAAACTAAAATAGTAAAAGTGAGTAAACTTAGAGGTAATGGTAATAACATGTTTAAAACAAGTTTATTTTTTAGTTTTTGTGGTGTGTATCAAAATTATATTCTCTACACTTAATTATTTAATAATTTTTTAGGCACTTGTATTGAGAGTAACTTCCCATTATTGAATATTTTTAGGTATTTACAAAAATGTCACTCCTTCTCACTTATAAAAGGAAACCTCCTATCCTATCCTATATACACTTAAAAATTATTTTGGTTTAGATAATAAATACCCAAATACATTAATTATTTCCCTTACCACATCCTAGAGGCCTTGGTTTCATTAGAAAACCCTCCTTGGAAGGATTTTAGTGCAAACCTAAAGAGGTTGTCTGAAGAAGAGGTATTGTTCTTAACTGAGTGTTTTGTTTTATTTCTTCTTCCACCTCATTCAAATATTATTCAACCATGTTGATATAATAACATAATTGTCTCCCATATACTAATATTTTATTATGTTAATGTAATAACCTACATCCATCTCATCTTCCATCAAATGGGAAACGAAGTCACCGTTCATGTGTATGGAAAACTACAGCCTCACGAACCGATGTAATTATTTTTCCATCATAGCCTATCGCAACTCTTTATGATGATGGATTTAATATATATATATATATATATATATATATATATATATATATATATTATTCATGAAATATTTATCATTTTTTAAAATTAATATATCATATATTTTCTTACATTTTCATTCACTAAAAATGATAGCGTCGTTCATGTGTATGTGTGGACTACCACCTCCACAAAGCGATGTGATTATTTTTTCATCACTGAATCACATGGATGGTATATATAAGTGTATTTAAATAAATAACATGTTATTTATTATATATTGGCCATTAAATAAAGATAAAATAATACTTACCTTCTTTCCATCATAATCGTTGAAAAATGGAAGTGTTGCTTTTGTGTATGTACATCATATTGTCTTCATGAATGTAAAATAGTTCATTTTTCATAACCATATTTCATTTTTTGTTTTAAAAATATAATTGATGTATAAAATTATAATTATTTCATGATTATTATTCTGGATATGATGTAACAATGACTTCTTTTACCATAATCAACCTAGCGAATTCATATTGGACACATAACGTCTGACGTGATCTTAATTGATTAAGTAAATAAATATAACATGATAATAAATAAAATAAAATTAATAATGAACTTTAAAAATTTTATTAAATAATTAAATAATAAACATAATTTTATTATTCAGGAAGATAAAGTATGTATGTGACGATTCGAACTCGAGGCAAGGGATTTCATCTCAATTTCCCTTTATTGAGACATATTTTAATATTATGCACTTAATTTATTTTATATGGTATATATTATACCCATGTTACATATTATATCATGAATAATTCATACTTAAAGTTATTTAAAGGTACAATTTATTTTACTGCATCCAAGGGGGTTTGATTCAAAAGTTACCAAAGTAGTAGAGACTTTATGTTACAATTTCTTTTCTTTTTGAGATTGTTTGTGTTCAAGGTTACTTTGGGGGAAATCATATAAAATTATTTTATTGAACCAAATATATTTTATTCTCCTCTATTCATTAATGTTTTTTATATGTTTGGTTTCCATTTCCTTCCTTACTAAATAAAGAAACATCAAGAAAGTTGTTTATAAGTAATACTGATCTTGTATCTTCTTTTAGATCTAGAATCTTTCTCTTCCATGTATATATTTTTTTTAAAGTATTTTAAAGAATGTTTTTAATATCTTGTAATGATTTATTAAAGAAATTTTTTCCCATGTTTGGATTTTTTTACAAAATGGTTTAAAATGAATCTTTCTATCGCTTTCTGAACAAGGTACTTTTTGACTTTTTTACAAAAGTTTGAAAGGAATATTTTCTTTTAAATTATATGGAATGAATGGAATTAATAATTCTCATGACCACACAGTGATTTAAATATTCCTTTACATTTTTCCATGGTTATTTTCAATGAAAATTTTTTCTATAATATTTTGTAAATTTTTAGATTTTAAAGAAGTGATTTCAAAGTGAAAAATATATTTTCCTCAAGAAATATTTCATGTTATATTTTAAAGATGTTTTCATCAATGAAGATAACCTTTTATGTTACTGATTTCTTCTAAATTATATATATATATATTTATTATATATATACTTATCTTATACTCTCTCCCTTTTTATGGGGTAATACATGCCTTAAGTTTGTTTATCAAATTCATTCTTTATGAAATATACTTTGATTATGACATGAGGAAATATTATGTAACTAATTTCTTTCCATGGGTAATTATTATGTTTATACCTTATGATTGATTTCCTTTTTTTTAACACATAATAATTCACATGTTATGATGGGTGCACTCAGATAACGCTCCAATTCATTATGTAATTTTTTTGGTATCATGATACATTATGTATGGGATTAGGGAGTAAACCTAATCCATTATGGGACTCTAACCACCATTTTATATTGTCTATTAAATTATCCTTGATGAATATTTATTTCATGTTATATGTTTCTACCATATTTCCTATGTTTCTATAATCTTATGATGCAATTATCTTTATGTTATGCTTCCATATGATTACTCATGAGCCTTCTCTTTTATGATATCATGTTATACCTTTGGCTCACACATTATATTTCCTTATCATGTTTATTCCCTTAATGGGATTTTAAGCTCTCCCCTTTCTTTTATATATTCCCCAGGTTATCTTATGTTGTTTTAAGAGCTCAAATAGATTTAATAGCTCATTATGTAGAATAAAATAAGGATTCCATTATTTAGTTTTCTTTTGATGTACTATAAACCTAGTCTTCCAAAGACACTAGGCATCACAATATTTGGGTTGTACTTATTGGATATTTATGTTTAAAAATCATTTAATAATGTGTGTAAAAGGTTTTGGTCACTATAATTTGGGCATACAACATATTTGTGTTGGTTTAACCACTAAAATTATACTGAAACCAGAGGAAACTGGAGGTAAAGTTTAAGAGGCATTTAACCAACTTAAAAGAGATGGACTAAGAAAGTTGGTACAAAGATTAAAAATAGATTCCAACCCTTGGAAACTATTTTTAAAAGATATGAATAGGTTGTAAATCTAACCAAATTATTTCTTATTATGATACCAGTATGACAAAGTTTTCATATAAAATCTCAAAAGTTAGATGTGAAGAAATAAAAAGACAAGCAAAAACTCTTGTTGTTGAAACTAATCTCAAAGATAAAAAAGGGAGAACAACCCTGGATTTTAGATAGATAGAGATCTTCACATATTATAGGATATTTGAAACTATTAAAAAATGTGAAATATTTCAAAGAAGGAATGGTGAATTTTGGAAATGATGAGTCACTCCGAATCAAAGGCCTTGAATTTGTTATTATTGGGGAAGAAAACTTGAAATCCAAAAGAGGCTTGTTTGTTGATGGGGTGAAATGAAACTTATCAAGTGTTTCAAAAAAAATTATTATGGTAATAAATATATTTTCATTAAATATGGTTTTTTTTAAGAATAAAAGATAGTAAAGTTGTTATGAAAGGACAACGAACCAAGGGAAATTTGTTTCAAGTTGGTTGTGTAAAAAGTTAATGCTATCTTAGCATGATGGGAGAAAATCGGTTATAGCATAAGAGTTTGGGACACATGTGTCATAGGAATATGATAAAATTAATAAATAGATAAAGTATCCATGATGTTTTTGATATGAAAAGAAGAAGATATTGGTATTGTTCCATTTTCCAGAAAGGGAAGATAACAAACTTTGTTCATAAGAAAGTTGAGGTACGTTCAACACATCCATTGAAGCTGATTCAATCTGATATCTATGGACCAATGAGTAAACAATCCACATATATAGATAATTATTTTATTTATTTCATTGATTATTTTACTCACATTATATTTATTATGTTTTTAAAACATAAATCAGAGGCTTTGAAAATGTTTAAAAATGTCTAAGATTTTCAAGAAAAGAGAAGAAAAATAATGTGAATATTCTATGAAGAAGTTTCGAACTGATAATGTTGGAAAATATAGAAATGAAGCGTTCATGTATTATATTTAAAAACACAGAATTGTTCATGATTTTATTGCACCATATACACCACAGCAAGATGGTGTTGCTGAAAAAAGAAACAAAAGTTTGGTGGAGAGAGTGTGAACAATGTTGATTGAACATGATACCTCTCATCATTTTTTGAGGTAGGCTTCCAGTACAATATTTTATATTCATAATTGATGTTTCTAGATATTGAACTCTGATATGACTCCTTGTGAAATGTTTTATAATGAAACTCCAAGTTTGAAACCCCTAAGGGTGTCTGACAGACCTTTCATTATAAAAATAAAAGGTAGAAATATTGGGAAGTTTGATCAGAGAGGTGTTGATAGAATCTTTCTTGGATACACTCATAATAGTAGAGGATGAAAATGTTTTAATAAATAAATAGAAAATATAATTGATTCTATAGATGTAAAATTTCTTGAGAAATCTGATAATAATGTTTCACAAATAGATGTAGATGTGGAAGATAGAGAAGATAAGGATGTTGCAGTTAAATAGTGTGAAAAGGTTCATAATTATAGTTACAATGTTAAATATCCTTGATAAGAATATTTTGAATTAGTTATCTCAAGTGATGAGAAACAATATTTCCTATATCATCCTAGGCTGAGGAAGCAAGTAGAAGTTTATAACATCATTAAAGATCAATATAAATTGTTTTTAACTAGAATAGCTTCAAATTTTGTATCACATACTTCCTTATATTCACAATTTTAACTAAAAGATGTTTATGATTCTTTTGAGAATCATGAGTGAATTGATTCTATTCATGAATAGATGTATCAGATTGAAAATAATGATACTTGGGAACATATACCCAAACCAAATAATAAAAATTTTATTGGTACAAAGTGGGTGTTCCAAAACAAGTTGAATGAAGATAGTGAAGTGATAAGAAACAAATCACAGTTGGTTTGTAAAGGTTTCTCACAAATTGAAGGCATTGATTTTGATGAAACTTTTACTCTAATGGAAATATTAGAAACTATTAGAATCTTTCTTGTTATCATTTCATAATGACATTATAAAATATTTTAGATGGATGTAAAGTCATTTTTTCTTAATGGAGATCTTGATGGAGAATTTTATATTGAAAAACTATATGGCTTTGTGATTAGAAAAGATGAAGGTTATATGTGTAAGATAAATAAGGATTTGTATGGATTAATGAAAGCTATGAGATCTTGGTATTCCAAATAGTATACTTTCTTAAAAAGTTAAAATTAAAGAAAGGAAGAGTTGATAGTAACTTCTAAATCAAATAAAATCATGAGGTTTCCCTCATTGTGATTGTTTATGTTGATGATATTATCTTTGCTGGGAATGATGAAGAATCATGCGATAAGTTTTATGAGGAGATGAAGAAGTTATTTGAAATGTCCGTGTTGGTAGAAATGAAATATTTTCTTGGCTTACAAATATCATATGACAAGAAGTATATTTTTTTCTCAATATAAGTATACTAAAGAACTTATAAAGAAGTTTGG
This sequence comes from Viscum album, assembly GCA_963277665.1. Classification (NCBI taxonomy): domain Eukaryota; kingdom Viridiplantae; phylum Streptophyta; class Magnoliopsida; order Santalales; family Viscaceae; genus Viscum; species Viscum album. The sequence goes on from OY728143.1 coordinate 185,728,569, forward strand.
AATGGAAGATTAAAATCCAATTTCTACACCTATTTTAGTGGGAACCAAGTTTTCTAAAGATAGTGAAGAAAATGAGGTGGATCCTATAGAGTTTAGAAAGTTGGTTAGAGGTTTTTTATATCTAATGGACATTGTGTATGTTGTTACTTTATATTCTAGGTATAAAAGTGCTCTGAAAGAATCCTATCTTATGGAAATAAAAAAATAATTCTTAGAAACATAAAAGGAATAACTTATTTTGGTATAAAATATGATAGCTCATGAAAGATTGATTTTTTTGGTTATACAGATGTTGATTGGGATGGAAGTGTTGATGATAAAATATCCACATCTGGTGGAGTTTTCTTTGGGGGGGAAGTTGTGCCGGTTTTCATAAAAATAAATAAAATTCTTTAACTCTCAGTATGGATGAAGCTAAGTAAGTGTCTTCCACTCAGGCTACAATACAACTTATGTGGATGAAGATGCAGTTGGATGTTTTTTTATATAATTGAAGTTATCCCTTCTCTTGGGTTGTGATAATCAAGGTTCTATAAATATCACTAAAAATATAGTGCAAATTTATCATTCAAAACACATTGATATCACATATCACTTCATCAAAGAGTATATGGATAAGAATGAACTGAATTCATAATATATTCCAACAACAGAACAAGTTGCTGATATATTCACTAAGTCATTACTGAAGGAAACATTTTATAATATGAGGTTGAATATGGGTGTACAACCTCCCTCTCTTCAAGGATAAAGTATGTGGTTTTTGTCCCATCTCATCTTGTCTTTGGATAGTGTTGTCAAGGGGGAGAAAAATGATGTAACATAAATCTATCCATTAGTATGTGCTTAAAACTTTTAAGGAAAGTACATATTTATGAGGAGTTATTAAATAGGGTAAATTTTGATTTTAGCATGTGTAAACTATTTTAATAGTTTATTGAAGTGGATGCAGGAAACATTATTCTTGTAAGAAAAAGTGAAAATGTTGTGAAAGTTTGAGGTCCTCCAAATAATGTAGGAATAACTTTGTTGAGTCACTGCCTATGTACAACATGGTTTTTTTGTTCAATTATTATTGTTTCCTAAATTGAGTTCGCTCACATAGGTTTAGAATTGTTGGATAAGTAATTCTTAGCTTGAGTTACAAAGTATCAGTGATTTATGATTCTTGGTAGATAAGAAAATCCAAAGGGGTGGATTTTTGGGACCAAGTTGGATGAAGGAGTTTTTGAGGTTGTTGGAAGTTGTTTTAAAGAAGTTTGGTTGGCATGTTTTTTAAAAATAAGGTTTTATATAAATGGTTTTATTTTATTGTCTCAACAAAAATCACATCACTTTGTAAAGTTTTATAACAAAGGAAATTAGATAGAGTTGGCATTGGATAAAGGTTTCCTAACCTAATTCCGTCAAAAGAACTTTTTTCAACTGAGGATATCGAATGAAGTTTTGTACTAAATTTTTATCTTATGGAGTTTCCAAAGTTCCATCGAACAGAATGTTCGATAAAAATATATATATAGGTGATTTACTGATCTTAAGTTTCTATATTCATGAGTTCTATAAATCTCATGTTACCATCTTGAATTAAAGGAAGATCATTTTTTGAGTTGAAAAGGGAAAGGATGTGCTCACATAGAAAGGGGGAGAAAATGTTTGTATGTGAAAAAAAACTATGAAGTTTTTGGAAGTTGCGGAGGTTCAAATTGTTTTAAAATAAATAGAAATTTTATTAAGGTGAAAGGGAGGAGAAAAATGTTTGTATATACAAAGTTCCTTATATGAATTTATGAGAATTTATTCCAAAAAAAAATCTACCGAATAGAATTTTAGTTATGTATGAAGTTTTTTTGAAGTTTGGAAATTGTGACAATATGAAGTTTATGTTGGATATTTGTGAAGTTTGATGAATAGAGGAAATTTGTTGAATTACAAAGTGGGATGTTGAAGAATGGAATCAGATGAAGTCCAAATCAGATGAAGTTCAATTAGATGGAGTCTTTGGGCGAAGTCCAGTGGAAAACATTTTGTACAATGTCTGTTAGACAAACTTTTATAAAGTTGTGAAGTAATTATTGTTACAAGATGATTAGACGGAATTTTTAGTATAAATATCATGGTACATATAACAACCCAAAAAATTCTTTAAATAAAGTAACTCTTGCCTCGCAACAACTTTTTTATTATGTTTTATAATAGAATCACATAAAAATACTTTTACATGCCATAATGACTAGTCAAAAAATGATAACAATTATCATAATATGTGTAAGAACCTTTATAAGTGATGTAGTAAGTAATGTGGTATAATAATAGAAACCAACATCACTTTATTTCATTATTTAAGAACATTACATTCAGTCTATAACAATACCCAGTATAATACCGAATATTGCAATAGGAAGACTAATAGAGGTTTAAATTAAAATATAAAAATTTAGGTCCTCTCGATCCCCTAGAATCATCGCACCCATGAACAACATTATAATAGAGAAATAGAGAGTTAGTGATACCATATTCATTATGGAAACGATGTTGAACCTTGATAGAATCGAAGTGGATGATGAAGTGTAAGAATAATGGTGTATTTATAGGGAAATACAATCATATAACTTTATGTTTTTTCAAAAAATACAGTTGATTGGAATTATGAACATTATTTAGTAAAACATTTGATCATTGTTATTTTTGGTTTTGTAGACGCGTTTAAGTGATCATCGGGATTATTTAATGTTATAATCAAAATTGTATTATCTTTGGAGACTATAAAGATATTCTATTAAAAATATGTTTTATAATGAATGTATAAGTTTTAAATAAAAAATTTTTCATGAAATAATCTTATTAAACACTTTTTAAATGATAATATATTTTAACGGATTCCTAAGTAATTTTCATAATGGTCAGAATGTTTATTATGCTATAAAAATTATTAATTTTCATTAAATAGTGATTTTTATTTAAAAGATATAATTATCATATTTAGAGTGTTATTTTTATAAAATAAATTTAATTTTTTGACTTAGCACATCAAAATTAGTTTATGGTGATTTTTTGGGAATTTTTTTAACATAGTTGATTTTTTGGTGAAAAAAGTGAAAATCGTCGCTTTATGAGCACTATGATTTTATGACATCATTGTTGTGTCGGCATGATTAAAAATTTTATGAAACATTTTATTCAATCAAAATTTCATTTAATAAGTATAAAAATTAATTTATAAATATTAATTTTAATTTATAAAATTATATTTTACTTTTTTGAACCAAAAATTGGTTTTTTGAAATAAAATTTATTTTTTGGTTTGTGTGCATTAAATGGGTTGGATGGAAGGTAAGTTTTTGTTTTGGAAGTACTTGAATATCCAACCACACTCTCTCACTCATTAATAGTTTATAAAATTGGTTTTAATTCATTTTACCCACAAGTGGTTAGCTTATATAATAAAATAACCAGCATTTAATCCTTTAAAAATCACCCCTCCTTATGTATAAATACCACCAATTCCTCATTCCTCTCCATTAAAAATTCATAAGACACAAATTTATGGTCATTTTACCTCCCAAAGAGTCCTTCTAAGGTTCCATCAAGGTCTTAAGGTGTCATCCTCAAGTTTAAGGAAACAAATTTTCAATGTAAGGGAATTATCCTCTTCATCCTTTTCATTTAAGTTTCACCTTTTTGTGAGTCTTATTAATGTAAAAACTTCTTTATTTTCATGTACTTTTGATCTTCCCATTACTTACCAAATGGTGATTTATCAATGGGAGACCTCCATTCTCTCTCATTTTACATTTTTCTTAATCCATGTTGTATATCGTCATGCTGCCAAAATCATTTCATGAAATTTTCTCATTTTTCATGAAATATTCTTATATTATGAATACTAAAACCTCTTCCTTAACCATGTTAATTAACCTATATTTAAATATAATATATTGATTCATATTTTTTTATATATGAAACCAAAATTCCTTTTCATGGGTTAAAAATGATGTAATGTTCAAGGCCTTAAGCACTAATATACTCGATGATTTCATATAAAACTCATTCATTATTCTCTTCGAGTTATTGATGAAATCATTTATTATTTCCAATGTGAATCACGTGAATTAATACATATGAATGGTGCTCCCTGATATCCCTCTAGTTCATTATCTAAAGAATTAATCTCTAGAGAAGACATGTTTTACAATACCTCGGTGAATAAGCTTAATAATTATGATTTATGAAACCCTGGCGATAAACCTTGGTGATATGATTATAAATGTGTCATTTTTATGTTGTAGCCACATTTACATGTTATGATTCATGTTATTTCTATTTTTATATTTCTCATATTCATATGATCATTCCTTATTTATATTCCTCTTGGTTACATGTTAAGTATCTCCTTTTTTATTCCCTTATTGCGCTTTATGCTCACCCCTTTCTTTGATGTATGTCCCCAAGATATGAGATGCAGTAAAACTAAATTAGGATAAACCTATGAATAATCCTTTCAAGTGGATTATAATAATTTTTATGTTTTTCGTGTATTATGTTCCTATTTCCAAGACACTAAGCCTCAAAATATCCATTGTATTGTAAAATGTTGTACCATGTAATGAAAGATTTATGAAATAAAAAAGGCAGGTTTCCACAATACCAAAGTTGGTCAGCTGGAAAAGTTTTTTGATGAAAGTCATAAAATGGATAAAGTTTTTTGGAAAGTATTATAATAGGTTCCTATGAAGTTTTTATAGGAACAATAGGATAGAGATTCTCATCAGATAGAATAATTGTTACAAAGTTTCTTACTAGATGAACTTTCGGTGGTTTAATATTATTACTGGTTCAAAGTTCTTTATGAAGTTTTTGTAAAGATAACTAAAGTTACAATGTTGTACTAGTCTTTTAATGTTCCAAATATCAAGGATTAAAATTTTGATACTCACTGAGTTTTAAGTGAATTTAAAGAAGTGTGAAGTCACTGAAGGTTCTCGTATGCGTTCAAGATGTTCTAAATTTTTTGAGAAGTTTTCAATGAGTTATTTTAGTAGGAGTTTTGAATTTCAAGTTTTTATTGAGTAAGAAACTAAAATTTAATTCCCACCTATGATCCCTAAAATTCATCTATAAATAAGATTCATGTACAAAGTGTGGGGTGCATCCTGTTCACATGTGCAAAAGTGGAAGTGCTGTAGAATTGGTTTTGGACAGAGAGACCAGATGAACTTTTGTAAGCCAAAGTTTGATCATGAAGTTTCCAAATAAGGAATCTATTGGTTAAGGTTGAAGAAGAAGTTGATAATTATTAGAGGTTTTGTGATCAGTGAATGAACATATTTTTCAATCACTGGAAAAACTTTTATATCAAGTGGAATCAAACATATAAAGTGGTGTAAGAAAGTGGTGTCAATTATTAGAAGGTACTAGACAAACTTTCCTAATGATCATTTCAGAAGGACTTATCAAATTAAAAAATTTAACATAGAATTCATACCATCAGTGAACAGATAGAGGAAGCTCTTACCTACTATTGGGTAAGAAAGTGAAGAAGAATGTTTTGCAAGAAGAGAAAAAGTGAAGTTTTTCCAAGAATCACAATGAAAACATTCTAAGCATGTTGGTGAAGGTTTCTAAAAGTTGTTACAAAATTATTCGTTACTTTTTTGTGCTAAGAAGCACATACACTGTTTTTTTATTATAGTTCAATGCAAGTGTAAGGATATTTCCTACTTACTGTAACCACATAAAAAGATTTTTTTCTAGTAGATTGTGTGGTATTGGGTTATTTACAAACCATGGAAAGGACTAGCTACTCTTATTGAGTAGTGAACCTTGTAAATTTTTGTGTTCATGTGGTTATGCTTGTGATTTATTATTTAGAAAAGTTATAAATATTTAACAGGATGTGAAGGTTTCTTCATAAGAAATAAAAGAAAAAAGAAAAAAGATATCATTGATCCACCTACTCCCCCTCTTAGTATCACACAGATCCTACTTGGGCCTTTCAAACTCTTTAACCATGTTTCCTCCTAAACTAGAGTATTTTTCAATTTATGCACATTCCATTTATCTTTCATGGATTTTTAGTTCATTAGTAATGGTACATACTTAGATAGTATTGATTTTAGGGAAAACTGTACAATGAAACTTTCATCCACTTCCATTCTCAAAGACTTAAGTTATGTCACAATATTTATCATTTCAATGACATGATCATGCATAGTACATGAACCATCAAATTTCATGGTGGTAAATATACTCATTAATGTCCCAATAAGATATTTGTCAAGAGTTTGAGATCATTCCCCCGCAAAGTTTATAAATTCTTTAGCATTATCATTTTTGGGGAGACTAGACTTGGTGTTACTTGTTATGCTCATTCGCATGAACATCAAACTTAACATGTTTGATCTTTCCATGTTTCATTATATATTTTATCACCATCACTACTTTAATCCATAATAGTTTTTGGTTTCTCTACTCGGGGTGCTAAATCAAGATTCAATAAACCAAGGTGAAATTGGATTTTTTCACTCCAAATAGAGAAACTTGGTCCATTAAAGATCAGAATGGTTCATGCATGTGGGTGAAATGACAATGAAAATCTAACTATAATAAACACATACTAAAAATTAATTTTTTGAGTTATAAATAAAAATTCATCGATTCAGATAAATTGTTTAACATAAAATGTGTAATAGTGTTCTCCTATAGGTGATGCACTAATACACAATCATAATTGATACTAATCAAATTAACTTTATTTGAAAATAATACATACATTAATTAGAAATATTTATTATTGTTTGATATATATAAATAAATCTCATAATTCATATATATATCTCTAAAAATTATATTCAAAAATTATAATAATATTTAAATTATCTTTGAACAATTAATAAATATATTATAACAATGAATTTCAACTACTTATAAAATATCATAATTATAACAACCCTTCTCTTTATTTCATATTTAAACATGATTTATCACAAAGATTTTCACTTATTAAAACTCATGATATCAAGAGTTAAAGTGTCTTAGGAAATTAGGAATATTAAATAACAACTTAAAATATGAAATACAACATCTTTATTGAAAACTTCTTTTACATGACCACAACATTCCTTCGTACTTAACACTACATGGGATAAGCTGAGGACATACATAAGAAAGGGTGAGCTATAAAGTATGGTGAGGGAATAAAAATGTCATAACATGAGGATAATTATATATGTTATTCAAGGCATATCAATGAGACATAAAGGAACATGAATATAAAGGCATGATATAGCATGATAATCATAACATGGAAATGTGCCAACAACTTAAAAAACTACATCATAAACACAAGTCAAAGATAAAATGCAAAGACTTAGTGGTGGATAAATGTCCCATAAAGGAATCAGGTAAACCCTTGTCCCAACATGAAGTATCATGATACTAAATATTACCCAATGCATTGGAGCGCTATTAGGGCACACCCTTCATAATCATTTCAATTTCATGCTTAAGTGTGCCACATAGATCATATAACATAGATTCATTAAACATAATCATTTATTCCATGATAAAGGAATGTGGAATACATACATGTAAGTCCTAAATAAATAAGTATATGTGCATAAAGGTGAATACCCTTGATACAAGAATGGGTATGGTATTCACTACACAATTATTTTGGCTTGGTAAATCATGGTGCGGTTTCGGTAGCATAACGGTATCATATAGAAATTCATAAAATTGGTTGATGAGAGCGAAAGGGGTCTCCCATAACATAGACATAAAATGGATAGTAAGAGGAATATTTAAGAATATATCCCAATATAGACAAAAGGAAATTATAATACATAATATAAAAGGGGTGTTTGATAAAGGAGACGGGTGGAAGATACCTTACAGAATTTTGGCATAGTAAAGGGTGGGATTAAAGGATCATAGGGAGGATTAATGGGAGTGAAAGGAATCTCCCATAATTTATGAATAAAATGGAAAGTAAGGGTATAATTGAACATCATGCCCCAATATATGAAAATTTATTTTAAGAAGCATAATATAAAAGAAGTGTTTGAATGGAAATGTGAAGAGACAAATCCCTTATGGAATTTCGGCATAGTAACGGCTTAGGTAAGGGTCCAAATGAGGGGGAATAAATGATCCCTCGTAAAAATAAAATCAATTGTACAGTAAGGTAATGATTAAAAATTAATATCAATACAAACAATTTAAATTAAAAGAACTAATCTCAAAGAAGGTGCTTGAATTCAAAGGTGGGGAGAGAAATCCCTTGCGGAATTTCAGCATGGTAACGACTTAGGTAAGGGACCAAATGAGGGGGGATAATGATCCCTCATTCACATAACATCAAATATATAGTAGGTAATTGATTATAAAAGGATGAAAATATAACCAATTGAAATTAAAAAGACAAATTTCATACATGGTTCTTGAATTGAAAGGAAGAGAGGAGGTGAGGATACCTTACTTGGATGTTTGACTCCAAAGGCTTAGGAGAGGCTTCTTTGAGGGAACCTTAAGAGGACTCTAGGGAGTAGAGGGAAGATGTTGTACGAGATTCAAGGATTTTGAGTGAAGATAAATGGGACCTTGGGTGGGTTTATATAGGAAAGGAGGGGGGTTTCTTTATTATTTTGGTTTTGGGCACTACATAATAAAATATTTAAAATCACAAATCATCCCATGGTTTTTGCCCATGTTTTCTAGAAAATGGGAGTGGTATACATTATTTTATGATTATAAGGGCTGAAGATAACAAAATATTTCCCTTTCTTATGTGGAGGTGAATCATGCTTCCAAATAAATGATTTTAAAATATTAAAATATATTATAAGTTTGGGAGGATTCACTAAAGCTTTATAAAATAAATCAAATAAACCTAAAATTAAATTATTTTAAAGAGAAAAACATATATTTGTCCTAAGATACCTTTTATGGTATTTATTACATCTTTATTGTGTCATTATGATGTCATAAAACACACCGTATATTTATATGATATTTAATTTTTACCCAAAAATCCGATTGTCTCGGAAAATTATGAAAAATTCACTATTGGATAATTTTGACATCTTGATTCCAAAAAAAATATTTATTTTATCTAAATAATTTTCTAAATATGTGAATTTTCACTTTTAAAATAAAAAATGACACTTATTGGAAATTGTTGGGTTTTGAAAAAAATAGTTTTCAAACCTTAATAAAAAATAATTTTGACTTCATAAAAATTATATGATAATTTATATTTAATAAAAGTTATTTAATAATGATATTTTATTAAAATATTATTTATTTCAAAAATCTATTAATTCATCAGAATATATTTCTTAATTAACCAAAAATACTATTTTTTATTTAAAAATCATTTACAAAGTAACAATAATAGAATGAAAATATATTCATTATTCTATACAAAAATAATGTAAATATTCTAATTGCTAAGGTATTAATACATATCACTTTATTGCACCAGTATATTCCCTAAGAGTAAGGTGCACGATGGTGGGGCTTTCATGGGGTCGTTTGGTGAATATGGTTTGAGTCGTGATCTCGATGAGTTTGAACTTCTCCCATAAATAGTTTCAATCATACTTAATTTGTTGGATCTTTGATTGGTCTTGGTCTAGGGAAAGTCCATAAATGCTATCTCCCTCAAAAGCTCTGATAAATGGGCTTCATATGGTACGATCCTATTAATTGAGGTCATCACTTCCTTTGTCTGTGTCAAAAGGATTTGTTAAAACAAACCCTATATTTATACTAGTCATGTGATCATTGTTCAAAGGTTATATTATTAATGGTAATGATACTTAACGATAATTTAAAATCCAATTAGATATAATAAAATAAGTGCATGCGTTTTCTATATTCATAAGACATTAAATCAAAAGAAATGGAATTTTATTCATAAATATTCAGGTCATTACAACCTTCCCCCCTTAAGAAATTTCTCCCTCAAAATTTCATTTTCCCACACTAAAACAGATGAGGGTAACTCTGTTTTATCACTACCTCTGGTTCCCACATTGCTTCTTAAAACTTGTGGTTTCACCACAACACTTTGACGAGGGGAATTGTCTTATTTCGTATAACTCTTTCTCTATAATCTAAGATCTTTACCAGATGCTCCTCATAGGAAAGTTCATTCTCCAATGGTACCACCTTTGGATTGAGTACATGTGATGGGTCTGGTATGTACTTTCTTAAGAGGGATACATGGAATACATCATGTACTTGAAATAGGTTTGGTGGGGGTGCTAGTCGATAGGTCACTGCTCTGATGCGATCAAGGATCTCAAAAAGAACGATGTACCTTGGACTAAGCTTTCCTTTCTTCCTAAATCTCATAACTCTTTTCCATGGAGATATGCGGAGGAAAACCATGTCTCCAACATCAAACACTAGGTCTCATCGACGATTGTCAATATAGCTCTTTTGTCAACTCTGAATAGATTTGATGTGTTGGTAGATAGTCTTAACCTTCTCCACTATTTCTTAGACCATTTCTAGACCTGGAAGTTTTCATTCCCCAAATTTATCCCAACATGTCGGTGTTATGCACCTCTTCCCATAAAGGGCTTCATAAGGGGTTATTTGGATGCTCGAATGGAAACTGTTGTTGTAAGAGAACTCCGCAAAAGGAAGATATTGGTCCCATCCACCTTTGAAGTCCATTGAAGAATCTCTCAAAATGTCCTCAAGTTTTTGGATAGTCCACTTAGATTGGACATCAGTTTTAGGGTGATAAGTCGTACTGAAATTTAGCTCAGTGTTTATAGCATGCTGGAGACTTTTCAAAAACATAGAGGTGAATCTTGGATCTCGATCGGACACAATCGACAGTGGTACTCCATGCATCATTACCACTTCTATGGTGTATATCTATGCCAATTGATCTAGTGATAAATCCTCTCGAATCGCAATGAAGTGTGCAGTCTTTGTAAGATGATCCAAAACAACCCAGATAGCATTGTTTCCCTTGGATATCTTTGGAAGTCCGGTGACAAAGTCCATAGCGATGTTTTCCCATTTCCATGTTGGTATGGGTAATGGTTGCATCATCCCCTTAGACTTATGTCATTTTTCATTCACTTAATAACATACTAGGCACTTTGATATATATTTTGTGATCTCCTTCTTCATGTTATCCCACCAATAGTGCTCTCGAATATCTTGATACATCTTTGTGTTTTCTAGGTGAATGGAGAAAGTCGAACTATGTGCATCATCCAAATGTTCTTTATTTAACTCAGGATTTGATGGAACACATAGTCTTGACCCAAATCTCACAATTCCTTCTTCATTAACATTGAACTCTAAGGATTTACCTTTTTTAATAGTTTTCACTTTATTTTGAATTATCACATCATCTTTTTGAGCATCCTTTAACCTTTCTAAAAGAGACGGTTGAGAAATCATTTGTGAAAGGATTGATGATGTTCCTTTCTTTATAATTATCATTTCCATATTCTTCAAGTATAAAAAGATCGGATCCTTCTCAATTATCATCAATGATAAAATTGTTGGTTCCTTTATACTTAGAGAATCCACCACCTTATTCGTTTTCCCAGGATGGTGGTGGATTGAGAAGTCATAATCCTTGATAAGCTCTAACCATCTTCGCCGGTGCATACTCAGCTCTTTCTATGTGAATATATATTTGAGACTTTTATGATCCATATATATTTCACACTTCTCCCCAAAGAGATAATGTCGCCATATTTTTAACGCAAAGATCACGACTGCTAACTTCGGATCATGCATGGGATAGTTTTTCTCATGAAATTTCAACTACCTTGAAGCGTAGACAATGACTTTGTCATTTTCCTCAAATTTCACCAAAAGGAGACTTAAAATTTTTAAGAGGATCATTCCCAAAAACTTCAACATGTGATAAAATACTTATTTAAGTTTTCCCTAATGATTTAATATCATTTCTGGTGGAGACACAATGTTCTTAGAAAATATAAAAGATGTACTAATAGGACATGAATTGAAATAAATTATGACATACACTACTTTGAAGTAGTAGTTACATGTAATTTATTCATCATTATCCATATTAGAATAAGACTTTCCATACTCCCTTGATCATGGAGATTGTTGATGCTCATCATGCTTCTCAGCCCTTTCAATAGAGCATTGTCTTTGATAATGCCCGACTTCTCCACATTTATGACATAGAATTGTGTATGAAGCCTTATATGGAACTTTGTTTCCATCCATCACATTATCTATTTTTTCATGGAAATTGGCTACTTTGTGCCCTATCTTTCCACACTTAAAACATCTCTCAGTCCCTTTGTGAAATTTCCCTTGGTGCCTCTTTCCACACTTGTTGCAAGAAGAAAACTAGGTCTTTTTCCCTTATCACATTTATCAGATGGACTTTCATGAGATGACATCTTCCTCTTCCTTGATGTCCTTGGGCATTCAATAAAGTGACAATTATTAATCGTGATTTTTTATAGTTGGTTTGGCATAATCACGATATGTCCTACTTGAGCTCCCATTTGATTGGGAATCCCGTTTTGGCAGGCATCACGTTGCCCTTCATATTGATTGTTTATCTGATTACTCCTATTTCTGACCATTGGCTAGAATGAAAAGAAAATTAGGGATGAGTATCTAAAAATATTAAAGACATAAAGGGGAATCTAATGACATTAAAGGGATAACTTATAAAGTACATTTATTTCCTTAACTTATGAATTTCTAGGCATCAGTCTATGTTATCCATGATCTACTTCCTAACATATATTCATATAGGCTTTTTTTTCTTTGTTCCCTTAATAATGGTTTGTAATAAGCTTATAAATTTATGAAAGCATATCCTCGGGGAGTGTCAAATTAGGTGCACAGTAAGGCCCATTGTCATATACCAGGTTACCCCGAGTCAAGACCGAACACCTTGTCAGAGTTATTACTCCTAAGTACATCTGTTTCAGAACCACGTTCACTTGTAGTATCCATACAGGGATGTATTTTCTGAATAAACCACTTACTCTATACTTACCAAAATTTAAGGATGTTTTCTTACACTTAGTCTTATCCCTAAGGGTTTTTACTAGGGTTTTCCAAACTTAATCCCAAAAATAACTAAACATATCCTTTGATACCAACTATAACAACCCTGCTCTTTATTTCATATTTAAACATGATTTATTACATAAATTTTCACTTATTACAACTTAGAAGATCGAGAGGTCTAGTGTCTTGGGAAAGTAATAACACTACATAACAACTTAAAACATGAAATAAAACATTTTTATTGAAAACTTTTTTTACATGACCACAATATTTCTTCGTACTTAACACTACATGGGATAACCTGAGAACATATATAAGAAAGGAGTGAGCTATAAAATCCAGTAAGAGAATAAACATGTCATAACATGAGGATAATGATACATGTTAGACAAGGCATATCAATGAGACATAAAAGAACGTGAATATAAAGGCATGATATAGCATGATAATTATAACATGGAAATGTGACAACAGCTTAAAACACTGCATCATAAACATAAGTCAAAGCTAAACCGCAAAGACATCATGGTGGAAAAATATCCCATAAAGGAATTAGGTAAACCTCTATCCCAACATGACATATTATGATACAAAACATTACTCAATGAATTGGAGTGCTATCAGGGTGCAACATGTAACACCCCGAGATTTTATGAAAAATATTCTTAATGTCTTGTGTTGTACGCTACACCAAAAGGAGCTTTCACAACACGCATCATTGACTTGCCTTTCATTACACGCAATCGCGACCTTCCTTGATAGCGTGTGTAGTATGCAATACCGAGTTTCACTAAACAACGATATGCTATTAAAATATTATTAAAACTAGCCGTTATGAATAGTAATAATCACTTTTTGAAATTTTGTAAATTTCATTTTTCAAAATGGACTTCATTTTTAGATTCGGAATATTGAAATTAGCTTAGGGTGAAATTTTGGTGATTTTCGGATAACTTTCATATTCTGATGAATAGTGAAAATTACTAAATTTTAATTAAAAACAACTTTTTTAATAGAAATAATTAATAGTGATAAATTATTAATTTGAGTGGTTTTAAAGTATATTTAGAATATATTTTTACAATTTAATACAATTTTGTTCATTGGATGTAATTTCACATTTAAACCAGACATAAACAAGTGTCAATCTTTTGATAGTTATTATCTCTTAAAAACACGCTATTTGTTTTGACGACGGGAATTAATTTTTAAATTAATTAATGTAACTGATATGTTTTGAATTTGATAAAATAGACATCATTTTTGAATTCATAATATCAAATATAGCTTAGGCCTAATTTTTGGTATTTTTCTGGAAACTTTCATTTTTTGATGAATAGTGAAACCACTAAGTGGTAGTTAAAAAAACTGAATTTTTCATAAAACTTAATTTTCCCGCTTCTGTGAGTGGAATTTCAAAAATATGAGAGACACAGTTAATATCAAGGACTAAAATGTGGTTCAATGAGATGAAAATAATTTTTGGTGAATAGTAACTTTTGACTTTTTTTTACCACGGTTAAAAGTAAATTGGGTAATTAAGGGTAAAGATGATATTATTATTACCCTAACACATGTCCTAATTCTATTGGATAAGTGTAATTCGACCAAAAACAAACTTAGGAATAAAATATGACCATTTAGGCCCACTTGGATTAGATTAGGACATTTATTATTAATTTATTTAAAGAAGAGTTAAAAGAGTTAAAATCAAAGTTTATTTACTAAAACATTTTTAATATGAGGTTATACATAAGATAAATTCGACTATAAATATTCATTAGAAAGCTAAAAAGATTTCCTAAATAATGGTATTTTATTTTTAATTTTTAGAAATTAAATAATTTAATTTATTTATGACACAACGATGATGCAGTAATTATCTTATTAATGAAATATTGACATAATTGATGTTATAAATACCCAAATAAATATAATTTTAGACTTTTTATGAATTCCACTAATTTTCTAGGTTAATATGACATGTTAGTATTGATTTAATTAACTTTTTTCGAACTTATCATTCTGTTATGAGTTTCACAAAAATCAATTATTAAATAGTGTCAAAATTGACATAAAATAGTTTTTAAAACAAATATTATATTATTAATTGTTATTTTATTCCTAAAAATATAAGTTTCGGCCAAATGACTTAGATAAGGTTATATATATTAATAATAAACAATTTGGGGTTCGTTTGGCTTCTTATAGTAAGTTTATTAACCTTATAGTGTAAGAACACAAGAAGACACGGTAAAAGTAAAATTATTTAACTTAATGTTAAATCTAAATGATAAGGTTAAAATAGGAACCTAAACTTGTCTAAATTCTATTGGATGAGAGGATTTCAACCCATCCCCACCATAGCCTCGAAATAAATCAATTTGGAGCTATTTAAAACCGAACTTGACTTTATAATAAAAAAATATTTTTAGTTATTCCAAAGGTGTCCCTCTCCTCCCTTATAAAAGGACACCTCCTCCCTCTCTTCCTCACACAACTTTGAGCCTTCAAGCTCATCAAAACCCTTCCAAATTCTCTTCTCCACTTCCCTAGAAACATCATAGAGGTTCTGGTATTCCTCAAAGACCAATTTTAGTGCCCTAAGAGGAGGTCTCAAAAAGGCGCTTCAAAGAAGAGGTAATTTCCGTTACCGATTCTTTCACCATTATTTCTTCTTCCACTTATTCTTCTTAGGTTGTTTCATTATGAAGTAATAACATCAGTATCACTCATATACTGATATGTTATTATAAGTATAAAACAATCCTAATTCACCATCTATCCATCCTACGGAAAATGAAATCACCGCGCGTGCGTACGTACGGAATACCGTCTCCACGTCGTGGTATAATCTGTTTTTCCACCAACACCTTACATGGATGGGTATTATGGTGTAAAGAATAACTATACATAGTTATTATAACATCATAATGATTTTGATATATTGTATCATCCACTCCAATTCAATTCAATAATTATGGAAATGATATCATCGCTCGTGCGTACGTACAGACTACCGTCTCCACGACGCGATGAGATTCATTCTCCATGTTAACCATTTAAGAATGATTATAAAGTATATATAAGAAATAATAATGAAATATATGACATTATAAAGCTACTTGATTTATTTGTATATATATGTATGTCATCTACTTAATTCCACTCAATTCAATAAGGAAACGAAAACAGCGTTCATGCGTACGTACGGCCTACCGTCTCCATGAACGGTGTATTTCTTTCCATTTATCGATCCATTATATATATGTATATTCTGAATATATATTATATAAATCATGTTTTATATTCTATAATTAAGTAATAATGATCTAAGTAATCATATGAATAATTACAAGTTAAAACACGAACGACAAATGAGACGATTTTACCCAAAACGCTACTTTAACATGAATTTACAAAAGAACGGGTAATATAAAGTCATAAGTGAACCATATATGATACAATAACAATGAATATGATTCTTTAATAAGTCAATGACATTATTTAAATCATTATACAGGAGGTTCAGACACTTACGAAGCAAATCGGACCTAAGGTAAGGGAAATATCACAATCTCATTTTTATCCGAGATTGTTTATACTTTGGTATTTACTGGGGTGTATTTTATCATACACATCCATGTTTCCTCAATATGTAATGTTATTTCCATCCTCCTAAAATTGTTTAAATCTAAATTTACCCTTCGATGAGTTTTTAGTAAAAGATATGAAAGGAATCTTTTGTCGTTTTTCGTACGAGGTACTTTTTGACTTTTCCGAAAAAAGTACGAGAAGAATGTTTTTAACTTATACGGCATGAAGGGATTTTTAAAACATTATTTCCAAGAAGCTTCCTTTACAAGTTTTCAAGTTTATTTTTAATCAACTTATTTTAGTTTAAAATTGTATGACATGTTAAGAAAGGAAAAATGTTTTTGAAGTAGAAAGGATATTTTCTTCAAGAATGGAGTTCAAGTGTTTTATCAAAATTATCTTCCATCTAAGATAATAAACGGTTATATTTTTATCCCTATTATTACATTGATTTTATTATGTTGTGATGGAATTATTTTTATGAATTCCTTTATCTTATATGAATTGTTTTATGATGTCATGATGTTTAAGATTCCCATTTTTAGTACATGGGTTATGCAATGATGTATGATTTATGATTTTGTGGCACACATAAGAATGGTATCATTATGAGATGGGTGGGACCTATATCTCCCTCCAATGCATTGGGTAAAGATTTTATATCTCATGAGATAGACATGGCTGGAATGGTAGGTTATACCGGTTCAGTGAAACAGGACTGAAACGAGGGTTACTCGATTCAGAAAGGGACTTTTTCCACTAAGATAGTCTTGGCAATGAGTCTTGACTAACAAGAAATTATTCTCTATGATTATGTGTGTATGCCAAAATGTTTCATGTTTTAAGTTATGATTATTGTGATTACATTTCACTACCATGATTTATCTCATGTTATGAAATTATGCTCTCTTTTGCAGGTTAAGATTTTCAAAATGTTATGTTCTTATGATGTGATTGATATTTCCTTTGTTTACCCTTACTGAGCATTTGAGCTCACCCTTTTATATTTTCTTTTCCCCAGGATATAAAGAAAGGTTTTAGGTATAAAAAAAAGGGAAGATCTTTATGGTAGATGTTGAAGATCTTTCAACAGGATTAGAAGATTATATTCCGAGTTTCCAAAGACACTAAACTATTACGATCCTTGTGTGTGTGTTTTTGTTATGTACTAAGTATTCTGCAAATGTAATGTAATGTCAATGTACGTCAGGATTCGGGTCTCTACAGTTGGTATCAGAGGAAAAGTTTAGTCAACCTTTGGAAACTAGGATGCGAGGACTTTAGTGAGATCCCTAGAGATATTTCTAAGGTATGTCTAGGGATGTCTCTAAGGTTAAGTATACGTATAGGTTATAGTCCTAGAATTGCGCTAACGATCTTAGAATTTAAACCTAAGATGTTAGATATTGAGGGTACTCCCTCTTTACTATGTTGTCTTCCCTAGCATGATTTCGCCTCTTACAGAATTCTTTTTGTGTTTTAGTTAATGGAGGGAACCAGAAGGAATTTGGTTAACATTGAATCCAATGGACAAATTGGTGACTATGAGAAACAAAATTGTGTAATGCCTAGAGATAAAGATATTGTGATTATGCCGAATCAGTCATCGCGATATATTATTAACAAGGTAAAATTTAGTGGTATGCCTAATTCATCAAAGAAGAGGAAGATAAACTATTATGCATGTTCGCATGTTGAGGAGCATAAAGAAAGGAAGATTGAGATTTCTAAAGAAGGGAAGAAGAACCTTGAGGAATACCTCAAATGGAGGGACCGATGTTATCTGTGTGGAGAAAAGGGTCATAGAGTGACAGATTTTTATGGAGTTCAATGTCTTATTTGTGGAGAACATGGGCATTACCCAACTCAATGCCCTGACCTAAAAAGTTACTTCTAAATCAAGGAAGGACTTATTCCAGGACAATCATTGAAGTTGATGGACTAAAGTGTTTATGTATTGGTATTCAAGAATAATGTTGTTGAGGTACTTTTATGGTGTACTGAAATATTTATGTATTGGTCTATTGTGGTTTTCAATAATTTTAAGGTACCGGTAACCATGAAAAGTGATTCAAATATTTTGGAAAGTAGATAATATGCGCATAATTAAGGGATAAGGAGAAAATGAAATGTTTGACAGTATTCATGAGCTCATGATTGATATAAGGACTAAGTGATATCATAGTTTGAGTATATAGAATTTTGAGGATTTTGGTATATGGAAAGTGTTAACTTTTAACTGCATTAATGTTTTCACTAAGGTTCAATGGGTATTCATTCTTCAAGAGAATACATGATTAAGGTATTCACATGTTTGTAATTTGACCAACAAGATATATCTTATGATATATGGGGGATAAATGATGGCATTCACGTGATTGTTCTGTGACATTTCAAGTAATCATTTTCTTTATACTATGAGCTTGGACCGAAGTATTTTAGATAAGCCTAAAGATTAGAATGGATTATGTTGGACATAAGTTAGTATTGTTTAAGGATAGAAGTTTTTTCGATATTATTGATGGGATGTTATAGTAATATAGTTTTAGAAAAAGGACAACCTGTAGGACGGGCGACAACCCATCGCGTCGGACAAGGCTGTGGGAATCGAACCCACAACCGAAGTGCGACTGGCCTTTATCGCCTACCACTGGCCTACAGGAAGTCCCTGTTTAGAAGAAATTAGTTTTATTATATTAAGCAGTATGATATATGAAGTATAAGTTCATTTTAGGAACCATATACGATTAATCTCACTATAGAATGACTTGTGTATATTTAATAACTTTTGCTAACCTTTTGTTTGAGACAGATGGAATGACCCGTCATTCTATCACATGATCTGCTAACACTTCACGAATAACAAATTCAACTTCATTTATTTAAGAGATAAAGTGGAAATTGTTCAAGGCATGAACAATAGTGAGATTGTACCAAAATAAAGTAAGTATTTATTCTGATTCAAATTCTTCAACTTTAGGGAAATGATCTTGAAAACCAAAAATGTTGTCCTAGTGCTCTTATATCTGATTAATCAGATGGTACCTTAGATCGTCACAAATTTATGGCGTTGTGATTGCTAGATTTTCCATATCCATGTTCTCTACCACTCTCCATCAGAACATGATGGTTAGATTTCTCTTCCATATCCATATTTTCACCTATGTGGAAACTCAGTGATTAGTTTATTTGGGTAACCGTTACGTTTCATACTTTTGTGTTTAAAGATTAGTTTTGGTATTCCTTTTTACGATGTGGGTTTCGATTAAAGAAACTTTCTAATAGTAAACCATTTATAACCCCGATGAATTTCGAGGGCGAAATTCATTTTAAGGGGGGTAGAATGTAACACCCCGAGATTTTATGAAAAATATTCTTAATGTCTTATGTTGTACGCTACACCAAAAGGAGCTTGCACAACACGCATCCTTGACTTGCCTTTCATTACACGCAATCACGTTCTTCCTTGATAGCGTGTGTAGTACGCAATACCGAGTTTCACTAAACAACGATATGCTATTAAAATATTATTAAAACTAGCCGTTATGAATAGTAATAATCACTTTTTGAAATTTTGTAAATTTTATTTTTCAAAATGGACTTCATTTTTGGATTCGGAATATCGAAATTAGCTTAGGGTGAAATTTTGGTGATTTTCGGATAACTTTCATATTCTGATGAATAGTGAAAATTACTAAATTTTAATTAAAAACAAATTTTTTAATAGAAATAATTAATAGTGATAAATTATTAATTTGAGTGGTTTTAAAGTATATTTAGAATATATTTTTACAATTTAATACAATTTTGTTCATTGGATGTAATTTCACATTTAAACCAGACATAAACAAGTGTCAATCTTTTGATAGTTATTATCTCTTAAAAACACGCTATTTGTTTTGACGACGGGAATTAATTTTTAAATTAATTAATGTAACTGATATGTTTTGAATTTGATAAAATAGACATCATTTTTGAATTCATAATATCAAATATAGCTTAGGCCTAATTTTTGGTATTTTTCTGGAAACTTTCATTTTTTGATGAATAGTGAAACCACTAAGTGGTAGTTAAAAAAACTGAATTTTTCATAAAACTTAATTTTCCCGCTTCTGTGAGTGAAATTTCGAAAATCTGAGAGACACAGTTAATATCAAGGACTAAAATGTGGTTCAATGAGATGAAAATAATTTTTGGTGAATAGTAACTTTTGACTTTTTTTTACCACGGTTAAAAGTAAATTGGGTAATTAAGGGTAAAGATGATATTATTATTACCCTAACACATGTCTTAATTCTATTGGATAAGTGTAATTCGACCAAAAACAAACTTAGGAATAAAATATGACCATTTAGGCCCACTTGGATTAGATTAGGACATTTATTATTAATTTATTTAAAGAAGGGTTAAAAGAGTTAAAATCAAAGTTTATTTACTAAAACATTTTTAATATGAGGCTATACATAAGATAAATTTGACTATAAATATTCATTAGAAATCTAAAAAGATTTCCTAAATAATGGTATTTTATTTGTAATTTTTAGACATTAAATAATTTAATTTATTTATGACACAACGATGATGCAGTAATTATCTTATTAATGAAATATTGACATAATTGATGTTACAAATACCCAAATAAATATAATTTGAGACTTTTTATGAATTACACTAATTTTATAGGTTAATATGACATGTTAGTATTGATTTAATTAACTTTTTTTGAACTTATCATTCTGTTATGAGTTTCACAAAAATCAATTATTAAATAGTGTCAAAATTGACATAAAATAGTTTTTAAAACAAATATTATATTATTAATTGTTATTTTATTCCTAAAAATCTAAGGTTCGGCAAAATGACTTAGATAAGGTTATATATATTAATAATAAACAATTTGGGGTTCGTTTGGCTTCTTATAGTAAGTTTATTAACCTTATAGTGTAAGAACACAAGAAGACACGGTAAAAGTAAAATTATTTAACTTAATGTTAAATCTAAATGATAAGGTTAAAATAGGAACCTAAACTTGTCTAAATTTTATTGGATGAGAGGATTTCGACCCATCCCCACCATAGCCTCGAAATAAATCAATTTGGAGCTATTTAAAACTGAACTTGACTTTATAATAAAATAATATTTTTAGTTATTCCAAAGGTGCCCCTCTCCTCCCTTATAAAAGGACACCTCCTCCCTCTCTTCCTCACACAACTTTGAGCCTTCAAGCTCGGCCAACCCCTGCCAAATTATCTTCTCCACTTCCCTAGCAACATCCTAGAGGTTCTGGTCTTCCTCAAAGACCAATTTTAGTGCCCTAAGAGGAGGTCTCAAAAAGGCGCTTCAAAGAAGAGGTAATTTCCGTTACCGATTCTTTCACCTTTATTTCTTCTTCTACTTCTTCTTCTTAGGTTGTTTCATTATGAAGTAATAACATCAGTATCACTCATATACTGATATGTTATTATAAGTATGAAACAATCCTAATTCACCATCTATCCATCCTACGGAAAATGAAATCACCGCGCGTGCGTACGTACGGAATACCGTCTCCACGTCGTGGTGTAATCTATTTTTCCACCAACACCTTACATGGATGGGTATTATGGTGTAAAGAATAACTATACATAGTTATTATAACATCATAATGATTTTGATATATTGTATCATCCACTCCAATTCAATTCAATAATTATGGAAATGATATC
The DNA here is from genome assembly GCA_963277665.1 of Viscum album. Lineage (NCBI taxonomy): Eukaryota > Viridiplantae > Streptophyta > Magnoliopsida > Santalales > Viscaceae > Viscum > Viscum album. The sequence goes on from OY728143.1 coordinate 185,750,909, forward strand.
ATCGCTCGTGCGTACGTACGGACTACCGTCTCCACGACGCGATGAGATTCATTCTCCATGTTAACCATTTAAGAATGATTATAAAGTATATATAAGCAATAATAATGAAATATATGACATTATAAAGCTACTGGATTTATGTGTATATATATGTATTTCATCTACTTAATTCCACTCAATTCAATAAGGAAACGAAAACAGCGTTCATGCTTACGTACGGCCTACCGTCTCCATGAACGGTGTATTTCTTTCCATTTATCGATCCATTATATATATGTATATTCTGAATATATATTATATAAATCATTTTTTATATTCTATAATTAAGTAATAATGATCTAAGTAATCATATGAATAATTACAAGTTAAAACACGAACGACAAATGAGATGATTTTACCCAAAACGCTACTTTAACATGAATTTACAAAAGAACGGGTAATATAAAGTCATAAGTGAACCATATATGATATAATAACAATGAATATGATTCTGTAATAAGTCAATGACATTATTTAAATCATTATACAGGAGGTTCGGACACCTACGAAGCAAATCGGACCTAAGGTAAGGGAAATATCACAATCTCATTTTTATCCGAGATTGTTTATACTTTGGTATTTACTGGGGTGTATTTTATCATCCGCATCCATGTTTCCTCAATATGTAATGTTATTTCCATCCACCTAAAATTGTTTAAATCTAAATTTACCCTTCGATGAGTTTTTAGTAAAAGATATGAAAGGAATCTTTTGTCGTTTTTCGTACGAGGTACTTTTTGACTTTTCCGAAAAAAGTACGAGAAGAATGTTTTTAACTTATACGGCATGAAGGGATTTTTAAAATATTATTTCCAAGAAGCTTCCTTTACAAGTTTTCAAGTTTATTTTTAATCAACTTATTTTAGTTTAAAATTGTATAACATGTTAAGAAAGGAAAAATGTTTTTGAAGTAGAAAGGATGTTTTCTTCAAGAATGGAGTTCAAGTGTTTTATCAAAATTATCTTCCATCTAAGATAATAAAGGGTTATATTTTTATCCCTATTATTACATTGATTTGATTATGTTGTGATGGAATTATTTTTATGAATTCCTTTATCTTATATGAATTGTTTTATGATGTCATGATGTTTAAGATTTCCATTTTTAGTACATGGGTTATGCAATGATGTATGATTTATGATTTTGTGGCACACATAAGAATGGTATCATTATGAGATGGGTGGGACCTATATCTCCCTCCAATGCATTGGGTAAAGATTTTATATCTCATGAGATAGATATGGCTGGAATGGTAGGTTATACCGGTTCAGTGAAACAGGACTGAAATGAGGGTTACTCGATTCAGAAAGGGACTTTGTCCACTAAGATAGTCTTGGCAATGAGTCTTGACTAACAAGAAATGATTCTCTATGATTATGTGTGTATGCCACAATGTTTCATGTTTTAAGTTATGATTATTTTGATTACATTTCACTACCATGATTTATCCCATGTTATGAAATTATGCTCTCTTTTGCAGGTTAAGATTTTCAAAATGTTATGTTCTTATGATGTGATTGATATTTCCTTTGTTTACCCTTACTGAGCATTTGAGCTCACCCTTTTATGTTTTCTTTTCCCCAGGATATAAAGAAAGGTTTTAGGTATAAAAAAGGGAAGATCTTTATGGGAGATGTTGAAGATCTTTCAACAGGATTAGAAGATTATATTCTGAGTTTCCAAAGACACTAAACTATTACGATCCTTGCGTGTGTGTTTTTGTTATGTACTAAGTATTCCGCAAATGTAATGTAATGTCAATGTACGTCAGGCTTCGGGTCTCTACACAACATTCATAATCATTTCAATCTCATGCTTAAGTGTGTCACATAGATCATATAGCATGGATTCATAACATCATCATTTATTCTACGATTAATGAATGTGGAATACATACATGTAAGTCCTCAATCAATAAGTATATATGCATAAAGGTGAATACCCTTGATAGAGGAATGGGTATGGTATTCACTACATAATTATTTTGGCATGGTAAATCGTGGTGCGATTTTAGTAGCATAATGGTATCATATATAAATTCATAAAATGGGTTGATGAGAGCAAAAGGGGTTGCCCATCACATAGACATGAAATGGAAAGTAAGAGGAATATTTAAGAATATATCCCAAAATAGGCAAAAGGAAATTATAATACATACATAAAAGGGATGTTTGATAAAAGAGACGGGTGGAAGATCTCTTATAGAATTTCGGCATGGTATCTAGTGGGCTTAAAGGATCATAGGGGTGCTTAATGGGAGTGAAATGAAGCTCTCATAATTTATATATCAAATGGACAGTAAGGGGATCATGGAACATCATATCCCAACATATGAAAATGGAATTTAAGAAGCATAATATAAAAGAAGTGCTTGAATGGAAATGTGAAAAGAGAAATCTCTTATAGAATTTCGGCATAGTAACGACTTAAGGGTCCAAATGAGGGGGAATAAATGATCCTCATAAAAATAACATCAATTGGACAATAAGGTGATGATTGCAAATAAATTTCAATACAAGCAATTGAAATTAAAAGAACTAATCTCAAAGAAGGTGTTTGAATTCAAAGGTGAGGAGAGAAATCTCTTACTGAATTTCGACATGATAACGGCTTAGGTAAGGGACCAAATGAGGGGGGATAAATGACCCCTCATTCACATAACATCAAATGGATAGTAGGGAATTGATTATAAAAGGATGATAATATAACCAATTGAAATTAAAAAGACAAATTCCAAACATGGTTCTTGAATTGAAAGAAAGAGAAGAGGTGAGGATCCCTTACTTAGATGTATGACTCCAAAGGCTTAGAAGAGGCTTCTTGAGGGCTTGGAGGCATCTTGGAAGGACTCTAGAGAGTAGAGGATAGAGGGTGGACGAGCTTCAAGGAGTTTAAGTGAAAATAAATGGGAGATTGGGTGGGTTTATATAGAAAAGGAGAGGGATTTCTTTATTATTTTGGTTTTTGACACTACATAATAAAATATTCAAAACCACAAATCTTCTCATGATTTTTGCCCATGGTTTCTGGCAAACGGGAGTGGTATACATTACTTTATGGGTCCAAGGGACGAAGATAATAAAATATTACCCTTGCTTTATGTGAAGGTGAGTCACATTTCCAAAAAAATGATTTTAAAATCTTAAAATATATTATAAGTCTTTGATGATTCACTGAGCCTTTATAAAATAAAAAAAATAAACCTAAAATTAAATTATTTTAAAGGAAAATCATATATTTGGGTGAAGATATCTTTTATGGTATTTATTACATCATTATTGGGTCCTTATGATGTCATAAAACACACCATATATTTATACGGTATTTAATTTTTACCCGAAAATTATGAAAAATTCATCGTTGGATAATTTTGACATCCTGATTCCAAAAATAATATTCATTTTATCTAAATAATTTTCTAAATATGTGAATTTTAATTTTTAAAATAAAAAAACAACATTTATTGGAAATTGACGGGTTTTGACAAAAACAGTTTTCAAACCGAAATAAAAATTAATTTTGACTTCATAAAAATTATATGATCATTTATATTTAATAAAAGTTATTTAATAATTATATTTTATTAAAATATTATTTATTTCAAAAATCCATTAATTCATCAAATATATATTTCTTAATTAACCAAAAATACTATTTGTTCTTTCAAAATCATTTACTAAGTAACAATAATAGAATGAAAATATATTCATTATTATATACAAAAATAATGCACATATTCTAATTGATAGGGTCTTGATATATATCTTTCTATTACACCAGCATATGCCTTAAGTGTAAGGTGCGCAATGGTGGGGCTTTCATGGGGTCGTTCGGTGAATGTGGTTTGAGTCGTGATCTCGATGAGCATGAACTTCTCTCGTAAACGATTTCGTTTATGCTTAAGTCGTTGGATCTCGGGTTGGGCTTGGTCTTTGGCAAAGCCCATAAATGTTATCTCACTCGGAAGCTCCGATAAATAGGCTTCATAGGGTACAATCCTACTGGTTGAGATGATCACTTCCTTTGTCCGTGTCAAAAAGATTTATTAAAACCCTATATTTATACTAGTCGTGTGATCATTGTTCAACGACTATATTATCAATGGTAAAGATACTTAACGATCATTTAAAATCCAATTGGATGTAATAAAAGAAGTGCACGTGTTTTCTATAGCCATGATACATTAAATCAAAAGAAAGAGAATTTTATTCATAAATGTTTGGATTGTTACAATAATGGTATCAAATTTATGAGTGATCAATATATATCATTTTAGCATGTTTTGAAAATAATTCTAACTTTGATTTGACCATTTTGATGATTAACAAATCTCATACGGTAATGTTCCAAATATAAAACATCATATCATAATAATAATAATATTTTAATAACACGTTTTTTTTAATATTTTATCATCATACACTGCATACTATAAATCATTTAGATGAAAATTATCAACTAAATTCAATTATTCACGCCAAAAATAAAACTTAAATTTTAAAGTGACCGTTTTTTTTTGAAATACTGTTATTATTGAATTTGAGTCCATGTTAGGATAGAAAAACAAGCACATAATAACTCAAATATACGAGAAAACACATATTTCATAACTTTTCACGAATACCGCGTGTTAGTTTATCTTAATCTAAAATAGAGGATTTTGAGATCTGCACTTATCATATCAAAATCAAAAATAATTTTGAATAAACATAACACTAAATTTTAAACACACCATGATCCATGAAATCCCTTGTTTTTTCTCCCAAATGAAAATGATTTATATCATTTGTTCTCTCTTCTTCACAATTTGATTGAACGTACCAGAATGAAGAATTGGAACTTGATGTGGAAAAATTAATTTTCCATTAATGTGTTAAAATTAATTTTGTCATTATCCATCAATCTGACCAAATTATCCGTCATTATCTGATCCTTGTAAAGGCACAAAATATCTAAATTCATAGTGGGGCATGGGATTTAGTTTGATTCAATTGTCGCGCTGTTAAAATTAATTTGAAGATCTATATTTCAATTCCTCATCGCCCTTTCATTCATTTATTATTGATCATCATAGTAACAGAAATCACACAAATTACCGACGGAATACACTAGGGGGATAAAGGCAAGCTCCCCTCCCATACTTAAATCTTGTGGGTCGGTGAGGCAATTTTAATCAAATACGAATGCCTATTTTATATAAATAGAAAATTGTGAATAAAATATCTGTTCCCATCCCCCGGTAATTATTGGTCAATGATGCATTATTTATTGAAAACGAAATCAATGTAACGGAATATACATACGACCCGCCGCCTCAGCTGCCGAAACCCTAGAGCCGCCCCAAAAAAATTAAAAAATATATTTTTTTTCCTTTATAAAAAGTTGCGGTGGGGGGAGACCGGATGTTGTGTCATGTTAGGAGGCGAGGTGGACGGGTCCCACGCCAGCCACCCAGCCCGCCGCCAAGTACCGTGCCCTCCTCCTCCTCCGTCCATCCCCTCCCTCTCTTTTCTCTGTTCCATATCTTCCCATAAGCTCGAACAAGCCGCCCCTACCCGTTGCTCCCACACGCCTCATCACACCCCACGCCCACCCAACCCACTCACCATCCTCTCCACCTCCACCATCCCTTCGCTCCCAATTCCTCCCTCTTTCTCTCTCTCCCTCTCTCTCTCAGCTTCCCCGATTTTCCCCTGAATCGGTCGCCTCCGGATGGATTGCTGGTGCCCTTCCCTCAACGTGGAGGAGGAATTCAAGAAGCTTGCGATTCGAATGAACCCTCCTAGGTGCTTCGATTTCCTCGCCCTGACTCCCTCGCTCATTTGCTTGTTTTGTTTCTTCTCCGCCCCCTTCTTTTAGATTTCTGATTATCTGAATCTCTTTCTTGTACCGGTTCTCGTGTTTATATTTCTGGAAACATCCATCTTCCCTGGACGAATCACGGCGTCCAAGGTTTTTTTTGACATGCTCTCGATTTCAAACTTGCAGGGTTACGGTCGACAATTCGTCGAGCAGGAAGGCGACGCTCATCAAGGTATTTGAATTCTGTTTCCGTGGATGGATGCTCTTATTGGTTTGATTTCGTCCCAAGTAGCTCGTGGGGTTACCGCTCTGCATTTTTCTCCCTGATCTCTCTCAGGTTGATAGTGCGAATAAGCGCGGCAGTTTGTTGGAGGTGGTTCAGGTTCTGACTGACATGAATTATGTAATCAGGAGGGCTTACATTTCTTCAGACGGGGAATGGTTCATGGATGGTGAGCTTCGGATCCCTCCCTTTCCCTCTACTTTATACTCGTTATTTGGATCCCTGGCCTCTTTATCTTTTCAATGGTTTCTTGCAGTGTTTCATGTTACAGATCGGCGTGGCAATAAACTGGCTGAGGGTGATGTTGCTGAACGCATCCAACAGGTATCCCTTAGTTGCGAAGCATCCTATCTCTGATTTGTTTCCTCTGGCATCATCTCCCAAACCCTAATGGCAATGAGTGGCTATTTCATATTTTGTGTTGTTTTAGTGTTCTTGAGTCTTTGTTCAATGTAATTGTTCATTGGTTTTGCTCTATTCTTGTCTGTAGTTAAGAAGCATCCTACTGTGAACTGTTCCCTTTGATTTGTTTCCTCCAGTATCATCTTCCGATCCCTAATGGCAATGAGTGGATAATTCATATTTTGTGTTGTTTGAGTATTCTTGAGTTTTTGTTATTGTTCATTGGTTTTGCTCTATTCCTGTCTGTAGTTAAGAAGCATAATTCATATTTTGTGTTGTTTGAGTATTCTTGAGTTTTTGTTATTGTTCATTGGTTTTGCTCTATTCCTGTCTGTAGTTAAGAAGCATCCTACTGTGAACTGTTCTCTTTGATTTGTTTCCTCCAGTATCATCTTCCGATCCCTAATGGCAATGATTGGATAATTCATATTTTGTGTTGTTAGTATTCTTGAGTTTTTGTTCAATGTAATTGTTCATTGGTTTTGCCCTTTATTCCTCTCTGTGCTGTCCTTGACATCACCCTAAAGCATCTTACTGTGAACTGTTATCCTTGATTTGTTTCTGTAGAGTATTTAGTTTGAATCTCTAATTGTATCTAGTTGTCAGTCTATCAATAAAGTGTTTCATTCTCATTCATAAGGAACGGTTTCTGTGTATTCTCATTATACAGCTTTCTTTGGTATCATCTTCTCATTGATGTATGCTGATCCTTTGTTTCAGTCACTTGGGCCGAGAGGTCGGAGTTTTCGTTCGCTGAGGTCCGTCGGTGTGCAGACCGCCACGGAGCACACCACCATCGAATTGACAGGAATCGACCGGCCCGGCCTCCTCTCTGAGGTCTTTGCGGTTCTCACAGACCTCACATGCAATGTGGTGGCTGCGGAGGTCTGGACCCACAATTCAAGAATGGCATCGGTTGTCTACATTACCGACCAAGCAAGCGGGTTGCCGATCGACGACTCAGATCACCTGGCCAGGATCAAGCGGCTCCTCCTATATGTGTTGAAAGGGGACCGAGATTGGAGGAGCGGCAACACCGCAGTGTCTGTGGGGTCCACGCACACCGAGAGGCGGCTCCACCAGATGATGTACGCAGACCGGGACTTCGACGTGGAGTCCACAGACTCTAAGCCAGGCAGCCCTCTCGTGACCATAAAGAATTGTGCGGATAAGGGGTACACGGTGGTGAACCTCAGATGCCCGGACCGGCCGAAGCTCTTGTTTGACACGGTCTGCACGTTAACCGACATGCAATATGTGGTGTTCCATGCAACTATCATTGCCGAAGAGTCTGAAGCCCACCAGGTTCGAATTTTTATTCATGATGAGCCATGCTCTCATTGCCATTACCTGAAATGAAGTAACTGAGCTGACTCTGCCAAATATAGGAATATTTTATACGGCACATTGACGGCTTTCCGATCAGCTCTGAGCCCGAGAGACAAAGGTTAATCAATTGTTTGGAAGCTGCTGTGAAGAGGAGAGTTTCGGAGGTTCAGACACACAGACTGCTTAATCATAATCTTTTCATTGTTTTCTTGGATGGATTGTGATTTTTCTTGTTGCAGGGCATCAGGCTCGAACTTTGTTGCGAAGACCGGGTGGGTCTCTTGTCAGACGTGACCCGGATATTCAGGGAAAATGGGCTCTCGGTGACTAGAGCTGAGGTCACGACCCAGGGCTCCCAAGCCGTGAATGCCTTCTATGTGACCGACGCGTCGGGGAACTCAGTTAAGAGCGAGACAGTCGAGGCAGTGCGTAAAGAGATTGGCCAAACGATACTCTGGGTTGGAGATGATGAGTACACGAAGGCTCCACAGCAGGAGAGTGGAAAATTTTCCTTGGGGAATCTCTTCCGGACCAGATCCGAGAGGGTGCTCTACAATTTGGGATTAATAAAATCGTGTTCTTGAGATAAAAAAGGCATTGATCGATGCCTGTGTTCCTCGTTTAAGTGTAAAGCTTTGGTTTCTGATGGGGAATGTATATTTGTACATAACAGTTGTGTCAGGGCAGGATCTTAGGGTTTTTTACTTCTAGTGGTGGTTTGGATTAAGCTGTTAATTGCAATAATGAGGATGGGTTGATGGTGTTGATGATGATGAACTGGGTTTGGAAATACATTGGGGAAGATTGGGATCAATGGAAGACCAAACAGGACATTGATGGATAAAAGAGGATGCAATGGTTTGGATAAGAAATTGCTTCAATTAGTTTATTTTGTAGTTGAATGATCATGATTTTACGATGGTCATCATCAAAAAATCCGATATTATAAAATGGTATTATTTTTATGGAAAAGTTTGCTTCTATTATATTTTAAATTATCAATGATCGTGAATATTTGTAATTCATAAAATAAGGAAACAGGCACGATAATGAACCTATCTTGAAATTTATTTCATTTAAAAAACTAAATTTGCCAGTGCAAATAATTTTTTTCATCATCAAATTAGAAAATGTACCTGGTAAGTCTTAGAATTTCTGAGCTCTGTATTTTTGTTTGGACATAAAACACAAAGCTTAGCAAAATTCCAAGACTCAACTTATCACCGAGAACTCCTTCAAATCAAGAAGTCAAATGAGATGCCAGAAATGACAGCTTATCAAAAATAGCAACTTATCCAAGCTCACCCTGATCCATTACAGAAACTACTGACCCTCGAAGATCAACTCCCCTGGAACCTTGAAAATTGGAATCAAACCAGAGCTCGAGCAAAGTTTCAATGGTGGCGTTGAAACCAACGTGACGCTTGGCATCAGACAAGGGGAAGCTCGCCGCAGTCATTGATCACCACGTTCTTTCTTGGGCGGTCTCCTCTATCCGTCTCCTGAGACTCAATCAGCTTAACCACAGCCATGCCTTCCATGACTTGCCCGAAAACCACGTGTCGCTGGTCCAGCCACGGTGTCTGCATCATTTGGTATGCAATGCAAAGTCATGTTTAGTATATATTCACTTTACTGGTAATGTTATGTTAAATTTCAAAAACCTCATTCAATAAAAAAAAGATAGATTAATTAAAAATATAATCATTATATAAAAATGAATATGGTGGACTAAAAATTGGAGTTGATGTTCACCCATTGAATAGAAGACTATTCATCATTAACGATATTTTTTGATATTTTATAATTACTTTGCCTTGCAATCTTATATTACATTGCAACCACCTTACAAATGTAATGTCATTTTGTCATCTCAATTGCCATTCCAAACATTGTACATTGATTGCAACCCATTAAATTGCAGTACAAAATGAACCAGAATGACTGGTTAATTCTCTCCACGGTATCAATGTTTTCAGAACTAGACAGGGGAGCGGTTCAAGGTTGAACAGTCAGATCAGTTAAGATCTTGAAACATGGATGACCTGTAGACTTTACAATCTGATGGTCTTGTGGCTTGAAATCTCTTTTTCTTGATCCAAAGCCCCATTTGAGAGGAATATGAGAGGAATATGGTGTAGGTCTAAAGGAATATTCTAGGAAATATTATTTGTTTGTTCGTGGGGGAATTCAGTTATAAATAAAGGGCTGAGAGTGAGGGAGGGGGCATCAAGAGAATTGTATTGCTGAGTAGCAGATTCGGCCATTGGATTGGCTTGGGAGCTGGCTTTTTTGGCTTGGATTGGGCGGGGGTCACTCCCAAGTTCCTTCTTCATTCTTCTTCTACTTCCCCCTTTGTAATTCCTGCTAGTGCGGCTTCTATCAGGACCCGCCAGGACCTTTGGGTCGTATAATGTGCAGGACTACAGGTCATGTAAAGACTCCTTCTCAACCCAGTTAAAAAACACTAACTTCTTAAACCCAAACCATTATAAAATAGGGGTTTGGGTATAGTGTTTTTTGATAAAAATATATATTTAGTCAAAAAAATTGTATATAATATATATATATATATATATATATATATATAATGCATACATAAAATAAAAAAAAACTTCAAAAAAAAAAACCTAAATGTGGCATACTCGGCTAAATAGTTTAAATTTTCAACCAAAAATTCAAAACAAAAAAAAAACCGCTTAAATAGTTTAAATTTTCAGAATTCCCCAAACCCCGCTGGTTTGGCTCATTTTCAGCCAGAACCGGAAGGCTTGACTGGGATTCTCACCGGTTCGAGGCAGTCTGATCCGGCCCATTGCTCAAAGCAATCCAACGCCCTTAACAAGACCGGCAAAGCCACCGGCCGACAGTCGGACCGTCCAATGATGGTAAGTTTGTTTGAGTTGAGTTTAACATATTTCATGATTTATTCAATAAGATGAATTGAGTTTAATGTCCAACACCTACCTTCCAAATTAAAGCTTCACTCATGGTGCAAAAGATATAATCGTCGAATTGTTTTCTTAAGGTGGAGTTTGCCCACTTACTAAAAAATGCTTATAGCACTTAAAATAAATAAATTACATTTTTTCATTGCTAGAACAATTAAAAATTTCAGAAAAAACAACTAATATAACTATAATAAAAACACGTTTATCCATAAATATTCCAAAAATGTCTTTCCTGAATCACTTGGTAGAAGTGATAAGTACTATCAAGCAATTATGTATAAATACCATCAACCACGACGTTAGCCTAGCGGGTTTCCAAAACTGCCAAACTGTTAGGCGCTTAGCTTGATGAACTGGGCTGAAATGGACTGAACTAAAGCCCGGAAGGAAGTCCCAGACCCTTTTATGTAAAGCAAACTCCAAAAAAAAAAAAAAAAAAAAAAACCAGTTCAGTCTGCATTTGATTGCATTTTAAATTAATCGAGTGTTTTAAATAAAAAAATATATTGATAAAAATTATTAAAAATTAAACATACTATGCATCTCTCACATATTTCGATTTTTTTCCATCCATCAAAAAATTTTGCATAAAAATGAAAAAAAAAAATCATCTGGCTTGTGGGCCTGCCTGCCTACATCCGTGAGCCCACTTAAGCCCGCAAGTTTATTTCCCCAGTCCATTAAAAGTCATTTAAAAAAACAAACTCATTTTATTGGTCCAGTCTGCCCCCAAAAATACAGGCTGGATTGCCGGACATGTGGGCCCACAGCCTGTTGAGCATCTCTAACCACAAGTGATGCAAAAGAGAGACAAATTACATAATTTTTTTAATAGGTTTTAGAAATTTTAAAATTTTAAAATCGAGATAGGGTTTATTATATTTCTATAAATGGGTCACGTGATCCGTGAACCCCGTTCATGCGTCTACTTTAGGCAGGAAGCATGAACCCTGATCACACTTGCAATTGACACAAAGGAACCGTAAACAGGGTTCACGCCTTTTACCGAGAAAAAACTAAGGACCACCTTGTTAGAGTTGGTGTCCTAGGACCGGTTGTTTGTACTTTTGATTACATGTATAATCGATGTATTGAATATTAATAAAACTTCTTATTACATATTGTTAATTATTTTGCATAATTCTAATGTAATAATTTTCTAGTATACGTCGCATTGATAAAATCATAGCAGTTCTCCGCTATGATAAGAACCTTGAAATGCTACAACGATATTCTTAAATAATGTTCTACAGTTGGATAACGTACTATGATGAGACATATAGTACAGACTGTCAGGTGCAAGTACTCGTAAACGGATAAAGTTTTTCCTCATAAAGGTCGCACTTTGTAATCTCTAAGACAGAAGATTATGAGAATAGATTCACCAGTAGAAATTCTGAATGTTTTGATGTCATCGGATATTCCTATCTGTGAGCGTATGTAATGATTCTTAAACTTTAAGATTATCATTAAATGCATGTCATCACTCGCGCATTTAGATTTGTTGACAAAAATCGTGACGTCATATATTCGCAGCAAGGTGGGGTACATTGAGTGCGTTACGATTGACATGTCATTAATAGATAAATCGAGAAAGAATTTGTCTCTTCCATCTTTATAGAAATTGATATCTCGGCCCTTTGATTGAAATAGAACTATCGTCTTAAATTTCATGGTCATTGTGTAATGACGTGTTTATTTCATAGTCAAAGAAAGACGTATCAAGAATATAGATTGATGACACAGATGTACAACCTTTTTGATGAGATATTGTGATAAAGGGATTATATTATGAGCGTTCGTATGTGGTGGTCGTTATTGGGACATTAAGTTATTTCTTTTAGTTGCCTTGACTCATTGTTAGAGAGTAAATTGGACTTTAGGCAAACCCGTCTAATGCCAACGAGAAAAAAACCTAGAGACACTAAGTGTTTCCGATGATCTCGATTAAATTTTAATTGAATTCAATTAATCGAATAAATGTTATTCTAAAGACTGAAGGATAATTTTATTCACGTTTTATCGATCGCAAATATTTATTGATGAATGAAATATTTAAATTAAATATTTATTCGGGTGTTCAATAAATGTAGAAGAGTTTGAACAAACCAAGACTGTGTCCGATGACAAATATTAATTAACAAGCAAATTAAATAATATTTTTCATTACGCAAATTAGCGCGCACCACAAAATAATAATATTATTATTATTATGTGGCATTGGGTTTATTAAAGATTATAATATTATTTAAAAGTCGGCATGCAATTAAATAATATTTTAACTTGAACTCTAGCTCGATAAATAGACGGTTATGTCTATTGTGTATTGCATCCAAAAAAATGAAACTAAAGAATTATTGCGTATAAAAAATTATCGCTAGACTCCTACTTCTCTGACCCTCTCAAGAACGAGAAACGCGAGACCGAAGGACGAGTGATCAACACAAACAACACAAGACAATCGATTCGTCGTGCTAGCACCCAAAGACCGATTGACGTTGTTTTGGAATCAAAGGGGCGCGTGTGTATCACCGCTAGAGGGATTTTATCTTTGAATCCTCACAGCGCAACGAAGTCAAACTGAAAGAGTCTTTTTGGACGATTGACATCTACATCGAAGAAGGAATCCTCAGATCATGTATTCATTTCTTCTGATATTAAATAAATTAATTATAAATTTGATGTCCAAAATCTCTATTGGGGTTTCAAACAACTCAATATTAAAAGAAATTTTAATATATCACCTACCACCACGCGTTTCCGCTGAGCCTGAAACCAACAAGTGGTATCAGAAAGGTCACGTTTAAATTTATAATTATTTATTTGATTGTTGATCCATACACAATTATGGTTGAATTTTCATTTCATATCATTCGTTCTTTAATCCGTTTTGAATTAACATGTTATCGACATATTAATCATGTTCGTTCAGTGTTTCATTTTCTTAAAAGTCTAAGAACAGATGAACAACCGGAGATTTCATTGGAAACTGCCAATTTTTTTGCCGGTAAGACAGGGTTACACGGCGTGTAGTCGGAATACAGACCATGTACCCTAGTACGTTGCACCAGGCCATGTTGCAAGATACACGGCATGTCACGCAATTATTACGCATGATGCACGTCGCGTGTTGATTGGCCAATCTGGCACACGGTTGTCGGATTATACAGCATGTAGTTGGCATACATGTGTAGTTTGCACGGGTTATCGGGATAAATCGCGCAATCCGTGCGGTCATAATACACAATCAAAGCGCATGAGACTGACAGCCTGAAACATTTATGATATACACAACGTGTATACATACATGTGTAGTTTGCACGGGTTATCGGGATAAATCGTGCAATCCGTGCGGTCATAATACACAATCAAACCGCATGAGACTGACACCCTGAAACATTTATGATATACACAACGTGTATACAGTGTACACAACGTGTAGTTCATCAATTCCCGCGTCCGAGATACACGCCAGGTTATCTGGACAAACGACAGAGATACACGGCGTGTAGCTGGCGGCACACGGCGTGTAGTCTCTCACCCGAGAACACGCCAAGTCTTTCGGCGGGTTGCATGATCATGTGGCATTTGGACCACACAGCATGTAGTTGGCATGTACATGCCATGTAATCCACCGAGATACACGCCGAAAACCTAGGCGAGTATCTCGGGCACACGACAAGCGGATACACGACGTGTAGCTGACATGTACACGCAGTGTTGTCTGGGCGAGTCAACACGCCGAAGCTTCATGCGTGTGACCTGGATACACAACAACAGAGGTACATGACGTATGGCTGGATAGTACACGTCGTGTAGTCTCTCAGTTATTGGAAGAATTAAATTACATTAAATTCACAATTACAACATTAAAACCTTAATTCTTTGATTGACACTTCAAATGTTTGTCAATTAAATAAAGGTTTTAAAGAATTTTAAATGTTCAATTAATTTATTGTAATAAATCTGCAACTATTGGTTCTGTCATTTATTTGTCATTAATGCTTTAATGATGGTTATCTTTTAAATGAATTTGAATGTTCATTAAGATGGAAGGAGATTAATTGATTAATTAATTAATTAATTAATGCAAGAACATTTATCTTAATAGTAAAGAATGGATAAAGAAATGAATATTAACCGTTTACTTTTGCGTATATGTTGCATGTATGACCGTTCAGGAGCTAGACTAAGACCAGTGCAAGTGTTGGCATTTATTTAATTTGATTAATTGCATGAGTTTGCAATTATTTATTATTAAATTAAATTTGATGGTTTGCGAGTCATCTCTCCCTCCATTATTATGTAAGACCTGCGAATCTCGGGATATTTATTTAATCCCCTTTAACCAATCCTTTGGTACCACTCACTTACGTGAGTTATAAAAACTTATAATTGATGGAGTTACCCAAGGCGCGTGGAGGCGGTTCAAAACGAAACCATAATGATGTCAACCCAAATATTACATGGATAGGTAGAATGTTAACTCATGCCAAGACCGACAACAGAAGTTATTTCTCATAGGTCATAAGTTGATTTAATATCCACTCATTAAATCAACCATTAGATAAAGCTCACAATCGAGTCATTTAATTATTTATTTATTTTTGTCTATACAATCATTTATTTTATAAATGTAAAACCACAATCACATAAATAAATTAATTAACGTGCAAAGATGAAATTTAAATAAATGGATTATGCGTAGATGTTTTATCCAGCATAGCTAATTAATTAAATAACATCCACTTAATATTAACAAGACATGTAAAGGATAAAACAAGATAAAATTTATGCATAATAAATTAAAATCACTCAATTAAATATTAAGTCAGACTTAACCTTCCATTACTTATTAGGAATGAAAGCTTTAGAACTAAGTGTTTGACCAGCCCTCGTTAGGACACTTAACGTGGAGTTCTTATGAAGGTTATGGGTTGACTTAACCATCTTACATCAAGAGAAGTAGTTCTCGCTAGACTTGATGTAACTTGGAACATAGTTTTCAATCTCGGATTGCGGCGCGACGCGACGGGGGTCACATAGCGGGATAGCGGCGACGCGGATCGTGTTGCGGCCGCTTTTTTATCCAATCGCGGGGTAGTTAAATTAATTTAAATTATAGAATTTTACACACATAAATGTTCAAAAAATTAAACACAAAACATAAAAAGTAAACACACATTCAAATTCATAATTAAAAACATTCATAAATTCATCATAATACATCAAACACATGTCTCATCCAATTATTAATAAACAATAACCATGAGAACAACCAAAGTTCAATCATCTTCTTCACTTTCACTGTCATCACTTTTATAAATCTCCTCTTCATTTGTTTCCCCATCATCATTATCATATGATTCATGTTCATCGTCTTCTTCTTCAATAACCATCCTTGCAAGACTTGGTGTTCATCAAATACAACCAAACTTTGAAGGACTGGTTTGATTCCAGAGATGTCACTGATCCCATTGTCCTAAAGAATGTTGATGATGGTAGTACTAGTGAGTGGTTTTTAAGGCAAATAAATGATGACAAAAATGGCACTGAAGATGAATTGGTGTTTGAGGATGACAACATCATGACTTGGAGATCAGTTGATGAAGCTACCGGGGTCGGTGAACCTTCTCATTATACAAGGAGGAACACAAAAGGAAAAGGAGCTACCCATGCTTCATCAACTGATCTCCAAGTCATGATGTTGTCATCCTCAAACACCAATTCATCTTCAGCGCCATCTTCGTCATCATTTATTTGCCTTAAAAACCACTCACTAGTACTACCATCATCAACATTCTTTAGGACAATGGGATCAGTGACATCTCTGGAATCAAACCAGTCCTTCAAAGTTTGGTTGTATTTGATGATCACCAAGTCTTGCAACCTTTGATGCTCTATCCGACTTCTCTTTTTAGAATGAATCTGTTTTATAAAAATTAAAAAAACATTGGTATCACTAGTGAAGTTTAAGCTTAAATGAACGCGAGTTGAGTATTGATACTAAGTTAATTACATGCTCAAAGGCACTCCAATTCCTCTCACATCTCGATGATCTACGTGTCAAGCTCAAAACTTTGATGGCAATTGTCATCAAAGATGGTGTTCCTCCACCATAATTCTTCCACCATTCAACTGCAATTATTATTTATTAGCATTGTTTTGTAATGATCTATTAAGGATCATCTAATTAAATAATCAAGACAAAAATAAACTCTTATCAGGAGCTATTGTACTTTGTTGTCGCATGTAACCTTTCCATAAAAAAATTGAGGATTCAAATAATAACCTGCATCATGCAATGGATGATGCAACTGAGAATTCCATCTTTCATCAATTATCTCATATATATCCTTATATTTGGTTTCATCATTCTTGAAAAGTTTCTGAATGGTCTCTTTTGCCCTGTCCATAGTCTCATAAATGAAACCCATTGTAGGTTTCTTATCATTATCAACCAATCTAAGAACTTATACAAGAGGTCCCATAGCCTTGAGGCTATAAACAACATCATTCCAAAATGATGACATCAACACAATAGACAACACACTTTCCCTTTGATTCTTTTGCATATTTGGATCTCAACCACTCTTCAGAAGTGAACATCTTTCTCAGAATATTTTTTTGCAAATACAACCTTTGTAAAGTTAAAAAGAATGTAACAAACCGAGTAACTCCATATTTCATCAACTCAGTTTTGTTGATGAACCTCCTCATAATGTTCAATGTCAATGAGTGGTTGTAAATGAAGGCCACAAGCTTAATGTCTCTTTTTATAACTCTCTTCACCCAACTAAGTTTGTCAATGTTTTCCAAGATCAAATCAAGACAATGTGAGGCGCATGGAGTCCAAAATAAGTGTTGCCTCTTAGACATCAACAACTTGCCTAGAATCATACAAAATCAATAACAAACAATTAAAATCTTAAGTCGTTAACTGAATTGATAATATTAAAATGAAATGGAAGTACTTTTAAAAATTAAAACAAAAAGATTTTAATTACCGGCTAACTTGAAATTGCTTCTGTTATCAGTAACTACTTGCACAACTTTTGATTCTCCAATCTATTTCACAAAATCATCCAATAACTTAAAAACCGCTTCTCTCGTTTTCACGTAACTTTGCATCAACACTTTTTACAAACATTGAACCGATTGGACAATTTACCAAGAAATTGATAAGGTTCTTCCTTTCTTGTTCGTCCAACCATCAGACATGATTGAGCAACCATAATTTTCTTGTTCAATTTCACGACCCTTCAACAATTCCTTTGTATGCTCTAACTCTTTTTTAAGAAGAGGAACCCTACACTAATAATAGTTTGAAACTTTCAAGTGTGGTCCATATTGTCCAATTGCTTCCACTATCATCTTAAAGCTTCTCGATTGAACAACACTAAAAACAATTCCATTTGTGCAAAAGAATCGCTCTATGTATTGCACCGTTCAATCTCTTAATTGTTTGCTACAAGCATCTTTAATGCTTGTTTGTTTTGCATCCTTGACTACTCTTGTCGGATCTTCCATGAACATTACATTAAGTGGCCCTTTCACATTTTTCACTATGTTGCCACTAAAGGACACGATGCTTCACTTGATGCATAACTTCTTTTTTTCCACTCTCAACGACATGAATTTCTTCAAGCTCTTCCTTCATATCCTCATCAATATCATGAATCTCATTCATATCTATTGATTTGCTTAGTTGTCAATCTTAGATCGCGGCGCAACGCGGCGGGGCCCTATAACGGGATAGCAGCGACGCAGATCGCTCCGCGACCGCATTTTTATCCAATCACGGGCAAATTAATATAATTTAAATTATATAATTATGATCACATATATATTATGAAAATTTAAAATATGATAAATAAAATATAAAACGGAATAAAAAAATACATATATAATAATAAAATTAAAAAAAAATTAAAAAAAGATGCAAAATGGAACTTTTTAACTAACACTTAAATTAAAAGAACAAAAAACAAAATAAAAAAATGTATGGGACAGTGGCCCTAACGCGGGGTGCAAAGAGTGGTGGATGCAGGATGAAGCAAAGGCGTAACATAGGGAAAAATAGAAGGGAAAAAAAATAAAGCTCGACTGGCCTCGGCGTCGTCGTCAGGCGGGGGTGGAAGTTTTGGAGGAACACGAGAAAAGAAATCTCAGGAAAAAAAAGGACCATCCTAGTCGTTGTCACCACCTGGGGGAGGCGGTCGAAGTCGAGGGAGGGGTCAGCGGCGCACAGGATGCGGGGAAATAACTCATTTTTTTTAGAGCAAAAACGCAGCGCGTCTGCAACTGCCAAGGTCGTGTGCGACCCGCGAGGCCGTGATTGCGGCGCGACTCGCGCGATAGTGTATGGGACGCAACTCAGCAGCCTGGAGCGGCGATGCACCGCTCCGCACTACACCAGCGCTATTGCAGGCGCTACAGCGTGATTTGATAACTGTGACTTGGAAGCAAGTGTTAAGAAAATCCAAGTTAGGATTTCAGGATAGAGGAATCCACTCAACGAATCAAGGAGCTGCAAGCCCGCAGTTAGTAAAGACCTGCCTACCTAATTACCTTCAAGTAGCTTGACCAACCCTCATTGGGGTTATGAGGAGGGGCATATGGATCTTTGCCACTACAATGTCCTACCAACTAGACATTCCGAGTACAATGGTGAGAGGTATTGGAACTTCATAAAATAATAAGAGATTTAGTAAAAATCAATTAATTTAGTATTTGTCACATAATTTGTAATCAAGAAAAAGTACTAAAAAATCAACTCTCGGATTGTAGAATAAAATGGAAAGCTCGACATCCACATTATCTCTACGATCAATATTGGAAAAAGTCAACCTACTCACTGGCAGTAACTTCGAGGAGTGGTTTAGACACCTTCAGTTTATTCTACGCCATAAACGGAAATCTTACGTGTTAGAATCATCAATGTTTGATCTGCCTGCCAAGGAGGCAGCTGATGAAGAGTTTCGTGTCTATGAAAAACATTTGAGCAACACAGTCGACATTCAATGTTTGATTCTTTCGTTTATATCTAGTGAACTGATGAAGTCTCACGAAAACATGGATACTTATAGCATGCTTGAGCATCTCCATGGTCTTTACCAGGAGAGAGCTAGACAAGAACGGTTTGAGATTTTTAAGGCGCTTCAGAAGAAGCTTGGAGAGGGTGTCCCGACTGGGCGCTTCACGTAGAGCACCTAGAGGTTCTAGGGTTTAAACTCCCCGAAGAACTGAACACCGATCTCATTCTTGCATCACCCTCTTAGAGTTTCTCCAGCATTGTTGTAAATTTTATTATGAACATTGAGAAGTCACTGCCAAATCTTCTTACTCTTTCACCAAGTAGATAAGGAAACGAAAGGCGAAAAGTCTTCTGTTCTTATGGTAAACAAACGGAAAGGGCAAGCAAAGAGTTTTAAGTTCAAAGCTTCTCCATGCCCTTTCAAAAAGAGAAAGATCGAGGGGCAAGGGAACATGATGTTGTTTGTTTCACATGTGGCAAGAAGGGCTACTGAAAGAAAAACTGCACATAGCCAAAGAAACAAGTGAAAGCTTTGGGTGCATTTGTTATTGAATGCAATTTATCTGTTTCTAAAAATTGGGTATTAGAAACAGCTTGTGGTGCTCACATAAGTATTCAAATACAGGAACCAAGTAGATTCAAAAAAATTGACCGAGAGAAAGTAGATCTACGAGCAGCCAACAAAGCTAAACTTGTTGTTGTAGCTATCGGGGACTATCACCTCACGTTACCGTCTGGAATGATCATGGTTTTAAAGGGTTATTATGTGTCTTTGATTACCAAAAACATTATATATGTATCCAAACTTAATACGGATGGATTTATTTTCATGTTCGAAAATGAATGTTGCTTTATTTATAAAGATAGCATTTGTTATGGTGATGTCGATTTAAATAACGGTCTTCATGTAAACAAAAAGCGCTTGACTAAATTATACCAAGATGGATATTTAGATTCTTTTGAACTAAAACCACTTAGTATATGTCAAGCATGTTTGCAAGGTAAAAGAACCAAAACCCCATTTAGTGGAAAAGATGAAAGGGCCAAAGAGTTTCTTGAATTAGTTCATACAGATGTGTGTGGACCATTTCCTATTGAGACAAGGGATGGTTAATGAGGTATAAGTCAGATTCTTTTCATAAATTCAAGAAATACGAAAATGAAGTTGAGAACCAGCTTGGTAAGAAGATTAAGAAACTTCGCTTAGACCGTGGTGGGGAATATCATAATCAAGACTTCATTGATTACTTACGGGAGTTTGACATCCTATCTCAATTCACTCCTTAAACACTTCAGTGGAACGGTGTAAGTGAAAGGAGGAATCGCACCTTGTTAGACATGGTGAAATCAATGATGAGTCATGCGAGTCTTCCATTATCCTTTTGGGGATACGTGTTACAAACAGTGGCACAAATACTAAACCAAGTGCCAACTAAAACGGCAAACAGTATACCATACCATTTATAGAATAGAAAGAAACTCGTGTTGTCATAATTATATGTGTGGGGTTGCGAAGCGTTTGTTAAAGTTACTTCAAGTAACAAACTTGCATCTCAAGGCCCAAAGTGTACCTTTATACGATACTACCCCAAAGAAACCATGGGATATTACTTATATGACCCCTCAGAGAAAAAGGTAATAATGGCAAGACATGCCATATTCCTTGAGAGGAAGCACATCTCTAAAAGAGATAGTGGGAGCGAGATAGACTTCAAGGTATACAACAGTTGGCACAGGAACAAATTTTGCAAAGCCCCGTGGAAGAAGAAACTGTTCCAGAGACATGTACTGCGTAGGAGTACAAGAGGTTAGAAGACCAAAACGGTATGGTTTTCTAGTCAATGAGGATGATGACTCATTATTAGTTAATAATGATCCTCTAACCTACAAGGAAATAGTAAGCGGCACAGATGTTGTCAAGTGGCAAGAAGCTATAGATTTTGAAATGAATTCCATGTACCAAAACCAAGTCTGGATTTTGGTAGATCCTCAGGTGGATGTAAAGCTCGTTGGTTGCAAATGGATATTCAAGAATAAACTGGACATAGAAGGACAAGTCAGTACCTATAAGGCACGACTGATTGCAAAAGGATTTAACCAGCGGTCAAGGCATTGACTACGATGAAACCTTTTCACCAGTTGCAATGTTGAAACCCATCAAAATTCTACTTGTCATTGCGCTTTACCATCACTATGAGATTTAACAAATGGATGTCAAAACAGTCTTCCTTAACGGGAACCTTCAGGAAGATGTCTGTATGACACAACTCGAAGGGTTTGCGTTTCTAAAGGATGCCAACAAGGTATGCAAATTACAAAAATCCATTTATGGATTAAAGTAAGCACCTAGGTCATGAAATATTCGTTTTGATGAAGACATAACGGAATTTGGTTTCATAAGTAATGAGTGTGAGCCTTGTGTCCACAAACGAATTAGTGAGAGTGCAGTCGTTCTCTTAATAGTGTATGTTGATGAGATATTACTCATTGAAAATGAAATACTAGTCTTACAGTCTGTTAATACATGGTTGAATAAATGTTTCTCTATGAATGACTTGGGCGATGTAACATATATTCTTGGGATCAAGATCCACCATGATAGATCCAAGAAGTTGTTCGACCTAAGTCAAAGTACATACATTGACAAGATACTGAAAAGATTCAGTATTCCAAGAGGGGATTGTTGCTAGCGTCACATGACATTCATCTTTCCAAGAAAATATGTCCTAAGACACATAAGGAATGAAATAGAATGATAAGGATTCCATACGCATCATCAATTGGGTTAGTCATGTATGTTATGTTATGTACTAGGCTAGATGTTGCCTACGCATTAAGTGGGGTAGGAAGATATCAAGCCAACTCAGGTGACCGTCATTGGATGACAGTCAAGACCATCCTTCAGTATCTGAGACGTACTAAGGATATGTTCCCAATTTACAGAGGAGATGAAGAACTAGTCATCAGAGGATATGAAGATGATATAAAGTCACAAACGAGATACATCTTAACTCTAAATGAAGATGTTGTGAGCTGGAAGAGTTCAAAGTAGACTGTGGTCGCAGATTCTACGGCAGATTCCGAGTATATTATAGTTTCTAAGGCAGCTAAAAAAGCAGTTTGGATGCGCAACTTCGTCCAAGAGCTTGACATAGTACCTAGCAGAAAAGATCATATCACTCTACTGTGATAATACTGCAGTGACAGCTCTTGCAAAAGAGCCAAGATCACATCAGCGGACGAAGCACATACTTTGGAAGCATCATTGCTGGAGAGATTTTTCTCAGAGATGTGAAGTTGCAGTGAGTAGTATTTGCACGGAAGACAACATGACGGACCTCTTGACTAAAGCCTTGACTCGGCAAAAACATGATTTTCGTATGATGTCTAGCAGACTGAAAGTCATAAGCCAGTTGACTCTAGTCCAAGTGGGAGTTTGTTGGAGTTGGTGTCCTAAGACCAACTATAGTACTTTGACATATATATTCGATGTATTGAATATTAAAAAAAACTTGTTATTACATATTGTTATTCACCATGACTCTAATGTAATGATGTCTTAGAGTATATGCCGCATTGATAAGATCATAACAATTCTCCGCTATGATGAAAACCTTGAAGTGCTATAACGATATTCTTAAATAATGTTCTGTGGTTGGATAACGTACTATGATGGGACACATAGTACATAGATTGTCAGGTGCGAGTACTCATAAGCAGATGAGGTTTCTTCTCATGAAGTTCGCATTTAATAATCTTCAAGACAGGAGATTATGAGAACAGACTCGTCAGTAGGAATTATGCATGTTTTGGTGTTATCGGATATTCCTATCTGCGAGCGTGTGTAATGGTCCTTAAACTTTAAAACTATCATTAATGCATGTCATCACGCACTTAGATTTGATGACGAAAACTGTGACGCCATATATTTGTGGTGAGGTAAGGTACGTTTGGTGCATCACGATTGACATGTCATTAATGGATAAGTCGAGGAAGAATTTGTCTCTTCCGTCTTTATGGAAGCTCAGTCCTTTATGGAAGCTCAGTCCATTTGATTGGAAGAGAATTGTAGCACTAAATTCCATGATCATGGTGTAACAACGTGTTTATTTCAGATAGTTAAAGAAAGACGTATTGAGCATATAGGTTGGTAACATGAATGTTCAACCTGTTTGATGGAATATTGTGATAAATGGATTATATTACATAGTGAGTGTTTATGTGATTGTCGTCGTTGCGACATTAAGTTCTTTCTCTTAGGTGTCTTAACCCGTTGTTAGACACTAATCTTGGACTTTAGGCAAACGCATCTAATGCCAACGAGAAAAGACTAAGTGTTTCTGATGATCTCGATTAAATTCTATTTGAATTTAATTAAATGAATAAATATTATTCTTAAGACCGAGGAATAATATTTGTTATTGCATGCCGACCCTTAAATAATATTATAATCTTTAATAAACTTCATGCCACATAATAATAATAATATGAATTCTCTCTCGACTCCCTCTCAAAAACAAAAAACGCAAAAGAGATTCCTTCAAGACCGAAAGACGAGCGATCAACACAAACAACGTAATACAATTGATTCGCCGCGCTAACACCTGGGGATCGATTGACGTTGCTTGGAGATCAAAGGAGCATGTGTGGATCACACCGCTAAAGGGATTTTATCCTTGGATCCTCACAGCGCAACGAAGGCAAACCGAAAGGGTCTTTTCGGACTATCGACATCTACATCGAAGAAAGAATCCTCATATCAGGTATTTGTTTCTTCCGATATTGAATAAATTATAAATTTGACGTGCGAATACTCTATTGGGGTTTCGGACATCTCAATATTAAAAAAAAAATTAATATGTCGCTTACCACCACACACTTCTGTTGCGCCCAGAACCAACACACCTCTCATTTCTCCCAATCCCCCCTCCTATTTTACAGTGAAGTTCTGACGGACTGATTTCTCCTCAAACATATTACTTACGGACTTCCGAAAGATAAAATTTCTACTTTAAAATTTAAGTTTTCCAATTGCTTTATTTATTTTGTTTGCATGATTTAGTTATTTAAATTGTATAATTGTACGAATATATAATTTAATTTGTATGTTCTTGGTATATTTAGATTATCTTGAATGACTTAGAAAATTTAAATATGATGTTTGGATAATTTAAATTGGATTGAATTACGTGTAATTAGGTATATATATAATTATAATTTAAAATATTAAAAATTACATTTGAATTTATTTATATGTATATATAATATTATATAGTATATTTAAATTAAAATAGATTTACAATATATTACTCGATACATAGATAAATATAATTATTCTATCTAAATATTTTTTTAAAGTTATATTACTAAAATTTTGTAAAAAATATTATTAACTATATTTGAATACAATTTTATATGTATATTATATTATCCCATATATATATAAATAATATTATTTTTATTTATTATATTTAAATTAAAATAAATTTACAATATATTATTGGTTATATAAATGTAAATAATATTATTTTCATATTTAAAAAATATCAATACATATAAAAATGCATATCGTAAATTAAATACAAAAATGCATATTGTTAATTAAATAATATATATATTAAATTATTTGAATATAATATTTTTAAAATATTATTATTCATATTTAAAAATATCATTAAATACAAAAATGTATATATAGATACTTTTTATTTATTATATATAGTTTTAAGTAAAGTTACAATATATTATGGAAATATATATATTATCATTAATTAAAAGTAAAATAATTCTTATTGATTATTTAAACCAATAATTAGATATATATATTATTAATATGAAAAATGTTAATATTTATATTCAAATAATATTATTAATTACACAATTGTTTGGTAATATATATATAATTATATTTAAAAATATTATTACAATATATTTACTATATGTAGAACATAAGAACTATCCTCAAAAATACTTGGTAATAGTATTGAGTGATGCTTGTTTTTTGTTGATGATGTGCGTGTCATCCCTCTCTTTAAGAATATAAGGGTATGTGTGTCCACGGTAAAATGTCATGTATTCCAAACCCCTAGAACCTCTCACTTGCATGCGAATAATATTGTAATAAAAGAAGACTCCACAAGAGACGTTGATGTTCAGTGATGGATTTCAACACCATGAATGGAAGGAGAATGGTGGTTGCATAAATCGCAACAATGAGGCCTAAGGAGTTTCACCCTAGGTTTTGAATGGTTTATCAAATAATGATAAATGATTCCATAGAAAAAATTTCAAGATCAAGTCACCATGGTTTGAAAATATTAATATAAATATATATATAGATATTTATTATTTATTGTATAGAATTTTAAATGAAGTTATAATATATTATTAGATATATATATATATATTTTTATTGTCGTTAATTAAAAGTAAAATATTTCTTATTGCACATTTAAATCATTAATTAGATATATATATATATATTATTAATATGAAAAATGTTAATATTTATATTTAAATGATATCATCAATTACACAACTGTTTAGTGTTATATATAATTATATTTAACAATATTATTCCTACATATTTAATATATGCAAAACATAAGAACTATCCTAAAAAATACTTTTTAAGGGTATTGATTGATGATTGATCTTGAGATGACCGACCAATGTATGTGTCCATGGTAAAATGTTATGAATTCTGAACCCCTAAAACCCCTCAGACAAAAAAACTAATTTGTTTTCTAGAGCTCGTTTTCCTTCCGAAAGTTCTGTCAGCCCTCCCGTTTTATTGAGCTTCAAGGAATTCATTTCCTCCTTCATGGCCAACTCCCACTGCTCCGAGTTACGAAGGATAGTTGCTTCTTTCGGACTTTCTTGTTCACAACATCTGATAAAAGGAAAAAGTTCATATCAACCCCAAATCTCTGAACCGGTTCCCTGATTCTAGTTGATCTCCTCAACTGAATTGGTTGTTTTGTAAAGCTTGGTTCCAAACTTCCATCCGGAACTGTTGCTTTTGGTACTCTCTCGAGTTCAAGTACCTCCTGAACTTTCTGATTTTTCTACTGAGTTTTCCGAAAGTATTATTCTTCCGGTAATCTCATTTAAATCAACTTGAACTTCAACAGTTGATTTTTCCTCAACTTCTTTCCCTCCCAAGTTCCAATCTTTCCACACAAAAAAAATCATTGAAGACAACAACTTTGCTTCGGATGATTTACTTCTTTTCATCATCTCCCAAACATACGATATCCAAAGTTCTCATCACCGTACCCGACAAGAAAGCATAATTTGGATTTAGCCTCCAACTTATCTATGTTCTTGGTATCAACATTAACATATACCGTACTTCCAGTCTTATACCAGATCGAAGTTCTTCCGGAAGTTCTTGTCCCACGACTGAAGGCTGAAGGTGGACATCTGTTGATCAAGTCAGTTGTTGTGTTTATAGCTTCTGCCCAAATTTGGTGCATTCCCTGCCATTATCTGTTCAGAGGCATTTCAGCTTCGAATCACACTCCCTTTCAGCCAAAGCTTTCCATTGAATAAACGCCTGAAAAACATCAGAATTATTCTTTAGGGAGTAGACCCCGATCTTCCAAGTGGCATTGTCAATAAAAGTCACAAAGTACAGAGATCCTCCATTGGAATTCACAGGGGCAGGTCCCCAAACATCAAAATAAACAAGTTCCAACTTCTCATTACTAGGTTTTCGTCCATCCAAATTGAAGGACGCCTTCTTTTGTTTCTCAAGCATACAACACTCGCATCTTCCAAAATCCGTATGATTGAGTTTAAAAATGCCCTTTGCTACTAGAACTTTGACATTCTTCTCACTCGGATGGCTAAATCTATTGTGCCATACCTCTGGATCTTTCGATGAAGTGATTTCGATCATTGCAACCTCATCTTTGGTTCCTGTCAAGTATAAGGTTCCATTCTTCACCACACAAGCAATCGCCATAGATCCTCTGGTTATCTTTCACACTCCATTCAAGAAAATGGTTTTGAAACCTACTTCATCAAGTTGTCCAACTGATATGAGGTTTTTTCGAAGACCTGGAATGTGCCTAACATCTTTCAGCTTCAAGACACTTCCATTCTTCATCCGAATGTTGACATTTCTCTTTCCAACTATCGCTAGAGCTTCATCATCTGCCAGTACTCTGCCCAAGCTTCCGGATATATAGTCCATAACTCATGATTCCTAAGTCAATAATTCATGATTGTTGAGGAATATTCACACTCAGCAAAAATTGTTACCTCCTTTCATCGTACTGATAAAATTTGTGCTTTCAAAAGTTGATGCCTTATTCACAGACTCCTTTAAATTTTTACAGTCCTTGATATGTCTTTTCTTTCCACAAAGCCAACAAGTAGGGCCTTGACCAACCGATCTACTTCAACTTCTTCCTTGGGACTTATCTTTTGATTGTCCTTCTGTTGAGGTGACCATCTTCATCCGCCAGCATTAAGAGCACTTGGGTACTTGTATTTCCTTCCGCCTTAATTCTTCATTAAGAGCACTTCCTTCTGATAGACTCAAGTTGAATAATAATCGCATCATAGTGTCGTTGGTTTCTCATACATGTCAGTCAACGCTTTCATAACTTCTGCAGTGCTTTTCTTCTCCTAAATATTGAAAGTTACATTCCAAGCAAGAGACTTTCTTAACAGGGCTAGAGCCTCAAGATCTTTCTGTGTCAAAAGATCTTCCAATTGCATCTGCCGGAAACCAATGTTTGTCCCATTGAATTTGTCAACCAGGATCATCCCTTCATGTGATGCCATTTTGTCTGCTCCAGGTGTGTACAATTAAACCTCATTTGATACAACTTGTTGGGGAAACCAGCATAATTTGAAAGAACCCTCGCAACATCAGCAATTCAGAAGAACGTCCTTTTGAATGCTAACCTTCCGAATATCTTCTCAACCACACAAAATCACCATACACAAACACAATTGCGGAATGAAAAGAAACAAACGGAAGAACACACAGGAATTACATGGTTTAGATAAAAGTCATACATCTACGGGAGAACACTGCAATCACAATGGTAAAAGAGTACAACACGTTACAAACACTCTCACTCTCAACTCACTCTATACAATATCTCAAGTATCCAAGCTTCATATGTGTTTCTTTATATCTCGGTAGCTTGTCACAACTCATGTTTATAGAGGTCTTCCCATCCGGTAAACCGGTTCCACCGCCCTCCGAGATTTACGGTAATCCTTCCTTTGACTGAGTGAACCTCCAATACACTGTTGCGCCTTCTATTGGACCGCTTAAAAAAAGTGAACTTGCATGTTGCCCAAGTATTGGAACTATCCTTCCGATACTTCCTCCGAAACATTAGAACAACATGCTTTCATCAAATTCCTTGCGCAGAAGCCAAGGTCCACAGTCAGAAAACATCATTCTACAAAACTATCCTTCCAGGAAAATCTCCTTCCGAAAAATCCTCTTCCGAAAAACTCCTGGAAAACTGAAGAGACTTCACAAATCTCAACAGGATGTTCCTGTGTCATTCGTACAGGAACAAGTGCAGCAGTTGTTCAAATACAGGATATCCTATGACAAAGCTGGGATGGCAAAACATAAAGCAATTATAAAAGTGTATGGTGATTGGTACAGATATCATGCACGCTATATTGAGATTGGGACAGACATCATGAGTCCCGATTACGAGAGGGCGGGCACGGTACGCGTGCAGGGATTATGCACATTGGTACCACATGACCTTATTTGTTAGAGGATGTGGGTCCCACATCGAAGTTGAGGTATCATATTATCTTTACCAATCACTATAATACACCAAAACCTCCCTTCTAGAGGCATCTTGGGCATTGGGTTGACCTCTCTATTTTAACATGGTATCAAAGGGAGTTCAATAACCGTAGCCCACCCTCCCTGGCCACTCCGCCATCCCTCTGTGTGCATCTCCCTCCCAGCGCGACGACAGCCTCCCACTACGTCACACCCGACCTCACCCCTGGAGGCCAACCCCTTCTCCCGTAGGAGATCTTTTGCCGCCGCCCGCACAACGCCGACGGCCAGCCTTCATCCCCGCGTGATGGCCTCCTGCACACCTGCCCCCACCCTCCTTTCCCAACGCCCCCCCTGCGCACTCCCGCCCCTTTTCTGACGGCCCCCTTGCACACCACCCTCCTTTTCTCGCTGTTGCCTGCACAACGTCGACGGGCAGCCTTCATCACCGCGCGACACCCCCCCGCACAGCCGCCCCCACCCTCCTTTCCCGACCCCCCCTGCGCATCGCCCGCCCCTTTCCCGACGGCCCCCTTGCGACCATCGCCCTTTTCTCGTCGTCGTCCGCACAATGCCGATGAGCTCTGTGTGCATCTCCCTCCCAGCGCGACGACGGCCTCCCACTACGTCACACCCGACCTCACCCCTGGAGGCCAACCCCTTCTCCCGTCGGAGATCTTTTGCCGCCGCCCGCACAACGTCGACGGCCAGCCTTCATCCCCGCGTGATGGCCTCCTGCACACCTGCCCCCACCCTCCTTTCCCAACGCCCCCCCTGCGCACTCCTGCCCCTTTTCCGACGGCCCCCTTGCACACCACCCTCCTTTTCTCGCCGTTGCCTGCACAACGTCGACGGGCAACCTTCATCACCGCGCGACACCCCCCGCACAGCCGCCCCCACCCTCCTTTCTCGACCCCCCCTGCGCATCGCCCGCCCCTTTCCCGACGACCCCCTTGCGACCATCCCCCTTTTCTCGTCGTCGCCCGCACAATGCCGACGAGCAGCCTTCATCCCCGTGCGACGGCCTCTTGCACACCCACCCCCACCCTCCTTTCCCAACACCCCTGACGGCCCCCTTGCACATCGCCCCCTCCTTTCCCAAAGGCCCCCTTGCGCATTGCCCCCCTTTCCCGATGGCCCCCTTGCGCACCACCCCCCCTTTCCCGACGCCCCCCTTGTGCAACGCCCCCCCATTCCCGACGACCCCATTGTACACCGCCCCCCATTCCCAACGGCCACCTTGCGCATCGCCCTCTCGATTCCCGACAACACCTGTGCGCCACCCCTCTAGTTTGTCACCCCCGCCCCCCGGTGCGCCAACCCCCATGCACCTCTTGTGCGACGCCTCCTTTGCGCACCACCTCTCCTTGCAGGACGACCTTCAGCGCGACGACCCTCCAGCGCAACGGCCCTCCAGCGCGACCACCCCTTCTACGTCGCCTCTCAGGGTGCGATCTCTCCAGTCGGCCCCTTCCTGTGTGACAACCCCCAACCTGTCGCTTCTCCATATGCGACGCCCCAAAATGCACAGCCAAATCCCACCGCTATCCATGTTGATCTTTCTTCTATGACCTAATTGATACCTGGATGTTCTAGCTGTGCAATTTCAGCATCTATTCTCTACCAACGGTGCACCTTCAGCACCATGTCAACGTGCATTTTCAACACACTTTATGGTATCATCAAACATATAGTTATTTACAGCGCATAGCGCACAACAGCGACAAGGGCTCCCGACACAAAAGCACACAGCTTGTGGTAATATTAACTTGCGGCGCACAAAAGAGATGTATGCATATATCAACAATAACAAATGATAAATTATACAACATATACATACATATAAAAGATTTATGTCAATAATTCATACTTCATACATCAAAAAAAAAACAGTCAGCAATGACACAGATAATTAAATATTAAAAACCATATATCTCCATTCCTGAAATATATTAAAAACCATATATCTTAAAAAAAAAAGTTGGGTATTGCCATGCCTTGCCTTAGACATTTTGAAATAAATCACAATTCCTGAAATATATAAAATAATTAAATATTAAAAAACTTATATCTCAAAAAAACGATAAAATAAAAAATAGAAAAAGAAAACATAAAAAAACAAACAGGAAGAAAACATAGTAAAAATAACAATAGAGGAGACTCGAAAAAAATAAGAGGCGGACAACATAAAGAAAATTGAATTAAAAACAAAAAAAAATGTTACTAGTTCGCGCAGAAGGTGCGCCTGCCTGGACGACACCGCGTATCTGAGTCGCGACGGTCAAGGGAGCTTGACTGGGTCGTGGTCTGTTGGGTCGCGGCGGTCGATATGGTCTGACACCGGTTGGGTTACTCAGCTCACGGGAATAGTAGAGTGGTGCACAGCGTCGGAACGAGAGGTCGTCATTTGACCTCAAAAGAGGTAATTTTCAATCAGGGTGTATGAATTGGCAGGTTAAAATAATGAAAAAAAAAATCAAAAAGGCGCAGTGGTGCGCGCTGCTCCACTGCGCGTCATAGCGCAACACGGCGCTCGCCATCTTAGATGAGCCATGGCGTGGCGCACCACCGCCTGGCGCTAGCCATGGCGTTGGCCATTAATAAGATTCAAACGTCATTGTTGCCCATGGCGATACTCCAACAGCGTGTCTATCCCAACCGTCCACCTCATGGGTTCTTGACTCTCGCGCCACAAAGCACATCACCGGGATGCAGATATTCTTCAGAACTATGACCGATGGTCAGGAAGTGCATATTATTGGTTATGAGAGTTGTTCAATTACGCCTGACTTGACACTATTCGTTGTTGCATTTGTTCCTAGTTATCCCTTTAATTTACTATCAATTAGTAAACTTACAGCTGACTTACGGTGCCAAATCAACTTCTCACCTGTTTCGGTTATATTTCAGGAGCATTCGACGACTCGGGTGCTTGGTAGTGAACATCTTCAGGGTGGTGTGTACATGCTTGACTCGGCCTCAGCTCTCGCTTGTCCTGCCACCTCTAATCACGCCATACACCTTCACTATCGCCTTGGTCTGGCACCTACCTCCATTCTTCAAAAACTTTTTCCGGAGTTGGAACATCTTCTTCCTTTTGAATGTGAGTCTTGTCACTACGCAAAGCAACATCGGGTCACCTATGTTCCCCAAGCAATCCCCCGTGCATCAACTCCTTTTCATTTGGTACATTCTAATATCTGGGACTCTGTGTAAGTCCATCTAAACTGGGTTATCGATATTTTGATACTTTCATCAACAATTTTTCATGGATGACTTGGGTCTATTTATTGAAAAATCGTTCTGAAATCTTTTCTGTATTTCGCTCCTATTATCAAGAAATCACCACTCAGTTTTTCGCTAAACTTCACTGCTTTCGTTCTGACAATAGTCGTGAATATTTATCTGAACCATTCTAGTCTTTTTTCGATGACTATGACATTATCCATCAGACTTCTCCTAACACACCTCAACAAAATGGTGGTGCAGAACGAAAGAACCATCATCTGTTAGAAGTTGCTCGAGTGCTTTTATTCCAATATAAAGTTCCAACCATTTTTTGAGGTGATGTCATTCTCACAGTCACCCATCTTATCAACATACTTCCCTCATCTGTTCTTCAGGGGGAGACATTATTTCATTCTTTATTTCCAACAACACTCTCTCATTCTCTACCCCTACGCATTTTTGGTTGTTTGTGTTATGTTTGAGATATTGACCCCTCGACTACCAAGTTTGATATGCGTGCTCTAAAATGCGTCTTTCTTGGTTATTCTAGCACCAAGCGCGGATATCGATACTTCTCTCCAAATTTGCGTCATTATGTTGTCTCAGCTAATGTTTTTTTTGTCGAATCATCAGTTATTTCTGTTCCTGAATTCCCACCACCATCTATTTCTCCTGATTTCGAAGTTAATTTACCATATTCTTTCGATACACCACCACCCCTATCTCTTCCCAGTGATGTTGGATCACGATTTGGCCAGGTATATACTCTCTGACCTAGCACACCTGCCACTCTGCCACCTCATGTCGCTGCCACACCTGACGACTCACCTACTCCTGATGCTCCATCACCAGAGTTGTCTATTACGCTTCGCAAAGGCTCACGCTCCTGCCCGTCTTATCATGGATTATTTGCGGCTACCTCACGAGTTATTGAGACACTGGTTGCTCACTCAACACCACGCATTGTTGTCAAGGTCATATCTCATCCCGGTTGGTTACAGGCTATGCAGGATGAACTTCAGGCTCTGGACGCCAACCATACTTGGGATCTTGTCCCTCTTCTTTCGGGTAAGCAAATGGATCTATACAGTACGTGTCAACGTCGATGACTCTCTTAATCATCTCAAGGCCCGCCTTGTTGCCAAGGTTATACGCACACATATGAAGTTGATTATTTTAACACCTTCCCTCCGGTGGCAAAGATGGTTTCGGTTTGCCTACTTATCTCTCTTGTTGCCTCATCTCACTGACCTCTCCATTAGTTGGATGTTAAAAATGATTTCTGGATTTCTTAATGAATAAGTATATATGGAGCAACCACCCGGGTTTGTTGCTCAGGGGGAGTCCTCCAGGGTTTGTCATCTTTGTCGATCGCTGTATGGACTCAAGCAGTCGCCACGTGCTTGGTTTGGCCGTTTTTGCACTGTTATGCTTAGCTTTGGCATGTGCCAAAGCATAAAAGACTCTTCTGTTTTCTATCATCAATCTGCAGAAAGAAGCATTCTTTTGATGGTCTATGTGAATGGCATTGTGATTACTGGCAGTGATGTTGCTGACATTGGTCGACTCAAGTCTTTTCTTCATTATAATTTTCAAACAAAAGATTTGGATCCACTGCAATGTTTCTTAGAAATTGAGGTCACCATATCTAACAAATGAATTTTTCTATCTCAGAGGAAGTGTGTTCTTGATCTATTGCAGGAGACTGGCATGACTCGAGTGACTCGGTTGACACGCCCCTCAAACCTGGAGAAATGTCACTTCATACAAACAGTGAGATGTTTTCATCACCCAACAGATATAGATGACTTGTTGGAAACCTTAACTACTTGACGATTACTCAACCCGATATTATTTGTGCGGTTAGCAAAGTGAGCCATTTTATGGAATATCCAACAAAAACACAGTGAGATACTGTTCTTCGCGTTGTTAGATATGTAAAAAAGAAACCAGGTTTAGGTCTTCTATATTCTGATCATGGGCATACAAATATTGAGGCATTTTGTGATGCAGATTATGTTGGATGTCTCTCTTCTAGAAGATTTACGTCTGGTTTTGCAGTATTTATTGAAGGAAATTTGATCTCAGAAAGTTATGTCCCGATCAAGTGCCGAGTCAGAGTATCGTGTCATGGCATATGTGACTGCAAAGATTATTTGGACACAACAGATTGGGTATACGACCAAAAAATCGACACATATCTGGTATAACAATCAATCTGATATCAAAATTGTCACAAATCCAGTCTTTCATGAGTGAGCAAAGCATATTGAAGTTGACTATCATTTCGTTCGACAAAACTTGGAGAAGATCACCTTCGGCTATGTTCACACCTCTGATCAACTTGCAGATGTTCTCACAAAAGGGGTGTCTGGATCACGTGTCTAATTTTTGTGTAACAAGCCAGGCATGATAAATATATATATGTCCCAGCTTGAGGGGGGTATCAGGAGTGTGGAAATGTTCTTTTCTGTTTTCTTGTGTATTTAAGCTAGTTGCACCTAGCTTGAAGGAGAGTGTTAGAGGATATGAGTCTCACATCAAAGTTGAGGTATCATTTTATCTTTATCATTCACTATAAATAAACACCAAGACCTCCCTTAGAGAGGCATCTTGGGTATTGGGTTCACCTCTCCTCTATTGTACCAGTTATATCTTACACGACACGGACGAAGCTATCAGTCGGTAATAATGAAAGATAACGAGTTTATCTAACTTTTATTAAACTAAAGTATAATTTTATCTCTAGCATATTCGCATTTTGATCCGAACATGATACATGCTTTTGGTTTCAAGATTAATTTTCAGTTTAAACTGCTTTATCGGATTCTTACGCAACTTATTTCGTTGGAGAGCCAACACATTTATCTACATTTCATTAGAATAAATGAAAATCTGAATTTATTGTTTATGATGTGTAAACGTCGGGAGTCGCAACGACGGAAAAAAAACGATTCGGAGAAGAGTAGAAGGGAAAAAAAACAGGAAAAAAAACAGAACGAGAACACAAGGATTAACGTGGTTCCGGAATAATCCCTACGTCTACGCAGAGGCAGAACTTCACTATGATTCGAGAGCAATAATTTACAGAGAGTTTTCAAGGTTCTCAATCACTAAGGAACCCTAGTTTGAAATGGGCTACAAAAGGAGGAAGACAATCCACTATTCCACCAACCGCACAGGAAGTTCACATCGCTACAGTGAAAGGCGGTCACCTAAGTCAAAAGTGTTACAGTGGCTGTCGGCTGGAAGTCCAAGGAGCTACAGTGAATAACGGCTGGAAATTCGCGCCGCTACAGTGCATTGTCGGTGTCGATCAGTCAACTCTGCTACAGTGGTCAGCATTGCTACAATTACCCCAAAATTTGGGTCGGGGACCTTCGGCCCTCGGAGTAGGGATGTGCTGCAACCTCGAACAAGCTCAGCGCGGAGCTCGGCCCGTGAAAGTTGCGACATGGTGCGCAGTATGGGCCGGAAACATTTGGCCCAACAACCATAACGGATAGGGCTACACCAAACTAACAGTTTAAGTGGTGCGCAAAATGTCCGAAGATCTTGCAACAATTCTAGAATTTTGGATTTTCCAAAATTCAAAAAAAAATGTTTCTTTGATATTTCATTCAATTCACATCGAAATCGCTCGGCGTTTGTTCGGTTAGAAAGCTAAGAAGTTTTTCTACGTTTAAACTGCATGAAAATCTAAAAATGTCATTTAGGTGCCCTAAAAAATGATTGAAGTACTAAAAATTTTTCTGCAGTATTCAAATCATGTTTTCACTGTTTTTCGATCGTATCTTTTAATATACTTGTCAGAGTTTTTAG
Source organism: Viscum album (assembly GCA_963277665.1). NCBI lineage: Eukaryota > Viridiplantae > Streptophyta > Magnoliopsida > Santalales > Viscaceae > Viscum > Viscum album. The sequence continues at coordinate 185,787,578 of OY728143.1, forward strand.
GTCATACCTTTTAATATACTTGTCAGATTGAAGCGCTTTTTGATTCGTTGGAAAACTCTCAAAATTCTCTTCATTTAAGTCTTTTGAATCAACTTCTAATTTTGTCGTTTAGATGGCTTAAAAATTCACCAAAATTTGAGTATCAAATGTGTGCATAAGATAATACACTATTCATCTTCTTCAAACCTCCTCCAACCTCTTTCCTCCATTGAAGCACTTGCAACCAGCTTCTCCTCCTTGTTGTACTTCCTCCTTTTGAAGCATGTTTCCCTTCAGCACCTACTCCAAACTTCACTAAGTTTGCACAGCAACTCTCTTTTTTCTACATGCTAACAGTGGATGTTTATAACTAACGGTGGATCTCCTCTTCAGACCAACGGTAGATCTGTCTACCTGCAACAATAGATGAAGTTACACAGCCTCCACCGGTAGATGAAGTTTCCTTTCAACGGTAGATGTCCATGCACAGCAACGGTAGATGAGTTTTTACTGCTGACAGTAGATGAGTTTTTACAGCAACGGTAGATTTAAAATACCAACGGTAAATGTCCTTCCTCATTGCAACAGTAGATCACTTAAAATAGCAACGGTAGATCTCATATACCCAACGGTGGATCAATTTTCTATCTCAACAGTGGATCAATCTTATATATAACCAACGGTAGATCTCTACATATAACTAATGATAGATTAATTTTTAAAGGGTAGATTAATTTTTAAACTAACGGTAGATTAATTTTTAAAACTAACGGTAGATTAATTTTTATAAGATCTTTTTTATAAATACCAACGGTAAATCTTTTTAGAATGCGACGATAGATCTGCGCCGGTAGCTCTTTGTGGTGCGGCTCAACGGAAGATTAATTTTTTATGTCGTCAGTTGAAATTTTTATGCTACCTCCAGTTAAAAATTTATTGTTCTAAAAGAAAATTCAATACTCAGTTTTTCATCATTTTTAATATTTTGAATTACTACATACAAATTATAATTATTTTAAGTTTTTTATTAATTTCAAAAATTCATATATATTATATATATGTCATGCAATGTAATTTTAAAATATTTTAATCAGTTATAATGTATGTTTTAAATTTTATTTCATTATTTGTAGAAAGTTACAGAATTTGTGTAACATATCTTTTATTGCCTATATTCATTGTTTTAATTGTTTCTAAAATATTTATCAATATTGTTAAATATTTTCAAAATGTTTGAATGTATTAAATGCATGAAAATAATGTCTTCATATTTTATGTAATTATACAGATTGTATTCTGATGTTTTTTATTATGATTGCAATATTCATGGTTTCTTGTGTCTGCAATACTATTTCCTATTTCTCACGTACTCTCACTTTCCTGTTTATGCTTTTACATACAAAATCATTAGTCTTCTTCTCTATCTTCGGGTGGTGACTCCCGTATTCTAAAGTCAGTGTTGTAATTGAGTTGTGACTCCTCATACAAAAGTCAGTATGTCGTGATTATTCCTTCATTAGAAAAGGATCTTATAATCATGTTATGATTCCCCCTCAAAAATCAAGTAGTGCACACGTATCTCTCACCAAGTAGAAAGGTATAAGAACAGACTAGATCCACTTTGGTCTGAACCAGTATAAAAATCTTTGTGTTCTTTATTTTATTTTCGCTACTAACTAACTCTAATAATTAACTTTCATAATTAATTTAAATAATCAATTTATTTGATTAAAAATTTTAATCTTAGTCTATTCACCCCTACTAGATCATCTGTCATTACCCGATCCGACCTAACAAATTTCTCCTTCCACTTTTGAACAACTTTTTTATTAACTTTAGTTACTGTTTTTTTTTTTTTGCAGGATGATTGCTTGTATCGCACACCTAATTCATCTCTGATCCTGCAAAGGTAGGCGTATTTGACGAGACCTATTTTAACGGAGCAGTGACAGAGTTGCTTCCTCCCATAAATGAGATTTATCATGAGGTTTTTTTTTATGTCTCAAACGATGATGAAGGTGGTTGACCTCGTATGAATGTGTCAGAGGGTAACGATCCTGTTATGGATGTGCCGCATGATGATGTAACACGGGATGTATAGCATGATCAGACAAATACTCCACTTCTTATCGCAACGAGCCACAACCACAGGTTATCCCTACAAAGGTCCACAACGCATCTGCTGGTGATTTTGCTTCATTGTCCTGTATATTTTCAGATTATGCTTCACCGCTTACTAGCGATTGGAGTGTGTTTGAGTTGACATTTTACCCTGGTCCAAAGATGCCCATTACATAGTAGTCATCTTCTCCCTGCGTTGAAGAGAGTTCTAACCATCACCCCTTTTCCTTCCAACTAGGGCAAGGTACGAGTAAGGAGACTTTGGAACCACCACTTGTCACACAGTATGTGTTGCGGAATCCTCGGGAGACACAACGACAGAAACGAGAAAACGAAAGAAAGAAAAGCAATAAGAACACAGCGATTTACGTGGTTCGGGAAAAATCCCTACGTCCACGGGAGAGACAGAATTCACTATATCGGGAGCACAAAAAATACAGAGGTTTTTCAGTGATAACCCTAGCCCGAAAAAGGGCTATAAAACAATGGAGAAGACGATCATTGTTCGAAAAGTGAGTCTGCGTCGCTACAGTGAACGGCGGCCAGCTTTGTCAAAAGCGCCACAGTGGCTGTCGGCTGGAAGTCAAAAGTGCTACAGTGAAGTTGACTCCGAAGTCCGCACTGCTACAGTGTCTGTCGGTGTTGGTCGGTCAGCTCCACTACAGTAGTCAGAGATGCTACAGTACCGAAAAAATTGGGTCGGGGGCCTCTGACCCCCGGAGCAGGGGCGCGTTGCCCCCTGCAACCCCCAACGAGCTCACCACAGAGCTCGACCCGCGACAGTTGCGGGCCACAAGCATTCGGCCCAACCGGATCGGGCAACACCAATCCAACAGTATGATGTGAGGGCAGCTACAACAGATGCTACGCAGGAGGTGCTTACGCTAGAGCATAGACCTCGACAAACAAGATGTGAACGCATTATCTATACACCAAGCTATGGCACGGAGGAACATCCGAGACAGCAACACAGACCAGAGTGATCCATTTCTCATTCATAAATTTCTAATTGAGATTGATGTTATATGTTTTTTAAATTATCAGTTGTACGTTATTTAAGATTGCATTTTATAACTATTTAACATAATTAATAAGTAGCGAAATTATTATTAAGAAGTAATTAATCTTTACTTGAACGTTATTTAAAAAACTATTAATTACAATTTATATTAATTATATTATTAATCAGTAATTATATAAAATATCATAATTGATTACTTATGTATTGGTTATTATTAATATAATATTATATATTATTAATAATTTTATTAATTATATAATGAATAATACAATTTGGCTAATTATATTAATAATATAATTAGTAATTATTAATATATTCATTATATCTTAATAATTATAAAAAACTAGCTAATATTTTTAATTAATAATTAACAATCATTAATATTATATGTTATAATTAATAAGCATTAAATATTATATTATTAAATACATTTTTAATTACTACTTATAGTTATTATATTATTAATGACTAAAAATCTTAAATATATTAATTAATTAAATATGTATTGGTTATATCATTATTTAATTATGTATTAGTTATTATATAATTGTTTAATTAATTATGTTTAACTTCTTATATTATTAATTACTAATTTTATTAATTCTATTATTGATTAATTATTTTATATATATTAAAAACAAAACAAAAGAAATAATATAACATAAAATTTTAAAAAACTTAGAAAGGGTTCACACCACCCGTGTGGCGAATGCACAAAAAGCGTGAACAGGATTCATGCTTCCTTTATGTACAGCAGAAAGCGTGAACCCCGTTCACACTTCCTCACCGAGTACTGAAGCGTGAATGGAGTTCACGCTTTACTTGACCCATTTTTTGAAATATCGAAAAAACTGCCTCTTTTTTCAAATTTTCCTTAAAAAAACCTTGTTTAAAAATTTACCCCAAATTACGTACTTCTTATTAAGATAATTATTATTACATTGCATGTGCTTCATTGCAAAAAAAAGTTGAAATGACAGCCACTAGATGCAATTATCATGAGAAACTGATGCAATAATGAAGTTTAAGTATCTCGCAACAGACTGCTTATTATTACAAGAGCATGTATTCACATACCTTGACAGTGCAGATGAAAAATTGGCTCCCATTGGTGTCTGGACCCGCATTTGCCATGCTTACAACTCCAGGACCAACATGAGTCACTGCCACATATTCTCAATTTCAGAAGACACGTATGGAATCATACTTTCATACAAGTGGAGTTGTGGCAAAGAAACAATTGAAAAGAGCGCCAAGGCAAAACAAAGTATCCACAAAAAAGAAGGAAAAGAACACGATACATTATCAAATATGACAGAAAATGCCTTCAAACTTTTGAATCGGTATAGCAATAATCCAGAACAACAGAACTGTCAACTTACGCTTGAAGTTTTCATCTTTAAATGTTCGACCATATATGCTCCTTCCTCCAGTTCCCTGCAAAAATATATATATATATATATGATTCCAATAAAAAACATAGAAGAAGATGTCACCCATGAAATCCATGAGATGGCTACACAATACTCGGAGAATATATGATGGAGAGGGACAGGCACACACACATTTCCTTTATCAAAGTCACCTCCTTGAATCATAAAATCCTTGATGACACGATGAAATGGGGAGCCCTTAAGACCAAAGCCTTTCTCTCCTGTTTAAAAGAAGAAAATGAATACTGAAAAATAGATACAGCTGCATCCTGAAACCCAAAACTCATTTCAAATACCTGTGCAGAGTACACGGAAATTCTCTGCTGTTTGTGGAACATCATCACCATAGAGTCCAATCACTATTCTTCCTGCAGGCTTCCCTGCCGGATTTCCTATGCTTACGTCCAAATACACTTTATTTGTTACTTTTGATTGTATAAGTGGTTCCTAAAATCAAATCAACAACAAAAGTAACCATAATAAGAGCATGCTCCGAAAAAGTATGAGCAGACAAACCTCTTCATAACTATGCAGTTCATTGTTAAACAAAGAGTGCGCATCCAAAAGATCAGAAGCCAATGTTCTAGAAAGATTTTCATCTGGGGACTACAATTTAAACAACTGGTCATTTCCTCTTATAAACACAGTTTTACAAGCAGACATTTTAATCCTGAAAGTAAACATCTGCCAATTGAAACGACAATCGGTTCTGTTCCAACAGCACCTAATGCTCGCGTGATTAGGGGATTTAGGGTTTCAGCGAGTTCAATAACAAATCGTCAGTATCTTCTGGAACTTTAAAACCGCGTTTTTTGGGTTTTGGTTGTTTGAAAAATAATATAACTCGGCTCACTTGCACTTAAAAGAGTTAGCTTATGCCAGAGACCATTTTAGAACAAATACTACGCTCTTGGAACCTACTCCATTTAACACTGAGGTATCGGTGCAATGCACAGCAAGCAAATGAAATTTGAAGGATAGACCAGTCCATACCGGGGCACTGGCTCGAACAGAGCTAAAGGGGCCGCTCTCACTTCTTTGACTCCACGAAAATGTGGGTGGAATAAGACGAAACGAACCGGAGAAGACGATCGACGAAGAGGAGGAAATTTTTTCGGGGAACGAATAATTTTGAAGCCTGGAGGAAATACAGGCGGGGATGATAGCTTTACTGTGCGAAAAACTTGGAGGAACCGAGATTGAACCACCGATTGCCTGCAAAAAGAAGGATAAAATGCAGCTCAAGAAGATGAAAAGAATATAACAGAGACCAAAAGCACGGACGAAGGTCTCGGTCCAAGGTTTCCACCACAGCCATGAACGAAGCAGCCATGGAGAAAGCTATGTTCGGGTACTACTGACGGACTTTGCCTGCGGTTGTTTAGCTGGTTTAGACGCTGAGAGAAGGGGCTGGGGGCGGTCCTTACAAATTTGGACAGGTGCATTGGGATGACGGTCGACAATGAAATGAAAACACGTTGAATCCAAATCCCACATTCTATGCTTCATTTCATTCAAATTTTAAATTAAAAATGGCAGCGAAGCATAAATCCACCATGTGTGACGACGAGGGGATAAGAGGGAGTGTGCAAGGGGATAAGAGGGAGTGAGCAAGGGGCATGATGATGTCACTTTCAATTTATGGGACTTGAAGTGTGTAGTAGTTGACTATGGAAACGATTGATGGTCTATCCAATCTCACATAGAACGCTACTCAATTCCTAATGATCCAAGCCACGTGAGAGCATTGAGGCCATTATAACTAAGATGTTCAAGAGACATTATGTCGGAGTCAATCACACGAGAAAGGCATATGAGGTTCGATCGATCAAGGCATATGAGGCCATTTTTTTTTAAATGCAGAATTGATATGATAGACTATATTCTTCTAGAAAACTAGATCATTCAATATATGCATGGTTAAGATCAGATGCATGTCCTATATATCTCTAAGGAGATGTAGAGGATTTGGAAGATAATTGAAAATAATGACCTTTATGATAATTTATTGACATTCAAGGACCATGGAAATGAAAATGCATATAAAATGACAGAAACTTATATCCTTTAAAATTCAACTACAATTATTAAGATATCTTATTTATCCAAGTCACGCATGGAGAGGGAGAACAGTTATGAGAAACATAAATGTTCTCATTGTTGACAAGACAAATAAACTGCCTAATACACTATTTCCATGAGTTGTGTTAAAGAAACAATTTGAAAGATGAGTAAACCATTGATGAGAGGAAACACAAGTCACCATTAATGTGGGGAGAAATGTTGTTGTCTAGTGGAAATAATCACACGTGAATGTTTGTGAATAATGTGTTTTGTTATCAAGTTTTAACATCATGGAAGTTATATTTGATTAGAGTAACAAACATCAAAGTGGTCAGTAACTAAATGAAATGTCTATGTTTCTACTTTGTTAAACTCAATGGATTTTGAAGTAATGATGAAGTGACTTAGGAAAGAACTGTGAGAAGCGCTATGGGGGTGAACCAGTGCATCCAAAAGAAAAACTTTTATTCCACTCTCACTAGCATTATCATTTCAGTTAAATATAGGATCCATGAATGAAACCAATCAATGGTGATGAGAGATATAGATTGAGATATAACACACATGAAAGAAGAATCTCTACAAAGTTCACACACCCTTTTTATCAAGTGACTAACCTTTGGTGTCCAAACAGTTGTGATCATGTTGCCCATGCCACTATCTTATTATCAACAAGAACATGGAATAAGAGCAATAAGATGGTCATGAACTTTAAGTGTGAGAATGATCAAGATAAGAGTCAATAAGTTGATCAATCTTTTTCTTTCCTTCTCAAGTGATTTTAGATGATGGATCAAGTGTGCACCTTTATTATTCTCCTCAATCCCACCCAAACATTCTATGAAATGCTCACTAGAACGTATGTCTGGTTATCTCAACGTTTCATCACACTTCTATAGGTGGAGAACATCATTTATCTATACGCATATCTCCACCATAATGTGTTGGTTTTGGCCATAGTGTGGTCCTATTAACATCAGGCATATTCAAGATCTGTGACCATACGTATGCCAATCTCCCCGTTTTTTGCAAGCAGTTTCATCCCTCCAAACACATCTTTCAACAACCACCACGACATTGTGATCTTGGCCATGCTATAATGATCCTTCACTCAAACACAAAACAGCCACAACATGTTCAATGTCGTGGTCACTTTCCTCCTAAGCATGGAATCCAAATATTTTTCTTCTCACCGCAAAATAAAACATGCCCATTTTTACCTCAAGTCCTTGTGGTGTAACTTTGACATCTTCCCTTGATTTTCTAGAACCATGATCAACCATGACCCGAGAATTTACACTTTTGACCATGGCATAATGAAGACCAACCACACCCATTTTGAGCCTCCCCATGGCCCACTGTCAAGCATGCATGAGACCACAACTTTCAAAATGATCGTTTTACCTCTACTTTTTCACAAGTTGTTTTACTCACACTCAACACATTATGTTCATGGTTACATTATGACATAAATGTCACTTCCACAAAATTTATTCATTCCTTTTATATCCACTGGGATTTTAACGATCTCTCACTTATCCATGAGCATGTTGACAATACATTTAATGCCCCTGACCCCAGAATCCAAATCCCAAGGGCAGATCGAGACTGCCACATGGCCTTGGATGCATTCCTCAATCACCAGAGGTTATAAAGTAGTGTCGAGGGATAAAAAAATAATCGAGGAATGGTTTTCCTTAAAGTAAGCAACTAACTATATGTGAAATGAATGCATTATTTATTTTAAAACCAAATCTAACTTTAAAATTTATATTTAAAGCAAACCAAGAAAATAGAGTGCAATAGAAACAGAATGACATGTGTCTCAAATCTTGACATGACACAAAAGCCAACGGATGATGCCCATCCAAAGTGGATGACCCAACCCCTCTAGTAACACATAGAAAGACACCACCACATCCACTATGAACTCAGCTCTTAAGATCCATTGCCTGAGAACATTGAAGACTTTCCCTTACCCGCTTGACGACAACACACATCTACACACACACTGATGTTGAGACTGAGAGGTGTTGAGATGTTTTTGTGAGAAGTTGTTGAAAGAGGTTGGAGAAGATATGTTAATTTGTTAATTTCAATGCATAAATAATATTCAAACTCACATTTTTTGTGAGGTGAAGATCATTGGAGCCTAATTAAAATGATGTTTAAGCTGGTTCTAAGCATTTACATATCATGGAAGGAGTTCGTGATGCAAGAAAATTGAGAGAGTAGAAGAAGGAGTTTCATGCTGAAAAGCATGGTATTATGTCATAGAAGTGGATTGTAGAATATGTTTTGCATCATAACTGATGTCCACACTGCAACCAACTGACATCAGGTTGGACTACGCCACAACAGAGGTGTCCATGTTGTGGAGATGATGAAATTAGAAGTAGGATGGAAAATGGTCTATGAGACCTCCACATCGCAGTGAATGTCCACACTTTAGCTGGAATTCAATGGCCCTAGAAAATTTGGGACCTCCACACTGTAGTCAGGAGAAAATATAGAGGACTACGCTGCAGTACATGGACCATGTCGTAGAGGATATTAGGGTGGTTTTTGGTGGTGCTGGAAATTTGAGGAACTCCATACCATAAAAGCTTTGTCACATTGCAAAATGTTTTGGTAGTTTAAAAATAACTAGTTTGAACCACTGTACTACGCCGCAATAGGATGACTGCACCATAAAAGTGAATTTAGGGTAGTTTTGAGTAGACAAACCGACATGGATTCATATTCAAAATTTAGTGGTTATTCTAACCTATTTTAACTACCAATTCAAATTTAATAGTCAAGATTTTGATGGGAAATGATCTAAGGGTTGTGATTCAAGAAGTGGATTTAAATTTGAAATTCAAATTAAAATATGAATTTCTTAAAGAAGGGACTATTGTGTAGATTTTATGTAATAGTGGATCATTCAGAAGAAAGTGGTGAGTATAGAGGAATAAGAAGAATAAGTTCTGGATATGTGTAATACAATGAAGATTCTATGATTATCCAAAGTAGAAAAAATGAATAATAAGAAGAATATTAAATTGGTTGTGTGCATGTGTTTTGAATACAAAATAAAGTAGCAACTTGTTCCTAGAAAATTTTGAAGAAGAGTTTCTACTTGTTTCATGTAGTGAAAGTAGAGTGAAAATGAAATATTTCATCACACTCAACAACTTAGAGGAAGTCTATTTGGTTAAATACTTTCCTTTTGTTACCCAAATAGTTTTAATTGTAAAGCGAGAGATTCACTTGCATACGGAATGCACCGAAGCATAGTTGGGAGACGTGCAAACAAGAGTTTCGAGGTTATACCCTCCTCGTTGTACTCACATAATGATTCTAGTGGGTAGTGTGATCCTAGAGGAATCCATATCACACCAAGGACTAGAAATATCACATTGAGAGGTAAACCTTGTAAATTTTTTGGGTTCTCTTATGTTGGTGTGTGTTTGGGAGTGTTTCAACAATCATAACTACATCCAAACAAGTGGTGAATGTTATTTCAAAGGAAATATAATAATAGTATTGATCACTAATTAACCCCATTCTAGTGATCCTTATTTGATCCTAAAGTGGTTCTATAAGTGGTATAAGAGTACTAGGCTCCCTTCATTTGTGATTGGCTATTTGAAGTTGTTGGCTTTTGAAATTTCTCTCTCTCTCTCTTGATTTGAATAAGAAGTCTTTGATTTTTATTATCTATGATGAATAATTTAAATTCAGTGAATAGTAATGAGATTCCTACATTTGATGGAAATAAATATCACATATAGAAATACATGATGATATCATATCTTTTATCTATCAGTTATGATTTATTAGAAGTCACGACTAATGGATATGTTCCATAGGATGAAGGTGTTGTTATGAAAACAATAGATAAGATGAATTTAGAAAATTATGGTCATGAAAAGAATGGAATTCTATCATCTTTATCAGAAAGTGAGTTTTTTAAAGTCAAAGGAATCAAAACCGCTAAATATATCTAGGATAAACTTCAGAATATCTATGAAGTAAAGACCAAAGTGAAGCGAGCTAAATTATAGTTTTAGAAAGTATGAAGATCTCTAGATGCATGATGATAAAATTATTTATATTTTCTTCATAAGGGTGAAAAAAATTGTGACCATTATCAAAGGATATGGTAAAAAGTTGGAAGATAATGATATTATTGAAAATATTTTGTTTTTATCTTACTAGATAAGTTTGATTATCAGTATATTATTTGGAAGATAAATGTTCAATTAATATTTCTCTTGATGATTTTCATATTATCTTAATATATTTTGAAATTAAAAAATACAATTCTATAAAGAAGAAGGCGGAGGAAGAAAATGAAATCTCTTTTAAAGCCACAAAGTAAGATAAGTTGAGGAAGAAGGTTTGTGTTGAAGAATAATCTTATTATTCAAATTCTGATGATGATTTATAAGATAATTTTGATGAAGTTATGTCTTTTATCTCAAGAAACATGAGATTGGGGAATGGAAAATCTTCCCTTAAAATGATTCAGGTGTGGGGTTATTGGAGATTATGCTGCGAATTGTCTAAAATCTAAAACCAATAAATACAATGAAGAGTAAGATGATATGCCTATAAGATTATCAAATAAGAAACACAATAATTAAAAGGTTTCTTAAAATTATAAGGGTAATAAGTTCTCTAAATTTTGTAGGAGAAACTTCTTATCTAAAGAAGTTATTGACAATGAAAATGAAGATAAAGATGAATTTTCATCCAATAGCGAAGATGTTGAAAACTTGCTTACTGCTAAAGTGAATGATGAACATATTTCAAGTGATTAAAGCAATTATTAAAGTATATAATAATATGATACTAGTATGGATTTCATACTTAATATATAATTAAGAGAATGTCTCTTAGATATTTCCAAACTGGTGAAGGAGATAAAAAAAATTAAAGACTAATGATAAATCTTTTAACGATAATGAACCCATCCTTAGAAAATAAAATCTATGTTTCTTAATGAATTTGAAGGGTTAAAGAAGTTTCTTTATGATGAAAATACTCTTAACATCAAGTTGGAACAAATATTGGAGGAAAAAGAAAACTAGTTTGATCATTTACAATAAAACGTGATCAAAATAGAAGAGGATTTAAAGAAATGTAGATCCAATGTTCAAAATTCTATTTTAAAAGTTCGAGAATGTTAGAAAAGGTGTTAAGTTTAATAATACCAGTAGTAATAATTCCATAAATATGAGAATAATTCTAAAAATGTTGGTGAAAACTCAATGAAGAAGAAACAATTCATGAAGAGTAATGTTGTGGCTAAATCAAGTGATGTTCCAAAATCTAGAAATTCTGGGAGCACCAACTTGAGTGAAAAATATACTATAATTGGGGTATATGTAAGAGATGAAAAAAGAAATGATATGAATATCAATAAGTTGGGAGTTCACCAAAATTTCATTTTACAAAAAGGAGTTAAAATTAGTGGCTCTAAGAATGGTGAAAGATAGTTGATAAAATTCAGACAACATGTTACTTTCAAATGTAAATATGATTTATATGGTTATTTCTGGTGTTTTGGGGGAATTTGGGCATATGAAAAAGATGTTTTGGTTCATTCACCAACATTATAGTCAAACTAGAAGGCATGGAAGTCAAGGATTGAGGTGGAATTGATCCTCTGAATAGAAATACATTTATAAACTGGCTAAGAACTCTCGATAGAAATCACATAACAAGTTTCATATACTTGAGGAAGTCTATGGAAAGTGTGATCAACCTAGAAATCATACTAATTATTTCCTTATCATTTTATCATCCCAACAAAATATGAGTTTTAGTACTCAAAAGCCTTAGAATAAAAAAGGAAAAAGGGAAATAAAAGGCCTTAATTGTGGAAGTAACACTTAAAGAATCTAAAAGGGAAAGTCCATAGATATTGGAAAATGGATTGTCATATCACATGATAGGATATTTAAAACTATTGAAAGATGTGAAAAAGTTTAAAGATGGATTTGTGACCTTTGGTAATTATGGATCTCTTAAGATTAAAGGAGTTGGATCAGTAGTTATTGTAAAAGAAAATTTGAAATCCAAAAACACTCTTTTTTGATGGATTGAAATATAATCTCCTAAGTGTTTCACAAATCTATGATAAAGGAAATGAAGTGGTCTTAAAAATGGATTGATTCTTTGTTAATAATATTGAAGATGGAAAAATCATTACAAAAGGACATTGAACTAAAGGAAACTTATTTCAAGTGTGTGATGTTGGAAACTCATGTTATCTAAGTATGAAAGAAGAAAATGAACTGTGGCATCAAAGGATTTTCCATATTGGCCAAAAGAATATGAATTTGATCACTTGAGGAGACCATGTTCATGATGTTACTTTTTTAAAAATAGAAAGAGATTGGATTTTATCAATATGTTAAAAGGGTAATATCATTAACTCTTCACACAATAAGGTTTAGATTTAATCTACTCATCCACTGGAGCTCATTCATTCAGATGTGTGTGGGCCCATGAGGAAGTAATCAACCAATATAAATAATTACTTTATTACTTTAATTTATGAATTCTATCATATTAATTGTGTTGTGTTTATGAAAAACAAATTAGAGGCCTTACAAAAGTTTATAAGTTTTCAAAGAAGTGCAAAGAAAGAGTGTGGTTTTTTCTCAAGAAGATTCATATAGATAATGGAACTAAGTATACAAATGGGAAGTTTGAAGATTATATTGAGAATCATTACATTCATCGTGAACTTAGTGCACTATACACACCATAAAAAAATGGTTTGACTAAATGAAAGAATTAGTGTTTGGTGGATATGGCTCAGATAATGCCAGTCGAGCATAATACTTCTTGTTATTTCTGAAGAAAAGATATTAGTACAACAGTTTATATCCAAAAAAATGTTTACATATAAAAAACTTAGATATTTCCCCATATGAGATGTATTATAAAAATTCTCCAAGTTTGAAGTACCTTTGGGTGTTTGTTAGTCCTTTTGTTATCAAGGTAAATGGCGAGTATCTTGGAAAGTTTAAGAATCAAGGAGTTGATAGTATTTTTATTGAATATACTCTAAATATAAGAGTTTATTACTATTTTAAAAAATAAATTAAAAAAAGATCATTGATGTTTTTATGTTAAAGTTCTGGAACAATCAAAGAAAAAAATTTCTCATGATGAAGTAAGTTCCAGAAGTGTTGTCGATGTTGTTACTATTGAACAATTTGAAGAAATCCTAGAAAAAGATGAAAGTGTCAAAGATGTATAGGTTGGAAAAGAATATTCAACCATTTCAAGTGATGAGGAACAAATTCATTCAACATATCCAAGGTTGATAAGGCAATTTTAGGTTCAAAACATCATTGGGAATCATGGATAGCAAGTTCAAACTAGGTGTAATATAAGGAAAATAACTCATACCTCTTTGTATTCTCAAGTTGAACTTATAGATCTTGAAGAAGTTAAGAATTATCAAGAATGGATTGTTTCTATAAATGGAGAACTTGATCACACCAGTGCAGAAAAAGTTTTTAACGTCACCCTTTTTTACGTTGGTTATATATAACCGATGTGATAATCTGTGATACGTGGTTTTTTACGTCGGTTATTTTATAACTGACGTAAAAAATGCGGAGAGTAAATTTTTAACGTTGGTTATTTTAATAACCGATGTTAAAAATCGCGCACGTTCGTTTTTTACGTCGGTTATAAATTAACCGACGTAAAAAACCAAAGCGCTGTGTTTTTTATGTCGGTTATCAAATAACCGACGTAAAAAATGAAGTATCTACAAATTTTTTACGTCGGTTATAAAATAACCGATGTAAAAAAAGTGGCATTTGAGGCCTTTTTGATGTCGGTTATTTGATAACCGACATAACAACCCAACCCACAGAATTTTTTACATCGGTTATATTATAACCGACGTAAAAAACCAACACGCAGATTTTTTTACGTCGGTTATAAAATAACCGACATAAAAAAAGCGGTATCTGATACATTTATAACGTCGGTTATTATAATAACTGATGTTATAAATATAATTAAAATAGTTTATAACGTCGGTTATTAAATAACCGATGTTATAAAACATTTAAAAAATTAACACGCCCCGTGGATTGTCATTTACGATTTTTCGATCGACAGTCCGACGAATCGTCTCTCTCGCGTGGAAAACCCTAATCAAATCTTTGATCTTGTTGCATTAAACTCATTTTTCCATCATTGTTTATCATCTTTACTCTCCTCATATCTATCATCTCAACTCACAACACTCAGGTAAGCCTCCCACTACTTTATTTCGTTTTTTTTCCGGATAGTCTATATTTACGTTTTGCGATTTTTTTATTTAAACTAGGTAAGATTATTTGATTTCAAACCCTATTACCTCGTTTTTCCATCATCATATTATTTATTATCCCCAGATCTATTAGATCAACTTGCAATATTCACGTAAGCCTCACCTACTTCAATTTCGTTTGTTTTTGTTTCATGAATGTCCGACATTGATGGTAATTTTTGTTGTCATTGACAACTAATGATCTCATTCACCTATATTACTGCAATTTATATGTAAACCATTGTGATACACCCATTTCATGTAACAGTGTGATTTATTTTATAAGTATGTATGGTTTTTCATGGTGGAATGTTTGTTTTGGATTCTTGGTTGTTTCTATTTTGGGTATCACTTTTTATTGTTCCATAATCTATTTATGTTGCTTATTTTCATGGACTATTATAAGTCTTCATATGCTATTAAAACCTGATTCATTTCACAATAGAGAATTTTAGACTAGTAGGAGATACAATTCATGGTTCTCATTTTGAATAATGGCATGATACCAAAACTAGTAGCTTGAGGTTAAATTCTCTAGATATGCCAAAACTAGTAGCTTGAGGTTAAAATCCCATGGTTCTGGGGGGATGTCAAGAGGGTTGGTGGCTGTCCAGGGGGTTGGGGGCTGTCCAGGGTGTTCATGGAGGTGGGGGGGGGGCAGTCTAGGGGTGTGTGTGGGGGGGGGGTCTAAGGGGGTGGGGGTGTCGAAGGGGGTGGGGGGGGGGGGGTTGTCCAAGGGGGTTGGTGGTGGGGGGGGGGGGGGCTATCTAGGGGGTGTGGGGGGGGGGGTCTAAGGGGGTGGGGGTGTCGAAGGGGGTGGGGGGGGGGGGCTGTCCAAGGGGGTGGGGGGGGGGTTGTCCAAGGGGGTGGGGGCCTGTCCAGTGGGTTTGGGGGGTTGTCCGGGGGCTGGGGGTTGTCTAGAGGGTTGGGGGTGTCTAGGGGGTGTCCAAGGGGGTAGGGGGTGGGGGGTGGTGTCCAGGAGGGGTGGTGGTGCTGTCTAGAGGGGTGGGGACTGTCTAGGGGGTGGGGGGGATGTCCAGAGGGTTGGGGTGTCCAAGGGGGTGTCCAAGGGGGTAGGGGGTGGGGGTGGTGTCCAAGAGGGGTGGGGGTGCTGTCTAGAGGGGTGGGGGGTTGTCCAGGGGGTGGGGGGGGGGGGCTTCCCAGAGGGTTGGGGGTGTCTAGGGGGCGTCCAAGGGGGTGGGGGGCTGTCCAGAGGGTTTGGGGGGTTTTCCGGGGGGGATTTCCAGATGGTTGGGGGTGTCCAGGGGGGTGTCCAAGGGGGTAGGGGGTGGGGGGTGGTGTCCAGGAGGGGTGGGGGTGCTGTCTAGAGGGGTAGGGGGATGTCCAGGGGGTGGGGGATGTCTAGAGGGTTGGGGGGTGTCAAGGGGGGTGTCCAAGGGGGTAGGGGGTGGGGGTGGTGTCCAGGAGGGGTGGGGGTGCTGTCTAGAGGGGTGGGGGGCTGTCCAGGGGGTGGGGGCTGTCCAGAGGGTTGGGGGTGTCCAGGGGGGTGTCCAAGGGGGTGGGTGGGTGGGTGGGTGGGGGGGGGGGTGTTCGAGGGGGTGGGGTCCTGTCCAGAGGGTTTAGGGGGTTGTTCGGAGGTGTGGGGGGCTGTCCAGAGGGTTGGGGGTGTCCAGGGGTGGTGTCCAAGGGGGTAGGGGGTGGGGGTGGTGTCCAAGAGGGGTGGGGAGTGCTGTCTAGAGGGGTGGGGGCTGTCCAGGGGGTGGGGGGGGGGGGGGCTGTCCAGGGGGTGGGGGGGGGGGCTGTCCATAGGATTGGGGGTGTCCAGGGGGGTGTCCAAGGGGGTAGGGGGTGGGGGGTGGTGTCCAGGAGGGGTGGGGGGTACTGTCTAGAGGGGTGGGGGGCTGTCCAGGGGGTGGGGGTGTCCAGGAGGGGTGAGGGGGGCTGTCCAAGGGTGTGGTGGTGTCCATGGGGTGTCCAAGGGGGTGGGGGGTGGTGTCCAGGGGGTGGGGGGCTGTCCAAGGGGGTGGTGGTGTCTAGAGGGTGTCCAAGGGGTGGGGGATAAGTGTCAGTTGGGATTGACTACTGCATCGTGGTTTCTGAGATTATGACATGATGATTGTGCGGTGATGATTGGCTTTACATTGTGATTTTCTCCACTTGAGTTTTTATTTTAAATTTGATTTGATTCTTAGGTTTACTCCATTTTCTCCAATTTTCTATCAACCATTGTAGGCCCCATGGTTTTCTTTGATTCAATGGAATTTAAAAATGTTATATCTAACTATATTTTGTTTTTAAAATAATATTCAAGCATATTTTTTTTAAATACGCATAGATTTGTTTTATATTTCAAAATTGTTTTACATTCAAATTATGATTTTTTTCATATAAACATATATTTGTCTTATCTTAAAAATATATATAATTTTGATATTTGTTATAGGTAATAATGAGTCAAAGTTGGATTACGACACATTGAATGAGCAATGAATACGAGGAAGGTGTTGATGCCTTTTTGGAATTTTCTAAACGAAATGTTCCAAGTAGTGACATTTTTTTTCTGTCCATGTCTGAAATGTTTGAATATAAAGAAGTTGAAAAGTAGAGAGATAAAATATCATCTGATTTGTCACAGTTTTAATCCAAGTTACAGCCCTTGTATTTGGCATGGTGAAACTGGACGGAATGTCACTGATGATGATGATTTGCAAGATGGTAACTCCGATGGAATTGAAGAAATGATTCGAGATATTGTAGCAGAACAAATTGAGATAAAACCGATAGTTGCGCATCTATATGGTGATGCTGAAAAACCATTATATCCTGGTTGTACAGATTTTACGGTTTTGTCAGCAGTGTTAAGATTTATTAACCTTAAGGTGAAACATGGATAGAGTGACAGAAGTTTTACAGAGCTGCTACAATTGATGAAAGACATTCTTCCAAAAGATAACTATCTTCCAGATTCACATTATAAGGCCAACAAAATATTATGCCCGATGGGATTGGGATATAAGAAAATACATGTCTGTCCGAATGACTGCATTGTATATAGGAAGGAATACGAATTTCAGTCAGAGTGTCCTAAATGTGAGACATCACGGTATAAGGTGAAAGAAAAATCACAGGCTGATGTAGAGATTACAAAGATCCCTTCAAAGGTATTTTGGTATCTTTCTATAATTCATCATTTCAAACGTTTATTTGCTAATTCACATGATGAAAAAAGGTTAAGATGGCATGCTGATGAGCTGGTATGTGATGGAAAAATACGTCATCCAACTGATTTTCCACAATGGAAGAAAATTGATGAGCAGTATTCTACATTTGGAAATGAAATTAGAAATCTCAGACTAGGGTTGTGCACAGATGGAATGAATCCATACCGAACCCTCAGTAGCACACATAGTTCATGGCCTATTTTATTGGTAATTTACAACCTCTCTACTGAAGTTTGTATGAAGCGCAAATATTTTATGTTGAGTATAATGATCTCTGGTCCAAAGCAACCCAACAATGATATTGATGTTTACTTGTCACCGTTGATTGATGATTTGAAACTGTTATGGGCTGATGGTATTAGGGTGTATGATTCTTATAAAATGGAATATTTTCAACTACATGCAGTGCTTCTGTTCACTATAAATGACTTCCCAGCGTATGGAAATTTGTCTGGATACAGTGTTAAAGGGCATAAATCATGTCCAATTTGCGAACAACAGACGTCATATTGTCAATTGCATCATGGGAGGAAAACAGTGTACATGGGTCATTGAAAGTTTTTGCCTATGGATCACCCTTATAGAAGACTAAAAAAGGCATTCAATGGCTCACAAGATTTTTATACTGCTCCAAAACCTTTATCCCCTGATCTGTATTTTGAGAGGGTGAAAAACCTTGATGTGACATTGGGAAAGACACAGAAATCTGGTAATGATAGACATATTTGGAAGAAAAGGTCAATATTTTTTGAGCTACCATATTGGAGGTATCATGAAGTTAAACATAATATTGATGTCATGCACGTGGAGAAGAATATCTGTGATTGTTTGATTGGAACATTGTTAGATATTAAAGGAAAGACAAAAGATGGGTTGAATGCAAGATTAGACTTACTATCAATGGGAATACATTTGGAGTTAGCTCCCACTCCTAAAGGAAGACGAACATTTCTTCCCCCGGCTTGTCATGCATTATCGAAGAGGGAGAAAATTAGCTTTTTTCAGTTTCTTCATGATATCAAAGTGCCTCAAGGTTATTCTTCAAATGTAAAATTTTTTGTCTCATTGAAGGACTTGAAGTTGATAGGTATGAAATCACATGATTGTCACGTCATGATGCAACAAATTCTACTAGTTGCATTGCGTGGAATATTTCCCATCCGTGTCAGAAAGACTATAATGAAGTTGTGTTATTTTTTCAATTCAATTTGTAACAAGGCGATTGATGTGAATGCTTTGAACATTTTGGAAAAGGATGCAATTTTTATACTTTGTCAATTGGAAATGTATTTTCCTCCAACTTTTTTGATATAATGGTGCATTTAATGATTCATCTGGTTCGAGAAATAAAGCTTTTTGGACCTGTATATCTTTGTTGGATGTATCCTTTTGAAAGGTATATGAAAATATTAAAGGGGTATGTTAAGAATCCATATCGACCTGAAGCCTCCATTATTGAAAAGTATATTTTTGAGGAGGTAGAAGAGTTTTTTACGAGCTACTTGGCTGCGGCG
Source organism: Viscum album (assembly GCA_963277665.1). Lineage (NCBI taxonomy): Eukaryota > Viridiplantae > Streptophyta > Magnoliopsida > Santalales > Viscaceae > Viscum > Viscum album. The sequence goes on from OY728143.1 coordinate 185,807,224, forward strand.
CAACACATATGTTTTCCTCCATCTCACCATGAACAAGTTAATAATGAGGGAAAGGGGATTCATGGCTTGAAAGTCAAATCATTTTCAGCTGAATAGATGAAGAAGTTAGAATCATACATCTTGAATAACATAGCTGATGCTCAACCGTATATCACATTGCATATTAATGAGTTGAAACAATGTCATCCAAAGAAGAAAGAAATGTGGATTTTGAATGAGCACAACAAAACATTTTTGTCATGGTTTAAAAAGACCTTGCTTGGTAGATCAGATGTATCAGAGACATTAAAATGGATAGTGGGTGGTCCATGTTTAAATGTGATAACATGGTCCGGTTATGACATTAATGGCTATACATTTCATATGAAAGATCAGGACAACAGAAGTGAAGCTCAGAATAGTGGTGTATTGGTGTTTGCAGAAGCAGTGCATTTTTCAAGTGCTAAGGACAAAAACCCAATTTCTACATCAAGTGCAAATTATGGAGTGATTAAAGACATATGGGAGGTTGATTACTTTAAAATTAAAGTTCATGTTTTTAACTGTAAATGGTTTATCGGTAACAACAGTGTCAGACACGATGAATTTGGAATGACACTTGTTAATCTGAATAGATTGGAAGACACAACTGATTCTTTTATAATGGAAACACATGAAAAACAAATTTTCTATATAGTAGATCAATCAGATATGCAGTGGGTTGTTGTTTTACAAGGGAAAAAACAATAGGTTGGTGAGGATGAACTTGTTGAAGATGTTGATTTATATGAGATCCCTACTTCCATGGAAAGATTAACAGAACATAATGATGAGAATATTGAAGACATGGTTTGTGCCATAAGTAACAATCACGATGAAGGAATTTGGGAAAACAATCCATTTGTACATTCCTAAAATTACAGGTAACATATGTTTATTTCTTGTTTAAATTTATTTTTTTCATAAAATGTTAGATATTGTAAGTTTTTTCTTTATTAAAACATGTATTAAAACAAAATAATTATAAGTTTTTGTTTGTTTTAAGTTTGTTTAGTTTACTTTATCATGTTTACCATTACATGAATTATATATCTATTATTTTTGTTCAGTGACAATTACTTTACCATGTTTAACAGGTTTACCATGTTTACCATGTTTACCATCTTGACCATCTTGACCATCTTTACGATTGTTTAACATGCTTACCATATGAACAATGTTTACTATTACGTAACTTAGTACACTTTTCTATTTTATGATTACAGTAGTATTAAAATATTTGAATTTGTATATTTTTAAACTAATGTTTGTTTTTTTGATTTGAAGGATAATGACAAATCATTAAGTTGATCAACCACGTGATTCTAGAGATGAGCATATTGGTCATACCTCTGGGGAGGAACATTCACATGCTCCTCTTGATGTTCCCCAATCTTCTTCATGTGCTCCTATTACGACAAAGAGTTCAAAGGTTGGTAAACGTGGGTGCACACATTTACCAAAATTAGCACTTTCCTGTACGCAGGATCAGAGGATACTCATTGAGTTTTATGATGATGATATTCCTAGAGGTTCAAATGAAAAAGATTTTAAGAGTTTTTTATCAACTCAGGCTAATATCAAAGTAAGCATTCTGTATGATGACTGGAGAAGTGTGGATAAAGAGATAATCTCTCAGTTGTGGGAGACAATTTTGGTAATATCTTTTTCTATTGTTTGATTATTATTTAAATGTTTCCAGTATATATAATATGTTTAACCTCTTCTTTATCAGATGACATTTGATATTCCTGACACTGGAGGAGTCAGGAAGAAATACTTATCATTGGCTGCCAAGATATGGAGGGATTTCAAATCAAACCTCTCATCTGATTTCATTTATGGTCATAGGAGTTGTTGGAACCACTTTGTGTATAAGGTTGTATTTGTTATCAATAGTTGTCAATGAAGGTTAAAATGAAGAAGATCAAGAAGTACTCCAATGAAATTGAGGAATGGAAATTCAGATGATTGTTGTAGTGATCATAAGTTCAAAGAACATGTGTCAAAGGTGACACATTGTTTACAACAATGAAGAAGTGAGGAGTAATCCATCTGAGGATGATTAAAGAAGAATGGGGTTTTTGATGAAGACCATTCAATTCCTAATTATTGCATGAGAACCATGGGTTTTGATGATGACCATGAAATTACTCATGATTGCATGAGAACCATGCAAGAGACTTCTTGAAAAATTGAATCATATGCTCAGCATGAAGTAGATCATGACGGTTGAAGAAGAAGACAATGTGCAAGTGAATGGGATTCTAAAATGGCCATGCGGGGATTGGAACTATGAGATGGCCATGCACATCACATTGTCACAGAATATGATGATGCTAAAGCTGTTCCTTCAAAGAATACATATCACGATAGTGGAGTTTGTGATGAAAGCAGAAGAGTTGCTGAAGGATACAAATCACCGAGAAGAAGTGTGTTTGAGGTTGACAAAATAAACAAACAACATACAAATTTGTTGACAAAGGAGATTCCATGGTGGCATGTCGAGTTCAAGGGCTTTGGTTAACGATCCATGTTTGATTCAAGAATGTCGACAAAGGAATGGATGATCTAGAGGCGGTACAAAAAGAGCAGATACAAGGTGGCACCATTTTCCAGTGTTTGCCAAATTTATGGGCCTGAAAATCGACAAATGGAGAAAACTATTTTTGGCAAAGAGACTTGCGCGTCGTGTACACGAAGAAAAGGGAACTTGCGTGCCTAGTGTTTTTCAAGATCAGAACATGAAAAAATGGCCAAGAGAAGAGGGTCGCGCAAGTGTTGGGTTGGTCGCGCAAGTGACCTGCGCGCCGTGAAGAGACTTGCGCGCCAATGCCTAGAAGGATTGGAAACTTGCGCGCCTATTGTTTTTCAAGATCAAAACTTAAAAATATGGCAAAGGAAATAAGGCCGCGCAAGTATTGGTTGGGTCGCGCAAGTGAGTTGCGCGATAGAGGCTAGGGGAGATGAGCTACGCGCCGGGACTTGCACGCCGAGGGGTGACTTGCATGCTGCCACGCAGGTTGACCAAATGCCTATAAATACTGGACCACCCCTCCTCATTTCCTATGAGCTCAACCCTTAGAGAAAATCAGAGCTCTCATCGCGCAGGTGTAGGAGTCGAGCAAGTGGTGAGTGGTCGCGCAAGTGGTTTGGAGAGACTTGCTTGCCAACTCTTAGAAGTTGCGCACCGGTTGATGGCTAAGTGCCCAAGGTGATTTGGGCGAGAAAGGAAGTGATTCTCGTAGGTTTGAAGTTCAAGAAGGCAGTGTCGCGCAGGTGCTTTGGTGACACTTGCGTGCCAGTTTGGACTTGTGCGCCGAATCTTGTGCGCCGTATTGGGACTTGCATCCCGTATTGAGACTTGTGCGCCGGGCTTGAAAAGGAGCGTCAGGTGTTATTGGAGCGCGCCCACCTTTCTGGAGCTGCACGAGAGCTGAAAGGTTGCCTGATACTTTCGATGCAAAGTGAGATTAAAGAGGAAATCTAAATGATAAATACATGATCTCATGCATACATGGAGAAATGATTCTGACAATGCCAAGTAAGTTGAGCTTCACTTATTGAGTAATCACATCAGTGGTTGTGATTCAGGCAAACGAAGACAAGAGGATTTAGTGTATTAGTCATTGCACTAAAGAAGAAGGTTTGAACTGAAAAGAGCATCAACTCTGAACCCTGATGCAAGAAAAGTATCATGTTGAATAGGAGACAAAGAATTCAATGCAAATCTATTGAAGAGACCTTCATGTCTATAAATTGAGCGGGACTTAACCAGCGGTAGTGAGCCAGGGGGAGTCAATGGGAGTGACCCGAGGAACGTAGTGATCTATCCCTGAACCTTTGTAAAGGCAGTGAGCCTGGGACATAGTGACTGTGCCCAAACCATTGTAATCCACAACTAGTGAAGATTAGTAGAATTTGGTACGATCAGCAACTTGTCGGCGTATTCTCCTTGGACGTAGGCCTTAGTGGTGAACCAAGTAAAATTGTTGTGTTATCTCTTTGCATGTGAATGTTTCATTGCTGATCATATCCATCATATAGGTTTAAGTAGTTCCTACCAACGTGGGAATAAGATACTTGGTTTTAAAAGAAAAAGTTGACACCCTGATTCACCCCTCCCCTCTCAGGGTGTCCTAGGGTCCTACAGGAGTCATGACAATCCATGTCGTATATATCCTTTTATAGATGAAGACACATGGAGATAGTTTTTTGAAAGTAGAAGAAAAGAGTCATTTTTGGTAAGGTCAATGTAAACTTTTATAAGCTTTCTTATATAAATGATCTTATTAATGTTTTGTTAATGATTTCTTATTATTAATTTACAGCAAACAAGGAAATCTCATCAGGATATCCAGTCTAAAAATGTATACCCTCATAGTTTATCTCGGGGAGGGTATGCATTTTTGGAAGAACAAATGATGGCGGAAAAATCTCAACAACTAAGAGCTGAGTCTTCAAGCTCTAGAGAGGTGGCCCCTCCATCCCCTCCATCTAGACATGAAAAATGGAAGAGAGCTCAGATGGGCAAAAAAGGGCAATATCTTTCGGAAGAATCGAGAATCGTAGCTGAGAGGATTATAAGATATCTATTTTATTTATTTAAGTTAACTATTTTCTTCATATAATTTCAATCATTACATAAATGTTCAATTAATTAATACAGGACTCTCTTGAGGAGCAGAGTTCACGTGGGGCATTTACAGTTAATGGGAGGCAAGATATTTTATCTGTAGCATTGGGAAAGCCCCGAACATCCTGGTCATGTAAGAGGATATTCAGTAGGTGTATCGGTAAGAAAAGTGTTTCCACGTTCTTCAACTTCTAACGTTGAGGGGGTTTATAAAGAAAATAGAATCCTTGGAGGATGAAGTTCATAATATAAATACGACGATGGAGGAAAAGATTAGAGCATCGGTACAATATATGTTTGCATACATGCAAAGACAATATCAGACTGCAGCTCCCACTCCTCCACCTCCCCCTAAAGACCCCATTATTTATCCTCCACCTCCGCCAGTAGCTCCCACTCCCCCCACCTCAGCCTGCGGACCCCATTTTTTATCCTACTCCTCCGCCGCAAATTCCTACTTATTACGAGTTGTATGTTGATGATCCTCAACATCATATAGTTGCATATAGGTTGGTATATTGTATAGGATATACAGTTCATCATCAACAATTAGAGGTAGAGAATCAGAGGGTCACTGTACATGATATTATAGATAGATCAACTCAAGTACCATTACCTACAGATGAGGTGACGACAGTTGGACATATTATCGGCCATTTTTTAATTTGGCCATCCAGACTTCTTCGACTCATTACCATAGAGGTATGCATGTTATATCTTTTATTTTATTTTTTTATTAAATTTGTTTTATCATTTTAAAACTAATATATTTTTCTATTTATTTTTACAAGAATACTTCAAAGGTAAAGAAATACTGTATAGACAACAACAAAGACAAATGGCTATGACATCAGATACAGATTCTAGCAGTCTTGATAGATTGTCAAGATATTCAAATTTGTTGGCGGGTCATTATGAGTTTCCAATGTAAGCTCATGTTTATGGACGTGCAATAACTATGGGGATTATGGAAATTGATATCATGAATCTTGTTACTGGAGATAAGTTGGGCATCAACGTGGTGCAAATTTTTTCCATGTAAGTCTTAACACCTTTTCCCTACGTTATATTTATTAAAAATGTATACTTATGTCTGTTTTGTATTAGGAATATTTATAAAATTTGTGAGAGGAATGAGCTGACAGATGTATATGGATTCATGTACCTACAATTGATTTCCCCTGAAGCATGTGCATTGGATGAGGAACAAAGAATGCTTTATATTGCTGAAAGACTTGAAAAGAATATAGTCACACAATGTTGGATGATGCCTTTTTGTGAGAGGTATGAAACACATCTCTCTCAAAGAGTTAATTATCTTTTAACATTAAAAATCACTAACCTTAAATTTCCTTTTATTAGTGATCATTGGATATTAGGGGTTTTTTTCCCAAGGGAGAAAACACTTTATTGGATATACTTTGTCCATGATGATGTATAGGAAAGTTTTAAGAATATATCGGAAAAGTAAGTTTCAATTTCTCAATAGTTTTATATATTATAATGAATTTTAAATTTACCCCATTCGTATTATTTTCTAATAGGGGATGGGTCTACTTTCGAAAAAACGCAAAGAAAAGGAGTGCAAAGATCAAATATGTAAATGCGAAGGTAAATATCCATTTATAATTTTTACTTTTTGATTTATTACATAAAAATAATATATTGAATTTACACTCATTCAAATAGAATTGTCATGAACAACAATGCATCATCGAATGCTTATATGTTAATATTTATGTATGAAATAATAACAACTGGGATAGTTGTGAATTTTGACCTGGTAATATTTCCTCTTAAACTTTGCCATAATATTTCAATTTGATTTATTCACTATACACGTTAACTACTATCCTTTTCATTTGTAGCTTTTTGATGACCCTCAACCCTATACCACTGAAGACATCAAACACTTACAAGTGGAGTGGTCAAATTATTTTACAGGTTTGATTGAATTTTAGTTGTTTGTAATGTAAAATGTAATTTTGAATATTGTCATTGTAATTGTGTATTTGGTATTCATTTAGGTTGGATTTAGTTTTTTTTTGAATTTGACAGTGTAATTTTTTAATGTTATATATGTGAATGTTTAATTTTGCTCTAATTCTTGTTTTGGTCTACTTATGATGGTTTTTATGGTATGGATTCTGGTCTGGGGGGAGGGGTTCCAAGGGTGTGGGGGGTGTTCAGTGGGGTGGGGGGGTGTACAGGGGTCTGGGAGGGCTATCTGATGGGGTGGGGGGGGGGGGGGTGTCCATGAGAGTGGGGGGGGGGGGCAGTCTAGGGGGGTGGGAGCGTTTCCAGGAGGGTGGAAGGGCTGTCCAGGGGAGTGGGAGGCTGTCTAGGGGGTGTCCAGGGGTGTGGGGGTGTCCTGTGGGGTGAGGGGGGTTTCCAAGGGTGGGGGGTGTCTAGTGGGGGGGGGGGGGTGGTCCAGGGTGTCCATGAGGATTGGGGGGGGGGGTAGTCTAGGGGTGTGGTGGGGGCTGTCTAGTGGGTTGAGGGGGTTCTGTTTGTTTTTGGTAACTTTTTGGTCTGTTTCAAGGGTGTGGGAGGGCTGTCCAGGGATGTGAGAGTGCTGTCCAAGGGGTGGGGGGGTCTACCGTAGGGTGGGAGATGTCCAGGGGGTGGTGGTGATGTCCATGGGTGTGGGGGGGGGGGGAGTGTCCAGGGGTGTGGGTGGGGGGCAGTCTAGTGGGGGTGAGGGGGTTTTAGTTTGTTTTGGTAACTTTTTGGTCTGTTTCAAGGGTGTGGGAGGGATTTCTAGGGGTGTGGGAGTGTTGTCCAGGGGGGTGGGGGGGTTGTCCAAGGGTGTTTGGGGCTGTCCAGGGGGTTGGGGGGCAGTCCAGGGGTGTGGTGGGGGCTGTCCAGTGGGGTGGGGGAGAGCTGTCCAGGGTGTGGGGGGGGTATACATGAGGGTGGGGGGGGGGGGGGTTGTCCCGGGGTGTTTGGGGTTGTCCATGGGGTCGGGGGGCAGTCCAGGGGTGTGGTGGGGGTTGTCAAGTGGGGTGAGGGGGGTGCTGTTCAAGGGGGGTTGGGAGGGCTGTCCAGTGGGGTAAGTTTTAAATGTTATCAATGTAAATGCTGAATTTTTCTTTAGTTCTTGTTTTGATCTACTTCTGTTTTTGTGGTACGAATTGTTGATTTGGTTTCTGGTTGTTTCTGGGGAGAGCAGAGGACTACATACGATTTTTTTTTAAAAAATTGGTCTTCCACGTCGGTTATTTTATAATCGACGTGATAAAGAAATCGGGAATGGTTTATCACGTTAGTTTTTTGAATAACTGACATGATAAACACCTGTGGAATGGTTTATCATGTCAGTTATTTAATAAAAAACGTGATAAAAGGCCTGATAAATGATTTATCACGTCCGTTATTAAATAACCGACGTGATAAAAGGCCTGAGAAATGGTTTATCACATCGGTTATTTAATAACTGATGTGATAAAAGGCCTGGGAAATGGTTTATCACGTCAGTTATTTAATAACCGACGTGATAAACCCCCCCCAGACTGGTTTAGCACGTCAGTTATTATATAACCGACGTGATAAACCATTTCACGGGGGTTTATCACGTTGGTTATTAAATAATCGATGTGATAAACATCCCCCACATGGGTTTATCAGGTCGGTTATTATATAACCGACGTGATAAACCCCCCCCCCCCCGGTTTATCACGGTGGTTATATAATAGCCGACGTTATAAACCCCCTGGTTTTTGCATGTCGGTTATTAATTAACCGACGTGATAAACACCGCGATGTTATGTTTTTTATGTCAGTTTTTAAATAAACGACGTAAAAAACGTTATTTATAACATTGTCCGTATTAACATCAGCTAAAAACCGACGTAAAAAATGAAAAATAACCGACGTAAATAACATTTTCTGCACTAGTGTCAGATAGAGAAGAATGGTACTTGGGAGTTGTTACCCAATCCTAAAGAAAAGAATATCATTAGAACATAGTGGGTATTCTGGAACAAATTGAACAAGAAATGTGAAGTGGTAATAAATAAACCAAGATTAGTTTGAAAATGTCATTCTCAAGTTGAAGGAGTAGATTTTAATTAGACTTTTACACCATTTTCAAGACTTAAAATCGAAGGACCCCGGAACACCCTGAGAGGGGAGGGGTGAATCAGGGTGTTAAAGTTTTCTCTTAAATTGATGGATCTTATTCCCACATTGGTAGGAACCCATTAAACCTATTAGAAGGTGTTGTTGTGGGCGCCCTCAAATGATTAGTGGTTTTTGGGTACTTAGGTGCAGTAGAGTGGCTGACCAAGGTCATCTCTCAAGGAGGAAGTAAATTAAAAAAATTCTTAAAGGTATTCTAAAATTAAAGTAGAACAGAATTAAAACACTACTTGAGATTATGGGGTGTTGTTTATCGTTTATAAAACTTGAAGAAGTTTGCTGGAAGAAGATTGCATTTTTTTTTAAATTTTGAAATGAAGTTTGATTAAAAAGACGCAACAAGAAGATGTTTTTTTAGAAAATATTTTAAAAGGTGTAATCAATATAACCCCACCTCTTCATTTACTTATTAATCATTATCATTTAAATCAATATCTACTTAATTATGATCCACTAATTTGTTAACCCTCGAACCCTACGAGAGTTAACTTAACCACAAAGATGAAATTACATAAACCTTAGGTTAGCTTCGGAACACGCAATCGCAACACCCTACTTTGATTGTTGTTCTAAGGTTATATTATGGTCAGTGGTTAATTAGATCACATATCCATTCTATAAATGAGGATGAATTATGTTTAGGTATTATATTTTAACTCTACAAATTTATCCCGTGTGGTCTTGTATTACCAATTAAGATCGCGCTCTCACAATTTACACAAAATCTTGACCTCGCGTGTTTTTGTGTCAATTTTTAAATTGCTTACTTAGTTTATTATAACTTAAAAACACAATTCATGGATCATATTAAGTGAATTATAGTAGCTCAATGATTCAAAATAATTAAATTAATAGGGTAGAATATAGATCAATCACTAAGAAAACTACTCTTCCATGGGTAGTGTGGTCATCATGGAGACGTTTTGCATGAGCAAGGATTGAAAGGGTAGAACCCAATATCATCTCCAATATTGATTCCAACCCAATTAGGAAGATTAATAGAATAATAAAATTGAATAACATAGAAGATTAATTGAATAAAAATTCAAGATACAAACATGAAAGAAAAAAAAATACAAAGAGGAGGTGGGAGAGGAGAGACTTTTTGGAGAAGAGGTTTTCACAAGCCTTACTTCTTCCAAGAGTTGTGAGGGGATCCCAAGAGACACCCTAGAAAAACCTTCCCAAATCCTCAACCAGCCTTCAAAAAGAGTGAAAAATCCCTTTAAATAGATTTTGTGAGGTCTAGGGTTACATAACATTTTTAAGTGTGAAATAAAAACCCGGCCAAATATTTTATTCCAAGTTGCACCACATAGTTGACCTCTAAAACGTGTGAATTGTCAAGCCTTCTAGAAGGATGATGTGTGAATAATCATGTCCCCGAGCTTCCCTCAAAATTTGGGCCCACTCCAAGCATAGATGGAGAATATACGACCCAAATGTTGAAGTGATGTCCAATCTGGATAGTTCAGTCCATCTTTGTCTTCATGACCCATTTACTCCACTCAAATGCACGATCCATTTCACATGTCCTAAATAGAATTTTTATCCCATTAAGTCAGAAACATAGTTACAAATGTTTAAGTCAAAATAATTTATAGAAAACTATTTATTTCTGAAATACTACAGTGAATTTTAAAAGGGTAAAACTGGAATTTTCATCAAATTTGTAAATGAATGATCTAATCCCAAATATTTCATAATTGAACATATTTATCATAATGTGAGGAAATTATATCATCTATTATCAATAAAATATTCAATAAAATTGTGTTTTATCACCTATCTGAAGAGAAAGTGCAGAAAACAAACAATCATATGCAAAACAATGACACAACATACTTGGTTCACCACTAAGGGCTACGTACAAGGAGTATGCGCCGATAGTATGTCAGTCATATCAAAAACCACTAATCTTCAAAAGTTGTGGATTATAAGATTTTAGCACAATCACTTTGTGTCAGGCACACTACCCTTAAAAGGTTTTAGGGATAACACACTGCGTCCCTTAGATCACTTCCATTGACTCCCCCTTACTCACTGTGTTGGAAGAATATTCACTCAGTTTATCAACTTGGAGGTCACTTAAATAGTTTAGCATTAAATCATGCATTCTCAACTGTAAAATGGATTCTCTTTTGAAGTCTTGTTATCACCCAAAGATGTACTTTACTTTCCCGTGCACTGATAGGTTATGGAAATTAATTTCACAAATTGATTTGGTTAATTTTCAGGCTTCCTTGGGTGTTTCACATACCACTCTACCTCCTTCGCGTACTGAGTAATGAGTATGGTTCGCAGATCACCTCCTTCATGTACCACTGTTGTTTTCATGTACCATCCAACCCCACCGAGTATTTCCCTACTCTACCACATACTGTGCACTGCCTTATTTCCTCTGAAAACTATCCTGCTCAACATATTGCGTGTGCTCTGCATACCAACTCCATATACTGCCTCCATAAGCCGCCTTCCACAAACAACCCATGCTTCACAAACTGCCTCTACTCTGTACACAACCCTTCTTACTCCACGCACTACTTGGCTCTGTCGTGTACTGCAAGAGATTCCTCCACAAACCGTACTCTCTTCCGTGAACTATTTTCTCCTCCACGGATCAATTCTTCATATGCAGAGTTGACTTCCTACGAACCACTCCAGACTTCTCCAAATTCCTCTTGAATTTTTTTAATCTTCATTTCCTAGTCTAAATTGAGGGGATTATTTCACCTTATATAGGAAAAAAATGGATCTGAAAAATCCTCTAATCCAATATTGACCAAATCCTTGATTTGGTACAACCTCCACTGTGTACCGCTCCTATACCATGAACCATAACAATCCCGCAAACCTCTAACATTCCACATATCACACACCTTTGCTATGAACCATCACTAAAAACCGTTTTCGATTCTACACATCTCTCCACGTACCATTCCCTCTACTTGTTATGCGGTTGCAAACCATTTCTGGATCATGGTATGCAGTCCATGTTCCAAGGTCTATGGTTCCTTTATTTTTCTGATTTTATTTTCCATTTCTCATACGATTCACTCCTATATGAAAGAACTTCTTTTTCCAATATCAAAATCTTATTTTTGAGGCCCAAAAAATTAGAAAACACTGAGAAACAACGCCACCTTTAATACTTCTTTCAACATCAATTGTATGACCACATTCCATAAAAAATCCCTGATCATCCATATGTAGATTGACAAAAAACACAAACCATACTTCATTATTATCGTCGAACATCCTTGGTTCCAACAATCTCCCCCTTTGGGTTTGTTGTCAATCTCCAGATAAATTCACTGAAGCACCAACCATAATAAAAACCTGAAACTTTCAAAAAACAATTCATCCATCATTCTAAGTCTACATAAACAATACTCGGTGTAAAAAACAAGAGAGAGGACATGAATTGTGTTCTCCTGATGTTATTTTCTCCCCCATAACTGTATTTTTGACTTTCTTTATTCCCCATCATTCCAGTAGCCAAAAAAACAACTCACTGCCTTCCACTCTCTTCCTTTATTGGTGAATTTATCCATTCTCCCCCATTTTAAATAAACCAAAAGGACCAAATATTGAATTTTAGAGCTCAGAAACATGCTCCCCTGGATCATATCTCCCCATAAACTTGCACCACTTCCACAAACAGATTAAAACGGTTAAAAAAACTAGGGAGATGGGATTTTCGAAGCTTGCTCAAGCACAGGGAGGTGGTTGAACACTGAGGTTCAACCGATGCTTCTCGAACACATGGGTTGATAATTACTTTGTCAGAATGTTAGTCACTTGATCATCAGTTTCAACATGATCCATTTTAATCAGACCTTGTTCAAATTTTTCCTTGATGAAGTGATATCAGATTTCAATGTTTCTTGTACGAGAATGTTGAACATGATTCTTTGTAATATCAATTACCCTCATGTTATCATAGTTAATTACCATTGGTAGTTCCACCTCATCACCAATATCTGCCAGTTGTTGCTTCATCCAAAGTAGCTGATTACAAGCCTTTGCAGTAGATATATATTCAGCTTCAACAGCACTGAGTGAAGTACTTTCCTATTTTTTACTCAACAAGACCATACATTTATTACCAATAAAGAATGCTCCACCACTCGTGGAATTTCTATCAATCACATCTACAGCCCAATCAACATAAAAAAATGTTGACAGTTCATTATCCTTACCTGTAGTAAAGTATAAACCATAACTGTGAGTACCTTGAATGTACCTCATGATTCATTTAACTGCCACCATATATTATTCCTTCAGATTACATTAAAAACGGGCCATTAAGCATTTTTTATAGATAATATCTGGTCATGTTGCAGTTAAGTACAGTATGCTTCCAATTATTCTCCTATACATGGTGGGATCCACAAATGTCCCATCCTCATGCTTTCTTAGTTTAGTTCCAACCACAATTGGATTTGAAATTGGTTTAGAGTCATGCATGTTGAATTTCTTCAGAAACTCTCTTGCATACTTTTTCTTAGAGATAAAAGTGAAGTTTTTCCTCTGAATCACTTGTAGCCCTAAAAAATATGTGAGTTCACCAATCATAGACATTTCAAATTTTGATTTCATATGATTGGAAAATTTATCCACTAATCCCTAACTACTTCCACAGAATATAATATCATTAATGTACACCAATACCATGAACTGATCTTTCTGAGAATTATTCACATATAGATTGTGATCTAATCCTACTCTTTTAAATTTGAGTTTTTTTCAGGTAATAATCTAGTCGAGAGTACCACGCCCGTGGTGACTGCTTCAAACTATAAAGAGCCTTCTTTAGTCTACAAACCTTCATTTCATCATTACAAAGTAGAAAACCCACTAGTTGTTCTATGTAAACTTTTTATTCAAGAAAACCATTTAAGAAAGTGGTTTTGATATCCATTTGATACACTTTGTATCTTCTTTGAATTTCCATGGCAAGAAGAAGTCTAATTGACTCCAGTTTAGCCACCGGGAAAAATGTTTCTTCAATATCAACACCTTCAGCCTAAGAATATCATTTACACACTAATCATGCCTTGTTTCTGATCACATTTCCATTCTCATCAAATTTATTCTTGAAAATCCACTTCATAGTAATCACATTGTAGTTTTCATGTCTCTTCACAAAATCCCATGTTTTGTTCTTTTCAATCTGATCCATTTCTTCATTAATGGACTTAACCCATGATTCATTCTTTGTAGATTCTTCAAATGAGGATGGTTCCACAATTGAAAGGAATGAATATTGTGCATAATTTCTCATTATTCTTCTCCATATGGGTGTAGTTCAATCCCCAATTATGTTGTATCGATCAATTTCTACTCTTCAATTTCTCCTTTAGAGTTTAGAAGAATTTTATTTAGTCATGGTTTCCTCTTTTGATTCTTCTTTTGAGTCAACATCATGATGTTATTCCTGAGTTTTTTGTATGCCTTCCTCAACTTCTGTATTTGAATCTACTCCATATTCACATTCTTCTTCATTTTCTATCACATTTGCATAAAAATTCCTTAAGGCATTTGTTGTTTTATATTTAATGATATTTTCATTGCTGTTTTCCACAATTTTTTCAAGATACTTATTAAAGCATTTGTAGGCTTTTCTATTCATTAAATACCCAATAAATATTCCTTCATATGTTTCATCCCCATATTTTCCTTGATTTCCTTCGTTATTTCTAATAAAACACTTACCTCCAAAAATGAAGAAGTACTTAAAAGAGGGTTTTCTTCCATGTCACAACTCATAGGGTGTCTTGGTTTCAGTCATGTAAATCCCTGTCCAATTTTGAATATATACTACATCTTGAAAAACCTCTTTCTAATAATGGAAAGAGATATGGCTCTCAATCAGCATAGTTTTTGGCCATACTGTTCACCTTTCGATTTCGGCGCTCAACAACTCCATTTTACTGCAGGGTTCTCACAACAACCACCTGATGTTGAATTCCATGTTTCTCCAGATAATTTTAAAACTCAATTGAGGTATATTATCCTCCATTGTTAGACATTAGAACTTTTATTGTTCGTCCAATATCATTTTTGACAATTCAGTGATAAGTTTTCATGCAATCAAGCACTTTTCGTTTCCTATGAATAACTATCACACATGCCATTCTACTGTAATAATCTATGAAAATAATTAAGTACCTTTATCCACGAGTTCTAACAACATTTATCATGTCACATATGTCTGTATGGATAATATCAAGAAGATTTTATGCCCTTTTCTTCTTTGGCCAATGGGAACTGCATACCAGCTTTCCACATATACAAGCATCGCAAGCCTTTTCCCAGTCATGCTTCAGGTTGGGAATATCCATGTCAATATTCATATTACATATCTTTTCCATGTTTTGTTGATTTATGTTTCCCAATCTCCGATGCCACAAGTTGTTTTCTTCTTCAACGGTCATGTAGCAAATATTTTCTTTACTGTCAACCTGATACAAGTTGTCTTCTGTTATATAGCCTTTCATGATATAATTCCCTATCTTTCCCTTTATAGTGCATTGTTTTTGATTGAAAGTCACTATAAGCCTTAGTCACAGAGTTGACTCACACTAAGAAGATTGTGACACAAACCATCCACATAAATAACTTTAGTCTTCTTCAGCTTTCCATTAGAAAATTTAGTACTCCAACTGCCCTTGATATTCAACGCACCATCATTATCGAACCTTACCGTTCTATCGACCATTTTCTTAACATTTATTAATAATTCATCATTACCCGTCATGTAGGATGAACATCCACTATCAAGGATCTAGGTATTATTGTTCTCTATAGCTTTGAGAGCAACTTCCACAAGGTTTGACTTTTTAATTTTCTTCTTTTCTTTTCATGAGATGGTGTAATGAGTGTAGGACACTAATGGAATTTCAATTCTCTCTTCCACGTGCAAAATTTATTCATATCTGAACTCTTCTTTCAAAGTAGAAAACCTGCTTGAAATAGCCACACCGTCTTCTTGTCGAGTATTGACCTATCTCTAAGAATTGTACAAATTTCTCCTATCATTCCTCTACCTATAATATATAGATTTATGACCAAAGTTAGAACAATGAAAACAATATCCATAAAAATTATTTCTTTTATAAGAAGTAGGATATGAATATTTTCTCCTTTTTTGAACTCTTATCTCTTCCCCATTTATATAGCTCCCTGTCTCTTCACAATATGACATGGTATGGCCCAAATAGCCATATAATTGACATTTCATAAGTGAAAATGTCTTCTCATTACGATTCCTTCTCATGTCTCCTTCCCTAGGCACAAAGTTTAGTTGTCTATAATTTTTGGATACTTAAGGATAGTCTTTAGTTCTTCTTTTAGATTGAATTGAGGATTTCTTTTTCAGCACTTCTGGTGAATTCTCAACATGACCCACTTTTAACTCGCCTTTATTCTGGCCACCTTCATTTGCAGTATTTAATGCTTCAGCATCACAACTAATTCCATGGTTTCCCATGCATGCGGGTATTTAGTCACTAAAAATATTTTCAACTCCATCGAAACCACAATTATCTCTTGCTAGAAACTCAACATCTGAGAATTTTCTAAATTTTATCTTCTTCTTTACTTCTTTTGAATTTGAATCAATTTCAAGTTTACTCCTAAGAGTAACAACTTCTTCTTCGAGTCCCTCAACAATTTTGGACTTCTCCTCCAGTATCAAGGTAAGTTCATTGATAACCTTATCTTGTTCTTCAATTCTGAGCTTTAGTTCTACTACATCTTCTGTGCTTTCAAGGATTGATGATTGTACTTTCACTAGTTCTTCCAATCGTTTAATTTCAGCTTCAAGCTGATCAACATAATCTGATGATTCTTCCACAATTTCTTTCCACTTATTGCATCTCTTAAATTTATTCTCAAGCTTACCAAAGGCATCCTTAAGTTGTAACTTAGGATCATAATTTGTTGTCAATTGATTATCTCTATCTTTATCTTTTTATGGTTCTAATTTTTCAATTGTAGCCATCATGGAAGCATGGTTTCCAGATTTAAATCATGCTTCCTCTTCCTATAAGAATTCAATATCATTGTCTTCTTCGTCATAGACAAAACTCTTTTGTTGTAATTTCTTTCTATATTTGAAGTCTCAATTTTTGAAAAACCTTTTCTTAGGCTTCTGAATGTCTCCAGATTCACTTTATTCATCATATAACTTTTTTGGGCATCGTGAGGCAATGTGCCCAACTCTACCACAATGAAAACAAGCCATAGGTAACTTGCCTTGAAATTTCCCTTTTCCTTTCTTGAACTTCATATTAATGAGAAAAAGAATTTCTTTTTCCTCATCTTCTTTATTACCACTATATCTTAAAAATGTTAGTTTTTCCATGGATTTGAATGCCATTTCATTGCTCACACTATTCATAGCATCTTCTGGTTTGACTCTCATCTCATATGCCACCAGGCTGCTCAACAGATCATCTAGAGAAAGTTTAGAGAGATCTATTTCCTCAAGAGGTGCCTCCTTTTCATTATAAAGGGGTGGGAATCTTCTCAAGATTTTATTTATAATATCAATGTCTTTGATCTCTTCACCAAGCCCTCGAATTGCACCTACAACTTCAGTAATTAGATTGAAGAAAGAATCTATATTTTCATTAGGGTGCATCTTTAGATCATGAAACCTATTATGTAAAACTTGGAGTTTCTCCTCCTTCACTTTACTATCTACTTTGTATATATTTTCAAGTTTCTCCCACATTGACTAGGTAGATGTGCAACTCATTACCTTTAGATAGATCTTATCATAAATAGCTTTAATGAGAGCATTTTGTGCTTTAGAATCTTCATCAAGTATTTTTCTATCTGTATCAGTTAATGAAAACCCTGTAGGATCAATGACTTATATTCATTACATAGTAGCAAATAGAAATTCCATTCTGAGAGATCTCATCTTGTTCTTCCAAATCTAAAAATTACTTCCATCGAAGAGGGGGAATCCCCTAACATTGACTAAATTCTCCATAACAGCAAAAGACAGATTTAACACCAGTAACCTTTACCCTTTGATACCACTTAAATGACCCTGGAACAACCTGAGAGGGGAGGGGTGAATCAGGGTGTCAATTTTTTCTCTTAAATTGATGGATCTTGTTCTCACGTTGGTAGGAACCTGTTAAACCTATTTGAAGAGGAAGTGCAGAAAACAAAAAATCACATGCAAAGCAATGACACATCAATTTTACTAGGTTCACCTCTAAGGGATACATCCAAAGAGCATACGCTAATAGTATGTTGATTGTATAAAAAATCACTAATCTTTACAAGTTTTGGATTACAAGAGTTGAGTACAGTCACTCTATGTCAGGTGCACTGCCTTTACAAGGTTTTAGGGATAACACACTATGTCCCTCAGATCACTTCCTCTGACTCCCCCTTACTCATTTCTTTGGAAGAATCTTCACTCAGTTTATTAACTTGAAGGCTGCTTTAAAGGTTTAGAATTAAATCATGCTAGCAGTGCAAAACAGGTTGTGGGCCCGTGGGCTAAGCAGGCTTGGGGTTCGTTTGGGGTGGGGTGGACATAAAAAAAATTGATCGTTTAAAATACGGGCTTAGCGGGTTGAGCCTGTGCGGATGTGGGATGATGAAGGATATGACCGCATGGGTGTGGGTTTTCCCGCAGACCTCATTATTTAAAATGATAATTTTTTTATATGTTATAGTCTCCTGAGTCACACAAACATGAGAAGAAGTGGTATTGATGCCATTCATGATTGGAAGATGCCTCATAAGAGATAACGTTGCATCTATAAAAGGAGAAAGTCTCACCAAGGGAAGAGATAATGTCACTTGGAATTCCACATCACACAAGAAGGAATAATGTCGCACTTAGGAAGAGTCGCCCGAGACGCATGGGAAAAGAGGACTCGCGCTATTATAAAGATGGAACCACACCTTCAATATACAATTGTGTTAGGTTTTATCTCTCTGACCTTTCCATTCTCATCGACTTGGAACCTCACCTTCATCCCCGACACCACCCATCTCTACGATGCCACCTGTCCCTTCGACGCCACCATCAATAGACTCCTCGAAAAATTCATCGACGTCAAATCCCCCTAACCCTAATTCGCGAACCATGAACGTCTTCAAAATATCCAACTTCACAATCAATGCCTCTCACAACCTCTCCCTCCCCTCTTCTTCCCAGACACCATCGACGACTGAGTACCCATAATTGTATTATTCCACGATGGTGGCTTCACCTTCCTATGCTCCAACTTGAAGCCATACGATGCCCATGTTCCCTCACTTCCACCGCTTCACTCCCGATCTCCTTGTTGTATTTTTTATCAATTACCATCTGTCACCTAAGCATAGGTTCCCCTCCCTCTCAGTATGACCACCAATCCTACGTTTTGAGGTTCCTTGACATAGGGGTGGGTTAATCTTCTTCACTGGCCCCCTTTCTCCTCATCATCACCTTCTACACACCAGTGATGCCATCCAGATCAACATCCTGATAATTTCATTATAATTTTATCATATTTATTTAAATATATTACAAGATTTTGATTATTGAAATTAAATTCCAAAAAATATTATAAATTTAATTTATCATTTTAATTTATCAAATAATATTCATTATAATTATTAACATCATTATAGGTTGGTATTTATCAATTTCATATAAGAAATGAAGAATGAGGGTTTCCTAACTTTCATTTAGCATTTTAATTTGTCATATAATATTCATTATAATTATTAACGGTGTTGTAGGTTGGTATTTATCAATTTCATATAAAAAATTAAGAATGTGGGTTGCCTGCGAGCTAGCCTGTGTCCACTGTGGGGCTGGGCAGACCTTATAAATTCATCTGTTTGACATGCGGGTTTTTGCAGTTTAAGCCCGCGCGAGCTTAGCCCACCCCGCCCCAACCCATATGTTTCACATTGCTAAATCATGCATCCTCAACAGTAAATGGATGTTCTGTTGAAGTATCATTATCACCCATAAATGTAATTTAGTTTCCTGCACACTAATAGGTTATGAAAATTAATTTCAAAAACTGATTTGGTCAATTTTCAGGCTTCCTTGGGTGTTTCACGTACCACTCTACCTCCTCTGCGTACTAAGTAGTAGGTATGGTTTGCGATTCACCTTCTTTGCATACCACTGTTGTTTTTATGTACCATCCAACCCCACCACATACCACCTTTCTATTCTGTGTACTACCTTACTCCGCGTACTATCTTACTCCTTCAAAAACTGTCCTACTCTATGTATTACGTGTGCTCCACATACCAGCTCTGTATACTGCCTCTGCAAACCGCCTTCCGCAAATAGCCCCTGCTTTGCGAATTGCCTCTGCTATGCACACAACCCTGATTGCTCCGCATACTGCCTTGCTCTGCCATATACTTCAAGATCTTACTCCATGAATCAGATTCTCTTATATGGATTGTTTTCTCCTCCGCAGATCAGTTCTTCCTATGTAGAGTTGCCTTCCTACGAACCGCTCTGGACTTCTC
Organism: Viscum album; assembly: GCA_963277665.1. NCBI lineage: Eukaryota > Viridiplantae > Streptophyta > Magnoliopsida > Santalales > Viscaceae > Viscum > Viscum album. The sequence continues at coordinate 185,827,535 of OY728143.1, forward strand.
CAAATTCCTCCTGATTTTTTTAATCTTCGTCCCATGGTCTAAATAAAGGGGATTACTACTCCTTATATAGGCAAAAATGGATCCAAAAAATCCCCTAATCCAAGATTTACCAAATCTTTGATTTGGTATAGCCTCTACCGTGTGCCGCTCCTATCCCGCAAACCACAATGATCCCACGAACCTCCTGCATTCTGTGTACTGCACACCTTCGCCATGAACCATCACCACAAACCATTTTTGGTTCTGCGAACTGCTCCACATACCATTCCTGCTGCCTAGTACTTAGCCATGAACCGTTCCTGGAACATGGTACGCGGTCCGTGTTCTGAGGTCTACGATTCTCTTATTTTTCTGATTTTATTTGCCGTTTTTCATACGGTTCACTCCTATGTGAAAAAACTTATTTTTCCAACATAAAACTCTCAATTTTGAGGCCCAAAAATTTAGCAAACACTGGGAAATAATGCCACCTTCAATACTGCTTTTAGCCTCAATTATATGACCACATTCCTTGCAAACTCCCCGATCATCCATATGCATATTGACAACAAACACAAACCATACTCCATTATTGTCATCAAACAACCTTGGTTTCAATAAAAACCATAAGAATATTTATTTTTCTTTCAACAAAAACGCAATACAATATTTTTTAGATGGATGTCAAGTTAACCTTCCTTAATGGTGAATTGTAAGTGGAGTTTTTTATTGAGAAAACTTGTGGTTTCTTACTTGTAGAAGATAAGAATCAAGTTTTTTAGGTTGATAAAGGCTTTATATGGGATGAAATAATCCCCAAGATCATGTTGTTATAATCTATAAAACTCTTTAAAGAGTTTGAATTTTAGAAAAGTGAGAGTATACAATAATCTCTAATCAAATATGATAATGAAGTATGCCTTCTTGTTATTGTTTATGTAAATGACATCATATTTTCTATAAATGATAAATAAATGCATGATAAGTTTTCTAAGGAGATAAAAAAGAGTTATTCTAGATGTCAATTATTTGAGAAATGAGGTATTTTCTTGGTTTACATATTTCTCAAAAGTGAGATTACCTTTTTATTTCGCAAGAAAAACATGTCAAGGAACTTCTTAGAAGATTCAATATAGAGGACTCAGAGTCAGATTCTAGACCTATTTTATTAGGAACCAAATTTTCCAAATATGAACAAGGCAAGGATGTTGATCCAAGGTAATTACAAAATCTAATTGGTAGTGTACTATACTTAAGAACTTTAATATTGGATATTGTGTATGTTGTTATACTTTGTGCTCAGTATCAAAGTGCACCAAAAGAATACCATTCAGTGCTAGAAATAGGATTCTAAGATATGTTAAAGAAACAATATATTTTGGATTGAAATATGATATAAAAGGAAAGCTCTATCTTTTCTGTTATAAGGATGCAGATTGGGCAGACTGTGTTGATGATAGGAAGTCGATGTCCAATGGAGTTTTCTATATTAGAGATAAGTGTGTTTGTTGGAACTCTAAGAAGAAAATTTCTACAACTTTAAGAATTATTGAAGCATAATATATGGCTATAACTAATTCCACAACTCAATTAATGTGGATAAAGACACCATTAAAAGATTTGAAAGTCAAAGTGAATATGCCACTTCTTTTGGGGCGTGATAATAAAAGTGTTATTAATTTATAAAATAATCCAATTCAACATTCAAGAAGAAAACACATTGATATAAAATTTCATTTCATTAATGAACTTGTGGAGATAAATTAGTTACAAGTGTAATTTGTTCCTATAAAGAAACAAATTTCTAATGTGTTCACCAAACCATTTCTAAAGGAAGCATTTTGGAATTTGAGATTGATGTTGTGAATTAAACCTAACCCTTCTCAAGGATAAGGTATGGTTATTAAATCCCTTATTTCATTTTTTATTTGGATATTGTTTCTAAAGGGAGAGACAAATTAAAACATTATTTTTTCCTTTATATTTATCTACTTAAAATTTTGAAAAAAGAGGAGAATATTTGTAGGGGAGTTTCCATTTCTATGTGTTTATTTTCACTTAGTGGAATCATATATTTTAAGAGAGTTATTTACATGGGAATGTAACATCCCAATATTTTATATTATGTATCTTCTTAAATAAATTCATTTTCTTCATTAGCTTGCATTACATGCAACACTGAGTTTGTGCACACTATGATATATCAAACTAGCTGTTTAAAAAGTGGTTATGAAAAATATTAACCACATTGTGAAATTTATAAAATTTATTTTTCAAATTAGACTTAATTTTTGAATTTAGAATATCAAAATTATCTTAGGGTGATTTTTTGGTTTTTTTCTAAAAAGTTTCAATTTTTGATGAATAATGAAAAATACTGCATTGTTGTTAATAACTGACTTTTTCATTTAAATAATTATTTTAATTTAAATTTATTTCAAAGTAAAAATATATAAATAATACATATATTAATTCAATGTAGGTCATTGGAACCATTTTTATAATATAATTATATATAAAAATTTATTGAACTTTTGAACGTCTCTTTTACCCGCCTTCTAGCCATATCTGCGGGATTAACATTAAACATGATTTTACCGCTTCTATGAATTGAATTTCAAAAAATTGGCATACATGGTTGTAATAAGTATAAAAAATGTGGTCTAATAGGATCAAAACAATTTTTTTTGAATAGTAACTTTTGAATTTTATTTACCACAATTAAAGGTAAATAGGGTAATTAGAGGTAAAAATAATATTATAATAATAAAATTTACCCTAACACTTGTCCTAATTTTATTGGATAAGTGTTTTTCAACCCAAATAAACCTAAGGTAAAACTATGATCCTTTTTTAAGCCACTTGTGTTAGATTAGTACATTTATTATATTTTATTTAAAAAAGATTTAAAAATGTCATATTTAAATTTTAATAACTATATCATTTTTAATATGAGGTTATATAAGTGATATGGTCAACTATAAATAGTAATTAGAAAGAATTTTTTTTTATATACATCATTTTTATTTATTTATAATTTTATAAAATATATAATTAAATTAAATGGTGATATAATGATGATGCAATAATTGATTTATTGAGGGAAGAATCAAATAAATGATATTAATAATATTAAAATAAATATCATTTGAAATATTTGATGTCATCCAATTTTTTTTGGATGAATATGACATGTTATATATGAGTTAATGTATTTTTTTAAAGGAATAAATTTATTATGATTTTTTAAAAAAGTAAAATAATAAACAGTGTCAAAATTGACATAAATGATATTTTAAAATAAATAACATTTTATTAAATTATAAAAAATTCATAAAAATATATAATTTGTCCAACTAACTAGGATAATGTTAAATATTTCATAAATGATCTAATTGGGGTTCTTTTTTCATTTTATCGTAACTATATTAACTCTATAGTGTAAAAAAGACAAGTTGTCATAGTAAGAGTTAAATTGTTTAACTAAGGGTTAAAGCCAAAAGATAAGGTTAATTTTGTGACCTAAATATGTCTAAAATTAATTGGTTGAGAGGATTTAGACCCATAATCATCTCATATTCTAAATAACTCACTTTGGAGATATTTTAAATCGAAAATCAATTTATAATAAATTAATAGTTTTGGAGTTTCCTAAAGTGCCCCTCCCCTCTCTTACAAAAGAGCACCTCTACTTATCTTTTATTAACAACTCTAAATCCATTTAGTTTGGACAAAAACTAAAATTTTATCCTAAAAACTTTACTCAATTCAACATAGAGGCCATACTTTGGGCATAAATCCAACCTAAGGAGTTATTTTGTGCAGATCAAAATGAGACACTCGAAGAAGTGGTAATTGTTTTACCGATTCTTCAATATTATTTTCTTATTCGACTTCATTTTCCTAAGTTGTTTCCATAGTAAAGTAATAAATATGAAATATAATATATACTGTTATGTTTTTATGATTATGTTACAACCATATTCCTCCTTTTACCCATCCTACAAATAACAATATCACCATGCGTGCGTGCGTACGACTCACCGTCTCCACGCCGTGGTGTAAACTATTTTTCATCTATACTTTATTTTGATGAGTATAAAGATGAATATAAAGGATATAAACAATAAATATGAAATTATATTGTTTCTATATAATTCATATTCCATCCAATTCCATACCATTTAACCATTAAGGGAATGATATCGTCGCTCATGCGTACGTACAATCTACCGTCTCCACAACGCAATGAGATTCATTATCCACGTTAACCATTAAAGAATGATTATAAAAATATATATAATGAATAATTATAAAATATAATACATAATAATTCTAATATAATATATATATATTTATATATACACATATATGTCATTTAATTGCTTCCATTCAATACAATAAGAAAACAGAAACAACATTCATGCGTACGTACGACCTACTATCTCCATGAACGATGTATTCCAATTCATATATCTATCTATTATATATATATATATATATATTTAAATACTGAATATATATAATATATAAATCATTTTTTACATTTTTAAGTAATTAAATCATTATCTAAGTAATAATATCAAGAATAACAAGTCAAAACATGTATGACAAACAAAATGATTATTACCCAAAATGTTTCTTTAACTGGTGTGTAATTCCAAGATGCGGTGTGCCCGAAATAGATGTTTGAAATATATTAAATATATTAAATATCATGTGTGCACAATTTTCCTAAAAAAGTGGAATAAATCCCAAATGGAGGTCTGGATCAGAAATATGAGGGCACTATTGAGTTTAGAATATAGGTTTTACCCTATGTGCGACATAATCTTTGTTGGTGCGGGCTGTTTGTGAAAAATTTGTGGTGGGTGTGAAATTAAAAAAATAAATTAAATTAAGAATTTATTTTATTTTGTTTAACACAGTGTCATACTTACTCTTTAAATATATGACTGAATTTTGTCTCAGTTCTGGCTGCTAAACCCTGGAGACCTAAGAGTCATTGGAGGAGAGCGTTCTTGGTGAACGACGATAGATCAAGATCAGACCATGGATCATTGCACCAACGTAGTCCATGGATCTCTTCAATAATGAAAATTCAACCATTCTTTATCAATGATTGAACCATACTCTAGGTAGAATATTTGTTTGATTGGATTTATTCCTCATTCTTGATTTCTATGATGAACATGAATCAATCAACAGAAAGATTGATCTGCGGTTCGATCATCTTGTAGGATGGGTTATATTAATCAGGTTTTGGGAGAATTACTTTATAATTATTGATTTATTCATTGTTATTATCATGAAAATGAATTTATATTGACACGAACATTGATCAAGGTATGTCCCTCTTATTTATTCTTATGATTTTCTCCCCTGATTCTTCGTTCACCACAAGTGTTCTTCATTTGGCCTGAGGTTCAACATATCCTGATCAATTGATCGCTGTGCACCCATTTCTTTCCACAATGATCTGAAATCATAGATATTGAATCAACATGACATAACGGTGGTGTGAGGATGGAAGTGGTGGAGAATTAGATAGTTTTGGATAACCGATTTCATGTTCTTCAACACATAATAAAGAACAGTGTGTAGATCCATTTTTTGAACAAATTTGATGGTAGAACACATTGTTCAATAATGGAGAGGCCCAAACAAGACGAGATCTTGATTTACATAGTGAAATAATCATTAGATTGGTGTCCAGAGGATTGGCTTAAGGAACATGTAGCAAATTCGAGTTTTTGGAATTTTTCAATCTACACGATATATAATTCGGATCTACACACCGTGTGGGCCCTCCTGGTTGCAGTGTTAGGGTTTTAGCTAGAGTTAAGGATCACATGGAATATGACCCTTATCGCACAACATGTGACCCCTTCTATGTGACTTGACATGCACTTTAAAGAGTACACAGACACAGGAAAAAGTACACGGTTGGATGACACACCGTGTACTAGTACACAGACACAACTTGGTGTATAGATATCGGTACACGGACACAACCTTGGTACACAAACACGTCCAAGCGATATGGGTAGGATACTGTGTGTCTCTACATGCTGTGTAATCCTTTTACATGCCATGTATTTAGAGACTACATGCCGTGTGAGGCTCTTCCACACGAACATGCATGGGGATAACTAGACACGTCATGTACCCCTAGATACACACCATGTAACCCTTTCAAGAGTGATTATAGTTATTCATTTTATTGGTTTGGACTAGTATAGGTTGAGTGTGTTTACCTTGTTCCTTTCCCTTGAGGGTAAAATGTGGCATTACATCCATATCACTAGATTGTGATCCCCTGTAGAGGTCGAGTCTCAGATAGAGTTGTGGTTTCCTTCTATGAGACTAGAGTGTGATCCTCTATCATTCTTTGTTCCCTAGGTAGAGTTTGTGGAATTAGTGTGACCTACTTGATTAGGGCATTGATACTCCATGTAGACGGCCATATTGGTAGAGTTTGTGGTATCATTGACATATGATCCCCTATGTAGCAAGTTGATCCAGATTGGGTTTGTGGTGTCCCAGTAGTTCTGGGCGTGACTCCTATCTATGTATCTGGGTCTTCTTAGACCAATAAGATTTTATTGGGTAAGGCCTAATGATCTAGACCTCTTCATTGAGTGTCTCCAATGATATCATGGATCATGGAGTGGATTTTCCAAGAACAAGCATTTCTTTGAGAAGAATCTTGTGGTTGGTAGTTGGTTATGATCGCCTAGTGGAATTATGTCTTTCCTAAGTATATCTAGGTGCTTATGTTATACATTTATTGTTATATCTAGTATTGAGATGACTGTACTTGGTGCTTCATATTTATTGTTTTAGGGGTGTCCTAATGAGTATTGTTATACTCACCCCTACATGGGCTTTTCCCACATGTGTCATGTCTTATGTAGATGACGACCCTTTTGATGGTGTCCTGGGAGGACAGGGAGTGGGTGGAGCATAACTAGAGCTTGAAAGACTAAGGTCTTTTACCAAGAGATTACATTTTACTTTGTCCACGACCTTGTAGCAGTTTGTAATTTTACAGTTTTTGGTTGGTCTTGTATTTGGACCTTTTTTCTACTTTCAGTACTTTTATGACCGTACTCTGTTGTGAGATCTTAGATGTATGCATGAATAGTTTCAATTGTTTTACATTTAAACATTTTTTGGGCTTAGATATGTGTGTGTGTAGGTAATTTAGGATAATGACTCCCATTTGTGGGATATGCCTACTCAGTGTCGGTCTCCATCCCCTGGCCTATTGGAGGCGGGCTTGGGGTAGTCATGGGTTAAACCTTGGTGGGTCGGGTCACGATAGAGTGGTATCAAAGGAGTCAATTCTATCCTAGGACCAAAGTCAATAAGATAGGTTTAAGGTAATAGTGTTTAGTTTTTCGAGTTCATCTTTCAGGCCAGAGACTCCATTGTTAGTGCAACAACTGACATATCCATACACCAGGACTCTGATTACCCACCTTTAGACTCGGTACATGTAAACAATAGTTGAAGGGAAATTTTTTAGTACATACATCATATATTAATGGTTGTGTTTTCTTTTTCCTTCTTGAGTTGTCTCCCCAGATATACTCTTTTAACTGTGGTATATCTTGTTTTATTTCATAATGACTCTACGCAGATATCCATCTTGAATTCCACTGTATGATCATGAGGATGATTCACCTAGTGACGAGGCATCAATACAGAGGACTATGCCAGAGATAACAACTCTGAGTGGTTTACCAGCTATACCACCACCCGTTGAGAAATAGTGAGAGCTGACAATACCAGCTGAGGATGCATGCAGGTTGAGTGTGTTGCAAAAGTTTTAAAGGTAGTGACCTCCTAGGTTTCAGGGTGATCCAAACCCACAGGTGGTTGAGGACTAGCTAGAGGCATTCACTCATGTTTTCCACCTTGAGTGGACATTGAAATATCATATGGTAGTTCTCGCGACAAGTCTTCTTCAGGGCTCTACTTGGTGATGGTGGAGCTTGGTGACTCATTCACACGATGATAAAACTCTCTCCTAGAAATACTTTGAGCGTATCTTTAGAGAGGAGCTCTATCTAGCCATGTTATGATCAGTGAACATACATGAGTTTCTATATCTACAATAGGGTAGTATGACTGTGGTGGATTGCTCAGCAAGATTTACTGATCTCTCATGTTACTTCTTGGATATGGTGCAAGACTAGTTCTTCAGAGCTTGGACCTTTGAGCAGGGCTTGTGGCAAGACATTAGGGATTCAGTAGCATCCCTTTGTATTCCAACCTATGTTAGGGTGCTTGAGAGAGCCTTGTTGGTGGAGATATTTTTGGCAGAGTAGACACCAATAGTAGGAGCCAGTAGTGGTCACCCAGTAGATGATACCTCAGCAGTAAGCAGTCTTCGGTAGTCATAGGGATCCAAGCAAGTTAGACACTTCAGGAGGTGATCCTAGGACTTAGGGCCAATGGTGAAGGAATATCAGGGTGGCTAGAATCATCCAAGGGAGAGGCAGTGTTTCTCCTGTAATGTTCGGGGACATCTGGCTTGAGATTTTCTGACCCATTATACAATTGATTGTGATACAGTTGAATGACCTCTGAGACAGAGACAGAGCTAGGAGCATGGTGGTCTGTAGTGTGGTGAATGTGGTAGAGGGGCTGACAGAGTAGTAGGAGGTGGTCATAGGTTAGAATTGTTCCCACCACCACCCCTAAGTGGTCCACTTCAGGCTTAGGGAGCTGGTGGGTAGAAACGAGGCCACCTACATGCTATGGAGGCCTACGACCCTAAGGATCTAGGGATGATACAAGGTATGATCTGTGTCTTTTATACTTTAACTGTAGTATTGATAGACATAGGTTATAACCATTATTTCATTTCCACATCTCTAGTTTGAGACTTATAGATTTTGGTGGAGCCATTGGCTTGACCCTTGCAGTTAGAGACTCTGATAGGTTGTGACCCAGTGATTTCACACTTGTGCTGATAGTGAGATCTGATGCTTGGAAGCGAGAGTTTTGTATGAGATATGTTCATTACAGCAATAAGGCCTTACGATGTCATCTTAGGTATGGAATAACTATCCATGATTCATGCCTAGATTGACTTTTTCATTAGGAAAATATAGTGCGTCCACAATGACAAAACAAGGTTTTCCTTTGTGGGTGAATGTGAGACCCAAACAGAGCAGGATGAGCTTAGACATAGGAGATTCACTACTACAAATCAAGGCTTTAACAGCGCTAGTTAAGGGGTTTTATCAATGCTTAAAAGGAACTGATATTGTGATAAATGTGGGGGGGGGGGGGGGGTTAACAGCGCTAAAAAAAGTATTGTTAAAGGTTGAATTTTAGCAATGCTAAAAAAATCACTGTTAAAAACATGGAAAAAAATTAATTTTTCACGCACCCCTGGCACCCAACTTTCTCAATGATTTTCACTACCCATATTCCATCACACATCCCACCCCTTCCTCAACATTAAAAGGCTACCCCAAATTCCTGCACATGCCTGTATTTGATCCCTAGACCTCCCTTATGCGACTAAATCTCTTTATCACTATGTCATGCGGGTTTTGTTGTATATTTAACGATTTTTCTATTTATTTGTATATATTTTGAAATTTGTGATATATATATACACAATTATATTTATTTAAATATATCATATATTAATATTCATTTATATATATTAGAATATAAATATATAAATATATATAATAATATAAATGTATATATATGTGTGTGTGTTTATTAACACACACACATATGTATATATAAAAATTATATATACATATTATTGCATTTTTATAAGGTAAAAAATGGATGATTTTTTAATTTAAATAAAATTATTAATAAATATTTATTTTATATATTTAAAAATACATTTTTACATAACTATATTGATATATGTATTTATACAAGTGGTTTATTATAAGTAAATATAATAAAATATGCATATATTTAATTATAAATAAAACTACATTGTGAAAAATGATAAAATTTAAAAATTATAATATCAATATGAATGAAATACATGAGAATAAATTCATTCCCCACTGAAAATAGGCCAAGATTCCCCCTTAAACGAGGCTGAAATTTTATCAAATGTTAAAAAATTGGGGTACCTCGACAAAAAACTCAATTTTGGAGGCCTTTGGGGCCTCTTTTGGACACAAAAAATAGTGAATGGGATCTCCCGTAGTTAATATGGTGTAGATAACATCAAAATATTTGATTTTATATGTGGTATATCTTAAACGGACACTCGGATCAAAAGTTATGGTCGTTTGAAGTTCGAGTTACATTTTCAACTTATTTTAGATATTTTATTAAGTTTTTGATTTTTTTTTATTTTAAAATTGTTATTAAATGACTATTAATATATAATAATTAGAAAATTAATAATTATTATTTTTTAAATTATTTTATAATCTATTTTCGCTAAATAATTTATATATTAAGTGTAAATGTTTATTTAACCTTATCTAAAACATATTTAAAAATATATATTATATTTATATCAATATAAATATATTAATATTTTGTAATGATTTTTTTGAAATATACCCTTTATCATCATTTTTTACAAGCACTGATAAGGGAGGGGCCTTTATCAGCACTTGTAAAAAATCACTATTAAAGACCCCCCTTTATGAGTGCTTTTTCTAGTGCTGATAAAGGGGGTCTTTAACAACACTTTTAGATAGCGTTGTTAAATCACTAGCACTAGATAAACCCAATTTTGTAGTAGTGTGTGTGGATGATTACTCATCAGTTTTCTAACATGACTCTTGAAGTAGTGGATGTTTTAGGTTATTAATTTCTTACAATGGCGGTGGAGTACGAGGACGTCTTTCCTGAGAATGCACCAGGTTTACCTACCCATCGAGAGATGGAATTATTCATCAACTTGCATCCTGGGATGACACCGATATCTGCACCATCATATTATATGGATCCTATATATCTTCTAGAGTTGAGGGTGCATTTGGAGGACTTGGAGGAGAAAGGCTTTGTGAGACCCAACATTTCCCCCTTGGAAACCCCAATGTTGTTTTCCCAGAAGGAAAATATGAGTTTGAGGTTATGTTTGGATTACCAATGCTTTAATCAGGTGACCTTGAAGAATAAGTATCTACTATTGAGGATTGACGATCTCTTTGATCAGTTGAGAGGGGTGTGATGGTTCTTAAAGATTGACCTCAGGTCAGGCTATCACCAGCTGTTAGTACGGGATGAGGATATACCGAAGACGACATTCAGATGTCACTATGTTCACTATAATTACTTAGTGATGAAGTTCAGCATGATGAAAACCCCAATAGTGTTCATGGGACTCATGAACCAAATCTTTGATCCCTTCTTAGACTGGTTCTTAGTGGTCTTCATTGATGACATCCTAGTGTATTCGACGTCTAAGGAGGAGCACACAAGACACTTGAGGATGGTCCTGGACACACTCTGAGAGCACCAAATTTATTGGAAGCTCTCGAAGTGTCAGTTTTGGATTTAAGAAGTCCACTTTCTAGGACACATCATCTCAGAGGCTCGATTAGTAGTGGACCCGGTGAAGGTTGAGGCAGTACTTTCTTGGGATCCATCCAAGAGTGTTACCGAGGTGCATAGTTTCCTTGGGTTAGTAGGGTACTATCAGAGGTTTTTTTACCAAACTTCTCCAGAGTCGCAACACCCTTGAAGGATTTTAATCGAAAGGGGTAGCCTTTCATATGGATAGAAATGTGACATCAGTTCTTTTAGGAGCTAAGACAGAGGTTGATGAGTGCTCCTATCATGATATTTCCATAGGAGGGTGTCGAGTGTTTAGTGTTATGCGATGCATCAGGGGCCATAATTGGTTGTGTCTTGATATAGAGTAAAGCAATGATTTTTTATAGTTTATTCTAGTTGAGACCACATGATCATAACTACATGATCCATGATCTTGAGTTAGCAGTAGTAGTCTTCACCTTGAAGATTTGGTGACACTACCTGATGGGAAAGAGATTTATCATTTACTCTGACCATAAGAGCCCCAAGTATATATTCTCTCAGAGAGATCTTTACTTGAGACATAGGAAATGACTAGAGTTCCTCCAGGGCTATGAATTTGAGATTTTATATACTCTTGGGAAGGGTAAAGTGGTGGTAGGCGCTCTTAGTAGAAGATATTACTATCAGTTGTTGACCGAGGCGTCAGAGTAGTTAGCCTTGTTGGAGTTTTTCTTCATGGATAATGATAGTGCTTCATATATTCAGTCGATGGTGGTTACCCCAATGATTTTATAATGTGATAAGGATTCTTAGCATAGAGATACTAACTGTGAGACCTTACATACTTAGATATCCACTAGACATGCTCCTGATGGATATTCTGAAGGTGGGAAGCACGTTATCCTTTTTTGAGGATGGAAGATGGTACCTTTGACATTGTGGGAGGAGGTGTTGAGGGAGTTTCATACATCCCTTTTATAGGTATATCCATGTGTGGAAAAGATGTACCAAGACCTCCGACCTCAGTTTTTGCGGTCAAGTATAAAGAAGGGAGGTTGTAGAGTTTGTCTCTCAATGCCTTAATTATTTGCAAGTGAAGGTTGAGCACCAAGTTCCAGCGGGTTTAGTTCAACCTCTTGAGGTGCTACAGTGGAAGTGAGATGAGATATCCATAGACTTTGTGATGGGATTACCACATACATCCAAGGGACACGATTCCATCTGGGTGATTATAGACTGAACCACCAAGTCATCCCACTTTCTAGCTATCCAAGAGTAGAGTTAAGTAGAGACTTAGGATGCCTCTACACACAGGAGATAGTTCGACTCCATGAATTTACCTTGAAGATCATCTCTAACTGTGATGATCGCTTCACATCTCGGTTATAGAGGGGATTAAATGAGGCTTTCGGGACCCAGTTGTGCTTGAGCATAGCATTTCACCCCTAGACTGATGACCAGACTGAGTGAACCATTCAGGTCATAGAGGACATGTTGTAGGCTTGAATGCTAGACTTTGTCCATAGTTGGGAGGATCACCTACTCTTGGTGAATTTTGAACACAACAACAAGAACTATTACACCATTGGTATTACACCATTCGAGGATTTATAATGTTGAACCTATAGGTCACCACTTTGTTGGAATGATACAAGAGAGTTAACACTCATGGGACTAGATTTGGTGAGAGCTACTACAGAGAAGGTGAAGATCATCCAGGAGTGGATGAAGACTACACATAGCCATTATAAGTATTACACAGAATGATGATGGAGACCTCTAGAGTTTGAGGAGGGAGACCATGTGTTCTTGAGAGTCTCACCTCGATGTGGATTGGGGAGATTTGGTCACGATGATAAGTTATCTCCAAGATTCATTAGTCCCATCTAAATACTGCATAGAGTTGGCGAGTTGGCATCCCACTTAGCTTTACCACCGTAGTTGGGTCAGATACATGATGTCTTCCACGTGTCATAGATGAGGAAATATGTGCATAACCCATCACATGTTATTGACTGGGGTGAGCTAAACATTGAGGATATAGAAAACTTCATAGAGTACCCAGTGAAGATTGAGGATTTTTAGGAGAGGATCCTTCATGGGTGTTCGATTCCCCTTGCACACATCTATTAGTATCATGAGAATCTTCAGGAGAGTACATGGGAGTGGGAGACCCAGATGCGAGCCTAGTACCCACATCTCTTTGTGTATCCCTTGTTTTGTATTTTTAGGATGTAAATCCCTAAGGTGGAGAGAATGCAATGTCTCAAATTTTCCATGTATTATTTTTGTATATTATATGGATTATTTTCAAGACTAGGAGCTAAGACGGTGTGAAATTACAAGGCTTGGTGTGCCCAGAATAAATGTTTGAAATATATTAAATATATTAAATAGTAAACATGCACAATTTTCTTGAAAAAGTGGAATAACTACCAAAAATGGGTCCGGATTAGAAATCTGAGGGCACCGTTGAGTTCAGAATATGAGTTTTAGCCTAAGTGCAACATAATCTTTATCGGTACGGGCCATTTGGGAAAAAGTTGTCATGGGAATGAAATTCATAAAATAAATTAACTTAAGAATTTATTTTATTTTGTTCAATAAATCAAACTACTTTATATTTAAATATAAGGCTATGGATTTTTTCTCGGGGTTGGCCGCTAAACCCTGGTGACCTAGGATCTGTTGGAGGAGAGCGTTCTTGGAGAACGATGACAGATCAGGATCAGATCATAGATTGTTGCACCAACGGAGTCTGTAGATCTCATCAACGATGAAAATACAACTGTTCTTCATAAATGATCAATCCAAACTCCAAGTAGGAAATTTATTTTATTGTATTTATTCCCCGTTCTTGATTTCTATGATGAAAGCGAATCAATCAACAAACATATTGATCTACAGTTCAATAATCTTGCAGGATGGGTTAGATTAATCAGGTTTTGGGAGAATTACTTTATAATGTTTGATTTCTTCATTGTTACTCTCATGAAAATTAATCAAGATGAACAAGATCATTAATTGAGATTCGTTCCTCTTATTTGTTCTTCTACTTTTCTCCCCTAGTTATTCATTCACCATAGGAGTTCTTCATTTGGCCCGAGGTTCGACATATCCCGATCAATCAATAATTGAACACCCGTTTCTTGGTAAAATAATCAGAAATCATAGATCTAGAATTGTCATAACACATAGGTAGTGCAACGATGGAAGCAATGGAGAATCAGACAGTTTTGGATACCCTATTCTGCGTTCTTCAACACGCAATAAAGAATGACATTTAGATCTATTTTATGAATTGATTTGATGGTGGAACACATTTTTTGATGATGGAGAGGCTCTAACGAGACCAGATCTTGATTTACATAATGAAATGATCACCAGATTAGTGGTTGGAGTATCAGACAAAGGTGCATTTAGTAGATCTAAGTTTTTGGAATTTTCCATGCTACACAACATGTAATCCGGATCTACATGTTGTGTGGTCCCCCTGGTTGTGGCGCTAGGGTATTTTCCAGAGTTAAGGACCACATAGTGTGTGACCCCTATCACACGACATGTAACCCCTTCCATGTGGCATGGGTAGGATACCATGTGTCTCTACATGTTGTGTACTCTTACACATCGTGTATTTGGAGACTACATGTCATGTGAGGATATTCCACATGGGTAGGCATGGGGATAGATGGGAATTCCATATACCCCACGGTACAGGCCATGTACCCCTTTCAAGAGTTCTTATGGATCTTCGTTTACTTAGGTTGGACTAGTATAGGTTGAGTGTGTTTCCTTTGGTCCTTTCACTAAAGGGTATAATGTAGAATTACATTTATATAACCAGATTATGATTCCCTCTAGAGGTCGAGTCTCAGATAAAGTTATGGTATCCCTCTGTGAGACTGGAGTGTGATCCTCTATCATTCACTGTTCCCGGGGTGGATTTTTTGGAATCAACATAACCACCCTGAGAAGGGAGTTGATCCACCATCTAGTAGGCTATATCAGTAGGGTTTGTGTTATCATTGAAATATGATCCCCTACGTAGTGGTTTGATCTAGATTGGGTTCATGGTATACCCCAGTGGTTCTGGGCATAACCCCCTATCTGTGTATCAGGGTCTTCTTAAACCAGTAAGCTTTCATTGGGAGGGGCCTAATGAGACAGACATATTCATCAAGTGTCTCCTATGATAGAATGGATCATGGAGTAGTAAGATACATATCTAATTCACTCCACAATATCAAATAGATCCACATACTAGGGTGACACCTTCCCTTATTTCCTGAGTTATCTGTGTCCCAACTGTGATAACACTCATAAGAAAACTCGATCGCCAATCATAAACTCCAATGACCATTGATGGTAATAAACATAGGAAAACTATCATTTCTGAGTTGTCACTAATCACTTCTGTATTAGGAGAACCCAATTTATCATATCCTATACCAAGCTAGGCCCTAAAAGAGATCTCTCCTGAGTTATCTGTGTCTCAACATTTTGTACGGTTTTTTCCATCCACTCATACACCTATGGGTGATACAATGCACTCATATTCAACTGAGAAACCACCACCTTTTGAAACCTTATCCAAAATCTCAAAGTAATCTATGGATATCTATCTGACATGATAAATAAATGAGCTCTATGAAACCTAATCACTACGTCCATATATAGTTTACCTAGGTCCTCAACTAAGAACATCTCTTAAATAGGTAAGAAGTGGGTCGACATTGTGAGTCAATCCACAATCACCCTACAACATCCCAACTTGGTTCACTCTGTAGTAACTGAATTAGTTAATTATGCAACATCAAGCATGCCTCCCCATACACTAGAGGTTGTTGACTAGAAATGAGGGTCTAGGGTGTTACCATGGGGAGATTATACTCCCATTTTAGCATGCATAATAATAGTAAAAAATAACCAAACAACATCCACAATACTAAATTAGAGTACGCAAAAGCAATACACCAGAATCATAAATAATAAATGAATAAAAAAACATATATTCATGCATACTCATGGTCATACCAACACACATATACTAATCACTCGCTGGGTCAATCACATAAATGAGATAAATAAAATAATAAATATAGGAGGCTCTACTACATCCCTAAGACACAACCCATCCATATCCCAACTTTGTCTAAAATATCTAGTTGAATGATTAATCCCAAGACTTTTCCCAACCATAATCTATGATCAGTGAAGTCTAGTTGGGTAACCAAGTGTCATGGTATCCCTATCAAGGTGTGAGTATAACTCAGTAAGGCACCACTAACATGGTCCCATACATAGATAGTAAACATAGTGTATGTTCATGTGACATGATCAGCTGAATAAATAAATATAGTGTGGAAGCATAATTAAATAACCACAATCAATCCTCGGGTTCTTTCATCACATCTGAGATCAACTATACCTTCTTCAGCCATTTTCAGAGTGTCTATGAAAAATCACCATAACCATGTCACAGGTATACTGATCACCTAGGGGGTAGTGTATCCATCTCATATAATATCGTTTATACATATCATTGGGGACATTGTGTCCCTACCATAACATCTCACGGTATACTGATCACTCGGGGGGAAGTGTGTCCCTTTAGGACCATCTCACATATATTTCCCATCGGGGGGTAGTGCATCCCACCCATTTATCTCATATATCACATCAGGGGTAGTGAATCCCTCCCATATATCATCCCATAAGTAGTAGATACAAAGGCTAGATCCATGGAGAACATCCAAGGCCTCCCATGTATCTCAATATATCTCATTGGACAGTTCATCCCACTTGAATCATCTTATATGACACACCTCATAAGGGTTGGTTATTCACCTAAACCCATCTCGTATAATAGAGGTAGACCTCTCAAACACCTAACCTAACATCATCAATAATTCCATATCATACTCACACATTTGATTCAAATTCTAGGGTGATGCCCACAATCATCACTACCCATCCCCAAATGAACCCTCTTAGGGCTCGTTACATCACCGAGGCACCCTTAGGCCCCCCTAAGTCACATCATAACATGGAAACCTACATGGGTCCCATTATCCCATCCTCATATTTCAGTCCAAAAATCACCACTTGGAGAGAAATACATCCCTTAGGCTTATTGTAATCATCACATGGCCTAATGAGCCTCTAAGGAAAAACCTCACCGACACCACTCTTCCCAAGCATCCTAGGTTGGTCCTCACACACCCAACCTACCCAATAACCACCCAAGGTATATCCAACTAAGTACTCACATATTATTGGGCTAGGAACTCTCATCCAATGATCATCTCAATTATCTCATAGTCTATAAGGCATCTCAAGTTTCCCACATGGCCAATCCCTAGGTCAACCATCTCAATTCATCACTCACCTCTACTTGGAGGTCACTAAGGGAACCTATCACTAGGGACACTACATCTAATTCACTAAATTCTGTTAAATTCTCACCCCTAAAGGTTTTTATATCATAAGGAATACATTTTTAAATAAGGCCTTGGTTGAGGCATTAATCCAATGCACAAGGTCCATCACAGCCTTAATTGTTTTTCATTCTATATATAGGCATTTAATATTAATTAAGATGATTTATTAAAAAAAAGGGTTGATTTAACTTTGCAGTGAGACCACACATCACATGATGCATATCAAAACATAAAACAAAGGCAACACATAGATACCACTTACCTTAATTCAGAGTTATTTCATTTTAAAGCAGCTCAATGACTCTCACCCAAGCTCATCCAAGTCCAACTGGCCATAGACTATAATCAAGAGGCCTTATATCATGAAAAAACATAAAAATTAATTAAATATAATAAAATTATAATTAATTAAATAGATAAAATTAATTTTCCAAACTAATTCCAATAGTAACAAATGCCTAATAACTCACCGAGTGACCTCATCACACTGAAACAACAACTAACCTCTCATGGAAGATCAAAGACATCCACTCAACACCATCCCAAGCCAAATACATAATAATAAAAGACAAATAAAATTTAAAATTAATTTAATTTATTCAAAATCCAAGAATAAATCCATACATAAATGCACCTTCAACGGAACGACATGCAACAACGTGTAATCATCATCTTGGGTCATCCTCTATCCATCGCACACCAAAGACCCATAATATTAGGATGATTCCATTGTGATCTAGTGGAATAATAAACAAAATACTAATCTAGGTTTCCCAAAATTTGATAAAAAACGAGGAGAGGATGAACAAAGGAATGATGATGAGAACTCACCTCAAATCACCATGAAAAACACACTAAAACCCCACCCTGATCCATGATAATTAAAGGAAAGGAGAGGGGGAGAGACCCCTTGGTTTATCACACATGAGGGAGGAAGAGAGGATGGGTGAGTTTTTTTAGAACCAAAAGTAAAAAATGGGTTTTTACCACCAATTTTATGAAAACTAGGGCACACCATGGCATGCACCATGACATGCGCTATACCGTGATGCACCCCTCATACGAACCTCAAGGAGCTCGACATGCCTGACATCATAACTTAGATCCTCCCTACTCACCATGGTAGATAATGATCTACCCCTTATACCACATCTATCTCAACAATGCTTTAATACCCAAATATTTTAATTTATATACCCCTTTAAGACCTAATATGTTCAATAGTGTGTAATACACGCAACACTGAACCACAACAAACTAAAAAACGGTATATAACCATTAAAATTTATTCATAGGATTGATTGGTAAAAATAAAGGTAAATTAATTATGAAAAATATGTAGAAATAAAAATAAAGTTCATTATTAGTACCAAGGCACTGATAAATTTCAATTAGTATAGCTAAATAACTAATATGTCTGATTTATTCTTTAAAATGTAACCTTTCTAAAAATTGGATTTTTATATGATTAATATTAAGATACTAAATATATTATGGATAATAGATATTATTGATATTAAAAATATTTTAACACCAAATTTTATTAGTAATTGATAGGAAATAAGAATAAGTATAGATAATATTTTAAGAAGTTATTTTCCTATGAAAATTGTTTTCATTATATATTTATGTTTTTATATAAAATTTAAATTATAAAATTTTAGAATATTAATTTGAAAAAACGAGTATTATTTTGGATTAATAATAAAAATATTATATTAAGATGAAAATTTGGTATATTTTTAAAATAATTGATTTTTAGATGAATAGTGAAAAAATGCCAATTTTGTTAATTATGTCACTTTCAT
Source organism: Viscum album (assembly GCA_963277665.1). NCBI lineage: Eukaryota > Viridiplantae > Streptophyta > Magnoliopsida > Santalales > Viscaceae > Viscum > Viscum album. The sequence goes on from OY728143.1 coordinate 185,847,252, forward strand.
GATACTATCATAATAAAAGAATGGATTAAAAGTTTTTGAAACTTTTTTATATTAAAATATATATTTATAAATTAAAATAATTATTAAAAAATACTATATTTAATTTATAAAACTCATGTTTAAAATTTTGGAAATTTAATTAATATTTTAATCAAAAAAATGTTTTTATTCGCTTATATTAAAAATTATTTTTCATAACTTGTAGAAATTAAGTATAAAAAAATGTATTTCATATTTTAGATCCACATATTTATATTATTTAGTAATTTCATTTTAATTTTTATGAATAAATGTATGATTACTATGATTAATGTTAATGTCCATGATAATGGTCAAAGGATTATTTTTAGAGAATTGTTTTATTAATTTTGTGTAATATTTATATTATAAATTAAGTTATTATATTTTATATAAAAACTTTAAGATTATTTTTAAACATCAATAAAAATATATTATCACCCATATGATTGGTAATTAATGTTATATAATATTAAGTACACTTAATGGTTAAGTCATCATTTTCTACAAAATAATTTTTCTATATATTAAATGTTTTAAATTTAAAGTTAATTTTATATTATTTAGAAGTTGAATTAAATTATATGGTCCTTAAATTTAGGTTTATAACACCCAAATTTTTTAATAGTGTTTATCTTATAATTTTAGTAAAACATAAATTACTTAGTTAAAAAATAGTTATCAAAGTAAAAACAAAAATAAAAAAGTGTAAAAAGCTAATGGTAAATGACTAAAAAAATGTGTGAAAATGAGTTTTAGTGTCTTTATAGATCTATTATCACCCAAAAATACATTATTTAATTTTTTTTAGCCTTTAAACCTTGAATAATGACATACCATTATTGAAATGTAAAAGGTACTTCCAAAATTACCACTCTCTTCACTTTGAAAGGGATCAATTAAACCACTTCATGATACACCTAAACCTTAGAATTTAATCCTAAAACTAAGAGTTTGTTTCCTCCTAGAACTATATCTCAACTTAATAATCCTATAGTCTTAATTAGATATCCTAATTCCTCAATTTCCAAGGAGGTTTCCAAGATAAATCTCAAGTTCTCAACATGAGTATTCCCTACTCTGTTGCCTTTTCATCTTAATATTTCTCATCTAAAATTATTTTAAACACACTAATATAATTACACAAGTAATATTAATATATTTTAATGTCATAATATTAATGTATCAACCATTATCCAATCATTTCCATCCACTAATAAAAAAAACAACATTGATCGTGTGTAAATGTGGACTACTGCCTCCACGAAATGATATGGTTAATTTTTCATCACCATTTATCATGGCTATAAAAAAGGACAGATTTTCTGAATTAATATGTTTAATATGTCAAAATTATGATTCTTAAATGATAATTTATCATATAAATTCATTAAAACCCATTTTTTGATAAATGGAAATGTTAATCGCACGTACGTTGAGACTACTTCCTCCACAAATGATGAATTTCATTTGTCATCACCACACTACATGGATGGTTATAATAATGAATTTAATAAATATAATTTATATTTATGAAATTTTTAAGCTTCTTCAAAGGTTATATTAACATTATTTAAAAACATTCCCTTACATGTAAAATCATTATAATACGCTCTCGTTTGGGTCGGTTTTACCACCCAAGTGAACAATGTTATAATGTTTATATCATGAATGATTAAGGAATATTACAGAAAAATAATATCATATAATAATAATTTATTTAATATGTTTTAATTATTATATAAATTTGTTATTTATATTTAATATATTTATTAATATATTACCTTTCGACTGTTAAACAAGTCGAAACTAGTTCTTCACAATTTCTATTTACACAAACCATACCTTTATCATCCACTAAATGAAAATATTATATGATGAATAATTAAAACACCATGATTATTTTATCTTGTATTATCTATTAATGGTTAAATTTTAACCAATAATTAAGAATCTACCTCATCATCGTGGTACGTGTATGAAACAAACAGTTGAAATTTCCTAAAACCCGATGATGGAAATAAACTATAACTAAGTAATATATTTATAATATATAGTTATAAAAGAAGTGTATAAAATGTTAGATATGTGAATAAGGTTCTAAATTAGGTGTTTAATATTGTTATTTTTGTTATTCAGGAAGTTAGTCTCACACACAGAACGAATTAGGACCCGAGGTAAGAGTTTTTGGATCTCAATTTTATTTCATTGAGATGTGATTCATATTAACCACTTATTTCCCTTTTTTGGTGTATATATTAGCCAAATATTTATTTTTTTTAATAATTTTAATGATATATAAGGTATTTATAAATATATCTCACATTTTATCTTAAATAAGCTTCCAATTCAAAGAATACCAAAGTTGTAAGGGTTGTTTGTCTCTATTTTCAATTCCATGCGACATGTTTGATATTTCACACCATAATCTATCTCATATGGTGTATTAAGTAACCTATTTACTTCATGCATAATTAATATCATTCATTTAATGATATTAGACTTCCCATTTCATGATAACCCTCTTATTTCCTTTTAATTATTATGTTACCATCACCGTAAGGGTTTCTTATTCAATATTTATTTCAAATTAGAAATATCTTTGAAAGATAATCCATCTGGGGAATCTGTATGATCTTTATTTCTAACCCCCATAATTTTATTCTCATATGGTTATCTTTTTTAGTCATATGAAATATTCTTTTTGATCTACAACTTCCTTTGTCTTACCTAGTCATTGAATGTTTATAAACATAATGTTTATTCCAATTCCTTTCCTATGTGAGCACTCTATATTTACTTATTTTGATTGAAGGGTGTTCACCTAGATTCCATATTTTTATTTATTGAGGAAATTACTGACTTAACCATATACCCATCACTCTATATGGTGTTTGTTTGATGCATGCTTATATAGAAAGCTATTATATTTATTTATTGGGGAAATATTGAAAACATGTATACTTATTATTACAATACATATGTTTATTAATTACTTAGGAAAGTTGATTATGTATTGTTTAACCATCCACCTTCTTTATCTGGATGGATTATGTTCATTTAATGTCTAAAAAAGTATCAAAATTTTGTATGTTTGTATCTCAATATGAATGTTTTTAGATTACTAAGGCATGTTAATTATGAATTGTGTTATTATTCATATATTTCATATGATGGATACATTAGACTTAAAGAAGTAATGGGTAGAGCCCAATATTATATAGCCCCTCGATGCATCGGTTGGTCTCATGATACAAGTGGTTTGGGTATTTGGTGTATGTCAACCCAATGCTAGCATAATGTCTTGGTTTTGAACTTGATAGTAATAATGATGTATTGGTTGTGGCATTGTAGACAAGAATAGTGTCTTGGTTGAGGCCTTGAAAAGTCTAACATTATGAATTCTATCAGTATGAAACCAATTATTGTTATACATGTGATTATTTATATTGTTATTCCATCCATGAATTTATTTCAAGCTCATGTGATCAATCAATGATAACTTTTGATATATGCTTTCTCTTAATGAGAATTTGAGTTCACCCTTATTATGTTTTCATTTCCCTAGGTTATGAAGAAAAGTATTACATGTGATATATCTAGAATAATAGAATGTGTGTAGAATTTTTGGGAGATATTAAATAATTATTATGGATTATTTTGTTGCTTAAATAGTGGAAAAAATTTCCACTAATTGAGACAAACATGGGCTTTATTAGTTAATTTTTTGACTTAAAACTCAAAATATATAATCCTAAAATTCCATGGGATTGTATATAATGAAATATTATATATAAATAATATAATTATTTGATGGTTATTTTTGGGATATTAAAGTTCACATCAAATCCAGTATGTAAAGTATCTATTTTTGGCATTGGATTTGGGAGTGAGGGTCTGGGGAACTATAGATGTGGTGGAGACACCATGGCCATTTTGGCCACCCATAGGCCAAAATTCCTAATGAAATGTATTGGACATGGTATGCCTCTGGGCCTTCGGGTCATGTATTGCAGGTTTGTCAGGCCTTGTGCCTTGGGCCAACGGGTCATGTACGGGTTCCACTTCAACCCTTAAAAAAGGGGGATTATCCATAATAAAATAAAAAAAGGCCTTCGGGCCATTCAAGCCTAATGAAATTTCCAAATCAAAGTTTCTCCCACCTCTCTTCCCATAGGTGGTTCCCCTTAGATTCCATTTTCATCAAAATGACCCACTATGGTGTTTTTTCCTAGCTTTTTCTCATGATGAAAAGCCCTAGGTGCCACAAGGACAACCCATACACCCCAAAATTTTCCACGTCGAAGCCCCTCCAGCTTGGGCATTTCACCCTCCATCATGAGTCCCACTACAACATGGTTCTCCCTATACTGGTGCACCTCCAACAAAATATTTATTGTAGGTTCACTCGACTCCATTAGTACTTCCTCTCAAGAAACTAAACACCTCTATATCCTCATTCCACATCCAAAAAAATCTCCTTGAGATGTTAAAAACCTGAGTATCTCGATCTAATTACCGATTATCAAACCGAACATTACTCTAAAAACCAAAAATTTAAATTCCCTTAGAATTTCACAACTTAAAAAGGGATAGGGTTTTACAACCTCCCCACCATAGAACTTAGCATCCCCAAACATCAATATTAGTCTAACTTGGTCATAAATTCATCACTAACTCATCACATTGTACCTTGGAAGAAAATAATCTTTCATTGCACAACTACAAACCTAAGGCACACTATTCATTAAAAAAATGATCCACTACTCATCTCTATCACCAATAAAAAGACATCGCTCACCCATGCTCATCTACCACAAGATACCATGATGTCATCAATTGATCCATCACCCAACCTATAGTTCTCGCCATTATAAGTATCTTTTAAAAAAGTCTGATTTCAAGACACATGATCCCCACCATTATAATCACATACTAAAGCACATTCTCAGCAGTTCAATGACATGATCAGTGTAGTTCCCATTTCACTGCACCCAATTTTACATGAAAACACTTGACATACCTTATCTGACTAACTATTCTCAAAAGAACTCAGTTACACCCACCAAAGAGCTATCACATCACCACCCGATCATGATGACTTAATATCTGGAATCATTATAAGATCACACAAGAACCCATACCAAAGTTTGAACCCAACTCCAGTGAAATCTACATGGATGGATCCTTAACCAACTAAACCCATCATTAATCTCTCACCTTAAGCACCGACCCACCATTGATCTCTCACTTTCTCATATTACATCCAAAAAAATATCAAGAATAGTTCTAATGCATGGATCCCATCCAACACCACATTCAAACCTCAAATCTAGTATTCAATTTAGAACTTGATAAAATCAGGTTCACTCACACACTGACAACCCAATTTCATCATAACCATCCAACAATTGATCTCATCACACCCATGAACCTGCTAACACATGATCGTATCTCCATGACCCATTCTCAATTAATCACCACAAATGATGACCGAATGTGATTATCCCACTCATACCCAAGTTCCAACATGAAACATCAAGCGTTCCCCATTCTTGGATCAGTGAAATATCCTCATTGACATCCACTAAAATTCATCTACAATGAGGGTCACACCCTCCAATGTCCAATAGTGCACCCCCACCATATTTATTCCCTCACACTTATTTTTTAATGAAACCTCAACAAGTTCCAACACACCTCTCTGACAAGTCATGGACCACAACCCGGTCAGCCATATCATGGCACCCTGATTGATTTCTCGATAATTTTAATTAATTAGGAAATCATTTCATAAACATGGCATAAGTATTATAATAGTAATAAGTAATCATAATACCAAAATCAAATGAAATTGGGAGAATAATATATCCATGGACAATAATGAGAATAAATCAATCACATGGATAATAATAAATAGTTCCTTAGTGATGAAATGAATAATTCTAGACAGCTAATTCCATAGCCTAATCCTAGACATCATGATACTAGACATCATGATCTCACTTTCAAGGACTCGTGTTTAGGAAATAACTTGTTCTGGGTAATCATACACGAAATAATCAAACATATTTATCTCATGAGACCTACCGATGCATTGAGATAATATATAATTCCAGGCCCCACCCATCACTTATTTAATTCTAATGCATTCATTATATGAGATAATGAGTAAAAGATACATAATTAACTTTTCAAATGATCATCCATATTGGAATAATAACATACAAAACACCAATACTTTTCCCTATGTTAGTAAAAGGGATAACATGATCATAACCCATCCAGAGAAAGAAGGTGGATGATTAAACAATACATAGTTAACTTTCCTAGGTAATCAATAAGAATCTATATCTAAATAACAAATATATTGATTTTAAATAGTTCCCCAATCAATAAATGGACTAATTTTCTACGTAATCATCCATAAAACTAACACCTTATAGAGCAAGGGGTATATGGTTAATTCAGTAATTTCCCCGATCAGTTGACATATGATATCTAGGTGGACACCATTCAATGAAAGGAAGGAAATATAATGTGTTCATAGAGAAATGGTGTTGAATTGAAAATCCTACCTATAAAAGAAGATGATTTTCTAAGACAAAGGTAGTGATGAATCATTTATTTGATAGAAAATAGCATTATATAATATATCCATAGAAAGAAGGTGGGTGGTTGTAAAAGAATATATCCCCAGTGTAACAAAGTAAATCTAGAGGAATATTGACATAGAGGAAGAATATCCTTACAAAATAATACTTATAATGGTATCACATAAGAAGGGATTAAGAAATTTATTGTTTTGATACCATGTGTTTAATACCCAAAATTATAAATATATATATTAATTAGAGGATAAATCATATAACATGAATCCCATGAGTGTAAATCCTTTTGAATATGAAAAGTAAAATAGAGGTGAAAACTTAAAAGTTCTTTTAGATTTTTTTAAACATTAATGTAAAATATAAACTTACATGTCACTTTCAAAAGTAACTTTTGAAAAGGAGAAGTGAAATATTTTGAAAACTTTTACTTTTAAAAATAATCTCCAATAATGGATCCTGGAAAATGACCTAAAATTTTCTATAGGAAATGTGGATCCATAAATAAAAATTTTGATTATGAAAGAAACCTTTTTAATAATTTTAAATTACCTTTGTTTAAAACCCAAATTTTAAAAAGAGTAATAAAAACTTATTTGTATTAAAAATTCATTTTACCTAATAGGAATATAAAATACCATATAATAAAATACCAGGGTGGGAGAATCCAAGTATGAAAGAACAAATTTCAAGATAAAACTTTATAACTCAATGAAAGAAGTTTTGAGCTATCAATACCCCTTATAGGAAACATGCTCCATATGGTAATAAGTATTCGACAAGTATTTATGTGGTAGGAATGTAAATACAAAGAAAATAATAAAGGAATACCACATAATACAAACAAGATTAGAATGTGCCCAACTTCTAGAAAATAAGATCAAGAGAATGATCATGTCACACCAACAGTTCCATTTTTAGATATTTATTGTTTATTTATGAATATTATTTTAAATAATTTTCTAAATATTTTTCTTTGAAAATTTTAAGTTTTGGGGTGATAGAGAATAACACACAGTTTGTGTATGGTTATAAAAAACTGTGTGGAAACCGTGAAAATGTTGCAAAACCTAGACAATGGGGTTTTTCACAGTTTCCACACAGTTTATCAAACTAGGAAGGAACTACAGAAATCCATGCATGCTAAGGCATAGGCACCCACATGGTTGGTGTATAGTTTGGAAAACCATGAAACCAAACCATGAAGCCTACCTAGAACTTAAAAAGTTTTAAATTACAACTTTACCCCTGGACTGATTTAACCCATTTCTCCCCATCCAGAAACCCTCCAACCCAAGCGCATGATCCCTCTTCTCCCCCCCTTTTAGCCTTAATTTTTTGGGGGAATTTCACAAATATTCTTCAATAAACCCTTAATTAAGTGACTCAACTCCCTTATCTTTGGAATTTTCTCCCTTATTTACTAAGTTTCATCCCACTCAGTGGTTGTGTCGACTACAGTTGATATAATCCAAATCATAAGGTGTGAATATTGATGTTTTTGGTTTTTTATTGATCACATAGGGTCCCACATCCTATTGAATTGTGATTTCAAACTGGTATTTGGTGATTTTTATGGAAAGGGTGGGTGGTTTCATGTTTTCCCATTGTTTGATGAATTAAATATAATTTTATCTATTTATAATAGACTTGTAAATTTCTTTGGTATATGTAAAAGGAATTTTCATGAATTTTTTGGATGTGTGTGATGATTTGGAATTTTCCCCCTATTTGGAAATAGTTTTAAATGAGTGTATTTGGCATGTTTTAGTATGAAAATTGATGTAGTATATTTTGTGATGTGAACATGAAATAGAAAAAGCACTTGGGAACTCAGGTAACTAGGTGAGTAGGATAGGAAAAGTGTTCTAGTAATTGGAATGACCTAACTAGAAAGTTTATGATATAACACTAGCTAAAATAGATTATGATGTGATATTATGGTTTTCCATTGGGACTTTTGGATTCATCCTCCCTAGTGACCAGTGCATGGGAAAAAATATTCATGGATTGATCACCAAGAGTATAAGGATACTAGGACCCTATCTCAACTACCTAGGGTTTTCCATGGTGCTTATGTTTATTTACTCATTTTTATTAGGTTTACTACTTTTCGTTGTTTTTCTTTAAATTCAAAATCATGCTTTTAAAATTAGCTTGTATTTAAAACTTGCATGTTATATTTTCTCTTGATGGTTATGCGTGAAACACTTAGTGAGATATTATTGGACAAGTGATATCACACCCTATATACACCCAATGTGTGTATGTAGAATTTGTTTTATCTAACATAGGTAAGATCAAGGCATTGCATGGGGTGGCTGGTATTCTTGTTAGTGGCTCTCGGGTCAGGTGAAAGTGGTGACATGACAAGTGGTTGGCCCTAGTGTCTTAAGAAGATGGGTAGATATTTTTTTGATCTCTTTTTTTATTATGGTGCTTGATCATGGATGTAACTGATTATACTAGTGTATGCTCCCTTTTTTATGGTTTTTTCATGAATTCTTATTATGATGCTTCTATGATGATATTGGTTAATGTAATGGGAAAATCATTCCTGAAGGAGTTCTTTGATGCCCAAGCACTATTTTCCATCCTGTGAGGATTGAGAATTCTATTTGGGATATGTCACATGCTAGTATGGTTGCTGAGTCGAGGTTAACTTGGATTGGTTAGTGAAAAAATTCTATTAGATACTTTTCCATATTTATTTTGGGTCTTTCTATTTGGGAAATGTCTATATAGATATGAGATAGGAATATCGGGGATCGAGGTGCTAGTTGTGAGTAGGGTGTCTAGCCAAAACACCTCATGATGGTCCTTAGGTCACTATGGGATGTTGGGGATTGATTTAAATCCCTCCTAGGATGTGATTCATGGGCTTTATTCCAGGAATAGATTCCAATATAGGGTGGAGTAGTTGGAGTTCTTTTGTGATTTACTTGTAATTTATGTAAATGATTTGTTATGATATTTACTTAATTTATATTGATTTTTTTATTGATAGTTTTATTTTTATTTTGTTTTATTTTTATAGTACCATGCCACCCTAGAGACCTCTAGTGAAACCATAGGAGGAGGCTAGAGAAAATTCTCCTTCGGCTAACCCACCAGTTGATCAAAGTCTTATTAAGGAAGTAGTTTGGGATGTATAGGACTTAGATAATGGAGAAGGATTTGGTCTTACCCAAACTAAGGAAGATGAATTAGGACCTGATAAGGATTAGGATCATGAGTTTCTTAAGAATAATACTTCTTCCTTTCAGGGAATCACTAACTCCCAAGAGGTTGAGGATTGGGTGGAGAAGACTAAATGGATATTTGAGTTTCTTGGATCTCATAATGTTTTTAAGGTAAAGTAATCCACCTCTATGTTGTGGGGACCCAACCATAAGTGGTGGGAGATAGTGCTGAATGATGGTTCGTATGAGCTAATGGGGTGGAAGGATTTCAATTCCACCTTCATAAATCTGTTTTTTTCTAATACCTTAACCATCACAAAGTCTCAATAGTTCTTGGCCCTCCAATAGGGTGATTTGTTAGTGATTGACTATGCTAATAATTTTGTATAGATTTTACACTTCTCTCCTGACTTTATCACCAATTAAAAATTAAAATCCCATCATTTTGAAATGGGGTTGTGACTTGATAGCCGAACCCAAGGCTTCTTGATTAAGTTGAAGATATATATTGAGGTGGTTGATCAAGATTTGATAGTGGAGATTGATTACGTAGGCATTATAAGTTTTAATGGGAATCCTCTATACCTAGTCAAAGCAGGAATGACTCTTCTAAGAAGAAGATTAAGTGGGAGGATCAGGAGAAAAGGGGTGGTAAAACTTATGGGTATCTTCCCCAACCATCTTCATTAGTAGCTATAGGTGGTGGAACTGTTGTATATCATCAGTGTGGGAGGATTGAGAAAATGGGATCTATGTGTCAAGCCCCACCTAGGGAATGTCACCTATATGGACTCTTGGGCCATTTACAAAAGTTTTTCCTGAATATCCCTCCCTCTCATAGTGGTGTAGGATCTACCACTCCCAGAGCATCTACAAAACAATCTAATGCTTCCAAGGATATGGAGTCTCACTCTAGTAGGAACAGTGATAAGGATAGGTCTTCTTATGGAAATATTTAACTTAGTGAAGATATGTAAGTTAGCTGTCAACCTTAGACTCATATAGAGATGAAACACCTACACGTAATGAATCAAGCATTGGTGGAATCTGATATGAGTCCCATGATAGTTAGAGGTACTGTTCTCATTTCTTTGTCTATGGAAATTGATTTATTTGATACAGGTGCTTCTCAATCTTTCATATATTATCGGCTTGTGATTTTTCTAAAGCTCCTAACTGAGAACATGTCTCATGTCATGGAGATAGTTACACTACTTAGGAGGATAATAGATAAAGGTTTTTGATTCCATTCATACAATGTTTCTATTTTGGAGGTTGATTTGAGGTGGGAATTCATCATCCTAGATATGGACCTATTAAATTCGATTACGGGGATGAATTAAATGAATTTTTTCATGGGTCACATTGATTTATACTATTGGTAGGTGAAATTCATAACCCCTGATGGGAATTCTTGGGTATTCTAGGGAGAATGAGACCCGTGGTCTAGATGAGTAGTATCTCCACTTATAGATTTGAGAAGAATTACCTATTATATATCCTCTCTTCTACTAGAGGTGAATAAAGTATGTTCAAGGAATGGGTTGCCTCCCGTGGTTAGAAACTTCCCTAAGGTGTTTCTAGAGGATTTTTAGGCTTGTCTCTAGAGTAGGAAGTAGAGTTTTCCATTGACTTGTTACTAGGGATGTAACTGATGTCTCTTACTTCATACCAAATGACACCAGCTGAGTTGTGGGAGTTAAAGATTTAACTGGATGATTTAGAGTATAAGGGATTTATCTATCTGAGTGTGTCTATATGTTCTACTCCAGTACTCTTTTTCAAGATGGACAATATATCACTTCACCTATGCATTTAATATTTAAAGTTAAATTGGGTTATGATCAAGAATAAATACCCATTTACTCACATTTATGATATCTTTAACCAACTTAAAATTTCAATATGGGTTTCAAAGATTAACATCTACTTGGGGTATCACCAATTTATAGTGAAGAAGGCTGATTTCTCCAAAAATTCTTTTTGAATCAAGTACAACCACTTCAAATATCTTGTGATATCGTTTGAACTGATGAACACTCCCATAGTTTTAATGTAACTTATGAACTAAGTGTTCCATAGATATCTCTACTACTTCATCATGGTATTTTTGGATGAAATTCTGGTTTACTCAAGATCATAAGAAGATCGTAGGAAACATTTGAGGATTATTTTTGGGACATTTCAAGATCATCATGGGATCAGAACATGGGATCTTAGAAGTGAAGTTTTTGGTTAATGTGATATCAAAACATGGGATCTTAGTTGATCGAGAGAAGTTTGGGATAATGATGTCTTGGGAGAAGCTGATTAATGTTTTTAAAATTAGTAGTTTCTTGGGTCTGGTAGTATAATACAAGTGGTTCATCATCGAATTCTCTCGACTCAAATAACCTTTGATGTATCTTACCCAAAAGGTGTAAATTTATCTTGAATTCAAAAATGTTAAGCATCCATTTAAGAGCTCAAGTAATGATTTAACATCTACCCCTATCTTGAATTTACTTGAAGCAGGACTAGATGATGTGGTCAAGTGTAATGCATTAGGATTGGGTCTTGGTTGCATGTTTATATAGTGTGACCATGTGGTTGTGTATGGTTCCTAAATTTTTTTAACACATTAGAAAAATTATCCAACCCACAACCTTGATCTTGTGGTTATTATGTACACCCTCAAGTCCTGGTTCCACTACCTTTTTGAGGAAACATTTATGTTCTATTCAGATCATAAAATATTGAGCTACATATTTTATCTGAAAGAAATAAATCTGTGACAAAGATGATGGATTTAATGTCTTAAAGGGTTTGATTTTAACATAGTCTATACCACAGGTAAAGGGAATGTAGTTACTGATTCTTTAAGCAATAAATTTTCATCCCATGGTCTGAAAGAGTTTAGCATCACATGGAATCTTATGGGTATTTTTCATGGATGCATCTGGAAGCAAAGGAGGAGAAGGAGGTGACGTTATTGGCTAGATTTCAATTGATTCCTTATCTTTTAGAGCATATATGTGAATATCAATTGACATATGTGGTATGTCAACACTCCTATTAGATTCTAAATGGTGGGGAGATAATTGGTGAATAGACTTTTTCTTCAGAGGTTCTTGGGACAACCATATGGTGTTGGTAGAGTTTTATTATAATAATAGTTACCTGTCCTCAATCAAGATGGATCTCTTAAAATCCTTGTATGTTCAGCCTTGCTAGTCCCATCTATGTTGGGATGAGGTAGGTGAAACTTCTTTGGTGGGACCAACTATCATGTAAGAGATGAAATGTAAGATCCAGATGATTAGGAAACATTTTATGACAGCTCAAATAAATTACAAGTTATATAATTATTTTCAACACCGACCCTTATAATTATCAATGGATGACAAGGTTTTTTTAAAGGAGACACCTCATTTGGGATATCACCATCTTGGTAAATAATGGAAACTTACTCCAAGGCATGTTGGACCTTTTGAGATTCCTGAGAGGATAGGCAGATTTCATAACATTTGGAATTTCTCTATCAATTTACATTAATTCAAAAAATCTTTCATGTATCATAGATGAAAAATTACAACCATAACCCTCCTATTTGTTTAATTGGGAAGATCTCAAGCTAGAACCTGATTTATCAGTGACCGAACAACCGATTCGGATTGTCATTTCTCAAGTGAAGGTGTTATGAGGGAAATCCATCTGATTGATCCAGATTCTATGGAAACATGGTAATGAAGAGTATGAGACATGGGAATAAGAGTATTGGGTGAAGGAGTAATGGAATCACTTGCTTTTCAATCAGGTTAAGAGTTGAATTTCTAAGGGTGTAAAGTGGCATGATGTAGAAAATTATCACACCCATATGGCCATTTTCAAGTATTTATTATTTATTTATGGTTCTTATTTTTATTTATTATTTAAAAATTATTTTTCTATGAATATTTGAAGTTTTGGGGGGACATGTATTGACATACGGTTGGTTCATGGTTACAACAAACCATGCAAGAACCAAGAAATTGTTGTAGAACCTGGGTAGTGTGGTTTTGTACGGTTTCAAAATGATTTATAAAATAGTGTGGGAACTCTATAAATCTATGTGTTCGAAGTCAAGGCACCTGCACTATTGGAATATGGTATGGCACACTATGTGACCAAACCATATAGCTTTTCTAGAACTTAAACCTTTTGAAATTACAAGTTTACCCTGGCCCGATTTAATACATTTCACCCCTATTTCCCCCTATTCAAAAACCCTCCAGCCTAAGTACACCATCCCTCTTCACCCATTCTATTTTGGACTTAACATTTGGGGGTATTTTTCTAATATTTTTCAAGAAAAAATCAATTAAGCAACTCCTCTCCCTTCTCTTGGGTGTTTTCTTGCTTCTTTATTAAGTTTCCTCCCACTCAGTGGTTTTGGAAACCTAAGGTTTCTCTAATCTGAATTGTAAGGTGTGAATCTTAATTTTTATAGTTTTTTATTTCTCCCATAGGGTCCTCACTCCTCTTAGATTGTTATTTTGAATCGGTACTTGGAAATTTCAAGGGAAAAGGTAGGTGGTTTCATGTTATACCATTGTTTGATGAATTATATATGCTTAAATCTATTTATAATAACCCTATAAATTTATTTGGTTTGTGTAAAAGGTGTTTCCAAGAATTTTTTGGGTGCATGTGATGATTTGGAATTATTTACCCTATTTGGAAATAGTACACAATGAGTGGGTTTGGAATGTTTTAGTGTGAAAATTTATTTAGTAGATTTTGTGAGATGAACATGAAAGGGGAAAAGTACTTAGGAACTCTGATACCTAGGTGGGTTGGCTAGGAAAATTAAACTAGGTATTGGCATGCCCTACATAGTAGGTTTATTCTAAAACACTAACTAAAATAGATTATGATGTGATATGATGGTTTACTATTGGGAATTTGGTGTTATCCTCCCCAATGGATCATGCATGAGAACAAAAATGTATAGCTCGATCATTAAGAGTATGAGGATCCTAAGACCAAGCCTTAGCTACCTAGGGATACCAATGGTTATTATGTTTATTTACTCACTTGTTTATTAGTTTTCCTACTTTTCATTGTTTTTATTTAAGGTCAAAAGAATGTTTTTAAAATCAAATTATACCTAAAACTACCATGTTATATTCGTGTCTCAATGGTTATGCATGAAACACTTGGTGGGATCCTATTGGGAAAGTGACATCACACTCTACATACATCCAATGGGTGTATGCAAACTTTTTTTCTTGACATAGGTAAGATTAAGGCATCAAAAAAGGTGGTGAGTATTCTTTCCAGTGGCTCTCAGGTTGGGTGAAGGTGGTGACATGACAGACGGTTGACCCTAATGTCACAAGGAGATGGGTTGATCTTTTATTGATCTCTTTTTCTTTTGTTTATTTTGGTAATTGATCATGGATGTAACTACTTATACTCATGTATGATTCCTTTCTTTATGGGTTTTTTTATAAATGATCATAGTGATTATTTTATGATGACATTGGTTAATGTAATGGGAAAATAATTCCCAAAGGAGTTCCTTAATTCCCAAACACTAGTTTCCAGCCTGTGGGGATCAGGAACACCCTTCAAGCCATGTCACGGTCTGATTCAATTTCTAAGTCGAGGGTAACCTAGGTTGGTTAGTGAAAAATTATATCAGATCCTTTGCCCTATTTCTTTTGGGTCTTGCTATTTTGGAAAGGTTTATATATACAAGAGATAGGAATATCGGGGCTAGAGGTGCTAATTACGAGTGGGGTTTCTAGCCAACACACCTCATGATGGTCCTTGGGTTACCATGGGTTATTGGGTATTGGTTTGAATCCTATATGGGGTGTGATTTATGGTTTATAGATTGGGCATGGACACTAAGATAGGGTGGATTAGTTTGAGTTGTTTTTTTATTTAATTTTGATTTATGTAAAGGCTTTGTTATGTTATTTACTTAGTTTTTATTGATTTTTTATATTGATGGTTTTATTTTTATTTTGTTTTATTTCATATTGTACCATTGTTTGATGAATGAAATATTCATGAATTTATTTATAATAGACCTATAAATTTATTTGGTGCGTGTAAAATGTGTTTTCAAGAATGTTTTATGTGTGTGTGATGATTTGGAATTGTTTTCCCAAATTTTTAATGGTTTTCAATGAGTTTATTTGGCATGTTTTAGTGAGAAAAGTGATGTAGTGGATTTTTTGACATGAATATGAAATGGGAAAAGCACTTGGGAACCCAGGTACCTAGGTGAGTAGGATGGGACAAGTATGCTAGTAATTGTAACACCCTTACTTGTAGGATATTACTTTATTTACCTAGGTATTCCCATGATTATTATTTTTATTTTCTTACTTGTATATTTGTTTTCCCTCTTTTCATTATTTTCAAAGTTAAAAGCATATTTTTAAAATCAACTTGTATTTTAAACTAGAATGTTATATTTTTATCTCAATGTTTATGCATGAAATAAGTGGTGGTATCCTATTGGTAAAGTTATATCACACACTACATACACCCAACAAGTGTATGTATACTTTGTTTTTTTTGAAACAGGTGAGAGAAAGGCTTTGCATGGGGCAATGGGTATTCTTGTTAGTGGCTCTCGGGTTGGGTGAAGGTGATGACATGATGGGTGGTTGGTCCTAGTGTCACAAGGAGATGGGTGATATTTTATATCATTTTCTTTTGTTTATTTTCGTACTTGATCATGTATGTAACTACTTATACTCATGTATTCTCCATTTTTTATGATTTTTGTTATGAATTCTTATTGTGTTGCTTCTATGATGATGTTGGTTAATGTAATGGGAAAATAATTCCCAAAGGAGTTACTATGTGCCTAGGAACTAGTTTCTAGCCCATGGAGATTAGGAATTACCTTTGGGCCATGTCACAGGCTTGTCTAGTTTCTGGGTCGAGGGTAACCTAGTTTGGTTCATGACAGATCATAACTCAATGAACAAAAATTAAGTTATAAAAAATCCTTAATACTAGGGTAACAATTGAATCAATAACCATTTGAGGAAGGGAAAATGATTTATCTTAGTATATACCATAATATTAAAAAGTATGATAATGATACATCCATGGGTAGTAAATACACTATACAAGTAAAACATGGTACACAAAATATATCATATCTTAAAGAATTTGAATTGAGACCAAGAAAACCCTTACTTCAGTCCTGATTTGATATAAACTTGCACCCAACTTCCTATATCAAAAACATAAGTATCATAATAAATAAATTAATATTCTTAATAATATCCATTTACATTTATACTCTTTATATATGATCATTCTCAATATAAATTCAAGTTAGTTATTACCTATTTTCAATATCAGGTGTAAGTAATATTGAACGTTTTGAAATAGTTTCATAAAAATGGTGTTGGTATTCATTCTTACTACAAATTTAATCATATTAATATTATTAAAGGTACTATAATAGTTTTTTCATGATATTTATAAAGTTATAATTTCATTCCATGATAGTTTTGGTTATAATCCATGAAGATGAAACCGACGATGATCATATTTCGATGATTCTTAATGAATGGAATGTGTTTTATTAATTAATGAGTTTAATAATAATGTTACCATTATAAAAACTAAAAAAAATTATTTATATATTTACATAGTATATTATAAGAAATTAAATTCCCATAGTCATCCATGATATTTATTTATAGCATTGGTCAAGTAGGTGGTTAAACCCACCCAAACAAGAACATAACATAATTAATGGATGATTGTGAAGTAATTTAGTTGTAATATCATTATAACAAAAGAATAATGATATTATTTAGTGTTTATTAGTGTTATATATCATAATTTTAAATAATTATATGAATAATATAACCAATATGAATTTATTTATAGTATGAATAAATCATTTTTTTCTCTTAGAAGGCTCTTTTGGACGGTTGAATTTATCAGAGTTGTTTATTACTGATATTGTTAATAATTTGTCCAATTTTTATTTATAGAAACTTAATAATTTCATAAGTATCATATTTATCCATTAAATATATTCTCATGACCTTCCATTTAAGGTGGTGATGAAAATAACAATCTAAATCAATCATTTAATGGCGGCGATAGTCTACATGTATGCATGGATGATGATTTCAATTTACATAGAACGGGGAAAAGGATTAATATGGTTTATAATTTAATAATATAACACGTGTAATAAATATAATAATTATATATTAAATTAACTATTATTACTAGTCTTTTAAGGTAGTGAAGGAAAATGAAGCACGTAGCATCATGGATGCAATAATCTGCACAACACATGAATAGCGGTTTCATTTTTCTTAGTAGAAAAGGGAAAAGTGGTTAAAAACTATACCATAATTATAATAATATAAAGTATAATAATTATAATTATTTTATAATTTCAGGATGGTGTAATATAATTTGAGTAATATTAAGCGAACATAAATAAATAAAAATAAGAAATGAGCAATTAGAAATTTATACTTCACTTCTTAGATTATCACCTTTTCAATAAGAGTCAAGCATTTAAGGGATTGTATTTTGAGAATACCATAAAATATTTAAGGTATATATGAATTTTGAGTATAGTTTTGGGTATATTTTGGTCTGAATTAAGTGGATTTTGGTGTGAGAGGAAGTGAGGAAAGGAGTGTCCCTTTTATAAGTGAAAAGGGAATGAATTTTTGTAAATACCCAAAAGTTTTGATTAATGGGAAGTTAATATCATGGTAAGTAGCTCAAAAATTAGAGAAATAATGGATAAATTAAGGGATAAGTTCAATAAAGTGAAAAACCACCCATTCCCACTCATATTTTAATCTTGTTTGTGGTCTTTCCCTCTTGGTTAAACCCCTTTTACCCCTTTTGATTTTTACCTAGGTAACTAGTTTGGTAATTTATCCTTTATGATTGAAAATAAATTAGTCCTTATAAAATAATTTAGACATAATTATTAAAAATTTTAAATCCATTTTATTATATTAATTTTCTAAAAGTGATAAAAATTAATTTTAAAATACTAAATGTATAATTTATTAAAAATATTTTTTTGAAAACTATAACTTAAGTTCTAAATTGTCAAATATGAGTTTGTAAATTAAAACCAAAATTTTTTAAATTATAAATTCAATTATAAAATACGTATTTTGTCTTATAAAAAGGTTTCATTAATTTATAATTCTTAATTATATACTAATAATTCCATAAAATTCATGTTATTTGTAAAAATAGTACTTTTTACTATTCACCTAAAAGTCAATCTTTATAGAAAAATCCAAAAAACTTATATTAAGAAAATATTAATAAGATAAATCTAAAAATATTTTTTATTTTTTGAAATTAAAATTCTAAAATTTATAAATTTAACTTTTAAATAAAAAAATGAGATATAATGAAAAACTTTTTTTATTAGAAAATAATTTTTTTAGAATAATAACAATTATCATTAATATTTCCGCTCAATTAATAATTAATTAGTATTAACTAATTATTTATATCAGATATATTTTATCACAATTAATCAAAATTTTCTTTAAATAAAAATACATATCACATAAAAAAGGATATATTTAGAAAAATACATTTCTAAGCTTAACATAACTGTATTAGTCATTTTAGCTATACCAATTGAATTTCATTCATACTAAAAATAGAATTTATTTTATTTCTATAAATATTTCATATAGTAGATACTCCCATTCATTCATTATAATTCAATGAATAGGTTTTAATAGTAATACTTAAATATTTATATTTTATCTAAATATATTGTGGTTGTGTTTAAGTTTGGTGTTGTGTGTGGAGCATGCTATCAAACACATTGAATTACTTAAAGGTAATCATATATAAGAATCTTGGGGTGTTACATTTTAACCCCATTAAATAAATTGCATCCTCACAATTTTAATTACTATTCACTTATGAAAATAGGTGATGGTGTTTTTAACATATTTATCATTCGGGATATAACTTCAAATATGAAATCTGCATTACTCTCTTAGATAATATAAAGTTAATTATCCTTCCTTAAATAACATGAATAATTCCTAAAATCATATATCTAAGTATGTATATACCCTAATAATATATTATCAATAACATACCTTTCCCAAACCCATTTTAATCTCCAAGGCATTAAACCATAATGAGATTATACATTCTTCTAAAAATTAACTCCATATTTAACCCTAAAATGTATTAATCACTAGTTTATAAATTCACAAACTATTCAATATATATCGTAATCCAAAAAAATTAATAAACATTACTAATAATATCATGGATTAATTTTTCATTAATTTAATAATAAATTCTAATAACATCTAAATCACTTTTCTAAAAATCAATCAACCCATTATTACCTCAACATCAAGCATATATTAATTATAATAATTATCCATATCTCAATCGTGTGTTCCTAAATAGTTATACCGAAAAATATAACCTTATCATAAAATCAATTTTCAAGGTTATTGATTCTATTTAATATTTTTTTCCAAACCATTAAATCAGAACTAATGAAGAACAATCCTTAAATGTTTCACATAATTGCCATATTTTTTAGAATACACTAGAATATAATTGATAAATATTACTCACTAATGAAAATAGATAAGAGTACAAAGAATTAATTTATATTATGATATCAAACTCACTACCTTATGTAATACTATTAAATTCACATTTTCTATCATAATATATATATACTAAAATTTTCAAGCATTTAAGAATGCTACCTTATTCATTTATAAGTCACAATAGTTTCTAGATACATACCTTTCTCAACTTAATTTCCATGAACCCGTTTCAACCAAATACTAAAACCCAAAAATGGATACCAATAAAATTAGAGTAAAATATCATGTGAATATAAAAACTCAATCCTAATATGTCTTCTCTAATGACACCTTCATTTCATCCTTTGATACTTTAAGTTCAATCTACTTTGATTTAAGTTTGGTTCTCTTGTACTTCTCAACCTAATCACTTAAAGTAATTAAGAAATAAATAATTAATAATGGTTTGTAAAAAGAATGTGATTGACCAAAGAATATCCCTCAGGAGTGTCTAGTCAGGTGTGAAGTCTTAGGAACACTCATTATGAACTAGAGTGAAGATTAAGTTGATACTCAAACAACCTTTTTAGATATGATTACCCCTAAGTAAATTTGGGCCACAACCACAACAACTTTACAGTATTCAGACTGAGATATAATTTCTAATAAAACCACACAATCCATACTTTAACAAAAAATTAGGATATCATCCTATACTTAGAATTATCCATTAGACTTATCCCTAGTGTTTTCACTAAATTTCTCTTATCATAACCCCCATAATATTACCTCAACTAACCTAAGGGTTATCTCTACCTTTGAAATTATGATCAACCATAACTTATCAAACTTATATAAAAGTTATAGATACTAAATTATCCTAAAAAAATAACATCTCAATCTCCAAATTTATCTAAACCCTACTCTGATACTAACTATAACGCCACAGAATCTCACTCTCAGATCCAACGCTTAAAAAACATACATTACAGAATAGATTTGATATCAACTGTAGATTCCTAAAAACTAATATCCCATAATTACATGAATTAAATATTATATTGAATATCATACATTCCTAATACATTTTAGGTTCATATATTTAGAGAATTATGACAAATTATAAATTGATAATTCTTATAAAATTGACACTGTATTTTTTTTCACTATATAAGAAACTACTTAATCTATAACATGTCATCAACATATCTTAAAAATTATCCACGAAAGCTATAATATTATAAATATCATGTATAATACCTTTATTCATAACCTATGGAAATGGAAACATAATATGGGGTGATCTAAAATGTATAGTAAGGGAAAACATACAACTGAGACAATCGTGGAATAGACATGCCATAAATATTATGGAAGGAATAAGTAATCATAATGACATAATCAACTAAAAAAAAGATTATAATATATCCATGGATAAAAATGAAAATAAATATATCACATAGATAATAATAATTGGTTCCTTAGTTATGAAATTCATAATGTTGGATAACTAATTTCATTCCCTAAGACAAGAAAGTCATCATGATCTTAGACATCATGATTTTACTATTAAGTCCATGTGTCTAGGAACTATATTATTCTATAAATACAAACACCAAATACCCAAATATTTTTATCTCATGATACCCAACAATGAATCTAGGGGATATATAATTTTATGCCCCATACATCACTTTTTTATGTCCAATGTATTCATCATATGAGATAATGGGTAAACAATACATAATCAACTTTTCCAATAATCATCCGCATTAGAATAACAATATACAGAACACCAATACTTTTCCCTGTGTCAATAAAATTAATGAAATGATCATAAACCATATAGATAAAGAATGTGGATGATTAAATAATACATAGTTAACTTGTTTGAGTAATCAATAAAAATTAGTACCAGAATAAAAAAAACATGGAATTTAAATAGTTCCCTAATAAATAAATGGAATAGATTTATATATAATAATCCCGAAAACTAAAATCATATATATAAATATGTATATAATTAAGTTAATAATTTCCTAAATAAATAAATTTATGAAATCTAAGTGAACACCATTCAATTAAATGAAGGAAATAAAGAGTGTTATCAGAGGAAAGGATTGGATGTAAAATCATGCCTATAAAAGAGGATGATTTTCCAAGACAAAGGAAGTGATGAATCATTTTTTAATAGAAAATAAGATTACATAATCCATAAAAAGAAATAATGTGTATGGTTTCAAAAGAACATATCCATACTGTAAAAAAGGAAGCTTGTAAAGTTGTTAACATAGATAAAAAATATCCTTGAAAAAGAATGATTTGAATGGAATCACACAAAAGGGATTGAGAAATAAAATTATTCCACACTATGAGTTCAATAACCCAAATTATAAATAGAGTGAAAACGAAAGATTTCATCATACTCAATAACTTAGAGGAAGTATATTTGGTGAAAGACTTTTCTTTTGTTACCCAAATAGTTTTCATTGTAAAGTGAGAGATTCACTTGCATACGGGATGCACCGAAGCATAGTTGGGAGACGCGCAAACAAGAGTTTCGAGGTTATACCCTCATTTTTGTACTCACATAATTATTCTAGTGGGTAGTGTGATCCTAGAGGAATCCATATCACACCAAGGACTAGAAATATCACATTGAGAGGTAAACCTTGTAATTTTTTTTGGGTTCTCTTATATTGGTGTGTTTGGGAGTGTTTCAACAATCATAACTACATCCAAACAAGTGGTGAATGTTATTTCAAAGGAAATATAAAAATAGTATTGATCACTGATTCACCCATTCTAGTGATCCTTATTTGATCCTAAAGTGGTTCTATAAGTGGTATCAGAGTACTAGGCTCCCTTCGTTTGTGATCGGCTATTTGAAGTTGTTCGATTTTGAAATTTATCTCTCTCTCTCTCTCTCTTGATTTGAATAAGAAGTATTTTATTTTTATTATCTATGATGAATAATTTAAATTCAATTAATAGTAAGGTGATTCCTACATTTGATGGAAATAACTATCACATATAGAAATACATGATGATATCATATCTGTTATCTATCAGTTATGATTTATTAAAAGTCATGAATGATGGATATATTCCATAGGATGAAGGTTTTGTTATGAAAAAAATAGATAAGATGAATTTAGAAAATGATGGTCATGAAAATAATGGCATTCTGTCATCTCTATCAGAAAGTGAGTTTTTGAAAGTCAAAGAAATCAAAACTGCTAAATATATCTAGGATAAACTTCAGAATATTTATGAAGGAAAGACCAAAGTGAAGCGAGCTAAATTATAGTTTTAGAAAGTATAAAGATCTCTAGATGCATTATGATAAAATTATTTATAGTTTCTTCATAAGGGTGAATAAAACTGTGACCATTATCAAAGGATATGGTAAAAAGTTGGAAGATAATGATATTATTGAAAATATTTTGTTTTTATTTTACTAGATAAGTTTGATTATCAGTCTCTTATTTGGAAGATAAATTTCCAATTAATATTTCTCTTTATTATTTTCATATTATCTTAATATATTATGAAATTAAAAAATAAAATGCTATCAAGAAGAAGGCGGAGGAAGAAAATGAAATCTCTTTTAAAGCCAAAAAGCAAGAGAAGTTAAGGAAGAAGGTTTCTGTTGAAGAATAATCTTATTATTCAAATTATGATGATGATTTATAAGAGAATTTTGATGAATTTATGTCTTTTATCTCAAGAAACATGATATTAGGGAATAGAAAATCTTCCCTTAAAATGATTCAGGTGTGGGGTTATTGGAGATTATGCTACGAATTGTCTAAAATATAAAACCAATAAATACAGTGAAGAGTAAGATGATATGACTATAAGATTATCAAATAAGAAACACAATAATTCAAAGGTTTATTAAAATTATAAGGGCAATAAGTTATCTAAATTTTTTAGGAGAAACTTATTATCTAAATAAGTTATTGATAATGAAGATGAAGATGAATTTTCATCCAACAGTGAAGATGTTGAAAACTTGCTTATTGCTAAAGTGAATGATGAACATATTTCAAGTGATTAAAGAAATTATTAAAGTATAGAATAATATGATACTAGTATGGAGTTCATACTTAAGATATAATTAAGATAATTTCTCTCAGATATTTCCAAACTGGTGAAGGAGATAAAAAAATTAAAGACTAATGATAAATATTTTAACGATAATGAATCTATCCTTAGAAAATAATATCTATATTTCCTGATGAATTTGAAGGTTTAAAGAAGTTTCTTTATGATGAAAATACTCTTAAATACAAGTTGGAACAAATATTGGAGGAAAAAGAGAACTAGTTTGATCATTTACAATAAAACGTGATCAAAACAGAAGAGGATTTAATGAAATGTAGATCCAATGTTCAAAATTTTATTTTAGAAGTTGGAGAATTTTAGAAAAGGTGTTAAGTTTAATAATACCAATAGTAATAATTCCATAAATATGAGAATAATTCTAAAATTTTTGGTGAAAACTCAATGAATAAGAAACAATTCATGAAGAGTAATGTTGTGGATAAATCAAGCGATGTTTCAAAATCTAGAAATTCTGGGAGCACCAAATTGAGTGAAAAATATACTATAATTGGGGTATATGGAAGATCTAAAAAAAGAAATGATATGAAGATAAATAAGTTTAGAGTTCACCAAAATTTCATTTTACAAAAAGGATTTAAAATTAGTGGCTCTAAGAATGGTGAAAGATAGTTGATAAAATTCCGACAACATGTTACTTTCAAATGTAAATATGATTTCTATGGTTATTGCTGGTGTTTTGGGGGGGGGGGATTTGGGCATATGAAAAAGATGTTTTGGTTCATTCACAAACATTATAGTCAAACTAGAAGGCATGTAAGTCAAGGATTGAGGTGGAATTGATCCTCTCAATAGAAAGACATTTATAAACTGGCTAAGAACTCTGGATAGAAATTATATAAAAAGTTTCATATACTTGAGGAAGTCTATGGAAAGTGTGATCAACCTAGACATCATACTAATTATTTCCTTATCATTTTATCATCCCAAAAAAATATGAGTTTTAGTACTCAAATTCCTTAGAATAAAAAAGGAAAAAGGAAAATAAAAGGCCTTAATTGTGGAAGTAACACTTAAAGAATCTAAAAGGGAAAGTCCATAGATATTGGACAATGGATTGTCATATCACATGATAGGATATTTAAAACTATTGAAATATGTGAAAAAGTTTAAAGATGGATTTGTGACCTTTGGTAATTAAGGATCCCTTAAGATTAAAGTAGTTGGATTAGTAGTTATTGTAAAAGAAAATTTGAAATCCAAAAACACTCTTTTTTGATGGATTGAAATATAATCTCCTAAGTGTTTAAAAAATATATGATAAAGGAAATGAAGTGACATTAAAAATGGATTGATTCTTTGTTAATAATATTGAAGATGGAAAAATCATGACAAAAGGACATTGAACTAAAGGAAACTTATTTCAAGTGTGTGATGTTGGAAACTCATGTTATCTAAGTATGAAAGAAGAAAATGAACTGTGGCATCAAAGGATTTTCCATATTGGCCAAAATAAGATGAATTTGATCACTTTATGAGACCATGTTCATGATGTTCCTTTTTTGAAAAGAGAAAAAGATTTGATTTTCTCAATATGTTAAAAGGGTAATATCATTAACTCTTCACACAATAAGGTTTAGATTTAATCTACTCATCCATTTGAGCTCGTTCATTATGATGTGTGTGGGCCCATGTGTAAGTAATCAACCAATATAAATAATTACTTTATTTCTTGCATTTATGACTTCTATCATATTAATTGTGTTGTGTTTATGAAAAACAAATTAGAGGCCTTAAAAAAGTTTATAAGTTTTCCAAGAAGTGAAGAGAAAGAGTGTGGTTTTTTCCCAAGAAGATTCATATAGATAATGGAACTAAGTATAAAAATGGTAAGTTTGAAGATTATATTGAGAATAATTACATTCATCGTGAACTTAGTGCACCATACACACCATAAAAAAATGGTTTGACTAAATTAAATAATTAGTGTTTGGTGGATATGGCTCAGATAATGCTAATCGAGCATAATACTTCTTGTTATTTCTGAAAAATAGCTATTAGTACAATAGTTCAGATCAAAAAAAAATGTTTACATATAAAAAACTTAGATATTTCCCCATATGATATGTATTATAAAAATTCTCCAAGTTTGAAGTATCTTTGGGTTTTTGTTAGTTCTTTTGTTATTAAGGTAAATGGGGGGTATCTTGGAAAGTTTATGAATCAAGGAGTTGATAGTATTTTTATTGGATATACTCTAAATAGAAGAGTTTATTACTATTTTAAAAAATAAATTAAAAAAAAGATCATTGATGTTTTTTATGTTAAAGTTCTGGAACAATCAAAGAAAAAAATTTCTCATGATGAAGAAAGTTCCAGAAGTGTTGTCGATGTTGTTTCTATTGAACAATTTGAAGAAATGTTAGAAAAATATGAAAGTGTCAAAGATGTACAGGTTGGAGAAGAATATTCAACCATTTCAAGTGATGAGGAACAAATTCATTCAACTCATCCAAGGTCGATAAGGCAAGTTTAGGTTCAAAACATCATTGGGAATCATGGATAGCAAGTTCAAACTAGGTGGAATATAAGGAAAACAACTCATAACTCTTTCTATTCTCAATTTGAACTTATATATCTTGAAGAAGTTAAAAATTATCAAGAATGTATTGTTTCTATAAATGGAGAACTTGATCAGATAGAGAAGAATGGTACTTGGGAGTTGTTAACCAATCCTAAAGAAAAGAATATCATTAGAACATAGTGGGTATTATATAAAAAATTGAATGAGAAATGTGAAGTGGTAATAAATAAACCAAGATTAGTTTGAAAAGGTCATTCTCAAGTTGAAGGAGTAGATTTTGATGTGACTTTTACACCATTTTCAAGACTTTAAATTGAAGGACCCCAGAACACCCTGAGAGGGGAGAGGTGAATCAGGGTGTTAAAGTTTTATCTTAAACTGATGGATCTTATTCCCACATTGGTAGGAACCTGTTAAACCTTTTAAAAGGCGTTGTCTTGGGCGCCCTCAAATGATTAGTAGTTTTTGGGTACTTATGTGCAGGAGAGTGGCTGACCAAGGTCATCTCTCAAGGAGGAAGTAAATTAAAAAAACTTCTTAAAGGTATTCTAAAAATAAAGTAGAATATAATTAAAAAACTACTTGAAAGTATGGGGGGTTGTTTATCGTTTATAAAACTTGAACAAGTTTGGTGGAAGAAGATTTCATTTTTTTTGTTTTTAATTTTGAAATGAAGTTTGATTAAAAAGACGCAACAAGAAGATGTTTTTTTAGAAAATATTTTAAAAGGAATAATCGATATAACTCTACCTCTTCATTTACTTATTAATCATCATCAATTAAATCAATATCCACTTAATTATGATCTGCTAATTTGTTAACCCTCGAACCCTATGAGAGTTAACTTAACCACAAAGATGAAATTACTTAAACCCTAGGCTAGCTTCGGAACACGCAATCGCAACACCCTACTTTGATTATTGTTCTAAGGTTAGATTATGGTCAGTGGTTAATTATAGCACATTTCCATTCTATAAATGAGGATTAATTGTGTTTAGGGATTATATTTTAACTCTACAAATTTATCCCGTGTGGTCTTGTATTACCGATTAAGATCGCGCTCTCACAATTTACACAAAATATTGACCTCGCGTGTTTTTGTGTTAATTGTTCAATTGCTTGCTTAGTTTCTGATAACTTAAAAACACAATTCATGGATCATATTAAGTGAATTATAGTATCTCAATGATTCAAAATAATTAAATTATGAGGGTAGAAGATAGATCGATCACTAATAAAACTACTCTTCCATGGGCAGTGTGGTCATCATGGAGACGTTTTGCATGAGCAAGAATTGAAAGGGTAGAACCCAATATCATCTCCACTCTTGATTCCAACCCAATTAGTAATATTAAGAGAAGAATAAAAGGGAAGAACACATAAGATTAATTGAAGAAAAATTCAAGATACAAACATGAAAGAAAATAAATACAAAGAGGAGGTGGGAGAGGATAACCTTTTTGGAGAAGAGGTTTTCACAATCCTTACTTCTTCCAAGAGTTGTGAGGGGATCCCAAGAGACACCCTTTCTGAAAAACCTTCCCAAAGCCTCCACCAGCCTTCAAAAAGAGTGAAAACCCCCTTTAAATAGAGTTTGTGAGGTCTAGGGTTACATAACTTTTTTATGTGTGAAATGAAAACTCATCCAAATATTTTATTCCAAGCTGCACCGCATAGTTGACCTCCAAAACGCATGAATTGTCAGCCCTTCTAGAAGGATGATGTGTGCATAATCATTTCCCCGAGCTTCCCTCAAAATTTGGCCCACTCCAAGAACGGATGAAGAATATACGACCCAAATGGTGAAGTGATGTCCAAACTGGATAGTTTAGTCCATCTTTGTCTTCATGACCCATTTACTCCACTCAAATGCAGGATCCAGCTCACATGTCCTGAATAGAATTTGTAGTCCATTAAGTCAGAAACACAGTTACAAATGTTTAAGTCAAAATAACTTACATAAAACTATTTATGCTTGAAATACTACAGTGAAATTTAAAAGGGTAAAACTGGAATTTTCATCAAATTTGTAAATGAATGATCTAATCCCAAATATTTCATAATTGATCATATTTAGCATAATGTGAGGAAATCATATCATCTATTATCAATAAAATATTTAATAAAATTGTGTTTTATCACCTATCTAAAGAGAAAGTGCAGAAAACAAACAATCATATTCAAAACAATGACACAACAATTTTAATTGGTTCACCACTAAGGGCTACGTCCAAGGAGTATGCACCGATAGTATGTCAGTCATATCAAAAACCACTAATATTCAAAAGTTGTGGATTATAAGATTTTAGCACAGTCACTTTGTTTCAGGCACACTACCTTTACAAGGTTTTAGGGATAACACACTACGTCCCTCAGATCACTTCCACTAACTCCCCCTTGCTCACTATGTTGGAAGAATATTCACTCAGTTTATCAACTTAGAGGTCACTTCAATAGTTTAGCATTAAATCATGCATTATTAATTGTAAAATGGATACTTTTTTGAATTCTCTTTATCACCCAAAGATGTAATTTACTTTCCCGTGCACTGATAGGTTATGGAAATTAATTTCACAAACCGATTTGGTTAATTTTCAAGCTTCCTTTGGTGTTTCGCATACCACTCTACCTCCTTCGCGTACTGAGTAATGAGTATGGTTCGCGGATAACCTCCTTCGTGTACCACTTTTGTTTTCATGTAGCATCCAACCCCACCGGGTATTTCCCTGCTCTACCACATACTGCGTACTGCCTTATTTCCTCTGAAAACTATCCTACTCCACATATTGTGTGTGCTCCGCATACCAGCTCCATATACTACCTCCGTAAGCCACCTTCCGCAAACAACCCCTACTTCGCGAACTACCTCTACTCTGTACACAACCCTTCTTACTCCACGCACTGCTTGGCTTTGTCGTGTACTGCAAGAGCTTCCTCCGCAAACCATACTCTCTTCCACGAACTATTTTCTCCTCCAAAGATCAATTCTTCATATGTAGAGTTGACTTCCTATGAACCACTCCAGACTTCTCCAAATTCCTCTTGAATTTTTTTAATCTTCGTTTCCTGGTCTAAATGGAGGGGATTATTTCTCCTTATATAGGAAAAAATGAATTTGAAAAATCCACTAATCCAAGATTTACCAAATCTTTAATTTGGTACAACCTCCAGTGCGTACCGCTCCTATCCCGTGAACCATAATAATCCCACGAACCTCCAACATTCCACGTATCGCACACCTTTGCTATTAACCATCACTAAAAACCATTTTCGGTTCTACAAATCTCTCCGCGTACCATTCCCGCTACTTGGTATGCAGTTGCAAACCATTTCTGGAACATGGTATGCGGTCCATGTTCTGAGGTCTGTGATTCCTTTATTTTTCTGATTTTCTTTTCCATTTCGTATACGGTTCAATCCTATATGAAAGACCTTATTTTTCCAATATCAAACTCTCTATTTTGAGGCCCAAAAAATTAGAAAACACTGAGAAACAATGCCACCTTTAATACTGCTTTCAACCTCAATTGTATGACCACATTCCTTGAAAAATCCCTGATCATCCATATGTAGAATGACAAAAAACACAAACCATACTTCATTATTATCATCGAACATACTTGGTTCCAACAATCTCCCCCTTTGGGTTTGTTTTCAATCTCCAGATAAATTCACTGAAGCACCAACCACAATCAAAACCTGAAACTTTCAAAAAACAATTCAGCTAGCACTCTAAGTCTACGTAAGTGATGCTCGGTGTAAAAAACAAGAGAGAGGAAATGAATTGAGTTCTCCCGATGTTCTTTTCTCCCCCATAACTACATTTTTAACTTTATTTATTCCCCATCATTCCAGTAGCCAAAAAAACAACTCACTGTCTTCCACTCTCTTCCTTTCTTGGTGAATTTATCCATTCTCCCCCATTGTCAATAAACTAAAAGGACCAAATATTGACTTTTAGAGCTCAAAAACATGCTCCCTTGGATCATATCTCCCCATAAAACTACACCACTTCCACAAATAGATTAAAACGGTTAAAAAACTGTGGAGATGGGATTTTCAAAGCCTCCTTAAGCACATGGAGGTGGTTGAACACCGAGGTTAAACCAATGCTTCTCGAACACATGTGTTGATAATTACTTGGTCAGAATGTCAGCCACTTGATCATCAGTTCCAACATGATCCATTTTAATCAGAACTTGTTCAAATTTTTCCTTGATGAAGTGATATCATATTTCAATGTGTTTTGTACGAGAATATTGAGCATGATTCTTTGTAAGATCAATTACGCTCTTGTTATCATAGTTAATTACCATTGGTAGTTCCACCTCATCACCAATATCTGCCAGTTGTTGCTTCATCCAAAGTAGCTGAGTGCAAGCCTTTGTAGCAGATATATATTCAGCTTCAACAGTACTGATTGAAGTAATTTCCTATTTTTTACTCAACCAGACCATACATTTATTACCAATAAAGAATGCTCCACCACTCGTGAAATTTCTATCAATCACATCTCCAACCCAGTTAGTATAAAAAAATGACGACAGTTCATTATCCTTACCTATAGTAAAGTATAAACCATAACTGTGAGTACCTTGAATGTACCTCATGATTCGTTTAACTGCCACCATATATTCTTCCTTCGGATTACATTAAAATCGGGCCACTAAGCATGTTTCATAGACAATATCTGGTCATGTTGCAGTTAAGTATAGTAGGCTTCCAATTATTCTCCTATACATGGTGGGATCCACAAATGTCCCATCCTCATGCTTTCTTAGTTTAGTTCCAACCACAATTGGATTTGATATTGGTTTGGAGTCATGCATGTTGAATTTCTTCAGCAACTCTCTTGAATACTTTTTCTGAGAGATAAAAGTGAAGTTTTTCTTCTGAATCACTCATATCCCTAAGAAATATGTGAGTTCACCAATCATAGACATTTCAAATTTTTATTTCATATGATTGGAAAATTTATCCACTAATCCCTACTTACTTCCATCGAATATAATATCATTAACGTACACCAATACCATGAACTGATCTTTCTGAGAATTCTTCACATAGAGATTGTGATCTACTCCTACTCTTTTAAATTTGAGCTTTTTAAGGTAATAATATAGTCGAGAGTACCATGCCCTCGGTGCCTGATTCGAACTATAAAGAGCCTTATTTAGTCTACAAACCTTCATTTCATCATTACCAAGTAGAAAACCCACCAGTTGTTCTATGTAAACTTCTTATTCAAGAACTCTATTTAAGAAAGTGGTTTTGAAATCTATTTGATACATTTTGTATCTTATTTGAATTTCCATGGAAATAAAAAGTCTAATTGACTCCAATCTAGCCACCGGAGAAAATATTTCTTCAATATCAACACCTTCAAACTAAGAATATCATTTACACACTAATCATGCCTTGTTTTTTTTATCACATTTCCTTTCTCATCAAATTTATTCTTGAAAATACACTTCATAGCAATCACATTGTGGTTTTTAGGTCTCTTCACAAGATCCCATGTTTGGTTCTTTTCAACCTGATCCATTTCTTTATTAATGGACTTAACCCATGATTCATTCTTTGTATTTTCTTCAAATGAGGATGGTTCCACAACTAAAAGGAATGCAGATTGTGTATAATTTCTCATTCTCTTTCTCTATATGTGTGTAGTTCAATCCCCAATGATGTTGGATCAATCAATTTCTGATCTTCAATTTCTCCTTTGGAGTTTAGAAGAATTTTCTTTAGTCATGATTTCCTCTCCTGATTATTCTTTTGAGTCAACATCATGATGTGATTCCTAAGTTTTTTGTATGCCTTCCTCAACTTCTATATTTGGATCTACTCTATAGTCACATTATTCTTCATTTTCTATTGCATTAGCATAATAATTCCTTAAGGCATTTGTTGTTTTATCTTTAATGACCTTTCCATCACTGTTTTCCATAATTTTTTCAAGATGCTTATTAAAGAATTTGTAGGATTTTCTATTCATTGAATATCTAATAAATATTCCTTCATATGTTGCATCCCCATATTTGCCTTGATTTCCTTCTTTATTTCTAATAAAACCCTTACTTCCAAAAATGCAGAAGTACTTAAAAGAGGGATTTCTTCCATGTCACAACTTATTGGGTGTCCTGGTTTCAGTCATGTAAATCCCTGTTCAATTTTGAATATATAATTCATCTTGAAAAACCTCTTTCTAATAATGGAAAGAGATATGACTCTCAATCAGCATAATTTTTGGCCATACTATTCACCTTTCGATTTTGGTGCTCAACAACTCCATTTTACTACAGGGTTCTCACAGCAACCACCTGATGTTGAATTCCTTGTTTCTCCAGGTAATTTTTAAACTCAATTGAGGTATATTATCCTCCATTGTTAGACGTTAGAACTTTGATTGTCCGTCCAGTATCATTTTTGGAAATTCGGTGATAAGTTTTCATAAAATCAAGCACTTATTGTTTGCTATGAATAACCATCTCACAAGCCATTCTACTGTAACAATCTATGAAAATAATGAAGTACCTTTCTCCACTAGTTCTAAAAACATTTATCAGGTCACATATGTCTGTATGGATAAGATCAAGAAAATTTGATGCCCTTTTCTTCTTTGGCCAATGGGAACTATAGACTAGCTTTCCATATATGCAAGCATCTCAAGCCTTTTCCCATTCATGCTTCAGGTTGGGAATATCCATGTCAATATTCATATTAAATATCTTTTCCATGTCTTGTTGATTTATGTTTCCCAATATCCGATTCCACAAGTTGTTTTCTTCTTCAACGGTCATGTAGCAAATATTTTCTTTACTATCAACCTAATATAAGTTGCCTTATGTTCTATAGCCTTTCATGAGATAATTCCCTATCTTTCCCTTTATAGTGCATCATTTTTGATTTAAAGTCACTATAAGACCTGAGTCACAGAGTTGAATGACACTAAGGAGATTGTGACATAAACCATCCACATAAAGAACTTTAGTCTTCTTCAGCTTTCCATTAGAAAATTTAGTACTCCAACTGCCTTTGATATTCAACGCACCATCATTACCGAACCTTACCGTTCTATCGACCATTTTATTAAAATTTATTAATAATTAATCATTAACCGTCATGTGGGATGAACATCCACTATCAAGTATCCAAATATTATTGTTCTTTGTAGCTTTTAGAGAAACTTCTACAAGGTTGAACTTTTTAATTTTCTTCTTTTCTTTTAATGCGATGGTGGAATGAGTGTAGGACACTAATGGAATTTCAATTCTCTCTTCCACGTGCACAATTTATTCATATTTGTACTCTTATTTCAAAGTTGAAAACCTATTTGAAATAGCCACATTGTCTTCTTGTCGAGTATTGACCTATCTCTAAGAATTGTACAAATTTATCCTATCATTCCTCTACCTATAATATATAAATTTATGACCAAAGTTAGAATAATGAAAACAATATCTATAAAAATTATTTCTTTTATAAGAAGTAGGATATGAATATGTTCTCCTTTTTTGAACTCTTATCTCTTCCCCATTTATATATCTCCTTGTCTCTTCACAATATGACATGGTATGGCCCAAATAGCCACAGAATTGACATTTCATAAGTGAAAATGTCTTCTCATTACGATTCCTTCTCATGTATCCTTCCCTAGGCACAAAGTTTGGATGTCTATAATTTTTGGATACTTAAGGATAGTCTTTAGTTCTTCTTTTAGATTGAATTGAGGATTTCTTTTTCATCACTTTTGGTGACTTTTCAACATGACCCACTTTCAACTCTCCTTTATTATGGCCACCTTCATTTGCAGCATTTAATGCTTCGACATCACAACTAATTCCACTGTTTCCCATGAATGTAGGTCTTTGGTCATTAAAAATCTTTTCAAATCCATCGGAACCACAATTATCTATTTCTATAAACTCAACATATGACAATTTTCTAAATTTTATCTTCTTCTTTACTTCTTTTGAATTTGAATCAATTTCAAGTTTACTCCTAATATTAACAACTTATTCTTGTACCTCAACAATTTTGGACTTCTCCTCCAGTATCAAGGTAAGGTCATTGATAACCTTATCTTGTTCTTTAATTCTGAGCTTTAGTTCTACTACATCTTCAGTGCTTTCAAGGATTGATGATTGTACTTTCACTAGTTCTTCCAATCGTTTAATTTCAACTTCAAGCTGATCAACATAATCTGATGATTCTTCCACAATTTCTTTCCACTTATTGCATCTCTTACATTTATTATAAATCTTACCAAAGGAATCCTTAAGTTGTAACTTGAGATAAGAATTAGTTTTCAATTGATTATCTCTATCTTTATCTTTCAATAGTTCTAATTTTTCAATTGTAGCCATCATGGAAGCATGGTTTCCATATATAAATCATACTTCCTCTTCCTCTAAGAATTCATTATCATTGTCTTCTTCCTCATAGACAAAACTCTTTTGTTGTGATTTCTTTCTATATTTGAAGTCTCTATTTTTTAAAAACCTTTTCTTAGGCTTCTGAATGTCTTCGTATTCACTTTATTCATCATAGAACTTTTTTGGGCATTGTGAGGCAATGTGCCCAACTCTACCACAATGAAAACAAGCCATAGGTAACTTACCTTTAAATTTCCCTTC
Organism: Viscum album; assembly: GCA_963277665.1. Taxonomy (NCBI): domain Eukaryota; kingdom Viridiplantae; phylum Streptophyta; class Magnoliopsida; order Santalales; family Viscaceae; genus Viscum; species Viscum album. The sequence goes on from OY728143.1 coordinate 185,882,916, forward strand.
TCCTTTCTTGAACTTCATATTAATGATAAAAAGAATTTCTTTTTCCTCATCATATTCATTACCACTATATCTTAAAAATTATAGTTTTTCCATGGATTTGAATGCCATTTCCTTGCTCACACTATTCATAGCATCTTCTGGTTTGACTCTCATCTCATATGCCACCAGGCTGCTCAACAGATCATTTAGAGAAATTTTAGAGAGATCTATTTCCTCAAGATATGCCACATTTTCATTATAAAGGGGTGGAAATATTCTCAAGATTTTCTTTATAATATCAATGTCTTTGATCTCTTCGCCAAGCCCTCGAATTGCACCTACAACTTCAGTAATTCGATTGAAGAAAGAATCTATATTTTCATCAGGGTGCATCTTTAGATCATGAAACCTATTATGTAAAACTTGGAGTTTATCCTCCTTCACTCTACTATCTACTTTGTATATATTTTCAAGTTTCTCCTACATTGACTAGGCATATGTGCAACTCATTACCTTTAGATAGATCTTATCAGAAATAGCTTTAATGAGAGCATTTTGTGATTTAGAATCTTCATCAAGTATTTTCTTATGTGTATCAGTTAATGAAAATACTATAGGATCAATGACTTGTATTAATTATGCAGTAGAAAATAGGAATTCCATTTTGAGAGATCTCATATTGTTCTTTCAAATCTAAAAATTACTTCCATCGAAGAGGGGGAATCCACTAACATTGACTGAATTCTCCATAACAGCAAAAGACAGATTTAACACCAGTAACATTTACCCTCTGATACCACTTAAAGGACCCTGGAACAACCTGAGAGTGGAGGGGTGAATCAGGGGGTCAAATTTTTCTCTTAAATTGATGGATCTTGTTCTCACGTTGGAAGGAACCTATTAAACCTATTTGAAGAGGAAGTGGAGAAAACAAAAAATCACATGCAAAGCAATGACACATCAATTTTAATAGGTTCACCACTAAGGGATACATCCAAAGATCATACGCTGATAGTACGTCGATTGTATAAAAAACCACTAATCTTCACAAGTTGTGGATTACAAGAGTTGAGTACAATCACTCTATGTTAGGTGCACTGCCTTTACAAGGTTTTAGGGATAACACACTATGTCCCTCAGATCACTTCCACTAACTCCCCCTTACTCACTACGTTGGAAGAATCTTCACTCAGTTTATTGACTTGAAGGCTGCTTTAATGGTTTAGAATTAAATCATGCTAGTAGTGCAAAACAATCTGTGGGCCCATGGGATAAGCGGGATTGGGGTGTGTTTGGGGTGGGGTGGGCATAAAAAAATTTACCGTTTAAAATATGGGATTAGTGGGTTGAGCCTGTGCGGATGTGGGATGATGTAGGATAAGATCGCATGGGTGTGGGTTTTCCCATGGACCTCATTATTTAAAATGATAATTTTTTTATATGTTATAGTCTCCTAAGTCACACAAACATGAGAAGAAGTGGTATCGATGCCATGCCTGATTGGAAGATGCCTCATAAGAGATAACGTTGTATCTATAAAAGGAGAACGTCTCACCTAGGAAGAGATAATGTCACTTGGAATGCCACATCACACAATAAGGAATAATGTCGCACTTAGGAAGAGTCGCCCGAGATGCATGGGAAAAGAGGACTCATGCTCTTATAAAGATGGAACCACAACTCCAATATACAATTGTGTTAGGTTTTATCTCTCTGACCTTTCCATTCTCATCGACCTGGAACTTCACCTTCATCCCCGACACCACCCATCTATGCGACGCCACCTGTCCCTTCGACGCCACCATCAACAGACTCCTCCAAAAATTCATCGATGTCAAATCCCCCTAACCCTAATTCGCAAACCATGAACATATTCAAGATATCCAACTTCACTATCAATGCCTCTCACAACCTCCCCCTCCCCCTCTTCTTCCCAGTCACCATCGACGGCTGAGTATGCATCATTTTCTTCTTCCATGATGGTGGCTTCACCTTCCTATGCTCTGACTTGAAGCTGTACGATTCCCATGTCCCCTCACTTCCACCGCTTCACTCCAGATCTCCTTGATGTATTTTTTTTCAATTACCATCTGTCACCAAGCATAGGTTCCCCTCCCTCTCAGTATGACCACCAATCCTACGTGCTGAGGTTCCTTGACATAGGGGTGGGTTAATCTTCTTCACTGGCCCCCTTTCTCCTCATCGCCACCTTCTACACACCAGTGAGGCCATCCATATTGACATCCTGATAATTTCATTATAATTTTATCATATTTATTTAAATATATTACAAGATTTTGATTATTGAAATTAAATTCCAAAAAATATTATAAATTTCATTTATCATTTTAATTTATCAAATAATATTCTTTGTAATTATTAACATCATTATAGGTTATTATTTATCAATTTCGTATAAAAAATGAAGAATGAGGGTTTCCTAACTTTCATTTAGCATTTTAATTTGTCATATAATATTCATTATAATTATTAACGATGTTTTAGGTTGGTATTTATTAATTTCACATAAAAAATAAATAATGTGGGTTTCCTACGAGCTAGCCCGTGTCCGCTATGGGGCGGGGCAAACCTTATAAATTCATCTGTTTGACATGCGGGTTTTTGCAGTTTAAGCCCGTGCGGGCTTAGCCCACCCCGCCCCAACCCGTATGTTTCACATTGCTAAATCATGCATCCTCAAAAGTAAATGGATGTTCTATTGAAGTCTCATTATCACCCGAAAATGTAATTTAGTTTCCCGCACACTAATAGGTTATGGAAATTAATTTCAAAAACTGATTTGGTCAATTTTCAGGCTTCCTTGGGTGTTTCACGTACCACTCTACCTCCTCTGTGTACTAAGTAGTAGGTATGGTTTTCAATTCACCTTCTTTGCATACCAGTGTTTTTTTCACATACCATCCAACCCCACCATGTACTACCTTGCTCTTCCATGTACTACCTTACTCTGTGTACTATCTTACTTCCTCCAAAAACTATCTTGCTCTATGTATTGCGTGTGCTCCACATACCAGCTCTGTATACTGCCTCCGCAAACCGCCTTCCGCAAACATCCCCTGCTTCGCGAATTGCCTCTACTCCGCACATAAACCTACTTGATCCACATAATACCTTACTCCGCCGTATACTTCAAGATATTCCTCCATGAATCACATTCTCTTATATGGACTGTTTTCTCCTACGCTGATCAGTTCTTCCTACATGGAGTTTCCTTCCTGCGAACCGCTCTGGACTTCTCCAAATTCATCCCAATTTTTTTAATCTTCATTACATGGTCTAAATAATGGGGATTACTACTCCTTATATAGGCAAAAATGGATCCAAAAAGTCCCCTAATCCAAGATTTACCAAATCTTTGATTTGGTATAGCCTCTACCGCGTGCCACTCCTATCCTGCAAACCACAATAATCCCACGAACCTCCTGTATTCTGTGTACCGCACACCTTCGCCATGAACTGTCACAACAAACCATTTTCAGTTCTGCAAACCGATCCACATACCATTCCCGCTGCCTAGTACTTGGCCATGAACCGTTCTCGGAACATAGTACATGGTCCATGTTATGAGGTCTACGATTCCCTTATTTTTCTGATTTTCTTTGCCGTTTTCATACGGTTCACTCCTATATGAAAAAACTTATTTTTCCAATATAAAGCTCTCGATTTTTAGACCAAAAAATTTAGCAAACACTGGGAAATAATGCCACCTTCAATACTGCTTTTAGCCTCAATTGTATGACCACATTCCTTGCAAACTCCCTGATCATCCATGTGCAGATTGACAACAAACACAAACCATACTCCATTATTGTCATCAAACAACCTTTGTTTCAATAAAAACCATAAGAATCTTTATTGTTATTGCAACAAAAATTCAATGCAAGATTTTTTAGATGGATTTCAAGTCAACCTTCTTCAATGGTGAATTGTAAGTAGAGTTTTTATTGAGAAAACTTGTGGTTTATTGATTATAGAAGATAAGAATCAAGTTTTTTAGGTTGATAAAGGCTTTATATGGGCTCAAATGATCTCCAAGAGCACAGTGTTATAAGCTATAAAACTGTTTAAAGAGTTTGAATTTTAGAAAAGGGAGAGTATACAATAATCTCTAATAAAATATGATAATTAAGTATGCCTTCTTGTTATTGTTTATGTAAATGACATCATATTTTCTATAAATGATAAATAAATTTATGATAAGTTTTCTAAGGAGATAAAAAAGAGTTATTTTAGATGTCAATTCTTAGAGAAATGAGATATTTTCTTGGTTTACATATTTCCCAAAAAGTGAGATTACCTTTTTATTTATCAAGAAAAACATGTCAAGGAACTTCTTATAAGATTCAATATGGAGGAATAAGAGTCAGATTATAGACCTATTTTAGTAGGAACCAAATTTTCCAAATATGAACAAGGCAAGGATGCTGATCCAAGGTAATTACAAAAGCTAATTGTTAGTGTACTATACTTAACAACTTTAATATTGGATATTGTGTATGTTGTTACACTTTGTGCTTTGTATCAAAGTGAACCAAAATAATACCATTAAGTGCTAGAAATAGGATTCTCAGATATGTTAAAGAAATAATATATTTTGGATTGAAATATGATATAAAAGGAAAGCTCTATCTTTTCTGTTATAAGGATGCAGATTGGGCAGACTGTGTTGATGATAGGAAGTCGACGTCCAATGGAGTTTTCTATCTTAGAGATAAGTGTGTTTGTTGGAACTCTAATAAGAAAATTTCTATGACTTTAAGAATGATTGAAGCATAATATATGGCTATAACTCATGCCAAAACTCAGTTAATGTGGATAAAGACACCATTACAAGATTTGAAAGTCAAAGTGAATCTACCACTTCTTTTGGGGCGTGATAATCAAAGTGCTATTAATTTATAAAATAATCCAATTCAACATTGAAGAAGAAAATACATTGATATAAAATTTCATTTCATCAATGAACTCGTGGATATAAATTAGTTACAAGTGGAATTTTTTCCTATAAAGAGACAAATTTCTAATGTGTTCACCAAACCATTTCTAAAGGAAGCATTTCAGAATTTGACATTGATGTTGAGAATTAAACCTCATCCTTCTCAAGGATAAGGTATGGTTATTAAATACCCTATTTCTTTTTTTCTTTGGATATTATTTCTAAAGGGAGAGACAAATGAAAACATTATTTTTTCTTTATATTTATCTAATTAAAATTTTGAAAAAAGAGGAGAATATTTGTAGGGGAGTTTCCATTTCTATGAGTTTATTTTCACTTAGTGGAATCATATATTTTAATAGAGTTATTTACATGGGAATGTAACATCCCAATATTTTATATTATGTATCTTCTTAAATAAATTCATTTTCTTCATTAGCTTGCATTACATGCAACACCGAGTTTGTGCACACTATGATATATCAAACTAGCCGTTTAAAAAGTGGTTATGAACAGTATTAACCACATTGTGAAATTTATAAAATTTATTTTTCAAATTAGAATTAATTTTTGAATTTGGAATATTAAAATTAGATTAGGGTGAATTTTTGGTTTTTTTCTTAAAAGTTTCAATTTTTGATGAATAATGAAAAATACTGCATTGTTGTTAATAACCAAATTTTTTATTTAAATAATTATTTTAATTTAAATTTATTTTAAAGTAAAAATAGACAAATAATACATATATTAATCCAATTTAGGTCATTGGAACCATTTTTATAATATAATTATATATAAAAATTTATTGAACTTTTGAACGTCTCTATTACCCGCCTTTTAGCCACATCTGCGAGATTAACATTAAACATGATTTTACCACTTCTATGAATTGAATTTCAAAAAATGGGAATACATGGTTCTAATAAGTATGAAAAATTTGGTCTAATAGGATCAAAACAATTTTTGGTGAATAGTAACTTTTGAATTTTATTTACCACAATTAAAGGTAAATATGGTAATTAGAGGTAAAAATAATCTTATAATAATAAAATTTACCCTAAAACTTGTCCTAATTTCACTGGATAAGTGTTTTTCAACCCAAATCAACCTTAGTTAGAAACTATGATTCTTTTTAAGCCACTTGTGTTAGATTAGTACATTTATTATATTTTATTTAAAAAAGATTTAAAAATGTCATATTTAAATTTTAATAACTATATCATTTTTAGTATGAGGTTATATAAGTGATATGGTCAAATATAAATAGTAATTAGAAAGATAAATATTTTATATACATCATGTTTATTTATTTATAATTTTAAAAAATATATAATTAAATTAAATGGTGATATAATGATGATGCAATAATTGATTTATTGAGGGAAGAATCAAATAAATGATATTAATAATATTAAAATAAATATCATTTGAAATATTTGATGTCATCCAATTTTTTTTGGATGAATATGACATGTTATATATGAGTTAATGTATTTTTTTTAAAGGAATCAATTTATTATGATTTTTTTTAAAAGTCAAATAATAAATAGTGTCAAAATTGACATAAATGATATTTTAAAATAAATAATATTTTATTAAATTATAAAAAATTCATAAAAATATATAATTTGTCCAACTAACTAGGATAATGTTAAATATGTTATAAATTATCTAATTGGGTTTCTTTTGGCATTTTATCGTAAATATATTAACTCTATAGTGTAAAAAAGACAAGTTGTCATGGTAAGAGTTAAATTGTTTAACTAAGGGTTAAAGTCAAAAGATAAGGTTAATTTTGGGACCTAAATATGTATAAAATTCATTGGTTTAGATGATTTAGACCCATAATCATCTAATATTCTAAATAACTCACTTTGGAGATATTTTAAATCAAAAATCAATTTATAAAAAATTAATAGTTTTGGAGTTTCCTAAAGTGCCCCTCCCCTCTCTTACAAAAGAGCACCTCTACTTATCTTTTATTAACAACTCTAAAGCCCTTTAGTTTGGAAAAAACCTACCCTTTTATCCTAAAAAATTTCCTCAATTCAATATAGAGGCCATAGTTTGGGCATAAATCCAACCTAAGGAGTTATTTTGTGCAGATCAAAAGGAGACACTCGAAGAAGAGGTAATTGTTTTACTGATTCTTTCAATATTATCTTCTTATTCGACTTCATTTTCCTAAGTTGTTTCCATAGTAAAGCAATAAATCTGGAATATAATATATACTGGTATGTTTTTATGATTATTTTACAACCATATTCCTCATTTTACCCATCCTACAAATAACAATATCACCATGCGTGCGTGCGTACGACTCACTGTCTCCACACCGTGGTGTAAACTATTTTTCATCTATACTTTATTTTGACGAGTATAATGATGAATATAAAGGATATAAACAATAAATATGATATTATATTGTTTTTATATAATTCATATTCCATCTAATTCCATACCATTTAACCATTAAGGTAATGATATCGTTGCTCGTGCGTACATACAATCTACCATCTCCACAACGCGATGAGATTCATTATCCACGTTAACCATTCAAGAATTATTATAAAAATATATATAATGAATAATTATAAAATATAATACATAATAATTCTACTATAATATATATATATACATACATATATGTCATTTACTTACTTCCATTCAATACGATAAGAAAATAGAAACAACATTCATGTGTACGTACGACCTACTATCTCCATGAACGATGTATTCAAATTCATATATCTATCTATTATATATATGATATATAAATCATGTTTTACATTTTTAAGTAATTAAATCATTATCTAAGTAATAATATCAAGAATAACAAGTCAAAACACGTATGACAAACAAAGCGATTATTACCCAAAACATTGCTTTAACTGGGAAATTATTAATAAAAAAGTAATTAAAAGTCATAAATGAATAATATATTATATAATAAAAATTATTATGATTTTTTAGTAGTTAATAATATGTTAAAAATAATTATACAGGAGTTTCAGACATGTACAAAGAGTATCAGACCTAAGGTAAGGGAATTCCGTCTCACTTTTAATTTTTTTGTGAGATATAAGCCATGTTCACCACATATTTCTTATGTGTGGTGTATGTAATTACCCTATTATATTTTATATCATGAATACATTTATCTTCATGGTATCTAAATATTCATTTTAAGATATTGAGCTTATTATTTAAATGTTCAAAGTGGTATGGGACGCTTTAAATGTTTAAAGAATCAATCCTTTCTCCATTTCAATATTCTTGATATTATCATACATATTTATTTATATGAATATAAAGGATTATAAATAAAATTTTATATCTATTTTTAATTTCATTCAAATTGTTTTCAAAAGTAATTTTTTTAAGGATTTATGTAAGGTACTCTTTAACTAAAACAACGTTTTAAATGTTTTAAAGTTTTATTCTTCTAAATCATTATCATTAATGTCCATGTTTTCAAAATGGTATTAAGGATTTATTTATATGGATATGAATGTTTTAAAATGTTAATTCCTTTCAAAAGTTTCAAAGTGGTATGAGACACTTTGATTCAAAATTCTCTTTTTAAATGTCTTATTTTATAAGTACGTGACTTTTTAATAAATGATTTAAAAGAAAAAGGGGTATTTGTATCAAGATATTTTTAATGATTTTATTAGAGTATTTTAATATATGTTAAAATCCTTTGTTGGATCTTATTATTAATCGAGAATTATCTCTTATGATATCATTTACCACATTTTATTGAATAGTTTATGATCAGTTTAATTGTGGATGTGCTATTTAGATACCATTCTTGGTTTATGGTTAAAGTATTCATATTTTGAACACTAGTTTTTAATACGAATGATTATATTATTTATGTTTCACCATTTTCATATGAAGAATGTATTGGACTTAGTAAGTGATGGGTGGGGCCCTCTATATCCCCTCAATGCATCGGTAAGTCTCATGATATAAAATTAGTTGGTGATGAACCCTTCATATTTATTTCCAAGAAGTTTTAAATTATTAAAAGGATAGATCTTAACACAAATAAAATGGGTTTCTAACCACAAACTTAAACTATCATGAGGATAGATCAGGACATTATCTATCTTATCAGGAGGATAGATCTTGACACAAATCAGACGGGTTTATACCCATAGACTTAAACCGTCACAAGGATAGATTATGATAGTAGCTATCTTGTCGGGAGGATAAATCTTGACACAAATAAGACAGGTTTCTACCCACATACTTAAACTATCATGAGGATAGATCATGATAGAAGCTATCTTGTCAAGAAGATAAATCTTGACACAAATCAGATGGGTTTCTACCCACAGACTTAAACTATCATGAGGATAGATCTTGACCCTAGCTATCTTGAGGATATATCTTGATAGTGCAGACATCTAACATTATGCATTCCATCATTATGTGATTAGTTATTGTTATTACATGTGATTATTTGACTAGTATAATATCCATGTAAATGTTTAAATAGAATTATTTAATTTATTCTTTCCATATTATGCTAAAGATTATCTTTAAAAGGATTTTTTTATTGTTTTATACCTTGCCTTTAAATTTTATGCTTAATTATGATAGCTTCTACTATATTGTTTATCCTTAATGAGCATCTTATCTTATCCCTTTCTTATGTTTTATTTTCCCAGGATTCCAAGATGTATATTATGAATGATATGTAGGGTTAAGCTAGAATAATTATGGCATTCTCAAAATATTATTTATGCTGCATTTTATGTTTTGAATTGTAATGTAAGGTTCATGTATGTAATCCATTTTACAAGACTACTAAACTAATCGGTCCTTTAGGATTTGATTCTTTGTAATCATGCCAATGTATTAAAATAATGCACTAGATCTAGGCTTCTAGGGTCGGAGAATTACAAGGAAGCTATGATTTTATCATTTGTGCATGTTTGTGAATTGTTCCAATAGTTTATTGAAGTACATGTAGGTTGTGATGATGAAGTTGATTAAGTTCATGAAGTTGGTATCATTTCATCATTTATTAAATTGTTCAAGTTTAAAGGAAGTTGATTCCTGATCACTACTCTGTTATGGACCACATGGTACTATTTATTAAATTTTCTTATTTCTTATACAAAGTTTTCTCAAGTAGGATTATAATTATTGAATGGAAATCCATAGCTAGTATGTCAGAGTTTTATAGTGATTTATCTTTCTCAGTTGACAACAAAATTTAAAGGGGGAGATTGTTGAAATCACGAGGTGTTGAGATGTTTTTGTGAGAAGTTGTTAAAATAGGTTGGAGTGGATATGATACTTTGTGTTGGATTTTATTTTAAATGCATAAATAATATTCAAAATCATATTTGTTTTTAGGTGAAGATCCCTGGAGACTGATTCAGATGATGATTAAGCTGGTTTTAAGTGTTTACATATCATGAGAGGAGTTCATGATGAAATAAAATTGAAGGAGCATAAGGAGTTCCATGCCACAAAGCATGTTATTATGCTATATAAGTAGATTGGATAATTTTTTTTTCACCGTAAATTATGTCCACACCATAACTAGTTGACATTAGGATGGACTACGTCATGATAGAGGTGTCCATGTCATGGATATGCTGAAATTGTAAGTAGGATGGAAAATGGTCTATGAGAACTCCACATCATAGTGAATGTCTATATTACAACTAAAATTTAGTGGCTCTAGAAAATTTGGGATCTCTATGACATAACTCATTTACCACACCATATCCAGGAGAAAATTTAGAGGACCATGCCACAAATTATATTAAGTTGGTTTTTGGTGGATCTAGAAATTTGAGGACCACCACATCATAGAAGTTTTTTCACACCACAAAATTCTCTAGTAGTTTAAAAATAACTAGTTTGAACCACTGTGTTATGCCGAAATAGAGATGACCATGTTGTAGAAGTGAATTTTGGGTAGTTTCAACCAGACATGTCGACTTGGATTTATATTTGAAATTTGTTGGTTATTCCAACCTATTTTAACTACCAATTCGAATTTAATGGTCAATATTTTGATGGGAAATGATCCAAGGGCTGTGATTTGAGAAGTGGATTTAAATTTGAAATTCAAATTAAAATCTAAATTACTTTAAAAAGGGACTACTATGTATATTTGATGTAATAATGGATTATTCAGAAGAAATAGGAGAGTAGAGAGGAAGCAGAAGAAGAAATTATTTATATGTGTAATACAATGAAGATTTTGTGATTATCCAAAGTAGAATAAAGGAATAATAAGAAGAAGATTAAAGTAATTTTGTGAATGTGTTGCGTATACAAAGTAAAGTAGAAACCTATTCCCATGAAAGTTTTAAGAATAACTTATACTTATTTCATGCAGTGAAAGTAGAGTGGAAGTGGAAGATTTTATCTCACTCAACAACTTAGAGGAATTATATTTGGCTGAAAAATTTTCTAATGTTACTCAAACATTTATCATTGTAAATTACATGATTCACTTGTGTGCGGGATGCATCCTAGAATGGCCAAGAGACATGAAAATGAGAGTTTCAAGGTTATCCCTACTCATTGCACTCACACAATGATTCTAGATGGTAGTGTGATCCTAGAGGAATCCACATCACACCAAGGACTATCCTTCTCACATTGATAGATGAACCTTGTAAATATATTGTATTCTCTTATGTTGGTGTGTGTTTGGGAGTGTTTCAGTAATAATCATTACATCATAATAGTTGGTAAAGTTTATTTCAAAAGAAATATAAAAATAGTATTGATCACTGATTCACACCCTCTTAGTGATCCTTCTTCAATCCTGAAGTGGTTCTATAACTAAAATGTACAGGTAGGGATGAGTATAAATACTCAGTAGGATTTCCCCCAAATCACTCTCATACAATCCCATGTAAAACCTATTCTCAACCACGCAAAAAATTCCATTCAAAAAATGGTTAGAACATTTAAAAAAACACAAATAAAATCAAAGCAACAGATGAAATAATATAATATATTATTTCTCCAATATGGAAACCCAACCGAGTTCCACCCCAAAAGTAGTTAGTAGTTATCCAACATAAGTCAAGGAGACATGAGCAATAATAAAGTACATGACATGAATTTGTACTTATGATTATAACATGCACCCATTGTGGATTTTCGCTCACCCTATATATATTACACACAATTATAGAATTTCCCATCCATCCCAAATACTCATCCCTTCCATCCATACTCGACACTTCCCAGTCATTTCTCATACCTAACACTTGTAATTACCAAAACAATTTTAATTCTCAAAAATAGTTTACCCAAAAAAAGCCATTGAACTGAGGTCTTAAATTTAACCAATTCCCCAAATTTTATTTTCATAAAAAATCATTCCCAAAACTAGATTCCATGGTTAAATTCAAAGCCCCACCAAACCCAAGGGTTTTTAAATCCATAAAAATACCAATTATCAAATCAATTTGAACTAAATTATTTGATAATTATGCATGAAAGTAGATGTAATAAAATAACACCAATTACAAAGAAAGGAATCAAAATCCCATAAGGAATGAGTTAGAGCCGCCTACCTTAGATGACGATCACATGAAAATCTTTAAACCCAAGATATAATGTCAAAAATCGTGGTCTAATCATCCAAACCCTAGAAAAAATAAAACATGATCATGATTTTTATGTTCACGATTAAATTCCACAATATAAAGACCAAAATATAATCTAAAGATATAAATATACTAAAGGGAGAATAAATATAAAGATAGAGAAAGAGACCGATCGAAGAACATATGAGACTTTCAATATCAAACTTTAGATATTATGTTGATATGATCGATCCAAGATGGAAATACATTGTTTGATGATAAAGAATCATCAAATTCACTCCTAAGGAACCCTAGGGTCATTCCATGATGATTAAGGGTGTTTAATGAGAGTTACAAGAGGTTAACTAGGTTTTTAAAATATAAATCACATAATGTGAAACCAACTACATGGTTAGGCTACACGGTCAACCAAGATCATCCTTTTACCATACATGCAACTTTGACCATAAACCCTTAGCTGCATAATCATTTTTCATGATCACCCATGATTTTACACTTACTGACACTTTCCTCTACTGTAATGTCATGGATTTTTTATCTATTATTTTTGTATATTATATGAATTATTTTTAAGACTAGGAACTGAGATGGTGTGCAATTCCAAGATGTGGTGTGCCCAAAATAGATGTTTGAAATATATTAAATATATTAAATAGCATGCATCCACAGTTTTCCTGAAAAAGTGGAATAAATCCCAAATGGAGGTATGGATCAGAAATATGAGGTAACTATTGAGTTTAGAATATAGGTTTTAACCTATGTGTGACATAAGTTTTGTTGGTGCGGGCTGTTTGTGAAAAATTTGTGGTGGGTGTGAAATTAAAAAAATAAATTAACTTAAGAATTTATTTTATTTTGTTTAACATAGTGTCATGCTTCCTATTTAAATATATGACTATGAATTTTGTCTTAGGTTCGGCCGCTAAACCCTGGAGACCTAAGAGTCATTGGAGGAGAGTGTTCTTGGTGAATGAAGATAGATCAAGATCAGACCATGGATAATTGGACCAATGTAGTCCATGGATCTCATCAATGATGAAAATGCAATCATTCTTCATCAATGATTGAACCAAACTCTAGGTATAATATCTATTTGATTGGATTTATTCCTCATTCTTGATTTCTATAATGAACATGAATCAATCAACAGAAAGATTGATCTGCGACTCGATTGTCTTGAAGGATGGGTTAGATTAATCAGGTTTTGGGAGAATTAATTTATAATTATTGATTTATTCATTGTTATTATCATGAAAATGAATTTTTATTGACACGAACATTGATCAAGGTATGTTCCTCTTATTTATTCTTATGATTTTCTCCCCTGATTCTTCGTTCACCATAGGTGTTCTTCATTTGGAATGAGGTTCAACATATCCCGATCAATTGATTGTTGTGCACCTGTTTCTTGCCACAATGATCTAAAATCATAGATATGAAATCGAAATTACATGACGATGGTGTGGGGATGGAAGTTGTGGCGAATTAGATAGTTTTGGATACCCGATTTCATGTTATTCAACACATAATAAAGAACAATGTGTAGATCCATTTTTTGAATGAATTTGATGGTAGAACACATTGTTCAATAATGGAGAGGCTCAGACAATATGGGATATTGATTTACATAGTGAAACAATCATCAGATTGGTGTCCAGAGGATTGGATGAAGGCACATGTAGCATATTCGAGTTTTTGGAATTTTTCAATCTACACGACATGTAATTCGGATCTATACACCGTGCGGGCCCTCCTGGTTGCGGCGCTAGGATTTTAGCTAGAGTTAAGGATCACATGGAATATTAACCTTATCACACAAAATGTGACCCCTTCTATGTGACTTGAAATGTACTTCAAAGAGTACACAGACACAGTAAAAAGTACACGGTTGGATGGCACACCGTGTACTAGTACACAGACACAACTTGGTGTATAGGGATCGGTACACTGACACAACCTTGGTACACAAACATGGACAAGAGACATGGGTAGGATACTACGTGTCTCTACATGCTGTGTAATCCTTCTACATGCCATGTATTTAGAGACTACATGCCGTGTGAGGCTCTTCCACATGAACATGCATGGGGATAACTAGACACATCATGTACCCCTAGATACACGCCATGTAACCCTTTCAAGATTGATTATAGTTATTCATTTTATTGGTTTGGACTAGTATAGGTTTAGTGTGTTTACCTTGTTCCTTTCCATTGAGGGTAAAATGTGGCATTACATCCATATCACTAGATTGTGATCCCCTATAGAGGTCGAGTCTCAGATAGAGTTGTGGTGTCCCTCCATGAGACTGGAGTGTGATCCTCTATCATCCTTTGTTCCATAGGTAGAGTTTGTGGAATTAGTGTGACCTCCTTGAGTAGGGCATTGATCCTCCATCTAGTAGGCCATATTGGTATAGTTTGTGGTATCGTTGACATACGATCCCCTATGTAGCAAGTTGATCCAGATTGGGTTTGTGGTGTCCCAGTAGTTTTGGGTGTGACCCCTATCTATGTATCTGGGTCTTCTTAGACCAATAAGATTTTATTGGGTAAGGCCTAATGATCTAGACCTCTTCATTGAGTGTCTCAAATGATATCATGGCTCATAGAGTGGATTTTCCAAGAACAAGCGTTGCTCTGAGAAGAGTCTTGTGGTTGGTAGTTGGTTATGATCGCCTAGTGGAATTGTGTCTTTCCTGAGTATATCTAGGTGCTTCTGTTATACATTTATTGTTATATCTTGTATTGAGATGACTGTACTTGGTGCTTCCTATTTAGTGTTTTAGGGATTTTCTAATGAGTATTGTTATACTCACCCCTACATGGGCTTTTCCCACATGTGTCGTGTCTTATGCAGATGACGACCCTTTTGATGGTGTCCTGGGAGGACAGGGAGTGGGTGGAGTAAAGATAGAGCTTGAAAGACTAAGGTGTTTTACCAAGATATTAAATTTTACTTTGTCCACGACCTTTTAGCAGTTTGGAATTTTACAGTTTTTGGTTGATCTTGTATTTGGCCCTTTTTTCTACTTTCAGTACTTTTATGACCATACTCTGTTGTGAGATCTTAGATGTATGCATGTATTGTTTCGGTTGTTTTACATTTAAAATTTTTTTGGGCTTGGAGATGTGTGTGTGTAGGTAATTCTGGATAATGACTCCCATTTGTGGGATATGCCTACTCAGTGTCGGTCTCCATTCCCTGGCCTATTGGAGTCGGGCTTGGGGTAGTCATGGGTCGGACCTTGGTGGGTCGGGTGATGATAGAGTGGTATCAAACGAGTCAATTCTATCCTAGGACCAAAGTTGGTAAGATTGGTTTAAGGTAATAGTGTTTAGTTTTTCGAGTTCGGCTTTCAGGCTAGAGATTCCATTGTTAGTGCAGCGACCGACATATCCATACACCAGGACTCTGATTACCAACCTTTAGACTCAGTACATGTAAAAACTAGTAGAATGGAAATTTTTTAGTACATACATCATATATTAATGGTTGTGTTTTCTATGTCCATCTTGAGTTATCTCCCCAGATATACACTTTTAACTGTGGTATATCTAGTTTTATTTCAGGATGACTCTATGCAGATAGCCATCCTGAATTCCACTACATGATCATGAGGATGATTCACCTAGTGACGAGGCATCGTTACAGAGGACTATGCTAGAGACAACAACTCTGAGTGGTTTACCAGCTATACCACCACCCATTAAGAAATAGTGAGAACTAAAAATACCACCTGAGGATGCATATAGGTTGAGTGTGTTGAAAAAGTTTTAGAGGTAGTGACCTCCCAGGTTTCAGGGTGAGCCAAAACCCCAGGTGGCTGAGGAGTATCTAGAGGCATTCACTCATGTTTTCCACCTTGCATGGACACCAACATATCAGATGGTAGTCCTCACGATGAGTCTTCCTCAGGGCTCTACTGGGTGATGGTGGAGGTTGGTGACTCATTCACACGATGATAAAACTCTCTCCTAGAAATACTTTGAGTGTATCTTTAGAGAGGAGATCTATCTGTCTATGTTACGATCGGTGAACATACATGAGTTTCTATATCTACAATAGGGTAGTATGACTGTGGTGGACTTCTCAGTGAGATTTACTGATCTCTCATGTTACTCCTTGGATATGGTTCAAGACTAGTTCTTTAGAGCTTGGACCTTTGAGCAGGGCTTGTGCCAAGACATTAGGGATTCAGTAGAATCCCTTTGTATTACAACCTATGTTAGGGTGCTTGAGAGAGCCTTGTTGGTGAAGATATTTCTGATAGAGCAGACACTAATAGTAGGAGCCAGTAGTGGTCACCCAATAGATGATACCTCGGCAGTAGGCAGTCATCGGTAGTCATAGGGATCCAAGCATGTTAAACACTTCAGGAGGTGATCCTAGGACTTAGGGCTAGTGGTGAAGGAATCTCAGGGTGGCTTGAATCATCCAAGGGAGAGGCGGTGTTTCTCCTGTGATGGTCAGGGACATCTGGCTTGAGATTTTCCGACCCATTATACAATTGATTGTGATACGGTTGAAGGACCTCTGAGATAGAGATAGAGCTAGGAGCATGGTGGTCCGTAGGGTGGTGAATGTGGCAGAGGGGCTGGCAGAGTAGCAGGAGGTGGTAAGAGGTTAGAATTGTTACCACCACCACCCCTAAGTGGTCCACTTCAGGCTTAGGGAGCTGGTGGGTAGAGACGAGGCCAGCTATAGGCTATGAAGGCCCATGACCCTAAGGATCGAGGGACGATACAAGGTATGATCTGTGTCTTTTATACTTTAACTTTAGTATTGATTGACATAGGTTATAAACATTATTTCCTTTAAACTTATCTAGTTTGAGACTTAGAGATTTTGGTGGATCCATTGGCTTGACCCTTGTGGTTAGAGACTCTGATAGGTTGTGGCCCAGTGATTTCACACTTGTGTTGATAGTGAGATCTGATGCTTGGAAGCGAGAGTTTTGTATGAGATCTCTTCATTGCAGCAATAAGGCCTTACGATGTCATCTTAGGTATGGACTAACTATCCACGATTCATGCCTAGATTGACTATTTCATTCAGAGGATATAGTGTGTCCACAGTGACAAAAAAGTTTTTCCTTTGTGGGTGAATGTGAGACCCAGACAGAGCAGGATGAGCTTAGTCATAGGATATTTATTAATAAAAATCAAGGCTTTAACAGTGCTAGTTAAGGGGTTTTATCAGTGCTTAAAAAGCACTGATATTGTAAGAAATGTTGGGGGGGGGGGGGGGTTAACAGTGCTAAAAAAAGTGTTGTTAAAGGTTGAATTTTAGCAATGCTAAAAAAATCACTGTTAAAAACATGGAAAAAAATTAATTTTTCACGCACCCTCGACACCCAACTTTCTTAGTGATTTTCACTATCCATCTTCTATCACACACCCCACCCCTTCCTCAACATTAAAAGGCTACCCCAAATTCCTGCACATGCATGTATTTGATCCCTATACCTCCCTTATGCGACTAAATCTCTTTATCACTATGTCATGCAGGTTTTGATGTATATTTAATGGTTTTTTATTTATTTGTATATATTTTGAAATTTGTGATATACACACACACAATTATATTTATTTAAATATATTATATATTAATATTCATTTATATATATTAGAATATAAATATATAAATATATATAAGAATATAAATGAATATATATGTGTGTGTGTTTATTAACACACACACATATGTATATATAAAAATTATATATAAAAATTATTGCATTTTTATAAGGTGAAAAAATGGATGATTTTTTACTTTAAATAAAATGAATAATAAATATTTATTTTATATATTTAAAAATACATTTTTACATAAATATATTGATATATGTATTTATATAAGTGGTTTATTATAAGTAAATATAATAAAATATGCATATATTTAATTATAAATAAAACTACATTGTGAAAAATGATAAAATTTAAAAATCATAATATCAATATGAATGAAATCCATGAGAATAAATTCATTCCCCACTGAAAATAGGCAAAAATTCCCCCTTAAATGAGGCTGAAATTTTATCGAATGTTAAAAAATTGGAGTACCTCGACAAAAAACTCAATTTTTTAGGCCTTTGGGGCCTCTTTTAGACTCAAAAAATAGTGAATGGGCCCCCTAGTCAAAATGGTGTAGATAGCATCAAAATCTTTGATTTTATATGTGGTAGTGCCCAAACAGACACCTGGATCAAAAGTTATGGTCGTTCGAAGTTCGAGTTACATTTTCAACTTATTTTAGATATTTTATTAAGTTTTTGATTTTTTTTTATTTTAAAATTTTTATTAAATGACTATTAATATATAATAATTAGAAAATTATTAATTTATTTTTTTAAATTATTTTATAACCCATTTTCACTAAATAACTTATATATTAAGTGTAAATGTTTATTTAACCTTATCTAAAACATACTTAAAAATATATATTATATTTATATCAATATAAATATATTAATATTTTTTTAATGTTTTTTTGAAATATACCCTCTATCATCATTTTTTTACAAGCACTGATAAGGGAGGGGCCTTTATCAGCACTTGTAAAAAATCACTATTAAAGACCCCCCTTTATGAGCGCTTTTTCTAGTGCTGATAAAGGGGGTATTTAACAGCACTTTTAGCTAGCGTTGTTAAATCACTAGCACTGGATAAACCCAATTTTTTAGTAGTGAGTGTGGCTTACTCATCATTTGGATAACATGAATCTTGAAGTAGTGTATGTTTTAGGTTATTAATTTCTTGCAATGGCGGTGGAGTATGAGGACGTCTTTCCTGAGAATGCACCAGGTTTACCTACCCATCGAGAGATGGAATTATGCATCAACTTGCATCCCGAGATGAGACATATATCTAGACCAGCGTATTAGATGGATCCTATATATCTTCAAGAGTTGAGGGTGCATTTGGAGGACTTGTAGGAGAAAGGCTTTGTGAGACCCAACGTTTACCCCTTGGAAACCCCAATGCTGTTTTCCAAGAAGGAAAATAGGAGTTTGAGGTTATATGTGGATTAACAATGCTTTAATCAGGTGACCTTGAAGAATAAGTATATACAATTGAGGATTGACGATATCTTTGATCAGTTGAGAGGGGTGTGATGGTTCTTAAAGATCGACCTCAGGTCAGGCTATCACCAGCTACGAGTACGCGATGAGGATATACCGAAGACGACATTAAGATGTCACTATGGTCACTATAATTACTTGGTTATGATGTTCAACATGATGAAAACCACAATAGTGATCATTGGACTCATGAACCAGATCTTTCATCCCTTCTTAGACCGGTTCTTAGTGGTCTTCATTGATGACATCCTAGTGTATTCGACGTCTAAGGAGGAGCACACAAGACACTTGAGGATGGTCCTGGACACACTCTGAGAGCACCAAATTTATTGGAATCTCTCGAAGTGTGAGTTTTTGATTTAAGAAGTACACTTTCTAGGACACATCATCTCAGAGGATGGATTAGCAGTGGACCCAGTGAAGGTTGAGGCAGTACTTTCTTGGGATCCATCCAAGAGTGTTACCAAGGTACGTAGTTTCCTTAGGTTAGTAGGGTACTATTAGAGGTTTGTTTACCAAACTTCTCTAGAGTTGAAACACCCTTGAAGGATTTTAATCTAAAGGGTTATCCTTTCATATGGATAGAAATGTGACATCAGTGCTTTTAGGAGCTATGATAGAGGTTAACAAGTGCTTCTATCATGAGATTTCCATAGGAGGGTGTTGAGTGTGTAGTGTTATGCGATGCATCAGGGGACAGAATTGGTTGTGTGTTGATATAGAGTAAAGTATTAATTTTTTATGGTTTATGCTAGTTGAGACCACATGATCATAACTACATGATCCATGATCTTGAGTTAGTAGTGGTAGTCTTCTCCTTGAAGATTTGGTGACACTACCTGATGGGAAAGAAGTTTATCATTTACTCTGACCATAAGAGCCCCAAGTATATATTCTCTCAGAGAGATCTTAACTTGAGATATAGGCAATGACTAGAGTTCCTCTAGGGATATGAATTCAAGATTTTATATACTCTTGGGAAGGGTAAAGTGGTGGTAGGCACTCTCAGAAGAAGATCTTATTCTCAGTTGTTGACCGAGGCGTCAGAGTAGTTAGCCTTGTTGTAGTTTTCCTTTATGGATAATGATAGTACTTCATATCTTCAGTCGATGGTGGTTACCCCATTGCTTTTATAGCGTGATAAGGCTTATTAGCATATAGATACTAACTGTGAGACCTTACATACTTATATATCCACTATACATGCTCCTGATGGATATTCCGAAGGTGGGGAGCACATTATCCTTTTTTTGAGGATGGACGATGGTACCTTTGAAGTTGTGGGAGGAGGTGTTCAGGGAGTTTCATACACCCCTTTTATAGGTACATCCATGTGTGTAAATGATGTACCAAGACCTCCGACCTCAATTTTTGTGGTCAAGTATAAAGAAGGGAGGTTGTTGAGTTTTTCTCTCAATGTCTTAATTGTTTGCAAGTGAAGGCTGAGCACCAAGTTCCAACGGGTTTAGTTCAACATCTTGAGGTGATAGAGTGGAAGTGGGATGGGATATCCATAGACTTTGTGATGGGATTAACACATACATCCAGGGGACATGATGCCATCTCGGTGATTATAAACTGACCCACCAAGTCATCCCACTTCCTAGATATCCAAGAGTAGAGTTCAATAGAGACTTAGGATGCCTCTACACACAGGAGATAGTTTGACTCCATGGATTTACCTTGAAGATCATCTCTAACCGTGATGCTCACTTTACATCTCAGTTATTAAGGGGATTAAAGGAGGCTTTCGGGACTCAGTTGTGCTTGAGAATAGAATTTCACCACTAGACTGATGACCGGACTGAGTGAACCATTCAAGTCTTGGAGGACATGTTGCAGGATTTCATGCTAGACTTTGGCCATAGTTGGGAGGATCACCTACTCTTGGTGAATTTTGAACACAACAACAAGAACTATTACACCATTGGTATAACAACATTCGAGGATTTATAAGGGTGAACCTATAGGTCACCACTTTGTTGGAATGATACATGCGAGTTAGCACTCATGGGCCTAGAGTTGGCGAGAGATACTACAGAGAAGGTGAAGATCATCCAGGAGTGGATGAAGACTACACATAGCCATTATAAGCATTACAAAGAATAATGATGGAGACCTCTAGAGTTTGAGGAGGGAGACCATGTGTTCTTGAGAGTCTCACCTCGATGTGGATTGAGGAGATTTGGTCAAGATGATAAGTTATCTCCAAGATTCATTAGTCCCATCCAAATACTGCATAGAGTTGGCAAGTTGGCATACCAGTTAGATCTACCACCGTAGTTGGGTCAAGTACATGATGTCTTCCATGTGTCGTAGATGAGGAAGTATGTGCATGACCCGTCACACGTTATTGATTGGGTCCAGATAAACATTGAGGATATAGAAACCTTCATAGAGTACCCGGTGAAGATTGAGGATTGGTAGGAGAGGATCCTTCATGGGTGTTCGATTCCCCTTGCACATGTCCATTGGTAGCATGAGAATCTTCAGGAGAGTACATGGGAGTGGGAGACCCAGATGCGAGCCTAGTACCCACATCTCTTTGTGTAGCCCTTATTTTGGATTTTCAGGATGTAAATCCCTAATGTGGAGAGAATTAAATGTCTCAAAATTTCCATGTATTATTTTTGGACATTATATGGATTATTTTCAAGACTAGGAGCTAAGATGGTGTGAAATTCCAAGGCTTGGTGTTCCCAGAATAAATGTTTGAAATAAATTAAATATATTAAATAGTAAGCATGCACAATTTTCATGAAAAAGTGGAATAACTACCAAACATGGGCCTGGATTGGAAATCTGAGGGCACTGTTGAGTTCAGAATATGAGTTTTACCCTAAGTGCAACATAATTTTTATCGGTGCGGGCCGTTTGCGAAAAATTTTTCATGGGAATGAAATTCATAAAATAAACTAACTTAAGAATTTATTTTATTTTGTTCAATAAATCAACCTACTTTATATTTAAATATAACACTATGGATTTTGTCTCGGGGTTGGCCGCTAAACCCTGGTGACCTAGGATCTGTTGGAGGAGAGCATTCTTGGAGAACAATGACAGATCAGGATTAGATCATAGATTGTTACACCAAAGGAGTCTGTGGATCTCATCAACGATGAAAATACAACTATTATTCATCAATGATAAATCCAAACTCCAAGTAGGAAATTTATTTTATTGTATTTATTCCCCGTTCTTGATTTCTATGATGAAAGAAAATCAATGAACAAACATATTGATCTGTAGTTCAGTAATCTTGCGGGATGGGTTATATTAATCAGGTTTTGGGAGAACTACTTTATAATTGTTTATTTCTTCATTGTTATTCACATGAAAATTAATCAAGATCAACACGATCATTAAATGATATTTGTTCCTCTTATTTGTTCTTGTACTTTTCTCCCCTAGTTCTTCATTCACCACATGGGTTCTTCATTTGGCCCAAGGTTCGACATATCCCGATCAATCAATAATTGAACACCCATTTCTTGGTAAAATAATCTGAAATCATAGATATATAATTGTCATAACACATAGGTAGTGCAATGATAGAAGCAGTGGAAAATCATATGGTTTTGGATACCCTATTTCGCGTTCTTCGACATGCAATAAAGAATGACATTTAGATCTATTTTATGAATCGATTTGATGGTGGAAAACATTGTTTAATGATGGAGAGGCTCTAACGAGACAAGATCTTGATTTACATAATGAAATTATCACAAGATTAGTGGTTAGAGGATCAGCCAAAGGTGCATGTAGTAGATCTTTGTTTTTGGAATTTTCCATGCTACACAACATGTAATCCAGATCTACATGTTGTGTGGGCCCTCCTGGTTGTGGCGCTAGGGTTTTGGCTAGAGTTAAGGACCACATAGTGTGTGACCCCTATCACACAACATGTGATCCCTTCCATGTGACATGGGTAGGATACCATGTGTCTCTACATGGTGTGTACTCTTACACATCGTGTATTTGGAGACTACAGGTCGTGTGAGGATATTCCACATGGGTAGGCATGGGGATAGATGGGCATGCCATATACCCCATGGTACATGCCATGTACCCCTTTCAAGAGTTCTTATGGATCTTTGTTTTCTTAGTTTGGACTAGTATAGGTTGAGTGTGTTTCCTTTGGTCCTTTCACTAAAGGGTATATTGTATAATTACATCTATATAACTAGATTATGATTCCCTCTAGAGGTCAAGTTTCAGATGAAGTTATGGTATCTCTCTGTGAGACTGGAGCGTGATCCACTATCATTCGCTATTCCCGGGGTGGATTTTTTGGAATCAACATAACCTCCCTGAGAAGGGAGTTGATCCACCATCTTGTAGGCTATATTAGTAGGGTTTGTGTTTTCATTGACATATTATCCCCTATGTAGCGGGTTGATCTAGATTGGGTTTGTGGTATACCCCAGTGGTTCTGGGCATAACCCCCTATTTGTGTATCAGGGTCTTCTTAAACCAGTAAGCTTTCATTGGGAGGGGCCTAATGAGACATACATATTCATCAAGTGTCTCCTATGATAGAATGGATCATGGAGTAGTAATATACATATCTAATTCACTCCACAATATCAAATAGATTCACATATTAGGTTGACACCTTCCCTTATTTCCCGAGTTATCTGTGTCCCAACTGTGATAACACTCATAAGAAAACTTGATCGCCAATCATAAAATCCAATGACCATTGATGGTAATAAACATTGGAAAACTATCATTTCCGAGTTGTCACTAATCACTTCTGTATTAGGAGAACCCAATTTATCATCTCCTATACCAAGCTTGGCCCTAAAAGAGATCTCTCCCCCAATTATGCCCAACACAATGGCAATCAACATGACCTTCCATACAACGCTTTGAATGGATCCATCCAAATCAACACTTGATAGTTATTAATATAGATTAAATATACCAAGGAAACATAATAAAATTATGATATCCTAAAATATAGTATGTAATCTCAAATCATATCCTCAACATTTTGTATGGTTTTTTCCATCCACTCATCCACCTATGTTTGATACAATGCACTCATATTCAACTGAGAAACCACCACCTTTTGAAACCTTATCCAAAATCTCAAAGTAATATATGGATATCTATCTGAAATGATAAATAAATGAGATCTATGAAACCTAATCACTTCTTCCATATATAGTTTACCTAGGTCCTCAACTGAGAACATCTCTTAAATTGGTAATAAGTGGGTCGACTTTGTGAGTCAATCCACAATCACCCTACAACATCCCAACTTGGTTCACTCTATAGTAACCAAATTAGTTCATTATGAGACATCAGGCATGACTCCCCATACACCAGAGGTTGTCTACTAGAAATGGGGGTCTAGGGTGTTACCATGGGGAGATTATACCCCCATTTTAGCATGCATAATAATAGTAAAAAATAACCAAACAACATCCACAATAATAAATTAGAGTACGCAAAAGCAATAAACCAGAATCATAAATAATAAATGAATATAGAAACATTTATTCATACATACTCATGGTCATACCAACACACATATAATAATCACTCGCTGGGTCAATCACATAAATGAGATAAATAAAATAATAAAAATAGGAGGATATACTACATCCCTAAGCCATAACCCATCCATATCCTAACTTTTTATAAGATATCTAGTTGAATGATTAATCCAAAGCCTTTTACCAACCATAATCTATGACCAATGAAGTCTAGTTGGGTAACCAAGTGTCATGGTCTCCCTATCAGAGAGTGAGTATAACTCAGTAAGGCACCACTAACATGGTCCCATACATAGATAGTAAACATAGTGTATGTGCATGTGACAAGATCAGTTGAATAAATAAATATAGTGTGGAAGCATAAGTAAATAACCACTATCGATCCTTGGGGTTCTTTCATCACATCTGAGATCAACTATACCTGCTTCATCCATTTTCAGAGTGTCTATGAACAATCACCATAACCATGTCACATGTATACTGATCACCTAGGGGGTAGTGTATCCATCTCATATAATATCATGTATACATATCATTGGGGACATTGTGTCCCTACCATAACATCTCACGGTATACTAATCACTTGGGGGGAAGTGTGTCCCTTTAGGACCATCTCACATATATTTCCCATCGGGGGGTAGTGCATCCCACCCATTTATCTCATATATCACATCGGGGGTAGTGAATCCCTCCCATATATCATCCCATAAGTAGTAGGTACAAAGGATATATCCATGGAGAACATCCAAGGCCTCCCATGTATCTCAATATATCTCATTGGATAGCGCATCCCACTCGAATCATCTTATATGACGCACCTCATAAGGGTTGGTTATTCACCTAAACCCATCTCGTATAACAGAGGTTGACCTATCAAACACCTAACCTAACATCATCAATAATTCCATATCAGGCTCACACATTTGATTCAAGTTCTAAGGTGATGCCCACAATCATCACTACCCATCCCCAAATGAACCCTCTCAGGGCTCGTTACATCACTGAGGCACCCTTCTCCCCCCCTAAGTCACATCATAACATGGAAACCTACATGGGTCCCATTATCCCATCCTCATATCTCAGTCCAAAAATCATCACTTGGAGAGAAATACATCCCTTAGGCTTATTGTAATCATCACAGGGCCTTATGAGCATCTAAGGAAAAACCTCACCGACACCACTTTTCCCAAGCATCCTAGGTTGGTCCTCACACACCCAACCTACCCAATAACCACCCAAGGTATAACCAACTAAGTACTCAAATATTATTGGGGTAGGAACTATCATCCAATGATCATCTCAATTATCTCATAGTCTATAAGGAATCTCAAGTTTCCCACATGGCCAATCCCTAGGCCAACCATCTCAATTCATCACTCACCTCTACTTGGAGGTCACTAAGGGAACATATCACTAGGAACACTACATCTCATTCACTAAATTCTTTTAAATTCTCACCCCTAAAGGTTTGTATATCATAAGGAATACATTTTTAAATAAGGCCTTGGTTGAGGCATTAATCCAATGCATAAGGTCCATCATAGCCTTAATTGTTTTTCATTCTATATATAAGCATTTAATATTAATTAAGATGATTTATTTAATAAAATGGATTGATTTCCCTTTTAAGTGATACCACACATCACATTATGAATATCAAAACATAAACCAAAGGCAACACATAGAGACCACTTACCTTAATTCAGAGTTATTTCATTTTAAAGCAGCTCAGTGACTCTCACCCAAGCTCATCCAAGTCCAACTGGCCATAGACCATAATCAAGAGGCCTTATATCATGAAAAAAAATAAAAATTAATTAAATATAATAAAATTATAATTAATTAAATAGATAAAATTAATTTTCCAAACTAATTACAATAGTAACAAATGCCTAATAACTCACTGAGTGACCTCATCACACTGAAACAACAACTAACCTATCATGGAAGATCAATAACATCCTCTCAAAACCATACAAATCCAAATACATAATAATAAAAGACAAATAAAATTTCAAATTAATTTAATTTATTCAAAATCCAAGAATAAATCCATACATAAATGAACCTTCAATGGAAAAGCATTCAACAACGTGTAATCTTCATCTTGGGTCATCCTCTATTCATCGCACACCAAAGACCCATAATATTAGGATGATTCTATTGTGATCTAGTGGAATAATAAAAAAACTACTAATATAGGTTTCCAAAAATTTGATAAAAAATGAGGAGAGGATGAACAAAGGAATTAGGATGATAACTCACCTCGAATCACCATGAAAAACACACTGAAACCCCACCCTAATCCATGATAATTAAAGGAAAGGAGAGGGGGAGAGACCCCTTGGTTTATCAAACATGAGGGAGGAAGAGAGGATGGGTGGTTTTTTTTAGAACCAAAAGTAAAAAATGGGTTTTTACCACCCATTTTACGAAAACTAGGGCACACCATGGCATGCACCATGACATGCGCTATACCATGATGCACCCCTCAGATGGCCCTCGGGGATCTTGACATGCCTGATATCATAACCTATATCCTCCCTACTGACCATGGTAGATAATGATCTCTCCCTCATACCACATCGATATCTACAATGATTTAATACCTCAATATTTTAATTTATATACCAATTTAAGACCTAATATGTTCAATAGTGTGTAATACACGCAACACTGAACCACAACAAACTAAGAAATGATATATAACCATTAAAATTTATTCATAGGATTGATTGGTAAAAATAAATGTAAATTAATTATGAAAAATATGTATAAATAAAAATAAAGGTCATTATTAATACCAAGGCACTGATAAATTTCAATTAGTATAGCTAAATAACTACTATGTTTGATTTATTCTTTAAAATGTAACCTTTCTAAAAATTGGATTTTTATATGATTAATATTAAGATACTAAATATATTATGGATAATATATATTATTGATATAAAAATTTTTTTAACACAAAATTTTATTAGTAATTGATAGGAAATAAGAATAAGTATAGATAATATTTTAAGAAGTTATTTTCCTATGAAAATTGTTCATTATATATTTATGTTTTTATTTAAAAGTTAAATTATAAAATTTTAGAATATTAATTTGAAAAAAAGAGTATTGTTTTGGATTAATAATAACCATATTATATTAAGATGAAAATTTGGTACTTCTTTAAAATAATTGATTTTTTGATGAATAGTGAAAAAATACCGATTTTGTTAATAATGTCACTTTCATGATATTATCATAATACAAGAATGGATTAAAAGTTTTTGAAACTTTTTTATATTAAAAAATATATTTTTAAATTAAAATAAATATTTAAAAATACTATATTTAATTTATAAAACTCATGTTTAAAATTTTGGAAATTTAAGTAATATTTTAATCAAAAAACTGTTTTTATTCGCTTATATTAAAAATTATTTTTCATAAATTGTAGAAATTAAATATAAAAAATTTATTTAATATTTTAGATCCACATATTCATATTATTTAGTAATTTCATTTTAATTTTTATGAATAAATGTATGATTACTATGATTAATGTTAATGTCCATGATAATGGTCAAAGGATTATTTTTAGAGAATTGTTTTATTAATGCCGTGTAATCTTTATATTATAAATTAAGTTATTATATTTTATATAAAAACTTTAAGATTATTTTTAAACATCAATAAAAATATATTATCACCCATATGATTGGTAATTAATGTTATATAATATTAAGTATACTTAATGGTTAAGTCATCATTTTTCTACAAAATAATTTTTCTATATATTAAATGTTTTAAATTTAAAGTTAATTTTATATTATTTAGAAGTTGAATTAGATTATATGGTCCTTAAATTTCGGTTTATAACACCCAAATTTTTTAATAGTGTTTATCTTATAATTTTAGTAAAACATAAATTACTTAGTTAAAAACTAGTTATCAAAGTAAAAACCAAAATAGAAAAGTGTAAAAAGCTAATGGTAAATGAATAAAAAATGTGTGAAAATGAGTTTTATTGTCTTTATAGATCTATTATCACCCCAAAATACATTATTTAATTTTTTTATCCTTTAAACCTTGAATAATGACATACCATTATTGAAATGTAAAAGGTACTTCCAAAATTACCCCTCTATTCACTTTGAAAGGGATCAATTAAACTAATTCATGCTACACCTAAACCTTATAATTTAATCCTAAAAATCATAATTTGTTTCATCCTAGAACTATATCTCAAGTTAATAATCCTATAGTCTTAATTAGATATCCTAATTCCTCAATTTATAGGGAGGTTTCTAAGATAAATCTCAAGTTCTCAACATGAGTATTCCCTACTCCGTTGCCTTTTCATCTTAATATTTATCTTCCAAAATTATTTTAAACACAATAATATAATTACACAAGTAATATTAATATATTTTAATGTCATAATATTAATTTATCAACCATTATCCAATCATTTCCATCCACTAATAAAAACAAAACAACATCGATCACAGGTACATGTGGACTACCGCCTCCACAAAATGATATGGTTAATTTTTCATCACCATTTATCATGGCTAGAAAAAAGGACATATTTTCTGAATTAATATGTTTAATATGTCAAAATTATTATTCTTAAATTATAATTTATCATATAAATTCATTAAAACCCATTTGTTGATAAATGGAAATGTTAATCGCACATACGTTGAGACTACTTCTTCCACAAATAATGAATTTCATTTGTCATCCCCAAACTACATGGATGGTTATAATAATGAATTTCATAAATATAATTGATATTTATGAAATTTTTAAGCTTCTTTAAAGGTTATATTAACATTATTTAAAAACATTCCCTTGCATGTAAAATCATTATAATACGCTCTCGTTTGGGTCAGTTTTACCACCCAAGTGAACAATGTTATAATGTTTATATCACGAATGATTAAGGAATATTACATAACAATAATATAATATAATAATAATTTATTTAATATGTTTTAATTATTATATAAATGTGTTATTTATATTTAATATATTTATTAATATATTACCTTTCGATCATTAAACAAGTCGAAACTAGTTCTTCACAATTTCTATTTACACAAACCATACCTTTATCATACACTAAATGAAAATGTTATATGATGAATAATTAAAACACCATGATTATATTATCTTTTATTATATGTTATTGGTTATATTTTAACCAATAATTAAGAATCTACCTCATCATCGTGGTACTTGTATGAAACAAACAGTTGAAATTTCCTAAAACCTGATGATGGAAATAAACTATAACAAAGTAATATATTTATAATATATAGTTATAAAATAAGTGTATAAAATGTTATATATGTGAATAAGGTTATAAAGTAGGTGGTTAATATTGTTATTTTTGTTATTCAGGAAGTTAGTCTCACACACAGAACGAATTAAGACCCGAGGTAAGAGTTTTTGGATCTCGATTTTATTTCATTGATAAGTGATTCATATTCACCACTTATTTTTCCTTTTTTGGTGTATATATTAGCCAAATATTTATTTTTTTAATAATTTTAATGATATATAATGGATTTATAAATACATATCACATTTTATCTTGAATAAGCTTCCAATTCAAAGGATACCAAAGTTGTAAGGTTTTTTTGTCTCTATTTTCAATTCCGTGCGACATGTTTGATATTTCACACCATAATCTATCTCATATGGTGTATTAAGTACCCTATTTACTTCATGTATCATTAATATCATTCATTTAATGATATTATAATGTCTATTTCATGGTAACCCTCTTATTTCCTTTTAATTATTATGTTACCATCACCGTAAGGATTTCTTATTCAATATTTATTTCAAATTAGGAATATTTTTGAAAGATAATACATCTGGGGAATCTGTATGATCTTTATTTATAACCCCCATAATTTTAATATTATCTGGTTATCTTTTTTAGGCATATGAAATATTCTTTTTGACCTACAACTTCCTTTTTCTTACATAGTCATTGAATGTTTATAAACATAATGTTTATTCCAATGCCTTTTCTATGTGAACACTCTATATTTCCTTATTTTGATTGAAGGGTGTTCACCTAGATTCCATATTTTTATTTATTGAGGAAATTACTAACTTAACCATATACCCATCACTCTATATGGTGTTTGTTTGAAGCATTCTTATATAGAAAGATATTATATTTATTTATTGGGGAAATATTGAAAATATGTATACTTATTATTACAATACAGATGTTTATTAATTACTCAGGAAAGTTGATTATGTATTGTTTAACCATCCACCTTCTTTATCTGGATGGATTGTGTTCATTTAATGTCTAGAAAAGTATTAAAATTCTGTATGTTTGTATCTCAATATGAATGTTTTTAGATTAGTAAGGCATGTTAATTATGCATTGTGTTATTATTCATATATTTCATATGATGGATACATTATACTTAAAGAAGTAATGGGTAGAGCCCAATATTATATAGCCCCTCGATGCATCGGTTGGTCTCATGAGACAAGTGGTTTGGGTATTTGGTGTATGTCAACCCAATGCGAGCATAATGTCTTGGTTGTGAACTTGATAGTAATAATGATGTATTGGTTGTGGCCTTGTAGACAAGAATAATGTCTTGGTTGAGGCCTTAAAAAGTCTAACATTATGAATTCTATCAGTATGAAACCAATTATTTTTATACATGTGATTATTTATATTGTTATGTTATCCATGAATTTATTTCAAGCTCATGTGATCAATCAATGATAACTTTTGATATATGCTTTCTCTTAATGAGAATTTGAGTTCACCCTTATTATGTTTTAATTTCCCTAGGTTATGAAGAAAAGTATTACACATGATATGTCTAGAAGAATATAATGTGTGGAAATTTTTTTGGAGATATTAAATAATTATTATGGATTATTTTTTTTCTTAAATTTTCGAAAAAATTTCCACTAATTGAGACAAACATGGGATTTATTAGTTAATTTTTTGACCTAAAACTCAAAATATATAATCCTAAAAGTCCATGGGATTATATATAATGAAATATTATATATAAATCATATAATTATTTTATGGTTATTTTTGGGATATTAAAGTTCACATCAAAGCTGGTGTGTAAAGTATCTATTTTTGGCATTGGATTTGGTAGTGAGAGTCTGGGGAACTATAGATGTGGCGGAGACACCTTGGCCATTTTGGCCACCCATAGGCCAAAATTCCTAATGAAATGTCCAAATCAAAGTTTCTACCACCTCTCTTCCCATAGGTGGTGCCCCTTAGATACCATTTTCATCAAAATGACCCTCTAGGGTGTTTTTTCCTAGCTGTTTCGCATGATGAAAAGCCCTAGGTGCCACAAGGAAAACCCATACACCCCAAAATTTGCCACGTCAAAGCCCCTAAAGCTTGGGAATTTCACCCTCCATCATGAGTCCCACTATAACATGGTTCTCCTTATACTGGTGCACCTGTAACAAAATATTTATTGTAGGTTCACTCGACTCTATTAGTCCTTCCGCTCAAGAAATCGAACACCTCTATATCCTCATTCCACATCCAAAAAAATCTCCTTGAGATGTTAAAAACCTGAGTATCTTGATCTAAGTACCGATTATCAAACCGAACATTACTTTGAAAACCAAAAATTCAAATTCCCTTAGAATTTCACAACTTAAAAAGGGATAGGGTTTTATAACCTCCCCACCATAGCACTTACCATCCCCAAACATCAATATTAGTATAACTTGGTCATAAATTCATTACTAACTCATCACATTGTACCTTGGAAGAAAATGATCTTTCACTGCACAACTACAAACCTAAGGCACACTATTCATTAAAAATATGAGCCACTGCTCATCTCCATCACCAATAAAAAGACATTGCTCACCCATTATCATCTACCACAAGACACCATGATGTCATAAATTGATCCATCACCCAACCTATATTTCTCCCCATTATAAGTATCTTTTAAAAAATTCTGATTTCAAGCCACGTGACCCCCACCATCAGAATCACATACTAAAGCACATTATCAGCAGTTCAATGACATGATCAGTGTAGTTCCCATTTCACTGCACCCAATTTTACATGAAACCACTTTACATACCTTATCTGACCAACTATTCTCAAAAGCACTCAGTTACACCCATCAACAATCTATCACATCACCACCCAATCATGATGACTTAATATTTGGAATCATTATAAGATCACCCAAGAACCCATACCAAATTTTGAACCCAACTCCAGTGAAATCTACATGGCTGGATCCTTAACCAACTAAACCCATCTTTAATCTCTCACCTTAATAACCAACCCACCATTGATCTCTCACTTTCTCATATTACATCCAAAAACATATCAAGAATAGTTCTAATGTATGGATCCCATCCAACACCACATTGAAACATCAAATCTAGTATTCAATTTAGAACTAGATAAAATCAGCTTTAGTCACACACTAACAACCCAATTTCATCATAACCATCCAAAAATTGGTCTCATCACACCCATGAACCTGCTAACACATGATCGTATCTCCATGAACCATTCTTTATCCATCACCACACATGATGACCGAATTTGAATGTCCTACTCATACCCAAGTTCCATCATGAAACATCAAGCATTCCCCATTCTTGGATCAGTGAAATATCCTCATTGACATCCACTAAAATTCATCTACAATGAGGGTCACACCCTCCAATGTCCAATAGTGCACTCCCCCACCATATTTATTCCCTCACAATTATTTTTTAATGAAACCTCAATAGGTTCCAACACACCTCTCTAACAAGTCATAGACCACAATCAGGTCAGCCATATCATGGCACCCTGATTGATTTCTCGATAATTTTAATTAATTAGGCAATCATTTTATAAACATGGAATAAGTATTATAATAGTAATAATTAATCATAATACCAAAATAAAATGAAATTGGGAGAATAATATATCCATGTACAATAATGAGAATAAATCAATCACATGGATAA
Organism: Viscum album; assembly: GCA_963277665.1. Lineage (NCBI taxonomy): Eukaryota > Viridiplantae > Streptophyta > Magnoliopsida > Santalales > Viscaceae > Viscum > Viscum album. Next base: position 185,917,038 of record OY728143.1, read on the forward strand.
TAATAAATAGTTCCTTAGTGATGAAATGAATAATTCCAGATAGCTAATTCCATAGCCTAATCCTAGACATCATGATATTAGACATCATGATATCACTATCAAGGACTCATGTTTAGGAAATAACTTGTTCTAGGTAATCATACACCAAATAATCAAACATATTTAGCTCATGAGACCTACCGATGCATTGAGATACTATATAATTCCAGGCCCCACCCATCACTTATTTAATTCTAATGCATTCATCATATGAGATAATGAGTAAAAGATACATAATTAACTTTTCTAATGATCATCCATATTGGAATAATAACATACAAAACACCAATACTTTTCCCTATGTTAGCAAAAGGGATAACATGATCATAACCCATCCAGAGAAAGAAGTTGGATGATTAAACAATGCATAGTTAACTTTCTTGGGTAATCAATAAGAATCTATATCTAAATAACAAATATATTGATTTTAAATAGTTCCCCAATAAATAAATGGACTAATTTTATGCGTAATCATCCATCAAAATAACACCTTATAAATAAAGGGGTATATTGTTAATTCAATAATTTCCCCGATTAGTTGACATATGATATCTAGGTGGACACCATTCAATGAAAGGAAGGAAATATAATACGTTCATAGAGAAAAGGTATTGAATTGAAAATCATGTCTATAAAAGAAGATGATTTTCTAAGACAAAGGCAGTGATGAATCATTTATTTGATAGAAAAGAGAATTATATAATACATCCATATAAAGAAGGTGGGTGGTTTCAAAAGAACATATCCCCATTGTAACAAAGTAAATCTAGAGGAATATTGACATAGAGGAAGAATATCCTTAAAAAATAATACTTCTAATGGTATCACATAAGAAGGGATTAAGAAATTGATTGTTTTGATACCATGAGTTTAATACCCAAAATTATAAATATATATATTAATTTGAGGATAAATCATATAACATGAATCCCATGAGTGTAAATACTTTTGAATATGAAATGTAAAATAGAGGTGAAAACTTAAAAGTGCTTTTAGATTTTTTTTAACATTAATGTAAAATATAAACTTACATGTCACTTTCAAAAGTAACTTTTGAAAATGAGAAGTAAAATATTTTGAAAACTTTTACTTTTGAAAATAATCTCCAATAATGGATCTTTGAAAATGACCTAAAATTTTCTATAAGAAATGTGGAGCCATAAATAAAAATTTTGATTATGAAAGAAACCTTTTTAATAATTTTAAATTACCTTTGTTTAAAACCCACATTTTAAAAAGAGTAATAAAAAATTATTTTTATTAAAAATTCCTTTTACCTAATAGGAATATAAAATACCATATAATAAAATACCAAGGTGGGAGAATCCAAGTATGAAAGAACAAATTTCAAGATAAAACTTTATAACTAAATGAAAGAAGTTTTGAGCTATCAATACCCCTTATAAGAAACATGCTCCATATGGTAATAAGTATTCGACAAGTATTTATGTGGTAGGAATGTAAATACACAGAAAATAATTAAGGAATACCACATAATAGAAACAAAATTAGAATGTGCCCAACTTATATAAAATAAGATCAAGAAAATGATCATGTCACACCAACAGTTCCATTTTTAGGTATTTATTGTTTATTTATGACTCTATTTTTTTTAAATAATTTTCTAGATCTTTTTCTTTGAAAATTTTAAGTTTTGGGGTGATAGAGAATAACACACAGTTTGTGTATGGTTATAAAAAACTGTGTGGAAACCGTGAAAATGTTTCAAAACCTAGACAATGGGGTTTTTCACAGTTTCCACACAGTTTATCAAACTATGAAGGAACTATAGAAATCCATGCATGCTAAGGAATATGCACCCACATGGTTGGTGTATAGTTTGGAAAACCATGCAACCAAACAATAAAGCCTACCTAGAACTTAAAAAGTTTTAAATTACAACTTTACCCCTGGATTGATTTAACCCATTTCTCCCCATCCATGAACCCTCCACCCCCAAGCGCATGATACCTCTTTCCCCCTCTTTTAGCCTTAATTTTTTGAAGAAATTTCACAAATATTCTTCAATAAAACCTTAATTAAGTTACTAAAATCCCTTATCTTTGGAATTTTCTCCCTTATTTACTAAGTTTCATCCCACTCGATGGTTGTGTCGACCTATAGTTGATCTAATCCGAATCATAAGGTGTGAATATTGATGTTTTTGGTTTTTTTATTGATCCTATAGGGTCCCACATCCTATTGAATTGTGATTTCAAACTGGTATTTGGTGATTTTAATGGAAAGGGTGGGTGGTTTCATGTTGTCCCATTGTTTGATGAATTAAATATAATTTCATCTAATTATAATAGACCTGTAAATTTCTTTAGTATATGTAAAATAAATTTTCATGAATTTTTTGGATTTGTGTGATGATTTGGAATTTTCCCCCCTATTTAGAAATAGTTGTAAATGAGTGTATTTGGCATGTTTTAGAATGAAAATTGATGTAGTATATTTTTTGACATGAACATGAAATAGAAAAAGCACTTGGGAACTCAAGTACCTAGGTTAGTAGGCTATTAAAAGTGTTCTAGTAATTGGAATGAACTAACTATAAAGTTTATGATACAACACTAGCTAAACTAGAATATGATGTGATATTATGGTTTTCCATTGGGACTTTAGATTAATCCTCCCTAGTGGCCAGTGCATGGGAAAACATATTCATGGATTGATCCCCAAGAGTATGAGGATACTAGGACCCTATCTCATCTACCTAGGGTTTTCCATGGTGCTTATGTTTATTTACTCATTTTTTATTAGGTTTTCTACTTTTCATTGTTTTTATTTAAATTCAAAAGCATGATTTTAAAATTAGCTTGTATTTAAAACTAGCATGTTATATTTTCTCTCAATGGTTATGAGTGAAACACTTAGTGAGATAATATTGGACAAGTGATATCACACCCTAGTTACACCCAATGTGTGTATCTAGACTTTGTTTTATCTAACATAGGTAAGATCAAGGCATTGCACGGGGTGGCTGGTATTCTTGCTAGTGGCTCTAGGGTCAAGTTAAAGTGGTGACATGACAAGTGGTTGGCCCTAGTGTCTTAAGAAGATGGGTAGATATTTTTTTGATCTCTTTTTTTATTATGGTGTTTGATCATGGATGTAACTGATTATACTAGTGTATGCTCCCTTTTTTATGGTTTATTTTGTGAATGCTTATTATGATGATTTTATGATGACATTGGTTAATGTAATGGGAAAATAATTCCTGAAGGAGTTCTTTGATGCCCAAGCACTATTTTCCAGCCTTTGAGGACTGAGAATTCCCTTTGGGACATGTCACATGATAGTATGGTTGCTGAGTCGAGGTTAACTTGGATTGGTTAGTTATAAAATTCTATTAGAGACTTTTCCATATTTATTTTGGGTCTTTCTATTTGGGAAAAGTCTAGATAGATATGAGATAGGAATATCGGGGATCGAGGTACTAGTTGTGAGTAGGGGGTCTAGCCAAAACACCTCATGATGGTCCTTATGTCACCATGGGATGTTGGGGATTGATTTAAATCCCTCCTAGGGTGTGATTCATGGGCTTTATTCCAGGAATGGATGCCAATATAGGGTGAAGTAGTTAGAGTTGTTTTGTGATTTACTTGTAATTTATGTAAATGATTTGTTATGCTATTTACTTAATTTATATTGATTTTTTATTGATAGTTTTATTTTTATTTTGTTTTATTTGTATAGTACCATGCCACCCTAGAGACCTCTAGTGAAACCATAGGAGGAGGCTAGAGAAAATTCTCCTTCGGCCAACCCACCAGTTGATCAAAGTCTTATTAAGGCAGTAGTTTGGGATGTATGGGACTTAGATAAGGGAGAAGGATTTGGTCTTACCCAAACTAAGGAAGATGAATTAGGACCTGATAAGGATTAGGATCATGAGTTTCTTAAGCATAATACTTCTTCCTTTCAGGGAATCACTAACTCCCAAGAGGTTGAGGATTGGGTGGAGAAGACTAAATGGATATTTGAGTTTCTTGGAACTCAAGATGTTTTTAAGGTAAAGTAATCCACCTTTATGTTGTGGGGACCCAACCATAAGTGGTTGGAGATAGTGGTGAATGATGGTTCATATGAGCTTATGGGGTGGAAAGATTTCAATTCCACCTTCATCAGTCTATTTTTTTCTAATACCTTAACCATCACAAAGTCTCAAGATTTCTTGGCCCTCCAGTAGGGTGATTTGTTAGTGATTTACTATGCTAATAATTTTGTAGAGATTTTACACTTCTCTCCTGATTTTATCACCAATTAAAGGTTAAAATCCCATCATTTTGAAATGGGGTTGTGACTTGATAGCTAAACCCAAATCTTTTTGATTAAGTTTAAGACATATATTGAGGTGGTTGATCAAGATTTGATGGTGGAGATTGATCACATAGGCATTATAAGTTTTAATGGGATTCCTCTATACCTAGTCAAAGCAGGAATGACTCTCCTAAGAAGAAGATTAAGTGGGAAGATCTGGAGAAAAGGGGTGGTAAAAATTATGGGTATCTTCCCCAACCATCTTCATTGGTAGCTATAGGTGGTGGAATTGTTGTATATCATCAGAGTGTGAGGATTGATAAAATGGGACCTATGTGTCAAGTCCCACCAAGGTAATGTCACCTATATGGACTCTTGGGCCAGTTACAAAAGTTTTTCTTGAATATCCCTACCTCTCATAGTGGTGTAGGCTCTACCACTCCCAGAGCATCTATAAAACAATCTAATGCTTCCAAGGATATGGAGTCTCACTCTGGTAGGAACAGTGATAAGGCTAGGTCTTCTTATGGAAAGATTTAACTTAGTGAAGAGTTGTAAGTTAGCTATCAACCTTAGACTCATATGGAAATGAAACACCTACAAGTAATGAATCAAGCATTGGTGGAATCTGATATGATCCCCATGATAGTTAGAAGTATTGTTCTCATTTCTTTGTCTATGGAAATTGATTTATTTGACACAGGTGCTTCTCAATCCTTCATATATTATCGGCTTGTGATTTTTCTAAATATCCTAACTGAGAACATGTCATATGTCATGGAGATAGTTACACTACTTGGGAGGATAATAGAGAATTTTTTTTGATTACCTTCATACAATGTTTCTATTTTGGAGGTTGAGTTGATGTGGGAATTCATCATCCTAGATATGGACCTATTCAATGTGATTCAGGGGATGGATTAAATGAATTTTTTCAGGGGTCACATTGATTGCTACTATTGGTGGGAGAAATTTATAACCCCTGATGGGGATTCTTGGGTATTCTAGGGAGAATGAGACCCCTGGTCTAGATGAGTAGTATCTCCACTTCTAGATTTGATAAGAATTACCTATTATATATCCTCTCTTCTACTAGAGGTTAATAAAGTATGTTTAAGTAATGGGTTGCCTCCCGTGGTTAGAAACATCTCTAAGGTGTTTCTAGAGGATTATTCGGCTTGTGTATAGAGTAGGAAGTTGAGTTTTCCATTGGCTTGTTACTAGGGATTCAACTGATGTCTCTTACTTCATACCAAATGACCCCAGCTAAGTTGATGGAGTTAAAGATTTAGCTGGATGATTTAGAGTACATGGGATTTATCTATCTGAGTGTGTCCACATGGTCTACTCCGGTACACTTTTTCAAGATGGACAATATATCACTTCACCTATTCATTGAATATTTAAAGTTAATTTGGGTTATGATCAAGAATAAATACCCATTTACTCACATTTATGATATCTTTAACCAACTTAAAATTTCAATATGGGTTTCAAAGATTAACATCTACTTGGGGTATCACCAATTTATAGTGAAGAAGGGTGATTTCTCCAAAACTTATTTTTGAATAAAGTATAACCACTTCAAATATCTAGTGATATCATTTGGACTAATGAAAACTCCCATAGTTTTAATGGAACTTATGAACTATGTGTTCCATAGATATATCTACTACTTCATCATGGTATTTTTGGATGAAATTATGGTTTACTCAAGATCATAAGAAGATCATAGGAAACATTTGAGGATTATTGTTGGGACATATCAAGATCATCATGGGATCAGATCATGGGATCTTAGAAGTAAAGTTTTTGGTTAATGTGATATCAAAACATGGGATCTTAGTTGATCAAGAGAAGTTCGAGATAATGATGTCTTGGGAGGATCTGATTAATATTTTTAAAATTAGGAGTTTCTTGGGTCTGGTAGTATAATACAAGCGGTTCATCATCAAATTCTCTTGACTCAAATAACCTTTGATGTATCTTACCCAAAGGCTGTGAAGTTATCTTGAATTCAAAAATGTTAAGCATCCATTTAAGAGATCAGGTGATGATTTAACATCTACCCCTATCCTGAATTTACTTGAAGTAGGTCTGGATGATGTGGTAAAGTGTAATGCATTAGGATTAGGTCTTGGTTGCGTGTTTATGTAGTGTGACCATGTGGTTGTGTATGGTTTCTAACAAATTTTAACACATAAGAAAAATTATCCAAACCATGACCTTGAGCTTGTGGTTATGATGTACACCCTCAAGTGTTGGTTCCACTACCTTTTTGAGGAAACATTTATGTTCTATTATGATCATAAAAGATTGAGCTACATATTTTCTCCAAAAGAAATAAATCTGTGACAAATATGATGGATTAAATGTATTAAAGGGTTTGATTTTGACATAGTCTATACCACAGGTAAAGGGAATGTAGTTACTGATTCTTTAAGTAAATTTTTTTCATCCCATGCTCTGAAAGAGTTTAACATCACATGGAATCTTATGGGGATTTTTCATGGATGCATCTGGAAGAAAAGGAGGAGAAGGAGGTGATGTTATTGGCTAGATTGCAATTGATTCCTTATCTTTTAGAGCATATATGTGAATATCAATTGAAATATGTGGTATGTCAGCACTCCTATTAGATTCTAAATGGTGGGGAGACAGTTAGTGAATAGTCTTTTTCTTCAGTGGTTATTGGGACAACCATATGGTATTGGTAGAGTTTTATTATAATAATAGTTACCTGTCCTCAATCAAGATAGATCTCTTCAAATCCTTGTATGTTCTGCCTTGCTAGTCCCATCTATGTTGGGATGAGGTAGGTGATACTTCTTTGGTGGGACCAACTATCATGTAAGAGATGAAATGTAAGATCCGGATGATTAAGAAACATTTGATGATAGCTCAAATAAATTACAAGTTATATAATTATTTTCAACACTGAACCTTATAATTCTCAATGGATGACAAGGTTTTTTTAAATGAGACACCTCATTTGGGATATCACCATCTTGGTAAATAATGGAAACTTACTCCAAGGCATGTTTGACCTTTTGAGATTCCTGAGAGGATCGGGCAGGTTTCATACCATTTGGAATTTCTCTATCAATTTATATTAATTCAAAAAATATTTCATGTATCCTAGATGAAAAAGTATATCCATAACCCTACCATTTGTTGAATTGGGAAGATATCAAGCTAGAACCTGATTTTTCAGTGATCGAACAACCGATTCAGATTGTCATTTCTCAAGTGAAGGTGTTATGAGGGAAATCCATCTGATTGATCCAGATTTTATGGAAACATGTTAATGAAGAGTATGAGACATGGGAATAAGAGTCTTGGGTGAAGGAGTAATGGAATCACTTACTTTTCAATCAGGTTAAGAGTTGACTTTTTAAGGGTGTAAAATGGCATGATGTAGAAAATTATCACACCCATATTGCCATTTTCAAGTATTTATTATTTATTTATGGTTCTTATTTTTATTTTTTATTTAAAAATTATTTTTCTATAAATATTTGAAGTTTTTGGGGGACATGTATTGACATACGGTTGGTTCATGGTTACAACAAACCATGCAAGAACTAAGAAATTGTTGTATAACCTGGGTAGTGGGGTTTTGTACGGTTTCAAAATGATTTATAAAATAGTGTGGGAACTCTATAAATCTATGTGTTCCAAGGAAGAGGCACCTGTACTATTGTAATATGGTATGGAAAACTATGTGACCAAACCGTATAGTTTTTCTAGAACTTAAAACTTTTAAAATTCCAATTTTACCCTTGGCTCGATTTAACACATTTCACCCCTATTTCTCCCCATTCAAAAACCCTCCAGCCTAGGTACACCATCCCTCTTCACCCATTCCATTTTGGAGTTAACATTTGGGGGTATTTTTCTAATATTTTTCAAGAAAACATTAATTAAGAAACTCCTCTCCCTTCTCTTGGGTGTTTTCTTTCTTCTTTATTAAGTTTCCTCCCACTCAGTGGTTTTAGAAACCTAAGGTTTCTCTAATCTGAATTGTAAGGTGTGAATCTTAATTTTTACAGTTTTTTATTTCTTCTATAGGGTCCTCACTCCTCTTAGATTGTGATTTCCAATCAGTACTTGGAAATTTAAAGGGAAAATATAGGTGGTTTCATGTTATACCATTGTTTGATGAATTAGATATGCTTGAATCTATTTATAATAACCCTATAAATTTATTTGGTTTGTGTAAAAGCTCTTTCCAAGAATGTTTTGGGTGCATGTGATGATTTGGAATTATTTACCCTATTTGTAAATAGTACACAATGAGTGGGTTTGGAATGTTTTAGTGTGAAAATTTATTTAGTAGATTTTGTGAGATGAACATGAAAGGTGAAAAGTACTTTGGAACTCTGATACCTAGGTGGGTTGTCTAGGAAAAGTGAACTAGTTATTGGCATGCCCTAAATAGTAGTTTTTTGCTAAAACACTAACTAAAATAGATTATTATGTGATATGATGGTTTACTATTGGGACTTTGGTGTCATCCTCCCCAATGGATCATGCATGAGAACAAATATTTATAGCTAGATCATCAAGAGTATGGGGATCCTAAGACCAAGCCTTAGCTACCTAGGGATACCAATGGTTATTATGTTTATTTACTCACTTGTTTATTAGTTTTCCTACTTTTCATTGTTTATATTTAAGGTCAAAATCATGTTTTTAAAATCAAATTATACTTAAAACTACCATGTTATATTCGTGTCTCAATGGTTATACATGAAACACTTGGTGGGATCCTATTGGGAAAGTGACATCACACTATACATACATCCAATGGGTGTATGAAAACTTTTTTTCTTGACATAGGTAAGATTAAGGCGTCAAAAAAGGTGGTGAGTATTATTTCTAGTGGCTCTCAGGTCGGGTGAAGGTGGTGACATGACAGACGACTGACCCTAATGTCACAAGGAGATGGGTGGATCTTTTATTGATCTCTTTTTCTTTTGTTTATTTTGGTAATTGATCATGGATGTAACTACTTATACTCATGTATGATTCCTTTTTTATGGGTTTTTTATAAATGATCATAGTGGTTATTTTATGAAGACATTGGTTAATGTAATGGGAATATAATTCCCAAAGGAGTTCCTTAATGCCCAAACACTAGTTTCCAGCCTGTGGGGATCAGGAACACCCTTCAAGCCATGTCACGGTCTGATTCAATTTCTAAGTCGATGGTAACCTAGGTTGGTTAGTGAAAAATTATATCAGATCCTTTTCCCTATTTCTTTTGTGTCTTTATATTTGGGAAAGGATTATATATACAAGAGATAGAAATATCAGGGCTAGAGGTGCTGATTACGAGTGGGGTTTCTGGACAACACACCTCATGATGGTCCTTGGGTTACCATGGGTTGTTGGGTATTGGTTTGAATCCTATATAGGGTGTGATTCTTGGTTTACAGATTGGTCATGGACAGTAAGATAGGGTGGATTAGTTTTAGTTGTTTTTTTATTTAATTTTTATTTATGTAAAGGCTTTGTTATGTTATTTACTTAATTTTTATTGATTTTTTATATTGATGGTTTTATTTTTATTTTGTTTTATTTCATATTGTACCATTGTTTGATGAATGAAATATTCATGAATTTATTTATAATAGACCTATAAATTGATTTGGTGTGTGTAAAATGTGTTTTCAAGTATGTTTTATGTGTGTGTGATGATTTGGAATTGTTTTCCTAATTTGTTAATGGTTTTCAATGAGTGGATTTGGCATATTTTAGTGACAAAAGTGATGTAGTGGATTTTTTGAAATGAATATGAAATGGGAAAAGCACTTGGGAACCGAGGTACCTAGGCGAGTAGGATGGGACAAGTATGTTAGGAATTTTAACACCCTTACTTGTAGGTTCATGCTACAATACTAACTAAACTGTATTATGATATGATATGATGGATTATCATTGGTACTTTAGTGCCATCCTACCCAATGACTCATACATGGAAACATATATGTATGGATTAATCACAAAGAGTATGAGGATCTTAGGATCATACTTTAGTTACCTAGGGATTCCCATGATTATTATTTTTATTTACTTACTTGTTTATTTGTTTTCCCTCTTTTCATTATTTTCAAAATTAAAAGCATATTTTTAAAATCAACTTGTATTTTAAACTAGAATGTTATATTTGTATCTCAATGTTTATGCATGAAATAAGTCATGGTATCCTATTGTTAAAGTGATATCACACACTACATACACCCAACAGGTGTATGTATACTTTGTTTTTTCTGAAACAGGTGAGAGAAAGGCTTTGCATGGGGCGATGGGTATTCTTGTTTGTGGATATCGGGTTGGGTGAAGGTGATGACATGATGGGTGGTTGGTCCTAGTGTCACAAGGAGATGGGTTATATTTTATGTCATTTTATTTTGTTTATTTTGGAACTTTATCATGTATGTAACTACTTATACTCATGTATTCTTCATTTTTTATGATTTTTGTTATGAATTCTTATTGTGTTGCTTCTATGATGATGTTGGTTAATGTAACAGAAAAATAATTCCCAAAGGAGTTACTATGTGCCTAGGAACTAGTTTCTAGACCATGGAGATTAGTAATTACCTTTGGGCTATGTCACAGGCTTGTCTAGTTTCTGGGTCGAGGGTAACCTAGTTTGGTTCACGACAGATCATAACTCAATGAACAAAAATTAAGTTATAAAAAATCCTTAATACTAGGGTAACAATTGAATCAATAACCATTTGAGGAAGGGAATATGATTTATCTTAGTATATAACATAATATAAAAAAGTATGATAATGATACATCCATGGGTAGTAAATACACTATACAAGGAAAACATGGTATATAAAATATATCATATCTCAAAGAATCTGAATTGAGACCAAGAAAACCCTTAATTCAGTCCTGATTTGATATAAACTTGCACCTAACTTCCTCTATCAAAAACATAAGTATCATAATAAATTAGTTAATAATCTTAATAATATCCATTTCCATTTATACTCTTTATATACGATCATTCTCTATATAAATTCAAGTTAGTTATTACCTATTTTCAATATCAGGTGTAAGTAATATTGAACGTTTTGAAATAGTTTCATAAAAATGGTGTTGGTATTCATTCTTGCTACAAATTTCATCATAATAATATTATTAAAGGTACTATAATAGTTTTTCATGATATTTATAAAGTTATAATTTCATTCCATGATAGTTTTGGTTATAATCCATGAAGATGAAATCGGTGATGATCATATTTCGATGATTCTTAATGAATGGAATGTGTTTTATTAATTAATGAGTTTAATAATAATGTTACCATTATAAGAACTAAAAAAAATTATTTATATATTTACATAGTATATTATAAGAAATTAAATTCCCATAGTCATACATGATATTTATTTATAGCATTGTTTAAGTAGGTGGTTAAACCCACCCAAACAAGAACATAACATAATTAATGGATGATTTTGAAGTGATTTAGTTGTAATATCATTATAACAAAAGAATAATGATCTTATTTAGTGTTTATTAGTGTTATATATCATAATTTTAAATAATTATATGAATAATATAACCAATATGAATTTATTTATAGTATGAATAAATCATTTTTTTCTGTTAGAAGGCTCTTTTGGACGGTTGAATTTACCAGAGTTGTTTTTTTCTGATATTGTTAATAAGTTGTCCAATTTTTCTTTATAGAAACTTAATAATTTCATAAGTATCATATTTATCCATTAAATATATTCTCATGACCTTCCATTTAAGGTGGTTATGAAAATAACAATCTAAATCAATCATTCAATGGTGGCGGTAGTCCACACGTGCGCATGGATGATGATTTCATTTTACATAGAATGGGGAAAAGGATTAATATGGTTTATAATTTAATAATATAACATGTGTAACAAATATAATACTTATATATTAAATTAAATATTATTACTAGTCTTTTAAGGTAGCGAAGGAAAATGAAACACGTAGCATCATGGATGAAATAATCTGTACAACACATGAATTATAATAATATAAAGTATAATAATTATAATTATGTTATAATTTCAGGATGGTGTAATATAATTTGATTAATATTAAGCGACCATAAATAAATAGAAATAAGAAAGGATCAATTAGAAATTTATACTTTACTTTTTGGATTATCTCCTTTTCAACAAGGGTTAAGCATTTAAGGGATGGTATTTTGAGAATACCATAAAATATTTAAGGTATATATGAATTTTGAGTATAGATTTGGGTATATTTTGGTCTTAATTAAGTGGATTTTTTTGTGAGAGGAAGTGAAGAAAGGAGTGTCCCTTTTATAAGTGAAAAGGGAATGAATTTTTGTAAATACCCAAAAGTTTCCATTTATGGGAAGTTAATATCATGGTAAGTAGCTCAAAAATTAGAGAAATAATGGATAAATTAAGGGATAAGTTCAATAAAGTTCAAAACCACCCATTCCCACTCATATTTTAATCATGTTTGTGGTCTTTCCCTCTTGGTTAAACCCCTTTTACCCCTTTTTATTTTTACCTAGGTAACAAGTTTGGTAATTTATCCTTTATGATTGAAAATAAATTAGTCCTTATAAAATAATTTAGACATAATTATTAAAAATTTGAAATCCATTTTATTGTATTAATTTTCTAAAAGTGATAATTTTTTTAAAAAATACTAAATGTATAATTTATTAAAAATATTTTTTTGAAACATATAACTTAAGATCTAAATTGTCAAATATGAGTTTGTAAATTAAAACCAAAATTTTTTAAATTATAAATTCACTTATAAAATACATATTTTGTCTTATAAAAAGGTTTCATTAATTTATAATTCTTAATTATATACTAATAATTCCATAAAATTCATGTTATTTGTAAAAATGGTACTTTTCACTATTCACCTAAAAATCAATCTTTTTAGAAAAATCCCAAAAACTCATATTAAGAAAATAATAATAAGATAAATCCAAAAATATTTTTTATTTTTTGAAATTAAAATTCTAAAATTTATAAATTTAACTTTTAAATAAAAATATGAGATATAATGAAAAACTTTTTTTATTAGAAAATAACTTTTTTAGAATAATAACTATTATCATTAATATTTCCGCTCAATTAATAATTAATTAGTATTAACTAATTATTTATATCAGATATATTTTATCATAATTAATCAAAAGTTTCTTTAAATAGAAATACATATCACATAAAAAAGGAAATATTTAGAAAAATACATTTCTAAGTTTAACATAACTGTATTAGTCATTTTAGCTATACCAATTTAATTTCATTCATACTAAAAATAGACTTTATTTTATTTCTATAAATATTTCATGTATTAGGTACTCCCATTCATTCATTATAATTCAATGACCAGGTTTTAATAGTAATACTTAAATATTTATATTTTATCTAAATATATTGTGGTTGTGTTTAAGTTCGGTGTTGTGTGTGGAGCATGCTATCAAACACATTGAATTACTTAAAGGTAATCATATATAAGAATATTGGGGTGTTACATTTTAACCCCATTAAATAAATTGCATCCTCAAAATTTTTATTACTATTCACTTATGAAAATAGGTGATGGTGTTCTTAACATATTTATTATTCAGGATATAACTTAAAATATGACATCTGCATTACTCTCTTAGATAATATAAAGTTAATTATCCTTCCTTAAATAACATGAATAATTCTTAAAATCATATATCTAAGTATGTATATACCCTAATAATATATTATCAATAACATACCTTTCCCAAACCCATTTTAATCTCCAAGGCATTAAACCATAATGAGATTATACATTCTTCTAAAAATTAACTTTTTCTTTAACCCTAAAATGTATTAATCACTAGTTTATAAATTCACAAACTAGACAATATATATCATAATCCAAATAAATTAATAAACATTACTAATAATATCATGGATTAATTTTTCATTAATTTAATAATCAATTCTAATAACATCTAAATCACTTTTCTCAAAATCAATCAACCCATTATTACCTCAACATCAAGGATATATTAATTATAATAATTATCCATATCTCAATCGTGTGTTCCTAAATAGTTATACTGAAAAATATAACCTTATCATAAAATCAATTTTCAAGGTTATTGATTCTATTTAATATTTGTTTCCAAACCATTAAATCAGAACTAATAAAGAATAATCCTTAAATGTTTCACATAATCACCATATTTTTTAGAATACACTAGAATATAATTGATAAATATCACTCACTAATGAAAATAGCCAAGAGTACAAAGAATTAATTTATATTATGATATCAAACTCACTACCTTATGTAATACTAGTAAATTCACATTTTCTATCATAATAGATATATACTAAAATTCTCAACCATTTAAGTATGCTAACTTATTCATTTATAAGTCACAATAGTTTCTAGATACATACCTTTCTCAACTTAATTTCCATGAACCCATTTCAACCAAATAATAAAACCCAAAAATGGATACCAATAAAATTAGATTAAAAGATCATGTGAATATAAAAACTCAATCCTAATATGTCTTCTCTAATGACACCTTAATTTCATCCTTTGATACTTTAAGTTAAATCTACTTTGATTTAAGTTTGGTTCTCTTTTACTTATCAACCTAATCACTTAAAGTAATTAAGAAGTAAATCATTAATAATGGTTTGCAAAAAGAATGTGATTGACCAAAGAATATCCCTCAGGAGTGTCTATCAAGGTGTGAAGTCTTAGGACCACTCATTATGAACTAGAGTGAAGATTAAATTGATACTCAAACAACCTTTTTAGATATGATTACCCCTAAGTACATTTGTGCCACAACCACACCAACTTTACAGTATTTAGACTGAGATATAATTTCTAACAAAACCACACAATCCATAGTTTAACAAAAAATTAGGATGTCATCCTATACTTAGAATTATCCATTAGACTCATCCATAGTGTTTTCACTAAATTTCTCTTATCATAATCCCCATAATATTACCTCAACTAAACTAAGGGTTATCTCTACCTTTAAAATTATGATCAACCATAACTTATCAAACTTTTATAAAAGTTATAAATCCTAAATTATCCTCAAAAAACAATATCTCAATATCCAAATTTATCTAAACCCTACTCTGATACAAACTATAATGCCACAGAATCACACTCTCAGATCCAATGCTTAAAAAACATACATTACATACTAGATTTGATATCAATTGTAGATTCCTAAAAACTAATATCCCATAATTACATGAATTAAAGATTATGTTGAATCACATAAATTACTTATACATTTTAGGTTCATATACTTAGAGAATTATGAAAAATTATAAATTGATAATTCTTATAAAATTGACATTGTATTTTTTTTCACTATATAAGAAACTACTTAATCTATAACATGTCTTCAAAATATCTTAAAATTTATCCAAAAAATATATAATATTATAAATATCATGTATAATACTTTTATTCATAACATATGGAAATGGAAACATAATATGGGGTGATCTCAAATGTATAGTAAGGGAAAACATACAACTGAGACAATCGTGGAATAGACATGCCATAAATGTTATGAAAGGAATAAGAAATAATAATGACATAATAAGCTAAAAAAAGATCATAATATATCCATGGATAAAAATAAAAATAAATAGATCACATAGATAATAATAATTGGTTCCTTATTTATGAAATTAATAATGTTGTATAACTAATTTCATTCCCTAAGACAAGACATCATGATCTTAGACATCATGATTTTACTATTAAGTCCATGTGTCTATGAAATATATTATTATATAAATACAAACACCAAATACCCAAATATTTTTATCTCATGATACCCACCAATGAATCGAGGGTATATATAATTTTATGCCCCATACATCACTTTTTTATGTCCAATGTATTCATCATATGAGATAATGGGTAAAAAATACATAATAAACTTTTCCAATAATCATCCGCATTAGAATAACAATATACAGAACACCAATACTTTTCCATGTGTCAATAAAATGAATTAAATGATCATAAATCATATAGATAAAGAAGGTGGATGATTAAATGATACATAGTTAACTTGTTTGAGTAATCAATAAACATCAGTACTAGAATAACAAAAATATGGAATTTAAATAGTTCCCTAATAAATAAATAGAATAGATTTATATATAATAATCCCTAAAACTAAAATCATATAGATAAATATGTATATAATTAAGTTAATAATTTCCTAAATAAATAAATTTATGAAATCTAAGTGAACACCCTTGAATTAAATGAAGGAAATAAAAAGTGTTATCAGAGGAAAGGATTGGATGTAAAATAATGCCTATAAAAGAGGATGATTTTCCAAGACAAAGGAAGTGCTGAATCATTTTTTTATAGAAAATAAAATTACATAATCCATAAAAAGAAATAATGTGTATGGTTTCAAAAGAACATATCCCTACTGTAACAAAGGAAGCTTGGAAAGTTGTTAACATAGATAAAAAATATCCTTGAAAAAGAATGCTTTGAATGGCATCACACAAAAGGGATTGAGAAATAAAATTATTTCACACTATGAGTTCAGTACCCCAAATTATAAATAGAGTGGAAACAAAAGATTTTATCACACTCAACAACTTAGAAGAAGTCTATTTGGTTAAAGACTTTTATTTTGTTACCCAAATAGTTTTCATTGTAAAGTGAGAGATTCACTTGCATACAGGATGCACTGAAGCATAGTTGGGAGACGTGCAAACAAGAGTTTTGAGGTTATACCCTCCTTGTTGTACTCAAATAATGATTCTAGTGGTTAGTGTGATCCTAGAGGAATCCATATCACACCAATAACTAGAAATATCACATAGAGAGGTAAACCTTGTAAATTTTTTGGGTTCTCTTTTGTTGGTGTGTGTTTGGGAGTGTTTCAACAATCATAACTACATCCAAAAAAGTGGTGAATGTTATTTCAAAGGAAATATAATAATAGTATTGATCACTGATTCACCCCCTTCTAGTGATCCTTATTTGATCCTAAAGTGGTTCTATAAGTGGTATCAGAGTACTAGGTTCCCTTCATTTGTGATTAGCTATTTGAAGTTGTTGGATTTTGAAATTTCTCTCTCTCTCTCTTAATTTTAATAAGAAGTCTTTGATTTTTATTATATATTATGAATAATTTAAATTCAATGAATATTAAGGGGATTTCTACATTTGATGGAAATAACTATCACATATAGAAATACATGATGATATCATATCTGTTATCTATCAGTTATGATTTATTAGAAGTCAGGATTGATGGATATGTTCCATAGGATGAAGTTGTTGTTATGGAAACAATATATAAGATGAATTTAGAAAATGACGGTCATGAAAAGAATGGAATTCTGTCATCTCTATCGGAAAGTGAGTTTTTGAAAGTCAAAGGAATCAAAACTGCTAAATATATCTTGGATAAACTTCATAATATCTATGAAGGAAAGACCAAAGTGAAGCGAGCTAAATTATAGTTTTATAAAGTATGAAGATCTCTAGATGAATTATAATAAAATTATTTATAGTTTCTTCATAAGGGTGAATAAAACTGTGACCATTATCAAAAGATATGGTAAAAAGTTGGAAGATAATGATATTATTGAAAATATTTTGTTTTTATCTTACTAGATAAGTTTGATTATTAGTCTCTTATTTGGAAGATAAATTTTCAATTAATATTTCTCTTCATGATTTGAATATTATCTTAATATATTGTTAAATTAAAAAATACAATGCCATCAAGAAGAAGGCGGAGGAAGAAAATGAAATCTCTTTTAAAGCCACAAAGTAAGAGAAGTTGAGGAAGAAGGTTTCTGTTGAAGAATAATCTTATTATTCAAATTATGATGATGAATTATAAGAGAATTTTTATGAAGTTATGTCTTTTATATAAAGAAACATGAGATTAGGTAATGAAAAATCTTCCCTTAAAATGATTCAGGTGTGGGGTTATTGGAGATTATGCTGCGAATTGTCTAAAATCTAAAACCAATAAATACAGTGAAGAGTAAGATGATATGCCTATAAGATTATCAAATAAGAAACAAAATAATTCAAAGGTTTCTTAAAATTATAAGGGTAATAATTTCTCTAAATTTTATAGGAGAAACTTCTTATCTAAAGAAGTTATTGACAATGAAAATGAAGATGAAGATGAATTTTCATCCAATAGTGAAGATATTGAAAACTTGCTTATTGCTAAAGTGAATGATGAACATATTTAAAGTGATTAAAGAAATTATTAAAGTATATAATAATATGATACTAGTATGGAGTTCATACTTAAGAGATAATTAAGAGAATTTTTCTCAGATATTTCCAAACTGGTGAAGGAGATAAAAAAATTAAAGACTAATGATAAATCTTTTAACGATAATGAATCTATCCTTAGAAAATAAGATCTATGTTTATTGATGAATTTGAAGGGTTAAAGAAGTTTCTTTATGATTAAAATAATCTTAACAACAAGTTGGAACAAATATTGGAGGAAAAAGAAAACTATTTTGATCATTTACAATAAAACGTGATCAAAACAGAAGAGGATTTAAAGAAATGTAGATCCAATCTTCAAAATTTTATTTTATAAGTTGGAGAATGTTAGAAAAGGTGTTAAGTTTAAGAATACCAATAGTAATAATTCCATAAATATGAGAATAATTCTAAAAATGTTGGTGAAAACTCAATGAATAAGAAACAATTCATGAAGAGTAATGTTGTGGCTAAATCAAGTGATGTTCCAAAATATATAAATTCTTGGAGCACCAACTTGAGTGAAAAATCTACAATAATTGGGGTATATGGAAGATCTGAAAAAATAAATGATATGAAGATCAATAAGTTGGGATTTAACCAAAATTTCATTTTACAAAAAGGAGTTAAAATTAGTGTCTCTAAGAATGGTGAAAGATAGTTGATAAAATTCAGACAACATGTTACTTTCAAATGTAAATATGATTTCTATGGTTATTGATGGTGTTTTTTGGGGGATTTGGGCATATAAAAAAGATGTTTTGGTTCATTCACCAACATTATAGTCAAACTATAAGGCATGGAAGTCAAGGATTGAGGTGGAATTGATCCTCTCAATAGAAAGACATTTATAGACTGGCTAAGAACTCTGGATAGAAATCACATAACAAGTTTCACATACTTGAATATGTCTATGAAAAGTGTGATCAACCTGGACATCATAATAATTATTTCCTTATCATTTTATCATCCCAAAAAAATACGAGTTTTAGTACTCAAAATCCTTAGAATAAAAAAGGAAAAAGGAAAACAAAAGGCGTTAATTGTGGAAGTAACACTTAAAGAATCTAAAAGGGAAAGTCCATAGATATTGGAAAATGGATTGTCATATCACATGATAGGATATTTAAAATTATTGAAATATGTGAAAAAGTTTAAAGATGGATTTGTGACCTTTTTTAATTATGGATCTCTTAATATTAAAGGAGTTGGATTAGTAGTTATTGTAAAATAAAATTTGAAATCCAAAACACTCTTTTTTGATGGATTGAAATATAATCTCCTAAGTGTTTAACAAATCTATGATAAAGGAAATGAAGTGGTCTTAAAAATGGATTGATTCTTTGTTAATAATCTTGAAGATGGAAAAATCATGACAAAAGGACATTGAACTAAAGGAAACTTATTTTAAGTGTGTGATGTTGGAAACTCATGTTATCTAAGTATGAAAGAAGAAAATGAACTGTGGCATCAAAGGCTTGTCCATATTGGCAAAAAGAAGATGAATTTGATCAATTTAGGATACCATGTTCATGATGTTCCTTTTTTGAAAAGAGAAAGAGATTGGATTTTCTCAATATGTTAAAAGGGTAATATCATTAACTCTTCACACAATAAGGTTTAGATTTAATCTACTCATCCATTGGAGCTTGTTTATTCAGATGTGTGTAGGCCCATGAGGAAGTAATCAAACAATAGAAATAATTACTTTATTACTTTAATTTATGACTTCTATCATATTAATTGTTTTGTGTTTATGAAAAAAAATTAGAGGCCTTACAAAAGTTTATAAGTTTTCAAAGAAGTGCAGAGAAAGAGTGTGGTTTTTTCTCAAGAAGATTCATATAGATAATGGAACTAAGTATACAAATGGTAAGTTTGAAGATTATATTGAGAATAATTACATTCATCGTGAACTTAGTGCACCATACACACCATAAACAAATGGTTTGACTAAATTAAAGAATTAGTGTTTGGTGGATATGGATCAGATAATGCTAGTCGAGCATAATAATTTTTGTTATTTCTGAATAAAATCTATTAGTACAACAGTTTATATAAAAAAAATGTTTACATATAAAAAACTTAGATATTTACACATATGAGATGTATTATAAAAATTCTCCAAGTTTGAAGTACCTTTGGGTGTTTGTTAGTCCTTTTGTTATCAAGGTAAATGGGGAGTATCTTGTAAAGTTTAAGAATCAAGGAGTTGATAGTATTTTTATTGTATATAATCTAAATAGAAAAGTTTATTACTATTTTAAAAAATAAATTAAAAAAATATCATTGATTTTTTTAATGTTAAAGTTCTGGAACAATAAAAGAAAAAAATTTCTCATGATGAAGCAAGTTCCAGAAGTGTTTTCAATGTTGTTTCTATTGAACAATTTGAAGAAATTATAGAAAAATATGAAAGTGTCAAAGATGTATAGGTTGGAGAGGAATATTCAACCATTTCAAGTGATGAGGAACAAATTCATTCAACTCATCCAAGGTCGATAAGGCAAGTTTAGGTTCAAAACATCATTGGGAATCATGGATAACAGGTTCAAACTAGGTGGAATATAAGGACAACAACTCATACCTCTTTGTATTCTCAAGTTGAACTTATATATATTGAAGAAGTTAAAAATTATCAAGAATTTATTGTTTCTATAAATGGAGAACTTGATCAGATAGAGAAAAATGGTACTTGGGAGTTGTTACCCAATCCTAAAGAAAAGAATATCATTAGAACATAGTGGGTATTCTAGAACAAATTGAAAGAGAAATGTGAAGTGGTAATAAATAAACCAAGATTAGTTTGAAAAGGTCATTCTCAAGTTGAAGGAGTAGAATTTGATGAGAATTTTACACCATTTTTAAGACTTGAAATCGAAGGACCCCGGAACACCCTGAGAGGTGAGGGGTGAATCAGGGTGTTAAAGTTTTCTCTTAAACTGATGGATCTTATTCCCACATTGGTATAAAACTATTAAACCTATTAAAAAGCGCTTTCGTGGGCACCCTCAAATGATTAGTGGTTTTTGGGTACTTAGGTGCAACATAGTGGCTGACCAAGGCATCTCTCAAGGAGGAAGTAAATTAAAACAACTTATTAAAGGTATTCTAAAAATAAAGTAGAATAGAATTAAAACACTACTTGAAAGTATGGGGGGTTGTTTATCGTTTATAAAACTTGAACAAGTTTGGTGGAAGAAGATTGATTTTTTTTTTGTTTTTAATTTTGAAATGAAGTTTGATTAAAAAGACGCAACAAGAAGATGTTTTTTTTAGAAAATATTTTAAAAGGTGTAATCAATTTAACTCTACCTCTTCATTTAATTATTAATAATTATAAATTAAATCAATATCCACTTAATTATGATCTTCTAATTTGTTAACCCTCGAACCCTACGAGAGTTAACTTAACCACAAAGATGAAATTACTTAAACCCTAGGCTAGCTTTGGAACACACAATCGCAACACCCTGCTTTGATTGTTGTTATAAGGTTAGCTTATGGTCAGTGGTTAATTATAGCACATATCCATTCTGTAAATGAGGATGAATTTTGTTTACTGATTATATTTGAACTCTACAAATTTATCCTGTGTGGTCTTGTATTACCGATTAAGATCGTGCTCTCACAATTTACACAAAATCTTGACCTCGCGTGTTTTTGTGTTAATTTTTCAATTTCTTGATTAGTTTATTATAACTTAAAAACATAATTCATGGATAATATTAAGTGAATTATAGTATCTCAATGATTCAAAATAATTAAATTAAGAGGGTAGAAGATAGATCGATCACTAAGAAAACTACTCTTCCATTGGCGGTGTGGTCATCATGGAGACGTTTTGCATGAGCAAGGATTGAAAGGGTAGAACCCAATATCATCTCCACTCTTGATTCCAACCCAATTAGGAAGATTAAGAGTAGAATAAAAGGGAAGAACAAAGAAGATTAATTGAAGAAAAATTCAAGATACAAACATGAAAGAAAAGAAATACAAAGAGGAGGTGGGAGAGGAGAACCTTTTTGGAGAAGAGGTTTTCACAAGCCTTACTTATTCCAAGAGTTGTGAGGGGCTCCCAAGAGACACCATTTCGGAAAAACCTTTCCAAATCCTCCACCAGCCTTCAAAAAGAGTGAAAACCCCCTTTAAATAGAGTTTGTGAGGTCTAGGGTTACATAACTTTTTTAAGTGTGAAATGAAAACTCAGCCAAATATTTTATTCCAAGTTGCACCACATAGTTGACCTCCAAAACGCGTGAATTGTCCAGCATTCTAGAAGGATGATGTTCACATAATCATGTCCCCGAGCTTCCCTCAAAATTTGGCCCACTCCAAGCACGAATGAAGAATATACGACCCAAATGGTGAAGTGATGTCCAATTTGGATAGTTCAGTCCATCTTTGTCTTCATGACCTATTTACTCCACTCAAATGCATGATACAACTCACATGTCCTGAATAGAATTTGTAGCCCATTAAGTCAGAAACACAATTACAAATGTTTAAGTCAAAATAATTTACAGAGAACTATTTATGCATGAAATAATAGAGTGAATTTTAAAAGGGTAAAACTAGAATTTTCATGAAATTTGTAAATGAATGATCTAATCCCAAATATTTCATAATTGAACATATTTAGCATAATGTGAGGAAATTATATCATCTATTATCAATAAAATATTCAATAAAATTGTGTTTTATCACCCATCTGAAGAGAAATTTCAAAAAACAAACAATCATATGAAAAACAATGACACAACAATTTTACTTAGTTCACCACTAAGGGCTACGTACAAGGAGTATGCGCCGATAGTATGTCAGTCATATCAAAAACCACTAATCTTCAAAAGTTATGGATTATAATATTTTAGCACAGTCACTTTGTTTCAGGCACACTACCTTTACAAGGTTTTAGGGATAACACACTATGTCCCTCAGATCACTTCCACTGAATCCCCCTTACTCAATGTGTTGGAAGAATATTCACTCAGTTTATCAACTTGGAGGTCACTTCAATAGTTTAGCATTAAATCATGAATTCTCAACTGTAAAATGGATGCTCTTTTGAAGTATCGTTATCACCCAAAGATGTAATTTACTTTCCCGTGCACTGATAGGTTATGGAAATTAATTTCACAAACTGATTTGGTTAATTTTCAAGCTTCCTTGGGTATTTCGTATACCAATCTACCTCATTCACGTACTGAGTAATGAGTATGGTTCGCGGATAACCTCCTTCGTGTACCACTGTTGTTTTCATGTACCATCCAACCCCACTAGGTATTGCCCTACTCTACCACATACTGCGTACTGCCTTATTTCCTCTGAAAACTATCCTACTCCACATATTGCATGTGCTCCGCATACCAGCTCCATATACTGCCTCCGTAAGCCGGCTTCCACAAAAAACCCCTGCTTCGCGAACTGCCTCTACTCTGTACACAACCCTGCTTACTCGACGCACTGCTTGGCTCTATTGTGTACTGCAAGAGCTTCCTCCGCAAACTGTACTCTCTTCCGTGAACTATTTTCTCCTCCACAGATCAATTCTTCATATACAGAGTTGACTTCCTGCAAACCACTCCAGACTTCTCCAAATTCCTCTTGATTTTTTTTAATCTTTGTTTCCTGGTCTAAATGGAGGGGATTATTTCTCCTTATATAGGAAAAAATGGATCTGAAAAATCCGTTAATCCAAGATTTACCAAATCTTTGATTTGGTACAACCTCCACTATGTACTGATCCTATCCCGTGAACCATAGAAATCCCACGAACCTACAAAATTCCACGTATCACACACCTTTGCTATGAACCATCACTAAAAACCATTTTCGGTTCTACACATCTCTCTGCATACCATTCCCGCTACTTGGTATATGGTTGAAAACCATTTTTGGAACATGGTATGCGGTCCATGTTCTGAGGTCTACAATTCCTTTATATTTCCGATTTTCTTTTCCATTTCGCATACGGTTCACTCCTATATGAAATACATGCTTTTTCCAATATCAAACTCTCTATTTTGAGGCCCAAAAAATTAGAAAACACTGAGAAACAACACCACCTTTAATACTACTTTCGGCCTCAATTGTATGACCACATTCCTTGAAAAATCCCTGATCATCCATATGTAGATTGATAAAAAACAAAAACCATACTTAATTATTATCATCGAACATACTTGGTTCCAACAATCTCCCCTTTGGGTTTGTTGTCAATCTCCAGATAAATTCACTGAAGCACCAACCACAATCAAAACCTGAAACTTTCGAAAAACAATTCAGCCAGCACTCTAGGTCTACGTAAGAAATGCTCAGTGTAAAAAACAAGAGAGAGGACATGAATTGAGTTCTCCCGATGTTCTTTTCTCCGCCATTACTGCATTTTTAACTTTATTTATTCCCCATCATTCCAGTTGACAAAAAAAAAACAACTCACTTTCTTCCACTCTCTTCCTTTCTTGGTGAATTTATCCATTCTCCCCCATTGTCAATAAACCAAAAGGACCGAATCTTGAATTTTAGAGCTAAAAAAATGCTCCCCTGGATCATATCTCCCCATAAACCCACACCACTTCCACAAAAAGATTTAAATGGTTAAAAAACTGGGGAGATGGGATTTTCAAAGCCTCCTCAAGCACAGGGAGGTGGTTGAACACTGATGTTAAACTGATGCTTCTTGAACACATGTGTTGATAATTACTTGGTCAGAATGTCAGCCACTTGATCATCAGTTCCAACATGATCCATTTTAATCAGACCTTGTTCAACTTTTTCCTTGATGAAGTGATATCAGATTTCAATGTGTTTTGTATGAGAATTTTGAGCATGATTTTTTGTAAGATCAATTACGCTCTTGTTATCATAGTTAATTACCATCGGTAGTTCCACCTCATCACCAATATCTACCAGTTGTTGCTTCATCCAAAGTAGCTGAGTGCAAGCCTCTGCAGCAGATATATATTCAGCTTCAACAGTACTTATTAAAGTAATTTCCTATTTTTTACTCAACCAGACCATACATTTATTACCAATAAAGAATGCTCCACCACTCGTGGACTTTCTATCAATCACATCTCCAACCCGGTCAGTATAAAAAAATGTCGACAGTTCATTATCCTTACCTGTAGTAAAGTATAAACCATAATTGTGAGTACCTTGAATGTACCTCATGATTCGTTTAACTTCCACCATATATTCTTCCTTCGGATTACATTAAAATCGGGTCACTAAGCATGTTTCATAGACAATATCTAGTCTTGTTGTAGTTAAGTACAATAGACTTCCAATTATTCTCCTATACATGGTGGGATCCACAAATGTCCCATCCTCATGATTTCTTAGTTTAGTTCCAACCACAATTGGATTTGACATTGTTTTGGTGTCATGCCTGTTGAATTTCTTCAGCAACTCTCTTGCATACTTTTTCTGAGAGATAAAAGTGAAGTTTTTCCTCTGAATCACTTGTAGCCCTAAGAAATATGTGAATTCAACAATCATAGACATTTCAAATTTTGATTTAATATGATTGGAAAATTTATCCACTAATCCCTACCTACTTCCATCGAATATAATATCATTAAAGTACACCAATACCATGAACTTATATTTCTGAGAATTCTTCACACAGAGATTGTGATCTACTCCTACTCTTTTAAATTTGAGCTTTTTCAGGTAATAATCTAGTCGAGAGTACCACGCCCGTGGTGCCTACTTCAAACTATAAATAGCCTTATTTAGTCTACAAACCTTCATTTCATCATTACCATGTAGAAAACCCACTAGTTGTTCTATGTAAACTTCTTATTCAAGAACTCCATTTAAGAAAGTAGTTTTGACATCCATTTGATACATTTTGTATCTTCTTTGAATTTCCATGGCAAGAAAAAGTCTAATTGACTATAGTCTAGCCACCGGGATTTTTTTTCTTCAATATCAACACCTTCAACCTAAGAATATCATTTACACACTAATCATTCCTTGTTTCAGATCACATTTCCATTCTCATCAAATTTATTCTTGAAAATCCACTTCGTAGCAATCACATTGTGGTTTTCAGGTCTCTTCACAAGATCCCATATTTTGTTCTTTTCAATCTGATCCATTTTTTCATTAATGGACTTAACCCATGATTCATTATTTGTAGCTTCTTCAAATGAGGATGGTTCCACAACTGAAAGGAATGCATATTGTGTATAATTTCTCATTCTTCTTCTCCATATGGGTGTAGTTCAATCCCCAATGATGTTAGATCAATCAATTTATGCTCTTCAATTTCTCCTTTGGAGTTTAGAAGAATTTTCTTTAGTCATGGTTTCCTCTTCTAATTCTTCTTTTGAGTCAACATCATGATGTGATTCCTGATTTTTTTGTATCCCTTCCTCAACTTCTATATTTGGATCTACTCCATAGTCACATTCTTCTTCATTTTCTATCACATTAGCATAAGAATTCCTTAAGGCATTTGTTGTTTTATATTTAATGACCTTTTCATCACTGTTTTCCACAATTTTTTCAAGATGCTTATTAAAGAATTTGTAGGCTTTTATATTCATTGAATATCCAATAAATATTCCTTCATATGTTACATCCCCATATTTTCCTTGATTTCCTTCTTTATTTCTAATAAAACACTTACTTCCAAAAATGAAGAAGTACTTAAAAGGGGGATTTCTTCCATGTCACAACTCATAGGGTGTCTTGGTTTCAGTAATGTAAATACCTGTTCAATTTTGAATATATACTGCATCTTGAAAAACATCTTTCTAATAATGGAAAGAGATATGACTCTCAATCAGCATAGTTTTTGGCCATACTGTTCACCTTTCGATTTCAGCGCTCAAAAACTCCATTTTACTGTAGGGTTCTCACAACAACCACCTGATGTTGAATTCCTTGTTTCTCCAGGTAATTTTTAAACTCAATTGAGGTATATTATCCTCCATTGTTAGACATTAGAACTTTGATCATCCATCCAGTATCATTTTTGACAATTCGGTGATAAGTTTTCATGCAATCAAGCACTTGTTGTTTGCTATGAATAACCATCACACATGCCATTCTACTATAATAATCTATGAAAATAATGAAGTACCTTTCTCCACGAGTTCTGACAACATTTATCAGGTCACATATGTCTGTATGGATAAGATCAAGAAGATTTGATACCCTTTTCTTCTTTGGCCAATGGGAACTGTAGACCAGCCTTCCACATATGCAAGCATCACAAGCCTTTTCCTATTCATGCTTCAGGTTGGGAATATCCATGTCAATATTCATATTAAATATATTTTCCATGTCTTGTTGATTTATGTTTCCAAATATCCGATGCCACAAGTTATTTTCTTCTTCAACAGTCATGTAGAAAATATTTTCTTTACTATCAACCTAATACAAGTTGCCTTCTGTTCTATAGCCTTTCATGAGATAATTCCCTATCTTTCCCTTTATAGTGCATCATTTTTGATTGAAAGTCACTATAAGACCTGAGTCACAGAGTTTAATCACACTAAGGAGATTGTGACACAAACCATCCACATAAATAACTTTAGTCTTCTTCATCTTTCCATTAGAAAATTTAGTACTCCAACTGCCTTTGATATTCAACGCACCATCATTACCGAACCTTACCTTTCTATCGACCATTTTCTTAACATTTATTAATAATTCATCATTACCCGTCATGTGGGATGAACATCCACTATTAAGTATCCAAGTATTATTGTTCTTTGTAGCTTTGAGCGCAACATCCACAAGGTTGGACTTTTTAATTTTCTTCTTTTCTTTTAATGAGATGGTGGGATGAGTGTAGGACACTAATGGAATTTCAATTCTCTCTTCCATGTGCACAATTTATTCATATTTTTACTCTTTTTTCAAAGTAGAAAACCTGTTTGAAATAGACACACCATCTTCTTGTCGAGTACTGACCTATCTCTAAGAATTTTACAAATTTATCCTATCATTCCTCTAACTATAATATATAGATTTATGACCAAAGTTAGAACAATGAAAACAATATCCATAAAAATTATTTCTTTTATAAGAAGTAGGATATGAACATGTTCTCTTTTTTTGAACTCTTATCTCTTACCCATTTATATAGCCCCTTGTCTCTTCATAATATGACATGGTATGGCCCAAATAGCCACAGAATTGATATTTCATAAGTGAAAATGTCTTCTCGTTATGATTCTCTCTCATGTATCCTTCCCTAGGCACAAATTTTGGCTGTCTATAATTTTTGTATACTTAAGGATAGTCTTTAGTTCTTCTTTTAGATTGAATTGAGGATTTCTTTTTCAGAACTTTTGGTGATTTTCAACATGACCCACTTTCAACTCGCCTTTATTCTGGCCACCTTCATTTGCAGCAATTAATGCTTCGGCATCACAACTAATTCCACTATTTCCCATGCATGCGGGTCTTTGGTCATTAAAAATCTTTTCAACTCCATCGGAACCACAATTATCTCTTGATAGAAACTCAACATATCAGAATTTTCCAAATTTTATCTTCTTCTTTACTTCTTTTGAATTTGAATCAATTTCAAGTTTACTCCTAAGAGTAACAACTTCTTCTTCGAGCCCCTAAACAATTTTGGACTTCTCCTCCAGTATCAAGGTAAGGTCATTGATAACATTAGATTGTTCTTCAATTCCAAGCTTTAGTTCTACTACATCTTCTGTGATTTCAAGGATTGATGATTGTAATTTCACTAGTTCTTCCAATCATTTAATTTCATCTTCATGATGATCAACATAATCTGATGATTCTTCCACAATTTCTTTCCATTTATTGCATCTATTAAATTTATTCTAAATCTTACCAAAGGCATAATTAAGTTGTAACTTGGGATCCGAATTAGTTGTCAATTTATTATCTCTATCTTTATCTTTTGATAGTTCTAATTTTTCAATTGTAGCCATCATGGAAGCATGATTTCCAGATTTAAATCATGCTTCCTCTTCCTCTAGGAATTCATTATCATTGTCTTCTTCCTCATAGACAAAACTCTTTTGTTGTGATTTATTTCTATATTTGAAGTCTCCATTTTTTAAAAACCTTTTCTTAGACTTCTGAATGCCTTTGGATTCACTTTATTCATCATAGACCTTTTTTGGGCATCGTGAGGCAATGTGCCCAACTCTGCCACAATGAAAACAAGCCATAGGTAACTTAACTTCAAATTTCCCTTTTCCTTTATTAAAATTAATATTAATGAGAAAAAGAATTTATTTTTCCTCATCATCTTCATTACCACTATATCTTAAAAATGTTAGTTTTTTTATGGCTTTGAATTCCATTTCCTTGATCACACTATTCATAGCATCTTCTGGTTTGACTCTCATCTCATATGCCAATAGGCTGCTCAACAGATCATCTAGAGAAAGTTTAGAGAGATCTATTTACTCAAGAGCTACCACCTTTCCATTATAAAGGTGTGGAAATATTCTCAATATTTTCTTTATAATATCAATTTCTTTGATCTCTTCGCCAAGACCTCGAATTGAACCCACAACTTCAGTAATTCGATTGAAGAAAGAATCTATATTTTCATCAGGGTGCATCTTTAGATCATGAAACCTATTATGTAAAACTTGGAGTTTATCCTCCTTCACTTTACTATCTACTTTGTATATATTTTAAAGTTTCTCCCACATTGACTAGGTAGATGTGCAACTCATTACCTTTAGATAGATCTTATCAGAAATAGATTTAATGAGAGAATTTTTTGCTTTAGAATCTTCATCAAGTATTTTCCTATTTGTATCAGTTAATGAAAACCATGTAGGATCAATGACTTGTATTCATTACGCAGTAGCAAATAGGAATTCCATTATGAGAGATCTCATCTTGTTCTTCCAAATCTAAAAATTACTTCCATTAAAGAGGGGGAATCCCCTAACATTGACTGAATTCTCCATAACAGCAAAAGACAAATTTAACACCAGTAACATTTACCCTCTGATACCACTTGAAGGACCCTGGAACAACCTGAGAGTGGAGGGGTGAATCCGAGTGTCAACTTTTTCTCTTAAATTGATTGATCTTGTTCTCAAGTTGGTAGTAACCTGTTAAACCTATTTGAAGAGGAAGTGGAGAAAACAAAAAATCACATGCAAAGCAATGACACATCAATTTTACTAGGTTCACCACTAAGGGATACATCCAAAGAGAATACGCTGACAATATGCTGGTTGTATAAAAAACCACTAATCTTCACAAGTTGTGGATTACAAGAGTTGAGCACAGTCACTCTATGTTAGGTTCACTTCCTTTACAAGGTTTTAGGGATAACACACTATGTCCCTCAGATCACTTCCACTGACTCCCCCTTACTCACTGCGTTGGAAGAATCTTCGGTCAGTTTATTGACTTGAAGGCCGCTTTAATGGTTTAGAATTAAAGCATGCTAGAAGTGCAAAATAGGTTGTGGGCCCATGGGTTAAGCGGGCTTGGGGCGGGTTTGGGGTGGGGAGGGCATAAAAAAATTGACCGTTTAAAATACGGGCTTAGTGGGTTGAGCCTGTGTGGATGTGGGATGATGCAGGATAAGACCACATGGGTGTGGGTTTGCCCGCGGACCTCATTATTTAAAATGATAATTTTTTTATATGTCATAGTCTCCTAAGTCACACAAACATGAGAAGAAGTGGTATTGATGCCATGCCTGATTAGAAGATGCCTCATAAGAGATAAATTTGCATCTATAAAAGGAGAACGTCTCACCTAGGAAGAGATAATGTCACTTGGAATGCCACATAACACAAGAAGGAATAATGTCGCACCTAGGAAGAGTCGCCCAAGAGGCATGGGAAAAGAGGACCCGCACTCTTATAAATATTGAACCATACCTCCAAGATATCGAACTTCACTACCAATGCCTCTCACAACCTCTCCCTCCCCCTCTTCTTCCCAGACACCATTGACGGCTGAGTACCCATCATTGTCTTCTTCCACGATGGTGGCTTCACCTTCCTATGCTCTGACTCGAAGCCGTACGATGCCCATGTTCCCTCACTTCCACTGCTTCACTCCCGACCTCCTTGTTGTCTTTTTTGTCAATTACCATCTGTCACCTAAGCATAGGTTCCCCTACCTCTCAGTATGACCACCAATCCTACGTGCTGAGGTTCCTTGACATAGGGGTGGGTTAATCTTCTTCACTGTCCCCCTTTCTCCTCATCGCCACCTTCTACACACTAGTGAGGCCATCCAGATCGACATCATGATAATTTCATTATAATTTTATCATATTTATTTAAATATATTACAAGATTTTGATTATTGAAATTAAATTCCAAAAAATATTATAAATTTCATTTATCATTTTAATTTATCAAATAATATTCATTGTAATTATTAACATCATTATAGGTTGGTATTTATCAATTTCGTATAAAAAATGAAGAATGAGGGTTGCCTAACTTTCATTTAGCATTTTAATTTGTCATATAATATTCATTATAATTATTAACGGTGTTGTAGGTTGGTATTTATCAATTTCACATAAACAATAAAGAATGTGGGTTGCCTGCGAGCTAGCCCGTGTCCGCTGTGGGGCAGGGCAGACCTTATAAATTCATTTGTTTGACATACGGGTTTTTGCAGTTTAAGCCATTGCGGGCTTAGCCCACCCCGCCCCAACCTGTAAGTTTTACATTTCTAAATCATGCATCCTCAATAGTAAATGGATGTTCTATTGAAGTCTCATTATCACCCACAAATGTTATTTAGTTTCCCGCACACTAATATGTTATGGAAATTAATTTCAAAAACTGATTTGGTCAATTTTCATGCTTCCTTGGGTGTTTCGTGTACCACTCTACCTCCTCTACGTACTAAGTAGTAGGTATGGTTTGCAATTCACCTTCTTTGCATACCACTGTTGTTTTCGCGTACCATCCAATCCCACCACGTACTACCTTGCTCTTCTGTGTACTACCTTACTCCATGTACTATCTTACTTCCTTCAAAAATTGTCCTGCTTTATGTATTGCGTGTCCTCCATATGCCAGCTCCATATACTGCCTCCACAAACCGCCTTCCACAAACAGCCCCTGCTTCGCGAATTGCCTCTGCTCCGCACACAACCCTGCTTGCTCCATATAATACCTTGATCCACCGTATAATTCAAGATATTCCTCCATGAATCACATTCTCTTATATGGATTGTTTTCTCCTCCGCTGATCAGTTGTTCCTATGTGAAGTTGCCTTCCTGCGAACCGCTATGGACTTCTCCAAATTCCTCCTGATTTTTTTAATCTTCTTTCCATGGTCTAAATAAAGGGGATTAATACTCCTTATATAGGCAAAAATGGATCCAAAAAATCCCCTAATCCAATATTTACCAAATCTTTGATTTGGTACAGCCTCTACTGCGTGCCGCTCCTATCCCGCGAACCACAATAATCCCACGAACCTCCTGCATTCTGTGTACCACACACCTTCACTATAAACCGTCACTGCAAACCATTTTTGGTTCCAAAAACCGCTCCACATACCATTCTAGCTACCTAGTACTTGGCCACGAACCATTCCTGGAACATGGTACGTGGTTCATGTTCTGAGGTCTATGATTCCCTTATTTTTCTGATTTTCTTTTCCGTTTTCATACGGTTCACTCCTATGTGAAAAAACTTATTTTTCTAACATAAAGCTATCGATTTTGAGGCCCAAAAATTTAGCAAACACTGGGAAATAATTCCACCTTCAATACTACTTTTGGCCTCAATTGTATGACCACATTCCTTGCAAACTCCCTGATTATCCATGTGCATATTGACAACAAACACAAACCATACTCCATTATTGTCATCAAACAACCTTGGTTTCAATAAAAACCATAAGAATCTTTATTTTTATTACAACAAAAATGTAATACAAGATTTTTTAGATGGATTTCAAGTCAACCTTCCTCAATGGTGAATTGTAAGTGGAGTTTTTATTGAGAAAACTTGTGGTTTCTTTCTTGTAGAAGATAAGAATCAAGTTTTTTAGGTTGATAAAGGCTTTATATGGGCTGAAATAATCCCCAAGATCACGGTGTTATAAGCTATAAAACTGTTTAAAGAGTTTTAATTTTAGAAAAGGGAGTGTATACAATAATCTCTAATCAAATATGATAATGAAGTATGCCTTCTTTTTAATGTTTATGTAAATGACATCATATTTTCTATAAATGATAAATAAATTCATGAGAAGTTTTCTAAGGAGATAAAAAAGAGTTATTCTAGATGTCAATTCTTAGAGAAATGAGGTATTTTCTTGGTTTACATATTTCTCAAAAGTGAGATTACCTTTTTATTTCTCAAGAAAAACATGTCAAGGAACTTCTTAGAAGATTCAATATGGAGGAATTAGAATCATATTATAGACCTATTTTAGTAGGAACCAAATTTTCGAAATATGAACAAGGAAAGGATGTTGATCCAAGGTAATTAAAAAAGATAATTAGTAGTGTACTATACTTAACAACTTTAATATTAGATATTGTGTATGTTGTTACACTTTGTGCTCAGTATCAAAGTGCAGCAAAAGAATACCATTTAGTGCTAGAAATAGGATTCTCAGATATGTTAAAGAAACAATATATTTTGGATTGAAATATGATATAAAATGAAAGATCTATCTTTTCTATTATAAGGATACAGATTGGGTAGACTGTGTTGATGATAGGAAGTCAATGTCCAGTGGAGTTTTCTATCTTAGAGATAAGTGTGTTTGTTGGAACTCTAAGAAGAAAATTTCTATGACTTTAAGAATGATTGAAGCATAATATATGGCTATAACTCATTCCACAACTTAGTTAATGTGGATAAATACACCATTACAAGATTTGAAAGTCAAAGTGAATCTGCCACTTCTTTTGGGGTGTGATAATCAAAGTACTATTAATTTATAAAATAATCCAATTCAACATTCAAGAAGAAAAAACATTGATATAAAATTTCATTTCATCAATGAACTTGTGGAGATAAATTAGTTACAAGTGGAATTTTCCCCTATAAAGAGACAAATTTCTAATGTGTTCACCAAACCATTTCTAAAGGAAGCATTTAGGAATTTGACGTTGATGTTGTGAATTAAACCTCATCCTTCTCAAGGATAAGGTATGGTTATTAAATCCCCTATTTCATTTTTTATTTGGATATTATTTCTAAAGGTAGAGACAAATGAAAACATTATTTTTTCTTTATATTTATCTAATTAAAATTTTGAAAAAAGAGGAGAATATTTGTAGGGGAGTTTCCATTTCTATGTGTTTATTTTCACTTATTAGAATCATATATTTTAAGAGAGTTATTTACATGGGAGTGTAACATCCCAATATTTTATATTATTTATCTTCTTAAATAAATTCATTTTCTTCATTAGCTTTCATTACATGCAACACTGAGTTTGTGCACACTATGATATATCAAACTAGCCGTTTAAAAAGTGGTTATGAACAATATTAACCACATTGTGAAATTTATAAAATTTATTTTTCAAATTAGAATTAGTTTTTGAATTTTTAATATTAAAATTATCTTAGGGTGAATTTTTGGTTTTTTTCTGAAAAGTTTCAATTTTTGATGAATAATGAAAAATACTGCATTGTTGTTAATAACTGACTTTTTCATTTAAGTAATTATTTTAATTTTAATTTATTTTAAAGTAAAAATAGATAAATAATACATATATTAATCCAATTTAGGTCATTGGAACCATTTTTATAATATAATTATATATAAAAATTTATTGAACTTTTGAACATCTCTTTTACTCGCCTTTTAGCCACATCTGCGGGATTAACATTAAACATGATTTTACCACTTCTATGAATTTAATTTAAAAAAATGGGCATACATGGTTGTAATAAGTATGAAAAATGTGGTCTAACTAGATCAAAACAATTTTTGGTGAATAGTAACTTTTGAATTTTATTTACCACAATTAAACGTAAATAAGGTAATTAGAGGTAAAAATAATGTTATAATAATAAAATTTACCCTAAAAGTTGTCCTAATTTTATTGGATAAGTGTTTTTCAACCCAAATCAACCTTAGGTAGAAACTATGATTCTTTTTAAGCCACTTGTGTTAGATTAGTGCATTTATTATATTTTATTTAAAAAAGATTTAAAAATGTCTTATTTAAATTTTAATAACTATATCATTTTTAGTATGAGGTTATGTAAGTGATATAGTCAACTATAAATAGTAATTAGAAAGATAAAATTTTTATATACATCATGTTTATTTATTTATAATTTTAGAAAATATATAATTAAATTAAATGGTGATATAATGATGATGCAATAATTTATTTATTGAGGGAAGAATCAAATAAATGATATTAATAATATTAAAATAAATATCATTTGAAATATTTGATGTCATCCAATTTTTTTGGATGAATATGACATGTTATATATGAGTTAATGTATTTTTTTTAAAGGAATCAATTTATTATTATTTTTTAAAAAAGTCAAATAATAAATAGTGTCAAAATTGACAAAAATGATATTTTAAAATAAATAATATTTTATTAAATTATAAAAAATTCATAAAAATCTATAATTTATCCAACTAACTAGGATAATGTTAAATATGTAATAAGTGATCTAATTGGGGTTCTTTTGGCATTTTATCGTAACTGTATTAACTCTGTAGTGTAAAAAGACAAGTTGTCATGGTATGAGTTAAATTGTTTAACTAAGGGTTAAAGCCAAAAGATAAGGTTAATTTTGTGACCTAAATATGTATAAAATTCATTGGTTGAGAGGATTTAGACCCATAATCATCTCATATTCTAAATAACTCACTTTGGAGATATTTTAAATCAAAAATCAATTTATAATAAATTAATAGTTTTGGAGTTTCCTAAAGTACCCCTCCCCTCTCTTACAAAAGAGAACCTCTACTTATCTTTTATTAACAACTCTAAAGCCCTTTAGTTTGGACAAAACCTACCCTTTTATCCTAAAAACTTTCCTTAATTCAACATAGAGGCCATACTTTGGGCATAAATCCAACCTAAGGAGTTATTTTGTGCAGATCAAAAGGAGACACTCGAAGAAGACGTAATTGTTTTACCGATTATTTCAATATTATTTTCTTATTAGACTTCATTTTCCTAATTTGTTTCCATAGTAAAGTAATAAATCTTGAATATAATATATACTGTTATGTTTTTATGATCATGTTACAACCATATTCCTCCTTTTACCCATCCTACAAATAACAATATCACCATGCGTACGTGCGTACGACTCACTGTCTCCACGCTGTGGTGTAAACTATTTTTCATCTATGATTTATTTTGACAAGTATAATGATGAATATAAAGGATATAAACAATAAACATTAAGGGAATGATATTGTCGCTCATGCGTACGTACAATCTACCGTCTCCACAACGCGATGAGATTCATTATCCACGTTAACCATTCAAGAATGATTATAAAAATTTATATAATGAATAATTATAAAATAGAATACATAATAATTCTACTAATATATATATATATATACATATATACATACATTTCATTTACTTGCTTCCATTCAATACGATAAGAAAATAGAAACAACATTCATGTGTACGTACGACCTACTATCTCCATGAACGATGTATTCAAATTCATATATCTATCCATTATATATATATATATTTAAATACTAAATATATATGATATATAAATCATGTTTTACATTTTTAAGTAATTAAATCATTATCTAAGTAATAATATCAAGAATAACAAGTCAAAATACGTATGAAAAACAAAGCGATTATTACCCAAAACGTTGCTTTAACTGGGAAATTATAAATAAACAAGTAATACAAAGTCATAAATGAATCATATATTATATCATAAAAATTATTATGATTTTGGTAGAAGTTAATAATATGTTAAAAATAATTATACAGGAGTTTCAGACATGTATAGAGAGTGTCAGACCTAAGGTAAGGGAATTCTGTCTCACTTTTAATTTTTTTGTGAGATATAAGCCATGTTCACCACCTATTTCTTATGTGTGGTGTATGTAATTCCCCTATTATATTTTATATCATGAATACATTTATATTTATGGTATTTAAATATTCATTTGAAGATATTGAGCTTATTATTTAAATGTTCAAAGTGGTATGGGACGCTTTAAATGTTTAAAGAATCAACCCTTTCTCCATTTCAATATTCTTGATATTATCATACATATTTATTTATATGTATACAAAGGATTATAAATAAAATTTTATATCTATTTTTAATTTCATTAAAGTTTTTTTCAAAAGGAATGTTTTTAAGGCTTTATGTAAGGGACTCTTTAACTAAAACATCATTTTAAATGCTTTAAAGTTTTATTCTTCTAAATCATTATCATTAATTTCCATGTTGTCAAAATGGTATTAAGGATTTATTTATATGGATATGAATGTTTTAAAATGTTAATTCCTTTCAAAAGTTTAAAAGTGGTATGAGACGCTTTGATTCAAAATTCTTTTTTTAAATGTCTTTTTTTATAAGTGCGTGACTTTTTAAAAAATGATTTAAAAGAAAAAGGGGTATTTGTATCAAGATATTTTTAATGATTTTATTAGAGTATTTTAATATATGTTAAAATCCTTTGTTGGATCTTATTATTAATTGAGAATGATCTCTTATGATATCATTTACCATATTTTATTGAATAGTTTATGATCAGTTTGATTGTGGATGTGCTATTTAGATACCATTCCTGGTTTATGGTTAAAGTATTCATATTTTGTATACTAGTTTTTAATATGAATGATTATATTATTTATGTTTCACCATTTTCATATGAAGAATGTATTGGACTTAGTAAGTGATGGGTGGTTCCCTCTATATCCCCTCAATGCATTGGTAAGTCTCCCGAGATAAAATTAGTTGGTGATGAACCCTTCATATTTATTTCCAAGTAGTTTTAAATTATTAGGAGGATAGATCTTGACACAAATCAAACGGGTTTCTACCCACAAACTTAAACTATCATGAGGATAGATCAAGACAGTATCTATCTTGTCAGGAGGATAGATCTTGACACAAATCAGATAGGTTTCTACCCATAGACTTAAACTGTCACAAGGATAGATTATGATAGTAGTTATCTTGTCAGGAGGATAAATCTGGACACAAATAAGATAGGTTTCTACCCACACACTTAAACTGTCTTGAGAATAGATCATGACAGAAGCTATCTTGTCAAGAGGATAAATCTTGACACAAATCAGATGGGTTTCTACCCACAGAATTAAACTATCATGAGGATAGATCTTGACAGTAGCTATCTTGAAGATATATCTTGATAGTGCAGACATCTGACATTATGAATTCCATCATTATGAGATTAGTTATTATTATTACATGTGATTATTTGAATAGTAGAATATCCATGTAAATTTTTAAATAGAATTATTTAATTTTTTCTTGGAATATTATGCTAAATATTATCTTTAAAAGGCTTATGTTATAGTTTTATACCTTGCCTTTAAAGTTTATGATTAATTATGATAGCTTCTACTATATTGTTTATCCTTACTGAGCATCTGATCTCACCCCTTTCTTATGTTTTATTTTCCCAGGATTCCAAGATGTATATTATGAATGATATGTAGGGTTAAGATAGAATAATGATGGAATTATCAAAATATTATTTATGATGTATTTTATGATTTGAATTGTAATATAAGGTTCATGTATGTAATCTATTTTCCAAGTCTACTAAACTAATCAGTCCTTTAGGATTTGATTCTTTGTAATCATGCCAATATATTAAAATAATGCACTGGCTCTAGGCTTCTTGGGTCGGATCATTACAAGGAAGCTATGATTTTAGCATTTGTGCATGTTTGTGAATTGTTCCAATAGTTTATTGAAGTACATGTAGGTTGTGATGATGAAGTTGATTAAGTTCATGAAGTTGGTATCATTTCATCATTTATTAAAATTTTCAAGTTTAAAGGAAGTTGATTCCCGATCACTACTCTGTTATGGACAACATGGTACTATTTATTCAATTTTCTTGTTTCTTATACAAAGTTTTCTCAAGTAGGCTTAGAATTATTGAATAGAAATCCATAGCTAGTATGTCAGAGTTTTATAGTGATTTATGTTTCTTAGTTGACAACAAAATTCAAAGGGGGAGATTGTTGAAATAATGTGGTGTTGAGATGTTTTGTGAGAAGTTGTTAAAATAGGTTAGAGTGGATATGATACTTTCTGTTGGATTTTATTTCAAATGCATAAATAATATTCAAAATCATATTTGTTTTTAGGTGAAGATCCCTGGAGACTGATTTAGATGATGATTAAGCTGGTTTTAAGTGTTTACATATCATGAGAGGAGTTCATGATGCAATAAAATTGAAAGAGCATAAGGAGTTCCATGCCACAAAGCATGGTATTATGCTATAAAAGTATATTGGATAAGATTTTTTTCACCGTAAATTATGTCCACACCATAACTAATTGACATCAGGTTGGACTACGTCATGATAGAGGTGTCCATGTCATGGATATGCTGAAATTGTAAGTAGGATGGAAAATGGTCTATGAGAACTCCACCTCATAGTGAATGTCTATATTACAACTAAAATATAGTGGCTCTAGAAAATTTGGGATCTCTATGACATAACTCATTTACCACACCATAGCCAGGAGAAAATTTATAGGACCATGCCACAAAGTATATTAAGTTGGTTTTTGGTGGATCTAGAAATTTGAGGACCACCACATCATAGAAGTTTTTTCACGCCACAAAATTCTCTAGTAGTTTAAAAATAACTTGTTTGAACCACTGTGTTATGACACAATAGAGATGACAATATTGTAGATGTGAATTCTGGGTAGTTTCAACCAGACATGTCCACTTGGATTTATATTTGAAATTTGGTGGTTATTCCAACCTATTTCAACTACCAATTCGAATTTAATGGTCAATATTTTGATGGGAAATGATCCAAGGGCTATGATTTGAGAAGTGGATTTGAATTTGAAATTCAAATTAAAATCTAAATTACTTGAAAAAGGGACTACTGTGTATATTTGATGTAATATTAGATTATTCAGAAGAAAGAGGAGAGTAGAGAGGAAGTAAAAGAAGAAATTATTTTTATGTGTAATACAATGAAGATTTTGTGATTATCCAAAGTAGAATAATGGAATAAAAAGAAGAAGATTAAAGTAATTGCGTGAATGTGTTATGTATACAAAGTAAAGTAGCAACCTATTCCCATGAAAGTTTAAAGAATAATTTATACTTATTTCATGCAGTGAAAGTAGAGTGAAAGTGGAATATTTTATCTCACTCAACAACTTAGAGGAATTATATTTGGTTGAAAAATTTTCTAATGTTACTCAAACATTTATCATTGTAAATTACATGATTCACTTGTGTGAGGGATGCATCCTAGCATGGCCAAGAGACATGAAAATGTGATTTTCAAGGTTATCCCTACTCATTGCACTCACACGATGATTCTAGATAGTAGTGTGATCCTAGAGGAATCCACATCACACCAAGGACTATCCTTCTCACATTGATAGATGAACCTTGTAAATCTATTGTATTCTCTTATGTTGGTGTGTGTTTGGGAGTGT
The DNA here is from genome assembly GCA_963277665.1 of Viscum album. Taxonomy (NCBI): domain Eukaryota; kingdom Viridiplantae; phylum Streptophyta; class Magnoliopsida; order Santalales; family Viscaceae; genus Viscum; species Viscum album. The sequence continues at coordinate 185,958,263 of OY728143.1, forward strand.
TTCAGTAATAATCATTACATCCTAATAGTTGGTAAAGTTTATTTCAAAAGAAATATAAAAATAGTATTGATCATTGATTCACACCCTCTTAGTGATCCTTCTTCGATCCTAAAGTGGTTCTATAACTAAAATGTACAGGTAGGGATGAGTATAAATAATCAGTAGGATTTCCCCCAAATCACTCTCATACAATCCCATGTAAAACCTATTCTTAACCACGTAACAAATTCCATTCAAAAAATGGTTAGCACATTTAAAAAAACACAAATAAAATCAAAGAAACAGATGAAATAATATAATATATTATTTCTCCAATATGGAAACCCAAACCAGATTCACCCCAAAAAGTAGTTAGTAGTTATCTAACATAAGTCAAGGAGACATGAGCAATAATAAAGCACATGACATGAATTTGTACTTATGATTATAATATGCACCCATTGTGGATTGTCGCTCACCCTGTCTATATTACACACAATTATAGAATTTCTCATCCATCCCAAATAATCATCCCTTCAATCCATACTCAATACTTCCCAGTCATTTCTCATACCTAACACATGTAATTACCAAAACAATTTTACTTCTCAAAAATAGTTTACCCCAAAAAAGTCATTGAACCGAGGTCTTAAATTTAACCAATACCCCAAATTTAATTTCATAAAAAATCATTCCCAAAAATAGATTCCATGGTTCAATTCAAAGCCCCACCAAACCTAAGGTTTTTTAAATCCATAAAAACACCAATTATAAAATCAATTTGAACTAAATTATTTGATAATTATGCATGAAATTAGATGCAATAAAAGAACACTAATTACAAAGAAAGGAATAAAAATCCCATAAGGAATGAGTTAGAGCCACCTACCTTAGATGACGATCACATGAAAATATTTAAACCCAAGATATAATGTCAAAAATCATGGTCTAATCATCCAAACCCTAGAAAAAATAACACATGATCATGATTTTTATGTTCATGATTCAATTCCACAATATAAAGACCAAAATATAATCTAAAGATATAAATCTACTAAAGAGAGAATAAATATAAAGATAGAGAAAGAGACAGATCGAAGAACATATGAGACTGTCAATATCAAACTTTAGATATGATGTTGATATGATCGATCCAAGATGTAAAGACATTGTTTGATGATAAAGAATCATCAAATTCACTCCTAAGGAACCCTAGGGTCATTCCATGATGAGTAAGGGTGTTTAATGAGAGTTACAAGAGGTTAACTAGGTTTTTAAAATATAAATCACATAATGTGAAACCAACTATATGGTTAGGCTACACGGTCGACCAAGATCATGCTTTTACCATACATGAAACTTTGACCATAAACCCTTAGCTACATAATCATTTTTCATGATCACCCATGATTTTACACTTACTGACACCTGCCTCTACTGTAACGTCTGGGATTTTTAATCTATTATTTTTGTATATTATATGAATTATTTTTAAGACTAGGAACTGAGATGGTGTGTAATTCCAAGATGCGGTGTGCCCAAAATAGATGTTTACACTACATTAAATAGCATGCGTGCACAGTTTTCCTGAAAAAGTAGAATAAATCCCAAATGGAGGCCTGGATCAGAAATATGAGGGAACTATTGAGTTTAGAATATAGGTTTTACCCTATGTGCGACATAATTTTTGTTGGTGCGGGCTGTTTGTGAAAAATTTGTGGTGGGTGTGAAATTAAAAAAATAAATTAACTTAATAATTTATTTTATTTTGTTTAACACACTGTCATGCTTACTATTTAAATATATGACTATGAATTTTGTCTCAGGTCTGGCCGCTAAACCCAGGAGACCTAAGAGTCATTGGAGGAGAGCGTTCTTGGTGAATGACGATAGATCAAGATCAGACCATGGATCATTGCACCAACGTAGTCCACAGATCTTGTCAATGATGAAAATTCAATCATTCTTCATCAATGATTGAACCAAAATCTAGGTAGAATATTTGTTTGATTGGATTTATTCCTCATTCTTGATTTCTATGATGAACATGAATCAATCAACCGAAAGATTGATCTGCGGTTCAATCGTCTTGCAGGATGGGTTAGATTAATCAGGTTTTAGGAGAATTACTTTATAATTATTGATTTCTTCATTGTTATTATCATGAAAATGAATTTATATTGACACGAACATTGATCAAGGTATGTTCCTCTTAATTATTCTTATGCTTTTATCCCCTGATTCTTCGTTCACGACAAGTGTTCTTCATTTGGCCCGAGGTTCAACATATCCTGATCAATTGATTGTTATGCACCCGTTTCTTGCCACAATGATCAGAAATCATAGATATGGAATCGACATGACATGATGGTGGTGCGAGGATGGAAGCAGTGGTGAATTAGATAGTTTTAGATACCCGATTTCATGTTCTTCAACACATAATAAAGAACAATGTGTAGATCCATTTTTTGAACGAATTTGATGGTAGAACACATAGTTCAATAATGGAGAGGCTCAGACAAGATGGGATATTTATTTAAAAAGTGAAACAATCATCATATTGGTTTCCATAGGATCGAATGAAGGCACATGTAGTAGATTTGAGTTTTTGGAATTTTTCAATCTACACGACATGTAATTCGGATCTACACACCGTGTGGGACCTCCTGGTTGCAACACTAGGGTTTTAGCTAGAGTTAAGGATCACATGGAATATAACCCTTATCGCACAACATGTGACCCCTTATGTGTGACTTGACATGTACTTCAAAGAGTACACAGACACAGGAAAAAGTACACGGTTGGATGGCACACCGTGTACTAGTACACAAACACAACTTGGTGTATAGGGATTGGTACACGGACACAACCTTGGTACAAAAACATGGAAAAGCGACATGGGTAGGATACTGTGTGTCTCTACATGCTGTGTAATCCTTCTACATGCCATGTATTTAGAAACTACATTCCATGTGAGGCTCTTCCACACGAACATGCATGTGGATAACTAGACACGTCATGTACCCCTAGATAAATGCCATGTAACCCTTTCAAGATTGATTATAGTTATTCATTTTATTGGTTTGGACTATTATAGGTTGATTTTGTTTACCTTGTTCCTTTCCCTTGAGGGTAAAATGCGGCATTACATCCATATCACTAGATTGTGATCCCCTATAGAGGACAAGTCTCAGATAGAGTTGTGGTGTCCCTCCATGAGACTGGAGTGTGATCCTCTATCATCCTTTGTTTCCTAGGTAGAGTTTGTGGAATTAGTGTAACCTCCTTGAGTAGGGCATTGATCCTCCATCTAGCAGGCCGTATTGGTAGAGTTTGTGGTATCCTTGACATACGATCCCCTATGTAGCAAGTTGATCCAGATTGGGTTTGTGGTGTCCTAGTAGTTCTGGGCGTGACCCCTATCTATGTATCTGGGTCTTCTTAGACCAATAAGATTTTATTGGGTAAGGCCTAATGATCTAGACCTCTTCATTGAGTGTCTCCAATGATATCATGGCTCATGGAGTGGATTTTCCAAGGACAAGCGTTGGTCTGAGAAGAATCTTGTGGTTGGTAGTTGGTTATGATCGCCTAGTGGCATTGTGTCTTTCCTGAGTATATTTGGGTGCTTCTGTTATACATTTATTGTTATATCTTTTATTGAGATGATTGTACTTGGTGCTTCCTATTTAGTGTTTTAGGGGTGTCCTAATGAGTATTGTTATACTCACCCCTACATGGGCTTTTCCCACATGTGTCATGTCTTATGCAGATGATGACCCTTTTTGATGGTGCCTTGGGAGGATAGGGAGTGGGTGAAGCATAGTTAGAGCTTGAAAGACTAAGGTGTTTTACCAAGGGATTACATTTTACTTTTTCCATGACCTTGTAGAAGTTTGGAATTTTACAGTTTTTGGTTGGTCTTGTATTTGGCCCTTTTTTCTACTTTCAATACTTTTATGACCGTACTCTGTTGTGAGATCTTAGATGTATGCATGCATTGTTTCAGTTGTTTTACATTTAAACATTTTTGGGCTTGGAGATGTGTGTGTGTAGGTAATTTAGGATAATGAATCCCATTTGTGGGATATTCCTACTCAGTGTCGGTCACTATACCCAGGCCTATTGGAGGCAGGCTTGGGGTAGTCATGGGTCGAACCTTGGTGGGTTGGGTGACGATAGAGTGGTATCAAAGGAGTCAATTTTATCCTAGGACCAAATTTTGTAATATTGGTTTAAGGTAATAGTGTTTAGTTTTTCGATTTCAGCTTTCAGGCCAAAGACTCCATTGTTAGTGCAGCGACCGACATATCCATACACCAGGACTCTGATTACCCACCTTTAGACTCGGTACATGTAAAAGCTAGTTGAAGGGAAATTTTTTAGTATATACATCATATATTAATGGTTGTGTTTTCTATGTCCATCTTGAGTTATCTCCCCAGATATACTCTTTTAACTGTGGTATATCTTGTTTTATTTCAGGATGACTCTACGCAGATAACCATCCTGAATTCCACTGCATGATCATGAGGATGATTCACCTAGTGACAAGGCATCGATACAGAGGACTATTCCAGAGATAACAACTATGAGTGGTTTACCAGCTATACCACCACCTTTTGAGAAATAGTGCGAGCTAAGAATACCATCTGAGGATGCACATAGGTTGAGTGTGTTGAAAAAGTTTTAGAGGTAGTGACCTCCTAGGTTTCGGGGTGAGCCAAAACCCAAGGTGGCTGAGGACTAGCTAGAGGCATTCACTCATGTTTTCTACCTTGTGTGGACACCAAAATATCAGATGGTAGTCCTCGTGATGAGTCTTCTTTAGGGCTCTGCTGGGTGATGGTGGAGCTTGGTGACTCATTCACACGATGATAAAACTCTCTCCTAGAAATAATTTGAGTGTATCTTTAGAGAGGATATCTATCTATCCATGTTATGATTAGTGAACATACATGAGTTTCTATATCTACAATAGGGTAGTATGACCGTGGTGGATGGATCAGTGAGATTTACTGATCTCTCTTGTTACTCCTTGGGTATGGTGCAAGACTAGTTCTTCAGAGCTTGGAACTTTTAGCAGGGCTTGTGCCAAGACATTAGGGATTCAGTAGAATCCCTTTGTATTCCAACCTATGTTAGGGTGCTTTAGAGAGCCTTGTTGGTGGAGAGATTTCTGGAAGAGCAGACACCAATAGTAGGAGCCAGCAGTGGTCACCCAGTTGATGATACCTCGGCAGTAGGCAGTCGTCGGTAGTCATAGGGATCCAAGCATGTTAGATACTTCAGGAGGTGATCCTAGGACTTAGGGCCAGTGGTGAAGGAATCTCAGGGTGACTTTAATCATCCAAGGGAGAGGCGGTGTTTCTCCTGTGATGGTTGGGGACATCTGGCTTGAGATTTTCCGACCCATTATACAATTGATTGTGATACGGTTGAAGGAACTCTGAGATAGAGACAGTGCCAGGAGCATGGTGGTTCGTATGGTGGTGAATATGGCAGAGGGTCTGGTAGAGTAGCAGGAGGTGGTCAGAGGTTAGACTTGTTACCACCACCACCCCTAAGTGGTCCACTTCAGGCTTAGGGAGCTGGTGGGTAGAGACGAGGCCAGATACAGGCTATGGAGGCCCACGACCCTAAGGATCCAGGGATGATACAAGGTATGATCTGTGTCTTTTATACTTTAACTGTAGTATTGATATACATAGGCTATAACCACTATTTCCTTTCCACTTCTCCTGTTTGAGACTTAGAGATTTTGGTGGAGTCATTGGCTTGACCCTTGCGGTTAGAGACTCTGATAGGTTATGACCCATTGATTTCACACTTGTGCTGATAGTGAGATCTGACGCTTGGAAGAGAGAGTTTTGTATGAGATATCTTAATTGCAGCAATAAGGCCTTATGATGTCATCTTAGGTATGGAATAACTATCCGCGATTCATTCCTAGATTTACTATTTCATTCAGAGGATACAGTGTGTCCACAGTGACAAAATAAGTTTTTCCTTTATGGGTGAATGTGAGACCCAGATAGAGCAGGATGAGCTTAGGCATAAGAGATTTACTACTACAAATCAAGACTTTAACAGCACTAGTTAAGGGGTTTTATCAGTGCTTAAAAATCAGTGATATTGTGAGAAATATGGGGGGGGGGGGGGGGTTAACAGTGCCAAAAAAGTGTTGTTAAAGGTTGAATTTTAGAAATGCTAAAAAAATCACTGTTAAAAACATGGAAAAAAATTAATTTTTCATGCACCCCCGACACCCAACTTTCTCAGTGATTTTCACTACCCATCTTCCATCACACACCCCACCCCTTCCTCAACATTGAAATGCTAGCCCAAATTCCTGCACATGCCGGTATTTGATCCCTAGACCCCCCTTATGAAACTAAATCTATTTGTCACTATGTCATGCTGGTTTTGTTGTATATTTAACGATTTTTTTATTTATTTGTATATATTTTGAAATTTGTGATATATATACACAAAATTATATTTATTTTAATATATTATATATTAATATTCATTTATATAAATTAGAATATAGATATATAAATATATATAAGAATATAAATGTATATATATTTGTGTGTGTTTATTAACACACACACATATGTATATATAAAAATTATATATACATATTATTGCATTTTTATAAGGTAAAAAAATGGATGATTTTTTAATTTAAATAAAATGAATAATAAATATTTATTTTATATATTTTAAAATACATTTTTACATAAATATATTTATATATGTATTTATACAAGTTGTTTATTATAAGTAAATATAATAAAATATGCATATATTTAATTATAAATAAAACTACATTTGAAAAATGATAAAATTTGAAAATCATAATATCAATACGAATGAAATCCATGAAAATAAATTCATTCCCCACTGAAAACAGGAAAAAATTCCCCCTTAAATGAGGCTGAAATTTTATCTAATGTTAAAAAATTGGGGTACCTCGACAAAAAACTCAATTTTGTAGGCCTTTGGGACCTCTTTTGGACTCAAAAAATAGTGAATGGGGTCCCCCCTAGTCAAAATGGTGTAGATAACATCAAAATATTTGATTTTATATGTGGTAGAGCCCAAACGGACACCCGGATCAAATTTTATGGTCGTTTGAAGTTCGAGTTACATTTTCAACTTATTTTAGATATTTTATTAAGTTTTTGATTTTTTTTATTTTAAAATTGTTATTAAATGACTATTAATATATAATAATTAGAAAATTATTAAATAATTTTTTTTTAAATTATTTTATAACCCATTTTCACTAAATAACTTATATATTAAGTGTAAATGTTTATTTAACCTTATCTAAAACATATTTAAAAATATATATTATATTTATATCAATATAAATATATTAATATTTTTTTAATGTTTTTTTTGAAATATACCCTCTATCATCATTTTTTTACAAGCACTGATAAGGGAGGGGCCTTTATCAGCACTTGTAAAAAAGCACTATTAAAGACCCCCCTTTATGAGCGCTTTTTCTAGTGCTGATAAAGGGGGTCTTTAAGAGCACTTTTAGCTAATGTTGTTAAATCACTAGCACTGGATAAACCCAATTTTGTTGTAGTTATTGTGGCTGATTACCCATCATTTGGATAACATGAATCTTGAAGTAGTGGATGTTTTAGGTTATTAATTTCCTACAATGGTGGTGGAGTACGAGGAAGTCTTTCCTGAGAATGCACAAGGTTTACCTACCCATCGAGAGATGGAATTCTGCATCAACTTGCATCCCAGAATGACACTGATATCTGCACCAACATATTAGATGGATCCTATATATCTTTAAGAGTTGAGGGTGCATTTGGAGGACTTGTAGGAGAAAGGCTTTGTGAGACCCATTGTTTCCCCCTTAGAAACCCCAATGTTGTTTTCCAGGAAGGAAAATAGGAGTTTGAGGTTATGTGTGGATTACTAATGCTTTAATCAGGTGACCTTGAAGAATAAGTATCTACTATTGAGGATTTATGATCTATTTGATCAGTTGAGAAGGGTGTGATGGTTCTTAAAGATTAACCTCAGGTCAGGCTATCACCAGCTGCGAGTACGGGATGAGTATATACCAAAGACGACATTCATATGTCACTATGGTCACTATAATTACTTGGTGATGACGTTCAACATGACAAAAACCCCAATAGTGTTCGCGGGACTCATGAACCAGATCTTTCATCCCTTCTTAGACCAGTTCTTAGTGGTCTTCATTGATGACATCCTAGTGTATTCGACGTCTAAGGAGGAGCACACAAGACACTTGAGGATGGTCCTGGACGCACTCTGAGAGCACCAAATTTATTGGAAGCTCTCGAAGTGTCAGTTTTGGATTTAATAAGTCCACTTTCTAAGACACATCATCTCAGAGGCTGGATTAGCAGTGGACCCAGTGAAGGTTGAGGCAATACTTTCTTGGGATCCATCCAAGAGTGTTACTGAGGTTCGTAGTTTCCTTGGGTTTGTAGGGTACTATCAGAGGTTTTTTACCAAACTTCTCCAGAGTCGCAACACCCTTGAAGGATTTTAACCGAAATGGGTATCCTTTCATATGGATATAAATGTGACATCAATGCTTTTAGGAGCTATGACAGAGGTTGACAAGTGCTCCTATCATGAGATTTCCATAGGAGGGTGTCGAGTGTGTAGTGTTATGTGGTGCATCAGGGGCCATAATTGGTTGTGTGTTGATATAGAGTAAAGAAGTGATTTTTTTATGGTTTATGCTAGTTGAGACCACATGATCATAACTACATGATCCATGATCTTGAGTTAGCAGTGGTAGTCTTCTCCTTGAAGATTTGGTGACACTACCTGTTGGGAAAGCGGTTTATCATTTACTCTGACCATAAGAGCCCCAAGTATATATTCTCTCAGAGAGATCTTAACATGGTACATAGGCAATGACTAGAGTTCCTCCAAGGATATGAATTCGAGATTTTATATACTCTTGGGAAGGGTAAAGTGGTGGTAGGCGCTCTCAGTAGAAGATCTTATTTTCAGTTGTTGACCGAGGTGTCAGAGTAGTTAGCCTTGTTGTAGTTTTCCTTCATGGATAATGATAGTTCTTCATATCTTCAGTTGATGGTGGTTACCCCATCTTTTTTATAGAGTGATAAGGATTCTTAGAATAGATATACTAACTGTGAGACCTTACATACTTAAATATCCACTAGACATGCTCCTTATGGATATTCTGAAGGTGGGGAGCACGTTATCCTTTTTTGAGGATGGACGATGGTACCTTTGACGTTGTGGGAGGAGGTGTTCAGGGAGTTTCATACATCCCTTTTATAGGTACATCCATGTGTGGAAAAGATGTACCAAGACCTCCGACCTTAGTTTTTTCGTCCAAGTATAAAGAATGGAGGTTGTAGAGTTTGTCTCTCAATGCCTTAATTGTTTGCAAGTGAAGGATGAGCCCCAAGTTCCAGCGGGTTTAGTTCAACCTCTTGAGGTGATAGAGTGGAAGTGGGATGGGATATCCATAGACTTTGTGATGGGATTACCACATACATCCAGGGGACATGATTCCATCTGGGTGATTATAGACTGACCCACCAAGTCATCCCACTTCCTAGCTATCCAAGAGTAGAGTTTAGTAGAGACTTAGGATTCCTCTACACACAAAAGATAGTTTGAATCCATGGATTTACCTTGAAGATCATCTCTAACTGTGATGCTCACTTCACATCTTTGTAATGGAGGGGATTAAAGGAGGATTTCGGGACTCAGTTGTTCTTGATCATAGCATTTCACCCATAGACTGATGACTAGAATGAGTGAACCATTCAGGTCTTGGAGGACATGTTGCAGGTTTTCATGCTAGACTTTGGCAATTTTTGGGAGGATCACCTACTCTTGGTGAATTTTGAACACAACAACAAAAAATATTACACCATTGGTATGACACAATTCGAGGATTTATAAGGGTGACCCTATAGGTCACCACTTTGTTGGACTGATACATGCGAGTTATCACTCATGGGCCTAGAGTTGGTGAGAGCTACTATAGAGAAGGTGAAGATCATCTAGGAGTGGATGAAGACTACACATAGCCATTATAAGTATTACACGGAATGATGATGGAGGCCTCTAGAGTTTGAGGAGGGAGACCATGTGTTCTTGAGAGTCTCACCTCGACGTGGATTGAGGAGATTTGGTCATGATGATAAGTTATCTCCTAGATTCATTAGTCCCATCCAAATACTGCATAGAGTTGGCGAGTTGGAATACCACTTAGCTCTACCACCGTAGTTGGGTCATGTACATGATGTCTTCCACGTGTCGTAGATGAGGAAGTATGTGCATGACCCGTCACATGTTATTGACTGGGGTGAGCTAAACATTGAGGATATAGAAACATTTATAGAGTACCCGGTGAATATTGAGGATTGTTAGGAGAGGATCCTTCATGGGTGTTCGATTCCCCTTGCACATGTCCATTGGTAGCATGAGAATCTTCAGGAGAGTACATGGGAGTGGGAGACCCTGATGCGAGCCTAGTACCCACATCTCTTTGTGTATCCCTTATTTTGTATTTTTAGGATATAAATCCCTAAGGTGGAGAGAATGAAATGTCTCAAATTTTCCATGTATTATTTTTGGATATTATATGGATTATTTTCAAGACTAGGAGCTAAGATGGTGTGAAATTCCAAGGATTGGTGTTCCCAGAATAAATGTTTGAAATAAATTAAATATATTAAATAGTACACATGCACAATTTTCCTGAAAAAGTGGAATAACTACCAAACATGGGTCCAGATTAGAAATCCGAGGGCACCGTTGAGTTCGGAATATGAGTTTTACCCTAAGTGAAACATAATGTTTATCAGTGTGGGCCGTTTGCAAAAAAGTTTTCATGGGAATGAAATTCATAAAATAAATTAACTTAAGAATTTATTTTATTTTATTCAATAAATAAACCTACTTTATATTTAAATATAAGGCTATGGATTTTGTCTCGGGGTTGGCCACTAAACCCTGGTGACCTAGGATCTGTTGGAGGAGAGCATTCTTGGAGAACGATGACAGTTCCGGATCAAATCATAGATTGTTGCACCAATGGAGTCTGTGGATCTCATAAATGATGAAAATACAACTATTCTTCATCAATGATCAATCCAAACTCCAAGTAAGAAATTTATTTTATTGTATTTATTTCCCTTTCTTGATTTTTATGATTAAAGCGAATCAATCAACAAACATATTGATCTGCAGTTCAGTAATCTTGCGGGATGGGTTAGATTAATCAGGTTTTGGGAAAATTACTTTATAATTGTTTATTTCTTCATTGTTATTCTCATGAAAATTAATCAAGATCAGCATGATCATTAATTGAGATTTGTTCCTCTTATTTGTTCTTGTACTTTTCTCCCCTAGTTCTTCATTCACCACAGGAGTTCTTCATTTGGCCCGAGGTTCGACATATCCCGATCAATCAACAATTGAACACCCGTTTCTGGGTAAAATAATCTGAAATCATCGATCTAGAATTGTCATAACACATAGGTAGTACAATGATGGAAGCAGTGGCAAATCAGACGGTTTTGGATACCCTATTTCGCGTTCTTTGACACACAATAAAGAATGACATTTAGATCTATTTTATGAATCGATTTGATGGTGGAACACATTGTTTGATGATGGAGAGGCTCTAATGAGACAATATCTTGATTTACATAATGAAATGATCACCAGATTAGTGGTTGGAGGATCGTCCAAAGGTGCATGTAGTAGATCTAAGTTTTTGGAATTTTCCATGCTACACAGCATGTTATCCGGATCTACATGTTGTGTGGGCCCTCCTGGTTGTGGTGCTAGGGTTTTGTCCAGAGTTAAGGACTACATAGTGTGTGACCCCTATCACACAACATGTGATCCCTTCCATGTGACATGGGTAGGATACCATGTGTCTTTACATGTTGTGTAATCTTACACATCGTGTATTTGGAGACTACATGTCGTGTGAGGATATTCCACATGGGTAGGCATAGGGATAGATGGGCATGCCATATACCCCACGGTACATTCCATGTACCCCTTTCAAGAGTTCTTATGGCACTTCGTTTTCTTAGTTTGGACTAGTATAGGTTGAGTGTGTTTCCTTTGGTCCTTTCATTAAAGTGTATAGTGTAGAATTATATCTATATAACCAGATTATGATTCCCTCTAGAGGTTGAATCTCAGATAAAGTTATGGTATCCCTCTGTGAGACTGGAGTGTGATCCTCTATCATTCGTTGTTCCCGGGGTGGATTTTTTGGAATCAAAATAACCTCCCTGAAAAGGGAGTTGATCCAGCATCTATTAGGCTATATCTGTAGGGTTTGTGTTATCATTGACATATGATCCCCTACGTAACGGGTTGATCTAGATTGGGTTCGTGGTATACCCCAGTGGTTCTGGGCATAACCCCCTATCTGTGTATCAGGGTCTTCTTAAACCAGTAAGCTTTCATTGGGAGGGGCCTAATGAGAGATACATATTCATAAAGTGTCTCCTATGATAGAATGGATCATGGAGTAGTAAGATACATATCTAATTCACTCCACAATATCAAATAGATCCACATATTAGGTTGACACCTTCCCTTATTTACCGAGTTATCTATGTCCCAACTGTGATAACACTCATAAGAAAACTCGATCGCCAATCATAAACTCCAATGAACATTGATGGTAATAAACATAGGAAAAATATCTTTTCCGAATTTTCATTAATCACTTCTGTATTAGGAGAACAAAATTTATCATCTCCTATACCAAGCTAGGCCCTAAAAGAGATCTCTCCCCCAATTATTCCCAACACAATGACAATCAACAGGACCTTCCATACAACGCTTTGAATGGAGCCATCCAAATTAACACTTGATAGTTATTAATATAGATTAAATATACCAAGGAAACATAATACAATTATGATATCCTAAAATATAGTATGTAATCTCAAATCATATCCTCAACATTTTTTAGGGTTTTTTCCATCCACTCATCTACCTATGGGTGATACAATGCACTCATATTCAAATGAGAAACCACCACCATTAAAAACCTTATCCAAAATCTCAAAGTAATCTATGGATATATATCTGACATGATAAATAAATGAGCTCTATGAAACCTAATAATTTCGTCCATATATAGTTTATCTAGGTCCTCAACTGAGAACATCTCTTAAATAGGTAATAAGTGGGTCGACTTTGTGAGTCAATCCACAATCACCCTACAACATCCCAACTTGGTTCACTCTCTAGTAACCTAATTAGTTCATTATGTTACATCAGGCATGCCTCCCCATACAATAGACTTTGTCGACTAGAAATGGGGGTCTAGTGTGTTACCATGGGGAGATTATACCCCCATTTTAACATGAATAGTAATAGTAAAAAATATCCAAATAACATACACAATACTAAATTAGAGTACACAAAAGAAATAAACCAGAATCATAAATAATAAATGAATATAGAAACATTTATTCATACATACTCATGGTTATACTAACACACATATACTAATCACTCACTGGGTCAATCACATAAATGAGATAAATAAAATAATAAATATAGGAGGCTCTACTACATCCCTAAGCCATTACCCATCTATATCCTAACTTTGTCTAAGATACCTAGTTGAATGATTAATCCCAAGCCTTTTCCCAACAATAATCTATGACCAGTGAAGTCTAGTTGGGTAACCAAGTGTCATGGTCTCCCTATCAGGGTGTGAGTATAACTCAGTAAGGCACCACTAACATGGTCCCATACATAGATAATAAAAATAGTGTATGTGCATGTGACAAGATCAGTTGAATAAATAAATATAGTGTGGATGCATAAGTAAATAACCACTATCGATCCTTGGGTTCTTTCATCACATCTGAGATCAACTATACCTGCTTCATCCATTTTCAAAGTGTCTATGAACAATCACCATAACCATGTCACATGTATAGTGATCACCTAGGGGGTAGTGTATCCATCTCATATAATATCGTGTATACATATCATTGGGGGCATTGTGTCCCTACCATAACATCTCACGGTATACTGATCACTCAGGGGGAAGTGTGTCCCTTTAGGACCATCTCACATATATTTCCCATCGGGGGGTAGTGCATCCCACCCATTTATCTCATATATCACATCGGGGGTAGTGAATAACTCCCATCTATCATCCCCTAAGTAGTAGGTACAAAGGATAGATCCATGGAGAACATCCAAGGCCTCCCATTTATCTCAATATATCTCATTCGATAGCGCATCCCACTCGAATCATCCTATATGACGCACCTCATAAGGGTTGGTTATTCACCTAAACCCATATCGTATAACAGAGGTCGACCTCTCAAACACCTAACCTAACATCATCAATAATGCCATATCAGGATCACACATTTGATTCAAGTTCTAGGGTGATGCCCACAATCATCACTACCCATCCCCAAATGAACCCTCTCAGGGCTTGTTACATCACTGAGGCACCCTTCGGCCCCCCTAAGTCACATAATAACATGGAAACCTACATGGGTCCCATTATCCCATACTCATCTCTCAGTACAAAAATCATCACTTGGAGAGAAATACAACCCTTAGGCTTATTTTAATCATCACATGGCCTTATGAGCCTCTAAGGAAAAACCTCACCGACACCACTTTTCCCAGGCATCCTAGGTTGGTCCTCACACACCCAACCTACCCAATAACCACCCAAGGTATAACCAACTATGTACTCACATATTATTGGGGTAGGAACTCTCATCCAATGATCATCTCAATTATCTCATAGTCTATAAGGCATCTCAAGTTTCCCACATGGCCAATCCCTAGTCCAACCATCTCAATTCATCACTCACCTTTACTTGGAGGTCACTAAGGGAACCTATCACTAGGGACACTACTAAATTATTTTAAATTCACACCCCTAAAGGTTTTTATATCATAAGGAATACATTTTTAAATAAGGCCTTGGTTGAGGCATTAATCCAATGCACAAGGTCCATCATAGCCTTAATTATTTTTCATTCTATATATAGGCATTTAATATTAATTAAGATTATTTATTTAATAAAATGGGTTGATTTCCATTTATAGTGATACCACACATCACATGATGCATATCAAAAGATAAACCAAAGGCAACACATAAAGACCACTTACCTTAATTCAGAGTTATTTCATTTTAAAGGAGCTCAGTGACTCTCATCCAAGCTCATCCAAGTCCAAATGGCCATAGACCATAATCAAGAGGCCTTATATCATGAAAAAACATACAAATTAATTAAATATAATAAAATTATAATTAATTAAATAGATAAAATTAATTTTCCAAACTAATTACAATAGTAACAAATGCCTAATAACTCATTGAGTGACCTCATCGCACCGAAACAACAACTAACCTCTCATGGAAGATCAACAAAATCCTCTAAAAACCATACCAAGACAAATACATAATAATAAAATACAAATAAAATTTCAAATTAATTTAATTTATTCAAAATACAAGAATAAATCCATACATCAATGCACCTATAACAGAACGACATGCAACAACGTGTAATCATCATCTTGGGTTATCCTCTATCCATAGCACACCAAAGACCCATACTATTAGGATGATTCTATTGTGATCTAGTGGAATAATAAACAAACTACTAATCTAGGTTTCCCAAAATTTGATAAAAAATGAGGAGAGGATGAAAAAAGGAATGAGGATGAGAACTTACCTCGAATCACCATGAAAAACACACTGAAACTCCACCCTCACCCATGATAATTAAAGGAAA
The DNA here is from genome assembly GCA_963277665.1 of Viscum album. Classification (NCBI taxonomy): domain Eukaryota; kingdom Viridiplantae; phylum Streptophyta; class Magnoliopsida; order Santalales; family Viscaceae; genus Viscum; species Viscum album. The sequence continues at coordinate 185,974,063 of OY728143.1, forward strand.
GGAGAGGGGGAGAGACCCCTTGGTTTATCACACATGAGGGAGGAAGAGAGGATGGGTGAGTTTTTTTAGAACCAAAAGTAAAAAATTGGTTTTTAACACCCATTTTATGAAAACTAGGGCACACCATGGCATGCACCATGACATGAGCTATACCGTGATGCACCCCTCAGATGGCTCTTGAGAAGCTCGACATGCCTGATATCATAACCTAGATCCTCCCTACTCACCATGGTATATAATGATCTCTCCCTCATATGACATCGATACTTATAATTCTTTAATACCCCAATATTTTAATTTATATACCCCTTTAAGACCTAATATGTTCAATAGTGTGTAATACATGCAACACTGAACCACAACAAACTAAAAAACAGTATATAACCATTAAAATTTATTCATAGGATTGATTGGTAAAAATAAAGGTAAATTAATTATGAAAAATATGTTGAAATAAAAATAAAGGACATTATTAATACCAAGGCACTGATAAATTTCAATTAGTATAGCTAAATAACTAATATGTCTGATTTATGCTTTAAAATGTAAAATTTCTAAAAATTGGATTTTTATATGATTAATATTAAGATACTAAATATATTATGGATAATAGATATTATTGATATAAAAAATATTTTAACACCAAAATTTATTAGTAATTGATAGGAACTAAGAATAAGTATAGATAATATTTTAAGAAGTTATTTTCCTATGAAAATTGTTTTCATTATATATTTATGTTTTTATTTAAAAGTTAAATTATAAAATTTTAGAATATTAATTTGAAAAAACGAGTATTGTTTTGGATTAATAATAACGATATTATATTAAGATGAAAATTTGGTAATTTTTTAAAATAATTGATTTTTAGATGAATAGTGAAAAAATACCGATTTTGTTAATAATGCCACTTTCATGATACTATCATAATAAAAGAATAGATTAAAAGTTTTTAAAACTTTTTTATATTAAAATATATATTTATAAATTAAAATAAATATTTAAAAATACTATATTTAATTTATAAAACTCATGTTTAAAATTTTGGAAATTTAAGTAATATTTTAATAAAAAACTGTTTTTATTCACTTATATTAAAAATTATTTTTCATAACTTGTAGAAATTAAATATAAAGAAATTTATTTCATATTTTAGATCCACATATTCATATTATTTAGTAATTTCATTTTAATTTTTATGAATAAATGTATGATTACTATGATTAATGTTAATGTCCATGATTATGGTCAAAGGATTATTTTTAGAGAATTGTTTTATTAATGCCGTGTAATCTTTATATTGTAAATTAAGTTATTATATTTTATATAAAAACTTTAAGATTATTTTTAAACATAAATAAAAATATATTATCACCCATATGACTGGTAATAAATGTTATATAATATTAAGTACACTTAATGGTTAAGTCATCATTTTTATACAAAATAATTTTTCTATATATTAAATGTTTTAAATTTAAAGTTAATTTTATATTATTTAGAAGTTGAATTAGATTATATGGTCCTTAAATTTGGGTTTATAACACCCAATTTTTTTAATAGTGTTTATCTTATAATTTTAGTAAAACATAAATTACTTAGTTAAAAACTAGTTATCAAAGTAAAAACCAAAATGGAAAAGTGTAAAAAGTTAATGGTAAATGACTAAAAAAATGTTTGAAAATGAGTTTTAGTGTCTTTATAGATCTATTATCACCCGAAAATACATTATTTAATTTTTTTAGCCTTTAAAACTTGAATAACGACATACCATTATTGAAATGTAAAAGGTACTTCCAAAATTACCCCTCTCTTCACTTTGAAAGGGATCAATTCAACTAATTCATGCTACACCTAAAACTTATAATTTAATCCTAAAACTAAGAATTTGTTTCCTCCTAGAACTATATATCAAGTTAATAATCCTATAGTCTTAATTAGATATCCTAATTCCTCAATTTCCAAGGAGGGTTCCAAGATAAATCTCAAGTCCTCAACATGAGTATTCCCTACTCCGTTGCCTTTTCATCTTAATATTTCTATTCCAAAATTATTTTAAACACACTAATATAATTACACAAGTAATATTAATATATTTTAATGTCATAATATTAATGTATCAAACATTATCCAATCCTTTCCATCCACTAATAAAAACAAAACAACATCAATCACGGGTACATGTGGACTACCGCCTCCATGAAATGATATGGTTAATTTTTCATCACTATTTATCATGGCTAGAAAAAGGATAGATTTTCTGAATTAATATGTTTAATATGTCAAAATAATGATTCTTAAATGATAATTTATCATATAAATTCATTAAAACTCATTTTTTGATAAATGGAAATGTTAATCGCACGTACGTTGAGACTACTTCCTCCACAAATGATGAATTTCATTTGTCATCACCACACTACATGGATGGTTATAATAATGAATTTAATAAATATAATTGATATTTATGAAATTTTTAAGCTTCTTTAAAGGTTATATTAACATTATTTAAAAACATTTTCTTACATGTAAAATCATTATAATACGCTCTCGTTTGGGTCGGTTTTACCACCCAAGTGAACAATGTCATAATGTTTATATCATGAATGATAAAGGAATATTACATAACAATAATATCATATAATAATAATTTATTTAGTATGTTTTAATTATTATATAAATGTGTTATTTATATTTAATATATTTATTAATACAATACCTTTCGATCATTAAACAAGTTGAAACTAGTTCTTCACAATTTCTATTTACACAAACCATACCTTTATCATCCACTAATTGAAAATGTTATATGATGAATAATTAAAACACCATGATTATATTATCTTGTATTATCTGTTAATGGTTAAATTTTAACCAATAATTAAGAATCTACCTCATCATCGTGGTACTTGTATAAAACAAAGAGTTGAAATTTTCTAAAACCTGATGATGGAAATAAACTATAACTAAGTAATATATTTATAATATATAGTTACAAAAGAAGTGTATAAAATGTTAGATATGCGAATAAGGTTCTAAAGTAGGTGGTTAGTATTGTTATTTTTGTTATTCAGGAATTTAGTCTCACACACAGAACGAATTAGGACCCAAGGTAAGAGTTTTTGGATCTCGATTTTATTTCATTGAGATGTGATTCATATTCACCACTTATTTCCCCTTTTTTGGTGTATATATTAGCCAAATATTTATTTTTTTAATAATTTTAATGATATATAAGGGATTTATAAATATATCTCACATTTTATCTTGAATAAGCTTCCAATTCAAAGGATACCAAAGTTGTAAGGGTTTTTTTGTCTCTATTTTCAATTCCATGCGACATGTTTGATATTTCACACCATAATCTATCTCATATGGTGTATTAAGTACCCCATTTACTTCATGTATCATTAATATTATTCATTTAATGATATTATAATGTCTATTTCATGGTAACCCTCTTATTTCCTTTTAATTATTATTTTACCATCACTGTAAGGGTTTCTTATTCAATATTTATTTCAAATTAGGAATATGTTTGAAAGATAATCCATTTGGGGAATCTGTATGATATTTATTTCTAACCCCCATAATTTTATTCTCATATGGTTATCCTTTTTAGGCATATGAAATATTCTTTTTGATCTACAACTTCCTTTGTCTTACCTATTCATTGAATGTTTATAAACATAATGTTTATTCCAATGCCTTTTCTATGTGAACACTCTATATTTCCTTATTTTGATTGAAGGGTGTTCACATAGATTCCATATTTTTATTTATTGAGGAAATTACTGACTTAACCATATACCCATCACTCTATATGGTTTTTGTTTGATGAATGCTTATATAGAAAGTTATTCTATTTATTTATTGGGGAAATATTGAAAATATGTATACTTATTATTACAATACATATGTTTATTAATTACCCAGGAAAGTTGATTATGTATTGTTTAACCATCCACATTCTTTATCTATATGGATTATGTTCATTTAATGTCTAGAAAAGTATTAAAATTTTGTATGTTTGTATCTCAATATGAATGTTTTTAGATTACTAAGGCATGTTAATTATGCATTGTGTTATTATTCATATATTTCATATGATGGATACATTGGACTTAAAGAAGTAATGGGTAGAGCCCAATATTATATATCCCCTCGATGCATCGGTTGGTCTCATGAGACAAGTGGTTTGGGTATTTGGTGTATGTCAACCTAATGGGAGTATAATTTCTTGGTTGTGAACTTGATAGTAATAATGACATATTGGTTGTGGCCTTGTAGACAAGAATAATGTCTTGGTTGAGGCCTTGAAAAGTCTAACATTATGAATTCTATCAGTATGAAACCAATTATTGTTATACATGTGATTATTTATATTGTTATGTCATCCATGAATTTATTTCAAGCTCATGTGATCAATCAATGACAACTTTTTATATATTCTTTCTCTTAATGAGAATTTTAGTTCACCCTTATTATGTTTTCATTTCCCTAGGTTATGAAGAAAAGTATTACACGTGATATGTCTAGAAGAATATAATGTGTGGAGAATTTTTGGGAGATATTAAATAATTATTATGGATTATTTTGTTGCTTAAATAGTGGAAAAAATTTCCACTAATTGAGACAAACATGGGATTTATTAGTTAATTTTTTGACCTAAAACTCAAAATATATAATCCTAAAAGTCCATGGGATTATATATAATGAAATATTATATATAAATCATATAATTATTTTATGGTTATTTTTGGGATATTAAAGTTCACATCAAAGCTAGTATGTAAAGTATCTATTTTTGGCATTGGATTTGGGAGTGAGAGTCTGGGGAACTATAGATGTGGTGGAGACCTTGGACATTTTGGCCACCCATAGGCCAAAATTACTAATGAAATGTCTAACTCAAAGTTTCTCCCACCTCTCTTACCATAGGTGGTGCCCCTTAGATTCCATTTTCATCAAAATGAACCCCTAGGGTGTTTTTTCCTAGCTGTTTCGCATGATGAAAAGCCCTAGGTGCCACAAGGACAACCCATACACCCCAAAATTTGCCACGTCAAAGCCCCTCCAGCTTGGGCATTTCACCCTCCATCATGAGTCCCACTATAACATGGTTCTCCCTATACTGGTGCACATGCAACAAAATATTTATTATAGGTTCACTCGACTCCATTAGTCTTTCCACTCAAGAAACCGAACACCTCTATATCCTCATTCCACATCCAAAAAAATCTCCTTGAGATGTTAAAAACCTGAGTATCTCAATCTAAGTACTAATTATCAAACCGAACATTACTTTGAAAACCAAAAATTCAAATTCCATTAGAATTTCACAAATTAAAAAGGGATAGGGTTTTACAACCTCCCCACCATAGCACTTATCATCCCAAAACATCAATATTAGTCTAACTTGGTCATAAATTCATCACTAAATCATCACATTGTACCTTGGAATAAAATGATCTTTCACTGCACAACTACAAACCTAAGGCACACTATTTATTAAAAAATGAGCCACTGCTCATCTCCATCCCCAATAAAAAGACATTGCTCACCCATTCTCATCTACCACAAGATACCATGATGTCATCAATTGATCCATCACCCAACCTATAGTTCTCCCCATTATAAGTATCTTTTAAAAAAATCTGATTTCAAGCCATGTGATACCCACCATCAGAATCACATACTAAAGCAAATTCTCAGCAGTTCAATGACATGATCAGTGTAGTTCCCATTTCACTGCACCCAATTTTACATGAAAACACTTGACATACTTTATCTGACCAACTATTCTCAAAAGCACTCAGTTACACCCACCAACGAGCTATCACATCACCACCCGATCATGATGACTTAATATTTGGAATCATTATAAGATCACCCAAGAACCCATACCAAAGTTTGAACCCAACTCCAGTGAAATCTACATGGCTGGATCCTTAACCAACTAAACCCATCTTTAATCTCTCACCTTAAGAACCGACCCACCATTGATCTCTCACTTTCTTATATTACATCCAAAACCATATCAAGAATATTTCTAATGTATGGATCCCATCCAACACCACATTAAAACATCAAATCTAGTATTCAATTTATAACTAGATAAAATCAGCTTCACTCACACACTGACAACCCAATTTCATCATAACCATCCAACAATTGGTCTCATCAAACCCATGAACCTGCTAACACATGATCGTATCTCCATGACCCATTCTCCATCCATCATCACACATGATGACCGAATGTGACAGTCTCAATCATACCCAAGTTCCAACATGAAACATCAAGCGTTCCCCATTCTTGGATCAATGAAATATCCTCATTGACATCTAATAAAATTCATCTATAATGAGGGTCACACCCTCCAATGTCCAATAGTGCACTCCCCCACCATATTTATTCCCTTACACTTATTTTTTAATGAAACCTCAACAGGTTCCAACATACCTCTCTGACAAGTCATGGACCACAACCAGGTCAGCCATATCATGGCACCCTGATTGATTTCTCGATAATTTTAATTAATTAGGAAATAATTTCATAAACATGGAATAAGTATTATAATAGTAATAAGTAATCATAATACCAAAATAAAATGAAATTGGGAGAATAATATATCCATGGACAATAATGAGAATAAATCAATCACATGGATAATAATAAATAGTTCCTTAGTGATGAAATGAATAATTCTAGAAAGAAAATTCCATAGCCTAATCCAAGACATCATGATATTAGACATCATGATCTCACTGTCAAGGACTCGTGTTTAGGAAATAACTTGTTCTGGGTAATCATACACTAAATAATCAAACATATTTACCTCATGAGACCTACCGATGCATTGAGATACTATATAATTCCAGGCCCTACCCATCACTTATTTAATTCTAATGCATTCATCATATGAGATAATGAGTAAAAGATACATAATTAACTTTTCCAATGATCATCCATATTTGAATAATAACATACAAAACACCAATACTTTTCCCTATGTTAGTAAAAGGGATAACATGATCATAACCCATCCAGAGAAAGAATTTGGATGATTAAACAATACATAGTTAACTTTTCTGGGTAATCAATAAGAATATATATCTAAATAACAAATATATTGATTTTAAATAGTTCCGCAATCAATAAATGGACTAATTTTATACGTAATCATCCATCAAACTAACACCTTATAGAGAAAGGGGTATATGGTTAATTTAGTAATTTCCCCAATCAGTTGACATATGATATCTAGATGGACACCATTCAATGAAAGGAAGTAAATATAATGTGTTCATAGAGAAAATGTGTTGAATTTAAAATCATGCCTATAAAAGAAGATGATTTTCTAAGACAAAGGCAGTGATGAATCATTTATTTGATATAAAAGATCATTATATAATACATCCATAGAAAGAAGGTAGGTGGTTGCAAAAGAACATATCCCCAGTGTAACAAAGTAAATCTAGAGGAATATTGACATAGAGGAAGAATATCCTTAAAAAATAATACTTCTAATGGTATCACATAAAAAGGGATTAAGAAATTGATTGTTTTGATACCATGAGTTTAATACCCAAAATTATAAATATATATATTAATTAGAGGATAAATCATATAACATGAATCCCATGAGTGTAAATCCTTTTGAATATGAAATGTAAAATAGAGGTGAAAACTTAAAAGTGATTTTATAATTTATTTTAACATTAATGTAAAATATAAACTTACATCACTTTAAAAAGTAACTTTTGAAAAGGAGAAGTGAAATATTTTGAAAACTTTTACTTTTAAAAATAATATCCAATAATGTATCCTTGAAAATGACCTAAAATTTTCTATAAAAAATGTAGAGCCATAAATAAAAATTTTGATTATAAAAGAAACCTTTTAAATAATTTTAAATTACCTTTGTTTAAAACCCACATTTTAAAAAGAGTAATAAAAACTTATTTGTATTAAAAATTCCTTTTACCTAATAGGAATATAAAATACCATATAATAAAATACCAGGGTGGGAGAATCCAAGTATGAAAGAAAAAATTTCAAGATAAAACTTTATAACTCAATGAAAGAAGTTTTGAGCTATAAATACCCCTTATAGGAAACATGATCCATATGGTAATAAGTATTCAACAAGTATTTATGTGGTAGGAATGTAAATACACAGAAAATAATGAAGGAATACCACATAATACAAATAAGATTAGAATGTTCCCAACTTATATAAAATAAGATCAAGAGAATGATCATGTCACACCAACAATTCCGTTTTAAGTATTTATTGTTTATTTGTGACTATTTTTTTAAATAATTTTTTAGATCTTTTTCTTTGAAAATTTTAAGTTTTGGGGGGATAGAGAACAACACACAGTTTGCGTATGGTTATAAAAAACTATGTGGAAACCATGAAAATGTTGCAAAACCTAGACAATGGGGTTTTTCATAGTTTCCACATAGTTTATCAAACTATGAAGGAACTAGAGAAATCCATGCATGCTAAGGAAGAGGCACCCACATGGTTGGTGTATAGTTTGGAAAACCATGCAACCAAAATATGAAGTCTACCTAGAACTTAAAAAGTTTTAAATTACAACTTTACCCCTGGACTAATTTAACCCATTTCTCCCCATCCATGAACCCTCCACCCCCAAGTGCATGATCCCTATTCTCCCCCCTTTTAGCCTTAATTTTTTGAGAGAATTTCACAAATATTCTTCAATAAACCCTTAATTAAGTGACTCAACTCCCTTATCTTTGGAATTTTCTCCCTTATTTACTAAGTTTTATCGCACTCGGTGGTTGTGTGGACCTATAGTTGATCTAATCCGAATCATAAGGTGTGAATATTGATGTTTTGGGTTTTTTATTGATCCCATAGGGTCCCACATCCTATTTAATTGTTATTTCAAACTGCTATTTGGTGATTTTAATGTAAAGGGTGGGTGGTTTCATGTTGTCCCATTGTTTGATGAATTAAATATAATTTCATCTAATTATAATAGACCTGTAAATTTCTTTAGTATATGTAAAAGGAATTTTCATGAATTTTTTGGATGCGTGTGTTGATTTGGAATTTTCCCCCTATTTGGAAATAGTTTTAAATGAGTGTATTTGGCATGTTTTAGTATAAAAATTGATGTAGTATATTTTTTGACATGAACATGAAATAGAAAAAGCACTTGGGAACTCAGGTACCTAGGCGAGTAGACTAGGAAAAGTGTTATAGTAATTGTAATGACCTAACTATAAAGTTTATGATACAACACTAGCTAAACTAGATTATAATGTGATATTATTGTTTTCCTTTGGGACTTTGGATTAATCCTTCCTAGTGACCAGTGCATGGGAAAAAATATTCATGGCTTGATCACAAAGAGTATAGGATACCAGGACCCTATCTTAGCTACCTAGGGTTTTCCATGGTGCTTATGTTTATTTACTCGTTTTTATTAGGTTTACTACTTTTCATTGTTTTTCTTTAAATTCAAAAGCATGATTTTAAAATTAGCTTGTATTTAAAACTAGCATGTTATATTTTCTCTCAATGGTTATGAGTGAAACACTTAGTGAGATATTATTGGACAAGTGATATCACACCCTATATACACCCAATGTGTGTATGTAGACTTTGTTTTATCTAACATAGGTAAGATCAAGGTATTGCACGGGGTGGCTGGTATTCTTACTAGTGGCTCTCAGGTCAGGTGAAAGTGGTGACATGACAAGTGGTTGGCCCTAGTATCTTAAGAAGATGGGTAGATATTTTTTTGATATCTTTTTTTATTATGGTTCTTGATCAGGGATGTAACTGATTATACTAGTGTATGCTCCCTTTTTTATGGTTTATTTCATGATTGCTTATCATGATGCTTCTATGATGATATTGGTTAATGTAATGGGAAAATCATTCCTGAAGGAGTTCTTTGATTCCCAAGCACTATTTTCCAGCCTGTGAGGATTGAGAATTCCCTTTGGGACATGTCACATGCTAGTATGGTTGTTGAGTCGAGGTTAACTTGGATTGGTTAGTGATAAAATTCTATTAGAGCCTTTTCTATATTTATTTTGGGTCTTTATATTTGGGAAAGGTCTAGATAGATTTGAGATAGGAATATTGGGGATCGAGGTGCTAGTTGTGAGTAGGGTGTCTAGCCAAAACACCTCATGATGGTCCTTAGGTCACCATGGGATGTTGGGGATTGATTTAAATCCCTCATAGGGTGTGATTCATGGGATTTATTCTAGGAATGGATGCCAATATTGGGTGGAGTAGTTAGAGTTGTTTTTTGATTTACTTATAATTTATGTAAATTATTTTTTATGCTATTTACTTAATTTATATTGATTTTTTATTGATAGTTTTATTTTTATTTTGTTTTATTTGTATAGTACCATGCCACCCTAGAGACCTCTAGTGAAACCATAGGAGGAGGCTAGAGAAAATTCTCCTTTGGCCAACCCACCAGTTGATCAAAGTCTTATTAAGGAATTAGTTTGGGATGTATGGGAATTAGATAAGGGAGAAGTATTTGGTCTTACCCAAACTAAGGAAGATGAATTAGGACCTAATAAGGTTTAGTATCATGAGTTTCTTAAGCATAATACTTCTTCCTTTCAGGTAATCACTAACTCCTAAGAGGTTGAGGATTGGGTGTAGAAGACTAAATGGATATTCGAGTTTCTTGGAACTCCTGATGTTGTTAAGGTAAAGTAAGCCACATTTATGTTGTGGGGACCCAACCATAAGTGGTTTTAGATAGTGGTGAATGATGGTTCGTATGAGCTTATGGGGTGGAAGGATTTAAATTCCACCTTCATCAGTCTTTTTTTTCTAATACCTTAACCATCACAAAGTCTCAATAGTTCTTGGCCCTCTAGTAGGGTGATTTGTTAGTGATTGACTATGCTAATAATTTTGTAGAGATTTTACACTCCTCTTTTGATTTTATCACCAATTAAAGGTTAAAATCCCATCATTTTGAATTGGGGTTATGACTTGATAGTCGAACCCAAGTCTTCTTGATTAAGTTGAAGACATGTATTGAGGTGGTTGATCAAGATTTGATGGTGGAGATTGATCACGTAGGCATTATAAGTTTTAATGGGATTCTTCTATACCTATTCAAAGTAGGAATGACTCTACTAAGAAGAAGATTAAGTGGGAGGATTAGGAGAAAAGGGGTGGTAAAAATTATGGGTATCTTCCCCAACCATATTCATTGGTAGCTATAGGTGGTGGAACTGTTGTATATCATCAATGTGAGAGGATTGAGAAAATGGGACCTATGTGTCAATCCCCACCTTGGGAATGTCACCTATATGGACTCTTGGGCCAGTTACAGAAGTTTTTCCTCAATATCCCTCCCTCTCATAGTGGTGTAGGCTCTACCACTCCCAGAGCATCTACAAAACAATCTATTGCTTCCAAGGATATGGAGTCTCACTCTGGTAGGAACAATGATAAGGCTAGGTCTTATTATGGAAAGATTTAACTTAGTGAAGAGTTGTAAGTTAGATGTCAACCTTAGACTCATATGGAAATGAAACACCTACAAGTAATGAATCAAGCATTGGTGGAATCTGATATGATCCCCATGATAGTTAGAGGTAATGTTCTCATTTCTTTGTCTATGGAAATTGATTTATTTGGTACAGGCGCTTCTCAATCCTTCATATATTATCGGCTTGTGATTTTTCTAAAGCTCTTAACTGAGAACATGTCATATGTCATGGAGATAGTTACACTACTTGGGAGGATAATAGAGAAAGGTTTTTGATTCCCTTCATACAATGTTTCTATTTTGGAGGTTGAGTTGAGCAGTGAATTCATCATCCTAGATATGGACCTATTCAATGTGATTCAGGGGATGGATTAAATGAATTTTTTAGGGGTCACATTGATTTCTACTATTGGAGGGTGAAATTCATAACCCCTAATGGGGATTCTTGGGTATTCTTGGGAGAATGAGACCCGTGGTCTAGATGAGCAGTATCTCCACTTATAGATTTGATAATAATTACCTATTATATATCCTCTCTTCTACTAGAGGTGAATAAAGTATGTTCAAGGAATGGGTTTCCTCCCGTGGTTAGAAACTTCCCTAAGGTGTTTCTATAGAATTTTTTGGCTTGTCTCTAGAGTAGGAAGTAGAGTTTTCCATTAACTTGTTACTAGGGATGCAACTGATATCTCTTACTTCATACCAAATGACACCAGATGAGTTGAGGGAGTTAAAGATTTAGCTGGATGATTTATAGTACAAGGGATTTATCTATCTGAGTGTGTCCACATGGTCTACTCCGGTACTCTTTTTCAAGATGGACAATATATCACTTCACCTATGCATTGAATATTTAAAGTTAAATTGGGTTATGATAAAGAATAAATACCCATTTACTCACATTTATGATATCTTTAACCAACTTAAAATTTCAATATGGGTTTCAAAGATTAACATCTACTTGGGGTATCACCAATTTATAGTGAAGAAGGCTGATTTCTCCAAAACTTCTTTTTTAATCAAGTACAACCACTTCAAATATCTAGTGATATCGTTTGGACTGATGAAAACTCCCATAGTTTTAAGGGAAATTATGAACTAAGTGTTCCATAGATATCTATACTCCTTCATCATGGTATTTTTGGATGAAATTATGGTTTACTCAAGATCATAAGAAGATCATAGGAGACATTTGAGGATTATTTTTGGGAAATTTCAAGATCATCATGGGATCAGAACATTGGATCTTAGAAGTAAAGTTTTTGGTTAATGTGATATAAAAACATGGGATCTTAGTTGATCAAGAGATGTTCAGGATAATGATGTCTTGGGAGGATCTGATTAATGTTTTTAAAATTAGGAGTTTCTTGGGTCTGGTAGTATAAAACAAGTAGTTCATCATTGAATTCTCTCGACTCAAATAACCTTTGATGTATCTTACCCAAAAGGTGTAAAGTTATCTTGAATTGAAAAATGTTAAGCATCCATTTAAGAGCTCAGGTGATGATTTAACATCTACCCCTATCTTGAATTTACTTGAAGTAGGTCTGGATGATGTGGTAAAGTGTAATGCTTTAGGTTTAGGTCTTGGTTGCGTGTTTATATAGTGTGACCATGTGGTTTTGTATGGTTTCTAAAAATTTTTAACACATGAGTAAAACTATCCAACCCACGACATTGAGATTGTGGTTATGATGTACACCCTCAAGTGTTGTTTCCACTACCTTTTTTAGGAAACATTTATGTTCTATTCTGATCATAAAATATTGAGATACATATTTTCTCTGAAAGAAATAAATCTATGACAAAGATGATGGATTTAATGTCTTAAAGGGTTTGATTTTGACATAGTTTATACCACAGGTAAAGGGAATGTAGTTACTAATTCTTTAAGCAAGAAATTTTCATCCCATGCTCTAAAAGAGTTTAGCATCACATAGAATCTTATGGGGATTTTTCATGGATGCATCTGAAAGAAAATGAGGAGAAGGAGGTGAAGTTATTGTCAAGACTGCAATTGATTCCTTATCTCTTAGAGCATATATGTGAATATCAATTGACATATGTGGTATTTCAACACTCCTATTAGATTCTAAATGGAGGGGAGACAATTGGTGAATAGTATTTTTCTTCAGTGGTTATTGGGACAACCATATGGTATTGGTAGAGTTTTATTATAATAATAGTTACCTGTCCTCAATCAAGATGGATCTCTTCAAATCCTTGTATGTTCAACCTTGCTAGTCCCATCTATATTGGGATGAGGTAGGTGATACTTCTTTGGTGGGACCAACTATCATGTAAGAGATGAAATGTAAGATCCCAATGATTAGGAAACATTTGATGATAGCTCAAATAAATTACAAGTTATATAATTATTTTCAACACTAACCCTTATAATTCTCAATGTATGACAATGTTTTTTTAAAGGAGACACCTCATTTGGGATATCACCATCTTGGTAAATAATGGAAACTTACTCCATGGCATGTTTTACCTTTTGAGATTCCTGAGAGGATCGGGCAGACTTCATACCATTTGGAATTTCTCTATCAATTTACATTAATTCAAAAAATCTTTCATGTATCCTAGTTGAAAAAGTATAACCATAACCCTCCCATTTGTTGAATTGGGAAGATCTCAAGCTAGAACCTGATTTATCAGTGATCGAACAAGCGATTCGGATTTTCATTTCTCAAGTGAAGGTGTTATGAGGGAAATCCATCTGATTGATCTAGATTTTATGGAAACATGGTAATGAAGAGTATGAGGCATAGGAATAAGAGTCTTGGGTGAAGGAGAAATGGAATCACTTGCTTTTCAATCAGGTTAAGAGTTGACTTTCTAATGGTGTAGAGTGGCATGATGTAGAAAATTATCACACCCATATTTCTATTTTCAAGTATTTATTATTTATTTATGGTTCTTATTTTTATTTATTATTTAAAAAATCTTTTTCTATGTATATTTTAAGTTTTGGGGGGACATGTATTGACATACGGTTGGTTTATGGTTACAACAAACCATGCAAGAACCAAGAAATTGTTGTAGAACCTGGGTAGTGGGGTTTTTTACGGTTTCAAAATGATTTATAAAATAGTGTGGGAACTCTATAAATCTATGTGTTCCAAGGAAGAGGCACTTGCACAATTGGAATATGGTATGGTACACTATGTGACCAAACCTTATAGCTTTTTTAGAACATAAAACTTTTGAAATTACAAGTTTACCCCTGGACCGATTTAACACATTTCACCCCTATTTCTCCCCATTCAAAAACCCTCCAGCCTAGGTACACCATCCCTATTCACCCATTCCATTTTGAACTTAACATTTGGGGGTATTTTTCTAATATTTTTCAAGAAAACATCAATTAAGCAACTCCTCTCCATTCTCTTGGGTGTTTTCTTACTTCTTTATTAATTTTCCTCCCACTCAGTGGTTTTGGAAACCTAAGGTTTCTCTAATCTGAATTGTAAGGTGTGAATCTTAATTTTTATAGTTTTTTATTTCTCCCATAGGGTCCTCACTCCTCTTAGATTGTGATTTCCAATTGGTACTTGGAAATTTCAAGGGAAAAGGTAGGTGGTTTCATGTTATACCATTTTTTTATGAATTAGAAATGCTAGAATCTATTTATAATAACCCTATAAATTTATTTGGTTTGTGTAAAAGGTGTTTCCAAGAATGTTTTGGGTGCGTGTGATGATTTGGAATTATTTACCCTATTTGGAAACAGTACACAATGAGTGGGTTTGGAATGTTTTAGTGTGAAAATTTATTTAGTACATTTTGTGAGATGAACATGAAAGGGGAAAAGTAATTAGGAACTCTGATACCTAGGTGGGTTGGATAGGAAAAGTAAACTAGGTATTGGCATGCCCTACATAGTATGTTTATTCTAAAACACTAACTAAAATAGATTATGATGTGATATGATGGTTTACTATTGGGACTTTTGGTGTTATCCTCCATAATGGATCATGCATGAGAACAAATATGTATAGCTCGATCATCAAGAGTATAAGGATCCTAAGACCAAGTCGTAGCTACCTAGGGATACCAATGGTTATTATGTTTATTTACTCACTTGTTTATTTGTTTTAATACTTTTCATTGTTTTTATTTAAGGTCAAAAGCATGTTTTTAAAATCAAATTATACTTAAAACTACCATGTTATATTCGTGTCTCAATGGTTATGCATGAAACACTTGGTGAGATCCTATTGGGAAAGTGACATCACACTCTACATACATCCAATGGGTGTATGCAAACTTTTTTTCTTGAAATATGTAAGATTAAGGCGTAAAAAAAGGTGGTGAGTATTCTTTCCAGTGGCTCTCAGGTCGGGTGAAGGTGGTGACATGAGAGACAGTTGACCCTAATGTCACAAGGAGATGGGTAGATCTTTTATTGATCTATTTTTTTTGTTTATTTTGGTAATTGATCATGGATGGAACTACTTATACTCATGTATGATTCCTTTTTTATGGGTTCTTTATAAATGATTATAGTGATTATTTTATGAAGACATTGGTTAATGTAATGGGAAAATAATTCCCAAAGGATTTCTTTGATGCCCAAACACTAGTTTCCAGCCAGTGGGGATCAGGAACACCCTTTAAGCCATGTCACGGTCTGATTCAATTTCTAAGTAGAGGGTAACCTAGGTTGGTTAGTGAAAAATTAAATCAGATCCTTTGCCCTATTTCTTTTGGGTCTTGCTATTTGGGAAAGGTTTATATATACAAGAGATAGGAATATCGGGGCTAGAGGTGCTGATTATGAGTGGGGTTTCTGGCCAACACACCTCATGATAGTCCCTGGGTTACCACAGGTTGTTGGGTATTGGTTTTAATCTTATATAGGGTGTGATACATGGTTTATAGATTTGGAATGGACACTAAGATAGGGTGGATTAGTTTGAGTTGTTTTTTTATTTAATTTTGATTTATGTAAAGGCTTTTTTATATTATTTACTTAATTTTTATTGATTTTTTATATTGATGGTTTTATTTTTATTTTGTTTTATTTCATATTGTACCATTGTTTGATGAATTAAATATTCATGAATTTATTTATAATAGACCTATAAATTGATTTGGTGTGTGTAAAATGTGTTTTCAAGAATGTTTTATGTGTGTGTGATGATTTAGAATTGTTTTCCCAATTTGTTAATGGTTTTCAGTGAGTGGATTTGGCATGTTTTAGTGAGAAAAATGATGTAGTGGATTTTTTGACATGAATATGAAATGGGAAAAGCAATTGAGAACCCAGGTACCCAAGCGAGTAGGATTGGACAAGTATGTTAGGAATTGTAACACCCTTACTTGTAGGTTCATGCTACAATACTAACTAAACTATATTATGATGTGATATGATGGATTATCATTGGGAATGTAGTGTCATCCTACCCAATGACTCATAAATGGATACATATATGTATGGATTAATCACAAATAGTATGAGGATCTTAGGATCCTACTTTAGTTACCTAGGGATTCCCATGATTATTATTTTTATTTACTTGTTTTTTTGTTTTCCCTCTTTTCATTATTTTCAAAGTTAAAATCATATTTTTAAAATCAAATTGTATTTTAAACTAGAATATTATATTTGTATCTCAATGTTTATGCATGAAATAAGTGGTGTTATCCTTTTGGTAAAGTGATATCACAAACTACATACATCCAACATGTGTATGTATACTTTGTTTTGTCTGAAACAGGTGAGAGAAAGGCTTTGCATGGGGCGATGGGTATTCTTGTTAGTGGATCTCAGGTTTGGTGATGGTGATGACATGATGGGTGGTTGTTCCTAGTGTCACAAGGAGATGGGTGATATTTTATATCATTTTCTTTTGTTTATTTTGGTACTTGATCATGTATGTAACTACTTATATTCATGTATTCTCCATTTTTTATAATTTTTGTTATGAATTCTTATTGTGTTGCTTCTATGATGATGTTGGTTAATGTAATGGGAAAATAATTCCCAAAGGAGTTAATATGTGCCTAGGAACTAGTTTCTAGACCATGAAGATTAGGAATTACATTTGGGCTATGTCACAGTCTAGTCTAGTTTCTGGATCGAGGGTAACCTAGTTTGGTTCATGACAGATCATAACTCAATGAACAAAAACTAAGTTATCAAAAATCCTTACTACTAGGGTAGCAATTGAATTAATAACCATTTGAGGAAGGGAATATGATTTATCTTAGTATATACCATAATATAAAAAAGTATGATAATGATACATCCATGGGTATTAAATACACTATACAAGGAAAACATGGTACACAAAATATATAATATCTCAAAGAATCTGAATTGAGACCAGGAAAACCCTTACTTCAGTACTGATTTGATATAAACTTGCACCTAACTTCCTATAAAAAAAATAAGTATCATAATAAATTAAATAATAATCTTAATAATATCCATTTCCATTTATACTCTTTATATACAATCATTCTATATATAAATTCAAGTTAGTTATTACCTATTTTCAATATCAGGTGTAAGTAATATTGAACGTTTTGAAATAGTTTCATAAAAATGGTGTTGGTATTCATTCTTGTTACAAATTTCATAATACTAATATTATTAAAGGTACTATTTTAGTTTTTCATGATATTTATAAAGTTATAATTTCATTCCATGATATTTTTGGTTATAATCCATGAAGATGACACCGGCGATGATCATATTTCGATGATTCTTAATGAATGGAATGTGTTTTATTAATTAATGAGTTTAATAATAATGTTATAGTTATAAAAACTAAAAAAAGTATTTATATATTTACATAGTATATTATAAGAAATTAAATTCCCATAGTCATCCATGATATTTATTTATAGCATTGTTCAAGTAGGTGGTTAAACCCACCCAAACAAGAACATAACATAATTAATGGATGATTGTGAAGTGATTTAGTTGTAATATCATTATAACAAAAAAATAATGATCTTATTTAGTGTTTATTAGTGTTATATATCAGAATTTTATATAATTATACAAATAATATAACCAATATGAATTTATTTATAGTATGAATAAATCATTTTTTTCTCTTAGAAGGCTCTTTTGGACGGTTGAATTTACTAGAGTTGTTTATTACTAATATTGTTAATAAGTTGTCCAATTTTTCTTTATAGAAACTTAATAATTTCATAATCATCATATTTATCCATTAAATATATTCTCATGACCTTCCATTTAAGGTGGTTATGAAAATAAAAATCTAAATCAATCATTCCATGGCGGCATTAGTCCACAAGTACGCATGGATGATGATTTCATTTTACATAGAATGGGGAAAAGGATTTATATGGTTTATAATTTAATAATATAACATGTTTAATAAATATAATACTTATATATTAAATTAACTATTATTACTAGTCTTGTAAGGTAGCGAAGGAAAATGAAACACGTAGCATCGTGGATGCAATAATCTGTACAACACATGAATAACGATTTTATTTTTCTTAGTAGAAAAGGGAAAAGTGGTTAATACTTGTACCATAATTATAATAATATAAAGTATAATAATTATAATTATGTTATAATTTCAATATGGTGTAATATAATTTGAGTAATATTAAGTGAACATAAATAAATAGAAATAATAAAGGAACAATTAGAAATTTATACTTCACTTCTTGGATTATCTCCTTTTCAATAATGGTTAAGCATTTAAGGGATGGTATTTTGAGAATACCATAAAATATTTAAGGTATATATGAATTTTGAATATAGATTTGGGTATATTTTGGTCTGAATTAAGTGGCTTTTGGTGTGAGAGGAAGTGAGGAAAGGAGTGTCCCTTTTATAAGTGAAAAGGGAATGAATTTTTGTAAATACCCAAAAGTTTTCATTAATGGGAAGTTAATATCATGGTAAGTAGCTCAAAAATTATATAAATAATGGATATAGTAAGGGATAAGTTCAATAAAGTGCAAAACCACCCATTACCACTCATATTTTAATCATGTTTGTGGTCTTTCCCTCTTGGTTAAACCCCTTTTACCCCTTTTGATTTTTACCTAGGTAACTAGTTTGGTAATTTATCCTTTATGATTGAAAATAAATTAGTCCTTATAAAATAATTTAGACATAATTATTAAAAAATTTAAATCCATTCTATTATATTAATTTTCTAAAAGTGATAAAAATTAATTTTAAAATACTAAATGTATAATTTATTAAAAATATTTTTTTTGAAAAATATAACTTAAGTTCTAAATTGTCAAATATGAGTTTGTAAATTAAAATGAAAAATTTTTAAATTATAAATTCACTTATAAAATACATATTTTGTCTTATAAAATGTTTCATTAATTTATAATTCTTAATTATATAATAATAATTCCATAAAATACATGTTATTTGTAAAAATGGTACTTTTCATTATTCACCTAAAAATCAATCTTTTTAGAAAGATCCCAAAAACTCATATTAAGAAAATGTTAATAAGATAAATCCAAAAAAAAAATTATTTTTTGAAATTAAAATTCTAAAATTTATAAATTTAACTTTTAAATAAAAATATGAGATATAATGAAAAACTTTTTTTATTAGAAAATAACTTTTTTAGAATAATAACTATTATCATTAATATTTCCACTCAATTAATAATTAATTAGTATTAACTAATTATTTATATCAGATATATTTTATCATAATTAATCAAAAGTTTCTTTAAATAGAGATACATATCACATAAAAAAGGAAATATTTAGAAAAATACATTTCTAAGCTTAACATGACTGTATTAGTCATTTTAGCTATACCAATTGAATTTCATTCATACTAAAAAAAGAATTTATTTTATTTATATAAATATTTAATATAGTAGGTACCCTCATTAATTCATTATAATTCAATGAATAGGTTTTAATAGTAATACTTAAATATTTATATTTTATCTAAATATATTGTGGTTGTGTTTAAGTTTAGTGTTGTGTGTGGAGCATGATATCAAACACTTTGAATTATTTAAAGGTAATCATATATAAGAATATTTGGGTGTTAAATTTTAACCCCATTAAATAAATTTCATCCTCAAAATTTTAATTACCATTCACTTATGAAAATAGGTGATGGTATTCTTAACATATTTATCATTCGGCATATAACTTCAAATATGACATCTACATTACTCTCTTAGATAATATAAAGTTAATTATCCTTCCTTAAATAACATGAATAATTCCTAAAATCATATATCTAAGTATGCATATACCCTAATAATATATTATCAATAATAAACCTTTCACAAACCCATTTTAATCTCCAAGGCATTAAACCATAATGAGATTATACATTCTTCTAAAAATTAACTCTATCTTTAACCCTAAAATGTATTAATCACTAGTTTATAAATTCACAAACTAGTTAATATATATCATAATCCAAAAAAATTAATAAACATTACTAAGAATATCATGGATTAATTTTTCATTAATTTAATAATCAATTCTAATAACATCTAAATCACTTTTCTCAAAATCAATCAACCCATTATTAACTCAACATCAAGCATATATTAATTATAATAATTATCCATATCTCAATAGTGTGTTCCTAAATAGTTATACTGAAAAATATAACCTTATAATAAAATCAATTTTCAAGGTTATTGATTCTATTTAATATTTGTTTCCAAACAATTAAATCAGAAATAATGAAGAACAATCCTTAAATGTTTCACATAATCGTCACATTTTTTAGAATATACTAGAATATAATTGATAAATATCTCTCACTAATGAAAATAGATAAGAGTACAAATAATTAATTTATATTATGATATCAAACTCACTACCTTATGTAATACTAGTAAATTCACATTTTCTATCATAATAGATATATACTAAAATTCTCAACCACTTAAGTATGATACCTTATTCATTTATAAGTCACAATAGTTTCTAGATACATACCTTTCTCAACTTAATTTCCATGAAACCATTTCAACCAAATACTAAAACCCAAAAATGGATACCAATAAAATTAGAGTAAAAGATAATGTGAATATAAAAACTCAATCCTAACATGTCTTCTCTAATGACACCTTCATTTCATCTTTTGATACTTTAAGTTCAATCTACTTTTATTTAAGTTTGGTTCTCTTGTACTTCTCAACATAATCACTTAAAGTAATTAAGAAATAAATCAATAATAATGGTTTGTAAAAAGAATTTGATTGACCAAAGAATAACCCTCAGGAGTGTCTAGTCAGGTGTGAAGTCTTAGGACCACTCATTATGAACTAGAGTGAAGATTAAGTTGATACTCAAACAACCTTTTTAGATATGATTACCCCTAAGTACATTTGTGCCACAACCACACCAACTTTCCAGTATTCAGACTGAGATATAATTTCTAAGAAAACCACAAAATCCATACTTTAACAAAAAATTGGGATTTCATAATATACTTAGACTTATCAATTAGACTTATCCCTAGTGTTTTCACTAAATTTATCTTATCATAATCCCCATAATATTACCTCAACTAACCAAAGGGTTATCTGTACCTTTGAAATTATGATCAAACATAACTTATCAAACTTTTATAAAAGTTATAAATCCTAAATTATCCTCAAAAAATAACATCTCAATCTCTAAAGTTATCTAAACCCTACTCTGATACTAACTATAATGCCACAAAATAACACTCTCAAATCCAATTCTTAAAAAACATACATTACATACTAGATTTGATATCAACTATAGATTCCTAAAAATTAATAACCCATAATTACATGAATTAAAGATTATATTGAATCACATAAATTCCTAATACATTTTAGGTTCATATATTTAGATAATTATGAAAAATTATAAATTGATAATTCTTATAAAATTGAAATTGTATTTTTTTTCACTATATAAGAAACTACTTAATCTATAACATGTCTTCAACATCTCCTAAAAATTATCCACAAAAGCTATAATATTATAAATATAACATATAATAATTTTATTCATAACCTATGGAAATGGAAACATAATATGGGGTGATCTCAAATGTATAGTAAGGGAAAACATACAACTGAGACAATCGTGGAATAGACATGCCATAAATATTATGGAAGGAATAAGTAATTATAATGACATAATCAACTAAAAAAAATATCATAATATATCCATGGATAAAAATGAAAATAAATATATCACATAGATAATAATAATTGGTTCCTTAGTTATGAAATTCATAATGTTGGATAACTAATTTCATTCCCTAAGACAAGACATCATGATCTTAGACATCATGATTTTACTATTAAGTCCATGTGTCTAGGAAATATCTTATTCTATAAATACAAACACCAAATACCCAAATATTTTTATCTCATGATACCCACCAATGAATCGAGGGGATATATAATTTTATGCCCCATACATCACTTTTTTATGTCCAATGTATTCATCATAGGAGATAATGGTTAAACAATACATAATCAACTTTTCCAATAATCATCTACATTAGAATAACAATATACAGAACACCAATACTTTTCCCTATGTCAATAAAATGAATAAAATGATCATAAACCATATAGATAAAGAATGTGGATGATTAAATAATACATAGTTAAATTTTTTGAGTAATCAATAAACATCAGTACCAAAATAACAAAAATATGGAATTTAAATAGTTCCCTAATAAAAAAATGGAATAAATTTCTATATAATAATCCCTAAAAATAAAATCATATATATAAATATGTATATAATTATGTCAATAATTTCCTAAATAAATAAATGTATGAAATCTAAGTGTACACCCTTCAATTAAATGAAGGAAATAAAGAGTGTTATCTGAGGAAATGATTGAATGTAAAATCATGCCTATAAAAGAGGATGATTTTCCAAGACAAAGGAAGTGCTGAATCATTTTTTTATAGAAAATAACATTACATAATCCATAAAAAGAAATAATGTGTATGGTTTCAAAAGAACATATCCCTACTATAACAAAGGATGCTTGGAAAGTTGTTAACATAGATAAAAAATATCCTTGAAAAAGAATACTTTGAATGGAATCACCCAAAAGGGATTGAGAAATAAAATTATTTCACACTATGAGTTCAATACCCCAAATTATAAATATTTAAATTTAATATAGTATTGATAATTTAAAATAAATCCCATAAATTAAAATACTTTTTTATATTAAAAGCAAAATGGAGGATAAAACTTTAAAGATCTTTTAGAAAACATTTTTAATATTGACATAAAATACTAACCTACATGTGACTTTCAAAATTAAATTTTGAAAAGTTGAAGTGATATATTTTGAAAAATTTTAATTTTTAAAAATAATCCCCAATAATGGAGCCTTGAAAATGAAATAAATTTTTCTATAGTAAATGTGGAGCCAAATATAAAACATTTGATTATATTCAGAACCTTTTTAATACTTTGAAATTACCTTTGTTAAAAACCCATATTGTAAAAAGATTAATAAAATAATATTTGTATTAAAACTTAATTTCACCTAATAGGATTATAAAATAACATATAATAAAATATTAGGGTGGGATAATCCAAGCATGTAAGAACAAAGTTCAAGATAAAACTTTATAATCCAAAGTAAGGAGATTTGAGATATCAGTATTCCTTACAGGAAACATACTCCATAAGGTAATAAGTATTTGACAATGATTTATGTGGTAGGAATAAAAATACATATAAAACAATGAAATAATATTTCATAATACAATAAATGGTATAATATAACCAACTTATATGAAATAATGTTAAGATAATGATCATAACTCAATGAAAAAAAGTTGACATACCAAAAATCCTTACTACTAGGGTGAAAATTGAATCAATATATATCTTAGGAAAGGAATATTATTTTGATTAGTATATCCCATGAAAAAGAGTATTATAAAGATACATCAATGGGTAGTAAATACACCATACAAGGAAAATATATTGTGAAAAATGTATTATGTCTCAAAGAATCATAATCGAGACCAAGAAAACCCTTACCATAGTCTTGATTCACTCTACACTTGCACCTAACTTACTTAATCACAAAAATAACCATATTAATAAATTAATTAAAAAAATTACTCATATCCATTTTCATTTATACTCTTCATATATATCCATTATCTATATAAATTTAAGTTAGTTATTACCTATTTTGAATATTGAGTATAAGTAATATTGATTGTTTTGAAATAGTTTTGTCAAAACGATGTTAGTATTCATTATTTTTACAAATTTCATCATAAAAATATCATTAATGGTTCTATAATATATTTTCTATGATATTTATAAATTTATAATTTCATTCTATAGGAGTTTCGAATGTAATACATGAAGATAAAATTATTAATGATCATATTTCAGTGATTCTTAACGAATGAGAGGTTTTTTATTAATTAATTAGTTTAATAGAAATTTAACCATTATAAAACAAAAAACAAAATCATTATTTATATATTTATATCATATATTACAAAAAATTATATTCTCATAGTATAAGGATACAAACCTTAAATAATCCACAAATCGAATCTTTAGAAAAGAATTAACTTTCTTGCATTTTGAGGATGTTTTTAGTTTAGGGTTTTAGAGAATTATGTTATAAATCTTACATAAAAAACCCATATATTACAAATAATACACTTACACTCATCATCCATTTCCCACAATATATAAATTTTATAATGAAATCCGTTTTATTTCATTACAAATATTATGAATTTTAACTTAAATTCTTATTTGTTCTTACTCATCCTTAAACCCTATGAAAAAACATTTAAACATATGGGAAAAGAACAAAAATATCAATAAGGGATATATAAAAATAAATAAAGAAACCTATTAGTCCATTTTAAAACCATGATATCATAAAAGTGAGTTTTCCCTTAATATAATAAACTTTGAGCTCAAATAAACATTTACTTTCATATAAAATCAACTTTACTGCCAAATTTTTTTCATAAAACACTTTATAATAAAACATAAAGTAAAAGTCATAATCATTTTGGTTTCTTAAGAAACATGATAACCCATTATGTGTTTTATTAAAAACATACATTTTAACCCTAAAGGTACATAATTATTCATTTAAAACAAAAGATCATTATATTACCTTTTAAAATCAAAAAATTCCATTAAATATCATTATTAAGCACAGTAAATTCATGTAAGTTCCTTGAGACATCATGTTTATAGAACCCTTATAAGAACCCTTATAAGTGTAATAACCAATACCGTCAACTTCCAACATAGTTATCTATAGAACATAATCATTACACAATGCATTGTAAAGCTATATCAGACTCAACTAATCATAAAAAATGTCCAAAGTCTATAACATGTATTAAAAACATATAAAATTGAATTTTCACCATTAAACTCATAAAAATATACTTTTGAACTCATAATAAAAACATTTTTAGATATTGATATATCCCTTTCCTTTAAAACCAAATCTTCAAAACTAAAATTCCTAGAACAAAGGGAAGGAGGTTTCTTATTTGAAGAAAACATGGAAGATTATAAAGGAATCCAAACATAAAATAATGGTTGTGGTGATGTAGAAATCCATTTATTTTGTATACTTTAAAATATAACATTCATTTTTCCCTTTTGTAAAGAATGTAAAAACATTATGTGTAAAATATATAAAAAGATTCCTTCTGAAAACCTTTAAAAGAAAGTAAAAAGTGAAATAAATGTACTTTATAATTAATTTTTGTACATATAAATACATATAAAAAATATTTTTAGGAATATGGGCATGTAAGAAAAATATTTAGAAAATAAATCTTTAAAATATTTAAAATAAGGGTTTTAAGGTAAAGTGTCCCTTACCTTAAGTCTCAACCATCACATACATTATTTATCTTCTTGAATAATAAAATCATGTTAATTATATACTAACTTAATAAACCTTTTCAAGTTTATTATTCTTTTATTTATTTATTACCATGTAATATACAATTACTTAATCAGTTTAGGTCACTTCATATGTTTTGATGATATTTGGATCATATGTCCAAAATGATATTGGTAAGTTGAATATGGTCAAAGTGGTAATTATTACATCATCTACCAAATAATAATAATGAAATAATTATAATTTTTATATATTAATTATACTTTTAAAAATAATTATGAAATATGGTTATGAAAAATGAAATATGTTACAATCATGGAGACGGTAGGTCGTATGCATACTTGAGCAACATTTCCATTTTTCAAAAAACATGATAGAAAGAAGGTAAATATCATTTTATATTTATATAATTATGATTATATCATAAATATAGTATTTTTTTTAAATACACTGATATATATCAACCATGTGATTTGTTCATAAAAAATGAACCACATCGCTTCGTGGAGGTGTAGTCCACATGTTTGCACAAATGAAATTATCATTTTCAAATGGATGAAAAGGTAAGAAAATATATGATAAATTATATTTAAATAATTATAATTATTCCATTAATATCATATATATATATATATTAAATCTAACAGTATAAACAACTGTGAGAGGCATTGATAGAAAATGAATTACATCGGTTCTTGTGGTGGTAGTCCACCACATACATGAACGGTGATTTCATTTCCCATTTGATGGAAGAAGAGATAGATATAGGTTACTACATTAACATAATAACATATCAGTATATCCAAGATACTGATGTTATTATTTCATCATGGATGAAGAATATTTGAAGGATGTAGAATAATAAATACAACTAAAACTTTAGGTTAAAATCTATACCTCTTCTTCGAACAACCTCCTTTTCTTTTCACCTTAAGCTCTCTAAGGTTAGTATTATGATGAAAATAAGACCTATTGAATGTGTTAATAGATGTTTTTAGGCCAGTTTTTATTGTATTGGATGAACTATATTTCTCAAAAGGTGTGAGGAAGAGAGGATAGAAGATTCCCTTTTATAAATGAGGGGAGGGGTACTCTTAGAATTACATAAAGTATTAAATTAATATAAATAATTTTTCATGGAAAAGTGGAAAAAATTGATAAATTTTGAATATAGTTTGAGGATGATTCAAAATAGTCTAATAAAATAAAATTTTTACATGTTTATGTGATGTTTCCACTCTTATCAATTTATTTTAACCTCCTGTTAACCCTTTTGACGATTACAGTGATATCAAAGTTTTTTACTATTTCGGGGTTAAGAAAGTTAATATAAAAGGAAAATTTTCCCATAAATGGACCATTGTTAATATATTAAACCATATAATATTCACTTGAATTAATATAGGATTTATAAGAATTTTAAATTGTTAATAAAATATTATTTATTATAAAATATCATTAATGTCATTTTTGGAACTATTTATTCAATTTGACATTAAAGTCATCAATATAATAATGGAATTAAAATATAAACCTTTAAAAAATACCTAATATGTTATATTTATCTATAAAATTCATGGGACACTATAAATCATCCAAAAAATATTACTTTTAGAGTTTCTAAAATAATTTACATGCGTTTTCTACTAGTTGCACAAGCACCGTGTCGACTTTGCGTAAGAATTTAAGGTAATTATTTCATCAGTAAAAATTTAAAATAAATTACCATGATAAAAAAATAATTAATATTTTAAATAAAAATTTATAACTAGATATAAAATCTTTTTATACCTATGAATTTTTTTATAGATATTAAAACAAAGAGAGTGACATTTTATTTTTATCCTTTGTTTAAAATGATGTTAAGGTCATTATTAAATTAAAGTGGAAAGAAATTGATAAATATTAAAAAATTTGAAGTTAATGTTCCAAAAAAATTAACCAAAAAAATAAATACAAGATTTATGGATATTTTTAGGCCTTATCGCATTAGTTTTAACATTAGTCACCATATTTACCCTTATTGAGGTGACAAATATTTAATACGATTACTATTCATAATGAAACAAATAAAAGAGAAATATTTAAAAAAAATTACCTCATGATTAAAAATATTTAATCATATTTTCAAGATTATATTTCTATAAGTTTTAAAAATTAATTTAAGATAAAAACACAAAACGAAATGAAAAATAGTTTTTTTATAAAAATGTGTTTTAAGCTCACAAATGAACTTTAATCAAAATTAGTCATAATGATGATTAAAATATAAATAATTTTATTATATATAATTAAATAATTATTATATAACCTTGATATAAAATTCAAATAATAATGAGTTTTTTTAAAGAAAATACGATTTCACAAAAACCGGTATTTGTCATTATTTACTAAAAAATCAAACTTTTTAGAAAAATCCCAAAAATTCACCCTAAGATAATTATGATATTATGATTTAAATTTTTTATCCTTTTTATAAAATAATATTTCTAAAAATTTTATAAATTAATTATAATATCCACATAGATAAAGTAATAAAAATATTTTTTGAAGAAAACATATTTTTGGTCAACGAGTCTGTACCCGAGTGGTAGAGGCTACTGCTTGGAATCCAAAAGACCCAGGATAAAATTTGGGTGGGGTGAATTTCTTGGTTATTATAGCAGTTACTATATTAGGTACTATGTGGTATTGTAACAATCGAAACTATTCATCCGATTTGGGCCTTTGGGCCACCGGTTTGGGCCTACGAGTCTTAGGGCCTTTGGGTCACCAAGGCCTTCAGGCCACATGGCCTTAGGGAAACTAAAGGATTTCAAGCCATAGGGTATTTGATCCACCATAGTCCTTCAGGACACTAGGACTCTGGGCCATAAAGGACCAAGAATCTTCCCGGGTAGACCATACAGAAGCAGGCCCCAAAAGAGGATTTAGAGAAAGTAGCATCTACCGGAGTAGAGCTAATTAGATTGTAAGAATGAGAGGGTATTCCAATTTCCATCTATACCAGGCACTGTGAAACTCTACACATGGAAATTCTAGCTAATCATCGATGTGAGGTGGGGAGTTAGGTGCCTTCAAATATAAAGATGCTGGGAAGGGGTAGTTCCAAAGTTTAGTCAGGTCTTGGTACTTCAAAGGACATGTTTGGGCCTTGTGCCTCTAGGATTTCAGGTCATGTATGATCCTTGTGCCACTGGGCCTACGATTCATATAAGGGTTCCCCCTCAACCCTTCAAAAATAGTATTATCCAAAAAATAAAATAAAAAATCTACGGCCTTCAGGCTTTCAGAGTAGAAAACATATTTTTAAAGCATAAAATGACTTTACTAAAAATTAAGTGCTCATTTACTAAGAATTAATAAATTTTTATTGAGTAGGAATCTTATATATTTAGATATATTTATATCATAATTTGGTTACTCCTATTCATATTCGCCAATTCAACAGCTAAGTTATATTGACCATATTTAAATAATAATATTTCATGGTTTGTTTAAGTTTGGTGTTGTGTGTTATATATGATATTAAACATAAATTTATTTTAAAATATTAGGTTGGTACACATAGTCATACATGATATAAATTTATATCATTGTTCAAGTAGGTAGTTAAGACAACCCAAATAAGAACATACCATAATTAATAGATGATTATAAAGCAATTTAGTGGTAATATCATTATATCCAAAGCATAAATATATTATTTAGTATTTATTAGTGTGATATATCATAATTTAAATTAATTAAAAGAATAAGATAACCAATATTAAGTTATATCATAGTATGAAGAAATCATTTTTTCTCTTAAAAGGCTCTTTTGGATGGTTGAATTTAGCACATTTTTATTACTCATATTGTTAATAGGTTGTCCAGTTTGTCTTTACAGAATCTTAAGAAATTATTAAGAATCATATTTATCCATTAAACCCATTATCATGACCATCCATTCAATTAGGTGATGATAAGAAAAATGAAAATTAATCATTCCATGGAGACAGTAGTCCAGGCATACACATGGATGATGAATTTGATTTCCATAGAATGAGGAAAAAGAGTAATATAGTTTATCATTTTAGAATAAAAAATATGTAAAAAATATAATAAATATATATTAAATTCTATATCAGGACCATCCTTGTAAGGTGGTAAAGGAAAATGAAACATGTTGTGTTATGGAGGTGATAGTTCGTACAACACATGAATAACGGTTTCATTTTTCTTAATAGAAAAGTAAAAGGTAGTTAATTCTTATACCATCATTATAATAACACACTGGTATAATAATTTTACTGATATTTTTATTTTAATATAGTTTAATTTAATTTGATGAATAATAATTGCACCTAAATAAATATAAATGATAAAGGATCTGTTAGAAATTTATACCCCACGTCTTGGATTACCTCCTTTGTAAAGGGGTTTAATCCTTTAAGGGATTGAATTTTGAGAAGACTAGAGACTATTGAAGGTTTATAGTAATGTTTAGTATAGGTTTGGATAGATTTTGGAAAAAACTAAGTGGGCTGTAATGTGAGGGTAATTTAGGATAGGAGTGCCCCTTTTATAAATGAAAAGGGATGACGTTTTTGCAAATACCAAAAAAATTTCAATAATGAGAAGTCAATAATAAGGAAAGTATCTCTAAAACTTGGGAAATAATGGATAGGGGAGGGATAAGGTCATGAAATTCCTCAACCACCCATTACCAAACACATTTTAAGCATACTTTACCTCTTAGTTAAACCCTTTTTACCCCTTTTGATTTTTACTGAGGTAACTAGTTTTTACCAAAGTAATTTATCCTTTATGCTTGAAAATAAATTGTTACTTATTACCTAATTTTGAAATAATGATTAAAAATTTTAAATCAATTTTATTTTATTAAATTTATAAAATTGATAAAAACTAATTTTAAAATTATAAATTTATAATCTATTAAAAATATTTTTTTGAGAAATATAATTTAACTCTAAAATGTCAAATATGAGTTTATAAATTAAAAAAAAAATTAAAATTACAAAGTTAATTATAAAATAAATATTTTTTATTATAAAAAGGTTTCATTAATTTCCAATTCATACTTATATATTAATAATTTCATAAAATTCATGTTATTTGTAAAAATCATATTTTCACTATTCACCTAAAAAGAAATATTTTTAGAAAAATACCAAGAATTTATTGTAATAAAATATTACTATGATAAACACAAAATTAGTTTTTATTTTTTAAAATTAAAATCCTAAAATTTATAAATTTATATTTTAAGTAAAAGATGAGATATAATGAAAACCCGTCTTTATAGGAAAATAGCTTTTTTAGAATATTAACCACTATAATTCATATTTTCTATCATTTAATAATTGAAATTGTATTAACCAATTATTAATATCAAATATATTTTATAACCATTAATCAAAAGTTTCTTTAAATAGAAATGCATATTGCATAAATTGGCAGTATTTAGAAAAATACATATCTAAGAATAGAATGATCATATTAGTCATTTTAGCTATACCAATTGAATTTCATTCATATTAAAAGTATATTTTATTTTCTTACAATAAATATTTCATAAATTTGTTACTTTTATTCATTCCTACCAATTCAATGACTAAGTTTTAATGGTCATACTTATATATAAATATTTTATCTAAATATATTGTTGTTTCATTTAAGTTTAGTATTACGTGTGGAGAAAGATATCAAACACATTGAATTATTTAAAGGTAATCATATATTTAATTATTTGGGTGTGTAACACCCCAATATTTGATAAAATATTTATATTTAAATAAATTTTATTTTTTATATGGCTTGTGTTACACATAAAACCAACTGCGGTATATTATTAAAATATTTAAATGTGACCCTTATAACATAACTGTTAAAATGGTGGTATGAATAGGAATATATATATATATATATATATATATATATATTTTAAAAATATGTATAAAGGTTTTAGATAAATAAAATATATTGATAAATAAGTACTCAATTTTCAGTAAAGTCATTATACGCCTTAAAAATACATTTTTCTTCAAAAATGGGTTTCATTACTTTTTATGAGACACTAATATAAATTAATTTATAAAAATTTTAGAAAATATATTTTAAAAAATGAACTTAATTTTTGAAATCATCATGTTAAAATTGTCCTAGAGTGATTTTTTGAGAATTTTTTAAAAAGTTCTATTTTTCAATAAATAGTGAAAAATACTGTTTTTAATGAAAACTTATTTAGTTTCAAGAATTTATATTGTTAAATTTTATTTTAAAATGGTTTTAAAGTAAAATTTATTCTATTATAATATTAATAATAAAATTAAGTTCATTGTAATCAATTTTATGATTGAATTTGGTATAATTTTTTTTATACTTAAAAAGACATTTTTTCTGAAAAACTATTTTTCATTGCATTTTTAGTTTTAATATTAAATTAATTCTTATAACTTATATAATTTTAATATTTAAAAATGGATTAAATATTTTTAATCATTATTTATAAATTTTATAAATAGGCCCCTTTTAGTTTTAGACTTTATAAATAGTAATCGTGGTAAAATTTATCACACCAGTAATGGATAAATCTGGTTTACATAGGTTAAGACTAAGTATTAAGGTCACAATTTTTCATATTAATTCATATTGGATTAATTAATTCTACATTTATTACCTTATTATTTAAATTTAATTGTTTAATAAACACTTTTACTTTAAAATGACCTATATAATATTCAAAGTAAAGAAAAGTTCAAAATGTCACTCTCTTTCTTTTAAATATTTCTTATGCATTCACATGGGTATAAGATAAACTTGTGAATGAATGTTAATTGTTATTTTGAGAACAATGAAATTATTTTAATTATGTTAATTTATTTATAATTTTTAGTGATTATATATTTATATTAAATTCTTACATAACGCTGATACAATATTTCTTCAATTAATAGAAATATAAAATAAATGATTTTAAAAATTATAAAATTAATATAATTTGAGTGATTTATAATGTTCCATAAATTTTATAGATTAATATAACATATCATTTAAATTATAAGGGGTTATATTATAATTAAATATTTTTCTTGATGTCTTTATATTCAAATTAAATAAACAGTGTAAAAAATGACATTAATGATATTTTATAAAAATGATATTTTATTAAATTATTTAAAAATAATAAAAAATACTGAAATAGGATAAGGGAGATAATATAAAGTAAAATATTACATCAATTATCTATTTGTGGGCCTATTTTTACCTTATAATTATAAAACACAACCTTTTAATATTAAAAAGTCATTACCACGGTTATAGTTAAAATTGGTTAACCAAGGGGTTAATAAAAAAGATAAGGTTTAAAATGATACCAAAACCTATCTAAAATTAATTAAATGATTATATTTTGACCTTATCCTATTTTTATTCGAATATATTTCCATTTTTAATACTTTTTTTATTAATAATGACTTAGTTATATTTTAATCTTTGTTCATAATTTCAGATGTGTCCTTTCCCTCCCTTATAAAAGGAAACCCCTTCCCTCTATTATGCACACCACTTTGAGAAAATTATCTCCAATAATAAGTTCACATTTATATTTTAAAAATCTTTATTCAAGTTCTATAGGTTATGGTATCCCCAAAATACCAACCCTAGGTTCTTTAAGAAAGGATCTAATAGAGGTCTCCCCAAGAAGAGGTAATCGGCTTACCCGACCTATTTTAATTCATCGATTATTATACCTCCTATAAATCTATGATATTTTTCATAAAATAATAAATTATATATCCTCAATATACTAAAATTTTAATATGATTATGAAAACACCATTTTCACCCTCTTTTTTATGAAGTGGGAAGTGAAAGTATCGCCCGTGCGTACGTACAACTTACTGTCTCCACATAGAGATACTATTCATTTTTAATCACCATATTTTATAGATGGGTATTATGATGGGTTTAATGTTTAGATATGATATTTATGACATAATTATGCTTATATAGTTATAATATAATATCTACCTTCTTTCCTTCCAATCCATTGGAAAATGATAACACCTCTTATGCGTATGTGTGGACTACTACCTCCACGAAGCGATGTGATATGTTTTTCATTTCTTTTTTATATAGAAGGTAATAAGGATAAATTTAATGAATATATAAGATAAATATGATATAAAAATGATCCTATAAGGGTGAATTATTATTCAACTTTCTTTTATTTCATCTTTTGAAACGTGAAAATAGTGTTCATGCGTACATATGACATACCATCTCCATGAATGGTGTAATTGATTTTTATATATCTATATTTTATCGATAACTATCTCTATATATTTTTATATATAATGAATATATATGTTATTTATATCATGATTAAAATTATTGATATGATAGAACCACGATCAATGTACAAGTACCAAAACTACCAGACTAAAACATACATGAAAAATGAAGCAATTATCATCCAGAACTATGATTTTTATAGCGAACCCAACCCAAATAGTCTAGAGCCGATATATCCTTTATTAAATTATCATGAGTTACAAGTAATAACATCCTGAAGGAACTAATATTTTAGTATTCTTGGTAAACTAGATACATACATGAGTCTTGCATTACATTTAAATATAAAAATTTCAAAACAATTTTTTCAAGAATAAAATTATTCTCTATAGAATATCCTTTCATATCAATCCTAGTAAACTTCATGGATTACTAAGAAATGAAAAAAAACAAGTGTGATCTCAAATATTCAATAAGGGTTAAGTATAGTAGAATCTATCATGAATCAAGAAGCATAATCAATATGGCATGGTAAATAACTAAATACACATGTCATTTAAATAACCTGACTATCATGATAAGATAAGGAATAATCAATATAGAAAGGTAAATAACTGAACACACATTACATTTAAATAACTTGACTATCATGATAAGATAATCCATAATCAATATTTCAAGGTAAATAACAGAACACACTTTCCATTTAATCAATAAAATGATAATGAAATTCATCCAGAGATAACATCATATTAAAAATCTCATGGATAATAATAATAACAGAATTATCAATGAAGAAAATTCTTAATTATTATACATCAAGTTTTAGTAACATGATACCTCTATCATTAATATCTATCCTCCAGAAATTTTAAAACTAATGGGTAAAAACTCATATGGTTTGATAACTGATTTCAAGTTAGCTTACTGATTTGTCTCACGAGGCTTATCGATTCATCTAGGGGACATCTATAACTGGTCCTCACCCATTTTTCGCATGTACAAATAATTCATCATATATTTAATTATAAATTTAATCCATAAACAATGTTCCTTATCATCAAGTATCTATATTGAGTAAAGGATACAAATTTATCAATATTTCCCCAGTTAATCAAATAACTTTCAAAGTAAACACTATATGTAAAAATGGTATATGGTTTAGGAAATAATAATATACATCACAAAAAAATATGGATATTTGATATAAATTCAATATACAATAAAAAATTATCACAAGAAAGTGATTGTTTGAAGAGAAAGTTAATAATCATAAAATAACGTGAGATTTCACAATAACTATTACCACTTAGTAATTTTCAACTTAAATCCCCGTTGGATGAAATAATTCAAATTAAAATTTTAAATACCATTTATTATGAATGATTAATGATATTAAATTTCAAATGGGTATCATACACACCATATCAAAGTGAATTGGTGCATAATAACAAATAAGTCTCAATGGAATGTAAATTGAAATGAAATACCTTACCTCAGGCTTCCTTTTGGTTGAGCATGATTTAAACTACTATATAGTGGTTTTAAACATTTCATTAAATTATACCAGAATCATAATAATATTTATAATATCATATATTATCCTTTTATAAAATATTATCACCCTTACATTAATAATCTTTCATTATTTTCATTGTTTTGAGCGTTAATTTCATTGTTTTCTCACGCGTGTTTCGTCATGAAAGATTCAGTTCTTGCACATATTATAAAGTTATATTATCTACAGAATAATAATAATAATGACATAATTATAATATTTATACATCAATTATACTTTTAATACCAATCATGAAATATTATTTTGATAAATGGAGCACGTTACGATCATAGAGATGGTAGGCCATACGTACACATGAGTAATGTTTCAATTTTTCAATAATCATTATGGAAAGGTGGTAAGTAATATTTCATATTTACAGAATAATAATGATATCATAAATACCATATTATTTCTTTAAACACACACACACACACATACATCATCCATGTGGTGTGGTAATGAAAAGAGAGTCACATCACTTCGTGAAGTCGGTAGACCACCCGTACACGAACGATGCTATCATCTTTAAATGTAAAAAAATAAAATGATATATTATATTTTTAAAATTATAAATATTTAATTAATATAATAATTATGTCATTTATATCACATATATTCATTAAATTTATCCTTATTACCATCCATGTAAAGGGTTGGTGAAAAATGAATCTCATCACTTCGCGATGCAGTATTCCGTCGTACACAGAAGTGATGTTATCGTATCCCCTACGAAATGGAATGTAAAAAATAAATATATGATATATTGAATCTAGAGGTATAATTATGTTATTAATATCATATATATAATTTATATTCATCATAATAACCAATCATGAGAGGTGGTAATAGAAAAATGAATGACATCAGTTCGTGTGGCAGTAGTCCTCCACACACATGAATGATGATTTCATAACATATTTGATGAAAGATAGGTTATTTGTAGTTAATTAACTTAAAATAAAAAAATATAAGTATGTGTAAAATATTTATTTTATTATATAATCATGTTTTAATAATAATTTAATGGTGTGTATGAATAGATAAAATAAAAACACTTGTTGAAGAACATTACCTCTTCTTCGGTATCCTTTTTAGTTTTGCACAAAATCATTCTTAGGTTGGATTTCTTCAAAAAATATGGTTTAAAGGATGATATTATGGAATTTTAGAAGTGATTTGGGCAGGTTTTTGTCAAGACAAATGGCTTGAGAGGTGTGTATAAGTGAGAGGAGTGAATGCCCTTTTATAATTGAGGAGTGACATTTCTGTAAATTTTCAAAACTATTTAATAATGGGAAGTTAATATCACCAAAAGTGGATCAAAAGTTTATAATTAAATTAGTGTAGGGATGATATGGTTGATACACTCCTTCACCACACAAAGTATCATATTTTTTAAATATGTTTTTCCTTACCTTATAAGTTTCCTTACTTTTACCATTATGGTTTCTCACTATGGTAACTAGTATTTTTAACCTAGGAAATTTATCCTTTTAAGATTAAAGTAAAAGGAAACTTATTATAAAATTTAAAACTACTTATTCTAAATATTAAATCTAATTTATTAAATAAAAATATTATTTTTGTTGAAAATTAATTTTAACATAAGCACATTCAATGTGAAAAAACATCATTTTAACCTTAACAATGCTAATAGAGTTTTTACTATTTAAATGTCAATATAGTCACTATAAAAGAAAAATTTGTCCATTATTGGAACATAGTTTATATTTTTAAACATTTAAAAATAAATTTTCATAATATAAGGTTTTTAATAATTTTATATCATTTAATAAAATATTATTTTTTCTAAAATAACATTAATGTCAATTTTAAAATTATTTATTTAATTTGAATTTAAAAAATATCAACACAATGATGGAGTTAGAATATATTATTTTAAAACCTCTATAACATTATATATTTATCTAAAAAATTAATGTAACATAATAATTAATTCAATTTAATTTATGTTTAATAATTTTATTATCATTTTATTATTTTCCTATTAACTAAATAATTACTAAATTGGTGTTTCTTAAGAATTTAAAGTAATTATTTCATCCATAAAAATTAAAAATAAATTATCATGATAAGAAAAACACATTTATATTTAAAAGGATTATTTATAACGAAACATATGTGGTTTTTTCCCTCTTCCAAAGCTTTATATATATTAAAAGAAAGGAAGGTTCCTTTTTTGTCTTTTTCTTCACTTAACTTATCATATAGGTCACTTTCATAGAAAAGTGTCCCAAAAACTCAAAAAAATATATCGTAAGGTAATAAGAGCTTGAAAATTTCCATCTGATGGGTTTTTTATAAATCAGTAGGTCATTTTAACCCTTATCTTTTTAGTTTAACCCCTGATAAACCCATTTTGACCTTAACCACGGTGAATAATTTTTACTATTTTCACTATTCATTTTGGTCAAAAATTAAGATGGATTTATTAGATAATATAAATTATAAAAATTCAAAATATTTAATCCATTTTTATAAATTATATTCACATAATTGGAAAAATTTAATTTAAAATTAACCCCATAGACGCGATGATAAAGCGAGTTTTTAAAGAGAAAATGTTCAAAAGTTTATACAGTTTTTATATCAAAATTCAATATGAAAATTATTTCAATGAAATAAATTAGATTAATAGATATATAATTGAACTATTTTTACTTTAAAACCAATTCAAAAAATTATTTAACTTTATAAAGAATTTAAACAAAAAGGTAATTTTCAATTAAAATTCAATATTTTTCACTATTCATGAAAAAATGAAATATTTCAAGAAAACCCCCTAAATTCACCCTAAGATAATTTTGATATGATAATTTCAAAAATTAAGTTCATTTTATCAAATAGATTTAAAAAATTTAAAAATTTAATATTAAATCATGTGTGAAAAACACACCTAAACTGTTTTTTAGAAAAAATACAGTTTTTCATAACACATTTATTTTTTCTTTTAAATGATTCTTATTATATTTATAATCAATTAGATAACCATAATTTTTATAATTTAGTTATTAATATTCATACCCTCTAACTTAATGGCTATTTTATAAAGGTATACTATATTATGATTGTAACACCCCGAGATTTTATGAAAAATATTCTTTTTAATTTCATTAATGTCTTGTGTTGTACGCTACACCAAAAGGAGCTTGCATAACATGCATCCTTGACTTGCCTTTCATTACACGCAATCACGACCTTCCTTGATAGCGTGTGTAGTACGCAATACCGAGTTTCACTAAACAACGATATGATATTAAAATATTATTAAAACTAGCCGTTATGAATAGTAATAACCACTTTTTAAAAAATTTTAAATTTTAATTTTCAAAATGGACTTCATTTTTGGATTCGGAATATCAAAATTAGCTTAGGGTGAAATTTTGGTACTTTTCGGATAACTTTCATTTTCCGATGAATAGTGAAAATTACTAAATTTTAATTAAAAACAACCTTTTTAATCGAAATAATTAATAGTGATAAATTATTTGAGTGGTTTTAAAGTATATTTAGAATATATTTTTACAATTTAATACAATGTTGGTCATTGGATGTAATTTCACATTTAAACCAGACATAAACAAGTGTCAATCTTTTGATAGTTATTATCTCTTAAGAACACGCTATTTGTTTAGACGACGGGAATTAATTTTAAAATTAATTAGTGCAACTGATATTTTTTGAATTTGGTAAAATAGACATCATTTTTGAGTTCATAATATCAAATATAGCTTATGCCTAATTTTTGGTATTTTTCTGGAAACTTTCATTTTTTGATGAATAGTGAAACCACTAAGTGGTAGTTAAAAAAATGAATTTTTCATAAAACTTAATTTTACCGCTTCTGTGAGTAGAATTTCAAAAATCCGAGAGATACGGTTGATGTCAGTAAGTAAAATGTGGTTCAATGAGATGAAAATAATTTTTGGTGAATAGTAACTTTTTACTTTTTTTTACCACGGTTAAAAGTAAATAGGGTAATTAAGGGTAAAAATGATATTATTATTACCCTAACACATGTCCTAATTCTATTGGATAAGTGTAATTCGACCAAAAACAACCTTAGAAATAAAATATGACCATTTAGGACCACTTGGATTAGATTAGGACCTTTATTATTAATTTATTTAAAGAAGGGTTAAAATAGTTAAAATCAAAGTTTAATAAGTATATAATTTTTAATATAGGGTTATACATAATATAAAATCGACTATAAATATTCATTAGAAAGCTAAAAAGATTTCCTACATAATGGTATTTTATTTGTAATTTTTATACATTAAATAATTTAATTTATTTATGACACAAAGATGATGCAGTAATTATCTTATTAATGAAATATTGACATAATTGATGTTATAAATACCCAAATAAATGTAATTTGAGACTTTTTATGAATTACACTAATTTTATAGGTTAATATGACATGTTAGTATTGATTTAATTTACTTTTTTCGAACTAATAATTATGTTATGATTTTTACAAAAATCAATTACTAAATAGTGTCAAAATTGACATAAAATAGTTTTTTTAAAACAAATATTATATTATTAATTGTTATTTTATTCCTAAAAATCTAAGGTTCGGCCAAATGACTTAGATAATGTTATATATATTAATAATAAACAACTTGGGGTTCGTTTGTCTGCTTATAGTAAGTTTATTAACCTTATAGTATAAGAACACAAGAAGACACAGTAAAAGTAAAATTATTTAACTTAATGTTAAATCTAAATTATAAGGTTAAAATAGGAACCTAAACTTGTCTAAATTCTATTGGATGAGAGGATTTATATCCATACCTACCTTAGATTCGAAATAAATTAATTTGGAGCTATTTAAAACCGAATATGGCTTTATAATAAAATAATATTTTTAGTTATTCCAAAGGTGCCCCTCTCCTCCCTTATAAAAGGGCACCTCCTCCCTCTCTTCCTCACACCACTTTGAGCCTTCAAGCTCGGCCAACCCCTGCCAAATTATCTTCTCCACTTCCCTAGAAACATTATAGAGGTCCTTTTCTTCTTCAAAGACCAATTTTAGTGCCCTAAGAGAAGGACTCAAAGAGGCGCTTCAAAGAAGAGGTAATGCCCGTTACCGATTCTTTCAACTTTATTTCTTATTCCACTTCTTCTTATTAGGTTGTTTCATTATGAAGTAATAACATCAGTATCACTCATATAATGATATGTTATTATAAGTATGAAACAACCCTATTTCACCATATATACATCCTACGGAAAACGAAATCACCAAGCGTGCGTACGTACGGAATACCGTCTCCACGCCGTGGTGTAATCTATTTTCCACCACCACCTTACTTTGATGGGTATAATGGTGTACATAATAACTATATATGATTATTTTAAAGTGATATTGATTCTGAAATAGTATACATACAATCCAATACAATTCCACGATCATGAGAACGATATCATCGCTCGTGCGTACGTACGGACTACCGTCTCCATGACGCGATGAGATTCATTCTCCACGTTAACCATTGATGAATGATTATAAAGTATATATAATAAGTAATCATGAAATATATGAAATAATAATGATACTGGATTTATGTGTATATATATGTATTTCATCTACTTAATTCTATTCAACTCAATAAGGAAACGAAAACAACGTTCATGCGTACGTACGACCTACCGTCTCCATGAATGGTGTATTTCTTTCCATTTACTGATCTATCATATATATGTATATTCTGAATATATATTATATATAAATCATGTTTTATATTCTGTAATTAATTAATCATGATCTAAGTAATCATATGAATAATTACAAGTCAAAACACAGACGACAAATGAAACGATTTTACCCAAAACACTCTTTAACATGGAATTTACAAAAGAACGGGTAAAATAAAGTCGTAAGTGAACCATATATGATATCATAAAAATAAGTATGATTCTGGAATAAGTCAATAACATTATTTAAATCATTATACAGGAGGTTCGGACACTTATGAAGCAAATCGGACCTAAGGTAAGGGAAATATCACAATCTCATTTTTATCTGAGATTGTTTATACTTTGGTATTTACTGGGGTGTATTTTATCATCCAAATACATGTTTCCTCAATATGTAATATTATTTCCATCTACCTACAATTGTTTAAATCCAATTTTACCCTTCGGTGAGTTTTTAGTAAAAGATATGAAAGGAATCTTTTGTTGTTTTTCGTACGAGGTACTTTTTGACTTTTCTGAAAAAATTATGAGAAGAATGTTTTCTTTTAAATTATACGGCATGAATGGATTTTTAAAACATTATTTCTAAGAAGCTTCCCTTACAGGTTTTCAAGTTTATTTTTAATCAACTTCTTTTAGTTTAAAATTTTATGACATGTTAAGAAACGAAAAATGTTTTTAAAGTAGAAAGGATATTTTCCTCAAGAATGGAGTTCAAGTGTTTTATCAAAATTATTTTCCATCTAAGATAATATAGGATTATGTTTCTATCCCTATTATTACATTGATTTGATTATGTTGTGATGGAAATATTTTTTTGAAATCCTTTATCTTATATGAATTGTTTTATGATGTCATGATGTTTAAGAATCCCATTTTTATTACATGGGTTATGCTATGATGTATGGTTTATGATTTTGTGGCACACATAAGAATGGTATCATTATGAGATTGGTGGGACCTATATCTCCCTCCAATGAATTGGGTAAAGATTTTATATCTCATGAGATGGACATGGTTGGAACGGCAGGTTAAACCAGTTTAGTGAAACAGGACTGAAACGAGGAGTAAACTCAGTTCAGAAATGGACTTTTTCCACTAAGATAGTCTTGGCAATGTGTCTTGACTAATAAGAAATGATTCTCTATGATTATGTGTGTATGCCACAAAGTTTCTTGTT
The DNA here is from genome assembly GCA_963277665.1 of Viscum album. Taxonomy (NCBI): domain Eukaryota; kingdom Viridiplantae; phylum Streptophyta; class Magnoliopsida; order Santalales; family Viscaceae; genus Viscum; species Viscum album. The sequence goes on from OY728143.1 coordinate 186,017,231, forward strand.
TTAAGTTATGATTATTGTGATTACATTTCACTACCATGATTTATCCCATGTTATGAAATTATGATCTCTTTTGCAGGGTAAGATTTCCAAATTGTTATGTTCTTATGAATATGATGTGATTGATATTTCTTTTGTTTACCCTTACTGAGCATTTGAGCTCACCCTTTTATGTTTTCTTTTCCCCTGGATATAAAGAAAGGTTTTAGGTAAAAAAGGAAGATCTTTATGGGAGATGTTGAAGATCTTTCACCACGATTAGAATATTATATTCCGAGTTTCCAAAGACACTAAACTATTACGGTCCTTGTGTGTGTGTTTATGTTATGTACTAAGTATTCCGAAAAAGTAATGTAATGTCCATGTACTTCAGGCTTTGGGTCTCTACAATGATTCATTTCAACTCGGGGTTACATGTTCCACAAGCTATCGAAGAGAAAAAATTTATCTAAGAAATATTTTTTAAAGTCTTGGGTGTTATATTTTTTTATAAGATTGGTGTTGTGTGTCACATACTATATAAAAAAAATTCTATTCTTATAAAATTTTGGGGTGCCACATTCTCCCCACCATAAATAAATTGTGTCCTCATAATTTAAACTCGATCCTGGTAATCAAAGATTTGATATTTGAAAATTATTTTGTTGAAAACCCACTTCATAAAAAGGTTAATAAAATATCCTATTAATAAGATAGAATATAATGGTCATATGGAATAAGACATAACCAATTTTCCAATTAGAATAAAATTGGTGGAAAGTGAATATATAGACATGGAATAAAATCATAAATAATTATAGAGAGTGATTGAGATCATTGATCACAAGAAAGTGAATGATCAATGGAAAGTTAAGATCCTTAAAACCATAAATATGTGATGAATTAAAAGACCATATGATTAATTGATTAATTATTTTATTTTCTAAGAATATAAGGAAATACACTCACTTGATAAGTTTCTATTTCATAAGTAAAATTTTATCCTTTAGTTGTGCTTCGATTAATTTACAATCCATATCTTACTCCAATAAATGAATATAAAAAAATGATTTTTTTTATTCTTGAAGAACTAAAATTCACTTTTAATGGATCATAATATCCATAATATAATGATAAGTCATTATTTCGATCTATAGTTATCATTATGGAAAAATGGTTAGCACAGGTTGAATAAAAATCCATAAGGTATAATAATAAATTAATCTATAAAACCTCATACAAAATTCAACTTAAACCATTTCATAAATGGTTAACCTTATAGACCTTCCAAAAGATTAATATCCATAACTTTAGAAAGTAGGTCACTGAATTTCCAAAATGAACTTATCATTTATCCCCCAAAACAACATGAAGTAGCTCTTAGTCATCACATACCAAACATGTAAATACCTTTATCATGAATTTTCTTGAAACATGGTAGTAACCTGAATTAACAAAAAAGCTTATTAAAAACATGCATGATTCCTTATTCCTTAAGTAAAAATATATTATTTGATATATTCCTTAAATCCAAAGATGGTGTAAACTCCATTAATGATATTATAAACCAATTTGTCAACAAATCATTAATCAACCCCAAGTTAGTCAGTATTATACAATTTACATTATCCATATCAATCATAAATTTATAAAAACATTATTAACCCAACATCAGGAACATATTAAGGGTTTTCTTTCCCTCAATAATTTTTTTCCAAGAAGTTCAAATTTCCTCTGAATCATTTTTCTTGGTCATTGGTACTGTTCAACATACGCTTTCAAATACTTAATGAAAAAGTAATCTAGTAAAATTCTTATACATTTAATAATCATTATAATTAGGATATAATTGATAAAATACTCAAATGACATAATTCTTGAACCCAAGAAAAATCACATTAATCATCACACTTCATCTATGGTAATAGAATAAATTTGACCATGATTCATTACACACTTTTGAGGTATATTCCTTGGGTGCTTAGGGATTTATTTTAATAGTTCACCATATCCTTAAAGTTGAAGTATTGAATATTATAAACCTTATTATTGTCTATAAAATCATGATCATGGTGAAATTTTTACCCACACTTGAAGAAAACTCCTTTTCCTCTTATGTGTGTACCAAAGTGTTTCCTTCCAAAATTATCACATGTGGGAAAATTCTTCTTACCCTTCTTCTATTTATATGTCTTTTTCTCTACTTTCATGTTGTTCTCTTACTTCACTTAAAAGTCATAATACTTAGATAATACATTCTATGTTTTTTTATCACATGATACTATGTACTCATATGATGAGAATGTTTGGAAGGCTATTTCCCTTCTAAATATTGGCTTTATCCTATCAAGGAAATGATCATTATTACTCTTTGGATTATGTACATTGATTCAATTCTCATTACTTATAATAGGAGTTATTTATAAATGACGAATACACTATATTAGATCATATAATTATGAAACATAATGTATAACCCAAAACTAGTGAAATACAAAACATAAATTGAAAACATTAATGCATAACTAATCTCATAATCATAAACATGGTTTCTTTAGAGATATCTCTATTTTAGAAATCCTTCATAATGGTTTGTAAATAAAATGTGAATTATCCTTAGTATATCCCCTAGAAGTGTCAAACTAGGTGTGTATTAAGGCCCATTTTCATGCACTAAGTGATAATCGGGTTAAGCCCAATGTGACCTTTTTAGAGTTATTAACCCTAGGTACATCTGTTTCCGAACCACATCCACTTGTAGTATCTAGATAGAGATATATTGCAAGGAAAAACCACAGAATATCTACCCTACCAAAACTTTAGGATGTTATTTTATACTTATCCTCAAATTCTATTATAGGGTTATGATTCCTAATCTATGTTTTCCTTAATCTAGTTCCCAATGTTTCTACTAAACTTCCTATAACACCAACTGTAGTGACCCCGAACCTAGTAGCCTGAAGCTGGTGTTTTCTTTATTAAATTGGAATGAGATACAAGGAATCAAATCCTGAAGAAAAAAATAGTTTCGTAGTATTTTTAAACTAGATACATACATGAGTATTTCATTACATTTGAGTATAAAATTTACAACACAATTTTTTTGAGAATAAAATTATCCTCTCCAGCATATCCTTGCATATCAATCATAGTAAAATTCATGGATTATTAGGAAAGTAAAAAAATATGGGTGATCTCTATGATCAATAAGGTTTAAGTATAATATAATCTATTATGCATCAATAAGCATAATCAATATGTTAAGTTAAATAAATAAACATACATGCCATTTAAATAACTTGACTATTATGATAAGATAAGGCATAATCAATATAAAAAGGTAAATAAATAAACAAAAATTACATTTATATAAATTTACTATCATGATAAGATAATTCATAATCAATATGGAACGGTAAATAACTGAACATACGTGCCATTAAATCAATAAACTGATAATGAAATGTATCTAAAGATAATATCATAGAAAATATCTCATGAATAATAATAATAATAACAACTGGATTATCAATGTAGAAAATGATTAATTATTGGACATCATGTCTCAGATGCATGATACCTCCACCTTTAAGATCTACCCCCAAGACATTTTAAAACTATTGGGTATAAATTCATATGGTTTTACCAATGAATTTTATGCTAGCATACTGATTTGTTTTACGGGACCTGTCGATGCATTGAGGGGTTATCTATAATCAATCCCCACCTGTATCTTGCATATCCAAATAATTCCTCATATATAAAATAATATATTTAATTCATAAATAATGTTCCTCATTATCAAGTATCCATATTGAGTAAAGGATACAAATTTATCAATATTTTCCCAGTTAATCAAACAACTTTCAAAGAAAACACTATATATAAAAATTGTATAATGTTTAGAAAATAATCATATAAATCACACGATAATATGGATATTTAAGATAAATGTAATTTAAAATAAAAAATGATCACAATAAATTGTTTTTTTCAAGATAAAGTTAACAATCAAAAAATAAAGTTAGATTGCACAATAATTTTTACCAATTGGTAATTTTCAAGTCAAACCCCCTTGGATGAAATAATTCAAATTGAATCTTAAAATATCATGAAGTATGAATGAATCATGATATTAAATGTCAAATGGGTAGTATATATACCATATAAAAGTGAATTGGTGCATAATAACAAATAATTCTCAATGGGATGTAAATTTAAATGAAATCTCTTACCTCATGCTTCATTTTTTTGAATTTGATTTAACCTCCCACATAGTAGTTTTAAACATTACATTAACTTATACCAGTACCATATTAAAAAATGAACATATGATATAATGACTCCAAAGGTATAATTATGTTATAAATATAATATATATACTTTATATCCATTATCATACCCAACAATGATATGTGGTAATGGAATAACGAATGACATTGGTTTGCGAGGCGGTAGTCCACCATACACATGAATGATGATTTCGTAACCCATTTGATGTAAGCGGGGATGGTTTTAGGTAATGTACTTAACATAAAAACATATAATTATATTTAAGATACTGAGGATATTATATAATAATGTTTTAATAATAATTTAATGGTGTGGAGGAAGAAATAAAATAAAAATTCTCATTGAAGAACATTACCTCTTCTTTAGGTACCCTCTTTAGGTTTGCACCAAATCCTTCCTAGGATGGATTTATTAAAAAAATAAGGATTATATGATGATATTAATGAATTTTTGAATTTATTTGGTCAGGTTTTGTTCTATTTATATGGATTTATAAGTGTGTATAAGTGAGGGGAGTGAATGCTCTTTTGTAATTGAGGAGGAGTGACATTTTTGTAAATTCCCAAAACTATTCAATAATGGGAAGTTAATCTCATCCAAAGTGGATCTAAAATTTATAATTAAAGGTTTTTAAGGATTATATGGTTGAGAAACACTACCACCACAAAAAAATCACATGTTTTAAAAAACATTTCCTTAACTTCCAAGTTTACTTACTTTTACCATTTTGGATTTTCACTATGACAACTAGTCCTTTTTAACCTATGAAATTTATGCTTTAAGATTAAAATATTATTAAACTTATTATATAATATGAAAATAATAATTCTAAATATGAAATAAAATTTATAAAATAAAAATACCATGTGTTTTGAATATTAATTTTAACACAAGTGCATGCAATATGCAAAAAAATTGTTTTAGCCTTAACAATGCTAACTAAGTTTTTATTATTTAGGGGTCAATATAGTCACTATAAAAGAAAAATTGTTCCATTAATGGAACAAATTATATTTTTTAAAAACATTTAAAAATAAGTTGGAAGAATATACTATTTTTAGTAAGTTTAAATTATTTAATAAAATATAATCTTTTATAAAATAACATTAATGTCAATTTTGACATTATTTATTTAATTTGAATTTAAAAATATCAAGACAATGATTGAATTAGAATTTATTCTGTTAAAAACTATATAAAATGTTATTTTTATCTAAAAAATTAATTTAACACAATAATTCATTCAATTTACTTTACTTTTAATATTTTCAGTATAATTTATTTTATTTTTCTATTAACTAAATAATTACTAAGTTGGTGTTTCTTAAACATTTAAAGAAATCATTTCATCCCTAAAAATTAAAAATAAATTATCATGATAAAAAAATTATTAATATTTAAAAATAGTATTTATAACCGAACATATATTATTTTTTCCCTATCTCAAATCTTTATAGATATTAAAAGCAAGGAAGGTTATATTTTTTTCTTTTTCTTTACTTAACTTATTATATAGGTCACTTTCATAGAAAAGTGTCCCCAAAACTCATAACATTAGAGACTAAGGTGATAAGGGTATAAATATTTCCAACTAATGGGTTTTGGAAATTTTTTTATGTCATTTTAACTCCTATATTCTTAGTTTAATCCCTAGAAAACCCATTTTTATCTTAACCATGGTAAATAATTTTTACAATTTTTAATATTCATTTTGTTAAAAAATTAAGTTGAACTTATTAGATAATATAAATTATCATGTTTTAAAATATGGAATCCATTTTTTTAAATTTCATTTAAAAAAGTGGAAAATTTTCATTTTAAATTAATCCTACAGACATGATGAGAAAACAGAGTTTTAAAGAGAAAATATTCAAAAGTTTACAAAGTTTTTATATCAAATTTCAATATAAAAATGATTCCAATGAAATAAATTGGATTAATATATATATATATAATTGAAATAAATTTACCTTAAAAACAATTAAAATTATGATTTATCTTTATAAATAATTTAAATAAAAAGATAATTTTCAATTAAAATTAAGTATTTTTCATTATTCATCTAAAAATGAAATACTTCAAAAGAATACGAAAAACTCACCCTAATATAATTTTAATATTCCAATTTTAAAAGTGAAGTTAATTTTATCAAATAAATCTTTTAAAAGTGTTAAAAATTAATTTTAAATTTTGTGTGCAAAGCGCGACTAAACCATCTTTTAGAAAAAATACAGTTTTCCGAAATCATTTCTTTTTTTCTTTTAAATGATTTTTATTTTAATTATAATTAATAGATAACCACAATTTTCATAATTTAGTTAGTAATATTAATAACCACCAATTTAATGAATACGTTATGATGATATACTATATTATGGTTCATTTAGACTTGGGATTACATATTCCGCAAGCTATCGATGAGATAAAATTTATTTAAGAAATATTTCATAATGTCTCGAGTGTTATATTTTCTTCTAATCTTAGTGTTTCATGTCACATATGATATAAAAAAAATGTTCTTCATTTAAAATTTCATGGTGTTATAATTTTAATAAATAATTATTAATAAATTAATGATAAAAGGTTGTAAGTAAATCATATATGGTATGATATGTATGAGAATGGTTTTGGAATAGATGTATAATAAATCTATATTTATTATACAGAAAGTTAGAACACATACAAAGGAAGTTAGACTCGAGATAAGTGTTTATTTTAAAATATCATCATTATTCGGGGTTATTTATGTTAAAGTATACAATGGGTGAATTATTTGATATTTCTATATTAAACCAAATATATTTTATTCTCATATGATTCTTTCTAGTAATTTTAAGTTTTCCTTTCATTTTACACTCTTAAAGTACTCACGATACTGAAATCATGGTTTTAAAGAAAACTGACTTTATATTTATACTCAGTCGGGAATATTTTTCTTCAATATCCATATTTTTATTATTATTAAATGATTTATTATATAAATTTTTACCCATGTTTTACTTTTAAAAAATGGTTTAAAATAAATCTTCTTTTTGTTTTCTGAATAAGGTACTTTTTTACTTTTCTTACAAAAGTGTGAAAGGAATGTTTTTTTAAATTATACAAAATGAATAGAATTTACCTCCATCATTAACACTCAATGTTTTGAATATTAATTCATAAGTTTACATGTTTATTTTTACAGAAAATATTTTTCTTATTATTTGGGAAATTTTTAGATTTTAAATAAGTGATTTCAAAGTTAGAAGGGATATTTTTCTTAGAAAAATTTCAAGTGTTCTTTTTAAAATATTTTTATCTATGGTAAAATAATTTATTGAATATTATAATTTATTGAGTATATAGTCCAAATATACCAACAAATATATTTTTATGTATGGTTTATGATCAATTTTACTAGAAAAAGTATTAATATTCCGTATGCTAGTTCCTCTAATATAGACAGTTATTGATCATTAAGTCATGTGGATTAAGTTGTGTTGTTTATTCATATTATGAATACATTAGACTTATTAAGTTATGGATGGGGATATAAATTACATATCCCCTCATTTAATTGGTAGGTGGTCTCGCCCAAATTTACCCAAGTTTTAGGGTTAAGCGGTCAAATGTAGAGTATATTGGGTTATCAATTCCCCAGAGACCTAAGAAGAAACCTATAGACAAACACATTCTATGGACTAATTTTGGTTATTAAGTGGAAAAATTTGGGTTGATTTTTTATAGGTTTAATCAAACACTACACAACTTAATTGAATTAAAATTATGAGAAGGGTTTATCCTAGATTATTATAAGGGGTGGATTGGATGGAATTCCTCTTTAGTGATTTCAATTTCTTATATTTGAGATGAGTTCATTCAAGTAGATAAAAACTTTATCAATTACCGGTTCATACCAACACACTATAATAATAATCACCTATACACTTGGAGGATCATGTTTATGAGCACTATAAGGTAAAGGTTCGTATTAACACTTGAAGTGTATGGCCTTAAAATTCAATAAGGATGAAGAAGTTTTAAAATCATCAAATAAAAATATCATTTAAAAGAAGTGATTAGAGATTAATGGAGTGATAAATAACATCCAATACAGCCCCTTGATACTCTCTTTGATCAACCCATAAGTGGGTTATCCCTCCATTGATCCTATGATATTAATGGAAGTGGGAACTGGACTCATGAGGGAGGAATTGAAGGAAAAAAACAAAAATAAAGTAACAAACACTCCACTGTTGTGTGATAAAAATCACTAGGTTTGGTGTGAATAAATTCACACCATGAAGAAAATATATCAACATGTTAATAATAATAATAGAAAATGAGAAGAAGAAGAATTTTTATAAGAAAACTAAGGTGATTCGAATAACTTACAATTGAGGAAGAACATTACAAAAGAAAAGTGGCAGCATAACATTACAATGAAAGAAAGCACCAAAGATGCTCAAATCCTTCACCACTAATGCCTTAAATATGAATTTTGGAAGACTTGGGTCGATCCTAAAATAATTAAAGTCATCCCACTTGAGTATGGTAGGCTTAGGGTTGTGGAAAGCCTGTGGAAATTAGACTTTTCCACTCTTGACCCGAAGTGGAATCCAACTTGCATCCACCGAACAGAGGTGTTGAAATAACCTTATATATGATTAAAATTTAACACCAAATTAAAGTTTTGTTTTCTAGATATGATTAAATTGGTGGGCTATTTTTCTAGGCCTCAGAATCTAGCCCAGAATTTTATCCCCACCTTGGGCTGCATAGAACACCCTTTAACACTCAGAATTAGCGCTTTTCACTGTTTGAATAAATTTTCCCCACGATTTACTCTATATTTAGTTAAATTTTAAGAATTATTGGGCTTGGATATTGTCCTATACAGTAGTTTTATTGGGATGTTGTCCAGTTCACTTCACCCAAAAATATTGTTTGTTCAAGGCCAACTTTGGTGGTATTCCAATATAAATCTTCAAGTACTCCAAATTTATGAATTGTTCCTAGTGTAATGAGAAACCTGAAAATTAAATATGAAAATAAAATCAAGACCATTTTGTATTTTAGGAGGTTTTCAAAAATGTTCCATGTAATAGTTCATTTTAAGATGGAATTACAAACATAATGTGAATCAATGTTCAAAGTATAAAATGCACTAAAATGGTGTTTTTGAATAATAAAGCACATGAATATTATAAATATTAACAATGAATATTATCCTATTTCAGTGGATAGTCAGTAGGTCTTATGAGAAAAAATAGATTGGGTATTTGGCCTAGGACTTATCAATTTATATAGATGCCTTGGCATTATTCCTTGATGATATTTTTAGATTTCTTCGCATAAGGCATCAACGATAAGTTTTATATATAAAAAATTATACATTTCATCATTATAAAATCAATTATTGATGTCCAAGAAATTATTTTTCATAATATCCATTGATAAGTTTCAAGCTTATGTGATTATTTATATGACATCATTTGATCTTCATTTAATCCCGCCATATTATTCTTCATTATCAAGTTATTATTAAATGAAATGTGTTTTCATTTATTTAGTTTACCATATTGATTATGACTTATTTAATAATGATATATTACACTGTATGCAAACCTTACTGAGAATTTGAGTTCATCCTTATTTTGTTTTTTTGTCCAGGATATGAAGAAGGAATCTTTGAATAAGTTTAAGGATAAAAAATATTTAATTTCACTTTGTTTTTTATTTAATGTTTTCAAATGTAATGTTAGATTCAAGTATATATCTAGTTTACCATGACTATTAAAATATCCAGTCCTTTAGGAAGAGATTTTTTATATCTAATGAAAATGTAATAAAGTAACAACTGGCTCTGGGCTATTGGGGTTAGAGTCATTATAATTGGTATAAGAGTAAGTTTAGTAGAAACTTTAGGAACTAGATTTAGGAAAACATATATTAGTGAACATAACCTTATGAATAACTTTGATGATAAGTCTAATTATAGGATAACATCATAAATTTTTGTTACAATAAAGATTATATGTGTTTCCGAGCAATACATCCCTATCTAGATACTTTAAGTGGATGTGGTTTTTGTATAGATGCAGCTCAGGGTAATAACCCTAAAAAGAGTTAGTTACATATATCTTGGCCATAAGTCAAGTGTATGGTGAGTGTTCCCTTACTATTAAACTGGTTTAACACTTATGGGGATATTCTTGGGTTAATTAATATTTTATTCAAAAAACATTATTAAATATTTGAAAGTATTTTTTTTGAAAATATTCTCAAATAAACCAATATTATGATTTTGAGATTAGCTGTGCATAAAATTTTCAATTTATGTTAAGTGCTTTACTAGTTTCAAAATTATACATTATTATTTATAATGTTATGATTTGATCTAGTGTATTTCATTGTTTATAAATAGAGACTAGTGGAAGGAATGGAAACTGCATTAGTGAAAATAATCTGCATATGGATCTCCCTCCTAAGAAAGATAATAAAGCTATAGTTGAAGCCATAACTGAGAAAATTATAACTATATTGTGGAATCTAACTCAGGTTATGTCCAATAACTTTTCTTGTATGGATAATCTTGCTAATATGCAATGTGGTATAAAAATTTTAGACGGTTTCATGCGATAACAACCTATAACAATCAATGAAACCACAAATATATTTATAACCAAAAAATGGATAAGTTCCTTAGAAAAGATATTTATCACTTTGGTAAGTAATGAAAGGGAAAAGGTTTTCATGTTATTTTATCATATCATAGGGGTTGTGGATCAATGGTGGCCATTGATTCAAAACACTAAGGATGGGGAAAAAATAGTGAGTATAGAGTGAAAGTATTTTAAGACACTTTTCTAGGAAAAATATCATCCTCACAAAAAATGAGCATATATAGAGTGATAATTTTTTCGTATAAGACAAAAGGAATATGAAAATATTACTAAGTACAAAGATAACATTAAAATGTTAGCAAGACATGTTGCAGACTACATACTTAATTCAAAGAGTAAGATTTACCATTTCTTTAATGGGTTAAAGGTAACACTTAGAAGGGAACTAGTCTCCCAAACATTCTCAATATATGAAGATATAGTATCATGTTCTATAAATATAGAGAAATAATTATCCAAGTCTTATGGATTTTAAGGAACTTAAGAGAAGAAGATGATGATTAAGCAAAAAATAGATAAGGGGAATAAAAGAAATGGGGATTTTTCAACATGTGATTCTTGTGGTAGGAAACACCAAGGGACTTTCTTAAAGGGAAAAGGAGTTTTCTACAAGTGTGGAGAAAAATTTCATCATGATCACAAATTCAAGGGTAAGGGAGAATCCATCAAAGTAAAACAATTTAATTTTAAGGAGATGGGACAATATTACAACTAATATCCCAAATGTCAAAGGAACTTACCATAGAAGAATCCAATGGGAGACGGGAAATCTTATGCAATTACTATAGAAAAAGTGGAATAATTAAAGTTTTTATGTATTTGGATTCAAGAATTATGTTTTAGAAGTGTTTTATCAATTATATTATGGTCATAATAATATTTAAGCATATAAGTATTGTTCTGTAGTAGTCTTGATTTAAGTATTTGAAAACAAATGTTGAATGGTATCGATAACCAAGGAAATTTATTTTATGATATTTTTAAAAAACACATAAATAAGGAAAATATAACCCTTAATATGTTCCTATTGTATAAGTAATAATGTTTAGTTAGGATAAAGAGAGGATTGACAATGATGAAGTAAACTAGATAATATCGTTGACCTTGAAAATGATTAGTGATTTGATGAAAAAGTAATTTATGATGGAATTTACTACATTTTCAGATTAATGGAATATATTTGATAATATATGATTTTATTTAAGGAATAAGGACACAATTAATTTTTAGAAGTATTTATCTTTTAATTGAGTTTTTATAGTAATCAAGGTATTCAAATATTTGGTATTCATAATTAAGAGTTACTTTATATTATTTGGGGGATTAATGTTATGTTGATTTTGGAAATTTAGTGACCTTATTTCTAAATTTTTGCATTTTGAATTTGGTCAGATGTATTTTGGAAGGGTTTTAAGGATAAATACTTATGTAATAGATTAAGTTGAATAATGGGTGTATTATTGAGGTTTTAGAGATTAATTTATTATATTAGATAACTTGTGCTAACCATCTTGGTTTTTAAATATTTAGAAAAATAAAGAATGACTTTTTCCTGTCCTGACTTGATGGGGATCAAACCATGACTACCCTAATCCATACTACAATAGGCTAGGGGATAGAAAATAGCACTCAGTAGGCATATCACACACATGTGAGGCTTTATCCTAACGTACCGATACACTTGCACACATCACTAAGCCTATACAATGCTGAAATGTGAAGCAACTGAAGCCAATGCATATATACATCTATAATCCCATAATTAGACTGCGAAAAGAAAGTAATAGAAGCAATAATGGGTCTAAATACAAGAATAACCAAAACCATAGATAGTTGAACCTTCTCATAAGGTGGGTACTACTATCAAATTCAACCACCCGGAAAACACCTCAGTTTATCTACCTCAAGCTATGCTCCCCCAGCTCCCTGTCTTTCTAGGACACCATCAAATAGGCCTTAGTCTGCAGAAAACACAGTACTTATAGTAGATATCATGTAGTAATGAGTATAATAATACCCAATAGGGCAGCCCAAAAACACTATATGTATAGTATCAAAAATAGTTAGCTCATAATAAGGATGTAGAAATCAAAGGAAAAACAACCCAGATATACTTAGGAAGGACACCACACCTCCAGGTGGTCTCAACCAAACTACTAGCCAAAAAATTCTTCTCAAATAATCTAGGAAATTCTTATTTTTGTAGAACCCTGTAACACCCTGAGATTTTGTGATTTTTTTCTGAATTAATTTAATCTTTTGATATTTTTCATTTCACGCAACACTGAAATTAGTTTTTTTATATTAATTCACTAAGTTAAGAATTAATTTCACATATAACCAACTTGGAATATGTAACATGGAACATAAACTTGGAATAAATTACATTAAACACCAACTTGACATATGTTACACCAAACACCGACTTGGAATACGTTACACACAACACATAGTTTCTACAAAACATCATTTTATTGTTATAATTATTTAAATGAGGTAATTATAACCTAGCCATTAATCTTATTATATGAATAGTAATAAATAATTTTCAAATATTTTTTAAAATTTTTTTAAATAAATTAAACATATTTATAATTAAGGATATAATTTTTGGTAAAGTCCTTATATGTTTAAAAATACTATTTTATCAAATGAACTGCTTTTAATGTCCTTTTGTGAAAAATAATAAAACTAATTTTAGAAACATTTAAAAATTTAATTTTATAAAATAATCTTAATTTTTGAATTTATAAAGTATACATTATCTTAGGTCTAATTTTTTGGATTTTTTTGAGAAACTTCATTTTTGGATAAATAGTCAAAAATACCGGATTTTAATTTAAAACATCCTTTTCGTATAATTTATTTATAAGGTTAAATTATATTTTAATTTGGTTTAAAAGTTTAATTAGATCATATTTTTATAAATTAATCCAATTTAGTTTATTTTAATCAATTTCTCTTTGAAATTGGTTATAAAAAACGTAGCAAAATTTTGGACGTTTTTACTTTAAAAACTCGCAGTGTCATCCCATCAGTGAGATTAATTTTAAATTAATTTCTTCCTCTTATGTGATTATAATTTGGAAAAATAGATTCCATATTTTTAATTATAATAATTTATATTTTCTAATAATGTCAACTTAGTTATTGACCAAATATTTTAGTGAAATTGATTAAAATTAATTACAATTGTTAAGAAAAAATTAGGTTAATAAAGTAATAAACCTTAAATTTAAGACCCAAAATGCCATATAAACTTTTTGAAAACCCATTATATTTCCATTATTAGGAAATTAAACTTTAATTATTGAGTTTTTTGGTCTATTATTACTTTTTTAGGTGAAAATTTGGGCACACCAAACTTGTTTTAAAAAAATGCCAAGTGTGTCATTTCCCTTCCCTATAAAAGGCCACCACCTCTGCCTATTATTTACACCTCTAAAATCTCTTATATTAGGAAAAAAATTGACCAATAAAATTCCCAAAATACCTAAATTACTCCTTGAATCATACCATTGGGAAGAAAGAAATTTGATGAATCCTTTTGGCACAAACCAAAAGGAGTTACCCGATTAAGAGGTAACGCCTTCTCTCAAGCTCCTTTCTTTTATTTTCTTTCTCCACACCTCCACTATATTTATTCCATGATTTTATAACAAAAAATATATAATAAATATAATAGGATGTTTTTATGATAATTATTAAACCTAAATTTATACACACATCCATCTAATAGGTTACAAACATACTGTTTATATGTACGACGAACTATCGCCTCACTAAACGATGATTGTTCATTTTTCCTTTACCAACTATGATGTTAGAAATTATGATGGAAACTATATTTATATATGTAATATATTATATTTATTATGTCTTTAATATTATGTATTACTTTTACAACACATACCTTTTTTACTTTTCATTTTGTGTAAATATGATAATTTCGTTTGAGGAAGTATGGACTACCACCCCATCAAAGCGACGTGATTCGTTCACACACTATATGGAATATATTATGGATGAGTTTAGTGAAATTATATAATATATATGATATTATAATTCTACTTTAATAATTATATATATATATATATAGATATTTATATGTCATTTTCTTTCTTTCTTTCAATACGACAACAAAAACAGAAACAACGTTCATGCGTACGTACAACTTACTGTCTCCATGAACGGTGTATTCCATTTCATACTTATATATTATATAGATTATTATAATACAAATATACTGTATATAAATGATATTTATATCATTTTTTACATTTTTTAAATCATTATATAAGTATAAAGATTAAAGATATAACAAATTAAGACACATGCGAAGAACAAAGCGAATATTACCTAAAGTGAAACCTTAACATAGTATTGTTAACAAGCGGGTAATATAAGGTCTTAATAAAACCATATATGGTATTATATATAAGAATATGATTATTTAAAATATGTATAATAAACTTAAATTTATTAGATAGGATTATTGTATGAGTACGAAGAGAGTCAAGACACAAGGTAAGGGGATTTCATATCACTTTTTATTTTCGCAAGATACATGCTTTATTAACTACCCATTACTTTTTTGTGGTGTGTGTACTTCCCATGGATTAATTATATGATTATTATAATTAAATTTATAGTTATTTACATATCCATTAAATTATCATTATTTCATGGGGTTTATGTTACAAAAGTTACCAAATCGGTAAAATAGTTTTGTCTCAATTTGCCTTCATTGAGACTCATGTATGGTTATGCACCTAAATTCTTTTTCAAGGTGTATATAATTACATTTTACATGTTATATCATGAATATAATTATTTTAATGATATTTTAAGTTTCATGTAATTTCCTTTTCTTACATGGAGAGTATGATCCCAAGTTACCAATCGATAAGTTTTTATTGAAACAATCTCATCGCTTTTCAAGATTGTTAATGATTATGCTTCTTTGATGTAATATTATGATACATATCTCAAGAAAACTCACGAGTTCCCTTATCCCATATTTTTTTCAAGATATATCCATGTATTAATATCATTTTCCACTCTATATTACTTAATATAATTAAGAAAAATATTTTTAAGAAAATTTGACCATATTTCTCTCTTCGGTTATAAATCTGTTTTATTTAAAAAAACATGTTTTTAAAAATGTTTTCAAAAATATTTTTAAATGATCATTGAAGACCATTTTCAAAGAAAATTTATTTTAAAAATGTTTTATTTTTTACAAATATTCCTTTAAAATATTTCAAAGCTATTTTCAAGGAAAAGGTTTTCAAGAATATTTTATGTTTAAGAAATGTTTTAAACGTTTTCAAGAATTTTTTATAAGTTTTCAAAGAAAAAGGTTCCCAAAATTATTTCAAAGATTTATTTATAATTTTTTCATTTTTTTTCAAGTAAATAGTTTTCAAAAGGTTTTATGTTTTAAAAAGGTATTTTATTCAAATAATAAAGGATATTTTACCTTATAAATGTTTTCAAAAGATATTTCAAAATTATTTTCCATCTAAGATGACATACGTTGATGTTAATAATGCCTTTATAGTAAATGATCTAAATATTCCATTAATATTATTTATATGATTTTTTATGCTTTTATGTCATGATTTTTATGAAACTTGTTTCTCTTCCACAAGTTATATGCTTTTGAAACCCACTTCTTTTCCCGGGTTATGCTTTCATGAAGTGATTAGGAAACCTATCTCTTTTCATAGTTTATGAGTTGGTGAAAGGTTGATGATACCCATTTCATTTCATGGGTTATGATTTTTTGTTTATAAAACCTTTTTATTTTTATGGGTCATGATATGATGATAGTTTTATTTTGTGGCACATGCATGAATGATGTTATTATGAGATGGGTGGGAACAATATCTCCCTCCAATGAATTAGGTAACGGTGGAGGACTAATTAGTATATATGTTATGCATAAACCTGATTTCATGTTCACAATATTATGTGTGAACCTGATTACATGTTCACAATGTTATGCATGGACCTGAATGCATGTCCATAAGTTTATGCATGAACCTGATTACATGTTCACAATTTTATGAATGAACCTTATTACGTGTTCAAAATATTATGCATGGACCTAGTTTCATGTATATAAGTTTATGTGTGAATATGATTACATGTACAAAATTTTATTAATTAACATAATTACATGTTCAAAATGTTATTAATGGGCCTAGTTTTATGTCCATAAGGTTATTCGTTAACCTGATTACACATTCACAATGTTATGCATGGTCCCAGTTTCATGTCCATAAGTTGATGCAGGGGCCTAATTTCATGTCATTAACTTAACGAGTGAACCTATTTCTACTTATACATGTTTACAACATTATTAAAAAAATGTTCATGCCATAATTTTATGATCTTTAATATGTAGGGTATTATCTTAAAATGTTATGCTCAAGTTCCATAACCTTTTGTTCATATTATGCTTACACACTTCCTTTATTTACCCATACTGAGCATCTAAGATCACCCATTTCTTATGTTTCCTTTCCCCAAGTTATGAATAAAGGTTTTAGGTAGAATTAATAAAGGTGTATATATTTTTTGGAGTTATTGAAGATCTTTCACCAGGATAGAAGATTTTGTTTCCAAGTTTCCAAACACACTAAACTATTATGGTCCTCAGGCATGCATTTTTATAAACATACTAAATATTCATCTAAAATGATGTGATATCCATGCATGCTAAGCCTAGGTTTATATATTTGGTATCAAAGTAAATCTCTAGTAAACATTTGGAAATTAGGATGAGAAAAATTTAGTCAAGTCTCTAGGTATATTTCTAAGGATATGTCAAGGGATGTCTCTAAGGATAAGTATAAGGATGAGTAAAATTTTAGGAAAAATGTCCTGGAATTTTGGTAAAGGATAGAGTGAGTGTTTTCTTAGAAATACATCCCCGTATGGATACTACAAGTGTATGTGCCTATGAAAAAACTTTACCTAGGAGTAACAACTCTGAAAAGATGTTTCGAGCCTGACTCGGGATAACCCGATACACGAAAATAGGCCTTGCAACACACCTAGTTTGAAACTCCTAGGGAATATTCTTTAGTAATTCATGAACTCTTCATAAACCATCATGAATTATTTAAATATAAGTTAGATATGAATAACCTAGGATAAAATTCAGGTGTCATAGATTAAGGAAGGTGTAATAATTTAGACTTTCTATAAGTTAATTTTCATGATTATGTGGTTCCTTATTATGATAACTGTTCTTACTATATGATTTTGGTTTTAGTTAATGGCTGTAACCCAAAGGAACCACATTAATGGTGATTATGATGGAAAATGAAATGATTGTTCTCCCAAATATCTGAATGATATGGGTTCTGGAATACAAAACCTCATTTCTATACTCTCACAGCTTTCTCAATCTATGAATCATGCAGAGATTCTAAACAAGAAAAGGAGGGAACAATGTTTTGTTGATTCCTTCATGAGGCAACATCTACCTTATTTCAGTGGGTCTCCTGATCCACATGTTTCTAAACATTGGATCAATACCACTAAAAATATATTCCATATTCTCCAGTGTTTTAATAATGAGAATTTCATTTTGGATATTTATCGATTAGAAGGTGAGGCAAACCATTGGTGAACTCTAATTAAGAATACGAGGAAGAAATATGAAATTAAAACCATGAATTGGGATGAGTTGAAGAACTTATTCTTCAATAAGTACTTTCCTCATGTTCTTTATATGAAGATGGAAAATGAGCTACTTGATTTGAAGCAAAAGGATGGTGAATCTATTGGTACTTATGAGGCTAATTTCATAAGACTTGTGAGGTATTCTTCTGGTATTATCATCCAATCCAAAAGTAAATTTGATAGGTACTTTAGTGTCTTAAATACAAGTCTTAAAAGGGAGTTTTACATAAGAGAATTTAATATCTATGAAGATATTGTGTGTTATGAAATCAAAGTTGAAATGGAGGTTGAAGTTACATATCAACCTCATGGTTTTAACAAGAAGAGGAAGATGGAGTTCAAATGGGAATCTAAAAACCATGGAGAGAAGAAAAAGTTTCATACTCATACTTTCCAAAACTATGGGAAAGAGCACTTAGGAGAGTGACTAAAAGTAACAAGAAGGTATTTCAAGTGTGGGAACCTTGGTCACTAAAATAAAGAATGTATAAGTGACGTGAATAGGAAATTAAATAAAATGAGTAGAGAGAAATATCAATAGAATAAACCACCCACACTTCAGTGTTTCAAGTGCATGTAGTGTAGGAATTATGAGAATCAATGCCCTAATCCAAGGGATAATAAATATGATAAGACACAAAAAACTATGAGGAAAAAGGAAAAAGGAAAAAGGGGAATCTTATGAAATCACAATGGATGAAGTGAATAATAAAAATTAGGGGAAAACTTATCCTTTCCCCCTTTAGTTGGGAAGTTCATGTTTTATTTTGAATGAATAATCCCTATAATAATATAGTTGTTCATCATTTAGTGAGGTTTCATGTTATTATTTCCCTATACATGGATTTTGGAATAATAAAATCACATTTAATATTCTATCAGTGCAAGGATGAACCCAAGTATCCAATAAAAATATTTTTGGTATAAGATAAGATCATATTTAAGGAACAAAGGGTGAATTAAATTTTGGAAGGGTTATAAGGTTAACTATTTATGGAAAGTTTAAGTCAAAATTAGAATAAAGTTTTTGAGATTAATGTATTATCTCCCCACAGGAGGACTCATGCATATTGGATAACCTATTTGTACTGATGTCAACTGAAGAAATATGGGATGACTTATCATGGATCTCATGATCTATTAGTACTTCAGGAATGAAAAAAAGTTTTCATTCATTTATTACGGTAAGAGACAAAGTATAAATATATCAAGGAATAATAAAAGGGTGAGGTTGTGCATATAAAAGGGAATAAAATAAAGTAAGTAGAACTTCTAATGAAAATTATTCAACTCTAGGAAAAAAATCATGAATCCGAAAAGGTTATCAAGTTCTTTATTTTTTGATGAATCAAATGGTCCCTTAGATCATCGTAGATATATGGATTTGTGATTGTTAACTTTATCCTAACCAAGTTATATATCACTCTCTTACAGAACTTGATAGTTATATTTCTCTTCCATGTCCGACATTCACTCCCAACCTATGTTCTCCTATGTGGAAACCCAATTATATGTTACTTTGGGTAACTGTTATGGTTCCAACTTTCACTTTTTAAGGGAAGTTTTAGTAGTCATTTTTACGATGTGGGTTTCTAGGAAGGAAACTTTAACGTATTAATCCTTTGATAAACCAAAATTTTTTTTAATGATAAATTCATTTTAAGGGGGGTATAATGCAACACCCTGATATTTTGTGATTTTTTTGAATTAATTTAATTTTTTGATATTTTTCATTTCACGCAACGCTGCAAATAAATTTTTATATTAATTCACTAAGTCAAACATTCATTTCACATGACACTGAATTGGTGTGCATTACATGGAACGTTGAATTGGCGTACATTACACACAACATTGACTTAGTGTATGTTACACTGAACACCGACTTGACGTACATTACACGCAACACTGAGTTTCTGAAAAACATCATTTTATTGTTATAATTATTTAAATGAGATTATTATAACCTAGCCATTAGACTTAGTAATATGAATAATAATAAATATTTTTAAAATATTTTTCATAATTGTATTATATAAATAAAACATATTGATAAAGAAGGATATAATATTTCATAAAGTCCTTATATGTTTAAAAATACTATTTTCTCAAATGAACTATTTTTAATGTCCTTCTTTGAAAAATAATAAAATTAATTTTAGACACATTTAAAAATTTAATTTGATAAAATAATATTAATTTTTGAATTTATAATGTATAAATTATATTAAGGAGAATTTTTGGGATTTTTCTGAGAAACTCCATTTTTGGATAAATAGTGAAAAATGCCAGATTTTAATTCAAAACAACATTTTCAACTAATTTATTTATAAGGTTAAATTAAATTATAATTTAATTTAAAATTTTAATTATATCATATTTTTATCAATTAACCCAATTTTGGTCATTTTAATCAATTTTACATTGAAATTGGGTATAAAAAACTTAGCAAACTTTTGGACATTTTTACTTTAAAAACCCGCAGTGTCATCCCGTCAGCGGGATTAATTTTAAATTAATTTTTTCCAATTATGTGATTATAATATGGAAAAAAAATTGATTCCATATTTGGAATAAAGAAATTATAATATCTAATAAGTTCAACTTAGTTTTGACCAAAAATAATTGTTAAAGTGATTAAAATTAATTACAATGGTTAAGAGAAAAAGTAGGTTAATAAAGTACTAAACCATAAATTTAAGACCAAAAACGACCTATAAAATTTTCAAAAACCCATTTTATGAGCATTTTTTGGCCATTAACCTTCCATTATTGAGTTTTTTTGGTTTGGTATGACTTTTTAAGGTAAAAATGAGGGTACACCTAACTTGTTTTTAAAAATGCCAAGTGTGTCATTTCCCTTCCTTATAAAAGGCCACCACCTATATATCTTATTTACACCTATAAAACCAATTAGGTTAGGAAAATATTTTCCAAATAAACTTAGAAAAATACATAAATTCATACATTAATCCTCCATTTTTTTATAAAGTAATCTAAGTAAGCCTTTTGGTACAAACTAAAAGGAGTTACCCGATTAAGAGGTAACGCCTTCTCTCAAGCTCTTTTCTTTTATTTAATTCCTCCAACAATCCACTATATTTATTAAATAATTGTATAAAAAAATCATCTTAAATATACTAAGATGTTTTTATGCTAAGGTTTCTACCTACACTTACATACAAATCTATCTAATGGTTAACGAACATACTGTTTCTGTGTACGGGGAACTACCACCTCACTAAATGATGATTGTTCATTTTTCCTTTACCACCTCTCAGGGAGGACATTATAATGGAAATTATGTTTATATATATAATATATTATATTTATTACATCTTTAATCTTATTTATTCTTTTTATAACACATACCTTTTTTACTTTCCATTTGGTGTAAATACAATAATTTCGTTTGAGGAAGTGTGAACTACTGCCCCCTCAAAGTGATGTGATTCGTTCACACACTACATGGAATATATTAAGGATGAGTTTAGTGAACTTATATTATATATATTATATAATAATTATATTTGAATAATTATATATATACATATATAGATACTTATATTCCATTTTATTTCTTTCTTTCAATACAATAATAAAAATGAAAACATTGTTCGTGCGTACGTACGACTTAGCGTCTTCATGAACAATGTATTCCATTTAATAATTATATATTAAACATATTATTATAATACAAATATAATGTATATACATGATATTTATATCATATTTTAAATTCTTGAAATCATGATATAAGTATAAGGACCAAAGATATAACAAATTAAGACAGATGCGAAGAACAAAGCAAATATTACCCGAAGTGAAACCTTAACATAGGATTGTTAACAAGAGGGTAATATAAGGTCTTAATAAAAACATATGTGGTATTAGATATAAGAATATTATTTTTTTAAATAGGTATAATAAACTTAAATTTATTATATAAGAACCTTGCATGAGTACAAAGAGAGTCAAGACACAAGGTAAGGGGATTTCATCTCACTTTTTTATTTTCATGAGATATATTATTTATTCACCACCCATTACTTTTGTGTCATGTTTATAATTTACATTTATGTATTATATGATTAATATAATTAAATTTATGGTTATTTACATATCCATTCTATGATCTTTATTTCATGGGGTTTATGTTTCAAAAGTTTCCAAATCGGTAAAACAATTTTGTCTCAATTTTCCTTCTTTGAGACTCTTGTTTGGTTACGAAACTAAATTCTTTATCAAGTTTTATATAATTACATTTTAAATGTTATATCATGAATATAATTATTTTAATGATATTTTAAGCTTCATTTAATTTCATTCTCTTACATAGAGAGTATTATCCCAAGTTACCAATTGATAATATTTTATTAAAACAGTCTCATCACTTTTCGAGATTGTTAATGATTATTATTATTTGATGAAATATTATGATCCATATCTCAAGAAAACTCAATATTTTACCTCTCCTATATTTTTTAAAGATATATCAATGTATTACTACCATTTTACACTCTTTGGTACTTAAGATAATTAAGAAAATATTTTTAAGAAAATTTAACCATATTTCTCTCTTCAGCTGGAAATCTATTTTATTTCAAAAACTAACTTTTCAAAAATGTTTTCAAAAATATTTTAAAATGATCCTTGAAGAACATTTTCAAGTAAAAAGTATTTTAATTTTTTTTTATTATTTTCAAATCATCTTTTAAAATATTTCAAAGAAATTTTCAAATAAAAAAGTTCTCAAGAATCTTTTATGTTTAAGAAATGTTTTAAACATTTTAAAGAATTATTTATAAGTTTCCAAAGAAAAAGGTTTAAAAAATTATTTTAAAGCTTTATTTATAAGTTTTCAAGTTTACTTTCAATTAAATTGTTTTTAAAAGGTTTTATGTTTTAAAAATTTATTTTTTTCAAAGAAGAAAGTATATTTTCCTCAAGAAATGTTTTTAAAATATATTTCAAAATTATTTTCCATATAATATGACATCCATTGATGTTACTCATTACTTTATAGGAAATAATATAAAGGTTACATTCATATTATTTTTATGAATGGTTTATGCTTTGATTTCATGATGTTTATGAAACCCATTTCTCTTCCTCGAGTTATATTATTTTGAAACCCACTTCTTTTCACGAGTTATGATTTCATGAAGTGATTATGAAACCTATATTTTTTCATAGTTTATGATTTGATGAAATTTTAATGATACTCATTTCATTTCATGGGTTATTATTTTATGTTTATAAAACCTATGTCTTTTTATGGGTCATGATATAATGAACATTTTATTTTGTGGTGCATGTATGAATGATGTTATTATGAGATAAGTGGGACCTATATCTCCCTTAAATTCATTATGAAATGATTGAGGAATCATGAGTATATATGTTATGCATGAACCTGATTTCATGTTCACAATGTTACATCTGAACCTGATTACATGTTCACAATGTTATGCATGGACCTGGATGTATGTCCATAAGTTTATGCATGAACCTGATTACATGTTCAAAATGTTATTATTTAACCTTATTACATTTTCAAAATATTATGTATGGACATGGTTGCATGTTCACAAGTTTATTCATGAAACTGATTACATGTTCACAATGTTATGTGTGAACCTGATTATATATTCACAATGTTATGCATAGTCCTTGTTTCACGTCCATAAGGTTATGCGTGAACCTAATTACACATTCACAAAGTTATTCATGGACCTGGTTTCATGTACATAAGTTGATTCAATGGGCTGATTTCATGTCTTTAACTTAATGAGTGAACCTATTTCTACTTATACATGTTCACAATGTTATAAACAAATGTGCATGCCAAAAATTCCATGTCTTATTCCTATGTTATGCTTTCCCAACCTATGATCTTAATTCTATTATGATCCATGTCTTATGAACTGGAAATATTTATTATGATCTCTAATATGTAGGGTATGATTTTCAAATGTTATGATGAAGTTCCATAACCTTTTGTTCATGTTATACTTATATATTTCCTTTATTTACCCATACCAAGCATCCGAGCTCACCCCTTTCTTATGTTTATTTTCCCTAGGTTATGAAGAAAGGTTTTTGGTAGAAGTAATAAAGGTAGAGATATTTATGGTAGTTTTTGAAGATCTTTAACTAGGGTAGAAGATTTTGTTTCCAAGTTTCCAAAGACACTAAACTATTATGATCCTTGGGCATGTATCTTTGTAATGTACTGAATATTAATCTAAAATGATGTAATATCCATGTATGCTAAATCTGGGTCACTATAAACCCACTAAATGATCCATGCAATCACTGGATACACTCCTTAAAGAGATTATGATCATTGGGCCTTGCTCAAGAAAACTCACTAGTCTCTGAAGACCTCAATACTTAGATATGGGATCACAACTAGGACCACTGGGGGATTCAAAAAACCTAATATAGATTAACCCGCTATGTAGGGAATTGTATGATAATGACACCATGAACCCTGCTGAAATGTATTGATAGATGGAGGATCAACACCCTATTCAAGGAGGTCATATAAATTCTATGTACCCCACCTAGTGTATATGAAGGAATGATATAGGATCACACTACAGTATCATAGAGGGACACCACAAACTCTATCTAAGAATCATCTTATAGAGTGTATTGTAATATAGAGTTTTGTATGTAATGTTGTACTATACCCTTGAGGGGATGAAGCAAGGGAACATACTCAACCTATACTAGTCCAAAATGAAGAAACGAAGGGCTCAAAACACCCTCAAAGTGGGTACGTGGTGTGTATCAAGGTTACATGATGTGCCTATGAAACCCATAGTCTACTCGCATGGTTCTTCCTCACACGATATATAAAACTGCATATACATGGTGTGTACCAAAGTGTACATGATGTGTAGAGGTCTGCTGACACCATGCCTATGTTGTATGTCTATGTCTGTGTACTCTTAGCCTACCCATGTAACACCCCATGTACCTAGCTATGTATCTTACTATGCACCCTGGGTTACATGCCAATATTCTAGGGGAAGGTCACATGGTGTGTGGTAAGGACCACACAGTTTGCGATCCTTATCTTCACTGTAAAACCCTAGCACTGCACAGGGGGTCCCACATGACATGTAGTGCCGGATTACACAATTTGTAATGTGGGATTTTCCAGAACCCAATGGTTCTTATCCATGTATTTTTCCATGCTTTTATCATCATGATTACAGTTGAGAATTTCGGATCTAAGTTTGGACATCCCCTACCGTTATTGATTATCGGGATCCAAGCTCTGATATGCTTTGAAATCACCTCCGTCAAGCCATTCTTCATTGTTGTGCATCAAAAATAGGAAGAACGATAAACCTTGGTATGATCTAATGAAAATTTGATAATCATTTTTTGATGCACATAAATCGCACCCTTGACCATTAATCGAACCCACAACATCGATCTGTTGCACCGAAGAATGGACGCATAATGATTGAATATCATATATTTAATCGAACCACAAGCCAAAGTAATTTTCCATGATGAATGCATGAAGAAATGGTGGAGAAATCCATGAACCATAAAATGTAAGGAACCAATATTTATCTTTATTCATTTTTATCCTTGATTCATTGTTAAAGAGTTAGAAAAAGAGGGAAATAATCAATTAATAATAAATCAACCATAAATAAAATCAACCATCGATGTACGGATCAATTATTGTACATGGAATTGATATGTATTAATCTGGGATAAAGAAAAGGATATAAATAACACAAATCAAACATCTTATCTAGAGTTTTTATAGATATTTGAAGAACAAAGGTCCTACGTTTCCATCATTATCAAGATCCATGAACTCTATTGGTGGAGGATCCTCAATTTGATTTCAATCTGATGTCATTTTCTAATGATCCTCCAATGGATCCCCTCCAATAGATCCTCTCAATCTCTAGGTTATGAGGATAACCCTAGGTATTGAGGTATAGATGTATATTTATAGAGGATTTTAGGTCACTACATCAATGTAATAAAATAAATAGATAAATTTATTTATTTCATTATTTTCTCCCATGACAGAACATTACCAAAATGACCGACACTGACTCACCTAAGGTAAATCCCATCATACAAACTAAATGGAGGCCTTAGATTTATAATCTGAGACTCTATTTAAGAGTTATTATATTTTTTTAGGAAAATTGTGCACACGTGATATTAATATTTTTAATATTTCTCAAAAATCTACTTTAGGCTCACTGGGCCTCAAAATCTCATCTCGTCTTAGCACCTAGCTCCAAAAATAATTCATATAATATTATTAAGTAATACATAGAAAAATTAGAGTTGCTACAGTCTCCCTTTCTTAGATATTTTCATCCCAAAAAGTAAAAAACCTACTCACTAAGATGAGGGTACTGAGCACGCATTAGGGTCTCCCACTCCTAGGTGCTCTCTTAATGATTTCTATGCTGCCATAAAACATGAACTAGGGGAATAAATCGCCCACAAAGAGTCCACTCTTTCCAATCCTTGAACTCCATTGGATACTTAGTAAAGGTAACCCCATCCTCAATGTTTATATCACCCCAGTTGATAACATGTGACGAGTCATGCTTGTACCTCCTCAACTGCAACACATTAATGGATTCATGTACCTGATCTAACTATAGTGGTAGAGCTAAAAAATATTCCACCTTAACAAATATATGTAGTATATGGAAAGAGACAATGAATCTTAAAGGTAGCTTTCCTCCCCGACCAAATCTTCATAATCCACATCGAGGTGAGACCCTTAGTAACACATGGTCTCCCTACTCAAACTCTAAAGGCCTCTATCATTGGTCTATATAGGACTTTTGATGGCTCTGTGCAGTCCTCATCTGCTCCTGGATGATCTGTACCATCTCTATAGTAGCTTTTTCAAACTCCAGGTCCATAAGTGATGACTCTCATTGGTCGGTCTAGCATATTGGTGACATACAGGGTCGCCTATATATGTCCTAGAACAATTCCATATGGATGGTGTAATGGTAGCTGTTATTGTAGGAAAACTCCACCAAGGGAATGTGATCCTCCCAAATACAGCCAAAATCCAACATGCAAGACCACAACATGTCCTCCAAGACATGAATATTCTGCTCAGTCTGGCTATCAATTTGGAGATGAAATTCCATTCTCAAACATAACTACTTCCCAAAAGCCTCCTTCAATCCTCTCTATAATTGTGATGTGAAGTAAGAATCATGGTCTAAAATGATCATAGAGGTAACTCTATAGAGCCAGACTATCTCTTATATGTAAAAGAATCTTAAGCTCTCTACTAAACCCTTCTCTTAGATATCTAATAAGTGGGCCGACTTAGTGAGTCAGTTTATGATCACCCAGATATAATTGTGTCCCATAAATATATGTGGTAACCCCATCATTAATTCTATGAATATACCATCCCACTTCCACTTCATAACCTCAATGGGTTGAGCTAAACTCACTAAAACTTGGTACTCAGTATTTACTTTCTGAAAAGCAAGGAATTGAGAGACAAACTCTAAAACATAAGTCTTTATTCTTGGACACTAAAAATGATGTTAGAGGTCTTGGTACATCTTTGAAACACCTAGATGACCCTCAAAATGGGATGTATAAAACTCCATCACAACCTCCTCCCACAACTTCACTGATACCATTATTTATCCTCTGAAAAGGATATCATGCACCCTACCTTTAGAAAATCTACTAAGAGCATGTCTAATGGATATATGAGTATATAAGGCATCATAGTATGTATCTCAATCTGAGATTTCCTATCTTTTTGTAAAAGAGGTGGGGTAATAACCATCAACTGAATATATGAATCACCATCCTTATCCACTAAGGAAAATTGCAACAAGGCTAACTACTCTGACACATTATACAACAACTGAGAATAAGATCACCTACCACGAGCATTTACCACCATGTTCCCCTTCCCAAGAGTATATAAAATCTTTAATTTATAGTCCTATAGGAACTAAGCCATAGTATCTATCTCAAGTTAAGATCCTTTTGAAATAATATATACTTGAAACTATTGTGGTCAGAGTAGATGATAACCCGCTTTCCCATCAAGAAGTGTCACCATATCTTCAGGATGAATACTACCACTACTAGATCAATATAATGGGTCATGTAGTTATGATCATGTTATCTCAATTTTCTAGACCCATATACAATCACCACATACCACTGCATCAGGACACAACTAAGTTTGGCCCCTGAGGCATCACAGAACACTATGTACTTGACACCATACTCCATCAATCTCAAGATGGGGGGTGCTTGTAAACCTCCACATAAACTTAGGAAAACACTATTGGAAAATTTACAGCCACATGAAAGGCTACCCCTTTTGGGGAAAAGTTGTCAAGGGTGCTTCAAATCTAGATAAATCAGGTAAAAACCTCTAATAGTACCCTTTAAATCCAAGGAAACTCCACACCTTGGTAACAATATTTGGTAGATCCCAAGCTAGAACTATTAAAAACATTTCTGGGTCTACTATCACTTCTGCCTATGAGATGACATGTCTTAGGAAGTGGACCTCTCTAATCCAAAATAGAAGCTTCAAGACCTTTCCATAATGATGGTGCTCTTAGAGTGCATCTAGTACCATCTACAAGTGTCTTGTGTGTTCCTCCTTGAAGGTTGAGTACACTAGGATATCGTCGATGAAGACCACCACAAAAAAATCTAAGAAAGTATGAAAGATATGGTTAATGAGTCCCATGAACACTGTTGTGGAATTCAACACATTTAAAGGCATAAAAAATTACTCATAGTAATCATAGAAACATTTGAATGTCATATTTGGTATATCCTCATCCTGTACTCATAGCTAGTGATAGCCTGATCTGAGGTCAATCTTTGAGAACCATTTCACTCCTCTCAACTGATCAAAGAGGTCTTTGATCCTTGGTAGTGGATACTTATTCTTCATAGTCCCCTAGTTCAATCATCAGTAATACACAAATAACCTCAATCTCCCATCCACCTTCTTGGTGAACAACATTGGGGTTCTAATGGGGAAACACTGGGTCTCACAAAACCCTTCCTCTATGAGTCCTCAAATTCCACCCTAATCTTATGACGCTCTATGAGATCCATCTAATATACTGGTATAGATATCAAGGTTGTCTTGGGGTGCAGGTTAATGTATAATTCTATCTCTCGGTGAGGAGTTAATCCTAATATTTCATCTAGAAAGACATACTCATACTCTACCACCACTGTAGGGAACTGGTAGCCCATAACATCCACTGCTCCAAGAGTTATGCTGTCCAATTAGTGAGTAATTCTCTACACTCTCCTATATCGGAACCCGTCCTTATCCTCTAGGGTTTCTTTTTCACTCATAAAGAAAAACCTCATATCATTACTACATACACATTACATTCTCCTCCTCAAATAGTTAATCTAGGCACAAATTATGGATAGCCAGTCCATACCCAAGATGATTTCATAAGCCCTCATTACTGCTATAAAGAGATCCCATACAAATATATCTCCTCCAAGAATTCGATCACACTATCAGAAGAAGTGTACAATCAATGAGTCACCTCCTGTCAAAGTCTCTAATCATAAGGATTATGCTAAAGGATCAACTTGAATCTCTAATTCCTAAACCAGATAAGTGGAAAGAAATGAATGACTCGAACCTTTATTTATCAATACTATAGATAAGGTAAAAAAGACAAATATTATACCTTGTATCGTCCATATATCCTCAGGGCTATAGGGCCTCCATATCCTATAGCTATCCTCATCCCTGAACAATAGTTCCCTGATCCTAGTGTGGACCACCCGAGGGTGGTGGTGGAAATAGGTCAAACCACCAAACACCTCTTGCTACTCTACCATCCCCTCTTCCACTACCATCACCCTATAGAACTCCCTACTCATACCCCTACTTCATCCTGGGTAGTCCCTCAAGTATCTCCTAATCACTTATACGATGGGTCATACAATCCCATGCAATATGTCCCTGATCATCACAGGAGAAATACTACCTCTCCCTTAGCTGATTTGAGCCATCGTGAGATCCCTAAACCACTAATCCTCTATCCTAGGATCATCTCCTGAAGCTTGTGACATGACCAAATCCTTGTGACTCTAATTAGCTACCTGATGCCATGGTCTTAGCTCCTAGGTTCCCACTACCAGTACCCACTATCGGTGCCTACTCTTCCAGGAAGCTCTCCACCACTATGGCCTAATCCAATACTCCAACATAAGTGGGAATGAAAAGAGATATCACTAAATATATGATGTATCGGTATAAATCCCTGGTCAAAGGAATAATCCCTGAAGAACAGATCTTGTTCTATATCCATGGAGTACCACAAGAGATCAGTAAATCTCACTAAATACTCTACGATAGTCATACTACCCTACTATAGATTCAAAAGCTCCTGGATGTGCACTGGTCATAATGTGGCTAAATAAAACTCCACCATGAAGAGAAGTTCAAAGTCTAACTAGGATTGATCTATCTCATTATGTGACTAAGTCACCATACTCCACCATCGCTTAACATATTTATTGCATTGTCGAGCGCGTCAAATTAGATGTTTATTTTTAACTATAATTTCTGCAATATATCATCAAACCTAGGTCGTCACTCTATGGAGCCTTAGATCATTAATTACAAAATGAGGTTATAATTATGAAATTAAAAAGGGTAATGGGGTTTTCTAAAACTTGGGTGTTTATTATTAAAAATAGAAATTGAAACTATACTACTAAGTGAGAGAAACTGGTTGGAGAAATTGTGATCAACCCGGGTAAGTGTCCCTTGATACTCAATCCGTTATCGCTCTCAAGGGAATGAGAAGGATAATTGATTCACTGATTTATACACACTAAAATCAGTATGGTATGTGATTTATTACTAGGTTACCACCTAGGATTTTATCGATCAATGATATTGATAATCGATGACTGCTCAGAATCAATAAACTTGAATCGATGTAAAAACAGAACTCAATCAAGTCATCACATCAACAACGTGATGAGATGAATAGATTTGGGTCAATGATAAAATATTAAAAAAGAAAATAAAATTAATATTCATGGGTCCAATCTCCTAGAATTTATCAACTGACATAATCCATTCACACACTCATGAAAGGGAAGGGGTGAGAAAAGGGGCATCCAAACTCAAATCATCACATAATTCGGGTTATGCATGGAAGAATGAGGATTAATGTTCTTTTGATTTTTATTTGATAATACTAGTATAAAAAAATTAATAAGGTATAAATGAATAAAAATTGACAAAAAACCTAGAAATTCAATTACCTTATGAAGATTACAAGCGTGGAGCTTGGGATTACAACAAAGGACACCACCCAAATTGATTACTAAGAGGTTTAGAAGTACACGAGGGATAAGAGAACTAAAATGGGTAAAGAGAGATCACCGATTTTACTAACCTTCACCCCTGGTAGTGAAACATGAGATAATTAGGGGGATGAGTGATTTTATGGACACAAACATCACACTTTCCATAAAAGAAGTCAAGTGCCTACGGGACTAGGTCACTATTCAGGGAAAACTTTTTAATCCTTATTTATCTGGCTGGTTGACTGACCAAAATGCGTTCAATTGTCATGGAATTCACTGGAGAGGTGAGACTATGAGTTATATTTCCAAGTAAGGTAGAATCAGTCCAATTGGATCTCCTAAGCCCATGTTATGTCCCAAATACAGAAGGGTGGTTCAATTTGGCCCGCCCATAATTCATTCACATTGTGGGCCTCCAAATGGACGAATTGGGTTCTATGTTATTCTAGATAAATGTATCCCACATTTTTTTCATTCATAAACCAATATTTAGCTTAATTGTATGCACGAATTATCCACATTACATATTAATGTACACATGTATGCTTGGGATCTCGTACAGTTTGGCCTGTTTTGCTTGAATTCCATCACGGGCTCTCCAAATCACCTCCTCCTACAATGTAAACACATAAACAAGTAAAATTTACCTATTAAACAGTGATAAATATTAACTCATTAAATCAAACATGAAGTTCAATTTATTATTATATTTGTAATATTTATTATAAAACCAGTTTAAAACAACGGTGTAAGAGTGGGATTAAATAGTGAATCGCTATGCGATAAAAAATCCCTGAAAAAAACTCACAAAGAGGACTTTCATATAATCTGCAGGTATCCTCACAAGTAGAAAAATTCAAGTGACTACCTCTATTCTATCCTTATCCACCTAGGGGTCTAGATCACCTTGAAACCTGTGAGGTTGCTGCCTATGGAACTCATGCAGCGCATTCAACCTATGTGCATCCACGAAATGCACTTCTAGTGCTAACTAATGCTAAATGGGTGGTGGTATAGCTAGTAAAACACCCATAGGTACTATATCTGGTATAGACCCCTATACTAAAGCCTCATCACTCGGTGGATCATCCTTGTGATCACATAGTGGAATCCTGGATGGCTTTCTTCACAGATGCATCCATAAATAAACAAGATGTACCACGATTAAAGAGTATATCTAGGGAGATGAATCAAGAAGGATATGGAAACCACAACCTATTCCTATATGATGAATGTACCATATTTTTTCTTGTAACCAATACCTACATGTACCGAGTCTAAAGGAAGGTGATAAGATTCCTAGTGTATGAATATGTTGGCCAATGAACCAACACTGGAGTCCCTGACCTAAAATATGAACTTGAAACACTCAACAATATTTCCACAAAACCCAAACCAATCTCACAAAATCTGATCCTAAAGTATAACTAACTCCTATGATACCATTATCCTATGACCTGGACCGACGGGGCCTAAACTGTAACTACCCCAAGCCCACCTCCAATAGGCCAGGGGCTGGCGACCAGTTCCAAGTAGGCATATCACACACATGAGAGGCATTATCCTAATTCACCTGCACACATGCACACATATCCAAACCCATACAATGATAAAATGTAAAACAATTGAAACCAATGCATGTATACATATATAATCTTAAAATCAGAGTATGATAATAAAGTACTAAAAGTGATAAAGGGTCCAAATAAAATCCCAACCAAAAAATGCAGAGAGTCCAACCTACTCAGAAGGTTGAGATTACTATCAAATATAACCACTTAGAAAACACCTCGGTTTATATATATCAAGCTATGAACCACTAGATCCCTATCCTTCTAAGACATCATCAAATAGGTCATTGTTTACATAAGACACAACACATGTGGGTAGATCCAATGTATGGGTGAGTATAATAATACCCAATAGGACACCTCTAAAACACTAAGCACATAGAAACAAAAATATTCATCTCATAAAAATGATGTAGAAATCAAAGGAAAAAACAATCAAAATATACTCAGGAAGGACACCACACCTCTAGGCAGTCTCAAAGATACTACTAGCCATATGATTTTGCTCAAAACTTCTAGGCCATGATCAATCTAGGAGAACCCATTATATAAGCCATGCTATCCCAAGAGACACTCATATAAGATTTTATGATCATTGGAACCCACCCAAGAAAGCTCACTAGCCTCTGAAGACCTCAATACTTAAATAA
The DNA here is from genome assembly GCA_963277665.1 of Viscum album. Taxonomy (NCBI): domain Eukaryota; kingdom Viridiplantae; phylum Streptophyta; class Magnoliopsida; order Santalales; family Viscaceae; genus Viscum; species Viscum album. The sequence continues at coordinate 186,051,458 of OY728143.1, forward strand.
GAGATCACACCCAAGACCGTTGGGGGACACCATAAAACAAATATAGATTAACCTGTTATGTAGGGGATCATATGAAAATTGTAACATCCCCAACCTAGAATCCACTAAATCAGTTCTGTGAGCCGGTTTTCTACATGACCTCAGGCACACCTCCCCATATGCCAGAAGCTTACAACTAGTAGCGAGGGTCTAATAAGTCACATGGGGAGACTATAACAACTTTATCAGAGTAAGACACAATAGATAGAATATGAAAAAAGTAAACAATAAACAATAAGACATGAAAAATAACCAATCATTAACAACCATTTCCCAAAACTAGGTACAATCCCACAACCAAACAATAAGCATTCCATGTCATTCCATGTAGTGATAAGTGTAAGGAAAAACCAAAATAAAGAAAAATTGAAGAATCCACAAAATGGGTCCTGAAACCAAGTCTGATCCCCTCCTCCATGAACATCCCATGCCCAATAAACCATCTAGCATAGGGATTCCATTGTCCTAATATACAACCATAAAGTCTTCTCAGGTACCCAATAACGACTTGGAAAGGGGGTGAGTAAAACTTAGTAGGACACCGCCAATGGTTTCTACAAAATAGAAAATCTAAACAGATAGTTTATGCATGTACTAAAGTAATAACAAGATAAAAAAAGATAAACTAGAACACTATTTCACAATATTCAATTTAACCATTTACATTATTTAATACAAGGATTAGGTAGAACATTTATAACACAACAACCTATACCAATCAACCACTAAGTATAAGAAAATAAAAAAAGTTTCATATCTCACTAGAGAAACCATTTAACAATTAATTTTCATCACACTACCTTGAAGCCTCAATTTAGGTAGTCTCAACCAATGAAACTGTTAGGGTCCTAGAGCCTTAGTACTACTCCCTAACCTATGCATTCTAAGGGTGGGTTTAGAGCCTCATTCCAACCCAACCCATGGGAGGAGACTCAATCTAATACCCCACTTACCACCAAGCCACGTGCACATGATTTATTAACCATTAATCAAAAAAACCATTTCAATGGACTGCAATCAAACAATACACAAAACATTAACATTTCAAGGTTCAAACAATACATAAATCATCTTCATGACTTACCCATTTACACATTCTCATTTTGATTCATTTACCCCAATCACGATATTCCAAACAACCCTTTATGTCTCATCACAACTAAGCACAACTACCATCAATTCCATTTTATAATTAAAGTTAACATTTTATCATATTTACCATGATATTTACTACATAATAAATCAACTCTATACTTATCATTATAATTTACCATGTTCTGGATGATGGTACACCCCATGGGTGGCCCTATAACCGGTCTAGTCAACCTCAATGCATCCCATAGGGATCACGAGGGGTTCAATTCATCATTTATCCATACAATTTATCATTTCTCACTATGGACATCAAAAGAACAATAAGAAGGAACCAAAAGCACAACAACACACACATAAACCTAACATCAAGACTACATGATATAACTTGTAGACTACCTACCTTGATTCTGGATACAACTTCACACTCAACCTTAGCTTTTGAATTGGATCCAAACACCCCTTGAATCCCCAACATAAGATTTGATAGAAAAAGAGGGTATTAGGGATTTGGAAGAAGAATAATGGATACACAAGACCTAATATAAAAAAGAGAAGGAAGAGGAGTGTTAGACTCACTTGAAACTTTTATTTTCACCCAACGATGCTCCAGATGGAATAAAAATGAAGGAGATTGATCCTTGGGAAGCCTTGGTCATTTTGGTTCATCACAAGGGTTGTAGGAGGAAGAAATTAGGGAAATCTAAAGTTTGAAAATTTAAGGACCAAGAGGTAAAAGTGGTAATTTCCCACTTTTTAAGGGGCACACGGTTGACCAAACCATGCACCAACCGTGCACCACCCTCTATCTAAGAGGGGTCTAGGCCACAGGGTTACCTGAGGATCTTGCATGGTTTTTCAAATTATGCGCTGACCGTTTAGAGTGACTATGTACAAGGTTGAACGGTTTCCCCTTCCCCTTTGCACAGTTTCATCAAACTGTGAATCCTCCCTCCATTCATGCATGGTTAGGGTGCATGGTTACTCCTAACCGTGTTCCAATCATGAAACATGAACTAGATGGCCATTTTCTCTCTTCTTTTCATGTCTCAAACCCCCAAAACACCCCTGAGAGCCTTCACACATTCGACGAACATTCCTCTAACCAAAATAAAGAGCATTAAACCAAAACTTAAACAAGAAAAAACCTAAATAGAGTCTAGGATCTTAAAAAATATCCACCTTATAACTGATCATCCTTGAACCGCAGTCCCAAGCATCACTGAGCTTCCAAAGAGAAGAGTTTGGGGCACTGTTCCCATATATCCATTTCCCTCTCCCATTTTTCTTCCTGAATAGTACCATGCTGCCACAAAACTAAAACCAAAGGCATAACATTTCTCAAAAATACATTCTCACCACAATCCACAATACAAACCGAATGCTCCTCAAAGTATGCATCAACCTCAAGCTCAACATCATCAATATTGATCACATGAGATGGGTTGAGGTGATATTGCTAAAGCTGTGACACATGAAAAACATCATGCATACCACCATACCACTGTGGAAGGGCCAATAATTATGCCATAAGTTCAATCCTCTCCATAATCTCAAATGGCCCCACATACCTAGGTGCCAACTTACCCTATTTCTGAATCCAATGGTGACCCAACCTTGGCGACACTTGAAGAAGCACACAACCATTCACCAAAAATCCAAGAGGTTTAGAACACCTATCTACATACAATTTTTTCTAATTTGATCCATGACCATTCATTTTTAAATCAACCGAACCTATTTAGATGTTTCTTGTATGAGACTCAGTCCCAAGAACTCTAATTCTCTAACCTCCACCTAACACAACAGCAACCTACACAACCTTCTATAGAGTACCTCAAACGGTGCCATCTAAATCATCACCTGGTAGCTATTATTGTAAGAGAACTCAACAAGCACCAATTGCTTCTCCCATGATCCACAAAAATCTAAGATTTATTCCCTCAACATGTCCTCTAGCACTTAAATAGTATGTTATGATTTTCAGTCTTTTTGTAGGTGGAAATCCATACTCAAAAACACCTGGGTACCGAGCACCTTTCATAATCCCTACCAGAAGCGTGATGTAAAATGCAGATCACAATATGAAACTATCATTCATGGTATCCTGTGAAACCTCAATATCTCCCAAACATACAATTATCCCAACTTATGGTAAAGGTCTCTTGAATTGGTAATAAATGTTCCACCTTGGTCAACTAATACACCACTATCCATATTGAATCATTCTTCCAAGGCTTTATCAGAAGTACCACTATGAAATCCATCATCACATCATCCTATCTCCACTTTGGAATGGGAAATGTCTACAACAAACCACCTGTTCACTGATTCTTAGTTTTCACCTACTGATAGGTGTAGCATCATGTCATGAAACCTACAACTTTGTTCCTCATCCTTGGCCACCAATACTATCTAGGAAGATTATGATACATTTTGGTTAAACTGGGATGTACCTCCCACTTTGATGCACGAAACTCACACATCAATTATTACCATATAAATGTAGGAATGACACTTTGACCATGAACATAAACAATCTCATCATTACCAACCATCCAACTGGAAGGTGTCTCCCAAACTTCAAGACTTTCCTTCAGGGACAATCACTTAGGATCCATATACTAACTTTCCTTGATCCAACTTAAGAGAGTAGAATCAATCGCCAAGGATGCAAGGGTCATCTACCCTTTTCCATATTGTACCTTTAGATGCATATCAATGAACAATTCCATCATTCTCCACTCAGAACTAGATTTTTGTACCGCCTGATTTTGTGTATTTTGACTAAAAAAATCTACAACACTATTCCCCTTTCTCAGTGTGTAAACCAATTCAAAGTCAAAGGACCACATGTATTCAAACCATATTCACGACTGAAGGTTCAAATCATGTTGAAAAAAGATGTACTTAAGGATATTATGATCGATATACACAATAAACCTCTCTTCCAACAAGTAACACTACCAACACTTTAAGGCATAAACTACAACGGACAATTCAAGATCATGCATAGGGTAATTTTGTTCATCAAGACTCAAATGTCGTGACCCATACTCCACAACCTGATTATATTGCATCAAAACTTCCCCAAGATCAACACTAGATGCATAATAAAACATGGTATACTCTTTACCCTGCTTAGATAGGATTAAAAATTGTGCAAGTCATCCACTTCTTTAACTCATGAAAATCATTCTCACATACTTTACACCTATAAAACTTAATTCCTTTCTTGGTTAAACCTAAAAGTGGTGCTTCCAAGAGGGATAAATACTTAATGAACCTTCAATAATATTCTTCTAAACCCAAAAAACTTTTTATATCAAAAACATTCTTGGGATTCTCCCAAGATAAAACAACTTTCACTTTCTATGAGTCAACCAACACACCTTCCTTAGAGATGATGTGACCTAAAAAATTCACTTTGTTAATCAAAAAATGAAACCAAGATATCTTGGCGTATAACCTATGATATCATAGTGTACTCAAGATGATGCCAAGAAATTTTACATGATTGTTATGAGTCTTTAAGTACACCAAGATATCATCCATAAAGACAACTAAAAACTGATCTAGGTATGGGTGAAAGATCTGGTTCATTAGGTTTGTAAACATTTTCAGTGCATTGGTTAAACCAAATAGCATCACCATAAACTCATAAAACCCATACCTTATTTTGGAGGTAGTCCATGGTATATCAAAAGGTCTCACCATCATCTAATGATATCCTAATCTCAAATCAATATTCAAGAACATAGAAGTTCCCCTTAACTAGTCAAAAAGATCATCAATTCATGGAAGAGGGTATCAATTCTTAACTATCATCTAATTCAACTTCCCATAATTAGTACACAATTGTAAGGACCCATCATCCTTCTTGTAAAACAACACTAGAGATCCCTAAGGTGACATAATTGGGAGAATAAACCCATTATTCTCCAATTCCTCCAACTGAGCTTTAAGTTCTTGGAGTTCCACCAGTGCCATTCTATATAGAAGAATAGAAACTGGTTCTACCCCCAACAACAACTCTATCCTAAACTCAACCTCCCTCTCAGGGTGGAAACATTGATAAGTATCTGGAAAATAAATCTCAATACTGATCCACTACAGGAGGAAAGAAAATTTGCTCTATCCCCATCATTAATCACAAGACAAGCCACTTGGGTTTCGATTGTACCCAACTACTGACAAACTTGCCCTGCATTTCCTACTCAAATATCTCATTCCCTATGATGAACATATTCACTCCCCTCCAAGGATGTAAAATTTATCCTATGATAGTAATAGTCAATATGGACCTAGTACATAACTAGCCAATCCATTCCCAAAATCAGATCAAAACCCAATATATCTAACACAAACAAGTCCTAAAGAAAATGATACCCACAAAACTCAAGGAAACACCCCTTATACTACCGTATATTTTCTACCTGAACTCCTAAAGGTGTATTAATCATGTAAAGACCCCTAAATTTCAAGTAAATATTTTTTCTTAAATTATTTGGGATTTTACAAGTACGTAGTTTCTGACGGAAACTGATTCCGAGGCCCGGTGTGCCCAGAATCAATTTCTGAAGTTTAGCTCGGGTACGTTCAGTGAACGAACGAGCAGGTTTTTCTATCTTTTGAACCGGTGGTCAAAATTGAAATCTGAGGGTTCCGATGGAACCGCAGTGCCAGTAATTGATTAATAGGACCTTTACTGAAGGTGTGTTTTCTTAGGAGGAGTTAAAAAAAATGTGGATTAAATGAAAAGTAAAATAAAATTGTGTTACAATTTTATTTCTTTTTCTAAGGGGTTTTAATATAAATGGGGAAGTTGGGGTGGGACCCACAAGTTTCTAACTACTCATGTTAGGATATTTGTGAGGTGGGTCCCACACTAGCCCAAACCATTCACATTACCTAACCCCTTAACTCTCCCCCTTTAAACTTGTTAAACCCCCTTGTAATTAAGTGGGTGACTTCTCCTCTCCCCACCTTCCCCACATTAAATCATTCCAACTCACTTAATCAATTAAGAGAGTTATGTGTTTGAATTTTAAAATTTAAATGTGTGGCATGAATTAATAAAATAAGATGAGACTTATTTTATTTTGTGGGTTATAATGTTGTGTTATGTTTTTGGGAGAGCTCTATTCCCTTTGGAAGAACATCATCTCCTTTGTTGAAGAACGCCAAGAATCCGATGAAGAACATCGACTTGGAAGACCTGGTTTTCTCTATCCTATTCCTCCTCCACGACAAGGGAGGAGACACTGACGAGGATGGAATCGACGCCATCGTCCACAGCGCTAGACAACTGCGAACTTCCTTCGAGGTAGGGGTGTGTTTATGAATGAGAAACATTGTTTTTCCTTCCATGTTATTGGTTCTCTCTAAACCTTTTTCTATCGAACTAATGCGGAAGGAACCAGACCAAACTAACACGGTCCGATTCCTCCGTCTTTCTTGTTGTATGGTGTTCTCCTACCATTCTTGAGCGGTGACTCAAGGAAAGTTTTCGGAGCCGATCGGAGGCCCGAAAACATCGGAAACAGCCTCAGAACATCGGGACGACCTAGGAACGGGAGTTTTGTAGCAAACTGATCATTGGAACAAAGGATGGACACCTCGGGAGGTGTGATAGCCATAGGCATCATTTCTGGAAAATTCTAGAATACACGGCGTGTACTTCCAAATCACACGCTGTGTAGTACAAGCGTTCAGCGGCAGAAGTAATGGACATCAGAAGAAGTGACACACGGCGTGTGACACCGGTCATACAGTGTGTAGTGTCCACAAAGTTTGAAAGAGGGGACTTCGATGGACATGGTGTGTATTCAAGGGAAATACATGGACATAGATAGAAATACACGGCTACGAGGCACAACGTGTATTATCTTCATTGAAAGGCAGAAGCAGCTTTGCGAGGCTCGGCGTGTAATCCGGGAGATACACGGACACGGGAAAAACCACACGGCCATGAGGCACGACGTGTACTACCACCACTATGGAAGAAGCAGCTTCGTGAGGCTCAGTATGTAATCTGGGTGATACACGGACACGGGCAGAACCATAGGTCCAAGAGGAACAACGTGTATTCCGAAAATACACGGACACGGGGTGGAGTACATGGGCATGTACTCCACCACACGGCCAGGCATGGCCAGCGCACATTGAACCGACCCTAGAGGTTTGCACATGGCGTGTAACCATATTACATGCCGTGTATTTACTTATCTATAGGACCATCGCTGTGGCATGGGCCGTATCAAACGGGCAGTACCCGGTGTCTGATGACACATGGTGTATCGCTTACCTACACGCCGTGTACTTTTGGAAAATGGCTTGATCGTCTTGTTCTCCATGAATTGGGCATGTTTTTCTTGGTTTTTCCCCTATGAAGTGGGATGGAACTACGGGATACATCAACTCTGGTCCTCGTGACAGTTGATGTATCAAACCCTTGGTTCGTGGAGCGGACCCTCCCATAATCGAGTGTGCTGTGTGCGGGAACCCTAGTGCTGGGTGCGACTGCGACGATGATGGCGACTGTACTTGGATCCTCTGTGGGTTCGGCAAAAAGGACGACTGTACTTGGATCCTCCGTGGGTTTGGCAGCAACGACGACTGTAATTGGATCCTACATGGGTTCAGTAGGAATGGTTACTGTACTTGGATCCTACGTGGGTTCAACAGTGACGACTTCTGTACTTGGATCCTACATGGGTTTGGTAGAGAAGATGATTCAAAGGCTACATCTAATCATCTTCACCCCTCATCATGAGAAGTATACCTGTATGAGCTGAGTCTTGACTTTCAATCATTATCTTTGATACGATTGACTTGCTTTCATGTGTGGGTTGGGATGTGCTTTCCTATATGGATTGGGTTTTACTTTCCTGTGTGGACTGGGTTGAACTTGGGCTCAGAAGTTGGAGCCGAACTGGAATTTTTGACTTAGGTATATGTATGGGAATTTACCTAAGTAGTTTTGGTTGATACTTCATATCTGTATCTTTCCTTTGTGGTTTATCCCTTGTGGATTCTGGGAGGCCTTCGGGGGTCTCGGGGTCCCTACAGAGTATCATATACTCACCCCTGCAGGGGCTATGCCCGCACTACGTTGTGTTGGTTTCAGATGACAGACAGCGCTGATCGTGGTTGAGGCCTGAGGAGCGAGATGATATTCGGAGGTGGACTATCAGGTGGGACGTACACGGAGTGGACGACCGGACTGAGGATCCAACGTGACTATCTGTACTCACCCTTCAGGTGGGAGTTCCGGAGGACGTCTTGGTGGTTGCTGCTTTACTTTTCAACTATTGTAATTTCTTAACTCAGTTGCACTGTACTTTCAGTTGAGTTTGTATACTGGACCATTTACTTTCCAGCACTTACTTTTGTACCCAGTTTACTTAGTGTTTACTTCAGCTTGCGTACTCTATAGAGTTTGTTTTCTTATATAAAGGAAATGCCTTCCCTTTTTTTTTTCAGGATTTACGCCTTTGGTACTAGTCGCCAGCCCCTGGCCTATGGAAGGCTGGCTTGGGGTAGTCATTGCATGGGCCCTGAGGACAGGTCATGACAAATTGGTATTAGAGGAGTCGGTTCTACCGCAGAACTCAGGACTCTGATAATTTCTTCTATGTGAAACAATATTGTTAAGGGTATTGAGTGTGGTTATCAGTCTAAGGAGTCCAGTGTTGGTGTGGCAGCCGACGTATCCATACACGAGGACCCTGACTTCTGATTTCTGACTTAGTGCATGAAAACATTGATTGCATGTGTGTTTCAAAGTTTTCTTTGTGATTACTTTGTGTCAGCTCACCAGGTATACTGTATTAACTGTGGCACACCTGTTTCTTTCAAGATGGACCCATGACGACAACCAGTTAGGGTTCCAAGCTTTGTGAGAGATGGAAACCCACTGAGCTATGAGGCATTGGTGTAGGTCCCCATTAAAGCGGAGGCACCGGTGGTACCTCTACCCGCCGAGCCATCGAAGCCATGAGCCCCAACAGCTAAGAGTGCACGTCGCCTGAGTGCACTGCATGAGTTTCAGCATCAGAGGCCACCCAGGTTCCGTAGAGAGATGGACCCTCAGGAAGTTGAGGATTGGCTGGAGGCTGTTGTTTGAGTCTTCATATTGGTAGGGACACCAACAGATCTTATGGTGATCCTTGTAGCGAGTCTCCTGTACGCGACAGAAGGTAGATGGTGGAGCCTGATGCTCTAGGTGCACGACGAGGCATCACTGCTTTGGACGGACTTCAGGAGCCTCTTCCGCTCGGAGTTTGTTCCAGCCACCCTTCGTGCGGTGCGCATACAGAAGTTACTATAGCTGCGGCAGGGCAGCATGACAGTAGCCCAGTACTCGGTGAGATTTACTGACCTCTCACGCTACTCCACGGACATGGTACAGGACCCATTCTTCTGGGCCCGGAGCTTCGAGCAGGGACTGAGGCATGATATCAGGGCTTCAATGATCTCCCTCAGTATTCCGACACAGGTAGAAGTACTGAAGCGATCCCTTCTTGTAGAGAGATTTCTTGCTGGGCCTACACTAGTAGTGAGACCTACCGCAGGGTGGCACATAGCGGAGTCTTATACAGCTGGCAGTCGACAGATGTCATAGGGGTCCAAGCGGACCAGACCATCATGTGGGAGACCTCAGGATACTGGTTCAGAAGTGCGGGGAACACGTAGCAGATCCAGTTATACGAGAGGCAGATAGTGCTATGCATGTGGCGGTCGGGGCCACATGTCTCATGACTGCCCGACCCACAATGAATAGGAACAACAGATGGTTGAGGGACCACCCAGGCAGAGGCAGAATTTCGACCATGGCGGTCTGTAGGGAGCAGGAAGACGAGGTAGAGGAGATTGACAAGCTGAAGGTGGTGGATGATGCTTCGAGGCTCTACCACCACCACCACCAGGATGTCCACCCCGACCAAAGGGAGCTGGCGGCCAGAGGCAGGCTTAGCTTCAGGCAATAGAGGCCTACGACCACAACACACCTGAGATGATTCAAGGTACTATCTGTGTCTACTCCACCCTTGCTGCAATTCTTATAGACATAGGAGCGAGTCATTCTTTCATTTTAGCTGCCCTTGTTCAGAGCTTGGAGATTCCGATGGAGTCGTTGGCTCGATCCTTACGTCTAGAGACTCCTACAAAAGCAGACTCGATGATTACGCACCGGTGCCAGCAGTGTGAGCTTACTCTAGGAGGCAAGAGCTTCGGATGAGACCTTCTTCTAGCAGCATCGAGGCCTTATGACGTCATCTTGGGCATAGATTGGTTATCTACGGTTCATGCTCAGATCGACTGCATTAGCCGCAAGGTGCGGTGTGTCCGCACAGATGGGAGTAGGTTCACCTTCACCGGTGAGAAGGGATCCTTTGTAGTATAGGATGGACTCACACAGAGGAGAGGATAGCCAATCACCCATCAGTTGGCTAGTCTCATCCTTGGAGCAGTTTATGTGCGGAGTCCGAGTTTTCCTGTTGTGGTGGATCAGTATGCAGAAGTTTTTCCTGACGACATTCCAGGACTACCTCCTCGCATAAAGTTAGACTTCTATATTGACCTATACCCCGGGATAGCCCCAATATCTACTACAGCATATCGGATGGCTCTCGCTGAGCTTCGAGAGCTACGGGTACAGCGGGAGGACTTGCAGGGCAAGGGATTCATCCGACCCAGTGTTTCACCCTGGGCTTCCCCGATTTTGTTCACCAAGAAGGAGGAAAAGAGCTTGCGACTATGTGTCGACTACCGTCACCTGAATCAGGTGACTGTGAAGAACAAGTATCCACTTTCGAGTATTGACGACCTCTTCGATCAGCTCAAGGGAGCACGATGGTTCTCGAAGATAGACCTCAGGTCAGGCGATCATCAACTCAGAGTTCGAGACGAGGATGTGTAGAAGACAACCTTCAGGTGTCGGTATAGCCACTATGAGTTCTTGGATATGCCCTTTGGTGTAACCAACGCCCCAGCAGTGTTCATGAGTCTCATGAACAGGATCTTCCAGCCTTACCTCGATCGATTTTTCATAGTCTTCATTGACGACATATTGATTTACTCGACTACTGAGGAGGAGCACGCCTACCACTTGCGGGTTGTACTGGATACACTCCGAGAGCACCAACTTTATGGTAAGATCTCGAAGTGTCAGTTCTGTATTCGAGAGGTCCACTTCTTGGGGCACGTCATCTCTGAGGCGGAAGTTGTGGTGGATCCTCCAAAGATCAAGGCAGTGCTAACTTGGGAGCCACCCAGGAGCATGACGGAGGTGCGGAGTTTCCTGGGTTTGGCTGGATACTATCAAAGATTTGTGCCAGACTTCTCCAGAGTTGCAGCACCACTTTCAGCTTTAACGATGAAGGGGAAACCCTTCGTGTGGTTAGATAGATGTCAGCAGAGCTTCCAGGAGCTGAGACAGAGATTGACCAGTGCACCCATATTGAGGCTACCAGAGGAAGGATTAGGGTACGTAGTTTACTATGATGTATCAGGGACTAGACTCGGGTGTGTCCTGATGCAGGTGCGGGTAGTGATCGCCTATGGATCATGACAGTTGAGGCATCATGAGCAGAACTACGCTACCCATGACCCGAAGTTAGCAGCAGTGGTCTTCGTCTTGAAGATGTGGCAGCACTATCTAATGGGCGAGCGCTTTACAGTCTATTCTGACCACCAGAGTCTTAGGTACATCTTCTCACAGAAGGACCTGAACCTAAGACAACAGCGATGGATCGAGTTCCTTTAGGACTATGACTTTGAGATAATATATACTATCGAAAAGGGGAATGTAGTAGATGATGCTCTCAGAAGGAGGTCAGGCATTCAGCTACTTGGAGAGGCGACAGAGAAGCTAGCCGCATTGCAGATATCCTTCGTGGATAGAGATGGAGCAGCCTTCCTACAGTTTCTCACAGTCACTCCTCCACTAGTTCAGCGGGTCAGAGAAGTACAGCGTGGGGACATTGACTGTGAGACACGACGTGCACAGATATCCACAGGACAGGCACCTGATGGATTTTCTATAGGAGGAGATCACACCATACTTTTTAGAGTACGTACCATGGTATCAGTTGCATTACAGGAGGAGGTGCTGAGAGAGTTTCACACTTCCCCATTGGCGGTACATACAGGAGTTGCAAGGATGTACCAGGATCTCAGACGACATCACTGGTGGCCGGGTATGAAGAAGGCTGTGGAAGAGTTCGTTTCACGATGCTTCACCTGCCAGTAGGTGAAGGAAGAGCACCAGGAACCAACAGTCTCGGTACAACCCTTGGAGTTCCCAGAGTGGAAGTGGGACGAGATATCTATGAATTTCATGACAGGGCTTCCACGTACTTCCAGAGGACACGACTCTATCTGGGTGATCATAGACCGACTCACCAAGTCGACCCCCTTTCTACCTATTAGAGAACAGGGATCAGTGGAGAACTTGGGATGCCTCTACATTCAGGAGATCATACGACGGTGTTCCATCATCTATCGTCTCCGATCGAGAGGCTCTCTTTACTTCCTGGATTTGGAAGGGGTTTCAGGAGGAATTTGGGACGCAACTACGCCTGAGAACCGCCTTTCACCCTCAGACAGATGGCTAGACAGAGAGGACCATTCAAACTCTCGAGGACATGCTCCGTGCATGTGTCCTTGACTTTGGTCACAGCTGGGAGGATCACCTACCCTTGGTGGAGTTTGCGTACAACAAAAGCTACCACTCCACCATCGGGATGGCACCATACGAGGCATTGTACGACCAACCTTGCAGATCAACTATGTGCTGGACAGACCGTGGGGAGTCCTCACTTGTAGGACCAGAGATGGTCCAGGCCACGAGGGAGAAGGTACAGATCTAGGAGCAGATAAGGACTGATCAGAGTTGATAGAAGTCCTATGTTGACAGGAGGTGGAGACCACTAGAGTTCGAGGACGGAGACCACATTTTCTTATAGGTCTCACCTCGACATGGATTACAGAGATTTGGCCAGGGCGGAAAGTTATCTCCACGCTTCATCAGACCATTTTAGGATCTCAGCAGGATAGGAGAGGTGTCTTATCGCCTGGATCTTCCACCTTAGTTGCACCAAGTGCACAACGTCTTCCACGTATCTCAGCTGAAGAGATATGTGCACAACCCGACGCATATCATTGATCACGGGGAGCTGGACATTGATGACGGGGTGACATTTGCGGAGGTCCCGGTGGAGATCGAGGATTGACAGGAGCGGGTCTTATGTGGATGGTTGATTCCTCTAGTGCAGATTAGGTGGCATTATGGGAACCTCTAGGAGAGCACATGGGAATGAGAGGCTCAGATGTGTGCACAATACCCTCATTTGTTTCCCTAGTTTATGATGTATCTTTACGATGATGTAAAGACCTGATGTGGGAGTAATGTAAAGACCCGTAAATTTCAAGGAAATTTTTTTCTTAAATTCTTTGGGATTTTATGAGTACGCAGTTTCTGATATCACCTGATTCCGAGGCCCGGTGTGCCCGGAATCAATTTCCAAAGTTTAGCTCGGGTATGTTCAGTGAACGAACGAGCGGGTTTTTCTATCTTTTGAACCGATGCTCGGAATTGAAATCTGAGGGCACCGGTGGAACCGCAGCGCTGATAATTGCTTAAGAGGACCTTTACCAAAGGTGCGTTTTCTTGGGAGGATTAAAAGAAAATGTGAATTGAATGAAAAGTAAAATAAAATTATGTTACAATTTTATTTCTTTTTCTAAGTGGTTTTAATCTGCATGGGGAAGTTGGTGTGGGAACTACAAGTTTCTAACTACTCATGTTAGGATATTTGTGATGTGGGGCCCAAACAAGCCCCAACCAATCACATTCCCTAACCCCTTAACTCTCCCCCTTTAAACTTGTTAAACCCCCTTCTAATTAAGTGGGTGACTTCTCCTCTCCCCACCTTCCCCACATTAAATCATGCCAACTCACATAATCAATTAAGAGAGTTCTGTGTTTGAATTTTAAAATTTAAATGTGTGGCATGAATTAATAAAATAATATGCGACTTATTTTATTTTGGGGGTTATCTTGTTGTGTTACGTTTTTGGTAGAGCTCTATTCCCTTTGGAAGAACATCATATCCTTTGTTGAAGAACGCCAAGACTCCAATGAAGAACATCGACTTGGCAGACCTGGTTTTCTCCATCCTCTTCCTCATCCGTGACAAGGGAGGAGACACCGACAATGACAGAATCGATGCCATCGTCCATGGTTCTAGACAACCGCGAACTTCCTTCGAGGTAGGGGTGTGTTTATGAATGAGAAACGTTGTTTTTCCTTCCATATTATTGGTTCTCTCTAAAACTTTTGCTATCGAACTAATACGGAAGGAACCAGACCAAACTAACACGGTACGATTCCTACACCATTCTTGTTGTATGGTGTTCTCCTACCGTTCTTGAGCGGTGAATCAAGGTAAGTTTTTGGAGCCTATCGAAGGCCCAAAAACATCGGAAACGGCCTCGGAACATCGGGACAACCTAGGAACGAGAATTTTGTAGCAAACGGATCATCAGAAAAAAGGACGGACGCCTCAGGAGGCGTGCTATCCAGAGGCGTCATTTCTGGAAAATTCCAGAATACACGGTGTGTACTTCCAAAGCACACCCTGTGTAGTACAAGAATTCAGCGGCAGAAGTAACGAACATCAGAAGAAGTGACACACGACGTGTGACACCAGTCACACAACGTGTACTGTCTACACAGTTTGACAGAGGGGACTTCGATGGACATGGCGTGTATTCAAGGGAAATACATGGACACGGATAGAAATACACAGCCACAAGGCACGACGTGTAGTATCTTCATTGAAAGGCAGAAGCGGCTTCACGAGGCTCAGCGTGTAATCCGGGAGATACATGGACATGGGAAGAACCACACGGCCACGAGGCACAGCGTGTACTACCACCACCATGGAAGAAGCAGCTTTGCGAGGCTCTGCATGTAATCTGGGTGATACACGGACACGGGCAGAACCATATGGCCAAGAGGCACGATGTGTATTCCAGAAATACACGGACGTGGGGTGGAGTACACGGGCATGTAGTCCACCACATGGTCAGGCATGGCCTGCATACATGGAACCAACCCTAGAGGTTTGGACGTGGTGTGTAACCATATTAAACGCTGTTTATTTACTTATCTACACGACCAGCCCTGCGACACGGGCCATTTCACATGGGCAGTACCCAGTGTCTGATGACACGACATGTATCGCTTACCTACACACCGTGTAATTTTGGAAAATGGCTTGGTCGTCTTGTTCTACGTGACTTGGGAACATTTTTCTTGGTTTTTCCCCTATGAAGTGGGACAGAACTATGGGATACATCAACTCTGGTCCTCGTGATAGTTGATGTATGGAACCCTTAGATCGTGGAGTGGACCCTCCCTAAATCGAGCGTGCTGTGTGCGGGAACCCTAGAGCTGGCTGCGACTGCGATGACGATGACGACTGTACTTGGATCCTCCGTGGGTTCGGCAGCGAAGATGACTGTACTTGGATCCTCTGTGGGTTCGGTATCGATGACGACTGTACTTGGATCCTATGTGGGTTCGGTAGTGATGGTTACTGTACTTGGATCCTACGTGGGTTCGGCAACGACGACTTCTGTACTTGGATCCTACGTGGGTTCGGCAGAGGAGATGATTCAGAGGATATATCTAATCATCTTCACCCCTCATCGTGAGAAGTATACCTATGTGAGCTGAGTCTTGACTTTCAATCATTATCTTTGATATGATTGACTTGCTTTCCTGTGTGGGTTGGGATGTGCGTTCCTATGTGGATTGGGTTGTACTTTCTTGTGTGGACAGGGTTGAACTTGGGCTCGAAAGTTGGAGCCGAACTGGAATTGTTGAATTAGGTATATGTATGGACATATACCTAATTAGTGTTGGTTGATACTTCATATTTGTATCTTTCCTTTTTGGTTTATCCCTTGTGGATTCTGGGAGGCCTTTGGGGGTCTCGAGGTCCCTACTGAGTATCTTATACTCACCCCTGCACGGGATATGCCTGAACTACGTTGTGTTGGTTGCAGATGACATATAGTGCTGATCGTGGTTGAGGTCTGAGGAGCAGGATGGTATTCAGAGGTGGACTATCAAGTGGGATGTACATGGAGTGGATGGCCGGACCGAGGATCCTACGTGACTATCTATACTCACCCTTCAGGTGGGAGTTCCAGAGGATGTCTTGGTGGTTGCTGCTTTACTTTTCAGCTGTTGTACTTTCTTAACTCAGTTGTACTGTACTTTTAGTTGGGTTTGTATTCTGGCCCATTTACTTTCCAGCACTTTCTTTTGTACTCAGTTTACTTAGTGTTTACTTCAGCTTGCGTACTTTTTAGTGTTTTTTTTCTTATATAAAGGCAATGCCTTCCTTTTTTTTGGGATTTACGCCTTTGGTGCTAGTCTCTAGCCCCTGGCCTATAGAAGGTGGGCTTGGGGTAGTCACGGCATGGACCTCGAGGATGGGTCGTGACAAATTGGTATCAGAGGAGTCAGTTCTACTGCAGAACTCAGGACTCTGATAATTTATTCTATGTGAAGTAAGAGTGTTAAGGGTATTGAATGTGGTTATCAGTCCAGGGAGTCCAGTGTTGGTGTGGCGGATGACGTATCCATACACCAGGACCCTGACTTCTGATTTCCGACTCAGTGCATGAAAACAATGATTGCATGTGTGTTTCAAAGTTTTCTTTGTGATTACTTTATGTCACCACACCAGGTATACTGTATTAACCATGGCGCACCAGTTTCTTTCAGGATGGCCCCACGATGGAATCCAGCTTGGGTTCCGATCTTTGTGAGAGATGGAAGCCCAACAAGCGACGAGGCCTCGTTGTAGGGCCCCATTATAGCGGAGGCATCGGCGGTACCTCTTCCCGCCGAGCCACCGATGCCACCAGCCCCAGCAGCTGAGAGTGCACGTCGCTTGAGTGCACTGCATGAGTTTCAGCGTCATAGGCCACCCAGGTTCCGCAGAGATATGGACCCTCAGGCAGCCGAGGATTGGCTAGAGGCTGTTGTTTGAGTCTTCATATTGGTAGGGACACCAGCAGATCTTATGGTGATCTTTGCGGCGAGTCTCCTGCACGCGGTAGCAGGTAGATGGTGGAGCATGATTCTCCAGGTGCACGACAAGGCATCACTTCTTTGGACAGACTTCGAGAGCCTCTTCCACTCAGAGTTCGTTCCAGCCACCCTCTGTTCGGTGCCCATCCAAGAGTTACTACAGTGGCGGCAGGGCAGCAAGACAGTAGCCCAGTACTCAGCGAGATTTACCGACCTCTCGTGCTACTCCATGGACATGGTACATGACCCATTCTTCCGGGCCCGGACCTTCGATTAGGGACTGAGGCATGAGATCAGGGCTTCAATGATATCCCTCAGTATTCCAACATAGGCATGTGTACTGGAGAGAGCCCTTCTTGTAGAGATCTTTATTGCTGAGCCTAAAACAGCAGCGAGACCTACCGCAGGGCGGCACGTAGCGGAGTCTTCAACAGCTGGCATTCGACAGATGTCACAGGGGTCCAAGCGGACCAGACCATCAGGTGGGAAACCTCAGGATACTGGTTCGTAGGTGCGAGTCACACACAGCAGATCAAGTCATACGAGAGGCAGACAATGCTATACATGTGGCGGGCAGTGCCACATGGCTCGTGACTGCCCGACCTGCCATGTAGAGGAGTAGAAGATGGTTGAGGGACCACCCAGGCAGAGGCAGAGGTTCAACCGTGGCAGTCCACAGGGAGCAAGAGGATGAGGTAGAGGAGCTGTCCGAGTAGCAGGTGGTGGACGACGCTTCAGGGATCTACCACCACCACCACTAGGAGGTCCACCCCAACCACAGGGAGCTGGCGGGCAGAGGCAGGATCAGCTTCAGGCAGTGGAGGCCTATGACCAAGGCTCACCTGAGATGATTCGAGGTACTATCTGTGTCTACTCCACCCTTTCTGCAGTTCTTATAGACACAGGAGAGAGTCATTATTTCATTGTCGCTGCCCTTGTTTGGAGTTTGGAGATTCTAACGGAGCCGTTGGCTCGATCCTTACGGCTAGAGACTTTTACAGGAGCAGACTCGACGATTACGCACTGGTGCTGATAGTGTGAGCTTACTCTAGGAGGCATGAGATTTGGCTGGTATCTTCTTTTAGCGGTGTTGAGGCCTTATGACGTCATTTTGGGCATGGATTGGTTATCTACGGTCCATGCTCAGATAGACTACATTAGGAGCAAGGTGCGGTGTGTCCGCACATATGGGAGCAGGTTCACCTTCACCGGTGAGAAGGGAGACTTTGCAGCGCATGATGGACTCACACAGAGGAGAGGACAGTTGATCACCCATCAGTTGGCTAGTCTCATCCTAGGAGCCGTTGATGTGCGGAGTTTGGGTTTTCCTGTTGTGGTGGATCAGTATGCAGACGTTTTTTTGACGACGTTTCAGGACTACCTCCTCGTAGAAAGGTAGACTTCTATATTGACCTGTACCCAGGGATAGCCCCGATATCTACTCTAGCATATTGGATGACTCCCGCTAAGCTTCGAGGGATACAGGTATAGCTGGAGGACTTGCAGGGCAAGGGATTCATCTGACCCAGTGTTTCACCCTGGGCTTCCCCGATTTTGTTCGCCAAGAAGGCGGACAAGAGCTTGTGACTGTGTGTCGACTACCGTCTCCTGAATCAGGTGACTGTGAAGAACAAGTATCCACTTTCGAGGATTGATGAACTCTTCGATCAGCTCAAGGGAGCACGATGGTTCTCGAAGATAGACCTCAGGTCAGGCTATCATCAACTCAGAGTTCGAGACGAGGATGTGCAGAAGACAGCCTTCAGGTGTCGGTATGGCCACTATGAGTTCTTGGTTATGCCCTTCAGTATAACCAACACCCCATAAGTGTTCATGAGTCTCCTGAACATGATATTCCAGCCTTACCTTGATCGATTTTTCATAGTCTTCATTGACGAAATATTGATTTACTCGACTACTAAGGAGGAGCACGCCTACCACTTGTGGGTTGTACTGGATACACTCTGAGAGCACCAGTTTTATGGTAAGCTCTCAAAGTTTCAGTACTGGATTCGAGAGGTCCACTTCTTTGGGCACGTCATCTCTGAGGTGGGAGTTGTGGTGGATCCTACGAAGATCAAGGCAGTGATAGCTTGGGAGCCACCTAGGAGCGTGACGGAGGTGCGAAGTTTCCTAGATCTGGTTGGATACTATCGGAGATTTGTGCCAGACTTCTCCTGAGTTGCAGCACCACTTTAACCTTTGACGAAGAAGGGGAAACCCTTCGTGTGGTCAGATAGATGTTAGTGGAGCTTCAGGAGCTGAGACAGAGATTGACCCGTGCACCCATCTTGAGGCTACCAGAGGAGAGAGTAGGGTACGTAGTTTACTGCGATGCATCAGGGACTGGACTCGGGTGTGTCCTGATATAAGAGCGGGCAGTGATCACCTATGGATCACAACAGTTGAGGCAACATGAGCAGAACTACGCTACCCATGACCTGAAGTTAGCAGCAGTGGTCTTCGCCTTGAATATGTGGCGGCACTATCTAATGGGCGAGCACTTTACAGTCTATTCTGACCACCAGAGTCTCAAGTACATCTTCTCACAGAAGGACCTGAACCTGAGATAATGGTGATGGCTCGAGTTCCTTCAGAACTATGACTTTGAGATAGTCTATACTCCTAGGAAGGGGAACGTAGTAGCTGATTCTCTCAGCAGGAGGTCAGACATTCAGCTACTTGGAGAGGTGACGGAGAAGCTAGCCGCATTGTAGATATCCTTTGTGGATAGAGATGAAGCAGCCTTCCTACAGTCGCTCACAGTCACTCCTACACTACTTCAGCAGGTCAGAGAAGTACAATGTGGGGACATTGACTGTGAGACGCGACATGCACAGATATCTACAGGACATGCACCTGATGAATTTTCTATAGGAGGAGAGCACACCATCCTTTTTAGAGGACATACCATGGTACCAGTTTCATTACAGGAGGAGGTGCTAAGAGAGTTTCACACTTCCCCATTGGTGGTACATCTAGGAGTAGTGAAGATGTACCAAGATCTGAGACGACAACAATGGTGGCCGGGTATGAAGAAGGTTGTGGGAGAGTTCGTTTCACGATGCCTCACCTGCCAGCAGGTGAAAGCAGAGCACCAGGTACCAATAGGCTTGGTACAAGCCTTGGAGGTCCCGGAGTGGAAGTGGGATAGGATATCTATGGATTTCGTGACACGACTTCCACGTACTTCCAGAGGACATGACTACATCTGGGTGATCGTAGACCGACTCACCAAATCGGCCCACTTTCTACCTATCAGAGAGCAGGGCTCAGTGGAGAGATTGGAATGCCTCTACATTCAGGAGATCATATGGCTTCATGGTGTGAAATCTTCTATCGTCTCTGATCGAGACACTCTCTTTACTTCTCGGATTTGGAAGGGGTTGTAGGAGGAATTTGGGACGCAGCTATGCCTGATCACTGCCTTTCAACCTCAGACGAATGGCCAGATGGAGAGGACCATTCAGACTCTTGAGGACATAATCTGTGCATGTGTCCTTGACTTTGGTCGTAGCTGGTAGGATCACCTACCCTTGGTGGATTTTGCGTACAACAATAGCTACCACTCCACCATTGGGATTGCACCATACGCGGAATTATACGACCGAACTTGAAGATCAACTCTGTGCTGGATAGACCCTGGGGAGTCAGCACTTGTAGGACCAGAGGAGCCGACGTGACTATCTGTACTCACCCATCAGGTGGGAGTTCTGGAGGATGTCTTGGTGGTTGCTGCTTTACTTTTTAGCTATTGTACTTTCTTAAGTCAGTCGTACTATACTTTCAGTTGGGTTTTTATACTGGCCCATTTACTTTCCATCACTTACTTTTGTACTCGGTTTACTTAGTGTTTACTTCAGCTTGCATACTCTGCAGTGTTTGTTTTCTTATATAAAGGCAATGCCTTCCCTTTTATTTTGGGATTTACGCCTTTGGTGCTAGTCGCCAGCCCCTAGCCTATGAAAGGCGGGCTTGGGGTAGTCATGACACGAGCCCTGAGGACGGGTCGTGACAAATTGGTATCAGAGGAGTCGGTTTTACCACAGAACTCAGGACTCTAAAAATTTCTTCTATGTGAAGAAATAGTGTCAAGGGTATTGAGTGTGGTTATCAGTCCAGGGAGTCCAGTGTTGGTGTGGTGGCCGACGTATCCATACACTAGGACCTTGACTTATGATTTCCGACTCAATGGACGAAAACATTGATTGCATGTGTGTTTCAAAGTTTTCTTTGTGATTACTTTGTGTCAGCTCACTAGGTATACTGTATTAACCGTGGTGCACATGTTTCTTTTAGGATGGCCCCACGATGGCAGCCAGCTAGGGTTCCATGATTTGTGAGAGATGGCAGCCCACCGAGGGACGAGGCCTCGGTGTAGGGCCCCATTACAGCGGAGGCACTGGCGGTACCTCTACCCGTTGAGCCACCGATGCCACCAGCCCCAACATCTGAGAGTGCACGTCGCCTGAGTGCACTGCATGAGTTTCAGTGTTAGAGTCATCCCAGGTTTCATGGAGAGACGGACCCTCAGGCAGCTAAGGATTGGCTGGAGGCTGTTGTTCGAGTATTCATATTGGTAGGGACACTATCAGATCTTATGGTGATCCTTGCGGCAAGTATCCTGCACGCGACATCAAGTATATGGTGGAGCCTGATGCTCCAGGTGCATGAGGAGGCATCACTGCTTTGGAAGGACTTCAAGAGCCTCTTCCACTCAAAGTTCATTCCATCCACCCTCTGTGCGGTGCACATCCAGGAGTTACTGCAGCTGCGGCAGGGCAGCATGACAGTAGCCCAGTACTCGACGAGATTTACCAACCTCTCTCACTACTCTACGGACATGGTATGAGACCCATTCTTCTAGGCCCATACCTTCAAGCAGGGACTGAGGCATGAGATCAGGGCTTTGATGATCTCCCTCAATATTCTGACATAGGCAGGAGTACTGGAGAGAGCCCTTCTTGTAGAGAGGTTTCTTGTTGAGACTACACAAGCAGCGAGACCTACCGCAGGGCAGCATGTAGCGGAGTCTTCTACATCTGGAAGTCGACAGATGTCACAGGGGTCCAAGTAGACCAGACCATTAGGTGGGCGACCTTAGGATACTGGTTCGGAGGTGCGGGACACAGGCAGCAGAGCCAGTCATACGAGAGGCAGACAATGCTATGCATGTGGCGGGTAGGGCCACATGGCTCATGACTGCCTGACCCGCCATGCAGAGGATCAATAGACGGTTGAGGGACCACCCAGGAAGAGGCAGAGGTTCGACCATTGTGGTCCGTAGGGAGAAGGCGGACGAGGTAGAGGAGCTGGCCGAGCAGCAGGTGGTGAACGACGCTTCGGGGCTCTACCACCACCACCACTAGGAGGTCCACCCCGACCATAGGGAGTTGGCGGGCAGAGGCAGGATCATCTTCAGGTAGTGGAGGCCTACGACCACGGCTCACGTGAGATGATTTAATGTACTATCTATGTCTACTCCACCCTTGCTGCAGTTCTTATAGACACAAGAGAGAGTCATTATTTCATTTTCGCTGCCCATGTTCGGAGCTCGGAGATTCTAACGGAGCCGTCAGCTCGATCCTTACGAATAGAGACTCTTACGGGAGTAGACTCGATGATTACGCACTGGTGCCAGAAGTGTGAGCTTACTCTAGGAGGCGAGAGCTTCGGCTGGGATCTTCTTGTAGCAGCGTCGAGGCCTTATGACGTCATCTTGGGCATGAATTGGTTATCTACGGTCCATGCTCAGATCGATTGCATTAGGCGCAAGGTGCGGTGTGTCTGCACATATGGGAGCAGGTTCACCTTCACCGACGATAAGGGATCCTTTTCCGCGCAGGATGGACTCACACAGAGGAGAGGACAACCGATCACCCATCAGTTGGCTAGTCTCATCCTAGGAGCAGTTGATGTGCAGAGTCCGAGTTTTCCTGTTGTGGTGGATCAGTATGCATACGTTTTTCCCGACGACGTTCCAGGACTACCTCCTCGCAGAAAGGTAGACTTCTATATTGAACTATACCCCGGGAAAACCCCGATATCTACTCCAGCATATCGGATGGCTCCTGCTGAGATTCGAGGGCTATGGGTATAGTTGGAGGACTTGCAGGGCAAGAGATTCATCCGACCCAGTGTTTCACCCTAGGCTTCCTTGATTTTGTTCGCCAAGAAGGCGGATGGGAGCTTGAGACTATGTGTCGAATACCATCGCCTGAATCAGGTGACTGTGAAAAACAAGTATCCAATTCCGAGGATTGACGACCTCTTCGATCAGCTCAAGGGATCACGATGGTTCTCGAAGATAGACCTCAGGTCAGGCTATCATCAACTCAGAGTTCAAGATGAGGATGTGAAAAAGATGGCATTCAGGTGTCGGTATGGACACTATGAGTTCTTGGTTATGACCTTCGGTGTAAACAACTCCCCAACAGTGTTCATGAGTATCATGAACAGGATCTTCCAGCCTTACCTCGATCGATTTGTCGTAGTCTTCATTAACGATATATTGATTTACTCGACTACTAAGGAGGAGCATGCCTACCACTTGTGGGTTATACTGGATACACTCAGAGAGCACCAAATTTATGGTAAGCTCTTGAAGTGTCATTTCTGGATTCGAGAGGTCCACTTCTTGGGGCACATCATCTCTGAGGTGGGAGTTGTGGTGGATCCTGAAAAGATTGAGGCAATGCTAGCTTGGGAGCCATCCAGGAGCGTGACGGAGGTGCGTAGTTTCCTGGGTCTGGCTGGATACTATCAGAGATTTGTGCGAGACTTCTCCAGAGTTGCAGCACCACTTTCATCTTTGACAAAGAAGGGGAAACCCTTCGTGTGGTTAGATAGATGTTAGCAGAGCTTCCAGGAGCTGAGACAGAGATTGACTAGTGCACCCATATTGAGGCTATCGGAGGAGGGAGTAGGGTACGTAGTTTATTGCGATGCATCACGGACCGGAATCGGGTGTGTCTTGATGCAGGAATAGGTAGTGATCGCCTTTGGATCATGACAGTTGAGAAAACATGAGCAGAACTATGCTACGCATGACCTGGAGTTAGCAGTAGTGGTCTTCGCCTTGAAGATGTGGCGACACTATCTAATGGGTGAGCGCTTTACTGTCTATTCTCACCACCAGAGTCTTAGGTACATCTTCTCGCAGAAGGACCTGAACCTGAGACAGCGGCGACGGCTCGAGTTCCTTCAGGACTATGACTTTGAGATAGTCTATACTCCTGGAAAGGGGAACGTAGTAGCTGATGCTCTCAGCAGGAGGTCGGGCATTCAACTACTTGGAGAGGCGACGAAGAAACTAGCCACATTGCAGATATCCTTCATGGATAGAGATGGAGAAGCCTTCCTACAGTCGCTCACAGTCACTCCTCCACTACTTCAGCGGGTCAGAGAAGTACAACGTGGGGATGTTGACCATGAGACGCAATGTGCACAACTATCCACAGGACATGCACCTAATGGATTTTCTATAGGATGAGAGCACTTCATCCTTTTTAGAGGACGTACCATGGTACCAGTTTCATTATAGGAGGAGGTACAGAGAGAGTTTCACTCTTCCCAATTGGCGGTACATGCAGGAGTAGTGAAGATGCACCAGGATCTCAGACGACAACACTGGTGGCCGGGTATGAATAAGGATGTGGCAGAGTTTGTTTCACGATGCCTCACCTTCCAGCAGGTGAAAGAAGAGCACCAGGTACCAGAAGGCTTGGTACAACCCTTGGAGGTCCCAGAGTGGAAGTGGGATGGGATATATATGGATTTCGTGACAGGGCTTCCATGTACTTCTAGAGGACACGACTCCATCTGGGTGATCATAGACCGACTAACCAAGTCGGCCCACTTTCTACCTATCAGAGAGCAGGGCTCAGTGGAGAGCTTGGGACGCCTCTACGTTCAGGAGATCGTACGACTTCATGGTGTTCCATCGTCTATCGTCTCTGATCGAGACACTCGCTTTACTTCCCATCTTTATAAGGGGTTGCAGGAGGCATTTGGGACGCAGCTACGCCTGAGCACTGCCTTTCAACCTTAGATGGATGGCCAGATGGAGAGAACCATTCAGAATCTCGAGGACATGCTCTGTGAATGTGTCCTTGACTTTGTTAGTAGATGGGAGGATCACCTACCCTTGGTGGAGTTTTCCTATGACAATAGCTACCACTCCACCATTGGGATGGCACCATATGAGGCATTGTATGACCGACCTTACAGATCACCTCTGTGCTGGAAAGACCCTGGGTAGTCAGCACTTGTAGGACCAGAGATGGTCCAGGCCATGATGGAGAAGGTACAGATCATCCAGGAGCGGATGAGGACTACTCAGAGCTGACAGAAGTCCTATGCTGATAGGAGGCAGAGACCACTAGAGTTCGAGGATGGTGACCATGTTTTCTTACGGATCTCACCTCGACGTGGATTACGGAGATTTGGCCGGAGCGGCAAGTTATCTCCACTCTTCATCGGACCATTCCAGGTTCTCAGCAGGATAGGCGAGGTGGCTTATCGCCTGGCTCTTCCACCTCAGTTGCACCGGGTGCACAACGTCTTCCACGTATCTCAGCTGAGGAGATACGTGCATGACCCGATGCATATCATTGATCACAAGGAGCTAGACATCGATGACGGTGTGACATTTGAGGAGGTCCCGGTGGAGATCGAGGATCGACGAGAGCGGGTCCTATGTGGATAGTCGATTCCTATAGTGCGGATCAGGTGGCAGCACGAGAACCTCCAGGAGATCACATGGGAGCAAGAGGCTTAGATGCGTTTACAATACCCTCATTTGTTTCCCTAGTTTATGATGTATCTTTATGGGGACGTAAATACTTGAGGTGGGAGTAATGTAAAGACTCTTAAATTTCAAGGGAATTTTTTTCTTAAATTCTTTGGGATTTTACAAGTATGTAGTTTCTGACGGAACCTGATTCTGAGGCCCGGTGTGCCCGGAATCAATTTCCAAAGTTTAGCTCGGGTACGTTTAGTGAACGAACGAGCGAGTTTTTCTATCTTTTGAACCGGTGCTCAGAATTGATATCCGAGGGAACTGATGGAACCGCAACGCCAGTAATTGCTTAAAAGGACCTTTACCGAAGGTGCGTTTGTTTGGGAGGAGTTAAAAAATGTGGTTTAAATGAAAATTAAAATAAAATTGTGTTACAATTTTATTTATTTTTCTAAGTGGTTTTAATCTACATGGGGAAGTTGGGGTGGGACCCACAAGTTTCTAACTACTCATGTTAGGATATTTTTGAGGTGGGGCCCACACGAGCACTAACCATTCACATTCCCTAACCCCTTAACTCTCCCCCTTTGAACTTGTTAAACCCCCTTGTAATTAACTGGGTGGCTTCTCCTCTCCCCACCTTCCCCATATTAAATCACGCCAACTCACTTAATCAATTAAGAGAGTTATGTGTTTGAATTTTAAAATTTAAATGTGTGTCATGAATTAATAAAATAAGATGAGACTTATTTTATTTTGGGGGTTAGCTTGTTGTGTTAAGTTTTTGGGAGAGCTCTATTCCCTTTGGAAGAACATCATCTCCTTTGTTGAAGAACGCTAAGACTCCGACGAAGAACGTCGACTTGGCAGACCCGGTTTTCTCCATCCTCTTCCTCCTACGCAACAAGGGAGGAGACACCGACGATGACAGAATCGACTCCATCGTCCGTGGTGCTAGAAAACCGCAAACTTCCTTCGAGGTAGGGGTGTGTTTATGAATGAGAAACGTTGTTTTTCCATCCATGTTATTGGTTCTCTCTAAACCTTTTGCTATTGAACAAATGCGGAAGGAACCGGACCAAACTAATACGGTCTGATTCCTCCGCCGTTCTTTTTGTATAGTGTTCTCCTTGCGTTCTTGAGTGGTGAATCAAGGCAAGTTTTTGGAGCCGATCAGAGGCCTGAAAACATCGGAAACGGCCTCAGAACATCGGGACGAACTAGGAATGAGAGTTTTGTACAAATGGATCATCGGAAGAAAGAATGGACTCCTCGAAAGGCGTTCTGGCTAGAGGCATCATTTCTAGAAAATTCCAGCATACACGACGTGTCTTTCCAAAGCACACGCTGTGTCGTACAAGCATTCAGCGGTAGAAGTAACATAAATCAGAAGAAGTGACACACGGTGTGTGACACTGGTCACACGGCGTGTACTATCCACATAGTTTGACAGAGGGGACTTAGATGGACATGGTGTGTATTCAAGGGAAATACACGGATACAGACAGAAATACACGGCCATGAGTCATGACGTGTATTATCTTTGTTGAAAGGCAGAAGCGGCTTCACGAGGCTCGGCGTGTAATCCGGGAGATACACGGACACGGGCAGAACCACACGGCCACGAGGCACAGCGTGTACTACCACCACCATGACAGAAGCGGATTCGTGAGGATCGGCCTGTAATCTGGGTGATACACAGACATGGGTAGAACCATTTAACCAAGAGGCACGACGTGTATTCTGGAAATACACGGATACATGGTGGAGTACACGGGCATGTACTCCACCACACAGCCAGGCATGGCCATCGTACATGGAACCAAACCTAGAGGTTTGGACACGACGTGTAACCAAATTACATGCCCTGTATTTACTTATCTACATGACCAGACCTACGACATGGGCCGTATCACACGGGCAGTACCCGTTGTCTGATTACACGGCATGTATCGCTTACCTACATGCCATGTACTTTTGGAATATGACTTGGTCATCTTGTTCTCCGTGACTTGGGCACGTTTTGCTTGGTTTTTCCCCTATGACGTGGGATAGAACTATAGGATACATCAACTCTGGTCCTCGTGACAGTTTATGTATCAACCCCTTGGCTCATGGAGTGGACCCTCCTAGAATTGAGCATACTGTGTGCGGGAACCCTAGAGATGGCTGCGACTGCGACGACGATGGCGACTGTACTTGGATCCTCCATGGGTTCGGTAGTGAGGAAGGCTGTACTTGGATCCTCCATGGGTTTGGCAGTAATGACGAATGTACTTGGATTCTACGTGGGTTCGACAGTGATGATTACTGTACTTGGATCCTACGTGGGTTCGGCAACGATGACTTCTGTACTTGGATCCTACCTGGGTTAATCAGAGGAGATGATTCAGAGGCTACATCTAATCATCTTCACCCCTCATAATGAGAAGTATACCTATGTGAGCTGAGTCTTGACTTTCAATCATTATCTTCGATATGATTGACTTTCTTTCCTGTGTGGGTTGGGATGTGCTTTCCTATGTGGATTGGGTTGTACTTTCCTGTGTGGATTGGGTTGAACTTGGGCTCGGAAGTTGGAGCCGAACTGGAATTGTTGAATTAGGTATATGTATGGGCATATAACTAAGTAGTGTTGGTTGATACTTAGTATTTGTATCTTTCCTTTGTGGTTTATCCCTTGTGGATTATGGGAGGCCTTCGGGGGTCTCGGGGTCCCTACTGAGTATCGTATACTCACCCCTGCACGGGCTATGCTCGCACTACGTTGTGTTGGTTGCAGAAGACGAACATCGCTGATCATGGTTGAGGTTTGAGGAGAAGGATAGTATTCAAAGGTGGACTTTCAGGTGGGACGTACACGGAGTGGACAGCCAGACCGAGGAGCCGACATGACTATCAGTACTCACCCTTCAGTTGGGAGTTCCGGAGGACATCTTGGTGGTTGCTACTTTACTTTTCAGCTGTTGTACTTTCTTAACTCTGTTGTACTGTACTTTCAGTTGGGTTTGTATACTGGACCTTTTACTTTCCAACACTTACTTTTGTACTCAGTTTACTTAGTGTTTACTTTAGCTTGTGTACTCTGTAGTGTTTGTTTTCTTATATAAAGTCAATGCCTTCCCTTTTTTTGGAATTTACGCCTTTGGTGCTAGTCGCCAGCCCCTGGCCTATAGAAGGCGGGTTTGGGGTAGTCACAGCACGGGCCCCGAGGATGGGTCATAACAAATTGGCATTACTCCACACATATATTCCACCGCTAGACCCAAAAAACTCACCAACCAAGTAGAGATAAAATAATACGAGGCACTTTCATCAAACAACGAACTAGAAAAAGTGGAAGCTACAAGAATCATACCTTGAACTATTGATAAAACAACCTCACCACCTCCAGGTACATGCTAAACTGGATGAAGTTGACCTGCCCCTCTACCCTGAGATCTAGTCGGTTTTCCTAGTGCTACACTACCCTGCTGATATGGATGCTCCCGACCCGAAGTACCAATTCCATTACCCTGAACGGTATGACCGATAAAGCTCCAAATGACTACCTAGTATAGGGTAACTGACCCCCTTCCTTCACTCTACATCAACCTAAATCCTCTATTAATACCCATATGTTAAGGGTTCTTATATAACCTCTACACATTCCCCAACCTTCCACATGTTTAGGACTCAACTGATGGTCGGGGACACTGACCACACATGTGTCCTGACCCACCGCACAGATAGTAGAAAACTTGATCACTACCCTGAGAGGCTAGTTCCTTTTTTTGACTACTCTGTCCCCTAATTTCCTAGTGTAAACTCTTGAAGTGGTGATTCCTACCATCGAAAGCCATACCATCGGGTCACCTGACTCGAGTTACATAGCCACCACCACCAACCACCTTGAGATTTCCTTCTAAAATAAGGGAATGATCCACCACCATAGTAAACCTATTTAAGTAGAATATATTCACTAAATACTTAATATCATGTTTAAGTCTATCCTATAAGTGTCTCATTGTAGCTACCTCATCCACTGACAAATCTAGAATAAATCATTACAAGTCGTTGAAGTGATAAAAACAATCCATCACTAACATGGATCCATAGGTCAACCTCATAAACTTTGCAACATTATCATATCTCAAGGTCCTCAGATAGAAATGTTCCAAAAAAAATTCTTGGAAATATTTCCACATCATACCATCGTCCTGCTGGGTTTGGACCAGAACATACCATCATCACTTTGCCTGTCCTCCCAACATGTATGCTGCCAACTTGACTCTATTCTCAGGAGGAGTATCTAAGTGATCAAAAATCATCTAAATGAACTTTATCTTGAACTCAACTACATTGGGTCCACCCACTACAACAAAATTTGGAGGGTTTTGTAGCTAAAACTTCATATACAGCTCAGACATACTCAACAAAACACACCCTGGGTTACATTCCATCATTTTCATAAAACAAGTGAAGTTTTCATAGAATATTCCTCTCTATTGTTACCCTGGACCACCTGGTTTTATTGCTCCACTTTTAGAGGAGCATTCTCGATTAAATCCTCTTATCGCCTAGCCCGCACATGACATCATAATGGCATCTTCCTAAAATGACAAACACATATCTCAAAACACATAACACAAAACATCCATTTTTTTCACAAAATAAGTCTCTCTACTAGATATAAACAACCCATTTCACATACACTATCCCAAAGGATATATTTACACCTCTATCACTACCCCCAATCGTCCCTACCACGGTTCATGGTCAACATGGGTAAACCAACTAACATAGTCACAAGTCTCTCATTAGAAACCCTTTTAAATCATTTTACCATCAAAACACAAATCGTTCTCACTTAGGCACATTACCATATTCACAACTTACCAAAACCAAATTTTTACCCATTTATAACTTTTCATTAAGAATAATCCTCTAACCATTCTTTCACATTATTTCCATTTACCCATTTTATCATCTTTATTAGTCACTAATTCTTTCAAGTTTTCCAAAGAAAATAAAATTCATCCTACCCTCCATGTCCCACACACCCTCCCCGTGTGTGCCTACCATGATGCATGTCATATAAATCCCTAGGAACATAAAATGATGCATGAATGCACAACCCTATACCATTTCAGCCATAAGAAAAATATCATAAAATAGTCACATCATGCAATGAGTGTATCAACCAATGGTGAAATATCATTCAACTGTAGCAGCACACATCAAGAACAACAATCCCACACCGAGTACATGGGTTTCCCCCCATACATAGGTTAGATACTCCCATGCATGAGCTCATTAACAAGACCCAACACATCCTACTCTCCCATATACCATCCCCAAATAGTAAGTTAATAGAAAATAACCCCTTTGATACCACTTTGTAACATACCTAACTCGGAAGCCACTAAACTGGTGCTCCAAGTCGGGTTGCCACATGACCTCATGCATGCCTTCCTACTAGAGGCTGCCAACTAGAAGCGAGGGTCTAATAAATCATGTGGGAAGACTATACCCTCTTTATTAGATTAATCTAAAATAGATAGAATAAAAAACCAAGGAAATAATAACCAATAAAAAATGAACAATAACCAATAATTAACAACCATTTCCCAAAATTGTGTACAAGCCCACAACCAAATTATAAGTATTCCATGCCATGTCATGCAGTGCTAAGTTAAAGAAAACCAAAAATGAGGACAAACTGGAGAATCACAAAAATAGGTCCCAACACAAAGTTTGGTCCCCTCCTACATGCACATACCATGCCCAATCAACCATCTACCATAGGGCCTTTTATATTGTCCCAACCTACAACCATAAAGTCCTCTCGGGTACCCAACAGTGGATCGAGAAAGTTGTGAGTAAAACTCAGTAGGTCACTACCAATGGTATCTACAAAATATCCAGTCTAAAAAAATGTGTATTCATGTAATAAAAGAATAGTACGATAAACAAAAGATAGTCCAGACCACTAGTTCACAATATCCACTTTACCCATTTATATCATTTAATCCAAGGGTTAGGAAGAACTTTTATAACACAATAGCCTATTTAGGTCAACCACTAAGAATAAGAAAATAAAATAAGTTCCCTATCTCACTCAGGAAACCATTTCAAAATTAATTTTCATCATAATACCTTGGATCCTTAGTCTAGGTAGTCTTAAAAATGAAGATATTATGGGCCTAAAGTCTTAGTCTGACTCCCTAACCCATACAATCTAAGGGTGGGTTTAGAGCCTCAGTCAAACCCGACCCATGGGGGTTGCCTCAGTACAATACCCCACATACCACCAAGTCATGTGCACATGATTTATTAACCATTCATCACACAAACCATTTCAATGGATTGTAATCAAACAATACACAAAAAAATTAACATTTCAAGGTTCAACCAATACATAAATCATCTTCATGCCTTACCCATTTACACATTCTCATTTTGATTCATTTACCCCAATCATGATATTCCAAACAACCCTTGATGTCATTTCACAACTAAGCATAACTACCATCAACACCCTTTCATAATTCAAGTTAACATTTAATCATATTTACCATGATCTTTACTTCATAAAAAATAAATTCTATACTTATCATCATAATTTACAATGTTTGGGATGATGGCACACCCCATGGGTGGACCTATAATCGGTCTAGTCAACCTCAATGCATCCCACGGGGATCATGAGGGGTTCAATTAATCATTCATCCATAAAATTTATCATTTCTCACTATAGGAATCAAAATCACAATAAGAAGGAACCAATATCACAACCACATACACATAAACCAAACCTAAAGACTATGATATACAACTTATAGACCACCTGCCTCGATTCCAAAGACAAAAGCACACTCAACCTTAACTTTTGATTTAGATCCAAACACCCCTTGAATCCCCAACATAAGATGCACTGTAAAAAGAGGTATTTAGAGATTCTTAAGAATAATAATTTCAAAACAATACCTAATCCAAAAAATAGAAGTAATAGGAGCATTAGACTCATCTAGAGCTTTGATTCGTACTCAACAGTGCTCCAAATGGCCTAGAAACAAAGGAGATCGATCCTTAGAAAGCCTTTGGCCTTTTGGTTTATCACTATGGATATAAGAGAATTAAATGAGGGAAATTACAATTTAGAAAATTTAGTGTCTGAGAGGGAAAAGTGGTAATTTCCATCTTTTAAAGGGGCACATGGTTTGGCAATATGGTTGTCCAAACTGTGTGCCACCCTCTGTTTAAGAGGGGGCCATGCCATACAGTTACCTAGGGATCCTACACGGTTTGGGAAACCATGTACTGACCATGTGGAGTGTCTTTGTCCAAGTCCACATGGTTTACCCTCCCCCTTTTCATGGTTTCATCAAACCGTGAACCCTCCCTCGAGGCATTCATTGTTAGGGTGCATGGTTAGTCCAAACTGTGTGCTAACTGTGCAACATGCATTGGATGGCCATTTTCTCACTTTTTTTGTATCTCGAACCCCCAGAACACCCCTGATACCCCTTATACATTCGAAACACATCCATTTAACCAAAATAAATATTCTTAAACAAAAATTAAACAATAACAAACCTCAATAAATTTTGGGATCCTACACAAATGGTACTGCAAACCCTACTGAAATGGATTGTTAGATGGAGGATAAATGCCCTGCACAAGGAGGTCATGAAGATTCCACAAATCCCACCTAGGGTATAAGAAGGACTGATTCAGGATAAAACTCTATTCTCGTGGAGGGACACCACAAACTCTATGTTAGAATCATCCTCTAGAGGGGATCAAAATCCATAACTATGAATGTAATGTTAGACTCTACCATTGAGGGGATCAACCAAGGTAACAAACTCAACCAATATTGGTCAAAAATGAAGTAACAAAGGGATTATAACACCCTTAAAGGGGGGTAATGACTAGTATCGGGAGTACACATTGTGTCTAACTAACCCTTTTTATAATCTTATGGTGATACCTCACACATTATGTAAACCTACATATACATGTCATGTACCAAAGTGTACACACTGTGTATAGGTTTTCCGAAACTCTGCTCGTGTCGTCTGTCCATATCCATGTAATCCAGGAATTCTTGTGTACCACCCTATGTACCTAGCCATGTAACTTCCCATGAAACCTGGGTTATATGCTGAGCCTCTAGAGGATGGTCACATGACATGTGGTAGAGAGCACATGGTGTGTGATCCTTATCTTCAATGTGAAAACCCTTGTGCCACACATAGGGTCCCACATGATGTGTAGTTTCAAATTACACACTGTGTAATGGAGGTTTTTTCAAAACCCATGGGTTCTTATCTACATTTCTATCTATGTTATTTCCACTGTGATTATAGCTGTGAATCATTGATCAGAGTCAATCCACCCCCTACCATTGTCGATCACTTGGATCCAGACTCTGATCTACTCAGAAATCACCTTTATCGAGCCATCCATCATTGTCGTGTGTTAAATCCAAGAAGAATGGGAAACCTTGATCTGATATAGTCCAAATTCGATCATCCTCCTTCACTGCACCTTGATCACACCCTTGATTGAAAACCACACCCATAATATCAATCCGTTGTGCCAAAGAACTAGAAAAAAAATGATCAAATACCGAGTATTTTGTCAAACCATTAGCCAAAGGAATTTACCGTGATGAATGTGTAAAGAAACAAGGGAAAAATACATAAAGCATAAAATTTAAGAAATGAACCTTGACCTTTTCTTTTTTTCAAACTTGATTCATTGTTGAAGAATTATAAGAATGAAGAGGTAAATAATCAATGAACTATAGATCAACCTTAAATAAAATCAACCATCAATGCATGAATCAATTCTTGTTTATGGAATTGATCCAAATTTGACCAAGATAATGAACAATATGGAATTAACACAAATAAAACATCCTACCAAGAGTTTGGATAAATTTCTAATGAAGAACGATCCTATGTTTTCATTGTTGGTGAGATCCATGAACTTCATTGACACATGATCCTTGATCTGATCTCGATCTGATGTCATCAGCCAATGATCCTCCAACAAATCCTCTCAATCTCTAGGTTATGAGGCTAACCCAAGGGATTGAGGCATATTAATATATTTATATAAGGTTTTAGGTTTCCATGTCAACATAATAAAATAAATAAATAAATTTATTTATTTTATTATTTACTCCCTCAATAGCACTTTATTAAAACACCCAACACCGACAAATATTATGTCGCTCCTAGGGTAAATCCCATGATCTAAACTCAACATAAGCCTTTAATTTAAAATTTGAGCCTATATTTAAGATTTATTCCATTTGTAGAAAAAATGTATGTGTGTGATATTAATATTTATAATATTTTCCAAAAATAAATTTTAGGCTCACCAAGCCTCAGAATCTCACACCGTCTCAGCACCTAGTTCCAAAAATAATCTATATAATACTCTAAAGTAATACATGGAAGAATAAATGTTATTATATACTTTTAATACTTTTATATATCTTATGAACCATTAAAAATTAATTTTAGAACTTTTGACATGAAAATTTCATCTTCAATATTCATTTCTTAGAATAAGAGAAAAAGTGGGATTTATAAAAGTATAACTAAAGGATGAAATTATGCTTATAAAATAGAAGAAATAAAATAAGTATATTTTATAATTTTATCTATCTTGATAGTAAAATAATCCCTAAACTTTAAGAAAAGGATCTAGAAAAAAAAATTGTTTTACCTTTATTTTTGATGAATCAATGGTTTTTTCTCCCCTCTGTGATTTATAGTTTTTTGGTCATTAAATTTCTCATGACCATGTTCTCTATCACTATCTATTAGTCCTTTGAAATTAGTTTTCTCCTCCATGTATATATCTTAAATTCCCACCAATTTTCTCTTTATTTGGAAACCCAATTATGTGATATTTTAGGAAACCTTTATGTTTCCGACTTTCCATTTTCGAAAGAACTTTTATTATGCCTCTGTACAATGTGGGTTTTAAATAAAGGTTAAACCTTTTGATGATTTAAATAGAATTGTGAGGGAAAAAATTATTTAAGGGGTGTATAGTATGACACCTCGATATTTGATAATATATTTCTCATTAAATAAATTTTATTTGTTAGATATCTTATGTTACATGCAACACTGATTTTAAAATAACTGTGATATACTATTAAAATATTTAAACATGGTCATTATAACATAGCTGTTAAATTAAGGGTATGAATAGAAATAGATAAATTTTTTAAAAAATATGCATTAATGTTTTATATAAATAAAATATATTGATAAGTACACACCCAATTTTCAGTAAAGTCATTATGTGCTTTAAAAATAAAATTTTCTTCAAAAATGATTTTCATTGCCTTTTGTGATAAAATAATATATATTAATTTCTACCACTTTTAGAAAATTAATTTTATAAAATTAATTTCATTTTTGAAATCATAATTTCAAAATTATCCTTGAGTTATTTTTTTATATTTTTTTGAAAAGTTTTATTTTTCAATGAATACTGAAAAATACTGATTTTGTTGAAAACATATTTCATTTCAAGAATTTATAAATTTAAAATTTTATTTAAAAATTTTTTAAAGTAAAATTAGTTATCTTATATTATGAATAATCAAATTAATTTTATTTGAATCAATTTCATGGTTTAATTTGGTATACAAACTTTTTATACTTAAAAGACATTTTTCTAAAAATCTGTTTTTCATTGTCAATTTCATTTATATCTTAAATTCTTTTTTTCACTTATAGAAATTGAATATTAAAAAATGGATTCAATATTTTTATTCATGGGTTATATATTTAGTAAATAAGACACTTTTATTTTTAGTTATTATGAATAGTAACCATGGTAAAATTTATCACCTCAGTAAAGGGTAAATCAGGTTAACCTAGGTTAAAACTAAGTGTTAAGGCCACGATTTTTCATATTAATTATTATTTTATAATGGTAATTTTACCATTTTCAAATTAGGCTCTACATTTAATTGTTTAATAGGCACTTTTCCATGAAAAATACTAAATGTCACTCTCTTTATTTTAAATATCTCTTATGTGTTCACATGGGATAAAATAAATTTGTGAAAAAATATTAGTGTTTATTTTGAGAATAATTAAATTATTTTCATGATTATAATTTATTTATAATTTTTAGTTATTATATAATTATCTTAAATTCTTATGCAACATCGACA
This sequence comes from Viscum album, assembly GCA_963277665.1. Lineage (NCBI taxonomy): Eukaryota > Viridiplantae > Streptophyta > Magnoliopsida > Santalales > Viscaceae > Viscum > Viscum album. The sequence continues at coordinate 186,088,640 of OY728143.1, forward strand.
CGATATTTCTTCAATTAATAGAAAAATAAAATAATTGATTTTAAAAATATTAAAAGTAATATAATTTGAGTGATTTATAGTTTTCCATGAATTTTATATCTTAATATAACAAATTAGTGATACATTAAAGGATTATATTTAAATTCCATCTCTCTATTGATGTATTTAAAGTCAAATTAAATGAATAGTGTAAAAAATGACATTAATGATATTTTAAGAAAATAATATTTTATTAAATTATTTAAAAATCATAAAAATATTGAAATAGGAAAAAATAGATAATATATGCTTTAAAATTTTATTCCTTGGACATTTATGGGCCAATTTTCACCTTATAAGTAAAAATAATAACCCTTTAATATTAAAAAGTCATTACCATGGTTAAGGTTAAAATTGGTTAACCAAGGGGTTAATAAAAAATATAAGGTTTAAAATTACACCAAAACTTATCTAAATTTCATTGGATGATTATATTTCAACCTTATACTCTTTTAATTTTAATATCTAGTCATTTGGAAGTATTTTTATTGATAATGACTTAATTATATTTTGATCTTTTTAGTAATTCCAAGTGTGTTCTTTACCTCCCCTATAAAAGGACACCCATTCCCTCTATTATTTACACCAATTTGAGAAATATAGATCAATAAATACCTTAAAATTTCTATTATCAACATCCTTATCCAAGTTCTAGAGGTTCTGTAATTCCCAAAATACCAACCCTAGGTTCCTTAAGAAAGGATATAAAGGAGGTCTCCTAAAGAAGAGGTAATCATCTTACCAACCTCTTTAAATTTATTTATTCTTATAACTCTTATAAATATATGTTATTTATCATAAAATAATAAATTAAATATCCTAAATATACTTAAATTTTAATATTATTATGAAACCTCCATTATCCACCCTCTTTTCTATAAAATTGGAAGTGAAGGTATCGCTCATGCGTACGTATGAATTACTGTCTCCACATAGTGATACAATTAATTTTTCATCATTATATTTTATATAATGGTATTATGATGGATTTAATGATTATATATTATATTTATGTAATATTTATTCTTATGGAGTTATAATATCATATCTACCTCTTTACCTACCAATTTGTTGGAAAATGATAACATCGCTCATGCGCACGTATGAACTACCAGCACCACGAAGCAACCTGATCCATTTTTCATTTCTATTTTATACGGATGGTAGTATAGATTTAATAAATATATAAGATACATATTATATAAAAATTATTCTTTAAATTTGAATTATTATTTACCTTTCTTTCGTTCCATCTGTTGAAAAGTGAAAGCAGCATTCATGCAGACGTATGACCTATCGTCTTTGTGAACGGTGTAATTCATTTGTCTATTTCAATATTTTATGGATACATATAAATAAATATAATTAATATATATTATATTTAGATAATTATTAAAATTCTTTATAATATGGAAACATGATCAATGTACAGGGACCAAAACTACAAAACCAAAACATATGTGAAAAATGAAGTAGTTAACACCCGAGATAATGATTTTAATAAAGAATTGTTAATAAATGGGAGATAAAATATTATAATTAAATAATATATGGTATTATATATTTTATTATGGTTCTATGATATGTTTATAATAAATCTATATTTATTATAGATTAACTTCTAATATGTGTGAAGGAATTTATGTTGGGCGGAGAAGTGATGGCAAGAGGGGGGGTGAATTACCTTTTAAAAAATAATTAACAAATTAAAATCAAAGTTAAAGGTGCAGCGGAAATAAAAGAGGCAAGACACACAACTTGATAACGGAGTTCGGCTTAACCCAAAGCCTACGTCTCCGCTCCCAACTCAACCGTTGAGAGATTTACTACGGCTTTCTTTTTAATGGTTTTAGCAAGAAACCCACTAGACTTTAAGGTTAGTCTAGAACCTATTACAGCTTGCTTTTAATGGTTGAGCAAGAACCCACTTGCTTTTAATGGTTGAGCAAGAACCCACTAGCCTTCTTACAGGTGAAGGCTAGCTCACCTATGTCTCAAGCCTTTTAAAGGGAAGGCTTGACTAACCTCTTCACACCTTGAAGGTGGTGTGAAAACCCAAACAAAGAGAAGATAAAAGAGATGGGGGTTTGTAGGCACAAACCCAAATTGATGCTCAAAAAGAATAAAACGATAAAACCGTAATGTGGAGAAGTCTTGGGCGCCAATTGGATTGATTGGAGTTGATGAAGAGCGCTCCCAAGCTTCTATGGTGGAGCTCCTTGATGGTGGAATTGAGTTGGAGCAAGTGGGGGTTCCTTGGAGGAATGCGCCGGAGGTTCTCCAAATGATCAAAAATGTTCCCGTGGACTTCCGTGGCTTGGATATGGTTCCACTATTGTTCCATTATTGTTCCGGGGCTTCCTAGTCCTTTATTTATAGAGGGGGAACCCTCATATGGCCTTTCGGGGTCTTCGGAGCCGTTGGAAAAGGCTTCGGAGCCGTTGGGAGTCAAGTGGACAAGCCTGGTCAAAGCCCAACGACTAGTTTGACTGGCTCCACCGGCTGACCGGTACAGAGCCACCGGTTGGCCGGTGCTTTGGAAAAGGAGAGGCCTTCGGGCTCAGGCACCACCGGCTGGCCGGTGAGGAGGCCACCGGTTGGCCGGTGCTGAGACAGTAGGTGCCACTATTTGTCTGGGTTCCACCGGCTGGCCGGTGATGGGACACCGGTTGGCCGGTGGTCTGGACAGAGGAGATGCCTTCTGTGTAGGCTCCATCGGCTGGCCGGTGGTCATCCACCGGTTGGCCGGTGGACTGAAAATCAATCCACTTTTGGCTTCTTTCTTTCTTGGCCCAATTCCTTGGCAACCTGAAATCATGCCTATCATCCAAAAACACTTAAAATAGTATTAGATAAATAAGAGAGTGATTGTGATCATGAAAATTAAACCACGAGGGGTACGAGAGGTACAACAATCTCCCCCTATTTTGATGATCACAATCACCAAAACGAGCAATGTAAAAGACTGAAATGAGAGGCATGCTTTAAAGGATAAATTGAAATTAAAGCAAAGCATGAGAGAAAGATTTCTCCCCCAATCAACCAAGAATTTCTCCCCCTTTGTGATTATCAAAATAGCACGGGGCATAAAACTTGATTGAGGGAAGAGTTTGAAAAACAAGATAGAGATTTCAAACCAATTGAAATTTTTGAGATTTTGAATTGAAAGTTTTAAATTGAAAGATTTGAAAAAAGTTTTGAATTGAAAGATTTGAAAAAAGTTTTGAATTGAAAATTTTGAATTGAAAATTTTGAATTGAAAATTTTGAATTGTAAGTTTTGAATTGTAAATTTTGAAAATGAAGCAAAAAGGCTTAAACGATCCTAACTCCCCCTAAATAAAAACAACAAATCACCGGGGAGAGGATTTTGAAACCGAGACAAATTTTGGCCCGGAGAGACTCGCTAAAAGGGATTTTTCAATCCATACTTGTCTTGTGGAGGGTCTTCTCCTATGAAATTCATCGTTAAAGAAAATAGTTTTGGGCCTTCCATACCGGGCATTTTTGCAATTGCACTCATAAATTAAGTGCCCGGGTTTTTTGCAATAATTACAAAATTTATATTGGGAGCTCCCCCTTACAAAAATAGTTGGAGCATGGGAAGAGGAAGCTTGCTTGGAATAGCCAAGCCCTTGGGTGGTTCTAGATATGCATTGGGAACCAAGGAGCTTTGAAAGGTTATGTTCACCTTCGGTGAATTTGGAAAGGGATTCCCTTAAATCTTTGATTGTTGATTCCATGGAATCAACATCGGGAAGGTTTTGGACCTTGAGGGACAACTCCTCCTTCTCTTTGAGAAGTTGTTCCTTTTCGGAAGAAAGTTTTTTGAAATTCTTTTTTAAAGCAACAAATTTGGAAGAAAGTTCGTGAAAACCTTCCTCCAATTGATCTCGAGCATGTTGGAGATCCTCATAAGATAAATTATTGAAAGAATTTGAAGAACTAGAGGAAGAGGAGTCAGAAGAGGTTACCTCATGAAATGCCATTAGGCATTTTTTACCGTTGTCATTTGAGGAGGAGGAGGAGGAGGATGTGGAGATATCACTCCATGTGGCCTTGAATGCCTTCTTCTTTTCTTTTTGCTTGGCCTTTTTCTTGTTGAGTGGACAATCGGGCTTGTAATGGCCTTTCTTGCCACACCCGTAACATGTTACCTCGGGCTCGGATTTTTCGTTGGGTTGAGCCTTGTGGGATTTCTTCTTCTTGTGCTTCTTCATGAATTTGTGCATCTTGCGGGCAAGATTCTCCATTTCTGAATCGCCGCTTGAAGAGGAAGAAGATGAGGAGGAGGAGGATGTTTCTTCTTTTTGAACTTTGAAGGCGATGTTCTTTGGAACTTTGATCGGTTTGCCTTCCTTTTCAGCTTGCCTCCTCATGGTGATCTCGTAGGTCATGAGGGATCCGATGAGCTCTTCGACCAACATGTTCTTGATGTATTTTGCTTCTTGAATTGTCGTGACCTTTGGTGCCCATGAGCTTGGTAGGATCCATAGGATCTTCTTGACCATCATCTCTGCAGAAACATTATCTCCAAGAGATTTTCTTCCATTTCAAACGTCAGCAAAATGAGTAAACATTTCAGAAATATTTTCAGATGGATGCATGGAAAAAGACTCAAAATCTTGACGAAACATATCCAATCGAGTATCCTTAACTTTGTTAGTTCCCTCATGGGTAACTTCCAAAAGTTTCCAGATTTCATGTGATGAGGTGCATGTGGAAACTCGATTGAATTCATTACGATCAAGGCTGCAATGAAGAGCGTTCATAGCTTTGCCATCAAGCTCGAAATTTTTAATATCGGCTTGAGTCCATTTGGATTCATCGGGAGAAGAAAGAGAATAACCATGCATGACAATTTTATAAATAGGATAACCTATACTTCTAAGAAAAGTGGTCATGCGGGTTTTCCAATAGGTATAGTCGGTTCCATCAAAGAATGGAGCACGACCCAAAGAATATCCTTCGGGGGAGAAAGAAGTTGAAGCCATCACAATGGATCTTGAATTTGAAACCGGTGAAGGTATTACTCAAATTTTGCCTCTGATACCAATTGTTGGGCGAAGAAGTGATGGCAAGAGGGGGGGTGAATTTCCTTTTAAAAAATAATTAACAAATTAAAATCAAAGTTAAAGGTGCAGCGGAAATAAAAGAGGCAAGACACACAACTTGATAACGGAGTTCGGCTTAACCCAAAGCCTACGTCTCCGCTCCCAACTCAACCGTTGAGAGATTTACTACCGCTTGCTTTTTAATGGTTTTAGCAAGAAACCCACTAGACTTTAAGGTTAGTCTAGAACCTATTACAGCTTGCTTTTAATGGTTGAGCAAGAACCCACTTGCTTTTAATGGTTGAGCAAGAACCCACTAGCCTTCTTACAGGTGAAGGCTAGCTCACCTATGTCTCAAGCCTTTTAAAGGGAAGGCTTGACTAACCTCTTCACACCTTGAAGGTGGTGTGAAAACCCAAACAAAGAGAAGATAAAAGAGATGGGGGTTTGTAGGCACAAACCCAAATTGATGCTCAAAAAGAATAAAACGATAAAACCGTAATGTGGAGAAGTCTTGGGTGCCAATTGGATTGATTGGAGTTGATGAAGAGCGCTCCCAAGATTCTATGGTGGAGCTCCTTGATGGTGGAATTGAGTTGGAGCAAGTGGGGGTTCCTTGGAGGAATGCGCCGGAGGTTCTCCAAATGATCAAAAATGTTCCCGTGGACTTCCGTGGCTTGGATATGGTTCCACTATTGTTCCATTATTGTTCCGGGGCTTCCTAGTCCTTTATTTATAGAGGGGGAACCCTCATATGGCCGTTAGGGGTCTTCGGAGCCGTTGGAAAAGGCTTCGGAGCTGTTGGGAGTCAAGTGGACAAGCCTGGTCAAAGCCCAACGGCTAGTTTGACTGGCTCCACTGGCTGACCGGTACAGAGCCACCGGTTGGCCGGTGCTTTGGAAAAGGAGAGGCCTTCGGGCTCAGGCACCACCGGCTGGCCGGTGAGGAGTCCACCGGTTGGCCGGTGCTGAGACAGTAGGTGCCACTATTTGTCTGGGTTCCACCGGCTGGCCGGTGATGGGACACCGGTTGGCCGGTGGTCTGGACAGAGGAGATGCCTTCTGTCCAGGCTCCATCGGCTGGCCGGTGGTCATCCACCGGTTGGCCGGTGGACTGAAAATCAGTCCACTTTTGGCTTCTTGCTTTCTTGGCCCAATTCCTTGGCAACCTGAAATCATGCCTATCATCCAAAAACACTTAAAACAATATTAGATAAATAAGAGAGTGATTGTGATCATGAAAATTAAACCATGAGGGGTACGAGAGGTACAACAATTTAGGCCCGAGGTTAGAGTTTATTTCACAATCTCATCATTATTCAGGGTTGTTTATGTTAAAGTCTCTATTTGGATAATTATTTGTTATTTCTATATTAAAACCAATATATTTTATTATCCTATGGTTATTTTTATAAATTAAAAATTATCTTTTCATATTTCACTCTTTAAGTGCTCAAGATACTAAAATCACGTTTTTAAGGAAAATTGACGTTTTCTTTATACTCAGTTAGGAATATTTTTTCTCTATATCCATATTTTACTTAATTTTTTTAAAGAATATTTTTAATATTATCCAATAATTTATTAAATACATTTATACCATTTTTTTTAAAATGTTTCAAAATGAATTTTATTGTCTTTTTCCGAACGTCGTATTTTTTGACTTTTCTCACAAAAGTGTGAAAGGAATGTTTTTTTAACTTATACAACATGGAGATAATTGCCTGCCATCATGGACGCTCAATGTTTTGAACTTACTTTACAAGTTTGTTTTCAAAGAAAATGTTTTCCTTAATATTTAATAAATTTATTGATTTTGAATAAGATATTTGAAAGTGAAAATTGGTATTTTCCTCAAGAAAATCTACTATGATATTTTTAAAGTATTTTCATTTATGTCAACATGCTTTATTTAATATTATGATTTACTAAGGATATAATCTAAATATACCATCTAATATATTTTTATTAATGTTTTATGATTAGATTTACTAGGGAACGTATTGACATTCCATATGCTTGTTCTTATAATACATATAGTTAATGATCTTTAAGGCATATAGATTATGTTATATTTTTTATTCATATGATGAATTCATTGGACTTATTAAGTGATGGGGTGGGTCCTAGAGTCATATATACCATCATTTAATATATAGGTCTCATGAGACAAAATATATTGGGTATTTTGTTGAGGTCTTACCCATTTATGTAGATGTCTTGGAATGTGGCCTTAACGTTATTTTTAGATGTCTTGGAATAAGGCCTCAATAGTAAGTTTTAGATGTCTGACATTATACACTCTATCACTATAGAATCAATTATTTATTTCCATGAAATTATTTTGAATAATATCCATGTATAAGTTTCAATCTCATGGTATTATTTATATTGTATCATTTGATATTCATTTACTCCTACCATATTATTCTTCATGATCAAGTTATTGATTAAATGACATGTGTTTTTAGTTATTTACCATTCCATAATGATTATTCCTTATTTAATCATGATATATTTTATTGTATGTAACCCATACCAAGAATATGAGATCAACCTTATTTTGTTTCCTTTCCCCAGGATATGAAGAAGGAATCATTGAACGAGTTTAAGGATACATAAAATTTAATTTCACTTTATTTTTTATTTTATATTTTCAAATGTAATGTGATATTTAAATATGTATCTAGTTTACCAAGAGTAATAAACTATTTGGTCCTTTGGGATATAATCACTTGTATCTAGTAATAATGTAATAAAGTAACTGCCTACCTTGGTCTACTAGTGTCAAACTCTTTATAGGGTTTCACACACACATATCAGGCACCACATGACAAATCATCAGCTTACTCACGGGAACCAATCCTCATAGGGAATCTGCATATGAGACTACCCCATCAAGGACCACAATATCATCCACTAGTATATAATGGAATCATCTCATCTCAATATATGTAAAGTATACTATAATCATACAGTTCAGTTAATTAGAATTCCACTAAGAGTTTTTATGGTAAAACACCATATAGATTTTTGTTGACACTTTAAATAAATAAACCCATTTTATTTCCAAAACTAGTACCATAATCTACCAAAATTAGTCTATTACTATGGCATAAATTTATTGTACTAACCGACTTGGAACACTAAACATACTTTAGACTGAGGGACTATATATTAATCATGAAAGAGAATCCCTCTGTAGAATCCACATGGCCTATCATCAGAGATAATATATTATGGTTCAATTGAGTAGAATACCACCACCAAGTTATATGGGAAATTACATATAAGTTATTATTGAAACTTTAAATAGTTGAAGTCTCCATAATCATTAATCAAAATCAAAATCAATCACATGTATTTCATGTGAATCCTACATGCAAAATGATGCATGAACAACATCCTCTTATTATCAACCCAAGAGCCAAAAACTAAAATAAATCACAAATATAAAAACTAAAGTGAATCATGCTAGGTGAAATCATACAACCATAAAATCAAAAACCAAGAACAAAAATCCAATACCCTTGGAAATCGATACTTTCCATAAAAAATGGTGTTTGTGATGCACTAGTCTAATATCCATCACAAGATTTGACACATTCTTATATCACTGTTTATTCTCTCCCAAATAGTAAGAGAAAAAAAAACTCTAATACACTATGTGATATCAGTCAAATAATCATTAAAATCACCTTTTAACATCCCAAACAAGATCACTCTATAGTAAAACAAACCAATTCACCACATGACCTCAAGTGCACCTCCCCATACACCAAACGATTCTGACTAGCAGTGGGGATCTAGTGTGTTAATGTGGGGAGACTATAACCCCATATTAGAGTATATAGTAATGAAAAAAAACCAATTGATATCCAAAATAATAAATTAGAGCATGAATAATAAATGAAATAAAATCATAAATAATAAATTAATATAGAAGTATAATGTCCTACAGAATTGCAGTCATTCTAGCACACATAGACTAGCTACCAATTAGGCCGATCAAAAAATGAGATAAATAAAAGAATAAATATAGGGGGTTTACTATATCCCCAATCCATACCTCATAAATATACTAACTAATTACAAGAAATATAGCTGAATGAACAATATAAAGCCTCATCCCATGATAAACTTGTGATCAATAAAGTCTTCCCGGGTACCCAAGTGTCATGGTCGCCTAAGCAGGGTGTGAGTACAACTCAATATGGAACCACTGACATAGTATTGTACATAAATAGTAAATAAAGGGTTTTTTCTTGTGAAATTATTATCTGAATAAATAAATATAGTGGAAAAGAATAAGTAAATAACCAATTTCAATCCTATGGTTCTAATATGACACGAGATCGACTATATCTACTTTGGCTAGTGCTGAAGTGTCTCTGAAAAATCACTATAACCATATAATAGGTATATTGAACACTCAATGGGTAGCTCATACCTCATGAAATATCTCACATATATATCTCATCGAGGGTAGAAAATCCCCCCCATAACATCTCATGGTATATTGATCACTCAAGGGACTGTGCATCCCTCTTAGATTATCTCATATAGACAACCCATTGGGCGGAAGTGCACCCGTTTATCTCATATATCACATTTTAGGGAAATGCATCCCTATCATACATAATACCATTAGTAGTAAGAATGAATTCCATATCCAGGGATAATATCCAAGGAATCTCATGTATCTCAATACAACTCCTGGGTAGTGTGTCCCACCTGAATCATTCTATATAATGCATCTCATTAGGGTTAACCATTCGAAAAAACTCATCTCACATAACATATGTCAAAATCTATAGAACCCATTCTAACATTATCAATAATTCCATATCAGGTTCACATAGTTTGTTCAGGTTATAAGGAAACACTCACAATCATCACTACCCATTCCTGTACACACCCTCTTAGGTATCATTATATCACATGGGCACCCTCTGGGGTCCTTGAAGTCACATCATAGAATGAAAAACCACATGGGTCCCATTATCCCATTATCATATCTTGGGTTAAAACCAGTCACGTTGAGGGAATAAGATCCCCCAAGCTCATTATAATCATCACATGGCCTTACAAGCTTCCAAGGAAAAACCTCCCCATCACCTCTCTTCTCAAGCACCCTAGGTCAATCCTTACATACCCAACCTAACCAATGACCACACAAGGTATACCCAACCATGTACTCACATATCTATGGGAGTGTAACACTCACTCTGTGACTATATAAACTAGCCTAAAGGCTTAAAGGCAGCTCAAGTTTCCCATATAGACAATACATAGGCCATCTATCTCAAATCATCACTCACCTCTACTCAGAGGCCACTAGGGGAACCTATCATCAGGTCCACTGTATCTTATTCAATTAATTCATTTAAATTATCACCCCTTAGGGCCCGTATATCACATGAAACACATTTGTAAAAAATGCCTCTACTGTAAATAGATGAGGCATCATGTTATTGCACAAGGTTCATCGTGGCCTTGATGCTTTGTTCAGTCCATACATATGAATTTAATTTTATTAATACAATTAATTTAATAAAAAAGGTTGATCTACCTCAGTGGTGAGACCACACATCACACAACACATATCAAATCATAAACTAAAGGTAATTAATAAGGATCTCCTACCTCAATTTGGTGTTATTCCATTTTGATGTAGCTTGATGACTCTATCCCAAGCTTGTACAAGTCCAATTAACCATTGTTCAACATTATGAGGATATATATCATGTAAAAACATCAAAATTAATTAATTACAATCAAATTATAATTAATTAAAAAAACAAAATTAATTTTATAAACTAATTCCAATAGGCCTAATTGGCTAATAACACACCGAACAACCTCATCATACTAAAATAGTAAAAAATATCTCACAGAAGGTCCACATTGTCCTCTCAACACCATCCCAAGACAAATATGAGCTTAGTAAATACAATTACCTTCACTTAGAACAACCTCCTTTGGATCTATTATTGAGGTCATTTGGGTTGGTATTTTGGGAAAAAAATTTGATCTAGAACATGTATAATGATATTTGAGAGAGATTTTGGTAGGTTTTTGTTGATCCAAATGGATTTATAGGTGTGAAGCAGTGAGGGGAGGAGGTGGCCTTTTATAATTAAGGGGGATAGGCATTTTTATAAATACACAAAACTATTCAATAACGGGGAGTCACTCTCAACCCAAATGCCTCAAAAATTGATAAATAACGGTTTGAAGGAATGATATGGCTTATACACACATCCAAAACACAAAAAAAAATTTAAACATGTTATCCCTTAACTTCTAAGTTTCCTTACTTTTACCATTTGAGTTTTCACTACAGTAACAAGACTTTTTATCTAAGTAATTTATCATTTAAGAATAGAAATAAAATGATCATTATTATATGGTCTATACCCCCTATTTATAAATATGAAATATAATTTACAAAATAAAAATTCTATGCATGTGAAAAATTAATTTTAACACAAGTGAAAGAAATGTGCAAAATCCCGTTTTACCCGTTATCATGGTAACACAGTTTTTACTATTTAGGAGTCAATATAATTATTAAAAAAAGGAACATTGTTCCATGAATGGACCATAATTGATATGTTTCAATATATACCAATAACTTGGAATTGGATTTTTTTTTAAAAAATCTTAAATCATTTAATAAAATATTATTTATTATAAAATAACATTAATATCAATTTTGACACTATTCATTTAATTTGACTTTAAAAAACATCAAGACATAGGTGCAATTAGATTATATTATTTTCAAACCAGTTTATCATGTTATATTTATCTAAAAAATTCATGGAATAAAATAACTCATTCAGTTTATATTACTTTTAATATTTTTAGAATCATTTATTTTATTTTTATATTAATTAAATAATTATTGCATTAGCATTGATTATGCATTTAAAGTAATTATATAATTACTAAAAATTAATAATAAATTACCCTCATGAATTTAATTTTTTTATTCTGAAAATTAAAATCAATATCCATTCACAAATTTACTTTGTCTCTATATGAACACATAATTAAAATTTAAAAGCAAGAGTGTGACATTTTTTCTTTTTCTTTACTTAAATTATTATATTGGTCCCTTTCATGGAAAAGTGTCTCCAAAAAACATACCAATACATCCTAAGGTAATAAGGATCTAAATATAGCCATAAAATAGTAATTTAACCAGTTTTTAAGTCATTTTAACCCTTATTTTTTAGTTTAACTCCCGGTAAACCCATTTTAACCTAAACTACAGTAATTAAATTTTATTGTCTTTACTATTAATTTTGACCAAAAAATTAATCTAATATTATTGTATAATATTAATTATAATGATTATAAATATTTAATATATTTTTCCAAATTCCATTCATATAATTGGAAAATTTTAATTTAAAATTAAACCTATAAACTCAATGAAAAAATGATTTTTCAAATAGAAAATTTTTCATAAGTATAGAAAGTTTTAATATCAAAATTCAATTTGAAATTGATTAAAATAATAAAAAAGGTATTAATAAAATTATAATTGAACTGATTTTTCGTTTAAAATATTTTTAAAAAATATGGAACATTTTATATGCTTTAAATGAAAAGGAATTTTTTAATAAAAAAAATTGTATTTTTTCAAAAAAATTTCAAAAATTCACCATAAGATAATTTTAAAATTTTTATTCCAAAAAAGAATTTATTTTTATCAAATAAATTTTCAAAAAGTTTCAAAAAATAATGTTATTATTTTTTCAAAAAAAGTAATGAAAATATTTTTTTTGAGAAAAAGGTATTTCTAAAACACATAAAGACTTAATTAAAAATTAAGTACTTATTTATAAATATATTTTATTGATATAAAAAATTTATACCTAATTTTAAAAAATTGTTTATTCCTATTTGTACCAATAAATTTAATGGCTAGGTTATAATGTACGATTTTAAATAATAATATTAATAGTATATCACAATTCGTTAAAAGTCAATGTTGCATGTAATGAAAGATATAAAATAAATTAAATTTATTTGAAAAAAATATTTTATTAAATATAAGGGTGTTACATGAGGGTCATTTTATCATCCTCTAGATAAACTTACCATTATAGAATCTCATGATCATGCCACTTATATTTTATATTTATTAGCTTCATGGTTAATTATTAATGCTTGTGAATGATGCACAATCACCTAATACATGATTAAAAAAGCATGAAAAATGGAATAAAATCTAACCGAATTATGCATATTTTTTTATCAGACATGTTTAATCACTTAAATAAAATCCACATAATATTAATAAATCATATAAAAGATAAAATGGAATTTATGCATAAGGATAAAAATCCCTCAAATTATAATATTAATTTGTCTTAGCCTTCCACTACTTAGGTTATAATCGATCTTATAGTTCAAAGTGCTTGACCAACCTAAGTTGAGATGCTTTCAATTATCATAGAAATTTTAGCTTAAATATTTGGGTTGACTTAACTTAGTTAACATCCATGGTTTACCTCCCAAGAAGTAATTAGTGTAACAAAGAGGTAATGGTTGAGGAAATATTTTAATTGAATTTCAGGATTGGGGAGTACACTCAATGGATCAAGTAATCATGAGTTAATTCAGTTGGAAAGTTATCCCTATCTAAAACCTTTCAAATAACTTTTTACACCCAAGCCTATGTTATGAGAAAGGGAATATGGATCCTTATCTCTAGAATATCTAAGAAAAAATATATTCAAAAAATGATGGTGAGGGATATTGGGTTTTAAAAAAATAGTGTGAGAGTAATAAAATTTTATTAAATTAATTAATATGTTTTTATAATCAAAGACAGTGCTAATTATCTACTATTAATTTTTAGAAAATATCAAATCAAACAATTTCAACAAAATCACTATGATTCATACTATATAAGGGTAACATTATCACCATAACTAATTTCCAAGAATGGTATAGGAGCTTACAAATTATAGTACACCATGAACAGAAATCATATGTACTGGAAACCCCACTTCTTAAGCTGCTTGCCAAAGAGGATAATGAAGAAGAATTATATCTCTATGTAATGCATGTGTACAATGAAATGGATTTCCATTGTTTTATGTTATCATCCATGTACAATGATATTTTAAATCAATATGCGGATATGGATGTGTATATCATAGTTTCTCATATTCTGGATCTCTATCAAGGGAAAGCTGGATCAGAGAGATATGAGATCTCCAATGCACTTTTCATGTACAAGATTGAAGAATTTGTTCTAGATAGGTTGCATGTTATCAAGATGATTAGATTCATTGAGCACTAAAAATATTGGGTTTTAATATCCCTGATGAGATGTTTAAAAATCTTATTCCTTCCTCACTACATAAGAAATGCTCCAGTTTTATTTTTAATTATAATATGATAAATTGTGAGAAGACACTTCTATAAATTCTTACACTTATTATACAAGTTCATAAAGACATGGGGTATGAAAATCCCATTATAATTATGGTGAATAATAAGAGGAATAACAAGGAAAAGTTACTGAAGAATCATTCTAAGTATAAAGCTCTAGAGAACTGTCCTTCTAAGAAGAAGAAGATCTATAGGAAAGGAAAGGAACATGATGTGGTATGTTAAGCATGTGGAAAGTTAGGCCACTAGAATAGGAATTTCACCTAGATAAATAAGAAAGATGAAGATTTAGTTGAAATTTTTATTGATTTTTATCTTTATATATCCATAATTTGGTTATTAGACACCACATGTGGTGATCACATTTGTATCCAAATATAGGAACCAAGTATATTTCTAAAGATTACTAGAGATGAGGTAGATATACGGGTTGCCAATGGAATGAGGCTGGATGATATATTCATTGGAGACTACCATGTCACATTTTCGACAAGATTGATTTTTGTTTTAAAGAACTATTATTACGTTCCTCGTGTTTCCAAAAACATTATTTTCATTTTTTGTTTAGATATTTATGGATTTACTTTAAACTTTGAAAATAAGGGTTGCTACTTTTATAAAGATCGCATATGTTATGGTATGGAATAACTGAATAACTATATTTATGTATTAAATTATAAAAACTAAATATTTGAAATTGATAACAAAACCAATACACGTGACTCATTTAACATCCAGTTTTGGCATCATTATCTTGGTCATGTAAATGGAAATCATTTTACAAAGATCTATTAATATGGTTATTTATAATCTTTTTAGGGTAAATTCACTTGAAATATTTCATTATTTTTTACAGGGAAATATGACCAAACTATGATTTTTTGGTTAATGTGAAAGGGCCACATATATTCTAGAATTGGTACACACTAATGTGTGTAGACCTTTTCATGTAGAATCTAGAGGTTAATTATCATACTTTATTACTTTTACCAATGAATTGAGTAGGTATGGTTATATATAATAGATGAGGTACAAGTAGGAATCCTTTGAGAAGCTCAAAGAGTTAAAAAATTATGTACAAAATCATATTGGAAATAAAATAAAGAAACTTCGATCGAATATAGGTGGTGAATATCTTAACCAAGACTTTATTGACTTTCTACGGGAGTGTGAGATTTTATCTCAACTCACTTCATCTTATATACCATAATAGAACAGTTTTAGTGAAAGGAGGAACCATACCTTGTTGGAAATGGTAAGGAGTATAGTGGGAGAAATATTGACTTCAATGAAGTTGACTCTCAAGATGAACAAGAGTTGGTACATGAACTGACTCCATAAGTCCCCATGAAAGTTTTCATTCCCAAAACACAGGTATTGTGCAGGAGTTATTGAGAGGTAATAGAACCAAAGAGATATGTTTTTATAGTTTTTTATGATGGTGAATTATTATTATATGAAAAAGATGATACTATCTTCTATAAGAAGGTAATAGAGAGCTCAGAATTTTCCAGATGGAAAGAAGCCATGAATTCTAAGATGAATTCCATGAATTAAAACCAAGTTTGAGTTTTGATCAATCCACCAGTTGATGTAAATCCTATTGGGTTTAAATGGTTATTCAAGAGAAAACTAGACATGGAAGGTACATTAAATACCTATAAAACAAGGCTAGTGTAAAAAAAGGGTTTAGAAAATATCAATGCATTAACTACGATGGAAAATTTTCTCTAGTTTCCATGTTTAAATCCATTAAATCATTCTTTCCATATCAGCTTACCATGACTGCAGGATTTAAAAAATGGATATAAAAATTGATTTCATTAATATAAAACTTCAAGAGGTTTTGTATATGACACAACCAGAAGGGTTTTTCACTCCAAGAAATTCCAAAAAGGTATGTAAGTTTCATTGATCCATTTATTAATTAAATCAAGCATCCAAGTCATGGAACATTTAGTTTGATGAATCCATAAAGGAATTTGGTTTAATTAATGAAAAATGAATCCATGTGTTTATAATAAATTTAGTGTGAGTATAGTTATTTTTATAGTAGTATATGTTGATGATATACACCTAATTGGAAACAATATACCATCATTATGAGAGGTTAAGTCATGGTTGAGAAAGTGATTCTCTGTGAAGGACTTAGGTGAAGTGACCTGTATTCTTAGGATCAAGATCATGTGTGATAGACCCAAGAGGGTATGCTAAGTCAAGATATATAGATTGACTAGATATTGAAGAGGTTTAGAATGAAACATGATAATAGAGGATTCATTCCATTGTCACATGGTATACATCTTTCCAATAAAATATGTCTGCGTACATAAGAAGAAAGAGAGATAATGAGTAAGATCCCATATTATTCTACGATAGGATCCATGATTTATTCCATGTTATGTATGAGGCTTGATATTTCCTATGCTTTGATCATGGTAGGAAGATATCAATATGATCCAGGTGAATAGTATTGGACAAATGTTAAGGATATCCTTAAGTATTTGAGGTGAACTAAGGATATGTTCATGTTGTATGGAGGAGATGAAAATATTATCATCAGGGTTTAAATAGATTTTAGATTTTATATAGATTAGAATGATATGAAGTTTCAATCTGGATATGTTTTTTGTCTCAACAGATGAGTTGTTAGATAGAAGAGTTAAAAGCAGTAAGTTGTTGCTGATTCAACAGCAAAGTTTGAGTATATTGTGGATTATGATTCATTCGAGAAAGTAGTGTGGTTTTAAAGCTTTTTCCAAGATATTTATGTGGTAACTAGAAGTAAATATCCTATCACATTGTACTATGATAACACTACAGTAGTGGCTCTCTCTAAAGATCCATGATCACACCAAAGGATAAGGCACATACTTTAGAAGTTTCATGTATTGAGTAATTTTTATCAAAGAGGTGAAGTTGTGGTGAGAAGAGTATCTATATAGGAAAACATGATGGACTCCTTGAAGAAGGATTTATCTCAGTAGAGGCATGAGTATCATGTGAGAGCTAGTGGACTAAAATTTATTTTTAGTTGGATCTAGTGAAATTGAGAGTTTGTTGGAGTTAGTTCCCTAGAACCAAATTACTTAGTACTTGAATACATGTTTTTCATTGTTAATGAAGTTTTTTAATAACATTATTATTATTCATCTCCTTGAAATTTATATGTGATAATTTAAAAAGAATATATGTCATGATGAAAGGTCATTAAATTTCCCAAATATGATGTTAACCTAGAGGTTCCACAACAGTATTCTTGAACCTTGTTCTATAGCTGGATGATATTGTCTGATGAGTCATAGAAAATATAGGCTATTAGAGGTAGGAGTTTCACAAGACATTGGGACACATTCTCATGGTTTTCTCCCTTGGAAATATTCAAGATATAAGGTTATGATAATGATCTTATTAATAGGAAATATACATTTTTATGTGTCATTAGATGTTTCTATATATGGATGTGTGTATTGATACTTAGACTTTGAGAATATAATAAATGGATACCATGACTTGTGTACTTTGATGTATTGATGAAAACTATGATGAATATTTATCACAGGGAAGTAGGATACTTTAGGTGCATCATGAGTGATATAGAGTCAATTAATAATGTGAGAAAGGATTTAGCCCTTTTTATCTCTTGACATAAGTTAATATCTTGGTACCTTTTATGGGAATGGAACCACCTAAATAAATCCATGTCCATAGTATTCTATGGGAATTTTAATTTCCATAAATTCAAATAAATAAACATATATAGGTTGATTACACTAGCATGAAACCTACTTAATTTTAGATATTTTGATAAAAGGATTATATTACATAGTAAACTATCATAGAAATTTGGATGTCATTGAAATGTTAACTATGGATTAATTGACATGTTTCTAGACAATAACTTTGGAATTTAGGAGGTTATTCCTAATTACACTTAGAAATAGGCCTAGAGGGTCACACACTAGGTGAATCTGAAATCTCAGTTAAATTTTAGTATTTAATTTAACAAGTTTTAATAAATAATATCTATTTAAGTTTGGTTGATCACCACAATTTAATCACAAGTTATTTGAATGAAAAACTAATTTAAATAATAATAATAAATATTTATTTTCAAGTTTACTGAATATAATATTTATTATATTTATCAATGAATAATGTAGTGATATTTATTTATTAAATAAATAGTCATTATTAGAGGATCAATAAATGTGGTCGAGGGAAAGTGAACCGAGTTTAACGATATGATTGTAAATGATATAAATGATATTTATTTATAATATTTATGTGTTTAAAATTTCAATAAATTTATTATTATTATTATTATTATTGGATATGAGGTCAACCAATAATTATGGAATTGGGAAAGGTATTATGTGAAATTTTCAAACCATAAACCTACCAAAATAAATATCAAATTATTTCTCTTTCCTAAAACACAATTGGTGTGCACAAAGGATAGAGTGAGACTCTATCAATCCCTAGATATAGATAAAGAGATATAGAGTGCTCTCATACCCTCATATCTTAATTCAATGAGATATTATCAAGATTTTTTCCTCTGTCAAGAAGAATTATATTACGGTCAACCACAAGAAAAGAAAGAGATCATGATCGGTCAAGCTGGCACCTGATGATTCTAAAACATTGTTCTGAGATTTTTGTGCTTGTTTGGATCACTAATAGAGGTATTCTTCACTTGGATACTATATTTAAATGATACTATGACAAGATATTGTTAACTAGATCATCATTGAAAGCAGAATTTCAAGTTAAGGTAATTCTATATATGCTCGTAAGTTATTTATAAATTACATGTGAAGATCCTGTACTTCTAGTTATAATGTTTTAATATAGTCAAGTAATATATTTTTTTCATTGTATATGACATTTTGATCATGTAAAGAAATTATTACACATGATTTAAGACAAAAATACAATTTGGTCATACTAGCACGGGATACTTCCACTGCGTCTAGAACCTTCATTGGGAATGGGTGACAATTATATTCATAATGGCACATAATTATGAGTGGGTTTGGACACATCTGACTATTATGGTCAGTGGTGGATGGGATTTCACTAGTGGAGACTGATATTTTCATTTAGTTATGAAATCATAAGGGAAATCCTATGGTGGGGATAGAGATTTAAGTCTTGGTGATACAACTCTCACATGTGAGGGATCAGGAGTGAGAGGAACCATTCATAATATAGTTGTTTTGGAATTTGAATGCCAGTAAGGAAATGTATTTTAATTTATCTAGATTCTTAGTGAATTACAAGTGTAAAATTCATATGTGATAGTGGGAAGAGAATAAGATCGGTTGGTAGTCTTGCAATGGTTTGATATGATCAAAGCATGATTGGGTTGGAGACATATTAGTGATTGTGGTATAGTAAGTCATGATAGATCTTGTTTTTTCTAGTTGAGGTTTCAACCTTGGAATCTAAACCAAATTTAGGTAAAGGATTTAGTGGGTGTGTTGGAATGATTACTGTGTGCCTTCAGGATTAGGTGCATCATTATCGGGTAATTTGGAAGTGTGTTGGTAGCTGAAGTCAATCATCTTTGAGATAGTTTAGCCAAAGGAAGCCCAATTGGTTTTTTTTTCATGTAATTGAATATGGTGAGTTGAAAATTGTATCATTTCTTCATTTTGGATATGATGGTTATATTTTAGGAGTTCACTTATGCTTTTTGTGGAAAATATGGTGTGCTTATGTTATTTTTGGATAGTGGAGGCACATCCATTTTGTCTTGTAAATGGGGAGTGAGAGTTGGAATAAGCGTTTGACTGGTGCCCCTTTGTGTTTTGTGGTGTGGTGTGTCCATAACTATATTAAGGGTATCATTGGACTATTGAGAACATGTTTTGGCTAGAAATTACAAAAGTGGGGAGGCATTGTGGTTTAGAACTGGATTTTATGAGCTAAGATCTATGGTGGGGAGAACCATAGGCCAATTTATTTGTTGAGAAACAAGATATTTGCATTGTAGGGTGGATGGGATTTTGTAAGAATCATTCTGGTGTCTTGGTGGTGAATTGTGAGTGTTAGCTTAGTTTTTTACAACTTAAAAACCTTGTATTTAAGGTTTAATTGTGTGAATTTGTTTGGAATTTGAAGACATAATGCATCCATTTTAATGATAATTGATGAATGGGGAAGGTTGAGAGGTATGAGAGGATAACCACCAGGATATCTTGGGGATGAGAAGTATTATGGTGTAGATTGTGTAATATTCTATGTATACAGATGGGTATTGAAATTCAAGAGGAATGTAAAATTTCCAATTTATTAGATGGTTTATTTTGATAACAATGATTTAGATCAAGAATCTGAGAGTTCAAGTATCCCAATAAGATGATTTTTGAAGTGGTTTTAGGCCCAAGAGTTACTTTGGGTGCTCAAGGGAGTCTTGAGAGCCTCATATTTAATTTTAGAAGTTCTTGAATAACTTTAACTAGGATGGATGTTTTGAGTCACATGGTTTAGATCAAACCATACAGGCACCCATACATGGATGGAGTTTCAGTTTAGTTTCTAAAGATCATGGTTGGGATGCACGCTCAGTGCAAAATTTAGGGTTAACTGCGTGAAATCTCAAAAAAATAAAGTGAGGTGTCTAGGATCTAGGGCTTGGTGAATGGTTGGTGCATGATTGTGGAAAACCCATTAAAAATGTTATAGAATTAGATATTTAAAATTCAAACATTTGGTTCATGGTTTGGTAAATTTTGTAGACAAACTTTGTGAGATAGATTCACTTGGATGGTGCCTACCACAAGGTTGGTGAACAATTTGAAAAACTATGCAACCAAACCGTATAGATCTTTTAAATGGATCTTTTTATGATTTTGACCCATCAAAAATTTAAGGGGTTATCCCCCTTTCCCCCTTTATGCATGCACACCCCAATCTACTAACCCCCTTCTCCCTCCTTCATTCCTTCTTGGATTTGGGTGATTCCATGTCTGATTTATTCAGGTTTTGGGTGAGTCTTCTCCTCCTTTTCCCTCTTCACTTATCATTATTCCTCCTTATTCCATTTCCCATGATCCTGGTTTCATCCTATTAGGAGTCTAAGGTGATTTAACTAGATCATGATGAAATCGATTGAGTTTGATGGGGATTCTATATAGCCTAGAAAAGGGACACCCCAGGACAATGTTCATCTGTCATCACTCATCATTTCAGAAAAGATGCATCATTATTAGATTTATTTATCATTTTACCCAAATATTTAAATTATATTAATTATGTAATTGATTTAAATGGTTAGGTATTTTTCTTGGGGTGAGTCAGGGGGGTCACTGTGTGTCACGACCCGTCCCCCAGGGCCCGTGTTGTGACCTCCCCAAGCCCATCTTCCATCGGCCAGGGGCTGGTGACTAGCACATGAAAGGCGTATCCCTAAAAAGGGAATGCATTTCCTTTTAACCTGTATAAACACATAGTCCAAGAACACAACAAGAAGAAACCACGAAGTAAACTGCTGTAGTAAAAGAGTGCTGAAAGCAAAGAGTGCTGAAAGTAAATGGGGCTAGAATACCAGACCAACTAAAAAAGGTACAAGTATAACTGAAAAGTATAAAACAGCTCCTAGATCATCCACCAAGGATCATACCTGAAGGGTGGGTATAGTTCATCTCCAAATCACTCCACATCAGCCCGTCCCCTTTAAGTACCACCTGGTCCTGGTTCCCTCAAGTCTTAGCCCCACTGCTCATCGTCTGCACAAGACACAACAAGGTGCGGGTGAAGCCCATGTAGGGGTGAGTATAACAATACTCAGTAGGGACCCTGAGACCCCTGTAGGTCTACCAGAGTTCCACAAAGGAAATACCACAAAGAAAGACCTCAATCTCAAAGCACAAAGCAATAGATATCAACTCTACTTAGATATATTCCCATACATATACCTAAGTTATCAAGACATACTCATCTCATACATGAGGTAAGAATACCACAAAGGTAACACCATGAAGGTATAAATACCACATAGGTAACACCACGAAGACAAAATTACCACATAGGTAACCCATGAATATAGAAGTACCACACATGTAACACCACGAAGACAACACCACGAAGGTTAAAGAATCAGCTCAAACCAGGTATAACTTAATTACAGAAGTAAAAATGATTATTTATAAGGCTAGATCATCTTATTCTCTTAAGAAGCACTATTGTTGACCCACACAGGATCAATAGGTACTAACCCCCACTGACCCACATAGGTTCGGTATACGCTAACCCACACATGATCATTGAGCACTGACCCACACAAGATATGATAGAAGCTGACCCACACAGGATTGATAGATGCTGACCCACACATGATCGATGGATGCTGATCCACACAGGATCGATGTTCTTTCTTCACGTTACAACCTGTCACAGGATTCCTCGCACCTGGTGTGCTCAAGTTCAGTAGAATCTACCCTTCAAGATAGCGGTCGCACCTCGACTGCCACTAAGCTCCACAAAGGAGTAACCCAAAGGACTGCCATGTCGTAAGGGTTCCAACATGACATATGGTGTGTCAATCAGATGCTTGGTCTGTGAGTTATAAGTGTTTTAGTTCCAAGGGACCGGTTGGATTCAGGTTCGATCCAACCTGGCCATACTCCAGCTATCACTAAAACTCAAGTAGAGTATACCAAAAGGACCATATATCTCCAAGGATCCCAATTCCACAGATGGTTCATCAAATAGACTTTCGGTTATCAAATTATGGCCCTTTAAGTGTTTCTCGGTCCGGTTGGGCCCGGGTCCGGTCCGACCTGGCCCGACCTGGTCCGGGTCCAACCTTGCTGGACTAGGTCGCAGCGGGCTTGGCCCGATGGGATGTGGTCTGACCCGGACTGTAAGGGGGTGCGTGGCCCGACCTGCAAGGGGGCAGCTCGCCGGTCCGGCCCATGGTGGGGTCTTCCCTAGCCGGCGCAGGGGGTGAGACCCCCGGTCTCCCGAACGACCCAGAGGTCATTCATCTTCCTCTATAGTGGCAGCACCATACATCACAGCTAGGTGGCTTGCATGACCCACTGGAGTGGGTCATGCCTCCGTTGCGGCCAGGCGGTGCGCCAGCCGCTGTCTCCAGCGGCACGTGATGGCGTGCCGATCCACCACCTGTAGTCGGTCGTTGTGCCAACCACCTCCTCGATCTGTTACGGTTGGCGATCCATGGCCTGCATCCTTTAGTGGTGCACTGGTCATGGCTCCCTCCTCATTCGCGGCCAGCTGGTGTGTCGACCGCCTCCTCCGACCACCGCGGCTGTCGAGCCGTGGCCGGTTCCTCCGGCGGCGCGGGTGCACCGCCTCCTCCCTCGTGGCCAGTCACCACCTTCATCCATCGTGGCTTCGGCCACAGCCCGCTGGTCACCAGCAGTGTGCAATGGTGCCACACCTCCTCTACAGCTGGCCGGTGCTGGACACTGCCATCATTTGTCCCCCCGGGGCTCGTCCAACCTGAAGGCAAAGCTAGCGAAGAACGCACCAACTTTCAACAAAAAGGACGGAAGGACCAGGCCTTGTTCGTTTGGCCCATTCCCTCCACGTTAGGTTGATAGCAAGAGGGTAGGAAGGATTCATTTAACTCTTGAAGAAAAAATCAAGATTAAACCCTACCTCAAGAACGATGGAGATACGCCCGCAGTTGAGGAAGTGGGTCGGTGTTTGCCGTCCCCCGCAACTAGCCTCAAATGATGTCACTCGATTGTCACCCAATCATCAAATTCCAGCTCACTGTGGTCGATAATGTGAGATGGTCCATGCACGTATCTCCTCAATTGGGATACGTGGAAGACGTCGTGCACCCTCTCCAACTGCAGTGGAAGTGCCAAGCGGTATGCCACCTCACCTATCCTCCGAAGTATTAGAAATGGTCTGATAAACCTCAGTGATAACTTTCCACCTCAGCCAAATATTCATAAACCTCATCGAGGTGAGACCTGTAGGAAGACATGGTCTCCCTCCTCGAACTCTAAAGGTCTCCACCTCCTGTCAGCATAAGACTTATATATGCTCTGTGTAGTCTTAATCCACTCCTGGATGATCTGCACCTTCTCAGTGGTAGCCTGTACTAACTCTGGACCCATAAGTGCTGAATCCCCTGGGTCTTTCTAGCATAGAGGTGATCTGCAAGGTCAACCATATAGGGCCTCGAATGGTGCCATACCGATGGTGGAGTGATAGATGTTGTTGTATGTGAACTCCACCAAGGGAAATTGATCCTCCCAACTGTGTCAAAAATCTAGGATGCAAGCACGAAGCATGTCCTCCTGTGTCTAAATGTTCTACTATGTCTAACCATCCATCTGAGGATGAAAGATGGTGCTCAAACGTAGCTGAGTCCCAAACGCCTCCTGCAAACCCTTCCAAAACCAGGATGTAAACATGAATTACAGTCAGAGATGATCGTCAATGGCACCCCATGAAGTTATACAATCTCTTATATAGAGAGGCGTCCTAATCCCTCTATAGAACCCTACTCTAGGATAGGTAGAAAGTGGGATAACTTGGTGAGTCAGTCAATGATCACCCAAATGGAATCATGTAACCTGGATGTAAGTGGAATAAATTTCACAAATACCATGGATATTCCATCCCACTTCCACTCCAACACCTCTAGTGGATGTGCTAAGCCAGCTGGAACCTGATACTTGGCCTTCACTTGCTGACAAGTGAGGCATCACGAAACAAACTATGCCACTTCTTTATTCATCCCTGGCCACCAGTGCTAATGCTGGAGGTCCTGGTACATCTTTTCCACACCCGGATGTACCACTAGAGGGGACGTATGGAACTCTCTCAACACCTCCTCCCATAGCACCACTATTACAATGGTACATCCTCTAAAGAGGATGACGTGCTCCCCACATTCAGAAAATCCATCAGGTACCTGTCCTGAGGATATCTGAGAACGTCGAGCCTCGCAGTCAATGTCACCAAGCTACACCTCCCTGACTCACTGAAAGAGTGTGGGAGTGACTGTAATATACTAGAGGTAAGCTGCACTATCTCTATCCACAAAGTATATCTGTATCTCAGCTAGCTGCTATGTCACCCCACTCAGCAACTATAGACCAGACCTCCTGCTGAGTGCATCAGCTACCATGTTCCCCTTCCCAGGAGTATAGACTATCTCAAAGTCATAGTCCTGGAGGAACTCTAGCCACCGCCGCTATCTCAGGTTCAGGTCCTTCTGAGAGAAGATATACTTGAGACTCTTGTGTTCAGAGTAGACTATAAAACGTTCACCCATCAAGTAATGTCACCACATCTTCAAGGCGAAGACCATTGTTGCTAACTCCAGGTCATGAGTAACATTGTTCTGATCATTTTGTATCAGTTTTCATGAACCATAAGTGATCACTGATCACTCCTACATCAGGACACATCCATGTCCAGTCCCTGATGTGTCGCAGTAGACTACACACTCAATGCCCTCTTCTGGTAGCCTTAAGATGGGGGTACTCTTCAGTATCTGCCTCAGCTCTTGAAAACTCTGCTAGAATCTCTCCATCCATATGAAGGGTTGTTCCTTCTTTTTCAATGATGACAAGTGTTCCGAAACTCTAGAAAAGTCAGGCATGAATCTCCAGTAGTATCCAGCCAACCCAAGGAAACTCTGCACCTTGGTCACACTCCTAGGTGGATCCCAAGAAAGCACAACCTCTATCTTCTCTGGATACACTGCAACTCTAGCATCTGAGATAACGTGTCCCAGAAAGTGGACCTCTCATATCCAGAATTGTCACTTCGAGAGCTTACCATAAAGCTGGTGCTCTCGAAGTGTATCCAGAACTATCTGCAGATGATAGTCATAATCCTCCTCCGTCGCTGAGTATATCAAGATGCCATCGATGAAGACCACCACAAAGCGATCGAGGTATGGATGGAAGATCCTGTTCATGAGTCCCATGAACATTGCTGGGGAATTTGTCACACCGAATGGCATGACCAAGAACTCATAGTGGCCATACTGACATTTGAAGGCTGTCTTCTGCACATCCTCGTCTCGTACCCTGAGCTAATGATATCCTGATCTGAGGTCTATCTTCTAAAACCAATGAGCTCCCTTCAGATGATCAAAAAGATCATCAATCCTCAGAAGTGGATACTTGTTCTTCACAGTCACTTGGTTATGGCACCGATAGTCCACAAAGAGTCTCAAACTCCCATCTGCCTTCTTGGAAAACAAAATCGGGGCTTCCCATGGAGAAACACTGGGCCTTATAAACCCCTTCCTCTACAAGTCCTCCAACTGTACCCACAACTCATGAAGCTCTGCGGGAGCTATCTGATATACTGGTGTAGATATCGGTGTCGTCCCAGGGTACATGTCGATGTAAAAGTATACCTCTCTGTTTGGAGGTAGTCCCAAATCATCATCAAGAAAGACATCGACATACAGGTCCACCACTATAGGATAGCTCAGACTATCAACATATACTGCTCTGAGGGTAAGGCTAGCCAAATGACTTGTGATTGGATGAACCCTCCTCTGAGTAAGTCCATCCTATAATGTAAAGGTTCCCTTCTCACTGGTGAAGGAAAATCTGGTCCCATCCTCGCGGACACACTGCACTTTGCTCCTAATACAGTCAATCTAGGCGTGGACTATGGATAACCAGTCCATACCCAAGATGACATCGTAAGGCCTCAACGCCACTACTAGAAGATCCCAACCGAATCTCTCACCACCTAGAGTAAGCTCACACTTCCAACAGTAATGTGTAATCATACAATCTATTCTCGTAGGTGTCTCTAAATATAAGGATTGGCCAATGACTCCACCAAAATCTCTAAACTCCAAACGGGGGTCATGGCAATAAAAGAGTGACTGGAACCTGTGTCTATAAGTACTTCAGCTAAGGTGGAGTAGACATAGATCATACCTATAATCATCTATGAAGTACCGTGGTCATAATCCTTAGCTACCTGGAGATGATCTCATCCCTGTCCACCTGCTCCCTGTGGTCGGGGTGGACCACCTGGAGGTGGTGGTGGTAGAACCTTGAATTTCCACCCACCGCCTGCTGCACAGCCAGCTCCTCTGCCACGTCCTCCTGCTGCCTGAGGACCACCCCGATCGAATCTCTGCCACTGCCTCGGTAGTCCCTCGGCCATCTGTTGGTTCATCCGTACGACGGGTTGGGCAGTCGTGAGCCATATGACCCTACCCGCCGTATGAGTAGCACTGCATTCTCCTCAGCTATCCTCCTCTATCCCATGAGCCCCGCACCACCGAACCTATATCCTGAGGTCTTCCACTAGAAGGCCCAGCCTTCTTGGGGCCCTTTTTCATCCGTCAACTACTTACTGTAGATGACTCTTCCACCTGATGTTCGGTGGTGGCTATCGCTATCAGTGCCTGCTCAGCTAAGAACCTCTCCACCAAAAGTGTTCTCTCTAACACCCTGGCCTATGTCGGAATACTGAGAAATATCATCGATACTCTGATCTCCCATCATAGAACCTGATCAAAGGTCTGGGCCCTAAAGAAAGGGTCTTGTATCATGTCAGTGGAGTAGAGGGAGAGATCGGTGAACCTCACTGATTACTGGGCCACAATCATTTTTCCCTGCTATAAGTGCAGCAGCTCCTGTATACGCACTGAGCGTAGAGTCGTTGAGATAAACTCTGCCCTGAAAAGGCACTCTAAGTCCACTCAAATGAGGGTCAACTTGTCGTGTATTTAGAGATTCAAGCTTCACCATCTCCCTACTGCTTCATGAAAAATAATGGCTACTAGGATCACCATAAGGTCAGCTAGTGTCTCAACCAGGCATGAAACTCTGACTACAGCCTCCAGCCAGTCCTCAGCCCCCTGCAGGTCTATCTCGCCTCAAAACCTCAGAGGCCTTTTCCGCCGGAACTCGTGCAATGCACTTAGTCGGTGTCCATCCTCTGTTGGTTCGGATGGTGGCAATGGCCGCCCAACGGGTAGTGGTGCTGCTGGTACACCACCCGAAGGTGCTAACGTCTTAAGAGGGAACTACACCGAGGCCTCATCACTCGGTGGCTGTCATCGCGTACTCTCTCGAGAATCTTAGATGGTTGTCTATGTGGAGGAATCTTGAAAGAAGAAAGGTGTTACATGGCCAATAAGTTATACCTGGTGAGCTGACTCAAAGAGATCATAAGAAAAACTTTTCAAAACATGCGCAATCAGTGTTTTTGTGCACTGAGTTGGAAATCAGAAGTTAGGGTCCTGGTGTATGGATACATCAGCCGCCGCACAACCACTGGATTCTCCAAAACTGAAAACCATACTCATAACAATTAACACTATTTCCACATAGAAAAGATCAGAGTCCTAGTTCTTCAGTATAATCAACTCCTCTGATACCACTTTGTCACAACTCATCCCCCGGGGCTCGTGTCATGACTACCCCAAGCCCACCTTCCATAGTCCAGGGGATAACGACTAACACTAGAAAGATGTATCCCTAAAATGGTAAGGCATTGCCTTTTAACACAGTCCAATAACACAACAAGAAGCAACCACGAAGTAAACTGCTATAGTAAAAGAGTGATGAAAGTAATGAGTGCTGAAAGTAAAAGGGTCTGTAATAAAATACCAATTGAAAAAGGTAAAAGTACAACTGAAAATTACAAAACAGATCTTGGATCATCCATCAAGGATCCTACCTGAAGGGTAAGTACAGTTCGTCTCCACAACACCCACGTCAGCCCGTCCCCTCTGAGTACCATCTGGTCCTGGCTCCCTCAAGTCTCAGCCACACTACTCATCATCTGCACAAGACACAACAAGGGGTGGGAAAATCCTGTGTAGGGTTGAGTATAAAAATACTCAGTAGGGACCCCAAGACACCCGTAGGTCTCCCAGAGTTCCACAAAGGAAATACCCCAAAGAAAGACCTCAATATCAAAGCACAAAGAAATAGATATCAACTCTACTTAGGTATATGACCATACATATACCTAAGTTATCAAGACATAATCATCTCATATGTGAGGGAAGAATACCACAAAGGTAATGCCACTAAGGTAGAAGTACCACATAGGTAACACCATGAAGACAAAAGTACCACACAGGTAACCCACGAAGATAGAACTACCGCACATGTAACACTATGAAGACAACACCACAAAGGTGAAAGACTCATCTCACACCACGCATAACTTAAGTACATAAGTACAGATGATTATTCGTAAGGCTATATCATCTTATTCTATTAAGAAACACTGCTACTGACGCACACAGGATCGATAGGTACTAAACCTTGCTGACCCACACAGGATCTAACCCACACATGAACGGTATGCACTGAATCACATAGGATCACTGAGCACTAACCCACATAGGATCTGATAGAAGTTGATCCACATAGGATTGAGAGATATTGACCCACACAAGATCGATGGATGCTGACCCACACAGGATCAATTTTCTTTCTTCACATTACTGCCTGTCACAGGATTCCTCTCACCCGGTGCGCTTGAGTTTATTAGAATCTACCCCTCGAGATATCGGGCATACCTCAACCACCACTAATCTCCATAAAGGAGTAACTCAAAGGACCTCAATGTCGTAAGGGTTCCAATGCAATAGATGGTGTGTCAATCAGACGCTCGGTCTGTGAGTTATAAGCATTTTAGTTCTGAGGGCCTGGTTGGATTCATGTTCGATCCAACCTGGACGTACACCAAATTTCACTAAAACTCAATTGGAGTACAAAAAAATTATCATATCACTCCAATTATCCCAACTTTGTAGATGATTCATCAAACGGATGTTTGGTTCTCAAGTTATGGCCTTTTAAGTGTTTCTCGGTCCAGCTGGGCCTGGGTCCGATCCAGGTCCGACCTGGATGGACTGGGCCATGGAGGGCTCGGTCCTCTGGGCCGCAGTGTGGCCCGTCCTGCAAGGGGGTGTGTGGCCCAGCCCGTAGGGGGTGTCCTGGTCCGCAAGGGGCCGTTCGACCCGTAAGGGGGCGGCCCACTGGTCTGGTCCGCAGTGGGTTCTGGCCTAGCTGGTGTGGGGGGTGAGACCCCCAGTCTCTCGAATGGCTCAGAGGCCATTTGGATTCCTCCACAGCGGTGACACCATGTGGCGCCGCCAGGTGGCTTCTGCGACCCGCTGGAGCAGGTGCTGCCTCCGTCGCGGACATCCGGGGCGTCGACCTCTGTCTCCAGGGGCACACGACGACACACCGCTCCACCATCGGCAACCGACCGGTGTGTTGGCCACCTCCTCGGTCCACTGCGACTGACGAGCTAAAGCCTGCATCCTTCGGCAGGGCGCTGATCGTGCCGCCCTCCTCTTCTGTAGCCAGCCACCTCCTTCGACCGCCGTGGCTGTCAAGCCGTGGCTGGTTCCTCCAGCGGCGTTGGTGCACCGCCTCCTCCCTCGTGGCCAGCCAGTGTGCCAGCTGCCGCCTTCATCCTC
Organism: Viscum album; assembly: GCA_963277665.1. Classification (NCBI taxonomy): domain Eukaryota; kingdom Viridiplantae; phylum Streptophyta; class Magnoliopsida; order Santalales; family Viscaceae; genus Viscum; species Viscum album. Next base: position 186,119,571 of record OY728143.1, read on the forward strand.
CATGGCTTCGGCCACAACCCCTTGCTCACCGGCGGCGCATGATGGTTCCGAACCTCCTCTGCGGCCACCGGTGCTGGCTACCACCATCATTTGTCGCCTCAAGGCTCGTCCAATCCAAAGGAAAAGATAGCGAAGAATTCACCAACTTTGAACAAAAAGGGTGGAGGGACCAGGCCTTGTTCGTTTGGACTGTTCCCTCCACGTTAGGTTAATAGCAAGAGGGTAGGAAGGATTCAATTAACTCTTGAGGAACAAATCAAGATTAAACCCTACCTCAAGAACGATGTACAAATGCCCATGGTTGATGAAATGGGTCTGTGTTCGCCATCCCCCGCAACTAGCTTCCAACGACGTCGCTCGATCATTGATCTTCAGTTCAAGGTTTCAGTGTCGATCATCACCACTCACTATAACCGGCTCCGTCCTACAAGGTTTTGGCATCTTGACACTTTTTCAGCACTTCATTTCTTGGTGAAGTAGTGCTGATACCTCTCCCCAAGCTCTATATAAATAGGAGAGGGGGAGGGTAAGTAACAACATTGAAAATTAATGGGGGCTCATTAATTATAAACCTTCCTAATTCCCTGACATTGCTATTACATAGGATTGAAAGGTCAAGCTATTTATTGGCTTGACACGTCGCTGGTCCCACGTTGCCGCTTGTCCATTGGAGGAAAAGAAAGAAATAAAATAAAATAACAAAGTTATTTTATTTATTCTTTTAAAAGCCCAAAACCTAACTTTTTCTCCAGACCTACTGTGGTAGAAGTGAAGTCCCCCTTAAGAAAATCCCAGCACTGCAGATTCAACGGTGTCCTCATATTTTTAATCCAAGCACTAGTCAAAATTTAGAAAACACCACTCGCGCGTTTACTGAACTTACCTTAAAAAAAGTTCAGAAATTCATTCCAGGCACATCGGGCCTCAGAATCATGCGCCATCAATTTTTTTAGACTCATAATAATTCCATATAATGAAAAAAAATTATATAGAAAATCTTGGTCCTTACACTATGGGTCTTCAGTGGGCTGTTGAACCTGGTTCTGGTGTGAATGGCACATACAGTGAGTTATCGACATTATTCCTAGTTTAATTTAATTTAATTAATTAATTATAAATGATAAAATTAATTTTTGTGGGTAACTTGGATGTATTTAAGATCTAAATCTATTTATAAGTGCTCAGTTGGTCTTGGGTGAGGTTGGATGAGCTTGGGTGGTAGCCACCATCTTTTGGAAAGTAAAGGAGAAAACTTTGTACGAGGTAGGTGGTCCCCATACCAACCCTATGGATTTTATTAATTTTGTTTATATTGTATGGGATGTGTATTCATTCCACTTAGGGTGTCATCCTATTTAATTTTATCTTCTTAATGATTAATTGAATTTTTAAGTAAAATGATAATCATTGAATAGAACAAATTTCCAAGGTCATGTTGGGTGTTGTGCACTGGACTTATGCCTTGACCATCAATGGTTGAGGCCTCAAATATTAATTGACTTGGTATTTTGATACCCCTTTAGAGGGATGAAATTAAATAAAATGAAGTGAAATTTAGTTCAGATGCCCTAGTGTAGGTTCCCTTAGACCTTCTTTGAGGAGGAAGGTGTTGAGTTGGTACTAGTTGGCCCTCATGGGTCATAACATGACCATGGGTTGGGTGTGTGACTGAACTTGAGAAAACATGGAGTTCAAGATAGTGTTTATTTCATCACTATAGTGGGTTACCTATAAGGTATACCTTGGTTGGCCTATGATTTCATGCCTTAATTATGAATTGGTGAGGGATTTTCTACCCATGGGAATGAGCAAGGGACCGAGTGTTCTAATTTTTAGCAAGGGGAACCCAAGTAAGGTGAATAATTTTTGAGGGTGATGAGGGTCATGGTTACCTCTTGAGTATGGGTGTTGAACCGATATATAGTAATGGGATGATGGAACCCACTTTGGGTGTATATGTTTGGTGTGACTGAGGGGACCCAGTGGGTGCTCAGAGTTATGTTGACTCTGAGTGGGTGCGATCAGGCATGGGTAGAGACTAATACGAGTGTCACCTTACAAATCATGTTATGTGTTTATGCATGATAATGTGGTGTTATGATGTGACATTCCAGTAGGGAATCATTATTTCTATATTATTTTAATCAAAATAAAAAATGTATAAAAACTCAAACTACACTACTCAATTAATTAAAATATAGTATTAGGAAAGTTGGGGTCGAACCCACAAATATGGTGAATTAATTTAATTAGTTTTTAAAAATAAAAATGTTTTATTTGATTAATTTTTAAGAAATATTAAGTAAATAATATTTTTTGTTTTGGAAATAGTTCTAAGAAAATTAAAGAATAAAGAAAAGCGCAATAGACTGATTGGTTTGAAATCATATTTTGAAAGTTTTTACAAGTTTTATAATTTTAGGGTTTAGGTGTAATTTTATTTTATAAAAGAGGTTGATTAATCCATGATTGGTGTTAGATTCAAGACAAGGGAGATCCAATGGTCATGGTATCCCCTCATTGACGCGACAATCCCCAATTTACCTTGGCCTGATAATTTAGGGTTTCACCGAATTAAGTTTTTTTTTCGATACCATGTTTAAACTTGATTCCTATAAATTCTACCATGGTCATGCCTCCTTTAGGCTTTTCAGTTTCTCAATTTTAAAGTCCCTTTTAGATTCAATTATCAATAGTCATGACAAAAGGAAAATAAAGGGATTAGAAGTTGAATATTAACTTGCAGAAAACCAAATACATGAATAGAATAAAAAGAAATAAATCCAAAAAAACCTACCCCATTATATTATATAACCCTGGAATATTGAGGGCTTACCCCCTCATCCTAGTGATGATATAATAAGAGGGGAGTAAAGAATAAGAAATCATAATGGGAAAATGGAGATGAACTGGTGAGGACCCTACACAATTCAGCTTCTTACTCCAAGATTTTTTCTTTGAGATATCTCAATAGAAGTAGGTTGTACCTCAATTTATAGAAACCATTTTATCTTGGTTAATGATTAATTACATTAAGGATTGGTCCAAAAGTGGTCACAGGTGGGTCCTGGGTCTTAAAATGAGTGAAAATTGATGATACATCAAATTTTGTTGTTTAAATATCATCCCAACTTTTTACATGAAATGTAATGATTACACAACATGTAAATATTTCAATATATGTATCTAATTCATGACATGTAGCTCTTTGGTCCATCTTCACTTGTTTCACAGCATGACACATGTCAACTCCACATTCTACTATTTTCCTCTACTTCATGACCTGTGTTACTTTCACAAATTGCACCAATACACAATGTTTAATGATTATATGATGTGTGATGTCTGTTTTCTACTCTAGAAGCCTCTTTTTCCTCATTTATTTAGTTATGTACCTTGTAAGTGCTCCATGATCATTCTCAAAAATTTGATGTTGCATCGCATTTTTTGATTTTCTATTGTATCTTTCCATGAAACACAAAAATGAGTTAAATAATTTACAACTTGGAAAGAATAATCATTTAAATATAGAAATTAATTTATTAAAATACCATAAAATACATGCATGGAATATATATTTCATGATGGTTATATTTAGATTTTCTTCCAACACTTATTTTTTACTTTAATGTCCATACCATTGGTTGGAAAAATTCCTTAGGGGTGGTGTTATTTTGTGGATAGAAAACACCCTAGGGTTTATGGTTATATTATATGAAATGAAATACTCCCGTTTAGGGAGTTCTATGATACCTAGATGTGAAAATTTCTATAGGGGAGGCATGTGATAGCTTGATAAGAAAACTCCAATAGAGGAGGTCTATGATACCTGGTTGAGAAAACTCCCATAGGGTGGTCAATATTACTATTGGTGGGGATACCATGGATATAGATCTAAGGTTGATCATATACACTAGGATAGAGATTTTTGGGATCATTACCAAGGTATATGATACTTAATATATATATATTAGGAAGACTTGGTTGTAACGCTGTAACCCTAGTTGCATAGAGTATATGAATTGTTTTATTACATTGGCATGATCACAAGAAATCAAATCCTGAAGGACCAACCATTTTAGTAGCCTTGGAAAAACTAGATACAAACATAAGTTTTATATTACATCTTAAAATGATAAAAAACATAGTTTCTCCTTATAAAACACTCATATCCATTAGACTATCCCTGCTGGTTAGTCATAATATACTTCTTCTTATCCTAGGAAAAATGAATCATAAAAAAGGGGTGAGCTCAGATGCTCAGTAAGGGTAAACAATATAGTGGAAGTTATCATAAATAATTATAAACTTTTAAAGAAAGGTATAAAACTGAAACACAAGCCTTTTAAATATAATATTGTGCATAATATCATAAGAATTAATCAAATAATTCCATTTAAATTTTCACATGGATATTCTACTAGTCGAATAATCACATGTATTATCATTAACTAATCTCATAATGAGGGAATTCATAATGTTGGACATCATAACCACACTGTCAAGTCCTCATGCCAACACCATACATAAATGGATAAAATCCCAAAATAGTTTGTCTCATTAGACCTAAAGATGCATCGAGGGGCTATAGCAGGCCCCAACCACCACTTACTAAGTATAATGCATTCCTCATATGAAGAGGGAGAAACGTAACATAAATATTCATATTAAAACTAGAATACAAAATGTTAATACTTTAACTATAAACCATGAATGGTATAAAAATAGCACATCCACAATAAAACATATCATAAAACCTTAAATATAATATGGAAGATTGTATCATAATAAATCAATCTCAATTAAGCATAAAATCCAACAAAGGATGTTGACATAGATGAAAATAATCTTATAAAATTATTAAAACTCTTTGAGAGAGATATCCCTTTTTTACTTTGAAATCATTTAAATGTCACAAAATTATAAAATAAAACATTTCTTTTGAAAATAACCTTTTAATATTCTAAGGTAAGATTCAAAATTTTAAGGAATCATAATAGTGGAAAATAGTCACTCATGCCGTATAAGTTAAAAAAATATTCTTTCCTTAATTTGTCGAAAAGGTCATAAAGTACCTCGTTCGGAAAATGACAGCCTCAGATAATAAATAGATTGTGAAATTAACCTATAAATTGTACTTTCCTTTATTCAAGGGTATGTTAAAATACTTTATAATGGTTAAATAATGTTATTAAATCAAACCATTACCACATACATATTTATTATATCATATATGATCCTCTTATATCATTTTGTTAATAATATTTTAATACTATCATTGTTTCAGGTGTTAACCGCTTCATTTTCCTATGAATGTTTTGTCATGTAAGTCATGTTTCTTATTAATAGGATATATTTTACTCATATAAATAATTATATTAAGTTCATAAATATTATATTTACTCATAATGTGAATTTTATAATCATTCTTTAATGGTTAACGTGGAGAATAATCTCACCGCATCGTGAAGACGGTACACCGTACGTAAACACGAGCGACAGTATCATTCCCTTGATGGTTAAATGGTATGTAATTGGATGATATATTAATTATATAGAATAATTATAATGTTATATTAATTATTTATATTCATTATAATCATCAATATACCCATCCAAATAAAGTAGTGTTGAATAACAAATTACATCACGGCGTGGAAACGGTAAGTCATACACACACACATGATGATATTGTTATCCATATGATGGATAAAAGGAAGAATATGGTTGTACCATAATAATAATAACATATAATAATATATATTATAATGTATTTATTACTTTATTATGGAAACAACATAGGAAGTGGAAGTATAAGAAGAAAAGAATTTTGAAAGAGTTGATAAAAAAATTACCTCTTCTTCAAGTATCTCCTTTTGATTTTCACAAAAGGACTCATTAGGATGGATTAATGCCCAAATTATGGACTCTATAATAAATTTGGGAAAGTTGGGAGGAGATTTAGGCATGTTTTTTCTGATAAAAAGGGCTTTATAGGTGTGAATAAAAGAGAAGGAGAGGTTCCCTTTTATAAGAGAGGGGAGGGGAACTTTAGGAAATTCAAAATAATAATAATTTATTATAAATTTATTTTTAGTTTAAAATAGATAAAAAGTGATTTATTTCAAGTATAAGATTAATATAGGTCTAAATACTCTCAAACAATTATTTTTAGACAAGTTTAGTTCACAAAATTAACCTTATCTTTTGGATTTAATCCTTAGTTAAACAGTTTAACTCTTACTGTGTTTACTTATCTTTTTATAATATAGGGTTAATATAGTTACTATAAAATGAAAAAAGAACCCCAATTGGTTAATTTATGAAATATTTAACATTATTATAGTTATTTTTAAAAAACTGATATTTTATGAATTTTATAACATTTAATAAAATATTATTTATTTTAAAGTATCATTTATGTCAATTTTGATACTATTCAATATTTTCATTTTTGAAAAATATAAAAACAACATGATAACTTCGAACCAATACTTAAAATATTTCATTAAAATTTCTATTTTATCTATAAAATTCATGTATGTCATTGATTAAGTGAAATTATATTTATTTTAATATTTTTAATATCATTTATTTGATATTTCTATTAATAAATTAATTTCTGCTTCACTATTGTGTCATTATTAATGGAAATTATTTAGTCTCTAAAAATTATAAATAAATTGATATGATATAGATAATTATTTTATCTTTATATATAATATTCATGATAAAATTTATCTTGTGGAAAACCATATATTAAAATAGAATACTAATTAAAAATCTATAGTGTGAACAACTTGACTTTCTTTTAAATAAAATATGATAAGGATCTTATTCATATCCATGTGACTCCAAATGGTCATTAATTCAGCCCTAGGAAAAATATTTCTAGGATAGGAATAAAAAGAATAATTTATATATGTTTTTGAGTTATTTTATAGTCCTTATGATTTCAACCACAACCATTTTAATTATTTTTCTTCTGATTGCACAAGCATTGTATCAACATTGTATAAGCCTTTAAGGTAATTATTTATTTCATAAAAATTATAAATAAATTATCGTGATATATTTTATAATTTTATATTTCTATATAATATTTATAGTTTAAGAGATACCCTATAAAACCCCATATTAAAAATAATTTACTTGTTAAAAATAAAAGTTTAACAAAAATGAATTTTCATTGAATATAATATTATAAATGAATTAAATTCATCCAAGTGACCCAAAGTGATCCTAAAATAGAACCAAGGATTATATTGGTTGGAATAAAGTCATATAAGTAAATTAGGAAAAGTGTTAGGGTAATTTTGATATTCTAATAATATAATACTTACCTTTAATTACCCAATTTACCTTTAACCATGGTAATAAAATTTATTACTAATTTTACTATTCATAATGTCCAAAAATAAAAGGGACCTATTTAAATAATTTGGAGATTCTGATCACAAAATATTTAATCCTTTTTTTCAAATTTAAAAAAATATAATTGGAATAAATGAATTAAAAATTAATCTCATTGACGGAATAAGAAAACTGGTTTTTTAAGTAAAATGTTCAAAAGTTCACAAAGTTTTTATATCCAATTTCAATGTGAAATTGATTACAATGACTTAAATTGGATTAAATGATAAAAATATAAACTATTTATTATTAAAAAACATTAAAATATACAATTTAACACTATAAATAAATTTTATGAAAAAGTATTTTTCAATTAAAATGCATTATTTTTTTACTATTCATCCCAACGTGAAATTTATCAAAAAAATACCAAAAATTCAACAAAAGTAAATTTTGATACAACTATTTTATATAATAAGATTATTTTTCCCAATATAATATAAAAAAATTTCAAAAATTATATTTAAAATGGGTGTGCCATCAAAAGGCGACAAAAATGCATTTTTTTGAAAAAAACTTCTTTTATCCGAAAAATTGAATTTGTAATTATATCATGTCTAGAAACCACTTAAGATTATTTTTAAAATTATATGTAATATATGAAATTAAAATTTTATTTCATACTATTCATAACCACAAATTTAATGGCTAGGTTATATATTATATTAAATAAAAATATTTCATTAATATATTGTTATTCAGTAAAACTAGACCTTGCATGTAATAAAAGCCAACTCATTGTTGTGTGTAGCATAATCTTAACACGGTGTTACATAAAAATAAATCATGAAATAAAATTAAATTTATTCAAAAATTAAAATATTTTAAAGTCTTGGGGTGTAACATTCTCCCCTTGTACAATAAATTACATCCTCACAATTTGAACTCGGGATTGAAAACTACGGGTTGGAATTTTCAAAATATCTTTATTGAAATCCCACATCAGAAAATGGATTAATGAGACTTCCATTTTAAAATAAATAAAGGGAAGCATGAAGGTTACCAGAGATTACACATACTAGGGTTCCATGTAAGAAAACATGGGTAGGAAAGAAAAATCTAACCATCAAGTTCTGATGGAGAGTGATAGAGAACATGGTCAGGAGAAAGTTAATAATCACAAATCTATAAATATATGATGATCTAAGAGACCATTTGATTCATCAGAAAAAGGACTAGGATAACATTTTTGGTTTCAAGATCCTTTCCCAAGAGTTAAATAATATTTTACTATCCAGATAAGCACTTAATTGATTTCATTCCATATCATAAGAATAATACCATCCTTTTTTTGTGCTTCAATCTATTTTCACTTCATCCCTTACACCTAGAAATTAAAGTTCAAAAAGAACTTTTTTATGCCTGAAGCAATTTTTAATAAATCATAAGGCCCACAAGAATCCAATAAAACACACTTTAACCTCAAAAAATAATATCCAATGTTCAACTTACTCCATTCCAACCTTAAGACTTTTCAAAAATATTTCTATCCAAATTAACAGTCAAAAAAGGTCTCTAAATTTCCCAAATCAATCATAACATCAGATTCCCCAAACAATTTAAAATAGCTCTTATTTAAGTATACCAAATATTTGATCACAAATATCAATGAAAATTTTCATTCCTCCAAATCCTTAAAGAACAATTACTCCAGTATAATCCTTATATATCACAATATTCTTATAACCAGAATATAATAACATAATTCTTGAATCCGAAAACATATATGCATTAATTATTCCTTTTTGACTATAGTAACGATATAATATTAATCTTGATATATTTTCTTATTCTATTATATATTTACTTAATGCTTTGGAAAATCATTTTCATAATGTTCTATATCTTTATAATTATAACATTTCACATTTACAGCTTCTTTCTTTCCATTACAATCATGAGCCTGGTGTCCTTTCTCTCCACACTTGTAACAAACTCCCATTCCTTTCAGGCAAGTAATGGGGTGTTTATTCCCATAATTATCACATATGGTAAAATCATTCTTTCCCTTTTCCTCTTTATTTGTCTCCTGCTCCATCATTCTATTTTTCTCTTACTTACCCTTAAAGTCATAAGACTTAGAAAATTATTTCTTTATCTCAATAGCACATGAGACTATATCTTTATAATATGAGAATGTTTAGGATGCCAAAGCCTTTCAGAGAAATGTTTTTAACCCATTAATGAAATAATGAATCTTACTCCTTAGGTTATATATGTAGTTTGTAGCATGCCTTACTAACCTTGTGAAGTTAGTCACATACTTTGCAACATTTTAATCCTCTTTTTTCCTTAGACTAAGAAATTTCCTTTCCATATCAGCTCATTGTTCATGAGGAAAGCATTTTTCTAAGAAAAGTTCTTTAAACTACCTTTATTCCATATTTGTTACTTCTTCACCCTACTTTGTATTTTTAATTAATGAACACCATTGATATGTATCTCATAATAGATGATAAACTACCACCCACGATAACTTTTTCCCTTTCATTACTCCCTAATTAAGGAAATATTTTCTCTATGGAAATTATCCACTACTCAGCTATATAAGGATTTTTAGTCCCATTTAATGTTTGGGGTTGTTACCTCAGGAAATGGTCTAACATTAATCCTTCGCATTGTGGATCAGGCTTCTCCATACGGGTATGGTTATTATCCATAACCCGAGTCAGTTATCCCAGTATAGTTGTAATTTGTTCAGCACCAGTTGCAGCTCCTGCTCCAACATCATTATCTTGCATAAGAGGGAAATCCCTATATGGATTATGTTCATTGATACAATTTCCATTTTTTCCATTAGGTTCCATTTCTAAAAAATTAAATAGACTAGATTATATCATAACATTATGAACCATAATGTATAATCACAGAACAAGTGAATCACATAAACTAAATTTAAAATTTAGGTATAACTAATCTCTAAATCACAAACACAGTTTCTTTGGGGACATATTTACTTTTAAATCCTTTATAAATATTTGGAAATAGAATATGAATTATCCTAATCATATCCCTCAGGAGTGTCAAACTAAGTGCGTAGTAAGGCCTGTTGTCATGTATGAGGTTACCCCGATTCAGGCCCAAAACACCTTGTCAGAGTTGTTACTCCTAGGTACATCTATTCTAGAACCACGTACACTTTTATTATCTAGATAGGGATGTATTTTCTAGAAATACATACACAATATCTATTTTACCAAAATTCTAGGGTGTTCTTATAAACTTATCCTCAAAGTAAATCTTAGGGTAATGTTCTGTAATCAAGGTTTTTCAAAATCTAGTTTCCAAGGTTTGTACTAAAATTCCTCTAATACCAACTCTCACGCCCAACCTTCATTTCTTATATTTAGTGAATTATTATGTTAGATTATCATGATCACAAGAAATTAAATCCCATAGGACCGATCAGTTTAGTAGCCTTGAAAAAACTAGATACAAACATAAGTTTTACATTACATCTCAAAATGAAAAACAAAATAATGTATCCTTTGAAAAAAATCATATATCTTAGAATATCCCTACAGGTCAGTCATAATATACTTCTTCACATCCTGGGGAAAAATGAAACATAATAAAGGGGTGATATTAGATGCTTAGTAAGGGTAATCAATATAGTGGAAACTATCATAAATAAGTATAAACTTGTAAGGTAAGGTATAAAACTTAAACACAAGCCTTTTAAATATAATCTTGAGCATAATATAGAAAGAAATAATAAAATAATTCCATTTAAATTTTCATATGGATATTCTACTAGTTGAATAATTACATGTATTATCATTAACTAATCTCATAATGAGAGAATGTATACTACTAGACATCATAACCACACTATCAAGGCCTCATTCCAAGACCACATATAAACGGGTAAAACCCAAACTAGTTTGTCTCATGAGACCTACCAATGCATATAGGGGCTATAGTGGGCCTCTCCTGTCACTTACTAAGTCCAATTCATTCCTCATATGAAAAGGGTGAAACATAACAAAAACATTTGTATTAAAACTAACATACGAAATATTAATATTTTAACAATAAAACATGAATGGTATAAAAATAGAGCATCCACAGTAAAACATATAATAAAACCTTCAATAAAATATGGAATATTGTGTCATAATAAATCAACCTCAATTAAGTAAAAAATTCAATAGAGGATGTTGACATAAATGGAAATAATCTAATAAAATAGTCGAAACTCTTTGATAGAGATATCCCTTTTTTACTTTGAAATCATTTAAAAGATGCACACTTATAAAAGAAAACATTTATTTTGAAAATAACCTTTAAATATTGTAAGGGAAGATTCAAAATGTTAAGGAATTATAATAGAGGAAAATAGATGCTTGTGTTGTATAAGTTAAAAAACATTCTTTCCTTAATTTGTCAAAAAGGTCATAAAGTACCTCATTTAGAAAAAGATAGAAAGATTCCTTTCAAAAAAAATTATAAAAAGTAAAAAATCGGTAAAAATGTCTTTAAAAAATTATCTATAATATTTTTATATACATTTTAAGAAACATATACATGAATGATAAATATTTCCAAGTAGATAAGTACATATAAACAACCTCGGATAATAATGAGATTGTGAAATTAAACCTTACCTTGTACTTTAATTTAGTCAAGGGTAATTTAACCTCTTGTATAATGGTTAATGTTTTTTATTAAATTATACCAGGACCAAATAAATATTTATTATATCATGTATGATCCTATTATATCATTTTTTAATAATATTTCAGTATTATCATTGTTTCGGGTGTTAACTACTTCATTTTTCTATGCATGTTTTGTTGTGTAATTCATGTTTCTTATGCATAGGATATATTTTATTCATATACATAATTATATTAAGTTCATAAAAATTATATTTACTCATCATTTGATTTTTATAATCATTCTTTAATTCTTAACATGGATAATGAATCTCATCGCGTTGTGGAGACGGTAGGCCATACGTACGCATGAACGACTATATCATTCTCTTGATAGTTAAATGGTATAGAATTGGATGGTATATTAATTATAAAGAATAATTATCATGTTATATTCATTATTTTTATCCATTATACTCATCATTATACCCATGCTAATAAATTAGTGTTGAATAACAAATTACACCATGACGTGGAGACGGTAAGCCGTACATACGCACATATGATGATATTATTATCCATAGGATGGATAAAAGGAGGAATATGGTTGTATCATAATCATAATAACATATCAGAATATATATGATACTATAGTTATTTTTTTATGGAAACAACATAGGAAGTGGATGTAGAAGAAGAAAAGAACTTTGAAAGGGTTGATAAAATAATTACCTCTTCTTCGGGTATCTCCTTTTGATTTGCACAAAAGGACTCCTTAGGTTGGATTTATGCACAAATTATGGAATCTATAATGAATTGAGGGAATTTGGGAGGATATTTAGATAGGTTTTTTCCAATACAAATTTATTTAGTTGTGTGAATAAAAGAGAAGGAGAGGTTCCCTTTTATAAGAGAGGGGAGGGGCACTTTAACAAATTCCAAAACAATTAATTTATTATAAATTTATTTTCGGTTTAAAATAGATAAAAAGTGAGATATTTCAATTATAATATTATTATGAGTTTAAATAATCTCAAAAAATGATTTTTAGACAAATTTAGGTCACATAATTAACCTTATATTTTTGGATTAAACCTTTAGTTAAACAGTTTATCTCTTAATGTGTTTACTTGTCTTTTTATAATATAGGATTAATATAGTTAGTATAAAATGTCAAATGGAACCCAATTGGATAATTTATTACATATTTAAAATTATAATATTTATTTGGTAGAACCTGAGATTTTATGAATTTTATAACATTTAATAAAATATTATTTATTTTAAAGTATCATTTATGTCAATTTTGATACTATTCAATATTTTCATTTTTTAAAAATATAAAACCAACATGATAACTTCAAACCAATACTTAAAATATGTCATTAATATATCTATGTTATCTATAAAATACATTTATGTCATTTATTAATTCAAATTATATTTATTTTAATTTTTTAATATCATTTATTTGATATTTCTATTAATAAAATATTTTATGCTTCATTATTGTGTCATCATTAATGATAAATATTTAGTATCTAAAATTTATAAATAAATTACTATGATGTTGATAATTATTTTATATTTCTATATAATATTTATGAAATATTTTATCTCTTAGAAAACCATATATTGAAATAGTATACTAATTAAAAATCTATAGTGTGAACAACTTGACTTCCTTTTAAATAAAATATCATAAGGGTATTATTCATATCCATGTGACTCCAAATGATCATTTATTTGAACCTTGAACAAACTTGGATGGGATAGTAACAACCAAAATGATTTAGATATGTTTTTGGGTCATTTAATAGTCCTTATAATTTTAATTATGTTCATTTTAATTATTTTTCTTCTGCTTTCACAAGCATTGCATCAACATTGTATAAGCCTTTAATGTAATTATTTATTTCCTAAAAATTATAAATAAATTACCATTATTTAGATTATCATTTTATATTTATAAATAATATTTATAGTTGAAGATATACTCTATAAACCCCCATATTAAAAATACTTTACTTGTTAAAAACAAAAGTTTAAAAAAATGACTTTTCATTGAATATAATATTATAAATGCATTAAATTAATAAAAGTGGCTCTAGGTGGTCCTAAAATAGACCCAATGATTATATTGGTCAAAATATACTCACATAATTAAATTAGGACAAGTATGAGGTTAATTTTGATATTTTAATTATATAATACTTATCTTTAATTACCCGGTTTACCTTTAACCGTTGTAATAAAATTTATTACTAAAGTTACTATTCATAATTTCAAAAAATAAAAGAGACCTATTTACACAATTTGTAACTCTTGATTTAAAATATGGAATCCATTTTTCCAAATTCAAAACAAATAATTGGCAGGAACTAATTAAAAATTAATCCCATTGATGGAATAAGAAAACGAGTTTTTTAAGTAAAACGTTCAAAAGTTCACATAGTTTTTATATCCAATTTCAATGTGAAATTGATTAAAATGACTTAAATTAGATTAAATGATAAAAATATAATCTAATTATACTTTAAAACTATTAAAATATATAATTTAACACTATTACTATTCATCAAAACGTGAAATTTATCAGAAAAATACCAAAAATTTAACCAAAGAAAATTTTGATACTCATATTTGATATAATAAGTTTATTTTGTCAAATATAATATAAAAAAGTGTCAAAAATTAGATTTAAATTGGGTGCACCATCAAAAGGAGGCAAACCTGCATTTTTTTAAATATACTTCTTTTGTTTGAAAAATTGAATTTGTTCTTATATCATGTTTAAAAAACACTTAATATGATTGTTAAAATTATATGGAATATATAAAATCCAAAATGTGGTTAATACTATTCATAACTGCTAATTTAGCAGCCATGTTATATATAATATTAAATAATAATATTTTATTTATATATTGTTGTTCGGTAAAACTGGGCCTTGCATGTAAGACAAGACAAATCATTGTTGTGTGTAATGTAAGATTAAAATGGTGTTTCTTAAAAAATAAAGAAAGTAATAAAATTAAACTTATTCAGAAATGAAAATATTTCAAAGTCTTGGGGTGTTACACCAGGTCTATTATATTGGAAGGCACGATAATCATGATGTGTTTAGAGACACCCTAACACTATCCAAAGTAGGTATAGTTGATTGGGTTCATAGACCTAAGTATCTACAATGGTATCGTAAATGGTACATGGATTTCCATGGTTCACGTGATGTGCTCAAATACATTTCGACACTTTCTAAACTAGGTATTGTTGGTTGTTTATTTTATTTATTATTCAACATTTTATTTATATATTATAATATTATCAGAAGAACATATCACTATATTGTAAGTTATATATGGGACCATGTTAGTGGTTCCCTAATGAGTTTTATACTTAGACCTTGCTCAGGCAGCCATGAAACTTGGGTACCTGAGCAGCTATACACTTGTTTTAGGGATAGGTTGGGTTGAGGAATGATATTTCATGGTCAACATGAAGTAGCTTAATTTGGGATAGATATCAAGATGAGGTATGTCTTATAGTTATAGTGGAGCCCTATATTTATATATATTTTTATTCCATATATGTGATCATCCTAGTAAGAGATCATTCTTGTATCCTTTTGATACTTTATTTCATTTTAGTTTAGAATATTCAATTTAATTTTATTATGTGTACTCTAATGGGTAAGATACTTTGTTATTTTATCATTATTGCATACTCTGATACAGGGAGTATAGTATCCCCATGGTACCATCATAGACCCTCACTATTAGTTAGAAGCCTCTGGTGTGTAGGGAGACAAACCTAAGGCATTGTAGTAGTCACCATTCAGGGAACCGATTAGTGGTCTGGAGCAGTGGGAAGTTATAACATTTCATATCAATCATGCACTTGTATTTATTTGATTTATTTAAGGAAATCATTGGTGGTGACCTACTGAGTTATAATCATACCATGTACAATCATCCATGTACATGTTCATATTTTGTGGTCCATGACACAGTCAAGGGAAAGGGCCCTTCATTTGATGGTTGACATAGAGTAGCATGGTCGAAGTAAGAGATGGGATCAAGTAAGTTCTTGGATCCAATTTGTGGGTGATCTCACTTTTTATGTGTGTTTGTATGACATTATAACATATCCCATTTTATATAGCATCTGATGTTTGATTTAATATAGTTGTCACGTGATGCTCATACTCTTATTATTATACTTTGATGATTTTTTACTGATATTTCTTCCACCATTATTTATGTCAACATGTAATAGAGTGTATAATCTCCCTAAAGTCACATATAAACTCTCACAACTAATTGTAATCCTTTGGTATATAAGGATTCACACCTAAGGTCACACAGTTCCCTCCAGCTTAAAGTTTTTTTGCTCGACCAGGTCAGGATACATTATAACATGTTTAGAAAGAGAGAGAACTAAAGAAAAATAGAGATGTGCTATTCCAAGAATTGAGATCCCCATATACAGTGGACTCAATATCTTATTTAAACAAGAAAATTATATATTTGGAAGAATTTACTCTAACAAAATTTATATATTTATAAAACTTCATTTATCTTTAGCTTGACAATGAGTGAACTTTTAGTGACACAAACTTAATATTTAAATGAATTCTTTAGCATGTGTTTCAACATCAGCAAGAATTTAGATATATTTTGGGTCTTAGTTAAATTAAATGTAAAGTATTTTTTTATTCTACTTGTGTTTCAATTTATTTCATCCAAAACTGATTCAAATTCACTTGGTATCATGTTTATTTTGTTAGATCTAGATCACAATAACATCTCATACTTTTATTTACGATCTTGTTTAGTAACTCAACATTTGATTATTATGAAACTTATTTATAATATCTTATTTCATATATTTAAGAAATATTTAATATTATCATATCTTATAAGTTTATAACTTACTCATATGTGAAAATTTAATAAAAATCTTATCTGGCTCAAAAAATGGCCAAATCCGTACATCATTGGTTAGTTAATCTTATGTAGGTTCCTTTATGTGATTTATTTATACATTTGTTTCCTTATTATTTAATTTATTCTAATATAGGGTAGTCCAAATAAAATATCATATGAATATTGTTTAAATCTTTATTTATTATCACGCAACAACAGATAATTTATTGAATTACTGACTAATAAATCTTATGTGAGGAAAACTTATTACTCATATGAAAACCAAATTCTTATCATGACAATATGATTTTAATAATACATAGCTTGACCCAATATTTGATTAATATTATATTTCCACATCTAGATCAATTTATTAATTATGAAATTGTCTTGAAAAAATCACTTTTATAAAAAAATAAAAAATTTAATCTTAAAAAAACATAATATTTGATGAATATAAAAACAATTCCAATGAAAATTCAATTAAAACCATTCAAAGGATATAAATTCCACATGTATTTTCATAAAAATAACCAAACAATTTAAAATAGTATTCTTATACTGAATTTAATTTCTAAATGATATTTTATCATTAAATCCAATGATTTATGGAAGAATTCCAATTATTATTCTATAGACACAAAAAAATATTTCACCAAGATAATATATATCAAATAAGGAATATTTTCAATGAATGATAGAGAAAATATTAAATAAAATAACATATCATCAGTTTCTTATCCAACTATAGATTTTAAAACTTTTACTAATATCTTTAATTATCTACAAAATCTATAATTCATTTATATAAAAATATGTACACATAATGCTTTTCATTATCCATAGAATTGTAACATATCACCACCAACCCATTTTCTTAGGAATGATCAGAATTCTAAAAACCTTACATGATATCCCCCAGACACTAAAGGCTGGAAATAAATGTCAAGTTCGTTACAAAATTTTAGGGGATGATTTCCCTTACATATACAACAACATATGAGAGACACCTCTATGAATATATATATATGATACATAAATCAACATAAGATCAAACTAAAATACACAATATCAATTAACAATAATCAGAGTATAACAACCAATGATAACAAAAATACTATAGGTTTAAAAGACCCAAAGTGAATGATAAGGTTCCCATATAGAAGCCTCCCATGATCCATATCAAAATTACAACCAATCTGCTAGATCTATCCTAGTCCAAAACATCAATATATCCCATTACCACATAATAGGTCCTCCCTTTATCTATATCATATGGAACAATGAACACATACACACCAAAGTGCATATATAGGGGGTGAGTATATCAACTTATTGGTAAATTCATTAGAAAATTCCCACACACACCACATAAACAATAACAAATTAGTTCACATTTTATATAAAACCAAAAGAGAAAAAAGTGTAAATAATATTCCAGGAAAACCAAATGAATAACTCACACAAAATATACACTTTTTCACTACTCATTATTTTCATAATGTAACCCATTACACCAAAAATCACATTCCCATACTATGTGCACACCCATGTCAGGTCACACACCCATGTTATGAACCCAATGCATACATTCCCATTCCAATGCAGTACTCCCAAAATAGACCCAAATTCATACGTGGAACCTTGTTCCTCAACCCAAGCCATCACTTGGTTAAGTAAAAATTTATTTTGTACTCTATATTTTTCATTAGAATCCAAATATGAACCAAAAAAGGCTTCTTACAATGCATCGTGAACACACACCAAGCCACGCCAATCCAACATGCCCCTAAATTCAGAATTGGAATCCAAATATTAACCCAATAAGGCCTCCTAAAATGCAATATTAATGTACACCACAAACAACAATTAACACATAAACTTTCCAAAACCATTCAATCAACCATGAGTGATACACAACCACCCACACTAGTTTTACATAAATCAAGTTAAAAAAACTCCAAAACCATCCTTTTAAACCAAGTCACTGGAAAATAATTTTCATTAACCAAGTTTATTCAAATATATAAAAAAAATTATAGGAAGTATTTAACTTAAAAATAATAGGAAATAAATCTCTTAGATAAAGTATAATGATAAATAATCCACCTACCTTGACCATGCTTGTCTAATAAAATCCAAAATGATAGCTTCAGATAGAATACTGGATCTTAAAAATTCACAAGTGGACCTTCGGGTTCAAGATCCCTAATCACTCGATAAGGAATGAGGAATAATGATTATTTTTTTGGAAGTTAACATGTCAAAATTAAGTGAAGACCCCCCTAAAAAAATTATCACACAAGGTTTTTTTTCAAACACACACCTCCCCCAAAATCAATAGTTGAATCATTGGTTTAAAAAAATTCCTGACCACCACCATGGAATCCCTTATGGTGTTGGGAGATTCTACTAACCATTATGGACCACTAGAAAACTACCATGGAATGAGCTAAAGTATGGTGAATCCACACTCTCTATTTTACCACTATACAAGATCCCCCATGTGAAGGTAGATCTGATTTGTGTGAGGATGCTCATATCTTCATAAGGGTTAACCTTGATTTACCTTCTCTATGTCAAGGTAATGTCCATCCTGTGTGAGGGTAGAAATCATGTGATGGTCTGTACATAATGGTCATCCCTATCTCACATAAGGGTAACTTGGATCACATTAGGGTCCTTGTGTGAGGGTAGAATCTGCGCTGCGTAAAGGTAGTATCGTGCACAATTTGACTTTTCCAAGACCAAACACCACCATGGAAAAACCTATAGTCATGGAGTCGTCCCCATTTTTCATAGGTAACCTCTCCAAGTACCACATTCCACAAAACACCAAGCTCCATGGTGTTTAATCTTGATGGTTCACCCTGTAGTATAATGACTAGCCACCATGAATATAGAAGCACCACGACTTCCACCACTGCTACCACTATGCCATGGTGAATCTCATAGAACCAAAACCTCATTCTCTAACCAAGGATTCTCCCAAAGTTTGGGGAACTGAACCAAGGCACGTAAAAACTTAAAAATACCTAACATAGGAGTGAGGCAAACTAGGTGTGTCATAGTAGGATCTTATATTTTCTCCAAAACCACAATATAAAACCATGAATTATTAATATCTACATGTCAGATAGTATATATCAATTATGGGATCCAACTTCTCAACTCATATTACTATAACACATTTTTCAAAATAATGTTTTATTGCTTCAACTTCACAATTCTAGTAGCTACACCAAAATATTCTCCAAATCACATTTTAAAAACCATGTTTTTTAGATGAAATGTGACAGGTTTCATAAATCCAAAGTGTGGTTCACTAACTCTTTTTGTCCAGTAGATTATCCATGTCAAAATTTTATAACTTTTATATTCATTAAATCTTCTATAATTTAATCATCTACACCACTATATCGACCATAACGTGCTGTGTAACCCATGGTTGATATTTTCTTTATCAGATCAATAATTTTTTTTTATTTTCTAGAAATCTACCTTTTGGATTTCATTGAGTGGTAACCAATAAAAAAACTGGGATAGAAAAATATTATAGGGGCCACAAATTAAATTCAACTTTCATTTTAAAATTTCAAAAAAAAAATCAAACCTAACTAATAGAAACCCGTATAGGCTAGGTCGAGTGAGAAAGGTGGGGAGTACGAAGTTCAAGGTGAAAAAATTAATACTGATAAAACACAATTTTATTGAATATTTTATTGATAATAAATGATATAATTTCTTCACATTATTCTAAATATGATCAATTATGTAATATTTGGGATTAGATCATTTATTTGCAAATTTGATGAAAATTCTAGTTTTACCCTTTAAAACTTCACGGTAGTATTTAGGGAATAAATATTGTTTTATATCTTATTTTGACTTAAAATTTTGTAACTGTGTTAGTATCTTAATGGGATACAAATTATATTCAGGACATGAGAGTTGGATCATGAGTTTGAGTGGAGTAAATGGGCCATAAAGACAAAGATGGACTGAATTATCCAGATTGGACATCACTTCACCATATGAGATGTATGTTCTTTATCCGGGCTTGGATTGGGACCAAACTTTGAGGGAAGCTCAGATAAATGATTATGAACAAATACTCCTTCTAGAAGGATATCTAATTAGCGCGTTTTGGTGGCTAAATATGCAGTAAAAGTGAGATTAAATAATTTGGCAGAATTTCACTTTCACATTTAAAAATATTTTGTAACTCTAGCCCTCCCTACTCCATTTAAAAGAAGTTTTAACTCTTTTGGGGGGCTGGTAGAGGCTTTGGTAAGGTTAGGACAAAATTTTGTCTCTTGGGAACACCTCACAAGCCTTGGAATAAGTAAGGCCTTGTGAAAAGTTCTCTTCCAAGAAGGCTCTCCTCTTCCACCACCTCTTTGCTTTTCCTTGATTTTATGATTGTAACATGAATTTTCTTCAATAAATCTTATGTATGTTTCTTTTTTAATCTTATTATTTTTCTTCTTGGGATGAAATCTAAGAGTGGATACAAGATTGGGTGTTCCCCAATCAATCCATTGCTTATGAAAAACGTCTCTATGATGACAACTCCGCCCATGGAAGTGTGATTTATTTCGTAGTTGGTATAATACCTACTCCATTAATTTATTTATTTTGAATCCATAAAAATACTATAATTCATAAATTTTGATCAATTATTTTAGTTTTAATTTCTATTTTACTCGATCGACTTGCACTTGACCGCATGGTCGGGCTTGTGTAAATCGTGTGAGTGAAACCTCAATTAAAAAATCTAATGAACTTGGGATAGAATTGTAGGGTACAAGTATCATCACAAACTCAATTTATTCTCCACTATAGGGAGGAGATGCTTCCCTAATTTTCCACTAGCCATAAGTTGGATTTTTGATCACAATCAAAGCAGGGTGCTGCGATTGGAGGTCTCAAAGTTAACCTAGGGCCAATTTTCACAAATATTTGTGGTTGTGTTAATTTTTGTGGGGTTCGAAGGTTAACAAGGTTAGGGGATCATAATTGATTGAATTATAATTATATGGGATAATGATAAATGAATGGTGAAGGAGTTATATTAGATTAACAACGTCTTCTCATATAAGTGTTTTTTAAATAAATTGTGTCTTTGGTTGTTCTTGTCTGTTGTTTAGTTTATTCTTCAAAAGTCACAAAACCAACCCCCAATCTTGTGTTTCATTTATTTTCACTTATTTTGATTATTTTTTCTTCAATCCTATTAAGGTTTGTTTAATTCACTTCCTCCTTGATAGAATGACCTTGGTTAGCCATTATGTTGCACTTAGTTAAATCACAAACATTTTTTTTGAGAGCGTGTGAGACAACGCTCATCAAATTGGCATTGTTTCCAAGGAGGAAAGTGTTTTATTCAACCAATTTTAGGTAAGTTATTTATTCTTATTTGTTATTTTGTTTCTCTTATTCTCATCCCTTTTCTTTTTAGTTCTTTCTTTCCCACTTTTGTTTCTCTCGAACCATCAATTGAAACATCATTTAATTATATTGGTGTCCGCTGATTTTTTTCTATCTTTTCTAAGATTTATGACACGATCCAATCCTAAGGATATCCTTGATCTAGACCCCATGATTGAGCGTAGCCTTAGGGCTCTAAATAGATAGTCTTGGTCTACAGGAAGTGTCGACATTTACCCAACTGGGGAATTCATGCACTCTAGGAATTTTGAAATTGGAATCTCTTCAAAAACAAATATTAAACAAGATACAATGGATGAAAATAACAACAATAAACTCAATAGGACTATTCGAGAGCTGGCTGCACCTGATATTAATTATCAACCTACATGAATTGCATATCCAACTATTGAATCGAACTTTGAGTTGAAATCTGGGTTAATTCACCTTCTTCCAAAATTTCATGGCTTATATAGTGAGGATCCAAAAAAAATTAAAAGAATTCAATGTGTTATGATCAACAATGAAACCAAGAAATGTCTCTAAAGATCAAATAAAACTTAGAGCATTCCCATTCTCACTTGATGGAACTGCTAAGGATTGGATATATTATTTACAACATGAAGATGTAACATGTTGGAATCATTTGAAATGTTTATTATTGTAGAGATTTTTTCTAGCAATAAGGAACAAATACATCCAAAAAGATATCTTAGGGATCAAGTAAGCACATGGGGAGTTGATGTATGAGTACTGGGAGCGACTCAAGAAGTTGTGTGAAAGCTGACCACATCCCCAAATTAGAGAGCAACTACTCATCCAGTACTTCTATGAAGGACTCGAACCTATAGAGAGAAGCATGGTGGATGCCACGACTATTGGGGAATTGGTAGACAAGACACCAGTAGTTGCACGTGCATTGATCGAAAAGATAGTACAAAACTCTCAAAAATTTGGTGATTGAGGTACACCACATGTTTAGGGGAGTACATCAGGTGAGTCCTTCTTCTCTTTAGATTCATTTTATTGATACCAAGTTATAATAATTGACCTCTATTGTGAGGAAAATTGATTTGTCTCAAAAGACATCTCAACCCACTCCTTCAAGGCCCTATGAAATTTTCACTGAGACAAGCCAACCAACTGACTGTTTCCCCCATCTTCAAGAAATAGAAGATTGTGCAACAGTGTTTTCTGGGAGACCATATCAACAGCAGTAACAACTATACCCCCAAAAGAAGTTTGATTACTTTGCACCAGCATACAACTAAGGTTGGAAGGATCAATCAGACATGACGTATGGCTCTGGACAACAAAAAATTCCCCCTTTTCAACAAAACTTTCAGCAGCCTCCGCCTTACCAACAAGGTTTCCAACAACCCCAAAGGCGATTTGAATCTCAAGTATAAACAAGTCAACAACAAGGGAATTCTCAACCAAAGGTAGATTCTAACACTGATGATATTTTGAAGCAAATTGTTCTTAATCAATAGAATGAGCTGAAGAGTCAAGGTTTGGAGATGAGGGAGTTAAAGACTCAAATGAGCCAGATTGCCACCGCCCTCCATGAACTAGTAAGTAAGAAATCTAGAAATATTCCTTCCCAACCTACTCAAAATCCAAAGGGGAATGTTAGTGCCATCACATTGAGAAGTGGGAAGCAAACAACTGATATATCTGCACCTATCATTCCACCAGGATTCACCCCAAATCTGGAGAAGCCCCATTCAAAACCAGCTGATGAGAAACCCAAGTAGAAAGATAAAGGTAAGAAAAAGATTAATGATGTTCCTCCTAAAACCCTTCATTTTCCAAATAGGTTTTTTCAAACTAATAATATTGTTAAAGAGGTAATGAAAAAGGAGGTTTTGAACATATTCAAGCGTGTGGAGATCAACATTTCTATACTTTAAGCCATCAAGAAAATCCCAAGGTATACAAAATTCTTAAAATAACTTTGTACCAATAGGAGAGGGCTCAAGGTAAATGAGAGGATCAATCTTGGAAAGAATGTTTCAGCACTCATTACACCAACTCTAGCAATTCCAATAAAGTGTAAGGATCTCAGGACATTCACTATCCCATGCACCATAGGGGAGTTTCACTTTTCTGATGCTCTTTTTGATATGGGATCTTCCATAAATGTGATGCCTTACTATGTATTCTCTTCTTTATAGTTTAGTGAGTTGAAGCCAACGAGAGTAGTGGTGCAGTTAGAGAATAGAGCTATAATATATCCAGTGGGAGTCCTTGAGGATGTACTTTTCCGGGTAAGAGACATTATATTTCCAGCAGATTTCTACATGCTTAAAATGGAGGAAGATCAGGTAAGTTCACATGCTCACATTATATTAGGTAGACCCATCCTCAAAACTACAAACACTAAGATAAATTTCCATGAGGGTACACTTTCCATGGATTTTGGAGATGAAGTTGTGATATTTAATATCATGGAATCCATGAAGTACCCCTCAGAGGACCATTCTGCATTTTTTATCTCCCATTTTGAACCACCAAATAAAAAACCCATGGAATTTGATTGTCCTATGATTAGGGAGAATCTGAGTATTGGTTCCAGTTTTATGTCTAAGATCACTTCCACACCTGTTTCTAATGAACAAGTCTCTCTTATATTTGATTTTGAAATGGATTCATATTCTGATTTTGATCAAGTGAACTTTGATTATGACATGGCTATTGAGTATGCTGATGGATTTGATGTTTTATTCTCTGATAGTAATAATTTCTATTCTAATACTAATTCTCTTTGTGCACATATTTCAATTCCTTTAATTTCTCCATCCATAAACCACCCCCCAACACTGAAACTCAATCCATTGCCACCAAATATCAAATAATCATACTTGTTGAGTGGTGAGAAATTACCTGTTATCATCGCTAACAATATCCCTTTTGAACATAAAGAAGAACTTTTGAATCTTTTGAGGGAGAACATTAAGGAAATCAGGTGGACCTTGGCTGACATATTAGGTATTAGACCCTCCATTTTCATACATAGGATTATTTTAGAGGATGAGGCTAAATCAGTTAGGTAGCCCAAACGGAGACTAGATCCAACTCTTTTGAAAGTTTCTAAAAAAGAAGTTGAAAAATTTATCGAGGTAGGAATAATATTTCCTATTTCAGATTCTCAGTGGGTGAGTCCTATTCAGGTTGTGCCTAAGAAAAGTGGTGTTACAGTTGTTAAAAATGAGAAAGATGAGTTAGTTCTAATGAGGGTGAAAAACAGTTGGCGTGTGTGTATTGATTATAGTAAACTAAATCAAACCACTCTCAAGGACCATTTCCCCCTCCAATTTATTGATCAAATGCTTGAGAGACTAGCTGGAAAGACACATTATTATTTCTCGGATGGATTTTCTAGATATTTTCAGGTTCCTATTACTCTAGAGGATCGGGAGAAGACAATATTAACTTGTCCATTCAACACATTTTTCTACCGTAGGATGCCATTTGGACTTTGCAATGCCTCAGGTACCGTCCAAAGATGCATGGTGAGTATTTTTTCTGATTTTATTGAGACCTGCATGAAGGTATTTATGGATGACTTTAAAATATATGGATCCTCATTTGATAAATGTCTAAATAGTTTGGGAAAGGTGTTGAATCATTGTATTGAGAAGAATCTGGTCTTAAACTTTGAAAAATGTCATTTCATGGTAGAGCATTGGATTGTCTTAGGGAATGTAGTGTCAATACATGGGATAGAGGTTGATAGATCTAAGATAGAAATTATTTCATCCTTACCATATCCTTCATGTGTGTGTGTTGTTAGATATATCCTAGGGCATTCAGGATTTTATCAGCGATTCATCAAAGATTTTAGTAAGATTAATCTTCCTATGTCACGATTACTTCAAAAGGATTCTAATCTTGTGTTTGATGATTCTTTCAGGACTTCCTTTGATGAGATAAATAAGTGTATGACCACTCCACCAATCATACAACCCCCACGGTGGGAGCTTCCTTTTGAGATTATGTGTGATGCCTCTAAATTTTCGGTCGGAGCTGTCTTATCTCAGAGGGTGGAGGGACATTCACATGTGATTGCATATGCATCAAGGAAATTGGATTCGGCCCAATCAAACAACACAACCACAAAAAATGAGTTTCTTTATGTTATATTTTCTTTAGACAAATTCCATTCATATTTATTGGGCTCTAATGTAGTTTTTTTCTGACCATCACTAGTGCAGAAAACATTTTTTACGTCACCATTTTTTACGTCAGTTATATATAACCGACGTAAAAATGCGGCGAGTAGATTTTTAACATCGGTTATTTTAATAACTGACGTTACAAATTGCTCCTGTTCAGTTATTACGTTGGTTATCTTATAACCGACGTAAAAAACGAGATATCTACGTGTTTTTTACGTCGGTTATTTTATAACCGACGTAAAAAACCAAAGCACGGGGGGGGGGGGGTTTACGTCATTTATAAAATAACCGACGTAAAAAACCAAAGCGTGGGAGCTTTTTTATGTCGGTTTTAAAATAACCGACGTTATAAATTTAAAAAATAGTTTATAACGTCGGTTATTATATAACTGACCTTATAAAACTTTTAAAGAAATTAAAGCTCGTGGACTGTCATTTACGATTTTTCGATTGACAGTCCGCCGGCTCGTCTCTCTCGCGCGGTAAACCCTAATTGGCTCATCGATCGACCTGCGTTAAACTCATTTTGGCTTCATTGTTTATCTTCTTCACTCCTCTCGGATCTATCATCTCAACTCGCAACATTCAAGTAAGCCTTCCACGAATTTATTTCGTTCGTTTTTGTTTCGATTCTTGATGTAATTTGTTTGCATTAGATATGCTTTTCTATTTAATCATGTTGGGAATCTCGTGGAATTTTTTGTTGTTGCAAATGGTTATTTGTATTTTGTTGATATAACAGACTATGTTGCATTTATGTAAATTGATGCTGATTGTTGGTGACATTATTTAATATTGCTCACTGTTATGGTTACTTTATGTGCTAGAACATGATTATGGTTCTGGATATAAATGTTGCTTAATCTGGAAATTATTTCTTATGTTTTTTGGTTCTGTTTTGGTTGAATTAGTTTTTTTACAGATTTTTGTTTTCTGTTTTTATGAGAATTAATATAAGCAGTTTGCGTTTGAATAACTGTTTAGTCTTGTAATTGCCAGGCTGTTCACTATTGTTGTTGATATTTGTTAATTCTTGGTGTTTAGAATTTCTGAACATGTTTCCTGTAATTGGAATTCAGTTTTTGTCCATGGTTGTTTTGTTTTCATTTTTGGATTTTGAAAACCAAAAAGAAACAGAGTTTTTAGTCGAGTTTTATTTTGATTGATAACCGTTAAAGCTGAAGGCCAAGTACAAAATCAAATCCCCACAAGATATGTTACATGGGATTAAAAAGTAGAAATAAAGGATTAAACCGAATCAGTGGGACTATTTTTATTCTGAGTAGACCAGTTTTGGACGCGCTGGGAAGCCCTCTCAGCCTGCCAATGCAATTAACGATCATCAGAAACAAGAATGAGTGAATTGCTGATAAAATAATAACATGCTGGTAGACCTCTTTTTGCCAGTCACACTGAAGGGTGATGAAGACCAATATCAAGGTCTGCAAACCATTTAAAATAGGTTGTTTATCTAATATATTAAAACATCAAAACCACAATCAATATTAAACTATGTAGGCATCATGGTTTTCTTTGATTCAATGAAATTTAAAACTGTTATATCTAACTATATTTGGTTTTAAAAATAATATTCAAGCATATTTTTTTAAATACCTATAGATTTGTTTTATATTTTAATTTTTTTTACATTCAAATTATGATTTTTTTCATATAAACATATATTTGTCTTATCTTAAAAATATATATTTTTTGTTGATATTTGTTATAGGTAATAATGAGTCGAAGTTGGATTACGGCACATCGAATGAGCAATGAATTTGAGGAAGGTGTTGATGCCTTCTTGGAATTTGCAAAATGAAATGTTCTAAGTAGTGACATTTTTTTCTGTCCATTCCTGAAATGTTTGAATATGAAGAAGTTAAAAATTAGAGAGATAAAAGATCATCTGATTTTTCATGGTTTTAATCCGAGTTACAGCCCTTGGATTTGGCATGGTGAAACTGGACAGAATGTCACTGATGATGATGATTCGCAAGATGGTAACTCCGATGGAATTGAAGAAATGATTCGCGATATTGTAGCAGAACAAATTGAGATATAACCGATAGTTGCGCGTCTATATGGTGATGCTGAAAAATCATTATATCCTGGTTGTACAGATTTTACGGTTTTGTCGGTAGTGTTAAGATTGACTAACCTGAAGGCGAAGCATGGATGGAGTGACAGAAGTTTTACAGAGCTGCTACAATTGATGAAAGACATTCTTCCAAAAGATAACGATCTTCCAGATTCACATTACAAAGCCAAGAAAATATTATGCCCAATGGGATTGGGATACAAGAAAATACATGCATGTCCGAATGACTGTATTATATATAGGAAGGAATATGAATTTCTGTCAGAGTGTCCTAAATGTGGGACATCACGGTATAAGGTGAAAGAAAAATCACAGGCTGATGTAGAGATTACAAATCTCCCTTCAAAGGTATTTTGGTATCTTCCTATAATTAATCGTTTCAAACGTTTATTTGCTAATTCACATGATGCAAAAAGGTTAAGATGGCATGCTGAAGAGCGGGTATGTAATGGAAAAATACGTTATCCAGCTGATTGTCCACAATGGAAGAAAATTGATGCGCAGTATTCTACATTTGGAAATGAAATTAGAAATCTCAGACTAGGGTTGTGCACAGATGGAATGAATCCATACCAAACACTCAGTGGCACACATAGTTCATGGCCTGTTTTATTGGTAATATACAACCTCTCTCCTGAAGTTTGTATAAAGTGCAAATATGTCATGTTGAGTACAATGATCTCTGGTCCAAAGAAACCCAGTAATGATATTGATGTTTACTTGTCACCGTTGATTGATGATTTGAAACTGTTATGGGCTGATGGTATTAGGGTGTATGATTCTTATAAAATGGAATATTTTCAACTGCATGTAGTGCTTCTGTTCACTATAAATGACTTCCCAGCGTATGGAAATTTGTCTGGATACAGTGTTAAAGGGCATAAAGCATGTCCAATTTGCGAACAACAGACGTCATATTGTCAATTGCATCATGGGAGGAAAATAGTGTACATGGGTCATCGAAAGTTTTTGCCTATAGAACACCCTTATAGAAGACTAAAAAAGGCATTCAATGGCTCAGAGGAATTTGATACTGCTCCAAAACCTTTATCCCCTGATCTGTATTTTCAGAGGGTGAAAAACCTTGACGTGACATTGGGAAAGACACAGAAATCTGGTAATGATAGACATATTTGGAAGAAAAGGTCAATTTTTTTTGAGCTACCATATTGGAGGTATCATGAAGTTAAACATAATATTGATGTCATGCACGTGGAGAAGAATATCTGTGATTCTTTGATTGGAACATTGTTAGATATTAATGGAAAGACTAAAGATGGGTTGAATGCAAGATTAGACTTACTATCAATGGGAATACGTTTGGAGTTAGCTCCCACTCCTAAAAGAAGACGAACATTTCTTCCCCCGGCTTGTCATACATTATCGAAGAGGGAGAAAATTAGCTTCTGTTAGTGTCTTCATGATACCAAAGTTCCTCAAGGTTATTCTTCTAATGTAAAATTTTTTGTCTCATTGAAGGACTTGAAGTTGATAGGTGTGAAATCACATGATTGTCACGTTATGATGCAACAAATTCTACCAGTTGCATTGCATGGAATATTGCCCATTCGTGTCAAAAAGACTATAATGAAGTTGTGTTATTTTTTCAATTCAATTTGTAAAAAGGCGATTGAGGTGAATTCTTTGAACATTTTGGAAAAGGATGCAATTTTTATACTTTTTCAATTGGAAATGTATTTTCCTCCAACTTTTTTTGATATAATGGTGCATTTAATGATTCATATGGTTCGAGAAATAAATCTTTGTGGACCTGTATATCTTCGTTGGATGTATCCTTTTTAAAGGTATATGAAAATATTAAAGGGGTATGTTAAAAATCTATATTGACCTGAAGCCTCCATTATTGAAAAGTATATTTTTGAGGAGGTAGAAGAGTTTTGTATGAGCTACTTGGTTGCGGCACAACACATAGGTTTGCCTCCATCTCTCCATGAACGAGTTAATAATGAGGGAAAGGGGATTCGCGGCTTGAAAGTCAAATCATTGTCAGCTGAACAGATGAAGAAGTTAGAATCATACATCTTGAATAACATAGTTGATGATCAACCGTATATCACATTGCATATTAATGAGTTGAAACAATGTCATCCAAAGAAGAAAGAAATGTGGATTTTGAATGAGCACAACAAAACTTTTTTTTCATGGATTAAAAAGACTTTGCTTGGTAGATCAGATGTATCAGAGACATTAAAATGGATAGTGGGTGGTCCATGTTTAAATGTGATAACATGGTCCGGTTATGACATTAATGGTTATACATTTCATACAAAAGCTCAGGACAACAGAAGTGCAGTTCAGAATAGTGGTGTATTGGTGTTTGCAGAAGCAATGCATTTTTCGAGTGCTAAGGACAAAAACCCAATTTCTGCATCAAGTGCATATTATGGAGTGATTGAAGACATATGGGAGGTTGATTACTTTAAAATTAAAGTTCCCATTTTTAACTGTAAATGGTTTAACGGTAACAACAGTGTCAGACACGATGAATTTGGAATGACACTTGTTAATCTGAATAGATTGGAAGACACAACTGATTCTTTTATAATGGCAACACATGCAAAACAAATTTTCTAGGTAGTAGATCAATCAGATATGCAGTGGGCTGTTGTTTTACCAGGGAAAAACAATATATTGGTGAGGATGAACTTGATGAATATACTGATTTATGTGAGATCCCTAATTCCATGGAAATATTAACAGAACATAATGATGATCATGTTGAAGACATAGTTTGTGCCATAAGGAACAATCACGATGAAGGAATTTGGGAAAACAATCCATTTGTACATTCCTAAAATTATAGGTAACATATGTTTATTTCTTGTTTACATTTATTTTTCCCATAAATGTTAGATATTGTATGTTTTTTATTTATTAAAACATGTTGTAAAATAAAATAAGTATATTTTTTTGTTTGTTTTAAGTTTGTTTAGTTTACTTTATCATGTTTATAACCATTACATGAATTTTAAAATGCTTATTTTTGTTCACTGACAATTACTTTACCATGTTTACAATGTATACCAGGTTTACCATTTTTACCATTTTTACCATCTTGACCATCTTGACCATCTTTGTCATCTTTACCATTGTTTAACATGCTTACCATATTACCAATGTTTACTATTATGTAACTTAGTACACTTTTCTATTTTCTGATTACAATAGTATTAAAATATTTGAATTTTTATATTTGTGAACTGACGTTTGTTTTTTTGATTTGAAGGATAATGACAGATCATTCAGATGATCAACCACATGATTCTAGAGAGGAGCATATTGCTGGTCATACCTCTGGGGATGAACATTCACATGATCCTATTACGAAAAAGATTTCAAAGGTTGGTAAACGTGGGTGCACACGTTTACCAAAATTATCACTTGCCCGTACATAGGATCAGAGGATAGTCGTTGAGTTTGATGATGATGATATTCCTAGAGGTCCGAATGCCAAAGATTTTAAGAGTTTTGTTGCAACTCAAGCTAAGACCAAAGTAAGCATTCTGTATGATGATTGGAGAGGTGTGGATAAAGAAATTATCTCTCAGTTTTGGGAGATGATTTTGGTAAGATCTTTTGTCATTGTTTTACCATTCTTTTAATGTTTCTAGTATATATAATATGTTTAATATCTTCTTTATTAGATGACATTTGATATTCATGACACTGGAGGAGTCAGGAAGAAATGCTTATCGTTGGCTGCCAGGAGATGGAGGGATTTCAAATCAACCCTCTCATCTGATTTCATTTATGGTCATAGGAGTCACGACAATCCATGTCGTATATATCCTTTTATAGATGAAGACACATGGAGACAGTTTTTTGAAAGTAGAAAAAAAGAGTCATTTCTAGTAAGGGCAATGTAAACTTTTATAAACTTTCTTATATAAATGATTTTATTAATGTTCTGCTAATGATTTCTTATTCTTAAATTACAAAAAACAAGGAAATCTCATCAGGAGATCCAATCTAAAAATGTATACCCTCATAGTTTATCTCGGGGAGGGTATGCATTATTGGAAGAACAAATGATGGCGGAAAAATTTCAACAACTAAGAGCTGAGTCTTCAAGCTCTGGAGAGGTGGCCCCTCCATCCCCTCCATCTAGACATGAAAAATGGAAGAGAGCTCGGAAGGGAAAAAAGGGCAATATCTTTCGGAAGAATCGAGAATCGTAGCTGAGAGGATTGTAAGATATCTATTTAATTTATTTAAGTTAACTTTTTTCTTTATATAAGTTTCAATCATTATAGAAATGTTCAATTAATTAATACAGGACTCTCTTGAGGAGCAGAGTTCAGAGGGGACATTTAGAGCTACTGGGAGGGAAGATATTTTATTTGCAGCATTGGGAAGGCCCGAACATCCTGGTCGTGTAAGAGGATATCCGGCAGGTGTATCGGTAAGAAAAGTGTTTCCACGTTCTTCAACTTCTAACATTAAGGGGGTTTATAAAAAAATAGAATCCTTGGAGGCTGAAGTTCAAAATATTAATGCGACAATGGAGGACAAGATTAGAGAGTCGGTGCAGTCTATGTTTGTAGAAATAAAAAGGCAATTTCAGACTGCAGCTCCCACTCCTCCACCTCCCCCTGCAGACCCCATTATTTATCCTCCACCTCCGCCAGAAGCTCCCACTCCCCCACCTCAGCCTGTGGACCCCATTTTTTATCCTACGCCTCTGTCGCAGCTTCCTACATATTGTGAGTTGTATGTTGATGATTCTCAACATCATATAGTATCATACGAGTTGGTATATTGTATAGGAGATACAGTTCATCATCAACAATTAGAGGTAGAGAATCAGAGGGTCACTGTACAGGATATTATAGATAGATCAGCTAGGGTACCAATACCTACAGATGAGGTGGCGACAGTTGGACAGAGTATCGGCCATTTTTTAGTTTGGCCATCCAGACTTCTTCGACTCATTACCATAGAGGTATGAATGTTATATCTTTTATTTTATTTGTTTATTAAAGTTGTTTTATCATTTGAAAACTACTATATTTTTCAAAAAAAATTCACAGGAATACTTCAAAGGTAAAGAAATACTGTATAGAAAACAACAAAGACAACAGGCTATGACATCAGATACAGATTCCAGTGGTCTTGACAGATTTTCAAGATATTCACATTTTTTGTTGGGTTTTTATGAGTTTCCAATGGAATCTCATGTTTGTGGACGTGAAATAAGTGTGGGGATTACAAAAACTGATATCATGGAGCTTGTTACTGGAGATAAGTTGGGCATCAACGTGGTGCAAATTTTTTCCATGTAAGTCTTAACACCTTTTCCCTGCGTTATATTTATTAAAAATGTATACTTATGTATGTTTTTTATTAGGTATCTTTATAAAATTTGTGAGAGGAATGAGCTGACAGAAGTATATGGATTCATGGACCCGCAATTGATTTCCCCTGAAGCATGTGCATTGACTGAGGAATAAAGAATGGTTTATATTGCTGAAAGATTTGGAAAGAATATAATCAGACAATGTTGGATGATGCCTTTTTGTGAGAGGTATGAAACACATTTCTCTCAAATAGTTAATTATCTTTTAACATAAAAAACCACTAACATTAAATTTCCTTTTATCAGTGATCATTGGATGTTAGGGATTTTTTGCCCAAGGGAGAAAGCTCTTTATTGGATATGCTCTGTTCATGGTGATGTGCGGGAAAGTTTTAAGAATATATTGGAAAAGTAAGTTTCAATTTCTCAATATTTTTATATATTATAATGAATTTTAAATTTACCCCATTCGTATTATTTTCTAATAGTGCATGGGTCTACTTTCGAAAAAACACCAAGAAAATAAATGCAAAGATCAAATATGTAAATGCGAAGGTAAATTTCCATTTATAATTTGTACTTTTTGATTTATTACATAAAAATAATATATTGAATTTACACTCATTCAAAACAGAATTGTCATGAACAACAAGGCCTCATCGAATGCGGATATTATATGTTAAGATTTATGTATGAAATAATAACAACTGGGACAGTTGTGAATTTTGACCTGGTATGATTTCCTCTTAAACTTTGCCATAATATTTCAATTTGATTTATTCATTATACACGTTAACTATCTTCTTTTTCATTTGTAGCTTTTTGATGACCCTCAACCCTATACTACTGAAGACATCAAACACGTACAAGTGGAGTGGTCAAATTATTTTACAGGTTTGATTAAATTTTAGTTGTTTGTAATGTAAAATGTAATTTTGAATATTGTCATTTTAATTGTGTATTTGGTAGTTGTTTAGGTTGGATTTAGTTTTTTTTGGAAGTTGACAGTGTAAGTTTGGAATGTTATATAAGTGAATGTTTAATTTTTCTCTACTTCTTGTTTTGGTCTACTTTTGATGGTTTTTCTGGTATGGATTTGGGTCTGTAGGGGAGGGGTTCCAAGGGTGTGGGGGTGTGTTCAGTGGGGTTGGGGGTGTTCAGTGGTCTAGGAGGGCTGTCCGGTGGGGTAGGGGGATAGTCCTGGGGGGTGGCAGGGATGTCCAGGGGTGTGGGAAGCCGGTCCAGGGGTGTGGGAGTGCTGTCCAAGGGTGGGGGGGGGGGGGGGGGGTTGTCCAGGGGTGTTTGGGGCTGTCCAAGGGTGTGGTGGGGGCTGTCAAGTGGGGTGACGGGGTGAGGGGGTGCTGTTCAGGAGGGTGGGGGGTTGTCGAGGGGTGTTTGGGGGTGTCCGGGGGTAGTCCAGGAGTGTGGTGGGGGCTCCAATGGGGTGGGGGAGGGTTGTCCAAGGGGTATACATGAGGGTGGGAGCTCCAATGGGGTGGGGGAGGGCTGTCAAGGGGGTATACATGAGGGTGAGGGCTCCAACAGGGTGGGGGAGGCTGTCCATGGGGTATAAATGAGGGTGGGGGCTATCTAGGGGGTAAGTTTTATATGTTATCTATGTACATGCTTAATTTTGATGTACTTCTGTTTTTGTGGTACGATTTCTTGATTTGTTTTCTGGTTGATTCTGGTGGAGAGAAGATGACTGCATTCTGTTTAAAAAAAATTGGGTTTATCACGTCGGTTATTAAATAACCGACGTGATAAAATAACTAGAAAATAGTTTATCACATCGGTTATTTAATAACCGACGTGATAAAAGGCCCGCATAATGGTTTATCACGTCGGTTATTTAATAACCGACGCGATAAAAGGCCTGGAGAATGGTTTATCACGTCGGTTATTTAATAACCGATGTGATAAAGGGCCTGGAGAATGGTTTATCATGTCAGTTATTGAATAACCGACATGATAAACGGCTTGGAAAATGGTTTATCACGTCGGTTATTGAATAACCGACGTGATAAACCCCCCTCCCCCAGTTTTTCACGTCGGTTTTATATAAACCGACGTGATAAACCACGCTCACCCTGGTTTATCACGTCGGTTCTTATAGAACCAACGTGATAAACCCCCCTCACCCCGGTTTATCACGTCAGTTCTATATGAACCGAAGTGATAAAACCTCCCCGCCCCTGTTTATAACGTCGGTTGTTTAATAACTGATGTGATAAACCATTTTCCAGGCCTTTTATCACGTCGGTTGTTAAATAACCGACGTGATAAACCCTTCCCATTTTCTTTATCACGTCAGTTCTAAAATAACCGACGTGATAAACATCGCGATTTTATGTTTTTGACGTCGGTTTTTAAATAACCGACGTCAAAAACCTTATTTATAACAGCGCACGTATTAATGTCGGCTAGAAACCGATGTAAAAAATGAAAAATAACCGACATAAAAAACGTTTTATGCACTAGTGCATGCAGCTTTGAGGTACCTATTGAAGAAGTCAGATGCAAATCGCAGGATAATCTGATAGATGCTACTTCTTCAGAAATTTGAAATTAAGATAAAGGAAAATAAGGGGTCATAAAACCTAGTGGTGGACCATATGAGTAGGCTTACTCACACACTAGAGGATGACACCTTGGACCAGGTACCACTTCGAGACACTTTCCTTGATGATCATATTTATTCCATCTAAGGTACACATACTTAGTATATTGATTTAGTGAACTACCTTGTTGCATATGAAATTACTACAAATTTAAAGAAACATCAAGTCCAAAAGTTAAAGAGTGAGTCTAGACTTTATGTGTGAGATGATCCCTACTCATGGCACATGTGTAGTGTCCAAGTTATTAGGAGGTGTTTTCCTGATCATGAGTTTGAGTATGTTCTGCAATTCTGTCATACACTTGCTTGCAATGGACACTTTGGATTTCAACGGACAGATAGGAAAGTTTTGGACTCTGGATTATATTTTCCTAGCTTATTCCATGACACACATGTGTTTTGTAAGTCATTCTATTGTTTCCAACACACGAGAAACATTTCTAAGATACATGAGATGCCCCAACAACCCATACTATTCTGTGAGATTTTTTATGTGTGGGGAATTGATTTTATGGGTCCTTTTAATATTTCATTTGGTTTTTTGTATATTTTGGTTACTGTTGATTATGTGAGTAAATGGGTGGAGGCTAAGGCCACTAGGATTGATGATTCTCATGTTGTAGTGGACTTTGTCAAGACACAAATTTTTTGTATGTTTGGAGTACCGAAGGCCATCATCAGTGACAAATGGACACACTTTTTTAATCAGAATTTGGCTTCCCTCTTTCGGAAGTATGGGGTGACACATAAAACTTCAACACCATACCACCCCAAACAAATGGCCCGGCTGAGGTTTCAAACCGCGAGTTAAAAAAAATTTTGGGAAAAATTGTGTAGCCGAATAGTAAAGATTGGATTAAGCGCTTGGATGATGTGATCTAGGAATATAAGACAACATAAAAAACTCCCATTAGGTATGTCCCCATTTCAGATTGTTTTTGGGAAAGCGTGTCATCTCCCCGTGGAAGTTGAGCATCAGGCTTATTGGGATATAATGAAATGCAACATGGATTTGGCACAAGTTGGAATCCAAAGAAATTTTAAAATTCAAGAGCTTGAGGAGATTTTATTGTCTTCATATGATAACTCAAGGCTCTACAAGGAACGATCAAAAGCAACTCATGGCAAAATGATTCAGAAAAAAGAATTTCAAGTTGGAGAGAAAGTCTTTCTCTATAGTTCACGACTGAAGCTGATGCCTTGTAAGTTGTGTTCCAGGTGGTTAGGTCCTTATGTTATGACTAATGTTTTTTTATGGTGCAGTGGAGATCACACAAGAGGACACAAGAAGGAGATTCACAGTTAATGGGAAACACTTGTAGAAAAACATTGAGGGACTTCCAACTGATGCAGTGGATTTCATCACACTACATGACCCCATCATCACTTGAGAATATCAGGCTGTTCCTAACCCTTTATCTTTTATATTCTTTTTCCAATTTAAAATTATACATTTTATATAAATATATCATCTAATAGGTTCACATTGAGGAAAATGCAATATTTTAAGTGTGGGGGAGGCGACAACATTTTGGGGTAGATATTTAGGATTTTCATTTGTGTGTTTTGTGTGTATTTTCTATTAAGTTTTTGGTTAAAATTTTCAAAAAAAAACCAAAAAAATAAAAATAAAACAAAAATATCAAATATATATATATATATATATATATCATGTAACATTCTCATGTGGAACCTATGTAAAATGCATGTTTTTGAAATTTATTGGTAGAATGATAAGAATGAGTAAGATTTCATCACCAAGGGTTGATTTTTATAAAAATTAAGGTCATTGATGATATGAATGGTTGTGTCATTATAAATCCTTTTAGATTTTGACATCATTATTTGTGATATTTGTTCATAGTAAATTGTTTCATTGATTTATCCACACAAATTTTCACTCAACCATGACTTGTGAAATTTTTCTTACTCAATTGAAAGTATAGTCAAGTTAGGTATAAAAATTAATTGGTTGATCCATACATTTTTTTCTATTCCAATTAGTTTCATTACTGTACTGAATTGACCTATGTGTGTGTATCTGTTATTTGACTGTTTTACGCCCTAAAAAATGGGTTGTGTTTTAGATAGGTCAAAAACAACTTTTCCTTGAACTTTGATCTTGTTATATCAATTACAATTAGTGTCATGAGGAGATCAAACACAGGTTGAGAGTTGAGTGTGAGATTTGTTCCAAGTGAAACTTAAAAAAACAAAAAAAAAATAATAAATGAGGGGAGTGATGAAATGTACAACATATGGGGATATCTAGGTTGAGAGCTTAAGGTTTGACTTTAGGTAATGCTTAAGTGAGTGGGTCTTGAAATTATATTGAAAAAGAATGTAGAACTGGTTAGGTGAATTAAACCAAGTAAGAAAAATTATTTTACATGACCTAAATATACTGAATAAAAGGTGGATTTATGAGCTTGAAATGGTTGACACAGACCCATGACTTGTTTCACTGTTATTAGTGTTATAAATCTCACTGGATTTTTTTTGGCACAATTTATGAGACAATGACTTTAAAATTTATTAATATTTACTTTTTTATGGGATTCTTACTTTTACTACATTTCCACTATGGATTGAGAAATATGAACAAGCATATCTTATGACAATTTTCTAGAATACATG
Source organism: Viscum album (assembly GCA_963277665.1). Taxonomy (NCBI): domain Eukaryota; kingdom Viridiplantae; phylum Streptophyta; class Magnoliopsida; order Santalales; family Viscaceae; genus Viscum; species Viscum album. Next base: position 186,158,793 of record OY728143.1, read on the forward strand.
ATATGAGGTTTTTCCCAGGAGTGAAAAATGATAAGTGTGTGGGAGTTAATAAAACACACTTTTATTGAATATTTTATTGATAATATATGATATAATTTCCTCAAATTATGCTAAATATGATCAATTATGGAATATTTGGGATTAGATCATTCGTTTTCAAATTTGATGAAAATTCCATTTTTACCCTTTCAAACTTTATTGTAGTATTCCGGGCATAAATATTGTTCTGTAATTTACTTTGACTTAAACTTTTGTAACTATGTTCCTGACTTAATGGGATATAAATTCTATTCAGGACATGAGAGTTGGATCGTGTATTTGAGTGAAGTAAATGGGCCATGAAGACAAAGATGGTCTAAACTATCCAGATTGGACATTACTTCACCATATGGTTCGTATCTTCTTCATCCGGGCTTTTATTGGGTCCCAATTTTTAGGGAAGGTTGGAGACATGATTATGAACAAATAATCCTTCTATAAGGCCATCTAATTAGCGTGTTTTAGAGGTCAACTATGCGCTGAGAGTGGGATTAAATAATTTGTCTGAATTTCCCTTTCACATTTAAAAATGTTTTATAATCCTAGCCCTCCCCAACTCTATTTAAAGGAATTTTTCACTCATTGGGGGGGGGGGTTTGTTAGGGGATTTGGGAATGTGTGGCCGAAAGGGTGTCTCTTGGGAACACCTCACAACCCTTAGAAGAAGTAAGGCTTTGTGCAAAGTTGTCTTCCAAGAAGGCTCTCCTCTTCCACCTCCTATTTTTTTCCTTGTTTTTATGATTGTAACATGAATTTTCTTCAATAAATCTTCTGTAATATTCTATTTTCATCTTCTTATTTTTCTTATTGGGCTGGAATCTAAGAGTGGAGATGAGATTGGTTGCTACTCAATCAATCCATTGCTTATGAAAAACGTCTCCATGATGACAACTCCACCCATGGAAGAGTGATTTATTTCGTAGTTTATCTAATCCCTACTCCCTTAATTTATTTATTTTTAATCCATAAACATACTATAATTTATAAATTTTGATCAATCAATTGAGTTTTAATTTCTATGTTACTCGATCAACTTGCACTTGACCGCGTGGTCGGGCTTGTGTAAATCGTGTGAGTGAAACCTCAATTGAAAAATCTAATGAACTTGGGATAGAATTGTAGGGTTCAAGTCTCATCCCAAACTCAATTAATTCTCCACTCCAGGGAGGAGATTATGCCCTAATTTTCCACTGACCATAAGTTGGCTTTTGGATCACAATCAAAGTAGGGCGCTGCGATTAGAGGTCCTGAAGTTGACCTAGGTACAATTTTCAAAAATATTTGTGGTTGTGTTAATTTATGTAGGTTTTGGAGGTTAAAAAGGTTAGGGGATAATAATTGATTGAATTCTAATTATATGGGATAATTATAAATTAATGGTGAAGGGGTTAGATTATATTTACTATGTCTTCTCATGTAAGTGTTTTTTAAAGAAACTGTGTATTTGGTTGTTCTGGTCTGTTGTTTAGTTTATTGTTTGAAAGTCACAAAACCAAACCCCCATATTGTGTTTCATTTGTTTTCACTTATTTTCCTTTTTTTGTTTTCTTCAAGACTATTAAGGTTTGTTTAATTCACTCAATCCTTGAGAGAATGACCTAGGTCAGCCACTGTGTTGTACTTAGTTAAATCACAAACATTGTTTTTGAGAGCGTGTGCGACAATGCTCATCACATACCTTGATCCACACATTGATACCTCAGTACCCCATTATTCCATGCCACTAGAGAACTACCTATCACCACTGATAACACCACCCACTACCATTTATCATATTCAACTCATCGTGCATCCAATAAATATAAATTTAACTGGGGAAATCCAAACCAAACCAACACTAAAACACCACAAAGAACCAAACCATCATATACCAAGGAAGAAAATAATAGAAAACTACCATCAAACAAAACTAGGTACCAAAAAACATAGAAACCATCAATGAATCAAACCTTTACATCCCATCCCAAAGTGACCACACACAAAGGGGGTATATGTCGAAGACAAAGATTCATGAGTCGAAGAAATCTAAAGAAACCCCAAACACTAACTAAAATATAAAAAACCGAAAAGGACCCTCACCCACACTCTAAGGAAAAAATTGGAAATTTTGAAGTGAGAAGAGGACTAGAGGAGGTTAGAAAGGATAATAAGGGAATAATAAGAGGAAAGAAGATTCTCAGATGCACCATAAATATCATCAAGGATAGTCTCAAGAGGAAACCCCATGCAGAGGGAAAGGGTGAGACAAGATATATCTTCAACTCAACATGAAATTATTTAGCTATTTATTCTAAAAAAATAACCATGATGTATTATAATACCACTATGATATAGTTTTCAATTTTCTAGGAAATATCCATTATTTTTTAACCTATAAAATTCAAATCAAACTCAAAAAATTTCATGGGAATGTTAACAATAAATAAATTGGAAAATAAAATTAATAAATTATGAATCACCATCTTGAGAAACTAATCCATAACACACTTTTGATATGAGTTATTTAAATATAAAATTATCATATAGAGTAATTTTTCTTAGAGAACATTATCTCTTAGTGTAATTAATAATAATACATTGATTGTATTTTTTTTACCTCTCAAGAGTTTCTTTAATCTCCACCTTTATCTTAAAAAAATATTAAGGAAATTTAAATATCCCCTTAAACTTCAGGCTCCTCTAAGGGATCTTTGTATAAATTAATAAAAATATTAATATACAATTGGTACCACATACCATTAAAAATAGGATAATTTATCTTTATAATATTAATACTTGGTGTGGACTCTCCATGGTGTTTCTTACACATTTTTAAATATTTTAGGAAATTTTGTCTCTAATGTCACATCTTCCCACAATGTAAATATTTTATTTCCATACACAAAACCCTTTTTAGTTTCAATAAAATAAGTCTAAACTCTGAAAAACCTTCTTTATTTTTCTTTAGATAAAAATTTTCCCAGTTACTTTTTATAACATCATCATAAAACTAGATTTTGGAGCTCCAATGTTTTGATCATACTCCATAAACATATTTAGAATATTTGGTAATTTTTTATGAAATTAATTCATGTTATAGTACAAAATGAATTTATGAAATCTAATTAAAAATGACTACAAGATAAGGATTAGTGTCATATCTAATCTAAGAAATGATCTCATTCTCCCTAAATCATTTAGATAAGCAATCATATTGAGTACATGGGTGGAGACTAGTGTACCCCCTATTATCTTACATCAAAATATCACATTGTAAATTTAATATCTCTCATATCTATCTTGTTCCTAATAGATATTTTTAAGGTTATTTATTATCCCTAAATCATCCATATTATCATGTTTCTTTTATGGTCTCGGATATATGGAAACTAACATCATTATAGATATGTCTTAATATTCCTTCTTGTTATTACTATAAGAATTTACCTATATATTATAATCTTAGTTTCCTTGGTTAGAGGTTCCTCTAATATATAAAACATTTCTTCTTATTTATAGACAATACTAAAATTTTAATACCAACCATTTGTTTCTGTCATTTGGAATTTTTTATCCAACATGGATCTTAAAGAAATGTTTTATGATGAAATTATTTCTATTTTATATACAATAAAATCATTTATTAAATGACATCCAAGTTTTATAAGTATATAATAAGAAATTTTATTAAATATACTTCCAATAAAATAATGACCCCATACTTTTAATTATATCTATTAATGGGTCCAAATATATATTCCATTAAAATTTGATCCATATTTGTTTTTTCTCTCCTAGTTTTATTGTTTAGGTTGATTATCATGTCAATTATACCATATATAACTCTTATATTGTTGAGTGGACAAAAAATCGCCTCATACATTTTATAAATATTCCCAATATAATTTTTTTGGGGACCTAATCCTATTAAGTCCACTTAGTTAAATGTATCCCAAATATTATATAAAATAAAGACCCCTAATTTTATTTGGGTCACCTTATTTTGTTTTCCTTACATAAGGTAATTCATGGTCACTTAGTTTTGAAATTATCCCCTTGAACTAAATGATAAGTGTTCACTTAAAGGTCTAAGTAGAACACGAATTGATGTACTTCAAATTCCCTTCTTATTTCTCAAAAACAATGAAGAACATTTTCAAAATTTTTGGAAAAGTGACATATGATTAATATATAAAATTGAGAAAAATTTATATCATACTAATTCCCAAGAATAAGATTAAAATGGGTAGATAAAAATGCCCTAGGTATTGAAAGGTTACACCTAGGAATGGTTTAAAATTTAGGTTGATTTCACTCTTGATAAATTGGACGAGTAGTTCTTTTATGATGACTATCTAGCACATATGGAATTTGTTACTACTATTATCAAAGAGAACCTGTAGGCTAACCACTAGTATGATATTGTTAGATTATCATGGAGTGATAAAAGAATTCCTTTTATCCTGAGTTCTAATGGATCCTATCCTTCTATTCTCTATAACTACTATATTTGATGTGTAGTAGTTATTATCATGAATAGTTTAGAGATGGTTGGAACTGATATTGTTTTCTTCATGTTTGGGTGTGTTTTTTATAGCTTGTATTTAGGGTGGTGTATTTTAAATATTAACAGATGATGAAAGTGTGTTATGGAATAGTGTGGAAGCTTATATAGGTCTCAATTATGAAATTTTAATCTATATGTGTACCTGCTATGGTTGTTTACTTTGGGTTGTTCTACTTTGGTTGATAATCTATTTTCTTGTTTGTTTCCTTATGTGGTCCCACTCCACTATAAATTGGTCTTATTGATAATTCAAAAAAGGGATTTATAGGTGTATATTTCATCTCATGATTTCCCAATATACATGCATGAATCTATTTTATTTAATTTATGCATATTATATTTATCAACCAAATTAACATATTACAATCATGTTAATTTATAACTCTTTATTTATTCATTTATTTTTGTTATGAATCCATAAAATAATTTTAATTATAATATTTAGTAGAAATCCATATGCATCACATGAAAATGGCACATGAAACTATTTTATGTAAAGGCTCAAAATCATAAAAAATTAAATTATACTCAATAGAACGTATGGTGTGATAGGTATTCAACCTCATGTTTCTAGATGGAACCATAGTCCCCAGTCTAGTGGAAGTCTGAGGCAATGTATCATTATCCATAGATCAAAAATCAAGGAATATTGATATATTAAACATCATTTTAACTCAAAATATGTAAGAATAATTACAATAACATATTTACTTCAGAATTATAATGATAAAATCAGTGTCCTTGATTGAAATAAATTAAATATTATGTTATACCTTAGCATAAAACTACTTGAATGCATGCTTTGGAATTCCATAGGGTTGGTTTAAACAATTTAAACATACTTTACAAATATTCATAATATAAACATTTTATATACAGGAATATGGGAATAAGTAAATCAATAAAAAAATTATAAATTTAAAATATGAGTTAAAACAAACATTTCATCTTATATGAATAATAAAAAATTTATAATTAATGTATAATCCCTTTAAATAAATTAAAAAATATCTAAATTTCTTTATTATAATTTATATACATTTATAAATTATATTTCATTTCATAAATGAAAAAAATGAAAATTTAAAACATATTTTATATCACATAAATCGATATAAATTATATTATTATATGTGATATAAGTATAACATGTGCTATAATAATAATTATTTTTAGAGAACCACAAGTTATGATATCCATATATCATTGGACTTGTCATTTCTCACGTTCTGAATTTATATAACTATCTCTATCCCTGTTTGTGTTATAAACCATAGTCTACGATATCCTTATATTTCTAGTCACATGTCACTAAAAACTATATTTTTGAAATATATCATGGATTTTGATATCCCTATATCATAGACTCAATGCATACTTTTTCTTTCGGTATGTGAGAACAACACCTATCACAAATAGTGATATTATATATAGTAGTATATGATATTTTGATCAATAGTTGTGGTATTCCCACATATGCCTTTTGCATATCATGGGTGGAGATATCGATATATTATTTGATTCAATATACTAGTTCATTATAAAACTGTAAATTTTCATAAAAACACATAATATTCTTCTAAACTTCATTACAATAAATTAGATACCACTAAGGTATTTTGAGGGAAATTTTCATGTATGAAACAAAGTGAAAATCATTTTACAAAACCTATACCACAAGATCTACCATTAGAGGTTTAAAAGAATACCATAAAATGAATACCTTATATTTAAAGAAGTTGAACCTTATTGTATGTAGCTGACATAAATCCCAACACAAAAACCAAGGGTATCTTACCTTTATAGTTATCCACTAGAAGTGTGGATCAATAAGAAATCTTTTTGGTAGGATATCTCTTCTGGTCTACCTCCTCTTATAACCTTTTGTTTAAAGGAGAAGACAAAAGAAAGATAGATTTGAATATGAGATGTATCAAATGTAGATACCAAATATGTTCCACATATATCAGTTTTCCTCATTTATATAGATAGTCTATGTATATTCCAAGGGTTAAATGAATTATGCTTATACATTAAAAAAAATTATTATAAATTATATTTACTCAATGAAAAAACGAGTTTGAATTTTGTTCACTTTAAACATGAATTATTTTCCCATAAATATCATTTCATGATAACTAACTAACAATTTGATATCCTTAAGTGGATTATTAAATATGGAAAATGCTTGATATCACATATCAATTTCATATCACAATACATCTATCACTTCCCATGACAGAAAACATATAACTATATCAGAGATAGAAACATATTTCTATCACTACTAATTATATACCACTATCTCACCCATTATATCTATACTATATCACATAGAGTGTTATGAACACAACACAAGTTGCACTGTTCCTTTAGTACATACAATATATTTCAATATTTTTGTGTCTAATATGCTTTGTTTATGACTAGAGATGTGGGATATCACATTATGTAATACATGATTAAAAACCCATACCATCTAATTTTCCATATGAAATGGTATAGAAGGTTTGACTATAAACATCATTTGATAATGTGTAAGAGGAATTATAACATAATATATTGATTGTTTTAAATGTTAAACAATCAATTAGTCATGAAATATGGTAATAGTTTATGTTATGAAAATTTTTAACATATTTATATTCAATAATAGTGTTTGTGAAATGCTCAGAAGCACTCAAATCCTTAGATCATCCTTTATTTTTTGAAGAGAGCTATAAAAGGAGGTGCATACCTCGTTGGAAATCATCTATGTAAGAAATTATCTAGTTAAAGATATTTATTATTATTATTCTATTATTTAATTTGAGGTACTAATATACTTTAAGGAAACTAAGGTCTTGTATATTTGATATATGATTTATATAATTTGTATATTACCTTTGGAGGAAAGTATCATTTGGTTTTTTGTTTAGGGATCTACATAAAACAAGAAAAATGCATAATATTCATATAATAGTAAGAGGTGTGTTCTTCATTTAATTTCTGTGTTTTTAAAACCTATCCTATAAAGATATTTATTTTTTGTTTTATTTTCCACTATAGTTAAACTTGTTAGAAGTCATTAAATCCCATAAACATGGTAGGTATGAACAAGGTTACAACTTCTTATTGTTATAGTCTTATTCAAAAGGCTTATCTTTGGTGGAGAGTCTCATCGTATTATGGATCCTAAAATAGGATCATGTATGTCCATGCCCATGGTATTCATTGGTTTGATATGTATAAAGGTTAGGTTAGATCTTTCATACATTCATTAGAAGCAGGCACCCATTAATGAGTTATGTAAATGATTAAGGCATTATAGATAGGTTCTAATGGGTTACCTGGTTATGTTATTATTGGAGTGTTATTTTTAGAAACCTAGGTATTTATCCATGGCATGTAATTATTTCATGTTGGGATAATAAATGATGTCAACCAGAACTTACAATGTCGGAACAACGTCCCAAAATTTGAACCCATGATACAATATTTGAAACTTGGAAGAAAAAAAACAAATCACTACACTAGCACACACAACCTTCGAACAAAGAATAGAAAAGAACTATCAAAATATAATAATAGAAAGAAAGAAAGGAAAAAATGAAAACACAATTTTTACATAGTTCATCCATGCATCCTAATCCATGTGGGAAGACTTTAAATCTTATTATTACAGTTAACAAAAGATGATTAAAATTTTTCATTGCACAATCAATCAAAAATAACAACTGATTTCACTTTAATAAATAGTAAATTATAGTTGGTTCTTCTAATAATTGATGCCTATTAATCATCACAGGGAAAATTACACCTAATCTGATCTCTATGGAGTATCCTTTTTTTAGTTAAAGACACCCACCATCTCAACTCACCCATCTAGTGAATTGTGTATGCTTTTAAATATCTCATGGAATGAACCTTACATGACCAACTTAAAGAACCTTATGTAATTTTATTTATTTTAGAAATAATAATAAAATGAACATTACATAATTGCCTTTTCATTTCCTACACTACCTCAATGAAGAGTGATCAAGAGAAAGTTCTGGTCAAAACCTTTTAATGTACCTTTTAGTCAATATAACTTTTGATCATCCATAATTCAAACACCCGGACCATGGTCATTATCTCTCCTCCATTTCCATATGAAACCATTGAAAGTTAAAGATTCATAATTTTTCCTTCTGATAGTTCCAATTCCTTGGCTGGATAATGGTTTTCATAGCTGAGGCTAATAATATCTCACTTGGGAATCATTTTATAGGCTTCACCACCATGTCCTTTGTTAACTCTGTAGAAAAAATTTCACTCAAAAACATTTCATTGCATTCACATGGTTCCCACACCATGATTTTGGTCATACCAGCCCAACTAATACATGGAACTACCTTAAAACATCCCTTACTATATCCTTTATAAATATATATACAAATTTCTATGTCACTCTATCTTATGTATATCTAACACTCCAACCTCTAATTTTTTTTGGATGAAGTGATACTTTAGAAAAATATGAATTTTCCTTGAATGAAACATAAGATTTTTGGATAAGTTAATCACACTTTTAGAATCACAACAATATCAACTCATCATTTTTCTCCTTCTAATATCTTTAAATATCCCCTTTATCAAGATTTACCCCTTCTCAACTTCCATTAATTTAAACAACTCTAATTATATTATTGAGAGTGAAACTATAGGTTGAATCTTGGACAACAATCCAACTATAATACCTATGAAAGTGAACATGTATCTATTTTTTCTATTTGGAGTGTCTCCATATCCCCTAAAATTAAATTCTACAAACCCTTTCAATGGCTCATTTATTCTAAGGAAAAGAAAAAACCCTTAGAAAAATTTTAAGTATTGGAGAAGTCACTTTACAACCTCCTAATATTCTCTTCCAAGATTAAACATGAATCTCCTAACAACTCTTACTACTTATGAAATGTTCAAGGGAGTATAACCCATGGAATACATCAATCTTCTGATAGTTTATTCATATGGAAACTTCTCCATATACTTGACCTCATTTTCCATTCGTGGTGCCTTATATTTTATTAATTTTAAATTTTCATCCAAGGGTGTGGTATCTAGTTTCACATTTCCCATGCTGAATCAATCCAACACCTTCTAAATGTAATCAGCCTTATTCAGGTGCAAAGTACCAAAAAATAGGTCACTCAAAACCCTCACTACAAAAAAATGACTTATACCAACATAAATTTCATATCAAATAATATATATGATGGTAAAAATTAGTAATTTCAAAAAATATTATTTTTTATGGTATTATTTATAAGTACCAACAAATCAGGTTACCAACAAATATATATGTTGATATTTATTGTTCAATACCAAATTTTTTATTAACTACTAAATATGTTACTTTATCAAACAAATACAAATAATTATTTTACCAATAAATGAATTTATTTTCATCATGTATTTTTATCAACAAATCATTTACCATTAAAAATACACATCCTAACAAATTATTCAATATCAATTAAACATTTTCAAATAATTGAATATATATTTAAAATTTATTTAATGAAGACATGTCAATTATCAATTAAAAAAATTATAATTTAATAATGTTTCTTGGAATGATATATATATACACAAGAATATAAATTAAATCTAAAAAAACTTTAAAATAATAATAATAATTTTTTAGATGTGTGGTCTTCAAAAAAAAATTTATAACCCTAGAACACCTCTACACCACCGCCCACTAGATCAATCCACATCTCGGCCTTCCCCGTCACTACTCAGCCTCTATGCCTCCCTGATCGACTGTCACTGCTCCTGTATTCCCCTCCTACTTGTCTTAGTTTTCCCTACATCCCCTCTGCCTACCCATACTTTTACTACATCCCCACATCCCTAATATGTCAACTTTCCTCCACTAAATACCACACTTCCTTGAACCCCTACCAGATTCCCTGACCTCAGCTCATAATTGTACCCCCCCCCCCCCCCCCCGTGTTCCCTCTCCCCGCGTGCCAGTGTCCCTACATCCCCTCTCCTAGATCCACCTCTACAACCCTTGCTTACCGATCATCATCCCAGTGTCCTGGTGTGGTTTATTTTGACAGTACATTTTTTTGAACTAATAAAACCAGGAAATAAATAATCCATGTTCTTCAATTTTTCCCTAGATTTTTATTTTCCCACAACATAAGGGGTGATAATTAGTTTCTTTAACCAAACAATCAAACGTACAACATAAATGGAACCACACCATTCAATTTCAATCGGATAACTGGAAATGAATTGGGTCACTTTGTTACTGATAAAAATTGCCTGTCATGACTTAAGATGAAAGGGTGTGGTAATATCATGAGTTTTAGATTTCGTTATTCAAGTCTTTATATGTTTTTTATTTTGAATCTTTACCCCTTGTCAAATATAGCCATCAACTGCTCAAATTTGAGAGAATTGTCTTTAGATTGTTTTTTGAAAATTTTAATATTGATGGTATGGGAAGGAGTTTCCAAAATTCAATGAACATACATGTAGATTTAGTCTACCTCTCTCATGGTATCTACTTTCTCTTGTGGCTTCTAGCTTCATGCGTTTTTAGATGCTTTTATTGATGCTTTGATCAGAAATCACTGATTCATCTATTGTTTTCATTTCTTCAAACTATACATTTTTAGAATTACTTGATCTTAGTGGGTTTAGAATCAATGATAATGGTATTAGTATGATATAAAATATGTTATTTGAGATGCTTTCAAGACCCTTCCTTGATCTATGCCCTAAAATAACATCGAATGGTCTTCAATTTTCCACTGCTCAATTGCTACTTTTCGAACTCATGGTTTGTCTATTGTCCATATCTGGTTCCAATTCCCAAACCCCAATCTCTAAAAAATGATATTTTAAAAGTAAATGAAAATCCCACTAGAAAGTAACATGTTATTTATCTAAAGTTGATAATTGAAAATTGTATGTTGAAAAAGTTGAGTTTGTTGGGATGTTCTAATTTAGATGTGAGTTTTCTCTACTCATGTGATTGGTTCTTTGTTAAAACCATCTTCAATTATTGAACATGTGAATCTCTATTGAAGGCTCTATATTTAAAATGTCCGGAACTCAGATCTAAATTTGAATTTCCTTGTGAATTTGCATCCAGTTTTACTGTATATTTCCCTTCTTGACAAATAAATGACCCATTAAAACATATGTAAAGTATTAATGACATTGATTTTTATTAATAACGGCGACCATAACTTTTAATTCTTAGTGAGATTGTTTCTCTAGTTTAAAAATTTGAAAAAATTTCATGCATCTAATTACCAAGATAGGTTGATGACTGACTGAAAATTGGTTTTTTATTATGCAAATAGTTTTGAGGAAAAAGTGAGAAACCATACAGGACTTCATTAAATCAGCACTTCACCAAATCACCATTTCACCACTTAACCACTTCACTACTTCACCACTCCACCACTTCACCAAAAAAACCATACAAGGATTCACATCCATTCAAGTATTCATACAAATAAACCTACAAATCTGGTGCCAAAATAGTCAAGAGAAGACCAAGGTACCACAAACAATGGAACATGAACATCAGAAAAGCTGGACAAACCACATAATCGGTCTACTCGAATGTCCACTGGTGTGACCGTCAACACTAGCCCAAATCCACAAAACCATTGGCATACTCCATTCAGAGTTCTCCCAAACACTCTAGCAACATGAGATGAACCCAAAGAGAACATCCACAAATGGTGAAGAAGAAACCAGAACGAGGAAGACCAGGCTGTCTGGACGATGCGCCCAACTCTGCAGACAACCGCAGCACAACCTCAAACCAAACGACACTATGCAAACCCCTTTTCCACTAGCATGAATCCAACGTGATTTCACCCCAATCGGTCACTGGAACCAAATCCAGATCTCCACAGGGATACCACTACGCACCCTAGAACATCAAAAAATGATAACCAAAAAATAAATCCAATAAAAAGATGAAATCCAAACCAGAAAAGGGGACCTTATGAGCAGTAAAGACAACATCATCCTTCACGGAGAAGGCCACCACAAATGAACCTAACCCAAATCCCGTTGCCACCGTCACTCAAGAATCCCACAGATCCACCCATAGCTCACAGATGAGACACGCAAATGAAACCTCAGATCGCATAAAACCGTCTCTCGACCGCAGATTCCACCACGCCACCAAGGAATTTGAGCCCACTGAAGATCATGAGTCTTCGATGCCACAGAAGCCTGTTGTTGGATATAACCACGATGCCTCCAGAAAATCTGCGAACCCTCGAAACCAGAGAGCCCAAACCTTTAGCGTTACTGAAATACGAACTCAATCCTAGACGTCACCATAGTAGGAGAAGCACACCACGATCTCACCGAGGACTAAGGAGTAGAGCTGCAGGCGACCGAGATCGGGATGGCGGCGATAGGGAACCCTAGCGCCACGGAAGAGCCCCTTACGGTCTCATTTCTTACCAAGATAGGTTGATAACCACCATATGAATCTAGGTAGGTACTGTGTGTTCTTTTATTTATAGAGCTGATTCCATTAATATTAATGAATCTTAGACTTACGATCACTCCCAATTAGAAATAATAATGATAATAGAGCATTCATTATCTATGAAAACCAATGAAAACCCCAACTTTATTGAAACAATTGATAATTAATGTATTCTATGGCTATAATACTTGGAATATTGTTGATATGGGTGCCAACTATGAGAATTTGGGTCTTTTTGGTAGCCATTGTTGAAAACTTCCCATTTCACCCATCACTTGTTATACTCATTTGGAAAAATATGTTTTGTTCGTCGCATTATTGAAAAAAAACTTGCATATAGGGTCTGTTTGACACCACTTATTGAAATTTCCTATAACATTTATCATTTATGATAAATAGTTTCAAAAAATATGTACCATGTGTTCTGTTATTACTTTTATGAAAAATAATAAATAAATAAAAGTATGGTGTGTCCTATTTCAACAAAACTACTATACTTAAATACCAAAAGAATTCCACTCAAGTGATAGGAAAAATTTTCTAAATAAGAAATCTAGAAATGTTTATGTGTAAACACTTATGATAAGTGATAAGTGTTGCATGGGTTCATTAGAAATTATAAATTTTATCACTTATGATAAAAAATATTGAAAAAACAAGAAGCGTTGTCAAATAGACTCTTAAATTCTAGAAGAAAGCCACTTAAATAAGGGGCAGTAAAATACTTTTTTATTAAGTAATCTAAAAACACTTAAAAACTACTTATCATAAGTGATAATAACCATAAGAATTTTTCATCAATTATTTTTAGATAAGGTATAAGACCTTCATTGAACACTAATCCTCTTATCATAAATTTAATCCTCAATTTGGAAGTAAGTTAAATTACAAATGATTGAAGAGAATCCAAAACATGTTTTAGAACCCAAATTCAATTGATCATGATATAAAGTAAATACTAGTTATGCACTATCAATCCAAATTAAATCAATTGATTTATATTATGAATATAGAAGTCATCAATTAATTAATTTAATTAAAAAATGATTATTATATCAATTATATCATAAATTTATTTTCATCATGACTCTAATACAAAGTGATTTTCCACTTATCATCTCAAGAAAGTTAAATATAGAAGTTAGAATGATTATACCAAGATAAGAATTTCTATGATGATTCACCCCTTTTGTGGTTGGTTCCAAGTCTCTGAGGCATTATTGTAGCTCTTTGTATTGTCCTCTAGCTCTCTAGTGCTATTGATGCCTCTTCTTGATTCATGTAAAAGAGAAGATTAATGTGATGTTTGTTTTTAAAAGATTGTTGTATAAAAAATATATTAGATTATATCAGAAAATAATTATGTGATGTAAGTCTCGTTTTTCATAATACATGAAAAGAAATATTCTTTTTTATTTTCCAAACATGTATCATTTTCATATTCTATAAAGGCATTTTTTTTCCAAACCTGTATCATTTTCACTATTTTTTTTCATGACTTTACATCTTCAAAAATCAATGTGTTGGGTATTTTATCATTATGTTAACTATTCATATATGGAATTTGGCGAACCTAATTTTCAAAAGAAAATGTCCAATCTAATTATATCCTTTAGAATCATTCAAATTTCTGTTGATGTCACTAGAAGAAAATAGTGTTTTAGAGGTGATTTTTTCACAGCGGTTTCAAAAATAGCTGTAATTTTTTTTTAATTTTTTTTAAATATATTCTAAAAAAACTCAATTTTTCTAACGGTGGTTTTTTAAAAAATCCTCTACGAAATAGCAGCTTTTTTTAAAAACCACAGCAAAATTTAAGAAACAAAAATTTAAGAAAATTTATAAATATTATTTATTTATTATTTATTATTTATTATATTTTTTCATATTTACAATCATATATAGTTTATTATTGATAATTTAATATATTTATAATCTCAATTAATTAATATTTACAATTATTAGTTAATAATATTTTTAAATTGAAAACAAATCTTCAATAAGTAGAAGAACAAACTTCGGCATCAAATGACCATAACTTCTGATATGAGAGTCCATGTCAGCTCCACAACCAGTCAAATCAAAGTTTATAAAATGAGAAAAAACCAAGTAACATTTAAATCATGTGATAATCAAAGGAAAAATATATATTCAAAATTCAAAAGTCAAAAATCGAACTCAAACTTCAAATGACCATAACTTTTAATCTAGGTGTCTGTTTGGGCTCTACCACATATCAAATTGAAACCTGTGACGAGATCTACGCTGCTTAGGCCTAGTACCAAATCTTTGAGTATTGTACTAATTTTTATTTCTCCATAAAGTCCCAGAAGGCCTCTGAAACAGAGGTTTTAGTTACAGACATCGATTTCTTAAAATTCAAACGGTTATAACCTTCGGTCGAGGTGTCCGTTTAGCCCGTACCACATATGATATCAAAGCTCATTTCACAATCTTCAATTTGACTGGTTGTAACACTGAAAAAGGAGTCTCAGATCATATTTTATGGTCATTTCAGTGTTTTTAGGGGTTTTATAGGTTCTTAACGTTTTATGATTTATTTAATTATTTATTTAATTATTTTTTATTATTTATCTATTTATTTATTTAATATTTATTTGTTAATTAATTATTATTTATTTATCTATTATTTATTTATTATTTATTTATTTATTTAATATTTAATATTTTTTTATTTATTATTTATTTATTATGTGCACATTAATTATTAATTTATTTTTAATTAAATATTTAATTAATTATTAATTAATTATTAACAGCTTATTATTCATTTTATTTATTTATTTATTTATTATTTATTTATTTATTATAAATTATTTATTAATTAATTATGAATTATGAATTAATTAATTATTATTTATTAATTACAAATTATTAATTATTAGTTATTAGTTATTAGTTATTATTAATTATTAATTATTTATTTATCTATTTATGTATTTATTAATTTATTATTTATTATTTATTCTTTATTCTTTATTCTTTATTATTTATTAATTTATTTTTAATTTACTAAATATTAATTTATTATTAGTTTATTATTCACATATTATTTATTTATTTATTTATTATTGATTGATTATTTATTAATTAAATATTTATTAATTATGTATTATGTATTATTTATTATAGATTAAAAAGTGAATATTGCATATTAAATATTAAAATTTAATTATTAATTAATAATTAATAATTAATAATTTTATAATTATCAATTATTAATTATTCGTTATTATTAATTATTAATTATTAATTCATTATTATTTATTTATCTATTATTTATGTATGTATTTATTTATTTATTATTTATTAATTTATTTTTAATTTAAGAAATATTAATTTATTATTAGTTTATGATTCATTTATTATTTATTTATTGATTTATTCAATATTCATTATTTATTAATTATTTATTTATAATTTATTAATAATTTATTGTTTTTTATAAATTTTTAAAAATTAAAAATTAATTATTTATTATTAATTCTTAATGATCAATTATTAGTTATTATTAGTTATTAATTACTAATTATTAATTATTAATTATTAATTATTTACTATTTATTATTTATTATTTATTAGTTATTATTTATTATTTATTATTTATTATTTATTATTTATTCATTATTTATTATTTATTATTTATTCATTATTTATTTATTTATTTATCCATTATTTATTAATTAATTAATTATTTTTTATTTATTTATCATATATTAAATTATTTTTTAATTAATTCATTATTTATATATTACCTATTTATTATATATTATATATTATATATTATATAGTATATAATATATAATATATAAAAAATAATATATATATATATATATATATTATACATAATATATATTATATATTATATATAATAGATAATATATTATGTATAACATATTATGTATAATATATTATGTATAACATATTATGTATAATATATTATGTATAACATATTATGTATAATATATTATGTATAACATATTATGTATAATATATTATGTATAATATATTATGTATAATATATTATGTCTTATATATTATATGTTATATATTATATGTTATATATTATATATTATATATTATTAATTATTGATTATTGATTATTGATTATTGATTTATCATTATTGATTAATAATTATTGATTAATAATTATTTAGTGTGTATCTATTTTTTATGTATTACTTGTTTTTTCAATTAATATATATATGTATAAGCATATTAAATTTGATTTATTGACCACATGAAGAGCCTGGTGGAGTGGTAAAGTCTTTGGAGAATAAGCAAGAGGTAAGGGGTTCAAATCTCACTCAACACAGAATTTCTATATATGGCCTGGGCATGTGCATGAACATGAACTTATGCATGGAGATGGGCATGTGTGTGGTAATAATAAATAAATAAATAAATAAACAAAATAAAAAAATAATAAATAAATAAATAAATTACTAATATAAAAAAGATAAAGAAATTAAAAATAAAAAAAATAAAAAAATAAAAAAAAAATAAAAAACGATTTAGCGACGGTTTAAACCATCACTAAAAACTCACCGCTAAATCATTCTACGACAGTTTTAAAAAATAACCGTAAATTATTTCCCAACGTGTGATTGAGCGGTGGTTTTCCAAAACTGCTGCAAAATGATTGTGCGGCGGCTTAAACCGCCACTAAACGAAAAAAAACCACCACTAAATACAAATTTTGATGTAGTGTGTTAAGATGAATTCTTTTTATTATTGATACCTCTATTATTGTCTAATATGTTATCAAGTGTCAATGTTTTATTTATTCTCTATGCCCATCGAACATCCAATTTTTTAATAATACTTTTCATTAGTGAAAAATGATGAGGGTTTCTTATTGGTTATTAAAAAGGTTCTTTCCAGGTTACATATTCAAGTGATTTTCTTCTAAAATTTAAGTACAAGTGTTATTTCAGAATCAAAATGGTCGTCACTTATTTTTTCAAACTGCTTATATGCTGTTTTAAAATTAGTTATTAAAAGTTTTCTCATTCATACTAACTTTGAGAGGAAGGGATAATAGAGCCATTGATAGCTACTATCACATTAATAAAATTATATCTGTTTCCCAGCCAATTAAAACTCTAAAATCTATTTTTTTTATTTTCTCCACTTTGGTATTCTATATTTTTTCTAAATTCAAACTTTATTTTAAAATTTTCTATTAGAAATTCTAATCACTTATGATTAGTGCATATGCATACGTGTTTTTAGTTTTCTTTTTGAAAGTGTTTTTCAGCTACTTAATTGAGTGTTATTTTCTTGGAATTTAAGTGTAAGTGATTTTTTAGACATATAACAATGATCACATATTTGTTTAAAGTGAATATGTGATATGGATTATAAGTACATAATCCACAATGTTTCTTCTATTCACCACTATTTACTTTTGAATTTTTAATTTTTTTGTAAGATTTGAATGTTTATTCTTTTGTCTTCTCAATTAATTGATCTACAATCATATAATTCTATTTTAGAACAGCCTTTTTGAGCAATTTTTTGAAATCATAGTTTATGCCTACATTTTATACATCCTACTATTGAGTTAATAAGTTTCGTTATGACTTTCTGGTTTCTTTATATTTTGGAAATCACAAACACATTTTCTTAAGAAAAATTTACTTTCTCTAAGAAACAATTTCTGAAGGAAAATTTTATTTCTCTAAGAATGGTTTTTAGCTTTACCTATGATCTTTAATGACTTATCTAATGTTTTCTCAATCCAAGTTTAGCCATCATTCCTTAAGTCAGAAAATCAGATCCTTATCTAACTCAAAACCATAAAGTTCCTTAGAATCCAATTTCCCCAGATTTGTGAATCTAGTTTCTCTTGAAATCAGATTCCGATTTCTCTTGAAATCAAACTTTGATTTCTCCTGAATTTAGATTTCGATTTACTCTGAAATCAGACTTCGATTTCTCCTAAAATCAGGCTCCAATTTCTTTTGAAATCAAACTCTGATTTCTTTTTAAATTAGACTCTAAATTCATCAGAATTCAGACTCTAATTTCCTATGAAATTAGAATCTGATTCTCTATTATTTCAAAATCTGATTGTCAATATTTTTAGACTCTGATTTACACTATCTTAAGAATCTGATTAAATTCTTTTATTAATGTTACCAAATTTCCTTAATGTATCATTCCATTTTATCAGATCCTAAATGTGATAATGTTTTTAAGCATTTTAATATTTCTCACAGTGAGTTATATAAAATGATGTCATCCAATCTGTTCTAACTTAACTATTTCCGAAGTACCAAGTGTACAGGTCCCTATGAAATTTAAGAAAAAATATGACTGTTGGAGGGGGAAGTCAACCATTTTATATTTTTCTTATAAATACCCAACCATTTAAACGAGCTCAGTGCTGTAGTTTTTTTGTTGATATATGGAATGAAGTGATACTCTGCAAGAGCTCTACTTGATCGGTCTTATGTGAATGTTGTGAACAACTTGTTCAAGCTGAGAACATATTGTTCAACCTACCTATTGTGAATCCAATTTTTTCTATTATCAATTTAGGGATTCCATGGATAAGAAGACAGAGGTACCGATCACCTTAGAGATCAAGGGTTCGTGAGGATAACAAGACAGATACTGATCTTCTTATCGAGGGATTACCCTAGTATGGGTAAGATAGACTTTCTTGAAAGTATAAATCAAGGGAACTTTATACAAGGTTATTGGATACTCTTCTCTTTGAGTTAAAATATTTCTTATACCTATTCTTTTTTGTTACAAGTTTTAATTCCGTTGGATTTTGTTAAAGGTAGGAAGTGTAACTTTTTTAGACTTTCTTACTCTTGTATACTTTGACATAAATAAGATTCTATATGCTTTAAGGTATAATCTTTACCTAAGTAAACTTGTCTTAAGTTTCTTTATAAGATCCATATTATTAGATCCTAAGCAAGTTAGTTTCTTTGTTAATAACTAAAGATGTTTTGTGAATTCATCTTGTTTAACCTTGTTAAACATTGACTTTATTAAGGATAAAAATGAAAGTTTTTAAACCTACAATCCACCCCTCTTGTAATTTTGTAATCTACATATTTATTTCGATCCTATATATACTCCTAGTAAATAGAATAATGAATAGTAAGTAGCTTTATCCATGTTCTATTTCCCTCTTCTTGTTCATTTTTCATTCTCCGCCTCCAATGTTAGGGTTTATTTACCCTTTATGAATCTATTTTTTTCCATACCTCTCATAGCTGAAGAATTTTTTCCTTTAATGGTGGATTCATCCATACCATGGTTATTTCACTCTATTAATTGTTATAATAACTTTTTTCTTTATGAAGATATTATTATCAAGGCTTTTGACATAAAAACCCACAAATATAAAAACTCTTACTAAATTTGAAGAATACTTATTGCATCATTGTTAACCGGGAGAACTCTTATAAGTCAGCTTCTACCTCATCGCCACCACTGGTTGTGCCTCCCTGCCCATGTGTTGCATCGCTGAGGTAAGACTCAAACCCAATCCCATGTTTTTCTCTCACTTTATCTTTCAATTGATCATAATTGTTGTTATTTTTTCATAATTAGTATTTATATAAACTTTCTAGTTCTCTCTATATCATGTGTGTTACACTTGAAGGATTACATTGCAATATTTTTATTGTGTGTTGTTTTTATGAACAATATGAAAGGGATACATTTTCATGTTTTCTCTTTAGAAATGATATTTTTAGGGTCAAACCTAGGTTATATATTCTAGTTGTGGACATTGGATGAATAAACTTCTGATTATTTTCTCTAATTAGATCATATTATGGTTGTTGTTCCTACTAGTTAGATAATCCTCTTGTTGTGGTCACTAGATGATATTTTTATATCATGTGTTATTATTTTTATATCATGCATTTATTTAAGACTATTTTATAATTGTTGTTTTTGTGTGATTAGAAAGTTGCTTGTGATGGTTCATTTATAAAGTGAAGGGAGCTGGGATAGGTGTTGCTTCCAACATAGAAGGGTGGTGGATGATGAAGTTGTGCATGTCCACAATAGCGATGTATGATGTTTTTGAGAAATATTTTGAAGATGAAGTTTAATTGAGTTCCATGGAAAGTCTCTTAGTGTTTGAAAATGTTTAAACATGTTTGTAATATGTTTCTTGTAACCGCATGTATTTTCATAAAGTTTGAATATGTATTTAAATTATATTAGAACGTGTTTTTTCAAATGATTCCTTTTTTTAGTTTTTCATATAAGCTAATTTTATAATTATTTTATAATAAATATAATACAAAATCTGAATAATTATTGGAAGAGAAAAATTTAAAATATAATTTACAAATAGATATTAATTATTGATATTGTTTATAAATGTTAATAATATTATCAACAGATATACTAGTTGTATTAATCTATTGCTAAAATTTTTGACCAATATATATATTATCTATTGGTAATATTTTAATTGAAAAAAAATAATTTTATTTGTTGAAATAACATTTAGTGACATAGTTTTTACCAACAATTTAGCAACAAGAGCATATTTGTTGGTAAAATGCTTTTCCAACAAAAAATGTGTTTTTACCAACATATATCTCCCTACTAGAAAAAGTGAAATATTTTGTAGTACCTCATCCCTAAGATTTATTTATTTAGACTGAGATCCTTCATCTAAAAAATTTTGGGAT
This sequence comes from Viscum album, assembly GCA_963277665.1. Taxonomy (NCBI): domain Eukaryota; kingdom Viridiplantae; phylum Streptophyta; class Magnoliopsida; order Santalales; family Viscaceae; genus Viscum; species Viscum album. The sequence goes on from OY728143.1 coordinate 186,180,577, forward strand.
AACTCATCCTTAATATCATTGATATATTCCTTCATAAGACCAATAATAATCATATCATCAATATAGATATGTAAGAAGATGAAAATCTTATCCTATCATAATTTTTGGTAACAACATTAGTCAACATTGCTTTAAATGAACTTCCTCTCTATCATGAATTCATTAAAATTATAATTCTAATTTCTTGGTTCTTACATTAATCTATAAAGGCTTTGTTTGAGTTCAAACACAAGGACCTGGTTTTGATTCTCCAAAAAAACCAATCAGATTCTCTATATTGATTTCTTTATCCAAGTCTTCATGGAGGAATGATTTTGTCATGTCCAACTGATCTATATTAATTCCTTCCATTGAAACCATGATCAACACTATTTATATAGTCATATGTTTAACTACTGGTGAAACAATCTCTATGAAATCCACACATTTTTTTTATTGAAACCCCTTTATAAATAGCTAAGAAGCATACCTCTATCAACCATATGTTTCTTCCTTCGATCAATACAACATTTTTTTCTAAAGGATTTTCTTCCCATATTTCCTCTTTGTTAACTCCCATGTTATGGACATATAGTGGGAATCAATCTCATCCATCATGATTAACTCCAACTAATTCAAGTATTTAAATCTTTTCACTCCCTCTTGGATCTTAGGATTTCATGATCTCTATCATCTATTAAAAGTATTTAATAAAATCACTCTCATTCCTCTACATCTAGAACCTCACTATGGTAGATCCTTGTAGTTTCCCTTGTGAATATTCTCCTTCTGGTACTATAACATTTGGAATTATATCTTCTATAGCTATTAATTAAGATTCCACAATCCTTGATCACTAAAGTACTTCAGTCCTTGGAAACAAAATTGAAACTTGACTACTTTCCAAAACTTCCTCTATATAGTTTGGTGTTGCAATTATGGAAGTACTTCCTAAATTCTCTAGAACATCCAGACTTCATGGACATCTATTTAGTAAAACCTTATATTTTTATAATACTTTGATCCCATTGGGTTTATCTACTTGGTTATGATCCTTCTATGGGATCTCTTCATTGAAGATCATATTTTTTATTTTTGACCGCCATTTGAATGTTATTTCCCAAAAGTCGAAAAGAAAACTCTTAGTCACCATACCAAACAAAGTAATATGCTTAAGACTTAGCCTCCCATTTGTCTATATCCTTAGCCTCATGTAGGTGTAGGTGAGTGCACTGAATATTTTCATATGGGTGAAATATACTTTCCTTTCAGTCCAACAACCATTTAGAATTTCCCACCCTAAAGGATAAGAAATACTCTTATTGATAAATTATGTCACACAATTCACCACAACCACCCAAAACACTGAGGGGAATCCCATGTGAATTATCATACTCATTTACTTTTCAACCATCTTTTGATTCATCATCTCAGAAAATATTTTATGTAAGAGAGTAATAGATACAATCTTCTCAAACCATATACCCTTTTTCTAGTAAGACATCATGAATTTCCTACTTCCGCACTCCCCACCATAATTAGATCCTAAGCATTTTATCTAGAATATGGTCTCCTTTTCCACTAAATCTCTCCATTAGATAGAGACTCAAAATACCTCAAACTTGTTCTTGATAAATAAAACCCACACTTTTTGAGTTGCAATGTTGATGAAAGTTATATATTAGAATGATACTTTTTTATAACAAAATAGAGTTGTGCCCCATGCATCTGTATAAACTAACTCTAACTTTCAATTCTTTAATGTATTTGTTTACATTTGGATTGAATCCTTCTACTACCTCCCTAGAATTTATTACTTTCATATTTTATACTCCATGCTTCCAACCTTTAGAATCCATTTTGTAGTTAGAACTTATATCCACTTCTCACTAACATGACCCATATGGCCATGTCATAACTTCAAAAAAGTTACTTTTATGGCATGTATCATACCTTATGATACTCTTTTGAGGTACAAAGTTCCACCCTTAACTCTATTTTCTACAACAATGTGAAATTTTCCATGATCCATCCATGAATTTGGTACAGAAACTTATGTCATATAACTACCCAATTGAAATTAAGTTCTTCCTTAATCCTGGGATATACCATACTCCTTGAAAATTTAGAAAGATTTTTCTCCTTGTCTATATGGAAACATCACTCATACCAACTATATTGAGACATTGATCATCCTCTAGATGAATCCTTCCAAATATTTTAGAAGTATAGTTCTTCATACTTCCTCTCTTGGATATTGAGTGTAACGAATCTACAGATACTATCACCTGGGACTCAAGTATACCAACGTCACTTAGGATTTTGTCACTCATATAATACAAAATAGGATTCACAAATCCACTTCTGGTAATGAATATCTCATAATTAATTCTGTGCCCATTTCAATCTTTCTTAAGGTGATCTTTCTTCCCAAAATTCTAGCACATGGGACCACCTTCCACTAATTTGGTCCTACTTTAGCTTATCCTTAATTTACCTTTCTTATAACCCTTTCATGTTGTGGATCACCCTCTTCTATTGGAACTACATACATTTATGGAATATATATGGATCTCCTTCCAATAAATTTCTTCATTAAAAACTAAATCCATTATGTCTGAAAACATTGGTTCATTCTTCTAACTTGAGTTATTCATGGTGGTGACCATCATTTACCATGACTAAGGGAGAAATGAGAGTAACAATAGTTCCCATTACAGATCTCTAAATATCACCTTCACTAACTCTAGTTGACTTCATATCATGTTGAGCTCATTAACATGATTAGTAGGATAACCACCTTCTAAAATTCTTATATCGAATAATCTCTTTATCACGAGAACTTTTTTCATTATCAAGGGATTATCATACATATTTGTGAGGTTATTAATAAGTTTTTATGTGTTCTTCACTCCTTAGATACTGTAATCCATATTTCTAGATAGTGACATCTGAATCAACCCAGTTCTTTCATACACATACTTTCCCATTCTTCATTTATCATCACTTCTAGATTGGTTCCCATTAATGGAAGTTCAAGGCCCTACTACAGTAGATAATCCTTCATATATATCTTCTAAAACCGAAAATCCATTCTATTAAACTTCACAACCTAGACCTTACCCTCTTCCAATACTATCCTTCTAGAAATTTTTAACTCCCACTAACACTTGATCAATGTAAAATAGAGATCAAGAACTGCATAGAAATATTCTCCAATATGGAAGAGGGTGGAATGGTCCTATTGGGATGAGGTCTAAAAAACCTTCATAGTGATCAGATCATCTAGAACACTCTAACTATGCTCTGATACTACATGTTGGGATCATGGATAACTTTAATTAAACCCACTAAATATGAAAGAAAAAATATGCAAGGAATAAAAAATGTGCCAAAATGTGAAGTCATGATACAAAATCAATAAAATGGAAGAAAAATGCACCCAAATAAATATAAAATAATTAAAAACCTCTGAATTAAGAAAAAAATAACACAAGTTTTACATGGTTTAGAATTATGTACTAATCCATGGGGGTAATGAAACTCTCTTTATTCTAGTAAACAAAATATGATTATAATTTCTCAGTGTAAATTACATTAAAAATAATAGGCGATTTCACTCTAATAAATAGTATATCCCAATTGGTGATCTCAATAATGGTCACCTACCAATATTTATGGTGAGAAGTACACCTGATTTGATCTTCATGAAGCATCCTTCATTCATTTAAAGACTCCCACTAACTCAACTTGATTATCTAGTGAACGGTGTATGCTTATAAAGATATCATAGAATAGAAATTACACAACCTACTCGATTACCCTTACACAATTTACTTTTTTTTCTTAACCACTAAAATAATTACCCTTTCATAATTACCTTTCATTCCCCACACTGCCTCCAATATGAGTGATCAAGAGTAAATTTCTGTCACATTTTTTTGTTTCTTTTTGTTACCATCACTTTTGTTCATCCATAATCTAGAAAAATAAACCCTAGTTATTTATGCTTCTACATAACCATATAAAAATATCATAATCTAGAGCTTCATAATTTCTATTTCTAGAATATCCACTTCCTTTATTGGAAAATGGTTTTCAAAGATGACCCTAACACGTCCTCTGATTTAGTAAGGAAAATTTTGGTATAGGGTATGGCTCATGTTTCCCTTGGTTTTTTACACACACATATTATTATTTTTATTATAGGTATTAGTTGGTTGAAATATTGATTTCACAATGATATAGCATGAGTGGAATCAAAATATTTCCTTTCACAAGAAATCAACAGAGAACATAATAACCAAGAATAAGTCTCAAAATATTTCAAAGATACTCACAAATTAATAATATTCAATACTTTTTCTTTGTAAAAATTCTATCTTAGATATTTATAAATAATATTATGGTTAATAAAAATGAAAGTGCATAAAATGTGGTCAAAGAAGAATAAAGAATATAAGAAAATAATCAATAACATAAAATACTTATAAAATACTAATAAAATATGATAAATGGGAAATTGCATATTAATGAGAATAAAGACTACAAAAAATCAATTACCTAATTCATGGTTAATGTTAATCTAAATCAAGGAATGATAGTGGACACAGATCATCGAGTGTGACCATATAGTACTGCATCATTCACCTCCACCTAGAAAGGACTCATCCCTAAGTCATGTTCAGATTGAAGTTGTTATTTGGGTAGAATAGGAAGGTGTTGTGATTCATGATTCATAATGGATGAAATATTGAAGGAAGTTACTTAGGTGTACAAATGAGGAAACAATGGTTCTCATTTCATGATGGTTGTTTTTCATGATCTACTGATATGGGATAATTCTAAATGTGATAGTTCAAGTCAAGGTTCTTTCTTTTACCAAACACCATCAATTTGGTGTCCTAGTAAATTAAGATGTATCACTACAAGAGGGAGGTAAATTATAGTAAACAATTTGACCTATAATTTATCTCCCACTTTAGTTATTAAATTGATTATAAAATACAATTTTCAATTAATTATCAGAGTATAAATGGAAACTATACAATCAGAACAAGCATGGTGGAAATAATACTATCATAATATAAACAATCTCCAATAAAAGTAATATCATGGTATAAATTAAAAAGAACAAAGTAATGTGAAAAAAATACTCAGAGTTCCAGATAACAATCTAGAAACACCTAAATGATATTATATTAAAAATCTAAGTCCAATCAAAATAATCCTTCACTTCTATCCAAATTGGTGGGAGTATCTATAGACCTGGTCCTAGGTATTCCAGTTATACACAAAAAAACTTCCTCGACTATAGACCTATATAAAGGTATTGAGTTCCAAACCCAGAACTTCTTTGATTATATATCATTGGTAGAAATACAGTATACACCCAGAATATCTTTGATAGAAACACCAGACACAGGTTTCTCTAGCCTTGAGAACCTCCTCAATCTAATGATCAGTAGTAAGTCAGCATCAGGACTTCATTGAACATGATGGTTTCAAAAATAAAGCTTTAAAACCAAAAATCTCATCAATATCAATGGATCTAAATTAGAACATGTTCCAAACCTAAAACCCCTCAATCATATAGGATTGAGAAATGGAAAATTATAAGTCAAAAGCTATGATATTTTACAATAAACTTTCCAGATAGAAGCTCTTTGTGAAAATACACTAAAATCAAAGATTAAAATTGAAAGCGCTTTGAGAATTAATACGATTTAAACTTAAACATGATTATCAGAAAGATAAACATATCTCATTATTGTTTATCTTTAACTCAAAAAATTCCTTGGTCTAATTTATATCATTTGTTGTAACAAACTCCAATAGTCAAATTCTAAGATCTTTATATACAGTTACAACTACATTGGATAAAACACTTCATATTCTGATGGATGTAGGCTTTAAAATATATCATCTAATTAGAAAACCATCATAACTCTATAATGTATGATAATAAAAATTAGTGCAACTACTCAACATATAAGAACATAGGATAAGTGAATAATTTCATTGGATGATAAATCATTAAACATTAAATCTTTAAAACAATAAAAAAATATAAAAATATTCAAGTAAAATCAAAGAATAATATAAAGTTAATTATGATTTTCCAAAATAGAGGATACAAAATAAGAAATTTAGAGAATTTATCTGCATAATTACTTCAAATTTCCATGTTTCCCTATCACCAGGTTTGGTTGGTTTTCCCAATCATCATTGTTATCATTCAAGTGGTCATCTCTATCTAAATTTGGGTTTGAATCATCCTTAATATTAGGGAGAAGAATATGAAAAAAAAATGTTTAGAATTCAATTGTGAAACATTTTATGGACTCATAAGAATATAGGTTGCGACCTTTACACATGCAACATGAGTAAATTATTCATCTGGTGGCATGCTAGCAACATCTCTAATCACAGGCATGTGAACAAAAACTTTATGAAGGGAATTGTGGAAAACAACTCAATCTTCAATCATCATCTTTATCTTTATCCTTATAAGAATTAATTCGATATCTTTTATGTTGGGGTCTGAATTTTTTATCATATCTACTGAGGGGGTGCATAAAATAACCCCTTCATAAAGTCTCACTGTCAAAAAGTTTAATCATAAGAAGATAGTTCTATGGATTGTGGTGGAAGTGTGATTGGTATAGTGGTGTATTTTCAATAGATGAGCAGTTTTTATTTATCACATGATTCCTTTTCAAAGGGATAAAAATTAGCTTAAACTAATATTTGGTGAAATTGATCATATTTTCATAGCCATATGACAATCATTGGTGTATAACTTCCAAGTTATTACAAACAATAACTGACATGCATTAGTGTTTATTAGAGTTGGTTCCCTATAAACAACTTCTATATAATTTATGATTACTTGTATTCATTTTTTTGAATATTAATATACTTATTATCACATAATTATTTTTATTCTATATAACATAGTATGTGATAATTTCCTAAGAGTAATTTTCACACTGAATGGTCATAACATATCCCTATTATGATGGGAACCAAGAAGTTCCATGATAGTATTCATGAATATATGTTCTATACCCAAAGGATATCTATTAATGGGATATAAATAATATAGGCTATTAGGGGTGGAGACTCAGGGGACTTTGAGGCACTTTCTCATGGTATATTCCCTTGGTAATTTATAGTGCATGAGATTATGAGAACATGAATTGATAGTAGGAAATACACATTTATGTATGTCATTGGATGTTCCTATCTACATACATGTTTATTGATCCTTATAATTTATTAATAATAATAATGGATATCATTATTCATGTATTGTGATGTATTTATGAAAACCATAATTACATATGTTTGCAGTGAAGTAGGATATGTTTTGTATGTCATGAGTGATATTGCATTAATAAATAGTGATAGAAAGGATTTATCCCTTCTATTATTTAATGGAAGTTGATATCACATTCCCTTTAATGGTAATGTAACAACCCAAATAAATCCAAGTCCATGGTTTTCTATGGGTAGTTTCATTTTTAAAAAGTCAAAGAAAGAGACATTGATCACATAGGTTGATGACACCAACATGCAAGCTACTTGATTTGAAATATTGTGATAATGGGATCATTTTATACAGTGAGCGTTTTTATGAGATTTTTTGTCATTATGAAATTAAATTAATTTTATAAGGTTGTCTTAGCATGTTTCTCAATTATAACCTTGGATTTTGTCATTTATACCTAATTCCACTGAGAAAGAGGCCAAGAGGGTCACACAATAAGTGTATCCAGAATCTCAATTATTTTCTATTTGAATTTTACAAGTTAGAATAAATATTATTTCTTCTTTGTTATTTCAAATTATTCGAGACTGGTTGATCACCGATATTTAATTATTAGTAATTTATAAAAATAAATATGTGATTTAAATAATAATAAATATTTATTCACAAGACTTTATGAATATAATATTTCTTATATTTATCAACGAATAATGCAGTAATATTTATTTATTAAATAAATAGTTATTATTCAAGGTTCAATAAATACCAAGGATGGTAAATGGATTGAGTTTAATGGTCCAGCTATAAATGACTTTTAAATATCATTTAAATAAATATTTATTTATTTATTTAACAATCTGTGAGTATTTCCCATGTTAAGAAAAATATTATTATTAGACATGGGGTTCTATAAGGAATAATGAATTGGTTAAGGGTTTATTTTAATTTACCAAACCCATCCTAGATTCATAAATACCTAATTATATTACTTTCTAGGGTTATACACTTGTTGTTAAAAACATAACTAGAGATAATTATTTTGATCCCTTGAGATAATAATCTCAAGAACACACCCATGAATAATAGTTTCAATCATCCTCCAACCTACCAAGATTTTTAGGGATACTTAATAATCATTAATTCATAAAGATATTCTTCCTACGATTAATGATAAACGATGCAAGCAAAAGCCTTCTGGTCAAAAAACACAAGAGTACACGATGTATAACTCTAAGGTATACATTGTGTCCCCATGTTCAATAAACCAGGATGAATTGTGTTAATATAAGGTTATCATGCATTAAATATATGCATAATTCATTTAATTCACACCACATGTTGAGTGGGCTAGGATGGAATGAGATTTTACAAGACTACATGTCATGTAGTCCACGCGTTTTCATGGTGGAAAACATGGGGATCCACATCATAACATGTATTTAATACATGACACAAGTTCTAAAAAACTATATAGATTTGAGATCACACATCATATAGTGGGCATACACATCGTTCACCTCATACATGTCTACAATCGACAAACACATTGATTCCCTAATCATGAGTCACAAACTTGGGCAGAAGAGGTTACATGTCATGTAACTCAAGTACACATCATGTAATATATTGTAACTCATGAGAATAATTTAATAAAAAGAAAAAAATATTTATATAATTAAATATATTTACATTTCTTTCAAGTTTCATTTATTGATAGTACATTCCAAGACATAAGATTATTAATTATATGTTAAAATAATTTTAATGTTAAATTTTGAACTGAAAAATCTATATGGTCTTTACTTGTAGTGAACTCCATGAACGTTAATAACATCACATGCCATGTAATTTATATATGATCATGCATAATTTATTAACAAGTTCCCACCTTATAATTATGTGTTACTCCATATATATTGGATTTCATATTAATACATAGTATAAGGACCATGACAAGTAGTTTGGATGGGTACATGTCGTTAACTCCAAGTACACATGAATACTTTATTAATTTAATTTTTTTAATTTGTTTAAAATTATGAAAGATGGAAATTTCAGGACAGTTTTGATGGAATTAATATTAGTTTAATTAATTGATTAATTAGATAATTAAGGAGATTAATTTTTGGCATTTTATCTCTATTAAATAATGAATTGAAGTGAATGCTAGCTAAATTGTAAATATATATTTATTGCATATGAGTGGATGATCATTAGATTAAACCAGGACTATGTATATGATTTGTTTCATTTTAATGTATTATTATTAAATTAAATTGATGTCATGTGTGTCATCCCCTCCTTTCATTTTGTAAGGTCTTGTGTGACCAAAATATATTTTATACAAAAACCTCAAATCCAACCATTTGGTTCCCCTCACCTGTGTGTGAGTAAAGTTTATGTAATTGATGGATCTCTTATGAAAGTGGGGGTGGTTCGAGTTTAAAGGTGAGGAAAAACCAATCAAGGCAATACACAGGAGGATAGGTGGAATGTTTTGACACGAATCAAGTTACAGTTCAAGGTTTTTCCCCTAGGTTGAAGGGTTATTTTATCATCCTCTAGATAAAAAAACCATTAGAGAAGCTCATGGTCATACCAATTTTATTATTTAATTCCTATCAAGATGCATGGTTAATTTCTTTATGGAATCTTTATAAAGATCACATAAATTAATAAATTAAAAAACATACAAGATGAAATTCAAATAAATTGTATTGTGTATAAATTTTATCTTAGACATGGTTAATCTACTAAGTAAAATCTATATAATATTAAAAGAGATGTAAAAGATAAAATAGGAAATTTACATATAAGCTATAAAATCCCTCAGATCAAGCCTTCCTCTACTTAATTTAAAATCTAACCATAGTCTTAAAGTTCTTATTTGACAAAATTTGTGGTGTTTTTCAATTATCATGGAATATTAGCTTGAGTTTTTCATCAAATTAAATTAGTTTAAATCAAGTGATAACTTAAAAAGAAGGAATTGGTGTAACTAAGATGCAAGGGTTGGGGAAATACTTATCCAATATCTCAAGATTTGAGAGTCTACTCAATAGATGAAGGAAATATGAGTTAATGAAATTTGAAAGATATGCCTACCTAAACCCTTATAATAGCTTTTCAGGACAAAGTTTGGGTTATGGGAAGAGGAATATGGATATTTACTAGTAATAATATTCAAAAAAATGAATATTCTAAAACCAATGGTGATGGATATTGGGTTTTATAAAAATAGTGCGTGATTAATAAATTTAAAATTTATTATTTATTTTTGTAATTCAGATAAAGTACAAATATTTTTCTATTAATTAATTATAAAAGATGGTAAACTATGTGACTTTGATTATATTAATGTGATCCAAACTTGATAAATATAAACTTATCATTGGATCAAATTTATAATAATGGTATATGTTCTTTCATGTTATATTATTCCATGAACAAAAATTATATGTGATGGAAATACTACTTACCGAGTTACATACTAAAGTGGCTAGTGAGGAAGAAGTATCTCTCTACTTGAAACACATAGATGATTTCATGTATGTTTAATTTTTCATGGTATTATCCATGTCTAGTGAGATTTTAAATAAACATTAGGATATGGATGTGTATATCATCATGTCTTACCTATTTGATCTTTATCGAGAGAAGATGAGACAAGAGAGATATGAAATCTCCAATAAATTATTCACATGAAATCTAGGGGAGTTAGTGTCAAATTAGTCTCATATAGTCAATATTATTGTCTAAATAGAATTATTGTATATCTTGGGGTTTAATATACATGATGAGTTTCACACATATCTCATTATATTCTCACTACCTAAGATATTCTCTTATTTCATTATGAACTATAATATGATCAATTGTCATAAGAATGTTTCAAAACATCATTCATTGATTCTCCAAATTGAAATATATATGGGGTGTGAAAAACTTGTGTTCCTTATGGTGAATAAGAAGGGAAAAATAATGGAAATTTACCTAATACTCATTCCAAGTCTAAGGCTCTTGAGAACCATCTTACTAAGAAGAAGAAGATCTAATTACAAACAATAGATAAAAATAGTGTATTTTTTGCATGTGGTGGACAAGGTCACTGGAAGAAGAACTGTAACTAGTTGAAGTAGCAAGGCGAAGATTTAGGTGAATACATTATCAAGTTAAATATTTCTATATATATACATTGGTTATTAGATACAGGTTGTGGTGCTCACATTTATATTCAAATATAGGAACCAAGTAGAATTTTAAAGATTACATGAAGCGATGTGGATTTATGGGATGTTAATAGAGCGAGGTTATTTTCTCTATCCATTGGAGACTACCATATAACATTACCAGTAGGGTTAATATTGGTTTTAAATAAGTGTTATTATATAACCATCTTTACCAAGAACATAATTTCTATTTCTTTCCTTCACATGGATAGATTTTTTTTTCAAATTTGGAAATAAATAATGATACTTTTATAAAAATGGGATATCTTAAGGTAAAAAAAACTAAATAATGGTCTTTATGAATTAAATTATGAAAAAAGTCTTGGAAATAAATAAAAAATAAAATTTTCATGAATTATTTATCACATAACTATTTCATCACCATATTGTTCAAGTAAATGAGAAGCATTTGACAAAGCTCTAACAAGATGGTTATTTAGACTCTTTTGACTTAAAACCACGTAAAATATGTCATTATTATTTACAAGGTAAGATGAATAAACCAACAGAAATTAGACATGGTGAAATAGCTATAGAGATTCTAGAATTAGTACACATTGATTTGTGTGGAACTTTTCCAATAAAAGCTATTAGTGGGAATTCTTACTTCATAGATTTTTTTGATGACTTGAGTAGATATAGGTAAATTTACCTGATCAGTTATAAGTCTAAGTCCATTAATAAATTAAAGAAATTAAATAATTAATTAAAGAATAAAATTTGAAATAAGATAAATAAGCTTTGATCTAATAGAGGTGGTGAATATCTTAACTAAGATTTTATTGAATTTTTATGGCAGTATGAGATTCTATCTCAAACCACTCTGCCTTATACAACACAATTAGTGTTAGTGAAAGTAATAATTGTACCTTGTTAATAAATGGTCAAGTAAATGATGAGTGATGCATTTATTCCATTATCCTTTTGGTGATATGCATTACACACTGTAACATACATACTAATTTGAGTACCAACTAAAGTGATAAATGGTATTCCCTTCAAGTAATGGAGTATAAAGAAACTCTATTTTTAACTCACACATTCATGGGGATGTAAGGAATTTTTTAAGGCTATATCCTGAAAAATAACTAGTATCTTCATGAATGAAGTATATATTTATAGGATGTAAAAAGGAAACAAAAGAAAAATATCTATATAAACTCTCATGCAAGAAAGTGGTCAGTACAAGATGGGATATTTTTATTAAGAGGGAGAACATCCTCAATAAGGATAGTGTAAGAAATATTGACTTCAATGAATTTGATACTCAAGATATAAAAGAGTTTTTACAAGAAAAAATTCCATAGGTCCTCATGGAAGATGTTCCTAAAACACAAGTACAACATAGGAGAAATAGAGAGGTTAGAAAACTGGAAAGATATAATTTTTGGGTCACTAAGGACAGTGACACATTTTTGGTTGAAAGTAATGATCCTTTACCTGAACAGGGAGTATTAGATAGGTTAAAAGCTATAAAATTGAAAGATATCATGAATTTTTAGATGGATTACATGTATGAGAACAATGTTTGGGTTCTTGTTGATCCTCCAGTTGATGTAAAGTTTATTGGATTCAAATGGGTATTCAAGAGAAATTTGGACATGGAAGGTAAATTGAATACCTATAAAGAATTATTGTTGTCAAAAGAGGTTTAACGACATCAATGCATTGATTATGATGAAACTTTTTCTCCAATATCCATGTTTAAATCCATTATAATTCTAATTGCTATATAATATTTCCATTGATATGATATTTAGAAGAGGGATGTTAAAGTATCCTTACTCCATTAGAACCTTCAAGAATATGTCTAAATAACCCAACCAGAAGGTTTTGTGACTCCAATTAATGTAAAAAATGTATGAAATTCATAAAGATCTATTTGTGGATTGAAGCAAGCATCCAGGTCATGTAACATTCAGTTTGATGAATTTATAAAAGAAGTTGGTTTCATTAAGAACAAATGTGTGTAATGTGTTTACAATCTATTAAATGGTATTGTGTTCATTATCTAATTATTATATTTAGATTACTTATTACTTATTAGAAATGACATACCATTCTTATAGTCAGTTAAGGATTGGTTAAACAAGTATTTCTCCATGAAAGACTTAGGTGAAGTAGTATATATCCTTGGAATCAAGATCATTCATGGAAGATACAAGAGGCTTGTTAGACTAAGTCAAATTATATACATTTAACAGATACTAAATATAATTATTATGGAACAATCCAAATTTGGATTGGTTTTAGTGTCACGTGGAATAAATATCTCTAGGAAAATGTGTCCTCAGACAGAAAAGGATAGAGAGAGAGAGTGTGTGTGTGTGTGTGTGTGTGTGAGTGAGTGAGTAAGAGTGTGATTAAGATCCCATACACTTATATGATAGGATCAATCATTAATTCCATATTATGTACTAGGATTGACGTGATCCATACCTTCATCATGGTAGGGAGGTATCAATCAAATCCAGGTGAACAACATTTGTTTATTATTTAGGTTATAATTAAATGTATAAATAGAACTAATGATATGTTCCTAGTGTATGGAGGAGACTAGGATCTAGTCATTGAGGGTTATATAGATTCTATCTTTTAGATAGACCAAAACAATCTAATGTCACAATCATAATATGTCTTCAGTCACAACGGAGGAGATGTGAGTTGGAAGACTTCAAAGAAGCCAATTCCCACCAATTCTATAGTAGAGTTTGAGTATATAATTTCTTATTATATATCCAATAATTCATTTGAATATGAAACTTTCTCCAATATATTAATTTATCCCTTAGTAGTAAACACCCTATCACATTATATTATGATAATATTATGGTAGTGGCTATTGTAAAGGAGCTAAGGCCACACCAATAGATAAAGATCATACTTTAAAAGTATCACCCATTGTAGGATTTTTATCAGAGTGTTGAAGTTTTATTTATTAGAGTGACCATGGAGGAAAGCATGGTGGTCCCCTTAACTAAATACTTATCTTAGAAGAAGCATGAATATCATTTGAGAGCTAGTGAATTGAATGTTGTTAGCAGTTGGATCTAGTGGAAGTAGGAGTCTATTGGATTTGGTTCCCTAGAGAGAACTTATATGTACTTTATGATTACCTATATTAATTATTTTTAACATTAATAAACTTTTTTCACATCATTATTGTTCTTCTATGTAACATTATATGTGACAATGTCATAAAAGTAACAGTCGCACTTAAAGTTCATAATAGATACATACTATGATCATAACCTAGAAGTTCTATGAAAGTATTCTTGAATATATTTTCTATATCTGTATGATAGTTTTTTAAAGGATAAAAATGATATCATCTATCAGGGGTAGATCATAATAGGACTTTGAGGCACTTTCTCATGGTGTGGGACCTTAGTAATTTCCAATGCAAGAGATTATGAGAACATTCCTCGATAATAATAAATCAATATTTATATGTGACAATGGATATTACTATATATTTATGTGTGTATTTATCCTTAAACATTAATATTATTATTTATGGATATCATTATTCATATACTTTTATGTATTAAGGAAAACTGTGATGAAATTTGTTCATGGTGAATTAGGATATATTGTGTATATCTTGAGTGATATTTCATAAATGAATAATGAGATAAAGGATCCATACCTTGTGCTATTTAATAAAATTTGATATCCTAGCCCCTTTGATGATAATAAAACAACCTAAATAAATCAATGACCTTGGTTTTCTATAGACATGTTCATTTTTGGAAGGTCAAAGAAAGAGACATCAATCACATAGATTGATGACACCAACATACAACCTATTTGATTTCAAATATCATGATAAAGGGATTGTATTACATAGTGAGAGTATGTATGATGTTTTATGTCATTATGAAATTAACTTATTTCTCTATGGGTTCCTTGGATTTTTTCTAGAAAAATAAGGAATAAGAAATTGGTTGTGGGACTATGTTCAACTTCCAACCCAAGACCGAATTTATAAATACCTAATTATATCAATTTATAGGGTTATCCACTTATTGTACACAACAAATCTAGAGAGAATTTTGTCAATACTTAGAGAGAATCCTCTTAAGAATGTGTTAAAGAATAAGAGTTCCAATAATTCTCCAACCTCTCAATCCTTCAAGTGATTCTTAAGAATCCTTCATCAATGAAGAGATTCTTCCTGTGATCAATAAATAATTATTCAAATGACCAGGATCTCCCATTCTAGCACTTGATTATTCAACGACGATGTTCTGAGATTTTATAGAACATGTGGATCACTACTATAGTGATTATTCCCTTTGATCCTATAATGCAATGATGTTATGATGAGATCGGTCACCCAAATCATCAATAAAGAAATAATTACAAGAAAATGTAACTCTAAATCAATCTATAAATAAATTATAAATTATATTTGATAATCCTTCCTTATGGTTTCTATGTTAACAAGTCAATTAATCTTTTATTTAATTCTATTTATCATGACATTCTTCTTTATGCACATATCATATTATTCAATGATTATGATAAAAAATTGAGTTGACTATACTCAATAGAGGAATATTCTACACCCATAACATTCTGGTGGTATTAGATAGATCACATAATTAATTTCTAATTATTTATTAATAATTGATTTATAATATGTATTTTTTTAGTTTTACTTCTGGGTTATTAATTCTTTAAATATAAACATTGATTTATTCTCCTCCCTTCTTTGTTATTGCCCATATAACTAATAAAATGTTAAATTAACATGAAGAACTTATGAAAACTCTATCAGGAGATTCCAAGGGTTCTTAAAAAATAACACAAGTGTACATTTAATGTATCCCTAAGGTATACACCAAGTACCCATATTCAATGCATTAGAAAAAATCATGTTAAAAGTGGATCATCGTAAATTAACTACACATGAAATGTATTTAATTTCATTTATTCAATATGTTTTCATGGTAGGAAACACTAGAGAGGGCCCATGTCATGTCATGAATTTACTACATGACATTGGGACTAAAATATTGTCCAACTTTGATTTCACGCAGCATGTATCTAGTATAAAAATCATGTACCTTGTACACATCTATGGCCAAAAAACACACTAAGTCCCTAGATGTGTTTAAAGGACATGGGAAAAGGAGATTACACACCATGTAACCAAAGTATACTTCATATAGAATACTTTACCTTATGATAAAAATTAAATAGAGAGAGAAAAAATAATTATATAATTACAAATATTTACATGTGTTCTGTGTGTCATTTATTAACAGTAGATTTTATGACATAGGATTATTAATTATATGTTAAATTAATCTCCATGTTAAATTCTGAACTTCAAGTTGTGTATGGTCTTTACTGGTAGTGTTCTCCATGTGTGTTAATATTATCACATTCCATGTAATTTACATATTATTATACATCATTTTTTGATGAATTCAATCCTTTTAATTATGGTACATGTTGTGTATGTTGGATGTCATGTGAATACATAGTACAAGGACTATATAGATTAGTTTGGGTGGGTAAAGGTTGTTTCTTCCACATAAACATGTATAATTTACTAGTTTTAAATAAAATTAGTTAAATTAATTTGTTTAAAATTATGGACGATGGAAATTTTAAGACAGTTTGGATTGAATTAAGAGAAATTGAATAAATTGATTAATCAGATAATTAATTAGAACAATTTGTTTCATTTTATCTTAATTAAAGAATGAATTTATGTGAATTTTATCTATATTGAAAATTAATATTCGTTTCATGTGAGTGGATTATCATTATCTTAGATTAGATATGTATATGTGTTCGGTTTCCTTTTAATTTATTATTATTAAATTAAATTGATGGAATGTGTGTCATCCCCTATTTTCATTATGTAAGGTAATTCATGTATGTTGTTTCTTTTATATGAAACAAATAAATGAATCCTTTGATTTCCCTTCCTTATTTTTGAGTAAATATTATGTAATGGATTGATCTCTCAAGTGAGTGGAGACAGTTCATGTTTGAATTCAAGGTGAAACTGACATCGCCCGAGAGCATCATTATTTCTCTTAGGAAAATATCAATGAAAAAATTTATGCTTTAAATATACTAACTAATTTAAGACTATAGTTTGGTGTAAGATCTAGGTTGGTTCACTGATAAGGG
This sequence comes from Viscum album, assembly GCA_963277665.1. Taxonomy (NCBI): domain Eukaryota; kingdom Viridiplantae; phylum Streptophyta; class Magnoliopsida; order Santalales; family Viscaceae; genus Viscum; species Viscum album. The sequence continues at coordinate 186,198,211 of OY728143.1, forward strand.
TGTAGAAACATCCTAAAATTTTTAAGAGAACTTTAAAGAAAATAGGAGAATAAGCAATTGATTGGTTTGGTTTCTTAGATGATGATGAACATACCAAGCGATTGTAATTATAAGTTCACATACTTAGTTGAAAATTTTATGTTATTTAATTTAGATTCTTTCAGAATAGAACCTTATCAAGACTCCTATAATATTTCTTTCTCTCCACTGTATAAATTTCCATTTCCCCTCTTGAATACTTGGTTTTAATTCATAGGTTGGTATTCTAAACCTTGTTTAAATATAGTTATCCCAAACTCATGCATTTTTTATTACATGAGAGGGAGAGATAGTTTATATGTTCTAAAAAATCATACCCTCATTGTACAAAATTTTCCATGCATGGGAAAGGGCATATGATTTATGATAAAAATTAATGAAAATTCTCAACTCACCTTGAAATAAATTACACAAACAATTTCCCAAACTAAGAAAAATTACCACTTATTTCCATTTTTGGTATAGGAAGAACTACCCCCTCATGATAGTAATTAAGGGATATGATAAATAAAAGAGAAAAAACCTACAACAGCAATAGAAAATAGCAACTACAATTCCCATTAGTTGTCCGGTGTTGTAGGTTAAATAAAAAAGGTCTATAAATGTTAAACCACCATGCATAGAAGTAGCCTTTGTTTTTATTATACCTAGGATAATCTCTCTATATTTTATTCAAATTTAAAGTATCATTTTCCTCTATTGATATTTTTCTCTCTCTTTGAATTATTCTTCCCATGATATTTTTATCTCTTTTTTGAATTTTTCCGCCAATGTGGATCTTCTCCCAATGAATGTCTTTGGCTGGCCTTCCTTATTTTGTGGGGGTGTGTGGAATCATTCATAGTGGGAAATTTCCTTGTGTACATGGTTTTATTTATCTTCACATAGCCATCCTATATGTGTGTGTGTGGATAGCTTGTGAAGTTCAGGTTTTCTTGAAAGTTGTATAAAACCTAACTTTCTAGTGTGGAGGTTCTCATTGTAGCACAACCTATGCGTGGGTGCATGGAATATTTATAGACCACGATTTAGTATATTTTTCTATGGTGTAGTGACTCATTACCCTAAAAACCTAGGATCTAGTATATAAGAACCCCCATGTTGTAGTGTAGAACCTATGGAATAGAATATTCATTCATTCTTTTCTTTAATTTGGGCACAGTGCAGCTAGTTTAACAATAGAACAGTGAGTTTCTTCATCTTCTCTAGCATCAGGGATCCATGGTGTAGTATGTGCACTATGATGCAATAATATCTTCCTTGAGAAATCCCCACTACTAAAAATTTAGGAATATCCATGTCACAGTAGAGGGCATATATCATAACAACATCTCTATTGATAAACCCATGGCATAGTGAAAGTAACCACGACTATAGTGCTTCTTCTCAACCCATCCAAAATTCATAGTGTCTAGGTGGATCTATCTTTGAATGAAAATGATTCTTTATTCTTTAAAAAAGTAGTTATGGTGGTCTGATCAAGCTACACAGGTGATCTGCGTCAGCCCAAAAAAACATCTGTGGCCTTTGGTTTGAACCCAAAATTCACTGGTGGGGTCCATGGTGGTTCTCAATGGTTCAGCTTATTGGTTTGACATTTTTGAGTTTGGAAGAGGTGGAAAGTGTGTGTCTGAGGTGGGTGATGCATAAGCAGGGTGAAACAACACCACTTTGGTAAGTTGGAATGCTACCCATGTGAAGCACCATTCCACAATGAAAGTTTATGTGGATTTTCCCTATTTAATAAGTAAAGTGATTCCCCAAGTGATCTGAAAAGTATAATGGGGACCAAAGTGAATGGATATCAGTTAAGGTGATGATTCTTGTATAATTGTTATGGATTCATATCATTGGACGCCAAACTTGGGAAATTCTCCTTGTTGCTCAAAATCAGATGATTGATGCACTGATCTTAAGTTCATAAAACTTGTGTCAAGTATCATCCATTTGAGGATGATTGAAGTATTTTGAGTTTCATTCTCCAAAAAAAATAAAGAAGTGGAAAGAGAAGAAATTGGCATAGGATTGGGATCCTAAGGTGGTTATGCATGAGTTTTGGGATAGAAGGTGTCCATGAATGATTGAACTACTAAGTGGCCATGGCCATGCACTTTTTACTTAGAAGTATTTTTACGGGATTACTTAAAAAAATATGGCCAACCCACGAGCTAACTAGGAATCCTCAACCCGAGGCTCATACAGTATAGAGTCAATTGCATCCAAGGGGAATCAGACCAGACAACCCGCAAGTGGCATGGAAGGGTCGTGTATAGGCCTGTGCATAGTTGGTCTGAAGCCTGAGTAGAGGGTGGTCCCAGAGTGCACCCACAGAGAACATGGTACATGGTAGTATTGTAGAGGGAGAGGGAGTAATATGGAGATGTGGAAAAGTGCTTTGTTATTTAAACCGCACTGCACCCGCATCTTAGTTTTCATGTGGGATGAGAATTTTAATGACAAGAACAAATCTCAATTATCCATCACATCCCATGTCTCGGTCAACTATCTGATCATCCACAACATATGATCATCAAATATTTTCTTCCCATCTAATCCTGTTCCCCACACGTTTTAATTTGAGTCGTCTGATGCTCCCATAGCCAGGTTATCTTCCACTCGTCATTGCACGCTGGCACTGTTGTTACACTATGGAGCTGATGAAGATAACCTGATCACCATGGATAATCACTAGATATAATATGAGGATCATGTTGATTGCTGTATTAAATTGATATCATGTATGTATTTGAATTTTCATGCATGCAACAACATGGTGAAGTTCGAAGAAGGATAAGGCAAACAAATTTGCCAAGGTCCACGTGGAATCGAGTAAGGATTTAAAATGTGATACATAAAAATCTCGAATTCATGCACATGATCATCGAGAAGTCTTCATGCATAAAAAATAAACACCCACAAATATCAAAATATCTTCACACATAGGTTTAAAATTTTAAAGGAATGAGGATCTCAGCTATTCAAAGAAAAGATTTGAAGATCCTATCACATGAGATTTGAATGCGAAAAAATATCTCATCCTTGTCTATAAAAGGATAATCCTTGAGAAAAAAGAAGATGCTACCCTACCCATATTTGAGTGCTCCTGTTCAAAAACAGATCACTCTCAGGTTAGATGTTCTTCATGAAGGATCAAGGAGACCCGCATGACTTTATGTATTTGCGAAGATGAGATCTCGAAAGTCTTCTAAAAGTGCCATAAACTCTCAAAAATATTTGTGAATAAGTTATGTTATTAGTATGAACTAGTTACCATGGGTACAAAACTAGGGAATACTCACCCTTATTGTGTTTTTTAAAGGAAAACTAACCATGAGATAGTGCTTGAGTTTCACTCTCATTGTGCCTTGCAAAGAGGAAGAGTCATGCAATCCATGCAGGAAGAAGAACTGTGATCCAACAGGCTTCACAAAGTTAAACACCATCTAGTTAAAAAATATATCCTACTGTTTGTAGGGGTTCATGTTTCAGTGAATAAGGATATTTTAAGAGAATAGGTTATGTGTGTGTCCAATGACTTATACCCATTGGGTTTTTCACACAAGAGAGAATAATTAAACTGTGCATTCACTCTTTCATGCACATTCACGTGTGAATATATTTAAAAAAAGAACCAAAATTGTATGTTCACATGTGTGAAGAAGAAGGAGTGAAAAGAATATTCATGCTTTCATGCATACGTAAAAAGGGTGAAATTCAATTAAATAAATATCAACTTCACCAAGAAGAAGAAAGAGAGAAGTTAAATTAAATTCCACATGCATGATCACATGCATATATGAAAGAAGAAAGGAGAATTGATTATCATTATTCCAAGTAAGCTGAACCTCACTGTTTGAATAATCAAATAGGAGTATATGATTCTTGCCAAGAAATAATAAGTTTTAGTGCATTCAGTTATTTCACTAAAGAAGAAGAAATAATAAGAACTAGTGTGTTTGGTTTTGCACTAGAGAAGATAGAAGAACAAAGGAGAGTTGCTTATATACTACTTATCAAGTAACCTAGTGAAGATCACTAAAGAAGACCAAGAGAAGAACCTACCTTTTCAAGAAGGAAGAATACTGTCTCCATAGACAGTATAAAGAACTAGATAGAGGCTGCAAGTTGGGCTAGGTTATCACTATTTTAGGGAAGATAATTGTTTCCCACTCCCTCTAAAGTGTAGGGACTCACACTGGCTAAAGGGTTGTTTTCTTAGCCAAACCACTCTAACGGTTACTACATTATAGTGGAGAATCCATGTATTGGTCATCACCATACATGGAAAGGATTTATCTTCTCTTATTGAGTAGTAAACCTTGTAAAAATTTCATGTGCTTATTTTTAATACTTTTTATTATTTCATGAGATATGGAAAAGAGAATAAGAGAATAAAGATCTGAACATGTCAAGAGGTACATAGATAAAAAGTTGGAATTGGTTTAAAAATTCCCTAACATTGATTCACCCCCTATCAATGTTAGGTATATCCCAAAAAGTTCCTCTCCATTGGTATTAGATCCAGGAATACCTCTGTTGGATTCTCTATAGTGAATATTATTCTCTTTTAAAGAGTTGAGTTTCTTTCCTGATTAATCAATGAAGGGTAGTTTCATTGAAGATTCAATTGTCTCTGAGCAGAAGAACATAACTACCAAGACCATGATGAACAAGAAAAATAAGTAGAATAGAAATTTGATGAATAAGTCCCTCTTATCTAAAGAAGAGGAAGTATCTAGCTCTCCATACCTTGATGATAGCGAAGACACATCAGTCTTGGAAAGTAATGAGCAGGTGGCTCAAGTTCCACCAAGAAGTTGGATAACCTTTCTACCTCAAGTGACCAGGAGTTATGTGTTAGTACATTTGGAAATTATTCTCATGATTAAAATTATAACACAAGTGGTGATGATCAATTTATAAACTCTCAAGAGTTATCAGTTGATATATTAAGAATGATTATGTATAGTATTCCCGAGGAAAGTTTCTCACTTATTTGTGGAGTATTTCAATGTATACAAGAATATTTAACCTAGTTGGAAGAATAAAATGTTGTTTTGGAGAAGTAATTTTAAGAAATTTTTTTTGAATTTCAAAATCTCTCTAGACAGGTTAGAGCCTTTGAAGCAAAATGAGGGAATTTGAAATAAGTTCTTCAAAATGGCTCAAAGAAGTTGAGGAGAAAGAGGGAGTCAACAAGACTCTAAAAGAGAAGATCCATGCACTTGAATATGAGATGAAAAAGAGAATTTATGTCAAGGATTTATATTTGGAATAAAATTCCAATAAGATCAAAGAACATGACTCTTTTTTACAAAACAAAGTGAAGTTGCATGAAGATGAAGTTGAGGGAATAAAGAAAGCTTGTGAAGAGGAGATTATTATGATTCAATATTAGAAACTCAACCTCAATATGAAATGTCTATAAATGGAATCTCAATTGACCAATCTTGAGAAGACACATATTGATACTTCAAAAAATAAGGAATCAGTTGCTACTGGTACTCAATGTTCATCGGAGGATTCTACTGTCAAAATAACTCCAACATGTTATAAAAAGATCAAAACTTCACTCATTGATCTATCACAAGAATATGATAAGGATAAGGTACCATCCATAACATCTTGTACTAATGTTTCTAAGTATATTTATACAAAAAGTGCATGGTGGAAGAAAAACTCTAAACAAGTATAGATGAAGAAAAGTTAGGAGATACCTATCATCATGGCTAGGGTGGATAGGAAGAAGAAGTTGGAAGATGATTCCCCATAGAGAGAACAAAAAATCAAGAAGACGGATTAGAAAACTTATACATAAGATATTAAGAAGACAAGTTTTTTTTGTCAATGTTGGTGCTGCAATATATTTGGGCATTGTGCATTAGATTATTGGTACAATCCCTTAAATAAAAAGTCATAGAGAAAGCCTATAACAAGAGGGATCAATCCATAGAAGAAGAGGCAACATCCATAGATCCAGAATCATTTATATACTATAAAAAAAATTTGGAATGCTTAATAAAATTTGTGATGTATGCAATGGGAGTGGTCACAAGGTTGGTATATGTTCATCTCAACATGAATCCAGAGCTATCAAGAAAAGAAGATCACAAAGTCTGGCTAGGAATGAAGAAGCAACCTTGGGAAGAAACCATAAGAATATTGTAAAAACAAATTCTCCCAAGAAGATTTCAAGAATTAAAGTAGAGAAGACCTTGGATTATAAATCTAAGAAGGTGAAGGGTGGTGCATCCAAAAGAACTCCTAAGAAGGATGTCACTTAAAAGAAGCCATATGGAAGATCCAATCTTGATGCCTCAAATTCTAATGACCTATTGGTTATCTGGCTTGAATATTTGGAAAGAACAAGGGAAATGGAAGATGAAGAAGCTAAGGATAGTGTAAAAATCAAAAAGAAGATTTCATATGAAGATAAATAAGTCATGTGTGTGAGGTGAAACAAGGCTGGTCACACTATTAAAATTTTCATTTCATTTATTCCATCCCAAGAATAATTCCTCAAGAAGATTATACCAGGAGATTCTAGTGCTTTGAAAGATCTTGAATAAAGAAGGCTCAAACTCAAAGAAATGGAATAAGTAATAATATCCACACAACCACAATCATAATTAAAGATCAAAGTGAAAGTGTGAAGAGTGGAGAAAATGGAGCATCTTGGTTGAGAAAATCATCTCAACCTTTCTGTTTACATTGATGAAGCAAGGAAGATCCACCTTAATCTCTTAATTTTTTTTGTGTATTGTATTTGATCTTATAATATAGGGAATTGAAGGTGAAGCAATTTATCATGGGGGGAACCTGAGAAACAGTGAAGAGAAGTGTTCCCCATGATGGGGAGACAAATGAAGAAGTTGTTAGAGTTATTATTTCAATAAGTATCAACTTCAATTTTTATCAAATTCAATTACTCTGAATATTTTTGGAAGATTATGTCATTAGAAAAGTTATGTCATTTCTCAATTTTTCATCCTTGGTTACTCAAAATAAATATCATTCTATAAAGGGGGAGTAACTGAATTAATCAGTGACATAAGAAAAATGGAAGTGTCATAAGGTAACTTATACTTCCCATTATGCTTGAATGTTTTTGATCCATTTTTTGATATTATTGTAGGAGTTTTAGGTTGATTGTTCCTAGAAAGATTCATATCACATCTATTATCCTCATCCTAGAATGAAAGTGATAAACCCTTGAAGATAAGTATATGAGTTCTCATCTCATGAGCTATCATGATCACTGGATAATGGACATCTTTGTTGTCTAAATAAAAACCTCTTATTTTATACATTGAGAATTTATCAATTAGACTTAGAGTGAAATAATGGATGGAACATTACTTAAGTATGGATTGATACCCTTTTCCCATGATCTTTTCATTTCTTGTCAATAAGGGGGAGAAAAAGTGAAATGAAAGTTCAAAAGTGAGATAAAAAAAGTTAAGGGGAGAGAGAAGATTCTCATTTTGATATTGAAACATTAATTTGAGAAAGAACTTTAATTTATTGCCAAAAAATAAAGAGAGGGATATTTTTGGGACCACTTTGTGCAAGAAGTTGTATTTGTTGTAAAAAATTGTCAATAATAGTCAAAATGAAGAAGGAACTCCAAATTGAATGGAAATTGGTTAAAGTGATGATGCTTGGAGAATTGTTATGGATTCATAGCATTGGATGACACACTTGGTAAAATCTCCTTGTTGCTCAAAATCAGACAATTGATGCACCGATCTTAATTTTTAAGAACTTGTGTCAAAAGTGACATAGTGTTTACAACATTGAAGTATCATTCATTTGAGGATGATTGAAGTACTTTGAGGTTCATGATCCAAAAAGAAAATGAAGAAGAGGAAAAGAGAAGTAAGTGGCGTGGTCTTGGGATCCTAAGGTGGCTATGCATCAATTTTGGGATAGAAGGTGGCCATGCATGATTGAACTACTATGTGGCCATCACCATTCACTTTTTACTTAGAAGTATTTTTATGGGCTTAATTAAAAAAAATAGGGCCATCCCACAAGCCGACTAGGAAACCTCAACCTGAGGCTCATGTAGGACATAGTTGACTGCGCCCAAGGGGAATCCAACCAGGAAAACCCACAAGCGGTGGGGATGGGTTTTGTATAGGCTTGAGCATAGTTGGGACAAAGCCTATGCATAGAGTGGGTGTAGAGAATGATCGTAGAGAACACGGTATGGGGTGGTACCGTGGAGGGATAGAGAGTAATATAGCGATGTGTAGGAGTTATTTGATACTTAAACTGCACTGCACCCACATCTCTATTTCGATGTGGGATGAGAATTTTAATTCCAGGAACTAATCTTAGTCGTCCATTACATCTCGCGTCTCGTTCAACCGTCTTATCAGCTATGGAATCCAATAATAAAATCTTCGCCACTCATTTGATCCTGCACCCCACACATTTGAACCTAAGTCGTATGACGCTCCCATAGTCATGCTTTCAACCTATCTCCATTGCACGCTAGTGCCACTGTTACTCACCAGAGCGAACGAAGATGACCTGATCACCATAGATGACCACTGGAAATAATATTAGGATCATGTTGGTCACTATATTGAATTCATATCATGCATGCATTTTCATTTTCATGCATGCAATGAAATATTGAAGGTTGAAGATGGCCAAGGAAAACAAAGTTGCTGAGGGCCATGTGGATTTAAACAAGGATTTAAAACATGATACATAAAAATCTTGAATGCATACATGTGATCAGGGAGATATCTACATGCATGAAAAAGAAACACCCACAAATCTCAAAATATCTTCACGTGTGGGTTGAAAATTTTAAAGGACCAAGGATCTAGGCTATTCAAAGAAAATATTTTAAGATCTTATCACGTGATATTTGAATGCGAAAAAAGATATCATCCTCTTCTATAAAAGGAGAAGCCTTGGGGAAGAATGAGCTACTGCCCAAGTTCTCCTGTTCAAAAATAGAGCACTCCCTGGTTCATTTTTCTTTGCGAAGAAGCAAGGAGAACCATTGACCTTTATGACTTTACGAAAAGAAGATCCTGAAAGCTTTCAAAAAGTGCCATGCACTCTCAAACAGATTTTTGAAGAAGTTATGTTCTTAGCACGAACTGGTTACCAAGGGTACAAAACCGGTGAATACTCACCCTTGTTTTGCTTTGAAAAGGCCAACTAACCATGAGGTAGTGCTTGAGTTTCACACTCATTGTGCCTTGTGAAGAGGCAGATCTGTGTACTCTATGCATGAAGAAGAACCATGATCCCACAACCTTCAAAAAGGTAAACACCCTCTAGATACACAATATATCCTACTGTTTTCAGGGGTTCATGTTTTGGTGAAGAAGGATATTTTAAGAGAAGATTCCATGTGTGTGGGAAAAAACTTATACCCATTGGGGTTTTCACACAAGATAGAAGTAGTAAATTATGCATGCACTCTTGCATGCACATACACATGTGAATATATATAAAGAAAGAACCAAAATTGTATGTGCATGTGTGTGAATAAGAATAAGGAGTGAAGATCATATGCATGCTTACATGAGTACGTAAAAAGGGTGCAATTCAGTTAAATAAATGTCAACTGCACCAAGAAGAAGAAAGAGAGAAGTTCAATTAAATGCCACATGTATGATCACATGCATACATGAAATAAGAAAGGATAATTTATTCTGATGATGCCAAGTAAGCTGAACCTCAGTGTTTGAATAATCACATAGGTTTATGTGATTCTTTCCAAGAAATAAAGAGTTTTAGCGCATTCACTTGTTTCACTAAAGAAGAGGAAAGAAGAAGAAGTATTGGAGTTGGTTTTTCAATAGAGAATAAGAGATAAGAAGAAAGGATAATTTCTTTCCTATTTCTTTGTAAGTAACCAAGTGAAGTTCACTAAAGAAGGCCAAGAGAAGAACATACCTCTTCAAGAAGGAAGAAGACTGTATCCACATGCAGTATAAATAACCAGCTAGAGGCAAAATGTTGGACTAGGTTATCACTAATTTAGGGAAGATGATTTTTCCCCACCCCCTCCAAAGTGTAGGGACTCACATTGGATAAATAATTATTTTCTTATCCAAACTACTATAACAATTACTATATTATAGTGTAGAATCCATGTATTGGTCATCACCATACATGTAAAGGATGTGGTTGCTTCTATTGAGTAGTAAAACTTGTAAAAATATCATTTTCATATTTTTAATGGTTTCTATTATTGAATATAATAGGTAAAATAGAATAAGATAATCAAGATCCTAATAGGTCAAGAGGTACAGAGATAGAAAGTTGGAATTAGTTTAAAAATTCCCCAACACTAATTCACCCCCCTCTCAATGTTAGGTATATCCCAAACATTTCCTCTCATGATGGGGAACAAAGGACCCCTTGTTCCATCATACGCTGCCCCCTTGTCAGTTATTCCTTCCTCCAATGTCATTTGGACCCATTCCAACACACTGGTGTGCTCCCCTATTCCTACTATGCTACCAATTCTCCTCTCTATACTTCCCATGTGGGCCTTCCTGGGGTTGGGCTTAGTCCATAATCCATTTGGGAATTTTATGTGTCCTTCCTAGACTTGGTTGTGGGATATCATGGGTTGGAACACTTTTTGGATAACCCCCTTTAGATAATTTCTCCTATAAAAAAGACTAATTAAAATTAAAATAATATAAAACACAATATTTTAATTATTTTAATTTATTTTTCAAAAATGGCATTTAAAAATCAATATACCAAAAACATAATGTTATTTATTAAAAACATGGGTATTAATAGTTGAGAACAATGACACCAATCAATTATTATCATAAAACTTATGCATAAAATATGAACTCATCAAATACCCCACACTTGAATCATGCTTTTCCCCAAGCATATATCTACACTAAGAATTAAAATGGAAACTCCCATTCTACCAATATTTAAAATTAAAAAATAATTAAATATAAAAATTATCAATGGGGTAATGGAATTTCAAGTGTCATATAAAGAAGATTATTTCAATTCATCACTAGACACAATGAATTTTAATTTACCCAAGAAAAATAGTGGTGCTTCTCATCTATTCCATTCAAGTCTTGATATTAATCATTATTAACATGCCAAATTTTTATCCACATCACCATTGTTTTATTCACTAATCACACAAGGAAAAAATAAATGTGAAGTTTTCTCCATACCTTGAGTACATGCACCAAACTTATAAATTTAAAAATGATCTACTTTCTCCACTCAGTAGAGACAAATGTTACTAAAAATCAATATGAAATTGGAACTTAGGATAAAATGATTCTAGGGTTAATGTACGATAGGAAATTTATGAATAAAACATGAAATCCTTGAAAAGGAGGTTAATATATAAGTGTTAAATAAGATAAAAAAAGTAAATACAGTGAAATTATCCTCTTCAAAAAGGTGACATATTTTCCCACATCCCATGATCAAGTATGGACATGAAACATCAAAGTACAATGAAGGATTTTCCCCTCTATTTTTTTTTCTTTTTCAATTTTTCATTTTTTTCAAAAATTGATCTAGGAAAAGTATCACATCAATCACCCAACCCCAAATGATGAAAACCATTTGTCAAGTGATGGTAATTTTTGACCCTCCATAACTCAAACCATATTTTTTCATTTTTTAGAGGGGTGAACAATAAAAAAATTAATTATAACATGAACCTTCTTCCAAAAATCTTATGAGACAGCCAAGAAACCCTTCTCAAATAGGAATATCACTTTTTCCATGAGATCCCTCTTACCCCCCACACTTGAACTTTGAAAATGATGAAAAACATTAGAGTAAGGGTAGGAATGGATAAATCATATTGAAATTTGGCTATTCCTATCAAAGGTCATTCATGGTATCTAAACAATAAAGGGATGATAAATATTAGGTAGGTCTTGAGGATAATGGCTATATAAAACAAAAATTTCTCAATCATTTTTCTAGTGATTTTTTATAATCATCATTTTTAAAAAGTTCAAAATCAAATCCTAGTAGGTGACATGTCCCAAGTTCTGTCACGAAATTTACTGAGAAAATATTAGAAAAATTTTTATTATAAAACTATTAGGAATAAGAGTATATAATTAAATAAAATCACTAATGGAATGTATCATAACAACAAATTAATCAAAAATAACTTCATAAAATAAAAGCAGGAAATATGGAATGGAAATTTTTAGCGACATATGACTAAAAAGGAAAAATCATGATTTTTTTATTAAAAATTCCTATTTTTCACTCTAATAATTCAATTTCCCCATTTTATTTTTTTCAATTCCTATCAATATGAAATTTAAAACATGTAATATTTGTATTCTTAACAATCCTAAGTGTCATTTATTAAAAATAAAACACTAATATAATTGTGGGCATGCATATATTCTTTTAAAAAATAGATAGATTCTGAAAAAATTTATAAGGGAGTAAAGTATTAAAATTTTAAATTAAACTCTACTTTCACATTAAAGTAGTATTTTTTCCATTTTCTAACTACAGCAGTTCTTTCAACTTGAATCTTTATTATTCTAAAAAACTTATACAGATAGTGAATGTGAAGGACCATTACATGACAGTTTAAAAATTCAAAAAGGGGATGAACTCTTAAACTCCTACTTAGAATTGAAATGAAATTCATATAGAATAAAAATTTAGGGTTTACTCCCAAAAAAACTTTGGTTATTTTCATTCATCTCAACCTTACCTCTTAATGTCAAGTTATCAAAGGTATGAAGGAGGTTACCTAGTTTGAATTTATAAACAGTTAAAGTTGTGATTCTTTCATGTAGATAGGCCCTCTCCCTTTTTTAGAAACAAACTTTACCCCTTCTCTATCTAACAACTTATCAATCTCTATGGTCCCAATCCAGTAGTTTCAATCCCATAATGAATAATAAAATTGTATCTCACTAATAAACCAAACTTTTTTTCCCACTTTTAATTCTCCTTGGATATAATTTTACCCATGATATTCATATTTTTATAGAATTTTTTTACATTTATTTTTCCCTTTTTCAGAAACTTATTTTAGTTTTACAATATCTAACTTAGCTCTTCCTCCAAAGAAAGATGTGTTTTCAACTTATAGTAACTCATGTTCTCTTTACTCTTCAACTATTTCTTCCAGTTTTTTCATAACCTAGTGAATATTGAATTTCACCTATTCTCCAGTAACTCTAAAACATAATACTTCATTTTTTAAAATCAATAAATTCCCTTACTGTTTCTATTAAGGATATTCCCAAAACTATTCGGGTCTTATTCTCATCCTTTTATAGCACTATAAAATCCATTAGTAAGTAGAACTTTCCTTCCATGAAAATAAAATCTCAAGTAGTCATCAAGGATATCTCACTATTGTGTCTGCCAGCAGAATCCTAACTCGATTTGGCTTCATTTATCTTAAAACTAGGATCTTAAATATTGAATATAACATAATTTTTACACTTTAACCTAAATCACACAATTCACCACCAATCACATTAGATCCAATGCTAATGGGAATGGAAAAAGTACCTAGATTTTTGTTTCTTAAGTAAGCTCCTTGATACCACAACCAAGAAATCTCCCATCCATGGTATGGTTCCTAATTAATCAGCTTTTATATTTTTCATCACCAACTCCTTTATAAAATTTTCATAAGTGGGAATGTTTTCAATCTCCTCAATGAATGGAATGTTGATGTGCAGTTTCTTGAACTTCTCCCTCTTATCATCAAAATTTTCATGTCTTAATCACTTCATAAATTGTGTAGGTGGTTGATATGGTGATGGTTCTTCTTGTTGAATATATATTTCAGCTTATTTTTCTTTATATTTTATTTCTTACACTGTATTTCCTTCCATTGGTTATTGTTCAATATATTTTCCATCATGTTTTATAACTTTTTCAAAAAATTATTGGGTTGTCTTGCCACTCCTATGAGTGATTTATTTGAGATCACTATGTCCTGGGAGTTTTGTGTCACCTAGTAAGACTCCATGCCTTTCCTTAAATTGTATGGAAATCTATATTACATGGATCTCCAAGTTTCTCATGGTATTCCATTGATTTCTTGAGTCATCTCTGAATTCATGGATGGTTATAACTTTATTCCTAGATTATGTTTCCAACTCCTTCAGGGAAGATCCTATTATAGTCATGAATCTCTCCAAGGTATTTTCTAAAGAGTAAAATTGACTTATGATTATTGGTCCTTGATGTTGGGGCAAAAACCCTTGTGTACTTAGTTGAAATCTTTGGCCTTGTGTTTGATTATTCTATTGTTGTTTTGGTTGTTTTTGTAGCCTCTATACCTGTTCATAATTTTGTATACTATAATACACATAATTGACATCTTCACAAGTAATACCTTAGGGCTATTAATTATCCATAATTTTTTCAAATTTCCTAGAAATTTCATTTATTTTAGTGGTAACCTAGATATTGTCCACCAAATGAACTCCTTGAACTATCTCTCCTTATTTTGGTTCCCATTAAAAAAATTGTAATATATTTCACCCAATAATTCATAACTCTCTTCTAGAAATTTTCTCCTTAGGTAACCTCCAGCAGTTGTATCGATAATTGACTTATTACCATGTGAATTTTTTTTTCTAAAATGTCTAAATTAGCAACCAAATTTTGGTGTTGTGATAAGGATATCATATTATTAAACTTTTAAACCTCTTCTAATAAATGTATAATTATTCTTCAGTAAATTTTTAAAAATTTAAAATACTTACCCACAAATCCATTGATTTTGAAGGCAGGAAAAATCTTTTCAATAATTTCATTACTAAATCTTCCCAAGTTATAATTGAGTGGGGATGTAGGATCCAAATCCATTATTATGCCTTATCCTTTAATGAGAATCTAAATAATCATAATATCACTGCATCACTTGGGATGTTATTGGATTGGATTGTATTATTCAATTCCAAGAAAACTCCCAATATGAGAATTGGGGTCTTCATGTTACATCCCAATGAATTGTACTAAATGTTTGATCATTTGGATAATATACAACTTTATCTCAAAGTGTTGATCCATGATCATAGGTACCAAAATATTATAATGAACCACCATTTTTTAAGGTATTCCATAGTCAAAAATAATTTTCATCCTATGATTATTTCCTTAGATCCCTTACACTACTTCTTATGAAACTTCTTGTAATGCCCCCTGGCAAATGCCTATAACTTATTCTCTTCTAAACATGGTGTTCTCATCTTCTTGTTGGTGGTTTTGTTTGGATTTTCTAATTTCCCTTTTCATCTTGAGATTTAAAGGTGGATCTCCTTCCTTTTGTTTCTCCCTGATTTAGTATTTGTGAGCATATTTTCATCTTGAAACCACACCAAAATTTGAACAAGTTTGAAAAGATGAAAAATAAATAAAAACTAAATGAGAAATTCTTAATACCTTTAATCATTACTAGATACCATTACCCAAAAACAGTGCTAGTTTTGACATCTCCCAAGAGCATTGTTATTTATCTTAGGGAATATCAAAGAAAATATTTATTCTCAAACTATACAAACTAATTTAATACCATAGTTTAGTGGAATATTTAGTTCAATCCACTGATAATAGTGTAGAAACATCTTAAAATGTCTAGTAAAACATTAAATAAAATAGGAGTACAAGTGATTGATTGGTTTTGTTTCATATATGAAGATGAACATACCAAGAGAATGTAATTTTAGGTTCATGTACTTAGTTGAAAATGTGATATGATTTAATTTAGATGCTATCAAAATTTAACCTTAGCAGTCCTCCTCTCATAGTACCTTCTATCCACTATATAAATAACACTTTCCCCTATTAGGTACTTGTTTTTAATTCGTAGGTGGGTATTTGAAACATTTTTAAAAATAGTTATCCTTGAATCATTCATTTTTTGTTCCATGATAGGTATATATAGTTGATATATTATAAAACGTCATACCCTCCTTGCTCCACTCGATCATGAATGAGAAACTAGGTATGTTTTGTGATAATATTAATGGAAATACTCAACTCATCTTAGAAATAAATCACACACACATTTTCCTAAACTAATCAAAATTCCCCTTATTTACATTTATTGGTATATGAATAATTACCCCCTCATTATAGTAATGAGGGGATATAAGAAATAAAAGATAAAAAAACCTAAAATAGTAATAGCATCCAGCAGTAGTAGCTCCCTTCAGTCATTTAGTGTTAGAGATTCTAGAAACAAGGTCTCCAAAATTTCAACCACCGTGCACAGTAGTAGCCTCTATTTTTATTCTCCCTAAGAGAATTATCTCTCTCTATTTTCAAATTTTAAATCTCTTTTTCCTCTGCTAGTATTTTTATCTCTCTTTGAATTATTCTTCTCTTGGTATTTTTATATATGGTTTAAACTGGTTAGCCTCAATGGATCTTCTCATGGTGAATGTGGTTGGCTAGACTTCCTTGTTTTTGGGGGTGTTTAGACTCCATTAAGGTTGTGATTCTCATGTGTACATGGTTTTATTTATCTCCCCATATCCATCTTGTTTTCATGTGAATAACCCCAAAAGTTATGGTTTTTTTGAAAGTTTCGGAAATCCTAACCCTACAGTGTGGAGGTTCTTATTATGGAACAACCCATGCATTGTTTCATGGATTCTATATGGACCAAAGTGTAGTGACTTTGTCCACAGTGTTGCGTCTCATTAACCTGAAAACCTTGGATCTTACATTCAATAACCCAACACATTGCAGTGGAGAGCCTATAGCCCAAAAATATTTATTCTTTATTTTTCTTCAATCTAGCCATGGTGTAGTTGGTTCAATAAAGGTGTACTTAGTTTCTTCATCTTCTCTAGAAATAGGGGTCAATAATGTAGTATGTGCACTATAGCACAACAA
Source organism: Viscum album (assembly GCA_963277665.1). Classification (NCBI taxonomy): domain Eukaryota; kingdom Viridiplantae; phylum Streptophyta; class Magnoliopsida; order Santalales; family Viscaceae; genus Viscum; species Viscum album. The sequence goes on from OY728143.1 coordinate 186,215,128, forward strand.
TAGGTTCCTTGAGAAATACACACCACCACCAATTTAGGAATCTCTATGTCATAGTGGAGGGATTATGGAATAGGGGAATCTATATTAGTGATCCCATGGTGTAGTTAAAATCACCATGGTCACAACACATCTTCTTAACCCATAGCGCCTTCACAGTTTCTAGATGGATATCCCTTTGTATGTAGTGCCTCATTATTCTTCAAAAAAGTTTTTATGGTGGTCTACTCAAGAACTAAAAGTGATATATGGTGGCCCTAACCTTCTTACATGGAATTTGAATCGAACCTGAGCTTCCCTAATGGCAACCATGGTGGTTCTCAAGGGCTCAACTTTATGGCCTCGTGGGGTCAAGCACGACAAAGGCAATAAGTGTGTGCATGAGGTGGGTGACGTGTGATCAAGAAAAAATGTACCCACTTTGGTAAGTTGGAACAATGACCATGTGAAGCATCATACCACATATAAAGTTTTGGTATATTCACTTCTCTTAATAAATAAATTGATTTTCCATGTTCTTCGACGTGTTATATGGGGGTCGAAGGACCCCCTGCACCATCGTGCACCACCCTGTTCCACCGAATCCTTTCTCCTTACATAATTTTGACCTATGACCCTCATATTGGTGTACTCCCATGCTCCTAATATTCTTGATATACTCCTATATATGTTGATCATGTGGGCCTTCTCAAGTTTGGGCTTGGATGGTAGGCCTTGTGGGCCTACTATATGGCTTTACTAGACTTGGTTGAGGGATAACATGAGTTGTCCCATTTTTAGATAACCCCCTATAGAAAATTTCACCTACAAAAAATACTAATTCAATATAAAAATATATAAAACATAGAATTTGAATTATTTTTATTTCATTTATTGAAATTTCATTTAAAAATCAATATACCCAAAATTGAATATTATCTAAAAAAAGGTGTTAACAATTGAAAACATTGAAATCAATCAATTATTAATTTAAAATTTATGAAACAAATATGAACTCATTAGAAACCAATATGGATGATACACTGGAGGATAGGTGGAATGATACAACACAAACCAAGTTAAGATTCAGGGTTTTTTTACCCAAGAGTCAAGGGTTAGTTTATCATCTGCTTGATAAATTAACCATTAGAGAAAATCATGATCATACAACTTTTATTGTTTTATTTCTATCAATATGAATGGTAAATTTATTTATGGATGCTTTTTAGATATCACATAAATTAATAAATGTACAATCATAAAATATGAAATTAAAATAAATTAGACTATACATAAATTTTATCTTAGACATAGTTAATCACTTAAGTAAAATCCACTTAATATTAACAAGTATGTAAACGAAAAAATAGGATTTTTTCATATAAAAGATAAAATCCATAAAATCAATATATTAAGTTAGTATATCCTTCCACTATATAAGTTAAAATTGAATTATTGTTCTAAAGTCCATGTCTAGATAAAGTTGGGGTTATTTTCAATTATTGGGGAATTTTAGCTTGAGTTTTGGTTCGACTTAACTTATTTTAAAACAAGTTTTTACTGTCAAAGTTAGACTTGGTTTAACTAAGAGGAAAGGGTTAAGGAAATCCTTATCTAGGATTTAAGGATTAGGGATTCCACTCAAAAGATCAAGTAATTTCAAGTTAATGTAGTTGGAATGAAATGCCTACCTAAAACATTTTGAATATATTTCCAAGACAAAGGGTTATAAAGAGGGAAATATGGATTCCTGCCACTAAGAACATCCCTACGATATGATATTATGAAACAAATAGTGTGGGCTATTGGGTTTTGAAAAAATAATGGGATATTAATAAATTAAAATTTATTATTTAATTTTGTAATCCAAATAAAATACTAATATTTTTTCCAAGCCATACATATTAGACTATATCACTAAAATCCATACTATAGAAGGATAATCTTATCACCAGCTCAAATTTACAATAATGGTAAAGGTAATTACATGTTTTACTATGAAATGAACATAAATTATACCTATTGTAAACCCTACTTCTTGAGTCCCTTGCTAAAGATTCTAATGAGAAAGAAGTATTTATCAACCTGAAAAATGTGGATAATTCCATTGATGTCCAATGTTTCATGATATCCTCCTTATCCAAGGATCTTTTAAATAAATATTAGCATATGGATGTGTATATTATGATGTATCACCTTTGTTATATTTATCAATAGAAGGCAATATAATAGAGATATGATATCTTTAATATATTATTCACAAGCAATATTGGAGAGTTCATGTTGGTTGGGCCTCCTATAGTCAAGATGTTGGCTATATAGAATTCTTATAAATATTGAGGTTTTATATTCTAGATTATTTGTGTAAAGATATCATTCTATCCTCACTACTTGATATCTTATTTAGTTTCATTATGATCTATAATTTGATAAATAATGAGAAAACTCTTTTGGGACTTCTTAATTTGATTCACCAAGTTGAAAAGGACATGGAGCATGAAAACCATGTGGTCCTTATGCTGAATAATAAGAGAAAGAACAAGTAAAAGGGCCTGAAGATCTATTCCAAGTATAAAACTCCAGATAATTGTCCTTACAATAAAAATAACATCCAACAACAAGAAAAGGATAAAAAAATCAGTTTGTTTTGCATCTGGTAGGTTAGGACATTAAAATAAGAAGTACACCCAATTGAAGATGAAAGGGGAAGCTAAAAGTTCATTTTCTATCAAGTGAAATCTTTCTATATCTACTCATTGGGTATTAGATATAGCTTTTATTGCTCATTTATATATTCAAATTTAGGAACCAAGTATATTTTAAAATATTACATGAGGAGAGGGAGATTTATAAGTTTTCAATGGAGAAAGGATTATATATCTATCCATTAGAGACTATAATATCACATTTATAATGGGATTAATATTGGTTTTAAATAACTATTATTATTTTCCTACTGTTACTAAGAACATCATATATGTTTCTTTTCATGACATAGATAGATTTGTTTTTAAATTTACAAATAAAGAATGCTAATTTTATAATAATGGATTTTTTATGCCATGGAACAACTAAATAATGGACTTTATATATAAAATTATAAAAATCATGTGTCGGAAATAGATAAAAAATCAAGTTCACATGAATCATTTAACACCCAGTAGTAAAATCACTATCTTGGTCATGTAAATGAAAATTTTATGGAAAATATCTGTCGAGAAGGTTATTTAGAATCTTTTGAGTTGAAACCACTTAACATATGTCCGGATTGTTTACAAGTTAATATGACCAAACCACCATTTAGTGGACATGGTGACAAATCCAAAAATCTTCTATAATTGGTACACATTGATGTGTGTGGAAATTTTCTAGTAGAAGTTATAGGTGTTTATTCTTACTTAGTAACTTTTACTAATGAATTTATTTAATATGGTTATATTTAATTTATGTGGTAAGAGTTTGATTCCTTTGTGAAGTTAAAGGAATTAAATAATGAAATAAAGAATCAAATTTGAAATAAAATAAAGAATATTTGATCTGATCAAGGTGGTGAATATATTAACCAAGATTTTATCAAATTTCTACAGGAGTATGGGGTCCTATCTCAACTGAATCAACTTTATATACCAAAAATGTAATCGTGTTAGTAGAAGGTGGAACTATACCTTTCTAGACATAGTGAGGTCAATGATGAGTCATGTAGATATTCTATTATCCTTTTAGGGATATGAATTACACACTACAATGTATATACTAAACAGATTACCAACCTGAAGTAGAAAAAAACTTTACCTTAAAGTAATAAAGTGAAAAGAAACAAATTTTTCACACACTAATGCATGGGAATGTGAGGTATTTGTTAAAGATATCCCAGGAAACAAACTAGCACCTCAGGGCACAAATTGTATTTTTATTAAAAATACTAAGGAAACAAAGGAATAATATGAATACAATATCTCAGAAAAGAAAGTGATCATTACAAGAGAGGATATTTTTTATTAGAGTTAGAACATCCTCAAGAAGGATAGTGTGGAAAGGATTCACTTTGATAAAGTTTATTCATAAGAAACACGAGAGTTGGTATAGGAAAAAATTCCACATGACTTCATGGAAGACATTATTGAAACCCAAGTATTGTGTAAGATCACTAGAGAGGTTAGAGAACTAGAAAGACATGGTTTTCTAGTCACCAAGGATGTGGAATCATTATTAGTTGACAATAATGATCCTATATACTACAAGGAGGCAGTAGAGATCTCAGAAGCTACAAGATGAAAAATGAAATGAATTATGAGATGGATTCAATGTATCAGAACAAAGTTTGGGTTTCGTTTGATCCACCAGTTGATGTAAATCCCATTGGGTGAAAATAAGTATTCAAAAGAAAATTGGACATGGAAGGTATATAGAATACCTATATAGAACAATTGGTGGATAAAGGGTTTAAACAACATCAAATTATTGACTATTATGAAAAAATTTCTCTAATATAAATGTTTATATCCATCATAATTATACTTATTATAACATCTTTTCATGATGATGAGATTTAGAATATGGATGTCAAATTAGACTTCCTAAATGGAAAACTTAAGGAATATATATATATGACACAAACAGAAGGGATTGTGACTCTAGGTAATGTTGAAAAGGTATGAAAGTTGCATTGATCCATTTATGGATTAAAGAAAGAATCTAAGTAATGGAACATTTGTTTTTATTAAGCTATAAAATAATTTGGTTTCATTAAGAATGAATGTGATCCATGTGTTTAGAAGTAGTTCAATGAGAGTGTGATCATTATCCTAGTATAATATGTCAATGACATAGTACTTATTGGAAATGACATGCTAGTCTTACAATCAGTTAAGGATTGGTTGAACAAGTGCTTCTTGATGAAATACTTAGGTGAAAAAGCCTACATCCTTAGAATTATGATCATTCATGAATATCCAAGAGGCTTATTAGACTAATTCAAAGCACATGCATTGAAACGATACTAACTAGATTTAGTATGGAATAATACAAGAGGGGATTAGTTCCCATGTCACATGGAATAAAACTCTCCAAGAAAACATGTCCTCATACATAATAATAGAGAGATATAGAGATAAAGAGAGATAATTATTAAGATACTATATGCTTCTATGATATGATCAATCATGTTTGTCATGTTATATACTAGGCTTGACATTTCCTATTCCTTTATCATGGTTGGTTGATATCAAGATGATCCAAGTGAATATCATTAGTATGATGTTAAGGTTATCCTTAAATATCTAAGGAAAACTAATTATATGTTCCTAGTATATGGAAAAGATGAGAAGCTAATTATTAGGGGTTATACTGATGCTTTATTTTAGAATGATAAAAAAGATCTAATGTCACAGTCAGGATAAGCCTTCAATCTCAACAGAGGATCTATAAGCTAACATAATTCAAAGTATCTAGCTTTCACTAATTATAAAGTGGATTCTAGGTATATAGAAACTTATTATGTATCCAAAAATATTTTTTTTAATATGAAACTCTATTCAAGATCTTAATGTGGTTCTTATAAATAAATACCCTATCACATTATATTATGATAATACTGCAGCAGTGGATTTTTCAAAGGAGCCAAGGTCATAGCAACAGAAAAATACCATGCTATTAAAGTATCATATCTTAAGGTATTTTTCTTAGAGAGGTAAAGTTTTAGTTAGAAATGTTAAAATTAAATCGAATTTGGTGGATCCCTTAATTAAAGACTTATATTAGTAGAATCATGAATAACATGTGAGAGCTAGTGGTTTTAACATCATTTGTAGTTAGATCTAGTGAAAGTGAAATTATCTTGATGTTGGTTCCCTAGAACCAAATTTTATATACTTTATGATTACCTTTATTCATTTTTTTTAATATTAATAAAATGATTATTCTTTTGCATAACATAGTATGTGACAATGTCTTAAGAGTAACCGTAGTATTGAAAGGCATTAGTAGATCCCCTCTATGATATGAACCTAGAAGCTCCACAATGGTATTTTTTAATATATGTTTTATAACTAGATGATGTAATTTTTAAGGATAAAAATGATACAAGGTGTCAGGGGTAGAAACACATAAGACTTTGAGGCACTTTCTCATGATATTTCCCTTAGTAATTTCTAGTGTATGAGATTATGAGAGCATGACCTAACAATAGGAAATCCAAATTTATATGTGTCATTATATGTTATTATGTATAGATGTGTCTATTAATCCTTATAATTTAAGATTATTATTAATGGATATCATTAGTCACTTACTTTTTTTTATTTATAAAAACCATGATGGTATATTTTATTGGAAAAGTAGGATATGCTAGGTGTGTCATGAGTGATATTACATTAATGAAAAATGTAAGAAAGGATTTTTCTATTATATTCTTTAATAAAATTTAATATTTTAATCCCTTTTATGGGAATGGAAAAGTCTAAATAAATCCTTGGTCATGGTTTTCTATGGAAAGGTTCGTTTCTGTAAAGTCAAAGAAACAGACATCAAGAACATAGGTCGATGACACCAGCATGAAACCTTCTTGATTTTTGATATCATAATAAAGGGATGATGTTACACAATTAGCGTTATTATGTGGTTTTATTTCATTGTGATGCTAACTTTTTTCTCTATGGGTGACTTAGCATGTTTCTAGATGTTATCCTTGGACTTTTGGTGATTCTTCCTAATGCCACTGAGAAATTAGCCTAGAGGGTCACACACTAAGTGTATCTGGAATATCAGTTAAATTTTATTTGAATTAAATAAGTTATAATAAATATTATTTCTAGTTTTTGGTTTAATAATTATTCAGAATTGGTTGATAACTAATATTTAATCACAAGTTATTTAGAAGAATAAATATGTGAGTTTAATAATAATAAATATTTATTCATAAGACTTAATGAATAGAATATTTCATATATTTATTGGAGGATAATACAATAATATTAATTTATTAAATAAATAGTAATTTTTTAAGGTTTGGTAAATATTGAGGAGGATAGATTGACTGAGGTTAATGGTATAACGAGAAATAATGTTTTAAAATATCATTTAAATGAATATTAATTAATTAATTTAACAAATGATAATTATTTATCTGTATGTATTGTGAATTTCAAGAAAAATAATATTATTATTTAAATTATTATTAGACATGGGGTTCACTAAGAAATAAGGAATTGTTTAAGGGATTATGTGCAATTACCAAACCTAGCCTGGATTTATAAATACCCATTTATATCACTTTCTAGGGTTAGCTGCTTGTTGTACATAATAAATGTCATGAAAATCTCCCACCAAAGGTACCCCAATAAGTCCAAAAATAATGGAAGAGAGATAATGAATCATAACACCCACCTCTAGTAGGCTATGGGTTAGTGACTAGAACTAAGGGTATATAAATATCACACATACAGGAGTCATTACCCACCATATAAGTTAAGGAGTAAAATATAACATGAGATGAACCACCAACTAACATCATTCATAAATAAAAATAATAATCCAAATACATGTAATGTCATACACAATCTGAATACAAATAAAAAGAAAACTACAATACCGAATTAATCCTAGGTAGTAAATACAAACTCTAATAACCCCTGATTGCTGCTCAACAACTCATACAAGCTAGTAACATCAAACCTGACCACCAACTTACTCCTGTTAACCTAAAAGATAGTTTATATATTTGTAGATTGAATATAACATGCATACACAGTATGATTCTCTCTAAAACCACTAATGAAAATTTTGAAAGAAGCATACTAAAGATCAATGAATAAGCATATGAAACTAACTCATCACCCAAACATGTAATATTAGTTTCTCTTCCTCACCACGGATTCCTTACTAAGTAATGAAAATAAATAAATCATTCTACATTAAAATAATATATATATATATATATATATATATGAAGGTACCTCACTTCCACTTCTCCATTAGTTTGTCTCTCTTAGGATCCAATGGATACACCCTATGCTCATCCATCCCATAAATCATCATGCACCCTGTGAAATAGTATGACCACCATTACTACATCCTGTGTAGTTTGGAATCTCATAATCATCATATCTAAGTAGTAACCAAGTGTATGCCCAAAATCCACTACTATTTTTGTACATGAATTATACCTTAAGCCATCATAACCCATGCACACACACCAGTGGTGAGCTGAAATGACCAAGTTTGGATATGAGTACGTGTTATACCTCTATCCGTTATAGCCCATACATAAATATATATTAAAATTATGAGCCATCAAAGACTCAGTAGGAACACACCCTATACCACAAGCCATTATATCCTAGGATACGCCTACTCATCTATGTATGAAGGGACAGCGGGGGGGGGGGGGTAAGAGACAGTCATTCTTTCCCTCATAATCCTTGAAAATGGAGACCCCCCCAAAAAAATGGGTTTTGGTTTCCCTAATGATGTAGGTGAGGAATTATATTCAATCCAAAAATATATATAATATCACACACAACTACACTAAGAAAAACTACCTAGCCTTAGACACATCTTCCGTTATCATCACACAAGACCCTTAACTGTCACTACTAAAGTCTAGGTACCAAATAAGCATGTAATAATCGATTCCATTATTATTTTTTAAATTTTAAATTAATTAATAATTTTCATTTTCATTTCCAAGATTAATATTATAATATTATAAACCAAGTTTTGGTGACCCTAATAGTTATTTACCTATAATGGAAAGTATATCATCATTATTTGCTGACATCAAGAACCAAGAATATTCTTTAAATTGATATATTCATCATTTTGTTAATCATTAAGGTACTCTATGACTCAACCTAATCTACCACATAAAAAATACATTCATGGTGCATGGAATCAAAATACGCTATGAAGTTGGAAACTGATCAAGTAAATATCATCCAACCATCTGTCCATCAAGAAAGCATCAAGAAAGATTAAAATATATTGACGAGAAACCCCGCTATGAACTCATCCTAATAGCTTGGTGTCACACACTATTTCATATAATATAATCTATCCTACCATAATCATCATAAAAAATCTCTGCAACCCAAGATCCTAGACCATCACTCATCAACCATCAATCAATACAACCTTAGGCCTCCAGCCCATTACTCATCAAAGGTTCCCAACCACAACAAAATTATCAACAAACCATTTAAGGATCTAAATACCTAGAAAAAATATATTTTTTGAATATATTTTTTTCACATATGAAAAGGAAATATGTCAATGGAATAGATGGATTTAAGCCTTCTACATTAAGGAATGGGATCGTTCAGTACCAAACAATTATTATTTAACAAATAACCATTTTAATTCCATATTGACTTAACTAATTATTGATCATGGGTTATCCACATAAGGAAACCTAAAGGAAATAGATTAACATATCTAGAAATAATTATAAACATGATTTCAAGCATTATTTACCATGTTTAATTAAATTCAAGATGATTAGTAATCACTCTACTCATGCCTCTTCTATTTAATTTTATAATTATTCAACATTATATTATTTATAGTTTCAAGTATTTAACCATGATAAACAATAAACAGAAAAACAATACCAAACATATATCACACTACCTAATAAATAATAAATATAAGTATCAATAAAATCACAAGTCACATGTGATCACACCCCAACCATTTCAAACATAAATTATCGAGAATTATATAAATAATCCTTATCATAAAGTAATACGTAGTTAACACTATGACATGTGATATCATCTTCTTCTCTTTAATTTCTAGATTAAATAATCTTAACGTATTAATATATGTCATGTGATCTAAGCTCTAATTAAATTATTGAATTAATAATAATAACATTGTTTTATAGCATGTGATTATTTCCAATGAATAATTACATAATAGAATAAATTTTTTTTCTTCTCCTTAAAATTTACATATTATTGAGTAATCAGTCAACATGTGATTATATTTCTATATTATTATTGTATTTAGGACTATTTCATCCATTTAAATAAGGATCTAAAGAATGATTAATTTACACATTCACATAATGAAAGTATGAATGACATATCTCTTACTTTGATTAGAATCTCAATATTCTCTGAGAAAGAATGAGAAATTGAGAATCAACCACCACCAAATGAAACACCAATAAAATAGAAGGAAACACCATCGAAACCTATGCATGACAACCACCATTAGGTAGCACTAAATTAATAGCCCAAAAATAGAGGAATCTCTACCAAAATTAATTTTCCAAAGATTAATAAGAGTGGAAATGAGGATAAGAGGAGAAAGAATAAAATACCTTGATCTAAGAATTCGATCCAAGTGAACCAAAGGGTTTAATCTCTCAACTCAACTATAAGATAGTGTAAGTTCAAGGGGTTAGATAGGGTTTGAGAGAAGAGAGGAAAATCTAAACATGTTGAATATGACCCTCTATTTAAATAAGATTCCTCAAAGAGTTGCCTCTACAGCGTAGGCACTGTAGGAAAAAATAAATTTTACGATGGTTTTTTAGCAACAGTTTCCAAAACCTATGAAAAATACTTCATGAACATTTTTTAGTGGTGGGTTTTCAAAAACATCATGAATTAATCATGGTTTCATAAAAACTACCTCTATATTAATGGAAAAAATATTAAATATTTAATAATTAATAATAAATAATTATAATTATTTATTATTTATTATTTATAATCATTTATTATTTATTATTTATTATTTTATTTAATTATTATGTGTTAATTGTTAATTATTTACAATTATTAATTAGTGATAACTTGTAACTTAAATTAATTCTAGGATTATTTGAAAATCAAACTTCTACATCAAATAACCATAACTCTTGATTCGGGTATCTGTTTTAGATCCACAACCAGTCAAATCAAAGCTTATGAAATGAACTAAAATTATATTAGAAAATAATTTGGTCATAACTAATAGAATAATATTTATTTCTATTTTAAGAGAAGTTGAAAATTAAACTTCAACTACAAATGTCCATAAATTTTGATCCGGGTGTATATTTGGGCTCCCTGAGATGTCAAATCAAAACTTGTGAAATGATCTATGATGCATTAATTAGGGTATCATTGATCACTATTTTTAAGGTAAACAATTCTTATAAGGCCACCAAAACTGAGTTTTATTCTTGAATACCATGATTTCTGGACATTCGATGTGTTTTAAGCTTCATTTAAGAGTGTCTTCATATGCTTGTTGGTTCGTCTATGATTTTATTCCATGGATTTATATTCCTATTGATTTGATTATGTTTCAATTATTATGGTATATTTTGGTTAGTTATTATCCATTATATATATATATATATATATTTGTATGTATTTTTATACATTTTAGTATATCTAGTTATAATTTATATATATTTATCAATATTTATTTAAAATTATATATAATTTTAACTATGCATAGATATTTATATGTATTTATGCATATTTGTCTATATTTATATACATTTATAAATATTTTTATATATTTATGTTTATATATTTTTATTTATTATGTGTGTATATTTTTTTCATGTGCTTGTCATGTTTATTGCTTCTTCTCATGCCCTCAAGTATTCTCCCACATGAGGGGTGTTTTTTTGGGCCTTTAGGTCACTAGGTCCTTTGCACCATGTTCTGACCTTTGTTTCTCTGGGCCTATGGGCCATGTATTGGGTTCCCTCTCATCCTAGTTTAAAAGAGGGCTTTCCTTTTTTTATCTTAATAAATGAGGGTTATACCCTCAACCTGTTTACACACACACACACACACTTGTGTTTATATATATATTTATATTAATATACAATTATATATATGTGTGCGTTTATATATATTTATGTAATATAAATGTGTGTTTATATATATTTACATAAATTTTATTATATGTATATATATATATATAGATATTTATAGATATTTATAGATATTTATGTATATTTATACACATTAATGTATATTTATATATATAATGTTGACATATATATATATATATATATATATTCTACTGGTTGGTGTGTCTCTCTATGCTTGTATTTATATACATTTATAAAAATTAATTTATATTTATATATTTTTATAATATATATATAAATGTATTTAAATAAATTTATATTTAATTATATATATTTATTTACTATTTATTATTTATTAATTATTATTTTTATTTATTTTTTATTATTTTTTATTATTTTTTATTTCGTATTTATTATTTCTTATGTATTTATTTATTATTTATTATTAACCAATTATTAATTTATTATTTATTTATTACTTTATTATATTTTGATTTATTATTTATTATTAATTTATTATCATATTATTATTTATTTATTTAATATTTTTTATATTTATTATATATTATTAAATATTATTTATTATTTATTTATTATTTATTTATTATTTATTATTTATTTATTATTGACATTTTATTTATTATTTATTATTTATTAATTTATTTATTAACTTATTATTTATTTATTATATACAGATTTATTATTTATTTACTACTTATTTATTATATATCAATTTATTATTCATTATTAATTTATTAATTAATTATTATATATATATATATATTGTAAATTTATTATTAATTTATTAATAATTTATTTTTAATTTAAGATTAAATAAATACTATTGAATTATTTATTACTTATTTTTCATATATTTATTAATTGTTAATTATTAATTATTTATTATTAAATAATTAATTAATTTTTATTTATTTATCATATATTTATTTATTATTTTTTATTATTTTTTAATTTATTTATTATTAATTTATTATTAATTTATTATTAATTTATTATTTATTTATTATTTATTTATTATTTATTTATTATCTACTTATTATTTACTTATTATTTATTATTTACTATTTATTTTTTACATATTAATTATTATTTGTTATTTATTATTTATTATTTTTTAATCATTTGTTTTTTGGTTTTTATTTATTAATTATTAATTATTTATTTCGTATTTATTTGTCCTGTATTAATTGTTTTTTATTTTTTATTTTAATATTATTATTCTCTAATATTATTATTTATGTATGTTTATTTATATGTATTTATCTATATATATATGTAAGTATATTAAATTCTATTTACTCCCCACATGAAGAGCATGCGGAAGTAGTAAAGTCTTTACAAAATAACCAGGAGATAAGATGTTCAAATCTCACCCAACACATATATATGCTAAATTTTTACATGTCATGCATGGCATATGCGTGCATGGTAGGATACATAAATAATATATATATATATATATATAATATAAATGTAAAATAAATAAATAAATAATTAATTAATTACATATAAATTTTTTTAAAAAAAACCATCATAGCGAGGGGGCCTCAAAACGCTTGTGGTGAATTTGGTCAAAGGGTAGATCTAGTTTTGAGGTGCTTGAATCTTGAAGATCATATGCCTCTAAAACCAGTGTTGAACCTTTTTGATCGCCAAAACAGCCTCCACCACATTGTGGTATAAAAAACCCAAGTTGTTTCGACCTACCATGCCTAGCATTATGGCATGACGACACACCATTTTTAACAATGAGTCTCATTGAGCGCCACATCCTGCCTGCCCTCCACAAAATGGTCCCCCAATCCATTTCCCCACACATGTTTCTCAAGGGAGAAACTTTAAGGAAAATGTCTTATAAAATGACAAGACAAGTTGTTTCACTCGCTGTGGTGCACTCCAACCCCAAATAGCCAATTAACAACCAAACGTAAAACACCCAAGGCCAAAACAACATTCCCCAGGCTCAAGCCTCCAAGCGGTCTTCAAAAAAGTCATCATCAAGCCCACTTCCATGGTGTGATGACCCTCTAAAAGGCTAAATCTCTATTTGAACCTCCAAAACTCCTTTGAACTCCCTCACGACACCTCTGATCCCCAGGAAAATGTAAGGGAATGGATTTATAAATTTGGGAGCTTACAAAAAACTTATATACAATTCTTTCATTACCTAAATAGTATCCTCTCAAGAATGTTCTCAAGAACAAGATCTTCAATCCTCCTCCAACCACTCAAGCCTTGAAGATATTTTTCTTATGATCAACAACAAATGACGCAAGTGATCTGGATCGACTATGCAAGTACCCGGTGATTCTACAGTGGCTTTATGAGATTTTGGATCATGTTTAGATCATCTTTAGAGGGATTCTACCCATGGATCCTATGATTCAACAATCGTACAATGAGAATAGTCAAATAAATCCACAATAAAGAAAAAATTACAAGACAAGGTAATTCTAAATCTATTTATAAATTATTTGTTAAATTTGGCATGATTTGATGTTACAAATTAAAATTTAATTAATTTCTATTTTTTTGATTCCATGAAAAATCTCTTGTTTTCGTGTTTTTCCCTTTTATTTTGGATTTATTTTTCTTGGAATATATTTTTGTTGTTTATGGATTGTTTTAGTTACCCTTACATAAGGATAGGTTACCCTTACATGTGTAATGGTTTACCCTTATATGATTCTCTATTAACCTTATTTAATTTTTTGTGTTAGCTATATGGGTTCCTTGTTTCTTGGATAACCCTTGCATCAATGGGTTTGTACCATTACATAAGCCTTTGAGTGTAGGAGTTACCTTTTTATATAGGTTTTAGTACCCTTACCCATGTGTTGGTATGCCCTTATGTGGTCTTGGAATTGGCTGAGTTACCCTTATGTGGGTAAGGGTTTACTTTTATGTGGTAGTGGATAAGTGTTGGTTACCTTTACATGAGAAGGAACTACCTTTACATGAGCCCAGGGTTACCCATATGCGGGTGTGTATTACATTGACACAAGGTCAGTGGTACCCTTACATGGCTATCTTATCAGTCGAGGTACCCTTAAACAGAACTAAAGACCCTTATGTATCTCACTAAGGTAACCTTACATAGTGCTAAATACCCTTATGTAGTGCACCTCAGTGACCTTTATGTGGATTGTTACATTGAAGACGCTTAAACGATGTTATTCATTTAGGTTTTGTTAAAACAATTTCTTACAAAAGCTTCATGTCCAACCATGCATCCCGAGGTTGTAAAGGTTTATTCAAAGGTTTTATTCCTTCATTTTTTAAATGATCTAGATCCATTATTGTTCCAAAATTTAATAAAAGAGATAGGTAAAAAAACTCAGAGGTTGAATTTGGGAGAAATCAAGAGAGGGAAAGGATAAGATCTGGAGAGGGAGGGACCATTGGTGGCTCTAATTTGTGAATCCATACACTGTGGTTCCTAGATCATTTTTTTGGTGGAGATATTGTGGTGGTGGGAGTTCTTGTGGTGGATATATCTACTACAATGATTCTTGGAGGATTCTTCTATAAGTGAGTATGACCCTAGTATGGGGGTTCATGCCTAGTTTTTCATGTTCTTGATTGAAGTTTTCCCTAGTTCATTCAATATGTTTTGGGTGAGCAGAGTATCCCTAGGTGGATATTAAAACAAATAAAATAATGTCAATATGATGTATCATTCGAAATATTTTCAAATACATCAACTCCACGACCAATGAAAATTTTCCAATCGTATATTGACTAAAGAAAACTCAGAACCTCAAGCGGATCTTTCATGTTAAAATTATAATTAATTTATTTAGATATGAAGAAATGATTAACCTTGTCTTAGTATCCTTTCTTCAATATAGATGTTGATTATCTAAAAACCCTTTTCAAGATTACCTTTGTTGTGTTGTAATGATCCAATTGTAGAATCCCTCTAGTGGTGATCTATAAGTAATCCTTTGATCTTCAAGAAAAACCAATTGAATTCTAAGTACTAGCGTAGTGAATCAATTGTCTTGCATCACTTATATTGATCACTCATACTTCGATCTTGAGTGAATCTCTCTTAGGTTTCTCATTCATAGGAGGGAGATAGAAAAAGGAATTCGATAGAGAGATCCATTGTGCATAATGATTTTATGCTTCTTGATTTTCGATTAACCCTACACAATAGACTTAACCATCTATTTACAGAGCTAGGGTTTAAGTTAAAATATTATTTAATTTCACTCTTTCCATTAAATAATATAATAATTTTTATTAAACCTTGTGACTGTAATAATAATAATAATATTATTATTATTTTATAGTGTGTGTGCTAACTTGCGCAATAACAAATATCATTTAACCATCTTGTAAATTAATATTTGTCACTTAACATAGTCTTGGTCCATCAAAACTCCTATAGAATTTATTTAATGCATGAATATATATTTAGATTAAATATTTTATTCGTCAATAAATATATGCGATCAATAAAACATAAATAAAACTATTCCTCGGTCATGAGAATAATATTTATTCCATTAATTAAATTCAAAATATAATTTAATCGACATAAACATAAAAACTTAGTGTGTGAACCTCTAGGATTATTTCTCATTAGCATTGAATGGGCTTGCCTAAGGTCCAATATTACTATCGAGTAATGGGTCATGACCCCCAATATAAAGAAAATAATTCTCCAACAAGAACAACCACATACCAATTCCCATTGTGTAATATAATTCATTTGTCATAATATCTCATCAAGAAGGTTTCACATCTATGTCACCAAACTATATGCTCGATAAGTATTTATTTGACTATCTAAAATAAACACATGAATGCACCATGTCCATGGAATTTAATGTGATGGTTTTATTCCAATCAAAGGTTTAAGATATCAACTTCCATGAAGATGTAAGGGATAAATCCTTACTTTAATTATCCATTAATAACATGTCATTCGTGATGCACCCAATGTGCCCAACTTCCATCCATCATATGGAATGATGGTTTTTTCTAGTAAATCTAAGTTCACGAGTCATGAAATTCATTAAAGATAATATTAATTTCTAAGTACCATTATACACACTCGCAGATAGGAATATCTGATGACAAAAAAATATGGAATTCTTACTAATAGGTATGTTCTCATAATCCACTGTCTTGGAAATTACCAAGTATAGACTTTGTGAGAAGAATCCCCATCCGCTTATGAGTACTCACACCTAACAGTCACATTCTATGTGTCCCATAATATAAGGTTATATTACCATAGAACTATATTTAATAATATCATCATGGAATTTCAAGGTTCTCATCATAACAGGGAACTGATACGACCTTATCAATGCCATAGATACTCTAGAACATTATTACATTAAAGTCATGCAGACAAATGAGCAATATATAATAATATATTTTATCAGAATTCAAATCATCAAATTTAAAAGTAATCAAATTTTGAACATTTGGTCCTAGGACACCAACTTTAAAAAACTCTCATTTGGACTAGATCCAACTATCTACGACTTTGAATCCGCTAGACCTCACATGATAATCATATTTCTGTTGAGTCAAGGTTTTAGTCAAGGGGTCCACCACATTGTCTTCCATGGAAATACTACTCATTGAAACCTTACCACTTTGAAAAAAATCCCTCAAGAGATGATACTTCAAAAGTGTATGCTTCATCCGCTGATGTGACCTTGGATCCTTGGAAAGGGACACTATTATAGTATCATTACAATAGAGTGTGATAGAATATTTATTTTTAGGTACCACTTCAATATCTTAGATGAAGTTGTGTATCCATACTTCTTCTTTAGCTATCTCAGAAGCTGTAATATAGTAGAACTTTGTTGTAAAATCTGCAAACATAGCATTCTTTGAGCGCTTCCAGCTCAAAACACCTTTATTAAAAATGAAGATGTATCCTTTTTGTGATTTCATATCATCTTGGTATATTTGGAAACTAGCATCAACATATCATTAGATGGATAGTTCCTCATCTCATCCATAGACTATGAATATTTCCTTAGTATTCCTTAGATACTTAAGGATAGTCTTGACTTCCATAAAGTAGAGATCACCCAAGTCTTCTTGATATCTTCCCACCACACTTAATGTGTATGAAACATTTATCCTAGTACATAACATAGAATTCATGAATGACCTAATCATAAATGCATATGGAATTTTTCCATTCATTTTTATTTCCTCATATATATGAGGACACATTTTCTTGGAAAGATAAATTCCATGTGACACTAGCAGTAATCCCCTCTTCGATTGTTCCATACTGAACCTCTTTAGTATCTTTTCAATATATATACTTAGAATTAGGCTGATAATCCTCTTGTATATATCATAATTGATCTTTATCCCAATAATATATGCTACCTTGACTAATTCCTTCATGGATAATAAATTATTCGACCATTCCTTAACAGACTATAAGACTAGTATCTTGTTTCCAATAAGTAATATGTCATCAAAATATACTATTAAAAAGATGAAAACACTCTTACTAAACCACTTATAGTTACAAGGATCGCATTCCTTCTTTATGAAACCAAATTATATTATGGATTCATCAAATCTGATGTTCCAGGATCTAGATTCTTTCTTTAATCCATACATAGATTTTTTTAATTTTCATATCTTATTGGCATAATTTAGAGAGAAAACCCTTTGGGTTCTATCATATTGACATCTTCCTGAAGGTTTCCTTTAAGGAAGGTTGTTTTTTCATCCATTTTCCAAATCTCATAGTCATGGAAGTACATAATGGAAAGTATAATTATGGTGGATGTCATCATTATAACTAGTGAAAAGGTTTTGACATATTCAATTCATTGATGCTGTTTAAACCCTTTTGCAAACAACAGTTAAATATAGGTATTTAATTATCTTTATATGTTCAGTTTCTTCTTGAATACCCATTCACAACCAATAGGATTTATATCCACTAGATGATCTACCAAAATCTAGTCATAGTTTTGGTGCATGGAATCCATTTTAGAATTCATGTATTCTTTCCACATCGTAATATATGTTTCACTTACTACTTATTTGTAGGTTAGAGGATCATTATTATTAACTAATAATGAGTCTCTATCTTCAGTTACTAGAAAACTACACATTTTTAGTTCTTTAACCTCTATTGTACTCCTACATAGTACTTGTGTCTCTGGATAACTTCTTCCACATAAATTTTTGAAATTTGTTCATGTGTTAACTCTTATGTACCTTAATCCTTGACTTTATCAAATTCTATCTCACTCCCACTATCACTTTTAGATATGTTCTCCCTCTTAAGGAATATGGTGTGTCTTTTCACTATTACCATTTTGGATGAGGGTTCATATAGGTAATAACCCCTTGTTTCTTTATGGTATCCTATAAAGGTAAACATTATTCCTTGGTATGCAAGTTTCTTACCTAAAGAGTCCTTAATAAATACTTCACAACCCCAAAAATATAAGTATAAAAACATGGGTTTATTTCTATTCTACAATTGGTATGGTATACTTCCTTCCAACTTATTTGGCACTTTCTTTAGTATTTATATCACTATTTGTAATTTGTATCCCCAAAAGGATAATGTAAGGATTACATGACTCATCATTGTTCTCACCACATCCAACAAGATTTGGTTCCTCCTTTCACTCACACCATTCTACTGAGGTGTATAAGGAGGAGTGATTTGAGATAGAATTCCAAAATCCTATAAATATTAAATGAAGTCATGATTATGATATTCTACACCACATTATGAGTAGAGTTTCTTAATATTCTTAACAAGATGGTTCTAAATTTATTCTTGTATTCCTTAAAACTCTCAAAGGAATCTAACTTATACCTCATCAAATATAAATATCCATATCTACTAAAATCATCAATAAAAATTATGAATTATGAGTACCCACCCCTTGATTTAATAAGAAATGTTTCACACACATTGGTATGAACTAATTCAAGAAGTTATTTGACCCTTTTACCTTTTCTACTAAATGGGGATTTGCTCATTTTTTCTTATAAACATGTTTGACATAAACCAAGTGTTTTAGTTAAAAATAATCTAAATATCCATTTTTTGTTATTTAAGAAAATATTTTTCATTTACATGACCTAGACGATGATGTCAAAGTTGCGTGTGGTATGAATCAAGTGATTTAGTTTCATTATCGATTACCATTACATGGTTTGTGTAATAAAACACATAAATACTATTATTTAAATATTTCTTACCATAAAAAATGATATATTTATAAAATTTGAAATATTTATTTACAAACATGAAAATAAAACCATCTGTATCAAGTCTGGATACATAAATAATGTTTTTGGTGATATATGGAACAAGATAAAAATTATTCAGCACCAAGATCATTCTTGTTAGCAACGTGAGGTAGTAGTCCTTGATAGCCACAATAGAAAGTTTTTCTCCATTAACTATTCATAAGTATATTTCCCCTCTGTCAATTCTTCTTAATCTACTTAGTTACTATATTTGAAAAACATTTGTGATAACTAAAATTTGTATCTAATACCCAATTTATAGAAATAGATAAATTGAACTCGATGAAAAATGAACTTGAAGCTTCCCCTTGTTTCTTTGGATAGGTAAAATTTTTCTTCTAGTGGTCTTTTTTACCACATGAAAAGAAAATAATATCTTACTCCCTAGCTTTCCCTTTAATCATTCTCTTCTTGGAAGGGAATTGTGAAGAATATTTGGGCTTAGAGATCTTCACTTTTCCTTTCCATTTATTCACCATAAGGATTAAAGGTTTTTTATTCTTTTTTGCCTTATATACTAGGCTAAGAATAAGAAGAAAATCTAGTAGAGACTTCTCAATGTTGTTCATTTTAAAATCAACAACAATGTTGGAGAAGATTTGAGGGAGTTATGCAAGAATGAGAATATTTCTTAGTTCTTTAGGGAGTTTAAACCCTAGAACCTTTATACGCTTAATTTAGCCAATGATATTGACTATGTGAGGCCTAGATGGGGAACCCTCTCCAAGATTTCTCTAAAAAAGAACCTTGGATATCTCAAACCACTCTTGTATATTTCACTCTCGATATAGGCCATGAAGATACTTGATCATGCTATAAGCATCCATGTTTTCATAGGAATTCATGAGTTTCGTATACATAGAAGATAACATCAAACATTGAACATTGACCACATAACTCAAATGTTTTTCATATACAAGTAACTCTCCATCACTTACCTCCTTTTCATGTGGATTATGCATTAAGGAGTCTAGCATATAAGATTTTTGTTCATGTAATAGTACAACCAGAAGGAATATGAACCACTCCTAGAAGTTACTGCCATTGAGGAGATGGTATTTCTCCAATATTGATCATAGGGATATTTTGGATGAAAAAATTTCCATTTTCTATAATTATAAAAGAGGAAATTATTATTACTTTTCTTGATTACAAATTATGTAAGAAATAATAAACTATGTTTATTAAATCTCCCACTATTTTATCAAGTCCCAATAGACCGCACCATTGAACTTAGAATGTTTAGTTTCTAGGAAATTATATTATAAATGTTCCATATTCCCCTTCATATAACCCCAACAATGGTTGGTCAATCTATTTGAAGGTATTTAGGTAGTCGGGTCTTTTCCAACTGTAGGCTTGCAGCTCCCCGATCCATTCAGTGGACTCCCCAATCATGTCTTGGATTTCCTCAATACTTTCCTTCAAGTTATATCAAGTATAGAAAGGGCTACTTATCTTTATTTAATATGGTTAAGTCAACCCATAACCTTCATAAGAACTTCACATTAAAAGTAAGTGTCCCAATGATGGTTGGTCAAACAATTAGTACAAAGGATTTTATTCCTAATAAAATAATATAAGGATAAATATGATTTAATATATATTTAAGGGATTTTAATTTATTATGCATTAATTTATCTTTTTTACCCTTTTGTGTATTTTTAAATATTAAGTGGATTTTACTTAATTAATTAACCATTTTGGATAAAATATTTACACATAATCCATTTATTTAATTTTTTTAGTTTCACATTAATTCATTTATTTATATGATCACGGTCTTGCATCCATAAAATAAATAATATATAGAAAAAATATATATATAAATAAATGACCTGATTATGAACTTTTTGAAATATTTATTTATTAATTAGATGATAAATAAACCCATGTCCTAGGGGAATAACTACTTGTGTGGGTCTTGGTGTGAGTTGCATATTTTCACCTGTCCACCTATGTATCACTTGGGTGGGAATCATTATAATTATTTATTGAACTGCCTCCATATTCCTTGGGATAATCCATTAATTAAAAGTATTTATAACTCACTCATAGGTGAGGGGAACCGAATGATTGGTTAAGAGTAATTATAGAATTAATCTTAGACACGCATGTACTACATAATAATGGATGGAGGGATGACATCCAGGGAATATATATTTAATTTAATATTAAATAATTTAAAACTCATGAAATAAATTTAATTAAAATAAGAAATTCATTCATGGGTCTTGTTCAAGCTCATGAAAGCTCATACATTCAATGAAAATGCAAAAGTAAAACTGATTAACATTCATTTCTTATTCATTCTTTATTATTAAGATAAACATGCTTTCATTAATTAATTAATTAATTAATTATATTTCATCTTAAAGACCATTGAGATTAATTTGGAGATACTCATCATTAATGTTATTCATAGAAAATAAATGGCAGAACCAATAACCACAAATTTATTACAATAAATTAATTGAGGATTTAATTTTCTTTAAAACTGTTATTAAATTTTCAAACACACCAGGTATGCTAATAAATAAAACAAGGTTTTAATGCTAAAATTTTCAGTTTAATTTAATGTAATTTAATTGTTTCCTTTACTAAGATACTACACAAAGTATATTTACGTGCTATATTAAACACCCCTATATTTTATGATATATTCCCTTTTAAATAAATTCAATCTCTTTGATAGCTTGGAATACATATAACCTTAAGCCTCAATTATAGTAAGTGATCATTCTTTTTAAGTAAAACTATAATAAAATTCACATTTTAATATTTCATGGCACAAAAATTCTAATTTTATAATATTAATATCAATTTTGAACTTACTTAGCCAAAATAAACCTAAAATGAATTTATGAAATTTTCCCATAGAAATATGGTTTTATGATTAATTGAAAATGTATTATTTAACTATTTATCATTTTATTGATAATAATTTATTATAATATGTGTAATTAATAATTTAATAACTATCAATTTTATTGAAATAAATATAAGAATATTTGGAGCTATAAAGAGATTTTTTCAGAAAACTGGGTTTTTTTCAGAAAACTGTTCTTATTTAAAAAGGCATAATTTCTATACATTTTAATTAATTAAAATAATATTTAATAATGAATAACTTAATTTAAATTTATATATTATATATCTAAATATATGAATTTAAAACCATCTAATGATGATTACTAGTCATATAGTTAATATAAGATCATTTTATGCTTGATAAATGCATTTCTTGAAAAACTGTTTTTCAAAATGTTTTGCAGGTTTATAATTAAAATAAAATTTTCAACTTATTTGAATTTAATTGGGTAAAATCTATTTTATATTTTAAATCAGAATAATTGATATTATATAATAAGGCCAGCTTAATTTTTTTCATAATGAATAGTAAACCATTAAAAATCAATTATCATATTAAGGTAAAAAATGGTTTAACAGGGGTTAAACTAAGTATATAAGGGTTAAAATGACTTACCAACTTATGGGATATGAAAAATATGGTTATGATTTATTCTTTTCAAAAAATTCCAATTGTGTCCTCCCCCTCAATTGTAAAAGGGTACTCCCTCCCCTCGCTTCTTCAAACCTCTAAATCCCTTTGGATCAACCTAAACCTTCCAAAATATCTCCCCAAAATAATTATCCATATTATAGAGGTTTTTATATTCTCAAAAGACCAACCCTAGGGTCTCTAAGAATATATCCAAAGTAGATTTATCTAAGAGATGGTAATCGTCTTAATAAAGTTCTTTATTTTTCTTTCTTCTTTTACAACCTTCGATTCTGTATTAACACTTGCAATATAATAAAAAAAAACTCACATATACTGAGATGTTATTTTTTTGATTTCATAATATTTATCCATATCCTTCTCCATAAAATGGGAACAAATCCATAACTCGTGTGTACAACAGAAAAACACCTTGCAAATTGATATAATTTTTTTTCCATCACTAACTCATATGGATAGTCATAATAATGGAAATAATGAATTTATATGACACATATTACCTGATAATAATTCTATAAAATTAATATATCATACTCTACCTTAACCTTTCACCAGTTAAGGGGATGATATCATCGTTTGTGCATATCTATGGTCTACCATCCCCATAAAGCGATGTGATTCATTTTCCTTGTCCAAATTTCGAGAATGGTTGTAAAAATGTATCTAATAAGTAAATATGATATTTATAACATTATTATAATTCTATAGATGATTCATTTATATCCTATTCAAAATAATCAGAACTTTCATGAAAAAAAGACCATGAGAAAACACGATAATTAGCACATGAAATTATGAGATTAATAAAATATTAATAAAAATCAGGTGGTAAAATGTTATAGGATGATCATATATGATATTATAAATATGAATATAGTTATTTTATAAATTTATAAAATTATTAAAACCATTATATAGGAAGTTAAATCATGTTTATCTAAAGGAAATCGTGAGGTAAGGTATTTTGTCTCAATTTCCATTCCATTAAGACATGTTAATGTGAACCTATTAACTTTTATGTGGTGCATATGCTGAATTATTGATGTATTTAACATGAATATTTATTTATTAATGATATATAATATTTCAATTTTTTTCTTTAAATGTGTTAAAAATTAAAAGGTACAAAAGATGTAAGAATATATTTTACAATCTTATATTCCTTTGGGATTGGTATTACTATCATTGAAGGAATCTTATCATTTATATTTCATAAGCTCCAATAATTTTATTATCCTCTAGATATTTATGTATTTTATATATTTTCTTACAACTTTTCCTCTCTCTGGTACTTGTATCAATAAAAGAAATGTTTAAAAGAAAAAGTGATTTTATTTCCCTTTAAATCAGATATATTTTTCTTCCATATCCATGTTTTCCAAAAAAAATTATAAAATACATTCTATTTACTCAAATGAGTTATTAAAAAAATCAATTTATACTTGAATTTTAAAAATGGTTTGAAATTAATCTTTCTGCTATTTTTTAAAAGGTATTTTTTTTAAAAAGTCAAAAGGAATGTTTTTTTAATGTATATAGAGATAACGGACTTCCCCACTACTGTAAAAATTTTTATGAAATGTAGCTTATTTTACACATTTTCAATGTTTTTAAAAAGAAAACTCTTTTATAAAAACCTATTTTAAAATTTTTATTCCATTCCCTTTATTCTCCCAAAGGACATGATTTTATTTCAAAAAACTATATTCATAATGTACCAATGGTCACCTCTCATCTATTAATTGATTTTGTGATTGTAAACTTTATCTTGGGACACTCACTTTCTTAGAAATTTAATTTCTCTTAAATATCCATATAATTTATATAATAAATATGATTATTTCCTAAACCATATACTATTTATACATATGATTTTTACTTCGAAATTTATTTTATTAACAGGGGAAAGATTGATAAATCTATATTCTTTAATCAATGTGAATATTTGTTGATAAGGCCTATTATTCATGAATTAAATCAATTATTTGATATATGAGGAATGATTTGTACATAAAGTTATGGATAGGGACCATAATTATATATCCCCTTTATGCATTGTAGGTCTTATGAGACAAATCAGTTGTCCAAATTAAATATGGTTTTACCCATAGTTTTAAATTGTCTTGTAAATGGTCTTGATTGTATAGATATCATGATGTCTAAGATCATGGAATAAAAAATTAATCATTTCATTCATTGAGAATTAACTTATTATTATCCATGATATTTTTAATTAATATTATCCATGTATGCATTTTGTGCTCAAGTTATTAAATGGAATGTGTTTTATGTTATTTATCTTTCCAAATTATTTATGCCTTATCTAATCATGGAATTCAAATTATTGATTAAATGGATTGTGTTTTTGGTTATTTATCGTACCATATTGATTACGCCTTATTTATACATGATATATTCCACTATATGTATTCCTTAATGATAATTTGAGCTCATACTTATTTTGTTTCCTTTCCCCATGATATAAAGAAGAGTTCTTTAAATGAGTTCAAGGATTCTAAATGTTTTTCATTATTATTTTTTATATTTTATCCTCAATGTAAAATTGGTATCGTGTATGTATTTGTCTCTCTATGACTATTAAACTTATCAGTCCTTTGGTATTTCATCCATTGTATCTATTAAAATGTAAAAAATTAGATACCGGCTCTAGGCTACTGGGGTCAAGGTTGTTACAGTTTTTATCATAGAAAGTTTAGTAGAAACTTTGGGTATTATATTAAGAAAAACATAGATTATAGAACATAACCCTATGAAATAATTTGAGGATAAGTATAGGATAACATCCCAAAATTTTGGTAAAATAGATATTATGTGATTTTTTCTATCAATACTTCCCTGAATAGATACAAGAAGTGGGTTTGGTTTTAATACAGATGAATATAGGGGTAATAACCTTGAAAAGAGTTAGTCGAGTATATCTTGGCCCTCATTATAGTGAACAATGAGTGTTACCTTACATAGTACAAAGTTTTATACTCCTGAGGTATATTCTTAAGATATTTTACATTTTATTTATAAACCATTATGATGGATTTGACAATAAATATATCCCCAAAGAACTCAAGTTTATGATTCTGAGATTAATAATGCATAAATTTTCAATTTATGATAAGTGTTACACCATATTTAGAATTATAAACTATGATTTAAAATTCATAATATTATAATATAATCTATATTATTCTATTTTTTAGAAATGGAATTGGGAATAAATAAGGGTGTCAGTACTTGTGGTCAATGTAGAGATTTCCTTGCTGGGTAAGGCAATACAGCTGATATTTGAACTTTGCAAATCATGGATATATTAGTTCATCTTAATTAGGTTATGAAAAATAACCTTTCCTAAATAGACTAACATGTTCTTCCATAGTGTGATTCTTCTATGTTGGATAACTTTATGTGACATAATCCCTCATCATTTAGTGGGAACAATAATACAATGGTAAATTAACAATGGATTATGTCCCTTTAGAAGATATTTATGGCCTTGGGATGCGATGAAAAGAAAAATATTTCAATTTCAATGTCTCAAACATGATACTGAACAATGGTAGTCATTAATCTAGAATACTGGGGAGCAAGAGGAAATAGAACACATGGAATGGGAAGATTTTAAAGAAACATTCTTCAAAAAATATTTTCCTCATTAGAAACTAACTGAAATTAATAAAAAGCTCCTTATCTTAAATAAAAAGGAAGAATAAAGTGTTGAAAAGTACGAGGTTACCTTTATAATAATAGCCAGGTATGCAATAGATTACATACACAATACAGAATACAATATTGACCATTTATTTGAAGGGATTAAGCCAAGTCTCTGAAGGGCACTAGTTTCTCAAACTTTTTCATTATATGATGAAATAGTTTTATATGATATCAAAAAATAGAAGGAATTCTCTAGATCTTATATATTCAAGTGGAATCAATAGAATAATATGTCATATAAACATAAATAAAAATATAATGTGTCAAAGAAGAAGAATAAGGTGAATCAATTTTCATCATATGAAAATTATGGAAAGAAACATCTAGGTAAATTCTTGGAGGGCCTAGGAGTTTATTACAAGTGTGGTGATAAGAATAATATAGATAATGAATGAAATGTGAAGAAACAAATAAATTATGTTCAGTACTTCAACTGTAATTAAATGTTTCATTATTCACACCAATTCCCCAATCCTCAAGGGAACATACCATAAAAGAAGCCAAGGGGAGAAGACCAAGATTATGAGATCACTACAGATAAGGTGGAAGTACCCAATGATGTAGTAGAAGATACTTTAATCATAACCTAAACTTTAGCCAATCCCTTATTTGATTCTATATCATTACACTCTTTTATATATTACATGTTTTCTAAGAAAATTAGATATTTCCCAAGAACTTTAGGAATTTAGTTGTCAGTCAAAACTCCAAGTGAAAGTCACATTACAATAAGGATGTTTCAGGTAGTTCCCATTATGACATATAAACAAAATTTATTTGAATATTTTATTATCATACCTATTGTTTAATTTTATATAATCCTTGGTATGGATTGACTTTCAAAAATATGATGCAAAAACTTATTATAAGGAGAATACACTTCATGATGAATATGTACACTAAAAAATATAAAATTTTTATTAAAAAATACGGGAAGAGGGAGGAGTACAACAAGGATCAAGGGGGGCTCTATAATTAGAGCCCAAGATCATCACTAATAATAAGATCATAACACCCATGGGAAATGGAATTAGTATTTGAAAAGGAAATGATGGGATCCTCTTGATTGTCCCTTGAAGTAAGAAAGTCAGTAACTCTATTCCCTTCACACCATGTATAGATATAACATCTCATATTTATAAAAAGGTACTTACCATTAATTTTTTGTTTTAATTACTTTAAAAATCCCTATTAATGATTCTTAAGTGGTTAAATGAGTTCTCGAGTGCATCTGGGGATCGTTTGAAGCCCGAAGCACCGAAAAGAGGTAAATAGACTAGGCCGAATGGTTTGTTTGCAACCATGTGACCCAAGGATCATGGTCGTGCAGTGTTACAGTGGTTTGGGAAAGAGTCCAAACACACAGTTTGTGTATGGTTAGTCAAAATATGTGCCTAACCATGCAATGTTCCCCCTTATAGCATTGAATGTTGTATACTTGGCACATAGTTTTCTAACTGTGCAGCCAAGCCCTACACAGGGTAAAAATGGGTGAAATGTATGAAATACTCATATTATATGATTCTAAGATCTTTTTCTCTTTCATCCTCACCTTCTAACATATTAATCGTTTTCCCTTTATGTGTGGAGATCATCCTCCATCTCTATGGGGTTATGTTGTATCTCCTTCATCTAGCACTCAAATCCTTCATCGTCAGAAGCTATGGGTCCATCTCAATGAGCTCTGACTTTTGAACCCATCTTTTTCTAGTTTCATATTTTATCTGTTGCACTATTTTGGGTGCAACAATTTTTTTCCATATTATTGGTAATTTTACAAATCATTTGGTTTCTTCCATTTTATGCTGAATCAAGGCTCGATAATGGATGAGTGGATCGCTACTATGTTGAGGTAGAGGGTCTATGCCTTTCCCACTTGTTTCATCACATTTTAATTATCAGTCCATTATGTTGCATGCTAGATTATTTTGATATCAATTATTCTTTTTTATTAAATTAATTAAATGTTTTCCACATGTCTGTAGTGACTCTAGATTATGATGAAACCCATCTATGGGTATTCTCCTTGACCTTGCCCACCCCTTTGAGTGTTCTTATCCTAAGTTGCCTATATTCTCATGCTTGATTAATGGATCCATATTAGGTGTGTGTGTTGTACCTTGCTTTAATACCATAAATTTATTGAAATGAGTTGATATGAATAAAGAACCATGATTTATATCCTATTGGAAACTCCTAGGATTAATTCTTATTGTTTCACTACAACTGAAATCGCCTTTAGTGGCGGTCTTTTAGGGCAGTTTACAAAACCGTTGCTAAACCTTTCTGTAAAATTGTTTAGATATAGTTTATTAAAAACATTCGCGAAACCCATTTAATTTTTTACAATGGCGACACCCCCCCCCCCACCCGAGCCGACCCTCTTCCCCGACACCTATGACGCTTCTCCCCCGACGAGCCCCAAACCTAGATCTACTCCCCTCCCGTGCTACCGGTGACCTCGTCGCTTGTCTCTGTTGACCCACATTCTCCCCCCAACACCCGCGACACCGCCTTCTCCCCCAACCTCGTCGAGTTCCTACCCTAGGTCGGCTACCCTCCCCTGCCGTTGGTGGTTTGCATAGTCATAGGTATTGTTTTTAATATTTTTTTGGATCCTTCAGTGCATAGGGTTATATAAATATGCAACCCTTTTGTGTGTATAAACATGTCTTGGAAGAGGTTAGTGTTCATTCATGATTCATATATATTCACCTTTGTTGGTTTGGATTTGGATACCAATTCTGTTTAATTAGGAACATATATTGTACCACCAAGTGATGACTTGGGTCAAGGGGATGGGTTTCTAATCATTATTTTGGGTTATTAATTTGGTCCTACTTATATTTGGGATACACTAGGTTAGTTAAATATCTCCCAGGGGGGAAGTTTTAGTGTATTTTATGGGTGTGTGATTTCACGATCTAGATGTGTTCTATAATGTGAGTTTTTTCCACTGGTTATATGTATCTTATTCACTAGTTTTTATCTTCACTTTTATTTTATATAAAATGTGAGATAACTTGTTTTTATTATAGTATCATGTGTAGAAAGTCTTTGGTTGACTGTCTACTGGGTGTACATACTC
This sequence comes from Viscum album, assembly GCA_963277665.1. Classification (NCBI taxonomy): domain Eukaryota; kingdom Viridiplantae; phylum Streptophyta; class Magnoliopsida; order Santalales; family Viscaceae; genus Viscum; species Viscum album. The sequence continues at coordinate 186,245,557 of OY728143.1, forward strand.
ACACCCCACATATGCATCTTGGTGCATATAAAGTTTGACATGGTATAGGTAAAGGGAAGACCTCTTAATTCTATAGAGGAGCACCTTGATTTTGTGGTTATTGGTGATATAGGTAGGATATTAGAGATAGTAGAGGTTTTTAGCTTCGTATAGTGCCATTTTTGGCTCCCGATTATACCTTTTTAAGTCTTTTGTCTTATAGACTTATTTGATGAAATTTTTGTTTATTGTATCTCTGATTATTATTATTATTTTATATTATTATAGTTTGGTTTTCCTTTCTCATGCATCATATTTATATTTTACCATTATATTTATTCCACTGAAGGTTATTTATTTTAAGGGTAAATCATCCCCCAGTAATATTCTTAACCCTAGGTGTTTATTTCCAACCTTTAGTGTTTGTAGGATGGACCTAAGTTTAGTGGCATTCCAATATTATCTAAGGTGATCGGTTGGGGTTGTGATATTACAAATGATATCAGTTTGGTATGATCTGTTAGTTAGGAAGTTAGGTATGGATATAGGATGTTTTAGGACTTGAAATATAGGGTATAAAAAGGTATATATAACCTCTTTATACTAATATTTATGTTACCTAGGTGGTTTGAGTATTAAAAGTCTTTTAAAACACTTCTAGGAGTGTTTTCTACTCATCATCATGGGTTTAGCCAATGATAGTTGTGTATCAACATTATTAAAGAGACTTACCACCATAAATTCATCATTCACACGATATTTCATGGTTTGTTACTTTGAAAATTTTCCATTTTGATCTTGCTTGTGTATTATTTCACACTGTAAAATCTATAACTAAAGTGTTGGGTGGTGACTAAGTAATGATTTTAATAACATCGACTATGGTTATAGAAAAAAAATACCACTTAGAAGACATATAAATTATCAGGAGTGTGATACTAGGAATGTGGTTACACCTAAACCATAAGAAAATTAATAACTATTAATAAGAATAGTGAAATATTTTTGGGTAGTGGAAAAGAAAAAATTGGAATGAGGAACCACATTATATGGATCAATCATTTTAATTTCAAAGGAAAATCCTGCCAATATTATAGGGTGACTTGGGACCTAAAGATTCAAAGTCATGTCTAGGTCGGATAAATAGGATCTTATATTTTCTTGGAACTATATATGGGACTAAATTAAATATAGTAGTGTGCAAACTCAAAGGACTATCATGAAAATGGTGATACTGTGTCATCTATGTTAAGGTTGATCAATACCTTACCTCGGATGGATTTGAGGATTTTTTTAACAAAACATTCTACCTACATACCTTTCACGTATTAAGAAAAATATTTTTTTTATATTAATCATAGATATATATCAGGTATGTAATATAGATCCCAATTTACTTACCTTCCTCACTTTGTACTAGAAGTGGCATCTAGTTAATCTCTCAAATCATGTGTGTTTGAGTTGGATCTGTGACCTAAGAATCACTCTAAGGTTTTCATGTTTTTTATTGATAATTTAATTGAGATTGAGAATAACTTGATGGTAGAAAAGGTGTAAATTATAGGGAATATTAGTAGAGGGAACACCTTTTTCCACATGAGCATAGGTGGAAACTCCGGAAGTGGAAATAAGTATAGAAGGAAAAATTATCCCTAGGGTAGAAAAGCACTAGATAGCCAATCCACAAGGCCGGTTTACTTTTATCCACTTCAAAATAATTAGTTTGGTTAATTCCAATATGTCTCTTTAGATCACTTAAAAAGTGAATGTATGATAGTCCTTTGAGAATTTCACAAATATGGTCGAATATGACATCTCAAATGTTACTATACTTATCCTCTGAATTCAAAATAAGGCAATGGTTTTAATCTAACTCATCCTATATCCAAATATGACATCTCAAATGTTTTTGGATTGGTTTATTTATATCTCATGGTCATGTAATTTTTCATCCATGATGTAATTGATTAACTATATTTATCTTGTTTTATATGAGAGATATTTTCTTGTTATTTTCGTGTAAAATCACTCCCATGGTTATGTGTGTTGATACCCAGGTGCTTGTCTCTTGCCCATAGTGATCAGGAATACTCTTTGGGACCCATGTTGGTTCATTAAAAAATAGTATTATAGGAGGTTTTATTTATATTCATGGTTGGTAATATGGAATTATTTTATAACAATCTCCAGGAGTGTGTCCATCCATGTTTCACCACACACATTGAACTAAGTTATCTTTATGTGGAATCGATTCTTTTACTTTTTGACTATACTTTTCTTGTGCTTATTTTATTTTCCAGATTTTATTTATAACTTCCATCTATATAACTAACATGTTAGTTTTTTCATTGGTAGAATGTTTGAACTTTCAACATGGATACTTCTAACTTCCCTCCTTTTTATTAGTTCTTTTAGATGATAAACCTTTCATAAACTTCTCAAATTTAGATTCCAAGGCCTCTTACCTTCCCTTTGTGAAATATTCTTAGGAGTTTTTTTCTTACAATGTTATTTCACTTTTTTCTGAGGATGCCTTTTATTAATTCAATAACTTATGTGGCCTTATTTTCTTATTCAATTAATATATAGGTTTATATGAACATGGAACAATACTATGAATACTACTTCTTCATACATCAGACTCATTTTCAAAATTTCCAATTATTTTTTATATATACATGTTTCACTTAACCTGTGGATGTTTCTTCTTCATATCTAGATGTCTATCCCTTAGAATTGGATTCCTTTCTAATTTTTCATTTAACGATATATACCAATAATCTAATTCACAATAAATAAAATTTTTGCAACAAAAACATTGATCCACAACCCATGATCATCATATTTCATTTGAATAATGACATTAGGTCTTGTTTATAACTTGTTTATATTTTTAAGGGAAACCAACTTCCTTAATATTCTTATCCACCTTAGCTAAGGTGGAATATTCCATCAAACATTTTAAAATCCATACTTGTACATAATTTTTTTCCTACCCACTCTCTTTATAAAAAGATATTTACAAACATTATTATGAGATGGTATGGATGGTACCTCTTCCTTATTAGTGGTCTAATTATAGTAAATTCAGTGCTTGATATCCCTTGTTATAAACCAGATTCAGTAAGACATCATTGATTCTCTTAGTTAAGGCTTGGAAACCTCTTTTTATTTTAGAATAATCCCTTTTTTATGTAATTCTAGATTAAGTAAGTGACTTTACTTCGGCATGAAACTTCTAGATAAAGTTTTAAAGAGAAAAAAAGTGGTTTCTTAGCACCACTTGATGAGTCATGATCAGTCATGACATGTTTTGATCATAATTTATATCAAATGAGACTTGAAATAATTATTAAATCACTTATTTCATTCATTTTTTGGATTTAATCAGATATTCCTTTAGCTGAATAACATTTAATTTATTAGCACATCCACCCCATGGATCATATCTCCCCCTAAAAATTGGGCCACTTCAAACAATGGTTAGAATTATTTAATTTAATGTGAGAGGGGAACCTCCAACTTTGTTAAGTTTAGTAATGTGGTTAGACTTTGTTTACTCACCCTAATCTCCCAATTTAATTCTAATCCTTTGGGGTGGTACTACTTTAGATGACACCACTAGTGGGTGATTTACCATATGTATTGATATAGGAAAACCTTATGTAACATATTTATATATTTTTTCAACTAGTATATATGAATTTATTTCCCTATTTAGTAATAGTTATGTGTTTTAATTTTTTTTTAATATTGTGTAGGCACATTGTGATATACATGGATAAAAGCTGGATCACATTACCGAGGAACGCACCTCAATATATTAAGGGTTTGAATGAGTTATTAGATTTTTCAATTTCTAATCGATCCGTTGAAGGGAGAATAAGATTTCCATGTCCTAAATGTAAATTTAGAATATGGTTGAAGAGAGATGAAATTTATGAACATTTAATATTGAAGCAATTCCCTGGTCAATATTTGCATTGGATTTGGCACAGAGAATCGAACATTATAGAAAGGCTGAGCACTAATGTCAATCCACAGAATGACCTCCCAACTTCTTCAACAATGGAAAATGAAATTCTAAACCTTATAAATGATGCATTAGGCACTGAAAGAGACCACCATCAACATCAAAACATATCAGAACAACCAGATGAGGGAGATACAAATAGAAACCAGACAAGTGATGTTTTTGAGACTGTAACACAACCAGATCAAGATTGTAACATATCATTGGATCCTCCTCTTGATTATGTGGATCCAAATGTAATAGAAAAATTCACTAAGGAAAATGTGTTTCATGATTTAGTTGATGATGGAAATCAAGATTTGTGTAGTGGGTGTTTGAAATATTCAAAGCTTTGTTTTCTGTTGATGTTGTATTATACTAAATGTCTATGTGTAATTACAAATAAGGTAATGTCCATGATATTGGAATTTATTCGTGATGCATTTCTTAAAGAAAAAATCCCCAAGTCTTTTTATGATAAGAAAAAAATTGTGAACAGGCTTGGTCTGGATTATACAAAAATACATGCATGTCCCAATGATTGTATTCTTTATTGGGGAGAGGATTCAAGTAGACAGAATTGAAAAAAATGTTCTTCTTCTAGATGGTAGTCAAAGGGTGATGTTGGAAGTCTGAATCAACATAATTTCATAGAGAAGAAGAAAAGGAACACGCCTGCAAGGTTTTTGTGTTACTTTCCTTTGAAGCCTCGATTGCAAATATTATTCATGTCATCAAAAACCGTTGAACACATGAAGTGGAATTCTGTAGATAATAACAATGATGGGTTAATGTGACATCCAAGAGATTCAAAATCATAGAATAAATTTGATTCAATACATCTAGATTTCTTAGCTAATCATAGGAATGTTCGATTGGGATTGGTTTTCGAAGGATTCAACCCATTTGGGACTTTGAGTACCAGTTATAGAATTTGACCAGTTGTTTTGATCCCTTACAATCTGCCTCCGTGGATATATATGCAACAAACATCTTTTATCATTTAGATGATTATTCCTGGAAAAAAAATTCCTAGAAATGATATTGATGTATACTTGCAGCCTTTGATTGATGAATTGCAGGATTTATGGAGCAACGGTGTTGAGACATTTGATGCTTCTTCTAAAACAATGTTCAAAATGCATACTACTTTAATGTGGACCATTAGTGACTTCCATGGGCTTGAGAATTTATATGGTTTGAACACTTACATGGGTTTGTCTTATCCCATTTTTAACTTTGATTGTGATCCCAAACGGGTAACTCATAGTAGAAAATGGTGCTTCTTGTGCCATCAAAGATTTTTTGATGCATCTCATAGATTTCAGCTGAACAGATCAAAATTTAATGGTTTCATTGATCGTAGACCACCTCCAAAGTTGTTAACTGGTTCTAAAATATTGACACAACTTGAAAATGTTCAAACAGAATTTTGGAAGGTTCATCATTTGAATAATAGCAGAAAATGGGTCCAAAGTGCATCATCAAGTGAAATCAGAATGCAACAATGGAAGAAAAAAAGTATATTCTTCAAACATCTGTATTGGGAATTTAATTTGTTGCATCATAATCTTGATGTGATGCATATTTAGAAGAATGTTTGTGACAAATTTATTTTTACATTACTTAATGAGCATGGAAATTCGAAGGATCATCTCAATGCTCACAATGACTAACAAGTAATGAACATAAAATGTGACCTCTGGCCAGATGAGAATGAAAAGTATGCTTCGACAATTTTTTCAATGAAAAATAGGGATAAAGATACATTCCTTCGAATTTTAAAGAATGTGAAGGTATCTTATGGGTATTCGAGTAACATCTCGAGGTGTATTGACTTGAATAATTGTAAGTTACATGGATTGAAAAGTCATGATTCACATATTTTGTTACAATAGTTACTACCAATGGCATTGCATACATTATTACCAGAAAAGGTTACTGTTGTTGTACTCCAATTCTACACACTATTCAGGAAATTATGTGAGAAATCTCTACATCCATTTCATCTTGACAACCTCCAGGAAAGGTTTTTATTGACCCTTTGTGCAATGGAGATGATCTTTCCTCCATCATTTTTTACTGTTATAATGCATTTAACTATGCATTTGGTTGAGGAAGCTAAATTAGGAGGCCTCGTTCATTATCGATGGATGTATCCAATTGAGTGGTATTTTATTTATATGTTTTTCAGTTAAGTAAAAAAATTTGGAATTTAAATAAATGAATAATTATGATTATTTTATTTCACAGATATCTTGGGCATTTGAAATCATATGTGAGAAATAAAGATCAACTAGAAGTCTCTATTGTTGAAGGCTATTTGACTGAGGAGTGTTGTACCTTTTATTCCTGATACTTGGATGATATTGAGACAAGATTTAATCGAGTTGGACATGTTGAAGACACATCGACTCAATCTCAAATACATCAGAAATCAAAAATATTTCCTGTTATTGGCCAATCAGTTGGGAGGACTTCAAATGTGACGCTGACAGAATTGGAATTATTACAAGCACATGGATATGTGCTGCTGAATAGTGAAATTGCATATCCATTTATTGAAAATTTGAGGATACAAACAAAGAAACAAATGAGAGCCTGAACACAAAATGAGAAAGATATAATGAAAGATGTGAATAAAGAGCTTGTAGAATGGTTTCCATGGTGTGTAAGTTCATAAATATCTCAATAAATACGAATATTATTTTGACACATACATTTTGTAAATATAATAAATTATATTTCTTTTTTTAGATCATGAATACTGATACTCGAGTAGAGTTGTCAGAATATTTGAAGTTTCTTGCTATAGGTTCTATAAAACAAGTTATAAAGTTTGACGCATACAATGTGAATGGATTTAGATTTCGTATAGTTGATCGAGAAGTGGGTTTGAAAACATAGAATAGTGGTATATTTACATTTGCTGAAGTGGGATACTATGAAAAGCTACTTGATATTATTGAATTAAACTACCACGGGCATTTTTCTGTTGTTTTATTCAAATGTAATTGGTTCGATATTACCATAGGTGTTAAAAGAGATTACTTGCAATTTACTTCTGTGAACTTCTCTCGCTTGATGGATGTTGGTGATCGTGAACTGCATGATCCATATATCTTATAATCGCAAGAAAAAATGGTATATTATGTGAATGATGTTTTGGATGAAGAGTGGAGTGTAGTTTCTCATGTAATACAAAGAGATTTGTATGATATGGGTGATGAAGTGGAAGATTTGACCGCTGAAATTGAATCTCATCAACAACAAGAAGCAGAATTATTTGTCCATCATGGTATTAAAAATATTAGTCTATAAAGGATGAATGAAGTGGATGAAGTAATGGAGTAGGAAACTGACATGATTGAAGGGGAAAATGATTGTATGTACAGTTATTTATTCATTTATCAACCACTTATTTCATTTGTGTGGTCATTCATTATCATTGTTATATTTTTTTTGTTAGTACTGGGCATCTATTATCATTTTTAAAAAAATTTCTGCATAATTTTTTTGAAATATATATTCTGAACTTAATTTTATTTGATTAAATGACAAGAATTCCAAAGAGGAAGCGGTACACTGTTTCATCTACTACTACGACAGATGACGGTCCATCTGTCTCCCTCCCCACGGAATCTAATCCACCAACTGCCTACACCCCTACATCATCTCACCCTGGACCATCTCTTACACCCTTTGTGGGTGTCCCATTAGAGACTGAGTCTTCGACTCTCCCTTCAGGAGCCTCAGTAGTGGGGCGGCTTCACTCCCCTTCCAACTCATCATGGGTATACTTGAGGGTCACTATCATAGGTACAAATTTTAATATAAATAAATTTATTTCATTTTTTTTATACTAATTGTTTTCTCATTGAAGATGAAAAAAATGCAACTGTGGAGAAAAACATAAAAATTTCAGATGTTTGTAATATGAATAGAGAGAAGATAGTTGTACCATTTGATTCATTGTCGGTCCTTACGGATAACGTTGTGGGGTTACTTGGCCGGATTCTAGGCCAACTGGCAGCGGAACCCATTTCCCTACCTATTTCTTATGATGGTTGGAGACATATGCCTCCAAGTTTGAAAAATGATGTTTTTGATTCCCAAATAAAGGTAATTTTAATACATTATGGTTTAATTGAATGTCATGTTACTAATATGTTCAAAATGAATTTCTGTATACAGATGTTCTTCCAATTTAGAGTTGCTGATGTGATAGCATGGAAGTGGACGTTGAAAAATCTTGGTAAGAAATAGAAAGAATTAAAATAGAGATTTTGGTGTGATGTCAATGATACTTTTTTGACCGTGAAACAAATGTATGAGAAGCTACCCAGTGGGGTTCCGAAAGAACAGTGGAATGTTTTTATTGACAGACATTGTGATGAGAAGCGGATGGTATTGAAATATATATTATTATTTTATCCTCATTTTACATTTATACATGTATATGAATAGGAGATGACATTGAATAAATTACTGTTAAATTTCATTTTATTTATTTCAGGATCTCTCAAGATAGAATGCATCAAACCGAGCTAAGAAAATCATCCCTCACACTGCGGGGACAAAAAGCTTTTCTAGAATTTGAACGACTCTGGTAATCTTTTCATTAGTTTAAATATTTATAAGACAATATTATCTATTTAATATATTAAATTGTTGATTTATCTTTGCTTAATGCAGTCACAGAGTTTAGGGCATGAAGCATCCCGAACTGAAGTGTGGTTGTATGTTCACAAAAAATCGGATGGAAGTTTTGTTAATGAGCTTACCAAAGAAGTTGTGGTATGAAGTCAATTTTTTATTATAATAACTTATTATTGGTTTTTACTGTGTTAATATATATTTATATTTGATTTATAGGTAAAAATTAAAGAACTATGGGATGTCAATCCTGGGTAGTCCTACTCAGTCTCCCAAGATGACCTGGTTGCTAAAGTCCTTGGGAAGGAGCATCCTGGTAGAGTGTGTGGGATGGGTTTTGGACTCATACCATCTAGGTCTTTGGCAGGACACCAGGGATTCTAGCTGCATCTACTCCTGATTATAGTCAGTCCATACCTGAAGATACTCAGAGGGAGATTGCTTCTCTACGAACCATAGTTCAAGACCAGGGGGCTCAGATATCCTCTTTGTAGAAAACAATGGCTGATATATATCAGCATATGGGAAAATATGACCCCGGTGGTAGTGCATCGACTGGTGGTAAGCATTTAAATCACAAAAATTAAAAATCATTTAGTTTTCAAACTTCTATAGGTTTTAAGTTTAAATATAAATATGCAACAGTATTTAATTTTCAATATAATGTTCCTACAGGTGACAGCATGAAGTGGAGATGGAGGTGGAGAGGGTGACGATACGTGTTCACCATCAGACCATGAGTAGTTGTACTGTTGATGTATTGGAAAAATATGGGAACAGTTAGTTTGTTTATGTATCATGTGTGGAACATAGTTTCCTTTTATTCGTTTTATTGATTTCTAATGTTTCCTTTCATGTCTTGTGTCACGACCCGTCCTCGGGGCCCGTGCCGTGACTACCCCAAGCCCGCCTTCCATAGGCCAGGGGCTGGCGACTAGCACCAAGGCGTAAATCACAACAAAAAGGGAAGGCATTGCCTTTGAAAAGTAAACAAGCACCATAGAGTAAGCAAGCGGAAAAGTAAACACTGTACAAGCTGTGCTGAAAGTAAAAGGGGCCGGAAATACAAGCCCAACTGTAAAGTACAACTGAAAGGAAAAACAGCAACTGAAAGGAAAAACTGCAGCGTCGAGCCGTCCTCTGGAAGTCCCACCTGAAGGGTGGGTACAGATAGCCTCCACTGCTCCTCGGGTCCACCTAACCGCTCCGAGTACGTCCCGCCCAGTGGTCCACCTCCAGGTACTGTCCTGCTCCGCATGCCTCCTCCACGATCAGCACTGTCCGTCGTCTGCAACCAACACCACGAAGTGCAGACATAGCCCGTGCAGGGGTGAGTATAAGCTACTCAGTAGGGACCCCGAGACCCCCGAAGGTCTCCCGAAATCCACAAAGGATAAGCCACGAAGGAGAGATACAATCACATAGTAACAACTGACATGGCTTAGGTATATGCCCATACATATACCTAAGTCATCAATTCCCCGATCGGCTCCAACGTCCGAGCCCTCGCACAACCCAGTCCACACAGGAAAGTAAAACGCATACCCACGCAGGATAGAACAACACAATCCACAAAGGAGAGTAAACAGTAAATCCACACAGGATAGCTCAACACAATCCACAAAGGAGAGAAACTCAAGATTCAGCTCACACAGGTATACTTCTTCGGATGACGAAAAGATGATCTATGATCCATATAAGTCGTCGGACCCACGAAGGATCGATAGGTAACTAATCTCTGCAGTGACCCACACAGGATCGGACCCACACAGGATCGGGCCCACGCAGGACCTGTAGGAGTTGGCTCACACAGAACCGCTGAGTGTTGACCCACACAGGATCGGATCCGTACAGGATCGAGCCCACACAGGACCAGGCCCATGCAGGACCTGTAGCACTGATCCACGTAGGATCGCTGAGTGCAGTAGCCGTCGCAGTTCGCTGAGGATCTCTGCACAGTCGTCGCCGCAGTCCACTGAGGATCTCTGCATGGTCGTCGCCGTCGAGGAAGCAGTCGCAGCCAGCACCAGGGTTCCCGCACACAGCAAGCTCGTTCGGGAGGGTCCGCTCCACGAGCCGAGAGGCTGATACATCAACTGTCACGAAGTCCAGAATTGATGTATCCAAAAGTTCCGCATCATCAACAGGAACTCAACGCAACAGACGGCACGTCGATCGGACGCCCGGTCTGAGAGTTATTGGCGTTTTCGTCCCAGGGGCCCGGTTGGTTTTTAAGGCAAAACCAACCCGACCGTACTCCACCTGCATCCAAACCTTGGGCGGAGTAATCCAAAAGATCCGTCTCACAAAGAGGAACTCAACAAAGCTGACGGCACGTCAATCGGACGTCCGTGGCTCAAGATATGAGCGTTTCCGCTCCGAGGGCCCGGTTGGTTTCGTGTACGAACCAACCCAGCCGAACTCAAAGTATTCTGAAACCTTGAGTGCGATATACCAAAACGACCGTCTCGATCCAAGGATCGCGTTACCGCTGACGGCGGGTCGTTTGGAGGCCCGTAGCTCAAGATACGACCATTTGAACGAAGTCTGTCCGAAGACGGGGGGTCCGGGCCCGGGCCGACCCGGCCTGACCCCCCCTGGCTGGACCGAACCGGGTCGGGTCCGACCCGGTTGGCCCGGCCCGGCCCGGCCAGGGCCGGTCCGGCTCGGCTCGGCCGAACGGCCGAGCGGCCGACGCGGGGGAAAGCCGCCGCCCCGCGTGACACTCCCGCGGCACCCGCGGGGTGTCGGCCAGACACCCGCGGGGTGTCGCGTGACAACCCCGCGGCACCCACGGGGTGTCGCCCTGGACACCCGCGGGGTGCCGCGTGACAACCCCGCGGCACCCGCGGGGTGTCACGCATGACACCCGCGGGGTGCCGCCGCCTCCGGCCGCCGGCGCCGCCGCGCCGGCGACCCGCGCCACCACCGGCTTCCGCGGGCCGCCGGAGTCGCTCCGGTGGCCCGTTTTCCTTCCCGTCTGCACCGTTGTTCCTCCCGGGTTCCGTTCTTTACTGTGGGATCATCAAACACCCGTTGCGGCACGTTCCTTCGTCGCCCGCCAAATCCGCAAAACACGAAGAACGACGGAGGGTTACAGGGCCGTGTTCGTTTGACCCGCACCCTCCGCATTAGATAATAAAAAAAACAACGGGAGAAATTGTTCAACACATTAACCGACAATTTTAATAAAATAAAATTTTTCATTTGAAACTGGCTCTTTAATTTTTAAATAACGTTCACGGGAATATAAGAGGGGTATTCCAAAATTATAAAATCCCTACCTCGTTGATCGTCGCGCGCGGGCGTTCTTCGCGGAAAAGCTCGTCGCGGAAGAGAGGGATCGTCGCGTCGTCGCGGGGAGGCGTCGCGTCGTCACGGAATCCGGCGTTGAGTCGGCGAGCTCAACGGACCAAGAACAACATATTTAAATTATAAATAATTAAATCTGTGTTTAAAACCAAAAAGGAAGGAACCTTGTGAGGAAACCCGAAATCACTCACCTCAACGGTCGGTGATCGGAGATCGGGGCGGAGAAGGACGTCTCGGACGGAAGCGTCGTCGATTTCCGGGTTCGGCGTTCTTCGCGTTCTTCGCGTTCTTCGCGAGGGAGAAGAAGAAACAAGGATCCTCTCAAATCTTCTCCAAAGATTTTGGGTTGGTCTTATTTTATTAATATGCCAACACACGAAAACAGGTTAAGAAACGATTGAATTAATTCGTTGAATTAATTCAACGAAAGAAACAGGCCATTTAATTCACGAAATAAACCGCCCAATTAAATGGTCTGTTAAGAATTTAGAAAACGCGCCAGTTGACTTTCATTAAGACGGGTTTTCACGGGTGCGTTTCTTAGCGGAAAGAAACGGCGGGGCTCGTGCGGGCCCCACCTCACAAATATCCTACCAAGGGGGTAGGATATTTCTGGATAGCATCCTATCCAGTTCAACTCAGTTCAAGCCGCCTTTAAGTGGCTTCAAGTGGCTTCCAAGTGGCTTAAGTGAAATAAAATAAAGTTGTCGCAAAATTATTTTATTTCTTAACTTTAATCCCGAAAATTAAAAACCACACCCGAGCAAACGCAACTCCGGAAGAGGCGTTTCTAAGCGAAGACTGGCGCTGCGATTTCATTGGTGCCCTCAGAATTCGATTCCGGGCACCGGTTCAAAAGTTATAAAAACTCGCTCGCCCGTTCACTGAACGTACCCGAGCCAATCTTCGGAAAATGATTCCGGGCACACCGGGCCTCGGAATCAGGTGCCGTTAGAAACTGCGCTCTTGTAAAATTCCAATGAAAATTAAGAAAAAAAAATTTTCTTGAAATTTACGGGTCTTTACATTACTCCCGCCTCAGGACTTTACGTCCCCGTAAAGATACATCAAAAACTAGGGAAACAAATGTGGGTACTGAGCACGCATCTGAGCCTCCCGCTCCCAAGTGCTCTCCTGGAGGTTCCCGTGCTGCCATCTGATGCGCACAAGAGGAATCGATCGCCCACGTAGGACCTGCTCCTGTCGATCCTCTATCTCCACTGGGACCTCCGCAAAAGTCGCTCCATCATCCACGTCTAGCTCCCCATAGTCAATGATGTGTGTCGGGTCGTGCACGTATCTCCTCAGCTGGGATACGTGGAAGACGTCGTGCACCCGGTGCAACTGAGGTGGCAGAGCCAGACGATAAGCCACCTCGCCAACCCTGCTGAGGACCTGGAAGGGTACGATGAAGCGTGGAGACAACTTACCGCCTCGGCCAAATCTCCTCAAACCACGTCGAGGTGAGACCCGCAAGAATACATGGTCGCCATCCTCGAACTCTAGTGGCCTCCGCCTCCTGTCAGCATATGACTTCTTCCGGCTCTGTGCTGTCCTCATCCGCTCCTGGATGACCTGGACCTTCTCTGTCGTGGCCCGGACCATCTCTGGTCCCACAAGTGCTGACTCCCCAGGGTCTGTCCAGCACAAAGGGGATCTGCAAGGCCTGCCGTACAACGCCTCGTAGGGTGCCATCCCGATGGTGGAGTGGTAGCTGTTGTTGTACGCAAACTCTACCAAGGGTAGGTGGTCCTCCCAGCTGCGACCAAAGTCGAGGACACATGCGCGGAGCATGTCCTCGATAGTCTGAATAGTCCTCTCCGTCTGACCATCCGTCTGAGGGTGAAAGGCGGTGCTCAGACGTAGTCGCGTCCTGAACACCTCCTGCAACCCCTTCTAAAGCCGGGAAGTAAAACGAGCGTCCCAATCGGAGACGATAGTTGATGGCACACCGTGAAGTCGTACAATCTCCTGAACGTAGAGACGCCCCAAGCTCTCTACTGAGCCCTGCTCTCGAATGGGTAAGAAGTGTGCCGACTTGGTGAGTCGGTCAACAATCACCCAAATGAAGTCGTGACCTCTGGAAGTGCGTGGAAGTCCAGTCACAAAGTCCATAGATATCCCGTCCCACTTCCACTCCGGGACCTCCAAGGGCTATACCAAGCCTGCTGGTACCTGATGCTCTGCCTTCACCTGCTGGCAGGTGAGGCACCGTGAAACGAACTCTGCCACAACCTTCTTCATGCCCGGCCACCAGTGCTGTCGTCTGAGATCCTGGTACATCTTCGCCACTCCAGGATGTACTGCCAAAGGAGAAGTGTGATACGCTCTCAGCACCTCCTCTCGTAAAGCGACTGGTACCAAGGTACGTCCTCTGAAAATGACATCGTGCTCTTCTCCAAGGGAGAAACCATCAGGTGCCTGTCCCGAGGATATCTGTGCACGCCGTGTCTCACAGTCAACGTCCCCACGCTATGCCTCTCTGACCCGCTGAAGAAGTGGAGGAGAGACTGTGAGAGACTGAAGGAAGGCTGCTCCGTCTCTATCCACGAAGGATATCTGCAAAGCGGCTAGCTGCTCTGTCGCCTCCTCAAGTAGCTGGATGCCCGTCCTCCTGCTGAGGGCATCAGCCACCATGTTCCCCTTCCCAGGAGTATAGACTATCTCAAAGTCATAGTCCTGGAGGAACTCGAGCCATCTCCGTTGTCTCAGGTTCAGGTCCTTCTGAGAGAAGATGTACCTGAGACTCTGGTGGTCAGAAAAGACTGTGAAGCGCTCGCCCATCAGATAGTGTCGCCATGTCTTCAGGGAAAAGACCACTACTGCCAACTCCAAGTCATAGGTAGCGTAGTTCTGCTCATGAGGCCTCAACTGACGTGATCCGTAGGCAATCACGGCCCACTCTTGCATCAGGACACACCCGAGTCCGGTCCCTGATGCATCGCAGTAGACTACGTATCCAACTCCCTCCTCAGGCAACCTCAAGATAGGTGCGCTGGTCAACCTCTGCATCAGCTCCTGGAAGCTCTGCTGATATCTGTCTGACCACACGAAGGGTTTCCCCTTCTTCGTCAACGCTGAGAGTGGGGCCGCAACTCTGGAGAAGTCCAGCACAAATCTCCGATAGTATCCGGCTAGGCCCAAGAAACTCCGCACCTCTGTCACGCTCTTAGGTGGCTTCCAAGCTAGCACTGCCTCGATCTTCGCGGGATCCACTGCAACTCCTGCCTCAGAAATGACGTGCCCCAAGAAGTGGACCTCACGTAACCAGAACTGACACTTCGAGAGCTTTCCATAAATTTGGTGCTCTCGGAGTGTGTCTAGTACAACACGCAGGTGGTAGGCGTGCTCCTCCTCCGTCGTCGAGTACACCAAAATGTCGTCGATGAAGACCACGACAAATCGATCGAGGTATGGCTGGAAGATCCTGTTCATGAGGCTCATGAACACTGCTGGAGCATTGGTCACGCCGAAAGGCATAACCAAGAACTCATAGTGGCCATACCGACACCTGAAGGTCGTCTTCTGCACATCCTCGTCTCGAACTCTAAGCTGATGATATCCTGACCTGAGGTCTATCTTCAAGAACCACCGTGCTCCCTTGAGCTGGTCGAAGAGGTCATCAATCCTGGGTAGCGGATACTTGTTCCTCACTGTCACCTGATTCAGGCGACGATAATCGACACACAGTCGCAAGCTCCTGTCCGCCTTCTTCGCGAACAAAATCGGGGAAGCCCAGGGCGAAATACTGGGTCGGATGAACCCCTTGCCCTGCAAGTCCTCCAACTGTACCCGCAGCTCTCGAAGCTCAGCGGGGGCCATCCGATATGCTAGAGTGGATATCGGGGCTGTCCTGGGGTATAGGTCAATATAAAAGTCTACCTCTCTGCGAGGAGGTAGTCCTGGAACGTCGTCGGGAAAGACGTCCGCGTACTGATCCACCACTGCAGGAAAACTGGGACTCCGCACGTCAACTGCTCCCAGGATGAGGCTAGCCAACTGATGAGTGATGGGCTGACCTCTCCTCTGCGTGAGTCCATCCTGTGCTGCTAAGGCTCCCTTCTCGCCGGTGAAGGTGAACCTGCTCCCGTCGGTGCGCACACATCGCACCTTGCGCCTAATGCAGTCAATCTGAGCATGGACCGTAGATAACCAATCCATGCCCAAGATGACGTCGTAAGGCCTCGACGCCGCTACAAGAAGATCCCAGCCGAAGCTCTCACCTCCTAGAGTAAGCTCACACTGCCGGCACCAGTGCGTAATCGTCGAGTCTACTCCCGTAGGAGTCTCTAGCCGTAAGGATCGAGCCAACGGCTCTGTCGGAATCTCCGAGCTCCGAACAAGGGCAGTGTCTATGAAAGAGTGACTCGCTCCTGTGTCTATCAAAACTGCAGCAAGGGTGTAATAGACACAGATCGTACCTAGAATCATCTCTGGCGCACCGTGGTCATAGGCCTCCGCTGCCTGGAGCTGAGCTTGTCTCTGCCCGCCAGCTCCCTGTGGTCGGGGCGGGCCTCCTGGTGGTGGTGGTGGCAGAGCCTCAAAGCGTCGCCCACCACCTGCTGCTCGGACAGCTCCTCTGCCTCGTCCGCCTCCTCCCTGCGGACCGCCACGGTCGACCCTATGCCTCTGCCTGGGTGGTCCCTCCACCGTCTGCTGACCCTCGGTACGACGGGTCGGGCAGTCACGAGCCATGTGGCCCCGCCCGCCGCACTCGTAGCACTGCCTGCCTCTCGGAAGACTGGCTCAGGGCTGGGTTCCCTGCACTGCTGAGCCAGTGTCCCGAGGTCGCCTGCCGGAAGGTCTGGTCCGCCTGGAACCCTGAGTCATCCACCGGCTACCAGCTGCCGAAGACTCTGCTATCTGCCGCCCTGCGGTAGGTCTCGCTGTGGACTCAGCCAGGAAGCTCTCGATCAGGAGGGCTCGCTCCAGTACTCCTGCCTGGGTCGGGATGCTGAGGGAGATCAGCGATGCCCTGATCTCGTGTCTCAAACCCTGCTCGAAGGTCCGGGCCCGGAAGAAGGGGTCCCGTACCATGTCTGTCGAGTACCGAGAAAGGTCGGTGAACCTTGCCGCGTACTGAGCGACCGTCAATCTGCCCTGCCGCAGCTGAAGAAGCTCCTGGATGCGCACCGCACGGAGGGTGGCCGGGATGAACTCTGAGCGGAAGAGGCTCTCGAAGTCCGTCCAGATGAGGGTGGCCTCATCGTGTACCTGGAGCATCAGGCTCCACCATCGTCCGGCTGCTGCGTGTAGTAGGCTCGCCGCGAGGATCACCATGAGGTCTGCTGGTGTCCTCACAAGCCTGAAAACTCGGACGACCGCCTCCAGCCAGTCCTCGGCTGCCTGGGGGTCCGACTCCCCACGGAACCTGGGTGGTCGCTGGCGCTGGAACTCGTGCAGAGCTCCGAGGCGTCGTGCGTCGTCAGCTACCAGTGCTGGAAGCATCGGGGGCTCGGCGGGTAAAGGTACCGCCGGTGCCTCTGCTGTCAACGGGCCCTGTACCGAGGCCTCGTCGCTCGGCGGGCTGTCGTCGCACACTACTCTAGGAACCCTAGCTGGCTGCTGTCGTCGTGCCATCCTGAAAAGGAAACAAGTGCACCATGGTCAAAACAGTATACCTGGTGAGCTGACACAAGTAATCACAAAGAAAACTTGAAACACACATGCAATCAATGTTTTCGTGCATTAAGTCGGAAATCAGAAGTCAGGGTCCTGGTGTATGGATACGTCGGCCGCCGCACCAACACTGGACTCCCTGGACTGATAACCACACTCAATACGCTAAACACTATTGCTTCACATAGAAGAAAGATCAGAGTCTGCGGTAGAACCGACCACCTTTGATACCAATTTGTCACGACCCGTCCTCGGGGCCCGTGCCGTGACTACCCCAAGCCCGCCTTCCATAGGCCAGGGGCTGGCGACTAGCACCAAGGCATAAATCCCAACAAAAAGGGAAGGCATTGCCTTTGAAAAGTAAACAAGCACCACAGAGTAAGCAAGCGGAAAATTAAACACTGTACAAGCTGTGCTGAAAGTAAAAGGGGCCGGAAATACAAGCCCAACTGTAAAGTACAACTGAAAGGAAAAACAGCAACTGAAAGGAAAAACTGCAGCGTCGAGCCGTCCTCTGGAAGTCCCACCTGAAGGGTGGGTACAGATAGCCTCCACTGCTCCTCGGGTCCACCTAACTGCTCCGAGTACGTCCCGCCCAGTGGTCCACCTCCAGGTACTGTCCTGCTCCGCACGCCTCCTCCACGATCAGCGTTGTCTGTCGTCTGCAACCAACACCACGAAGTGCGGGCATAGCCCGTGCAGGGGTGAGTATAAGCTACTCAGTAGGGACCCCGAGACCCCCGAAGGTCTCCTGAAATCCACAAAGGATAAGCCACGAAGGAGAGATAAAATCAAGTAGTAACAACTGACACGGCTTAGGTATATGCCCATACATATACCTAAGTCATCAATTCCCCGATCGGCTCCAACGTCCGAGCCCTCGCACAACCCAGTCCACACAGGAAAGTAAAATGCATACCCACGCAGGATAGAACAACACAATCCACAAAGGAGAGTAAACAGTAAATCCACACAGGATAGCTCAACACAATCCACAAAGGAGAGAAACTCAAGATTCAGCTCACACAGGTATACTTCTTCGGATGACGAAAAGATGATCTCTGATCCATATAAGTCGTCGGACCCACGAAGGATCGATAGGTAACTAATCTCTGCAGTGACCCACACAGGATCGGACCCACACAGGATCGGGCCCACGCAGGACCTGTAGGAGTTGGCTCACATAGAACCGTTGAGTGTTGACCCACACAGGATCGGATCCGTACAGGATCGGGCCCACACAGGACCGGGCCCACGCAGGACCTGTAGCACTGATCCACGTAGGATCGCTGAGTGCAGTAGTCATCGCAGTCCGCTGAGGATCTCTGCACAGTCGTCGCCGCAGTCCACTGAGGATCTCTGCACGGTCGTCGCCGTCGAGGAAGCAGTCGCAGCCAGCACTAGGGTTCCCGCACACAGCAAGCTCGTTCGGGAGGGTCCGCTCCACGAGCCGAGAGGCTGATACATCAACTGTCACGAAGTCCAGAGTTGATGTATCCAAAAGTTCCGCATCGTCAACAGGAACTCAACGCAACAGACGGCGCGTCGATCGGACGCCCGGTCTGAGAGTTATTGGCGTTTTCGTCCGAGGGGCCCGGTTGGTTTTTAAGGCAAAACCAACCCGACCGTACTCCACCTGCGTCCAAACCTCGGGCGGAGTAAGCCAAAAGATCCGTCTCACAAAGAGGAACTCAACAAAGCTGACGGCACGTCAATCGGACGTCCGTGGCTCAAGATATGAGCGTTTCTACTCCGAGGGCCCGGTTGGTTTCGTGTACGAACCAACCCGGCCGAACTCAAAGTATTCTGAAACCTTGAGTGTGATATACCGAAACGACCGTCTCGATCCAAGGATCGTGTTACTGCTGACGGCGGGTCGTTTGGAGGCCCGTAGCACAAGATACGGCCATTTGAACGAAGTCTGTCCGAAGACGGGGGGTCCGGGCCCGGGCCGACCCGGCCCGACCCCCCCTGGCTGGACCGAACCGGGTCGGGTCCGACCCGGTTGGCCCGGCCCGGCCCGGCTAGGGCCGGTCCGACTCGGCTCGGCCGAACGGCCGACGCGGGGGAAAGCCGCCGCCCCGCGTGACACTCCCGCGGCACCCGCGGGGTGTCGGCCAGACACCCGCGGGGTGTCGCGTGACAACCCCGCGGCACCCGCGAGGTGTCGCCCTGGACACCCGCGGGGTGCCGCGTGACAACCCCGCGGCACCCACGGGGTGTCACGCTGGACACCCGCGGCACCCGCGGGGTGTCGTGCTGGACACCCGCGGCACCCGCGGGGTGTCGCGCTGGACACCCGCGGCACCCGCGGGGTGTCGCGCTGGACACCCGCGGGGTGCCGCCGGCGCCGCCGCGCCGGCGACCCGCGCCACCACCGGCTTCCGCGGGCCGCCGGAGTCGCTCCGGTGGCCCGTTTTCCTTCCCATCTGCGCCGTTGTTCCTCCCGGGTTCCGTTCTTTACTGCGGGATCATCAAACACCCATTGCGGCACGTTTCGTCGTCGCCCGCCAAATCCGCAAAACATGAAGAACGACGGAGGGTTGTCGGGCAGTGTTCGTTTGACCCGCACCCTCCGCGTTAGATAATAAAAAAAACAACGGGAGAAATTGTTCAACACATGAACCGACAATTTTAATAAAATAAAATTGTTCATTTGAAACCGGCTCTTTAATTTTTAGAGAACGTTCACGGGAATATAAGAGGGGTATTCCAAAATTATAAAATCCCTACCTCGTTGATCGTCGCGCGCGGGCGTTCTTCGCGGAAAAGCTCGTCGCGGAAGAGAGGGATCGTCGCGTCGTCGCGGGGAGGCGTTGCGTCGTCGCGGAATCCGGCGTTGAGTCGGCGAGCTCAACGGACCAAGAACAACATATTTAAATTACAAATAATTAAATCTGTGTTTAAAACCAAAAAGGAAGGAACCTTGTGAGGAAACCCGAAATCACTCACCTCAACGGTCGGTGATCGGAGATTGGTGCGGAGAAGGACGTCTCGGACGGAAGCGTCGTCGATTTCCGGGTTCGGCGTTCTTCGCGTTCTTCGCATTCTTCGCGTTCTTCGCGTTCTTCGCGAGGGAGAAGAAGAAACAAGGATCCTCTCAAATCTTCTCCAAAGATTTTGGGTTGGTCTTATTTTATTAATATGCCAACACACGAAAACAGGTTAAGAAACGATTGAATTAATTCGTTGAATTAATTCAACGAAAGAAACAGGCCATTTAATTCACGAAATAAACCGCCCAATTAAATGGTCTGTTAAGAATTTAGAAAACGCGCCAGTTGACTTTCATTAAGACGGGTTTTCACGGGTGCGTTTCTTAGCGGAAAGAAACGGCGGGGCTCGTGCGGGCCCCACCTCACAAATATCCTACCAAGGGGGTAGGATATTTCTGGATAGCATCCTATCCAGTTCAACTCAGTTCAAGCCGCCTTTAAGTGGCTTCAAGTGGCTTCCAAGTGGCTTAAGTGAAATAAAATAAAGTTGTCGCAAAATTATTTTATTTCTTAACTTTATGCCCGAAAATTAAAAACCACACCCGAGAAAACGCAACTCCGGAAGAGGCGTTTCTAAGCGAAAACCGGTGCTGCGATTTCATTGGTGCCCTCAGAATTCGATTCCGGGCACCGGTTCAAAAGTTAGAAAAACTCGCTCGCCCGTTCACTGAACGTACCTGAGCCAATCTTCGGAAAATGATTCCGGGCACACCGGGCCTCGGAATCAGGTGCCGTCAGAAACTGCGCTCTTGTAAAATTCCAATGAAAATGAAGAAAAAAAATTTTCCTTGAAATTTACAGGTCTTTACATCTTGGTTTCTCGAGTTTGGTATGCACCTTATATTTCGATTCTTTATTATGATGATTCATTTTTTATGATTAAGTTTTTATGAGTATTTTTTCCATAGAATTTTAGGACTGAAAGGGACAAAGATTTTATTCATTTAGAGTATGGTTCTATATATGTTATGGATTGTTTGACTCACTTTACGAGCCTTTAGGTTTTGTGCATATTTGTCTTATGGATGATCCATCTAGGGTGATATGATTCACATTCGGGCACAATCATGTTGTTTTATCATAGGTGAATGTATTTTGGTTGTCCACCATATCAAAAATAAATCAGGTTCTTATTACATAACATAACTCGAGGTAAGGTTTGGGCAAAAAGCAGGGTAGTTCAGTATGTTGACCCAATGGAAAAGTGTTTGGTGGAAGGAAGTGACACTTTGTGACCAATCATTAAGGGAATAATTTCTAGAGCATTGGTGTTGGTAATTATATTTTTTATCATTGGTGTGGGAGGTAGGGATACATGGGGAGACTGTGTGATAGTAATCAAGTTAAGTGTCGAGATTATAGTAGGATGAGCCATCTATAGGATTTTTGTAGATCTTTTCCTATAGTATACATTGAATAAGTGTCTGAAATAATTCCATATTTAGGAGTGGGGAAATTAGCTTCATGTTAGGAAGGGTGATATTTTTTGGCCAATCAATCAGTCTGAAGCGGTGGTCATGGTCAAAGTATCCAGACACAAGACTTACATCACTAGCATAGAGAACCTACTCAAGGTATCTAGGCTATATATTAGGTCCACAGATTAGTATAATTGTATAATGTGAGACCAATATGTGAGGAACAGAGTGTTGTACCTTCTATAGTGAGAGGTGCTATTTTGGTAGCTTCCACTTTAGTATCTAATGTTTCTGATATAGGTGCTTCTCATTCCATCATATTTGTGCATGTTTTGGAGATCCTTGGGCTCAACATTCAGTTTTCCTATGAAGTGATGACACTCAAAACTTTGTTGGGGATTTGATTAGAGAATTTATGTTAGTGTAGGGAGTGGACCTTGATATAAGTGGGTGTCACTTCATATGGGACCCCATTTTCCTCAAGATGATGGTTTTGACATCATTCTTGGGATGTAATGGTTGTTCCCCTACGATGATTACATTGATTGTTATCACCAAAGGGTGTCATTCACATCACCATAGGGTGGGTTTTTCATTCACAAGGGTGAATAGGATGTACGAGAAAGATGAGATAGACTCGAGCATCATGGGTTGGGTGTGATGATAGACTGAATTACTTGATTATATATAGAGCATAATGAAGGCATTGGAAAAATTTACATGCCAACAAGGCTCATAGAATCTAAACCCAGTCATGAGAATCCCTATTGTAGAGTTACCAAACAATTCATTTCCTACGTTCTAATAATATAGGTAGATGAAAGATGATGTTGAATAATTAATGATGATACAATCCCACAAAATTAACTTCGTAACACAAATTCATACATGAGTTTATGTTTTTAGTTTCTATTTATGAATTTTTGATTTATATTACTAAAGGATGTGCTTTCTTCTTATACATTGAATCTCTTTTTATTCTCTATATATATTACTAATTTTATTTTTTCTAATATACATATTCATATATGTGCTTATTTTCTAGTATACATTACTAGTTTTCACTTATATAGAAAGTATTTGTGACATGACTACTTTATGCACTATTTTTCCACTATGCATTACTAGTACTCACTTTTATAGAATATAAGTCCATTCTTGTATGCACTTATTTTCAAAGAATTCATTTTGGAAAAAATTCAAATTATTTTTATGTGAACGTGTAATTGATTGATCGTGTCATGCTAATTCACAGGTTGGGTAGTATTTCTTTATAACCTAGTGGTTAGGGAAACAAAATAATGTGTCAAATCAAATGTTCATTAATGGTAAACGCAAGAGATATCAATTGATAATAATATGAAAGCATAAGATAAGAATAATGATATGATATAATGACCATAAATTATGAATATCATACACAATTCATCATATATTACAAGTGGGATATATGTTGATATGAATTGTTATGTCAGGGTTGGAACTGGTATGGATGGAATAGGTTGAACCTAGGCTTGGCATTGTTTTCATGAAATATGACAGACATGCTTGTTTATAATTTTGTTTAAAGGTCTAATGGTCATGTGATATGTTTATCTGCATTCCTTTACTGAAAGATGCATTTGATTGTGCTTAGTTAATAATCTCTTTTCATATTGAATAGTATGTATTCTGTTAGACTATTTGTATTCCTAGAATGGTTTATTTTTCAGGGCACTAGTGTTGGGGATGCAGAGATGCCATTTTATTTTCTCGGATCAGCTTTTAGCGACGGTTTTAACCGCCGCTAAATGAAACTGGTAAAATTTTAGCAGCAGTTTTAACCACCACTAAATATAGATATTTTTCTCATAGTGGAGGTTAAATCCACCACTACAGTGTCCCAACATCTGCATGTATTCCGCAGCGATTTTGATTATTTTAGCGGCACTTTTCCGGTGTGGGGGTGTTTTTTATTCGCGGTGGTTATATCCACTGCAAATAAAAGAGATCCACCGGCCGTAAAACCACCACTAAAAAACCCGAAACCCCGCGAAATGAGGAAACTATGACGATTAATTTAAACCACCACGAAACAGATATAACCACTACTAATAGTTTCCCAATGCGCAATTTAGCTGTGGTTTCCTAAAACCACCCCTAATAGGTTATTTTCCTATAGTGTTTGGACCCATGTGTAACGCTAAATGCCATTATCCATGCATTTGAAACTTGTGCTTCCCCTTTACCCAATGCTTATACTTATTCCATATTATGTGTCTTGTTCCTTATTTCATTGTTGTGCTAAATGTCTTGGGTGAATACTTATAGCCTCTTTCCCATGTTTTATACATATGTCATTCTGTGTTCATGACCCCTTGAGCATGCTACTTGGTTCCTTATGCATATTGATTGTGCTATAATTAATTTTCTTGGACTGAGTGTTGTGCCTTGGAAAACTTGTTAGCCTGTGATATTGAAATGCCCATGATGAAATGAAATTGTTTATATGCCATGCCTTGTAGATTATGCCTCATGGTCATGCTTTTCTCATGTTAAATTCCTTATGCCTTTTTCATATAATTGTCCAAGTTATTGGAGTTATTTTTATAGTTGGGATAGCTTAAAAAGCATGTGATATTGACATCTTTATTTAAAGTAATGTGATTACATATAAATGTTATTACATGTTGTGATATGTGCATGAATTATCATGGATCACTTTCTATGGGTTGGGAGTGAATATGGGTCCCAAATTAAAGATTCCAGAGAAGGACACACTGTTATTGGTTGGATACTCTTGACATGCCAAGAGAGATACTTTGGCTTTCTAGGTGTGGTCTTGCTGGGTGGTTTTATTTATACTTGTGAGTGACGTTAGTTCCCTAGGGGAGAAACTGAGGATGGATCCATTGGCATGATGGATACACCATGCAATAGGTGATACCCAACCCCCTATGTGAGATACTTGGTATGGACATAGATTCATTGTGTCATGAGTGATACAAGTGATGATGTATGGTTTGACTTAGATATACTCAATGACATTGGTTATATTGGATGTTCTGTAGAGACCCATGGGATTCTGTTTAAATCACCTTGGATGGGCTCAAACTCCACAACAGGAATCGATGGCTTGATTGGTTTCTCATTTCTTTTATATGAATTAATTATTATTATTATTATTATTATTATTTTGAGAACTTGTATGAAAACATGTAAATTAAACCCCAAGATGAAGCACAATATTGGGGGTATGCCTTCCGGGGTTGTCTTGTTTACTTTGGACCCTATATACATATTATGCCTTTTATAGGTACTTCTTTTCAGTCATCCTACATAGGCTGAAGTAAGTGTTATGGGTTAGGTTTCCTTTTAGGAACCCGTACCAAGTTTTACATGTTTTAATTGTTTAATACTTTGGTTTTGTTTATATATGGCACAATGTTTTATATTTACTACATAAAATAGATTGGTCTAGACACCATGGGTACCGGACTACTGAGATTTATATCTCACACCCTACTCCGACACTATTTGGTACCTTAGTAGACTTTATGATCACACATATGGATAAATGGAAGCGTATTTCTTCTGATGCTTGATTGATGTGCTGTTTAGGATGAAGTTTGGGGACAGAGGACCAAACCTATGCTTGAGATCTTGTGTAGAAATTTTTGGCCTTTCTTCATTTTGTAAATCATTCAGTATATGATTTGTATCTCATATTCCCCTGTGGTCCTATTTTTGTATAGCATCATGACATGGGCATCATATTTATACTCATTTATTTATTTAGCTTTCACCGCTTGGTTATTTATTATGCTTGGATTATTTATTTATTTCCTTTATTGTCTACTTATCACTTATTCTTCCGCTATTTTTTATCAATCATTTACCGCTATGCATACTCTGATCTATGAGGTAATAGTCTCCCCACAGACACACCCTAGGACCTTGCTTCTAGTCGGCAACCTCTATCATTCGGGAAGATGTTCTTGAGGTCATGTGGTCCACCTTCTTGGGACACTATTGATTTAAACCCTGGGCGGGATGCTACAAAGTGATATTAGAGGATTTTTTCCATAGGTATTACTATTTTGGTTTAGAAAGGAGACTAGGATAAAGGAATTTGGGATTGACCTTGTGCTTGGAAATAGCTAACCCATGTACGAGGAAACTCAAATTACCTAGGATGGGGAATTGTTTTATTGGTTATGCTATTTAATGTTTATACGACTTCACCATTGGGTAACAAACTTTGTTTTCAATTTTATTAATATAGGTAATATTAAAATAATTATTTTCTTACCCATTCCTGATGAGATGAGGGAATACTAAAATCATGCATCATACTAGGCACAATAAGACTTGAAATTACATGCCTTGTGTCATGCCATATCTACTTTCTACTTGCATTGCCTATTGTGCATGTGATTTCTTATTGAGCCCTATAGTGCCTATTTTTTTATATTTATAAAACTGTTCCAACCCATCTTATAGGGATATGTTATCATTTGGATTAAGTGGGATCCAATTTCAACTCATGTGGTGCATGGGACCTTATGAATTGGAATGGTGACCCACATAATTTAATCTAATTAAAAGGGGGATTAAATATATAAATGAATTAGATTTAATGTCACCCTTTTAAAAGGAAATAGCCACCCTATAAAAGAAATGTGAGACCATGACCCCAACCCAACCTTGGCAATGGTCTGTAGTCCGAATCTCTTGATTATCTTCTGAGGCATTTTCCTTCCTATCTAGACCTGGATTTTAGAGCAGGATTAGTCTTGTGGCATGTATATAGGAAGGATTTATACCTACCCTTATTTATCTTCTTTTCTTATATGTGTTTTGTTAGAGTTGGTTCCCAAGAAACCAACTTCTTGATAAACTTGTATTCATTGGATGAATATTTATAAACTCCTTATCATATCATGATTGTTCTTCTACGTGACATAGTATGTGATAATGTCCTAAGAATAGCTATCACTCTAAAAGGTCATAGAGGATCCCTTCTATGACAAGAACATGGAAGTTCCATGACACTATTCTTGAATATATTTTCTATAGCTGGATGATATCATTTTAAAGGACATAAATGATACAGGCTATCAGGGGTGGAGACTCATGAAACATTCAGGCACCTTCTTATGGTGTTCTCCCTTGGTAATATCCAAGAGGATATTATGAGAACAAGACCCACCAGTAGGATATCCACATTCATAAGTTTCATTGGATATTCCTATTTATGGATGTGTGTATCGGTCCTTAGACTTTAATATTATTATTAATGGGTATTATGACTCGTGAAATTATATGTATTGACGAAAAGTGTGATGATAGATGTTCATGGAAATATAGGATTTATTGGGTGCATTGAGAGTAATATTGCATTAAAGAATAATGTGATAAAGGATTTGTCACTTATATGGAAGTTGATATCTCAGTCCTTTTTATGGAAATGATATAGCCTAACTAAATCCATGGCCATGGTGTTCTCTAGGCAAGTTCAATTCTGAGAATTCAAAGAATGAGAAATTGAGCACATGGGTTGATGGAACTTTCATGCAACCCACTTGATTGGAGTTATCGGGAAAAAGGAATTATATAACATGGTAAGTGTTCGTATGAGATAACATGTCTTTTAGACATAAAATTCTTTCTCTTGGGTACCTTGACCCATTACTTGACAATAATCTTGGACTTTATGCAAGATCATCTAATGTCAACGAGAAAGAGGCCTAGAGGGTCACACACTAAGTGTGTCCAGTATCTCAATTAAATAATTTATTTATTTAACAAGTTGAATAAATATTATTCCCGATTGTGGTTTAATAATTATTCAAGTATGTCTGATCACATTTATTTAATCTCTAGTTATTTGAGAGAATATATTGCAGACAGAATATTTATTTATCGGCAAATAATGAAGTTAAATTTATTTAATAAATAAATATTCATTATTCAAGTTCCAATAAATATTTAGGAGGATTAGAAGACCAAGTTATAGGTCCGGTGAAAAATAATATTAAATATTATTTGGTTAAATAATATTTAAATATAATGTGCAAGTTAAGCACATGTCATGGAAATAATAGCATTTCTACTATTATTTGACATGGGCTTTTCACTTGTAATAATAAATTAAGTAATGGTACCTATGCTGATTATTTATTATTACCTGGTGAATTAAATTCATTAAGCACAATTCATGGAAATAATATAATTACTATTATTATTTGACATGGGGTTTTCTCACATGGAATAATAAATTAAGTAACAGAACATGTGCTAATTATTTATTATTACCTAGTGAATTAAATTCCCCATTATGTTATTATTCTATATATAGTCCAAGGTTTCATTCCACTGGCTAACCAATGGTTGTGTTCACAATATCCTTGGAGAAAATCTATCGAGCATGGAGAACTCTTACCTCTCCAAGAATTCTCTCAAGAACGAGAGATATCCTCCTCCATCGAATCAAGGAGAATTCTTTGCAAGAGATTCTAAAGGTGATCGAATGTGGACATCGCAAGCACAAGGATATTCTACTCTAGCACCCAAAGACTCCTCTGGCGACGTTTGGAGATACATAGAGCACATGTGGATCATCGCTAGAGGATTCTTATCCTTGGATTCTACATTGCAATGAAGCTGCACCTTGGACCCATGGTCAGACACATCAACAAAGCAAGAATAACCTTGTAGGTAATTCAATAATTTAATTAAATTAATTATAAAAAAATATGTTGATCCTATCTTATTGGTTTTGAGTTCTCTCCTTTTTCTTTTATCTTTTATTAAATTCTGTAGATACTAGAATTCACCATCATATTGATCCTGGATTAATCATTGATTATGACAATTTACAAAGTTGGGTACATGCCCATCCTGCTCTTCCACTATGCCCAGAGCCTACATGTTCCTCTATTATACATACTATCTGAGGAGCACGCTGGGAAATTGTAAAGTTATGACACTGCAATATCCTCATGTTGTATGCTAAGTGAGTGGCGATAAGCACACTCTAGAGGTGGTGGGCCCTGAGCCACCCATAGTACCTCTTGTAGTGCCACATAAGGCACCTTCTACTGATCTTCCACTAGGTGTCGATGCTCAGTTTTATGGTAGTTTCTTCAGGTTTATGCAGTATGTTCAGGGTGCTCCCCGACCTGGCCTATGTAACACCCTGAGATTTTGTGAATTATTTTTCTAAAATTAATTTAATCTTTTTGATATTTTTCACTTCATAAAACACTAAATATATATTTTTATTATTATATTCAATCACTTTGTTTGGATTACATTATACACAACACCAAGTTAATCTTGCACTACACACAACACTGACTTGGCTTGTGTTACATGTAATACTAAGTTTCTATAAAACAACACTTTAATATTATAATAATTTAAATCATATATTTATAACCTAGCCATTAAATATAGTAATATGAATAATAATAACTAATTTTTAATTTTTTTCACATAAATAAAACATTTTTGTGAAATTTATAATTTTTGGTAAAATCATTATATGTTTAAACATACTATTTTCTTAGAGTTGTTTTTTATGTCCTTTTGTGAACAATAGAAAAATTAATTTTAGAAAATATTAGAAATTTAATTTGGTAAAATAAATATCATTTTTTAATTTAAAATCTATAATTTAACTTAGGGTTAATTTTTAGTATTTTTCTGAGAAGTTTCATTTTTTGATGAATTGTCAAAAATACTACATTGTAGTTAAAAAATGCCTTTTCATTTAACAATTATTATACTTTAAATTAATTTTTAAAGTCACAATAGATTAATTATACATATATTTATCCAATTTATATCATTTTTATCATTTTTATATTGAAATTAGATATAAAAACTTATTTAACTTTTGAACATTCTTTTTACCCATCTTCTCACCATGTTTGCGGGATTAGTGTTAAACTTAATTTTGTCACTTCTATGAATTTAATTTCAAAAAACAGACATAATAGTTTTAAATCAGTATGATATTCACAGTATAATTTGATCAACTTAATTTTTGGTGAATATAAACTTTAGTATTTATTTTACCATAGTTAAGGGTAAATCGGGTAATTAAGGGTAAAAAAAATATTATAAGCATTCTAAAATTACCCTAACACTTGTCCTAATTTAATAGGATAAGAGTATTTCAGAAAAAATAAACCTTAGTCCAAAATTATAACCTTTTTAAGCCACTTGGTCAATAATATGACATTTATTATATTTTATTAAAAGATAAGTTAAAAATATCATACTCATATTTTTAATAAGTAAATCATCTCTAATATAGGGTAATAAAAAAGATAAATTCGTGTATAAATATTCATTTGAAATATAATAAATTATTTTCATCATGATAATTTTTTTTAAGTTTTTTAGAATAAATAACTTAATTAAAGGATTACATAATGATGATGTAGTAATTGGTTAATAAATGGAAATATTAAATAAAAGATATTAAAAATACTAAAATAAATATAATTTCAAATAATTAATGACATCCAAGAATTTTATAGATAAATTTTATATGTTAGTGATATATTAGAAGTTTTTTTTGAAGTTATCATGTTGTTAAGATATTTTTAAAAAGAAAAATAATGAATATTATCAAAATTGACATAAATGATACTTTAAAATAAATAATATTTTATTAAATTATATAAAATTTATAATAGTCTAGAATTAGTAAAACTTACTATAATAAGGTTAAAAATGTCATCAATGATCCACTTGGGGTTTTTTTGGCATTTTATAGTAACTATATTAACCCTAAATAGTAAAAATTCAAGTTATCATGGTAAAAGTTAAAGGGTTTAACTAAGGGTTAATAGAAAAAGATAAGGTTAATATTGTGACCTAAACATGTCTAAAAATCATAGGTTGAGTGGATTTAACCCCATAATCATATTAGATTAAAATTAATCACATTTTATCTATTTGAAAATGAAAATAAATTTATATTAATTTAATATTTTTAGAGTTTCCAAGAGTACCCCTGCCATCTCTTATAAAAATGCACCTCCTCCCTCACTTCCTCAAACCACCTTGAGCCTGCAAGCTCAACCATCCCATGATCATTTCACTTCTCAACTTCCCTAATAACATTATAGAGGATATAGTGTTCTCAAAATACTAACTCTGGTGTCCCTAAGAGGAGATCTTGAGGGAGATCATTGAAGAAGAGGAGTTTCGGACATGTACGGAGGGAATTAGACCTAAGGTAAGCGGTTTTTGTCTCACCTTTACTTATATGTGACACATGCCTCATACACTACTTGTTTCTTCTATGTGGTGTATATAATACCCATTAATGTATTTTATGAGTCTTAACTATAATATTATGATATTTTCATATTCATATAATTTTTTTTATTTCATGGGGCATACAATTCTACTGATTATAAAGTTGTAAGGGTTAATTCCATAATCTCATCATTTTCAAGATTGTTTATGTGTAAGTATCTTCTAGGAAATATTTATCTTCCATGTCAGTGTTTCTTAATAATGTATTCAAAATTATATTTACTATTATTCTAAAATTGTTTAAAGTCATTTTTACCCATGTATTACTTTTCATTAAATAGTTTGAAAGGAATATTTTGTCATTTTCCTAACGAGGTAATTTTTTACTTTTCTAAAAAAAGTACAAGAAGAATTTTTCTTTTTAACTTCTACAAAATGAATTAATTTTTCCACTTTCATGAAATCATAATTCCTTGAGGCTTCCCTTATAATCTTGCAAGTTTATTTTTAATGAAAATTTTTTCTTCTAATATTGTGCAATATTTTAATAAAAGAAAACAATTTTAGTGAAGAAAGGATATTTTCCTCAAGAACTGTTTTAAATGATTTTTCATGATTCCTTTATATTTTTTCAAATTGGTTTCAAATAAAATGGTTTTGAAAATATTTTATTTTTAAAAAATTAATTTTTAAGGAAAATTCATGTTCCAAGTGATCTTTCAATATCCTTCCCCATATAAGATAACACACTTTGTTATAGTTGAAGAATATCATTCATATTCTTTCTCCAAATGGTTTATGTTTTGATGGAATGATGTTTAAGAAATCTGCTTCTTTTTATGGGTAATGATTTTGATGAAATGATTATGAAACCTGTATCTTTTCCACAGGTTATGATATGATTACATGTTTTATGAAACCCATTCCATTGCATTGGTTATGATGTGATTTTTTATGATCTTATGGCATATGTACGTATGATTTCATTATGAGATGGGTGAGATCGATATCTATCTCCAATGTATTGGGTAAATATTTATATCTCACAAGATAAACAGAAAGGACTTTGTGCACTAAGATGGTTATGGGAGTAAACCATGACTACTAAGATGGTATCAGAAGTAAAACTGTGCTACCAAGATGGAATTGGCAGTGATGCCTTGACTACCTTAGAAATAATTATTATATTATTATGTGTCTTCCAAAAATATCAAGTCTTATTCTTATGTTATAATTTCATGGATTATGTTCTTTATTTCCTTATGATTCATGTCTTATGAACTACCAATATTTATTTCATAAATCATGAATATGATCTTTTGATATGCAGGGTATGATCTTTAAATATCATTATCATGTTTTCATACCTTTGTTTTCTTGTTATGCTTAAATATATTCCTTGTTTGCCCTTACTGAGAATCTGAGCTCACCCTTTTCTTATGTTTACTTTCCCCAGGTTATAAGTAAAGGTTTTAAGTAGGATTACTATAGGGAATGATCTTTGTGGGAAACATTGAAGATCTTCCACAAGACTTGACATTTGTGTTCAAATTTTCCAAATGCACTAAACTAATATGGTATTTGGGTGTGTGTTTATGTAATGTATTAAGTATTAAGAAAAAAGAATGTAATATAAATATATGAGAAGATTGGGTTGTTATATTTGGTATTAGATTAAAAGTTTAGTCAACCTTTGGAAACCAGGATGAGAAAACTTTAGTGAGATTTCTAGGGATATTTCTAAGGATATGTCTAGTGGTGTCTCTAAGGATAAGTCAAATGATTAGTTAATATTTAGGAAAATATCCTGGAATTTTGGTAAAGGATAGAGTGAGTGGTTTCCTATTATTAAATCCATATCTGGATACTAAAAGTGGATGTGGCTCTAGCACAGATGTACTTTTGGGTAACAACTCTGACAAGGTGTGTCAGGCCTTACTTGAGCGTAACCTGGTACATGGAAACAGGTCTTTCTACACACATAGTTTGAAACTCTTGAGGGATATGCTTTGGGAATTAAAAAACTCTTTACGAACCATTGTGAAGGATTTAAAAATAAGTTACCCATGAATAACATATTATAAACCTAAAGTTCCATAGATTAAGGAATTTTTAATAATTTAGACATCCTATAAGTAATTTTTCATGATTATGTGGTTTTTCACCATGATAAATGTTTATCATGCTATTATTTTTTGTTTTAGTAAATTGTTGGAACACAAAGGAACCACATTAATACTAGATGTGATGGGGAACTCAATGATAGTCCTCCTGAGAAACCAAATGTTATGGGAGCTATAATGCAGAATATTGTTTCTATGACAATAAAACCTTATCAAGCCATGAATCCTACTAGGATTCCAAATGACCAAAGGAGGGAACAACATTCTTTGGAATCCTTTGTAAGGCAACATCCACCTTATTTTTGTGGAATGACTAATCCACTAGTTTCTAATAATTGGATATGTACCATTGAAAATATTTTTTTTATTATCCACTCTTCAGAACGTGAAAATGTTAAGTTTGGAACTTATTGCTTGGAAAGTAAAGAGAATCAGTGGTGGAACTTTATCAAGAATACGAGGTAATAAGATAAAATTTACTCTATGAATTGAGATGAGTTTAAGAACTTATTTTTTAGTATGTACCTTCCTCGTATTCTTCTTAAAAAACGAAGATTGAAGTTACCCATCTATCTTATGGTTATGATAAGAAAATAAGGATATAATTCAAAGTAACCTCTAAAAACTATGTCAAGAAGAAGATTAGATCTACTTTATACTCAATGTTTAGAAATAAACATGGAGTAAATTGTCTTAAGGGGACTGATAAATTTTTTAAGTGTGGGAAAGAAGGTAATCATGCATTTTACTATTGAATTAATGGGAATAAAAAGAAATATCCAAAGAGTAAACCTCCCATAAAATAGTGTTTCAAGTGAAAGAAGAATAGGAATTATGTTAATCAGTGCCCAAATATAAGGGTTAATGATGAAAATCTATGTTAGAAACCTCTTAAATCCAAAGACAAAGGTAAATCTCATGCGATCACTATTGGCAATTTGGAGTATGATAACAAAGTAGTGGAGTGATTGAGTATTTATGTCATGGAATTTAGTAATAATGTTATAGAATTACTTTTATTGTATTATGGAATAATGAAATATCTATGGATTGGTCTAGTATAGTTTTTCCTTAAATATTTGATAGTATATGTTGGATGGTACTGGTAACCATGAAAAGTGATTGATGTGGTAAGATGATGTTATTGGAAAACACATGATTATGGGAAGGAAAAACCATAATATGTGCATGATGATAGGATAATTAGATAAAGAGATGTTTTATTATAAATGGGATAGTATTGATGACCATAGGATTGAAAAGATTAAAATATGGTTTATGATATCATGGATAGAGTTTATAGAATTAATGGATTTATGGTATGAGTAAATAGTTAATTTTTGAAAGAATGCATGTTTTCACTAAGGTTTTATGGTAATTTAGGTTATTACAATGATTCAAGAGAATACATGATTAAGGTATTAACATGTTTGGAACATGACAACCAAAAACTACCTTATGATATATGGGAGATAAATGTTAAGCTGACTTAGTGCACTTCTTTCTTAAGTTTTAGATTTTTAGATTTCAGAAGGATTTTAAAGTTATCCATTTATAGAAATTATAAGTGAAACATTGGATGATGTTTTTTAAATTAATGTATTATCTCAATATAGGTGTACTTATTCAAAGTTTATAACTTCTATTAACCATTTTTTGTGTTAAAGATAGATAGAATGACCTATCATTCTATTTATGAATCTCATGATCTGCTAACGCTTCAGGAGTTATAAATTCAATATCATTTCTTGAAATAAGAGATAAAGTGGAAATTAATCAAGTCCCAACAAAAAGGTGATATTGGGCTGAAATCATGTAAGAATACCTTCTCATGTAAATTCTTCAACATTTAGAAAAGGGATGGTGATGTAAAAGGTTTTCATGTTATCATCATTTTTTATGATATCAATGAATTCTTTCATGATTATTTAGTTTATCATTTTGTGATTGTTAAATTTATCTACATCACCCACTTTCTTGTGATCATTGATCTTTATCAATCTCTATTATTGTTTATTCTTTTCCTCTATTCCCAAATCATCACCTATGTTCTTCTATGTAGAGACCTAGATATGATTTACTTTGGGTAAATATTATTTTCCAACTTTTCCTTTTTAAAATGAAGTTTTAGAGTTAATTTTTATGATCTGGGTTTCTATGAAATAAACTTTAAAGTATTAAACCTTTAATAACGTAGATGAATTTTGAGGGTGAAATTCATTTTAAGGGGGGTAGAATGTAACACATTGAGATTTTGTGAATTATTATTTCAGAATTAATTTAATATTTTCAATATTTTTTACTTAATAAAAAACTAAATATAGATTTTTAATATTATATAAAATCAATATGTTTGTATTATATTATATGAAACACCAATTTAATCTTGCACTGCATATAACACTGACTTGGATTGCATTACACATAACACTCAGTTTATACAAAACAATACTTTACTATTATAATTATTTAAATGAGATAGTTATAACTCAGAAATTAAACATAGTAATATGAATATTAATAAATATTTTTTTAAAAACTCACATAAATAAAATATATTTATGAAATATATAATTTTTGGTAAAATCTTTATATGTTTAGAAATACTATTTTCTTAAAGGAACTGTCTTTTATGACCTTTTGTGAACAATAATAAAATTAATTTTAGAAACTCCTAGAAATTTAATTTTTAAAAATAAACAACATTTTTGAATTTATAATTTCAAAATTAACTTAGGTTGAAGTTTTAGTATTTTTCTGAGAAGTTTCATTTTTGATAAATAGTGAAAAATACTGCATTGTAGTTAAAAATGGATTTTTCATTTAAATAATTATTGTAATTTAAATTAATTTTTAAGGTAAAAATAGTTGAATTATAAATATATTTATCCAATTTAGTTCATTGTAATCATTTTTATATTTAAATTAGATATAAAACTTATTTAACTTTTGAATATTCTTTTTACCCGTCTTCTCGGCACATTTGCGGGATTAGCGTTAAACATAATTTTGTTACTTATGTGAATTGAATTTTGAAAAAAAAAATACATGGTTGTATTTAGTATGATATTTATAGTCTAATGGGATTAACTTAATTTTTGTGAATAGTGATTTTAGTATTTTTTTTACCACAGTTAAGGGTAAATCAGGTAATTAAGGGTAAAAATAATATTATAAGCATTATAAAATTATCCCAACACTTGTTCTAATTTCATTGGATAAGCATTATATTTTAGTGATATATTAGAAGGGTTGGTTCAAAGTTATCATGTTGTTATAATATTATAAAAAGACAAATAATGAAAAGTATAAAAATGAAAAAAATGATACTTTAAAATAAATAACATTTTATTAAATGATATAAAATATATAAAAATATAAAATTTGGAAAACTAACTATAATAAGGTTAAAAATTTCATCAATTATCTACTTGGGGTTTTTTTGGCATTTTATTGTAATTATATTAACCCTAAATTGTAAAAATACTAAGTTGTCATGGTAAAAGTTAAATGGTTTAACTAAGGGTTAAAGACAAAAGATAAGGTTAATATTGTGGCCTAAAAATCTCTAAAAATCATTGGTTGAGAGGATTTTAACCCGTTATCATATTATATTAAAAATAAATCACTTTTTAGCTATTTAAAATTGAAAATCAATTTATATCAATTTAATATTTTTTGAGTTTCCCAGAGTACCCCTCTCATACCTTATAAAAAGTAACCTCCTCCCTCACTTCCTCACACCATATTGATCTTTCATGCTCGTCCATCCCCAACATGTTTCCATTCTCAATTTCTCTAGTAACATTCTAGAGGTGTTGTACTTCTCAAAATAACAACTCTAGTGTCCCTAGGAAGATATCTATAGGGATATCGTCGAAGAAGAGGAGTTTCGGACACGTACGGAGGGAATCAGACCTATGGTAAGGGATTTTTGTCTCACCTTTACTTATGTGAAACACATGCCTCATAGACTACTTGTTTCTTATAAGTGGTGTATATACTACCCATGAATATATTTTATGAGTCTTAACCATAATATTATGGTATTTTCATATCTATATAATTTATTTTATTTAATGGGGCCTAAAATTCTACTAATTATAAAGTTATAAGGGTTAATTCTACAATCTCATTATTATTGGGATTATTTATACGTAAGTATATTATAAGAAATATTTATCTTCCATGTTTCTGTTTCTTAAAAATTTATTCCAAAATATTTTTACTATTCTACTACAATTTTTTAATGTCATTTCTACCCATGTATTAATTTTTATTAAACAATTTAAAAGGAATCTTTTGTCATTTTCCTAACAAGGTAATTCTTTAGTTTTCTAGAAAAAGTATGAGAGGAATGTTTCTTTTTAAATTAAAGTAATGAACATGTTTTTCTGCTTTCATGAGGTCATAATTCCTTGAGGATTCTCTTATAAGCTTAAAAGGTTATTTTTAGTGAAAAAAAATTCTTCTAAGATTGTGTGACATTTTAATAAAAGAAAATGATTTCAATGAAGAAAGGATATTTTTCTCAAGAACTGATTTAAATGAATTTTCATAATTCCTTCTTATGTTTTCAAAGAAAAGGTTTTTGAAAATGTTTTATGTTTTAAAATTTTATTTTTTAAGGGGAATTCATGTTCCAAGTGATCTTTAAAAATCCTTCCCCATCTAAGATGACATACTTTGTTATAGTTAAAGAATACCATTCATATTATTTCTCAAAATAGTTTATGTTTTGATGGCATGATGTTTAATAAACCCACTTCTTTTCATAGGTTATTATTTTGATTAAATGATTATGAAACCTATATTTTTCTATTGGTTATGATATGATTATATGTTTTATGATATCCATTCCATTACATTGGCTATGATATGATTGTTTATGGTCTGTGGTACATATATATATGATTTAATTATGAGATGGGTGGGACCTATATCTCCCTCCAATTCATTGGATAAATATTTATATCTCATGAGATAAACATAAAGGATTATGTCCACTAAGATGGTCATGGGAGTGAACCATGACTACCAAGATGCTATGAAAAGTGAACCCATGCTACCAAGATGTCCTTGGAGGAAATTCCTTGAATACCATTGAAATCATTATTATATTATTATATACCTACAACAAATTTCATGTCTTATTCTTATGTTATTTTTTCATGGATTATGTTCTTTATTTCCTTATGATTTATGTCTTATGAACTGCTAATCTTTATGACATGACTCATGCATATGATCTTTTGATATGAAAGATATGATATTCAAATATTATTCTCATGTTTTTATACCCTTATGTTCTTGTTATGATTACATATCTTTCTTGTTTAACCTTACTTAGAATATGATCTCACACTTTTCTTGTGTTTCTTCTCTATAGGTAATAAGGAAATGTTTTAAGTAGGATTAGTATAGGGAATGATATTTATGGGAAACATTAAAGATATTCCACTAGACTAGACGTTTTTGTTCCAAGTTTCCAAAGGAACTAAAATAATAAGGTCTTTGGGAATATGTTTGTGTAATGTATTAAGTATTTCACAAAAATGTTTTAATATAGATGTATGAAAATATTGGGTCGTTATAGCCCAACTATGGTAGAGATGACTCGGGAAATCCAACAGCAGCATCCTCCCACCTTCTCGGGGGATGGTGGACCTCATGATACATAATCATGATTAGAGTCCATGGTTTCTATCTTTGACCATATTGAGATTCCTCCTGAGTATAGGGTCAATCTCTCTACCTACATGTTATGTGACTCTGCCAAGTGTTGGTGGGATGTCATATCCCGGTCTGAGCATTACCAAGGTATGGTCTGGGTAGACTTCCAGACAACTTTATTTGAACACTTCTTTCTATAGACTCTAAAATAAGATCATTCCAGAGAGTTTATGCATCTTCAATAGGGCTCTTTGACACTGTTTGCGTCTCCTGTGTTTTGTTCCATCTCTGACCGATAAAAAATTGAAAAACGCAAGGAATTTTGAGGATAAGCTTGGGCATGATGTCCGCTCATGGGTGAAAGTATTTAACTTGATGACTATTACAATGATAGTGAACCAGACCTTGATTATATAGAAGAATCTCATAGAAGATGGCAATGTGATCCAGGGAAGTTCAATTCCACAGCAAGGTGATGGATTTTTGGCAGCCGAAAGCACCGTTTTGAGGGTTAACATGGGGGTAGTGATAGACAGGTGAAATTTATTGATAACTCTATAGTATGTCACCATTGTGGAAGGTCAGGCCATAATAAACCCCAATATAAGATAATATAATAGAAACCTGATTGAATGTCAAGCTTACAGCAGGATGTGTCACCTTCATCGCTTCTTTCATTATTTAAATCTATAATCTAGTGGAAAGGGATCTGTACTAGCACCTATATGAGGTATAGGGTCTATGAATACAAGTTAGGATGGGAGTTGGTCTCATACTGATTGATCAAGTTGAGTTCGTAACAGTTGTGGATGAGGTAGCCAGGCCCCAAAGCTTCAGCATCAGCAGAGTGGATCTATTCAAGATAGTTAGGCAGCATATCAAGGCCGAGGTTTAGGCCATATATATGCAGTGCATCCAATTCCATATAAGTAGATTCCAGTTCCATCTAGATCAGAGGTACTATTCTATTATCCTATACTTTAGTTTATTCCCTTTTTGATATGGGTACATCACACTCTTTCATATCTTCTGATATTATGAAAAGTCTTGGTCTTGTGATCACGTACTTATGTGGTATCATGAATCTGAAAATTCCATTGGGAGTCAAGATAGAGGGAATATGTTAGCGTCAGGAGTTCCCCCTTGAGATAGGCAGGTTCTGTTTCTTTTTGTGTTTCTTTGTCCTCAAGATGACTGGCCTCGATTTCATTCTTGGTATAGACTTGATCATGCCTTATCATTCCCTAGTGGATTCTTATTACCATCAAGTGGCCTTAAAATCATGAGAGGGAATGAAATATATACACAAGGATGAATGATATATCTAGGAAGATTGAGATAGACCAAATAAAATTGGGCTTAACACAGTGACATATCATTTGTTAGTCTCTTTATAAGTGATCAAGGAATATAGTTGGTAGAGTTACATCCTATTGTGGATTGGTTTAGGGATGTCTTCCCTAAAAATTTCTCTGGATTGCCTCTTGAGAGGGAGATTGAGTTCACTATTGATTTTGTGCCAAGTGTGGCACCAGTGTCTATTCCTCCATATAGGATGTAAACAAAAGAGCTCTAGAAACTCAAAACACAGCATGAAGATATTGAGGCTAAGGGTTTTATTAGACCCAGAAAATCACCTTTGGGTTCACCTATCATTTTCACTAAGAAGTAAAATGGTACCCTTAGATTTTGTGTGGATTACAAGTGGTTAAATCAGCTTACAGTGAAGAACTGTTATCCATTGCCTTGCATAAATGACCTCTTCAACTAGCTCTGAGGAGAAATTATTTTCTCTAAGATTGATTTGAGGTAGGGATATCATTAGGTTCATGTGATTCCATTAGATATACCATGTACAACATTCTAGAGTAGGAATGTCCTGTATAAGTATTTAGTTATTCCATTCGGTCCAACGAATGCACCAATAGTCTTTATGGATTTGATTAATTGGGTTTTCCACCCATATCTTGATTCCTTTGTGGTAGTATTCATAGAAGATATCTTAGTGTACTCGCTCACTAGACATGACCACACAAATAATCTTGAGATCATGTTGAGTACACTAAGAGAGAACCAACAATATGAAAAGATCGGTAAATGACACTCTTGTATTTGTAAGGTTCACTTCTTAGGTCATATCATATCTGAGGTTGGTGTATATGTTGACCTAGAGAAGGTGATAACTATGGTATCCTAGTAGAATCCTAATAATGTTTTTGACATACACAAATTCTTAGGGCTAGATAGCTATAATAGGATATTCATCCAAGACTTCTCCCACTTATCAGTGCCTCTTATGACCATAAATAAGAAGGGTGTGAATTTTCTATGGTTTGAATATTGTGAGACAACATTTTAGGAGTTAAAGGGAATACTCACCTCAGAATTGATCCAGATTATTCCTGAGTCAGAAAAAAGTTATATAGTCTATTGTGAGGATTTAGGAATCAGATTGGGTACAATTATGATGCAAGGTGATCGAGTCATCGTGTATTGATCTCGCCAGTTGAGGCCTCATGAGAGAAAATATCCTACACATTACCAAAATCTAGAAGACATGGTTCATGTTATACACTATTGAAGGATTTATTTTTTGAGATAATGGTTCATTTTTTACATAGATCACAAAATTTTAAAATATATATTCACACAGTGAGACTTGAATTTGAGGGATCATAGGTGGGTGGAATACCTGCAGTCGTTCAACTTTGAGCTTTCTTACACACCCAGTAAGGTAAATACCATACCTTATGCCTTGATCTAGAAAAAAAATATGAAAGAAATCAAGGTGGATAGTAGTGAGTAGTAAATTATGGCTATGTTTTCTGAGTTGTATCTAGAGGTTTAGGAACAACACAGGAAACCAGTCTTAGTAGCTCTGGCAGTGACATACTCTCTTTTAGAATGGGTTCATATGTGTTAGTTATCAGATTCTGAGGGCCTCATTTTGATGGAGAGAATCACAAGAGGCAACCCACCTACTAGTTGGTTTGTTAATGGTAGTGAGACCCTACTCTACCATGTCCTTGTATGGGAACTTTCAGGTATACGGTAAGAGCTGATGAGGGAATCTCATCCCTCAATTTGGGAAGTTCATCCTGGGCTTACCAAGATGTATAAGGATATACATCATTAGTACTGGTGGCTAGGTGTGAATAGGTAGATAACAGGCTTCATTACGTGATACTCCACCTATTAGTAGGTGAAGACATAACAACAGTGAATTATTGTACTTCTACAACCTCTCTCTATTCTTGAGTGGAAATAGAAGGACGTCATTATGGATTTTGTGATGAGACTATGGAGATCTCTTCGAGGAAATTATGCGGTATGTGTGATCATCAACTATATCACCAAAGTTATGCACTTCCTACCGATCTAGTAATCCTTATCTATTGAGGAGTTAGGATATCTTTACATCCGGGAGATAGTGCGACTTCATAGAGTACCCCATTATATCATTTTTGACTGAGAAACCTAGTTTTCATTGTGGTTATAGAAAGGGTTGCAGAAGGAACTGGGTTCATAGGTGATCCTAAGTACTACATATCACCCTCAGATCGATGGGCATTCTGATTAGATGATTCGAGTGTTAGTGGATATATTAGGGGCCTGTATCATTGATTTTAGAGGTTTTAGGGAAAAGAATATTCCTCTGGTTGAGTTTTCCTATAATAAAATCTTTCAAGAAACAATTTAAATGGCTCTGTATGAGTCCCTCTATGGTAGACCATGTCGTTCACCTTTGTGATGGCTTAAGGTAGGTGAGGTAGTTCTACAAGGTCCTCATCTTATTCAAGAGACTTCAGAGAAAGTCTAGATGATTCAGAAACATATGGATACAGCTCAGTCTAGGAAGAAGTCATATATTGATCGTCACCGCAGACCTCTAGAGTTCAAGGTGGGACATCGAGTCTTTCTTCATGCATCTTCTAGACTGGGTCATAAACAAATTCTGATATAGGGAAAGTTATCATCAAGATATTTCATGCCATTCAAGATAGTGGAGAGAGTTAGGATGGTGGACTATTAGTTTCTGTTACCTAAAAGGTATCATTCCATGCATGATGCCTTCCATGTATCTCATCTTAGATAGTATCATCCAGTATTGTCTCATTAATTTGATCCTGAGGATATCGAGATAGAGGCAGATTCATCCTTCGAGGAGCATCCAATTCATATCATTGATTGTAGCATGAAGTTTCTTTGAGGTAGGTCAGTTCCTTTGGTCCATGTGCTATGGTAGCACAAATGTGTATAGAATGAGATCTGGGAGCGGGAGGTTGATGTACGTGCGAAGTGGCTAGAAATTTTATCAGAAGACATTATACCACCATTGTAAGGGAAACTCAGGGATGATTTATTTTAAGGAGGGTAGGTTGTAACGTCTTGGTTTTATCCAAAGCTAAAAAACCATTAATTTTTTGTTTAAATTCTTTTTAAATGACAATATTAATGAATCCTAAGAGGTTAAAGAATGTTCTGAGTGCATCTGGGGATCGTTTGAAGCTCGGTGCACTGAAAAGGGGGAAACAGATTAGGCCACATAGTTTGTATGCAACCATGTGACCCAGGGCACATGATAGTGTGGTGTTATAGAGGTTTGGGATAGAGTTCAAATGCATGGTTTGTGCACGGTTAGTCAAACTGTGTGCCTAATTGTGCAATGTTCCCCCTTATAGCAGTGAATGTCTCATGGTTTGTGCACTATTTGTTAACCATGCAGCCAAACTGTTTGCATGGTAAAAATAGGTTTAATGTTCAGAATACCCCTCTTAAATGATTTTAATCCCTTGTTTTCTTTCCTCCTCTCCCTCTAGTGGATTTCTCCTATTCCCTTCATGTGTGGAGCTCCTCCTACCTCTCTATGGGGTTTTGATATATATCCTTCACTTGACACTCAAATCCTTCACCATTAGAAGCTATGAATATGTCTCTGTAATATCTACCTTCTACACCCATATTTTTCTAGTTTCCTCTTCCATACATTGCACTATTTTGGTGCAACAGATTTTTTCTCAATTTTTGGGTATTTGAAAAATAATTTGATTTCTTGTGTTTTAGGTCGAATGAAGTCCCAAAAATGCACAAGTGGAGCACTACTACATCAATGTAGGGTTCTACGCCTTCCCACTCATTTTATCACATTTAAATATCACGCCATTGTGTTGCGTTCCATATTATTTCAATATCACTTCGTATATATTTAATAAATTAATTAAATTATTTTTGTCATGTCCATAGTGACCCTATATTATGGATAAACCCATCCATGGGTGTTCTCCTTGACATTGGCCACCCCTTTGGATGTGCTTATCCTATGTGGCCTATATGCCCTGCTTAATTAATGGAACCATCTTGGGTGTG
This sequence comes from Viscum album, assembly GCA_963277665.1. Classification (NCBI taxonomy): domain Eukaryota; kingdom Viridiplantae; phylum Streptophyta; class Magnoliopsida; order Santalales; family Viscaceae; genus Viscum; species Viscum album. The sequence continues at coordinate 186,289,970 of OY728143.1, forward strand.
TGTGTTGCACCATGTTTTAATTCCATAAATTTATTGGAATGAATTGAGATGAATAAAGAACCATGAGTTAGATCCTATTGGCAATGCCTAGGATTAATTCTTATTGTTTGGACCCATGTGTAACGTCATATCCCATTATCCATGCTTTTGATATTTTTTCTTTCCCTTTATCCAATGCTTATGCTTATTAGATATTACATGTCTTGTGCCTTATTTCATTATTGTGCTAAATTCCTTGGGTGAATGCTTATATCCTCTTTCCCATGTTTTGTACACATGAAATTCCATTTTCATGATGCCTTGAGCATGTTACTTGGTTCCTTATGCTTATTTCTTGTGCCATAATTAATTGGAATTGATTTAGTGTTATGCCTTAGTAATCTTGTTAGATTGTGATATTAAAATTCCCATGATGACATGAAATTGTTTACATGTTATGCCTTTTAGAATATTCCTCTTGTTCATGCTTTGTTCATCTTAAATGACTTGTGGCTTTTCAATATAATTGTGTCATAGTGCTTGGAGTTATTTTTATAATTGGGGTAGATTTGTAAGCATGTGATATTAACATGTTTATTTGATGGAATATGATTAGATATAAATTTTATGCCATGTTGTGATATGTGTTTGAATTTTCATGGCTCACTTTCTAAGGGTCGGGATTGAACATGGGTCCCGAGTAAAGGATTTCAGGGATAGACTCACCATGATTGGTTGGATACCCTTGTTGTGCTAGGGGAAATAATTTGGAATTCTAGGCATGGGCTAATTGGGTGGATTTATTTATTCTTGTTAGTGGTGCTAGTTCCCTTGGGGAGAAAATGAGGATAGATCCATTGGCAATATGGTTATATCATGCCATGGGTGATACCAGGTCCCCTATGTGAGATACTTGGTACAAACTCAGATTCATAATGTCATGAGTGATATAAAGGACATCATATGGGTTTTCTTGGATGGACTCGATAACATTGGTTATATTGGATATTCCATAGCAACCCTTGGGATTCTGTTTAGATTGCCTTGGATGGGCTCAGACTCCACAATAGAAATTTATGGATTTGTTGGTTGATCATTTCTTGTGTATGCATAAATTGTTTTTGTTGTTATTCTGAGCACTTATATGATGACATGTAAATTAGATCCCAAGATTAAACACAAGCATAGGGGTATTCCTTCTTAGGTTGTCTTGTTTACTTTGGACCTTGTATACATATTATTCCTTAAACATGTACTTCTTTTCAGTCATCCAACTTAGGATGAAGCAGGTGGTATGGGTTGGGTATCCTTTTAGGAACCCATACCAAGGTTTTTATGTTTTAATTATTTAATTCTATGCTTTTATTTATATATGGCACATTGTTTTATATTTTCTACATGAAATAGATTGTCCTAGACACCGTGGGTTTTAGTCTACTTAGATTTATATCTCACACCCTTCTCGATCATTGTTTAGTATCCAAGTAGTCTTTATGATCACAAGTATGGATAAAGGTGATTGTTATTCTTTCGATGCTTGATTGACATGCGGTTTAGGATAGAGTTAAGGGGTAGATTATCGAGCCTTTTCTCGAGATTTTGTGTAGTAATTTTTAGTATTTTTGTCATTTTGTGTAGCATGAATTAAATTATTTATTTTACATATTCCCCTATGCTACCATTTTGGTATAACATCATAACATGGACATCATATTTGTACCCATTTATTTATTTAGCTTCTTCCACTTGGTTATTTATTATGCTTGGATTATTTCTTTATTTTCGATGTTGTGTTCTTAACACTTATACTTACACTATTTTTTATCTATCATTTACCACTATGAATACTATGATCTATGAGGGAATAGTCTCCCCACAGACACACCCTAGGCCCTCACTGCTAGTCAACAACCTATGGTGTTTGGGGAGATACACTTGAGGTCATGTGGCCCATCATCTCAGGGCACTATTGAGTGGAACCCGAGGCGGGATGCTATACTAGAGAATATCAATCCCATTGGTGATAAGAGGCTTTAATCTATAAATCATATAGGATGTTTTATAAGGAGTGGAAATGAGGCCTTTGATATAGTTGTATATCATATTATCTCTTCTAAATAAGATTATTAGGGAAGAAGAGTAAACAAAATATGTGGATCGAGAAGGTAATATTCAAATTGAGGATGTACCTATTGTACATGAGTATATTGATGTGCATCCTACATAATTACTTGGACACCCATAAGTGTGTTAAGTTGAGTTTTCTATTGATTTAATCCTTGATTAAAGACCAATATCAAATAATCTATATAGAATGTCCGCTTAGGAATTAGTGGAGGTAAAGAAACAACTATAGGAGTTGTGTGATAAGGGATTTATTCTCCCTAGTTTTACACCATGAGGAGCCCATGTTCTCTTCATTAATAAGAAATATGGTTCCATGGGACTATAATTTATTGTAGGTAAATCAATGTCATTATGATAAATAACAATTACCATCTTCCTCATATTGATGACTTATTCGATCAACTTTATAGAGCTCAATATTTTTCAAATATTGACTTCCATTTTAAGTTTCATCAATTGTCAGTAAATAAGGAAGAAATTGTGAAGCCAGTATTCCAAACAAGGTATGGAAATTATGATTTTATAGTAATTCCATTTAGATTGAATAATGCACCCTCTATTTTTATGGACTTAATGAACATAGTATTCAAGGAATTTCTTGATGATTTTATTGTGGTATTATGTGATGATATCTTGGTGTATTTTAAAGGCTATTAGGACCATGAGAATCACTTGAGGATCATACTTGAGACCCTTAGAAGGAAAGATTCATATGGGAAATTTATCAAGTGTGAATTATGTCTATAAGAAGTTTATTTTCTTACCCATATTATCTCTAATGATGGAATCTCAATTGATTCTATGAAGAAAAAGGTAGTCAAAGAATGTCCTACAATAATAAACAAAACTATGGTATATAGCTTCATTGTATTAGCAGGTTACTATTAGTAATTCACTCGGATTTTTTCTAGATTGTATAACCCATTAACCAAGATTACATGTAAAGGGGTTAAGTTCATATGGACAAAGGAATGTGAATAATGTTTTGAATAATTGAAGAAGAGATTGTTCAATTATCCAATTTTGAATTTACCTTCAGGAAATGATGGGTTTGTTATATATAGTGATACATCAAAGAAAGGACTAGGATGCATCCTTATAAAAAATTATAAAGTTATTGCATATGCATCAAGTCAGTTAAGACTCATGAATAGAACAATCCAACCCATGATCTTGAGTTTGCAGCTTTAATATTTTCTTTCAAGATATGTAGACATTATATCTATGTGAAATATGTGAAATATACACAGACCATAAGATCCTAAAATACATATTTTCATAGAAATAGATTAATATAAGGAAAATATTATGGATTGAGCTACTTGAGGATTATTATTACTCAATACACTACCACCCGGAGAAGGAAAATAAGGTAGCGGATGATTTGAGTAGGAAAGATCATGGAGATCTAAACCAAATGAGAATTGAGAGGGATCCTATGTTCATGGATATAGTAAATATGGATATTAGAATTATTAAAGTGATACATCACACCTTTTTCAAATGATTATGAAACCATATTTATTGGAAAAGTTAAAAATTTATCAATCTGATGATGAGAATTTTCAAAAGAAAATTAAAGATATGAAAGATGGTAAGTTGGTAGAATTTGTTTTTGAAGATGGTATTCTGAAATTTGCAAAGAGATTATGTGTTTCATCTGTATCATAGCTAAAAATGGAATTTTTAGATGATACTAATGGATTGAATTTCTATATACACCCTAGTAGCACCAAGATGTATGGGGATTTGAGGGAACATTTTTTAGGGATAAAATGAAGTGGGAAATTGATGATTATGTGTCTAGATTTTTAGTTTTTTAATAAGTTAATACTAAGAGACAAAATCCTAGATGATTCATGCAACCTCTTCTTATTCCTGTGAGGAAATGGGATGAAATTACAGTGAACTTTATCACATGACTACTAAAGACTCATGGAAATAATGATGAAATATGGGTTATTATTGATCACCTAACAAAATATACACATTTATTGATTATAAGAGAATATTTACCTCTTGAGATCCTTTTAAGGCTCTATGTTAATGAAGTTGTAAGACTTCATAGCATACCTATCTTGATTGTGTCTAATCATAATCTCTATTTTATATAAAAAAATTGGAAGAGGCTTTAAAAGGCTCTTGATACTAAGATTCATTTCAGAACTGCCTACCATCCTAAAACTGATGGACAATCTAAAAGGACTATTAAAATAATGGAAGAAATGTTGAAGTCATGATCACTTGAATTTCAAGGTATGTGGGATCAGTATTTACCTTTGGTAGAGTTTGTTTCAAAGTGGGTTCCCTAGACCCAACTTATGTATGTACTTTGATTACCATTACAGGTATACAGTTTGATATATACCTATGTTTCATTTACCACTATAGTGTTCATATTTCTACATACACTATTTAAATGGTAATGTCCATAGATTATTTTTCATATGAAAATGTTATAGGAGTTCTCGAGCTATAATAACAACCATGAGATATAATGAAATTAATATTAAAAAATTTTCTAATGGTCTAAATACATCATACTGACTATAAATAGTTTATGTAATACTATCAGGTGTTGGGGACTCATAAGAATTAATACTTCTTCTCATGAAGTTCATACTTGGTGATCTCTAATAGATGGGATCATAAGGATAGACCCTCTAATAGAAACATCACATGTTTCAGGTAACATTGGTTATTCATATCTACGAACATGTGTATTGGTATCTTAACTTTATATCATTATCATGTGTGCCATTTGATCGTGTGCATTAATGAAAGGAAAAAACCATGACATTGAAGTTATAGAGAGGTTTCTTGTGTTGGATGCATCTTTAAGGGTATTTCATTAGTTGAATGACCAAGATAGAATTTTTCACTTTCAAGTTGAGAAAGTGATATTCCAGTCCTAATTGATCAAGATGGTAATTCCTTCATTAAATCCATGGCTATAGTAGTTGAGGGTAAATTCATCCAGTTAGATCAACAAATAATAAATCAAGAATGCATTATGGCATAAGTTGTGCATCTTACTTTATGTGATATCATATGAAAAAGAGATTATAATACACAATGCATGTTTGTATGATAGTTTTTGTTCCTATGACTATTCCTGATCTCTTTAGGGGCCTTGATGGGTTTCTAAACTCCGCTCTTGGTCTATAAATAATATTCACTACTATCAATATAAGGGTCTAGAGGGTAACACATAATAGCGTTTTCAAGAGTCATCCATATTCTGATGAATAGGTGTATAGAACATGGTTGGCCACACCATAGGGTCTGAGTGTTGTCCAAGTATTAATGATAACTGATAAATAAATAAATTCATTATTATTTGTGTATAGAATAATTTATTTGAATTTATTTACTAAAAATATTTAAAATATTTTATGTAAATACATGGAATAAAATTATACAAACAAATATTATTTTAATATTTAAGGTTCATTTAATATTAGTGGGAATTATGAGTTGAGTTAATTCATGTAATATATTTAATATATATTAAAATTAGGTGATAAAATATAAATAATATTTATGATTCAGTTAGTTCATCATAATTATTTATTTATTACTTATTTAGTGGATGTTAAATAAACAGGGGTTGGGGAACCCAATCCGGGTATTTCTAACATCCGCTATATAATTATACAAGATCTCATTTCTGGTATGTTTTTCATTCCAACAGATTATGAGCACCTCTCTCCTATCACATCATAGAGAGATAAAGACTCTATCTGAGAAAGTGATCCAATAATGCCTTTTCAGATCAAAGGAATGGGATTGAGGTGATCGTCACAGCATTGAAGGAATCATTGAAGCTCTGTGATATCACCTAGATTTTGAATAATGGTGTAAGTGAGGATTATTAAACCATGTGTGGAAGATCTAGAAGGGTTTTAATTTAGATAATTCATGAAATGGTCTCCAAGGATGATTTGTAGTCGAACGCACATCGAACTGAACAATGTAATTTTTTATTTAAATTTTGTTCTTCAAAATATTAACATGTGATCCTATAACCTCTACTAGAGGTTGGATCACCGAAGAAGATGAATTTATGTCACTTAGGTGATGAAAAATTTTAAATCCTCAACCCACTGACTTATATTTCATACCCTGGTACCTTCAACCGGTATCATAAGGATCGTGTGAATTTTCTTATCCAAGAAAAAAAATAATTTTCATCAAATTAAGTAGAGGGATTTAATTCAGTCTCAATAGAACAGAACATGTCTCGATCTAATTCTGGATGGCTACTTTATGTCAATCCAAAAATTTTATTATGGATAAAAAAATATGGCTATTGTAGGTTTAAATTGAATAATATTTTATTTATAAATTTTGTTTATGTTATAATTTTTAGATGAGTTCCCAAAAACCAGTCGTTTCTGTCCAAAATTTGATGGTCAGAACCTCATCAACTAGAAAAAAAATCCCTAATTTTATATATTCTTCCTATGGAATATTTGTTTAATTTTTTTAAAAAAAATAATAACTCAACCTATAAGCAATAGGTTGTTCAGAATTTGGTCACTTAAAAAAATGGTGGAGATTTTCTGGAGACAAATAGTGGATCAATCTGTATAAGGGTTGTAAAAAGGTTATAAAAAATTAATTAAAAAAATATGGCATCTCATGTAAGACATATATCCCATGACACCTCCCTGGTCCATAATAATAGGTGTCATATTCCTCCTAACCCTATGTCCTCCCCACATTATGCTACCCTCCGCCATCCGTTATCCCAGCCATTACCATACTTGGCCACCGTAGGCACCGTCAACTGCATCAAGAACCACATTGTCATCGACCAACCCCACCAACTCACCCCCCCCCCCCCCAATCTCGTGATCATCATCAGAGTGATGCTTTTAAAATCCATGTTATCCATCATATTCATCAGTCAATACCACAATGTACACCCCTCTCACCAGCACCACCATCCGACCTTTTTCACATATGGTGAAACCCCTCCCACTTCTGGCTGACCCTGATCCACCGCTCCCATCAACACCAATTCAATGCCACATTAGGTAACTACTATTATACTCCCATTTTCTAGCATCAAGCCACCAAAGAACCCCGCTACCACATTCAGTTTTACTAGACATTCCCAAACCCATTGTCCGCCCATGATCCATCCCCGATTGCGCTTCTTCCGGAATCCCATGAATTAGGTTTGACTCGACCAGCCCTGTAATGGGCCTGTGCAGGGCCTTCTTGACCCAAAATGGGTCAAGGGGTAAGTGTGGCCCATAACAGACCTACATAGGGTCTTCCCAAATTGGAATTAATTAGGGAAGGTTCTTCCCAAGATGCAATGGTCCTAGGAGGTGTTTTTGGGGCTCAAGACAATTTTAATACAACAAAAATTAATTTATTAATTTTTTTAAAAAATTAATAATAATTTTATTATTAATAAAATTAATTTAATTCTAGAAAATAATTAAATTTGTTTTCAGACTGAAAAAATAAAAAAAAAATAAGAAATAAATTATTTGAATTAAATTAATTCATTTAATTTATTTATAAACATTCAAATTTAAATTTATTGTGTTTTAGTTTTATCACACATTTACTTTTCTCATTGAATGGTCTTGAGCAGTGAACAATATATTGCATGTATTTGTTTATTTTTTAAAATATTTAGTACAACTGTGTGTAATGTCTGCAATAATTATTTATTTATTGATGGTCTATACAACACCTCTTTTATTCAATATATATATATATATATATATATATTGTACATATTGAGACCTACTCACTTATGTGTGAGTATACTTGTATTAGTTGATGATGATGATGACGTAAGACATGTACTATGCCATGATGAGGTAGTATCCTCGAAGAGAAGTGAAAACACGGGACCAAGGTTGAGTTCCATTACGACTCAAGACCGACTCAGGTATGATAACCATAGGTCTTGGTTTATTTGCTAAGTTTAAATGGATCATCCAATATTAGATGCTCAAGAATAGTCATTTAATTTATTTAATTTATGCATTATTTATTATTTTATACATTTTAATGTCCATGAGAACACATAAAATAAGAAATAGATAAAATTCATAAAGACACGATGAATGTATTCTATTAAATTCATGTTCAGTTGTGATAATGAAAATATAGTATACAAATATTTAATATAAAAGGATTACATTAATTGAAAATATTAAAACCAATCAAAGAAATATTAGGTCATGAATGCCTTCTGTCACTTAAATTTAAACAAAATCAGGTATACAAGATGTCCATCAGCCAAAGTTGAGGGTCCCTCCTACTATCGGGGAGTTATTATGAGGGTGATGGGTTGAATTAAATAAATTTGGCAGCAAAGAAACATCCAAATATAGGTTTTTTCAAATTTAGAGGCAATTGATGCATAAATCATATTTATGATTTTAAAAGCTGGGACTTTACTCATCAAATCAAGGAGCCACAAGTTAATGTAGTGGGTTAGTCAAACACCTACCTTGAACTCTTTGAGTAGTGGAATAGCCAAATCTTGTAGAATATGAGGATATTTTTTAAAGATCATTTCCATAAGAATAGTCAAGTAACATAGTATTCTGATACTAGTAGTGAGTGCTGATAAAGTTCAATAAAATATTGAAAGACATTAAATGATTTAATTAATTAATAAATAACATCTAAAAGTTAATCAGATAAAGTAATAACTACTAAATTGTTTTTGTACATAAAAATGGAAATCACCAACACCAATGGTACATTATCACACCAATAAATACCGGATAAAGAAAATATAATGACCGGCCATAACTCCCAAGAGTGGTACAGGTGATTGTGCATAGTACTATGCCAAGAAATGAAGCTTTATGGTCTAGAATCCTCAATTATTGTTGGTCCCCCTTAGGTATAAATAAAAAAGGATAAAGATAAATATAAAAGTTATGTATATGATTCACTAGTTGTATAGTGTATCATGTTTTCATCCATGTCCAGTCAATTGAAAAAAATGCATGAGGATGAAGATGCCTACAAGATGGTAACTCATCTCCAAGAATTATATTAGAAGAAAGAAATAAAATAAAGGTATGAGATATCTAGTTCATTGTATAGGTGCAAGATAACATAAGGGAATCAATAATCACTTCATGCACTCAAGATGATCGAGTATATTGAGAGACTTGAATCCCTTAGGTTCAAGATAAACCAAGAACTAGAAACTAATATCATTCTTTCATCTTTATCACCAAGATTATTGACTTTTATTTTTAATTATAATATGAATAACATGAAAAGGTCACTCCCATATCTTTTGGATTTAGTTTTCCAAGCTGATAAGGATGTGAAGAATATCAATTCTTCATTCCTTAAGGTAAAAAATGAGTAAGGGTGAGGATATGGCATCTAAGGCTAAGTCCAAGTCGAGGAAAACTAAGAAACAACCTTCCAAAAATCTAACGATATAGAGAGAAGGAAATGAACAGGAGGCTATAATATTTTCATGTGGAAAGAAAGGCCACTGTAAAAATAATTTCAAAGATGATAAGACGAAGCAAGGCTACACTTCTACTTTAGGTATTTTTGTTATTTAATGCAATCTATATTCACTTATAATTTTTTTATTGTATATGGTGTTTGTTACACATATTTGTATTCAAATAAAAGAACCAAGTATATTCAAGAAGATTACAAAAGGTGAGGTGGATCTTTATGATGAAAATGGTGTGATTCTAGCAGCCTTAAAAGTGGAATATTATCATCTAACTTTACCTAGTAGTTTAGTTCTTGTATTGAATGATTGTTTTTATTTTCTTTAAGTTACTATAAACATAATATCAATGTCAAGTTTGGATACTATGGGATTTTATTTCAAGTTTTGAAATAAATTTTGTCTCTTTTATAAGGATAATGTATGTTATGTTCTGGTAAATCTTAATAATGGATTATATATACTTGAACTCAAAAACACTATAATATAAATCAATGAAAAAACTAGTGAACATGACTCATTTAACACCTATCTATAATACTTTAGTCTTGTTCATGTAATTGAGAAGCATTTAAAAAATTTACATCAAGTAGGGTATTCAAACTTAGTCAAGTAAAAAACCTTGGATCTATGTCATGCTTGTTTAAAAGGAAAAATTACCAAAGCATCCTTCTCCAGAATGGGATTAAGAGCCACAAAAATACTGGAAGTGATTCATACTAATGTATGTGGCCCATTTCTAGTAAATTCAAGGGGTGGGTCTTCATACGTCATTACTTTTACTGATGACTGTAGTATATATATCTATATCTACTTAATAAGGTATAATTTGGATTCATTTTGGATGTTTAAGGAATATCATCATGAAGTAGAAAAATAGCTTGGTAAGAAGATTAAGGCACTCTTCTCAAACTAAGGCGTATAGTATCTTAACCAAGATTTCATTGATCACTTGAAAGAGTGTGGTATAGTATCCCAACTCGCTTCTACTTATACACCACAATGTAATGGTGTTAGTGAATGGAGGAATCTAACATGTATTGACATAGTAAGATAAATGATTAGTAAGACAACTATCTCATTATCCTTTTGGGGCTACGCAATGCATACAACACCATATACCCTTAATCGAGTACTAACTAAAGTAAAATATGGGATTTAATATTAATTATAGTGTGCAAAGAAACCTAATATCTCACATATACATGTATGGGTATGAAAGTATTTTTTAAGACTATACCTAGTGACAAATTACAATCAAGAAGCATGAAGTGCATCTTTATACGTTATCCTATAGAAACCAAAGGATATTACCTATATAAACCTTCTAATAGAAAATTGATCATGGAAAGAAATTACATATTTCTAGAAAAGTAACAAATTTCCAATATAAATAGTTGGAGTGAGATTGACTTTGATGAATTTGATGCTCCAGATAAACAATAGTTTGTACAGGAACCATCTTCACGAGACTTAGTGAGATATGAAGATGTTCCCAAGAAAAAAGTACTATATAAGTCAACTCTTGATATTAGAGAACCAGATTGTTGTGTTTTTCTTATAATGGTATTAGGTGACACATTACTCCTTGATAATGATGAAACTCTAACCTAAAATGAAGCAGTAAAAGGAAAGGATGTTTCTAAATGGAAAGAAGTCATGAATTATGAGATGGAGTCCATGTTCCAAAATCAAGTTTGGATTTTGGTTTACCCTCCAACTAATGTAAAACCCATTTGGTGAAAATGGGTATTCAAGAAAAATCTAGACATGCATGGTAAATTTAATACCTATAAGGAATGACTAATAGTGAAGGGTTTCAGGCGACATCAAGGAATAGACTATTAGGAAACCTTCTCAACATTAGATATACTAAAATTCTTTGGAATATTACTTGAAATTGAAACCTTACATGATTATGAGATTTGGAAAATGGAAGGAAAAAATTATTTTTAAAATGGGAATTTGGTTGAAGATGTATATATGACTCAACCCAAAGGGTTTGTTAAGTCAAAAAAATTCAAATAAAGTGTGCAAGATACAAAGATCTATTTTGTGTTTGAATCATGCATCACAATCATGGAGTTTTTGTTTTGATGAGTCCATAAGAGAATTTTGTTTTTTCAAGAATGAGAGTGAGATATGTGTTTATAATAAGGTTAATGGGAATGAAATCATTTTTATTATATTATATTTTGATGAAATATTAATTATGGGAAATGAATTTCAAGTCTTATAGTCGATTAAGACTTGGTTAATTAAATGCCTCTCCAAGAAAGACTTAGTTGAAGCGGCCTACATTATAGGGATCAAGATCTATCAAGATAGATCCCAGAGGCTACTTAGACTAATTAAAAGTACATATATTTACAATATACTCAAAAGGTATAATATATAAAAATCCAAGAGAGAGTTTTTTCTTATATCACATGGTATCAATCTCTCTATGAAAATGTTCCCACAAACAAAATAGGAGATTCAATGAATGAGTAAAATAACTTAATTCTCAATTGTGGGATCTATCATGAATTTAATTTTATGTACTATTTTTTATGCTTCCATTTATTTAATCATGTTGGGAAGATATCAAACTAATCCATGTGAGCTGTACTGGGCAGTTGTAAAAACTATCCTTAAGTAATTGAGGCATACAAAGGATTTATTCCTATTATATGGATAAGATGGTTAACTAGTAGTTAGGGGATAAAATGATGATAGTTTCCATATAGATTATTATGATCTTAAATTGTAGTTAGGCCATGTATTTTTCTTTAAAGGTGGTTTAGTGAGTTGGAGAAGTAAGAAGAAACCTGTGGTTGTTGATTCTATAGTAGAATATGAGTAAATAATGTCTTATGATGCATCTAAGGAGGTGGTATGGATATTCATATTTTTCTCAGACGTTGGTTTTTCTCCTATCAATGTAGACCCTATTCCCATTTATTGTGAAAATATTGTGGTAGTAGTTCTTGCTAAGGATCCCATATCACACTAGAGGAAAAAGAGTATACTTCATAATTTTCATCTCTTGAGGGATTTTACTCGGATAGGTGAAACCACAGTTAATAGAGTATCCATAGAGGATAACGTGGAATACCCCATGACTAAATCCATATCTCAGCAAAATCATGATTCTCATGTGAGATCTAGCGGGTTGAGACTTGTTGGCAGTTTGCTATAGTCAAAGTGGGAGTGTTGAAATTGGGTTCCCAAGACCCAAATTATGTATGTACTTTGATTACCATTACATGTATATAGTTTTATATGTGTGTGTGTTTCACTTACCAGTATAGTGTTGATATTTTTACATCCACTATTTAAATGGTAATGTCTATAGATTATTTATCATATCCACATGTTATAATAGTTCCTAGGCTATAATGAGCACCTAGAGATACTATAAAATTAATCTTAAACAAATGTCCTATGGTCAAGATACATCATACTGACTGGACACTATTTATTTCAGACTATCAAGTGTTGCAATATCATAATCTTTGAGACTTATTCTCATGATGTTCTAACTTAGTGATCTCTAGTAGATGAGATCATGAGGATAGACTTGACAATAGGAACATCATATGTTTGAGGTTTCATTGGTTGTTTCTATCTATGAACATGTGTATTGATCTCTTGACTTGATATCAATATTAATGGGTTCCATTTGATCGCATACTTTGATGCAAGAAAAAAACCATGACATTAAATTCATGGAAAGGTAGCTTGTGTTGGGTGCGTATTTTATGGTATAACATTGGTTGAATGGTCAAGATAGAATATTTTTGCTTTTTAGTTGAGGAAGTGATATCTCAAGACTAGTTGATCAGGATGGTATTACCTTCATTAAATCCATGGTCATGGTAGTCATAGGTAAATCCATCCAGTTAGATCCATAAATAATAAAGAAATAATGGATAATGAAACAAGATGTCCATCCTACTTTATGATATATCACGTGAAAAAGAGATTATATTACACACTGTGTTCGTATGATGGTTTTCTTTGCTATGACTATTATTTATCTCTTTAGGGGCCTTGATTTATTTCTATACTTTGATCGTGGTCTATGAATAATATTCACTATTATTGAGACAAGGGCCTATATGATCACACACAATAGCATATTCAAGATTCTTCCTTGTTCTAGTGAATAAGTGTATATGACCTGGTGGGCCCCACAATGGAGTCTGAGTGTTGTCCAAGTATTAACGATCATCGATAAATAAATAAATTCATTATTATTTGAGTATAGAATAATTGAGTTGAATTTATTTATTAAAATTATTTACAAGAGATTAATTAAATACATGGAATAATATTATATGAATGAATATTACTATAAAATTCAAGGTTTTTTAATATTAGTGGGAATTGAAAGTTTATTTAATGACTCAGGTTTATCACATAATTTATTTAATATATATTAAAAGTAGGTGATGAAATATAAATAATATTTATTGTGTAGTTATTTTTTACTAACTATTTATTTATTCATTAATTAGTGGAAGTCAAATACAAAGGGGTCAGGGAATCCTATCTGGGTATTTCTAACATACTCTATATAAGTTTATAGAAGATAAATTTCCTTTATGTTATTCATTCTAAAATATTGATAAAACCTCTCTCCTACTACATCCTATAGAGAGAATGGATCTATCTGAGAAAGTGGTCCAAGAATGCCTTCGTTGATTGAAGGCATGAGATTGAGGTGATCTTCACGATGTCGAAGGAATCATTGAATCTCTATGCTAGCACCAGGATTTCAAAAAATGGTGCACACATGGATTCTTGTAGTTTTTGTGGATTATCTAAAGGGTTTTGAATTTGGATCCTTCGTATAACATTCACTGATGACGAGTGGCAGTTAAACACTAATCAAACCAAATGAGGTAATTGTTCATTTGATTTTTTTGATTTGAAATATTCATGCGATAAACTCAAACCACTAATAGGGATCATATTTCTAGAGAATATTAAGTTACGTCACTTCAGTGATGAAAAATTTTAAATCCCCTTCCCACTAGCTTCTACTGCATGACTTATAACCTTCTGAGTTTGTCTATAACAATAGTTTGTATTAAAGTGTTCAAATGGAATTTTATGGCGCATTATATATCAAGAGATTTCATACTTCAAATTTTTTGGATGAAGTTTGTGAAAGTAAACTTGTGGTCCTAGAAATTTTTTAAGAGACAATAACAAAGGTAAAGACTATTCAGCCTCATATTAAAGCAGGTTAAAGTAGGAAAATGAGTTATGCTAATAATTAAAGGAAGTATTTGTAATTTCAAGTGGGAGATCATGTTTTCTTGAATCTTTCTTCATGGAAGGGTTTCATAAGGCCTAGTAAGAAGGGAAATTTGATCCCTTGGTATATCATACCCTTTGAAATGCTAGAAAGAATTGGAGTTGTGGCTTATCATTTGGAAATGCCACCAAGCCTCTCAAAAGTATAAAATGTATTCCACATATCATTGTTAAGTAATTGCATGCCAGAACTAGTTCATGTGATCACCTATGAAAAAATATAATCAAAACTTGATATATCTTATTATGAATATCCCATTAAGATTCTTGATACTTGAGAGTAAGTATTGAGGAATCAGACAACTTGACTGGTAAAATTACTTTGGAGAAATCGTAAAATGGAGGAATAAATGTGGGAACCAAAGGGTGTTATGAAAAATAACTACACACATTTTTTTAGAATTTAATATCCACTAAAATTTAAGAAATAAATTTTTATATTAGGGAATAATGTAACACCATGAGACTTTACGATATATTCCCTTTAATATAAATTTAATCTATTCAATATATAATAATACACATAACATAAAGCCTCAATTATATAAAGTAAAAATTATATTTTAATAAAATAATAATACAATTAAAATTTTAATATTCCATGGCATAAAAACTATAATTTGATAGGATGAATATTGATTTTGAACTTACTCGGTCAAATAAGTCTAGAATGAATTTTTCAAATTTTCCATTAGAAATAAGTTTTTATGATTAATTGAAAATGGTATATTTAAATATTCAT
Organism: Viscum album; assembly: GCA_963277665.1. Classification (NCBI taxonomy): domain Eukaryota; kingdom Viridiplantae; phylum Streptophyta; class Magnoliopsida; order Santalales; family Viscaceae; genus Viscum; species Viscum album. Next base: position 186,305,593 of record OY728143.1, read on the forward strand.
CATTTTATTTATAATAATTTGTTATAATACATGTAATTAATAATTTATTAACTATAAATTTTATTGAAATAAATATAAGAACATTTTGAGTTAAAAAAAGGATATTTTTCAGAAAACTATTTTAGTTTAAAAAAGAATAATGTTTATCCATTTTAATGAATTAAAATAGTATTTAATGATGAATTACTTAATTTAAATTTATAGATTTTATATGTAAATATATTAATTTAAACTCATCTAATGATGATTTCTGGTCATATAGTTAATATAATATCATCTTATGCTTCAAAAATGCATTTCATAAAAAAATCATTTTTTAACACGTTTTAGAGGCATATAATTAAATTAAAGTTTCAAAAATATGTGAATTTAATTGGTTAAAATATATTACATATTTATAATCATCATAATTAATATTATATAATACGTTCAACTAATTTTTTTGTTATAATGAATAGTAAAAATTGTAAAAATTACTTACTATGGTTAATGTTAAAATTGGTTTACTGTGATGTTAAACTAAGAAAATAAGGGTTAACATGACTTATAAACTTGTCTAATTTATATTTTTTATCCTTTATAAGCTCCAATAATTTTCTTATCCTATATAAATTTAATTATTTTCTATTTTTTCTTCCAATTTTTTATCTCTTTTTTACTTTCATCAAGAAAATATATGCTTAAAATAAAAATCTATTTTATTTCCCTTTAAATCGGATATTTTTTATTCTATATCCATTTTTACAAAAAAATTAAAAAAGTCATTTTATTTAGTCAAATTATTTATTAAGGAAATTTTATGTTATAATTTACTTTTAAAGAGGGTTTTTAAGGAATATTTATATTACTTTTTAAAAAGTACTTTTTCAATAAAAAGTAAAAAGGAATTTTTCTAACGTATAGAGAGATAACAAACTTCCCTACCACCATAACCATTTTTTTCCAAATATAGCTTCTTTTACATATTTTCAATGTAATTACAAATAAAACTATTTTAGGAAAACCTATTTTAATATTCCACTTACTTTCCCTTTATTCTTCTAAATGAAATGATTTTATTGAAAAAAACTATATTCCCAATGAACCAATGGTCACCTATCATATCTTGATTAATTTTGTGATTGTTAAATTTATCTTGAGATAATAACTTTATTGGACATTATATTTCTCCTAAATATCCATATTCATCATATCATGGAAATTTTTATTGCCTATACCACATACAATTTGTATATATGGTGTTTACTTTGAATGTTATTTGATTAACTGAGGAAATATTGATAGATCTATATTCTTTACTCAACAAAAATATTTGTTGATAAGGAATATTAATCATTAATTAAATCAATTATTCAATATATGAGAAATGATTTGGAAATGCAATGATGGGTGGGTCCTAGAATTATATATCCCCTTGATGCATTGGTAGGTCTCACAAGACAAATTATTTGGAAAAATTAAATGGGTTTCTACCCATAGTTTTAATATTTCTTGTGAAAGGTCTTGACAATATAGATATCAAGATGTATAAGATCATGGCATCCAAAATTAAGCATTTACTTCATTGAGAATTTATTTATTATTACCCATGATATATTTGTATTGATATTATCCTTGGATGCATTTTGTGTTCAAGTTATTAAATAGAATAGGTTTTCATTTATTCACCTTTCCATATTGATTATGTATTATCTTATCATGATATTCAAGTTATTAATTAAATGTAATGAATGTTCAATTATTTATCTTTACATATTTTTTTGGATTTGGTTCCCTAGAACCAACTTCTTTGTAATTTATGATGACATGTATTAATTTTTTTGAATATTAATAAAATCTTTATTGTATCTTGATTGTTCTTCTGTATGACATAGTATGTGATAATGTCTTAAGAGTAGTTTCCACACTGAAAGGTCATAGTAGTTCCCCACTATTATGAGAACCTATAAGTTCCAAAAAATTATTCTTAAATATATGTTCTATAACTGGATGAAATAATTTGTGGGACATGAATGATATAGGCTATCAGGGTTGTAGACTCAAAGGACTTTTAGATACATTCTCACGGTGTACGCCCTTGGTAATTTCCAAGGTAGTAAATTATGAGAATGGGACCCGTTAGTAAGAAATACGCTTTTATATGTGTCATTGGATGTTCTTATCCATGTATGTGTGTATTGGTCCTTAAACTATAAGATTATTATTAATGGATGTTATGAGTCATGTACTTTTGTATATTGATGAAAACCATGATGATATATATTGATGGAAAAGTAGGATATGTTGGGTGTGTCAAGAGTAATATTTCATTAATGAATATTGCGAGAAAGGATTTTTCTCTTCTATTCCTTAAAAAAATTTGATATCTCAATCCATTTTATAGAAATGATATATCCCAAATAAATCCATAGACACAATGTTCTGTAGAAAAGTTCAATTTTCAGAATTTCAAAGAAATAAGCATCGAGAAAATAGGTTGATGGAACCAGCATGAAACCTTATTAATTAAATATATCAAGATAATGGGATAATATTACATAATAAGTTCCCATATTTGGTTTTATACCATTTCAAGATTAACTTATTTCTCTATGGGTTTTATTCGCATGTTTTTAGATGTTAACCTTAGACTTTGGGCTGCTTCACCTAATGCCACTGAGAAAGTGGAATAAAGGGTCACACACTAAGTGTATCCTAAACATCAGTTAAATAAAATTATTATTTATTATTTAAGAAGTTGAATACATATTTTTCCTATACGTGGTTTACTAATTATTCATGCTTTCTTGATTGCATATATTTCATCACCAGTTATTCGGGAGAATATTTTGTGAGCAGAATATTTAATAAATAGTTATTTTCTATTTAGTGAATATAATATTTATTTATTTATTGGAGATTAATGTAGTGATATTTATTTATTAAAAAAATAGTCATTGTTCAAGTTCTGATAAATATTATAGAGGAATGGTATACTGATATTAATGGTCTGGTGAGAAATAATATATATTGAATGTTATTTGAATAAATAATATTTAATTTAATTCATGAGTTTAGTTTATGTCAAGAAATATTATTATTATTGACATACGGTTCTATAGGAATTAATAAAAATAATAAGGGTGGATCTGAAAGTATTATTTTATAACCCTGGCGTTATATAAACCCAAATATATTATTTTCTTTAGGGATTTCCAATTTTATTTTTTTGTGCACAATAATATCTCAAGAGAATTCTCTCAAATCCCTAGAGAGATACCTCTCCAAGAACTCTGTATATAACAGAGATAGATCCTCCTCCTCCACTCTCTAGTTTAGAAAGATCAAATAGAATCTTGGGGTGATCAAAGGTGAATGACACAAGCATCATGATCTACCGTGCTCCCACCCAGATATTCCTACAGAGATATTCAAAGGATTGTGGATCACTACTAGAGAAAATATTCTCTTGATTACTACAACAAAAAAATAGTATGATGTAGATATGTTTTTAGATCCATCAATTAAGAAATAATTAATCACAATGTAATTATTTAATTGATTAAATCAATTATAAATAATATGTGTTGATCATGCATCTTGGTTTTAGTGTTCATCTTTCAATTATTTTTTGATTCATTTTCATTAGTCACGATGTTTATCATCATGTAAATATCACATTAATCATTTATTATGATAAAAATACAAGTTAGGAATGCCCTATCTAGTGCTTAGACTATGAACAAAACCTTCAAGTGGTATTAGAGCAGTCACATAATTATTTATAATTATTTAAATATCATTTATTGATTTATACATTTATCATTAGTTTTCAATTCTGATTTAATTATTATTTAAACTAAATAATAATATCTTCTCTTCTTCTTATTTTTTCTTGAAAATATAATCAAATCAATTAATTTTATGAACAAAATTCATTTTAAGAACTCGTCAGGAGGTACTTATGATTTTGGAGAAATAGAAAACGAGTGCACGTCATGTAGCCTATTGAGACATGTTGTGTACCCATATTCAATGCACTAAGAATTAATTCAAAATTAATTTTAGATATTTGTATTTGTTATATGTGGTGTGTATTTCAATACATTTCATGTTGATTAATCCATTCGGGCACCCGATCAGCCAAACTGTAGGTTGTGTAACATTAGTACACAATGTTTAATTCGTTAGTTAAAGATAGACCATGAATTCCATACATGGACTACATGACTGGTGAATGTGTAACTAGGATACCACATGTTGTTTATCCCATTTGAATGTCATGTACTCAATTATTTTCTATGTTGCAGTTAAAAAATGAGTTCCTAGGAATGTTCCATAGTTAGAAGGTGAGAAAAATACATGTTGTGTAGTTGGATTGTACATACCATATATATTACCAAATTAAAAAGAATTAAAATTAATTTATTATACTAATTAAACCTTATCAACATGATCTCTATGTGGTAATTAAGATGATATTACACACCAAGTAATGGGTTATATATATATATATACTATATATGATCCTGTCTTTTCCATGTACATCCCTCATTGAGTTTTTGGTTGAACCACTTTTGGTTGGGTCTTTATTCTTTTAAAACTTGGTGGATGAACTATTTATTTAGGGATGGAAATATTTTAATGGATAAAATGACCTAAAGTTCATGGATGTATGTTTTTTTGAATTAGTGGAGTCTGGGTATAAATGAGTTTAAGGTCCCAAAGGGTTTATTCTCAATCTTGGGTGGAGTTAAGGCTTTTCGTCTTTTTTACAGAAATATGGAATGACTACTTCCTGCAGGACATATTCATGCCATTTAAGTAATTTATAATGATAATCGATTACTTAGAGGAAGCCATGAAATATTTTCAGGACATGAATGTTTTACATGCTGTGAATTCATTTTACACCATGAAAAGGTCGATCAGTGTATTTTTAACCCAAGGAAACATGTTTTTCACCATATATGGAATTCACACTGTAAAACAGGTTCACAATGTGAATACATTAGAATCAGTGGTTTTAAATCATGATTCACACCTAAATCTTGCCTATTTTTTGTGAATCCTCCTCTCTCGAACCCTAGGGTGACTCCATGAAATATTTGGTCAATTCCTTCCCTTCTAGATGTCTTAGACTAGTGTTTGGTCTCCAGTGAGATTCTTCACTTTGGTTCTCTCCTTTATTTCTCTATCCACCATTATAGCAATGTTATATCCTGAACACTGTTGAATTGGGATTTGATCTTTATGCATGAGTGATATAGGCTTTCCTTATTGATATCATTAACCTTTATTCTTTATTGGAATTCCCTATTGAGGGTATTAATTTGATCCCATAATAAATATGGGTGGTTTAGAAAAAAGTTCTATGGTCTAATTCGGTGTGTTTAAGTGTATAAAATATGATGTGATCATGACAACACAATGCGACTCTTAAATAATGGTATAATGGGTGATGATAATCATGTGTTTGAACCACTCTTTGGATCCCCTTTGATCCAACAGTATTGAGACCTGGCTTACGGCCACCCATACAGTGAGCCTAACCTTGAACTATAATGAACTAGTTATTGGATTGAAACATAAATTAGAATTACACGAGACTTTAAGTGATTGCTTGTTATAGGATCAATTTGGAAAATAGATTACTTGTTTATTGAAATGAATTTCATGATAACGATATAAGACATAACTTGATGAATGAAAGGATAATTGAAATATAAATGGTAATTGGATCAATTGACCTCTATGGATTATGATGTTATATTGTGTTATTATTTCCATTTTGACTTGTTTTTTCAATTGTGCTAAAAGTCATATATTGAGGGCTTGTCCCGTTTATATTGAAATGATTATATAGAGGTCTTGGCCCAATTATGCTAAAATGATTATATAAAGTTCTTGGACCACTTATGTTGAAATTCTCATATAGAGGGCTTGGCCCGGTTATGATGAAATGATTATATAGAGGGATTTTCCAACTATGTGTTGATTCCATGGGCTTGTGGTTATGTTTGGAATGGTGATTCTACATTCTCAAAGATATCCTGACATTGTGTCAAAGTTGGTTGATGGTTATGTTGTATTAATTGATTAATTAATATCTTGTAATCACTTTATTAGATACACTTACTATCATATTGGATTTTTTAGACATAATGGTGATGACCTAATGAGTTTTACTCACACCCTATTCAGGACACCATTTGGTACCCAAGAAGTTTTCATGGAGGTAGTTTTGGAAAAGGGAAAATGACCTTTTTTTTATTGTTGCTTACTATATGGGATGGACCTTGGAGATGGTACCGACATAAGGATCGAAACCAGGGTTTTTGGTGTCTTCTTTGAGTTGTTTTGTTCTTCATCTATATTACATCCATCTAGAAACTTTTCTACATTCCAGCCTACCATTAAATTATTATTTTTGTATTATTAGATTAATCAGTTGCCTTCACTATTTGGTTTATCTTTTATTTTTTCATTGTTTATGCTACTTCTATTAATATAATATTTTTACATTGTTATTACAAATCTATGCGAAGGGGTATAGTATCCCCATGATGTTCTTTATATCCATTCTTCTATTTAGCATGCTCTGATGTATGGGGAAGCACGTTTAAGATTTAGTAACCAACTTGGTTTGGCCACTTGGGAGAGTACTGGATCTTCAGATATTATAAAGTCGTATCAGAGCATTAGGTTTTTATTTTATATTGATTTAATATTTTGGAAAGTTAGGAAGGAGGCTAAGAACATGTCAAGACCTGGTAATGATCTTGTCATGGGAGTAGCTAACCCATGTAAGGGTGAAAAGCTGAGTAGCCAAGGATGGGATTGTTTTTCATGTTGTTCAGTTGTTTTGATTGATGTTATTTCACCTTGGGCGATTCACATGTTGTGTGATGTTATTATTTCTTTAGATTTATACTCATGGATTATTATGGTGTGAAATTATTATGCATGAATCATGATTGGTATGTAGGGATATGTATTAACATGCATTGTTCATGATAGGGACATATTTATTGCATGTGGTGTATTTTATTGTATGAACTATGAAATGAAATACCTTTTATATATGATGAAAAATGTAATAAATGAACTATTATGACATGGAAATTCACTTGTTAAGACAAGTTTAGAGAGACTATGAGCCAATGTTTCTCTGTTATTATCAATTGTTGAGGTTAACCTTGATGTTTATCCAATGTTTTAAGGAGTGTGTTTATCTTGTAGAGAAAATGTCTCCTCATCATCTTTGAATTTAGCATCAAGAGAGTGGAAATATACATTCTCATAACATAGATAAACTGAAGCTTCTTGTAGATCTTGAGAATCATATGAATGTTCATCTTCATAATAGCTTCTTGAGGGTTATGTGATCCATGTAAAGGGTTATTGTTCACACTATACCTTTGATGTATGAGATAATGAGAGAGTCTTAGTTGTAGCATTTGACTATGTTCATTGGGGAAGGAGGCCCTCATGTAGCTAAGTTCTAGATTGATTCATTCCATAAAATCTTTAATAACCTTAATAAACCTACAGATCATAGGGTGAATATTTCTGCATACATACTTCCTAGACCTTCCAATCATTGGTGGGACACTCTGAGGTAAGCTAGGTCAAAAGAGGAGTTATCCTGGACAGAATTAAAGATGAAGTTATTGAGACACTTCTACCCAGAAATGTTAAGGGTTGAGAAGGCTTGTGAGTTCATGGACCTAACATAGGAGGAAATGTTAGTGATCGACTATGATGGATGTTTCACTGACTTATAGTGCTTTTCACCATATTTAGTATCTGATCAGATTTCTAGGGTGAGGCATTTCTAAGATGGACTTCACTATGATATTAGGTCATAGGTGAACATATTTTACTTGAGTATAATTTTGGACATGATGAATTAGGCTCTCATCATGGAAGGGAATATGAAAGAGACATTGATCAATGGTCAGTCTATTTCAGTAGGGTGAACTAGGATCTCTTCTTCTAGTGGAAAGAAGCATTTCTATGATAGTTATCAATAAGGAAACATTGGGAAAAGTATCCAGAACAATGGGAATCCATCTCAGTACCATGTTCCATTGAAGTTATATTAGTGTGAAAATTTTGGCCATAAGAATCCTCAGTGTATTTACCCTACTTTGGAGTGTCATTCTTGCAGCAGTTTGGGCCACCTGCTAAGGTTTTATAGGTTTATGTAGCAATATAGGAGTGAAAGAGGTTCAAGATAAGTTCCATAGTTTGGGAATTACTCAACTACCCCTCTGTATACTGGTATCTGTAGTTCCACTAGATGTTTAGGTTGAGGCATGGGATGTGGTACACTAGTACAGGAGTGGAAGTACCATCCAGAGGGAGTAGTACAGGGGAGTTAGAATGGAGGCCAGTGCAGAAAGGTAGGTCAGCCGCATGATATGAAATCCACTCTAGTGAGTTTGGATATAGTACCTTCTACTATCATGGGTATGATTATTGTATCATATACCCTTCCATGTGATAGAAAGTTTCTTGAAATTATGGAGGCGGAGGCGGGCATGGCCTAGCCCTTCCTGAAGCAATGAAAATCTTATGTTGGAACTGTCGGGGACTTGGAAACCCCTGAATGGTTAGGTCACTCCATCACTGGGGTTCAAAATACCACCCTGACATAGTTTTTGTATCTGAAACTATGTTGGATTTCAAGGATGTTGGTCTGATTGGTTTGAAGATCATTTTCAAGAATGTCTTTTCTATTGGAAGACAGGGAAACTCTGGTGGTTGGTGCCTCTTATGGAAAGAGGACCTTGGTGTTCAGGTGACTAATTTATCAATTAATCAAATTGTTGTGACTGTTTCTACCTCAAGATCTACTCTATGGTCTTTTTTGGGATTCTATGGGTGGCCTGGTCACCAAGATAAACACAAATATTGGGACATGTTGCACTGAGTGAGACCCTCTCTCTCAGGCCCACTACTAGTTGGGGGAGACTTTAATGAGATCCTCCTTCATCATGAAAAATAAGGGGGTGTTTGAAGAGAGGTGATACTATGGAATAATTTAGGAATTATCTTTTTCTGAATTCCCTTCACGACATTGGGTTCTCAGGTGATCCGTTAATTTGGTATAGAGAGTGATCAATGGAGAATCATATTTTTGAAAGTCTGGATAGATTTGTGGGAAGTGATGAATGGAAATCCCTCATCCATGCTTTCTCAGTGGTTAACCTTACTCTGGTCTCTTATGACCACTATCCGATCATTTTTTCAATTACCTCTCATGGGTAAGTAAAGAGACCTATGCGGACTTTTCGATTTGAAATTATGTGGCTCCAAGACAGTAATTGTGAGAAGGTGGTTTAGTCATCTTGGCAGGGACCGAACCAGTCCATAATATTCAATATCTAGAGTACTGCCTCTTATTTATAGAAGTGGAGTTTGGTTAGATTTGGGGATATTGACAGACATATTAATGTTGCATAAAATCACTCGAATAAGCTACATTCTTTTACTTGTTGTAACTCTGTACTTAGGGATATGTCATTTGCAGAAAAGAACCTTAACGTAGCTTTGAGGGAGGAGAGCTTTTGGTTTCCATGGGCAAGAGAATCCCATTTGAAGGAGGGCGACCAGAATACCCACATTTTTTACCAAATATACTCTGATAGGAAAAGGAAAAACCACATCTCTCAACTCAAAGATCACTCTTGTTGGGTTGTTTATGACATCAATAATATCCAAACCATCATCCTGGATTTTTTCAGCAGCCTCAATAAAGAGGAAAGTATTGACACTCCTTCGAGCCTGACTAGCTGTGTCCCACAAATTTTCATGGAGGATATGAACTGTAAGTTGGAGAGAGATATCTCTGAGAATGAAGTGGTTGAGTCTCTTAACCTTATTCACTCCACCAAGGCCCCAGGGCCTGATGGGTTTCATGCACTATTTTTTAAACATTTTTTCCATATTGTTGGACCAGATGTGGTAGCCCTGATGAAGGATTTGTGGGATAGAAGAGCCTCTCTTGATCCCCTAAATGAAACCCTTATTACCATCATCCCTAAAACCCATTTCCCCCAGAAAATCATATAATTCTGACCCTTTAGTTTATGCAACTTTTTTTACAAAATCTTTTCCAAGATCTTGGTGGCTAGGCTCCTGGATTGTCTCTCGTAGCTTGTTACTAAAAACTAGAGTTGTTTCATTCCAAAGAGATCCATTACCAATAATGTGGCTATTGATTTTGAACTTTTTAATCTATAAAAACTTGATCATCATTTAAAATAGGTTACATGGAAATGAAATTAGATACGATGAAAGATTATGATATAATTGAATGGCCTTTTCTTGAACTTGTTCTCTCCAAATTGGGATTTGGAATGAAATGTATCACTAATATCATGAATTGTGTTATTATTGTCGCCTTTATAATTAATATTAATGGGGCCCACTCGGAAAGATTTAAACCCTCAAGAGGTCTACGATAAGGGGACCCTCTCTCTTCTTATCTCTTCATTCTAGTGGCTGATGTTTTTTCTCATCTTCTCTTGAAAGCAGAGGGGAAAGGGATGATCCATGGTGTAAAGGCATGTAGAAACTCTTCTCTATAACCCACCTTTTCTTTGTAGATGATAGTCTCATATTTTCTTGTTCTACCCCACAAGAATGTGGTCAAGTGATGAAAATCATTAATATATAAGAAAGGGATTATAGACAATGTATTAATCCTTCGAAATCATAATTATCCTTTAGTAAAGGTTTTTTATATGAAAAAATGGAGGAGCTTCAGTGGGTGTGTGGATTTCCATTGGTGGAAAAAACATCCTAAATATCTTGGCCTCCTAACCCTTTTTGTAAGATCGAAGAAACAAGTGTTCACGTCGATTATGGAGAGAGTGGAAATTTGATTTGATTATGGTTAAGTAGAAATATCTCCAAGGGAGGAAAGGAAGTTCTTATTAATTTCGTGGCCTAAGAAATCCCCCTTATTCTATGTCCCTTTTCAAGTTTCTAGAAACTCTTGTTGATCATATCCATTCCCGGTTGGCCAACTTTTGGTGGGGCCCACATGAGGGAAAACATTACACCCATTTGATGTCCTGGGAAAAAACTATGTGTTTCAAAATTTCATGGAGGTCTTGGGTTTAGGAATCTCAAATGGTTTAATGAGTCGCTTTTGGAAAAACTGTGATGGCACCTTCTTACAAACCCAAACACCCTATTCTCAAAAGTGTTGCGGGCCAAATATTTCCCCCACTCTGATTTTTTTCATGCCCAGCTGGGGATGAGGCTAAGTTTTTTGTAGAGAAGAATTTGGGGAACAAAATATATACTTCATTTAGTCTGAAAGTGGAGAATTACTAATGGTAATGATATGAGTATTTGGAATGATCAATGGATGAAAAATGGCATCAACCTTAAAGTGTCCTTGATTGTTGCCCCAGGTTTTGAAAATTATAGGGTGCGAGACCTGATCAATGAATCTCTTCATTACTAGGATAGGGGGAAATTTTCAATTGGTTTAATGATTTTGATTTCAATCTTATTCTGAGCATTCATCTCACACCAAGTATGGGGAAGGATCAGATTTTCTGGACTGGGGAAGAATCTGGGAAGTTCTCAGTCTGATCGGGCTACAAAATGAGGATTCATGACTTGACCTAGGTCACTCCTAACAATTTTTGGAAGAGTCTCTGGTCTCTCCCCCTCCCCCACCCAAGGTGAAATTATTTTGGTGGCAGGTCTACTCTGGTGTTTAGCCTACCCGTGACTTTTAGGTGAGACGTCATCTGGTAGATGACGACAGTTGTCCTCTGTGTCTCCAAGAGTTAGAATCTAATTTGCATGCAATTATTTTCTATCATGGGGTGGAAGTGGTATGGAAGGAATGGGAGAAAATTTTTAAAAAGTTCTTTGATCCATTTATTAGTTTGATTCAAAACTTCATTAAATGGGCATCTTTGTTGGAACCAAGGGTGATGGGGGTGATTTTTCACAATTTCTTGGCTGGTGTGGGCTCAATAAAATGAAATAATTCTTCATAATAAGGTTACCCAAACCATATTTGGGTAGAGAGGGCTTTGTAATGGATGAATTAATGGACGATGAATGATTATGTGCCCTCTATGGGTAGTAATCAACATGCACCTCCCTAATGGTCTCCCCCTCTAGAGGTTTTTAAAAAAAATTAATATAGATGCAGTCATCTCTACTCTTTCTAGGGCTGGAATTGGATTCATCACCCATAACAGTGATGGTCGGGTCATTGAACCTCATTACAGGGTTGTCGATGCCTTCCAGAGCACTGTAGTAGAGGAGGCATCTACCATTCTCCATGGGATTATTCTCACCCACTCAAAATATTGGATCAATGTTTTGGTGGAATCTAACTTTTGGGAAGTTATTAATACTTTATCAAAGAAGGAGGAGGATTCCCAGACGTTTTGCCTTATTTTGAGAAAGATCTGGTCCTTGACTAATTACTTTGATGAATGAAAACTTTCTTTCATAAAGCAAGGGGAAATCAGGAGGCTCATCTTTTAGATTGTTTTGGGAAATCATGGGGTAACCATTATTGGATGGACTCTTTCCCTGAGTGGATCTATAGGTTTGGTGTGATTGATCAGTAATTTATTTGTCTTGGTTCAAAAAGATACCCTTTAATGTGTTTTTTTATACCGGATCATCACATTCCTATATATATTCTCTTTTTAAAAATGGTTTGGTCTTGGTTGTGGAAGTATTGGATGGTTTCTTGACCATTGACACGCCATTGGGAGTGCGGTGAGAGAATATAAAACATTGTAAGGAATGTTCTCTAGAAATTGGTGGTTACCATTTCTTTTGGAAACTGTTTATTATAGAAAGGAAAAGTTTTTATTTAATTCTAGGTATAGATTAGTTAGTTCTATACTAAGATCACATTGACTATTATTGGAGGAGAGTTTCCTTTCTATCTCTAGAAGGAGGAAACTATTTTTATCAGGATGATTAGGATCTTTAGGATGGTCATGTACGACCAATTCAATGTAAATTAGAGTGTGTCACAGCTCAGATAGAAGGTATCTCTCTAGATGATGGTGGAATGCATCAAGATAATTTTCCTCAACTGGTAAACCATTTTCAAAATGTTTTTCTTGAACAGTTTTATAGATTAACACTCAAGTGGGAGATCAAGTTCATGATCAAGTTGATTTCAGGAGCACATTGGGTTTCTATCCCACATTACAAGATGGAACCATTGGAACTTTGATAATTGATTTTTTGTTTGGAAGATCTGGAAGATAAGGTTTTCATATTTCCCAATATGTCACCGTAGGATTCTCCCATGATTTTCTCCAAGAAGGTTGATGGGACTTTGTGCTTGTTTGTAGACTATCGGAGATTGAACTAAATGACGATAAAGAAATGGTATCCCCTTCCACACATAGATGATCTATTTGATAAACTGAGAGGTTACTAGATTTTCTATAAGATTAAATTGTGATCAAGATACCATCAGTTAATAATTAGAACATCAGACATACCTTAGAATGCTTTTTGGAGTAGGGGTGGCTTGTACGAGTTTGTGGGGATACCATTTGGTCTAAAAAACATATCGGTCATATTCATGGCCATGATGAATCTTATTTTCTATATTTTCCTGACATAGTCTTGATTACAATGAGGGAGCATTGGATTTAAGCCAGCTAACCAAATATAGTTTCTAGATTAATAATGTACACTTCCTCGATCATGTTATCTTAGATGTCGAAGCTGTAGTAGACCCTTAGAAGGTTGTAGAAGTAGTATCTTGGGAGTATCCAAATAATGTCTCTGAGATTAGGACTATTATTCATCTAGAAGGGTATTATTGGCGTTTTATATGGAACTTCTCCTATCTAGTAGAACCAATGTTTGGGCTAACCAAGAAAGGGGTGAAGTTTGTTTTCTAATATTCTTGTGAGTGATTTTTTTAGGAATAGAATAGAAGGGTAACCTCAACATCAATTCTCACATTTTATACACTGATAAAGGATTTTATCATGTACCATGACATACCTGGAGTTAGATTTGGATAATTTTCGATGCAGGAAGATCAAGTGGTTGTTTATAGATCCAAAAAACTAAGACCGCATGAGAGGAATTACCCTACTTACAATCTAGATTTAGTTGCGGTAATAAATTCACTAACATGATAAAGAAACTTTATTTGGGTGAGAATTTTGTGTTGTACATGAACAAAAAGAACCTCAGGTATATATTTTCTCAACAAGACTAAAACCTTCAGCAGAGAAGGTGGGTTGAGTATCTGTAATCTTTCAACTTTGAGTTGGCTTATACACTGGGTAAAGTAAAAAATCATTATTGATGCCTTGATCTATAATATGCATATAGAGATATTTTGGGAGTCTTATGATGACTGGTGGATGATTAAACTCTTTACAGATATACATCTAGATGATCATGAATCACATGGTCAGGTAGCTCTAACCTCGATATCTATTTTACTCATTCTTTTGAATCAGATCAAGAATGGGTAGTTATTTTTTTCCAGAGGAATTATCTCTAAGATATATCTTATATGGTGTGGATCCACAAATAGGTTGGTCTCTTGGGATCAATAATTCTCTTCTTTTTTTTGGTTGAGTATGGTTTCTTATGGGATTGCATGAGAAGCTGATGAGGGAGTTTCATGATTCTAGATGGGTGGTACACCTAGGTAATAAAAATATGAATCATGATCTCTATAGATAGTAATGGTTTCCTGGAATGAAGAAAGGTATATAGGGATTTATTTATAGATGTTTCACCTATTAGCAGGTAAAATACAAGCATTAGTGGCCTGTTGGGCTATTGCATCCTCTACCCTTTCTTGAATGAAATTGGAATGATGTCAATATGGACCTCATAATGAGATTACCTAAGACACCTCATAAGAATGATGTATGATGGGTTATATTAGATTGATTGAGGAAGGTATCCAACTTCTTTCTCATTAGGGAGACCTTAACTATTGATGATCTGGGAATTCTCTGTATGCATAAGGTAGTTCTACTACACAGTTTTTTAATGAATATCATTTCTAATAGAGATCCTTATTTCACATCATGGTTCTGGAAGGGTCTTTATAAAGTTCTAGGATCAAAGTTTCTTCTAAGTATATATTATCATCCTCAGAATGATGAATAATTTGAACAAACTATTTAGATTCTTAAGGATATGTTATGAGCCTATGTACTAGATTTTAGTGGTTTGTGGGAGCATCATATGGAACTCGTAGAGTTTTCTTATAACAATAGATTTCATGAATCTATCCATATGACACCATTTGAGGATTTGTATGGAATTTCATTTTTTTCACCTCATTTCTATTTAGAGGTAAGTGATTCTATTCTTATTGGACCTATTCTCATATAGGAGATGTCTAAGTAGGTTCAGTTGATCCAAAAGCGGTTGGTGACCACACAGAGCAGGAATAAATAATACAATGACCAATGAAGATGACCTCTAGAGTTTGAGGTGGGTCATCATGTTTTCCTTTGAGTGTCATCTAGGATGGGAAAACATTATATCAAATAAGGAAAGTTATAACCTAGGTTTTCTATCTCGTTCAAGAGATTAGAAAGGTTTGGTCCAATGGTGTATGAATTAGCCCTTACATACTACTACAGTTCCATGCTTGATGTGTTTTATGTATCATAGCTTTGGAGATATCATACTAAACCTTCTCACATGATACACATTGATGAAATTGAGATTTCTATAGATGTATCCTTTAAGTATCACTCAATATATATTGCGGACCATAGTGAGAAGTATCTCTGGGTAAAGTCTATATTTCTAGTGTAAGTGTAGTGGAAGAATGGGCATGTTCAAGAGGAGACCTAGGAGAGGGAGATTGATTTATGAGTACAATGGCCAGAATTATTCACTGATAACCCATAGTGAATCATGGATCATCTCAGGGATGAGTTTTTACATGGTGGGGAGGTTGTAAGATCCAATATTTTCTAGGTATATCCCTCTTTGTTTTTTTAGTTGAACCTATTTTGGTTGGGTATTTTTTATTTTTGACCTTGGTGGCCAAAAAAATTATTTGGGGATGGATGTATTTTTCAGGGGTAAATGACTTAAAGTTTAGGGATGTATATTTTTTTGAATTAGTGGAGTCTGAACATAAATGTTTCTAAGGTCGCAAAGGGTTTATCCTTGGGATTGAGTGGAGTTAAGTATTTTCGTGATTTTTGTATAAATCTGTAGTGACTACTATATGTAACGTATATTCACGCCATTTTAGTAATTCATGATTTCAATCCATCACTCAAAGGAATCCATGAAATAGTTTCAGGAAATAAATTTTATACACACCGTTAATTCATTTCCCATCATGAAAAGTTCAATCAATGTATTTTTAATATGAGGAGATGTGCTTTTCGGAATATGTGGAACTTGCACCATGAAAGGGTTTCATGACATGAATACATCAGTACCATTGGTTTTAAACCATTTTTCACACCTAAACCTTGAATATTTCATTTTTTAGCCTCATCTCTCAGACCCTAGGGTGACTCTAGAATTTTTTTGGGAAATTCCTTCCCTTATGGATGTCTTGGTCTATTTTTTGGTATCTGGTAAGTTCTGTCTCTTTTGTTTTCTCCTTTCTTATGATATCCTTAGTTATAGAGGTGTGATCTCCTGACCACCATTGAATTGGGAATCAATCATGATACATGTGTGATCTAGGTTTTCCTTATTGATCTCCTTCACCTTTGTTCTTCATTGGTATTCCCTATTGAGGGTGTTTCTTTGATCATTAGATAAAAAAAGGTGGTTTAGAACAATGATCTATGGTTTACTTCTATTTGTTTAAGTGTGTGAAATACTATGTGATCATGTCAACACAATGTTCATGTTAACTAATGGTATAATGGGTGATGATAATCATGTGTTTGAACCACTCTTTGGATCCACTTCTATCAAAAAGTGTTGAGACCTAGCTTACAGCCACCCATATGATGGGCCTTCCCTTGAACGATAATGAATTATCTATTTTCTTAAAACATGAATTAGTAGGACATGGGACCTTAGGTGATTTCTTATGAAAGGATCGCTTTGGAAAATGGATTACTTGTTTATTGAAATTACTGGCATGATAACATCTTGATATATAACTTTATGAATAAAAGGGTAATTTAAATATAAAAGGTAATTGGATGAATTGACCTTTTTATATTTTGATATTATATTTTATAATTCTTTAAATTATGACTTTTATTGTCACTTATACTAAAATGTTTATATAGAGGGCTTGGCCCAGTTATGCTAAAATTCTTATATAGAGGGATTGTCCTGGATATGCTGAAATTCTTATATAGAGGGCTTCACTTGGTTATGATAAAATTATTATATAGAGTGATTGGCCTGATAATGTTGAAATTATTATATATAGGGATTTTCTAATTAAGTATTGATGTCATGTACTTGTGGTTACATTTGGAATAGTGATGCTACATACTCATAGATATATTGACATAGTTCTAAATCAGGTTAATGGTTATGTGGTATTAATTGATTAATTAATTCTATTTTATCACTTTATTAAATTCACTTAATATTATATTGGTTTTGTTTAGATATGGTGGTGTTGATCTACTGAGTTTCACTCACACCCTATTTAGGCTGTTGTTTGGTACTCGAACAGTTTATATGGATATAGGTTTGGACAAGGGAAAAGAACCATGCTATTTATTGTTACTTACTGGATGGGTTGGAGCTTGGATACAGGGATGACATGGGGACCATGACTATGGTTTTTGATGTCTTCTTTGAGTTGTTTTTTTCTTCATCTATATTACATCCATCTTGACACTTAGATGCATTCCATCCTATCACTACAATATTATTTTTCTTATTATTATATTGATTAGTTTCCTTCACTATTTGGTTTATCTACTATTTTTATACTATTTCCACTATTCTCATTACTATGATATTATTTCCATTGTTATTACAACTTTATACTAAGGGGTATAGTATCCCCACTATGTTCTTTACACCCCCACTGCTATTCAGCAGCCTCTGTAATATGAGGAAGCACTTTTAAGGTATAGTAACTAACCCTTTTTGCCACATGAGAGAGTGTTGTATCAGGGGATGTTACATAATAAATGTCTAATTAATTTCTACAAAATATTAAAAACTGCATATCATATACAAGTCATAGTGCAGTTATTACTCTACGTACAATGAAACATAACACACTACGTAAATACCATGTGTTTTTTATGGTTATTAAATTGATAGTACACACCATGATATTACATGTTAATATGTGTATGTCGCTTATTGCATGAGTAAACAATATATGAATATAATAAAAATTGGGCAGTCAGGAAGAGTAGTCATCGTGTTACCTCCAAGATATATTTTTGTACATAGTTAATTTTGAATAAATTTATTTAATTTTTTTTAAATTATGATGGATGAGAATCTCAAAAAAATCGAATGAGAATTAAGATAAAATAATTGATTAATTAAAAAATATAATTAATTAATTCAAGTGTGATTTATCTTAAATAAGAATGATTACAATTGAATGATATTTTTATTAAATTTGTAATACATTTCAGGTATGTGTATGATCATGAGAATAGACCATAATTTTTTGTTGATTAGTTTCCTTTTAATTTATTATTAAATTAAATTGATGGTCTTCATGTCATCCCTCCTCTCATTATGTAAGGGTCTACGAGCTCATGGTTTCTTTTATGTAAACCCTTTAACCAATCCTTTATTTCCCTTAACCTACATGTGAGTAAAATCTTATGTAATGGATGGAGCTCCCAAACTAGTTGAGGTGGTTAAAGTTTGGAGTCGAGGGGAAACCAATCCAAGAGGTATATGGGTTGGCAATAGGAAAGCTACAACACGAACCATAAAATGGTTCGAGGTGTTTACCCTATAGTTTGAGGTTTAGTTTATCATCCACTAGATAAACTAACCATTAGTAAAATCTCATGATCATACCAATTTATTATTTTATTTCTTTCAACCTTCATGGTTATTTAATTATGGATATTTTGTCCCGATCACATGAATTAATGAGTATACAAGATAGAACTAAAATAATTTGGATTATGAATAAATTTTATATAATACATGGTTAATCGCTTAAGTAAATCTACTTAATATTAACAAGAATGAAATAAAGATAAAATGAGCAATTAACACATAAAGATACAATCCCTCAATTATATATATTATGTTGGTAGTGTCTTTCACTACTTAAGTTAAAATTGAATCATAATTTAAAGTGATTAACCATAAACATTTGGGGTGATTTCAATTATTAGGGAATTATAACTTTAAGTTTTGGGTTCACTTAACTTAGTTCACATCAAGGGTTGACTGACAAAGAAGGACTTGGTGAAATTAAGTGGAAAAGTTTGAAAAAATACATTTGATTGTGGATTCCACTCAACATATCAAGGAACTATGAGTTAATGTGGTTGGAATTTGTAATGTCTACCTAAAACCCTTCAAATTTATTTACTAGACAAATTTAGAGTGATGAGAGGGTAATGTGGATCCTTTACACTATAATGTTCAAGAAACAAGATATTCTAAAGCCAATGGTGAGGTCTATTGAGTTTTGATAAAATAGTGGGAGATTAATAAATATATTATTTATTTATTTGACTAATTTTATCATATAAAGTGTTAATTGTTTTTATTATTTATAGAAATATAAATAAATATGACTTTAAATATATCACTATGATCCATACTTGAGAAGATCAACCTTCTCACATGCTCAAATTTTAAAGAGTGGAAAAGGTTCTTACGCGTTATCCTACGCCATGAAAAGAAATTATATGTACTTGAAGAATCTGTTCCATAAGTGCTTGGTAAAGAGGCTAGTGAGGAAGTGTTATCTATCTATGAGAAACATTTTAACAATTCCAAATATGTTCAGTGTTCATTCCATTATCTATGACCAATGAGATTTTTCAGAAACATGAGGACATGGATGGGTATAACATGATGCCTCAAATTAGGGATCTATATAAAGAGAATGAGAGATGAGAGAGATATGATATCTCAAATGATATGTTTACAACCAAGTTTAGTAATTTGGCACTATATAGGCCTCATGTAGTCAAGATTATTGGATACTTTGAAAGCTCAGACATCTTAGGGATTAAATTCTTAGATGAGTTTCACATAGATCTCATAGTTTTCTCATTACCCAAGACCTTCTCTAATTTTATTGTCAATTATAATATGATCAATAATGAGAATATTATTTTGGAAATTCATACTCTAATTATCAAAATTTAAAAGGACATGGTGCATGATAAACCCACAGTTCTTAATGAGAATAAGAAAAAGAAAAACAAGGAAAAGGTGCCAAAGACTCATTACAAGTTTAAATCTCTAGAGCACCATCCTTATAAGAAGAGAAAGATCCAGGGGTAGGGAAATGAAAAAGAAGTGGTGTGTTTTTCATGTGGTAAGAATAGCTACTAAAAAAGGAATTCACCTAGAAGAAAGGGGAAGCTAAATTTGTGTTTTTATCGAGTTTAATTTTTTAATATCTACACATTGGGTATTAGATACAACTTTTGGTGATAAAATATGTATCCAAATGTAGGAACCAAGTAGATTCTAAATTATTGATAGAGGATGGGTGGATTTATGAACTTCCAACAGTGTGAGGATGGCTGCTCTAGCCATTGGATATTACCACTTTTCATTTCCAACAAGAATGATACTAGTTTTAAGAGATTTTTATTTTGTACTGATTGTTACCAAGAATATAATTTTAGTATCCTTCCTAGATAAAAATGGTTTTATTTTCAAATTTGGAAATAAAATTTGTTTCTTTTATAAATAAAACACATTTTATAGTATATCACATTTAAATAAAGGTCTTTATGTATTAAATTATGAAAACCAAGTATTTTCAATTGATAATGAATCATGTTTGCACGACTCATAAAACACCTAGTTGTGACATCACCATCTTGGTCATGTAAACAAGAAGAATTTGAAAATTTTCCATCAAGATGGTTATTTAGACTCTTTTGAGCTAAACCCACTTGGAAGATTACATTCTTGTTTACAAGTCAAAATGATCAAACCTCCATTTGGTGGATAGGGTGAGAGGTCCATAGAGCTTATAGGATTGGTGCACACTAATGTGTATGGTGGATTTCTAGTATAAGCTAGAGGTGATTATTATTTATAAATTTTACTAATGAATTGAGTAGGTGTGACTATGTCTACTTGATGAGGTATAAGTTTGATTCCTCGGAGAAATTAAAATAATTCAAAAAATATAGAATCAACTTGGAAAGAAGAAAAGGAAGATTCTATTGGATTGAGGGGTTGAATATCTTAACCATGTGTTTATCAAATTTATATAAGAGTTTTGGATTATATCTCAACTCACCCCATATTACACCCCAAAGTGGAATGGAATTAGTTAAAGGAGTAACCATACATTTCTAGACATGGTAAGGTAGATACAAAGGCATGCAGATCTTTCATTATCCTTCTGGGGATATGTATTAAAAACTATGGCATACATGCTAAATTGAGTACTAACTAATGTAGAAAATGGAATTCCCTTCAAGTTATGGAGTGTAAAGAAATCCATTTTTTCACATACACATGTATGGAGTTGTGATTAATTAATTATGGACTTATCAGGCAACAAACTAGCACCCCTAGGCATAAACTGTATCTTTATAAGGTGTCTTAAGGAAATAAAGGGATACTACCTATACAACCCATCAGACAACAAAGATAAAATCACTAGATAATCTATCTTTCTTGAGAGGGAACGCATACTCAATAAGGATAGTGGGAGTAAGATTGATTTTGATGAAGTTGATGCTCAAGATACAAAAGAGTTGGTATAGGAACATATTCCACAGGTCATCGTAAAAGAAGTTATTCTTGAAACACAAGTATTGTGTAGAAGCACCAGAGAGGTAAAAGAACCAGAGAAATATGATTTTATAGTCACAAAATATGGTGACTCGTTATTGGTTGACAATAATGAACCACTATCCTACAAATAGGTAGTATAGATCATATAATTTTCAAGATTTCAAGATTCCATGAATTATAAAATGGATTCCATGTATCAGAACAAAGTTTGTGTTCTATTCGATCCTTTAGTTGATGCAAATTATTTTTGGTGAAAATGTGTATTCAAGATAAAACTAGACATGAAAGTTAGATTAAGTACCTATAAAGAAAAGATAGTGGATAAAGGGTTTAAACTATATCAAGGCATTGACTATGATGAAACCTGTTCACCAATTTCAATGTTTAAAGACATCAGAATTCTATTTGTTATAGTAGTTTACCATGACTATGAAATTTTGTTTATGGATGTCAAAATAACTTTATTTAATAGGAACCTTCATGAAGATGTATGCATGACACAACCATAAGGTTTTGTTACTCTAGGTGATGCCAAAAAGATATGAACATTTCATAAATCCATTTATGGACTAAATAAAGCATCCAAATCATAGAACATTCGATTTGATGAAGATATAAAAGATTTTAGTTTCATTAATAATTAATGTGATCCATGTTTTTACAATCATTTTAGTGGGAATACAGTTTTTATCCTAGTAGTATATGTTGATGACATATTACTTATTGGAAACCACATACCAGTATTATAATCTATCTAAGACTGGTTAAACAAGTGTTCCTCCATGAAGTACATAGGTGAAGCAGCCTACATTCTAGGGATCAAGGTCATTTGTGATAGATCCAAGAGGTTTCTTAGACTAAATCAAGGTATATATATTGACCATATACTAAAGAGATTTAGTATGGAACAATCCAAGTGGGGATTGGTTCTAGTGTTACATGATATACATCTTTCTAAGAAAATGTGTTCTCAAAAACAATAGGAGAAAGATAGAATGAGTAAGATCTCATACACTTCAGTGATATGATCAATAAATATTATGTAATAGACTTGATTTTGTTGATGCATTGTGTATGGTAGGTGGATACCAAACTAATCTAGGAGAACAGCGTTGGTCTAATGTTAAGGTTATTCTTAAGTATCTAAGAAGAACTAAGGATATGTTCCTAGTGTATGGAGGAGATGAGGATCTAAACATCAGGGGTTATACTGATGTTAGTTTTCAAATATATCATTATGATCTAAAGTCACATTCTGGATATGTTTTCTATCTTAATAGAGGAGCTATGAGCTAGAAGAGTTCAAAGCAGCCAGTTATCACCAATTCTATAGTAGAGTCTGAATATATAGTACCTTCTGATGAAATCAAAAAAATCCATTTGGATATGAAAAAATTTCAAGGATCTTGATGTGGTATATAGCAGTAAAGATCCTATCACATTGTATTGTGATAATATTGTAGTGGTAGCTCTTATAAAAGAGACAAGGTCGCACCAACAGAAAAAGATTATACTCTATAAGTACCACCTCTTGAGGGATTTTTCTCAGAGGGGTGAAGTTGTAGTAAGAAGAGTTTCCATAGAAGAAAAAATGGTGGACCCCTTGACTAAATTCCTTTCTTATAAAAAGCATGAGTATCATATGAGAGCTAGAAGACTAAAGGTTGTTAGCAGTTAGTTCTAGTGAAAATGAGAGTATGTTGGAATTGGTGCCCTAAAACCAACTTTTTTATACTTTATGATAACCTATATTTATTGTTTTTAATATTAATAAACATATTATCACACATGACTGTTCTTATGTGTGGTATAGTATTTGATAATGTCCTAAGAGTAACTATTGCACTGAAAGGTCATTCTAGTTCCCTGTTATGATGAGAACCCAGATATGCCATAATAGTATTCTTAAATATATGTTATATAGCAGGATGAAATTATTTGTCGAACTCAAATGATATAGGCTATTTGGAATTGAGACTCATAGGACTTTGAGGCACCTTCTCATGGTGTACACCCTTGGTAATTTCTAGTGTTGGGAATTAAGAGAATGGGACATTCCAATATAAAATCCACATTTATATGTGGCATTGGATGTTCCTATATGTAGATGTATATATTGTTCCTTAGAATTTAATATTATTATCAATGGATGTTATGAGTTGCATACTTTGATATATTGATGAAAACCATGATGACATATGTTTTTGGTGAAGTAGGATACATTGGGTCTATCACAAGAAATATTTCATTAATGAATAATGTGAGAAAGGATTTGTCTCTTAGGTTCTTTAACAAAAGGTTATTGTTGAGTCAATAAGGCTCTCCTTATGAATTTTCCATTCCTTCATGTAAGGGGGATATTGTTAAGTCATTGATGTATCCTTATGACTTTACCATTCCTCTTGTTTTGAAAATCACAAACACCTTATTTTAAGGCAAATCTTATTTTACCCTTGTTTTACTTATATAAAGAAAATTTCCTTCCCCAAGGAAATTTACCCTTGCCTAGATTTCATTATTCATATCATAAATTTTCTAAGTATAAACTTGGATTGAAACCAAAAACCTCATAATCATATAATACTTAGATATGAGGTATTCTGTTTAAGACTCCGAATTCCGGATATGAACTCTCATAAATTTAAACTCCGAATTCCAGATACGAACTCTCATAAAGTTCAACTCCGAATTCCAGATACAAACTCTCATAAAGTTCAACTCCGAATTCCAGATACGAACTTTCATAAAGTTCGACTCTAAATTCTGATTACGAACTGATGAAAAGTTCGACTCCAAATTTTGTTTACAAACTGATATAAATTTTGACTCTGAATTCTGATTATGAACTTATGTTAAGTTTGACTCTAAATTCTAGTTAAGAAGTTCTCTAAGTTCTGAATCCGAGTTCTCAGAATTCAGACTCCGAACTCTGATAAGTTCTGACTCCGAATTCTCGTGAACTTTGACTCCAAACTTTGTAAGTTCTGGTTCAGAATTCTAGTGAAACCAGACTCTGAATTTCCTTGAAATTCAGACTCCGGATTTCTACAGAATTCAGGTTCCGAATTCCTACAAAACAGAATCTGAATATCTTAGTACTATAGACTCCGAATTCATTTTCTACCTACACTCCGAACTTTAACATACTCCATTCCGAAATTTCATTTTCTCCATTCCGAATCTCAGTGTAGTTATGCTTACACTTTTTTTATTACAAAATGATGTCATGCTTTCAGTTATTGACTAACCATTGTTTGAGTGACACATGTAGAGGTCCCTCTGAAATTCAAGGAATAATATGATCATTGGAGAGGAAGCTGACCATTGGAGATTCACCTATAAATAGGAGCTCATTTGAAAATGTTCGTGACTTTTAGTGAGACATTACTTTGACATCTACTCCTACATGATGTTGAAGTGATTTCTAGAGAGAGAGGCTCTTATCAACTCTCAAGATTCGTGCAGAAAGTTTGAACAACTTGTTCAAACTTTTCCTTGTGCAGATTTTCTTCGTGCGTCTCAGATTGTTGCTGTGTACAATCGAGGGCTTCTGGGGATAGGAAGACAGAGGTTCCAACACCTTGAAGTTTAGGGTTTCCTTGCTGAGGAAGACAGAGGTGCCGACTACCTGATAGTTGAGGGCTTGCAGGGATAGCAAGACAGACTCTGATCTTCGTATCGAGGGCTTACCCTGGTGTGGGTAAGACAGACTTTCTTGAAAGTGTAAATCAAGGGACCTTTATCCAAGGTTGTTGGATACCCTTATCTTTGGGTTAAAAGACTTATTACTTATTACTTGTTTTGTTACAAGTTTTTTCACTACATTTTGTATTGTTGAGGAAAGTATAAGTATCCTATACTTTCTCACTCTTGTACTCTGATTTAGTTATATTTTATACGCTTTAAGGTAGAATCTTAATCTTTGTAAACTTTAGTTAAGTTTTATTTTCAGAATCACTTTTCTGGAATCTAGAGAGTGTTTAGAACCTAGAGGTCTTGTGAATTGTCTTGTTTAATCTCATTAAACATAACTATCTTTAAAAGTTCCTAAGGAATTTTTAAAAGGTACAATTCACCCCCCTCTTGTATCTAAGAATCTCATTACATATTCGATCCTACATTTGGTATTATAGAGTATATCATACTCAGACATACCATCTCAAAAATTGGTATCAGAGGATTTGGTTCAATCTGAATTAATCTCACGATTAGATTCAGAATGAAATTCTCGGAATTGCATTTTCCGGATTCATTTTTTTTTTTGAATCTGTTTTTCGGACTCATAGTTTAGATTTACTTTTTCCTAGAGATATTCTTGTTCTATATTTTTCTTGCTTAGGAATATTTTTCATTGTTTACAAACATTTTCTACTAACAAGTTTTTGTGGAAATACTTTTCTTAAAGATGACTGGAATCAATGTTGGTTCCATAGACAATCTAAATCCAACCAGACCACTAATCTTTGATGGTAATGATTACGAATATTAGAGAGACCATATGATGACTTTCATTATCAACATTGGTGTTGCAAATTTTGTTATGCTTACTAGTGGATACAAGATCCTTGATAAAGAATTAAGTGCCTTTACAAGTCAAGAAAAGCATGAATATCAATTGAACTATAAGGTACGAAATACTTTACTTTTATCAATGACTAGAAATATATATATCCAAATTTCATCCTGTGAAGCAGAAAATTCTATATGGAAGAAACTTGAAGTTACTCACTTTGGGACTTCCAAAGTAATTGAGACAAGAAGATCCATGCTTAGAGCTGAATGTCATGGTTTTAGTTTTCCTTATGGCGAACCCATATGCAAGGTGCAATATAGATTCATGACTATTGTGAATAGTTTACAATAAATGGGCGAAAAAGGATTAGATGATGAAGCTCTTGTTGACAAGATTATCGACATCATGCCGAATGAGTGGGAATCTAAAAGGACTACAATTTATGAGAATAGAAAGGTTACACAGATTACCCTTGATGAACTATTTGGAACTCTTCTTCATCATGAGACTAGAATGAAGAGAGATGGTGATATTGTGAAGAAGAAGAATGGAAATGGTAGTGTAGCTTTTACTACTACTTCCAATCATATGAAATCCAAGACTCCTGAGAGAGTGAAAAGATATAAATATAAGAAAGTTTTTATCCATTTTGAATCTAGTGGTATTGAATCCTCATAAAATGAATTAGAAAATCTGGCCGAAGGATGAACAAGATAGCTGGACAGAGGAACTTTCAATCCAGATATAAGAAGAAGGAAAGGAAATACAAGAAAGATTCAGAAGTTACATGTTATGAATGTAAGAGAGCTGGACACATAAGACCTGATTTTGATATGCTCAAGAGAAAAGAAAGAAAGGAAATGCATTTTGAAAAAAATAGGAAGAAGTATTACAGAGCCAAAGCTAAGAAAGTGTTGAAAGCCAATGACACATGGAGTGCTAGTGGTGGAGACTCTTCATATGAATCTTAGGATTATGAATCTTCTGGACAGAAGAATCTTGGTCTAATAGCCAGACTACCTATTGATATTCATTTCCTAATGGCTAAGGTACACAATGCTGAATCAATGAACAATGTTTCTTTGAATTCTAATGATAGTAAATATTATAGCACTTTGGATGAAGAATTTTCTTCTGATGAATATAATACTTTACCTTCTTATGAAGAAGTTTCTAGGTTTGCCAAAATCCTTGAGATTGAGAATTCAAAACTCATGAAAAAACTTGATAAGGAAAATTTTAGGAATACTATTCTTACTAAGGAAATATCAGATCTTTCTAAAGATCTTGATAAGAAAAATAATGATTTTGAAAGTATTTCAAAAAATCTTGAGGAAGTAAGTTTTGAGAAGAATAAACTTTCTAAAGATCTAGAAAATGTAATTTATAAGAAAAATGTTTTCGAGCCTAGCTCTAGCTCAAAATCAGATGTTTTTGAAGACAAGAACTTAGTCCTCAAACTCAAATCCTAAATATTTTCCTTGAGTAAGTGTTTTTCAAACTTTACCCTAGGTAAAGAAAATTTTGATAAAATGTATTCAAAAATCCAACCTTGGAGGAATACTTCTGGTTTTGGTTATACTAGTTCTAAACTGATTTTTAGTAACAACTACTTTATTCCTCAAAGTTCCCCATTCTGTACTAAATTTCAGTGTGGTGGTCACTGGGCAAATAATTGTTTCTTAAAAAAAACCCAATCTTTAGGATTTCATAAGGCATATTTTTTTAAGAAGATGTGGGTACCCAAAATTTTGCTTTCTGAAATTTCCGGATCAAATCAGGTCTGGATTCCAAAAATATAACTTTTTCTTATTTTCAGGAAAATAGTGAAAGTACCAATAGCAATACATGGTACATGGATAGTGGATGTTCTCAGCATATGACTGGTAATAAAAACTATTTTGAAAATATTATCAAGACGAAAGGAGGAAAAGTAACTTTTGGAGATAATGATTAGGGAGAAATTATTGGTATAGGTAACATCGTTATTCTTGGAAAAACTTTGATTTCAAATGTTTTATTTGTTAAGGGTCTTAAGTACAACCTCATCAGTATAATCCAATTATGTGATGAAGGCTACCTTGTGAATTTTAGGAATGATAAATTCTTAGTACATAATTCCAAGGAAGAGTTTATTCTTTCTGCCCATAGGTAAGAGAATGTTTACACACTAAACTTAGAAGACCTTAGGAGCCAAGACCTACATTGACATAGTGCAATGGAAGATCATTCTTGGTTATGGAATATAAGGTTAGGACACTGTAACCTTAGAAACTTATGAAAACTTTCTAAGAAAGGACTAGTAAAGGATCTACCGGAACTTAGATTTGATTCTTCAAAAGTCTGTGAACCCTTTCAATATGGAAAGCAACCTAAATCAAGTTTTAAATCCATTGGTGAATTCATAACCACTGATGCATTATAGCTAGTGCATATGGATCTTTTTGGTCCTACACAAACTGGAAGCATTGGGGTCAAATATTATGTATTTTTTTTGGTTGATGATTACACTAGATTTACATGGTTCTATTTTCTAGCAAAGAATTCTGAATCTTTTTCTTATTTCAAAAGTTTCAGAGTCCGTGTCAAAAATGAGAAAAACCTTCCATTGAAAACTATTCATAGTGATCATGGAGGAGAATTTCAAAATTCGGATTTTGAAACTTTTTTTAGTAGAAAAGGTATTACTCACAACTTCTCAGCACCCAGAACACCTCAACAAAATGGTGTTGTTTAAAGAAGAAATAGAATTATTCAAGAGATAACTAGAACCATGTTGAGTGAGTATTCTGTTGCCAAACATTTTTGGGTTGAAGCTGTAAGTACTGCTTTTTATACTATAAATCGAGTTTTGAATAGGTCTTTTCTTAATAAAACTCCTTATGAGTTATGGAATAGTATAAAACCTAGACTTTCCTACTTCAAATTTTTTGGATGCAAGGTATTAATTTTAAATACTAAATATAACTTACAAAAATTCACACCAAAATATGAAGAAGGAATTTTCTTAGGCTACTCCATAACTTCTAAGGATTATAGAGTTTTTAACAAAAACACTTGTACTGTTGAAGAGACAGCACATGTTAAATTTGATGAAACTGATCCCTTTGTTTTCAAAAAACTCCAACCTACATCTTCGTATGTGTTTTTAAAAACTGATTATCAACCTTTGATAGAAAATCCTTATGATAAAGAAGATGTTCAACAAGATACTTCTGAAACATTTACTCCAGAAGATTTCCTACCCTATGTTGATGAACAGGTTTTACAAAACCCAAATCAGTCATTTCTTAAGAATCATCCTAGTGATAGTATCATTGGAGATGTAAATCAACCTATAAGTACTAGAAGTTCCTTATGAAATGAATTATAACATATAGCATTTCTTTCCCAATTGGAACCAAAAAGCACTGATGAAGCTTTAGGTGATGATGACTAGTTTAAAGCCATGCAAGATGAACTAAATGAATTCGAAAGGAATAAATTCTGGACCTTGGTTGAAAGTCCTAAGGAAACTTCTGTTATTGGATTTAAATGGGTATTCAGAAATAAGTGTGATGAAAATTGAGTCATATTTAGGAATAAATCTAGATTGGTTGCTAAAGGCTATTATCAACAAGAAGGAATATACTACGAAGAAACCTATGCTCCAGTAGCTAGACTTGAATCTATTCGTATTTTACTTTCCTTTACAACATTCTTCAATTTCAGACTTTTTTAAATAGACGTGAAATGTGCTTTCCTTAATGGTTATGTTCAAGAGGAAGTTTTTGTTAAACAACCTCCTGGCTTTGAAGACACAAAATATCCTGATCATGTTTTTAGACTTACCAAATCTCTTTATGGACTTAAACAACCCCCTCGATCTTGGTATTATAGACTTAAAGGATTTTTACTTCAAAATAACTATGTTAAGGGAAATGCAGATCCAACCCTTTTTATAAATAAAGATAAGAAAAATGTTTTGATTGTTCAAATTTATGTTGATGACATTATATTTGGTTCAACTCAACAATCTAAAACTGATTCGTTTGTAGATCTAATGAAATCTTAGTTTGAAATGAGTATGATGGGTGAGTTAACATTTTTCCTTGGTTTTAAAATTTCTCAAAAACCAGAAGGAATCTATATATCTCAACATAAGTATATTAAATATCTTCCTAAAAAGTATGGTTATGACAATACTAAAAGTATAAGTACTCTCATTGGTACCTCAAACATACTTGATCTTGAAGAAGCTGGGAAATCAGTAGATCAAACATCTTTTAGAGGTATGATATAAAAGTTTACTTTACTTGACAGCTAGTTGACCAGACTTAATGTTTTCAGTATGCTTATGTGCAAGATATAAATTCAATCCTAAGGAATCTCATTTAAAGGCAGTGAAAAGAATTTTTCTCTATTTAAAAGGAACTATGGATTTAAGACTATTTTATACTTTTGGAAATGATTTTTGTTTTAAAGAGTTTTTCGGATGCTGACTTTGGTGGATGTAGAATGGATAGAAAGAGTACATCTCGAACTTGTCATTTCTTAAGAGATTCATTAGTTTCTTGGTCTTTTAAGAAACAACACTCAGTAGCACTTTCCACTACTAAATCAGAAATATAGCAATTGGAAGTTGTTGTGATCAAGTGTTGTGGATGCAACACACACTCACAGACTATGGCTTGAGTTTTACTAAGACTCAAATTTTGTGTGATAATACAAGTACCATTTACCTTAGTAAAAAACCTTCACATCACTCCCGTACAAAATACATAGATATTAGGCATCACTTTCTTAGGGATCACACACAAAAAGGAGATATCATTCTTTAAATTATCGGAACGCAAGATCAACTTGCTGATATCTTCACAAAATATTTACCCTCTGATAGATTTGATTACATTAAACAGAAGTTAGGAATGATAATCGTGAGGTAATCTTCCTTCATTAACTTATTGTTGAACCATTCTCCTTACAGTAATAAACTCCTTTTTATAGGGGGGGTACATCTGTTATTGATGTTTTTCATTTTCTTTCGTAAAGATGGCTTTTCATAGTTTTTTTTCAAAATGTTTTTCGTATTGAAAATTTTTCTTAATAAAATTTTTTCGTAATGATAATTTTTTTAATGAAAATTCTTCGTAATAAAATTTTTTTCGTAATGAAGTTTTTTATTTTTTTCATAGTTGGTTTTTGAAATTTTCGTAATGGAAATTTTCTTAATGGGAATTTTCGTAATGGGAATTTTCGAAACTGAAAATTTTTGTAATGAAATTTTTGGAACTGAAGTTTTCGTAATAAAATTATTCAGACCTAAAACATTCGTAATTGAAATTTTCAGAACTAAAATTTTTGTAATGAAAGTTTTTCGTACTCAAAATTTTTCATAGTGTTTTTTTTTTGTAATGAGTTTTTCGTAGTCAAGTTTATTTGTTCAAGAAGAATATCACCTATTACGAATAACCTTCCTAGAAATCCAAGAGGTACGACTTCCCTCTTAAGTTTTTCATAGTCATTATTTCATTGCTGGTATTTTCTTTTGGTTTTAAAATCTCTCGGATTGAAGTTTTCTTAACTCTGAATGTTTTCTTTCAAAACCTCAAAAGATCGGATTCAACCAAATTTTCCTTGTGGCTATTATATCAACTGTCAGATCAGATCAAATAGTTTCTCAAACATTATATTGGTTTTGGAAGCTGAAAGGTCACTTCAACGCCTATATAAAGGGAACCCCAATGGTTGTCCCACATTGGTTATAAAGATTTTGCGTCTCAAAGATCTTCCCCTCTACAAAAGACCGTTCCGAACTTTTCAAAAGTGCTCCAGTCTGAATGTCTACAGAAGTGCCTTTTTAGGATATGTCTTCAGTCAAGCCAATCTCAGAGTGGAAGATATATAGGGAGAGGTTGGTACACACAAATTTCTTCAATAAGTATGACTCTCTAATCTCCAAGAACATCAAGCTCAACGGATGGGAAGATGTATCCATTTATAAAACTCAAACTCAAGATGTGGTGTATCTGGACTTTCTCATAGAGTTTTATGAGTCAGCCAGTTTTTTCAAGGAAGGTGGAAGGGAGAATTTCTCCTTCAAAAGCTATGGGAAAACGTATGCTTTATCTTATACCAAGGCGGCTAGCCTGGTTGGAATACCCTATGAAGGTGAGGCATAATTTTTCTCTCATAAGCTGCCAGAAGTTCAGGGTAGTTTTGTTAAGGACAAGGCTATGGAGTGCCTTAGTCTTTCTCATATCAACTCTATAAAGAAGATCTCCCATATTTAAACCAATAATCAAATTCTACAGCTCTGGGTACAAGGATTTATTATTCTGAGGAAGGTAGATAAAGATACCCTCAAGAAGAGTGATATGTATATCCTAGATTTCTTGGTAAACCTAAGGAAGGTGAATCTCATAAGACATATCCTCATTACGATTCAAAACATCAAGAATGGAAATCTTAGAGCTCATATCATTATCTATCCGTCTTTTCTTTCAAAGTTGATAGTTCATTGTCTTGAGTCTTTCAAGATCCCATGTAGCTCCAAATCGAGAAATTTCAAGGTGATGCTGATAAGTGATGATGCTCTAAAGAGGATGAAAGTAGGTTTTTCAAAGGAGATAGGTGAATTATTTGATATACCAGAGGAGGAGGCAGAACCCATTCAGAATAATGTTGAGAAATCTCAACCATCGAAGAAGGTTAGTAAGAAAAGGAATCTGAAGGAAGTGTAAGATGAAGATAAAACCCCCAAGTATAAAGAAACTCAATCCGCACCTCCTAAACCAAAGAAGCAAAAGGCTTATCCGGATGAATTGGTAACAAAGTGGAGAGAGGATAAGAAAAGTAGAAAAGCAGGGGAGCCACAATTCAGTTTGGATCCTGCTGAGGCTAAGGCCTTGAAAGAAAAAGCTGCTGATGAGCTAGAGAAACAGGCTAAAGAGAAGAAGCTGAAGAAGAAAATGACAGAGGCTTAAATTTGTCAATACCTTCTGAGGGATTCTGAAATTTCTTCTGAAAATATTCTTGTTCTGAAGTCTTTTCTGGTAGATCAATTTCCTGAGACTCCAGGTAAGAAGACTCCAGAAAATCCCAAACAGAAGGAAGTTCAGAAAGAAGTGATGGAGAAAGTTCATCACGTTGTGGAGGAAATTCAGAAAACTGGGATAAGTGGTGGTTCTAATGATGTAAATAAGAAAGTTGTAGAATATCAAGAAAAGGGAACCCCATCCGAGAAATTCTCATTTCGGACTTCTCAAGACGGATCCTCAAAATTGGATACACCCGCAGGTGATGAGAAGGGTGAATAAGAGGAAGTGAACAAGCCATCTGAGGAAGAGAGTCACAATAATGACTTTATCCATCCTGAGGAAGTTCAAGCTGGAGCTCAGAAAGAAAAACCTGATGAAGACAAGATAGTACATTTATCCGAGAGTGAGCAATAATCCCCTGATGTGGAAGCCATACTGAAAATCAGAAAGGGTAAGCAAGTACTTGTTGACACTCCAACGAAAGATATTATAAGGAAGAAGGAAGTTATAGGCTCTTCTAAAAAGAATATGGTTGAATTAGAAGAAGAACAATCTCCTAGAAATTTTTCATATTTGGAATCATCTGCATTGGGACATGATTTTGTTGTTGAGTCCCTGAAGAAGTTGGTAGATACAATTCTGATCTTTCCTACAATAGACTCCAGATGCCAGATGCTTCAGCACAGTATGAATCAAAATTCAGAATCTGTATCCATGGTGATGGATAAATGTGTCATGATTGAGGCAGATCATAAAAATTTTCTGATCGATTACGAAGTCCATAGAAATTCTTACAAGAAGATGATTAGATGGTCGAAGGGTATTAGTGAAGATATAAGAGAGCTTGATCAGTTCTAGAATGATGTAAAAGAATATTTTGATACCAAGGATGCCAAGATGAAGAATCTTTCAAACAGTTTTCAGGAAAATATAAGTTTAGAGAAATATTCTCAGATTCAGGATGTAAAATATTTGAATGGGAAGCAGATCTATATTGTTCAAAGCTTAAAAATAGAGAAGGATCTCTGGAGCGAGATGCAAGAAAATCTTTTGAACTAAGATGAATTTCTAAAGACTCGGGAAGAGGCCATGAAGGCTCAGGAATAGGTCCTGAAGGCTCAGGAAGACAGGATCAATGCATTAGAAAATAAAGTTGAGGAAGATCACAAAGAATTGAATAAGTTTAAGACCATTTTCAAAATGCTACTGCCCAAGGAAAAAGAAACAAAATATACCACTCCGATCTTTTTGTTGTACTGTTTTTTTTCCTATACTAATACTTCCAATCATAATGAAATTGTTGATTCTTGTCTTGTTTGTTTGTCTTTACTAATATTTCAGGTACTTTATTATTTTTCCATTCCCTCAAACTCTTTTTAAAAATCACAAAGGGGGAGAAGGAAAAAATAATTCAAAAAGGGAGAAGAAAAATTTCTAATTAAAGAAGAATTAGCTCTAAGTAAGGGGGAGTTCTCATTATGGAGATTTCTACATCCAAATAAATTTTCTCATTCCGGAAATCTAGAATACGATCCTTAGAGTTCCAAAGCCTAAGGGGGAGTTAGTCGTATTCACCATTGTTCATAAACAAAGGGAGATAAGCTTTAATTTCAAAGTCTAGAAATCTGTTCTAAGTCATTACATTCATTTTCATAAGGATGTTTGTGCTTTCCAAAAAGGGGAAGATTGTTGAGTCAATAAGGCTCTCTTATGAATTTTCTATTCCTTCATGTAAGGGGGAGATTTTTAAGTCATTGAGGTATCCTTATGACTTAACTATTCCTCTTGTTTTGAAAATCACAAACACCTTATTTTAAGGCAAATCTTATTTTACCCCTGTTTTACTTCTATAAGGAAAATTTCCTTTCCCAAGGAAATTAACCCTTGCCTAGATTTCATTATTCATATCATAAATTTTCTAAGTATAAAACTCAGATTGAAACCCAAAACCTCGGAATCATATAATACTAAGATATGAGGTATTTTGTTTAAGACTCTAAATTCCGGATATGAACTCTCATAAAGTTCAACTCCGAATTATGGATACAAACTCTCGTAAAGTTCAACTCCGAATTCCGGATACGAACTCTCATAAAGTTCAACTCCGAATTCTGGATAGGAACTTTCTTAAAGTTCTACTGCGAATTCTGATTACAAACTGATGAAAAGTTTGACTCTGAATTCTGTTTACGAACTGATGTAAAGTTCAACTCTGAATTCTAATTACAAACTTATGTGAAGTTCGACTCCGAATTCTAGTTATGAACTTCTCTAAGTTTTGACTCCGAGTTCTTTGAATTCAGACTCTGAACTCTGATGAGTTCTGACTCCGAATTCTCATGAACTTTGAGTCTAAACTTTGTAAGTTATGGTTCCAAATTCTAGTGAAACCAGAATCTGAATTTCCTTGAAATTCAGACTCCGGATTTCTACAGAATTCAGGTTCTGAATTTTTACAAAACAGAATCCAAATATCTTAGTACTATAGACTCCGAATTCATTTTTTACCTACACTCCGAACTTTAACCTACTACATTACGAACTTTCATTTTCTCCATTCTGAATCTCATTGTAGTTATGCTTACACTTTTTTTATTACAAAATGATGTCTTTCTTTCAGTTATTGACTAACCATTGTTTGAGTGACACGTATACAGGTCCCTCCTAAATTCAAGGAAGAATATGACTGTTGGAGGAGGGAGATGACCGTTGGAGCTTCACCTATAAATAGAATCTCATTTGAAAATGTTCATGACTTTTAGTGAGACATTACTTTGACATCTGCGCCTACATGTTGTTGAAGTTATTTCTAGAGAGAGGGGCTCTTATCAACTCTCAAGCTTTGTGTAGAAATTTTGAAAAGCTTGTTCAATTTTTTTTTGTGCAGATTTGCTTCATGCGTCTATGATTGTTGTTGTGTACAATCGAGGGCTTACGGGGATAGGAAGACAGAGGTTCCCACACCTTGAAGTTGAGGGCTTCCTTGCTGAGGAAGACAGAGGTGCCGACTACCTGATAGTTGAGGGCTTTCGGGGATAGCAAGACAGACTCTAATCTTCATATCGAGGTCTTACCCTGGTGTGGGTAAGACATACTTTCTTGAAAGTATAAATCAAGGGACCTTTATCCAAGGTTTTTGGATACCCTTCTCTTTGGGTTAAAAGACTTATTACTTGTTACTTGTTTTGTTACAAGTTTTTCCGCTTTATTTTGTATTGTTGAGGAAAGTCTAACTATCCTATACTTTCTCACTCTTGTACTCTGATTTATTTAGATTCTATATGCTTTAAGGTAGAATCTTAATCTATGTAAACTTTAGTTAAGTTTTATTTTTGGAATCACTTTTCCGAAATCTAGTGAGTGTTTAGAACCTAGAGGTCTTGTGAATTGCCTTGTTTAATCTTGTTAAACATAACTATCTTTAAAAGTTCCAAAGGAATTTTTAAATGGTACAATTCACCCCCCCCCCCTCTTGTATCTGAGAATCTCATTACATATTCGATCCTACATTTGGTATTATAGAGTATATCATACTCAGACATACCATCTCAACAGTTATATCTTAAGCCCTTTGATGTAATTGATATAGCCAAAATAAATTCATTTCCATGGTGTTCTAAAGGCAAGTTCAATTTTTGGAAAGTCAAAGAAAGATACATCAAACACATAGTTCAAGGGCACCGACATATAACTTGATTGATTAGAGATATGCAGCTAAATGGATTATATTATATAGTTAGCTTCGATATTTGGTTTTATATCATTGTGAAATTAACTTATTTCTCTATGGGTTCCTATAACATCCCGCCTTTTTATAACATAAACTTTCATTACATTACACATAACTGAGGATCTTTATGGTCTAGTGTCTTGGAAACCAGGAACAAAATACATGAAAACAACATAAAACATTCTTCTTAAACACTTGAAAGGCTTCTCCTTAAGTTCATTCTAGGTTCATTACTGCATCTCATAACCTGGGGACATACATCAAAAGAAAGGGTGAGCAGAAGGCCCAGTAAGGAAAACAAGAGGAACATTTTACATGTGAACTTGAGATTCTTCAATAAGGACATGAAAAGAACTTTAAGGCATGAGAAAGAAATCATGAGGCATTTCATAATAAAAATAACATTTTCCATAACTTGAAGATGTGGCTACATCATTTAACATAGACAATCATGAACATATCACCAAGGTCCATCCCCAAGGTGTCATTTGAAAATTACCAAGGTTATTCACCAAGGTATCGTGAAAATTGTAATCTCTAGTGGTTACATCATTACCCAATGCATTGGAGCGCTATCAGGGCGCACCCTTAAATTTGCCTTTATTATCATGTGATCCACATATATCATCATCAAACATTTCATAAATAACCCATATATCATAAAATAAATGGGTTTCATTTCATAATCATAACGTTTTTAAAAACTGTTTTAAAGACATGATCTTTACATCACTTTAAACCCACAGAAGGGAAAGTGGGTCTCATGTATGTAAATCCTAGAATTTAAAATAGAAAATTTTGATATATATGTGAATACCCTTGTAGTAATAAGAGCTTTGAGTATTCACTTTATAACATAAAATAATTTTGAGAAAAGAGAGAGAGGCATTTTGAGACGAAAATTCTGCATCATAACGGCTATGTTACAAGGTTTTAGAAAACATTGAAAAGAGAGGGGACATGGGTCACCCACTCATAAATGATCCATAAAACAGTAGGGGGATATAATAAGATGGATATATGGACATGGTAATGAAATTTTAAGGACATACCATTTAAAATGAAAAACATGGAAGGAAGACAAAAATTAGATTTCTCTTATGAAAATTCGGTAGCCTAACGGCGTCACTTAAACTTCAATAAAAATGAATTGACAAGATCAAATAGGGTCTCTCATCATATGATCATAAGAGATAAGTATGATAGATATAGAGATCATACCCCAACATAATAAAAAGGAACTTGAAATACTTGACATTAAAATCGAACTTGAAAAATGAGAAGGGTGAAAGAATCCCTTAAAAATTCGGCAGCCTAACGGCATCACTTAAACATTCATAAAATGAAATGATGAGAGTAAGAGGGGATCTCTCATAATATAAACATGAAAAGGGAAGTAAGAGGAATATAAAATAACATCCTATCACATAAGGACATGGAGCATAAAAGGAATGACAAAAAAAGGATTACATGAAAAGAAAGAGAGAGGTCGGATCCCTTACCTTGAAACGTGACTCTTGAAACTCAAAGTTTTGGACCTTGAGGGCTTGGGGGCACCTTGGGAGGACTCCTTGGAAGGTAAGAAGACCATAACTTCGTTGGGGGAGAGTTGGGAGTGAAAACTAAAGGAGGAAAGGGTGGGTATTTATAGGGAAAGTGAGGGGACAAGGCAATAATGGCCAAGGGACACCTCACATGTGCTTTTCTCAAACCCATGTGCTCTCCCTTGGCATTTATCAAGGAGTTAGGCCACATGGGGCCCCCCAAAAAAAATAATTCATCACCCTTGGCCGGCCAACCCTTGAAATATCTCATGACATCATCATGACACAGTTATGATGTCATTAAACATACCGAAACCCTAAAACTGTATTTTTACTATTCACTGAAAATTCAACTTTCTCAGAATAATCCCAAAATTTCACCTTAACCAAATATCAATGCTCTGGTTTCAAAAATGAAATCCATTTTATAAAAATAATTTTCTAAATATTTTTAATTTAATTTTTAAATAAAAACACTATTCATCGAAAATTCATTTTTTTCAGGAAAATCCCCAAAAATTACCATAACATAATATCGATGCTCTGAGTTCAAAAATAAAGTCATTTTTATAAAAATAATTTTCTAATTATTTTTAATTAAATTTTTAATTAAAAAACACTATTCATCGGAAAAAACTAATACTTGACTAATAATTTATGAAACCGTTATTTACCCATTTTATTGAATCACATTACTTAATCTAGGTGTCTAAATTATATTAAAACTTTCTTTGAGTGAAATTACTAATCCATTTGGTCACATTACTAATACTAAGCGTAAAATCACTATTCATAATTTACTATTCATCAAAAATTAAGTTGATCTTATTAGACTCCAAATTCCTTACTGAACACTTTTGTAGAAGACCATTTTTTGAAAATTATTACACATCATTAGTTATTTAGGGTTTACATAAATATTTTAAAATATCCTTTTTTCGAAATTCCTCAATAAAATACATTCTAAAATTATCTGGACATTTGAAATTTCACAAAAATCACTAAAGGAAGAAATCTCAATTCATTCGTCCCAAAGGATTACACAAAGAAGCTAGGGTCTCGTCACATAGCCCCTTATAACACCGGCATAAGACCTAAGTGTAAGGTGTGCTATGGTGAGAGAATCTGAGGGAGGCTCAGATAAAATTGCCCTAGTAGTAATCTCTACTAACTTGAACTTCTCCCGTAGGCGTTTCCGTTCAAGCTTGACACGCTGGAGTTCGGCTTGGGCTTGGTCCAAAGCGAAGCCCACAGATGCTACCTCCTTCCCAAGCTCTGATAAGTGGGCTTCATAAGGGTTGAGTCTACCGGATGAAGCCATCGACTCCTCTTTCTGCATTAACCATTAGCATCTTATTAAATCAATAAGAGTAAGTTAATATACTACTCAAAAAGATTGGGTCGTTACATTCTTCCCCCATTAATAAATTTCGTCCCCGAAATTTATACTTGAGGCCTAGTCGAAAAGGTGAGGGTACTTTTGCTTCATCATTTCCTCAGGCTCCCGAGTCACTTCTTCATATTTTTGATTCCTCCACAACACTTTCACAAGGTGGGTAGTCTTGTTTCGTAGGACCTTGTCTCTACGGTCCAAGATCTCCATTGGCTGCTCCTCATAAGAGAGGTCATGTTCCAGTTGTACCACCTCTGGGTTCAGTACATGCGAAGGGTCGGGTATGTACTTCCTCAAGATAGATACATGGAAGACATCATGAACTTGAGCTAGGTTCGGTGGAAGTGCTAGACTATAGGTCACTGCTCCTATGCGATCAAGGATTTCATAGGGGCCAATGTACCTAGGGCTGAGCTTCCCTTTCTTCCCAAACCACATGACTCTCTTCCATGGAGAAATTCGAAGGAAGACTTTGTCACCAACACCAAACTCCAAGTCCCTTAGACGATTGTCAACATAGCTCTTCTGCCGACTCTGAGCAGCCTTTATGTGTTGTTGGATGGCATGAACCTGTTCTGTCATCTCTTGCACGAGATCAGGCCCAAGAAGCTTCCTCTCACCAGTTTCATCCCAACAAGTAGGAGTTCTACATCGCTTTCCATACAGAGCTTCATAGGGTGCCATCTGAATACTCGAATGGTAGCTGTTGTTATAGGAGAACTCAACTAATGGGAGGTGTTGATCCCATCCACCTTTAAATTCCATTGAGCATAATCTCAGCATGTCTTCGAGTGTCTGAATAGTCCTTTCAGATTGGCCATCAGTTTGAGGATGATAGGTCGTACTAAAATTCAATTCAGTATTCAGAGCATGCTGAAGACTTCTCCAGAATTTTGATGTGAATCTTGGGTCACGATCAGATACGATGGATAGTGGTACCCCATGCAGCCTTACCACTTCCTTCACGTATATCTTGGCAAGCTGATCCAGAGAGAAATCTTCCCGAATAGAGATAAAATGGGATGTCTTGGTGAGACGGTCCACAATAACCCATATCGCATTGTTTCCTTTGGATGTTTTCGGGAGACCAGTTACAAAGTCCATAGTGATATTATCCCACTTCCATACTGGTATGG
The DNA here is from genome assembly GCA_963277665.1 of Viscum album. Lineage (NCBI taxonomy): Eukaryota > Viridiplantae > Streptophyta > Magnoliopsida > Santalales > Viscaceae > Viscum > Viscum album. The sequence continues at coordinate 186,346,834 of OY728143.1, forward strand.
GTAGCGGTTGTAATACCCCCTTAGGAAGTTGTCGTTCTGCCTTTACTTGTTGACACACCAGGCACCTTGTAGTGTAATCGGCAATCTCCCTCTTCATGTTATCCCACCAATAATGATCACGAAGGTCTCTATACATCTTAGTGCTTCCCGGATGTATAGAGAAAGTAGAGCTATGAGCTTCATCCATCAGTTCTTTCTTTATCTCCGGAATAGATGGGACACATAGTCTTGTATGAAATTTCAATACACCTTCTTGATCAATATTGAAATCAGGGAACTTACCATCCTTTACAGCCTCCAACTTCTCCTGCATCAAAGGATCTTCTTTTTGAGCCTTCTTGATCTTCTCTAGTAATGAAGGTTGAGAAATCATTTGGGATAGGGTTGATGATGTCCCTTTCCTTATAATTCCCATGTCCAGTTTTACTAGATCTTTAATCAAGGGATCTACCAGGATCCTCATTGTTGCCAGAACAACAGGATCTTTCCTGCTTAACGCATCCGCGACTTTGTTTTCTCTTCCAGGGTGATAATGAATTGAACAATCATAGTCTTTAATAAGCTCCAACCATATCTTTTGTCTCATGTTCAATTCTTTCTGAGTGAAAATATACTTTAGACTTTGGTGGTCAGTGTATATATCACATTTCTCCCCATAAAGATAGTGCCTCCATATCTTTAGAGCAAAAACAACTGTCGCCAGCTCTAGATCATGCGTAGGATAATTCTGCTCATGAATCTTCAACTGTCGAGATTCATAAGCAATTACTTTGTCATTTTGCATGAGGACGCACCCAAGCCCTTTCAGAGATGCATCGCTAAAAATAACGAATCCTTCTCCGATAGAGGGTAGTGTTAACACAGGTGCAGTAACCAATCTCTTCTTCAGCTCTTGGAAACTTTCCTCACATTCCTTTGTCCAGATGAACTTAACCCCTTTTCGAGTCAACTTGGTTAGTGGATTAGAAAGTCGTGAAAAGTTTTTCACAAACCTCCTATAATATCCCGCTAAACCAAGGAAACTACGAATCTCAGTTACTGTTGTGGGTTGAGGCCACTCCTCCACAACCATTGTCTTTGCAGGGTCAACCGAGATTCCTTCATTGGTTACGATGTGACCCAAGAAAGCCACTTGTTGTAACCAAAACTCACACTTGCTGAACTTCCCAAAGAGCCTCTCCTTCCATAGAGTTTTCAAAATAACCCTCATATGATCTTCATGTTCCTCACGACTTTTTGAATATATCAAAATATCATCAATAAAAACTACCACAAAGTTATCAAGGTAGTCCTTAAAGACTCTATTCATCAAATCCATGAAAATAGCAGGATCATTAGTCAAGCCGAAGGGCATAACAGTAAACTCATAATGCCCATATCTTGATCGGAAGGCAGTCTTTGGAATATCTTCCTTCTTCACCCTCAGTTGATGATAACCAGATCGAAGGTCAATCTTAGAGAAGAATTGAGCCCCGCGAAGTTGGTCAAATAAATCATCAATTCTTGGAAGAGGATATCTGTTCTTCACTGTGATCCCGTTCAGTTCTCTATAATCAATGCATAGCCGCATTGATCCATCCTTCTTCTTCACAAAGAGAACTGGTGCTCCCCAAGGAGACACACTCGGTCGGATAAACCCCTTCTCCAACAAGTCTTGGAGTTGTTTCTTTAGCTCTTCTAGCTCCACATTTTCCATTCTATACGGAGTCTTTGATATCGGTTGGGACCCAGGTACGAGTTCAATGGAGAACTCTACCTCTCTTTCTGGGGGAGGTCCAGGTAACTCCTCAGGAAATACATCCATGTATTCCTGAACAATCGGAACATCTTCAATTTGTATGCTCCCTTTACCTTCTTCATCATCACCGATTAAATCCATAAAGAAAGCTATGGGAGGTGCTTCTAGATAGGGATCAGTTCGGGATATCTCTCCTCGGAAGATAATTGTAGGTCGTTCATTCAAGACTACTGAGATTTCCTTACTTCTGCATTTGATCTTAGCATTATACTTTGAGAGCCAGTCCATCCCTAGTATAATGTCGAATTCCATCATGGGAATGACTACTAGATTTGCGATAAGATTGTGCTCACCAAAGTAAACACTAGAGTCTCTAAATACTTTTGATGCAAGGATAATCCCACTTGGAGTCTTGACTGACAACTCTACCTCTAGCAGTTCGGGGATTGATTCTATATTCCTTGCAAACTTGGAGGAAATAAAGGAATGCGTAGAACCATAATCAAATAAAGTACTTGCTAGTTTTGAGAGGACAACAAGAGTACCTGCTATCACATCGTTCGGAACTTCAACTTCAGTTGTTGTGATAGCGAAAGCACGACCTTGCTCCCTTGGCCTCTGCTGAGGTTGATGGTGATTCCCCTCCACCGCCCTCGGATTTGGACATTGATTAGAAAAGTGCCCAAGCTGTCCACACTTGAAGCATGTGACTTCGGGTAAGGCCAGAACCATCTTTCCTCTGTCGTTAGTGTTGGGAAGTTGAGGCTTCACATCACTACGACAATTCCGAGAAATATGGCCTTCTTTTCCACACCTATAGCACTTACCACTTCCGATCAAGCAGTTCCCTGAATGCTTCTTTCCACATTTATTGCATGTGGGATGTTGCATATGCTTTCCACCTCTTTCCTAATCAAAACTTCTTCCCAGGCTTGGTTCTAGAGTTCTCTTCTTCTCATTAGATTTGTGAGACCACTGTGTCTCCCCAAACTCTAGTTCAACTTTCATAGCACTTCGAACTATTTCTTCATAGCTATCGTAGTCCCTGTTGGCTAGATTCTTCCGCAGATGAGTTCGTAGTCCACCAAAGAATCTATCAACCTTCCCATTAGGGTCCATGACGAAGCTTGAGGTATAACGGGAAAGCCTTGTGAAGTTCATCTCATTGGTCCCAACAGATTCGTTCTCCTTCTGCTTCAGCTCGAGAAACTCTTTCTCCATTTTCGTTCTCATGGAACGAGGGAAATACTTGTTAAAGAAAATTCCCCGAAATTCTTCCCACTCCATAGCTTCCATCTCTCCTCGTGGCTTCGTGTTTTTGATCAGTGACCACCACTGATCAGCTTCTCCCTCTAGGCGGTAAACAGCAAGGGTGACTTTTTCTTGTTCTGAACAATGAAGTACAGAAAAGATCTTTTCAATGGAGCTTATCCATTGTTCCGCAACCAATGGGTCAGTAGATCCACTGAATGTTGGTGGTCGTTGACGCATGAAGGACTCAACAGAAAGTTGTTCCCTTCGTGGTGAGGTCGGCCTCTCAGCTTGATTCAAGTTATTACTCATAACTTGAGTCAGTTGGTTCATCATCCGCATGAATGTTTCCATTCCGGCTTCCATCGGAGGGCCGTCAGCACATGGTGCATTGCAGTCACCATCGGCACGGTTCCTCCTATTGCCCGCCATTTTCTAAAAGAATAAAACCTTAGTAAGAAAATTATTTCATTTATGGATCTTTTAACTAAGACTTCATGCTTAGACAATTACACCTTTCTATAATTCCTTCATAATGATTCATAAAAAGCTTGTGATTTACCAAACATATCCCCCGGGAGTGTCGTAACCAAGAGTGCAGCAAGGCCCGTTATCGTGCACCAGTTCCCGTTCGAGTCTAGCTCAAAGTGGTGTTTTCGGGTTTTACCCCTATGTACATCTGTGCCAGAGCCGCCTCTACCTGCTCGTATCCAGACAGGGATGTATTTGTTTGATAAACCACTTACTCAATACTTACCAAAATACCAAGAAGTTTTCCTAAATTTTAACTTTTCTATGGGGTTCTTCCTAAAGTTTTTATATCCTAATTTCCAAAAATAACTAAACCATCCTTTGATACCAACTATAACATCCCGCCTTTTTATAACATAAACTTTCATTACATTACACATAACTGAGGATCTTTAAGGTCTAGTGTCTTGGAAACCAGGAACAAAATACATGAAAACAATATAAAACATTCTTCTTAAACACTTGAAAGGCTTCTCCTTAAGTTCATTCTAGGTTCATTACTGCATCTCATAACCTGGGGACATACATCAAAAGAAAGGGTGAGCAGAAGGCCCAGTAAGGGAAACAAGAGGAACATTTTACATGTGAACTTGAGATACTTCAATAAGGACATGAAAAGAACTTTAAGGCATGAGAAAGAAATCATGAGGCATTTCATAATAAAAATAACATTTTCCATAACTTGAAGATGTGGCTACATCATTTAACATAGACAATCATGAACATATCACCAAGGTCCATCCCCAAGGTGTCATTTGAAAATTACCAAGGTTATTCACCAAGGTATCGTGAAAATTGTAATCTCTAGTGGTTACATCATTACCCAATGCATTGGAGCGCTATCAGGGCGCACCCTTAAATTTGCCTTTATTATCATGTGAGCCACATATATCATCATCAAACATTTCATAAATAACCCATATAGCATAAAATAAATGGGTTTCATTTCATAATCATAACGTTTTTAAAAACTGTTTTAAAGACATGATCTTTACATCACTTTAAACCCACGGAAGGGAAAGTGGGTCTCATGTATGTAAATCCCAGAATTTAAAATAGAAAATTTTGATATATATGTGAATACCCTTGTAGAAATAATAGCTTTGAGTATTCACTTTATAACATAAAATAATTTTGAGAAAAGAGAGAGAGGCATTTTGAGACGAAAATTCTGCAGCATAACGGCTATGTTACAAGGTTTTAGAAAACATTGAAAAGAGAGGGGACATGGGTCACCCACTCATAAATGATCCATAAAACATTAGGGGGATAGAATAAGATGGATATATGGACATGGTAATGAAATTTTAAGGACATACCATTTAAAATGAAAAACATGGAAGGAAGACAAAAATTAGATTTCTCTTATGAAAATTCGGTAGCCTAACAGCGTCACTTAAACTTCAATAAAAATGAATTGACAAGATAAAATAGGGTCTCTCATCATATGATCATAATAGATAAGTATGATAGATATAGAGATCATACCCCAACATAATAAAAAGGAACTTGAAATACTTGACATTAAAATCAAACTTGAAAAATGAGAAGGGTGAAAGAATCCCTTAAAAATTCGGCAGCCTAACGGCATCACTTAAACATTCATAAAATGAAATGATGAGAGTAAGAGGGGATCTCTCATAATATAAACATGAAAAGGGAAGTAAGAGGAATATAAAATAACATCCTCTCACATAAGGACATGGAGCATAAAAGGAATGACATAAAAAGGATTACATGAAAAGAAAGAGAGAGGTCGGATCCCTTACCTTAAAACGTGACTCTTGAAACTCAAAGTTTTGGACCTTGAGGGCTTGGGGACACCTTGGGAGGACTCCTTGGAAGGTAATAAGACCATAACTTCGTTGGGGGAGAGTTGGGAGTGAAAAATAAAGGAGGAAAGGGTGGGTATTTATAGGGAAAGTGAGGGGACAAGGCAATAATGGCCAAGGGACACCTCACATGTGCTTTTCTCAAACCCATGTGCTCTCCCTTGGCATTTATCAAGGAGTTAGGCCACATGGGGCCCCCAAAAAAAATAATTCATCACCCTTGGCCGGCCAACCCTTGAAATATCTCATGACATCATCATGACACAGTTATGATGTCATTAAACATACCGAAACCCTAAAACTGTATTTTTACTATTCACTGAAAATTCAACTTTCTCAGAATAATCCCAAAATTTCACCTTAACCAAATATCAATGCTCTGATTTCAAAAATGAAATCCATTTTATAAAAATAATTTTCTAAATATTTTTAATTTAATTTTTAAATAAAAACACTATTCATCGAAAATTCATTTTTTTCAGAAAAATCCCCAAAAATTACCATAACATAATATCGATGCTCTGAGTTCAAAAATAAAGTCATTTTTATAAAAATAATTTTCTAATTATTTTTAATTAAATTTTTAATTAAAAAACACTATTCATCTGAAAAAACTAATACTTGACTAATAATTTATGAAACCGTTATTTACCCATTTTATTGAATCACATTACTTAATCTAGGTGTCTAAATTATATTAAAACTTTCTTTGAGTGAAATTACTAATCCATTTGGTCACATTACTAATCCTAAGCGTAAAATCACTATTCATAATTTACTATTCATCAAAAATTAAGTTGATCTTATTAGACTCCAAATTCCTTACTGAACACTTTTGTAGAAGAACATTTTTTGAAAATTATTAAATATCATTAGTTATTTAGGGTTTACATAAATATTTTAAAATATCCTTTTTTCGAAATTCATCAATAAAATACATTCTAAAATTATCTGGACATTTGAAATTTCACAAACATCACTAAAGGAAGAAATCTCAATTCATTCATCCCAAAGGATTACACAAAGAAGCTAGGGTCTCGTCACATAGCCCCTTATAACACCGGCATAAGACCTAAGTGTAAGGTGTGCTATGGTGAGAGAATCTGAGGGAGGCTCAGATAACATTTCCCTAGTAGTAATCTCTACTAACTTGAACTTCTCCCGTAGGCGTTTCCGTTCAAGCTTGACACGCTGGAGTTCGGCTTGGGCTTGGTCCAAAGCGAAGCCCACAGATCCTACCTCCTTCCCAAGCTCTGATAACTGGGCTTCATAAGGGTTGAGTCTACTGGATGAAGCCATCGACTCCTCTTTCTGCATTAACCATTAGCATCTTATTAAATCAATAAGAGTAAGTTAATATACTACTCAAAAAGATTGGGTCGTTACAGTTCCTTATCATGTTGTTAGATTCTAATCTTGGACTTTGGTTTGCTTCAACTAATGCCATTGAGAAAGTGGATTATAGGGTTACATAGTACGAGTATCTTGAACATTAGTTAAATAGTATTATTATTTATTATTTAAAAAGTTGAATAAATATTATTACCACACATGGTTTAATAATTATTCATGTTTTCTTGATCACATATTCTATATCAAAATCTATTTGAGAAAATATTTTGTGAGTATAATATTTAATAAATAATAATTTTTTATATTCTAAAAATAATTTTTATTTATTTATTTGAAAATAATGTAGTGATATTTATTTATTAAATAAATAGTCATTGTTAAATGTATGATAAATATTATGGGGGAATGGTGGACTGAGATTAATGACCTGATGAGAAATAATATTTATTGAATATTATTTGAATAAATAATATTTATTGAATATTATTTGAATAAATAATATTTATTGAATATTATTTGAATAAATAATATTTATTGAATATTATTTGAATAAATAATATTTAATTTAATTCATGAGTTTAGCACATGTTAATAAATATTATTATTTTTGTTGTTGTTGTTGTTTTTGTTGTTGTTATTAATATTGACATTGGGTTCCAAGAGTATTATGAAAAATAATAAGGGTGCATGTACAATTGTTATTTTTCAACCATAGAATTATATAAACACAATTATATTATTTTCTTTAGGGGTTTCAAATTTCATTTTGTTATTCATAATAAAATCCAAAAATAATTATCATGAATCCCTAGAGAGATCCCTCTCTAAGAACCCTCTCAAAAATGGAGAGAAATAATCCTCCACCACCACTCTCGAGTCTGGAGAGATTAAAGAGAATCCTTCTTCAAACAAATTCTCAGGGTGGTCAAAGGCGAACGATGCAAGTGTCGGGATCTATCGTGCCTATTGACACACATTCTTTACATTGGTATGAAAATATTTAGGGGGAAATACCTCAAATAATAGAGGATATAAGGGGTCAAATAACTATCCCAAGTGAACCTATGTGGACCCAACCTGTGCACCAAGAAGTTCGTGTAGGTCCATAATGTGCAGCCCGACATGAGAATCGAGAACTTGCGCAAGGGATTTTCATGATACACTTATGCGATAGACCTAAACAAATGATATCCTTCACCCAAGGTCCCAAATTTTGACAATAAATTGGACCCTTGTGGTCCTCATTTGAAATAATTGGAAGTTGAAGAGACCACTTGAATCTCTGTTCACCCAAGTTTCTCACTCAAGTCTTCCAAACCCTCAGGTAGTGTCCTAATCCTACAAAATAAGATAGAATTAACAATTATAAATGGATTGAGGTAACTAAAAGTCTATAATACCAATAACCATTAGGAGAACCATCCCCCCTCCAATCAAAACTACAAGGGTGAAGGGCCCTTCCGTATCTCAAAACTTGAGCATCAGTCATCCAAATACACCCAAGTAGACCCTTGCATATTAGAAAAAGGCCTCTCCCATGTGATGTTTCCCAAGTTATTCATCACCCAAGTGGAATATCCAGATCTCCCAGGTCCACCCAATGTAAGGAATCTCCTTCTTGCCTAGGTCCACCCTGCACAATTTATCTCAAGCTCACCCAGGTCCACCCTACATGAAGCACCCTCAGTCCACCCAGGCTTTACCTTGGCAAATCACCTCTAGATCACCCAGGACCACCTTACGTGAGACACTCTTTAGGTATCCCAAGCCTCACTTGGGAAATCCATTGATGTAGCCTTAATTTCATGTATTTTTTCATATCACTTTTGTGTTAAAATTATGTTTTTAATGTTAAAATATGTCTTAATTTAGTTAATTTATGCGTGTAGGTTAATTTTCATGTAAATTTTTAAATTAATAAAATTGATGTTTATTTTATGATTTTATGTTTTATTTTTAACATGTGTCCAGTTATTAATATATTTTTAATTTATTTGTTTCTTTTAAGATTATAAATTTTAATTGTTATTATTTAATTTTGTGTTCTATTAGTTTAATTTCATTATTTGTATTTATTTTAATAGATTAATCAGTTAATTGAAATTTAATTTATAATTTAATGACTTTAATTAATTAATAATTTGTAACTTTAATTTTTTTTTAATTCATTATTAACTTTAATCATCATTTTTTAATTAACTATTTAAATACTCTCCTCCAATGGCCCAAAGGCCTTATATTTTTTTATTTTAATAAAACCCCCTTTTAATGGAAGGGGGAAACCAAATAGGCTTCATGACATAAAGCATTACTCAATTAAAAAAACCCACAGTTTCGAGTTTGAAGCTATTGTTTGAGGATTTAAGAGAACCAGGATCTCAAGGGAAGCTATGGTCAAGCTCTGCGGTAAAGACGATTGAGCTAGTGCTATCTCTAAACCAGATAGACTATTCGCAATCTCCAAGGTTGACCAAACCACCAGAAACTGTCAGGGAAGAACACTCATAACACTTTTGATATGCCTCCCTCTCTTGAACTTGAGGTGAAGGAGATGACTAAATCGCATCCTTTTAGGTTGATTAGAAATTGTTGAAGTTTGTTGAACATGGATCTGGGGTTCCATTTCATCGTTGAGGGGTGCGCTGCATCGATTTCTTCTCTCCACCGAGCTTTGAGGTGAAAGATCTTGACCGAAGCCAATGACTAAGGCCAAGGCTTATAGATTTGGGGACTGGAGCTCGAGAATCCTTGTTCTTGACAAGATTTGTAGAAATCAAGATGACCTTCACACTTTGGGAATATTGTCAATATTTTAGGATTTTTGAATATACCAGTATAATCGAGATTTAGTGCTCTTCTAAGCCTGTTGAAGAAGATGACCCACTTAGTTTTAGAGCTCGGTACCTATTTTCAAAGTGTATTCATTGATTTTTTGTTTGTTGGTTGAATTTTCCTTAGATTGTAGGGTCTTTCTGTTCAAGATTTCAGGTTGGAATGGTCAACTTGTCAACTAAAATATTTACCTCCATGAAAAATTAGATGAATAATTATTTCTTAGGGGTATTATTTTAATTTTAAGTTTGAATCAATGAGGATATATTTATAGTTTTCAAAAAAATGTCCAGATCCAAGTAGTGATTTTTTCTGGAGTAGTTTTTGGGGGTATTAAAAGTTGAGGATCAAAATAGGGCCCTAATTCCAGTTAAGGACCACCATTATTTTAGATTAAATTTAAAACTCAATTCAATTTAAAATTCATAATTTTTTTGGTCCTTCGTTGGATATTTTCATGTTTTTTTACCAAAACTGGAATTAAGTGCCTGTTTTGGTTCTGGATTGTCATTATCTTAAGTTTTTTGCTTGCATCGCATAAAAAATGAGGTGTGTGCAATGAAGTTTCCACATGGATGAGTTTTTCTCTCCTATTGTCTATAAATATTTCTTTTATTTTGTTTTCATTAAATAAATCATGATTATTCTGTTAGCAGGATTGAGGTCCCACAACATTCTCCATTTTTACTTTTTTTCTCTCTTTTCTTCTTTTTATCTCTCTTCTGTTTTTTCTCAGTTTGTAAATAAAATTGTTTTTTTGTTCATTATTCTATTTATTTTGTAATCTAATACCTCCTCAAATGGAGGACTAACTCATGGGCCTACTTCTAGGAGCCTAATCTTGAAGCTTCCAAGAGACCAAGTATCTTTTTGATCATTGCATTCTTCTTCACTCTTGGTAAATTTTGAACACCAAGTGAGGAGATTTTACTACACACTCATTTGTAGGACAATTTTATAATTTCTTATTCTCTTTTATTATTTTTCCTCTTCTTATCCTAGATGATCAATAGAGATTTAAAAGATAATTCTTGTGATTTAATGATCTTGTGATTATCACTTTTTCATGGAATATATTCTGTGAGAATATAATTTTAGATTGTGATTCATTTCACAATTAGGAGAACACAAATGAAAAGGAAGAAATTCTATATATGATTGTTCACTGTTTGAGGAGATAGAGTTATTTTTATCAAGGAATCTATTACATGATTATTGGAACTTAGTTTTGAAGGGTTTATTATTTTTAGGTCAGTGATAGAAAGTAGAGTGGATTAACATAGAACTGGTTTGTTTTTAATGACTTTTTTCCACTATTTTGTTTATTTTTCCCTTCTTTATTTTTGTAGTTTCATTTTCTCTTCTTAGTTATCACTATTTCATTTTTTCTTTTACTACTTTAAAAATAGATAAGAACACAAAAATATTTTAGAATAATCACTTAGCTGAACACATTACTTCCTTAAGACCAACCCTTGGGTTAGCACCTAAGCTATATCTAGGGAAATATAAATGTATTTTTGATAGTTCAAATAATAGGCTATAAAAATTTTCTTCATTGGTAAGCAGACAAGTTTTTTTAGTGATTTATTTTTTTAAATTTGAAACTTTCAAAAAAAACAAAAAAAAATTAAATAAATGAAATCACCTTAACGATAAGATTATATGGTAGGATTTATTGCTAATAAAGTCAAGGAACAATTTTTAATTTTGAGTGAAGAAATTTTTCTTGAATTTATTGATGATATCAAAGAGTTTATGTGACCTACTTTGGATTCCTTAACTGAAGAACATAAATAATTCTCACACTTTTTTCATGAGGTTTATCCAGAAGAGGTTCACTAAGAAGAACACATCCTCACTCCAATTTATGAGGAGGTAAAGAAGGTTGAAACAAGGATAAATATGCTAGATCCTCATATTGAGGACTGTATTATGAGTTCGCGGGAGATGGGAAATGAAAAATTATAAAAGCTGGATAACTTTTTGACAATCATTCATTTTCTGATTTTCATTATAATGATTTTCACTGCACTAACCTATCCGCTAATTTTTTCATGATATAATGGGTCAAACCAACTCAAGATACCCTCTTATTCGATGGAATATACCATAGATGAAGTGTCTTATTTTGAGGAGAGGTTGGAGGAGGTTGATTGTCTCACTCTTCACTTGGTTATACTCCCATAAGCACTGCCTATCAATGAAGAAGAGAAAGTTGTCTAAATTTAAAGAGTTGTTTTCTCTATGGAAGAATATTTTATTTCATTTGATTCTAATTTAAATTTAGTTGTTATTGGTAATGATTATACCTTTGAAGTTTCTTTAGAGTCATCTGAACTTCATGATTTCCTAGAGTGACTTGAGAAGGCCGATAACGGACCTACTGAGGGACTTCAAGAGATCCTAGAACTCATTGAAAATATCAATTTAGGGGCTATTAAAGATGAATTTTTTTAGGACATAGTTGAGGTGGGAAAATTTTATGAGGGGTTTTCCAGCCTACTATTTTATATTCTACTTTTCCCTCATATTTTACTAATCAATTAAATTTATAAATCTGTGAAGATGATTTAATTGTTAAGGGTGATTATGATTGTTTATTTGAGGTTAAGGTTACTTGACTCTTGGATCACCTTCTTTGCACTTCAATAATGAAAATCAATCAAAAGTGGAGGTGGTTAAATTATTTTACATTAAAAAATATGGCTTCGAACAAGAAACTTTTGTTGTTGGTTTAGATAACCATTGTGATATAAAACACACTAGGAAGAAACACACATGGTGATTTCTAAGAAAGAAACCATATCCACTATCTGATTAGGGATAAAACAAAAGTTTTATAGTTGTGGAAAATATAAATACAATACCTATTAGGGGGTTAAACCCATGATTATATTATTTACATTCTATTTTAGTTTCTTAATTGTTAATTATTTCTTTAATAAATGTTTGTAGTTTCTTTTGTAGGAAAATAATTAGGGAGGAGACTTTATGTGGCAATCTATTTTGGGTAACAACTTTCTCACCTTACAACTCCCAGGTTGTATCCTTCTACACTTAAATTTCATAGAGTTTAAATTCTTATTATATACTATAAATTAACTGTTGGGGAGGGTACACATTTTTTCGGCTTCTCTTGAATTTTTGATTGATGAAATAAATGTTAAAAATCCTACAAAACTAATTTTTTGAAAATATTTTATGTTTTCCATAAAGAATTAATGCATGTATATTTTTAAGTTTACTTTGTTAGTGTTGATGTGAGAAGAATTTTTCATTCTATTGAAGAATAAATTCATTGTTTTTCAAAGATCAAAATAAGCTACATATTTAAGAAAAATGAATCAAACTCCCTAAGTTTTTACTATCCTTTTTTGAACTTTAATTTCTATATTTTATTTCTTATATTTTTCAATTTATTGGAGTTTGAAATGAAAATTCATAGGGACTGATTCAAATTTAAAAAGGGGAGGTTTCTTTTACTAATACTTAAGTGCTAAATCATTAAACCAAGGGAGTAAAAAAATGAAATCATACATTTTGATTCTGCTTTTTGTTCAATAAAATCTACTGCTTGTTGTGTGGGGTGTTTTAATTGTTTGTAGAGTTAATATTTAAGTGCTTTAACATTATAAATTAACCATTTAAAACCTGATAATCAATACTAATATTTTAAAATACTTTAATGTCGAATTTCTTATCTTGCATGATATTTGTGGTGACTTATTGAATACCCTTTTTAAATTCAATGTGTAGCATTCAATTTATCTAAAAATTCTCTATTAGTGTGGTATATTTGAAGTAGTAACTAATAGGTGTTCTCATATAATTTTTGATAGTTGAATATATTGGGGAATAATAATTTTTTAACTTTATTGTGACCCTCAAACATGACTCATTCACTATTTAATTGAAAATATTTTTGAATTTAAAGTGTCACAATTGTACATCCACCTTGAATTCAAAAATGGTAAAATTGTTGGGTTTTAAGTGTGGTGGATGGATCTTTAAATGTGTTAAACTATAATTTATTAACATCCCATTAAAACCCTTTAATTTTTTTTTGAAATTGTATGTTTTTAATATGTACTTAGAAATTTTCACCAGGGGAAATTTTTTCTCAAATTTGAAGTTTGTGAAGCCACTTTAGGGAGATAATCTCAATTACTTTATAGAATTGATTAAGTAAAAAAATTCTTACCCTTCTGAAAAAAAATGTTTTTTGGTAAAATATTCAGATAATTTCATATGATTTTTATTTAATTTGAACTTTTTCAATTGAATATAACTCATTATATATGCATCCAAATGGACAATCAAATGAAAATTCTAATCTAATTTTAACTTGTTCTTTCGTTCCTTTCATTCTTTATTCATCAAACTGTTGGATGAGTTATTTATTCCACCAATAAATTCTCACTCCACCCCATCCAATGGTCAGTCTATTTATTATGATCTCTTAAATTATGTGTGTTTGTTCACTTGGAAGTAAAGAGAAGTTTGAACTTTCAGTTGGATATAAATTGAGGTTTGTTAAATTTTCTTTAAAATTTTCAATTTAAATAATTTTTTTAAAATAATAATCGGTTTTATATAAAGAATTTTAATTTCAAAGGACATTAATTTTTACTACTTGAGAAAATCCTTGAGGGAAAATCAATTTGAAAATCAATTCTTGGTCGCATTTCAGCTTTTCTATTATGAGATTTATTTCATACGATTGAATATGACTAAAGATTTCTTATGGACAAGTAACGTCCTATGTGTGGGGGAATTTTATGTGGACTTAATTTAATGTATTTTTCACATCACTTCTGAGTGAAAATTATGTTTTTAATGTTAAAATATTCCTTAATTCAGTTATTTTATGTGTTTAGTTTAATTTTCTAGTAAATTGTTAAATTAATGAAATTGATGTCTATTTTATGATTTTATGTTTTATTTTTAACATGTGTCAAGTTATGTATATATTATTTAATCGTTTTGTTTCTTTTATGATTATAATTTTTAATTTTCATTATTTAATTTTGTGTTCTATTTGTTTAATTTCATTATTTTTATTTTTTTAATAGATTAATTAGTTGATTGAAATTTAATTTATAATTTAATGAATTCAATTAATTAATAATTTATAACTTAAATTTTTATTTTAATTCATTATTATTTTTAATCATTTTTTATTTTTAATTAATTAATTAATTACTTAAAGTAACTTAGATTTATTCTAGTTTATTTTTTATTTTACAATTATTTATTTTGAGAATTTTAATATATATATATATATATATAAATACATTTATATCTATATATATTTTTATTTATTTGATCAATCTAATTTTATTCAATGATTTTTTGTTTGGTTTGGATATTACGGTATATTATTTTGGAAGTTATCAAGGGAAATGTAAATAAATTTTTCAAGAAGGTGCCACGTAGCCAAGGTGGTGCATATACAAATTGAAAAGGTCACAAAAATAACCAATTCCAGTATAGTCTCACATATATAATTTTTATCAACTCTATGTAGCTGAATTGGAAGATCTACATAGAGCCAAATTTGTTGTCTACCCAAGTAGGGGATTGGTTCAAATTCTATGTTGCTGATTTAAATTCTGAAGACCACGTACCAGAATCTATTAATTTATATACCTATATAAATGAGTTTGAAGCTATTGTTTGAGTCTTTAAGAGAATCGTGATCTCAGGGAATCCATGGTCGAGCTCCGTAATGAAGATGACTAAGCATGTGTTGTTTTTGAACTTGAAATTCAATTCATGATCTCTAAGATTGACCGAACCATCGAAAACTGTCATGGAATAACACATATGATATTTTTTATCTTCTTCCCTCCGTTGAACTTGAGGTGAAGGATATGAACAAATTTCATCCTTTTAGATACATTTGAAATCACTGAATCTTATTGAACATGTATCTAGGGTTCAATTTCATCATTGAGGTGTATGTTTTGTTGAGTTATTCTCCACACTAAGCTTTGTGGTGAAGGATCATGACCAAAGCTGATGACCAAGGCCAAGGCTTCAAGATTTAGGGATTATAGCTCAGGAATCCTTGTTCTTGGCATGATCTGAAGAAATTTGTAAGTCCTTCAGACTTCGAGAATACTATTGACATTTGAGGATTTTTTAATAGAACTATATAATTGAGATTCATTGATCGGTCAATAATGTTGAGGAATATTACCAACTTAGTTTGAGATATCGGCACCTTTTTTCAAAGTGGAGTCATTGATTTCATGTTTGCGGGGTTGAATTTTTCTAGGATTGTAGGGTCTCTCTATTTAAGGTATCAGGGTGGGATGATCAACTTGTCATCTAAAATAATTACCTATGTGAAAAAGTATATGAATCATTATTTTTAGGGGTATTTTTATAATTTTATGTTGGAATTAATGAGGATATAATTTGAGGATACCATTGGATTGAAGAGTGCCCAAAAAATGTCTAGATCTGAGTAGTGATTTTTTTGGAGAATTTTTTTCTTATGTCGCATGAATAAGGAGGTGCGCATGGTTTAGTTTCCATGTGGTTGTTTTTTTCTTTCCTGTTGTATTTTTAAATATTTATTTTATCTTCTATTCATTAAATAGTTCGTGAAGCTTTTGTAGGTTGGATTTAGGTCCCCCATCATTTAACATTTTTAATTTTTTCTCTCTATAATGACCTGTATTCCCTCGGGCCATCCCTTTGTGAAAATCCAGTGCTTGTGGTGTTCTTGGGGGTAGTAGTGATTTGTTTCAGGAGTTTCACAAAAAACTAGTTTCACTAAAACTATATCATCGTAATGGATTCATGCTGAAACAGTGGCATTGTAACGGTTTCACGACGAAACGGTGGCACTGTAACGGCCGCACACTGAAACGGTGGCACTGTAATGGTCACACGCTGAAACAGTGGCACTGTAATGGCTGCATGCTGAAATGGTGGTGCTGTAAAGGTCACACACCAAAACAGTCACACCATAATGGTGTCACCGTGATAGTGGCACACCGAAATAGTGGCACACTAAATGGTATCTCTCCCTTTTCCAAATTTTCAGTTTCCTGAGTTTTTTCAGTTTCTCCACTCTTACATATTATTTGACATAAACTGAGTTTAAAGCCTTATTTGGGTGTTTTTAATAGATTTTCAAAGGATATTAAGTATATATTTAATATTATTACACTCTAGGTACTTTGAGATACTCAAATTTCATGATCTTGACCATGATCCCACATTAATGACTTTTGAAAACATTCCTCCTTTAATATAGGATCTGGCTCTTCAAAGTCACGATCTTCCCTTCCTAGTGTATTTTTTATTCCCTATTGGTGTATCTAGATCCTTCCTCTCTAGATGAGTTGTTCACCTATTCTAGAGCCCCCTCCTGCTCATTTTTCTTGTAGTTTCCTTATACTCGCGCGATCCCCTATTCTTGGTGCAAGGAGATGTTTTGGTTGCTTATTGTTTCAAGTAGGGATTGTTCTGGTTCTCTTTAATTTTTTATCATGAAGGGTGGGTGTACTAATGATTCCTTTTGAATAATGGGTGAATACTTTACTTAAAACAAGTAATAAATAAGAAGGGAATATGATCAAAAGATAATAGGGGTCAATGAAATAACAGGTTGGGAGTGGATAGATGTTGATCGCCTGTTTTATTGTTTATCTTTTCTAATGATGTGATCTATTGTGGAAATATGGTTTTTGAAAATCTTGGTCATTGTTGGTCTTTTTCTATGCATGGGTGGCACTTTATAAGTGTTTTTGTTTCCTTATAAATAATTAGTGAAAAAAATCTGACTAATCTTGTATACCCAGTTAAATAAAATAGATGCACTAGGTTAAAAACCCTTGTGTGAGAACCCTTGTTTATAAAAAAGGATTAAAGAATAGTGTTTACCAAATCTGAATACATCTTGTTTGATAGGTGTGGTTGTGTTCTGGGTTCTATTGGGTTTTGTGATTTTGTATGGGTTGTGTGGTGCAACTATTGGGAGCATAATTATGGGTACAGGGGTGGGAAAGGGGGGTTGGTTCTATGAGAAGGGTGTGGAATATGTGTGTCGTGGGGATTTGGTTTAATGGTAGTTTTTGTGGGCTTTGAGTGTGGGGAGGTACGGGTGGTGTGTTGGAATATCAGGTTGAGAGACTGATTGATTGTGGAATGGATGGAATTGTAAGCAGTGGGACTACCTTTGTTTATGTTGTGACTGTCAAGTGATGTTTGGCAGTGGGGCTGCAATGTGGTTATGGACTTGTTATGTAGTGAGAATACACTTGGGAAATGTTTGGGCAATGGGGATACAGGTTTGGGTTGTGTCATGACTTCATGTTAATAGGTGTTTCGGGTGTAGTATTATTGTGCAGCAGGGCTGCTAGGTTTGGTTTTGAGGGCATGATTGTGCGGTAGGACTTTGAAGAATGAAAATTGGTAGTGGCTTAATGGGTGTTTAGAGAAAGGGGTGTGCAGTGGGACTGTAGGTTGGTTGTTCTCTATTGTTTTTATGAATAGGTGTTAAAATAGAAATTTTTTACCCAGGTTCCTCTTCCACTGTTCAATGTTTGCAGTACCGAAGAACGAAGTGGGTTGGTTGTTGTGTGTTTAGTTAATTATTCTCTTCACATTATGAGATGGTTTTAGATTTTGTGCTTGGTTGTTTTCCTGGTTAGTGCTACAAAAAATTAAAGTTAACCCCTTAATTAATTAATTATTGGAAAGTAGTTCAATGAAAAAGGGTTTGGGATTATTCTTTAACAGTGGTTGTATGTGTGGTAGTGCATAAATTTGTAGTAGAAAAAGTGGTTCTGGTGGGATGGTTGCTTGTTTTGAGACTCGTAGGTTGGGCTGAGTGTTTGTTTACTTATATGTATAAATTATAGTTCCTTGTGATTTCTATACACACCCCACTCTTGTTCAGAACCATTTATCGAACACCCCCATTTCATGGGGAAGGGTGTCTTTCCTAACATCTTAATGGGAGGATGAATGGTTGGTTACTGACTTTCTTCCTCACACCCTCTTTCGGGTTCTTATCGCTCGAGCATATCCAGGAAGGATATAATGGCTTGAGGCTTACTATAGTCCAAGATCCTTTGGGTGGTTTTTTGTGGATGAGGATTCTAGGTGTTTTCAAGTAAGATTTGTTTTCCCAAGTATCTTCAGGATGAGTTCCATGTGTCTTTGGGCGAGAGTAGTGGTTGTTGTGGCCCAGGTTTCTGCTAGAGAGATGTGTGGTGTGGTTGAGGCTCAGGTGTCTGCGGGCGGGTTGTGGAGTTGGACTGCATTTTGGAAGAGTGGTAGAGTCAATAATTTAGCCATTATTAATAGCATTTAACTAATGGGAAAGTGGTTTGGGGTAACCAAATGTTGATGTTCTTATACTACTTTACTTGACTTGTGTTATTTGGTGAGTGTGCCTTAGTGAGGCTGGGATGGTTAGTACTTCTAGGTAAGTGCTTTGTGGTTCTACTATTTTCTCACAAGGGAATTAGTATGTTCCCCCACTTGTACACGAGTGGCTTTAGTTTTCCTACTTGGTATACTTGTATACTCACCCTATATTTGTAAAACTATTTTCAGGTTTCTAGGAAGACCTTGGGGACTATGATGGACTTTACTAGCTCAGTCATTGGGATAATGGTTGTGTTTCTACTTAGTTTATTTCTTTTGGTACTTGATTTGGTACTTTTGTTATAATTTTCTCGAATTTAACATTTAAATCATGCATGGGATGGATTTTTGTTTCTTTTATATAAATTTTTGGAGTTATTTGGGATTTTACCATATTATATCCCGATCCTATTTTCATTAAAAAGGGTAATTCCTTCCATTTTGTATGAGATTCTATACCCTTGGTGCTAGTCGCCACTTCGGGGCCTATTGAAGGTGGGACTTCAGGGGGGTCATTATCTCTCCTTCATCTTTAATAAGTAAGGGTGTGGCACTTTTTTGTCCCTTCCCTCATCTTGAATAAGGTGGGTCGTGACACTCTCTCTTTTATCACTTTTTCCTCTTCTTCTATCTCTTCTGTATTTTCTTAGTTTTTAAATATATATTTTATTTTGTTCATTATTCTAATCATGTTGTGATCTCATACCTCTAAAAATAGAAGACTAACTCATGGACCTAGTTCCAAGAGCCAAAGCTTGAAGCTTCCAAAAGATTGTGTGTCTTTTCAATCATTGAATTCTTCTTCACTCTTGGTAAATTTCAAACGTGGAGTGAGGAGATGTGATCGCACACTCATTCACAGAAGGTTTTATACTTTATTCTTCTCTTTTATTATTTTTCCTATTCTTATCCTAGATGATCGATAGAGATTCAAAAGAGAGGTTGTGTGATTTAATGATATTTTGATGATCAATTTTTCATAGAAGAAATTATGTGAGAATGTGATTTGAGCTTGTGATTCATTTCACAATTATGAGAGTGCTCATGTATAGAAAGAGATATTATATATTATTGTTCAATGTTTGAGGATAGAGAGTTTGTTTTTGTTGATTCATTGAGTACATGATGAGTGGAATTGAGTGTTTGTGATTTTATTCTTTTTAGGTCAGTGATAGGCAGTATGGTGAATTAACCTGGAACTGGTTTTTTCTCACTAACTTTTCTTCTCCTCTTTTGTTTCTTTATTCCTTCTTTGTTTCTACTATTTCTTTTTCTCTTATTCTTAGTCATCATTGTTTCATGTTTTCTTTTACTTCTTTTAAAATAGATAAAAAAAATAGAAGAATCAATTAGATGAACACACAAACTTCTTGAGATAGACCCCTGGGTTAGACACTAAGATATATTTATGGAAATTTATATGTATCTTTGATAGTTCAAATGATAGTCTACCAGCCACCCTTTGAGCCCTCTTTCATATCACCAATGGTAAAGCACCTCTTTACTTGGATCCCTCATCCAAGGGGGACCAATCCAATACCTCCCCCAAATCCTCTAGCTACGTGTGATTAAAGCACATGACACAAGAAAATCTCCTCTCAATTATAAATTATCATGGTAAGAGAAGTTTTACATTTATCCAACCTAATAGTTACGATCCTTGAAGTGTTATAAATTATAAGTTCCCATGGTAATGAGGATCCCAACCTTAGGGATGATTATGAATGGATTATTGATCTAGGATACAATATTTTCTACCCAAAATATGAAATTAATCAAGATATATATGTATGGATATGTAAGCCCCGATCCTTAGGGTTTGAAAACAAGAGAGGAGACAGGCACACCTAAGCCTTATATCTCTTCCTGACTACCCTACCATGACGCCATCCTCATCTACCAGTGGACGAGGAGTAATTTCCTCCTTAGTTAATCCCTCATAAAGTAATCCCCTAGACTTTCTTATGGGGAATTACTCTGCCTTCTATATCCTCACCCTCATACACCAGCAGTTGTAGGTGATTGTATGGGTTTCAAAACCTTATTCTTCCACTTGTTTCTCAAACTGAGCATGAACCATGTGGGATTAGAGTTTAATGATGATCATGTCATTAGAAAAATCAAATACCACCATACTAGGGCTCCTATTCAGTATAATCCCCAAATATACTCACTAAAATGGGCCTCCTCCATAGGTGTAATCCCCAACCATTTTAAACTACGTGGAATTTGATTCTTGTCCAAGTGGGATACATAGGAAGCCTCACTGAGGTTCAAACTTAGAACCCCAAACTCACCCTAATCTTCTTGAGGTTGCATTCCCAGTAGGTTCATATTCAACTTGGAGGTTCATATTCCTTTTGGGTTCTTTCATCCACTTCATCATAAGTCCCACATCAAATTTTTCTAGGCTCCTTTCACCATGACATCATTTTTTCATGACGTTAAACTACATGGTATGGTCCTCATCACATTACCTTTAAAGATATGATATGTATCATTAAGTGACACTGGACTACATGGGTTTTGATTCCTCTCATGAGTATATGTATGAATCCCTTATTACGAGCTCAATCTTGACATCAAAAAAACTCTCATCTTCCTAGATGACAATAAATTCCAGATTGTTCCACTACATAGCTTAAAATCAACATCATATGAATCTATAATCTGTATAAAAATAGTACCATTGATGAAGAACCTTGGATAAATATAGATGATTCTAAATACAATACATGCTAACAATTTATTGATAATATAAGGGTGACCCGTTCAATATTTATGAACTAATAAAGGATTCATGAATTTGTCTTAAATTAATAAGAGAGTCTCAGAGTAGGCAATAATTTTCCCCACAAAGGTGCGATAAGCCTGACCTTCCATCCTCTCAACCAATGTGAGACCCTAAGTGTTTGTTGAACAATTTCCCAATGACCACCTGCCTTTAGAAATAATGTTCGCAAAGCATCATGAATAAGGGAACCATTGGTTGTTTCTAGTTCCACAAATTAAACCCATTGGAAACTACCCAAAAAGGGATGCAAAACAAAAATGGTGAGCCCAATGTGAATCCTTAACCTAAAATGATTGTGTTTCCCACATGACAGGCCCCTTTCGTTCTCTCACAAAATTAAAGTAGACCAAACATTGATCTAAAATAATCTAGTATGCATGTTTTAATTTATTATGATGCTTCTTTGATAGTTTTTTTCTTGTTTTTTTTTTTGTTGTGTGTACTTAGACAGTCCCATAAAAACTCTATTTAATCCAAATGGCATCCTTATAGCTAGATTTGGCTCATGCATTCACTTACACTCATGCTATATCCTCACCTAATCAGAGGATCTCCTAACATACCCAGTGCCTTCAAGATTGGGTATCAAATATGCTAATCAGGGAGTACCACCTCAATGATATTATCCCTATACTAGACGTTGCATGTGAACCCCTCCAAGGAATAAATCCTCACTATCCAACCACCAAAATAAGATTAGTGGTTAATAATCAAGTAGCGCTAGGGGGTGCTTCAAACCATTTTGGATACCTATCCCTAGAATAAAGCAATATATTCATCCCTTATCATAGGGAAGTGGATCAAGAGGTCATAGATGACTTCATACTGACAACACAGGGGTCCCACCAAGGGAATCCTGCCAGTAGTCGCCTCCATCAACACTGCATGGTACAAAGTCCTTATCATAATGAGAACACCACCCCATGGATCCATCTCTGGTCATTTAAACAGGGGCACTAATGGAATCCCATCGAGGATGGAAATCAAAAAACCAGGGACATACTCACATCCCTATTCTTTCCAAATAATTCTATCAATAAAACATGATATAAAATTAAGAGAAGATAAAAATTCCCACCCATACTTCTAAAACCAGTCAATACAACTTGGCATCAACCAAAGGAAACCATCATCAAAACACGGTAGAAAAAAATGATTAGATGTAAATTTATTCTCATGTATAACAAGATTGCTAGCATAATTTGGTAGTACTCTGAGAAACTATATAGAAAATCCCAACAGTAAAAAAGGGGTAGACCCATACTTTTTCCCTCGCACATGAATACTGTCAGTATATACTGATAGGAAATGGAGGATAGGAGTAGGACTACATCCATGCTTCTACCATGTAATGGTCATATATCACTGTTATGGCCACTGAAGTCACCCAATATATCTTGACAATGATGAAAAGGTAGGCGCAAATCCCTTATCGTATCCTACAAACCTTCCATGATATAATGAAAGAAGTGGTAGTAGTTGAAGGTTGGGCACACAACCCCTCACCCAGAATCGTAGCAACTCATAAATATAATGCTAGGTTCACTCCAAAGCAAACACATATCTAGGCTTCTATCCGGAAGGGTCATTGGAAAAATCCCATAATAAATGGACAATCGGGTCGAGCCAATATCCCCATTCCAGCTAGAGTTCATCAGTCCATCCCAATTTCCACTCCAATATAGGCATATATCCCTACCAAATTTCCAAACACCTTCAAAAAATTATGGAAACCACACATGAGCTACTCAAACAGGCCCCTGTATATGAAATATGATATCCACACAAGCAACTCCAGTCACCCATAGGAGAGAATCCAAAAATAATCCTCACTAAAGGTGATTGGAAAATGAAGAGCCAATATAAAATCTCACTCTAATCAATTCTAGTGATCTTAAATCCCTTTAATTTTTATCTATGGAAGCTTAGCATCATAATCATCCTTTACCAAATTATGTAGATTTTATCTTAAATTGTGAAGGTCCTCCCCACAACTTTGTTTGATGTATTATGTGTGTAGAATATAGGTATTATCCGAGTAATCAAAGTACTAAGAACCTATGTTATGGAAATCATTTAAGTGTAAGGATTAAAATGTTTATGTAATAGTATTTGAGAGTTATGTTTAAGAAGTACTATATCAATGAAATTATAGATATAAGAATCATGAAACATCTAAGGATTTTTTCACAATATTTTTTTTCTTTTGAAACATATGTTAAATAACACCGACATTATATAAAAGTGATTTGGTGATATTTTATAAAACACATGATTGAGAGATTGATAACCCTTAGTAGATGTTTGATATTGGGACAAACCTAAAGAGTATTGGGATGATATGTCTAAGTCTAATATTTGTAGTCATTGATACAACTTTTTAAGGTTTATGTGATGGATGTTTAGTATTATATTTTGGTAAATATATTACAAGATCAAATCTTTTTTATTTTTAGGTGATTAATGATATTTTGGGAGATGTTTTATTAGGATTGAGGTATATATACCCATTAAGATTATTTGAGAAGAATGTTATTATGTTTTTTGAGGTTTAAGATGAAAGTTATGATATAACCTTTTAGGTTAAAACAATATTTAATTTTAAGGTTATTAGTGTTATATATGGGAATTTATTTAAGGAATGGTATATGTTAAACCTTTGGGAATATTTGTGGAATTTTGGAGCCTAATGTATTAAGGCTAATAAATTTTATGTATTATATTAATTTATGCTATCCATTTTGGATTCAGTAAATATGGGAGGAATATATTTTTATTCATTGGTGTATTATGTGATCCTTTAAAGTTTATTTCTAGTGCTTCATGCATAAAAAAATCATCTTGAGTTCTTATCGTTTGGAGAAAATGATGATATTGTATTGGAAATTAATTATAGGAAGAAATAATAATTTTCAAGAAAGTATATTTAATTATGTTCCTAGTCTATATGATAAATTAATTCCTTAACTCTAGGAAAATAATCTCGAATCAATTTTTTTCATATTATGATCATTTTTGATGAATTTATGGTCATTTAATACATCACAAATTTATGGTTTTGTGTTCATTGACTTTAACATGGTAATGTTATCTATCACACTCTATTAGTCCTTTGGTGTTAGTTTTCTATTACATATGTATGTTTTCACTTCCCACTAATATTCTAATATTGGGAAACCTAGTTATTTTATGACCTTCATACTTCCCTTTGTTTCTTTTCAAGTGGATGTTTCATTAATCTTTTTTACGATGTGGGTTTTTAATAAATAAATTTTCATGTTTCAAAAAATTTAAACCAAGATAAAGTTTAAATTACAAGGAATAAATATATTAAAGAGGGGAATAATTTAATGCCCTGATTTTTTAAAGATAAAACCATGTTCGATAGCGTATGAGATACACAACATCAAACCCAAACAAACAATTATTATTTAAATATGATTGTTTTAACCTTTCCATTAAATTTTTGGATATGAGTAGTATTAACTAATGTATGAAATATATATGTGTGTGTGTGTGTGTGTCCAAAATATATTGATAAATCCTTATTAAATAATCAATCAATTTTTGGTAATGTCTTTTTGTTCTTCAAAATATGTTTTCATCAAAAATGATTTTTATTTCTTTTTATAAAAAACATATATTATAATAATTTTCTAGAGAATTTATAAAAATTATTTGATAAAAAAAGATCCATTTTTGATATCATCATATAAAAATTAACTTAAGGTGAAATTTTGGGGTTTTTTGGAAAATATAGATTTTTTAATGAATAGTGAAAAATACTTTTTTTAGGTAAAATTGTCATTTTTTTGATAAATTAATTAATTTAAAAGAATAATTGTTATTTTAATTTTATTTTAAGGTAAAATAAGTATTATTTAGTTATATTTAATTAAATTAATTATATTTAAATCATATTTATACTGTATTTTAGTATAAGTTTTTTTTAGGATTCAAAGTATATTTTTCTGAAAATTATTTTAAAATGCATAATGTTTCTCCATTATAATTAACTAAAATAACCCCTAATGATAAATTATTTAAATTAAATGTTTATATTATATATATTTATTTATTAATTGAGATTAATATAATGAATATTACTAGTTATAGAGTTAAATTGAAATCATCTTTTCCTTAAAAAATACATTTTTTAGAAAAATGCTTTATATCATAATTATGGGTTTTATATTAAATTAAAATATTCCACCTATGTGAATATATTTTTATAAAATGTATTCCATATTTATAATCATCATTATTAATATTAGTTAATAAGCTCAACTTAATTCTTGAACAATATGAATAGTAACTGTAGTAAATAGTTATCACCGCGGTAACAAGAAATAAGTAAATTAAGGGTCAAAAAATAATTTAACAAATAATAGAAACAAAGTAACCCTAAAAGTATGAATATTTTTATTTCCTTTTAAATTAAATAATGATTATATCTATTCCTTATTGTTTTTACTTTATATATGATTAATTTATCAATTTGATAAAAAAATATTTTGATACAATAAAACACAAATTGTATTTTTGAGTAATATGCAATTTCAATTAAGACATTCCTTTTTATTAACTAATGGATTTTTTAAGTGAATTATATTTTAATAAAATATTATTATTAGATTATGATTGTTAAATTTAAATTATAATATAATTTTTATGATGTCAAATTTAATTTCTATAATGGTTCGAAAACTGTTATTATCAAAAACCCAGTATTTGCCGATAAATGTAAATTTTATTTTAAAAGTGAAAATTCGTCTATTTAGAAAATTATTTTTAGAAAGTAAATATTATTTTTTTAATCAGGGTTTTTGAATTATCTAAGGATGAATTTGTCATAATTTTCTAAGGTAATCAAATTTTCAGGTAAAATTTAAATATGGTTCAAATATATGGTGTGTATCATGACATCATAATGATCCAAAAATGATTTAATAAATACTATAAAAGGTATCCATGACCAAATATATGTTTCCCCTTTAAAATAAAATAATTTTTATTTTATTTTATTAATTTTATAAAGCCTTTATGAATCCTCCAAAACCTATAATATATTTTATCGTTTTAAAATCATTTATTTAAGGACCTAACTCACTTCCACATTGTCAAGGGTAATATTTTAATAATTACAGACCTTGTACTTATAAAATAATTAAAACCACCTCTATTTGGCCATGGGTAAAAACTGTGATAATGTTTATGGTTTTGATTATTTTATTGTATAGTGACCAAAACCTAAGTTTGAGAAATAATAAAGAATTCCCCACTCATTTCCAATACAAACCAACACAATATACCATTATATTCACTAAAAACCATTTATCATGTCATTAATCTACCCTCCCCTCTCTATAGTCCTCCCAAGGTTCCCCCAATCTCTCATGAAGCTCCTCCCAAGCTTTTGGAATCACCCCATCAACGTAAGGGATTTCTCATTTCCATTCAAGTACCTTTTTTATAATTAGCCTTTTGAATATCAATTAGTTATATTGTCATGTATTTATAATGATCCCTATACTGTAAAATTTATTGTATAATAATTACATACCATTTATCTCCTCTCATTATAGCAATTACCTAAGCCATTACCATGCCAAAATTTAGTAAGGGATCTCCCACTCTACTTTTTTCAAGCACCTTTTTATGTTATGCCTCTTAATTTCAATTTTTTCATGTTTTGATATATTATTCCAGATTTATAAATTATTATAGACCCCATTCACTCTCATTAATCCCTCCCATTGTCCTTTATGTACACTCGTAACCATGCTGAAATTTAGTAAGGGATCTCTCATTTTCCTCTTTATTCAAGCATCTTCATTATCTTATGACTTTTATCTCCAATTATTAATATTGGGATATGTTCTTCCATATCCCCCTTACTATAAATTTTATTTATAAATTATTAGATACCCCTTTTAACTCCCATTAATCCCTCCCATGAACATTTATGTTCCCCCGTTATGCAGTTGAAATTTACCTGTGATTTCTATGCCTAAAAAATGTGTAGTGAATACCTGTACCCGTTTTCTATCAAGGGTGTTCACCTTTATACACATATAATTATTTTATTTTGGGGATTAAAAGTATTTATTAATCAATCCTTAATCATGGAATAAAATATTATGATAAATGAATCCATGTTGTATGATATATGTGGTACACTTATTTATGTGAATGAAATGAAAGTGATATATGTTTATTTCTTTCATATCCACCTTACTATCCATTTTATATATAAATGTTGAGAAACCCATTTAACTCTCATTAATACCTCCCACGGACATTTATATGCCCCCATTATGTTTCCAAAATTTCATCGTGATTTTTCCATGCCAAACAAATGTGTAGTGAATACTCGTACCCATTTCCTATCAAGGGTGTTCACCTTTATAAACTTATACTTATTTGATTGGGAACATACATATATATATATATTCCATACTCCTTGATCATGGAATAAAATATAATGGTAAATGAATCCATGTTGTATGATCTATGTGGCACACTTATCCATGTTAATGAAATGAAAGTGATAGGTGTGCTTAGAATTATATGGTGATCCAATGAATTGGGTAATATTTTAGTCTCATGAGATGTCATGAAAGGTGTTAGGGAGTGAACCTAATCCATCACGGAACTTTTTCCATAATGATATCTTGGAAGTTGACCTTGACCTATATTTATGATTTCATGTTTTAAGTTGTTTCCACATTTACCATGTTTCTTTTATGATTACCAAGCTACATCATGCCTCATTTTTCATGTTTGTGATTCTCACCCATTTTACGTATCATTGTTATACCTATCGTCTAACACGTAATACTTTATTCATGTTATTCCATATTTATTAAATTACCAAGATTTATAGCTCACCATTTTCTTATGAATGTCCTCAAGTTATCTCATGAAGTTTTAAGTACGATTGAATAATATGAGTATGTTAATTATTTTTTCAATAATGGTGATGTATTACCTATTTTAAGTTGTTATTTAATGTACCTAATTCCCAAAGACACTAGACTTGTTGGTCTTTAGGGTTGTATTATATGTAAAAAAATTAACAGATCATGAATTAATGTATAATAAAGATAAAATTTGTTATAGTTGTAACACCCCTATTTTTTAAAGAGAAAACTATGTTTAATAGCATATGCAATACACAACATCAAACCCAAACATGGAATGATTATTTAAATATGACTGTTTTAGCCTTTCCATTAAATTTTTATATATGAGTAGGATTAACTAATTAATGAAATATATATATGTGTGTGTGTGTGTGTGTCATAAATATATTGATAAATTCTTAGTAAATAATCAATCAATTTTTGGTAATGTCTTTTTGTTCTTCAAAATATGTTTTCTTCAAAAATGATTTTTATTTATTTTTATGAAAAAAATATATTATAATTATTTTGTAGAATATTTAGAAAATATATTTGATAAAAACTCAATTTTTTGTACCATAATATTAAAATTAACTTATGGTGAAAATTTTGGATTTTTTGGAAAATATAGATTTTTCAGGGAATAGTGAAAGCTACCATATTTTTATGTAAAAATGTCATTTATTTTGATATATTAATTAATTTAAAAGTACAATTATTATTTTAATTTTATTTCAAGATAACATAAGTATTATTTAGTTTTATTTAATTTAATTAATTGAATTTAAATCATCTTTATACAAGATTTTAGTTTAAGTTTATTTTTAGGTTTAAAAACACATTTTTCTGAAAAATGTGTTTAAAAGTATAATGTTTCTCCATTATAATTAATTAGAATAACCCCTAATAAAAAATGATTTAAATTAAAATTTTAGATTATATATCTATATTTATGAATTTAAATTCAAATAATAAATATTACTAGTTATAGAGTTAAAGTCAAATCATCTTTTCCTTAAAAAATGAATTTTTCATAAAACTACTTTCCAGCGTGCTTGTGGATTTTATATTAAATTAAATTATCAAACATATTTGAATTTATTTTTATAAAATGGATTTTGTATTTGTAATCATCATAATTAATATTAGTCAATAAGTTCAACTTAATTTTTGAACAATATGAATAGTAACTTTAGTAAATATTTATTACCACGGTAAATGGAAAATAGGTTAATTAAGGGTAAAAATAACTTAAAAAAGGCTTGAAACAAAGTAAATATAATAGTATGAATATTTATATTTAATTTTTATTGAAAAAAATATTATTTTATTTCTTATTTTTTTTACTTTATAAATTATTAAGCAATCAGTTTGATAAAAATATATATTTTGATATGATAAAACACAAATTGTACTTTTGAGTAATATGAAATTTAAATTAAGAAATTCATTTTGATGAATTAATGGATTTTTAAAATAAATTATATTTTAATAAAATCTTATTATTAAATAATTATTTTTAAATTTAGATGATAATATAATTTTTATGATGTCAAATGTAATTTCTATAATAGTTTGAAAACTTTTATTATCAAAAAACTCATAATTTCTTAATAAATGTCAATTACATTTTAAAATTAAAAAATTCATATATTTAGAAAATTATTTTGATAATATAAATATTATTTTTGAAATCATAATATCAAAATTATCCAAGGGTGAATTTTTCATAATTTTTTGAGATAATCGGATTTTCGAGTAAAAACTAAATACGGTATAAATATACAATGTGTATTATGACATTATAATGACCAAAAAATGATGTAATATATACTATAAACGGTATCCAAGAATAAATTTATGTTTTCCCTTTAAAAAAATGTGATTTTAAGTTTATTTTATTAATTTTATAAATCCTTTATGAATCGTCCAAAACCTATAATATATTTTATGGTTTTAGAATCATTTCTTTAATGACATGACTCACTTCCACATCACCAAGGGTAATATTTTATTAAGTTAATACCTTTTTATTATAAAATAATTAAAACTACCCCTATTTGGTAGAAACCTTGGGAAAAACCCATAGTAAGGTCTGTGGTATTGATTACTTTATTATATAGAGTCAAAAACCTAAGTTTGAGAAATAATAAATAATTACCCACTCATTTCCTATATA
This sequence comes from Viscum album, assembly GCA_963277665.1. Lineage (NCBI taxonomy): Eukaryota > Viridiplantae > Streptophyta > Magnoliopsida > Santalales > Viscaceae > Viscum > Viscum album. The sequence continues at coordinate 186,377,642 of OY728143.1, forward strand.
AACCCACCTAATCTCCCATTTATCTTCACTCAAAAACCTTGGAGAAAATCCTTACTATTCCATTCACACTTTATATTCCTCCCAATATTCCCCCAAACTCTCAATAAGCTCCTCCTAAACATTTGGAATCACCCTCTCAAGGTAATGGATTTCTCTCTTCTTTTTATTTAAGCACCTCTTTCACATTATGCCTCTTCATTTCCATTTTTTCATGTTGGGATATGTTCTTCCATATCCTACTTACTGTCCATTTTATTTATAAATGATGAGATACCCCATTAACTCTCATTAATCCCTCCCATGATTCTTCATGTACACCCATTACCATGCTAAAATTTACTATGGAATCTTTCTTTTTCCTCTTTATATAAGCATCTTCATTATATTATACCTTTTATCTCCAATTAACATTTTTTGTATATATTCTTCTATATCACCCTTACCATCCATTTTATGTCTAAATTATTAGAGTCCTCTTTCACTCTCATTAATAAATCCCATGAACATTTATGTTCCCCCATTATGCAGCCAAAATTTTACTATGATTTTACATGCCAAAAAAATGTGAAGTGAATACCCATATCCCTTTCCTATAATGGGTGTTCACTATTGTGAATAAATGATTATTTTATTGGAGACTTAAATTTATTTATTCCACACTCTTTTATCATGTAATAAAATGTGGTGATAAATGATTCCATGTTGTATGATCTATGTGGCACACTTATTCATGTGAATGAAATGAAAGTGATGGGTATGTCCAGAATTATATAGTGCTTCAATGCATTGGGTAATGTTTTAGTCTCATGAGACATCATTTAAGGGATTATGGAGTTAACCTAATACATCATGGAACTTTTTCCATCATGATGTATTGGTAGTTATCTTTGACCTATGTTTATGATGTCATGTTTTAAGTTGTTTCCACATTTCTTATATTGCCTTTGTGTTATCATGATATATCATGCCTCATTTTTCATGTTTATGATTCTCACCCCTTTTATGTGTTATTGATATTCCTATTTCCTAACATGTAATATTTTATTCATTTTATGCCATTTTTTCTCCCTTAATGGGCTTTATAGATCACCTCATTCTTATTTATGTCCCTAGGTTATCCCATGCAGTTTTAAGTACGATGGAATAATATGAGCATGTCATGGAAGTTTTCAATAATATTGATGTACCCCTTGTTTTAAGTTGTTATGTAATGTAACTAATTCTCAAAGATACTAGACTTATTTATATTTTGGGTTCTATTATGTGTAATATTATTTAATAAATAATTAATTAATATTTAATAAATACATGGGTTTTCATAGTTGGTATAAAAGGAAAGGTATAGTTATTTTTGGGATTAGGATTAAAAGACTATAGTGAAAGCCTTAAGAATAATACTAAGTATATAAAAACCTCCATAAGTTTTGGTAAAGTATAGAGTAAGTGTTTTTCAAGAAAATATATCCCTTTCTATATACTACAAGTGGATGTGGCTTTGGAATATATTTACCTAGGATTAAAACCTAAAAACACCACATTGAGCTAGACTCAATCAGGAACTGGTGAATGAAAATAGGCCTTACTGCACACCTAGTTTGAAACTCTCGGGGGATATGATTTGGTAATTCACAAGCTCATTACGAACCATTATTAAGGAAAAAAAATTCTCATAAGTGTCTATATTCGAAAATATATCATCGATAACAAAGATTGAAGCCTAAAAATTCATAAGTTAAGAAATAAATTTCATTTATAAGTTATCTTTTTAATGTAATTGGATTCCCATTTATGTATTTAATATTTTAAAATTAATCATACCTAATTTTCCCTTTATTCTAGTCAATGGTTGGAAATATATAGAACCATACAAACAACCAATGTGATGGGAAATGTGATGAATTCCTCAATGAGATGCTTAACATGATGGTAGCTCAAGTAAGAAATCTTGTGATTATGTGAAACCAGCTATCAAAAAACACAATTAACAACTTGCACATAGTTGAACATCCAAAGACATCAAAAAAGATGAGGAGGATGTCTCAATCAAGTTCATTTTATAAAGGTGATAAAGGAAATAAGATTCAATTTCCCATGTGTCAAAAATTTTCAAATCGACACCAAGGTAAATTTCACAAAGGAACACAAAGATGTTTTAAGTGTGGGAAAATAGGGCACAAAGTAGCTAGTTTCCCTAAAAAAAATAAAGAGTGAGATATAAGGGAATAAATTACATCCAACATCACCATTTGTTATTTAATGTCTTATGTGAGGAGAATATATGAATTATCCAATTCAATTCCATAATCTAAGGGTTAAATCCTAGACTAAGGACCTATGTTATGAAAATTGTTGAAGTGTAAGGATTAAAGTGTTTATGTATTGGTATTTGAGAGTTATGTTATAGAATTAGTATATCAAAAAATTGTAGATATAATAATAATAAAATATCTAATTATTATTCCACAGTAGTTTTTCTTTAAGGACTTGCAATTTATGTTGAATTTTACCGATAACCTATAAAAGTGATTTAGTGATAAAGTGATATTTTAGAAAACACAAGATTGGGGGATTGATAACCCTTAGTTTTTGTTTTGATTTTGGGATAAACCTAAAGAGTATTTGGATGATATGTCTAAGTATAATCTTTAGAGTAATTGATGCAACTTTTGAAGATTTATGTGATGTAATTTTGATATGATATTTTGGGAAACATATTACAAGATCAAAACAATTTGATTTTTATTTTATTAATGATATTTTGGGAAATTTATTATTTGTTTTGAGGTATATATACCCATTAGGATTATTTGATAATAATGATATTATGTTTTTTGAGGTGTAAGATAAATGGTATGAGACAAATTTGAGGTTAAAACAGTCTTTAATTCTAAGGGTATTAGTGTTATATATGGGTATTTATTTCAAGAATGATCTATGTTAAAACTTTGGGGTTATTTGTGTAATTTTGGATATTAATGTATTAAGGTTTATTCATTTTTAGTATTATCTTAATTTATTCTAACCATTTTGGATTTAGTAAATATAGGAGGAATAGTTTTTTATTCATTGGTGTATTATGTGATCTATTAGAAGTTTATTCTAGTGCTTTAGGCATAAAAAATCATCTTGGGTTCACATCATTTGGAGAAAAATATGAGATTATAGTGAAAATTAATTAAAGGATGAAATTATACTTTTCAAGAAAGTATATTTACTTATGTTCCTAGTCTAGATGATAAAGGAATTTATTAACTCTAGAAAAATAATCTTGAATCCAAAATTATTTCATATTATGATCATTTCCAATGAATTAATGGTCATTTTATCTATCACATATTTATGGTTTTGCGGTCATTGACTTTAACATGACCATATTCTCTATCACACTCTATTAGTTATTTGGTGTTAGTTTTCTATTCCATGTCCATGTTTTCACTTATCACTAATGTTTTCCTACTAGGAAACCTAGTTATGTGATGACCTTCATACATACCTTTCTCTCTTTTCAAGTGGATGTTTTATTTAGCAATCAGTTTGATAAAAAAAATATATATATTGATATGATAAAATACAAATTGTATTTTTGAGTAATATACAATTTCAATTAAGACATTCCTTTTGATGGATTAATTTATTTTTAAAATAAATTATATTTTAATTAAATTTTATTATTAAATAATTATTAATAAATATAAATCATAATAAAATTTTCTTGATGTCAAATTTAATTTTTATAATGGTTTGAAAACTGTTATTTTCAACAAAACTCAATATTTCTCAATAAATGTAAATTCTATTTTAAAAGTTAGAAATAATATATTTATAAAATTATTTTAATAAAATAAATATTATTTTTGGATTTAGAATATCTAAATTATCCAATGGTGAATATTTCTTACTTTTTTGAGATAATCAAATTTTAAGGTAAAAATTAAATACGGTAAAAATATATAATGTGTATTATGATATCATAATGACCCATAAATGATATAATAAATACTATAAAGGGTATCCACAACCAAATATATTTTTTCCATTTAAAATAATTTTAGTTTAAATTTATTTTATTAATTCTATAAATCCTTTATCAATCCTACAAAACCTATAATATATTTTAAGGTTTTAAAATCATTTCTTTAAGGACATGACTCACTTACACATCACCAAGGGTAATACTTTATTAATTTAGGCCCTTGTAATTATTAAATAATTAAAACCACCCCTCTTTGTTATGAACCATGGGAAAAAACATGGGAAGGTTTGTGGTTTTGATTATTTTATTATATAGAATCCCAAACCTAAGTTTAAGAAATAATAAATAAATCCCAACTCATTTCCTATATAAACCAACCCAAGACCCCATTTCTCTCCACTCAAAAACCTTAGAACACATTCTTACTCTACCATACCCTCTCTAGATTCCTCCCAAGGTTTCCCCTCAAGCTCTCAAGAAGATCCTCCCAAGCATTTGGAATCACCCTTTCAAGGTAAGGGATTTCTCTCTTCTTTTTATTCAAGCACTTATTTTATGTCATGCATATTCATTTCTATTTTTTATTGTTGGTATATGTTATTACATATCCCCTTACTTTAAATTTTATTTCAAAATTATGAGATACCACTCTCACTCTCATTAATCCCTCCCATGATCTTTTATGTACACTCGTTACCATGCCGAAATTTAGTATGGGATCACTCATTTTACTCTTTATCCAAGAATATTCATTAGCTTATGCCTTTTATCTCCAATTACTAGTATTGTTATATGTTCTTACATATCACCCTTACTCTCCATTTGATTTATAAATTATGATAGACCCATTTCACTCTCATTAATACCTCCCATTAACATTTATGTTCCCTCGTTATGCTACCAAAATTTAACCACGATTTTCCATGCCAAACAAATGTGTAGTGAATGCCCCTACCCATTTCCTATCAAGGGTGTTCAAATTTATGTACCTATAATTATTTTATTTGGGCATACATGTATGTATTCCACACTCCATAATCTTGGAATAAAATGTGATGAAAAATTATTCCATGTTGTATGATCTATGTAGCACACTTATGCGTGTGAATGAAATGAAAGTGACGAGTGAGCCCAAAATTCTATACCACTCAATTGCATTAGGTAATATTTTAGTCTCACGAGACAACATGAAATGGATTAAGGAGTGAACCTAATACATCATGGTACTTTCTCCATTATGATGTCTTGATATTTATCCTTGACCTATGTTTATGATTCCATTATTTAAGTTGTTGCCACATTTATCATGTTGCCTTTATGTTATCATGTTATATCATTCATCATTATTCATGTTTATGATTCTCACCCCTTTTATGTATCATTGATATTACTATTTTCAAACATGTAATAACTTCTTCATTTTATGCTATTTTTACTCCCTTATTGGTCTTTATAGCTCACCCCTTTCTTATGTATGTCCCTAGTTTATCCCATGTAGTTTTAAGTATGATAGAATAATATGAGAATGTAAAGGAAGTTTTAAATAATGTTGATGTACCCCCTATTTTAATTTGTTATGTAATGTACCTAATTTCCAAAGACACTAGAATTCTCAATCTTCCTGGTTGTATTATATGTAATATTATGTAAAAAAATCATGAATTAATATTTAATAAAGACTTGGGTTGTCATATCAGTATTTTCTCTTGATGTCTTTGGAAGACCAGTGACAAAGTTTATGGTTATGTTTTCCCATTTCCATGTTGGTATGGGTAATGGTTGCATCATCCCCTTGTATTTTTTTCCTTTCCACCTTCACTTTATCACATATAAGACATCTTGATGTATATTTCAAGATCTCATTCTTCATATTGTCCCACTAATAGTGCTCCTGGAGATCTAGATACATCTCTATGCTCCCTGAATGGATGGAGAAGGTAAAACTATATTAATAATCCAATATATCCTTCTTTAACTAAATATTTTATGGTACACATAGTTGTGACTCAAATCTCACAACTCCTCCTTCATTAACATTTAACTTCAAGTATTTCCCTTTACTTGTAGCTTCCACTTTCTTATGAATTCTCAAATCATCACTTTGAGAATCCTTTATCCTCTCCATAAGAGATAATTGAGCAATAATCTGTAAAAGTATTGATGATGTTCCTTCCTTTATGTTTCTCATGTCCATCCTTTTCAAGTCTATGAAGATCATATCATTCTTAATTCTTATCGATGATAAAATTGTTGGATCATTTCTACTTAGAGAATATGACACTTTATTTTATTTCTTAGGATGGTAGTGGATTGAGAAATCATATTCCTTAATCAGCTCTAACCATGTTCATTGCTGCATATTAATCTCTTTTTTTAATATATACTTGAGGATCTTATGATCGGTAATATTTCACACTTCTTCCCAAATAGATAAAGTCACTATATTTTCAACACGAAGATCACTGATACTAAATCCAGATCATGCATTGGATAGTTCTATTCATGAACATTCAATGAACTTGAGGAATAGGATATCACTTTATCATTATCCATTAACACACAACCCAATCCCTTCTTTAAAGCATCATTTTACACCATGAAAGGTTCCCCACTTTTGGGTAGCATAAGTATAAGGCCCCAACCTTAAACCTTACTTAATCTTGAGTTATTACAAGATTACACATTGAGGATCTTTTCAGGTTTAGAGTTTTAGAGAATTAGATCATGAAACTTGCATTATATTTCACATTTAAACAAAGTGGTTACATAAAAGACAGTATTCATTCTTCCCATCAACGGAAATATATTGAAAATAAAACATGGATTCTTTCTTGACACATCCTTGACACTATCATCACATCATGTACCTTTCCCTTGACCTGTGAAAAACATTTCAAAAACTTGGGATGAGCATAAAAAGCTCAGTAAGGGTTATAAAAATATGGAAAGGAAACATGAGTTCATATATACATAAGAATGAAATCATACTTTACCCATAAAACATAGGCACTTTAACATACCTCATCAAATCATGAATAAATCATAGAAATCATAAGACATAAAGGTAACTTGAGGCATTCATAACATTCTTACGTAGGGAGTAACCCTCTTGGTTATGTTTGGAATACCCATCACAGTATATTCCCTAAATCTCTTTGGAGAAAGCTTAACGTTTCACTCCTTCGCGTTACCCAATGCATTGGAGAGCTATATCGGGCTCACCCGCCCTTAGTTTATCACGGAACCACCCGTTTTCATAAAAATGCCCAAGAACCACAACATAAACATATCACATAAAACATGCATAAAGGAAGCATAACATTTCTACATTTCAATCACAATATAACATTTTAGTATATTGAAATAATGAATCCATTCAAAAAGAAACCATTTACAAAACCATTTAAAACATTTAATAAAGAGATTTTTGAATCAAAGTGTCCCATACCACCTTGAAGCTTTTAAAATTTTAAACCATTAATATCCATATAAATAAATCCTTAAAAACATTTTGAAAACATGGATATTAATAAGAACAAATAAATAAAACATTTAAAGTGATATTTTGGTTAAAGGGGTTTTACCAAAATTAGAGACACTTGAATACAATAATTGAGGAATAATATTTAGTCAGAACTTTATAATATCATGAGAATAAATGGATTCATGATATAATATTCCAAAGGACAGTATATACACCATATAAGAGTGAATTGGTGCATAACAAAAATGAAGTCTCAATAGAAATGTCAAATGTGATGAAATCCCTTATAAAGAAGGTATCCTTAAATTAAGGATAAATCAATCTCAAAATTATGTGTGACAAATATAAATACACCCAATATAAGTGGATATTAAGTGTAAAACAATAAAATTTCATTCACACATATTTAAAGTATGACATATTCAATAACTACATGTTGAACCCAAAGAAATCGAAATTGGGTTAAAAAGTTCCCTTGGTAAAATTCGACAGCCTAACGGCATCACTTCAAAATTCAGAAAATGAGTTGATGAGAGATAAAAAGGGAATCTCATCACTTGGACATAAAATTTACATCAATAAGGATATAAAAGAACATATCCCAACATAATAGTATGTGAATTAAAAGACATAAAAAAAAAAGAAGTCTTTTAGAAATTGGAGGGTGAAAGGTCCCCTTACTGAGTTGGGTAACTTTCGAAACGTACACCCCATGGAAGAAGGGTCATACAATGAAGATGTGAATACCCATAAATGAAATTATACTACAAAAAGTTTATAATAATGGGAATTTCATACACCACTCAAAGGAAATTGTGGCAAATGTATCATAAATCTCACGGGAATAAAAGTGAGATGAAAAATCCCTTACGAAAACTCGGCAGCCTAACGGCGCCAATTAAAACTACCAAAAATGGATTGATGAGATCAAATAGGGTCTCTCATCATATTAACATAAAGTTTACAGAAAGAGTAATATAGAAGAACATCCCCCAACATAACAAAGAATATCTTAAAAGAAGTGACATAAAATAGGGTACTTAAAAAGAAAGAGAGAGGATAGATCTCTTACGAGAATTCGGCAGCCTAACGGCGCCACTCAAAACTTCCAAAATGGATTGATGAGATAGAATAGAGTCTCTCATCATATTAACATAAAAATTACAGTAATATTAATATAAAAGAACATCCCAATAACAAGAAATATGATCTTTAAAAGGAATGACATAAAAGAGTGTACTTAAAAAGAAAGAGAGGAGTAGGATCCCTTACCTCAAGTCCAACTTGTCTTGTTCGTTTCTTAATATTCCTGAATAATAAACTTTGGTCAATTAATAATTGCCTAATTAACTCCTTTAGAGATTATTATTCAGTTCATATCACATATTATAATGTTATAATAATTGTTTAAAAATGTTAGTTCATATCAGACGTTTTTGACGATGTTTGGTACATGAGTCAAAAATGAACTTGTTTGAAAAAAGATTGCCCATGTAGTTATAAGTAAATAATTTCCAGAATAGTATTAATGATTAAAATATCATATATATCCATTAAATATTCATTTTATACTATTCCATATCATTTGGAGATAAAAAATGAAAAGCACCGTTCATGGACACGGTAGGCCGTACGTACGCATGAACGCTACTTTCATTTTTTGTCATATTAATGGAATTAAAACAAAATGAGAGATATATATATATATGTTATAATTCCAGAATTATATCCATAATTTAGATTTAATATATTACATATATATCCATTATATATATGTACTTATAATATTACATAACATTTTGAGATAAGAAATGAAATGTACCGTTCATGGAGACGGTAAGCCGTACGTACGCATGAACGCTACTTCCATTTCTATTTCATATTTAATGGAATTAAAACATAATAGTATTTTAATTCCAGTATGGTATCATATATAATATCATTAAATATATCCTTTATACGTACCACATATGGTATTAACGAATCAAATCACTTTGAGGGGGCAGTAGTCCGCAATTCCTTAAATGAAGATATCGCGTTTACCCATAATGGAAACCATAAAGGTACGCCATAAATGAAAAATACAGAAGCTTAAGTAAAACATAAAAATATTATATATCATATATAAATATAGTGTCATCTTAATGGCCACCTTTTAAGGTGTTAGAATAATGTTGAACAATCATCTTTTCGGGAGGCAGAAATTCGCCATCCACAGAAACAGTATGTTCTTTAACCATTAGATGTAGGTGTATGTAAGTGTAGCTCGAATACTTCATATAAAAAAATCCTAGTATATTTAAGATACTGTATTGGTTACAAAATAAATGAATAAAAAGATTTTAGGGGGTTGGAGAAGCAAAATAAAACAAAAGGACACAAGTGAAGACATTACCTTAAAATCGGGTAACTCTCTTTGGTTTGTGCTCAAAGGCTTCCTTGGGAAGACTTATGCCCAAAGTGAGGCTTCAAGGAGTAATAGAGGGAAGTGGAGAGACAAAATGGGCAGGGTTTGGCGGATCCAAAGTCTTTGGGAGTGTGGGTAAGGAGGTAGAGGTGGGGGCCTTTTATAAGAGGAGAGGAGGGGCACTCTTGTAAAGTTACAAAATGTTACTTTATTTTCAAAAGAGTTTCGGATTTTAAAGGTCCCAAATTGATGTATTTCTATGATAATGTTATAAGGGTTCGAAATACACTCATCCAATAGGTTTTGGACATGTTTAGGTCTTAGATATTACATTATCTTTCCATTTTATTTAAATCGTTAAATAATGTGGTCATCGCTGCATCATCATGATGTCATAAATAATTTAATTTATTTAATGTCTAAAAATTATAAAAAAAACTACTATGATGTAGGAAATCTTTTTATCTTTCCAATTACTATTTATAGTCAAAAATATGACTTGTATAACCCCATGTAAAAATTGTTTTAGTAAAACATCTCATGTTTGTGTCATTTTTACTTTAACATTAAATAAAAAGATATTTATGTCATTTTCCAACCAAAGTGGATCCATGGGGTCCCCAAGTTGACCCATGGATTGTCTTGGTCGGCCATGACACATCCAATGAGGGTAGGACATGTGTCTAGGTCATTTCATTTTATTAAAACATTATTCTTACCATAAACTACACTAATTACCTCTAATCGCGATTAAAAACTTAATAAGTTACTATTCACCAAAAAATTATTTTTATCCCATTGAACCACATTTGACTTCTTAATGACAACCATGTATGTCGGATTTTTGAAATTCAAAACACAAATATGGAAAAATTTCATTTAAACAGAAAAATCAGTTTTTATAAGTACCACTTAGTGGTTTCACTATTCATCAAAAATTGAAGTTTTTTAGAAAAATCCCAAAAATTCACCCTAAGCTATATTTGATATTCAGAATTCAAAAATGAAGTCTATTTTACAAAATTCAAAACATATAAGTCACATTAATTAATTTAATAATTAATTCCCGCTATCAGAGCAAATAGCGTGTTTTTATGAAACAATAAGTATCAAAAGATTGACACTAGTTTAAGTCTGATTTCAAAGTGAAATTAATTCCAATGACCACTATTGGATTTAATGGTAAAAATATATTCTAATTTCACTTTAAAACCAATTCAAAAGATAATATAATCATATAAATAAATTAGATTAAAAAGAGGTTTTGAATTAAAATACAACATTTTACACTATTCATTAAAAAAATGAACTTTATCGGAAAGATACCAAAAATTTACACAAAGTAAATTTTGATGTCCCAATTATTAAGAAGAGTTTTATTTGGTCCAATAGAATGTATAAGAGTGAACAAAACTATATTTAATGACGGTTCGCCATCAAAAGGCGATAAGTGAACCTTTAGTGAAAACTAGGGCATATACGCCTAAAATTGAATTCTTTCCGTATTTTAAGCCTTTATCTTTTATTGGATAAATGAAAAAACATTTAAAAACATATATAATCATATTTTAGTTATTTCTATCCATTCCCGCCAATACAACGGCTACATGTTAACTACCATTTAAAATAATATTATTTTATTATTAGAGTGCAACGTAAGATTTCCAAGAAACTCGTTGTTGCGTGTTGGGTACGCCATCGAGCAGAGCGTCCCCTTTAAAGTCATATTAATATTTTATTCACAAATATGGATAAATATGAAAATTTCATATTCTTTATTTACCTGGGGTGTTACATCCTTCTCCCCTTTTGGGAATTGTGTCCTCACAATTTTTAAAATTGAGCTTGGAAACATCCTTGAAAGTCCCACATCGAAACAAGAGTCGGTAAAACAATCACTTTAAAATAAAGGAAGATAAGTACAGAGGTCACCCGAGTTAACCCATACTAGGATTCCATCTAGAAAAACATGGACATGGAAGAAAAAGCAAAGGGTCATTTTCTTGAGAGAGAGTGATAGTAAACATATCTAGGAGAAAGTTAACCATAAGAAAATCACAAACTTGTGATGGGTTAAACGGTATTTGATTCCCCATTAGGAAAAGTTAAAGAAAACATTTTTGTTTTAAGTTACTTTTTATTGAGGAATTTATTCATAAGGAAACATAATCACTTATCATGTTGACTTTCAACTTTTACTAGATTCCTTAATCAAACTCATATTTTTTCCAAAAGACGAGTATTTAGGGAGACTTGTTCGTATTAAGAGTACTATAATCAACTTCTAGAGAATCACCTAATCCAATAAAGAGAACTATATACTTCCCATGTCTTTAGGCTTTAACCAAAATCAAAACCAAAAAGGTTAGTACAAGGTCAGATAATCCAGAAAAGCATAACCCTTTAAAAATAAAATCTATGCTTAATCTCCAAAATTTGTCCAAAAAAACCCAAAGTTCAACGAGGATCATCCGATAAAAAATTTGTCCGTAAAATTCTTCAAAGTAAACCAATCTAATATTGAAACCCAAATATTTTAAGGATTTAGTCACATAGTCTTCCAAGTTAATTCGTAACATTTATCTCCAAACAACATCAGTTGCTCCTAAAGTCTCGTATTGAAAAGTAATTAACCTAATCACATATCCTCCATGATAGGTTAATCATTTTCATAAATAACCCAAAATAAACTTACTCTTAATTCATAAAATCATATAACTAAAAAGAATCATTCAAACTAACCAGGGACTTCATGTAGTCCAGTGGTAGGCGATAAATACCAGTCGCACTTTGGTTGTGGGTTCGATTCCTGCAGCTTTGTCTGACGCGACAGGTAGTCACACGGTCTGTGTGTTGTCCTTTTTCCAAAACTATATAATTCTCAAATCATTCCCCAAAAAGGGATAAAATCATCAAAAATAACCATAACATAATTTAACCTCAATTTTATCTCATGCCTTTCACTTCAATCATAACATATAGTAACCCATAATTACCTCAAAAGTAAGGATCATATAAACCCAAATGGTTCTTTATAACTATGTCCACAAAAGAAAAGATAAATATTCCTTGAATAAAATTTGCATATATTAAACATCAGGGTTACACATAATATAAAAATTCTTCTAATGTAACCCCATCATCAAAAGAGACTTAATACTCTTAAGAATTTCACCATAACTCTTGAAGCCCTTATATGTTGACATCTTACGCATTCAACATTCTTCATGATCCATTAACCATTCCTTTCCAACTTATTCCGAAATACCTCTTTCCTACAAACAAAATCATGAATCATATCCTAAGATTCCAAAATAGGAAAACAACAGTCACGAAATAATACATACCTTTGATTGGTCATTGTCAGTTTATTCATCCTCAATCGGAATGGCATTAGGTATTGGTAAACGAACATTTGTACGCTCTTGGTGATCCCATTCATGAAACTTCTTCATAGGACATGTGTTTGCATAATGACCATGCACACCACATTTAAAACATTCAATTGATCCCTCAGAAAGAACTTCTTTCCCTTTCCTCGAGTCAACTGGATGCTTCCTTTTTCCATGGCAGGTTCTTGCTTTATGACCTTCATTTCCACATCTATAGCATATTTCTGTCCCTTTGAAACATTTTCCTAGGTGTTTCTTTCCACATCTTTGACACATAGGTTTTTGAACACACTTACCTTTATGATTATTACTTGTACTTTCGTAGGGATTTGTTTCTCACATATATGATGCCTTAGATAAATCACCAAGGTTTAGGTGGTCAATCATAACTCCAGATAGTTGGTTGAGGATAATCACAAGATTTCTCATTGCAGCTCCCATATCATTCAGTTGCTTGCTCAAAAAACTGTCACAGTTTCCTTCACATCCACTGTAACTTTGGTGCCTGCTAGATCCAGCCATTTACTAAAACCAAAAAGGTCAGTGTGAGTATATCAAAAAAACCATCATGTACTAATGAGGAAGATAAACACTAAGATATACTTACTCATTCACTTTATCTAAAACTAGGACTCTTTCTGAAATCCTAACCATTATGGTAATGCCACTTATTCTTAAAAAATGCCCTAACCTCTAAAGTTATCTAAACCGACCTTTGATACCAACTATAAGGTCCCAACCTTAAACCTTACTTAATCTTGAGTTATTACAAGATTACACATTGAGGATCTTTTCAGGTTTAGAGTTTTAGAGAATTAGATCATGAAACTTGCATTATATTCCACATTTAAACAAACTGGTTACATAAAATACAGTATTCATTCTTCCCATCAACATAAACATATTGAAACTAAAACATGGATTCTTTCTTGACACATCCTTGACACTATCATCACATCATGTACCTTTCCCTTGACCTGTGAAAAACATTTCAAAAACTTGGGATGAGCATAAAAATCTCAGTAAGGGTTATAAAAATATGGAAAGGAAACATGAGTTCATATATACATAATAATGAAATCATACTTTACCCATAAAACATAGGCACTTTAACATACCTCATCAAATCATGAAAAAATAATATAAATCATAAGACATAAAGGTAACTTGAGGCATTCATAAGATTCTTACGTAGGGAGTAACCCTCTTGGTTATGTTTGGAATACCCATCACAATATATTCCCTAAATCTCTTCGGAGAAACCTTAACGTTTCACTCCCTCGCGTTACCCAATGCATTGGAGAGCTATATCGGGCTCACCCGCCCTTAGTTTATCACGGAACCACCCGTCTTCATAACAATGCCCAAGAACCATAACATAAACGTATCACATAAAACATGCATAAAGGAAGCATAATATTTCCACATTTCAATCACAATATAACATTTTAGTATATTTAAATAATGAATCCATTCAAAAAGAAACCATTTACAAAACCATTTAAAACATTTAATAAAGAGATTTTTGAATCAAAGTGTCCCATACCACCTTGAAGCTTTTAAAATTTTAAACCATTAATATCAATATAAATAAATCTTTAAAACCATTTTGAAAACATGGATATTAATAAGAACAAATAAATAAAACATTTTAAGCGATATTTTGGTTAAAGGGGTTTTACCAAAATTAGAGACACTTGAATACAATAATTGAGGAATAACATTTAGTCAGAACTTTATAATATCATGAGAATAAATGGATTCATGATATAATATTCCAAAGGACAGTATATACACAATATAAGAGTTAATTGGTTCATAACAACAATGAAGTCTCAATAGTAATGTCAAATGTGATGAAATCCCTTATAAAGAATGTATCCTTAAATTAAAGATAAATCAATCTCAAAATTATGTGTGACAAATATAAATACACCCAATATAAGTGGATATTAAGTGTAAAACAATAAAAGGTCATTCACACATATTCAAAGTATGACATATTCAATAACTACATGTTGAACCCAAAGAAATCGAAATTGGGTTAAAAAGTTCCCTTGGTAAAATTCGACAGCCTAACAGCATCACTTCAAAATTCAGAAAATGAGTTGATGAGAGATAAAAAGGGCATCTCATCACTTGGACATAAAATTTACATCAATAAGGATATAAAAGAACATATCCCAACATAATATTATGTGAATTAAAAGACATAACAAAAGAAGTATTTTAAAAAGTGGAGGGTGAAAGGTCCCCTTACCGAGTTAGGTAACTTTCGAAACGTACACCCCATGGAAGAAGGGTCATACAATGAAGATGTGAATACCCATAAATGAAATTATACTACACAAAGTGTATAATAATGGGAAGTACATACACCACTCAAAGGAAATTGTGGAAAATGTAGCATAAATCTCACAGTAATAAAAGTGAGATGAAAAATCCCTTACAAAAACTCGGCAGCCAAACGACGCCACTTAAAACTCCCAAAAATGGATTGATGAGATCAAATAGGGTCTCTTTTCATATTAAAATAAATTTTACAGAAAGAGGAATATAAAATAACATCCCCCAACATAACAAAAAGAGCTTAAAAGAAGTGACATAAAAGAGAGTACTTAAAAAGAAAGAGAGAGGATAGATCTCTTACGAAAATTCGGCAGCCTAACGGCGCCACTCAAAACTTCCAAAATGGATTGATGAGAGAGAATAGGGTCTCTCATCATATGAAAATAAAAATTACAGTAATATTAATATAAAATAACATCCCAATAACAAGAAATATGATATTTAAAAGGAATGACATAAAAGAGTGTACTTAAAAAGAAAGAGAGGAGTAGGATCCCTTACCTCAAGTCCAACTTGTCTTGTTCGTTTCTTAATATTTCTGAATAATAAACTTTGGTCAATTAATAATTGCCTAAGTACCTCCTTTAGAGATTATTATTCAGTTCATATCACATATTATAATGTTATAATAATTGTTTAATAATGTTAGTTCATATCAGACGTTTTTGCCGATGTTTGGTACATGAGTCAAAAATGACCTTGTTTGAAAAAAGATTGCCCATGTAGTTATAAGTAAATAATTTCCAGAATAGTATTAATGATTAAAATATCATATATATCCAGTAAATATTCATTTTATACTATTCCATATCATTTGTAGATAAAAACGAAAAGCACCGTTCATGGAGACGGTAGGTCGTACGTACGCATGAACGCTACTTTCATTTTTTTTCATATTAATGGAATTAAAACAAAATGAGAGAGATATATATATGTTATAATTCCATAATGATATCCATAATTTAGATGTAATATATTACATATATATCCATTATATATATGTACTTATAATATTACATAACATTTTGAGATAAGAAATGAAATGTACCGTTCATGGAGACGGTAAGCCGTATGTACGCATGAACACTACTTCCATTTCTATTTCATATTTAATGGAATTAAAACATAATGATACATAATAGTATTTTAATTCCAGTATGGTATCATATATAATATCATTAAATATATCCTTTATACGTACCACATATGGTATTAACGAATCAAATCACTTTGAGGGGGTGGTAGTCCGCACTTCCTTAAATGAAGATATCGCGTTTACCCATAATGGAAACCATAAAGGTATTCCATAAATGAAAAATAAAGAAGCTTAAGTAAAACATAAACATATTAGATATCATATATAAATATAGTGTCATCTTAATGGCCACCTTTGAAGGTGTTAGAGGAATGTTGAACAATCATCGTTTCGGGAGGCAGAAATTCGCCATCCACAGAAATAGTATGTTCTTTAACCATTAGATGTAGGTGTGTGTAAGTGTAGCTCGAATCCTTATTATAACAAAATCCTAGTATATTGAAGATACTGGATTGGTTACAAAATAAATGAATAAAAAGATTTTAGGGGGTTGGAGAAGCAAAATAAAACAAAAGGACACAAGTGAAGACATTACCTTAAAATCTGTTAACTCCCTTTGGTTTGTGCTCAAAGGCTTCCTTGGGAAGACTTCTGCCCAAAGTGAGGCTTCAAGGAGTAAGATAGGGAAGTGTATAGACAAAATGGGAAGGGTTTGGCCGATCCAAAGGCTTTGGGAGTGTGGGTAAGGAGGTAGAGGTGGGGGCCTTTTATAAGAGGAGAGGAGGGGCACTCTTGTAAAGTTACAAAATGTTACTTTATTTTCAAAAGCGTTTCAGATTTTAAAGGTCCCACGTTGATGTATTTCAAGTATAAGGTGATAAGGGTTCTAAATCAACTCATCCAATAGGTTTTGGACATGTGTAGGTCATAGATATTACATTATCTTTCCATTTTATTTAAATCATTAAATAATGAGGTCATCACTGCATCATCATGATGTCATAAATAATTTACTTTATTTAATGTATAAAAATTATAAAACAAATAATATGATGTAGTAAATCTTTTTATCTTTCCAATTACTATTTATAGTCAAAAATATGACTTGTATAACCCCATGTAAAAATTATTTTAGTAAAACATCTAATGTTTGTGTCATTTTTACTTTAACATTAAATAAAAAGATATTTATGTCATTTTCCAACCAAAGTGGCTCCATGGGGTCCCCAAGTTGACCCATGGATTGTCTTGGTCGGCCATGACACATCCAATGAGGGTAGGACAAGTGTCTAGGTCATTTCATTTTATTAAAACATTATTCTTACCATAAACTACACTAATTACCTCTAATCGCGATTAAAAACTTAATAAGTTACTATTCACCAAAAAAAATTATTTTTATCCCATTGAACCACATTTTACTTCTTAATGACAACCATGTATGTCGGATTTTTGAAATTCAAAACACAAAGATGGCAAAATTTCATTTAAACAGAAAATTCCGTTTTTATAAGTACCACTTAGTGGTTTCACTATTCATCAAAAATTGAAGTTTTTCAGAAAAATCACAAAAATTCACCCTAAGCTATATTTGATATTCAGAATTCAAAAATGAAGTCTATTTTACAAAATTCAAAACATATATGTCACATTAATTAATTTAATAATTAATTCCTGCTATCAGAGCAAATAGCGTGTTTTTATGAAACAATAAGTATCAAAAGATTGACATTAGTTTAAGTCTGATTTCAAAGTGAAATTAATTCCAATGACCACTATTGGATTTAATGGTAAAAATATATTCTAATTTCACTTTAAAACCAATTCAAAAGATAATCTAATTATATAAATAAATTAGATTAAAAAGAGGTTTTGAATTAAAATACAACATTTTACACTATTCATTAAAAAAATGAACTTTATCGGAAAGATACCAAAAATTTACACAAAGTAAATTTTGATGTCCCAATTCTTAAGAAGAGTTTTATTTGGTCCAATAGAATGTATAAGAGTGAACAAAACTATATTTAATGACAGTTCGCCATCAAAAGGCGATAAGTGAACCTTTAGTGAAAACTAGGGCATATACACCTAAAATTTAATTCTTTCCGTATTTTAAGCCTTTATATTTTATTGGATAAATGTAAAAACATTTAAAAACATATATAATCATATTTTAGTTATTTCTATCCATTCCCGCCAATACAACGGATACATGTTAACTACCATTTAAAATAATATTATTTTATTATTAGAGTGCAACGTAAGATTCCCAAGAAACTCATTGTTGTGTGTTGGGTACGCCATCGAGCATAGCATCCCCTTTAAAGTCATATTAATATTTTATTCAAAAATATGGATAAATATGAAAATGTCATATTCTTTATTTACCTGGGGTGTTACAATAAGTACAGGTGTAGTGGTAAGACTCCTTTTCAACTCCTTGAAGCTCTCTTCACATTTATCATTCCAAACAAACCTTACTCCCTTCTAAGTTATTTTGGTTAGAGGTTTTTACAATCATGATAAATTTCTCAATAATTTATGATTGTACCCAACTGATCCAAGGAAAATATAGATTTCTATCATAAATTTTGTGTTTTCCATCCTTTAATTACTTTTATCAAAGGGTCCACAGATATATCATTTCTTGTGATAATATGATCCAATAATGAGACTTCCTTCAACCAGAAATCACATTTTATATACTTTTCATAAAGCTTTTCCTTTCATAAGGTTTTAAGAATAGTGATCAGATTCTCCTCATGCTTCTTGCTTCTGGAATATATTAGAATATCTTATATAAATACTACCACAAATTTTTTGAGGTAATATATAAAGACTCTATTCATAAAGTGCATAAAGATTTATAGATAATTAGTGATTCATAATGGAATTACCATGAAATCATAGTTCATGTACCTTGTATGGAAATCAGTCTTAGGGATATCCTCTTTCTTCACCCTTAATTGATAATACCTCGAATAAAGATCCACCTTGGATAAGTATTGGGCTCCACATAGGTGATCTAACAAGTCATCAATCTATGGTAGAGGATACTTATTATTTTTCATGATCATGTAGAGATCACGATAATCAATGAAATGGCACATTGACCCATCCTTCTTCTTGACTAAGAGGACTGGTGCACCCCAAGGTGAAGCACTTGGGCATACAAACCCTTTATTTAGATTCACCTGTAGTTGTTTCTTCAGTTCCTCAAGTTCCACAACAGTTGTTCTATATGGAGTCTTGGATAATGGTGATTTCACAGGTATAAGATCGATTCAAAATTCAACTTCTCATCTAGGAGGAAGACCAGGAAATTCTTTGGGAAACACATCGGCGTATTCCCTCAAAATGGGTATGTCTCTGAGGATAATCTCTTCTTTGGACTCAATCATTTGATCTAGATATACTTTTTCATAAGGAAATAATATCCATGCTTGAGATTTTGGTGCTAAAGAAGATTCATCTCTCTCCTTTCATTTGTATAGAATTAGAGGAGGTGATGAAACAGAGTTACCCTCATCTATTTTAGTGTGTCAAATAAAAATTTTAAGAGTGATATTTCTAAATGGGGGGAGATTGTAATGAAAAAAAAATTATAAATAAAATTCCTTTTATGGTTGAATTATATATATTATTATGTATTATGGTTATATAAAACAGATTCACTTCCTTGGTTTTATTATATCCTATCATATTTAAAATAATATTAAGCATCTTAACCATTGATAATATAGTAATTGAATAGTGATTATATGATTAGTATAAATATAGGGTTTTGAAAAATCCAATTGACATGGACAAAGGAAGTGATGGCCACAACCAGCAAGATTATACCCTACAAAGCCCATTTATCGAAGCTTCTAAGGGAGATAACGTCATTGGTATTTGACCTTGAACAATATCAAGCTATGATCTAGTAACTTAATCATGAGAAAAACCATTTATGGTAGAAGTTCAAGCTCATTGAGATCATGACCCAAAACATGTACGCTGAACCATACCATGAAAGTCTCATCGTTGTGCACCTTACCCTTAGGAAATTTTCCAATGTAATAAAGTTATATGTATCAAGACCCTAATAATATTAATATGTATATTTTATAGAATAATGGATATATTTTCATCTTATGATTGTTACTATATAAATGATTTTAATTTTGATACAATAAAATAAAAATTATATTTTTTGGGTAATAATCAAATTAAATTAAGGAATATATTTTCATGAATTGATTACATTTTAATAAAATGTTATTATTAAATAATTTTTATTAAATATAAATTATCATATAATTTTTATGAAGTCAAATGTAATTTTTATAAGGGTTCAAAAATTGTTATTGTTGAAAAAGCCATCATTTTTCAATAAATGTTGATTCTTATTTTAAAATTAAATATTCCTATATTTATAAAATAATTTGGATAAAATAAATATTATTTTTGGAATTATAACATTAAAATTATCCAATTGTGAATTTTTCATAATTTTCTAAGACAGTTGAATTTTCATGTAAAATTTAAATACATAATAAATATACGATGTGTATTATGACATCATAATGACTTGAAAATGATGTAATAAATACTATAAAATGTATACATGACCAAATAAATGTTTACCTTTTAAAATAGTGTGATTTTAAGTTTATTTGATTAATTTTATAAGATGTTTATGAATCCTCCAAAACCTATAATATATTTTAAGGTTTTAAAATCATTTCTCGAAGGACATTATTCACTTCCACATCACCAAGGGTAATATTTAATAAGTTAATCCCTTGGCCTAATAAAATAATGAAAATTACTCCCCTTTGGTAGAAACCATGTTCAAAAACCATGGGAAGGTTTGTGGTTTTGATTACTTTATTATATAGATTCCAAAACCTAAGTTTGATAAATAATAAAGAATTCCCTACTCATTTCCTATATAAACCCACCCAATATCCCATTTATTTTCACTCAAAAACCTTTTATAACATCATTAATCTTCCCTAACCTCTCTATAGTCCTTCCAATGTTCCCCTAAGCTCTCAATAATCTCCTCCCAAGCATTTAGAAACACTCTCTCAAGGTAAGGGATTCTCTCTCTCTTCTTTTTTATTCAAGAAACTATTTCATGTTATGCCTATTAATTTCCATTTGTTCATATTGGGAAATGTTCTTTCATATCCCCCTTATTTTCCATTTGATTTCTAAATAATGATAGTTCCCTTTATTTATCATTAATCCCTCCCCTGAACCTTTATATACACTCATTACCATGCAGAAATTTAGTAAGGGATCTCTCACTCTCCTATTTTTTTATCAAGCACCTATTTTATGTTATGTCTCTTAATTTCCATTTATTTATATTGGGATATATTCTTCCATACTCCCCTTACTATAAATTTTATTTCTAAATGATGAAATGCTCGTTTCACTCTCATTAATTCCTCCCATGAACCTTTATGTACATGCAATATCATACCAAAATTTAGTAAGGGATCCTATCCTTTTCCTCTTTATTCAAGCATCTTCATTATATTTTTCCTTTAATCTCAAATTTCAAATGTTGGGATATATTCTTCCATATATATAACATCCCGTCTTTTTATAACAAAACTTTCATTTCATTACATAGAACTGAGGATCTTTAAGGTTTAGTGTCTTGGAAACAAGGAACATAATACATGAAAGGAACAAAAAAACACTCTTCTTAAACACGTGAAAGTCTTCTTCTTAAGTTAATCCTAGGTTCATTACTGCATCTCATAACCTGGGGACATACATCAAAAGAAAGGGTGAGCAGAAAGCCCAGTAAGGGAAACAAGAGAAACATTTTACATGTGAACTTGAGATACTTCAATAAGGACATGAAAAGAACTTTAAGGCATGAGAAAGAAATCATGAGATACAACATAATAAAAATAACATTTTTCATAACTTGAAGATGTGGCTACGACATTTAATATTGACAATCGTTTTGTTTCACCAAGGTCCATCCCCAAGGTGTCGTTAAAAATTACCAAGGTTATTCACCAAGGCGTCGTTAAAATGGTCATCTCTAGAGATTAAATCTTTACCCAATGCATTGGAGCGCTATCAGGGCGCACCCTTAAATTTTCCTTTATTATCATGTGAGCCACATATATCATCATCAAACATTTCATAAATAACCCATATAGCATAAAATAAATGGGTTTCATTTCATAATCATAACGTTTTAAAACTGCTTTAAAGACATGATCTTTACGTTAATTTAAACCCACGGAAAGGGAAAGCGGGTATCATGTATGTAAATCCTAGAATTTAAAATAGAACATTTTTGTATATATGTGAATAACCCTGTAGAAATAATATCTTTGAGTATTCACTTAATAACATGAAGTAATTTTGAGAAAAAGAGAGAGGCATTTTGAGACGAAAATTCTGCAGCACAACGGCTACGTTACAAGGTTTTAGAAAACATTGAAAAGAGAGGGGACATGGGTAAAACAATGATAAATGACCCATAAAACAGTAGAGGGACAGAATATAAGGGATTTAAGAACATGGTAATGAAATTTGAAAATATACCATATGAAATGAAGAACATGAAAGGAAGACAAAAATAAGATTTCTCTTATGAAAATTCGGCAGCCTAACAGCGTTACGTAAACTTCAACCAAAAATGAATTGATGATGTCAAATAGGGTCTCTCATCATATGAACATAAAAGATTAGTATGATAGATATAGAGATCATAACCCAACATAATAAAAAGGAACTTGCAATACTTGATATGGAATTAGAACTTTGAAAAGGAGAAGGGTGAAAGAATCCCTTAAAAATTCGGCAGCCTAACGGCGTCACTTAAACTTCAACAAAAATGAATTGATGAGATCAAATAGGGTCTCTCATAATATGAACATAAGAGTCTAGTATGATAGATATAGATATCATACCCCAACATAACAAAAAATAACTTGAAATAATTGACATGAAAGTAGAACTTCAAAACAAGAAGGGTGAAGAACCACTTAAAAATTCGGCAGCCTAACGGCGCCACTTAAAACTTCAAAAAAACTGAATTGAAGAGATCAAATGGGTTCTATCATCATATGATCATAAAAGATCAGTATGATAAATTTAGAGATCATACCCCAACATAATAAAAAGAAACTTGAAATACTTTACATGATAATAGATCTTGAAAAATGAGAAGGGAGAAAGAATCCGTTACAAAAATTTCGGCAGCCTAACGGCACCACTTAAAACTTCATAAAACGAAATAATGAGAGTAAGAGGGGATCTCTCATTATGTGAACATGAAAAGTTCAGTAAGAGGAGTATAAAATAACACCCTTTAACATAAGAACATGGAGCATAAAATAAATTACATAAAATAGATTTCTTGAAAAGAAAGAGAGAGATCGGATCCCTTACCTTAAAATGTAACTCTTAAACCTCAAAGGTTGGGACCTTGAGGGATTGGGGGAACCTTGGGAGGACTACTTGGGAGGTAATGATACCAGAACTTCGTTGGGGAAGAGTGGGGAGTCGAATGGATGAGAGGAGGGCTTGGTATTTATAGGGAAAGTGAGGGGACAAGGCATTAATGGCCAAGGGACACCTCACATGTGCTTTTCTCAAACCCATGTGCTCTCCCTTGGCATTTACCATGGAGTTAGGCCACATGGGGCCCCCAAAACAATAATTCATCACCCTTGTCCGGCCAACCCTTAAAATATCTCATGACATCATCACGACACAGTTATGATGTCATTAAACATACCGAAACCCTAAAACTGTATTTTTACTATTCACTGAAAAATTCATCTTTCTCAGAAAAATCCCAAAATTTCACCTTAACTAAATATCGATGCTCTAATTACATTTATGAACTCTATTTTATAAAAATAATTTTCTAAATATTTTTAATTTAATTTTTAAATAAAAACACTATTTATCGAGAATTCATTTTTTTCAGAAAAATCCCCAAAAATTACCATAACATAATATTGATGCTCTGAGTTCAAAAATAAATTCCTTTTTATAAAAATAATTTTCTAATTATTTTTAATTAAATTTTTAATTAAAAAACACTATTCACCCGAAAAAACTAATACTTGAATAATAATTTATGAAACCGTTATTTACCCATTTTATTGAATCACATTACTTAATCTAGGTGTCTAAATTATATTAAAACTTTCTTTGAGTGAAATTACTAATCCATTTGGTCACATTACTAATCCTAAGCGTAAAACCACTATTCACAATTTACTATTCATCAAAAATCAAGTTGATCTTATTAGACTCTAAATTTCGTACTGGACATAATTGTAGAAGACCATTTTTTGAAAATCATTACACATTTTAAATTATTTAAGGTTTACATAAACATTTTTTTAAAATATCCTTTTGAAAATTCATCAAAAATATGCATACTATTTTTATCCGGTCATTTGAAAATTCATAAACTTCATCATAAGAAGAAATCCCAATTTTTATTTAAAACAAGGATTACACAAGGCAGTTACGCTCTCGTTACATAGCCCCTTATAACACAAGCATAGGACCTAAGTGTAAGGTGTGCTAAGGTGAGAGAATCTGAGGGAGGCTCGGCCAACATCGCACGAGTAGTAATTTCTATTAGTTTGAACTTCTCGCAAAGGCAATTCCGTTCTAGTTTCACACGATGAAGTTCGGCTTGGGTTTGGTCCAGAGCAAAGCCCAGTGGTGCTACCTCTTTCCCAAGTTCTGTTAGATGGGCTTCAATCGGTCCAAGACTACTGGGTGAGGCCATCGAATCTTCTTTCTATAACAATTAACCAAGATTACTTGTATTTAGAGACAATAATCAAAACATTTTGTTCACAGCGGTCATATTGACCGATGGTCATATAACAGTCAAAACCCAATGGTCTCATTTTAATTATAATCATGTTTATCAAATAAAACATTTTTGTTAAGTATAAAAATAAAATAAAATAACACATGAAATTAGGAAACAAGATTTATTCAAAATTCCAGGCCGTTACAATCTTCCCCCCTTAAGAAATTGCGTCCTCGCAATTTTTAAAATTGGGTTTTGAAATTTCGTTGAAAGTCCCACATCGGAAAAAGAGTCAGTAACACCATTACTTTAAAAGAAAGAAAAGGAAGTACAAAGGCCACCCGAGTTTACTCATACTAGGATTCCATGTAGGAAACATAGACATGGAGGAGAAAACAAAGGGTCACGTTCTAAAGGAGAGTGATAGAAAACATGATTAGGAGGAAGTTAACCACCATAAAATCCCAAAATTATGATGTGTGTAAGCGGTCTTTGATTACCCAATAGGAAACGTAAACCAACAACGTTTTTGTTTTACGTTCCTTTTCATAACTTTGAGGAATTCATTTACAACATAGAACAAAAACATAAGGAAATATATCTATCTTCATGTAGAGTTTCATACTTTAATAAGTTTCTACCAAAAATAATCTTTTCTCTAAATGATGAGCATTCAAAACTACTTGGTCTCATCAAAACACAAGAATCATCTTCTAGAGAATCACATAATCCACAAAATATCAACTATCTATTTCTTCTATCTTTAAACATTATCCCAAAAATAGAAAGGGTAAGGTAAAACAACTCTTCAAAAAGAATCCCATAGGAATGGAAACTACTTTTAAATCTTCAAAGTTCCATGGTACTACCCAAAGTTCATCATAGACCATTCCATAAATAATGGTCCTTAAGATTCCTCAAAATAAACCAAACTAAGATTGAAACCCAAATACAAGAAAGATTTGATAACATAGTCTTCCAAAATAAACTTTATTGTTCATCTCCAAACAACATCAACCACTCCTAACATCTTATAACAAAAGTAGCTAACCTAAACATATTTTACCCAAGATAGGTTAATCATTCCCGTAAGTAACCTAAATTACTATAAGTCCACCTTAAATTCACCGATTCTTCAAAATATAAGTCAACCGTACTCCTCAATGAAAATACCGTAGTAATCTATTTACCTCGATCAAATATGGTTCCCAAAATAATGAACGTCTTCCAAAATAATAATCAGCTTTTAATACCCTAATCATCTCTTTCATTTTAATATGTCAATCGTTGCATTTCCTATCACATTGGTTATTGGGACATGTTCTTCCATCCCCCACCATTAACTAAGAAGAGAAATTATAATTAGAGGCTTAAATAATTAACCAATAATCATGAAAAGGAGCTTAAAGCATATAAGGATAACTTGTAGAAGAAAATTATACCCTAACTTGTGATCCCCTAGGTTCCAATCTAGGTTATCCATGATCATATATTCTTATGTGAATCTTTGTTCCTTTAACAATGGTTCATACTAAGCTTATGAATTTACCAAAGCATATCCCCCAGGAGTGTCGTAACCAAGAGTGCAGCAAGGCCCGTTGTCATGTACCAGTTCCCGTTTGAGTCTAGCTCAAAGCGGTATTTTCAGGTTTTACCCCTATATACATATGTGCCAGAGCCACCTCTACCTGCTCGTACCCAGACATGGATGTATTTTCTTGGAAACCCCTTACTCAATACTCACCAAAATACCAGGAAGATTTCCTATATTTAAACTTTTCTATAGGGTTCTTCCTAAAGTTTTCATATCCAAATTTCCACAAATAACTAAACCATCCTTTGATACCAACTATAACATCCCGTCTTTTTATAACATAACTTTCATTTCATTACACGGAACTGAGGATCTTTAAGGTTTAGTGTCTTGGAAACAAGGAACATAATACATGAAAAGAACAAAAAAACACTCTTCTTAAACACTTGAAAGGCTTCTCCTTAAGTTCATCCTAGGTTCATTACTGCATCTCATAACCTGGGGACACACATCAAAAGAAAGGGTGAGCAGAAAGCCCAGTAAGGGAAACAAGAGAAACATTTTACATGTGAACTTGAGATACTTCAATAAGGACATGAAAAGAACTTTAAGGCATGAGAAAGAAATCATGAGATACATCATAATAAAAATAACATTTTTCATAACTTGAAGATGTGGCTACGACATTTAATATTGACAATCGTTTCGTTTCACCAAGGTCCATCCCCAAGGTGTCGTTAAAAATTACCAAGGTTATTCACCAAGGTGTCGTTAAAATGGTCATCTCTAGAGATTAAGTCTTTACCCAATGCATTGGAGCGCTATCAGGGAGATCCCTTAAATTTTACTTTATTATCATGTGATCCACATATATCATCATCAAACATTTCATAAATAACCCATATAGAATAAAATAAATGGGTTTTATTTCATAATCATAACGTTTTAAAAATGCTTTAAAGACATGATCTTTACGTTACTTTAAACCCACGGAAAGGGAAAGCAGGTATCATGTATGTAAATCCCAGAATTTAAAATAGAACATTTTTGTATATATGTGAATAAACCTATAGAAATAAGAGCTTTGAGTATTCACTTAATAACATGAAGTAATTTTGAGAAAAAGAGAGATGCATTTTGAGACGAAAATTCTGCAGCACAACGGCTACGTTACAAGGTTTTAAAAAACGTTGAAAAGAGAGGGGACATGGGTCAAACAATGATAAATGAACCATAAAACAGTAGAGGGACAGAATATAAGGGATTTAAGAACATGGTAATGAAATTTGAAAATATACCATATGAAATGAAGAACATGAAAGGAAGACAAAAATAAGATTTCTCTTATGAAAATTCGGCAGCCTAACAGTGTTACGTAAACTTCAACCAAAAATGAATTGATGATGTCAAATAGGGTCTCTCATCATATGAACATAAAAGATCAGTATGATAGATATAGAGATCATACCCCAACATAATAAAAAGTAACTTTCAAGACTTGATATGGAATTAGAACTTTGAAAAGGAGAACGGTGAAAGAATCCCTTAAAAATTCGGCAGCCTAACGGCGTCACTTAAACTTCAACAAAAATGAATTGATGAGATCAAATAGGTTCTCTCATCATATGAACATAAGATTACAATATGATAGATATAGAGATCATACCCCAACATAAAAAAAAAGTAACTTTAAAGAATTGACATGAAAGTAGAACTTCAAAACGAGAAGGGTGAAGAACCACTTAAAAATTCGGCAGCCTAACGGCGCCACTTAAAACTTCAAAAAAACTGAATTGAAGAGATCAAATGGGGTCCCTCATCAAATGATCATAAAAGATCAGTATGATAAATTTAGAGATCATACCCCAACATAATAAAAAGGAACTTGAAATACTTTACATGATAATAGATCTTGAAAAATGAGAAGGGAGAAAGAATCCATTACAAAAATTTCGGCAGCCTAACGGCGCCACTTAAACCTTCATAAAACGAAATAATGAGAGTAAGATGGGATCTATCATTATGTGAATATGAAAAGGGCAGTAAGATGAGTATAAAAGAACACCCTTTAACATAAGAACATGGAGCATAAAATAAATTACATAAAAGAGATTTCTTGAAAAGAAAGAGAGAGATCGGATCCCTTACCTTAAAATGTAACTCTTAAACCTCAAAGGTTGGGACCTTGAGGGCTTGGGGGCACCTTGGGAGGACTCCTTGGGAGGTTATGAGACCAGAACTTCGTTGGGGAAGAGTGGGGAGTCGAATGGATGAGAGGAGGGCTTGGTATTTATAGGGAAAGTGAGGGGACAAGGCATTAATGGCCAAGGGACACCTCACATGTGCTTTTCTCAAACCCATGTGCTCTCCCTTGGCATTTACCATGGAGTTAGGCCACATGGGGCCCCCAAAACAATAATTAATCACCCTTGGCCGGCCAACCCTTAAAATATCTCATGACATCATCATGACACAGTTATGATGTCATTAAACATACTGAAACCCTAAAACTGCATTTTTACTATTCACTGAAAAATTCATCTTTCTCAGAAAAATCCCAAAATTTCACCTTAACTAAATATCGATGTTCTAATTACATTTATGAACTCCATTTTATAAAAATAATTTTCTAAATATTTTTAATTTAATTTTTAAATAAAAACACTATTCATCAAGAATTCATTTTTTTCAGAAAAATCCCCAAAAATTACCATAACATAATATCGATACTCTGAGTTCAAAAATAAATTCCTTTTTATAAAAATAATTTTCTAATTATTTTTAATTAAATTTTTAATTAAAAAACACTATTCACCCGAAAAAACTAATACTTGACTAATAATTTATGAAACCGTTATTTACCCATTTTATTGAATCACATTACTTAATCTAGGTGTCTAAATTATATTAAAACTTTCTTTGAGTGAAATTACTAATCCATTTGGTCACATTACTAATCCTAAGCGTAAAATCACTATTCACAATTTACTATTCATCAAAAATCAAGTTGATCTTATTAGACTCTAAATTTCGTACTGGACATAATTGTAGAAGACCATTTTTTGAAAATCATTACACATTTTAAATTATTTAAGGTTTACATAAACATTTTTTTAAAATATCCTTTTGAAAATTCATCAAAAATATGCATACTATTTTTATCTGGTCATTTGAAAATTCATAAACTTCATCATAAGAAGAAATCCCAATTTTTATTTAAAACAAGGATTACACAAGGCAGTTACGGTCTCGTTACATAGCCCCTTATAACACCAGCATAAGACCTAAGTGTATGGTGTGCTAAGGTGAGAGAATCTGAGGGAGGCTCGGCCAACATCGCACGAGTAGTAATTTCTATTATTTTGAACTTCTCGCAAAGGCAATTCCGTTCTAGTTTCACACGATGAAGTTCGGCTTGGGTTTGGTCCAGAGCAAAGCCCAGTGGTGCTACCTCTTTCCCAAGTTCTGTTAGATGGGCTTCGATCGGTCCAATACTACTGGGTGAGGCCATCGAATCTTCTTTCTATAACAATTAACCAAGATTACTTGTATTTAGAGACAATAATCAAAACATTTTGTTCACAGCGGTCATATTGACCGATGGTCATATAACAGTCAAAACCCAATGGTCTCATTTTAATTATAATCATTTTTATCAAATAAAACATTTTTGTTGAGTATAAAAATAAAATAAAATAACACATAAAATTAGGAAACAAGATTTATTCAAAATTTCAAGCCGTTACAATATACCCCTTGAAATATATTTTATGTCTAAATTATGAGAGATCCCTTTCACTCTCATTAAGAACTCCCATGAATATTTATGTTCCCCCATTATGCTGTTGAAATTTCACTGTGATTTTCCATGCCAAACAATTGTGTAGTGAATACTCATACCCATTTTATATCAAGGTTTTTCACCTTTATTCAATTGTAATTCTTTGATTAGGGACTTACATGTATTTATTCCATGCTCCATGATCATGGAATAAAATGTGATGATAAATGATTCCATGTTTTATTATCTATATGGAACACTTATGCATGTGAATGAAATAAATGTGACGGGTGCACTCATAATTATATAGCACTCCAATGAATTGGGTAATATTTTAGTCTCATGAGACATAATTCAAGGGATTAGGGAGTGAAACTAATCCATCATGAGACTTTTTCCATCATGATATCTTGGAAGTTAGCCTTGACTTATGTTTATGATGCCATGTTTTATGTTGTTGCCACATTTTCCAAGTTGTCTTTATGTTATCATGTTATATCATGCCTCATTATTCATGTTTTTTATTCTCATCCCTTTTATGTCTCATTGATGTTTCTATTGTCTAACATGTGATACATGCTTCATGTTATTCCATGTTTACTCTCTTACTGGCCTTTATATCTCATTCCTTTCTTATGTATGTCCCCAAGTTATCCCATGTGGTTATAAGTACGATGGAACAATATGATCATGTTAAGGAAGTTTTCAATAATGGAGATGTATTACCTATTTTAAGTTGTTATGTAATGTATCTAATTCCAAAAATAATAGACTAATCGATCTTTAAGGTTGTATTATGTGTAATATTATGTAAAAATCATGATTTTATGTGTAATAAAGACAAGGTTTGTCATATTTCTTGGAAAATATCCCTCTACGGAAGAAGTTTCAGTGAGTATCGAACTACCAGACAAGGAGATCTTATTCATTCAAGACACTACCCAAATATGGGAAATGTAATTTGGCAGTGTATCCAAAATCCCAACCGGAAAGAGGATGGAATACCCCAATCTCAACAAAGTTAGGTTGGGAGTCATTCTAATTTCTCCAGAAAAGGCAGTTCTACCCTACTCCTTCCTTCTATTAGAAGGTTACACTAACAATTAGGTCAAATACCAATCCCTTGTTGTGGGATTTTAATTTTCATTGAAAATACCAGTGACTAGCCTAAGAATCAAAGGTGACTCCAAGTTAGTGATTAAGAAGATCAACGATGATTAATCTATCATATAAGAATATTAGATCCCCCTGCTTAATTGTATTCAAGGGTTGAAGGAAAAATTACCCTTTGAGCCAATAATAACTCACATAATGTGTTAAAAAACCACTCAGGAAGGCACATTATAAATTGATGTTATGGCCTTGGAAGATCCATATCAGGATGAAACAGTCATCAGCATCACCCATAATAGAATAGTATCACCATTTTTTCAAAATAGCATGGAAGAGATCAATAAGGTTGACTCCACCACTGAACCAAATAATTTTACAAATGGTTGGATAACACACGTCCTAGAATACCTCCAAAGTGGGACCCTTCTATCAGATAGATAGAGAAAAGAACATATTTGATGACGGGTAGTCAATTTCACTCTTTATAATAGCTCGGGTCATCAGAGGGTTCTTTATAAGAAAAGATTCGATAAAATCCTCCTCAAATGTATTGATAAAGAGGATAAGACTTACACCATGAAGGAATCTCATGTCGTTGCTTGTGGTACCCATCATTCAGGAACTAAGATTTATCACCAAATCAGGCATCTTGGGTATTTCTGGCCTTTGATTATTTAGGATTGCATACAATTCATCAAAAAAGTCTCATTCCTTCCAAGTGAATTCCAACTTCATCCATCAACCCCTAGAGTTTCTACACAAAGATAAATACTCCTGACCATTTTCCATATGGAGAATAGATATTATAGGTCCATATCCTACAGCTATGGTCAAACAATTCAAATACATCCTTACCACTACCGACTTATTCTCTAAATGGTCTAAGGTGATACCTATTAAGGAATTCAGGACCAAGAGTATCATAAATTTCATGAAGTAAAACATATTCAATAGATTTTGTGTCCCTCACATAATACTAACAAAAAACAGAATCAAATTCTTCTCTTTCGAATTAAAGAAGTTGTACCAAGAGTACAACATCAAATCCAACCATTCTTCCCACAACCATGCAGTGGAAAATGGATGGATAGAGAATTTCAATAAAACTATATCAAATAGTATCAAGAAAATATTGGATGGATAAAATAATTCTTGGCCTGAAAATATCCTACACACCTTGTGGGCCTACCTCACTACAACCCACACCTATACTCAGGCAACCCCGTATTTTCTAGTTTATGGAACAGAGGTAGTTCTTCCCATTGAGGTATAATTTTCCTCACTTTGAATAGCTATCCATGGACAACTATCTGATAATGAGCAATCACAAAAGTGATTGGATGAGTTAGAGTAACTTTCTGATAAAATGTTTCATACCTTGCACCACTTTTAAGTTCACCAAAGCTGGATAATGTGATCCTTTAACAAGAAATTTCATCTTTGTTCATTCCTTCAAGGAGAATTGGTTCTAGCTCTAAGAACCTTGATGATACTTAGGAAGAAACCTCCAAATATTGAACTAAAATGGTAATTAACTTTCATCATTCATAAGTTCTATCCTTATGGTTTATATATGTTAATTACCATGGATGGTGAGCATACCATTCCCCTACCAATGAAATATTTCTAAAGAAATACTTCATGTGACCCATAACCTCATGGTCCTAGTCATATGACCTAAAACTAAAAGACACTATAGTATGATATGTAAGACTCTAAAATACATAGACTAATGTTTTAGTCATAAGATTTCAAATTGTACAACAACATACCTACCGCATGATGTGAAATTTTATAGTTCACATCCCTATTGCATGATGTAAAATTGTTTAATACTCCAATCCGTGCTTAGAAGGACCACAATTCTTGGTGTTGATCTCCTACTGCACCACCAACCTATCCTTATAAAGAACTATGTGTGGCTTTATTCTCATTTCAATGGGATATATAGTGAAACCCAAACCCTATGTCCAGGGCCTATCTATGAAATAAGGAAAATTTCCCCTCTCCTACATATAAACAAAATCAATGCAGGGGACTCCAACATAGGTCCTTTCATTTGCAAGTCAATTTTAAGTAAAATTCCATCTCTCTACACATGAGTTAGATATGTGCATGTAATTAATTTTATAACTATGTGTTGATTGGTTTGTGCTTTGAATATATACGTAGTGATTCCTAGGGCCTCTATCTTAGGACCAACCCCAAATCCACCCCTTTATAAGATCATTTTTGCCAACTATAGCCCCTGAGGCCTCTCTTCACATTGGTTTTATCTCTTGTTGGCTGGAGAGGACATCTTTGCACCCTCATATTGGTCAATGATTTATGACCATAAGAAATAGAAACTCCATGGTCCTAGTTGTAAGACCCTAAACTATATGACATTGTAGTCCTTTTTGTATGACTACAAAATGCATAGAAGTCCTTATCACGCGAACATAAAAGGCATGACCAATTTGTCTTGGTTGCATGAAATTAAACTGCATATAAACTCCCTCCTAGGATGGATTTGAACTGCATGATGCCTTTGGACCTTTCCAGAGTTGATGCCTCCCTTATAATGTCGGTTATTTACTGCACTATGTTTCAGAACTACATACGGATTAATTCCCATTTAAAAGGGATATGTTGTGATTCCTAGGACTCTTATCTCTGGTTCAACCAAAAATTCTCTTAACATTTTTCCTTTCAAACCTCCCATTACTATGTTTAATTTTCTTTGAAATTTTCATGACATTGGGCCTCCATTGGCCCCCCTCTTCATGTCGGGTTATTACCTTCTATGTGTCATGCAATTATCCCCAAATCACACAAACCAGTGGTCCTTGTCATATGGCCCTAAAATACAAGACACCATTCATCCTATCGTATGACGTTGAACTACATTAATAGGTCCTTATCGTGTGACCCTAAAAGGCACGACCCATATCATCCTAGCCACAAGACATTAAACTGTATGACAACGTCTTTATCACGTGATGTTTAAATATAGTCTTACCCTGTGTACCTAGTATAGGATGCCTTGGGAAACCAACTCAGGAATCTTTGTGTCACAAACACGGGATGTCTTTCATGAGATGATTCCCTAAATACTTGGATAATGTTTATGGAGCTTCATGCCTTATTTTTCATGTCAAGTAACCTTTGAACTTACCACATGATGTTAAATTGTATGGTTGACATCCCTCTCATTCAATGTTGAGATGATCCACGAACTATGTACAACTTAATACTCATTCCAATGGGATACATAATGATGCCTAAATCATATATCTTAGTCCAACCCCCACATGATAAAAATTTCTTGGTCTTTTATTTTAATTTCATATGTGTGGTGAAATAAACCCTTGACATTCCTTATTTCTCACACTTATCATAGCTCATGTGGGATTAGGAATTTTGGTGAGGGCTTCCCCATATGGTTGACATCTATTTCATGACATAAAAATGTGCATTTCTATAGTCCTCGCCTGAGAGGACCACTATCCTTGGTGTTAGTCACCCACCACACCTCCATTCAAGAACTACATGTAGCTTGATTCTCATCTTGATGGGATACATAATTATATCTGGATCCTATATCCCAGTCCAGTCATAATATGATAAAAATTCACCTCCCAATACAAGATCTTGATCAATGTGAGGAATCTATATTAAAACTATGTATGGATTGATTCATGTTACCACAATATTAATAATGATGCCTAGATCTCAAATCCTAGGTCCATCCACCATATAAAAATGTTCTCCCTCCCTATGTATAGACTAGACCTATTCAGGGAGTTTTCCATTCAAGAACTATGGGTGGATTGATTCTCAATACAATAAGATATGTAGTGACACTCAGGTCCAACATTTTGGTCCAACCACAACATAAAAATGTCCCCACTCTCATATGTGTGATCCAGATCTATGTGGGAGAGTCCATTATGGGTTTTCACTCTATTTGTGATCCTGTATTCAAAAAAATGTTTTTATATACATACGAATCAGACCTGCATGGGGAGTTTTCCATCTAAAACTATGTATGGATTGATTCTTGTTACCATATGATATATAGTGATTCCTAGGTCTCAAAATCTTAGGTCCAAAATAAAAATTTTCCTTCATTATGTACAAGTCAGAAATCAAACATGTGGAATGAAAACTTTACCAATTCCAGGTCAATTCTAGCCTAAATAATCCATTCATACTCAGGCATACTCCATTCAAAAAACATACTTCATTCCTTGGGAAATCGGATCTTTGAAATCTTCCATTTCTATATTGGTGATGAAAGTGATCAACTCTAAAGGACACCTTTTTTTGACTATGCATAATACACTGAAAATTGGTTCTTTATAATGAGTTTCCTAAAATGGAATGTCGACCAAAGGTACCTTTTTCCTTAGAAGGAAAATTTTTTATCTCTCTATTCCCTAAAAATGTCACAATTGAAGTTTATTTTGAAACATTTTATGTGATTAACCCTTGTGATTTTTTCCCATATCATTATATTATATCTGGTCATGTTGAGAAAATTTCAGAGCGTTATTGGCCGAATCACCATGAAATGAAAGGTCCTAGTTGCATGCACTTAAAAGGCATGATAGACATCCTTTTCATATGATGTTAAACTTTATGACAACATCCTCACTGCATGAACTAAAACTATTGGGTTCACTTCCCTGTTGCATGATATAAAACTATGTAACACTTTGGTTCTTACCTGAGAGGTCCCTAATCTCAGTGTCAGTCTCCTACTGCACCACTAACCTATATATCCTTCAGAACTACATGTGTCTAGATTTTTTATTCAATGAGATACATAATGATTCTTGATTCCCTTAAATTAGGACCATATGTATAAAAAAAGGGATCATGTGTCCCTTTCCTCTTACACGTGGCCCCATTTCAGACAAGAGATCTTAATTCGGGTTCCCTCATTCAGGAACCCATCATGAAAATAGAGTTGTCCCCCTTCCCTGCATGTCAGCTAGATCTATGTAGGGAACTTCACACTCCATGGCCAATGCCAGTCCAAATTCTTCCTTTTTTCTCAAACACACCCCCCTCCACACATTATACCCCTTGTCTTGGGGGACTTAGGATCTTCACAATCTTCCATTTTTTATAAGTTATGAGAGTGCTTAACTATGATTGAAACTTTTTTTTGACTATGCACAATACGCCTCAAATTGGATCTGTATAATGAGTGCCCCAAAATGACCTATCAACCAGAGGCACCCTTATCCTTAGGAGTAAATCCTTTTAACTACATACACTTTGACAACATCGAAATTGAAGTCACTTTTCAAACATCGTATATGGTTATTCATTTCTCACTTGTCCCACCTCAATCCTCTTGATTCAAAATCCCCCAAGATCATGGTTACCACCTCCCCACCACATCGAAATATACCGGGACATCCTTTTAGGCTCTAAGGGTCCCATTTTTTCATTATCCACATACCCTTGGGTCAAATCTTGTTAGCCTTAAACTATATAAACTATTGGTCTTAGTTTCATGAAAATAAACTGCAAGATAGCACTGATGCAATCAATCATGTGGTTTTCATCAAAGAAAATCCTTGACCAAAATTGTCACATGATCTAGGTAATCTCCCCAACTCCTCTTGTTTCTCTCATTGATCATGACTCATGTGATCTTAGAGAGCTCGGAAGATCATCCCATTTTTTCTTGAACAAACCATGTCATAATCAAATTCAAGTAATGTTTTGTCTTAAAGGTATGGCTCTAAAAGGAATACTCCTTATAGTGATTCCAAAATTCTATATTATAGCTTGGCTATAATGTAAAATCTCCCCTACACCCTCCCATGAACTTGATCAGGGTAGGGAAATCCTTGTAGGAGCCACTCAACATAAAAATGAGATTTAATCCACCTGGTTAATGATAGGATCAAGAGAAAACTTCTCCTATGATATCTATAAATACCCCTCTTCTTTTGATCCATACTTCATGTCCTTGATGGAACTCAAATCCTCATGATATTCCCTACTCTGTTGATAGTAAGAGAATCGAACTCTGATAAACACCTTTATTTGACTATGACTAATATGCCTCAAATTTGATATGTATAACGAGTGCCCCAAAATGTGGCTTGACAAATGGTGTAATTGTAATTCTTAAGATTAAATACTTTTATCTTTGTGTTCCTTAACATTATCATAATGGAAACTTCTTTTTGAACATGGTCCACAATCATTCCATATGTATGCATCTCACCACCTGAAAATCTTATAATCATGACCTATAAGTTTTCTTTAAAAAAAGGAGGTGGATGCTTGGATATTCATGGCCCACAAACCTCATTCATGATTGTTACTCCTATGCTATTGGTCAAATTTGTTTGACCTAAAACATCAACTATATTTTTTTATCTTGCAATACCTTAAATTTCTAGTGGAAAGGGCACAAAGTCTAAGAGGCCAAATTTAAGGCCCCAACAATAAAAAAGTTGTGATTGTTAGGTCGAGTGATCTCAGAAAAAATTTGGATCATTATTCTATATTTTCATTATGATTCAAAAATATGGAAACAAGTATGTTTATTTAAATGGGTATATTTTTATCTAAAGTTATCCAATAGGCTGGAATAAAGAAACAGATGATCGAGGAATAAGATCTTTTCCATTCATATATCAAAATTAAAAGGATCTTCCACATATTAGATTATATCTTCTAAGTCTTACTGGTGTTTCTCAACATATGATTTGATCTATTGAAGTGTGACTTGAGCCTTATCTACAGTTTATCGAATCCTGATCAGTTGTGTGGTGATGGCTTCCTCATCACGATGAAGTTTCACCTTCACCACAGCAATGGAATATCTTCCTTGTTCTAGGACCCTCTTCAAGGATTGGTGGAGTTGGATAATCTCTTCCTTCACAGAATCTAATTATTCTTAAATGAATTCCATCAGAAGATATTTTTCATCAATGTGGTGCTGATTCTCTTCCACTTCCTTGGCATGGGTGAGATCTTCCTAGGATACAGCGGCTCTAAGATCTTAAAACTGTCCCACTAGCTGCGCCACATCCTTCCATGATCTTTGATCCTATTCCCATTATTATATGATCAAATTAACGACATGATGGATCATACAGTAATCAAATCCACCATACCCCCAAAAATGGAAAACATGGTTGGGAGTCAGTGAAGTTGCAATGGTAGATCTTCAAGAGTCGTCTCTGAGATTAACCTCCAAATGTATCGCCAAATGAAATGACGTGTGGTAAGAAATTCATCATGTGCCTCCAAGTTTGACTTAGAACTACTTTTAGAAGGAGATATATACTCTAGGATTAATACACTCAAGGAGGTGCCCTGTTATTCTATTTATGAATTAGTTTTAGCTTCACCTTCTATTTTTGACTAAATAAGCATAGAGGCCTCTCCCTCAGGCTTGGTCATCGAAGTCGATGGAACTGGATAATAAGTGGAACTCATCATTAACATTTTTGAAGAACATATATATAAAGGGAAGGTAGA
The DNA here is from genome assembly GCA_963277665.1 of Viscum album. Classification (NCBI taxonomy): domain Eukaryota; kingdom Viridiplantae; phylum Streptophyta; class Magnoliopsida; order Santalales; family Viscaceae; genus Viscum; species Viscum album. The sequence continues at coordinate 186,417,017 of OY728143.1, forward strand.
CGATCAAATTAGTTAATAATACTCACCCATTGGTGGGTCAACACTCAATTAGAAGCATCACCTTCATCTTGAACATCTATATCCTAAGAAAGGACCTCTATATAAGAGGTAATCCTTTCAAGTTTCTTAGAGTACAGGGTAGAAGGATCTTGGGATCTCCCCACATCATGGTTTGGAACTGGCGCATCCTCTATTTGAGAAGGGTGAGGAATCTCGATACCCTGCCACTCAATGGACTCATTAATATTTTCTACAGACAAAGCTACATGAATAAAGTATTAATTATTAAAACATCATGTATAATGTTTGGTCATGCAAAAAAAATCTTGTTCATCTAACTCCTTATTGAATTCCTTAAACTATTCTAAAGAGTCAAGGAAATTAATATGTGAAAGTATATCTTCAATTTTTATATATCAAGTTCTCATTTCATGAATTAATGACCCAATCCCCATAAAAGAATCACCCATGGGGACACATGGGACATTAGGCTTGGGAACCAGTGGAACACCCTCCGACAATGACCTGAGACCTCGATAAACTTCTCTTGAGATAGAAAAAGGGTTAGTAGTGGTCACTGTATGGTCCTCCAATACTTATTGAGGGACTAAAGTATTGTGAAAATGGAGATTCGGTCACTATTGTACGATGTCCTGTTATGAATAATCAATATTACCAATCTATTATTCTTCTATTGCAGTGACAGGAACAGATGATGTATATTCCTCTGACACCTCTCCTGTCAAGGGTACAGACTTTTCAGTAAGAGTTCATGCCCCATCTAGAGTGTCTTATTTAACTCCCAAGGGATCAATGCTAGACCCCTTGAGGGAGGAAAGTGAAAAAAGATCCTACAAAGGGAAATCATAGTCAGATAAATATATTAGGAGATTTATAGGACTGAATGAAACTGTGAATACTTATTATAGTGCATACGTTTGGCCAACATATTTTACCTCATTTGTTTCTTCACCTGAGATGGTGATGGTCCCATGTCGATCTTCTCAAACATAGATACTAGAGGTGGAAAGTTTCCCCCCACCATCTCCTTTTACATTAATCTCTAACATAGAGATAACTCATCAGGCTCAAGGATAGGCCCCTAAACCCTAATCAGGGTTCCCATTGAATTATATCCTAGGGAGGATGGTTTTGGTGATGCCTCCTTCTATAATTAAAAGTTTCTCCTTAATAGCAGTTCCTTTACTTATAATAATGGATTCAAAGGAAAGGGAAAGAAGATTACATCACCAACATCGATGAGTTCTTCCCATTCATCATTGGATTGGTCAGCCACTACCTTAGTAACACCTCTATATAGCATATTGGTTACCCACTTTATGGTTAAGATTCAATCATTTGTCTCATATAATAACATCACTAACTCTCGAACATACTACCCCACCTTGGAAAAATTGGTGTTCGGTTGAAGATTAGAGGGTGCTCAAATATCCCCAAGTTGCGGGATATGTATGTCAGGTTGAAGAAATACCCATAAATATATGATGTCATAGGTTATGCCTTTCTAGACTCGAACCTCCATAGGACACACATAATCAGATGTTGATGTGTCTATTTATGAGGAAGACTCTACATATTTTGACTTTAATATCCTTTTGGGCCTGTCTACTCTAGAGGTAGGTTGGGCAACCAAATCTCGGGTCTCCTCCTAGTGATGAAAACTAGACTTCCTTGGCTCGAAATATATGGTTTTTTAACTCTATCCTACTCTGTGGCCCATGTCTAAGATCATTTAGAATATTTTAGAGCTTCAGTGACATCACCCCTAGGCTGAGACATCCTACTGCGCTTTCCCCATCTAGTAGTCATTGTGACCTTAACTTGATAGAAACTTGTTGTTAACTCCCCTTGAGGGTAGGAAGAAATCCAAGTATTTTCATACCCGGAGTTTAACCCAATAGATTCACCTAGCAGAGTATCTTAATCGAGTATTAAGATACCTCCAAGGCCATGAGGATCTAGAATTTTCGGTCCACCATTGGGTGTTTCTCAAACCGAACATGTGGGGGAGATTAATTTGGCTATTATAGACACTTGAACTAAAGGTAAAATTAGTATGGATTATATGCTTTACATATGACCTCACTATCAATTTGGGCTTCCAACACACTATATCTAAACATGATTATTTATGACCTTAGGTCATCATCACCTTGGACATTGTCAATGAACATTCTGGTAGAAGGATCGCCACATAGGAAGAAGTTAAACTATCCTAGTATGTTTATATTCTTTATAACTTCACCATATTTCATAAACAAGGGCTAAATACTAGAAACAACTTGAATGAATAAACAAAAATGGACTTCAGGGACATCAACTCCACTCATCACGACGTAAGAATTGAAGTGTGTCATAATCCACCCCCACAACACTTTAAATGACCCTGAAATTTGGTATGAGGAATTCCCTATGTATATTTGCAATAGGAACTGATAACTTTTTTCCAAAATAAGGGTAGCTAACCCTATGTGATTTCCTTATACTAACTTGGTTGTTACGAAAAAGGTCCCCAACCTCACACCACCATTAGATTCATGGACTGACATCAGGTAGGTACTCAACTACATTACTAGGAAGCCGGTGAGGCAAGTTCTCACAAGGACGTCAAACTTGACTATATACCCCCACTGGTCAAATTGGACCTACTATAATGTAGGACAAAACATACCAGGAATGCCCCGCTTCTGAAATGAAGGACATCATGTTGGGAACTGAAAACTAGGACCCTCTCCATGTTGCTCTAGGAAGGCCTTTATCCATGCCTCGGAATAAACATTTCCCCTTGGATGAGGGTCCTTTTTCAGCACCTTCTAGTCCAACTTTAATAGCTCATAGGCTAAAGCTGGAATCCTTTCAATGACATCCCATGTTTCTTTCAGTAGGATAAATTTTTTATACATTTATATTAGAATAGATTCTACTGTGGTCTTGTAAACATCCCATAAACTGACTGAATAGCCCGAAGGCCTAAATTTTTATTGATTTTGGACAATCCCCCTTTTAAGGATAAAGTGGAAAAACCAAGACTTCACGGACATGGAGACATAAGAAAAATTCAAAAAATATGGGGGTTTCCACCCAGGATAGAACTACATAAAAGAGGCCCTTCCCAGCATCAATTTCGTTGAGACACGCCTCCACCAGAGAATGGCTACTCAGCAAGCTGTCCCATGCAAAAATGCATGGGCCCGGTACTGATGGCAGCTCCATACCCTCTCAGTCATCCAAATCTGAAAAGTTGTGCACAGTGAAGGCGATCAGCTCTAACCTCATCTAAAGCAAATCCATGTAGACTATCTAGGATCCCCAGCAAGAAGAAAACACTAGACCATGGTACCACTAACAATGACCTTCCTCAAAAACCCATCAGATTCACAGCCAACCAACGATATCCAGAATCACCAGAAAAATCTAGAATCACCAAAATGAAAAACCTGAAAAAACTCAAAGAATATGAAGACAAAAGCCTCCCCCCTCTGGAACCGCAGAACAGATGTCGAGACACATAGGAACCTGTCGTATGTGTGGCTATGTCGCGATGAACTCACCGAACTGGATCCACTGTCGGCACCAAAATTCTGAGACGCTCTGAACCGAGACCGTGTCGATCCACACCGTCAACAGCACGCTGGGATGAACACCTGAGAACCTCGTCCTTGGGAGTGACATGTCGATCTGAGCGATGAAGCCAGGAATGTGAGCCAGAGACTGAACCCACCGGATGCAGATGCACCCCACCGAAGCCAGACTACACCCACGACGAGCTGAGGCCAGATGGAGCCACGAGTCGATCCAAGACGGAGGGGGAAGGAGGAGAAAAAATGATGGGAAACCCTAGCCACCACGGAAGCATGAAGAGACGCCACTCAGAGGTGAGAGAACCCTCTCCCATAAACTAATTCCAACTTTGTTGTGTGTTAATTGGAAAGTATTTTTCTGAGGGATCCATCGGCTCAAGATCTTAAGGATGGTGTCTAAATTCTCATACACATATTTATGGGCCACCCAGATAGCTTCATAAATCCCAACTTATTTCATCTCAGTTCCAAATTCTACAAAAGTTTATTACACCCAGTACACCCACATCCATATGGCTAGAATGGAAGTCCCAATCCTCCTTCTAGCCTTTTGACTGATCCATCTTGAAATCATGAAAAGTTGGTTGATAGTTGTGAAGTTTTGACTCCTAGGTGTGTGGCTTCAGATATAGGGCACATAAATTGTGATGCATGATGCATGTAGAGGGTATTGTTCCATAATTTATGAACACACCTTTGGAATAGATATTGGTAGTGGGATAGTTGGTATACTCTAGGAACCAGTACTTTGGTAAATAACTATGTGGATTCAGGATGAATTTATATTTCAAAAGACCATGGTCGTAAAGTGATAGTTGATCACTTAGTGGGTACTCACATTAGTACTTATTCGAGTATTTTTTCTAAGTCTGAAAGAGTGGAGTCACACAGGTCTTTTTAATCTAACCCAAAATTATAAATAATGTCCTTAACAAGTGTGGCAGCTTGTTCATCATAGATCCTTTGAGTTTCCATTGGAAATCTATAAAGGAAACACCAAGATGTTCATTAGCATCAAGGAATTTATTTAGAGTTTTCTTTAAAAAATGGGGATAAATTTTAACAAAGGAGTGACCTCGCATAGGTCACTCACTCAAGTGACCTCATGAAGGTCACTCATTAAAGTGACCTCGCGCAGGTCACTCTCTCAAGTGACCTCACGCAAGTCACTCACTCAAGTGACTTGATGGAAGTATCTCATCAAGGTCATCTTAACATACATATCGAGGGTATCTGATATGACTAGGGTGAAATAGTTATACAAGATGGTTGCATAGAATAATATTATGGTGAGATAAAATAAATGGTGTTAACGTGGGGAGGAATGCTTCAGATAGGCGACACTATTTATAGATGCTCAATCACCTGTGTGATCAACTAATGTGGCTAGCCACTATGAATGACCTGTATGACTAACCTGTGTGGTGCACATTTGTACTCCATATTACATCTCTCTTTCACACAAGAAGTAAGTAGCGATGTTTGAAGAGAACCTGAGTTCACACGATCACATGGAAATTGGTGAGTAAAGAATTGATCAACACCTAAATTTCTCTCTACCTCAGGATCATAGACTTTTCTTCTGATTAGACCCAATTATGAGGGTGGATTTGTTGGAACTCCTTTTTTTACACGGGAATAAAAATATTTAGGGGAAATGCCTCAAATAGTAGAGGATAAAAGGGATTCAAATAACTCACCCAAGTCAAATTGCACAAACCCAACCTGCGTGCCAAGAGGCTCACATGGGTCCAACCTCTATGGCCCAACATGAGTAGCCAGTACTTGCGTAATGGTTCTTCATGAGACACCAGTGAAATGGACCTATGAATATGATATCCTTCACCCATGATCCCAAGTTTTGCCTATAAATTGGACCCTCGGGCTTCTCATTTTACATGAATAGAATAATAGGAGACCACTTGAATCTTTACTCACTTGAGTCTCTCACCCAAGTCCTCCAAACCCTTAGGTAGTTCTCTAATCCTATAAAAGAAGATGGAATTAGAAACCGTTAATGGATTGAGGTCCCTCAAGGTCTATAATACCAAAAACCTTGAGGGAAACCATTCCACTCCCCCTGTCAAAAATATTAGGGAAAAGGGCCCTTCTGTAGCTCAAAACTTGAGCATCAGTCATCCAAATGCACCTGAGGAGACCCTTATAGATTAGAGAAAGGCCTCTCCCAGGCATTTTTTCTCAAGTTTTTCATCACCCAAGAGGAATATCTAGCTCAATCAAGTCCACCATGTGCAAGGCATCTCTATCTCACCTAGGTCTACCATGCGTGGGTCATCTCTAGCTCGCCTAGGTCCACCATGAGTGGGTCATCTCCAACTCACCTAGGTCATCTCCAACTTACCTAGTTCCACTTGACGTGAATCACCCTCAACCTGTCCAAGCCTTACCTGGGTGAAGCACCTCTAGCTCACCCAAGTATACCATGTACAAGACACTCTTCAGCTCACCCAATCCTCACCTGAGCAAGCCACCCTTTTATCCCTCTTTCATATCACCAATGGTAGGGAACCTATTTCCTTGGATCCCTCATTTGAGGGGGACCAAGCCAAGACCTCCCCCAAATCCACCAAATTTGTATGATCAGAGTATAGGGCACACCAATTTTTCATCTTAATTAAACATTCTCGTGGTGATGGAAGTCCCGCATTTATCCTACCAAATAGATAGGATCGTTGGAGTGTTATCAATTATAAATCCTTATGGTAATTAGGATCCCAAACTTAGGGATGATTACTGATGGATTCTCGAGTCGGGTTGTAACAACTGCTGCCCAAAATTTGAAAAGAATCATGTTTTATTTGTATGGATCTGTGAACCCCAATCCTCAAGGTTTGAAAATAATATAGGAGATGAGCACACCTAAGCCTAATATTTCACCTAAAGAAATCCCCTATTATTTCTTGTAGGGTATTCCCCCACTTTCCATATCCTCACCCTTATTTATCAATGGATGAAGGAGATTGTGAAGATTTTTAGATCTTCCACTTCCTCTTGTTTCTTACACCGATCATAACTCACGTGGGCTTGGAGTTTAGTGATTATCATATCATCATCACAATCAAATACCACCATCCTGGGCCTTCTATTTGGTATAATCCCCAACCATACTCACCAAAATGGGCCTCCTCCATAAGTTTAATCACCAAACCTTTCAAACTATGTGGGATTTTATTCCTAGCCAAATGGGATGCATAGGAAGCCTCCTTGAGGTTCAAACTCAGCACCCTAAACTCACCCTAATCTTTTATAGGTCACATTCCCAGTAGGTTCATATTCATACTATAGGTCCATATTCCTTCCAGATCCTTTAGGCCTCTTCGGCATAAGTCCCACATCAACTTTTTCTAGGCCCTTTTCACCTAGACATCCTTGTTGTGTGACATTAAACTGCACGATCTAGTCCCCTTCATATGCCTTAAAAGGTATGATGCATCCCATTAATTAGAACCAAAATACAGGGGTTTTGATTCCTTTCATGAGGATATGTAGGAACCCCTATTACGGGCCTGACCCTGATATCATCACAACTCACGTCTTCTTGGATGATGATAAATTCTAGAGCACACCCTTGTATGGATTAAACCCAACATTATAAGAATATATAATCCATATACAAATGGTACCATCGATGAAGAAACTCAGATACATACAAATGATTCTAAATCCAATACATGCTAACTATTGATTGTTAATATAAGGGTGACCCATTCTATATTTGGGATTTAATAAAGGTTTCATGAATATGTCTTAAATATATAATAGGGTCTGAAAGTAAGAAATAATTCTCCCCAAAAAGGTGCGATGAGTCTGACCTCCCATCCTCTCAACCACTGTGAGTCCCTAAGTGTTGTTGGAACCATTTCCTAATGATCACCTGATTTTGGAAGGCAAGTTCATGAAACAACATGAATAAGGGAACTGTTTGGTGTTTTCAATTCTATGAATTAACCCCATTGGAAACCACCTGAAAAGGGATGCGAAACAGCACTACCACCCGAAGACTCCTATGGAGATGTTCAGAGGTTCGTGGAATACATGTAGATAACCGTTGGAGGGAATATACTCTTGATTCCTATAAAACAACGATAGTATGATGTAGAGACATTGTCAGATCCATCAATGAATAAAGAATTAATCTCAAGGTAATTATTTAATTGATTAAATTAATTATAAATAATATGTGATGATCCTACATCTTGAAACTAGCATTCAATCACCAATTATTCATTATTCATTTCCATTGATCACATCTTTTATCATTATGTAAATCTCATATTAATCATCGATTACAACAAAAAGCCGATTTGGGAATGCCCCATCCAGCGCTTCCGCTATGACCAGAACCTTCATATTGATTATTCCTTATAAATTCATGATAGATTCTATTGTATGTAACCCTTACTGAGCATTTCATCTCACCTATATTTTTTTCCTTTCCCTGGGATATGAAGAATAGTTCTTTGAATAATTTTAAGGATGACAAATATTTTCCATTACTATGTTTTATATTTTATACCCAGTGTAAAATGGGTATCATGTATATATACGGCTCTCCAAGACTACTAAATTGATTAGTCCTTTGGGATTTGACCCCTTGTATAGATACCAATGTAATAAACTAGATATCAACTTTGGGATACTAGGGTTGGGGTTGTTACACTACAATCTATGTACCTTGGTTTCTATGTACCTACGTTACATGCCTGGATTTGGTCATATACCTCGGCCAGATTACACATCTTGTACAATATAGCTACATATCATGCATCACTCTTGATGTGTGTTCATGAAACCCACTAAAGAACTCACCATGTTTGTCGATCGCGACTACATGACGTGTACAGACTAGCTACATGTCGTGTATCACTCATATTATGTGTCTGCATAACTCACTAAAAGGATCAGTGTGTATTTTGGATATGGTAAATGATGAACTACACTCTTTGTACACCACATACAAATTGTGTATATAATTAATGTTCTAGACTATCACTATCACATATTTTGACCATGTATAATAACCACACAGATTGCACTAATTTCACCACTAACCCGGTTAGACTATACGGTGTGTACTCCAGCTACATGTCATGTAATTTGATATGTTGTGTGCCAGGTTTTCCTGGTCTACATGTGGTGTATAATTACTGCACTGCGTGTAGTTACTTCTTGGTATGTTGTGTATCCTGCAACACATCCAGGTGTAGTGCACAATGGTACAAGGTGTGTACTCTGGCTACACGTCATGTAACCTAGTCTTACCGGCCAAAATTCTTGGCACTTCTCAATGTAATATCCAATCATTCTTCATATATTCTTATACCTTTAAGAAAATGAAACACTAAACCAAGATGATTAATATATTGAGTCATGTTAATTAAAATCATATTAAAGAATGAATAATCTTGAAATGAAATATCTAACCACTATTGCACAGAGATCAACAATCATATAAATAATTATAAATTTAAAACATGAACGTTATCATATACCTTGTAGGTTATAGGCACAGTATAAGTTTCGTGGGTGGGAATTAAAATAAATAAATTAATATTGATCAGGTGGATCATTCACAATATTTTCAATGATGTGAACACCATGACCAACAATTTTTTTCCAATCGGATATTGACTAAATAAAACTCGGAACCCATAGATGATATTGTATGTTAAATTTATAATTAATTTATTTGGATATGATGAAATGATTTACCTTATCTTAGTATCCTTTCTTTGATCTAGATATTGATCATTTGAAAACCCTTTTCTAGATTACCTTTGGTGCATTATAAATATCCAAGTCTAGAATCCCTCTAGCAGTGATCTACATGTGCTCCTTTGATCTCCAAGAAACAATAATTGATTTTTTTGGGGTTATAGCATGGTGAATCAATTGTCTTGTGTCGTTCATATTGATCTATCATCCTTCGATCTTGAAGGAATATCTCTTGGATTTCTTATTCTTGAGAGGGAGAGAGAAAAAGAAATTTGAGAGAGAAATATGTTGTGCGCAATGATTCTCTATTTCTTGATTTTCAATTGACCCTACACAATATACATAACCATATATTTATAGAGATAGGTTTTGTGTTAAAATATTATTTAATTGGATTTCAACCCTTAAATAATATAATAATCTTTATTAAAGCTCCTTCCAAAAATAATAATATTATTATTATTATTTTATTGTGCACATTCTAACTTGAAAAATAAGAAATATTATTTAACCAGCCTTTAAATTAATATTTTTCATTAGACATGGACTTGGTCCATTCGAACTCCTCTAGCATTTATTAAACACCCAAATAAATATTTAGATTAAATATTTTATTCATCAATTAATATTTGTGATCGATAAAATTTGAATAAAATTATTCATCAATCTTGAGAATAATATTTATTTTATTAATTAAATTAAAATATAATTTAATCAAGATAAACAAAAACACTTAGTGTGTGACCCTCTAGATTCTTACTTCCTTGCATTAGGCATGTTTTCCTAAAGTCCAAGATTACTATCAAGCAATGGATCAAGACCTCCAAGAGAAAGAACATAATGTCACAATGATAATAACCACATATGAACACTCATTATGTAATATAATCTCTTTGTCACAATATCTCATCAAGAAGTTTTCACATCAATGTATCCAATATATATGCTCAATATGTCTTTCTTTGACTATCTAAATTAAACACATCGTTACACCATGACCATGGAATTTAAATCAATGATTCTATTCCAATCAAAGGGATGAGATATCAAATTCCATAAAGATGGAAGGGAAAAATCCTTTCTCAACTTATCCATTAATAACATGTCATTTGTGACACACCCAACATACCCTACTTCCCACCAAAATATGGTGTGATGGTTTTTATCAGTAGATCTAAGTGCAAGAGTCATGACATGTATCAATGATAATATTAAATTCTAAACACCATTACACGTGCTCACAAATAGAAATATCCGATGACACCAAAACATACAGAATTCTTATTGGCGGGTATGTTCTTATAATCTCCTATATTGGGGATTACCAAGTGTGAACTTCATGAGAAGAAGCCTGATCCTCTTATGAGTAATCACACCTGACGGTCACATTCTATATATCCCATCATAGAATGTTATCCAGTCATAGAATTATATTTAAGAATATCATCATGGAATCTCAGGGTTCTCATCATAGTAGGGAACTGCTACAACCTTAAATTCATATAGAATAATTCACAACATGTAATAAGATGTTTTATTAATATTCAAATCATTGAATATACATATAATCAAATTAAAAAATAGTTGGTCATAAGACACCAACTCCAACACATTCATTGTTGGTTATTTTTTCATATGCATGTGGAACTGGGTCTTCCCTATGGTTATTGTCTATTTTTGTTATGTTTCCCTATTCTTGATTTTTTTTTAATTCATTTCTCATTTTATTTTCTAAATGATAATAAAAGAGAGGTGTGGGTGGTTCTCTTTCCATGGAGTATGATCAAAGATCTGAACCACATAAATCATGTGTATTATTTCTCTTTCTAATATATTTTTTATTATCATTATCAATGTGGTTTGAATGATATTGTACATATCTATTTTGATTATAGTTTTTTTATATTTATTTTCCTTTTATAATCATTTTTTATCTTGAATGATTTTTTATGGTTGGTTCATGTTTCACTACCTCCCACCTTGGAGTTTTTTTATGTCACTGGTGTTGCCCTCCCATAAAAAAGTGATATCAGAGGGTTATTCATCGAGTCTAATAATGTATTTGAATAAATTAAAGGTATGTAAGTTCAGTGGAGAGAATGAATTTAATTTTTGGACAATTAAAATGTGTGCTCTTTTTGACCATAATGGCCTTGATGAGGCTTTGACAGAAGTTAAGAGAAATATTACCACAATTTTTCATAAGGGAGAGACCTTGACTTCCTTTGAGGATATTGACCCTAATATTTTAAATAAAGACCATTCTATGTCTTTCTTGACCATAGGTGACAAATTTTTTAGAGAAGTGGTCCATGAAACTTTAGCCAATGCAATCTAGTTAAATCTTGAGCATATTTACATGACCCGATCCATTTTGGGAAAACTATAAAAAAATGTATTTTTATATTTTCAAAATGGTCTCAGGAACCTCTATGTAGACTCATTTAGACATATTTAATAAGATGATAATTGATTTATCTAATATGGATGTTGATATTATTGATGAGGACTAGGGTAGTTTGTTGTTAAATTCCATGGATGAATCTTTTAATTATACTATAGATTTTATGATTCATGGAAGGGATTACATCATTTTAGAGGAAGTGAAATCAGTTGTCTTGTCTATGGATCTTCAAAACCATGTTTTAAAGGTTGAGGGAAGTGGGATAAATTTTGGGCCTAATTTTCTCGGTGTAAAGTGGCAGTTTAAATGTAAAATAAAAGATAATAAAGATGGTAGTCGGTTGAATAATTTTAAGTTCTATATATGTGGAAAAGTCAAAAACTTTAATAGATATTGTCCTGAGTATTTTTCTATGGATTGTATGGCCCTGAACGATGTGGTATACCCTAGTTTTAATAATGTTGATGTTCTATGGGTCTGTCTATAAGCCCTTAGTATATAGTAGGTGTAAATATATATTTTCTTTCTACTACATTACTAGGACTGGATTTACATGTAATTTGTAAGGGGCTCTGATTGGAAGAAAGGGCATGAGTAGGACTAGTTTTTTGAGTTGTTTGGGATCAGGTGTAGACTTTTCCCATGTCATCTTACTTTTTTATTGTTGTGTTATTTTCTAGTTTTTTAATGAATTCATTATAGAATTGTCTCACCTTTTGAGAATTTTATACTTAGCATTGTTGTTTTTTCATGTTTCTTTCTGGTTGAGGATTGGGTATTATTATGGTTTATTTTGGTGTCTTATAGGCATAAGAGAGATTACCGAGACCTCTAATTTCATGTGTGCAGCTGGTTACAAGTATATGTGAGGAATATCGAGTAAGTAAAGGTATGACTTCTGGTTAATGTTGTTACTTAGATTATTTGTTTTCTGATCATGTTTAGTATTTTTTTAGTAGTAGATGTGTTGATATGAGAAAACACATTCCATTGTGGTGCATGTTAGGCAGTTGGTCATTCTAGTCTAAGCAGGTTTGAACTTAGGGCCTTTTGTTAGTAAATAATTTCTAAACTAACTTATAGGTTAGTCTAGAATATTCCTGCAAGAACATCAACCCTGTGTTTTCACATTTTATTTTTTAAGGTGTAGATTTGTTAAATTTGGCACAATTTGATGTTACAAATTAAAATATAATTATTTTTTATTTGTTGATTCCATGAAAAATCTCTTTTTCCATGTTTTTTCTCGTTTATTTTGGTTTTAAATTGCTTAGAATATATTTTTAGAAAATTATGGCTTATTTTGGTTACCCTTACATAGGGATAGGTTACCCTTACATGAGGAATGTTTTTCCCCTATGTGAGGCTCTATTATCCTTATGTAAGTTGGTGTCTTGCCTATATGTGTGCTTTGTTGCTTGGTTAACCCTTATGTAAGTAGTTTTGTACCCTAATGTAATCCTTTGAGTATATGAGTTACCTTTAAGTACATGGTGTAATACCCTTATGAATTTTTTGGTTTACCCTTATGTGGCCTCAGAAATGAGTGGGTTACCCTTACACAGGTAAGGGCTTACCATTACGTGGTAGTGGAGCAATGTTGGTTACCTTTAAGTGGGAGGGTGCTACCTTTATGTGAGACTGGGGTTGCCTTTATATAGAAGCATGGTACATTGATGCAAGTCCAGAGGTAACCTTATATGTTTATCTTATTAGTCAAGGTACTCTTGTGTAGTGGGTGTCAAACCTTACGTAGCGATCAACTATCCCTTATGCATCTCCAGTATACTCGTACACAATGGGTAAATACCCTTATGTAGCATTCCAATAGACCCTTATACAGTGATGAAGACCCTTACATAGCATTCCAAGAGACCCTTAGGTAGCAGTGAAGACCCTTACGTAGCGCACCTCTGTGACATTTATGTGGAGTAGTGTGTTGAAGACCCTTACATGATGTTGGTCATTTGGGATTTGTTACAACAACTTCTTCTGGAAACTCTGTAGCCAACCACATGTCCTGAGGTTGTTAAAGGTTTGTTCGAGGGTTTTATTCATTTTTTTTAAATACTCAAGATCCATGGTGGTTCCAAAAGTTAAGAAAAGATATAGATTAAAAAGATCAGAGGGTGAAGCTAAGATAATCAAGAGAGTTAAAAGGAGATGATTGAGAGAGGGAGATCTCGCTAGTGGCTCTGGTTGGCAATGCCATACATGGTGGTTTTAGGAGCACTTTTCCAATAGAGAGCTTAAAATTGTGTGAGTTGTTGTAGTGGATTGATCGGATCTAATGATTCTTGGAGGGTTATTATGCAAGTGAGGTCAAACCTAGTAAGGGGGTTCAGGTCTAGTTTCTCATGTTCTTGATTTAAGTTTTCCCTAGTTCAATCATTGCTTCTTATTTGTTCATATACACATGGAAGTGATTCATCCTTCTGGTTCTTGTCTGTTTTTATTGTGTTTCCCTATTCTCAATTTTTTGTTGTAATTGGATGATCAGTTTCTTTTCTTAATAATAATAAAATAGGGGTGTGTGTGGTGTTCTTGTTGCGGAGTAAGATCAAAGATCTGAACCACATAAATTTGGTGTGTTATTTCTCTTTTTTATATCATTTTTATTATCATTCTTGTCATGGTTTTCATTCTACAATTCTATCAATTTTTCTTCTGGTTTTGTTATATTTATTTTCCTTTTTTAAGAATTGTTTAGGTCAGATCCCTTTTTTGTGGTTGGTCCATGTGTCACTGCATCCCACCTTGGAGTGTTTTTGTATCATCGGTGCTTCCCTCCCATAAGATTAATAATAAATTAAATGTGATGATCCTACCTTCTGGTCCCAATGTTAATAGGTCAACTAATCTTTGATTTAATTATATTGGTCATGGAATTATTTATCATAGACATCTCATATTATTAATCCATTTTGATAAAAATTAGAGTTGGATATGTCCAATGGATTATTTCTCTACATCCAAAACCTTTAATGTCTACCATGTTGCATATAATATGATCCCCATGGAAACTGATGTAGAAAAGAACATTTTACTACTTGGTGGCCTTATTGTCTACAAATAATCTAATCCAGTCAACTTTATAGGGTGAGGGATGAGGCTTTATTTTAAAGTGGAGTCTCTCAACTATTTCCTTCTATATCAAGTTCTCTTCCTCTGTCAATAGTTACTTTGACTGACTTGTTAACTTGACAACAAGTTTTAAATAGACTATGATGTTGAAAATATTTCACCCCCCACTCCATGTGGTCAACATCAAGCACTAATTCACATCTAGAACTATAAAGACATGTGAGGAAAATAAATTTTAAATTGATACTTGAGGGATAGATAGATTGTGGTATGGGAATAATGATAATTGTTGTTAGGGGCATCATTGATGTGGTTGTCCCTGCTCAACAACCAAAATCTATTGAGGCATTTTATATGTTTACAAAGTGATTTAGAGAAACCATTTTTCTTTATAAATGGTGAATTACAAATTAAGGTGAATGCTCGAGTTAGAACATAAAATAAAACGACAAAGAACACCAAGATATAACGTGCTTCAGATCCTTGGGATCCAATGTGCATGGCGAGAACACCACCAGGTGGTACATTCTTATTAGCATGCAGGAATAAGAAAATACGGACTCTGAAAAGAAAAAAAAGTACTAGAGAAGCTATTTGAGGAGGTCATCATTGCTAAACCAGGTAGAGGTGATAAACTGCATTATGTGGAGTTAGCACCATCCACTCCTAGACGGACTCATGCACGCACCTAGAATTAAAAGGATACAATAATGGATTGAAACATAAAGAAATAAATCACTTACAGATCCAGATTTCTTTACCAAAATATAGTTACAATAAAGATGTAAATCCAAAAACAACCATGTCATGCGCTAGGATCATCCAGTTTAAAGACTCCGTTGAATCTCCACCAAACAAGATATCCAGTTCCAAAAGACCGGAACTCTAAACAACATGGAACAGAGAATGAGATTCAACACCTCAGCCTTCTTCCTTCTTCAAGATCTCTAGAAAACTAGTAAATTTTCTCCTCTATGGATCTCTCAGTGCACTCTCTAGATAAACAAAATGAAAAAAAAAATCAGAGTACCCAGTGGAGGAAGACGAGCAGCGCAATAATGGGGTGTCAGTGAGTGCCAGGAGTAAAGCAAAAAAGTCAGCAGATGATGTCCTTGTGGAAGACCATGATGAAAAAAGAGGTTTGGATAACCATGAGGCTGCAACTGGTAGGGACATGTGGAGGTGCTACATTGGAGCAAAGGTAGATACACAGATCAACACCAAGGAAAAGAAACATGATTTCCAATGATCATGATCGTTAGATCAAGGTTGATGAATGGTCTAGGTTAATGTCACTAATAAGGAAAACCAAAGACAAAACCAATATGCACCGCAAGATAAAAAAAGAGATAAATCAATTGAAAAATAATCATCACGTGTAAATAGTAACAAAGATCCAATAAAATCCATACAACACACATGTTGTATAATAAAATGAATTTAAATTAAAGTATATTAATGAATGGAATAACATATCCAAAATCAATAAATCTCCACCTTTTAGTTTAAATGGTTCATTAAAAGATGGTGTTCTCTAAATTACTACTATTGAACTAGGACAAGGTACATAATGTTTAAATAGTGGTTAAATTTAGAAAGGGGGACAGCCTTAGTCAAACTATCAGTTGGTGAAGTTCCAAAGGATCGAACAAAAACTGAGAAAGGGGGGTTGAATCAGTTGTTTTACTTCTTAGAAGTTTCAATGATTTTAAAAAATTAACCCCTACAACCTGTTAAGATTTATTTCCTTATCATATTTTGTAAAAACTCGTGTATGAAAATTTATGAAAGCAAGTAAAGCACACAGAATTTACAAGGTTCGGCCTCAATGTGAGAACCTACATCCTTTCCATAGCCACTCCCAGGGGTCTATGAAAATCCACTATTATGAAGAAGTGAATACAACTTGTTCCAACTCCTGTTAGACACCTTCTATCTCCCAATAGGAAATATTATATTGAATCCCATCAATTTACACTGTTTTATTATAAAAAATTGATCCAAATAAAATAATAAAGACTTTTTTGAAACTGCTCCACAATTTCTCAGTTTGAATCCTCAGTCTGATTTGGTTAGATCTGATTTTCTCAATTTGATGAGTCTTGATCTGATTCTCTCAATATGATGAGTCTAGATTTGATTCTCTCAATATGATGAGTCTGGATCTGATTCTCTCAATATTATGGACTCAATATAATGAATTTTTTCTCAATATACAAAAAACAAACTCTTCTAAAATGCTCAATATGATCTTCTCAATATGATATTTCTCAATCTAGTAAACAAACATTCAGCTATCTGATCATCCTCATGAGATCTCTAACCGAAAATAACTTTCACTTTATTTCTTCACCACTCCGCCTTTCCGCTTGAGTGAAAAAATTGACAAAGAATGAATGATCTGAGCAAGTATTTATAGGTGACTCAGAAAGAAAAAGTGTTTCTACCTCTGATTATTTTGAATCTGATTATCTGAATATGATGCAGATGGATCCAATTCCTGGATAACAAAAACATTCTTATACAAAAAGTTTAGTTGTCAACAAATACCAAAAAAATGTTAAAATAATTTAAGAACAAAGGTTCTTCAATCTCCCCCTTTGGATTTGTTGACAACCCTTGTTAACAACTTTTCCAACTCTCATAATTTTTTCATAACTCAACTTTTGTAAACAACTCAAGTTTTTTGAATTTTATCAAAACATGGTCTTTATTAAAAGAGAGTGTCTTAACACCACACTACTGGTTAAATTAATTATTTAAAAGGAATTCCATCCCTATGTGGTAAGAAAATTTTTCAGCCATGTAAAGATAAGATTTCCTCATTTTTATTTTCTCCTCTCCCACTTTTATTTTTCTCTCCCCCATATTATGATGACCACAGCTTCAGATTCATAAAATAAAGATAAGTAAAAAAAATATTACAAAGTACAAATTTGTTACTTTCTCTCCCCCTTTGTCAACATAATCCAAATAATGGTGGGGTTCTTTCCTTATGAGGTTTAGTAAGTCATGGGAGGAGGGTGAACATGAAGTTGCAGCCTCAATTCCACAAACATTTCTTTTGGTATTTCTTTTGTAAAGATATTAGCAATTTGATACTTTGTTGAAATGTATTCCATAAAAACATATACAGCAGCAACATTATATTTTATAAAGTGAAACTTTATATCAGTGTGTTTTGATCTTGAATGCTGGACATGGTTTTTAGAAAGATCAATTTCACTCAGATTATCACCAAGTATCTTCAGTGTTTTAGAAACTTTTACTTTCAAATATTCTAACTGAAATTTCATCCACAACATTTGAGTACAATCCTGAGTAGCTGCAACATATTCAGATTCAGCTTTGTTCAAAGTTTCTGAACTTTGTTTCTTACTATTCCAACTCACACAATATTCACCCCCAAGAAAAATGTTCCTTCTAAGGTTTATTTTCTATCATTACAATATTTATCCCAACCGGCATTAGTATAACCATGAAACTTCATCTCTATTTTTATTTTGTATAAAAATACATGTGAAGTTGTTCCTTTGACATGTCTCAGAATCCTCTTTGTTTCCAATATATGTGATTCTTTTAGATTAATTTGATACCTGGCATATAAATTCACAGCATAAACAATATCAGGCCTTAAGCCTGTGAGTTAAAGTAGACTTCTTATCAGCTTCTAGAAGTCTTTTTAATTCACACTTTTTTCGGACTTATCTTTACTCATCTTCATCCCCACTGAAATAGGATTAGAAAATTATTTAGATTCTACCATGCCAAATTTTTATAACAATTCCCTGACATACTTTTCATGAGATAAGAAAATGTATTTTTCCTTTTTTTGAACTTGTAAACCAAGGAAGAAAGTTAATTCTCCCAACATTGAAATTTCAAAAATTATTCTTCATTTATTCAATAAATTATTTACAAAAAATTTCTTCATCCCCAGCAAAAATTATATCATCCATATAAACAATTACAATTAGAGTTTTGAATTCAACATCTTTCACATATAAATTGCTATCAACTTTTCCTTTATAAAATTTCAACATTCTCAAATAATTTTCAAGTTTAGAATACCAAGAACATGAAGCTTGTTTCATCCCATAAAAATCTTTATTTAATTTATAAAAAATCATCTTCATTAAGTATAAACCCACAAGATTGTTCAATATAAAATTCTTCCTCAATCTCACCATTTAAGAAAGTTGACTTTACATACATCTGAAAAACTTCGTAATTTCGATAAGTAGCCATAGTAAGAAACATTTGAATAGTTTGTAGCCTTGAATGGGGGAAAAGTTTTCATAAAAATCCACACCTTCCACCTATTAATATCCTTTACAAACAATTATTGCTTTGTTTTTTGAAACTTATCCATGCTCATTCAATTTGTTTCTATAAACCCACTTTTTTCGATAATATTTTTATTTGTTGGTCATGAAACAAGTTCCCATGTTTCATTCTTCTCAATCTGATTCCACTCTTCATTCATAGAATCCACCCATTCTTTGTATTGAATATACTTTGAAACTGATTCTAGTTCAACTTTTGATATAAGTGAAGTCTTATTTTTTTAATATCAACTTCCTTCTGGTCTAAACCAGAGCCTTCTGATTCCCAATAATGCTTTAGAATTCAACATGTCTTTCTAAGGCAGGAAATTTCAAAGTTTATTTTCAAACTAAAATTTCCTCATCACACGGTTCTTCTGAATTTTGATAATGATGTTTTGAATTACTTTCACCATTTTTGGAATTCTAAAATTTATCCTCCTCAGCATTCTCAACAACTTTTGTTAAGGAACTTTGATTTTCAATTATCTTCACATCATATGAATCCACCAAATTTTTTAAACATTTGTTCCAACATTTTTAACTTCTTCCATTTGGTGAATAACCCATAAAATTTCCTTCCTCATCTTTCTCATCAAATTTTCCAAAATCCAGTTTTTTGATTTTGAGAAAACATGGACTTCCAAAAACTTTTAATTATTTCAATGAATATTTTTTGTTATAACACATTTCATAAGGAGTCATGTTAGTTTCAGATCTCAACAAGAATTTATTTTGAACATGTATAGCAGTACTAATAGCTTATCTCCAATATAATTTTGAAAGTTTGTATTCTATTAACATACTTATTCCCATTTCCACCAAAATTCTATTATTTCCTACTACTACTCCATTTTTTTTGAGTATAGGGAGCACTATACTCATGTTTTATACCAAGTTTTCTCAGATAGGCTTCAAAAGCATTGCTTCTGAATTCGGTACCATTATTTATTCTCAACTTCTTTATATAATCCCCCATTTCTTTCTCAACTTCTTTTATGAAAAACATAAACATTTCCACAGCCTCTTACTTATGTTTCATAAACGTTATGTTTGTCATATGAGTGAAATAATCAATAAAAGTGATAAATTATAAATCTCCTTTTGTTGATTGATGTCACATCATCCCACATAAATTGGAATGAATAAGTTCTAGAGGTCAGGTAGAATGAATCTTAATTATCTTATGAATTTTTCTAGTTATATTTCCTTTCTAAAAAGCAATACAAACATCTTCATCTCTTCTTTTCATTTTTGGAAAGTTTCGAATGACATCAACTTTAGAAAAAAAATTATACTTTTCTATCCAAGGTGCTCAATTCTTTGGTACCAAAATTTGTTTTCAACTTCAGCACTCAAGTAAAATGAGTTGTTGGATTATCCTATTTGGAAGAGATTCTCATTGGTTATTTGTTCTTTTGTAATAACTTTTTTATCTTTCACACTTTTGATGATACAAAAATATTTTCTAAAAACAACTTATTTTCCATAATCACAAAGTTAACTAATACTAATTAAGTTATGTTTTATCCCATCAACAAATAAAACTTCCTTAGATTTTAACTTTTCGGCTTCAATCTCAGTTATTTTGGTTCCTCTGATTTTTAAGGAACTGTCATTACCAAAGGTAATCCATCATGATTTTAAAGATGTTTCAAGATTTTTATATCACTTTTCATATGTGAAGAACATTCACTATCAAGTATTCATAGTTTATTCCTTTTACTTTCTTTCAAAGTCATCTCAATAGTAAAAGCTCTTTCCTCAAATTTCTTCCTTTCAACTTCCTTTTCTTTTCTATAATAAGGAATTTGTTTTGAAAGGAGTGTCATACATCTTTTTTCATGATGACTAGCCTGATCACATCTTCCATAAACTTCTTCCAAGCATTCAAATTGATTTTTTATTGGAAAGTTTCTAACATCTTAAGAATTCACCTTTTCAACATTTTGTAAGTTAGGAAAGTTAATCATTCTACTTTCACTATTTATTCCACTTTTCTCAAAGGTGACCAAGAGGGAGCTCTGGAGGGACATCATTTTCTTCATGATAGTTGTGTATGGTAGTTGCAATATACATAGAATAACGGAGCTCTGGAGAGACCTCATTGATTTTGATCTAGTCAATCTCCCTTGGATTGTTGGGGGTGACTTCAATGTCATTGCCAATCCGGATGAAAGGAAGGGAATGGGTCCCTTTTAGAGAAAATATAGCATGGAGTTTACCCAATTACAAGGAGATAATGGGATATCTGATCTCGATTTCTTAGGAGATCGCTTCACCTGGTGCAATAACCAAAGAGGCTCTCACCGTTCGTGGATCCGACTGGACAGGTGCCTTTCCAACCTTCAAGCCACTACCCTATTCTCCAATGAAAGAGTGGATCATCTAGTATGGTGTCTCTCAGATCACTTCCCTCTCCCAGTATGCCTATCTTCTAATCAGAACAGTTCAGACCGTTTCCAGTTTCTCCAACACTGGGTCACTTCCCCTAGGTATCACACCCTGGTTAATAACATATGGAATGAGTCCACCCAAGGGAACTCGTGGGTGGCTATTCACAATAAGCTCCTTTGGTTAAAACCACATCTTCAGGGGTGGGGGAAGTATATCCTTCACGAATGTGAGGTGGAATGCACCATGTAAGAATTTAGTAGTCTGGAGTAAAATCTCAAGGTGGCTTGGGATGATCAATTGTTTGAGGTTCTCTCCAACAAGAAAGAGACCTTGGCAGAAATGCTTCTGAGATAGGAAATAATGGAAAGGGACCTTTCACGAGTCCAGTGGATCAAAGAGGGAGACAAAAATACCGCGTATTTTCACAAGTGCATAAAAGAGAAGAAGCAACCAACCAAACCCAATTTACTTATAGAGAATGGTTCTTATTCTAATGATAGGGATGTTCTGTGAGCCCAAGATCTCTCCTTCTTCCAAAATCTACTCATGGGTCCAAATCCTCTGATGCCTAGCAGCTATCTGGGTGAGGAAAATGGATTCTTTGATGTGATTCCCACTATCTTATCTGCCCAAGACAACGCTAGGCTCAGTGCGATTCTTGATGAGGAAGAAGTCTATGATGGCGTGTTGAGCCTAAATCTAGACAGTGCACCAGGACCCGATGGCTTCCCGGGTTCATTTTATAGGGCCTTGTGGGAAGTGGTGAAGGAGGACATTGTCTTGGTTGTCCAAGATTTCTTTCACGGGGGCAACCTCCCAAGGGTCGCTTCGACTGCCTCTATTATGCTTATTCCAAAAATAAAAAACCCATCCTCTATTTTTCACTAACGTCCGGTGAGCCTCTGCAACTTCGCATACAAAATTTTGGCCAGTGTGATCAACTCTTGCCTATCTGTGAATCTCCCTCAGTGGATTTCAATAGAGAAACACGGCTTTGTGAAAGGCTTCTCGATCCAAGGCTCCATCACGCTCACCCATGGGATGCTCAAAGATATGAATATCAAGTATCATGGTTCCAATGTTGTCATTAAGCTAGACATGAACAAGGCTTATGACCGGGTGGAGTGGAGCTTCATCAACAAGACATTGGTACATATGGGACTTGAATCCAGGAATAATGATCTCCTATTTCGGTGTTTCAGTTCCTCATGGTTGGTGGTTACTACTATGGGGAAGTCTTATGAGTTCTTTAAAGCCACCCGCAGGCTCCAGAAAGGAGACCCAATCTCTTCAAGTCTCTTTGTTCTCTCCTAGAACATTCTTAGTCTCCACCTCAATAGAAATATCGACAATGGGGAGATGATTCCGTTTAAAAGAAGCATGTAAGCCAAACCCATTTCCCACCTAATGTTTGCAGATGATATTCTTATTTTCAGTAATGCTGGGATGAAATCCATTAAGATCCTTAAGGAGCTTCTAAAGGATTATTCCCACTGGAGCGGCCAGGTGGTCAGTGAAGAAAAAATCACCTTCTATATCTCTAACAAATGTTCCCCAACCTGGACCTCGGCTATCCAGCTTTCCCTCAAAATGAACAGATCCATCTTCCCTGTGGATTATCTTAGTTCCCCTGTGTCCCCGGTTAGACTTCGTATAAAAGACTTTGATTTTCTATCCTTTAAGATTACTGACTGCATTCTCAATTAGAAGAACGAGTATCTGTCATTTGGAGGTTGAATTAATCTCATCAATAGCGTGCTTCTTGAAACCCATGTACATGTTCTTTCATCGGTCAAAGTCCCACAGGGGGTGATCCGAAACATCAAAAATCTCTTGGATTAATTCATATGGGACCCTACTTCTGCAAGGAAGCATCACTGGGCATCCTGGTAAAAAGTGGATCGTTCGGTCAGGGAAGGTGGTATCAACCTCTGCTCTCTCGAAGCCACTTCCCTCTGCATACATGCGAAACTCACCTAGTTGATTCTAGAAAAGCACATGATGTGGGGGATTTCCATGCACTCCTTTCATTTTTGTAACCCCTCATCAGAGGACATCCAAGGTTCTCCACTCTGGTCTATCATTCGGCCCCTTCTTGTTAGCCTCCAACCGCACTCCCACTGAATCGTGGGGCAGGGGGAGATCTCGTTCTAGCGCAACAACTGGGCAGGGGAGGACATTGGGTTTCCAAGATTCCCTACTCCCAAAATCTCCTTCATAGAAGCCAAATGCTACCCAGCCTTTACCAATTTAGTGTTGAACGCTGATCAATAGAGCCCTTTCAGACTCATCAACCTCTCTCCTGAACCAGACCATTGTATTTTTACTCCTTCCTCCATGGGGTTCTTCTCCTCCCAGGACTTCCGAAGTATCCTCCCCTCTCAAGAACCAAAAAACTCATGGGATGAAATCCTCTGGCCCAATTCCCTTCCCTAGAAATATAACTTTATTTCATGTAGAATCCGCAATAGATCCATTCCTACGGACGATAATATCAAACGCTGCGGTATTCCACTGGTGTCTCAGTGCCCCTATTGAAGGAATAAA
This sequence comes from Viscum album, assembly GCA_963277665.1. Taxonomy (NCBI): domain Eukaryota; kingdom Viridiplantae; phylum Streptophyta; class Magnoliopsida; order Santalales; family Viscaceae; genus Viscum; species Viscum album. The sequence goes on from OY728143.1 coordinate 186,441,112, forward strand.
ATAGAGGAATCTACGGATCACCTGTTCTTTTGGGGAAACTGGGAAAGTGGTGTATGGAGTTCCCTTGGAAGTTACATGGCCTTCTATGCTCCTAGCATGGCTGATGTTCCATTCCTGGAGAGGTGGTTTCATGGTTCGGGAGACAGGGGCCCAGAGAAGGAGGCTCGGACCATTATCCTTCATGCAGGGCTTTGGAACTTGTTTCATGCTCATAACAAGGCGAGACACGATGGATTTCCCTCCTCAGGTAGTGTCATCCTTATCAGAACCAAAAACTTGCTCCTAGACTTCACCCGTCTCTTGAAGAACTGGCAGGATTCTTCATCCCTTGGCTTTCTCCAAAGTAGCTCTCTTGTCGCCCAGCCAAGCCCCACTTATGGTGTAGGTCACTGGGTCCGATGGATTCCCTCATCCATTGGTCTCAAACTAAACTCTAATGGTTCTTGTTGTTTGGGGGTTCTCAGTAGTGGAGGAGTGGTTCATGATGACAAAGGGTCGGTTATCCTTACTTTCTCCTCACTCCTTGGCAGTGGGTCCTCCCTCCAAGCACAGGCCAAAGCTCTTTTTCTGGGTATTAGTTTATGTCATCATAAGGCCATTGACTTATCAGAAGTTGAAACTGACTCCAAAATACTTCACAATTCCATGCTTGGTCTTAGCCCCATCCCTTGGTTTATTTTATACTTCGTCGGAAAGTGTAGAAGTATTCTCAGTAGCAAAACTAAAGTGTTGCACGTGTAGGGAGAAGGGAATCAAGTTGTGGATTACCTTGCTTCCCTGGATATCTCTGGCCCCGAACCCCTTGTCCTTCACAATGTGATGTCCTTGAAACCTGAAGGGGTTAACTTGATTCAAGGGGATGCCCTCGGTCTTCACTACTTCATACCCCCATGATTCCTATTTGCTTGTGTCCAGTGTGCCTCTTTCTTTGAATAAAAAATTACTTGATGATTATATTTCCCTGTTCAAAAAATTCTAAGTTTGTAACTTAAAATATCCTTAGTGTATTCTTCCTCCTCCTTGATGACTTCTTTCTTCCATCAGCAACTTCTTCACAATCTTTATTCATAACTCTAATTTCTTTCTTGAGAGTTTTGTTTTTCTTAAGACATAAAATAAGCTCTGTTTTGAGTTGATACTCTCTATAATATTCTTCACTACTATCTCCACTATTTAAGGAATCTTTTGTTTTCTCAACTTTTTCAATGAAGGTTTTGAATTTTTCTGAACTTTCATCTTCAAAATAATTGTTGTCAGTTGAGTCCGATTCAACTTTCTTACTCAAAATACTTCTTTTTTCATTAAACTTCTTCTTATATTTCTTAGAAGACTTTTCTTCTTTATCATTTTTGTGTCACTTATTCCATCGAGGTTTTTCATCGGAATCATCTTGATATTCTCCAACTTTCTTCTTAGGGAAATTCATAATAAAGTTTCTGATTCCACCACACTCAAAAAAATTGAGAGTAATTTTACCTCTATACTTTCCTCTTCCTCTTTAATACTTCTTGGATATAAGAGACATGATTTTTTCATCCAACTCGTCATCAACTTTATCTTCGAACTCATAAGGATAAACTTCTTCAAAATCTTGGATTTTCATCTTTCTCATTGCTTCAAAATCCATTTCATCTTTAATCTTCTTTTTAAACATTAGAGATTTCCTCATTTCATAAACAACAAGAAAGTTATGCAATTCATCAAGAGATAAATCGTACTTATCTTCTAAAAATTAAATTTTAGAATCAAACATGTCTGAAAAGTTTCTTATAAGTTTATTCACAATTATAGAATCTTCCAGGACATCTCTCAATCCTCTAATTTTGAAAACAATTTCATTTACTCTCATGAAGTATTCATCAATTATTTCTTCATATCTCATTTTTATGTCTTCATACTTACTACACTAGATTTGTAGCTTTGCTTCCTTAAATTTTTTATTCTCTTTGAAAACACTTTCCAACTTGTCCCACATACATTTTGATGTTTTGAGACCCATCAACTTCTGATAAAAATTTTCTAATAAGGTAATGAGAATAGAATTTCTAGCCTTTCCATCAACTTCTATATTTATATTATCAGAAAAGGTCATTGGGAATCTTTCACAATAGGTGGAAACCCAATAGTAGTAGCATCAACAACTTCCAAGTCAAGAGATAGGAGATAATGAATCATCCTATTTTTTCATCCATAATAATTTTTGTTATAAAATGTAGGAATTCCTCTACTACTGACAAAATTGACATTATCCATGATAAGGATTCAACAAGGGAACCTTCCTCTGATACCAATTAAAGTTTCAATGAATCAAATGACAACTAAGTGGGGGTTTGAATCAATTGTTTTACTTTTTATAAGTTTCAATAATTTTCAAAACTTAACCCATACAACCTGTTAGAATTTATTTCCTTATTATCTTTTGAAAAATTCATGCATGAAAAATTAGGAAAGAAAGAAAAACATGAAAAATTTACAAGGTTCATCCTCAGTGTGAGAACCTATATCCTTGTCATAGCCACTTTTATGGGTCTATGGAAATCAATTATTATTAAGAAATGAATACAACTTGTGCCAAATATCATTAGACACCTTTTATCTCCTGGTGGAAAAGATTATATTGATTCTTGTTAGTTTAAAATGTTTGTTTATAAAAAATGATCCAAATAAAATAATAAATAATTTTTTGAAACTGCTCCACAATTGCTCAGTCTGAATCCTCAGTCTGATTTGGCAGGATCCAATTTTCTCAATCTGATGAGTCTGGATCCAGTTCTCTCAATACGATGAGACTGAATCTAGTTCTCTCAATATGATGAGTCTAGATATAATTCTCTCAATATGATGGATATAGATCTTATTCTCTCAATACGATGGAATCAATACGATGAACCCGTTCTCAATTTGAAAAATTCAAACTATGCTCAAATGATCAATAAGATCTTCTCAATACGATCATGTTCAATTCGGTAAACAAACATTCAACTGTCTGATCCTCATCATTAGATCTTTGGGTGGAAATGACTTTCACTTTATTTATTTAGCACTCTGCCTTTTCTGCTTGCATGAAAAAATTGATAAAGAACGAATGATCTGAGTAAGTATTTATAGGCGACTCAAAAAGAAAAAGAATTTTTTCCCATGATTCTTTTTGATCCAATGATCTAAATATGATGCAGATGTATCTGATTCCTAGATAACAAAAACATTATTATACAAAAAGGTTGGTTGTAAAAAAATACAAAATCTTTATTAAAACAATTTAACCATAAAGGTTCTTTTCTCTCCCTTATTTTATGATAACCACAGCTTCATATTCATAAAATAAAGATAAGTAAAAAACTTATTACAAAGTACAAAGTTATTAATTTCTCTCCCCATTTTTCAAATCCTCGGTGTGTATCTTAGTGACACACATAGTCCCATATTCAATTATATCCCAAACAAAATGAATTCTAATGTCTATGTTCTTTGATCTACCATAAAAAACATAGTTTTTAGAAAAATGTAAAGCATACTGACTATCACAATGTACAACAATAGTATAAGCATATAAAGACAACTCATGAATAATACCTTTTAACCAAATAGCTTCCTTAATGCATTCGATCAAGTCTATATACTCAACCTCTATGGTGGAGAGAAAAACTACCGATTGCATGTTACATTTCCAGAAAATTGGACCACCATAAGAAAAGAAAACAAAACCAATAATTGATTTATGAGTGTTTTCATTAGTATCATAGTCAGATTCTACAAATCCTACAATTTCATCATCATAACTAGAATTTTTTCCAAAACAAATGCATAAACCAGAAGACATTGGGACATACCTGAGAATCCATTTTAGAGTGTTCCAGTGTTATTTTTTAGATTTTCCCATAAATCTTCTCAAAGTACACACTGAAAAATCAATATCTGGTTTAGAATAAACCATTTCATACATAAAACATCCAACAACATTAGCATAAGGTATATTGCTCATAAAATCAATCTCGGATTCACTAATAGGGGATTGGTTCAGGGAAAATTTAAAGTGTTAACCCAATGGTATGCTTAATGGTTTAATGTTCTCAAACAAATACCGTTTTAAAACCTTTTTCACATAATTATGCCGAGATAGAAAGAAAACTCTTTCTTTTCTATGCCTAATTATTTCCATTCCAAGGATCTCTTTTTTATTTCTTAAGTCCTTCATTTTGAAATCAGAATTCAATTGGGTTTTCATATGGAAAATTAATTTGTTATTCTTACAAATAACTATAATTTCATCAACATATAAAAGTAGGTAAATAATTTCATGCTTAACATGATTTTAATAAACACATTCATCAAATTTTCTTCTACTGAAACCATTTTTAAACATAAAATAATCAAAAAATTTGTACCTTTTCCTAGAAGATTTCTTTAAACCATACAAATACTTCTGTTAAAGGAAAACTTGATTCGATTTAAAATTCTTTGAAAAACCTTCAGGAGGTCACATATAAATAGTTTTATCTAATTTATCATGAGAAAAATCAGTTTTAACATCTAACTGTTCAATATGGAAATAATTTTAAGTAGTAAAAGAAAGTAAAACATGAATAGATGAATGTTTAACAACAGGGTAAAAATATCACCATAGTCCACTCACTCATGTTGGAGGTATCCCTTAACAACTAATAAGGCTTTAAATTTGATTTTTAATTTCCCAGCATTATCCTATTTCTTCTTGAAGATCCATCTGTAACCTATAACCTTTTCATTTTTAGGTTTATTTACAACAATCCGAGTTTTATTCTTCATAAGGGAATTCATCAAATCATTCATAGTAGCCAAACATTGCCAAAATTCTATTGATTTTAAAATTTTCTTAAAGGTTTGATGTTCATCATTACACATGTCTTGAGCAACACTAAAGGTATAAGCAGCCATATATCATCATGACTGAACTGAGCAGGGGGTCTGATAACCCTTCTCTCTTGGTCTCAGGTCAATTGGTATTCTCTAAGGTCACCCGCTTTTGCTTCGGTTTCAGAATCAGAATTATATTCTGATTCATCCTCGAGATTTTAGGAGTAAGTATAAGGGGTAAGTTTAGGTTCTGAAGTGTCCTAAGAATCAGGACCAACTTCAGCACCAAAGGGATGGGGGGTAGTGGTCTCTTCAGACTCAATAGTCTTTCCTTTGGGAAGACTTAACTCTTGGAATAGAACATCATGACTAATAATACACTTTTGATATCTTGGATTGTCTACCCACAATCTATACCCCTTAACACCCACCGGATTACCAATAAAGATACACTTGACAGCCCTAGGTTACAACTTATCATTCTTAGCATGTGCATAAGTTTTGGATCTAAAAACCCTAAGGTGAACAAGACTATGAGGTTTTCTTTTCCAGAGTTCCTTAATTGTTTTGAAAGCATTAGTTGAGGATGGGCATCAATTAATTAGGTACATGGTTGTAGTAACAACCTCAACCCAAAAGGACTTGGGAAGGGAGGAATGGGACAGCATACGCCTAACCCTCTCTAGGATGGTATGGTTCATTCTATCGGCTAACCCATTCTGTTGTGGGGTTTCCACAACAATCCTATACCTATGAACACCCTCAGAGCTACAGAATTCAATGAATTCAGTGGATAGATGTTCCAAAACATTATCAGTTCTAGGATCTTTTAACTACTTACCAGATTCAGTTTCTACACTGGCCTTCCAATTCTTAAAGGTTTGAAACGTATTAGATTTGTGTTTCAATATGTATATCCAAACTTTCTAGGAGTAATCATCTAAAAAATTCACAAACTAATAGCATTCACCATGAGAGGCAGCTCTAGAGGGGCCCTAAAAGTCATAGTGTACACATTATAAAGGGTTTCTAGCTTTATATGATAACTTACTGAAACTAACCCATTTAGATTTACCATACACACAATCCTCATATAAAGGAAGACTAATAGGGTTAGATTTAGTTAACAGGCCTTATTTTTTAAGTTCATCTAAACCTTTGGCACTAACATGCCCTAGTCTTCTATTCCATAAGGTGGTATTATCTAAGGCTTGAACACCTAAAACATTTAATTTTTTTATGTGATTCCTACCTTCTAACACATTCAACCCATTATTAAGGTTTCCTTTCATAACAAAAATAGATCCATGGGTGATTCTAAGACAACAAGAACCAGATTTGAAGGTATAATCCTTCTGGTCTAGAACACCTAGGGAAACAATGTTTCTTTTATGTTTGGGTACCCACCGAACCTCTTAAAGAGTGTTAACTATCCCATCATGCAGTTCTAAGGAAATAGAACATATAACCATAATGTGACAAATCTTATTATTCCCTAAGTAGACATTACCTAACTCGATCTCTCTTAACTCAGTGAAAGAATCCTTATTTAGACACATATGGAATGAGTGTGTTGAATCCAGGATCCATTCCTCAAAGGTAGGATGATCAATAACATTCAACACATCATCTGTGTCAAAGTCTTGTTTTATTAACAAAGAGTGATCAATATTATTATCATTATAGACATTCTTTCTATTAGGAAAATTACACTTCATGTTCCCAGGTTGTTTGTAATAAAAAAAATTAAACACTTTAATCTTAGACTCTTTATTTTTGGATTTAGATGTAATGACTTGGATTTTTTTCCGATTTATTTTAATAAATTAATTGGGAAATTAATGAGACCAAATGCTGAGACGGATTGAGATTTTGAGGCCCAGTGTGAACAGAATGAATCTTTGAATAAAGTTCAATTTTTAAATTAAAAATTATCAGTGGCTGACATTGAACTTTAATAACTTCTAAACGGGTGCCCGAATCAAAAATCGAAGGGCATCATTGTGTCCAGAACAACGGTTTTACCTTAGGTGAGGCTTAACCTCGATCGGTGCAGGTTGAGGGTGAAAGTTAAATTTTGGACGTGAATGTTATTAAAATATTCAATAAAAATATTTTAATTTGGCATTGCGCAGCAACACAGCTTTGTTTCCTTTTTATTAAACCTAGAGGCAGGGGTCCAGGGTTACAATTCATGACCCTGGAATTCCCAGAGAGCTCTTGAGAGAAGCCTGAAGTTTTTCCTTTCAACAGCAAACGACGACAGAGATGCGGATCGAGATAGTTTTTCAATGGATCATTAACAACAACAAATCCATGATAGCGAACGATCCAATCCCATGTAGGGAATGTGTTTTGATTTGATTTCCTTCCCCATTCTTGAATTCCTATGATGAATGTGAATCAATCGATGACTGGATTGATTCATGGATTGTGCGTATATTTGTGGGATGAGTTTTTGATTTCAGGATGTTTATCAGGAATTGAATCTAAGTTAGAATTGATTTAGTTTTTGACCCTCTATTTTACAATTCTAATGTGGATGGATCGAGACCAAAATGAACAAGGCCTAGATCCATCCACTTTGTGTGTTCTTGTGTTACACCTCCTTTCCCCCAAATCTTCTTCTCATTCTTCGCGGCGCAATAATCCAGGCAGTCCCGACAGAACAGCCACCAGTGGCGAAGGCAGTGACCCACGATCCAGGTGGAACCGCAGCGGCAGGTGAGAGTCATGGTAGGAGGTAGCGATGGCAGTAATCGGGACATGGCAGCGGGTTGCATCGGCACACGGTTTCAGGCAGAGGAGGACATTGACTCAACGACCAGCGGCGGAAGCCCGCGGCAGTACGGCTAGGGACATAAGCCTACAGCAGCACGACGAGTGGAGGAAGCCCGCAGCAGCATGGCCGCGGGCAGCGTGCGGGAGTAGTGGCCAGGCAGGACATGGCGGTGGAGAACGACCGTGGAAAGAGGCCACAGCGGAGGGATGTGACTCACTAGAGTCTTGTCAGATAGAGGACCCATGACAGAGCCGTGGGTGGGTGCTAGTCACATGGACCGGTTGTGTGGATCGCGGACCAGCCACGTTGACCGAGGTGACCACGTTGACCGGGGTGACCGGGTGTCACGTGGTCGAGCGACCGCGTGACCAGGGTGGGGTGTAGCCAACCAGGCTGTGTCCGATGTAGGTGGGTTGGCCCACATGTGGCAGGCCAGGCTGACAGCAAGCTGAGCCCAGCGGGTCGGGTCAGCAGACCCCAGTCAGACCGGACCCAGACCCAACTGGTCCCTTTTTACTAAAAGACCCATAAATTTCAAACTTTAACTCTGTTTGATGATTCATTTGTGGCATTGGAACCCTCGCGATGAGGAGGTCCTTTTGAGATAGCTTTGTGGGTTTTTAGTGAGGAATATCATAAGTGAAAATCTTCCCCTTGGTTCTTTCCTCGAGGGTTTAGTACGACATTGCATCTACATCACTGGGCAACAATCCCCTCGAGAGGATAGAGTCTTGGATAGAGTTGTGCCATCCTATTTAGGACTGGAGTGATACTCTATCACCCCTGATGGATTTTCTTGGGTATTGACGTGACCTCCGAGTGTAGGGTGTTAATCCTTCATCTAGTGGGTCATATCAGTAGGGTTCACAGTATTCTCTAAGGAGAATCCCCTATGTTACGAGCTACATCATTAGGGTTCATGGTATTCTCTGAGAAAAATTCTTTACGTTGCAGGTTAATACAAATTGGGTTCACAGTATTCTTTGAGGAGAATCCTCTATCTATATATCATGATCTTTAACCAGCATTTTCTCTTTGGGTGGGGCCTAAATTAGTAGGACCGCTTATAAGATTCCTCGATGACATCAAGGATCAAGGAGTGAGTTCTCCGAGAACGAGTGTACCTCGAGCGGAATCCTAAGGCTGGTGATTGGATATGAATTATCCTCTCTTTCTTTGTGGCTGGTTATGAGTATATATATATATTCTTGGTATATGTATGGGCATATACCTGTGTAGAGATGACTGTGCATTATTTTGTAGTTTTTCCTTTGTGATTCTGGGGTGTCCTACTGAGTATTGTTTTACTCACTCCTGCATGGGATTTTCCTGCACATGTCATTTCTTGTGAAGATGAATGATGCTTCGATGGAGTCATAGGTAGAGCAGGACTGAACGGTTCCTTGTGAGCTCAGACGGGCTAAGGTGTTTTCAGCAGCTTTCTACACCATCTTCAGTACCCTTGTTTTTAGGTTGGACTTTGCAATTGTCTTTCTTTTGGTGGGATTGTATTATGGCCTAGTTTACCTTCATGTACTTTACTTTCCTATTATACTATGTGTCTAGTTATTAGTGTATGCATGTATGGTGGATGGTGTTTTCTTTTTTTAACTTTATGGGCTTGGATATGTGTGCATGCATATGGTTACTTAGGAAAATGCCTCCCATTTGTGAGATATTCCTACTCAGTGCTAGTTTCCAGCCCCTAGCCTATTGAAGGTGAGCTTGGACGGGTCCCACTGGGACGGGTCATGACAGATTGGTATCAGAGGGGTTGGTTCCACATTGGGACTAGGAGTCGGTGAGATTGGTTTGGGGTAACAGTGTTAAGTGTTTCGAGTTCATCTTTCAAGACAGGGAATCTAGTGTTGGTGCGGTGGCCAATGTATCCATACACCAGGACTCTGGACACCTACTTTCCGACTCAGTATATAAAAAACATTGGTTTTAGGTAAATGAATGGTACATGCATCATATAGTAATGGGTTGTGTTTTACATTTCCTTCTTGAGTCATCTCTCCAGATATACTCAATTGACTATGGTTCATCTTGATCTATTTTGGGATTCCTCCACGCAAACAACCTTCTAGGATTCTGATACGTGATCACAAGGATGATCCTCCTAGCGATGAGGTGTCAATATAGGGGCATATGCAAGACATGGAACCTCCGAGTGGTTTTCCTACTGTAGTGCCACCCTTCGAGCATTAGTTCTTGTCAGTGCTACTAGTAGATGATGCACGCAGGCCGAGTGCGTTGCATGAGTTCCAGAGGTAGTGACCTCCCAGGTTTAGGGGTGAGACAGACCCACAAATAGCTAAGGATTGGCTAGAGGTGGTTACCCATGTCTTTTGCCTTGTGAGGACACCTGCTGATCATATGACAGTCCTAGTCATGAGTCTTCTTCAGGGATCAGTGGGGCGATGGTGGAGCTTAGTGATCCAAAAACATGATGAGACGACTCTCTCTTCAGTTGACTTTGAGAACCTCTTTAGGTAGGAATTATTTCCAGTGACTTTGCACTCAGTACACATATAGGAGCCTCTGCATCTACAGAAGGGCAGCCAGATAGTAGCAGAGTACTCAATGATCTTTACTGAGCTTTCTCACTACTCCACAGATATGGTGTGAGACCCTTCAGGGCTCAGTCTTTTGAGTAGGGACTATGCCGGGAGATCAGGGCATCCATGGTATCTCTTAACATCCCTACTCAAGTTGGGGTACTGGAGCGAGCTCTACTCATGGAGAGCTTCTTGACGGACTATATTCCAACAGTGGTAGCTACCAGTGGGCACCAGGTAGCTGAGTCTTTGGTGGTGGGTAGCCGACATCAGACGAAGGGTCCCAAGCGGGCTAGGTCCTTCAGAAGATAGCCCCAGGATACGGGATCAGTGGTGCAAGGCTCCCAAGTCAGAGTGGAATAGACGAGGGATAAACTGTGTTTCACATGCAGCGGTCGGGGAAACATAACTCATGATTTCCCAACACACTGTATGGACGATCAGTGGATGCTCGAGTGACCTTTGAGGAAGAGATAAAGGTTCAATCAGGGTCGTCTGCAGGGTGGTGGATGTGGAAGGGGAGGAGGTAGAGCAGAAGGTGGTGGGTGGAGGTTCAAGGTACTACTACCACCACCCCCAGGTGGTCCACCACGGGCTCCTAGAGCCGATGGACAAGGGCGGGGCTAGCTTCAGGCGATGGAGGCTTATGAACCCAGTGCTTTATAGATTATTAGAGGTATGATCTATGTCTTTTCTACCCTATTTTTTGTTCTTATAGACATAGGTGTCTGATTCTCGCTCATATTTACCCAAGAGATGAAGGTATAATGGTCCTTATAGTCTAGCTTGGGTTGTCAAATCCACAGAGACCTAAGAAGTAACCTATAGACACGCACATTCTATGGACTGTTTTCGGATATGAAGTGGCCAACTTGGATTGATTTTAGATGAGTTTAGAGGATATCTGACATATTTAAGTGAATTCAATTTAAAACAATGAGTTGATCCTAGTTTATCGCTCGGGGTGGATTGGACGTATTTCCTTTTCAAAGATTTCAATTTCTTATATTTGAGATGGGTTCATTTAAGAAGATAAAACAACATCATCACTTACCGGTTCAATGCCTACACCCTTTAATACTAATCACCTATACACTTGAGGATCAAATTTTTGAGCACTTCAAGGTAAAGTTTCGTATTATCACATGAAGTGTGTGGCCTTAAATTCAACAAGGACGATGGAGTTTAAAAATCATCAAATAAAAATCTCAATTTAAGAATTGATTATCCATTAATGAGGTGATAAATAAAATCCAATCCAGCCCCTTGATACTCCCTTGGATCAACCTATAAGTGGGTTATCCCTCCATTGATTCTATGGTTTCAATGGAAGCGGAAAGTAGACTCATGAGGGAGGACATGGAGAAGTAAAGAAAACAACAAAAATAAAATGATCACTCCACCGTTGTGTGAATAATTTCACAAGATTTGGTGTGAATAAATTCACACCTTGAGGAAACAGTATCAAAGTGAGATGTAGAACAACAGAATAAGAGGATAAGAAGAACTTTTATTAAGAAACTAAAGTGAATTGAACAACTTACAAGCGAAAGACAAATTTGAGACAACAAAATCGCAGCATAACATTACAATTGAACCAAGCACCAAAGATTATTCAATACTCCAACACCACTACCTTAAATAGGAATTTTTTAGCCCTTGGGTCGAGCCTCCAACATTCCAAGTCTCCTCAATTAATTGTGGTAGGCCATAGGTGGGTGGAAAGTAAGGGAGAGTTGATTTTTTCACCCTTGACCCGAGGTGGAAGCCAGCTTTCCTTTACCGAATAGACGTGCTTGGAAGACCTTCTAGATGGAAGAATCAGAGTGCGACATAGAATAAGAAAATGAATCTACAGATGTCTTATAACCGCCTGTAAAATTTGGGTCCATTTGGAGTTGTGTATTATGAGATATAATCATATTAGTGGGATGTGTTTCTGGGACGCAAAATCTGGACTAGAATTTTATCTCTAATTTGGACCGCCTAAATGACCACAATATTTGCCGAATTAGCATTGGATCCTGAAGAGCTATTTGTTCCTATACATGTCTTCTATCATCCCACAAAATTTGGGATTCATTGGGCCTGTATGTTGAGCCCCACAGTCTCATCAGTGAGCTTGTGTCCAATCTGTCTTCTCTAAAATTGCTTCCTTTCATCACAAAATATCTCCATCTTCTTCCATGAATTCTCCATTGATCCCTGAATGAAACATGTTCATATTAGAGTGTAGATCAATTTCCAAGAATATAAAATTAAAATATTTATAATTAGATGAATCATTGGGTACTTCAAATGATGTTCAAAAATGTACCACATAATAGTGCATTTTAAGAAGGTTTTACAATCATAATGTGAAATGATGTTCAAAGTGTAAAATGCACTAAAATGGTGTTTATGAATAATAAATAACATGAATATTATGTATATTAAAAATTAATATTATCCTCATTTAGTGGCTAATCACACCCCCAACTTGAGTTTTTCTAGTCCCGAGCAAAATATATCTCAACAATATGAAATTTGAATTCCCTTTTCCAAAAACATTTTAATACACAATGATCACCAAAACCCTTATACCAAAAAAATCATGAAACCCATCAAAATATTTTAATACAAGATAGTTTCATATGAATATCCCAATCCTAAACCCATTCCTTTGTTCAAATTCATTGTCATATTTCATCCAATATCAATTAAGTATGAGGATGTGTTGTACATCACATTAGACATGGGGGTTCATCTTTATTCAAGGAGGAAATTACAGAAGTGCTAGGTGGAATCACATTTCAATATTAAGATGAGTATTCATTTTTTTTTTGTATAAATTTTTTTTTTGTTTTTTTTTTTTGTTTTTGCAATTTTGCCATGGTAATTGAAGTTGCACTCAAAAGAGTCAACCCCTGTAGTGAGACTTTGCCGATGACTCCCAGGCTCAAAGACCTTAGGGCACCAAGTGAAGCCCACATACTCGGGCATCATCTCAAGTTAACTCAGTCAAAAACAAATTCAAATTACCAAAAATAGAGATAAAATTACTAACTCTGGGCCAGACAACTATAGAGTCACGATCCCCAAGTGCCGAAAGCCACGCATTAGGTCATTTCATTGCTCTACGCGCAATTTTTTTTTTTAATTTTTTTTTTGAATACTCATATTAAACTAAAATGATCACCAAACCTATGCTATTTATTTTGGGGACCCCATTAACTTAAACTAATACCCCACTATCCAAAGGACGTGCATTGTGATCTTTTTTTTATTTGGATGGAAATATAAATGATGAAATATCACATTGGACAGCCACACTTTCCAAAATCTATGCTCATGAAATTATACAAGGATTCAAATCAGAATCAGGGTATGCTAAATTATGTGATATTCAGTTTCAAAGTGTGCAATGTGTATTACCATGTTCAAAGTTAAAGGAATTTTTCCTTCCATTTACACTTTTTTTTCAAATCATTCATTTTTTTTACAAAAAAGCATTTTTTTTATTTTATCTCCCCCCCAACTTAAAACAACACTGTCCCCATTGTTTGAAGAAAAGAAAATTTAGAATGGGGTAGAGGTAGAGAATTAAAGTTCAAAAAGGAAATTGAAAATGAGGATCATGGAATGAAGTCACCTGGTGGTTGAAGTTGAAGTTCTTGCTGCTCCAATTTAGTCCTTTGATATCCATGTCACTTGTAGAGTTCCCTAGTAGAAAAGGGAAAAAAGAAAGAAAGAAAAACAAAACAAAACAATATATATATATTTATATAATAAAAAAAGTAAAATATAAGTATATATATAAACTGATGATACATTGTCTTCTTTTTATATTTCTGGTTAAGGTTTTACTCAAGGATCATACCACGTGACACGGATGAATATGGTGCTCCCCTTTCATACCCATCCATAATCATAATAGAATAATAGGTCAACAGTCTATTTTTTTTTTAATGTAAAAAAAAAGTTTAATTAATCTTATTTAAAATATAAAGTTGATTAAAACAACAAAATGATTGGAAACTTGAAAACCATGGGTTTCCTCCCATGCAGCGCTTTGTTTAACGTCGTTAGCTCGACTTGAACCCCCCAACTTATCCAATACCAACTTTCAACATTTTAAGGACCACATGTTTCACCACTTCTACTAGGTTGATATTGATTCTATGTTTAGAATTTGTATCATGCCCAAACCTCTATTCTTAAATGACCAGGTAAATCCAAGGAATATCATAAATGATGGATTCAATTTCTTTTGTATTATTTTCTAAGACATTATGAATAATTACCTCTTTAGTGGTTTCAAGATAAGAAATGGTGACAAATGGAAGTTTTTTGCTATCCCCAATGAATGGAAACTTGAGGGTGGATGGAAATTCCTTTTGTTCAAGTTTAGGTAGGCTAAAACTTTCATACATAGGTTGGGACTTTGAATTGAACTTAGTTTCATTTTCAAAATTGCTCAACAGAATTGGTTCCTTTTGAATAGAAGATTCAACCACCAAATTGGAAAGATCAGTTTCAGGAATAGGTATGGACTCAAAGTTTGTGATTTCTCTTAATGGTTCAGTGATTTGTGTTTTTGAAAAATCATCAATGTAGTTATATTCATGAGACTCAATCCATGATGTCAAATTTCCCTCTTGTGAATACAAAAAAAATCAGTTTTCTCTTGATTTAAAAACCCATCAACAATTCCTTTCTCCTCTTCATCTTCCCCAAATCCAAAGGTTTTCTTTTTAGTAAATTCATGAGAAGTTTGTGGGAAACTAAACACTTTACATAAGGTTATGGAAGGGACAGTTTTTATAGGGATGGGTTCCTCACAATTTTTAATGCTTTGTAGTTATAACCTCAATGATGAAACCTCAAAATTCATTATCTCCATTTGTTGACACAATTTTTCAAGTAATGGATGTGGATTAGGATGGTCAAGGTGTTGGGACATATGGTCTATTCCAAGAGGATAATTAAGTTGTTGGAATTCCACAGAAGGATGTTCTGATTGGCCTTGTTGGGATTGGAACTCATAATAGGTTGGAATGTATTGTGGTTCATATGAATAAAAACATTGTGGTTCAGTAGGTTGTTGATGATCCCACAAGTAGGAATTAGGATGGTCATTGTACATCGTACATGGGGTTGGGTGATCAAAGTAAGGATAGGTTTCCCATGTTTGGACTTGTTCAAAATTGACTTTCATAGGAGTGAGGGGTGAGAAAAGAGAAGTGGGATGAAAAAAAAGATGATAGTGTCTAAGATAACTTACTTAAGTCCTCGGAAATGGCTCCAAAATTTGATTCTCGCTCAAATTTACCCAAGAGATGAAGGTAGAACGGTCCTTGTAGTCTAGCTTGGGTTGTCGAATCCACAGAGACCTAAGAAGTAACCTATAGACACGCACATTCAATGGACTGTTTTCGGCTATGAAGTGGCCAAATTGGATTGATTTTAGATGAGTTTAGAGGATATCTAACAGATTTAAGTGAATTCAATTTAAAAGAATGAGTTGATCCTAGGTTATCGCTCGGGGTGGATTGGACGTATTTCCTTTTCAAAGATTTCAATTTATTATATTTGAGATGTGTTCATTTAATAAGATAAAACAACATCATCACTTACTGGTTCAATGCCTACACCCTTTAATATTAATCACCTATACACTTGAAGGATCAAAGTTTTGAGCACTTCAAGGTAAAGGTTCGTATTAGCATATTAAGTGTGTGGCCTTAAATTCAACAAGAACGATGGAGTTTAAAAATCACCAAATAAAAATCTCAATTTAAGAAGTGATTATACATTAATGGGGTGATAAATAACATCCAATACAGCCCCTTTCTACTCCCTTGGATCAACCCATAAGTGGGTTAGCCCTCCATTGATTATATGGTTTCAATGGAAGCAGAAAGTAGACTCTTGAGGGAGGACATGGAGAAGTAAAGAAAACAACAAAAATAAAATGATCACTCCACCGTTGTGTGAATAATTTCACAAGATTTGGTGTGAATAAATTCACACCTTAAGGAAACGGTATCAAATTGAGATGTAGAACAACAGAATAAGAGGATAAGAATAACTTTTATTAAGAAACTAAAGTGAATTGAACAACTTACAAGTGAAAGACAAATTTGAGACAACAAAATCGCAGCATAACATTACAATTGAACCAAGCACCAAATATTCTTCAATACTCCAACACCACTGCCTTAAATAGGAATTTTTGAGCCCTTGGATAGATCCTACAATATTCCAAGTCTCCTCAATTAATTTTGGTAGGCCATAGGTGGGTGGAAAGTAAGGGAGAGTTGATTTTTCCACCATTGACCCGAGGTGGCAGCCAGCTTTCCATCACCGAACAGACGCGCTTGGAAGACCTTCTAGATGGACGAATCAGAGTGGTCAATAGAATAAGAAAATGGAGATACGGATGTATTATAACCTCCTGTAAACTTTGGGCCCATTTGGAGTTGTGTATTACGAGATATGATCATATTAGTGGGATGTTTTTATGGGATGCAGAATCTGGCCCAAAATTTTATCTCTAACTTGGGCCGCCTAAATGACCACAATTTAGGCCGAATTAGCATTTTATCCTGAAGAGTGATTTGTTTATATACATATCTTATATCATCCCAAAAAATTTGGGATTCATTGGGCCTGTATGTTGAGCCCCACAGTCTCATCAGTGAGCTGGTGTCCAATCTTCCTTCTCTAAAATTGCTTCCTTTCATCACAAAATATCCTCATATTCTTCCATGAATTCTCCATTGATCCCTAAATGAAACATGTTCATATTGGATTCTAGATCAATTTACAAAAATATAAAATTAAAATATGTATAATTAGATGAATCATTGGGTACTTCAAATGATGTTCAAAAATGTACCACATAATAGTGCATTTTAAGAAGGTATTACAATCATAATGTGAAATGATGTTCAAAGTGTAAAATGCACTAAAATGGTGTTTATGAATAATAAAGAACATGAATATTATGTATATTAACAATGAATATTATCCTCATTTAGTTGATAATCAGTGTCAGTCGCTCCTTCCTTGCTATGGACCTTATTCAGAGCTTCGAGATTTCGATGGAGACGTTGGCTCGATCCCTACATTTATAGACTCCTACAGAAGGGGATTCGATGATCACATACTGGTGTCAGTAGTGTGAGATTACTCTTGTAGGTGAGAGATTTGACTGGGATCTCCTAGTAGCAGCATCGAGGCCTTACAACATCATTCTAGGTATGGATTGGTTATCCATAGTTCAAGCTTAGATTGACTATTTTAGTCACAGAGTGTGGTGTGTCCATGGAGATGAGACCAGGTTTTCCTTTACTAGTGAAAAGGAAATACATGCAGCATAGGATGGACTTTCTTAGAGGAGGGTTCAACTGATCACTCACTAGTTGGCTAGCCACACCCTTGGTGTGGTGGAGGAGAGAAGTCCCCAGTTTCCTATAGTGGTGGACGAGTATGTGGATGTCTTCCATGAGGATGTTCCAGGATTACCTCCTTATAGGTAGTTTGATGTTTGTATTGATTTGTACCCTAAGACAGCACTGATATCCACACCTACATATCAGATGGATCCCAAAGATCTTCATGAGTTAAGGGTACAGTTGGAGGACTTGTAGAGTAAGGGCTTCGTGAGACCCAAAGTTTCACCCTCGGCAGCCCCATTTTTATTTTCCAAGAAGGAAGATGGAAGTTTGAGGCTATGTGTGGATTTTAGGCTCTTGAACCAGGTGACCGTGAAGAATAAGTATTCGCTGCTGAGAATTGACGACTTCTTCGACTAGCTGAAGGGAGCAAGGTGGTTCTCAAAGATAGACCTCTGATCTGGCTATCATCAGCTTCGTGTATGGGATGAGGATATATCAAAGACAGCCTTCAAATATCAGTATGGCCACTACAAGTACTTGGTTATGTTTTTCGATATAACCAAATCCCCAGTAGTATTCATGGGACTCATTAATAGTATCTTCCAATCATACCTTGACTGGTTCGTCATGGCCTTCATTGATGACATCCCAGTGTATTTAGCATTTGAGGAGGAGTATGCGATACACCTAAGGATGGTCCTGGACATGCTTCGAGAGCACCATCTTTATGAGAATCTCTCAATGTGTCAGTTCTGGATTCGAGAGGTCCACTTTCTGGGACATGCCATTTCAAGGGTTGGAGTTGCGGTGGATCCGATGAAGATTGAGTCAGTGATTTCTTGGGAGCCACCTAAGAGTGTGACTGAGGTGAGGATTTTCTTGAGTTTGGATGGGTACTATCGGAGGTTTGTGCCTGAATTTTCCAGGTTATTAGCACCCTTAATGGATTTTACATGGAAGGGATATCCTTTCGTGTGGACAGATAAGTTCCAGCAGTGTTTTCAAGAGCTGAGATGGAGGTTGACAAGTGCTCCCATCTTGAGGCTACCAGAGGAGGGTGTCAGTTATGTAGTGTTCTTTAATGCATTAGGGACTGGACTTGTATGTGTCTTGATTCAGGGGAAAGTGGTGATTTCCTATGGCTCGCACCAGTTGGGACAACATGAGTAGAACTATGTGACCCATGATCTTGAGCTAGCAGTAGTGGTCTTCACATTGAAGATGTGGTGGTATTACTTGATGGGGGAGCAGTTTACCATCTACTCAGACCACAAGATCCTCAAGTATATCTTTTCTTAGAGGGACCTGAACTTGAGATAGAGGCAGTGGCTAGAGTTACTCAATGATTATGAATTCAAGATTGTCTATACTTCTAGGAAGGGGAATGAGGTGGAAGATACAATCAGCAAAAGATCCAGCTTATAGTTGCTGAGTGAGGTGTTAGAACAGTTAGTCGCACTAAAGATATCCTTCATGGATGATGGTGGATCATCTTATCTCCAGTTGATGGTTGTCACCCCTCCACTCTTACAGCAAGTCAAGGAGGCACAACTTGGGGATGTCGACTGCGAGTCCTGATGTGCTCAGTTGTCTATAGGGCAGGCCCCTAATGTGTATTTGATAGGTGGGGATCACGTCATTCTCTTCAGAGGGGACATGGTTGTGTCAGTGAAATTACGGGAGGAGGTTTTGAGGGAGTTCCACACATCCCCCTTGGCGGTACATCTAGGTGTGGAGAAGATGTACCAGGACCTCCGATGTCAGTTCTGGTGGCTAGGGATGAAGAAGGCAATGGCAGAGTTTGTTTCTCGATGTCTCACTTGTCAACAAGTGAAGCCAAAGCACTAGGTTCCAGCAAGCTTGACTCAGCCACTCAAGGTGCCAGAGTGGAAGTGGGATGGGATATCGATGGACTTTATGACAGGTTTACCATGCACATCCAAGGGATATGATACCATCTAGGTGATCTTTGACTGACTCACCAAGTCATCTCACTTCCTACCCATTCAGAAGCAGAGTTCTGTAGAGAGCTTGGGATGCCTCTACGTTTAGGAGATAGTTCTACTTCACGGGGTTCCCTCTATGACCGTTTAAGAACGTGATGCTCGTTTCACTTCTCGAATTTGGAGGGGTTTGCAGGAGGCTTTTGGGACTTAGTTTCATTTTAGAATAGATTTTCATCCCTATATGGATGGTCAGATGGAGAGGACCATCCATGTTCTAGAGGACATGCTATGTGCCTACATCTTGGACTTTGGGCACAGTTGGGAGGACCACCTACCACTGGTGTAGTTTATGTACAACAATAGTTACCACTCCACCATTGGTATGGAACCATTCTATACCTTTTATGTGTGACCTTTTATATCACTATTATACTAAACTGGCCCAGGGGAGTCAACACTAATGGGCCTAGAGTTAGTACGGGCTACCACCAAGAAGGTGCAGATCATCCAGAAGCGGATGAGGACTGCACAGAGCAGGAAGAAGTCATATGCTGATAGGATACATAGGCCCTTGGAGTTCAAGGGGGGAGGCTATGTTTTCCTTCAGGTCTCACCTCGACGGGGATTGTAGAGATTTGGTCGGGGCAACAAATTATCTCTGAGGTTCATCAGCCCTTTTTAGATTCTGAGTAGAGTTCGCGAGGTGGCATACAACCTAACTATACCCCCATAATTGTACTGAGTGCATGATGTCTTTCATGTGTCGCAGCTGAGGAGGTATGTGCATGACCCATCACACATTATCGACTAGGGAGAGCTGTACATTGATTATGGGGTGACGTTTGCGGAGTACCCAGTGGAGATTGAGGATCGATAGGAGCGGATCCTTCGTGGGTGGTCGATTCCTCTAGTGTTCATTCGGTGTTAGCATGAGAATCTCTAGGAGAGCACCTGGGAGCGAGAGGCTCAAATGTGTGCTCAGTACCCTCATATTTTTGTTGAGTAGACCTTATTTTGGATTTTGGGGATGTAAATCCCTAAGATGGGTAGAATGTAATGACTCAGATTTTTCTATGATTTATTTTAATAAATTAATTGGGAAAATATTGAGACCAAACATTGAGATGGATCAAGATTCTGAGGCCCAGTGTGACTGGAATGAATCTTTTAATAAAGTTCAGTTTTTAAATTAAAAACACTCAGTGGCTAACTTTGAACTTTAATAACTTCTAAACGGGTGCCCAGATCAAAAATATGAGGGCACTGTTGCATCTAAAACTGAGGTTTTACCTTAGGCAGAGCCTAACCTCAATTGGCACGGATCGAGGTTGAAAGTTAAATTTTGGGCGTGAACGTCATTAAAATATTCAACAAAAATATTTTAATTTAGCATTACACAATGGCACAGTTTTGTTTCTATTTTATTAAACCTAGATGCAAGGGTCTAGGGTTACAATTCAAAACCCTGGAATTCCCTAAGATCTCTTGAGAGAAGCCTGAAGTTTTTCCTCTCAATGGAGAACGATGACGAAGATGAAAATCGAGATCATTCTTCAATGGATCATCAACAACAATGAATCCACGACAGCGAACGATCCAATCCTAGGTAGGGCGTGTGTTTTGATTTGATTTCCTTCCCCATTTTTGAATTCTTATGACGAACGTGAATAAATCGACGAATGGATTGATTCATGAATCATGTGTATATTTGCGGGATGGGTTTTTGATTTCGGGATGTTTATCGGGAATTGAATCTGAGTTAAAATTGATTTAGTTTTTTACCTTCTATTCTTCAATTCTAACGTGGACAGATCAAGGCCGACACGAACAAGGACCAAATCTGTCTAATTTTTGAATTCTTTTGTTATGACTCATTTCCCCCAAATATGCTTTTTGTTCTTCATGGCGCAATGATCCAAGCGGTCCTTGTAGAAAAACAATAGGCAGGGCGCCCGACGGTGACCCGCGGTTTAGGTGGGATCGCAGCGGCGGGCGAGAGCCGTGGTGGCAGCGATCAGGACGTAGAAGCGGGGCACATCGGCACCCGGGTGCTGGTGGAGGACACCGCCAACTCGATGGTCGGTGGCGGAAGCCGATGGCAGCATAGCTACAGGTGACGTGTGGGAGCCTCGGTCTAACCAGACCTAGACCCAATCGACCCCTTTTTACTAAAAGACTCATAACTTTCAAACTGTAAGTCTGTTTGATGAGTCATTTGTGGCGTTGGGACCCTCATAATGAGGTGGTCCTTTTAAGATGGATTTGTGGGTTTTTAGTGAGGACCATCATAAGTGTGAATCTTCCCCTTGTTTATTTCCTCGAGGGTTCGGTACAGTATTGCGTCCACATCACTCGGCAGTAATCCCCTCGAGAGGATAGAGTCCCATATAGATTTGTGGCATACTCCTTGGGATTGGAGTGATACTCTATCACCCCTAATGGAGTTTCTTGGGTATTAACATAACCTCTGAGCGTAGGTCGTTAATCCTCCATCTAGTAGGTCGTATCGGTAGGGTTCTCGGTATTCTCTGAGGAGAATCCCCTACTTTACGAGCCACATTGGTAGGGTTCATGGTATTCTCTGAGAAGAATCCCATATGTTGCGGGTTAATACAGATTGGATTCACGGTATTCTCTAAGGGGAATCCCCAATTTGTATATCATGATCTTTGACCAGTGTTTTCTCTTTAGGTGGGGGCCAAATCAACGGGACCTCTTGTTAGAGTCCCCAATGACATCAAGGCTTGAGGAGTGAGTTGTCCCAAAATGAGCATGCCTTGAGCAGGATCATATGGCTGATGATTGGTTGTGGCTTATCCTCCCTTTATTTATGGCTGGTTATGAGTATATCTGGATGTTCTTGGTATAGGTATGGGAATATACATGTATAGAGATGATTTTGAATTCTTTTGTAGTTTTTTTTTGTGGTTTCAGGGTGTCCTACTGAGCATTGTTTTACTCACCCCTGCACAGGCTTTGCCCAAACATTTCATGTCTTGTGCAGACGACCGATGCTTCAATAGAGTCCTAGGCAGAGCAGGACTAGGACCAAAACTGGACAGTGCCTTGTGAGATCAGACAAGCCAAGGTGTTTCTAGCATCTTTCTACAACAGCTTAGTACCCTTGTTTTCTGGTCGGAATTTACACTTGTCTTTGTTTTGGTGGGATTGTATTATGGCTTGGTTTACCTTCATGTACTTTACTTTCATTTTGTACTCTGTGGTTGGTTATTAGTGTATACATGCATGGTGGTTAGTGTTTTATCTTTTTAGCTTTGTGGGCTTGGAGATGTGTGTGTGTGTGTACAGGTACTTAGGAAAATGCCTCTCATTTGTGATATATGCCTACTCGGCGCTAGTCACCAGCCTCTAACCTATTGGAGGCGAGCTTGGGGTATTCACGACATGAGCCCCATTAGGACGGGTTGTGACATAGACCTATGTTTTCTTGATCGAATCCTCTCTCACCACTTATCTCTCTTCCCACCTCTGCCTCTAATGTTTAGACCCTCAACTTTATTCTTAACAGTTCCTTTCTTTTGGATTTCTTTGGCTAACAAAACAAACTTAACTTCTTCAATAGTTAAAGAGTCTCTACCATACATCATCAAATATTTTAAAAAAGTATATGATTCATCCGATGAAGTTAAAAGGATTATTTCTTGATCCTCATCCCTTATTTCCACATCTATGTTGGAAAAGTCTAACATAATTCTATTAAAATCATCATGATGTGACCTTACTGCAGTTCCAAGGTGCATTTTAAAAGTATAAATTCTCATTTTCTTATATAACCTTCCAACTAAAGACTTGGTCATGTACATGGCTTCTAGATTGGACCAGATACCAACAACAAATGACTTAAAGGCTGCTTCCCTAAGAACCTTATCCCTTAAAGATAATAAAATGAGGCTACAGTCTTTCCTAATAACATCTTTAGAAACATCAACAAAAGCAGTAGAAGCTTGTCTATCAGGGGACAAAGTGGTCACCTTTTTCTTGGGACCTTTCAGGGAATCAATAAACTCATTGTGATCTAACAGAGCATTCATCTTAGTTCTCCATAGATTAAAATCATTTCCACCATCGAATTTCTCTATTTAAACTTTTTATATCTCATTATAAACACTTCAGAAAGGCTCTGATACCAATTGTTAGGGGTAGCGTTGATGTACCTATATCTACTCAATGGTCAAGATCCATTGAGTCATTTTATATGCTTACGAAGTGATTTAGAGAAACCATTTTTATTTAGAAATAGTGAATTGTAGATTAAGATGAATTCTTGAGTTAGAACAGAAAAGAAAATGACAAAGAACACCAAGATATACGTGCTTCAGATCCTTAGGATCCTACGTGCATGGAAAGAACACCACCAGGCGAGACATTCTTATTAGCAAGCAAAAACAAGAAATTACAGACTCTGTGTGAGAAAGAAAATGATTAGAGAATCTATCCAAGGAGGTTGGTCTTGCTGAACCAAGTGGCGATGATGAACTCTGTCACATGGAGTTAGCACCGTCCACTCCTGGATGGACTCACGCACACACTTGACATTAAAAGGATACATAAATGGATTGAAATATAAAGAAATAAATTGCTTATAGAGCTAGATTTATTTACCGAAATATGGTTACAATGAAGATATAAATCCAACAGCAACCATGTCGCGTGCTAGGATCGTCCAGGTCAAGTTCCCCACTGAAGACTCCATTGAATCTCCACCGAACAAGATGTCTAGTTCTAGAAGATCGGAACTCCGAACGACAGGGAATAAGGAGCAAGAGTCGACACCTCAGCCTTCTTCCTTCTTCAAGGTCTCTAGAAAACCAAGTGGTTTTCCCCTATCCAGAGCTCTCAGCGCGCTCTCCATATGAATAGAATAAACAGAATCAGAATACCCAGTAGAGGAAGATAAGAAGTGCAGTAATGGGGTGTTATTGAGCATCAGTCGCTGATCATAGTAGCCGACGAATGATGGCTACATGGGCGGCCAAGATGACAAAGGCAGTTCAGATAACCGTGAGGCCGCAAGTGGTGGGGACACATAGAGGTACCGCATTGGAGTAGTGGCGGAGACGCGGATCGACACCGATGTGAAGAAACACAATCTCTAATGATCAGGGTCATTGGATCAAGGTTGATCAACGGTCCAGGTTAATGTCTTTAATAAGGAAAACCAAACACAAAACCAAAATGCACCGCAAGATAAAAAAGGAGATAGATCAATTGAAAAATAATTGTCACCTATAAGCAGTAACAAAGCTCCCATGCAATCCATGCAGCACACATGTTGTGTAATAAAATGAATTTGAATTAAAATGTATTAATGCATGGAATGACATGGCCAAAATCAACAAATCTCCACCTTACAGTTCGAATGGTTCATTAAAAGATGGTGTTCTCACAATTACTACTATTCAACTGGGACAAGGTTCATCATGCTTAAACGGTGGTTAAATTTAGAAAGGAAGAAAACCTTAGTCAAACTATCAGCTGGATTATCCCTGATGTGTATCTTAGTGACACACACAGTCCCAGATTCAATTATATCCCTAACAAAGTGAAGTCTAATGTTTATATGCTTTGATCTACCATGGAAAACATAGTTTTTAGATAGATGTAAAGAAGACTAACTATCAAAGTGTACAACAATAATAGAAGTAGGTAAAGACAGCTCGTAAATAATACCTTTCAACCAAATAGCTTCCTTAATGCATTCGGTCAAGGCTATATACTCAGCCTATGTGGTAGACAGAGCAACTACCGATTGCATATTACATTTCTAGGAAATCAAACTACCATAAGTAAGGAAAACAAAACTAGTAATTGATTTATGAGTGTCTACATTAGCAACATAGTCAGAGTCTACAAATCCTACAATGTCATCATCGTAACTAGCATTTTTTCCAAAAAATAATTCATAAACCAGAAGGCATTGAGACATACCTGAGAATCCATTTTAAAGTGTGCCAGTGTGCTTTTCCAGGTTTTCCCAAAAATCTGTTCAAAGTACACACTGCAAAAGCAATATCTGGTCTAGAACAAACCATTGCATACATAAGACTCCCTACAACATTAGCATAAGGGATCTTTCTCATAAAATCAATCTTGGATTCACTAAAATGGAATTGGTTTAGGGACAATTTAAAGTGTTGACCCAAGGGTATGCTTACTAGTTTAATGTGCTCAAACAAATACTGTTTCAAAACCTTTTTCACATAAGCATGCTGAGATAGAAGCAAAACTCTTTCTTTTCTATGCCTAATGATTTCCATTCCAAGGATCTCTTTTTCATTTCCTCTTCATTTCGAAAGCAGAATTCAAATGGGTTTTCATATGGAAAATTAATTTCATGTTCTCAAAAATAAATAGCATGTCATCAACATATAAAAGCAGGTAAATCATGTCATGCTTAACATGTTTGTAATAAAAACATGCATCAAATTTTCTTCTACTGAAACCATTTTCAAACATAAAAAATAATCAAAATGATTGTGCCATTTCCTAGAAGATTACTTCAAAACATACAAAGAAATTTGTATAAGGAAAACTTGATTTAATTTAAAAATCTTTGAAAACCCTTCAGGAGGTCGCATATAAATGGTTTCATCCAATTTACCATGCAAAAAAAACCGTTTTAACATCTAACTGTTTAATATGGAAATCATTTTTAGCAGCAAAAACAAGTAAAACACGAATAGATTAATGTTTAACAATAGGGGAAATCTCAATATAGTCCACTCCCTCATGCTGGAGGTATCCCTTAGAAACTAATCAGGCTTTAAATTTGATTTTTAATTTCCCAATGTTATCCACTTTCTTCTTGAAGATCCATCTGCAACCTAAAACTTTTCATTTTGAGCTTTAGTTACAACAGTCCAGGTTTTATTCTTCATAAGGGAATTCATCTCATCATTCAGAGCAGCCAACCACTGTTAACATTCTCTTGATTTTAAAACTTGATTAAAGGTTTTAGGTTCATCATTACACATGTCTTGAGCAACACTAAAGGCATACACATCCATGTCAGCATGACTGAACAGAGCAGGGGGTCTGACAACCCTTCTCTCTTGGTCTCGGGTCAATTAGTATCCTCTAAGGTCACCCACTTCTGCTTCAGTTTCAGAATCAGAATCAGATTCTGATTCATCCTCAGGATGTGTGGGGTAAGCATAAGGGGTAGGTTCAGGTTCTAAAGTTCCCTAAGAATCAGGACCAACTTCAACACCCAAGGAATGGGGGGTAGTAGTCTCTTCAAACTCAACAGTCTTTCCTTTGGGAAGACTTGACTCTTGGAACACAACATCATGAAAGATAATACACTTTTGATATCCTAGCTTGTCTACCCACAATCTATACCCCTTAACACCCAATGAATAACCAACAAAGATACACTTGACAGACCTAGTTTCCAACTTATCATTTATAGAATGTGCATAAGTTGTGGATCTAAAACCCCAAAGGGGATCAAGAATGGGAGGATTTCTTGTCTATAGTTCTTCTAGTGTTTTGAAAGCATGAGCTGAGGATGGACATCTATTAATTAGGTACACGACTGTAGTAACAACCTCAGCCCAAGAAGACTTGGGAATAGAGGAATAAGACAACATGCACCTAACCCTCTCTAGGATGGTTATGTTCATTATCTCGGCTAACTCATTCTGTTGTGAGGTTTTCATAACAGTCTTATACCTATGAACACCCTTAGATATACAGAATTCAACAAATTTAGTGGATAGATATTCCAAACTATTATTACTTCTAAGAGCTTTTAACTTCTTACCAGATTCAATTTCTACACTAGCCTTCCAGTTCTTAAAGGTTTGAAACGTATCAGATCTGTGTTTTAGTATGTATATCCAAACTTTCCAAGAGTAGTCATCTATAAAATTCACAAAGTAATAGCCTCCACCATGAGAGGCAGTCCTAGAGGGGGCCCAAAGGTCAGAGTGTACACAAAGGGTTTCTAGCTTTGTAGGATGACCTACTGAAACTAACCCATTTAGATTTACCATACACACAATCCTCACAGAAAGGAAGACTATTAGGGTTAACTTCGGTTAACAGACGTTGTTTTCTAAGTTCATCTAAACCTTTGACACTAAAGTGCCCTAGTCTTCTATGCCATAAGGTGATATTATCTAAGGCTTGAACACCTGAAACATTTAATTGTTTTATGTGAGTCCTACCTTTTAACACATACAACCCATTACTAAGGTTTCCTTTCGTAACAACAAGAGAGCCACGGGTGATTCTAAGACAACCAGAACTGGATTTTAAGGGATAACCCTTTTGTTCTAGAACATCTAAGGAAACAAGGTTTCTTTTAAAAGTTTGGGTATCCACCTAACCTCTTCAAGAGTTTTAACCAACCCTTCATGAAGTTCTAAGGAAACATAACATATACCCATAATGCGACAACCCTTATTATTCCCTAAGTAGACATTACCCGATTCAATCTCTCTTATCTCAGTGAATGACTCCTTATTCAAACACATATGGAATGAGCATCCTGAATCCAGGATCCATTCCTTAGAGGTAGGATGATCACTAACATTCAATACATCAATCGTGTTGAAGTCTTGTTCAATTAACAAAGAGTGATCACTATTATTCCCATTATAAACATTCTTTCTATTAGGACAATTATGCTTCATGTTCCCAAAGGTTGTTTGCAATGAAAACATTTAAACACTTCAGTCTTAGACTCTCTATTCCTGGATTTAGACCTATGTTTTCTTGATTGACTCCTCACTTGCCGCTTATCTCTCGGCTCACCTATGTCTCTAATATTTAGACCCTCACCTTCATTCTTAACAATGTCTTTCTTTTGAATTTCTTTGGCTAACAAAGCAAACTTAACTTCTTCAAAAGTTAAAAGTCTCTATCATACATCATCAAATCTTTTACAGAAGTATATGATTCATCCAATGAAGTTAAAAGGGTTATTGTTTGGTCTTTATCCCCTATTTCAACATCTATGTTGAACAGGTCTAACAAAATTCTATTAAAATCATCAAGATGCAACTTGACCAGTTCCAGAACACATTTTAAAAATATAAAGTATCATTTTTTTATATAACCTTTCGACTAAAGACTTGGGATGACTCAAAAGCTACTTCCCTAGGAACCTTAACCCTTAAAAATAACAAAAGTAGTAGCATGTCCATCAGGGGACGGAGTGGCCACCTTTTTCTTAGGACCACCAAGATATAACATGTCTGGGATCCTTGGGATCCTTCATGCACGGGGAGAACACCACCAAGCGGGACGTTCTTGTTAGCAATAAGAAACAAGAAATTACAAACTCTATGCTAGAAAGAAAAGGACCAAAAAATGAGGGATGTTAGTCACTTAGTCTGTCACCGCATTTCAACAACTACATGCCTTTCACCTTCTACAACAAGGACCCATGAAAGAATGATCGTCAATATGAACTTGCAGGATACAGAAAAATTCCAGAGGCAACAAAAACAAAAGGCCCTGTTTCAAAAAAGAATCGGACCTCAAGCTAATCAACCACAGGAGACTACGAAACTCATCACTCGAGACTACGGATGGTAGCCTGGAAAATATGAACCAATCGTAGGACAAAATTGGGAGCGATCCGGCGACATCACAGCACCACCGCCACTTTTTCCGGCGGAACCAGTGAAGAGCGATGGGCAATGAGGGGCTCGTAGTGATCGCCTCCGGCACCACACCACCCTGTTCCTTTCATGAAAAGGAAGAACGGAAGATCACGGATCTCCCCCCTTGGACGATGCGGGAGGAAGAAGACGCAATTCTCTTCTTCCACCATCCCATCAGACCCATGCGCCTGTACCACGTAGATCTCTCTCTTGAATTCCGTTGCCAGACATTCTATTGCGATATCATCTCCAAAGGCAGCACCACCGCCCTCTCTGTTCTCATCTACAGATAGCAGACCTTCATCCGTATAGCGCAGAGTGATGATATCATCTTCATCGTCAGGAGAACCAGAGATGGACATGTATTTAGCCCAACTCCGGCCATCGTCCACCGCTATACATCTCTCTCTGTAAACAGACTCCGCCGCCGATTCTCTTCAATCAAGGAAAGGTGAAATTAAAACACATAGATAAGGGGAAGAAACGGAACTGGATTGATGAGAAAGAACTACCTCTGCATCCCGATGTGAACGAGATCTGCGATGGCTGAATCCAGAACCTCGCGGTCCTCCTTCCTAGCCAACAGCTTCACCTCCTGAACAACATGAATCCCCCAACCGGTCTTCAGATCCGGCGAGTACATATGCCTGATGGCCCCCTCGACCGCTTTTCTTTCCGAATCACTCGCAGATCCAAGATCCTCCAAGAATCGCCGCACCGTCCTCCGCCTCAGCTCCCGCGCGTCAAACTCACACGCCGCCATAGCCTTCCGCGACGCCGTGAATAGGCAGTTCCCGTCAGCCTCGACGTCGCCGCCGTGCGACAGCAGGAACACCACAGATCTGGCGGACGGCAGCGACAATTTGGCATCGTCGTCGCCGGGGTGCTTCCACAGCACGCCCCCGGCATGGAGTCTCTGCAAATTGCGCTTCAGCTGGTCCTCCAACCCCATCACGTTCTCCCAGGCTGCGGTAGGGCCGGAGAGATCAACGGATCCGACGGCGTCGAGAGGCGCCGAAGCCGAATCCCTCCACGGAATGACGGGCGACGACGCTGGCAACGTTTCAGCGACGGCAGTCGAATCACAGAGAACCTTCCCCATCTCTCTCCCCCCCTTCCTCTCTCTGTCTTCCTAATTGACCTAATTTTCTGCCAGAATTTGGATCCCTCTCCCCTCTCGTTCGACGGAGAAGTTGCCGGAGAAGCAGAGCGAGGGGCGGCCGAGGTGGGGAATTAGGGTTAACGGATAGATTGGGAACGCGGGAGCGTTAGGGACGCGTGTCGCGAGCAGCTTTTTGGACCGTTTACGAAGTTTCTAGAATGGGGGAAGGGCACGTTGTAATAATAGGAGCTCGAATGATAACAGGTGGCGGGTGGTCATTGGAGGACATCCAACGGTCCAATGCTTGGCTGGCCGCCGTCCAGCTTCCTGCGGCGACTCGCGTACGGTGCGCACCACCGTTCGCCCGGCCATGACCTTTGACCGTGCCGATTTGAAATTGAATCCGATCTGGACCCCGGTGTCTAGTTCCGATTATCAAATGAAAAACAAATTTATGTATAATTTTTATTTCAATTTTTTGAAATAAAACCAAATTTGTTGTATTAAAACTAAATATCCATGATTACAAAATAGTTAACCGACAAACATTCAAATGTGTTCATTAGAAACGAGTCACTTAATTCTTCTCTCTGAATAAAATAAAACAAACTCCATTCAAAAAACACGTTAACTTTTCAAATCTCGTCCAATGAAAGGTCATTGAAATTAAGAAATAAACATGGAGAGGAAATCAAAGGATCGACAGTCTAATTCAATAATAACTATGCACAATTCTTTGGCCCTTGCAAACTTAAGACCTGAACAAATATCATATGCCTCGTCAATCAATGAACTCAACTTTTCAACAAAAGTTTCATGAAATGAAGCTTCCACCCAAAAGAATCTCTACATATCACACCAATAACCATCCTTTCATTAATAAGAATTGCATCATCAATATTAGTCTTAAGAACATCTGTCGATGGTGAGCATGAATGCTAACCACATGCCCACTGAATCAAAACTTCATCTGGATACACCTTCTGATTAAAGGTAAAGTCATCACGCTGCATCCAAATCCACCAAGTTAACAAACATGCCTCCCAAATTACAATTGACGATTGAGAATTCATCCAAAATTGAAAAATCTTATCTACATTAGATGGTTGATTTGGTAAAACCACATCAAGCTTAACCCATTTCCCCTAAGTGGATTTCTCCTTACACCACTGAAATAATGCGTGCACAACCGACTCAGGATATTCTAAGAAAAATTGACAAATGTTACCAGTAATAACACGTCTTCGAACTAAAAACTCCAGCATGGGAAGTTGACCAACACACGGTTTTCCACAAAAAATGAAAAGCTTTTGGTGAAAAATCCATATTCGAAACTACTTTTTGTTGGAATGACTTACATAATATTTTGTTTAATATTATTATAATAAGATAATGATGAATAAACTTGTCAAATTGATGGAGTTTGAGAGTTAATTAAATAATCACCTATATTTAAAGGGTCTTATCCTTGCCAATTAAGTCTCAATTACAATTTCGACACGTTCCATCAAAACCGATGCGAAAGAGAAAATAGGTAAAGGATAGAAATCCTTTTAAGTGGGAGAAAATTAATAAGACTCAAATCCAGAAGTTCAATGGATCAAGATACGTCTTTTATTTTGAATTTTACTTATCTAGATACGTGATAAATACAGATTTTAAAGATCTGAAATCAAATGAAACTAATTTACATGTGGTATCAAATCGAGGTTATGAAGTCTGTGTTTTTCAATATTTAAATATATTATATGCTGCGTTAAATTTAGAATCGAAAAATCTAGATTACGTTGGCAATGAGTTTTCTGGATCCCCTTGTTTTAATGGCCTTTAATAATAATAATAATAATAATAGTGTGTATGGAATTTTCTGAAATCCAAATCTGTTGTGGAGTTTTTTTGGAAATTCCAACATGTTTTTCTTCCAAATACGTTGTGGTAATTTAATATATGTTGTGAAATTTTCTGAAATATGAATACGACGTGATTTATTATATGGTGCTATGATTTTTTGAAAACTGAATCTGGAGTGGATATTTTTTGGAAATCCTCTCTCATTATGATTTTGGAATTTGAAATCTATTTTAATTATTTATTATTATTATTACATATTAAGTCGTGTAAAAGTTGAAGTAAAAAATGATTTGTCATTATTTGAATGGGAAAATAATGATTATTATTATATATTTTTATTGTTTTAAATGTTATGAGATTATGTTAATTTTGTAATTAAATAATAATAATAATACTAATAATAAAATATTGATTTGTCATTATTTGAAAATAATTATTAGAGTGTTAAATTTGATGCCAAACAAATTAAAGAAAGATTAAACAAAAATAGGATTTATGTTTATTATATATATATGTGTGTGTGTGTGTGTGTGTGTGTTATTTTATGTTGTTTTATATTTGAAACATTACTGCATGAGATTTGTTAATCACCAAAGTGGTCAAATCATAGAGTTAAAATTGTTCCAAAATCATGTTAAAATGATATATATTGATTGCTCATAAATTTGACACTATTATCATATTTTATGATTAATTTAAATTCATTATTACGAGATATTTATTAATTTCCCAAAGATAATTTACATATTCTTATAATTTATGAATATAATTATTTGTGATACATATGCATTATGAGATTTATTTATATATCCAAAGTGTTGGTCGGAGTAGAAAACTCAAAAGGAGGGTGAATTGAGTTCCTATAAAAAAATTCTGTTAAAGATTGGCTATTTAAAAAATTTCCCCCAATTAAAATACAATCTAAGTCAGTTTGTAGTGAATTTATAAGAGTCCTGGATGTACAATTAATTTCTCAAAAGATTGATTAGTTCTCAGCTATACTAATATAATGATTGATATAACTTTTGAAACTAACCTACTGGTTCAAAACATTTATAAACACATGCTAAACTAACTATCAGAGTTTGACTTTATTTGAATGAAATTTGTTATAAAACATAGTAAAAGAAAATAACAATAGACACAACATAAATTAAAACAAGAGGTTTAGTCTCAAGCTGAGACTTAGTCCTCCCCACTTAGTGATCACCTGCCAACAAACAGTTTAAATTAACAAACAAGTTTAATCTACACCCTAGATTGAGGTTCACAACAGCACATGGCTGTCCAGGTCACACCTGACCTCTACCACAGTTCTTTATGGAAAAAACAACAAATAAGTCACACACGACCTCTTCCACAGTTCTACATGGGATATAAAAGGATAAATAGAGTGTAAGATTGAGGATAACAAGTATCCTCTATTTATGCACATGAGTCAGTGTGTGTGTAATAGACAGATACACACACAGCTCAGAAATGTAAACAAATGAACACAATGGAGCTAAATATGTAGAGTTAGGTTTAGAAGGCTCTGTGTGTTATGTAGGGCAACTCTGGACTCATTTGATGTAGTGGAATTGAAGTTTGAGTCCTCTTCTGGAAGTTGACTCCAAAACAGAGTGTCGTAGCCTATGTGTTCTGGCTTCCAGGAGTATGAGATGTTTAGCTTCTTGTTCGAAAGATGTTCAGGTCATCTCAACAGGTTTAGCTCGACTTTTTTATCTCCTCGTGTGTTCTTCCTTTTGAGTTTTTGGGTTTTGGAAGTACGCTCGAGAGTTGCATGAGTTCTTAGGTTTTCTTTTTTTTCTACTCTTCTACGTATTTTCTCATATGTTGAATGATCCACCTTGTAATTCTTTTATACTTCAAGGTTCAGTAGACATAATGATCTCCCCACGTGCATGTACCTCGTACTGCCCTATGAATATCCTACAAACAACATTAAATAATGTCAGAAGCATTAACTTATCTAAATGTGACCGTTAGATATAAATTTGAATTAATAAAATAAAAAAAATAGTTTGTATGACTATCAGTGAGTCATAAGTATCGGTGAGTCATTAGCATCGGTTTGTCAGCATCAGTGACTCTCTATATCGGTGAGTCCTTTTCATCGGTATCAATGACTCTGACCATCAGTGAGTTATTCGTACTATCAGTCTGTCCGGGCATCAGTGAGTCGTCATCAGTGACTCATCTTGAACTATTGGTGTGTCACTCATCGGTGACTCATCCATCAGTAAGTCCTTTTAACTAACAGTGTGCCGCCCATCGGTGAGTCGCCAATTAGTAAGACCTTTGAACTATCGATGTGACCGATCATTGATGACTTGTCTATCAGTGTGTCATTTGTTCTATCGGCGAGTCCTGCATCAATGTCTTCTTCAATTGGTGAGTCCTCATCAGTGATTCATCCATCAGTGACTCCTTTGAACCAATCAGTGTCAGGGACTTTGAAAAAAATACAAAGTGTTTCTCTTATATAGAACAGTTCCAGATTAAGTGAAATTCATAATTGCATGTAAATATACACTTGTAAATATATTGAAACACAAATATCCATAATTTATTGACTTATTGAAATGTATTATACCATGTGACATAATTTATTCATTTATAAATATTTATTAACATGATTATCATTACTTAAAACATAATATGTGAATTATCAGGATTTGTATAGCATCCCACATTTTTATCACATAAACTTTCATTTCATTTTACAAAACCGAGGATCTTTAAGGTTTAGTGTCTTGGAAACCAGGAACTTAAAACATGAAAACATAAAACATTATTCTTAAACACTTGAAAGGATTCTCCTTATGTCCATCCTAGGTTCATTACCACATCTCATAACCTGAGGACATACATCAAAAGAAAGGGTGAGCAGAAGGGGAAACATTTAACATGTGAACTTGAGATACATCAACAATGTCATGAAAAAGAACTTTAAGGCATGAGAAAGAAATAATGAGGCATATCATAATAAAAATAATGTATTTCATAACTTGAAAATGTGGCTACAACATTTAACATTGACAATCATTTCCGTTTCACCAAGGTCCATCCCCAAGGTGTCATTAAAAATTACCAAGGTTATTCACCAAGGCGTCGTTAAAAATGGTCATCTCTAGAGATTAAATCTTTACCCAATGCATTGGAGCGCTATCAGGGCACACCCTTAAATTTGCCTTTGTTATAATGTGAGCCACATATATCATCATCAAAATTTCATAAACAACCCATATAGCATAAAAGAAATGGGTTTCATTTCATAATCATAACGTTTTAAAAACTGATTTAAAGACATGATCTTTATGTCACTTTAAACCCACGGAAAAGGAAAGCAAGTATCATGTATGTAAATTCCAGAATTTAAAATAGAAAATTTTGGTATATATGTGAATACCCCTTTAGAAGAAAGTTCTTTGAGTATTCACTTAATAAAATAAATGAATTTGAGGGTAAGAGAGAGATATTTTGAGACGGAAATTCTGCAACATAACGGCTATGTTTCGGTGTTTTAGAAAACATTGAAAAGAGAGGGGACATGGGTCACCCACTCATAAATGATACATAAAACAGTAGGGGGACAGAATATAAGGGATTTAAGAACATGGTATTGAAATTTGAAAGATATACCATATGAAATTAAGAACATGAAAGGAAGACAAAAATAGGATTTCTCTTATGAAAATTCAGCAGTCTAACGACGTCACTTAAACTTCAACAAAGATGAATTGATGAGATCAAATAGGGTCTCTCATCATATGAACATAAAAGATCAATATGATAGATATAGAGATCATACACCAACATAATAAAAAAAACTTGAAAGACTTGACATGAAAGTAGAACTTTGAAAAATGAGAAAGGTGAAAGAATCCCTTAAAAATTCGGCAGCCTAACGGCACCACTTAAACTTCAACAAAAATGAATTGATGACATCAAATAGGGTCTCTCATCATATGAACATAAAAGATCAGTATGATAGATATATATATCATACCCCAACATAATAAAAATGAACTTGAAATACTTGACATGAAAGTAGAACTTTGAAAAATGAAAAAAGTGAAAGAATCTCTTAAAAATTCGGCAGCCTAACGACGCCACTTAAACATTCTTAAAACGAATTGATGAGAGCAAGAGGGGGTCTCTCATCATATGAACATGAAAAGGGAAGTAAGAGGAATATAAAGGAACATACTCCAACATAAGAGCATGGAGCATAAAATAAATGACATAAAAGAGATTACTTGAAAAGAAAGAGAGAGGTACGATCCCTTACCTTAAAACGTAACTCTTAAAACTCAAAGGTTGGGACCTTGAGGGCTTGGGGGCACCTTGAGAGGACTCCTTGGGAGGTAATGAGACCAGAGATTCATTAGGGGAGAGTTGGTAGTGAAAACTAAAAGAGTAAAGGGTGGGTATTTATAGGGAATGTGAGGGGACAAAGCATTAATGGCCAAGAGACACCTCACAAGTGGTTTTCTCAAAAACATGGGCTCTCCCATGGTATTTCCCATGGATTTAGGCCACATGGGCCCCACCATAAAATAATTCACCACCTTTGGTCAGCCAACCCTTAAAATATCTCATGACATAATCATGACACAGTTATGATGTCATTAAACATACCAAAACCCTAAAATTGTATTTTTACTATTCACTAAAAATTTAACTTTCTCAGAAAAATCCCAAAATTTCACCTTGACCAAATACCAATGCCGTGATTTCAAAAATGAACTCCATTTTATAAAAATATTTTTCTAACTATTTTTAATTTAATTTTTAAATAAATACATTATTCACCGAAAATTCATTTTTTTTCAGAAAAATCCTCAAAAATTACCTTAACATAATATCGATGCTCTGAGTTCAAAAATGAAATCCATTTTATAAAAATAATTTTCTAAATATTTTTAATTTAATTTTTAATTAAAAAACACTATTCACTCGAAAAAACTAATACTTGACTAATAATTTCTGAAACCGTTATTTACCTATTTTATTGAATCACATTACTTAATCAAGGTGCCTAGATTATATTAATACATTCTTTAAGTTAGATTACTAATCCATTTGGTCACATTACCAATCCTAAGCATAAAATCACTATTCATAATTTACTATTCATCAAAAATCAAGTTGATCTTATTAGACTCTAAATTTCATACTGAACATAATTGTATAAGACCATTTTTTTAAAATCATTACACATTTTTAATTATTTAAGGTTTACATAAACATTTTTAAAATATCCTTTTTCTAAAATTCATAAAAAATATGCATACTATATTTATCCGGTCATTTGAAAATTCATAAACTTCATCATAAGAAGAAATCCCAATTTTTATTTAAAACAAAGGATTATACAAGGCAGTTACGGTCTCCTTACATAGCCCCTTATAACCCCAGCATAAAACCTAAGTGTAAGGTGTGCTAAGGTGAGAGAATCTGAGGGCGGCTCGACCAACATCACACGAGTAGTAATTTCTATTAGCTTGAACTTCTCGCAAAGGCGATTCTGTTTTAGCTTCACACGATAAAGTTCGGCTTGGGTTTGGTCCAGAGCAAAGCCCAATGGTGCCACCTTCTTCCCAAGTTCTGTTAGATGGGCTTCGATTGGCCCGAGACTACAGGATGAGGACATCAAATCTTCTTTCTATATTAATTAACCAAGATCACTTGTATTTAGAGACAATAATCGAAACGTTTAGTTTCTAGCGGTCATATTGACCAACGGTCATATAACAGTCAAAACCCAACGGTATCATTTTAATTATACTCATTTTATCAAATGAAACCGTTTTGTTGAGTATAAAATAAAATAACACCCAAAATTAGGAAACAAGATCTATTCAAAATTTCGGGTCGTTATATTCTTCCCCCCTTAAGAAATTGCATCCTCGCAATTTCTAAAATTGGGATTGGAAATTTCATTGAAAGTCCCACATCGAAAAAATAGTCAGTAACACTATTGCTTTAAAAGAAAGAAAGGGAAGTAAAAAGGTCACCCGAGTTAACCCATACTAGGATTCCATGTAGGAAAACATGGACATGGAGGAGAAAACAAAGGGTCAAGTTCTGAGGGAGAGTGATAGAAAACATGATTAGGATAAAGTTAACAACAATAAAATCACAAACTTATGATGGGTTAAACGGTATTTGATTTCCTAGTAGGAAATGTTAACAGACAACGTTTTTGTTTTACGTTCCTTTTCATAGTTTTGAGGAATTCATTTACTACATTGAATAAAAACACAGGGAAATATACCTACCTTTAAGTAGAGTTTCATCCTTTAATAAGTTTCTACCAAAACTAATCTTTTCTCCAAAGGATGAGCATTCAAAACTACTTGGTCTCATCAAAGCACAAGAATCATCTTCTAGAGAATCACATAATTCACCAAAGATGAACTATCTATTTCATCTATTATCCCAAAAATAGAAAGGGTAAGATAAGACAACTCTTTAAAAAGAAAGAATCCCATAGGAAGGGAAACTTATTTAAATCTTCAAAATTCCACGGTACTACCCAAAGTTCATCATAGACCATTCCATAAATAACTGTCCTTAAAATTCCTCAAAATAAACCAAAATAATATTGAAACCCAACTATAAGAACGTTCTCATAACATAGTCTTCCAAGATATACTTTATTATTCATCTCCAAACAACATCAACCACCCTTATAATCTTATAACAAAAGTAACTAACCAAATCACATTTTCCCCAAGATAGGTTAATCATTTCCATAAGTAACCTAAATTACTATAATTTTGCCTTAAATTCATCGATTCTTCAAAATATATGTCAACCTTTACTCCTCAAAGAAAATACCATAGTAATATATTTACCTTGATCATATAAGGTTCCCAAAATAGTGAACGTCTTCCAAAATAATAATCATCTTTTAATCCCCTAATCACCTTTTTTTTAGAAGAATGACTTTACTATATCAACATGTGGTACATAACAATAGATGTTTTCCTTAATGATATAAAATCATCTTAGGTAGTGACTCGATGATCTTAGAAAACATAAAAGATATGCTCATAGAGCACGAACTAAAATACAACATGACATAGACAATTATTGCAAAGAAGTTACATGTACTTCAGTCATCATGATCCATCTCAGCATAGGACTTGCATTGTTCCCTTGTCCTTGAAGATCGTTGATGCTCATCATGCTTCTCATCCCTTCCAAGAGAGCATTGCCTTGGATAATTTCCAACTTCTCCACATTTATGATATTGAAAAGTATAAGGTACATTAGATCGAAACTTATCTCTATTCATCACATTATCCATTTTTTAAAAGCAATTGACTACTTTATGCCCTATCTTCCCACACTTAAAACATCTCCTGGTTCCTTTGTGACATTCTCCTTGGTGCCCCTTTCCACACTTTTTGCACAAAGGAAATTGGGTCTTCTTTCCCTTATCAACTTTATCAGATGAACCTCCTTGAGACTTCATCTTCTTCTTTCTTAACGAATTTGGTCATTCAACTAGGTACCAATTATTAATTGTGATTTTTGATAGCTGGTTTGGCATAATCACAATATGTTCAACTTGACATCTCGTCATCTCTGTCATATCAATAGGGAAATTATCACATTTCTTATCACATTGGTTTTTGGGACATGTTCTTCCATTTCCTTCCATTAACTAAGAAAAGAAAGTATAATTAGGGGCTTGAATACTTAGCCAATAATCATTAAAAGGAAAATTTAAGCATAGAAGGATAAACTTGTAGAAGGAAAGTATACCCTAACTTGTGACCCCCTAGGTTCCAATCTAGGTTATCCATGATCATATATTCTTATGTGAATCTTTATTTTATTTTATCTTTGTTGCTTCAAAAATGGTTCATACTAAGATTATGAATTTACCAAAGCGTATCCCCCTGGAGTGTCGTAACCAAGAGTGCAGTAAGGCCCATTGTCGTGTACCAGTTCCTGTTTGAGTCTAGCTCAAAGCAGTGTTTTCGGGTTTTACCCCTATGTACATCTGTGCCAGATCCACCTCTACCTACTCGTATCCAGACAGAGATGTATTTGCTTGGCAACCCCTTACTCAATACTCACCAAAATACCAGGAAGATTTCCTATATATAAACTTTTCTATAGGCTTCTTCCTAGAGTTTTAATATCCTAATTTACACAAATAACTAAACCATCCTTTGATACCAACTATAGCATCCCACATTTTTATCACATAAACTTTCATTTCATTTTACAAAACCGAGGATCTTTAAGGTTTAGTGTCTTGGAAACCAGGAACTTAAAACATGAAAACATAAAACATTATTCTTAAACACTTGAAAGGATTCTCCTTATGTTCATACTAGGTTTATTACTGCATCTCATAACCTGGGGACATACATCAAAAGAAAGGATGAGCAGAAGGCCCAGTAAGGGAAACAAGGGGAAACATTTAACATGTGAACTTGAGATACATCAACAATGTCATGAAAAAGAACTTTAAGGCATGAGAAAGAAATAATGAGGCATATCATAATAAAAATAACGTATTTCATAACTTGAAAATGTGGCTACAACATTTAACATTGACAATCATTTCTGTTTCACCAAGGTCCATCCCCAAGGTGTCATTAAAAATTACCAAGGTTATTCACCAAGGCGTCGTTAAAAATGGTCATCTCTAGAGATTAAGTCTTTACCCAATGCATTGGAGCGCTATCATGGAGCACCCTTAAATTTGACTTTGTTATCATGTGATCCACATATATCATCATAAAAATTTCATAAACAACTCATATAGCATAAAAGAAATGGGTTTCATTTCATAATCATAACGTTTTAAAAACTGATTTAAAGACATGATCTTTATGTCACTTTAAACCCACAGAAAAGGAAAGCAGGTCTCATGTATGTAAATTGCAGAATTTAAAATAAAACATTTTGGTATATATGTGAATACCCCTTTAGAATAAAGTTCTTTGAGTATTCACTTAATAAAATAAATGAATTTGAGGGTAAGAGGGAGACATTTTGAGACGGAAATTCTGTAGTATAACAGCTATGTTTCGGTGTTTTAGAAAACATTGAAAAGAGAGGGGATATGGGCCACCCACTCATAAATGATCCGTAAAACAGTAGGGGGACAGAATATAAGGGATTTAAGAACATGGTATTGAAATTTTAAATATATACCATATGAAATTAAGAACATGAAAGGAAGACAAAAATAAGATTTCTCTTATGAAAATTTGGCAGCCTAACGACGTCACTTAAACTTCAACAAAAATGAATTGATGAGATCAAATAGGGTCTCTCATCATATGAACATAAAAGATCAGTATGATAGATATAGATACCATACCCCAAAATAATAAAAAGGAACTTGAAAGACTTGACATGAAAGTAGAACTTTGAAAAATGAGAAAGGTGAAAGAATCCCTTAAAAATTCGGCAGCCTAACAACGCCACTTAAACTTCAACAAAAATGAATTGATGAGATCAAATAGGGTCTATCATCATATTAAGATAAAAGATCAGTATGATAGATATAGAGATCATACCCCAACATAATAAAAAAGGAACTTGAAAGACTTGACATGAAAGTAGAACTTTGAAAAATGAAAAAAAGTGAAAGAATCCCTTAAAAATTCAGCAGCCTAACGGCGCCACTTAAACATTCCTAAAATGAATTGATGAGAGAAATAGGGGGTCTATCATCATATGAAAATTAAAAGGGAAGTAAGAGGAATATAAAGGAACATCCTCCAAGATAAGAGCATGGAGCATAAAATAAATGACATAAAAGAGATTACTTGAAAAGAAGAGAGGTAGGATCCCTTACCTTAAAACATAACTCTTAAAACTCAAAGGTTGGGACCTTGAGGGCTTGGGGGCACCTTGAGAGGACTCCTTGGGAGGCAATGAGACCAGAGCTTAATTGGGGGAGAGTTGGGAGTGAAAACTAAAGGAGGAAAGGGTGGGTATTTATAGGGAATGTGAGGGGACAAGGCATTAATGGTAAAGGGACACCTCACAAGTGGTTTTCTCAAAACCATGGGCTCTCCCATGGTATTTCCCATGGAGTTAGGCCAAGTGGGGCCACCATACAATAATTCATCACCTTTGGTCAGCCAAAACTTAAAATATTTCATGACATCATCATGACACAATTATGATGTCATTAAACATACCGAAACCCTAAAACTGTATTTTTACTATTCACTAAAAATTCAACTTTCTCAGAAAAATACCAAAATTTCACCATAACCAAATATCAATGCTCTGATTTCAAAAATTAACTCCATTTTATAAAAATAATTTTCTAAATATTTTTAATTTAATTTTTAAATAAATACACTATTCACCGAAAATTCATTTTTTTCAGAAAAATCCCCAAAAATTACCTTAACATAATATCGATGCTCTGAGTTTAAAAATGAAATCCATTTTATAAAAATAATTTTATAAATATTCTTAATTTAATTTTTAATTAAAAAACACTATTCACCTGAAAAAACTAATACTTGACTAATAATTTCTGAAACAGTTATTTACCTATTTTATTGAATCACATTACTTAATCAAGGTGACTAGATTATATTAATACATTATTTAAGTGAGATTACTAATCCATTTGATCACATTACTAATCCTAGGCATAAAATCACTATTCATAATTTAAAATTCATCAAAAATCAAGTTGATCTTATTAGACTCTAAATTTCGTACTGAACATAATTGTATAATACCATTTTTTGAAAATCATTACACATTTTTAATTATTTAAGGTTTACATAAACATTTTTAAAATATCCTTTTTCTAAAATTCATCAAAAATATGCATACTATATTTATCCAGTCATTTGAAAATTCATAAACTTCATCATAAGAAGAAATCCCAATTTTTATTTAAAATAAAGGATTACACAAGGCAGTTACGGTCTCCTTACATAGCCCCTTATAACCCCAGCATAGAACCTAAGTGTAAGGTGTGCTAAGGTGAGAGAATCTGAGGGCGGCTCGGCCAACATCGCACGAGTAGTAATTTCTATTAGCTTGAACTTCTCGCAAAGGAGATTCCGTTCCAACTTCACATGATGAAGTTCAGCTTGGGTTTGGTCCAGAGCAAAGCCCAATGGTGCCACCTCCTTCCCAAGTTCTCTTAGATGAGCTTCGATTGGCCCGAGACTACAAAATGAGGACATCAAATCTTCTTTCTATATTAATTAACCAAGATCACTTTTATTTAGAGACAATAATCGAAACGTTTAGTTTCCAGCAGTATATTGACCAACGGTCATATAACAGTTGAAACCCAATGGTCTCATTTTAATTATACTCATGTTATCAAATGAAATAGTTTTGTTGAGTATAAAATAAAATAACACACAAAATTAGGAAACAAGATTTATTCAAAATTTTAGGTCGTTACATTCTTCCCCCCTTAAGAAATTGCGTCCCCACAATTTTTAAAATTGGGATTGGAAATTTCATTGAAAGTCCCACATCGGAAAAAGAGTCAGTAACACTATTACTTTAAAAGAAAGAAAGGGAAGTAAAAAGGTCACCCGAGTTAACCCATACTAGGATTCCATGTAGGAAAATATGGACATGGAGGAGAAAACAAAGGGTCATGTTCTGAGGGAGAGTGATAGAAAACATGATTAGGAGAAAGTTAACAAAAAGAAAATCACAAACTTATGATGGGTTAAACGATATTTGATTTCCCAGTATGAAACTTTAACAGACAACGTTTTTGTTTTACGTTCCTTTTCATTGTTTTGAGGAATTCATTTACTACATAGAATAAAAACACAGGGAAATATACCTACCTTCAAGTAGAGTTTCATCCTTTAATAAGTTTCTACCAAAACTAATCTTTTCTCCAAACAATGAGCATTCAAAACTACTTGGTCTCATCAAAGCACAAGAATCATCTTCTAGAGAATCACATAATCCACCAAAGATTTACTATCTATTTTTTCTATTATCCCAAAAATATAAAGGGTAAGATAAAACAACTCTTCAAAAAGAAAGAATCCCATAGGAAGGAAAACTTCTTTAAATCTTCAAAATTCCACGGTAC
Source organism: Viscum album (assembly GCA_963277665.1). Lineage (NCBI taxonomy): Eukaryota > Viridiplantae > Streptophyta > Magnoliopsida > Santalales > Viscaceae > Viscum > Viscum album. The sequence continues at coordinate 186,485,286 of OY728143.1, forward strand.
TACCCAAAGTTCATCATAGACCATTCCATAAATAACTGTCCTTAAAATTCCTCAAAATAAACCAAAATAATATTGAAACCCAATTATAAGAATGATCTCATAACATAGTCTTCCAAGATATACTTTATCATTCATCTCCAAACAACATCAACCACCCTTATAATCTTATAACAAAAGTAACTAACCTAATCACATTTTCCCCAAGATAGGTTAATCATTTCCATAAGTAACCTAAATTACCAAAATTTTTCCTTAAATTCATCGATTCTTCAAAATATATGTCAACCTTTACTCCTCAAAGAAAATACCATAGTAATCTATTTACCTTGATCATATAGGGTTCCCAAAATAGTGAACGTCTTCCAAAATAATAATCATCTTTTAATCCCCTAATCACCTTTTTTTTAGAAGAACAACTTTACTACATCAACATGTGGTACATAAAAATAGATGTTTTCCTTAATGATATAAAATCATCTTAGGTAGTGACTCGATGATCTTAGAAAACATAAAAGATATGCTCATAGAGCATGAAATAAAATACAACATGACATAGACAATTATTCTGAAGAAGTTACATGTACTTCAGTCATCATGATCCATCTCAGCATAGGACTTGCATTGTTCCCTTGTCCTTGAAGATTGTTGATTCTCATCATGCTTCTCATCCCTTCCAAGAGAGAATTGCCTTGGATAATTTCCAACTTCTCCACATTTAGGATATTTAAAAGTATAAGGTACATTAGATCGAAACTTATCTATATTCATCACATTATCTATTTTTTAAAGCAATTGGCTACTTTATGCCCTATCTTACCACAATTAAAACATCTCCTGGTTCCTTTGTGACATTATCCTTGGTGCCCCTTTCCACAATTTTTGCACAAAGGAAATTGGGTCTTCTTTCCCTTATAAACTTTATCAGATGAACCTCCCTGAGACTTCATCTTCTTCTTTCTTGACGAATTTGGGCATTTAACTAGGTACCAATTATTAATTATGATTTTTGATAGCTATTTTGGAATAATCACAATATGTTCAACTTGATATCTCTTCATATCTGTCATATCAATAGGGAAATCATCACATTTCCTATCACATTGGTTGTTGGGACATGTTCTTCCATTTCCTACCATTAAATAAGAAAATAAAGTATAATTAGGGGCTTGAATACTTAGCCAATAATAATTAAAAGGAAACTTTAAGCATAGAAGGATAAACTTGTAGAAGGAAAGTATACCCTAACTTGTGATCCCCTAGGTTCCAATCTAGGTTATCCATGATCATATATTCTTATGTGAATCTTTATTTTATTTTATCTTTGTTCCTTAAATAATGGTTCATACTAAGCTTATGAATTTACCAAAGCATATCCCCCAGGAGTGTCGTAACCAAGAGTGCAGCAAAGCCCTTTGTCATTTACTAGTTCCCGTTTGAGTCTAGCTCAAAGCGGTGTTTTCGGGTTTTACCCCTATGTACATCTCTGCCAGATCCACCTCTACCAGCTCGTATCCAGACATGGATGTATTTTCTTGGCAACCCCTTACTCAATACTCACCAAAATACCAGGAAGATCTCCTATATATAAACTTTTCTATAGGATTATTCCTAAAGTTTTCATATCCTAATTTCCACAAATAACTAAACCATCCTTTGATACCAACTATAGCATCCCACATTTTTATCACATAAACTTTCATTTCATTTTACAAAACCGAGGATCTTTAAGGTTTAGTGTCTTGGAAACCAGGAACTTAAAACATGAAAACACAAAACATTCTTCTTAAACACTTGAAAGGCTTCTCCTTATGTTTATACTAGGTTCATTACTGCATCTCATAACCTGGGGACATACATCAAAAGAAAGGGTGAGCAGAAGGCCCAGTAAGGGAAACAAGGGGAAACATTTAACATGTGAACTTGAGATACATCAACAATGTCATGAAAAAGAACTTTAAGGCATGAGAAAAAAATCATGAGGCATATCATAATAAAGATAACGTATTTCATAACTTGAAAATGTGGCTACAAAATTTAATATTGACAATAATTTCCGTTTCACCAAGGTCCATCCCCAAGGTGTCATTAAAAATTACAAAGGTTATTCACCTAGGCATCGTTAAAAATGGTCATCTCTAGAGATTAAGTCTTTACCCAATGAATTGGAGCGCTATCAGGGCGCACCCTTAAATTTGCATTTTATATCATGTGAGACACATATATAATCAGAAAAATTTCATAAACAACCCATATAGCATAAAATAAATGGGTTTCATTTCATAATCATAACATTTTAAAAACTGATTTAAAGACATGATCTTTATGTCACTTTAAACCCATGGAAAAGGAAAGCAGGTCTCATGTATGTAAATTACAGAATTTAAAATAGAACATTTTGGTATATATGTGAATACCCCTTTAGAAGAAAGTTCTTTGAGTATTCACTTAATAAAATAAATGAATTTGAGGGTAAGAGAGAGACATTTTGAGACGGAAATTCTGCAGTATAATGACTATGTTTCGATGTTTTAGAAAACATTGAAAAGAGAGGGTAAATGGGTCACCCACTCATAAATGATCCATAAAACAGTAGGGGGACATAATATAAGGGATTTAAGAACATGGTATTTAAATTTTAAATATATACCATATGAAATTAAGAACATGAAAGGAAGACAAAAATAAGATTTCTCTTATGAAAATTCGGCAGCCTAACGACGTCACTTAAACTTCAAAAAAAATGAATTGATGAGATCAAATAGGGTCTCTAATCATATGAAAATAAAAGATAAATATGATAGATATATATATCATACCCCAACATAATAAAAAGAAACTTTAAAGACGTGACATGAAAGTAAAACTTTGAAAAATGAGAAGGGTGAAAGAATCCCTTAAAAATTCGGCAGCCTAACATCGCCACTTAAACTTCAACAAAAATGAATTGATGAGATCAAATAGGGTCTCTAATAATATTAACATAAAATATCAGTATGATAGATATAGAGATCATACCACAAAATAATAAAAAAGTAACTTGAAAGACTTGACATGAAAGTAGAACTTTGAAAAATGAAAAAAGTGAAAGAATCCTTTAAAAATTTGGCAGCCTAACGGCGCCACTTAAACATTCTTAAAATGAATTGATGAGAGCAAGAGGGGGTCTCTCATCATATGAACATGAAAAGGGCAGTAAGAGGAATATAAAGGAAAATCCTCCAACATAAGATCATGGATCATAAAAGAAATGACATATAAGATATTACTTGAAAAGAAAGAGAGAGGTAGGATCCCTTACCTTAAAACGTAACTCTTAAAACTCAAAGGTTGGGACCTTGAGGGATTGGGGGAACCTTGAGAGGACTCCTTGGGAGGTAATGAGACCAGAGATTCATTGGGGGAGAGTTGAGAGTGAAAAATAAAGGAGGAAAGGGTGGGTATTTATAGGGAATGTGAGGGGACAAGGCATTAATGGCCAAGGGACACCTCACAAGTGGTTTTCTCAAAACCATGGGCTCTCCCATGGTATTTCCCATGGAGTTAGGCCAAATCGCCCCCCCATATAATAATTCATCACCTTTGGTTATCCAAACCTTAAAATATCTCATGACATCATCATGACACAGTTATGATGTCATTAAACATACCGAAACCCTAAAACTGTATTTTTTACTATTCACTGAAAATTCAACTTTCTCAGAAAAATCCCAAAATTTCACCTTAACCAAATATCAATGCTCTGATTTCAAAAATTAACTCCATTTTATAAAAATAATTTTCTAAATAATTTTCATTTAATTTTTAAATAAATACACTATTCACCGAAAATTCATTTTTTTCAGAAAAATCCCCAAAAAATACCTTAACATAATATTGATGCTCTGAGTTCAAAAATGAAATCCATTTTATAAAAATAATTTTCTAAATATTTTTAATTAAAAAACACTATTTACCTGAAAAAACTAATACTTGACTAATAATTTCTGAAACAGTTATTTACCTATTTTATTGAATCAAATTACTTAATCAAGGTGCCTAATTATATTAATACATTCTTTAAGTGAGATTAATAATCCATTTGGTCACATTACCAATCCTAAGTATAAAATCACTATTCATAATTTACTATTCATCAAAAATCAAGTTGATCTTATTAGACTCTAAATTTTGTACTGAACATAATTGTATAAGACCATTTTTTGAAAATCATTACACATTTTTAATTATTTAAGGTTTACATAAACATTTTTAAAAGATCCTTTTTCTAAAATTCATCAAAAATATGCATACTATATTTATCCGGTCATTTGAAAATTCATAAACTTCATCATAAGAAGAAATCCCAATTTTTATTTAAAACAAAGGATTACACAAGGCAATTACGGTCTCCTTACATAGCCCCTTATAACCCCAGCATAGAACCTAAGTGTAAGGTGTTCTAAGGTGAGAGAATCTGAGGGCGGCTCGACCAACATCGCACGAGTAGTAATTTCTATTAGCTTGAACTTCTCGCGAAGGCGATTCCGTTCCAGCTTCACATGATGAAGTTCGGCTTGGGTTTGGTCCAGAGCAAAGCCCAATGGTGCCACCTCCTTCCCAAGTTCTGTTAGATGGGCTTCGATTGGCCTGAGACTACAGGATGAGGACATCAAATCTTCTTTCTATATTAATTAACCAAGATCACTTGTATTTAGAGACAATAATCGAAACGTTTAGTTTTCAGCGGTCATATTGACCAACGGTCATATAACAGTCAAAACCCAACGGTCTCATTTTAATTATACTCATGTTATCAAATGAAACAGTTTTGTTGAGTATAAAATAAAATAACACACAAAATTAGGAAACAAGATTTATTCAAAATTTCGGGTCGTTACAATTTGTAAATTGGCATGATTTGTGATTATTAAAACAATTATCTCACCAAGGGCCCGACACAAAGATAATGGATAAATCTAATTGATGTGTATATTATTTCCAAATAAAGTTAATTTAATTTGTATCAATTATGATTGTGTATTAGTGTATCGCTCAAAAGGAGAACACTAATACACATTTTATGTTAAATAATTTTTTGAATCGACGTATTATTATTATCATTCAAATAATTAATTTTAAGCATGTATTTACTATAGTTAGATTTCCATCATCATTATACTCACATGTATTAACTATTCTGATCTTTATTGGATAGAATTTCTATGATTGTAGTGAGAAAATCCAATTTCATCTTGGTGTATTGGATCTTGATTTAGCACTCTGAGTAGAGAAACCTGCTATTATAATGAATGACGGTAGCGATGATGATAAAGTATATTATACAACATGGTAAAGGTCAAACAAGTTAAGTTTGATGTTCATGTGAATGAGCATAACAAGCAACATCAAGTTTAGTCGCCCTAAAACTGAAAGTGCTAAAGAATTTATAAAATCTGTGGGAGTCCGATCTCAAACCGCTAAAAAATATCTTGTCAAGACATTAATGAGTACATTGACCATCATGAAATTTGACGGTTCTCGTACTATGCATGAGCATGTCATTTGAAATGAAAAATATTGCGGCAAGACTTAAATATTTGGGAATGGAAGTGGGTGAAAGTTTTCTTGTACAATTTGTCCTAAACACATTACCGTTTGAGTATGGATCATTCCAAATGAACTATAAAATCATGAAAGATAAATGGAATGTGCATGATGTAAAAACCTGAGTTTTTAAAATGGGTCAAAATCCTGACCCTGTTTGAATTTTTGACTTGTCCTGAGAAATCTGGGAAAATCTGGGATATTCTAGAAATTTCCAGACTACACACCATGTACTTTTAAGTACACTCCGTGTATAGGTTAGGCGAGTGCCGACCGTGTGCTCGCTGAGTACATGCCTTATGAAGAATGTGTAGGAATTTCTTACTACACAGCGTGTAGTTATGGAAACTCCATGTACCCTTGACCATGTGGAGGCCATACATGGTGTGTGGGACTGTTGGCTAGGTAGAATCATTTAACCAAGTACATGTCGTGTCCTCCTTGGACACACCATGTAGTCTAGCTGTGTATGAGGGATATACATGGCGTGTGAGTAAGTCGGCGAGGAAGAGAAGAAAAACTAAGTACACGCCATGTACCCCTAGGTACACACCGTGTACTCACATCGGAAGGTTCTAGAAAGTAAGTCGGTGGAATTTTAGCCATCACATGAACAATAAAATGATACACGCCATGTAATTAAAGTACACGCCATGTAGTTTCTTTTTTTCTCTAAAATGGGCGGTAGCCTCATTTTAAGGCAGAAACTCAACCCCTTCGATGGGTTGAGCGGGGAGAGACAGCCAGAGCTCATCTTTGCTCCCGTTCCTTCTTCCGAGACCCGATTCGAACACTGATTGATTCGTTGGAACCCCCTCGGTAAGGCCTTGATTCCTCTTAAGACGTTTTTCTTGATTTCTGTTCTAGAATGTGTTATAGAGGTTTGAGAGGTTTTGATTATTTTGTAGATATACCACGTTTTATACCTAATTGGAGACTGTTATCAGAGGAGTAGCATTTTACGAGTCTCAGGTAGGTGGTGCATACATCCTTTTGTGTTTTTGTGGTCATTTGGGTGACGCGGCCTTCAGCGCATTTTTGGGTATTTTGAGTGGGACCCAGTTTTATCTGATATTGCATATTACATTATTTATGGACCTATGGGATACCTTTGGGTATGCCCGGTTACCTGTTTTGTTGAGAGGGGTCGGGCGAGTGGTCGTTGCTCATTCGGGCATTTTGGCTGGGGAATGCCAAGATGGTTATAATTGAATTGTATTGTTTTAAACTGTTAAGTTTAGTTATTAGACCTTGATATAAATTGTTAGAGACCTTAAAGACCTATGTGCTGGTATGGGACAATGCTTGCTTAGTGAAATTCAACTATTTAGATTTTTTTTCCTGTTTATGTGTTCTGTTTAAATATGTTATATATGTAATTTCTGAATTGCATATGTTGGAACCTTTGGGTTATGTTGGGAATGACCTGAATATTCTTGAGTGATTCTAATCATAGGTTGGGCTTGGCCTAGTTTACGTTGGGTGGTTTTGACCACGAGATTGGGTGTCATGGGCATCAGTTTGAGGCAGGATAACTGTCAGGTTGGGCATGGACCGGGTTACTGGGATGGTAAGGCCATCAAACTTGAGCAACATGGTCACAGGGAAACGAGGTGTTAGAGGTGTTGTGGCTTGGGTACTATTTTGGTGATTACCGCTCACCCGGAAACTTTGAGTAGTGTGCACATAGAGAGACTCTGTGATGATGTGGTTTTGACCACTCGTGTGGGTAGAGGCCCCCATTAGTTGCGGTTTAGGTACTATTAGTTTGGGGGTGCTTGCTGTAGGAAGCCACGTGGGGGTGAGGATCCTTCAGGGGATAGCCTTGAGGATATCGGTATGGGGGGTAGAGGATCGCCATTATTTGAGGGCAGATATCGCTGTCCCTCTAGATACTTTATTTAAGGGCAGACATCGCTGTCCCTTTGGATACTTTATTTTGAGGGCAGACATCGCTATCCCTCCGGCTACTTATTTTGAGGGCAGACATCGCTGTCACTTCGGTTACTTATTGAGGACATGCATCGTTGTTCCTCCGGGTTACTATTTCTCGGGCGTGCCTTCGGGACGTCAGTACTTGAGACACGCGGTGTGAGAGGGCAAATGGTGCTAGGTTACATGACAGAGATTTCAGCACTAGCCAAAGCAGGTGACACTCTGTGGTGGCTGCTGAGCACCAGTGGAGTTTTTGTTTATTTGTGCATCGTTCTGTTTACTGCTTTCCTTATAAATTCATGCCTGCTTAAACACTTATATTAGGTATGCACTATTGGGTGGTATCCTAATTAGATTCATCTCACACCCTGCACGGGCCCTTCGGGACGCGTGCAGACTTTATGGATTTACGTGTAGGAAAGATTCCAGTTTCAAGAGCTGGGTTGTGTTAGCTATTGCATGGAGATGGTATGGACCTTGAGGTCTTGCCTAACTAGAGTTTACTATGTTTTTAGTACTTTCCTGTATTAGCATGCTTACCTATTTTATAGCTACAGTTGGTTAGCCATTGGATCCCTTTATATTTAGATATGTACAACCTACTTTGGATGCATGTTTTTTTGTTCATTAGTAGTTACAAGTGATCAACATGCTGTTGTGTTTATTTCCGCTACTGTTGTTTATATTTATTGCTTCTGCTGTTTATTGATACTGAATGTGCTTCCGCTGTATGGGTCTGGTTCGAGTCTGCTGAGTCATTTATTCTGCTGCATCTTTATTGTTATACTTAGACCAGTACCATTATTATTATCCTCTAAGAGGGTATAGCCTCCCAACTATACCTATAAGACCCTCACTGCTAGTCGGAAACCTTTGGCATTTGAGGAGGTGCACCTAAGGTAGTAGCACCCGACCCGTTTAGCATTGTTCAGGTGGCTGTTCGGGTCCGGGTCATTACAAAGTGGTATCATAGGAGTTCTTGACAAGGATTTAGTAGCAGTGTTTTGCTGAATACTAATGATATTGAAGCTTCTATTTTATTTTTGCTGGTTTTACTATTTAGGATATGGTAGATGGGAGATAGGTTGTGACTGGAACTCGGTTTCTAGCTTGTGCTTGGGTGCCTACAGCCCCAAGTACGAGGGATGGACCAAGTTGTCATGGGTGGGATTTTCTGTTTGCTTTTTGCTCAGATTAAGTTTATATGATTTCCACCTTAGTGGCTCACTTGGTGTGTGATGTTATTGATTGTGATATGTGAACCTTGACCCGATGCGGTAAGGGGAATTGGACCTTGGCTCGGTATGGCAAGACTTGTTTTCTTGGATTTTGATAGGCACATTTTTAGGGTATTTCAATTTCATAACTACACATATGCTTTGTGAAGTGATAATGCCATGTGAATAAAATCAATTTCCATTCTTTGTATGCTTTGAAATGTGAATAGGTGAAATTCCTGATAGAATTTCTTGTTGTTTCAATGTGTATGTCATACTTTATCTTTTTGTAGAATTGTATGTGACAGGTAGGTACTATGGTTGAGGTGATTTTGATCACCAGGATTAGGTGACTAGGTCGTCGGTTTGAGGCAACATTGGTTGTCAGGACGGGCATGGCCTGAGGTACTTTTGATACTTGGCTCTGTTAAGGGCGGGTAAGGAGGCCATGAGGCCGGGATGCCGTGGGCATGGGTTATAGTGGGGGGAGAGTTAGGGTAGTAGTTACGCGCTGCCTTTTATTGCTTTCCTTATCTACATTATATATGTGCAAATTGTTATGTATGCGGGCTGTCAGACCATTTATGGTATTCAGCGGGTTCCTTTTTGGGTGACTCAGATGGAGCGTCAAACAGGAGATGGTACAGTGCCGCAGGTGCAGGATCTGGTTCAGGATCCGGCGTAGGCAGAGCATGAGCCACAGGTACATGCTTAGGGATAGGATCAGGTTTAGGATCCAGTGCAGGTAGGACAACAGTCGGGTTTGGTAGCATTTGGACCATGGCTCGATGAGCAGCTCTGAGCTAGCCTGGTACGTGTCTTACATGGGATCGACAGAGGCACACAGGGTACAGAGCCATCTATGGCATATCTGATGTGGGAGTTACAGTCGTAGCACCCATCAATTTTTCAGGGTGAGGGTGGTCCGTAGGTGGCTAAGAACTGGATAGAGAGAATGTAGATGATCTTCAAGCAGGTCGAGATGCCTCTAGGGCAGAGGGTCAAGCTAGCGACATACATGCTGCGAGGACCGGCAAAACATTAGTGGGATGTGCAGGTTCAGGCTCGCATGCATGATGGACTGGCATGGAAGGACTTTGAGGATACGTTCTTTGAGCACTTTTACCCAGAGACACTGAGATCCAAGAGAGCTTTGTAGTTCTTAAGTATTCAATAGGGAGACATGTCCGTCATGGACTATGCAGCTACTTTCACTGAGCTATCTTGCTTTGTACCTGGTATAGTAAGTGATGATGCGGCTAGGGTGAGGCACTTTGAGGATGGCTTATAACACACCATTCGAGTCCAGGTGAATATTTTTAGGTTGGGTTCTTTTTCAGAGGCGGTGAATCAGGCACTCATAACGGAGGGCAACCAGAGGGATAGGCCTCAGTTTGGTCGGACGACGGCTTCAGGTGAGGGTTTGGACAGGAGGAAGCGAGGAAGGGATGAGTTCCAATAGGGCAATAAGGCTAAGGAATCTGCTAGACCACCTCGTAGTAGTTCTTCAGTGGTTTGCTTTCAGTGTGGACAACCAGGGCATGTTCAGACTCAGTGCGATAGGCCTCCGAAAGAGTGCCAGGCATGTGGATAGGTCGGGCATCTGGAGAGGTTCTGCAGGCAGCCTTCTCAGACAACCAACAGGCATGGACCAGGATAGACGATGGCATCTGGAGTTGGTTCAGGTTCGATACCAGGAGAGGGTATCCAAGGTTCAGCTGCACATGGAGGATGTGACAGAGACCGCAAGATCCAGCTGAGGGGTCAGTGGCCAGTAGCTGGAGCAACACCGTAGGGAGGTTAGACATCAGGCAGTCATACTTCTGGCCAGGTGCATGCTCTGGAGTTTCCAGAGGCTGAGCAGGTTGGTGAGTCAATGACGGTTAGAGGTACACCATGGTTGTGTCCATGATTTCCATGTTTCATTTTTGGCATGACCTGTAGAGGCATGTCTGTTTTGAGTGCACGTGATGCACATGATGTATGTGGACTGACTAGATTCTAGTCAGTGGGATTGGCACCATATCAGGTGCCTGATATATTTATATATATGTATGAGATGCGTAGAATCAGAGGCATCGAGGATATGAGTTACTTGAGGTGCCATGGGCATTAGGGCATCGAGGATGCGGGTTACTTGAGGTTCCTTGGACATTGGGGCATCGAGGATGCGGGTTACTTGAGGTGCTAGGCACCAGGTTCTTTTTTGAGCATCCATGGGATGTAGGACCTCGTGGAGGTGGACACCGATGCGGTGTATGATACGTTAGGTGTCAAGAATGACACAGGAGCACCAATGAGGCATAGGGGTGATGATACGTCACAAAATTACTATACGTCTGGGAAAGTAGGTTAATGAACCTTTGTTTGTTTTGAGTTTTGTCGTGTTGAGACTGAGTTAGGCGATTCCTAAGGTGGGGAGCCCCTTGAAGAATTTAGCCAGGACCTTTGAGACTAGAGAAGATTGGGTTACTTTGATCAGGGTGGTATGTTCGGTGCCATCCCTGGGTTTTGTTTGATAGCTCGGGGATGAGATATATTAAGGTGGGGAGATTGTAAGAATCTGGGTTTTTAGAACGGGTCAAAATCCCGAACCTATTTGAATTTTTGACCTGTCCTGAGAAATCTGAGAAAATCTGGGATATTCTAGAAATTTCCAGACTACACACTGTGTACTTTTAAGTACATGCCATGTATAGGTTAGGTAAGTGTCGGCAATGTGCTCACCGAGTACATGCCGTGTGAAGACTGCATAGGAATTTCTTACTACATGATGTGTAGTTATAGACACACCATGTACCCTTGACTGTGTGGAGGCTGTACATGGCGTGTGGGCCTGTTGGCCGGGTATAATCATTTAACCAAGTACACACCGTTTCCTCCTTGGAAACGCCGTTTAGTCTAGCCGTATATGAGAGATATACATGGAGTATGAGTAAGTTGGAGAGGAAGAGAAGAAAAACTAAGTACACACCATGTACCCCTAGGTACACGCTGTGTAATCATGTCGGTAGGTGATGGAAATTAAGTCGGCGGAATTTCAGGTGTCATATGAACAGTAAAATGATACATGCCGTGTAGTTTCTTTTTTTCGCTAAAACGGGAAGTAGCCTTGTTTTGAGGCAGAAACTCAACCCCTTTAATGGGTTGAGCAGGGAGAGTCGGCCGAAGCTCATCTTTGATCCTGTTCCTTCGTCCGAGACCCAATTCGAATTCTAATTGATTTGTTGGAACCCCCTCGGTAAGGCCTTAATTCCCCTTGATCCGTTTTTCTTGATTTCTGTTATAGAATGAGTTATAGGGGTTTGAGTGGTTTTGATTACTTTGTAGATATACCGCGTTTTATACCTAATTGGAGGCTGTTATCGGGGGAGTATCATCGTGCGAGTCTCAGGTAGGTGGTGCATACATCTTTTTGTGTTTTCGTGGTCATTTGGGTGACGCGGCCTTTGGTACGTTTTCAAGTATTTTGAGCGGGACCCAATTTTATCTGATATTTCATATTACATTGTTTATGGACCTATGGGATACCTTTGGGTATGCCCTGTTACCTATTTTTTTGAGCGGGGCCGGGCGAGTGGCCCTTGATCATCAGGGCATTTTGGACGAGGAATTCCAAGATGGTTATAATTGAATTGTATTGTTTTAAACTGTTAAGTTTAGTTATTAGACCTTGACATAATTTGTTAGAGGCCTTAAAGACCTCTATGCTGGTATGGGACATCGCTTGTTTAGTGCAATTCAATTGTTTAGATTATTTTTCCTCTTTACGTGTTCTGTTTAAATATGTTATATATGTAATTGCTGAATTTCATATGCTGGAACCTTTGGGTTGTGTTGGGTATGGCTTAGATATTCTTGAGTGATGTTGATCACATGTTGGGCTTGCCCCGGTTTACATTGGGTGGTTCTGACCACAGGATTGGGCATCATGGGCGTCGGTTTGAGGCTGAATGACTGTCAGGTTGGGCATGGCCCGGGTTAATAGGATGGAAAGGCCATTAGACTTGAGCGGTATGGTCGTAGGGACACGAGGTGTCAGAGGTGTTGTGGCTTGGGTACTATTTTGGTGATTACTTCTCACCCAGAAACTTTGAATAGTGTGCACAAAGAGAGACTATGTGATGAGGTGGTTTTGACCACTCATGTGAGTAGAGGCCCCTGTTAGTTGCGGTTTAGGCACTATTGGTTTGGGGGTGCTTGCTGTAGGAAGCCACATGAGAGGTGATGAGCATTTATAGGATAGACTTGAGTCTATTGGGTTGGGGGACAGAGGCTCGCTGTTATTTGAGGGTAGATATCGATGTCCCTCCGGATACTTTATTTGAGGGAAGACATCACTGTCCCTCCGGATACTTTATTTTGAGGGTAGACATCACTGTCCCTTCGGATACTTATTTTGAGGGTAGACATCGCTGTCTCTCTAGTTAGTTATTAAGGATAGACATCGTTGTTCCTCTGGGTTACTGTTTCTCGGGCATGCCTTCGGGACGTCGGTACTTGAGACACACGGTGCTAGGAGGCACATGGTGCCGGGTTACATGACAGAGATTCCGACGTTGGCCGAAGCAGGTGACACTCCATGGTGGCTGCTGAGCACCAGTAGAGTTTGTGTTTATTTGTGCATCGTTCTATTTACTACTTTCCTTATAAATTCATGCCTGTTTAAACACTTATATTAGGTACGCACCATTGGGTGGTATCCTACTGTGATTCATCTCACACCCTGCACGGGCCCTTCGGGACGCGTGCATACTTTATGGATTTACATACAGAAAAGAGGACAGCTTCAGGAGCTGGGTTGTGTTATCTATTACATGGAGATGGTATGGACCTTGAGGTCTTGCCTAACTGGAGTTTACTATATTTTGCGTACTTTCCTGTATCAGTATGCTTACCTGTTTTGTAGCTATTATTGGTTATCCATTGGCGCCATTTATATTTAGATATGTATGACTTGCTTTGGATGCATGTTTTGTTGTTCAGTAGTAGTTATGAGTGATCAGCATGTTGTTGTGTTTATTTTCGCTATTGTTGTTTATATTTATTGCTTCCACTGTTTATTGATACTGAATGTGCTTCCACTCTGTGGGTCTGGTTCGAGTCTGCTAAGTCATTTATTCCGTTGCATCTTTATTGGTATACTTGGACCAGTACCATTATGATTATCCTCCGAGAGGTTATAGCCTCCCTACTATACCTATAAGACCCTCGCTGCTAGTTAGTAGCCTTTGGCGTTTGGGGAGGTGCGCCTAAGGTAGTAGCACCCGACCTGTTTAGCACTGTTCAGGTGGCTGTTAGGGTCCGGTTCGTTACAAATGAATTTCATAGTATGCTAGTTCAAGAGGAAACATGTTTAAAGATTCAAGGAATCCACTCCGTCCATTATGTGCATCATCAATGAGGAAATAAGCATAGTATAAAGAAGCATGAAAAAGTGAAGGGTGCATTGAAAGTCAATGAGTCCTCTAATAAAAACTAGAAGAATAAAAATAAATATACATTCCATTTCTTTGGGAAAATTGGACATTTCCAAAAGGATTGCCTGAAATGAAAGGCTTGGTTTGGAAATAAAGCTAATAAAAATTCTTATACATGTTATAAATCAAACTTAGCTAAAGTTACATATAATACATGGTGGATTTATTTTGGTTGTATGACTTGTGTTTCTAATACGATGTTGAGATTCCTTTCAACCTAAATCACAAGACCAACTGAAAAGATTATCTTCATGGGGAATAGAGTGAAGGTTCTAGTGGAAGTGGTCAAGACATATCATTTGATCCTTGATAGTGGGTATTGTTTGGATTTATGTGAATCCTTTTATGTACCTAGTATATCTAGGAATTTGGTTTCTTTATCACAACTTGATACTTCTGGATACTCTTTTAATTTTGAGAATGTATATTTTAGTTTGTTTAAGCATACACACATGATTGAATCTGGTTTATTGTATGATGGTTTATATAAACTAAATCTTGATAATATGTATGTTTAAACGCTTATGACCTTGCATCATAATTTTGGTTCTAAATATTTTTTAGTAAATGAAAAATCTACTTATTTGTGGCATAAAAGTTTAAGTCATATTTCCAAATAAATATTGAAGAGATTGATTAAAATTAAAACCCTTCCAAATTTGAATTTTATCGACCTAAACATTTGTATGGATTATATTAAAGGATAACAAATAAAACACATAAATAAAGGTTCCACTAAAAGTGATCGACTCCTTGAGATCATACATACTGATATATATAGACCTTTTGATAGCAATTCTTTCATTAAATACAAATACTTTATCACCTTTATTGATGTTTTTTCACATTATAGATATGTCTATTTATTGCACGAGAAATATGAAGCAATAAATGCCTTGGAAATTTATGTAAATCAATTTGTGAGGCAATTAGATATCAAATTGAAGGTCATAAGGTCTGATAGGGGTGGTGAATATTATATAAGATTTGGTGAAAGCGGAAAAAACCATGGTTTATTTGCAAAGTTTCTAGAAAGTCATGGAATATGTGCACAATACACTATGTTAGGTACACCCCAACAAAATGGTGTAGCATAAAGGCATAATAGAACATTAATGGATATGGTTAGGATCATGTTAAGTAATCCTTCTTTTCCCCTTATCATTAGGGATGTATGATTTAAAAACTATCATGTATTTATTGAATAGGGTTCCTAGTAAAGTAGTTTCAGAATCCTTTTGAACTTTGGACTAGTAGGAAACCTAGTTTGAGACACCATCATGTATGGGGTTATCAGGCAGAAATAAGAGCATATAATACACAACAAAGAAAACTAGATGCAAGAACAATCAGTTGATATTTCATTGATTATTCGAAGAAATCAAATGGGTATAAATTTTATTCTCCTAACCATATTATGAGAATTGTTGAAACTAGAAATGCTAGATTTATCGAGAATGGTGAATCCAGTGGGAGTGAAGTTCCACAAAATGTGGAAATTAAAGAAGTTAAAATTCAAGTTCCATTTTATTGTATTCTAACTTCACATGTTGTTGTTCCTAAATTTATTGCATCACAAAATAATCACATAGAACAAAAACAAAATGCTTACTAAATTCAAAATAATGAAATTGTTGAATAACCATAAGAAATAGTGTTAAGAAGATCCCAAAGGGAAAGAATGTTAGTTATTTATGATGACTATGTGGTATATCTACATGAAATAGAAAGTGATATTGGAATTGATAATGATCCAGTTTCATATTCTCAATCCATCAAGTGTGATAATTATGATAAATGGTTATATTCCATGAAATTTGAGTTGAATTTCTTTGAACAAAATAAAGTATGGAACCTTATGAAATTTTCTGAAGGATTCAAGAGAGTTGAATGTAAATGGGTCTTCAACCCAAACATGAATCTCATAGTAACATTGAACATTACAAGGCTAGACTTATTGATAAATGATTCACTGAAAAGGATGGTATATACTATAATGAAACCTTCTCACTAGTTTCTAAGAAAGATTCTTTCAGAATTATTTTGGCATTGGTAACTCAGTATGATTTAGAGTTATATCAAATGGATGTTAAAATAGCCTTTATAAATGGAAACTTAGAGGAATATGTATACATGGATCAAACAATGGATTTTTCCATTAAAGAAAATAAACACATGGTATGTGAATTAAAGAAGTCAATATATAGACTTAAACAAGCTTCCCGACAATGGTATAATAGGTTTAATGATAAAATTGGATCTTTTGGATTTAAGGAATACATCATTGATCGATGTATATACTAGAAGATCAATTGGAGTAAATTTATATTCTTGATTTTATATTTTAAGGACACATTTCTTGTTGCAAATGATCATGCTTTGTTATGTAATGTAAGGATATGTGTTTTTTTCAGATTGGAATTATGAGAAAAAATTTGATTTTTTTCTTTGGGACATTTATAAGTGGTATATGGTATTTTTTCCCTATAATATGGTCTCGGATAATTTTTTTGGCCACTTAATTGGTCCCAGAGTAGGGTGTTTACTCTAGGATAGAAGTTTGGTAGATTTCTGAGCCGTTTGAATTTTAGTAGAATAATTAATAATTAATATTTAATAAATTAAATATTAATTTATTTATGAAATTTCATACAACCATATATTTTGAATGGATATTTTGATTGAGATTTAATATCCTTAATTGAGTCAAGAATGAGGAGTTTTTCTAGGCAGGGCATAAACTCATTTTGGGTGTCAGGGCTGACCCGAGCCCCTTTTCTTTTTCTTTTCTTCTTTTCCTCTTTTATTTTCTTCCTTGTCCCCTGTCTTCTTGCGTGCACCTCTGTTGGATCTCCTTTATTTCAAAATAAAATATAAATGGAGATAGATATATAAAAAGAGATAGAGGTAGGAATAATGGTACTGCCACAAAGATTGAGTCGAGCCAGATCGTCGTGCGGTGGTCATGGAGTATGGAAATGGGCGAAGCTTTAGAGGATTCCACCCAAAGGTAGTAAATTTTTAAGTTTTTTCATAAATACCTATATGTTATTCGTTTTCATGTTTTAAATCCCTATTATGCTTGCTTGGGACCCCTAGTGGGTTGATTTATAACTTTTTCTGAGAAAACGGGGGTTTTAGGGCATTTTGGGGCTTTTCCATTTGGGAAAACCTATCTACACAATGTGTGGTTTAGGTAAAACATGTCGTGTGTTATTCTTGTTTGGGGAAGATGAATTTTATGAAGTACATGCCGTGTAGGGTATTTACACGTCATGTATTGGGGCTTAGTCGTGTAACTGATTACTCGGCCATACAACCCGTGTAAGGGGCACATGCTGTGTAGGGTACATGACCATACCCTATGTGGGTCGCACATCGTGTAAAGGTATGCGGTTAGGCACTGCACATGGCTAGTCTATGTGAAGTACATGGGCAGCTACCCCATGTAGGGTACACGCTGTGTACTTGGGATTTTACACACCAAGTACAGTCAGAGGTACACACCCAGGTGGGGCTTTGAGTGTACATGCCATGTGATAGGGGTGACACACAATGTATTTTTCCTTTGATACCCTTTTAGGGGTTTTCCTATTTTTTGTATCTTGACACCCAAAAGTCAGAATGGGACCCATGAGTAGTCCATTCCAAGAAGCTTTCTGTGTAGATCATCATGGTGAAACATGCGGGGTGATTTGAGGACTCCTAAGTGGTGTTTCAAGTGTTCTCTTAAACAGAGAGGTTCTTCATCTGGTAATCTATTTCTATTGTCTCCTAATAGAGAGACCTGATTTAGAGATGGTCCATGGGACATCTCCCATGATCAATGCTTTTATCATTCCTTTAAGGACATCTCCCTTGTGAGATATTCACTCCTAGCCTGAGAGGTTGTATGAATGGTTATTTACAAGGATACCTTGTAGGATTCCTTTACTTGCATTTCGAACTAGAGGATCACATGAAGGACGGCTATGCTTGTTTATTGTTTGAGGATTCCTTGAGGTATTCCTACTTTCAAATTTTAGCTGAGGATCCCAAGTAGTATTCCTTCTCTCTTGCATGGACTTACTAAGGATACCAAGTAGGATGCCTACTTGTGCTATGATATGAGGGACCCAGTGGGTGCCTGAGGTTTAAAAAACCCTGTGATAGTACGTTGGGTTTGGGTATAGGGTGGTGGGTTTCACCTTAGAACCCGCACCAAACTAGTAAGCCTGAGAGGCTATGACAGTAGTATTGGGTTGATGTGTTTGACCACCCTCACTATTTGTTGTTCTTTTCACATGTTTTCTACTGTTGCAATGATGATTACCAGAGGTGTTTCCTGATTAGTGGCTGATAAGTCTGACGTGATGCGTTGTGGTCAGGGATACCCAAAGGTGCTTCATGGGTTCCGACTTATGATCCTGGTTGTTATGGGTATGCCCAAATTCACTTCTTGGGAATATGATTTTGAGCTTGAATGTTTGATTATTATATTTTTAGAGATGCCTAGAGGTACTTACTAGGATTAAACTATTTATCCTTACATGATTATGGTAGTGGATGACTTGGTCTTCTATACCTTAGATCTAACCCTTTTTGGTAAGATAAGATGCCTTGGTTTTCTATACACTGGATCTGACCCTTTGTGGTCTAACATGATGTCTTGGTCTTCTATACCTTGGATCCGACCCTTTGTGGTTTGACAGGATTCCTTGGTCTTTTATACCTTGGATTCTCCCCTTCGTGGTCTGACAGGATGCCTTGGGCCTTGCCACCCCTCGGATCTGGCTTGCTTGGGCTCACAGTGGACATGGTCTATTAACATGCTCATTGAACCCCATTCTAAGTCTAAACAAGTTTTCATTGAGATGATCCTAGGACTCGATGAGGATTATTTGGTCTTCTATACCTTGGATCCTACCTTGCGGGGTATGACACTTCTTCTTATACATTGTGGTCATGAGTGACACTTGTTTACTCAGCATATGATGTTAAGGATGCCTTAGTATTTATACATTGGATCCAGACCTTGGGGTATGACACTGTATGAAAAAATTTCATCATTATGGATATTTTTTCTATGCTTGTAGATATCCCTGGTATGGGTATCCGATTACAGTTGGTTGGATGGACAATATCACGCATGATTTTCTTTACATTTACCCTTATTTATGAGATCTTGATTATTGTTTTATAGTGATCCTTGGTAGGTTAGACATATTCTCTTTTATAGGAGTACCTTTTGGTATATGGTACCCTCGACTATAATTATTTGAGGTGAGTATGAGTGAACCTAGGGTTAAAACATGTATTCCCCTGTGGTGACATAGCTTGCTCAGAGGCTTGAGTTGCTTATGTTTTTATTCCATGCTTGTCTGAATGCGTATGTGATCACATGAATATATATATATATATATATATATATGTATGTATTTATGTATTTATGTATGGTAATTTATAGATATCCATGCATATATGTACTCTTATGAGATGGTGTTGTTTCCAGATGATAGGGTTCTCAAACCCAAGAGTCGGTTGTAGAATTTATTATATTGTTTATATCTGTTGTTTTTATCTTTCCAGTTATCTCATCTAGGATGAGGATATTGCATGATCATACACTTATGGAAGTGTTTTATAGGTTCATCATTGGGGTGGACTACTGAGATTATTTCTCACCCTTGTACGTGCACCTCGATGTGCATACAGAACTTAGGTCTTCTTTTCAGGTTGAGAACAGATGCATGGTGGTTAGGGATAAGGACTAGTGTTGCATGACTGAGAAGAGATACTCATATGGATTCTTATGATTATTTTGTTGTACTTAGATAGTGTTTGGAGTCCAAGTATGCGATCTGAATTAGAGTTAGTCGTATAGCCCTATACTTTTTATTTCAAATTTTTTATGTATTCCTGTATGTATGGTCATCCCAGTGGGTGTCCAGTGTTTTATGTATGAAATGGATGTTCAGGCTTTTATAGTATTTTGTTTATTATTACAGTATGTTCTATTTCATTTTATTTACTACTTCCACACTCTATTTATTACTAATGTGTATGATACTTAGTTTTTTACGCTGTATTATTCTAATATGAGGGTATAGTCTCTCCACTGTACCACATATAGACCCTCATTTATAGTCATTTGCCTCTAGAATATGGGGAGGTGTGCTTGAGGCATCGTGGTGAATTGGATTAGAGCACTGGTTTCATGGCATCCAGGTCAGGACATTAGAAAGTGGTATCAAAGTTGTTCATTTACTTAGATTTACTATTTGGGATATGGTAGACATGAGTATTAGGAATGTTTTAGAACCTATTATTGATATCAGACTGATGCATTGAGAACACATGATCTGTTAAGAATTCTTGGTTTCCAGGGATATGTGATTGTTTTTATAATCTATGATACTACAGTTTTATATGATTTTCTCCTTGAGAAACACATGTGTTGTGTGGATGTTATGATTTATTATGGATTTCTAGCTCTTGTCCTATTGACAAGAGGCTAGGGATGGATTTTTACTCTTGGATGACAAAGGTAAGAGATGTATCATGCATCATATTTGGCATGCAGGATTTACATCATATAGGACTTTTAGTACATGATTATTACTGACGATAGAGGCTAATTTTTTAAACTGTTAGTAAAAATCCATATAGTGTTTTCTTGCATGGATTGGAATGAAATTCTACTCAATTGGGCCTACTTGAATATAGATTTCATTCTGATGGCTGGTAATATGGATCTATGTAGAGGTTTTTTTTGAGGCTGATGACTCAGTCCCCATGTAGAGGAGGTGCAGTGACCTTAGTTGGTCTTCAAGGCACATGATGCCCATATGTTATACCCTTATGGGGTTATCTTTTCATTTATGGTTATCTATTTGGATCGCCAAGTATGATGCAGATAGGTACCAAGACTTTTCTGGGAACTAAACCTCAAGGGGGTATTACCGTATAATGTTTCCTGGTGAGTGTCAGTTAAGTATCTCCTTTGTGTTGGTATCATGAACTACAGGGATTAGTTCCTTTTGAGGATGATCGAAGATGATCAGGCCCTTGTAGGTCATTGTGATCTTTACCTTCCTTAGAGAGGTTTGATATTTTGGTCTAGGTGGTTAGACTTTGTGACACAGTTGTGAGACATGATCTATAGGGCTAGGTGGGATAACTAGAGGCCCTTAGTTTTGACTCTATAATGTCCCGAACCCGAACAACCACCCGAACAATGCTAAACGGGTTGGGTGTTACTACCTTAGGCGCACCTCCCCAAACGCCAAAGGCTGCTGACTAGCAGCGAGGGTGTAAACAGGTATATTGGGGATGTTATACCCTCTTAGAGGAAAATATGGTTCTAGTTTGAGTATAATAATAAAAAATGCAGTAAAAATAAATGACTTACCAGACTCAAACCAGACCCGCATAGCGAAAGCACAATCAATAGCAGATAAAATAGTGAAAGCAATATATTAACAATTGCAATGGAAAGTAAATATAACAACATGATAAACACCACTTGTAACTACTAAACAAACCAAACATGCATCTATAGAAGGTCAGAAATGTCAACAAAAAAGGGTGCAAATGGATAACCAATAGTAGATAGAATAATAAATTAAGCATGCTGATACATAATGAGAGATAAAAAAATTCAACTCCAACTTGGTATGACCTCAAGGTCCATAATAGTCTCCATGAAAAATGGTACTATGATCCATCTTCTGAGGCTGATCCTTTACCTGCACGTAAATCCATGAAGTCTACACGCATCCCGAAGGGCCTGTGTAGGGTTGAGACAAATCTCAATAGGATACCACCTAAATGGTGCGTACCTAGTATAAGTATTTAAATAGTTATGAATCTCTATGTAAATTAAGTAGTGAAATGTAATAAATAAACACAACATCCACTGGTTCTCAACAGCCACCATGGAGTGTCACCTGCTTCAGCCAATGCCAGAATATCTGAAGTAAATAGAGTGTTTGGCCCATAGACCAAGTACCCCTGTCGTCACAAATCCTAGGTGAACCCTCTGGTTCCCCTTAATCACGTAACCCAACACCATGTTCCTCCTAAAACCTCATGTCTTAAGGTACCTACATCCCAAAGGCATGCCCAAATAAAAGTAAATTGGAGGAACAATGATGCCTATCCTCAAATAAGTAACTGAAGGGACAACGATGTCTGCCATCAAATAAAGTATCCCATCCCATGGAGAGCCTCATACCCCAACCTGATAGCCTCATATCTATCTATCGAAGTATCCTTTCCTTCCACATGGATTATTACAACATGCACCCCCAAAAAAAATAGTACCTTAAACCGCAACTATTGAGGGCCTCTACCCACACAAGTGGTCAAAACCACCTCATCACAAATTCTATCTGTGTGCACACTACTCAAATCATGAGTGAGTGGTAACCACAAAAATAAGTTTCCAAGCCACAACATCTCTGGCACCTCATTCCCCTATGACCATGTCGCTCAGTATTCGATGTCCTTACCATCCAAGTATCTCGGGCCATTCCCAACCTAACAGTCTCACTACCTCAATCCCGATGTCCATGAAACCCAATCCCGTGGTCAAAACCACCCAAAGAAATCTGGTCTAAGCCCAACCTGTGATCAACACCACTCAAGAATATTTGGGCCACGCCCAACACACCCAAAGGGGTTCCAACACATGCAATTTAACAATTACATATATAATCAAAAGAATCTCTTTTAACCAGGAAAAAAAACTAAACAGTTGAAATGCACTAACCAAGTGTTGTCCCATACCAATACTGAGGTCTTTAAAGCCTCTAACAATTCATATCATACCTTAACAAATTAAAATCTTTAGTTTAATCAAAACAATTCATTTTAACACATTTTGGTATACCCGACCAAAATGTTCCAATTGAGCAATGGCCCCTCACCCAACCCCACTTAAGCAAAATAGGTAAAGGGCACACCCAATGGCATCCCAAAGGTCTAATAATCAATTTAACATGAAACTATAGAATAAATAGGGTCCCAATCAAAATACCCAAATATGCGCTAAAGTCCATTCCACCCAAAAGTCCGAGAAAACATGAAACGAAGTATACACCACCTACCTCATACATGTACGACGATCCTCCTCTGACATCAGCCTCCAATTCAACCTAAAAAACAGTAGATCTATAAAATGGTCAAAAATTCTCAATACCCAATAACTTGGTTCAGGGGAAGAATCAAAGTAAATGGCTCTAGAGGAATCAAGGCTTTATTGAGGGGGTTTCAATGCATCCGATGACAATCAAATCTGAGTTTGGTCAAAGAAATAGGAAGAGTTTGAAGGTCCTACTGATTGGGGTTCAGAGGTTCTGTCCAGAACCTCAAAATGAGGCTACTGCCCATTTTAAACGAAAAGATACACAACATGTACTTAGGAATACATGCCGTGTGGGTTTTTAACTATTCCAAAGACGGATGGCCTCCTTTAATGACTTTCTGACATGTCTATATGGCGTGTATCTAGGGGTACACGACATGTACTTATCTACCCAAAAGAAATCCCCAACATGCCATGTATATCCCCATACACAGACCCTCTACACGGCGTGTACCAATAGCACACAATGCGTACTTGAAAAAATCTCTCTACCCATCCAACACGCTCACATGCCATGTATGGCCTTCACACATGGTCAAGGGTACACAACGTGTACTTAGGAGTACACGATGTGTAACCTTAAAATTTCTAGAACTACACATTTTTTCACAATTTTCTCAAAAACAGATCAAAAATTGAAAGAAAAAGAAACCCATACCTCAAAGGAAGAACCGGGTTCTTACAAACTTCCCCCTTAAAGAAATTCATCCCCAAATTTCCCTTCCAAGGGTGGTGAAGAAAACATTTCAGGGAAAACTTTAACCCAAAGATTAAATCACACAACGGTTCACTAACCTGTTTCTAGACTCATGGCCCTCCCGTGACGCATCATCACTCCCTCACCCCATCGGTGCTCCTGTATCGCTTCTGACACCCTACTTATCTGCATCGCATTGGTGTCCACCTCAAAGAAGTCCTGAATCCCACGGATTATCCAAACAAACTTGGTGCCTTGCACCTCAACTAACCCACATCCTCGATGCCCTGATGCCCAAGGCACCTCAAGTAACATGCATCCTTGATGCTCCGATGCCCGATGAACCTCAAGTAACCCTCATCCTCGATGCCCTGATGCCCAAGGAACCTCAAGTAACCTACATCCCATGGATGCCCTGATTCCAATCACCTCATACATATACATAAATATATCACACACCCGATATGGCGCCAATACCACTAACCGACATCTGGTCAGTCTACATATATCCTGTACACCTTGTGCACTCAAAACGGACATGCCTCAATATGCCATGCCAAAACAAGTAAAAAAAATAGATCATGACCACACCCGCAGTGTATCTCTAACCATCATCAGTTCACTAGCCTACTCAGCCCCTAGCAGCTTCATAGCATGCACTTGGCCTGACACACAACTTCCTGAAGCATGTCCTCCCTGCGGTACTGCACCATTCACTAGCCACTGACCCCTCACATGGGTCCCATTATCTCTACCATGTCCTCCACATGCAGCTGAAACTCGGATACCCACTCCTGGTATCGAACCTGAACCAACTCTAGATTCCATAGTCTATCCTGATCCCTAATTACCGACTATTTGAGAAGGTTTCCTGTATAACTCTCGAGATTCCCAACTTTTCCACATACCCAGCACTCCTTTAGAGGCCTATCGCACTGAGTTCAGACATGCCATGACTGCCCACACTGAAAGAAAACCACCATTGAACTGCCACGAGGTGGTCTAGCTAACTCCTTAGCCTGACTGCCCTAATGGAACTCATCCCAACCTCGCTTCCTTCTATCTAAACCATCACCTGAACCTGTAACCTGACCAACCTAAGGCCTACCCCTCTAGTTTCCCTCTACTATGAGCACCTGATTCACCACCTTTGAGAACGAACCCAACCTGAAGATATTTAGTTGGATCCGAATGGTGTGTCGTAAGCCATCCTCAAAGAACCTCACCCTTTACAAGTCATTTCTTACCATACCAGGTGAAAATCGAGACAACTCAGTGAAATTTGCTGCATAGTCCATGTCGAACATGTCTCCCTACTGAAGGCTCAAGAACTCCCGAGCTCTCTCTCCCCTCAGTGTCTCTGGGTAGAAGTTCTTGAAGAACCCATCCTAAAAGTACTTCCATGTAATTCCCTAAACCTAGTTACCCAGAGTCAGTGAAATATTACATAAAATTGAAATGATCACAAGGGATCAAATTCCAACAGACCGATCAGTTTAGTAGCCTTATAAGTACTAGATACATATATAAGTTTTACATTACATTATGAAATGAAAAAACAACAACATTGTGTCTCCTTTGAACACATTCATCTCCCTTATACTATACCTGTAGGTCAGTCATAATATGATTATTCACATCCTGGAAAAAATAAATTATAGAAAGGGGTGATCTCAGATGCTCAGTAAGGATAACAATATAGCGTAAACTTTCATAAATAAGCATAAACATTTAAGGAAATGTATAAGACTAAAACATAATCCTTTTAAACTTATAATTCAGAATAATATGGAAAATATAAATCAAATAATTCCATTTACTTATTCACATGGATATTCTACTAGTCAAATAATCACATGCAATATCAATAGCCAATTTCATATTGATGGAATATATAATGCCAGACTTCATAACCACATAGTCAAGGCCTAGTTCCAAGACTAAAAATAAGATTATATCAAGGATTTGTTCCAAGACACTAATTTGTCTCATGATACCTACTGATGTATCGAGGAGCTATAGCGGGCTCCACCCGTCACTTATTAAGTCCAATGCATTCCTCATATGAAAAGGTTGAAACATAACATAAACATTCGTATTAAAAATAGCATATGAAATGTCAATACTTTATCCATAAACCATGAATGGTATAAAAATAACACCTCCATATTCAAACATATCGCAAAACCTTCAATATAATTTGGAAGATTTTCATCATAAAAAATCAACTTCAAACCAGTGTAAAATCCATTAAAGGATGTTGACATAGATGAAATCAAAACTATTTGAGAGAAATATCACTTTCTATTTTGAAATAATTTAAAAGTAAAATAATTATAAAAGAAAACATTTATTTTTAAAATATTCTTATAATATTGTAAGGGATGCTTTGAAGATGTTATAATTTTGGAAAATAACCGCACTCACCATATAAGTTAAAAAACATTCTTTCCTTAATTTTGTCGAAAAGGTCGTAAAGGACCTTGCTTGGAAAACGACGGAAAGATTCCTTTATAATTTTTTTATAAAAAGTCAAACAAGGGTATAAATGAATTTAACCCATAGTCTAGTAAATAGTAAAAATGTTTTTAAATACATTTTTAAGAAACACAGATGTGGACGATAAAGCAGTTTCAGTAGATACTCACGTATAAACAACCTCAGATAATGAAGAGATTGTAGAATCAACCCTTACCTTGTAATTTTACTTGATAGAGGGTATGTTAAACTATTATATAATAGTTAAATCATTGTTATTAAATTATAAAAGAACCACATATATAAATATGATATCATATATGATCATATAATATTTCTTTGTTAATAATATTTCAGTAGTATCATCATTTCAGGTGTTAACCGATTCGTTTCCCTTTATACGCTTGGTTACGTAAGCCATGTTTATTATTTATATGATGTATTTGATTCATATCCAGAATGATATTAATTTCTTAAACATTATTTTTAATTATAAAATGAAAATTATTCTTGAATGGTTATGATGGGGAATGAATTTCATTGCGTTCGTGGAGACGGAAATCCGAACGTATGCACGAGCGGAAATATCATTCTAATGATGGTGAAATAATATGTAATTGGATGGTATATCATATATAAATAATCCTTAACATGTTATATTCATTATTTCCATTAGTTATACTCATTATTATACCCATACAAATAATGAAGTGTTTGAATAACAAATTACACCACGACGTGGAGATGGTAAGCCGTACGTACACACGTATGGTAACTTGTCATTCATAGGATGGATTGAATAATGAATATGGTTATAACATATTTATAATAACATCAAAATATTTATAAGGTACTGGAGTTATTATTTTGGTATGGAAACAACAAAGAAAGAGGAAGTGGAAGAAGAAAAGAACTTTGAAAGAGGGGGTGAAATTATTACCTCTTCTTCAGGTGTTTCCTTTTGAGTTGATCAAAAGAGCTCCTTAGTTTGGCTTTATGATCAAATTAAGGACTCTAGGTAGAAATGAGGGTAGTTTTGAGGATATTTGAGCCAGGTTTGGATGAGACAAATGGCTTTGGTGGTGTGATTTTGAGAGAAGGGGAAGTACCCTTTTATAAGAGAGGTGAGGGTCACTTTAGGAAAAGATTGAAATATTATTTTATTATACAATCATATTCGGTTTATAATGGCTCCAAAAGGATTTATTTTGAGGATAAGTTGGGGATGGGTCAAAAACCTCTCAAAAAATAGGTTCTAAACAGGTTTAGGTCACCATATTAACCTTATATTTTAGATTTAACTCTTAGTTAAATAGTTTAACTTTTACCATGTGTTCTTGAATTATTATAATAAATGGTTAATAAAATTAATATAAAAATCAAAGAGAATAATGAGGGGTTCATTATTGATATATATAACCTTATTTAAGTCCTTTGTAAGAACCTTATATTTTTAGGAATATCATATCAATTAATAATATAGTATTTTTTTTAAAAACTCATTTATGTCAATTTTGACACTATTTGGTATTTTGTTTTTTTTGAAAGTCATAAAAACTTTACAACTTTGAAAAAAATTTATTTAATAAACCCTAAAATGTCATATTAACCTATAAAATTAGTTGAATTCATCAAAATTCTCAATTTACATTTATTTTGATATTTATAATATCAATTATTTTAATCTTTCATTAATTGGGTAACTAGTGCATCATCATTGTGTCGTAAATAAATTTAATTATATAATGTATAAAAATTATAAATAAAATACCATTATGTAGGAAATATTTTTAGATTTATAATGAATATTTGTAGTCGAATTCATCTTATGTATAACCGTATATTAAAAAATGGTTTAGTTATTAAAATTTTAATTTAACACTTTTAAATCTTCTTTAAATAAAATAATAATAAATGTCATAATCTAATCCAAGTGGACCAAAAGTATCATATTTTATTCCTAAGGTTTATTTTGGTCGAAATACACTTATCTAATAGAATCAGGACATGCGTTAGGTTAATTATAATATCATTTTTTTACTTTTAATTACCCTATTTACTTTTAACCGTGGTAAATAAAAGTCAAAAGTTACTATTCACCAAATATTATTTTCATCTTATTGAACAACATTTTACTTATTGATGTCAACCGTGTCTCTCGGATTTTTTAAATTCAATTCACAGAAGTGGTAAAATCACGTTTTATGCAAATTTTCAAATGCGCCTTGAAGGTGGGTAAAAGACGGTAAAAAGTTCAATAAAATTTTATATATCTAATATTATTATAAAATTACTCCAATAAATTAAATTGAACATATATAGGTATTATGTATCTATTTTTACCTAAAATAAATTTAAATAAAATCACTTATTATTTAAATTAAAAGTTGGTTTTAAACAATAACTCATTGTTTTTCACTATTCATCAAAAATTGAAAGTTTTCAAAAAAATAAAAAAAATTCAACCTAAGATAATTTTGATATTCTAAATCCAAAAATGAAGTCCATTTTGATAAATAAAATTTATAAAATTTCAAAAAGTGGGTACTACTATTCATAATGGCTAGTTTGGTTGGTCGTGGTGTGTAAGAACTCGAAGTTGCGTACAACGCAACTTCTCTCCTTCAAGTAATTTCGTTCTTGAAATTTATAGAATAATATGGAATAAAAAGATTTGGGTAGTTCTTAATCATAAGTTCCTCAGGTTCCCACATTGCCTCTTTCATCTTATGGTTTCTCTATATAACTTTTAGTAGACGAGTCGTTCGGTTTCTCAGCACTTGTTCTCTAGTATCAAGAATCCTGATAGGCTCCTCACAATAAGACAGATCGGGTTCCAGTTCTATTTCTTCATAGGTGATTGCATGCATGTATTTTATTAATAGTGATATGTGGAACACATCATGAACTTTGGAGAGACTTGGAGGCATTGTCAAATTATAAGCTACAACTCGAATTCGTTCTAGAATTTTGAAAGGTCAGATGTACCTGGGACTTAATTTTCCCTTCTTAATGAATCGTATAACACCCTTCCATGGAGATACCTTCAAGAAAACATGTTCTCCTATTTGAAATTACAAATATTTTCTTCGGTTATTGGCATAGATCTTTTGCCTACTTTGAGCTACTTTGATGTGGGTTTGGATAACCTTCACCTTTTCCATTGTTTCCTTAACAAGTTCTGGGCCTACAAGTTTTCTTTCACCAACATCATCCCAACAAGTTGGTGTGCGACATCTCTTTCCATATAACACTTCATATGGTGCCATCCGAATACTTGAATGGAAGCTATTGTTATAGAAAAATTCTACCAAAGGTAAATATTGATCCCATATACCTTGAAAGTCAAGTGAGAAAGATCTCAACATGTCTTATAAGGTTTGAATAGTCCATTCTGATTTTCCATCAGTTTGAGGGTGGTAGGAAGTGCTCAAATGAAGTTCAATATCTAGGGCCTTCTGAAGATTTTTCCATAATCTTAATGTAAAATGGGGATCACAATCAGAAAAAATTGATAGGGGTACTCAATGAAGTATTACAACTTCATTAATATATAGTCTTGCTAAACGTTCAAGTGGTAAATCTTCTCTTATAGCAAGAAAATGTGATGACTTGGTAATACGATCAACAATGACCCATATTTCATCATTAATTCTAGGATTATTTGTTAGTCCCATGACAAAGTCCATCGTAATATCATCCCATTTCCACTCAAGTATGGGAAGAGGTTGCATGAATCTTCTAGGATGTTGTCTTCCAGTCTTCACCTATTGACAAACCATACAACTTGAAACATAATTAGCAATCTCCCTCTTCATGTTGTCCCACAAAAAATGTTCCTTCAAATCTTTATACATCTTAGTGCTACTAGGGTGTATAGAGAAATTGGAGCTATGAGCATCATCCAATAATTCCATTTTTAAATCAGGTATGTCAGTAACACAAAGTCTCTTCCCAAATTTCAAAATCCCTTATTCATATATGAAGTTGATCAATCTGACGTCATTCACACATTTAATTTTCTTTTGAAACTCCTCATCATCATTTTGAGAACTTTTTATCCTTTCCAGTAAAGATGGTTTAGCTACCATTTGAAAAATTATTGATGTTTCACCTTCCATGATTATTCCCATATCCATCTTTACTAGATCCATGAACATAGGATTCCTTTCAACTCTCATCTTGTTCAAAACTCCATGATCCTTTCTGCTCAAAGCATCTTCCACCTTATTTTCCTTCTTTGGGTGGTAGTGTATAGCGCAATCATAATACTTGAGTAGTTCGATCCATCTCATTTGCCTCATGTTGAGTTATTTTTGTGAGAAAATATACTTCAAACTCTTATGATCAGTATATATCTCACATTTTTCACCATAGAGATAGAATATCCATATCTTCAAAGAAAATATTACATATGCTAACTCAAGATCATGAGTGGTATAGTTTTCTTCATGAATTTTTAGCTGTCGTGATGCATATACAATAACCTATCATTCTGCATAAGGATACAACCAAGTCCTTTATTTGACACATCACTATAAATAACAAACCCATCATTCCCCGATGGAAGAGTCAAGATAGGAGCATTGAATAATATTCTATTCAGTTCTTCAAAAACATTCTTCACACTATTTTGTCCAAAAACATTTAACCCCTTTACGTGTGATCTTGGTTAATGGGTTTTCCAATCGGGCAAAATTCTGGACGAAACACTAATAATAACCTGCTAAACCAATAAAACTTCATAACTCAGTTATACTCATCGGTGCTGGACATTCTTGGATTGCCTTGGTCTATGAAGGATTGACAGAGATTCTATCCTTATAGACAATATAGACAAGAAAAGAAATTTCCTCAAGCTAGAATTCACACTTTCTAAACTTCCCATATAATTCATTTCTTCTAAGGGTTTTTAGAATAGTGCGTAAGTGATTTTAATGATATTAATAGCTTTTTGATTATACTGATATATCATTAATAAATAATACTACAAATTCATCAAGATATTCCTTGAAAACTCTATTCATTATATCCATGAAAAAAAGGGTGCATTAGTCAGTCCAAAAGGAATTACTGTAAACTCATAATGCCCACACCTAGTATGAAATGATGTCTTTGTAATGTCTTCCTTCTTCACACACAACTGATGATATCTATATTGAAGTTTAATCTTTGAAAAATATTGAGCTCCATGAAGTTGATCGAATAAATCATCAATGCGAGGTAGGGGATACTTGTTCTTTATTGTTATAGCATTGATCTCTCTGTAGTCAATACACAACCTCATAGATCCATCTTTCTTATTAAAAAAAAGATCATGGGCTCCCCATGGAGAAACACTAGGGTGAATAAATTATTTATTACTCAATTACTCTAGTTTTTTCTTTAGTTCCACTAATTCCACAGTGTCCATTCTATAAGGAGTCTTCGATATGGGCCTTGAACCAGAAATTAAATTAATGGAAAACTCAATTTCTCATTCTGGAGGATGTCACGGTAAATCCTCTAGAAAAACATCAACATATTCTTTCACAATAGGTATATAATCTATTTGAACATTCCTTTCCTCACCCATAGTTATTTCATTCTCTTCCTCCCCAATAATTGAATTTAGTAGAGCTACTAGGGGTGGATCTAGATAAAAATCATGTGGTGATGTTTTTGCTCCAAAGATAAGGTACTCCTTATCATCATCAAAAATTGTAACCTCTTTCTTCTTATAATAAATTTTCCCATCATGGTATGAAATAAAATCCATACCAAGGATTATATAAAATTCAATCATGGGTATAACAATGAGATCAACATATAAAGAACATTTATATGCCCTAATGGGGACTGATTCACAAAAAATTGTTGTAATCATACTTCCCTTAGGATTTTTTACTGACAACTTCCTTGTTAAATTAAATTGAAAATATCGATTTTTTAGCAAACTGGGAAGATATGAAACAATATGATGATCCATAATCAAATAAAGCATTGGCTAAATTTAAGGAAACCATTAAATTACCTTCCACCACATAATTTGGAGCTTTAACCTTAGTAGAAGTGATTGCATAAGCTTGACCTTGCTACCTTGGCCTTTTCTAAGGTATGTTTCCTTGGTGCTTAGGACATTCATTTTCATAATGACCCATTTATCTACAATTATAGAATTCAACATTGATAGCTTGTTTCTTTCCCTTACAATCACGAGCTTGGTGGTATTTTTCACCACACTTGTAACAGACTCCCATTCCCTTCAGGTAAGTACCAAGGTGTTTCTTCCTACATTTACTGTAGGATGGAAATTCAAATTTTCTCTTCTTAACCTTATTTCAATTAATAGAGTGTTCAATATATCTCTTCTTCTATTGTTTTTCTTTAAAGTCAGAAGACTTAGAGAATTCCTTTTCTGTCTTGATAGCACATGAAACAATATCTTCATACAATGAGAAGGATTGTGAGACTAATGATTGACAGAGAAATGGTTTTAACCCATCAAATAATCGATCAATATTGCTCCTTGGGTTATATATATAATATTTTGCATTCCTTTATAACCTTGTAAAGTTAGACTCATACTTTGCGACATTCTCATCCTCCTTTTTCCACAGACTCAAAAATTGTCTTTCCATATCCACTCGATGTTTATGAGAAAAGTATTTTTCTAAGAAAATATCTTTAAACTCCCTCCATTCCATATTTTATACTTCATCATATTCCTTTGTGTTTTGAATCAATGACATCCATTGATCTACATCTCCTATGAGGCGATAAACTGCCATAACAACTTTTTCCCTTTCACTACTCCCCAAAGCATGAAATATTTTCTCTAAGGAACTTATCCATTGCTCAGCTACAAATGGATTTGTAGTCCCATTTAATGTTGGCAGTTGTTACCTCATGAATCGGTCTAACATTGATCCTCCACATTGTGGATCATGGTGCTCCATACGGGTAAGGTTATTATTTATAACCTCAGTGAGTTGTCCCAGTATGGTGATAAGATGATCAGAACCAGTTGCATCACCAGCTCCACTGTAATTATCTTGAGTAGGAGGGAAATCTCTACATGTATTACGTGTGTTGATACGGTTTCCATTCCTTACAATAGGCGCTATTTCTAAAAAATGGCATACACTATATTAGTTTATGAATCACAATACATAATTCCAAACTTGTAAAACACTTAACAAAAATTGAACAGTTTATGGATATAATCTATAATCATAAAAATGTTTTCTTTGAGGAGGTATATACTCATAAATCGTTCATAATGTTTTGTAAATAAAATGTGAATTATCCTAATCATATCCCCTGTGAGTTTCATAACCAAGAGTGCAACAAGACCCGTTGTCATGTACCGGGATACCCTGGGTCAAGCCCGAAACTCCTTGTCAGAGTTTTCACTCCTAGGTACATCTGTTCCAAATCCGCCTCTACCTGCTCATATCTATAAAGGGATGTATGTCTTAGAAAATACACAAAATCTCTACATTACCAAAATTATAGGAAGTTATTCTATACTAATACTCAAAGTCTATCTTAGGGTAATGTTCTCTAATCAGAGTTTTTCTAAATCTAGTTTCCAAGGTTTGTAATAAACTTCCTATGATACCAACTTTAACACCCCAACCCTAGTTACCTAGATTCAGTTCAATATTACAGAACATTGGCATTATCACAAGGGACCAAATCCCAAAATACCGATCAGTTTAGTAGCCTTGGAAGTACTAGATACATACATAAGTTTTACATTACATTATAAAATGAAAAAAAACATCATTGTGTATCCTTTGAACACATTCATCTCCCTTAGACTATCCCTGTAGGTCAGTCATAATATACTTCTTCACACCCTGGAAAAAATAAAACATAGAAAGGGGTGAGCTCAGATGCTCAGCAAGGATAACAATATAGCGAAAACTTTCATAAATAAGCATAAAAATTTAAGGCAATGCATAAGACTAAAACATAAGCCTTTTAAAATTAAACTTCAACATAATATAGAAAATATAAATCAAATAATTCCATTTACTTATTCACATGGATATTTTACTAGTCAAATAATCACATGCAATATCAATATCCAATTTCATATTGATGGAATGCATAATGCTAGACTTCATAACCACATAGTCAAGTCCTCGTGCCAAGACTACAAATAAGATTTTTTAAAGGCCTTATGCCAAGACACTATTTTGTCTCATGAGACCTACTGATGCATCAAGGAGTTATAGTGGGCTCCACCTGTCACTTACTAAGTCCAATGCATTCCTCATATGAAAAGGTTGAAACATAACATAAACATTCGTATTAAAACTAGCATAAAAAATGTCAATACTTTATCCATAAACCATTAATGGTATAAAAATAATACATCCATATTCAAACATATCACAAAAACTTCAATACAATATGTAAGAATTTATATCATAATAAATCAACTTCAAAAAAGTGTAAAATCCATCAAAGGATGTTGACATAGATGAAATCAAAACTATTTGAGAGAAATATTGCTTTCTATTTTGAAATCATTTAAAATTCACATAATTATAAAAGAAAACATTTATTTTGAAAATATTATTATAATATTGTAAGGGGATCTTAGAAGGTGTTATAATGGTAGAAAATATCCGCACTCGCCGTATAAGTTAAAAAACATTATTTCCTTAATTTTGTCGAAAAGGTCGTAAATGACATTATTTGGAAAACAACAGAAAGATTCATTTATAAAAATTTTATAAAAATCCAAAAAATGGTATAAATAACTTTAACTTATATTCTAGTAAATAGTAAAAATGTTTTGAAATACATTTTTAAGAAACACAGATGTGAAAGATAAAGAGGTCCCAATAGATACTCACGTATAAACAACCTCAGATAATGAAGAGATTGTAGAATTAACCCTTAACTTATAATTTTCCTTGATTGAGGGTACGTTAACCTCCTTTATAATAGTTAAATAATTTTTATTAAATTATAAAATAACCACATACATAAATATGATATCATATATGATCTTCTAATATTGCTTTGTTAATAATATTTCAGTAGTATCATTGTTTTGGGTGTTAACTGATTCGTTTCCATTTATATGATTGATTACATAAGCCATGTTTGTTATGGATATGATGTATTTGATTAATATCCATAATGATATTAATTTCTTAAACAATATTTTTAATTATAAAATTAAAATTATTCTTGAATGGTTATGATGGGGAATGAATTTCATCGTGTTCGGGGAGAGGGCAATCCATACGTACGCACGAGCAACAATATCATTCTATTGATGGTGAAATAATATTTAATTGGATGTTATATCATATATAAAGAATCATTAACATGTTATATTTATTATTTAAATCGTTTATACTCATTATTATACCCATCCAAATAATGAAGTGTTTGAATAACAAACTACACCACGACATGGAGACGGTATGCCGTACATACGCACGTATGGTGACTTGTCATTCATAGGATGGATAGAATAATGAATATGGTTGTAACATATTTATAATAACATAAAAGTATGTATAAGGTACTGAATTTATTATTTTGGTATGGAAACAACAAAGAAAGATGAAGTGGAAGAAGAAAATAACTTTGAAAGAGGTGGTGAAATTATTACCTCTTCTTCGGGTGTTTCCTTTTGAGTTCATCAAAAGGGATCCTTAGGTTGGATTTATGATGAAATCAAGGTATCTAGGTATAGGTGATGGTATTTGGTAGGATATTTTAGTAGGGGTTGGCCAATCCAAATGGATTTGGAGGTGTAATTTTGAGATAAGGGGAAGTACCCTTTTATAAGAGAGGTGAGGGTCACTTTAGGAAAATCTTGAAATATTATATTATTATACAATCATATTTGATTTATAATGGCTCAAAAATGATTTATTTCGAGGATAATGTGGGGTTGGGTTGAAAACCTCTCAACCAATAGGTTTTATACAGGTTCAGGTCACCATATTAACCTTATCTTTTAGATTTAACTCTTAGTTAAATAGTTTAACTTTTACCATGTATTCTTGTATTTTTATAATAAATGGTTAATAAACTTACTATGAAAAGACAAGAGAATCTTAATTGGTTCATTATTTATATATCTAACATTATATAAGTCCTTTGTCTGAACCTTAGATTTTTAGGAATATTATATTAATTAATAATATAGTATTTGTTTTAAAAACTCATTTATGTCAATTTGGACACTATTTGGTATTTTGTTTTTGTGAAAGTCATAAAAACTTTATCACTTTGAAAAAATTTTATTTAATCAACAATAATATGTCATATTAACCTATAAAATTAGTTTAATTAATCAAATGTCTCAATTTACATTTATTTGCATATTTATAATATTAATTATTTTAATCTTTCATTAATAAGGCAATTACTACATCATCATTGTGTCATTAATAAATTTAATTATATAATGTCTAAAAATTATAAATAAAATATAATTATTTAGGAAATATTTTTATATTTCTAATGAATATTTATAGTCAAATTTATCTTTTGTATAACCCGATATTAAAAAATGGTTTAGTTATTAAACTTTGAATTTAACACTTTTAACTCTTCTTTAAATAAAATAATAATAAATGTCCTAATCTAATACAAGTGAACCAAAAGGATAATATTTTATTCCTAAGGTTTATTTTGGTCGAAATAAACTTATACAATAGAATTAGGACATGTGTTAGGGTAATTATAATATCATTTTTTACCTTTAATTACCCTATTTACTTTTAACCGTGGTAAATAAAAGTCAAAAGTTACTATTCACCTAAAATTATTTTCATCTTATTGAACCACATTTTACTCATTGATGTCAATTGTGTCTCTCAGATTTTTGAAATTCAATTCATAGAAGTGGTAAAATTGCGTTTTATGCAAATTTGCAAATGTTCCTAGAAGGTGGGTAAAAGACGGTAAAAATTTCAATAAAATTATATATATATATAATATTATTATAAAATGACTCTAATGAATTATATAAAACATATATATGTATTATGTATCTATTTATACCTAAATTAAATTTAAATAAAATAACTAATTATTTAAATAAAAATCGGTTTTAAACAATAACGCAATGTTTTTCATTATTCATCAAAAATTGAAAGTTTTCAGAAAAATACCAAAAATTCACCCTAAGCTAATTCTGATATTCCGAATCCAAAAATGAAATCCATTTTGATAAAAAAAATTATAAAATTTCAAAAAGTGGGTATTACTATTCATAACAGCTAATTTGGTTGGTCGTGGTGTGTTAGAACTCGAAGTTGCGTACAATGAAAATTATTGTATTATTCAAAGAGAAACGTACTGTGGAAGGTTGAGGTGTTACATTCCATGCTAGTTCTTCATGTCTGTGAGCCTGAACCTGCACATCCCAAGAATGCTTTGTCAGTCCTCTCATTATGCACGTCGCCAGCTTGACCCTCCACCCTAAAGCCGTCTCGAGTTGCTCGAAGATCATCTGCATGCTCTCTATCCAGTTCTCAGCTGCCTGTAGACCACCCTCACCCTAAAAGTAGCAGGTGCTGTGACTGGAACTCCCTCTTCAGATATTCCATAGAGGGCTTTGTACCTTGTGCACCCCTGTCGATCCCCTAAAAGACACATACTAGACTAGTTCGGAGCTACTTATCGAGCCACGGTCCAAATGCTGCCAAACCCAGCTGCTGCCCTGCCTGCACTGGATCATGAACATGATACTATCCCTATGCCTATACCTATGGCTCATGATCTGCTTGTCCCTCAGGTGTCATAACCTGATCGTTCCTGTAACGTCCTGGTTCCGGAAGCCACCCAGAGGCGCCCCGTACGCGGTTGGTCACATGGCCTCAAGCACATTTCTCCAAATGCCAGAGGCTGCCGACTAGCAGCGAGGGCCTTGGGTGTGATAGTGGGGAAACTATGCCCTCATTGGCAGAGTACACAGTGGAAGAAGAATAAATATACAGTAGTGGAAGCAGTAATAACCAACAATATAAACAGCGGAAGACTAAATCAACAAACTAGAGCACATATGTATATAAGAAATGATGCATGATACATAACTAGGGAAAACAGCCAAACAAGTCACAATGCTGGAAAACACTACAATACCAAAACAAGTACAAAACAAAAGTAAATAGCTCCTCAGCATTACGACCCAAAGCTCAGTCCCATGCTCTCCTGCTTCAAGCAATCAAGCTCCAGAAGTCGAAGGGCGCTTTCCCTTGTCTACACCTACAACAACATAGTCTTCTTGGGCCCAAAAGCATGGACCAAACATTATGTGAGATAAAATTCCAGTAGGCATTCACCCAAAGATCTGTGCCTAACAGTTTGTGAGTATATGGCAGGTAAAATTACAATAAGCAGTGAACAACAACAGCAAGTAATAGGCAGTAACAATAAGCAGTAAGGCAGAATGATACAACAACAATCAAACCACAACCAACAACAGCAGTGAAGCACAAAGCTAACAAACAGGAAACCCTATGGGAAGTACATGCAGCCATCCCCTTTGGTCCTATCCAAGAAGTACCACAACCCTATAGGCAGTGCACTCAGCCTAACCCCTCTAGCTTGGTCATACGCATTTATGAGACTCTCTGGGGAAGCTCACTCGGTCAATTCCCCTTATAGTCTAGGGTAGTCAGGGACTCTCTTGAGGAAGATCACGTGGTCTAACCCTCTTATCCCCAAGGTCTAGAGACTCTATGATGAAGCTATCTCGGTCAAATACTCCTATAGCCTCAGGTATACCACATACTCTCTGAGGAAGCTCACTCGGTCATTCCCCCTCTAGCCTGGGAAGGTTTTTAAAGAGATTCAAACAAGGTAAGACTCTCC
Organism: Viscum album; assembly: GCA_963277665.1. Taxonomy (NCBI): domain Eukaryota; kingdom Viridiplantae; phylum Streptophyta; class Magnoliopsida; order Santalales; family Viscaceae; genus Viscum; species Viscum album. The sequence goes on from OY728143.1 coordinate 186,524,643, forward strand.
GAGGAAGCGCACTCGGTCTACCCTCATGTAGTCTATAAAATCCAAGACTCTCTGGGAGATCACTTGGTCCATCCCCTCTGTAGTCTGTAATATCTAAGACTCTCTGGAAATCTCACTCGGTCTATCCCTTATAGTCTATAGCACCAGGTTCTCTCAGCCCCGTGCCAGTTAGTGCATAATAATGCTATAAGGCTAAAGTACACCTATAGAGCTACTTGAATAACCAAAGTACACCTATAGAGCTACTTAGCTAAACAGTCTATAATGCAACAAGCATGTCATGAATTTCACTTTAACCTATAACTGCAAGACACGAAAACAGGTGTAGCAGCCAAAGACAAACGAGACCCAAAGGTAGCAAACAGAAAAAAGAAAGGAAAATACATCCAAGAACAAAAAATTATCCCATAACATGGTCAAATTACCTCAACACAAGCATACAGGAAAGGCAGGAAAACAACAAGGGAAAAATGGTAAACACGCGATACCCCGTTCACGGGTATCGGTGGAAATTCGCACATAAAATCAGAGACTTTGAACGGTAAGGCACAAACCACCTACCTCAATCTTAGTAGATTGATATAATTGAACCACAATGGCTGATTCTCCCTAGAACGTCGTAGATCTGAGAAAACACACAAAACGTTCAACCTTAGATAACTTGAGAAGGAGGAAGAATTGGAAAACAAGGTTCAAGAAGAAGGAAGAATTCACCACTGCGCTTCCAACACAATCAACCATGCTCGAATCGGAGATCGGACAGAGAGGTGGGAGCTTGGGGGATTTCAGCCGTACGGGTTGCTCTCGGATTAACCAGACCTAAAAGAAGGCAAATAACGTGATGAGGAGCGACCCCAGTCCGTTTAGTGAAAAAAAAGAAAAGTACACAGCGTGTATTTTTAAAGTACACAGCATGTAGTGGGTTTTTCCGTACTCCGCCAAAATCGGCCTCCACGTCCCCCTACACACCGTGTGTGTGGCCCGGGCACGGTCAGCACACGGCTTCAAGCTAGAGAAGAGTACATGGCGTGTACTCAGAAAGTACACGACGTGTACTTCGAAATTTTACAGAAACTCCATTTTTCTTAAAAACTCCATAAAAAGGAAAAGCATACTTGAAACGAAGATCCGGGTTCTTATAGTGCCCCTGCAGCACTGTACCATCACCCACCTAATGCTCCATTGATCCTTCTAGGAGGAACCCGCTAAATACCATAAATGGCCAGACATCCCACATATATAACAATATATATATACATAACATAGATAAGGAAATTAGTAAAAGGTAGCTCATAAATACTACCCTTACTTTCCTCTACCGCAACCATGCCTATGACATCTCGGCCTCATGGACTCCTTACCCACCCTCAAGAAAGATAAGTATCAAAAGTATCTTGAGCCATGACCATCTTGACAACCAACATTGCCTCAAACCGATGATCGAGTCGCCTAATACTAGTGATCAAAATCACCTCAACTATAGTACCTGCCTTCTCATACAAGAGCCAGGCCCAATCTCTCTCCACATGCAATTCACAATATATAAATCATGACATAGTACCTTGTAATAAATTAGCAATTTTATCACGAATTTCACCTATTCACATTTTAATGCATACAAAGCATAACAATTGATACTATTCACATGGTATTATCACTTCACAAAGCATAAGTGCAGTTATGAAATTGAAATACCCTAAAAACGTGCCTATTAAAAAGCCAAGCAACTCATCTTACCATACCGGGCCAAGGTCTGATTCTCCCTTACCTCACCGGGTCAAGGGTCACACATCACAATCCATAACATCACAAACCAAGTGAGCCACCAAGGTGGAAATCATATAAATAGTAATATGAGCAAAAGAAAAATAGAAATTCCCACCCAAGATAACTTGTACATGGGGTTTCAGGCACCCGAGCACAAGTTCAAAATCCAATTTTAACAACAACCTATCTCTAGTCTACTATATCCCAAATAGTAAGACCAGCAGAAATAAAATGAAGCAGTCTTGATCTCATTAGTATCTAGTTAAAAAACTACTACTAAATCCCTGTTAAGAACTCCTCTGATACTACTTTGTAACGTCCTGGACCCAAACAACCACCAGAACAATGCTAAATGGGCCAGGTGTTACTACCTTAGGAACACCTCCCCGAATGCCAGAGGCTGCTGAATAGCAGCGAGGGTGTAAAAAAGTATAGTGGGGAGGCTATACACTCTCAGAGGAAAATAAGGTATTGGTCCAAGTATAATAATAAAACATACAGTGGAAATAAATGACTTAGCAGACTCGAACCAGACCCGCATAGCGGAAGAAAAATCAATAGAAGATAAAACAACAGAAGTAATATATTAACAAGTGCAATGGAAAGTAAAAAAAACAACATATTGAACACCACTTTTAATTACTAAACAAACCAAGCATGCACCCATAGGAGGTCAGACATGTCAATATAAAAAGGGCGCCAATGGATAACCAACAATATCTACAATAATAAATTAAGCATGTAGATACATAATGAGAGATAAAACAAAAGTAAAATCTAGCTAAGTATGACCTCAAGGTCCATACTAGTATCCATACTAAATGGTACTATGATCTAGATCATGAGGCTAATAATTTACCTACACGTAAATCCATAAAGTCTACATGCATCCCGAAGGGCCCGTGTAGGGTGTGAGATGAATCTCAATAGGATACCACCTAGATGGCACGTACCTAGTATAAGTGTTTAATAAATCATGCATCTTTATGTAAAGTAAGCAGTTCAATGCAATAAATAAACACAATATCCACTAGTGCTTAGCAATCACCATGGAGTGTCAACTGCTTTGGCTATTGCCGAAATATCTGAAGTAAATAGAGTGCTTGGCCCATGGACCAAGTACCCCTGTCATCACAAATCCTAGGTGAACCCTATGATTCCCCTCAATCATGTAACCCAACACCATGTGCCTCCTAAAACCTTGTGTCTCAAGGTACCAACATACCAAAGGAATGGCCAAACAAAAGTAACTCAGAGGAGTAGTGATGCCTGTCCTCAAATAAGTAACCAGAGGGATAACGATGTCTTCTCTCAAATAAAATAACTGGAGGGACATCGATGCTTGCCCTCAAATAAAGTATCTCGACCCATGGCCTCAATCACAGTGAGACTTAGCCCCCAACTTGATAGCCTCATCTCTATCTCCTCAAGGCTCCTCGCCTTCCATGTGGTTTCCTACGATAGGCACCCCCAAACTAATAGTACCTAAACCACAACTATTGAGGGCCTCTAGCCACACAAGTGGTCAAAACTACCTCATCATAGAGTCTCTCTATGTGCACACTACTTAAATCACAGGTGTGCAGTAACCACCAAAATAAGTTCCCAAGCCACAACATCTCTGGAACCTCATGCCCCTACGACCATGTCACTTAGAATTTGATGGCCTTTCCATCCAAGTAACTTGAGCCATGCCCAACCTGACAGTCTCACTACCTCAATCCCGACATCCATGATGCCCAATCCCTTGGTCAAAACCACCCAAAGTAATCTGGGCCAAGCCCAACCTGTGATCAATATCACTCAATAATATCCAAGCCACACCCAACACAACCCAAAGGGGTTTCAACACATGGAATTCATAAATTACATATATAATCAAAAGAATCACTTTTAACCAGGAAAAACAAACTAAACAGTTGAAATTCACTAATCAAGTGTTGTCCCATACCAGCACCGAGGTCTTTAAATCCTCTAATAATTCATATCATACCTTAACAAATTAAACTCAATAGTTTAATTAAAATAATTCATTTTAACACATTTGGGCATACCCGACCAAAATGTCCCAATTGAGAAACGACCCCTCGCCTTACCCCAGTCAAGAAAAACAGGTAAATGGAATACCCAAAGGCATCCCACATGTTTAATAATCAATTCAACATGAAACTATAGAATAAATAGGGTCCTACTCAAAATACCCAAATACGCACTAAAGTCCCCACCACCCAAAATTCTGCAAAAACACGAAACTAAGTATGCACCACTTACCTCATACACGTACAATGATCCTCCTCCGATATTAGCCTCCAATTCAGCATAAAAAATGGTAGATCTACAAAATGGTTAAAAATTCTCAACCTTAATAACTTGGTTGATATAAGGAATAAAAGTAAAAAACTCAAGAGGAATTAAGGCCTTACCAAGGGGGTTCCAACGCATCTGACAGTGATCGAATCTGAGTTCAGACAAAGAAACAAGAAGGGTTTGAAGGTCTAGTTGATTGGGGTTCAGAGGTTCTATCCAAAACCTCAAAATGAGGCTATTACCTATTTTAAGTGAAAAAAACAAAATACACGATGTGTTCTTAGGACTACATGTTGTGTGGGTTCTTTAACTGCTCCAAAGACGACTGGCCTCCTTTGCTGACTTGTCGACATTTCTACACAACATGTACCTAGGGGTACACAGTGTGTACTTCTCTACCTAACCGACATCCCCAACACTCCATGTATATCCCCATACACAACCCCTCTACATGACATATATTTGAAAAAATCTCTCTACCTAGACAATATGCTCACACACCACGTATGGCCTTCACACACGACCAAGGGTACATGACGTGTACTTAAGAGCACACAGTGTGTAACCCTAAAATTTCCATAATTTCCCATTTTTTCCCAGTTTTCTCAAAAATAGCTCAAAAATTGAAATAAAAAGAAACCCTTACCTCAAAGGAAGAACCAGGTTCTTATAAACTCAAACCCTTATAGGTCGATCTTTGTTTTGATTGAAGGAAAACTATATGAGAGAGGTTGGATTGGGTTTATGAATGTATTTTTGGTAGTTATCTAGGTTATATTATCATTTTGAGTTTGATGCATGGGTTATTATTGGGTTTTTAAATATAGGAATTTTGATGCATTTAGCTTTTGATGAAGCACCTAGGGTGATCTGGTATCAAGATTAACTTCGACGGACATGATTGTTCGGGTGACTAGCTTGGTCAACCAGTGTTTCCACTATAGTTAATTTATTCAGAGTGTAAGTTGACTCTCATGAATGGAACAATGTTGGGTGATGGACAGTCATGGAATAAATAATGGCACATGTGAGGTGGTCAATTTTGAATAGGAGTTCCTAGGGATCTTCTAGATTAATGAGGTTGATGCGTCGTGTTACATGGTAATCTTAGACTTGTGTTGGATGACTCGTTGGGGTATGATTTGGGTAATGAAGTTACATACCAGTTGTGAATGGTACCGTTCTATCGTAAATCGATGATTGGTCAGGTGCGAGCCAAGGACCAATATTTTCAAAGACTTGTCATGGGAATGGTTTCCCAAGAGTTATGGTTAATATGATGAATGTACCCCCATGGTAGAGGTGACATAGAGAATAAATCAGGTTCCATAAGGCGGTTGACCCATGGCTAGACCTGGAACCACATTGTTGGGAGATGTGGTGTTAGGAGTTGGTTAAAGGAAAGTTTAACATGTTTAATGTGAGCATGGATTAGAAGAGCTGCATATGATTTATGATGGAATCTTAGTGTACTACTTGTTAGAGATGATCATGATCTATATTGACTTAATCTTGAGTATGTTAAGAGATAATCAGCTCTACATCAAGCTTCTATTATTTTAAAGGTCTTCCTTGGTTGGGGGAAGGATCCTATTGAGGTTACACTCAAAGAGTGGTATAAGAAAATCCAGATGGCGTGGAATGCACTATTGGATGTTTGAGGGTGGTGACCCTCATTTCCAGTTGAAATTTGGCATTTTTCATGGGCCGTTGGGCTCAGAGTTTGTTTTTGAGATCACAATAAGGGTATTACTATGGCGGGGAGTACCAGATCAGTTGTAGTTGAATTTATTCTGTGTAGGAGACAATTGTTGAAACTATGAGACTGGTCATTGGATAGTTCATATAGCTTGTTTGTAAAGATTCTCAAGTTGAGATCATTACTACTAGTATTACCACCAGGCTTCTTGAGTATGGTATAGTTTATGGTGGGGATATTGTAAGGACCCATGTTTTTTTCAGATTGGAATTTTGGGCAGAAACTTGAATTTTTTTCTTTTAGATTATTGTAAGGGATAAAATGGAATTCCCCCCAAATATATTATCTCTGATATATTTTTATCACTCCATTGGTCCTGAAGTAGGGTTTTTACCCTAGGATAAGAGTTTGGTAGATTTCTGAGCTGTTCAAATTTTAGCGAAATAATTAACAATTAACAATTAATAAATTAAATATTAATTTATTCACGAAGGTTTATACGACCATATCTTTTGAATGAAATGACAGATTGAGATTATGACTCCTCTGTTGAGTCCAGAATGGGGAGTTTTTCCTAGGTAGGGCATAAAATCATTTTGGGTGCTAGGGCCAACCAATTCCCCCTTTTCATTTTCTTTTCCTTTTCTCTTTTTCCTATTTTCTTTTCATCCTTCTCCCATGGATTCTCGAGTACACCTCCATGGGATTTCATTCATCATGAAATAATAGATAAAGGGATAGGAAGAGAGAAAGATAGATAAGTAGTAATAATGGTACCACTATGGAGCTTGGGTCGAGCCAGTTCATTGTGCAGTGGATGTGGAGCATGAAAACGAGCAAAGCTTTGGCAGATTCCACCCAAAGGTAGTTTATTTTTAAATTTGGCTATAAATTATTGTATATTAGTTGTTTTCAAGTTCTAAATCCTTATTATGCTATCTTGGTACCCCTAGTGGTCTAATCTATAACTTTTTCTAAGAAAATGGGGGGTTTTAGGGCATTTTGAGGGTTTTTCATTTAAGAAAACCCATCTACATGGCGTGTGGTTTAGGGAACACACTCAGTGTGTTCTTCTTATTTAATGAAGATTAATTTTATGAAGTATATTCCATATATGGGATTTACATGCCGTGTATTGGGAATCATTCATGTAGCCGAGTACCCAGCAAGACAACCCATGTAAGGGGCACATGTCATGTAGGGTATATGGTCAAACCCCATGTGGGTTTCATGCCATGTAAAGGTTAATGGATAGGTGATATACATGGCTAGTCCATGTGATGCACACAGGTAGGTACCCTGTGTAGGATACACATCATGTATGTGTTGAAAACGTCGTGTACTTGGGATTTTACATTCTAAGTACAGGAAGAGGTACACGCCCAGGTGAGACTTTGAGAGTGCATGTCATGTGTTAGGGGTGACACACCATGTAATTTTCCTTTGATACCATTTTTAGGGGTTTTCATCCTTTTCATATATTGATGCCCAAGAGTCAAAATTGGACCCATGAGTAGTCTATTATGGGAATCTTTCCACGTAGATCGCGATGATGAAACCCACAGGGTGATTTGAGGAATCCTAGGTGGTGTTTTGATCATTATCTTAAACAAATATGTTCTTCCATTGGTAATCTATTTCAGTTGTATTCTGAGAGTGAGACCTTGTTTAGATATGGGTCATGGGCCATCTCCCCCGACCAATGCTTTTAGCATTCCTTTGAGAATGTCTCCCTTGCGAGATGCTCCCTCCTAGCCTGAGAGTCCATGACACTGGTTATTTCTAAGGATCCCATGTAGGATGTATATTCTTGAGTTTCAACCTAGAGGATCATGTGAAGTATGCCTCTACTTGCTGATCATTCTACGATCCCTCAAGGGATTCCTCCTTTCACCTTTTAGCTAAGGATCCCTAGTATGATTACTTCTCTCATGCATGAACCAATTTAGGATCTCAAGTAGGATGCCAACTTGTGTTATCATATGAGGGAACCAGTGGGTGCCTGAAGTTTGACCAACCTTGTGATAGTAAATTGGGTTTGGGTAGAGAGGGTTGCGAGTTTCACCTTAGAAACTACACCAAACTGGTAAGCTTGAGAGGCTATGGTAGTGGTGGTGGGTTGAGGTGTTCAGCCAACCTCACTCTTTGTTGCTCTTTTTACATGTTTATTACTATTGAAACGATGATTACTAGAGGTGTTTCCTTATTGGTGGTTGATAATTCTGACACGATGGGATATGGTCAAGGATTCCTAAAGGTACTTCCTAGGATCTAGTTTTTGAGCCTGGTTATTTTGGGGATGCCCAGACATAATTCCTAGGATCTGACTGTTGAGGCTCCATGTTTGATTGTAATATTTTCAGGTATTCCCAAAGGTACTTACTAGTATCTGGATGTTGAGATTTACATGATTATGGTAATGGATGAATTGGTCTTCTATACATTGGATCCAGTCCTTTGTGGTCTGATAAGATTCCTTGGTCTTCTATACCTCAGATCTGGACCTTTTTGTATGACAGGATGCCTTGGTCTTCTATACCTTGGATCTGACCCTTTGTATTCTAGTAGGATGCATTGGTATTCTATACCTTGGATCTAACCCTTCATGGTCAGACAATATTCCTTGGTCCTTGCTACCCCTTGTATTTATCTTTCTTGGGCCTGTCATGGACATGGTATGTTGACATGATCCTTATACCCCATTCTAAGTCTAATTGAGTTTCCATTGAGATTATCCTAGAACTCTACAAGTATGTATTGGTCTTCTATACCTTGTATTCAGATCTAAGGGGTCTGAAACTTCTGTTTATATGGTGTGGTCGTGAATGACACTTGTTTACTTAGAATAGGATATTGAAAATTCCTTGGTCTTTATACCTTGGATATGACCTTTGGGGTCTGACACTGGATGACATGGAATAGCTGTTGTGGATATTTTTTCTATTCTTACAAAAAATCCCTGGTATGGGTATCCCATTACAGTTGGTAGACTGGACAGTATCATGCATGATTTGATTTACAGTTGCCCTTGTTTATGGGATCTTGATTATTGTTTTACAGTGAGCCTTCATAGCCTATAAAAAATATATTTTACAGGAGTAAATGTCAGTATATAGTACCCTCTACTATAGTGATTTAAGGTGAGTATGAGTGAACCCAGGGTTAGGACATGTATTCCCTTGTGGTGATGTAGCTTTCGTAGAGGCTTGAGTTGATTCTGTTTCTATTCCATGCTTGTTTGAGTACATATATATTCAAATGCATATATATATATATATATATATGTGTGTGTGTGGGGGGGGGGGGAATGTATATATATCCATGCATACATGTACTGTTATGAGATAGTATTGTGTCCAAATGATAGGGGTCTCACACCCAACAATCAGTTGTGGACTTGCTTCTGTTTTTTATATCCAATGCTTTTATATTTTTAGTTATCTCAGCTAGGATGAAAATATTTCATGAGCATGAACTTGTGGTGCCAGTTTTTTATAGGTTCATCATTGGGGTGGCCTACTAAGATTATTTCTCACCCCTGTATGTCCACCTCAGTGTATGTACAGACCTTATGTATGCTTTTCAGGTTGAGCACAAATGCATGGTGATTATGGATGAGGTGTAGTGTTGTATGATCGAGCGAAGATACTCATGTGGATTATTTTGATCATGCTATTGCAGTTTGAAAGTGTCTGGAGACTAGGTATGTGGTATGGATTAGAGTGAGTAGTAGAGAACTATAATTTTTATTTAGGTTTTTGTTATGTATTCCTGTATGCATGCTCGGCCTAGTGGGTGATCAATGTTTTATGTATGACATAACTATTTGATCTTTTATATCATTTCATTTATTATTAAAATATATTCTATTTCAGTTTATTTACTGCTTCTACACTCTTTTTGTTACTATTGTGTATGATACTTAGCTATTTCCATTGTGTTACTCTGATATGAGGGTATAGTCTCCCCACTTTACCACCTTTAGACCCTTACTTATAGTTGGAATCCTATAGTATACAAAGAGGTTTGCTTGAGGCCTCACGACGAACCGGATCAGAGCATCGGTTTACTGGAATTCGAGTCGAGATGTTACATGTAAGACCAATAAATTCATCTCTATTTTTTTTGAAATTACATACATGGGAGAAGCCAAGTATATTATTGGAATAGAAATATTCTGCAATAGAACTCAAGGTTTATTGGAATTATCTCAAAATTCATACATTAATAAAATTTTAGAGAGGTTTAGGATGAAAAAATGTTCAATATCACCAGTTCTAATTTAGAAAGGAGATAAATTTAATCTAAATCAATGTCCTAAAAATGATTTTTAACCAAAATATATGGAAGAAATTCCCAATGCATCTGTTTTTGGAAGCTTTATGTATGCTCAAACAGGTATAAGTCTAGATATTAAATTTGTAGCTGTTATATTGGGAATACAAAAAATAAATCATGGACTAGATCATTGGAGAGTTGCAAAGAAATTTTTATGATATTTTTAAGGAACAGAGGATCACATGCTTACTTATAAAAGATCCAATGATCTTGAGGTGATTGGATACTCTAATTTATACTTTTCTAATTGTGTTGATACAATAAAGTCCACTTTTGGTTATGTGTATCTTCTAGCCTAAGGAGAAATATCATGAAAAAGTGAAAAATAATTGGTTATAACTACTTTGATCATGGAAGCAGAATTTGTAGCATCCTTTGAAGCTGTAATTCAGGGTACGTGATTGCGGAACATTATTTTAGGACTTGGAATTGTTGACAGTATTTCCAAGCCATTGAAAATTTATTATTACAATACCACAATAGTATTATTTTCAAATAATAATCGATATTACAAAGGTGTTAAACACATGGAATTAAAGTACTTTACAGTTAAGGAGGAAGTTGAAAAACATAAGGTGTCAATTGAACATATTAGCATAAATATTATGATTCCCAACCCTTTGATGAAAGGGTTTACTCCCAAGACATTTATTATACACGGGGTTTCCTCCCAAGACATTTATTGGACATGTTGAAAGTATGGAAATTGTTATTGAGTAGGTTTCATTGTATGTATTGACTATTATGATTATTATAGCTGAAACTTGGACTTATAAATGTTTTGTTCATTTTTTCTATTTTTTCAATAATTACACATGATTGAATTGAATAATGATAACAGGTATAATCTTAAATAGATACATTATCATTGGACCAATTATATATATATATATATATATATATATATCCCATTTTAATTATGATAGGAAAAATGTCAATATTGTAGTACATGGGAGTATATTAATAGAGAATATACGACCACCATGACTCATGCAGACATTATCCTTAATTATGATGAATGCTGTATACATGATAGAATATATATAAATGTTAATAATGACCAATTTAATGTATTAAACATCATAAAGTAATATCACATGAGTTAAGTAGGATAATGTTGGAATAACTCACATATTATTTTGTTTAATATTATTATAATGGGATAATGAGGGATAAACTTTTCAAATTGATGGACTTTGACAGTTAATTAAATACCCACCCATGAAAACCATTTTATCCATATTTAAATGGTCATGTTATTTATAATTAATTCTAAATTACAATTCTGATATGTTCTATCAAAACCACTGCAAAAGAGAGAATACACAAACTATAGAAATCCTTTTATGTGGGACAAAATCAAGGCAACTCAAATCCAAAAGTTCTATGGATAAAGGTATGCCTTTTATTTTGAATTTTATTTATCTAGATATGTAATAAATACAGATTTTAAAGATACTAAATTAAATGAAATTAATTTACACTTTCCACATACCATTTCTAACAAATTCATTTCTATTTATGGCCATCATATGACCTGAACATAGAGAATATGATCTATCTTTAGAATAAAACAAGAACAACCGATCACTAATTAGGTGTTGATGAAATATAGTTTCAAAAATAATATTCATATCCCACCTTCTAAACAAATGATTTACTTTATCCAAATACCACCCTGATATATATAAATGTTTGACCGTAGCAGAAGTTCCTATTGGACATAACCAACTCAAATTTTAGTCATAATAAACAAATAATATGTGATGTACATAATGAAAAACATCATGACCAACATAATAAAATAAAATATCAATTTACTTATGAATCCTAAAACCAAAATGCAGGACCATCATATATAATTTAAAATTAATATATAGATATATTTATAATTACTTTAATCTTATAATTCTTTCTTCATAGATGAATCGATAGACTACTCTTATCATAAAATCATTTAATTAGAATAATAAAGGGTAGATTCCCTCTAGCGGTGATCCACACATGCATCATGAACCCATGACCATCACTGTAGAATTATTCAGGTGCTATCATGGATGAATCTAATGCTTGCGATGATTGTTGTTGATCAGAACTGAATCCTTAAAGGGGAGAAGAATTCATTTTGGTGGAGGAGAATAATTGATCTATGTTTTCCAGAGTATTATTAGGAGAGATATCTCTAGGTCTTGAGAGAATTCTCTCTAGAATTCATCATGCACAATGATGGAATAGAGTCCAAGATTCCAAAAAATTTCATAACCAGGTTTATATAATGCTAGGGTTATAAAATAATAATTGCGCAAGGGACCTTATTATTTTCTTAATTCACAGCAAACCTCATGTCTAAATAATAATATTATTATTATTTACTTGACATGTGCTAAACTCAGAGATAAAATAAATATAATTTTCTTGAATAAATAAATTAATGTTTATTCAAATAATATTTAATATGACATTTTTGTCGGACCATAAAACCGAGTTCGCAAATCCTCATCAATATTTATTAGGTGTTAAATAAAAACTATTTATTTAATTAAATAAATATCACTATATTATTCTCCAATAAATACATAAATATCATATTCACCAAATTTGTGAATAATTATTTATTAAATATTTATGCAACTAAATAAATAAACATTTTGTTACTTTGTGAATAAACCAGAATAAATAAATATTTTTTATTAATATAATTAAATAAAAATTTTCTTGGTGAATAAATATTTACTAAATATTCAACTCACATATATATTCTCTTGAATAACTAGTGATTAAATATTTGCGATCAAAATATCATGAACAATTATTAAATCACCTATGAGAATAATATTTATCCAACATGTTAAATTTATAAATAATTTAACTAAGGTTCCAAATACACTTAGTTTATAACCCTATAGACCCCTATCTTAGTGGAAATAGGCTTCATTTACTAAAGTCTAATGTTAGCATCTAGCAACATGACAAGGCTCCCATAGGAAAAGAAGTTAATGTTTCAATGATATGTAACCTCATATGAATGCACAAAATTTAATATAATTCCTTTATTATGATATCTCTAATCAAGTAGGTTGCATACTAGTGTCCTCAACTTATGTTCTCGATATCTCTTTCTTTGAATTTCCAAAAATGAACTTATTGACAACATAACCATGACCATAGACCTAATTAGGTAGTTCAATTCCTATCAAAGAGACTGAGATATCAACTTCTATTAAATAACAGAAGATATAAATCATTTATCACATTATTTATTAATACAAAATCACTTGTGATGCACCTTATGCATTCTACCTCACTGCAAGCATATGACATCATGATTTTCATCAATATATAAAAGTATGTGACTCATGACATACATTAATAATAATCTTACAGTCTAAGGATCATTACAAAAACATGCAGATAGGAATATCAAATGACACATATAATTTTAGATTTATTATTTATGGGTCATGTTATCATAATATCTTATATTGAATATTACCATGGGTGTACACCATGAAAAAGTGTCTTAAAGTCCTAAAAATCTTTACCTCTGATAGCTTACATCATTTATGTCCCATAAAATGATATCATTCAGATATAAACCTTATGTTTAAGAATATTATCATGACACTTCAATATTCTAATCATTGTGGGAAACTACTGTGACCTTTCAGTGTGACAAGGATACTTTATAAATTATCACATACTATATTACACTAAAGAACAATCATGATGTGATAAGAACTTTTATTAATATTCAAATACATGAATACAAGTAATCATAAAGTAATTAGAAGATGGTTATAGGGCACCATATCTAAAAAATACCACTTCCCCTAGGTCCAACTGCTAATAACCTTTAGTCCATTAGCACTCACATTATGTTCCTGATTTGGTTGAGATAAATATTTAGTCAAGGGGTCTGATGTGACATTTTTTAATACATTTTTCCACATTTGTTTTGTGTTTTTATTGAGGTTTTAATTGCTGGAATATGATAATAATAGAAAATTATGGAATTCTAGTTAATTTGACACTGAATATGTTATTCATTGAATATTTTTTCAGATATTGTGTTTTAGGTGTTCGAGTGATGAATTTTTCTTGAGTCTTATTTTTGTTACATCTTAAATAACAACATTTTATGATTTTTAATTAATTATTAGATTAAAATTAATTCTTGAATTATTTTTTTTCATAATTCCATGTTTTTATTCTAATCATTTTTTCATGGAATTCATTCTTTAATTTAATAATATTATTCTATTCTTTAATTTTGTTTTGACAAAAGAAGATGATATATTAACCAAGAAAGTCAGCAGTTACACATTCTTGCAACCAAGAATGAAAGTGATCAAGCCAGAGGTGATTCATGCCGGATGTGCTGCAAGAAGCCAGGTGATGGGATGCTTTGTTTCCATCCCTTTTAATGAAGGATAAAGAACAAGTTATGAAGCTTTGACTGAGAGCCTGTATGTTCTTGATAATAGGGACAAAAGAATGGAGACTTCCGTCCTTAAGCCCGATAGCGTTGATGATGGTGAGACAATCTGATTCGATGTGAATAGCTTCCCATCCTTGATCTTTTGCGAACAACAGCTCGAAAAGGACAGCGAAGGCTTCAACAACAACGGGATCCCAAAGAGCATAGTTTGATTCATGTTTGGCAGCAATGATTTGGCCATGAAAATCCCGTGCCACAAGTCCAATTCTGACAATTCCTTCAATGGAAAGAGATGCATCTACATTGATCTTGAGGGTCACTTCTGTGGGAGGGTACCATCTTGACGCACCTGTGTGAGTGCTAGAGAGCCCTAAATGGTCAAAGTCCCTTTTCTACCCCTCAATCTAGGATATAGCCCATTCAATCCAGAACCTGGGGGGCTTTTCAAAGCGATTAAAGATGAAGTATGTAAAGACCCGTAAATTTCAAGGAAATTTTTTTCTTAATTTCTTTGGGATTTTTCGAGTATGCAGTTTCTGATGGCACCTAATTCCGAGGCCCAGTGTACCCGGAATCAATTTCCGAAGTTTATCTCGGGTACGTTCAATGAACGAACGAGCGGGATTTCCTAACTTTTGAACCGGTGCTCAGAATCGAAATCTAAGGGCACCGATGGAACCGTAGTGCTGATAATTGCTTAAGAGGACTTTTACCGAAGGTGCGTTTGCTTGGGAGGAGTTGTAAAAAAATGTGGATTAATTAATAAGTAAAATAAAATTGTGAACAATTTTATTTTATCCATGGAAGTTAAACTCTCTCATGGGAAGTTGTTGGTGGGGCCCACGACCACCCAACTTCCCATGTGTGGTTATGAGGGAGGTGGGGCCCACATGATCCCCCACCTTTTCACATTCCTTAACTTTGTAACTTCCCCTTGTTTTTGTTAACTCCCTTTTAATGTGAGACGACTCACCTCCCCCTCTCTCCTCTTTAATCATGCCAACACACTTAATTAATTAAGTGAGTTATGTGTTTGATTTTTAAAATTGAAATTCTTGGCTTGATGTAATAAAATAAGATAAGTCTTATTTTATTTTGGAGGGTTAGTTGTTGTGTGAGGAGATTGGGGAGATAAAACTCTTTTCTCTTGGAAAGAACTTCAGCCTCCCGCGAAGAGCTTCAATCCTTCCGCAAAGAACGTCATCTCTTCAACGAAGAACAACTCAACGAATCTGGTATCTCCATTCCCTTTCTCCTCCATGACAAGGGAAGAGACACCGATGCGGGAGTTCTCCAATGATAGATAATCATCTTCTTCTCTCCGTGATAAAGAGAAGACGACATCTCCTCAGACGCTCTCTGTCGATGTCTATGGAACCACGCCCCGTGATGCCATATTTTGTGGTGCTTGACAACCACGAATTAATTTGCGAGGTAGGGGTTTGGAATTTTTGTTCGTGAAATATCCGTTGCCGTTCTTCGTCTTTATTTTTTGGGCCACTTGTTATCGACATAACGGGAGGAGGTCGGACCGCACGAACACAACCGACTCTCCTCCCCCTTTTGTTGTTGTGTTTGTTACGGTTCGAAAGAAGGCGGCACGGTGCAACGACACTGCGTGGAAACATGGAGAAATGCGGTGAAGATGCGCGGTGCTGTCGCGCGGTGCCGTCGAGGACAAATGAACCCGCGGCCGAAGTCGGGCCGCAGCGAAGGGGCGCGGTGCCATCGCACCGCGCCAGAGAACCATGAAGACACCGCGGACGGAGCGGGGCCGCGGTAGAGGGGCGCATCGTGCCGTGCCGGTCGGACCAAGGCCATGACCTTTGGCCGCGGCGGAGTAGGGAGCAGCGGTCAGAACCACCGGCCACTGGCGCGTCAGAGGGGCAGGACCGCGGGGTCCCGCGGCGGCAGCACGGCCAGCCAGTCGGGTCAGCCGATCGAGGAAGGCCGAGGGTCGTAACCCTCGGCTGGCCAAAGGAGCAGACCCCCACGTGGGGATACGATTTATCAATCAGGGGGGAAGCACGCCCCCTTTCCACGATAGCTCGGCCAAGCCGAGCTATTTGGCCATGCAGGCCGCGTCCGCGCCAGGCCAACCTGCAGCCCAGGTTGGACCGGCCACACAGGGCCGTGCCGCCCAGGCCGGGCTGGGACGCGCCCTAATGGGCCAGACCCGGACCCGGTTCGGGCCGACCCAGGGGGTCTTGGGTCGGGTCGGTCCGGGCCCAAAACCCCCTATTTCCGGACAGTTCCGTTCAAATACCTGTATCTTGGGCTACGAACCTCAGATTGATGTACCGTCAGTTGAGATGCGATCCTTGGATCGAGATGGTCGTTTCGGTACATTACACTCAAGGTTCAGGAAAACTTTGGGTATGGCTGGGTTGGTTCGAACATGAAACCAACCGGGCCCTTGGAGCGGAAACGCTTATAACTTAAGCTCTGGACGTCCGATTGAAGTTCCGTCGACTTTGTTGGATTCCTCTTAGTGAGACAGACCTTTTGGATTACTCCGATAAAGGTTTGGATGCAGTTGGAGTGTGGTCAGGTTGGTTTTGTCTTAAAAACCAATCGGGCCCCTGGAACGAAAAAGCCAATAACTCTTAGACCAGGCGTCCGATTGACGCGCCGTTTGTCACGTTAAGTTGCCTTTGTCGAGACGGAACTTTGGGATACATCAAATTCGGACTACGTGTTAGTTGATGTATGAACCCCCCTTGGCTTGTGGAGCGGACCCTCCCGGAAACGAGCATGCTGTGTGCGGGAACCCTAGAGCTGGCTGCGACTGCGATGACGATGACGACTGCACTGAAATCCTCCGTGGGTTCGGCAGTGATGAAGACTGCACTGAAATCCTCCCTGGGTTCGGCAGCAATGAAGACCGTACTAAAATCCTCCATGGGTTCAACAGTGATGACTACTATTTTTGTATCCTACGTGGGTCTGACAATACTACTGTTCTTGTATCCTACGTGGGTCCGACAGTGTTTAACTCTGTTATTGTATCCTACGTGGGTCTGGCAGAGTAGCTGGTCTGTATCCTATGTGGGTCCGACAGCTTAGATGGTTTAGTATCCTACGTGGGTCCCAGCTTAGATGAATCAGTGGCTACATCTGATCATCTCTATCACCTTATGAAGAAGTATACCTGTGTGAGCTGAGTCTTGACTTTCAATCATTATCTTTGATATGATTGACTTGCTTTCCTATGTGGATTGGGTTGTGCTTTCCTATGTGGATTGAGTTGTACTATCCTGTGTGGATGTGATCGAACTCGGGCTCGGATGTTGGAGCCGAACTGGAATTGATGACTTAGGTATATGTATGGGCATATACCTAAGTAGTGTTGGATGTTACTTCGTGATTGTATCTTTTCTTTGTGGATTATCCTTTGTGGATTCTGGGAGACCTTCGAGGGTCTCGGGTACCCTACTGAGTAGTGTATACTCACACCTACACGGGATATGCCCGCACTATGTTGTGTTGGATGCAGACAATGGACAACGCTGATTGTGGTTGAGGCTTGTAGAGTAGGTCGGTACCTGGAGGTGGACCACTGGGCGAGACGTACACGGAACGGACGGCTGGACCCGAGGAGCTGAGGAGGCTATCTGTACCCACCCTTCAGGTGGGACTTCCAGTGGACGGCTCGACATTGCTGCTTTACTTTCAGTTGCTATACTTTCTTTCAGGTTGTACTTTACTTTCATTTTGGGTTTGTATTCTGGCCCATTTACTTTCCGCACTTACTATTGTACCCAGTTTTACTTAGTGTTTACTTCTTCTGGCTTACTCTGTGGTGTTTGTTTACTTTATAAGGCAATGCATTCCCCTTTTTATCAGGATTTACGCCTTTTGTGCTAGTCACCAGCCCTTAGCCTATGGAAGGCAGGTTTGGGGTAGTCACGACACGGGTCCCGAGGACGGGTCGTGACAAATTGGTATTAGAGGAGTTCGGTTCTACCGCAGAACTCAAGACTCTGATCTTTCTTCTATGAAGCAATAGTGTTAAGGGTATTGAGTGTGGTTATCAGTCCAGGGATTCTAGTGTCGGTGCGGCGACCAACGTATTCGTACACCAAGACCCTGACTTCTGATTTCCAACTCAATGCACGAAAACATCAATTGCATGTGTGTTTCAAAAGTTTTCTTTGTGATTACTTTGTGTCAGCTCACCAGGTATACTGTTTGACCATGACACACCTGTTTTTTTTCAGGATGGCCCCATGACGGCAGCCAGCTAGGGTTCCCAGCTTTGTGCGAGACGACAGCCCACCGAGCGATGAGGCCTCGGTGCAGGGCCCTTTTTCAGCGGAGGCACCAGCGGTACCACTACCCGCTTAGCCACCGATGCCACCAGCCCCAACCGCTGAGAGTGCACGTCGCCTTAGTGCACTGCACAAGTTCCAGCGTCAGAGACCGCCCAGGTTCCGCGGGGATACAGACCCTCAGGCAGCCAAGGATTGGCTGGAGGTGGTTGTTCGAGTCTTTAGGTTAGTGGGGACACCTGCTAACCTCATGGTGATCCTTGCAGCGAGCCTCCTACACGCGGCAGCAGGCAGATGGTGGAGCTTGATGCTTCAGGTGCACGACGAGGCATCTCTCCTCTGAATGGACTTTGAGATCCTCTTCCGCTCGGAGTTCATCCCAGCCACCCTCCGTGCAGTGTGCATTCAGGAGCTTCTACATCTATGACAGGGAAGCATAACGGTCGCCCAGTACTTGGCGAGATTTACCGATCTCTCGCGCTTTTCGATGAATATGGTATGGGACCCATTCTTCCGGGCTCGGACCTTCGAGCAGGTATTGAGGCATGAGATCAGGGTATCGATGATCTCCCTCAGAATTCCGACACAGGCAGGAGTACTGGAGCAAACTCTTCTCATAGAGAGCTTTCTTTCTGAGCCTACACCAGCAATGAGACCTACCGCAGGGCGGCACCTAGCAGAGTCATCTGTAGCTGGCAGTCGAAGGACGTCACAGGGGTCCAGGCGGAACCAGACCATTAGGCGGACGACCTTAGGACACTGGCTCAGAGGTGCGGGGCACACGACGTAGATCCAACCTTCTGAGGAGCAGATAGTGCTACGCATGTGGCAGGTAGGGCCACATGGCTCGTGACTGCCCGACTAGCCGTGCAGAGGAGCAACAGACGGTTGAAGGACCACCCAGGCAGAGGCAGAGGGTCGACCGTGGCGGTCCGCAGGGAGAAAGCGGACGAGGCAGAGGAGATGGCCGAGCAGCAGGTGGTGGGAAACACTTTGAGGCTTTACCACCACCACCACCAGGAGGTCCAACCTGACCACAGGGAGATGGCAGGCAGAGGCAGGCTCAACTTCAGGCAGCGGAGGCCTACGAC
The DNA here is from genome assembly GCA_963277665.1 of Viscum album. Taxonomy (NCBI): domain Eukaryota; kingdom Viridiplantae; phylum Streptophyta; class Magnoliopsida; order Santalales; family Viscaceae; genus Viscum; species Viscum album. The sequence goes on from OY728143.1 coordinate 186,544,554, forward strand.
CACGGCGTACCAGAGATGATTCGAGGTACTATCTGTGTCTACTCCACCCTTGCTGTAGTTCTTATAGACATAGGAGCGAGTCATTCTTTTATTTTCGCTGCCCTTGTTCGGAGCTCGAAGATTCCGACGGAGCCGTTGGCTCGATCCTTACGGCTAGAGACTCATACGAGAGCAGACTCGACGATTACGCACTGGTGTCGGTAGTGTGATCTTACTCTAAGAGGCGAGATCTTCGGCTGGGATCTTCTTGTAGCGGCGTCGAGGCCTTACAATGTCATCTTGGGCATGGATTGGTTATCTAAAGTCCATGCTCAGATCGACTGTATTAAGCGCAAGGTGCGATGTGTTTGCACCGATGGGAGTAGGTTCACCTTCACCGGCGAGAAGGGAGCCTTAGCAGTGCAAGATGGACTCACCCAGAGGAGAGGACAACCGATCACTCATCAGTTGGCTAGCCTCATCCTAGGAGCAGTTGACGTGCAGAGTCCTAGTTTTCCTGCAGTGGTGGATCAGTATGCAGACGTTTTCCCTGATGACATTCTAGGACTACCTCCTCACAGAGAGGTAGACTTCTATATTGACCTGTATCCCAGGACAACCCCAATATCCACTCCAGCATATCGGATGGCTCTCGCCGAGCTTCGAGAGCTACGGGTACAGCTGGAGGACTTGCAGGGCAAGGGATTCATCCGACCCAGTGTTTTACCCTGGGCTTCCCTGATATTGTTCGCCAAGAAGGCAGATGGGAGCTTGCGACTGTGTGTCGATTACTATCACCTAAACCAAGTGACTGTGAAGAACAAGTATCCACTACCGAGGATTGAAAACCTCTTTGATCAGCTCAAGGGAGCACGATGGTTCTCAAAGATAGACCTCAGGTCAGGCTATCATCAGCTCAGAGTTCGGGACGAGGACGTGCAGAAGACGACCTTCAGATGTCGGTATGGCCACTATGAGTTCTTGGTTATGCCTTTTGGCGTAACCAATGCTCTAGAAGTGTTCATGGGTCTCATGAACAGAATCTTTTAGTCATACCTCGATCGATTTGTCGTGGTCTTCATCGATGACATTTTGATATACTCGACCACTGAGGAGGAGCACGCCTACCACTTACAGGTTGTACTGGACACACTATGAGAGCACCAACTTTATGTTAAGCTCTCGAAGTGTCAGTTCTGGTTATGTGAGGTCCACTTCTTGGGACACTTCATCTCTGAGGTGGGAGTTGCGGTGGATCCTGCGAATATCGAAGGCAGTGCTAGCTTGGGATCCCCCCAGGAGCGTGACAGAGGTGCAGAGTTTCTTAGGACTAGATGGGTACTACCGGAGATTTGTGCCAGACTTTTCCAGAGTTGCGGCACCACTTTCAGCTTTGAAGAAGAAGAGTAAACCCTTCGTGTGGTCAGATAGATGTCAGCAGAGCTTCCAAGAGCTGAGACAGAGATTGACCAGCGCACCTATCTTGAGGCTACCGGAGGAGGGAGTAGGGTATTTAGTCTACTACGATGCATCAGGGATCAGACTCAGATGTGTCCTGATACAGGAGCGAGCAGTGATTGCCTATGGATCACGAAAGTTGAGAAAGCATGAGTAGAACTATGATACCCATGACCTGGAGTTATCAGTAGTGTTCTTCGCTCTAAAGATGTGGAGACACTATCTGATGGGTGAGTGCTTTATAGTCTATTCTGACCACCAGAGTCTCAGGTACATCTTCTTGTAGAAGGACCTAAACCCGAGACAGCGGCGATGGATCGAGTTCCTCCAGGACTATGACTTTGAGATAGTCTATACTCCTAGAAAGGGGAACGTAGTAGCTGATGCTCTCAGCAGGAGGATGGACATTCAGCTACTTGGAGAGGCAACAGAGCAACTAGCTGCTTTGAAAATATTCTTTGTGGATAGAGATGGAGCAGCCTTTCTTTAGTCACTCACAGTCACTCCTCCACTTCTACAATGGGTCAGAGAGGCACAACGTGGGGACGCTTACTGTGAGACGCGACGTGCACATATATCCTCAGGACAAGCACCTAATGGATTCTCTATAGGAGGAGAGCACGATGTCCTTTTCAGAGGACGTACCATGGTATCAGCTGCTTTACAGGAGGAGGTGCTGAGGGAGTTTCACACTTCCCCTTTAGCGGTACATCCAGGAGTGGTGAAGATGTACCAGGATCTCAGACGACAACACTGGTGGCCGGGTTTGAAGAAGGCTGTAGCAGAGTTCATTTCTCGATGCCTCACCTACCAGCAGGTGAAGGCAGAGCACCAGGTACCAACAGGCTTGGTACATCCCTTAGAGATCCTGAAGTGGAAGTGGGACGAGATATCTATGGATTTCATGACTGGACTTCCACATACTCCCAAAGGTCACGACTCCATTTGGGTGATTTTCGACCGACTCACCAAGTCGGCTCACTTCTTACCCATCAGAGAGCAGGGCTCAGTAGAGATCTTGGGATGTCTCTACGTTCAGGAGATTGTACGACTTCATGGTGTGCCATCATCTATCGTCTCTGATCGAGATGCTTGCTTTACTTCCTGGCTTTGGAAGGGGTTGCAGGAGGCATTTGGGACACAACTACATCTGAGCACTGCCTTTCACCCACATACGGATGGTCAAACAGAGAGGACCATTCAGACTCTCGAGGACATGCTCTTTGCATGTGTCCTTGACTTTGGTCGCAGTTGGTAGAACCACCTACCCTTGGTGGAGTTCATGTACAACAATAGCTACCACTCCACCAACAAGATGACACCATACGAGGCATTGTACGACCGACCTTGCAGATCACCTCTGTGCTGGACAGACCCCAGGGAGTCAGCACTTGTGGGATCGGAGATGGTCTAGGCCATGACAGAGAAGGTCCAAGTCATCCAGGAGTGGATGAGGACAGCTCAGAGCCAATAGAAGTCTTATGCTGACAGGAGGCAGAGACCACTAGAGTTCGAGGATGGCGACCATGTTTTCTTACGGGTCTCACCTCGACGTGGATTACGGTGATTTGGCTGGGGCGACAAGTTATCACCGTGCTTCATCGGACCGTTTCAGATTCTCAGCAAGATAGGCGAGGTGGCTTATCGCCTGGATCTACCACCTCAGTTGCACCGGGTGCACGATGTCTTCCACGTATCTCAGCTGAGGAGATACGTGCACGACCCGATGCATATCATCGACCATGGGGATCTGGACATCGATGACGGGGCGAATTTTGAGGAGGTCCCAGTGGAGATTGAGGATCGACAGGAGCAGGTCCTACGTGGGCGGTCGATTCCTCTAGTGCGCATTAGGTGCCAGCACGGAAACCTCTAGGAGAGCACTTAGGAGCGGGAGGCTCAGATACGTGCTCTGTACCCTCATTTGTTTCCCTAGTTTGTGATATATCTTTACGGGGATGTAAAGCCCTGTCGTGGGAGTAATGTAAAGACCCGTAAATTTCAAGGAAATTTTTTTCATAATTTCTTTGGGATTTTATGAGTACGCAGTTTCTGACAGAACCTGATTCTGAGGCCCGGTGTGTCCAGAATCAATTTCCAAAGTTTAGCTCGGGTACGTTCAGTGAACGAATGAGGGGGATTTCCTAACTTTTGAACCGGTGCTTGGAATCGAAATCCGAGGGCACCGATGGAACCGCAGTGCCGGTAATTGCTTAAGAGGACTTTTACCGAAGGTTCATTTGCTTGGGAGGAGTTGTAAAAAAATGTGGATTAATTAATAAGTAAAATAAAATTGTGAACAATTTTATTTTATCCATGGAAGTTAAACTCTCTCATGAGAAGTTGTTGGTGGGGCCCATGACCACCCAACTTCCCATGTGTGGTTATGAGGGAGGTGGGGCCCACACAATCCCCCACCTTTTCACATTCCTTAACTCCGTAACTTCCCCTTGTTTTTGTTAACTCCCCTTTAATGTGAGACCACTCACCTCCTCCTCTCTCCTCTTTAATCATACCAACACACTTAATTAATTAAGTGAGTTATGTGTTTGATTTTTAAAATTGAAATGCTTGGCTTGATGTAATAAAATAAGATAAGTGTTATTTTATTTTGGAGGGTTAGTTGTTGTGTGAGGAGATTGGGGAGATAGAACTCTTTTCTCTTGGGAAGAACTTCATCCTCCCGCGAAGAGCTTCAATCCTTCCGTGAAGAATGTCATCTCTTCAATGAAGAACGACTCAACGACTCTGGTATCTCCATTCCCTTTCTCCTCCACGACAAGGGAAGAGACACTGACGCGGGATTTCTCTAACGACACATAATCATCTTCTTCTCTCTGTGATAAAGAGAAGACGGCGTCTCCTCAGACGCTCTCCATCTACGTCTATGGAACCACGCCCCGCGACGCCATATTTTTCGGCGCTTGACAACCGCAAATTACTTTGAGAGGTAGGGGTTTGGAATTTTTGTTTGTGAAATATACTTTGTCGTTATTCATCTTTATTTTTTGAGCCACTTGTTATCAACATAACGGGAGGAGGTTGGACCACATGAACACGACCGACTCTCCTCCCCCTTTTGTTGTTGTGTTTGTTGCAGTTCGAAAGAAGGTGGCGCGGTGCAACGACACCGCGTGGAAACATGGAGAAATGCGGCGAAGATGCGCGGCGCCGTCGCGCCACGTCGTTGAGGCCGAACGAACCCGCGACCGGAGTCGGGCCACAGCAAAGGGGTGAGGCGCCGTCGCGCCGTGCTGGAGAACCACAAAGACACCACAGCCAGAGCAGGGCCGCGGCGGAGGGGCGCATCGCACCGCGCCGGTCGGACAAAGGCCGCGGCCTTTGGCCGCAGCGGAGCAGAGAGCGGCGGACGGAACCACCGGCCGCCGACGCGTCGGAGGGGCGGGACCGCAGGGTCCCACGGTGGTAGCACGGCCGGCCAGCCGGGCCGGCCGATCGAGGAAGGCCGGGGGTCGTAACCCCCGGCTGGCCAAAGGAGTGGCCCCCCACGTGGGGCCACAGTTTCTCAATCAGGGGGGCAGTGTACCGCCCCTTTCTGTGACAACTCGGCCGAGCTGAGCTATCTGGCCACGCGGGCCGCATCTGCGCCCAGCCAACCGGCCGCACCGGGACAGGCCGCGCCCTAATTGGCTAGACCTGGACTCGGTTCGGGCCAACCCAGGGGGTCTTGGGCCGGGTTGGTCTGAGCCCAAAACCCCCTATTTCCAGACAGTTCTGTTCAAACGCCTGTATCTTGGGCTACGGACCTCCGATTGATGCACCGTCAGTTGTGATGCGATCATTGGATCAAGATGGTCGTTTTGGTATTTTACACTCAAGTTTTCGAAAAAATTTAGGTATGTCTAGGTTGGTTCAAACACGAAACCAACCGGGCCCTCGGAGCGGAAACGCTTATAACTTGAGCTCTGGACGTCCGATTGACGTGTCGTCGACTTTGTTGGATTCCTCTTAGTGACAAGAACCTTTTGGATTACTCTGCTCAAGGTTTGGACGCATTTGGAGTGCGGTCGGGTTGGTTTTGGCTTAAAAACCAACCGGGCCCCTGGAACGGAAAAGCCAATAACTCTCAGACCAGGCGTCCGATTGACGCGCCGTCTGTCACGTTAAGTTGCCTTTGTCGAGACGAAACTTTGGGATACATAAAATCCGGACTACATGTCGGTTGATGTATCGACCCCCCTTGGCTAGTGGAGTGGACCCTCCTGGAAACGAGCATGCTGTGTGCGGGAACCCTAGAGCTGGATGCGACTGCGACGATGACGACGACTGCACTGAAATCCTCCGTGGGTTCGACAGCAATGAAGACTACACTAAAATCCTCTGTGGGTTCGGCAACAATGCAGACCGTACTGAAATCCTCCATGGGTTCGATGATGATGACTACTGTTCTTGTATCCTACATGGGTCCGGCAGTACTATTGTTCTTGTATCCTACGTGGGTCCGATAGTGTTTGACTCTGTTCTTGTATCCTACATGGGTCTGGCAGAGTAGCTGGTCTATATCCTATGTGGGTCTGACAGCTTAGCTGGTTTAGTATCCTACGTGGGTCCCAGCTTAGATGAATCAGTGGCTACATCTGATCATCTTTATCACCTTATGAAGAAGTATACCTGTGTGAGCTGATTCTTGACTTTTAATCATTATCTTCGATATGATTGACTTGCTTTCCTAGGGGGATTGGGTTGTGCTTTCCTGTGTGGATTGGGTTGTACTATCCTGTGTGGACGTGATTAAACTTGGGATCGGATGTTGGAGCTGAACTGGAATTGATGACTTAGGTATATGTATGGGCATATACCTAAGTAGTGTTGGATGTTACTTCGTGATTGTATCTTTCCTTTGTGGGTTATCCTTTGTGGATTCTGGGAGAACTTTGGGGGTCTCGGGGTCCCTACTGAGTAGCGTATACTCACCCCTGCACAGGCTATGCCCGCACTACATTGTGTTGGATATAGATGATGGACATCACTAATCGTGGTTGAGGCTTGTGGAGTAGGTCGGTACCTGGAGGTGGACCACTGGGCAGGACGTACACGGAGCGAACGACTGGACCCGAGGAGCTGAGGAGGCTATCTGTACCCACCCTTCAGGTGGGACTTCCAGTGGATGACTCAACATTGCTGCTTTACTTTTAGTTGCTGTAATTTCTTTCCAGTTGTACTTTACTTTCAGTTTGGGTTTGTATTCTGGCCCATTTACTTTCTGCACTTACTATTGTACCCAGTTTTACTTAGTGTTTACTTTTGCTGGCTTACTCTGTGGTGTTTGTTTACTTTATAAGGAAATGCCTTCCCCTTTTTATTAGGATTTATGTCATTGGTGCTAGTCACCAGCCCCTGGCCTATTGAAGGTGGGCTTGGGGTAGTCATGGCTTGAGTCCCGAGGACGGGTCGTGACAAAGTCGTTGCGTCGTGTCCAGAAGATCCATGCCACGATGCGTAATGAAGCAACTTTGTCCAAAGTAAAGGAAGATGACCACAACATCAGTAGTGTCGGAAGATCCGGCGTTGCATCCAGCATAAGCTCCAAATCAGAACCCCAAAAATTCCAGATCTCTTCCACCCCCGGGCACTGGGTGATCGCATGTAGAGGGGATTCGAGTATACCCAAGTAGATGGGGAAATTCTTATCATTTGTGACATGTCAGAAGGCGAGGATTTCCATAGTGGGAAGAATACCTGTACAAACCTGCCACCAGAAAAAAAGGATTTTCAAGGGGACCTTAAGATACCAAATGGTTTTCCAAAGACCTCCCCTTTCCTTGATTTGGATATCTAGAGCAAGTCTGTACCCTAACTTCATTGTATAAGATCCAGAAAAATCATTACTCCAAAAGGGACAGTCTGGCCCCACATCCCTCACACAGGGGATGCTAAGAATGGTCCTTATGTCCCTTTCATTGAACCATGAGTTGATTTTATCCATACACCACCCAGAACCATGATCGTCGAATAAGCAGCAAATAGTGGAGTTCTCATAGCCAAGTACGACAGGGGTGGTAGCATGCAAGCCATCTTTATCAATCAGCTAGGGATTGGTCCAAATATTAATTTTTGTGCCATCTCCGACCCTCCAGCCCAGTCCTTTGTTAAGTAAGTTTCGGGATACCCAAAGGCTTCTCCATGGAAAGCTGGGGCGGGGACCAAGAGAGGAGTTCTGGAAATACGAGTAGGGAAAGTATTTTTCACAAGGAATTAGCGCACAAAGGGAAGATGGATGAGTCATGAGGCGCCAACCCTATTTAGCCAAGAGAGCATCATTAAAGAGTCAGAGGTCACGAAATTCCATTCCTCTGCCTGTTTTAGGTGTGCAAAGTGACTTCCAAGAAATCCAGTGAATTTTCTTTCTGCAATTGCTATACCCCCACAAGAAGTTAGCGATTCAAGAATGGATGTGGTCAACAAGTGTGCCAGGAAGCTTGAACATGGACATAATATAGCTGGGGATGGACTGAAGAGCGTCTTTGATGAGTGTTTCCTTTCCCGATTTAGAGACTCTTTTCGAAGTCCAGTATTGGATTTTTTTCTCGATTCTATCCACCATGGATGAGAAGATTTCTTTTTTTGAGTGGCCATAAATAGTGGGAAGCCCAAGGTATTTGTTGTGTTTTTCCACCATTTGAATTCCTGCAGTATGACAAAGCTCAGCTCTCTTGGTCGGTGGGATGCCAGAACTAAAAGATATTTCCGACTTGGCTGGATTGATTGCTTGTCCAGATGCCCTCTCATAAAGTCGGATCACCTAACATAAAGCAAGGCATTCATATGGGTCTCTCTGGAGAAAAGCAGGCAGTCGCCGACAAAGAAGAGGTGCGAGACAGGTGGGCTAGCCCGACAAACCTTTTCCCCATGTATCCATTTTGTAGAGACGACCAAGGAAATGAGGTTAGAGAAGACATCATCCCCCAGGATGAAAATAAAGGGGGAAAGGTTATCTCCCTAGCAGAGGCCATGGGTGGGTGAGAAGCCTTGGGTGAGTCCACCGTTGATCTTAATTCAGAAAGAGATGGATGAAACACAATGCATAATCATATCTGTCCATTTGGGGCAGAAACCCATTTTTTTCATAACAGCCTGGAGAAAGTTCCATTCCACATGATCATAGGCCTTAGTCATATCTAGTTTCCAGGCCATAATACCTCTTTTTGCAGTAGATCACATTTTCATAGAATGAAACACTTCATGGGCCATGATGGAGTTATCCGTAATAAGCCTCTTTGCTACGAAGGCACTTTGATTTTCAGTGATAATATCAGGTAACCACGTGCGCAGACGGTTATCCAGGACCTTTGAGAAAATCTTGTATGAAACGTTACAGAGACTGATAGGCCTGAATTCCGAGACCTCAAGGGGTTTCTTGATCTTTGGGATGAGGGTGAGAATTGTATCATTAATAGAGAAGAGGTTAATTTCCCCCGCCCAAATGCCTTGCATTAGAGCGCATATGTCAGGGCCGAGAATGTGCCAGTATTTCTTAAAAAAAAGATCATGGAAACCATCAGGATCGGGGGATTTTGTTGAGTGGATTTGTTGGAGAGCCTGAAAAATCTCCTCGTCCGTGAGGTCTTTTGTGAGTTGGCGGTTCATCTTGTCGGTGATCACATGTTTGATGCAGGATTCAACCTCGGGTGATAAGATGGACTCTCCTATAGTGAAGAGTTTTTGGAAATAGCATGAAATAATATCGTGGATACCTTCAATGTTGGACACAGTTCTCCCATTAGGGTGGGTGAGGACCGAAATGTTGTTTTTGCGTCGCTTGGAAGAATCCTTCTGGTGAAAGTATCGGGTGTTTGTATCCCCTTCTTTGATGTGGACTTCTCTTGCACACATAGCCCATAAGATTTATTTAATGCAAAGAGCCACATCCAGATAACTTTGAATCATAGAAATTTTGGAGAGAATGTCATCTGTTGGGGGTCGGGAAAGAAGGACGTTGAGTTGTCACTCTAAAGAGTTACAAAGCTTGTTGGGTTGACGAAATTTTTTGTTGCTCCATGATCTCAGAGTAACGGCCACCTGCTGGAGGTTAAGCTTGATGTCTTCATTTCCACCCTTCCAACAGGATCAGATAACTTATTCACACTCTCGGTCTTTGTCCCAGAAGCTTTCAAACCGGAAAGGTTTCCCACCTCTTGATAAACGACCGCTATGAGAGAATTCGATAGCGATAGGGAAATGATCCGAACAGTTTGGCACCAAGTGGGAGATGTGAAACATTTTGAAGATGTTAGTCCATTCCGTCAAGCCCATAAATCTGTCTAGATGCTCATCTATGCATGTTCTTTCCGTGTTCTTCCAAAACCAGGTAAAGGGGCTGCCTGCATGGACAAGATCTTCCAAGTCTACCCTAGAGATCACATCCCTAAATCCTAACATGAGGCAACGGGCTTAAGTTCTCCTTCGTTTTTTTCATTCTGGGAAATAATCTCATCAAAGTCTCTGCAAAAGAGGATAGGACCCATAATTCCTTGACATAATGAACAGAGAAGTTCCGAGGATTTCCATTTATCATTTTGTGATGGCCATCTGTAGAAACCCACAAAAGTCCAAGGTGGAGAGTGGCCATCATGGATGGATACAGCCACATGATATGATGAGTATGAGATGATTCGAACATCGAAATTGTCCTTCCAAAGAAGACCCATTCCCCCTGAGTGTCCTTGGAGGGGAACCGAGAAGCAGCCATGGAAACTGCATTTGAGGGTGATACCATTGTTGTCCTTGTAATCCAATATGGTTTCGGACAAAAAAACCATATCAGGGCGACTTTGTGCACAATGGCGCTGGAGAATCCGAACCATTCATGGGTTTCCAAGCCCCTGACAGTTCCAAAATAGGATTTTCATTGCTCTAGGCGGGGCTGGGACATACCCGCCTCCGCCTCTGAAACTTCGTAGAGCTGTCCATCACCTTCCGCTTTCCATCTTTTTGGAAGGCTTTCAGTTACTTAAAAATCCTCCAGTCGTCTTTTATGTTCCTCATGTTTCACATAAATGGGATCACCACGCCTATCAACCTGATTAATCCTTTTCCACGTCCGTTGAGTGAGGGTACTTGCTACCTTTATCCTAGTCGTATTGGTTTTGTCCATAAGGTTTATTCCTGGAGCAACAAATGCTGGCCCAGGAGCAGGCACTGTTGATTCGAAGAAAAGTTTCATGGGTTCAACAACCGGGTCAAGTGGCTCCTTACTTTTGGACTTTGGTCTGAATGGTGGTTACTCACTGTCTCTTAGAGACGTAGGGCCCCGCCTTGAGGAGAGGGCCAGGTCCGAACTCTGACTCGCATGCTTGTCCCCAATTCTTACCCCATCCATCGTGCTATCCGATGACACTCCTTTCACCCTCTCATCGTATTGATTGTCTCCAGAAAAATATGGTGGTCCTAGCATGATGATCGTGTTGAGTTCTGGTTTAGTTTTCTTGGAGAAGGCCTTCACTAGTTGGTTACGATCCCTTTGTTTTTCAACTTCAGAAATGATCATAGGTCCTACTATTTTTGCGCAGAGCCAAGGACTGTATCGCAAGATGATGGTGAATTTTTCATTCTCCTTCCTCGAGTAACAAGATTTCTTGAGATGTCCAATGCATCCACAGTAAAAACAAAATATTGGGAGCTTCTCGAATTCAAAGGAGATCCAGGCCTTATAATCTTCAAATGATAAGAATAGACCCCTCATTAGTGGTTGTGTCACATCGACTAAGGCTCTAATCCTCACCACAGGTCCCCAGTGTATGGGATCAGATTGGTCTCAGTCCAGAAATTTTCCAACACGTTCTACAATTTCCCACATCACACGTTTCATTCTGCCATAAAATGGGATTCCTTTGATTCTTATCCAGAAAGGTGAGGAAGCCATTTCAATTTTCTGAATGTCGTCCCCACCTGTAAATTCCTCCATGATGATGATTTGATTATCGAAGGACCATGGTCTACCTTTGAGCACCTTTTATTTATCTTTGTTATTGAAAAATTCAAATATAATACAACCTTCTCCCACTTCACGTATGGCAACGCCATCTTCCAATCTCCATAAATTTTGCAGAGTATTTTTTAAGGCCCCCTAGTTGAATGAACATTTGGCTAAAAATTTCCCTACCACCAGGAGTGACATGCGATGTGACAGAAAGGCGTCTTCATTTTTCATGTAGTAATTGATGCTTTCTCTTTGTCAGTCAGTGAGAGGTTCTTCCACTGATTCACCAATTCGGATTCCATGATAGCAGTTGGCACCGCCTCAGCATAGTCTCCCGAGCACACCCTTCATGAGTCCACCGCTCTCACGTTTAAAACTACACAATGCGAACAAAGATTTCTCCTTTTCTACTTCTCAATCCAGCAACTTGTGACTAATCCGTCATGTAGCATTCCCCCAAAAGCCGCACCTTGCGGACCTGCTCTCCGTGGACCAGCTGCTGTGCGAACCAAAAAACCCTGTGCGAACCGCAAAACAACCCCGAGCGAACCAAAAAAGAGCCTCCACGAACCAAAAAGAATCCTCTGTGAACCAGCTACCACACATTCACTTCCACCCAAATCTACTACTTTGCATTCTTGGCGCGAACCACATCCTTTCACTCTCACCCCTCGTGGACCAGCCCCAATGCTTTCCAGCCACCGCAAGGAAGCTCCTTCGTGATCCTATTCCTTCGCGAACCAGACCTGTGCACCCCTGCAATCTCATGAACTAAACCCAGCGTAGAACAACCCTCTCATGATTTCAACCCTTCACAATTAGGTCTTTGCACTCCTCGAAAAAATTAAACAATCCAAGTTGGATCCCATCGCCTTTGTGATCCGCGATTCTCGTGAAGTAAAATCTCAAAGGGTGCCAACCCTACGCGGTATCCATGCTTCCCATCCTTCGCGAACCAAAATATGTCAACATTAGACTCCTCACAAAACCCTTGTGATTCACTGGCGGCACCAGATCACCCTGAAGAAGACCACCAGGAAAACAGATGGGGGAAAAAAACTGCAGGTTCGCAACCTTGCGGTGACACCCAAATCTGCCTTCAGTGCCGAAAAACTGAGGAAGTGCCACAAATCTAAACTCCAAATGATGAACCAAAATAAAAACGCAAAATTTTTTGGAGAGGCCGAAAATTCTGAACCAGACGAGGATCTCCGGGAGATACCCTCGATCACACCGTCGCCGCAGAACCAAACTCCAAGGATGGATCCTGGAGACGCCGGCCCTAGAAAACCCTACGGAGAAACTCTCTTCTATTCTTGAAATTTAAAATTGAATATTCATTTTTTATGACAGTCGCAAAAATGGTCATGTAATTAGTGTGCTAACCATGCCCACAGAAATTAAAAAGGCATCAAGTTTCCACAGGAACAAAAAAATTAAAACAATAATGCATTGAAAATATAAAAAACTCCCCAATCATTTGTGCTATATGTTTCTGTGAAGGTTCAACCATGTTGAAAAATTGGGAGTGACCATGTAACCTATGACTGTTCCATCTAATACCATAGTTCCCATGAACATCCATGTGTGATCGTTCCCTACCCGCGATTTTGTAATGTCTGAAAATCTACCATGAATTCCTTTTTGAACTTGACAAAGTACTTGAACCATGAATTTTCTACGATCATGCACAATACCACCATAGGGTCCTACTTTTATGTCTATAAAAATTTGTTCAAATGTGAATCCACCTTCAACTATGGATCAATCTCTATCTATGTCTTCTCATGATACCTTTCCAACTATGAAACCAAATCCACCACTGAAACCAATTGAGGAATAGATCCAACCAAATAAATCCAAGCTTGATAAAGAAGAAATTAAAATGATTGTTGAGGTCTGATGAGAATGGTTTGAGGTGGGTTGTAGATGGAAGTGGGATCAAATGGAGTCATCAATTTACTCAAATGAAGATCTACAATGATGAGTTGTGTGAAGATGAAGTGATCATGCACATGAACTTGAGAATGAAGAATCTGGGATCAGGCTGAAGTCATTTGAAGATCCAAAATCATAGAATAATAATCATTTGAAATACAAGGGAGAAATAATGCCATCCTGGATTGAGTATTTTGACTTTTCATCATTGATGATTTAATATTTTCAACTTGCACTGTGCACTCAAATTTATTGAATATAATAAATCCTTTCAAAATCGAAATCTCATTAAGTTGTAATAAAATGATGTTGATCTGAGTTCCACCAGTAAAACTAGGGGAATGTGATGATTATAAAAAAAATTCATCAAGATCAAGAATGATGAATCAAATGAAGAAGAAAATCCCAAGATTCATAATTGGGGTGACTAAAGCTCGATGAGCCAAGTTGTGGGATTAATGTTTTTGCTCGATGTTATTCACTGTTTATTTTTTTATAGGTTAGAGAAATAAATAAAGGCCTAAAAGTGCCCCAATTATTTGACTAGGGATTGCATTTTCATGCCTTCTATATGTTTGATGAAACACCTCAAAGGAGATACTGGTGTTTTTCAGGTAGAAGGTATTGATTTCATTTTTTGATGAATATCCTTGTTGCCTGCTATCTAATCAATGAAACTTTGTGTGTTCAAGTGTACAATTAATGAGATATCTTAGAAGCTCATTGATATGAAGCTATGTATACTGAGATTAAGTAGTGTTTCCAAATATATACCTGAATGTGTTGCATGTTTGGTGTCAATATGTTTTCCAAGCTATTATGGAATGCTTGAAACTTGTAATTAGGCTATTTGGGTCAAGTTTCAACTAAAAAATTGAAATGGGAAGGAGCATTTGATAAATATAAAACCCAATCTCATCATTAAATAAGACCGAGTTTGACTAGAAATGATGGGGATAATGAGGATTTATATCTAATTATGGATACATGATCATAGGTTTTTGGGTTTTCTTGTAGTAAAAGTGAAGACGATGTAGCCTGTGGATAAGGCTACATAGGGGTAATTAGAAATTTGGGTCGCACTTCACATGAACTAGTAAATTGATTAGTGGGTGAGGCTCAAAGCTATATTGAGGTCCAAGAAAATAAAACTGAAACATTTGATGCCCATGGGGAGAAAAGCTTATTTTTCAAATTGAAACAACTCACCTCAAATTAAACTTCACATTTTTCTATTCTTCTATATAAATCAGGAAATTCGATTACAAGAAAAGAAAAAGGAGATTGTGGGAATTGATAGAAGAATAAAGAATTCCACCTTATATTAATCATGAACCTTGATATTTCCATGTGGAGACCATCCTTGATTGGGATCATGGCCATAATTTGACATGAAAATTCAAGAGGAAGCACATGTCATTATAGGAACTTGACTATCCTCATCAGGACTTCACTAGAAGATGATAACGAGCACCTCAAAGTGTGCCATGTGGATTTTTTCTTCCAATTAGTTATAATGTCACCAGTATTATATTCTAATTTTTTGAATAAGAAGATGATTCCTCATTGAATTTTAGTTATTCTCAAGGATGGGATATAATTTGGTTCTCCATCTACCTCATGCTATCTTAGTGTAATTTTGGACTCCATTTATATATAGATTGTTGTTCATTATTCTTCCTAATGATGTTGTGATCTCAAACCTTTAGAAATGGAGGGTTAATCCATGAGTTTAGAGATAGGAATTAAAGCTTAATGCTACTTAGAGATCATGGTATCATGTTGATCATCACTTTCTTCTCACTCTTGGCTGATAGTAATGGTGAAATGGAGATGTGAAATTAGATCTAATCACATGAAGTGCTTGTCAATTTTTCCTCATAATATTTATCCCCCTTATTTTATTAGTCTACTTGAATAATTGTCTAGTATTGGTTGTGTGATTTTTGATTCCATGAGGATCACTTAAATAGGAAGAGATTCTTGACTGTAGTGGTCTGATTGGATGATTCCTTCACTCTTGGGAGTGATCTCATGCACCCGAAGAGTTTTTGTGTTTGAGTGTTCATTATTTTTGGGTGAGAGAGGTGTGTGATTTGAGAGATAAATCATGTGCTAAGTAATGTTAATAAATGAGATAATCTATCTAGAGATCCTTGATAGGTAGTTGAAGAGTGGATTGACTTGGATCTGTGTCTGTTTCCTTCTAATTACCCTCTCTACTTTATTTTTGTTTTCCCCTTTTCTTCCTATTCACAATCCACCCACTATTATTTATGTTTCCATCATTTATTCTACATTTTTTCTTTTACTTATTTTAAAATAGATAAAAATAAAAAATGATTTTAGGAAAATCAATAGGATGAGTGACACCACTTTCTTAAGAGTGACCCCCAGATTAACCACTTTCTTAAGAGAAACCCCCTTCTTTTGTGTTTCCATAATTGTTATGTTTTATAATGCTTACAGAAATGAATATTTCATGTTGAGATCCATGTTGTATGGGATGATAAATGACTTTCCTGCTTATGAAAATTCTTCAGGATATAACATTAAAGGAACTCAAGGGTGTCCTGTTTGTGAACAAGGTATACAATCAATTAGGTTGAAACATTCATCAAAAACCGTGTTTTTAGGAAATTATAGATTTCTACCCTAACGACATAAGTACTAATCTCGGATGACATCATTTGATGGAATTTCCTAAGAATATACAACACTGTCTCCACTAACAGGTGATCAACTGTTTGATAAAGTAAAATATGTGAACAATACTTTTGGTTATTAATTTTTGAAAAACCTTACGAAATCCGGTTGGAAAAAGTGATCAGTTTTTTTGAATTACCATACTGGAATTTTCTATATGTTATAAATTTTCTTGATTTTATGCATGTTGAAATAAATGTATGTAATAGTGTAATAGGTACATTTCCAAATGAACCTAGCAAAATAAAGGATGAAATTAAGGCTATTCTGGAAATGGTTGACATGGGAATACAAGAAGAGTTAGTGCCAGTGAAGGATAAAAAACAAACTTTTCTCCCCCAGCTTCATACACTTTTTCTAGGAAGGATAGATATCAATTTCTTAAACTTATTGAATGATGTAAAGGTTCCATAGGTCTATTCATCGAATATCAAGAACATCATGTCAATGAACGATTTAAAGTTAAAGGTTCTAAAATCACATGACTGCTATGTTTTGATGAAATATCTAATTCCTATATCTTTACATTTCATTTTTCTCAAGAATGTACATCATACATTAACCAAGCTCTATTTCTTCATCAAAGTTATATGTAGTAAAGTTATAGACCTGACAAAATTACCGACTATGGAAAGAGAAATTGTCATCATATTATGTGAATTGGAAATGTTCTTAATGCCAAAATTATTTGATATAATGGTTCATTTGATGGTTCACTTGGTGAGATAGATTCAACTATGTGGTCCTATACACTATAGATGGATGTACCTCATTGAGAATTATATGAAGATTTTGAAAGGGTATATCAAAAATCAAAGTAAGCCAGAGGGTTATATTATGGAGTGATATATTATTGTGGAAGCCATTGAATTCTGTACTGAATACATGTTAGGTGTGTAAAACATCGGTCTATCGAAATATCAACACACTGGGTGGTTTACGGGTGAATGAATTTCTTGAATAGACGTTGTCACAATCAATATTACAGATCAGAAGCTATACCACCTTTACATTTTTCATAACAGTTTGGAGGTTTTCCCATATATTGAAACCCAAAAATAAATTCTTAGGCATTTGAATCCATAAAGTGATGAAATATGGATATCAAATACAGACAATAAATCCAGATTAAATTTATAAGGATGGTTTCAGGTCCATATTTATAAGGAGTCAGATGAAAATCTAGATTAAATTTCAAAATGACTTCGATGGATAGCTGGAGGACCAAGTGTGTATGTATTATCTTAAAATGGTTATGTAATTAATAGTTATACATTCTATATATATAGGCATGATGAAGACAATACCACGCAAAATAATAGAGTTATAATTGTGGCTGAAGCAATTAATGTTTTTGGAACTAAGGAAAGAAATCCAATTTAAATGAATATGTCATACTTTCACATCATCAAAAAAATATAGTAGTTGGATTATACAATATTCCAAGCACTAATTTTTCAATGTAATTGGGTTGATAATAGGAGTGCTATTAAAATAGATGAATTGGGATTCGTGAAAGTTGATTTCAATAAGGGTATAAAGATGAACCATTTATAATGACATAAAAAACAGTACAAGTATTTAATGTTCTAGATCCTACAAACCAAAAGTGGTCAATTGTTCTGTTATCGACCAAAAACACTGAAGGGTAAGATGAGAATTCAATTGAGGATGACCCTTTCACTAGGATGTCACAATCATTTCACAGTGGTCCTAATATATACAATGTTTTTTATGTCATAGGAGACCACAATAAAGAGATTTAGATAGTCTATAGAGGGGTGAAATCTCTTCAGCCTTAAAAAAAGAGAGTTCAATAATCAGGTTGTATTTTTTTTAATATATATAATGTTACCTCAGGTTATTATCCATTTACTTCTGTATTTATGTACTCTAAATAAAATGTTAAACTACTTCCATAGATAATAAATTCCTCACGTGATGGTGCTCCCAATCATAAGGCATAATAGGTATCTCAACCTGCCACTACTCGAAGTGTAGAGGAACAACTATCTACATGTGCTAATGCTCCCATTCCTAAGAAACAACCTATTTCTCAACCTACTAATGCTCCCAGTGTAGAGGTACAACAACCATCTACACATTTCGATGCTAATGCACTATAGAAACATATTGAAATCACCATTACCCCACCCATTTTATATCCGCATTTACTATCATTGATGGTTCATGTGGATACAAAGTTAAAATATGGTCATAATCACATAGTTGATTTTGAAGAAAATATGTATGGAGTGTTGTGAGTGTAATTAAAATCCTCAAATATGATTGGATAGGTGGATCAATTGTAAATATATACATGAGGTATGTTTTCATGATTTTATTTTCTAAAAGCTAGTATATTGTGTTAACTATGAATAAATAAATTTCATATTTTTGGAAGGCGTATATATGAAAAAATTTAAGGAATTTTACCATGATTTTTTGGAATATTTAGTCCTCATATCACCTCTATAGAAAAAAAATATATACAAAAAAAAGGATGAAATAGTGGCAGGTTTGATCAAATTGTTTGAAAGAAAAAATTTGGATGACAAACTCTATTTAATACCAATGATTCAGGGGTAAAACTCTACAATTTAATCATATCAAATATATTTTCATTTCTTTCATTACTTATTTATTTTTGTATTTTTAGGAATCATTGGATGCTCATTATAGTAAATTTGGATACTTCAAATATTTATTTCTTGGATTCAATGCATGGATATCCAACAAATCATCCACACATGATGGAGTTTTTCAATTTTTAATACACTACATCCAACATTTTAGAACTAAACATCAAGTTATATAATTTCTATTATCTTTTAATGAGGATTATGTTATGATAGGAAAATGCATAAATATCGTGAAAAATAAGGAATGAGGATAGGGGATAAGGACAATAAGGAAGAAAAGTTCTATAACTAGATAAGTATCAGGGTATATATAATAAGATTTCACTATCCAAACACATATAAAAAAATTTACTTATTCTCCTCAATGTTTTTGCAGTGTCTAAAATAAACAAATGGAAAAGATTTTGATTATTATGTTTGTAAATTTATAATATATATCATATTCCATGAACAAACTAGCATCCCTAAAAATTTATTTTTGAATATAATTACTATTTCATTTAAATTATTTATTAATCCTTTGTTTATTTATATTTTTCCATCACTACTATGATTGTTGAAAAGCCTTATATTCACAAGACGATGTATATGTGATCAGAAATGAATAGAAAACATATATGATGGAAGAATTTATAGAAGTAGCATGAAGATGTGACTTTCATAGAAGTAGTGGATTGCTTCATATTTATGTTTAGTTTACTTCTTTTTAATATTAATCATATAAGAATTTTTTTCTTATGTAGGTGTATTCCTTTGTTTGAGTTGGGGCGGTTTGTTAGAAATTGATCATACTTGTGAGGGATTTGAATTTGAGGCTATAAATCATAATTTAATGATAAGGTAAATTTTTTTTAATATAATATGTTTTCCTCATAATATTATATGTTCTCTACTACCTTAACATAATCTAAATTAAATGTTTGACTACTCATGCAAAAAATGTCTTCCACAGATTTATTCTCCCTCAAAACCTTATCACCCCTTAATTGTCAACATTTATCACTTTACTTCAAAGTAAGTGGATATAACTTGAGATAAAGTGATAAATTTATACAATGCGGTGTTTCTATTTCGACAAAGAAAGAAAATGGAAATCATGGTAATGCATGATGTGGCTGTTATGACTCAAAGTGTGTCTTTTTATATAATTAATTATTTTTTTCATCATTTTATCTACTATTTGTAAGTTAATTTACTTATCATTTTTATCTAATACTTATTTTTTTATAAAGATCTGTTGGGAAGTCATATTTTCATTTCAACTATCTACAACAATCCAGAAAAGAGAGAACATATTCCTTTCGAGTGGAAGAGGAAACCCCATGTTTCATGAAATGTGAAGTGAATCATAAGGATGAATCTACTAATGAATTTATAAATAGTTTAATGAAAATCATGAATTACCAAAATATATATCATGAAAATTTTCTTGAATAGTTTAGTAATCATCTGTAAATCAGTCAGCTGTGGATCAATCAACCTCACCTAAATCTGATATACAGTGTGTTTGGTATGACTTGAAGTATATGTTTTTAGTTTATAATATTCTTTTATCCTTTAAGATTCTTGTCTTATAAACTACCATGCTTTTATCCATGACTCATGATTATTATCTATGATATGTAGGGTTTGAATTTATAATGTTATTATCACCTTCTAACATATTTATGCTCATGTTATCCTTAAACAATCATTAATATCTCCCTTGTTTACACTTATTGAGCATATATGTTCACCATTTATTATGTTTCATATCCTTAGTTTATTAAGAATTATTTTATAAATTATATTTCTAAGAAGGTTTCTAGTAAAGAATAACTTAATGAGAGACTCTTGTGAACTTTTTCTTTATGTTTCCATGTTTTCAAAAGCACTAGACCTAAACTATTCTATAATGGATCATTATGTTATGTAAGAAATATTAATCTACTAAGATGTGATATATATGTATGAAATATATGGTTCAATATAGTCGGTATCATAGTAACTGACCTATTAAAAACCAAGAAAAAAGAACAAGTGACTTGTATAACTCAAAGTGTCTCTTTTTATTTAAAATTGACATTATTTTTAGTAAAAAGAACAAGTGACATAATAAAAATTGAGAAAATGAATTCATATTGTTTTGATACTTTAGGAAAATGATCCATAATTCATTTGTGATGTGTATAAGTCAACCTCACAACAATACGATGCATGATGTGGCTGGTATGACTTTAAGTGTGTATTTTTATATTAAATTGACATTAAATTTTGCAAAAAAAAGTGACATACTGAAAACCAAGAAAACAAATTTGTATTGTTTTGATACTTTATAAAAATGATCTATGAGTCATTTTTTATGTGTAGGAATCAACCACACCTCAATCCGACACACGGTGTGACCGGTATGACTAAAAGTGTCTGTTATCAGTTTAAAATTGACATTTTAATTCAAAACATGTCATTAACTAAAAACCAAGAAAAAATTCCAATTGTATTCATAATTTAGGATATAGATTCATAAGACTTTTTTGATGTATGTGAAGAAATCTCACATTAAACCGATGCATGATGTGACCGACATGACTCATAATGTGTGTTTTCAGTTTGAAATGATATTTTAGTAAAAAAAACACAACTGACATACTTAAAATCGATAAAATGAATTCAGATTGTTTTTATACTTAAGGAAAACAATCTATAATTCATTTTTGGGCACACGGAATTTGGTCTAGCATGGCTAGAGGGGGAGTTCTTGTTGGGGCTTGTGACTATTTACAGGAGATCTTATCAGTTTGGTTTTTAGGGACAGAACCGGAGTAGATGAAATCAAAAATCTGGTGCATCATTGCTATGGTGGTCATTTTGTCTATTTGGGAAGCTAGGAATATGGTGAGACATGCGAACCACCCCTTGATTTGCTTGCTCCAGATGAGGATGAGAAGCCTGGTTCACGAGCTGGGAAGTCTGTTTAAAAAATGTATGTTTTCACATTCTCTTTGCAACTTGCTCAACAAGCCGGTGGCATCTCTGAGGTCGCAAGGATGCTGGATTCTCTGGAATCCTCTGGTGGAAGGGTTGAAGCTGAATGTGGACGGGTCTCTTCTTGAGGGAGTTATGTGAGGAGGAGGGCTGGTCCAGGATGGGAAAGGTTCTGTTCTGTTGGCCTTTAGCTACTACCATGGTATTGGGTGCTCCTTGGGGGCTGAGGTATATGCTCTACTCATGGGGATTAAACTGTGTAATAGTTTCTTCCTGGACTGTGTGGTTCTGGAATCTGATTTGGAGGTGCTGGTCCGGGCGATCATAGAAAAGGGTGAGGTACCGTGGCTACTGATATATCTGGTTCAAAACTGCAAATTAGAGATACCCAGAGGTTGTGTGGTTCGACATGTCCCAAGGGAAGATAATTTTGCTACGGATTCTCTTTCTTGTAGGGGCAGACTGGAGGATCCTTTGGTGATTTATTCAAATTTAGGTTCTTTACCCTGATAATGTAACTTATTTTTCCAAGGGGATGCCTTAGGGCTTCACCACTTTAGACCTCCGTGACTTTTTGGTTCTTGTAGGGCGTCCTCCTGTTTATTTTAATAAAAATAACATTTTCAGCATTTGTGGCATGTAGGAATTAGCCATAGCTCAATAAAATGCATAGTGTGGCCGGTATAACTCAAAGTGTCTCTTTTTATTTAAAATTGATATTAATTTAAGTAAAAAAAAAACAAGTGGCATATTGAAAACTGAGTAAACACATTTGGATTATTTTGATATTTTATAATAATGATATATTAGTCATTTTTGATGTGTAAAAATCATTTGCACCTCAATACGACATACGGTGTGTTCGGTATCACTCAAAGTGTCTCTTTTTTATTTAAAATTGATACTAATTTAAGTAAAAACAACAAGTGACATACTGAAAACCAAGAAAACACATTCAAATTGTTTTGATATTTTAGGAAAATGACCCATGAGTCATTTTTGACATGTAGTAACCAACCAAACCTCAATCTAATGCATGGTGTGACCGGTATGACTAAAAGTGTCCGTTATTAGTTTAAAATTGTCATTTTAGTTCAAAATGTGCCACTCACTAAAAACCAATAAAACCCTCCATGATTGTCTCAATAATTTAGTAAAATAATTAATAAGTCATTTCTGATGTGTATGAAGTAATATCATGTCTAGCCGATGCACGATGCAACCAGTATGAATCAAAATGCATGTTTCTAGTTTGAAATGTCATTTTAATAAAAGAACACAACCAGCATATTGAAAACTAATCAAATGCATTCATATTGTTTTGATACTTTAGGAAAATGATCTATAAGTAATTTTTGATGTGTATAAATCATCTGCACCTCAATACGACACATGATGTGGTCATTATAACTCAAAGTGTCTCATTTTATTTAAAATTATCACTAATTTAAGTAAAAAGAATAAGTGACATACTGAAAAAATGATCAAAAGCATTAATATTGTTTTGATATTTTAGGAAAATTATATATACATCATTTTTATGTGTATAAATCCTCAACATCTTAATACGATACACATTGTGGTTGGTATCACTCAAAGTGTATCTTTTTATTTAAAATTGACATTAATTTAAGTAAAAACAACAAGTGACATATTGAAAACTGAGAAAAAACAATTGGATTGTTTTTATACTTTAGGAAAATTATCCATGAGTCATTTTTGACCTGTAATAATCAAACACACCTCAATAAGATGTATAGTGTGACCAGTATGACTAAAAGTTTCTGTTATCAGTTTAAAATTGATATTTTAGTTCAAAAAGTTTCACTCACTAAAAACCAAGAAAACATACTCTGCTTGTCTTGATAATTTATAACAGTGATTCATAAGTCATTTGTGACCTATATGAAGAATTTTCACATCAAACTGACACACGATGTAACCAATATAACTCATAATGCATGTTTCCAATTTGAAATTACATTTTAGTAAAAAAAACACAACTGGCATACTGAAAACTGAGAAAACACATTCGGATTATTATGATACATTTGGAAAATGATCTATAAGTCATTTTTGATGTGTAGGAATCAGCCTAACCTCAATATAATGCACGATGTATCTGGTATAACTCAAAGTGTCTCTTTTTATTTAAAATTGTCATTAATTTAAGTAAAAACAACAAGTGACATACTAAAAACTGACCAAATGCATTCAGATTGTTTTGATATTTTAGGAAAATGATCTATAATTAATTTGTGTTGTGTAGGAATCATCCAAACCTCAATATGATGCATGAAATGGCTGGTATCACTCAAAGTGTCTCTTTTTATTTAAAATCGTCATTAATTTATGTAAAAACAACAAGTGGCATATTGAAAACTGAGAAAATGTATTCAAATTGTTTTGATACTTTAGGAAAATGATCCATGAGTCATTTGTTACATGTAGAAATCAACCAAACCTCAATCCGATGTATATTGTGATCGGTATGACTAAAATTTCCTTTTATTAGTTTAAAATTGATATTTTAGTTCAAAATACATCACTCACTGAAAACAAAAAACACACACTCTAATTGTCTTTATAATTTAGGACAATGATTCATGACTCATTTTTTCATGTGTATGAATTAGTTTCCCATAAAACCAATGAAATATGTGACCGGTATGACTCATAATGCGTTTTTCTAGTTTGAAATGTCATTCTAGTAAAAAAACACAATTGGCATACTGAAAACTGATCAAACATATTCATAATATTTTGATACTCTAGGAAAACGATCCATCAATAATTTGTGATAGGTAGGAATCATCCACACCTCAATACAATCCATGATGTGTCCAATATAACTCTAAATGAATCATTATTTAAAATTGACATTAATTTTAGTACAAGAACAAGTTACATACTCAAAATCAAGAAAACACATTCAGATTGTTTTGATATTTTAATAAAATGATCTATAACTCATTTTTTGCATGTAGGAATCAACCCACCTCAATAAGATGCATGGTGTGATTGGTATAACTCCAAATGTGTCTTTTTTTTATCAAATATTGACATTTTATTAATGTATTCTTTCATATTAATGTTTAATTTATTTCTTTATAGTATTACTAACATAATATTTGTTTTCTTATGTAGGTGGAATATTTTTCTCAGGTTGAGATGATTTATTCGGTAACTGATACCATGGGCGAACATTTTTGAGAGGGGATCACGAGCATCAAAATATAAAACATTAATGTTTTTAAATGTTTGTTGGATAATTGTATATTTAATTATATAAAACATTGTTTTAAATGTATATAGCAGTGTTTTTTTGTATATACCATGGGTGGAAATTTTTGTATTCATGGTGTCTCATCAAATTTATATAGAATTGTTTGAAAATTATAGATTTTTACTGGGTGAAATGTTATATTAATAGCACATTACAGTTAGCTAGGCCTTTATCAACGCTAAAAGGGTCCTTTATCCATTCTTAAAAAATCATCGATATGATTAACAATGCTTTTTTAGTGCTGTTAGAATCCATTTTTTATGCTGTTAAAGGGAATATGTGTAGTAGTGGTCAGGGAAACAACACTTTTTCAGTGATTCTTCATTTTTTCTATTTAATTATTTATCACTACTATTAATAGTGATGTTCACCAATGTTTTTGATTCAATTTAACTATTAGAACACTCCCAAGTGCAACAACTTTATGAAGATATATCCACATATCAATTTGGTTAAAACAACAATAATATTGAGAGATCATCAATGCTGAAAGTCTTGTTACTCATCAAACAACTCAAATTTTTTCACAAACATTTAATAAAATAAAAAAGGATCAAGAGAGGAAGGAACCTACCATAAAGGATTGGCTAGATACAAAGAGGATTATGAGCTTCCTTGGAACTACCTACCTATCTTAATAAGATTAAAATAACAAGGTATCACTCTAGAAACCCGCTTAAGAACTTTCTGTAAATAAATTGAGAAGAAAATATAAAAGGAGCAGAAGAAGAAATAAGGAGTTGGATCCCACATTGGAGCTAGTCATGCCCATGGATTCAAATTTGGAACTCTAAGATCAATATACTGAAATTTTTTTCAAGGGATGGTATGAGATGGATCAAGAAAAATCCAAGGATGCTGGACATTATTTGGAAGATCATTTTTGAGTACTTTATTTTATGATTTTTGGTGTTATCAATTGTCTAATTATTTTTTAATGACTCAATAGAATAAACCCGATTAAATCTATCCCTAACCATATAAGAGGGTCAAAATGAGGGATGTGTTCTAAAGAGAGGGTTTAGGAGGTTGAACAAATCCCTCCCTCCCTCATAGACATAATCGTAGGAGCACCGTGTCCTACCCATGAATATGAAGTGTCTACAGATGAAGCCGATGAAGCCTTTCAGAACTGAATCGATTGAAGCTGATTGAAGCTAATAGAGCCTTTCAGAACCAAAATATCATTGAGTTGTAATAAAGATGATATCGATTTGAGTGCCACCAGCCAAACTAGGGGCATGTGATGATTTTAAAGAAGAATCACTGAGATTGAGAATAATGGATCAAATGAAGAAGATCTTGAGATTCAGAATTGGGGTGATTGAAGCTCTATGAGCCAAGTTGTGGGATCAATTCCTTTTCTCTTTGATGTTATCTATTGCTTTCTGTGCAGGTTGGAGGAAGACGATGAGGCCTCAAAGTTCCCCCAATGCTTTGGCTATGGGATTTGAATTTTTTTTCTTTCCATGTGTTCGATGAAACACCTCAATGAAGATTCTAGTGTTGTACAGGTTAAAGGTATTGAGTTCATTACACAATGAACATCCTTATTGCTTGTTGTATGATCAATGAAACCTCATGAGTTCAAGTGGACAATTCATGATCTCTCTTCAGAGCTCATTGAGATGAACCTACACCTCCTGAGATCAAGCAGGGTTTCCCAAGATGTGCCTAAACACTTCAAAGTATGCCATGTGGATGTTGTTACAAGATCTTGGATAATTGGGAATTTATTAGAAGATGATAATTAACACTTCAAAGCATGCCACTTGGATGTTTTTATACCTGTTGGTTATGATTTCACCACTTTTCCATTTTTATTTTTTGAATAATTGGATGATTTCTTATTATATTTTAGTTATTCATAGATATGGGAACTAATTCAGTTATCCTTTTCCCTCGTTCTCTCTTAATGTAATTCTAGACTCTATCTATAAATGAAGTGTTGTTTTTTCTTTTTCCTCTTGGTGTTGTGATCTCAAACCTCTATAAATAGAGGGTTAATCCATGAGTATAGATCCAAGAAGTGAATCTCAAGGCTTCCTGGAGACCAGGGCATCATGTTGATCATTACTCTATTCTCACTCTTGGAAAGAAATGATGGTGAAGTGGAGATGAAAAATTAGATCCGCTCATAAAAAGTGTTTATTACTCTTTTCCCCTTGATCTTTGTCCTCTTTATTTTCTTAGTATACTTGAATGAGTTTCTAGGAGATGTTGTGTGTTTGTTAATCCCATGATAATCACTTCATTAGGAAGATATTCTTGACCAGAGTAGTTTGATTGAGTGATTACTTCATTCTTGGGAGATCTCTCATGCACCAGAAGAGGTTTTGTGTTTGAGTGTTCATTATTTTTGGGTGAGATAGTCATGTTAATAAATTGATCAATAATTCACTAGGTGAGGTTGTAAAATGGTCTAATCTATCTATAGATCCATGATAGACAGTTTAAGAGCAGATCAACCTAGATCTGATCCTATTTCCTACGAAATCTCTTCTCCGCTTTATTACTACTTTCCCCTTAGTCTTCCTACTCACAATTCACTTACTGTCACATGTTTTTCCATCATTACTTCTATAGGTTTTCTTTTGTTTCTTTCAAAATAAATAAAAAAAAGATTTTAGGCAAATCACTTGGATGAGCAACACAACTTCCTTGAGATCAACCCATGGGTTAGCCATTGTGCTAAATTTAAGTAGATTATAAATATATCTATAGCCTCCCCTTATGACAGGGGAATCATCGGGATCTTCCAAATTTTCTTTTTTTGAAACTCTGCTCATAGGGACTTCACCACTTTAAGAAAAATCCCTCACGAGGTGTTATTTGCAGAGTATATGCTTCTTCCATTAATGTGACCTTGAATCCTTTACAAGAGTCACCACTATGGTATTATCACAATAAAATGTGATAGAATATTTATTGATAGACACCACATAAATCTCTTAGATGAATTTAAAAATCTAAACTACTTACCTGGTTACATCAAAATCTGCTATATACTCTGAATCCAATGTAGAATCATGAAAACGGGTTACTTGAACTTTTCTAGCTCACAACTCCTTTTTTGATACTAAATAAATATCATGACCATAACTTCAGTTTGTCCTCATATTTTTTTAAAAAATCATTAGTATATCCTCTAATGACTAGTCCCTCCTCTCCTCTATATACCATGAACATATCCTTAGTATGCCTTAGATACTTAAGGATAACCATAAAAATAGACCATTGTTGTTCTCCTGGATCATCTTGATATCTACCTACCATGATTAAGGTATAGGAAACATCGGGATTAGTATATAACATGAAATAAATTATAGATCCAATCGCAGATATGTATGTGATCTTACTTATGCTCTCTCTGTCTCTCATGTTGTGTCTAGGGAAACATTTTTTTTGGGAGATGAATACCATGAAAAACTGGAACTAATCCCCTATTATATTGTTCAATACTAAATTAATTTAGTTTCTTATCAATGTATATACTTTGACATAGTCCAATCAACCTTCTGGTTCTATCACGAATGGTCTCAATTACAAGGATATATGATTCTTCACCTAAGTCCTTCATAAATAAGCACTTGTTTAACTAATATTTAACTGGATATAAGACTAGAATGTCATTTCCAATAAGTAATATGCCATAAACATATACTACTAAAAATTTGACCGCACTCCCACTTAACTGCCTATAAACACATGGATCACATTCATTCTTTATGAAACCAAAATCTCTTATGGCTTCATCTATATAAATTTTCCATGACCTATATGATTTCTTTAACCCATAAATAGACCTCTATAACTTGTATATCTTATTGGAATTTCTTGGAGTTACAAACCCTTTAGGTTTTATTATATAGACATCTTATCGATGGTTCATATTAAGGAAATCTATTTTGACATCCATCTTCCAAGACTTATATCCATGGAAAGCTACCATCTAAATATGAATTCTAGAGAATTTAAACATGGAAACTAGAGAAAAGGTTTCATCATAGTCAATTCCTTGATTCCATTCAAACCCTTTATCTACTAGGATTGATTTATATGTACTTACTTTACCTTCCATGTCTAATTTTCTCTTGAATATCCATTTTCACCTAAATGGATCTATATAAACTAGTAGACTGACCAAAACCTAAACTTGGTTCTAATACATGGAATCCTTCTCAAAATTCAAGGATTATTTCCATCTTATAAATTCTAAGCTATTTATTATCTCCTTATAGGAAAAAGGATCATTATTTCAAACCAATAATGAGTCACCATATTCAGTTACTAAGAAACCATATCTTTCTGATTCTCTAACCTCTATGGTGATCCTACATAGTACTTGTGTTTTAGGAACAACATATTGTTGTGGAAATGCCGGGAGTCACAATGACAAAATAGGTTTTCATATGAAGAAAATTTAGAAACAAAAGAAGAAGAAGAAGAAAAACACAAACACATTGATTTACCTGGTTCATAAAATGATCTCTACACCCACTTAGAGGTATAAATATCACTAAATTGAGAGAAACAATTACAAGGAGTATCTCAAGAACAAGAAACCCTAGAATGAAATAGGATAATAAAGAAGATGAAGTGTTGTGCCACCAACCACATAGAAAGTCTGCACTGCTATAGTGAACGATGGTTGGTAGTCCATATCACTACAATTCCGCGAACACCCAAGTCCAAGCTTCTATAATGGTCGATGGATGGAAGTCCATGGAGCTACTGTACTACTGTCTCCATATTTCGAGCTACAACAATAGTCATGCCAAAGCTCGCACTACTACAGTTCCCTGTCAGTATAGGCCAAAAAACTCCACTATAGTTGGTCAGAGTTGCTACAATGTCCCAAAATAAATGGCTGAGGGCCTTTAGCCCCCAAACCCCCAGAGTATGGGTGATTTTTTCCATGTAACCCCAATAATCTCACCATGGATCTTGCGTTGCAGAGTTGTATCCTGGTGCGTAGTTTGGGCCACAAGCATTCAGTCCAACATCATCCAATTGAATCAGGCTATGCCAATCCAACACATCTTCTATAGGGACTTATGGAATTCCTTTCTATACCAACTCTTTTGTATCTTGAGAATCAACTTCATCAAAGTAAATATTTTTCCCAATATCATTCTTGAGGATGTTATCCCTTGAGAAAACCTATAAATACACTTCACAACTCATGATGATAGTTTGTTGTTAGAGTTATCCTAAACAAATTCCTCACAACCCCATGCATGAGTATGTGATAACACAAATTTATTTCCATAAATTAACTCATATGGTATCCCACTTGTTACCTTAGTTGGTACTCATTTTAGAATGTGTTCTACTATATGTAATAAATATCCCAAAAGGATAATGGAAGTTCTACATGGATCATCATGTACCTTACCATTTCAAGAAAGGTATAATCACTCCTTAACAACGTTTCACTATGGTGTATAAGGATGAGTGGTTTGGAATTAAATCCCATACTCAAATAGAAATTCAATGAATTATTATTTAAGATACTCACAACCTTTATTAGATCAGAGATTCTTTATCTTTTTACCAAGTTCATTCTCTACCTCATTCTTGAACTCTTTTAATTTCTTAAAGGATTTAGACTTATCCCCCATCAAGTATACATATTCATATCTACTTAAGTCATCAATAAAATTAATTAAGTAATAATATCCACCTTTGTATTTTACTAGAAATGGTTTGCACACATTAGTGTGTACAAATTTTAGGATCTCTGTAACTCTTTCACCTTTTCAAAAAAAGGTGGCTTGGTCATTTTTCATTATAAAAAATCATTAAATGTGTCAAATTCATTTATATAAAAAGATTCTAAGTAACCATTTTGATATAGATCTAACAATTCTTCTCATTTATATGAACAAGAAACTGATTCCATAGTTGGGTATGAAATGAGTCATGAGAACTTGATTCATTATTAATTGTTGATACTTGGTTTTCATAATTTAATACATAATGACCATTATCTACATGTGTCATGGCATTACATATATTATATTTATAAAAGAAAAAAAATTTATTTCCAAAAAAGAAAATAAAACCATTTTTATCTAGGAAGGATACAAAAATCACATTGTTGGTAACATTTGGTACATAATAGAAAACTTTTAAAACCATGACCATCCTAGTTGGAAATGAAAGTTAGTAGTCTCTAATGGCTAGAGAAACCAACCTTATACCATTGATAGACCATAAATTCACCTATCCTTTAGCCCGAATGGCCCAAAGGCCTTCTTTTTATTTTATTATAGATAATCCCCCTTTTAAGGGTTGAAGGGGAACCCGTACATGACCCATAGGCCCAAGGTACAAGGCCCGACATGACCCGCAATACATGACCAGAAGGCCCAGAGGCATACCATTCCCAATACATGACCCGTAGGCCCAGCCCACTATAAATTCCCCTCCCTAGAATCTTGCATCATTGATTGCCTTAGCTCCCCACCTTGTATTGCTTATCGGCTAGCATTGCCCCGTACAAAGCTACACGGTGCCTAGTCTCGATGGCGGCTGCCATACCCTCTCATTCTTCCAATCCGGTTAGCTCTGCATCTGGTGGCTGCTACTCCTGTTGCTCTGATCCTCTTCTAGGGCCTGTTCTATGTAAACTGGGCTACTCCATGGTCTACATGACCTGAAGGCCCTGTGGCCCAAAGGCCTTTAACTAGGTTCATTTTTTCTTCCAGTGTCTCGGTTTTCCACATATAAAACATATTAAATCCTTTTAATTTGTCTTTGGAACTTCCTTTTCTTGAAAGTATAGTTCTCAAGATCCTTAGACTTGGAATCTATCTTGGGGACCTTTTCCATGTTCTTCATTTTTTATTCACCATATGGACTGAAATATTTTCATGCTCCATGTCTTTATCAACTTGGAGAATAAGAGTAAGGAGTTATAAAAGAGTCTTCTCACTTTTACTCATATTATAATTAACAATAAAACTAAATAATTTCTTAGGAAGGGAGGATAAAATGATATCTATGCACAACTCATCAGGGATCTTAAATCTCAATGTGTATAAGTGCTCAATATAGCCAATCATATTGACTACATGAGGGCCAGATGGTTCTGAATCTCCAAGATTAAACATGGATAGTTCATTGGTGATCTAATATATCTCTTATCCCATCTTCTCTTGATAAAGATCATAAAGGTGATACATAATGTTATATGAATATATATCCTCATGTCGCATTAAAATATCACTAAACATAGATGATAACATGAAACATTAGACATATATGGAATCATACAAATGTTTCATATAGAGTAATAGTTCTTCCTCACTGGCCTCTTTTCTAGGCATCTCGGGAAGAGAGTTTTCCAACACATATAATTTCTATTCATGGCGCAGTCTAACACACAAGATCCTATACCATTACTAGAAATTTGAGCTAGTGAGAAGGTTATCCTTCTATAATATGGATCACAGTGATATAGTCGAACTTCTATGAGCTTCAATTTCTACAATAAATAAGAGTAGAGTTTTAGTACATTACCTGGATTACAATATAAAATAATTTAATTTATTAATCTCCCACAATTTTATGAAAACCTAATAGAAATCACTATTAGTTTTGAAATATCCCATTGCCGATATATCCCAATGGCAAGGTTCCATATGCCCCTTATCATAACCTAGATGGAGGTATTTCAAGATACTTGAAGGTATTTAGGTGATTGTAACTTTCCAACAACATTAAATCATAGCTTCTTGATCTATTGAGTGGACTCTCCAATCATGAAATCATAGATTAGGATTTCCACAACACTTTTCCTACTAGTTGAAGTAAGTATCATGGAGGTGATTAACCCTTAATGAAAGATAGGTTAACTCTACCCAAATCTCAAGATAGATATTCCTTGATAGTTGAAAGCACCCTAATAAAGGTGGCCAATCACATCAAACTATGGTTTAATTTCTACCCAAGTAGTGGAAGGCTATACCAAATTAATACTTTATTTGAGATATTTTTATCTTTATGTGTAAACTTACCATTTTATCTTATTATATTCTTGTTAAAATTAAGTGTATTTTAATTAATTAATTAACCATGTCTAGATAAAATGTACACATATTATAAAATTTATTTTAATCCCATTTTGTATTTTTATTAATTAATTTATTTAATGATTTAAACTTTCATATATAATTAACCATGCAATTGATGGGAATGAAATAAATAAAGTGGAATGACCATGAGCTTCTCTAATGGTTGATTTATCTAGTGTATGATAAACCAACCCTTGACCCTATAAAATTAACTTTTGGAACTAAACATGGTTTTAAATACAATATTCCACCTATTCCACCTGTTCTTATATGTACATATTGGATTGGTTTTGCATTAAATCCAAAATTGAACATCCTCCACTCACCTGAGAGATCTATCCATTAAATAATTTTACTCACATGTGGGTGAGGGGGGCCAAAGTATTGGTTAAATGGATTTATATAAAATAAAATGTGGGAACACAATACCTTACATAATGAAAGGAGAGGAATGACTCAAAGGCCATCATTTAATTTAATAAATTACTATAATTACCATACAATAATAAATTAAATGAATAAATCACATAAAAAAGTTGGTCTAAGAACATAGTCATCCATATAGCATGCAAAAAATACACAAAAGTATACTAGATAGAAATTACTTCAATTATCTATTTATATTAAGATAAACATGCTTGAATTAATTCAATTAATCGATCAATCAATCAATTACATTTATCTTAAAGAACACCCTAAGTCTCTTAGAGATACCCATTATAAATGAAACATGTAAAATAAATGTATTGACCAATATTTCTAGATAGTCACATAGAATTAATTGATCAATTATTATTTTTGAAAACCTTATTACATTTTCAATGCATTAGATATCAACAATATAATTTGGTTTTTAATGATGTAATTAATCATTCTTTATGTAATTAAATTTTTTTCTTTACTGGGTGACTATATAGTGCGTGCTAATGAGCTACAGGCCATGTTCATCGCTTTCCATATATCCAGGATAAATGCCTAGTGTCTTGACATGTATCTTGGTTGGGTTACACAATGTGTACAAACGAGCTACACACCACATGTTTCTCTTACCGTGTGTCCGTGTAACCTGCCTGTGAACTCGGTGTGTTCTTCAGATAGATTAAATAATGAGTCATATAGTGTGTATGCCAGCTATAAGTCATGTATCTCATTAATTATATAGCTTTATAGTATCATGTGAAATATGATGTGTATTTTACCACATGGTTAACATGAATTTCAACACTAAACCATATAGACTACATGATGTGTATGTTAGCTATAGGTTGTGTGGTTTAACAGAATGTGTTTCATCCCACCAACACATGGTGTGCATTAAAGACACCACTTATTATTTACACTCAACACATCATGTATCCCATGACATATCTAGGTGCAGTGAAATTGGGTACACAACTTGTACTTTCGGTCACACATCATATATCCCTGTATATTGATCATAATCCTCAACATCTCCTGATGGAATATTTGATTGTTCTTCATCTATTATTAATCTTTTTAAGATGATATAAAAATTTAATTAAGAGAATTAATATGTCAAAAACATGTTAATTAAACTTATAGATTTAAATAATGAATAAACTAGAAGTGAAAACTGACAATAATTGTGTACAATCGATCAATAAATAAAAAATAATTATAAATTATCATGTGATCACTTTGATACCACTTGAAGGTTCCAAGTGCAGCAAAAGATCATACTGGTCATAACCAACTCAATTTTTATTCATAATCAATGAATAATATATGATGTAAATGATGAATAAAGTCATGGATAATGTAGTAAAATTGAAATATTATTGACTTATTAATCCTAGGAACCAAAAGGAAGGATAATTACATATAATTTATAATAAAATTATAGTTAGATTTAGAATTATCTTGATCTTGTAATTATTTCTTCATCAATAAATTGATAGACCACTCTTTTCATACTGTTGTTGTGTCAAATGAATCAAGGGTAGATTCCCTCCAGTGTAAATCCACACATGCATCACGAACCTTTGAGGGCCACTAAATAATTCTTCAAGTGCTAGAGTGGATGAATCTAATGTTTGAAATGATTTTTGTTGATCACAAATGAATTATTGAAGGGAAGAATAATTCATTCTGGAAAAGGAGGATAATTTCTTTGAATTCTTTAGAGTGTTCGATGGAGAGATTTCTCTAGGTATTTAGACAATTCTCTCTGTAATTTGTTATGAACAATGATGGAATGAAGCTCGGGCTTGTGAAAAATTCCATAACCAGGTTTATATAGTGCTAGGGTTAGAAAATATTAATTATGCAAGGGCCCTTGTTATTTTATTGATTCCCAACAAACCTCATGTATAAATAATAATAATAATATTTACTTGAAATGTTCTAAACTCACGAATAAAAAAATATTATTTTATTGAATAAATAAACTAATATTTGTTCAAATAATATTTAATATGACATTTATTATTGGACCATAAAACTCAATCCACCAATCCTCCTCAATATTTATCAAGCCTTAAATAATGCCTATTTATTTAATTAAATAAATATCACCAAATTATTAACTAATAAATATATAAATATTATATTCAAAAAATTTGTGAATAAATATTAATTAAATATTCATGTAACTAAATAAATAAATATTTTGTTACCTTATGAATAAAATAGAATAAATAAATATTTTATATTCACGCAATTAAATAAATAATTACTTGGTGAATAAATATTATATTCTCTTGAATAATTGATGATTGAATATTTTCAATAAAAATAACATAAATAATTATTAAAAAATGTATGAGAATTATATTTATCTACCATGATAAAATCATATAGAATTTAATTGAGGTTCTAGAGACACTTAGTGTTTGACCCTCTAGGCCCCTTTCTCAATGTCATTAGGCAACATTTCCTAATGTCAAAGGTTAGCATTTAGCAACATGTCAAGGCTCCCATAGAGAAATACGTTAATGTTTCAATGAAATGTAATATACTATAAATGTACACTATGTAATATAATCCATTTATCTTTATATCTCTAATCAAGCATGTTGCATGCTAGTGTCATTAACCTATGTGCTCGATGTCTCCTTCTTTCACTTTACAGAAATGAACTTACCGAAAACACCACCATGGACATAGACTTAATAAAGTAGTTCAATTCCCATAAAAGGGATTGAGATATAAATTTATAGTAAATAATAGAAGGGATAATTATTTTCTCACATTATTCTTTAATACAATATGACTCATGACACATCCAACATACCCCACCTCATTGTGATAATATGTCATCATAGTTTTTATCAATACATCCAAGTACGTGACTGATGACATGAATTAATAACAATCTTAAAGTCTAAGGATCATTACACATGTTTTTTGATATGAATATTCAATGAAACATATAAATATGGATTTCATATTAATTTTCTCATAATCTATTGCACTGAAGATTAATAAGGGCTTGCACCATGAGAAAGTGTCTCAAAATCCAATGAGTCTTCACCTCTAATATCCTGTATCAATTGTTTCTTATCAAATGATATCATCCTGTTATAAAATTTATATTTAAGAATATCATCATGGAAATTATAGGTTCCCATCATAGTTAAAAACTTCTATAACCTTTTAGTGCAATAATAATATTTAGGAAATTATCACATACTTAAACACAGAAGAACAATCATAACGTGATAATAACTTTTCTTAATATTCAAATACATGAATACAAGTAATAATAAAGTACTTATAAGTTGTTTCTAGGTAAAAAAATTCAAAAATATAATCCTAAATTAAATATAGAATAATAAAATATTCAAAACTAGGTTTAATAGATAATGTCACAAACTTAATATTTTCATCCCACAATTAAGGATCCTTCCAGATATTTAC
This sequence comes from Viscum album, assembly GCA_963277665.1. NCBI lineage: Eukaryota > Viridiplantae > Streptophyta > Magnoliopsida > Santalales > Viscaceae > Viscum > Viscum album. Next base: position 186,581,427 of record OY728143.1, read on the forward strand.
CTTTCACCCATTAATAATATTCTAGAAAATCACTTCAAGAAAAAGAGACTATGAGCCCCAAATACTACCCTATAGATAAATTGGACTTGGGTCAAGATAATATTTAATAATATCTAATAAATGATAATATTTTTATTTTAGTACCTTTTCACATAACGATTGTGTATCAGAAAATAACTTCCAACATTGTTTTTCCAAAAGTGACATATTAAAATTGTTCATGTTTCTAAAACCAAGAGAACATGAATATTTATGGTGGTATAAAGATTCACACAATTCCAAATGTTTCATGTTTTTACATTCAATAACCCCCACCAAAAAATTGAGAATAAAATATAAATATGATCAATAAGAGATCCAGGAAGTATAAACAAAGACATAACATAGAATGGGCTTGACTGCACCATAGATTTTAAGAGAACTTCCTTTCCCACTTTTGAAATATTCTTCCCAAACTGTATACACATTTTATTCCAAAATTTATCAACCATCAAAGCGAAGATTTATTTGTTTGATCTACCAATGAAAATAGGGATAACAATATACTTGTTATAAGATTCCATCTTCCTAACTCCCAAAAAATAACTCAACTCATCTATTATTTTCTCTTCAAATCATTTTCTAAAAAACATTTCAGACTTCAAGAAGTTAACTTTATACCCTAATTCTCTCTCATAAATATCAATAATATCAGTAATAACCTGGCACTCTTAACAAGTCACCCTAGAAAATAGAACACTATCATCTATGAAAAAAATATGGGAAATAATAGGTTCATTATAACTTTCAAGGACACCATGAATTCTTATCCACACTACTATAGAACTAATAAACTTCATAAAAAATATACACAATAATAATAAATAAATAGGGGGTGTAATGAACTAGCCTGTGTTAACTAGAAAAGTCACCCAAGGTGGTTTTCCACAAGGCGAGACACATAAAAGATCCACAAGTGTCATGTAAAACTGAACAAACATCAAAGTACAATGTGGAAGAAAGCACTTCATATCTATGATATATAAAAAATCAGGCCACACAGGCCAAACCAAAAAGAGAAAACATACCAAACTAAACAAGTCTCAATGTGACCATCTATCACCACCAATCTATCCCACTATCAAGGAGACATATGAAAAGAGAACCTGAAATGCTATATGATGACCTTTCCTTTCCCTGATTCCTACAAAACAAGGTCTACAACCACCTAAATTCAAAATTAGGGTGTAACCACATATACCAGTAATATATCACTGAAGAATATATACAAGTCCTAATACCAAGAATGCATATGTTTTATCTTTATAAAAAACTCAAGTTTATAAATGTTTTTCACAAATAAAACCATTTGTAAACAATCATTTATTTTTCATAAATTCATACCATATTAACTAAATCTACGAATACATCAGGTATAAATGAAAAATAGGTAAACTAAAAATGTTAGAACATATTCATAAAATAAACCATCATGTGATAAACCAAGTATAAAATACAAAGCACACCATTTGGGATCTAGAATATGGGAATATGTACTAGACATAAAAGAATCCTAAACTAGGAATATGTTGGTTCCAACTAATATTGAGTCTTACCATAGTCTATTTATATCATAAAAGTAACCCCTAGTGGTGCTACACACACTAGGGTTACCTATGTCTATTTCCCGACGCACCAAAGGTTCCAAATGTGCTAAGTTTGTCTAAAACCATTTCCAAAATACATGCTCACATTTAATAAAAACCATTTTTATATCAAAGAAAACCCATATCAATGAACAACCCAAAGGGATCAATAAGAACATATAACAATTCATGAATTAGAAACACTTTAATAGATACAACTACCTCAAGAATGATGGAAACCTATCCTACTTTAACAATGGAGATTGAAAAACCATGGATCAGATTTAGAAATACAAGGCATGAAAAGAAACTATAAAGTATTGATTAAAAAAACCGATTGATCAAAAATCTGAATCACAAAAATAGACAATGCTACCACTGTGACCAAAGGCAATGAATAAGAAGAAAGACTGCTTATCAGGGATATATGATGTAACCGCCACATGATTCAAACATTGAACAAAGCAATCCAGAAGGAGAGAGATGACCCAAAATTATCCAAAATCATGACTGGGTTTGAGAGGAAATCCTATGCACTAAATGATAAAAGAGTCAGGCGTGCAATGTGTTTAAAACCACTTTACCTGAAGAATTCATGTAATGAATCCCTTTCATGGTGTGAAATACCAAAATTTATAAATATACTTAAAAATACATCACTTCAGATTAAATTATATCTCAATTTATGTTTTAACATCATTTAATGGTTTCACAGCCTATAAAAATTTCACAGTCTACACGAGACTTGTAATAATCTAGAATTTTGTCAATAGAAAATACCTTCTTATAATTATTCCATAATGTATAAATCACATAAAATCACATAGACAACACAATACAAACATTATAAATGAATAATGAATGGAATAAGAGGTATTTTTAGAAGTTAAGAAACTAATATCGATGGAATAGTAACTTGATCTTTGGAATAGTAATGTGATAATTAGGAATAGTTATCTAGATAATAGAATAGTAACCTCACCTATGAAAGTATAAATAAAATGTATATATCTTATGAATGAAAATATGATATATTTATTTCATGGAATAAGTAAATAAATGTTTTATAAAAGATAAATTAAGTGTTTGTATTTTTGTAGGTTATAAATATTTAATTATAATTTTATAATTAATATGATGATTTAAAAGAAAATTTATTTTCAGAAAATGTATTCATAAATTAGTATTTTATTTTCTTATGATTATAATATAATTTTATGAGATCTTAAGTAATTTTTCAAAGTGCTATAAAATTAGTTATAATTTTAAAATCAGTATTTTTCAAATAAATGATGATTTTATTTTAAAACTAAATTTATCATATTTAGCCAATTATTTTCATAAAATTGAGTCCATTTTTGAATTATACATATATAAAAATGGTTAGGGTTATTTTTTGGGATTTTTCTAAAATAGTTGATTTTTTGGTGAATAGTGAAATATGGTAATTTTCAGTATTTAATAAAAACATGAATTATTGAGTCATAGATGATGTATGGATGATGTAAGAACATAATATAAAACTATGATTCATTATTTTAATATATTTAGTCTTAAGGTTCAAACTATTTATATTCTTGAGTCAAAACAATAAAATAATGAATAAAATAATGAAAAAACACTGCTCCCCACCCATATAAATACCACCCCTCACCACCACTTCTCATCACTCCATATAAGCCTTGAAGATTTTCCAATTTCTAACCATTAATATTCCTAATCACCTCCATAACATCCAGGAGCCTTTGGTCTCTACAAAAGACTAAATCCAATTTCCCTAAGGAGGTTCTCAAGGAGAAGAAGTTCAAGAGGTAAAATCCTCTTCCGTTTTGTTTTAATTTCTTTTTAAGTTAATTTATTTTCTTATTATCCACTCACCTAACCTCATAAAAATGTAATTATAGCTCTATTATCTTATATAAAGATTAATTTTATTATTTTAATGCAATAATCTATCATAAAACCTATTCTCCACTCCCTTTTATTCTAAAAATGGAAACATCGTCTTAGTGGTGTTGTTTTACCACCTTCAAGGATGAGAAGTTTTCATTTTAATTTACAACCTTAAAGTTTGGTATTAAAACCATTATAATGGTAGAAGTATATTTTAAAATTTATGTTATAACCTTATTTATGTTTTGGAACTAGCATATATACATAATATTAAATAATAAAACAGAATGAGTTCATTGTGATTGAAAACCACCAAAATTAATCTAAACGATTATCATTAACATTTTATCAAATGAATCATCATAATATCTGAAAAAATAATATATAAGACCAATTAAACTTTTAAATATCATTAATAACATATAATATCAATTAAGGATAATTATCCCCATTTTACACGATCATCCATGCATGTATACAAGTGAACTGATCATGAAAAACCAAGAAAAAGAACACTCACAAATGACAAAATTGAACTCTATAACTCATTATAATAACCATAAATGAACTTAATAAAATTATAATGAATCAAATAAATATATAATAGTTTCTATATTTATTAATTAATGAATCTAATTTTATTATTTAGGATATTAAAGTAAATAAATCATTCAGACATAAGGTAAGGGGATTCTCGAACCCAATTCCTTTCTTTGGGTTATTATCTCTTAGATGGTATGAATGTTAATTTTATGTTCTTAAAATTTAATTTCCATTTTATTTTCTAGGATATACATATTTCTAATATTATTATATGAAAAATACAAATATATTTCCAAAATAACTATTCTTAAACAAAAACACACCTTTTACTTCTCCTGAGAATATTTCTTCTTCACTCAAGATTGATGATTCTTATACCAAGTATTATATTCTCCTTTTATTTTTGGAACCCAAAAGTTTATTCATGAATGAATTATTTATGAAATTATCATGAAACCCATTTCCTTTCCATGGGTTATTTAATGGAAAATATTGTTATACATTCTATGTGGCATGCATGATTATATAAATGTTATGATGTGATAGGTTCACTTAGAATTATATAGCACTCCAAATAATTGGGTAATGTGATGTATCTCATGAGATAATGTGAAATATGAATGAAGATTATTCTATATTTTTTCACAATTATGATGATTTTATGATTGTTCACATATGTTATGTGTGAATATTATGCTAGCTTTGTTCACAAATATGTGTGGTATTTGACCACTAAGACACAATGTTTTATTTTTATGAAATGAAACATTACATGACTTATCTAATGATTCCTATCATGATTATTATTATGATTCCATACTTATGTTACAATGATGATAATTATGATCACCCATGTTTTATTGATTCATGTCCTTATTTATCATATTACTAGGCTTTTAGATCACCCCTTTCATTGATGTATATCCTCAAGTGATTACTTGTACTAAGGAGAATGAAAAGGACACTGATAAGATAGAGAAAAAGGAATTAAATAATGTTTATGTTTTATTATGTAAAAGTTATGTATAAACCCAATTTTCCCAAGATAATAAACCATTTGATCCTGGATATGTAACACTATTATTTTGTTTATATTTAAAATGATGTAATAGTAATTAAAGAAAAATTAGGGTCATTATAGTTGGTATCAGAGTACGATTTAGTTAATTTGAGAATTAGGGTTAGAGAACATTAGTAAAAACCTTTTGTATAAGAGTAAGTATATGTAAGTACCCAAAAAGATTTTTCTTAGAAAAATACTAAACTTAGGGATCCCACAAGATATGCCTTTAGAGTTAATTTCACAATGGAATAAATTATTTATTTATAACTTATTGAATTATCTTTTGTTCAAAACTTTTCTATTTTACAAAATGGTTGGAACTAGGAGAAACCAAGCCAATAATTTGTGTGAGGGATAATGCACTGAATGTTTGAATGACATCCCCAATGGCTTGGGAGGTGGTGTTCAAAATTTCATGGTGATTCTTAACTAGATGTATCAATCTATGAAAAATAACCTAAATAATTTAGAATATACTCTTTCACCTAAGAGGGATAAACTGGATATTGAGTCTTTTATATGGAAAAAACCACTGACATTTAGTGGATCTTCTGATTTACTAGTCACAGAACAGCGGTCCAACTCAATGGAGAATATCTTTTCTATGATTCACTGTTATAAGACAGAGAGGGAAACTCTAGCCATTTATTTTTTAGATGGATAGGCCGACCAATGATGTGTGTTGATTAAGAACACCAATCCAAAGGATAAAATTGATGATATTGAGTGGGAAGACTTTAAGAAAATATTTATTAATAGGTATGTCCCTCTAAATCTTTATACTATGATTGAGAGAGAATTTATAGATTTAATCAAAAATAAGGTGAATATTTCATGAATTATGAATCAAATTTGACAAGGATTTCAAGGTAAGACTTGGGTTTAGTTTTAAAAAATTATATAAAAATATATAGATTCTTTAGTGGTTTAAAACCACACCTTCAAAACACTCTATAAATTCGAGACTTTGGGAGTTATGAAGAAGTTTTTTGATGTGATCTCAATGTGGAGATGGAGTTTGGAGAATGGTTCCATTGCTATAGAGATAAGAAATGAAAGATGGAGTTTCAAGTTGGGGGATATAATGAAAAAGGCAGAAAGAAAACTCAACCACTCACATGTAAAAAAATGTGGGAAGAAGAATTATGGTAATTTCCTCAAAGGGATGGGGAAATGCTTTAAGTGTGGGAGAGAAGGCCACCAATCTCATGAATATCTAAGAGACATAAGGAAGTAGTAAAATTTGGTAGAGGAAATGAGAGAACCACCCATGGTTCAATAATTCAATTATAGGGATCAAGGGAACTATGGAAGATAGTGCACTAAACCTCGAGTTCTAAAGGGTAATCAGCAACAACAACCACCAAATCCAAAGAAGAAAGGGAATGGTCATTTAATCACTAATGCTTATATGGACCCCAAAAATTATGTGGTGATAGATATGCTAGTTATTCATTCAATAATAGAGAACATACTATTTGATTCTAGTTATACGCATTATTTAATATCTTGAAAGTTTAGTAGAACTATTCAAACACTACCTCAAAATATAGAGGTTGAGTTATATGTGAGAATAGAAAATGGGGAAATTATTGCATCCAAAGTATTTAACTCTTCCTCAATTAATATTTGTGGAATGAAACTCCTATAAAATCTTGTCTTACTTCCTTTGGTGAAGTTGGATTCTATATTGGGCATAGATTGACTATATTTATACAAAGTCAATATCAATTTCTGAGAAAGGGAGATTAGTCTTCAAATTCTGAGGCATCCTCCAATTATGTATAAGTGTAAGGATGAGGATGAATCTCCTTCAGAATCATCATCTCAATTTTGGATATTATTGCCTTACGAGAAAGCATATGTAGCTCAAATGATTGAGACCAAGGATAGAATTGTGATTGAATACATGCCCATTGTGAGGGACTAGACTGACATGTTCCCTGAATAATTTCCCAGTCTTCCTCCTGAACAAGAGGTTGAATTCTATATTCAACTTATTTTTGGATATCTGCCTATGTCAAATACACCTTATATAATGACCACTATTGAGTTGGAATAACTAAATAAGCAGTTACAAGTGAATCTAGATAAGGGTTTTATATGCCCAAGTGATTCACCATGGGTTGCATCATTCATCTTCATCAAGAAGGATGGATCAATGCACATCTGTATTGATTATCATGAGCTCAAAAAAATCATGATAAATAACAAGTATCCTCTTCTACAGATAGATGACTTGTTCGATCAGCTACGTGGGGCGAAGTATTTCTATAAGGCAGACCTTTGGTCAGTATATCACTAATTAAAGGAGAGGATGGAATATATTACCAAGATTTACTTTTTAATAAGCTATGTAAATTATGAATTTATAGTGATGACTTTTGGAATCACTAATGCTCTAATAATTTTCATGGACTTAATGAATAGAGTCTTTAGATATTACCTTGAAAAATTTGTGATAGTATTTATTGATGATATTATTATATACTCCAAGAGTAAAAAAGAACATGAGGAGTATTTGAATACTGTATTGAAGACTTTTTGAAGGGATAAAATTTATGTAAATTACAATAAATGTGAGTTCTAGATGGATAAAGTATCATTTTTGGGGAATGTTATCACCAAAAAAGAAATATCTGTGGACCCTTCCAAGGAAAAGGCAACTGAAGAGTGGCCTAGACCAACATTTTTAATGAAGATCCATAGTTTACTTGGTCTAGCTAGGTATTACTGGTGATTTGTGAATAACTTATCATGATTATAAAATTCACTAACCAAGATGACTTAAAAGAGAGATTTTTTTTAAGACCAGTGAATGTGAAGATTGCTTCAAAGAGTTAAAAAAGAGGCCTATCATTACGTCAGTACTCACACTTCTAAAAGGTGGGGAACTATTTATGGTAGATATAGATGCTTCAGTGAAGGGATTAGGTTGTGTACTGATGAAAAATGATAAATTGATATCCTAAACCTCAAGTTAGTTGAAAATTCATGAGAAAAACTATCCCATGCATGATTTGGTGTTAGAAACTGATAACATTATCTATATAGGAGAAGTGTGAAATATATAATAATCATAAGAGCCTTAAATATATATTCACATAGAAGAAGATTAATATGAACCATCATAGATAGTTAGAGCTCATCAAGGATTATGACAGCTCAATCCACTATAATCCTGGAAAAGTGAATAAAGTGGAAAATGATCTAAGTATAAAGGATCCCGCAACATTATCAATGATGAGAATTTATAAGGATCCAATATCCTTAAATTTGAAAATTATGGACATGTGAATCATTAAGGAAGGAACATCATCAATATTTTCTCAAACGATTGCTCAACCATCCCTCATGGAGAAAAAAAGGATTCTTAAAGAAATAATTTGGAAATTCAGAAGAAGGTAGAAGACATGAAAACTAATGAATCCTCAGAGTCCAAAATTGATGAGGATAGAGTTGTAATATTTGGGTGATGAAAATGTGTACTATCTAATATAGAGATAAATAAAGATATTCTAAATGATGCATATAACTCAACTTTATTTATTCACCCAGGAAGAAAAAAGATGTATCGAGATCTCCATAAGCATTATTTGTGGGAAAATATGAAGAAGGAGATCACTGAATAAACATCCAAGTTCCTAGTATATCAGCAAGTGATGGCTGAAATAAAAAAGTCTAAGGAGATGATGCAATCATTACCCATACCAATATGGAAATGAGAAAACAACACCATGGACTTTGTCACCAGACTTATGAAGACATCCATATGAAATAATTCAATATGGGTTGTTTTAGATTATCTTACAATGATATCTCACTTTATCAAAATCTGAGAGGAATTATCTCTAGATTAACTTGAATAGATATACATCAGAAAATTGGTAAGGCTGTATGGAGTATGACTATTGATTTTATCCAATCTAGATCTGAGATTCACTTCCAAGTTCTGAAAAAGTATCCAAAATTCTCTAAGAACTGAGATGAACTTCAATATTTCTTATCATCCTAAAATTTATGGCCAATAAAATTAGACTATTATGATATTGGAAGACATGTTGAGAGCATGTTATATGTACTTTAAGAGAGGATGAGACCAATATCTACCTCTAGAAAAATTCTCTTATAATAGTAGTTTCCACTCGAGCATCCAAATGGCTCCATATGAATCCATTTATGGGAAAAGATACAAAACATCGACATGATGAGATGAGGTCGGTGAATGTAAGATTCTAGGACCTAAAATGGTTAAAGAAATGGTTGAAAAGGTGAAAAAAATTCATTAGAACATCAAGGAAGCCCAAATTCTATAGAAGAGATATGCATACAATCATTGACAAGACCTATAGTTTAAGGATGGAGACATGGAATTCCTTAGAATATCTCCATGGAAGAGGATCAAAAGATTTGGGATGAAGGGAAAGCTAAGTCCTAGGTAAATCGGCCCCTTTGAGATTCATGATTATGTTAGAGATGTGGCCTATCAACTGTCACTTCCACCTACCATGTCTCAAGTACATGATATATTCCATGTATCCCTCTTGAGGAAGCACATACTAGATCTCTCGCATGTACTAAATCTAGAGGTGATATAGTTAGAAAATGATCTCTCTTATGAGGAGAATCCAATGAAGATCTTGTAACATAGAGATAAAGTTATATGTAACATGACTACTCACATGATCAAAGTACTACAGTGGAACCATAAGTACGTAGAGGAAATATGGGAACCGGAGGAAGCGATGAATGAGAAGTACCCTGAGTTTTTTTCACCATAGTATGTAAAGAAAAATTTCAAGGGTGAAATTTCATAAGGGGGAAAGAATGTAACAATCCATGATTTTATTAATGGAAAATCCATTCTTATAGTTATTCTATATAGTATACATCACATAAAATCACATATATAACACAATACAAACTTTATAAATGAATAATGAATGAAATAAGTGGCATTTCTAGAAGTTAAGAAACAAATACTGATGGAATAATAACTTGACCTTTGGAATTGTAATGTGACCATTAGGAATAGTTATATCGCCAATAGAATAGTACCCTCACTTATGAAAGTATAAATAAAATTTAGGTATCTTATGAATTAAAATCTGATATATTTATTTTATGGTATAAGTGAATAAACATTTTAGAAATGATAAATTAAGTTTTGGTATTTTTGTAAGTAATAAATATTTAATTACAATATTATAATTAATATAATGATTTAAAATAATTTTTTTTATAAAATTTATTCATAATTTATTATTTTGTTATCATTTGATTATAAGATAATTTTATGACACCTTAAGTAATTTTTCAAAGTTTTATAAAATCAGTTATAATTTTCAAATCAATATTTTTTGAATAAATGATGATTTTATTTTAAAAATGAATTTCTCATATTTATAAAATTATTTTAAAAAATTGGATTCCATTTTTTAATTCTACACATTGAAAAATTATTAGGGTTAATTTTTGGTATTTTTATAAAATAGTTGAATTTTTGGTGAATAGTGAAATACGGTAATTTTCAGTATTTTACAAAAACATGAATTATTGAGTCATAGATGATATATGAATGATGTAAAACCATAATCACAAACTCTCATTCATAATTTTAATATATTTAGTTATAATATTCAAACTATTTATTGTCTTTATCCAAAATAATAAAATAATGAAAAAACACCCCTCTCCTCCCCTATAAATACCACCCTCACCACCTCTTCTCCTCACTCCTTACAAGCCTTAAATCATGTCCAATTTATTCTGAATACTCATCCCAATCCCCTCACCCACTTACAGGATAATTTTTTCTCAAAAAAAGACTAAATTCAATTTCCCTAAAGAGGTTCTCAAGGAGAAGAAGTTCAAGAGGTAAAAACCTCTTCCTTTTTCTTTTAATTTCTTTTCAAGTTATTTTATTTTCTTATTATCTCCTCACATCACCTCATCAAAGTGTAATGATAAATAAATTATATTATATATAATATAATTTTATTATGTTAATGGAATAATCTATCATCAAACCTCTTCTCCTATCCCTTTTATTCTAAAAATGGAAACGTCATCCGCGAGGTGTTGTTTTATCACCTTCAAGGATGATAAATTTTCATTTTCATTTATCGTCATAAAGGATGGTCTTAAAACTGTTATAATGGTTGAAAAATATTGTAAAATTTATTTTATAACCTTTTTATATTCTTTAACTAACATATACACATAATATTAAATAATAAAATAAAATGAGTTTGTTGTGATTGAAAACCGCCAAAATTAATCAAAACGATTATCATTAACATTTTATCTAATGAATCATCATAATATCTCAAAAAATAATATATAAGACCAATTAAACTTATGTAAGTTCATTAATAATATATAATATCAATTATGGATAATTATCCCCATTTTACATGATCTTCCATACATGTATACAAGTGAACCAATCATGAAAAACCAAGAAAATGAACACTCTTGAACGACGAAATTGAACTCTATAACTCATTATAATTACCATAAATGAACTTAATAAAATTATAATGAATTAAATAAATATATAATAGTTCACTTATTTATTAACTAATGAATCTAATTTGATTATTCAGGATATTAAAGTGAAGAAATCATTCAGTATAATGTAAGGAGATTCTTGAACTAAATTCCTTTATTTGGGTTATTCTATCTTCCATGGTATGAATGTTCATATTATGTTCTTAAAATGTAATTTAACTTTTCTTTTTGAGTATATAAATTTTTTAAATCAGATTATATGACAGATACAATGATATTTCCAAAATAACTCTTCTTTAAAAAAATACACCTTTTACTTCTCTTTAGAATGTTTCTTCTTCACTTAAGATTGATGATTCTTATACCATGTATGATATTACCCTTTTATTTTGGGAACCCAAAAGTTTATTCCTCAATGAATTCTTTATGAAATTATCATTAAATCTATTTCCTTTCCATGGGTTATTTTATGGAAAATATTGTTATACATTCTATGTGGCATGAATGATTATGTAAATGTTATGATGTGATAGGTGCACCTGAAATTATATAGAAATATAATGCATTGGGTAATGTGATGTATATCATGAAATAATGTGAAATATGAATTAAAATGAATATATATTTGTTCGAAATGATACCTATTTTATGATTATGCACATATTTTATGCGTGAACATGATGCTAGCTTTGTTCAAAACTATGTGCGTTATTTGACCATTAAGACATGATGTTTTATTTTTATACATTGCCACATTCTAGTCCTTATCTAATGAATCCTATCATATTTATGATTATGATTCATAACTTATGATATGATTATTATTATGATTATGCTCACCCATACCTTATTGATTCATTTCCTTATTTATCCTCTTATTGGGAGTTTAGATCACCCATTTCATTGATGTATATACTCAGGTGATTACTTGTACTAAGGAGAATGTGTATTCCACTAAGAAGCTATAGAATAAGGAATTAAATATTTTTTATGTTTTATTATGTAAAAGTAATGTATAATACTAATTTTCCCAAGACACTAAACTGTTTGATCCTGGATATATAACATTATCATGTTGTTTACCTTTAAAATGATGTAATAATAGTGTAAGAAAAAGTAGAGTTGCTATAAGACTCACAGAATCTTCCCTATAACAAATTCTCATCATATAACCCATTCACGATGTGAATGTATCCAGTAAGAAATGGTCATCCCAGTTTTCTATAGAAAACATTCAAAAAAAATGCAAGTCTCTTAGATCCCAAGGATCACCCTCTAAATCCATTTAAAAATTTATACCTAGACTCCATGAATCCTAAAAAACATACATCACCAGATTTTGGGTCATTTTCCCCAGAAAAAGGCTCTCTATTCTTTATAATCCCATAATAAACCCAAAAAAATAGAAACCAAAAAAAGGGTCAAAGAATACTTAAAGGAATACAATGGGGTGTTATAATCCCTCCAACATAAATTTTTTCTATCTCCAAAAAGTTCTTAAGATCCTAGAATAAAAAAAGTGAAGCCCAATGCTACCTCATTAATAGTTCTTACTCCCATATCTCATGGATATCCCATTTCTACTACCACAATACATGGACCAAATGATTCATTTTACAGAACAATACCTTATCTCAATAATCTATAATCTGAACTAGTTTCTCAACCAAAGTGATGTCAGGATCAAGATTGACATACTCCCATTTAATCACATGGGAATGACCCAATCAATACCTCCTCATATAGGAAACATGAAACACATCATGGATGAAAGTCAAATGAGATGGTAGGTCCAATAGGTCACATTTCTTAGTCATCCAATGATCTCAAAGGGCCCCACAAACCTCACTAATAACTTACCATGCTTACCCAAATAACAATGTCCTAAGCAAGGTGAAACTCTAAGAAAGACACAATCACCAACCTCAAACTCTAGAAATTGGTGATGGTGGTCTTCATAAGATTTATGATGGCTCTATTCCATGATAAATCTATTCTGGATCAAATGAAACCTCTCTATCATCTCTTGAACAAGACTTGGCCCAACCAAGAACCACTCTCCCAACTATGCCCATCATAAGGGAGATCTACTTGGACATCCATAAAAATACTTGATGGGTGCCATTTTGATCGATGTCTGATAAATATTTTCATAAGAAAACTAGACTAAAGGAAAATGATTTTCCAAAGAACCACTAAAATCAAGCACAAAATCATAGATCATATCCTCAAGAACCTGTATAGCTCTCGTTTTCTGTCCATCCTTCTATGGATGATATTCCACGCTCAATTTCAATTAGGAACCAATATCATCCTAAAAACATTTCCAAAACCTATATTTTAACCTCATGTCCCTATCATAAACAACTTCATAAGGAACCCAATGAATTTTTACAACCACTCGAAAATAAAAGTCCCCAAGATGTTCCACCTTCATTGTCTCCTTGATAGGGAAAAAATTCACCAATTTCATGAGTCGATCAATGATCACCCAAAACACATCCTTCCCGATAAGAGTATATGGAAAACCAATGATAAAATACATGGAAATATAATCCCATTTCCATACCCAAATGGTTAAGGACTGCAATAAACCGGAAGGTGTCTAGTGTTCCACCTTAATCTCTGACAAGTAAGACACCACAATACAAAATCCACAATCTACCATCTCATCCCTGACCACCAATACCAACATATCAAATCATGATACATATTGGTAGTACTTGGGTGTTTGGATGAACATGAATAGTGTCCACTATAGATTAACTCCTATATCATGGGAAAAGGAACAATCAACCTATTTCAAAAATACGAAGCACTATTGAGAGACCGATGCCACTCACCTGAGATCTCCCCACCATAAAATTTTTACTAAATACTTGGCACTCATGGTCAAACATATACTCAAGACAAACCCACTCATCAAATAATGATTCATCCTTCATTGAAGAAAAACATAATTTCTCACAAGACTGATTCCTTCACTGTTTGTATAGATAATTTTATGCTCAGTTCATCAGATACTATGTTCCCTTTTCCAAAAGTATAAGTAATATCAAAATCAAAAGTCTTGAGATACTCCACCCAGTGTATCTATCAAAATTTTAGATCCCTATAAGTGAAAATATACCTCAAGATCTTATGATTAGAATATACCGTAAACTATTCCCTAAAGAGGTAGTGGAACCATGTTTTGAGTAAATTCATAACCATTTCCAACTCAAGATCAGGAGAAGGGTCTCATGAGTGTGTAACTGGTTAGAGATGCAGGCTACCAAATGTCTCTCCTGCATCAATACACACTCCAACCCCATGACAGAAGAATCATAGAAAACTTCATAACTTGAACCAAGTTCTAGAAGAATAAAAACTAAGGCTAATGTCAGTCTCACCTTCAGTTCCTCAAAAAAACTCTAACACTTTTCATTCCACTAAAACTTTACACCCTTATGAGTTAAATCTGTCATCGAAGATTCAATCTTAGAGAAATACCAAATAAACTGCCAGTAATAACCACCCAGCCCCAAGAAGATTATAATCTCAAACACATTTATGGGATGATCCCAAGATATAACTATATGTACCTTTTTAGGATCCATTTATATCCACCTATTATATATAAAATTCCCTAGAAACAATAATTATTGAATCCAAAACTCACATTTGGAAAGATTACCATATAGAATATGTTCCCTAAATTTTTTAAGAATGATATCTAAATGGTACATGTGATCCTACTTTGACTTGGAGTAAACCAACATATCATCCATGAACACCATAATAAAATATTCCAATAATTGATGAAATATCTGATTCATCAATGACATAAACACCACATGATCATTAGTTATTCCAAATGGAATAACCAGAAACTCAAAATGCCCATACTAGATCCTAAATATTGTCTTAGGTATATCCACTTCTTGGACTCTCAACTGGTGGTACCCTAACCACAAGTCGATATTTAAAAACCAACAAGACCCTCTAAGCTGATCAAAGAGTTCATCAATCCCAAGCATGGGATATTTTTCTTAATGGTCACCTGATTTAACTTTTTATAGTCAATAAAAAGTATGAGGATAACATATTCCTTATTAAAAAATAGGAAAAAAGAATCCCATGGTGACACACTAGGATTGATAAATCCCTTAGCCTTGAGATTCAAAAGCTGGACCTTAAGTTCTACCAAATCAACAGGAACCATATGGAAATATGGAATAGAAATAGTAATCATACTAGGTAATAGGTATATGGTAAACTTGACCTCTATCTAGGGTGTTAAATGAGAAAAATAATCCTAAAAGACCTCAGGGTATGCACACACTACCTCAGCTAGATGACTTCCCAAACAAGGGTCAACAACATCAAGAAACATCACTAAAATTGGAATGAGATTTCCCTAGAATAATGAACAACATCCCCCAACCTTCTCAACCTAGAGTCCTACTCACCCTGAAAAACGTGAGTGACCCCATCATCAAATAAGAACTGAACCCAATGACGATAACATTATATATGGGCCTTACCACTAATCATCCAATCTAGGTCAATAATCAATTCTAAGATTTCAAGAACAAGAACTAAGAAGTCTCACTCCACCTCACGGTCCTCTATCATCAATCGATATGTTGTGCACCTAAAACCTTATTTAGAACTCTATCCTAAAGGCATGGAAAGATCTAACAAGAATGAAATAAGCTCTAAATTCGATATCAACACACCAACTAGATTTTAAGATATAAAAAACTGTGGATGGACCTACTTTAGATTCCTCTGGTATATACTCCACCGCATAAATATGTCTAATCACATATCCTCCCTAAGATTTCTTAGATACATGAACACCCCCCTTAGCCTGAGGATAAGACCCACCACCATTGGAATCATCGATATGAAACTGTAATCCCTTAGTAAATACTTTACTGACTTGGGATATCCTATCACAAAAATGATTTAGATGGACATATTATCTAAAAATATGAAATTTTTTGGGATCCTCTGTACAATTAGGCTTAATATGACTAGGTTGCCCACACTGATAAGAAGCAACCTACTACTATCCAGTTGAATCCCCCAAAACCAGTCCTAAAGAAAACTGGATAAATTTTTGATTACTTTTATGAATTCTTCAAATAAGGACGAAGAATTAAGAAAATAACATGTCCATTTAAATAAACCCATATAAGGTTTATTGAAATTACCTCAACCACTAAGTCTCAAGCTTGGAAAAATCCCTAACCGAAGGTACCAGGATCACAGAGGAAGCTGGTGGGCTAGGGATTTTAAATTTTTTCCATCATCGTAATGGTGAGAATTTTCATCTCTAATGATCTGAGACCTAGTATAGTTTTAGGATATCACATAAATTAAACAGAGCACAAAAACATAAACTAAAAACATACCTTTTCATATATGAAGCTGCGGTCGAAATATTCTTGTTGCCGACGATCATTTCATGATAGATTTGAATCCAAATGCCTCTAGATCATCCACATGCACTGAAAAAATCCACTTGAATTTTTATTGTCAAATTTCAGGTGCTATCACGGAGATCTGAAAACACCTTTGACAACCCAAATATCACCACATCGACGTGTCTTCGATGTGTGAGGAAGAACTCAATCCGATCGCCTGGAACAAGAGATTCTATCTCAAGAAAGCAGGAGAAGAGAGAGAGAGGCTATAGATTTATCACTATGAATATTCTCAAGCAAGAGCCTCTCTCCTACCTATTTATAGTGGATGCTAAAAATACCCAGTAGGGTTCCCCTTCCCCCATTTATTTAACATCCACTACATAAATAATTATAAAAAACTAAATTGCATCAATATTATTTATTATTTTATTACATACCTATAATATATATTAAATATATTACATGATAAAACCGATTAATTAACTCAACTTGCACTTCCCACTTAATATTAAATGAACCTGGAATATTAAAATAATATTTGTTCAAATAATATTATTCCTCATATTTACTTAACTTGTGAATACTTTTATTAAATAAATTCAACCTAATTATTATTTACTTGAATAATAATGAATTTATTTATTTATCATTGATTGATAAATTGGATAACACTTTGACTCATGGTGGGTCCCACTATGTTCAAAATACATATTTAATAGAATATGGAGGATTGTTGATTATGCTATTGTGTGTAACCCTCTAGGCCCTTATCTCGATAGCAGTGAATAAAATCCACAAATCAGGAGCGGAGTCTAGCAACCCATCAAGGCCCTTAAATAGATAAGGAAATTCATAATAATAATAACCAACCTATAAACATGGAGTATGTAATATAATCTCTTAATATTTCATATCTCATAAAGTAGGATGCACACATGTGTCATCACTCTTTTCTTGCTTTATTATTTATTGATCTAACTGGACATATTTACCCTCGACTGCCTTGGCCAAGGTCTTATGAAGGTACTACCATCCTGATCAATAAGGATCAAGATATATTTCTTCCTAAACTAAGAAGTGAAAAATAATTTCTTGACCATTCAACCAACTCGATACTACTAATGATGCACCCAACACAAGGTACCTCACCATAATTTCATTATCACGGGTTTTCCCTTACATCAAAGTATTCAATAAAATGGAACACATTGATAATGATCTCAAGTCAGGATACCAATACACATATTCATAGATAGAAATAACTAATGACACCTAAAACATGTGGTGTTCCTATTGGTAGGTCCATCCTCATGATCTCACTACTAGAGATCACTAAGTGAAAACTTCATAAGAAGAAGTCTCAATTCCTATGAGCCCCCAGCACCTGATAGTCAAATATTTACTATTTTCATTTGGTAAGATGTATCTAGAACATAGGAACTTTGTTTAAGATTAATTTAATAGTATATCAAGGTTCTCATTATATCTTGGGACCTTCTATAACCTTTTGATATGATAATTAATCTAAGGAAATTACTATTTCAATAACGGTCATAGAAAAGCATACATTATAATGGTAAGTAAAAATCATGCATAACTCACTATTTACATGATATGGTAATCAAAATTACTATTCAATTTGGGTCTAGGGCACCCACTATTACAACAATCCCACTTGCATTAGATCCAACTTGATAATGAACCTTAATAGCTCTCACATGATAAAGATCATGTTTATGCTAAGTAATGGATTTAGTTGTTGGTTCTTCCATGTTTCCACCGCATGGCTATTCTGCTATATGTGACCTCATATCATTGAGTAAAACTTCTCAAGATATGGTAAAACCCGAGTGTATCCATTTTCATCATTGTCATAACTTGAAATCTTAGCTAGTATAAGTAAAGAATTATCATTATGATAAAACTTTACTTGGAAGGTGTAATCCCAAGAACTGGAGAAAATCATTGCATTTAATAACTACTTCTTAGCTACCTCAGAAGCTGTAATGTACTCAATTTTATAGGTATAGATACCACTATATTTTATGATATTTTCTTGCTCATCACCTTAGAATAACTGTGATATTGGATCATACTAGTCTAAGGAATACTAGTTTATGTTCCACTGTAACTAGTATCCCTTTCTCTCCACATAAAAGACACATATATTTTTTACTTACTCAATTAAAATCAAATAGTATGAACTTTTTACTTGCAATTCTCTTGGATATAACTGATATTTTCCCACTATAAAGTATATATTAGAAATATTATATCTTGTACATATCATGGAATACATGATTGATCCATCATTGGATCATATGGAAATAAACTCACCACTTTAACCTCCTCCTATGAAATTGCATGTCTACTTGGAGAGATTTATGCCATGTGACATTAGGAACAATTATATTTTAATTTGTTCCAGCTTGCATTTTTCAATACCATGTCACTATATGTACGATTGACTAGGTCCAAGCGACCATTATATCTACCACAGTAGATCCTATTACCTAGAACCTAGGTTTCTACTTTAAGTCAATCACTGGAGAATTACTTTCATCCTGATCTTAACTAACTATAATACCAATATCTATTTTCCATATGTTTCCAAACATATTTGACCCAGAAAACAATAGAGCTCCTACTAACCTATGGTAGACACATGGAAAATATTCATTCCAAATGAATGTTCTAATATCTTTCTGGTTAATTTAATCCTGAACTGGATTTTAGTAACTTGAAACTCTTATTGGCATCTTATGGTGTCACCATACCTTTCTATTTTCATCGTATGGACACCTTCAATGAAAGTTAGTCTTGACATTCAATTTCTAATTAAATGATCTTAGAAACTATCTATGAAAAGTAAAATTCTAATGGATTTAGGCATAATGAATTGGTACAACCAATTGAGCCTTATTGGTACCATGATTTTACCACCCATGTATCATCTCTCTTGAATACCCACCATAGCATTCAAAATAATAATCCCATTTTCATTTTGATATATGGAATCCATTATTGAATTTTAATTGGCTATGTCAATCTTACATGATTTCCATATACTACCTACTTATAGGAATTATTATTCACAATGAATAATTTATCACCGTCCATAGTTAATACAAAAACATCACTATGGTTTTAACCTTCCTACATAGTATGTGTCTTTGAAACATTCTTGTTCCACATGTACTTGTTGAACTTGTTCCTATGCCAACTATTTGTGCATCTCTAGGATTGACTAAACCCAAGTCAATCTAACTCCCACCATCTCTAATAGATATGTGCACCCTTATATATAAATGTATTCTATCACTTTACTATAACTTTTTCTATCTAAGGGATTAATGTAATATCCTAATAAACTGTTAGGATAAATACTTAGATGCGCCATATCTTTAGCTTGATGAAAGTTTGTTTATATCATTACAAACTCTTTTAATATAAACACATGTTCTTATGACACTATGGATTTCCATCATATTATGACTTATATGATATCCATTTTTCACAATATTTGGCACATGGTTATGGGATTTTGCCATTATTTTCAAATCATGTTATGAAATATAATGGAAGTTTCTATAATTTTCAACATTAATACAACTTACATAACGACTCTAATGTATAAAATGCGCATTTAGGAATTGCTCCATGTTATATTTTTTTGATCAATGTTAACATGTAAGACTTATCATTAATCCTCCTTATGGACATTAATGTTGTGATTTGGATAAGTTAATGCGCGTTTAGGAACTACTCCATGATACATTATATTGATCAATAAATGTTTTCTCAAGATACTCTTAGACATGCCATCACGAAGAATGTTATATCTTATGACCATGAATATACTTCACTATCACATTCCTTAATTACTTAAATAAATATTATAAAGTATATTTACCACTATCTTACCCTTGGAATAGTTCATGCTCTCTTGTTTAACTAATTCTTAAAGCTTTGTGGCATACCATTATTTCTAAAGGTTTCTTTGTCAAAACTAAACACATCGATAATACCAAAGGTTTTTGGCTCCAATGACCCTAAATACCAAACTAGGTATATCCTTGATGTCCACTTTTAGTTTTACTTGACAAAGAATTATCTTTCCACAATTGGGTATATGAGTCTTACATTTTATATACATCACATATTGCCTATGATTCAAGTATAAATGAACTATTGGTTGAGTATAATACACTACAAACAATAGTCATTCCTAAACTTGGAATGATGTCTCATAGTGTTGAATTTACACATGAGATAAATTTTTTGTTTATAATCAACAAATTTTTCAACAAGAATCAATAACTTGTAAATCAGAAGTTGTGTGCTTCTCATCACTCACTTAGTAATCACCCTTTCTCAGATGCTTGGATAAGACACCTTACTTCTTGTAATATTTATATTACTTAATTGGAAAATGTATTTCAATACACATATGTAAAATTCATAGTGTATTTAATACCCAATAAGTATATTTGAAACATTAAATTTTATATTGATAAATATACTAGAAGAAGAAGTAGGTACTTTCTTCATTAATTCAGTTCATTGCATTTCAACTTTTATAAAATTATTTCATGCTATACGATGAAAATAACCTTTTATTTAATAACCAACCTCATGTAATTATAGGATGTTGAAAATGTTCCTTTGGAGTTATACTTGACTTTGGCCAATTCACCTTTCCTTTAAAATTATTCTCCTTAAGAACTAAATATTAACCTTTCTTTGAGTTCTTTATTTACTTGGAAAACCTTACCGAAAAGGTAAAGACACGTTTACTCCATCATGTTTGTAATGTAACCTTAAATGAAACTAGAGTAATCATGTGTAAATGATAATGGTAAGTTTTGAAATATTGTGATCCGCCTTCCAATTTACACACAACAAGTGTAATCATCACATTCATATCATACTTCACTTTATCCTTGTAAACTTCTCGGAGATGAGACTGCATGTGTAATATTCCATGTCCCGATGTTGTAACTATAAATTAAATTGAACATTGATGATATAATTGTGAAATAACCATAATATTCATCATAAATGTGTCTCATATAAGAAATGTTACACCCTCGCTTCCTGAGGTGGCTTAACAGGTATAGGGACACCAACATCTTGAATTTATGATATAGTAGTATTGTGCGCAAATGCCTGTACTTTGATTGGATATTTGTGCTCGATAGGAAATTTAATTTTTCCAATTTAACATAGTATTTATTGTGGTATTTATTTCCATTTTATACAAAAATAAAACTAGTAGATTAATACTTTTATCTTGATTACCAAATTAGAAATTATTGATTAATTAAATCATTTAACATCTCTCTATTTTATCGAATTATAGGAATCCTCTGTACTAGAATCATAATACTTTGTTGCTTGAGTATTATAGTGAAAAGGATCTTTGAGCCTCACCTAATAGTCTATAAGATATGGCTAAGTCACTACTCATAGTGTTCAAGGTAGGAATTTGACTTTCCAACCACATTAACTCATGACTCCTTGGTCTATTGAGTGAAGTCCTAGTTTTTTGGAATCATAAATTTTGATTCCCTAAAAAATTGCCTCTAATGTGACAGAAAGTTATCTATGGATAATCCTTACTACCATTTTAGTTAAGTGAACCCATAGTTCTTATAATAACTCCCCAACAAAAAGAGGCACCATTAGCTATGATTGACCAAGCACCCCGAACACCTGGTTGTGTTCAAATTCAAACGACAGAAGGCATTTGCGACTTAATATTTCTTTGAGGGTTTTTTAATTTTTCTCTTAATGAATGTAATCCATTTATATTAATCTTGTTAATCTATGTTGTTTCGATTACAATTGAATATTAATAAAAAAAACATTCATTGATTCTTTATGTATTTTATTATTTATTATTTTATATATTTTCCCATTGTTATAAAATGCATAAAATAACAAATAAATGCATAAAAAATCTACTACCATACTGGTCTTGAACATCTAATATTGGTTGATCCATTAAATTTAATAGACCAACCACGACCTAGGGGCATCATACTGGAGTTATCTATTGGATCATGATACAGATCACCCCCATCCATTTATGTTCGCTGCTCTTTCAGAGAAACACCTCATCTTGGAGGGGTCTACATCTTGTCTGGTGTATCGCCTCATCTTCATGGGGTCCACTTCACGTCTGTAATACCACCTTGTCTTCATCAAAAGTATAATTATACTTGCTAATAAGTGAGGGGAGCTTAGAGTGCAATGTACATCAGAGAAATTGGATGCAAAAAACCGTATACAAATTGACTGAAAATAAATGATGATGCGTAGACCGTCATAATTAATTACAATCATTACATGTTTTTAATAACTAATTAAATAAATGAAAACATACATAGATTGTGTCAAGTGCTCAAGACTAGTAGATGGGTAAAAATAAGCATGGTAAAAAATTAAATTGAAATAATTTAAGTACGAGGGATATTAAATAAATTAAATGAATTAAAAATTCAAAAAAATTATTTAATTAATATTCAGTTCAAATATTAATTTAATTTTAAAACCAAAAATTAAATTAATTCATTAATTCAATTTAATACTAAAATTGAATATATTTTATTTTAGGGTATTAAAAATAAAATATTTTAAAACCATAAATTAATATTTTAATTAATTTAATTTAATTATGAGGTCAAATTAATTAATTATATTAATCTAAAATAACTCATGCCGCTGAAACTCGGCACATGGCTCATACAGGTTGGGTTGGACCCATGCAAGCCCATTCCAGTCCCTACAAAGTCCATGTAGGGCTATTCTGAGCAAAAAATATCCACCTAGAACCATTCTAGGTTGTAAAGACCTACCCACACCACTTTTTGGGTGATTTAGGTCCGACATATCGGAGGGGTACCTCGCAGTGGGTGGACAGAAGGTGTGGTGGAGGGTTGTTCGGCCAGTGGTTTGGGCTTGCGGGATCCGGTGAAGTCAGTACTGTTAGATCTGGGTGGTAGCTACTCTACTAGGCCAAAGGGGGGGGGGTGAGGGGGTAAATGAAGTGGTTCAACGCCGATACCAGGCAACAAGAAGGGAGGTCGTCGACAAGGGTCACACCGACAAGGGAAGCACAATGGCGTTTGAGCTGAAAGTGATGACCTCACTCTCAATGGGAAGAGCACTTGATGACCAGATCTGTGGAAGGGAGGCACAACCACCCATAGGTGAGGTGGAATGACATTGGATTTGGTCGGCATGACCTTAGACGATGGTGACTGGTTCACGGTGGGATTGGACCAACTTGGAGGGAAGTTACATGCTCTCATTCTGAAGAGGGGATGGAGGCTGGTGTTCATGATGTGGGTGTATTGGGGCAGTGTGGGCTCTATGGGTGGTGCCTATGGAGGAGGTCCGAATGGCTTGTATGACGAGAGGGAGGCGCTACCAGTGGGGATCATGGTGGCGTGAGGTGGATGGAGGGGTGTTGTGTCGGTGTGGAGGCCAACAAAACAGCTGGGTAGGATCACCCAAACTACCATGTAGGGAGGGTCGCGGGACCCTAGATGGAGGAAAAAACAAAAAGGTGGTTCTCCCTTTTTTTTAACAAAAGTCCACTCGCCACAAGACTTTAATAGTAGTCACCATTTTTTTTTGTTTCAGTCATCTAACGGCCAAAATTTCTCAAGAATAATTAATAGACTTTAAATTATAATAATAATTGTGATAATTATAATAAAATAATAATAATTATTATAATAATAAAATAATTATTATTATATTTTATAATTTCCACATCCATGTGGAATTAAGGAGTGACCAAAAATTACTATTTTAGCCACCATCTCACCACTAAAAGTGAAGAATTAGTGTCCAAAAAATAGGTCACTGGAATCACCCCCACTAAAGGTTTCAAGTGAAATGATATATTTAAATACCATCAAAATTAATACCCAAAATAAGGCAATCCATATTAAAAAACTTTGGATGAACGTAACTTGGTCATTCGATATCAGATTGACTTACCGTTAGTAGCATTGAGACCAAATTAATACCCTCTACTCAATTTTAATGCAACATAATTTTTCCTTGGATCAGATAATTTACATGATCCCTCTAATACCTATTAAAGGAACCGAGGATGTATCAAAAGCTAGTGGGCTAGGTATTTTAAAAAATTTCCATATTCGAGATGACAGGATTTGTTGTCTCTGATAATTTGAGCCCCATTATGGTATGAAGATCTTGTGTAAATTAAAAAGAGCATAAAAAATAAACTAAAAACATACATTTTCAGATCTAAAGCTTCAATCAAGATATTCTTGTCACCGATGATCGTTGCATGAAGGATCTGAATCCAAATACCTCTAGATCATCCTAACGTGCTTTAAAAATCCTATGGAACATTGATCGTTGAATTCTGGGTGCTAGTGTAGAGATCTGATGAAACCTTTGACATCCCAATGATCACTGCATTGATGTGCCTTCGATGTGTGAGGAAGAACTTGATCCGATCACCTGTATTGAGAGATTATCCCTCTAGAAAGAGGGAGAAGAGAGAAAGGCTATGGATTTCTTGCCATGAATAGTCTTAAGAAAGAGCCTCTCTCCTTCCTATTTATAGTGGATGCTCAAAATACCTGGTATGTTTCCCCAAACCTTGTTTATTTAACATCCACTATATAAATAATTATGACAAACTAAACTGTGAAAAATATTATTTATTATTTTATCACATATCTATAATATATATTAAATATATTACATGATAAAACTGAGTCATTAACACAACTTGTACTTCCCACTTAATATTAAATGAACCTGGAATATTAAAATAACATTTGTTCGAATAATATTCTTCCTCATATTTACTTAACCTGTAAATACTTTTAATAAATAAATTCAACCCAATTATTCTTTACTTGGAATAATAATAAATTTATTTATTTATCAGTTATCAATAAGATGGAAAACACTTAGACCTATAGTGGGGCCCACTATATCCAAAATACCTATTCAATAGAATAGGGTGGATTCTTGAATATGCTATTGTGTGTGACCCTCTAGGTCCTTATCTTGATAGTAGTGAAAAAAATCCACAAACCAAGAGCAGAGTCTAGAAACCCATCAAGGCCCATAAAGAAATAAGGAATGTCATAACAATGACAACCAACCTAGGAATATGCACTGTGTAATATAATATCTTTGTCTTTCATATCTCATAAAGTAGGATACACACTTGTGTCATCGCCCTTTTCTTGCTTTATTATTTTTTGATCTAACTGGATGGATTTACCCTTGACTACCTGTGCCAAGGTGTGATGAAGGTACTACAATCCTGATCAATAAGGTCTGAGATATATTACTTCCTAAACCCAGAAGTGACCAAGCATTTCTTAACCATTAAACCAATTCCCTACCACCAATGACGCACCCAACACAAGATATCTCACCATAATTTCATTATTATGGGTTTTTCCTTACATAAAAGTACAAAATCAAATATAACACATTGATAATGATATCAAGTTAGGAGACCAATACAAATTTCCATAGATAGGAACAACCAATGACACCTGAAACATGTGGTGTTCCTATTGGTGGTTCTGTCCTCATGATATCACTACTAGAGATCACTAATTGTGAACTTCATGAGAAGAAGTATCAATGATTATGATCCCCCAACACCTAATAGTCAAACATATACTATGCACAATTAGTATGATTTATCTATAACATATAACCTAGATTAATGTCATAATATGTTGAGGTTCTCATTATAGCCCGAGATCTTCTATAACCATTTGATATGACAATTAATCTATAGACATTACGATTTCAATAGTGGACATAGAAAAGTATACACTATAATGGTAAGTAAACATCATGAATAACTCACTATATACATGATATGGTAATCAAAATTACTGTTCAAGTTAGGTCTAGGGAACCCACTATTACCACACTAACCACCCATGGTTACTTAGATTCAGACTAAAAAGTGAGTTGGCCAGGACTCTTTTCCACACTTACTATCTGAATTCCAATGGTGCTAACTCCGTTCTACCCAAACACTAACCCACATCCATGTATTTTTAACAGAACTTTAGGATGTTTATTCCCTCTTATACCAATTTGTAACAAACTAGCCCGGGTCAACAGGACAAGTCACCCAAGGTGGTCCGCCACATGGTGAGATACATAAATGAACCACAAGGATCATATAAAAGTAAAGAAACATCAAAGTAAAACATGTAATAAAGTAATAAATATCTATGATACATACAAATTCAAGCCACACTGGCCAAAGAAGAAATATAAAATAGACCAAACTAAGCAAGTCTCAATGTGACCATCCGTCACCACTAATCCATCCCATTACAAAGGCAGAAAATGAAAAGAGAAACTAACATGCTATATGATGCCCTTACCTTTCCCCAAGTCCTAAAAAACAAGGTCTACAACTGCCTAAAGGAAAATGTAAAGTGTGAGCACATATCCCAATATTATATCACCAAATAATCTATACAAGTTATAATATCAATAATGAACAAGTTATATCTTTATAAAAAAATATAGTTTATAAAGAATTTTCACAAATCAAACCATTTATAAACATTAATTTTTTTCCATAAATTCATACCATATTCACCAAATATAGGAATATATGAGGTATAAAAGAAAAATAGGTAAACTGAAGATATTAGTAAATATCCATGAAATAAACCATAATGCGATAAACTAGGTATAAAATACAAAGCACAACATTTGGGATCTAGACTATGAGAATATGTATTAGACATAAAATAATACCAAACCAATAATTTTTTTCTCCAACCGATATTGTTTCATGCCACTTTCTGTTGATATTATAGAATTAACTCTTAGTGGTGTCACACACACTAGATTTACCTATGTCCATTTCCTAATGCACCCAAGGTTCCCAATATGATAAGTTTATATAAAACCATTTCCCAAATCCATGCTCAAATTTAATAAAAACCCTTTTTACATAAAATAAAATCCATTTCAATGAAAAAACCTAAGGGATCAACTAGAACATATAACAATTCATTAATTATAAACACTTTCATAGATACACCTAGCTCAAGAATGATTGAAACCAATCTTCCTTTGATAGCAAAGATTAAAAAACCATATATCAACCTTTGACAGAAAATTCATGATAAGAAACTTGAAAGGATCATTAGAAAACATCAATAAATCATGAATATGAATCATAAGCACATCCAAAACTACTATAATGACCAAATACAATGAAGAAGCAGAAAGAATATTTATTAGGGATATGTGATGCAACTTCCATACGAGTCAAACACTGAAAAAAGTGATCTGGAATGAGGGAGATGACCCAAAATCACCCAAAATATTTATAGAGTTCAAGTGGAAAGTCTCCACAATGAACGAAAAAAGATTTAGGTGTGAAGCAAGTTTAAAATCACTAGACTTGAGGAATTAACATCGAAAACCCCTTTCCCAGCATGAAATCCCATGAATTATAAATAAAATGAAAAATGTGTCACCTTAGAATAAATTAAATCCCAATATTTGTTTTCATATCATTTAATGGTTTCAAAGCCTATAAAATTTTCACTCCTAGCATGAGACTCATGAAATATATCCTATAAAAGATTCACATCATGTAACCCATTCATGATGTGGATGTGTCCAATAGGTAGTGCTCAACCTAGTTTTCTGTAGAAAAACTATGAACCAAAACTTAAGTCTCTCTAATACTAAGGAAAACCATATAAATACATTTTTAGATTTATACCCAAACTCCATTAATCTGAACAAACACACATCCCCAGACTTTAGGTCATTTCCCCCCAACAAAGGTGCTCTATTCCCGAGAAGCCCACAATGCACCCAAACAAAAAGTGAAACCAAAATAAGAGTCAAAGAATACTTGAAGGAAGGTAAAAAGGTGTTATATAAGGATAATGGATATCCCTATAGTAAGATAAATTATGAGTTAAAAATATATAAAACTCTACAATTTTTTTTGATCTTAGAAGAAACAAAATAAATACATTTAAAAATGTTTATAACCCAAAAATCTACAAACCTCATTTTCTTCAAGATAAAAATCAATAGTTTTGTTTCCACATTATCATATTCCTTCAAAATATCATGATTTAATGACAAGTTTTCCTTATTTTTTGTTGAATGACTCTTCATTTAATGAAATGCCTCATGATTAATGATTTCATTATCTATTATAATATGTTTTGGTATAAAATCACTTTACATCTCTATAATAATATCTAGTAAAATCTTTCTTGACCCATTTGATAAAATAATAAAAAATATTTTATAAATAATATTAAAAAGGATAATTATTCTAAAATACTTAACCAAGTTTGGGGCACTAAACTTTGGAATCATTATAATGGAAATCTCATTAATAGGTTTTATAGAAATATTTCATTTTCAAAAAATCATTCATATATTTTATGAAATTATATCCCATAATACCCTAGATTTTTTAAAGAAAATTTCATGAAGTCCATCTAATGCTGGTGCCTTTAGATGATGCATCATATTAAGAGTTACAAACATTTTACAACTATGAATATCAACCATTAATAAACCATTCATATATCTTGATACAATTAGAATAAAACATTCATTAATATATTTAGAAATGAAATTATATTTAGATGTATAAAACTATTGATATAATTATATAACAAACTTTTGAACACCCTCATTTGTATCAACCCATATTAAATTATCATCTTTTAATATTAAAATGAAATTCTTTATTCATCTAAGAATAGATTTTTGTTTAAATAAAGAATCATTTTTATCTCATTCTTGAATATAAGAAGTCTGAGACCTCACATTCTAATATTGTTCTATATTTAACAAATGAATACATGCCAAAATTTATTTGAACCAGATTATATCAACAAAATCACCATTAAAATGACCTCTATATAAAAAATTAATCTCATTCTCAGTATCCTTAATACAATTGTTAAAATTTTATGGTTGGGAATTTCCCCATATATACAGCTCCCTTGTAACTTCTTGGATTTTATCATGAAAATTCAACCCAAAATGATTCCATACCCTTCTAATGGAATTCTCCTAATATTTATCTTCAAGACACAAAGTTTCAAATTTAAAATAACTCCCCTTATTATAAAACCTATTCTTTTGATCCAAAAACAAGTAGAATAAGTGAGTGATTTAAAAATAAAGGAGATAAATGTGAGACTTTAAAGGAAGGAAATGAATATATCAGATATGATAATCCCAAATATCGATCAAGGGGATAAAAAAATATTGATTCTAAAAATCATCCTCTAGGTTAAATAAAAGGGTATCCATCATATCCAAGATCATACAACCTAGATCCCATGATAGTATCATGAAAGTCTTGTATTATATTTTCATCCCTCAAATCACCAACTTATTTTTCATTATTAATAATAATCTCATTAAAGTCACCCAAAAAAATATTAGGCTATGAAAACTTCTATCGCACTATTATAATTAATTTCCAAATACAAAACTTCTATCTAACATTTGTACAGTCATAAAAAAATACTCACTCTCTACCGTTATTATCTTTAACATTTTCTATAATTTTATTTTTAAAATATTTTTAAGAATAAGATTAAACTCATCATTATAGAATAATGAAACTCCACTATAATGATCTGACCCATCAACTAAAAAATAATTCTAAAAACCTATCTTATTTTTTAAAAGTTAAAGAGTCTTGGATTATTAACATCATCTTTGATAAAATACTATATAAAGATAATATTTCAATTTCCAACTGTGTATAAAATGTGTAGTCTAAGGATTTTCATTTCCTCAGTAGTTCCATCATAATATTCTCATTAGACCAAAACCTTAAACAACCAATCCACTAGAATAAAAATAACCCAAAAAATAAAATAACAAAGAAAAAATAAAATTGTATGACCTATAATTAAAAAAATATAGGAAGAATGTAAAACAAACTGGAACAAATGATCCAAATCAAATAGATGAAATAAATTAGTGAAATCAATCCACTAGAAACCAGAACAAATCCAAATAAGAAAATAACAAATCGAGCAAGATGAGGATATAATAAAATCATTAAAAATATTCAAATGAAGATAAAATAATTGATTAAAACCATTAAACTAGAAGATCACATACCACTAATGAAATTCCCTAGACCCACACTCCTAGAACTAGTGCTAAAACACTTACTTTTAACACTAGATTTGATACAAAGTGAGATGAACCAAACTAATATTATATATATTTCACATTAATATTATATATCATAATAACATCATACAATTTTAATATCCATTAGGTTTAGTGTATTTGAATACTAGCTACATAATCAACTTATTTGTGAACAATATTCAATATCTCCTACAAACTTCATTCTCATATGGTACCTTTCTAGACTTATCATACTTAATAACACTCTTCATAACCTAGTGAATGGAAACATATGAATGGGTGAGCTCATATTTTTATTAAGGTTAAACATAATAGAAAACAATTAATGATTATAAATGGGCATAAGATAATCATGTGGTTATGAGATCATAGTCAAAGTTCATGAGCATAACATTAGAAAATTATACCCAAATATACATTTATTATCAATAATAATTCAAGTATTTGATCATGACATAAAAAAAATCCAAAATAACATGATTATGATGAAAAACATATGAACGTGACACAAATTTTTTTGTATAAATCATAAAATATTAGAGTTGGAATCATTACCCATTTTATATAATATGGCGTAGAAGGAATCACTTATTGATTCCCATAACATAGTAGAGTAGGAATCACTTCCTAATCCTCATAACATAGTGTATTGTTTTTTACTTCTTGATTCCAATAATATAGTAGAGTAGGAATCACTTACTAATTCCTATAACATAGTGGATTGGGTATCACTTCATGATTCCCATAACATAATGAATCATTCATCATTTCCCGATTCCTATAGTAGAGAGATAATCAATACTCAATTCCGATAATTATCTCATGAGAAATAAATCTATACCACATGTATTAGAGGGATATATAATTCTGATCTCACTCATCACATAATAAAAATAATACATACATGTTCCAAGAGAACATGAACACATTCATATTTCAATACAACTTAATTAACCCATGGAAAAGAGATGGGTTATATGAAAACTTCTATAGAACATCAATCATCATAATCGATCCAGAGAAAGAAGGTGGATGATATCATAATAGAAAATCATAATTCTAACATATGTAACATAAAAGGATGTTCAAATAGGTGAAAAAAACTATTTTATGATTATTGAATAAATCTATTTGAAAAATAAGAAGAAATATCACCTTTTTGAAATGCTTCAAATCTCCTTAAAAGTGTTTTTTAAACAAAATACTTTGAGCTTGGTAAAACATTTTAAAAATTAACCTTCAAAGATAAAAATAGTTTTTAGGAAAAAAATTTATACAATAAAATATTCTTTCAAAAACTTTATTTAAGGTTATATAAAAACACAAAATACTTATTTCTTAAAAACACAATCCTTTAAAATATCTTTTAAAATTAAGAATTTATTTTTCAAATAAAACATTTTATTTTGAAAAAAATTTATTTATTTTTCTTTTAGAAATCATTAAGAATTAAAAATCATCTGGAAAACCATTTTAAAACATGAAAAGGAAGCTTTTAAAATAATAATGATCATGATGATGAAAGAATGTGTTCACACAAAAATGTTAAAAAAGGGATACTTTTTTTAAAATGAAACATATGGAAAATATTAAACAAATAATTTCAATTTTTTTAAATAGATTGAAAATAGTAGAAAATGATCTTAATAAATTATTAAAGCATGGATAAGGACATCCATAAAATGAATATGGATATAGAGGAGTAATATTCCCGATCGAAAAGAATAGGTGGATTCAGTTTCACATATAAGTGTCACATCAGGTAAATTATTTACCAAGGTAAAATAAATTGAGATTAGAAATGTAAAACATAAATAATAACCAAATGAGAATAAAATGGTTTGGGTATTATAAATAAATAGAGTACAAATTATCCAAATGGATTATCATTTAAAATAAATATCGATTTGATAATGATATGGATGATAAAAAACTCATAGATTCGATAACCCTTGAACAAAAATACATTGAATGGTAATAATTCTAATGGATCTATAATTATTTTTACACTAATTGAATGAATGATAAAAATACATACATGGGAAATATATACACCATAAAAATAATTACTTGTGAATATAATCAATATCTCAATGAAGAAAAATTGAGATGAGGAAATCCTTACGAGTTTGGTAACTTTTGAATCGTAAAATTTTGAGAGGAAAAACATGAAATATAACTTTAATTACTATGAATAAAATATAATAATGATAAAACATTCCACATAGTTAGTACATACACCATATAAAGAAAAATTAGTATATAATATGAAACATGTCTCAATGAATCAAAATTGAGACGGAAACCCCTACAACATTGGTATCTCTTGAATCAAGAGCCCACGAAAGATTTAAATTAAGATATATTTTTAAATACATTAAATTTAATTAAAGTATGATATAAAAATCCATATGTAATTATATTAACCACACAATATAAAACTAGTGGGGAATATAGAATATGTCTCAAAGAAATAAAAGTGAGATGAGAAAAGCCTTACCGTAATTTTTAGTTTCCATGAAAGTGATTTAACCTCACGTATAATAAAAATAAATATCTTAATAAATAATTTAAGAACTTTATTAATATCTAATTATCATGTATTTTCATTATCAGATGTAATTCTGATTGTTTCATACATGTTTCATAATGGTGACATAGAACCCCATTATTTGACCATAATTTCATCATTAATGGATTATAAAATATATTTAAATCATTTAATTTCAAGGATTTATACATCCCCATGTTAATTTTGGTGCAACTATGGGCTTGGTTCAAGAGAACGAGATCCATTATGAGCTTATTTCAGGTAATCTACTAATAACAACTGATTACATCATAATGATCATCAATTTCTTATGTCATACATTAAGAACCATATTAATGATATATATAAATCATTTATGTAATATATATTCATAAAATAGGTTTTAGAACCAGCTGTGTAAGGTGGTGATAGAAAATAAAATATGTCATTCCATGAAGGTGGTAGTCCGCACGTATACACAGACAACGATTTCATTTTCTATATAATGGGGTACAAGTATAAAATTATTTATCTTTTAAGAATATTAAAAATGTTATAAATATCATATTTATTTATTAAATACAATATTATAACTATCCATGTAAGGTGGTGATAAAAAATAAAATATGTTGTTCATGGAGGCGGTAGTTCGCACACACAGATGGGTGACATTTTCATTATTCTAAAGAGAAGGGATGGATATAGATAATGATTATTCCATAAAAATAATAAAATTTCAGTATAAAAAATATAATGATGTTTTTATTTTAAGATATTATAATATAATTTTAGGTAGATAAAGAATACCTGAAGAAATAGTAATTAAAAAGAGTGATTTGGGATTTTTTACCTTATTCCTTAGAATTACTCCTTTGCAACTTGTATTAAGCCTTTGATGAATCATAATTTGAGGATAAAAAAACCTCTTGGATGTGTCTAGGTGGTTTGGAGAGGTATTTGGGTATAGGTTTTTTGAACTAAGGGGCTTTTTGTGTGAGGAGAAGTAGGGTGGTGAAAGTCTCGTTTTATAAGTGAGGGGAGTGACATTTTGATAATAAGAGGTTCACTATTCAAGGAAAGTGTCTCTGAAAGTGGGAAATAATGGATAGGGGTTGGGTTTTGGTTGATAAAATAATTCACCACACACGTTTAGATAAGTTTTTATTATTTTTAGGCCTTTTATCCTAAGTTTAAACTTTTACCAAAATTTACTTTCACCACAATAACACCTTTTTTACCCTTGGTAACTTATTTTTATAACTAAAAAAGTAAAATTAACCTTATTAGATATTTTTTGAATTTTTATTCTAAATATAAAAATAATTTTATCAAATAATTTTTTTAGGGGTGATAAAAATTAATTTTAATATTAGTTCAAATAACACATAAAAATCATTTTTAGAAAAAGTGTATTTAGCATAAAAATTATATTTTGGATAAAATTATAAATAATTTTGATTTAAATAAAATTAATTGGTTTATTAATAAATAAATAAATAATAGTTATGTGGATCTTAAATAAATCCAAAATTGAAATACACCTTGTGAATATTTAATTAAAATATAATTCCCAAAACAGTTTCTATTAGAATAAAATATTACTTGAGTTGAAAAATGTTAAAAATAGGTTTTATAAATTGAAAATAATATTTTTAGGTAAATAATTTTACTCCCTAAATACAAATTTTTTTGAAAAAAAATGTTTTATAAATTTTTAATTCATGTTTATATTATGATAAATTCATAAAATCTACGGTATTGGAAAAAACTGTATTTTTTACTATTTAACTAAAAATAATACTTTTCAGAAAAATCATAAAAATCCATAAAAAGAAAATATTATTATTAATAATCCAAAAATTATTTTTTAAAATTAAAATTATAAAATTTATCAATTTAACTTTTAATGAGAAATATAATATATAACAAAAAGCTATTTTTATAGGAAAATAACTTTTTTAATATTATATACTCCTATTATCATTTCCTATCAATTAATAATAATATTTATGTTAATATATTATTCATATAAACAATATATTTTATCATCATTGAAACATAGTATATTGCTTTTCTTAAAATAAAAATACATAGCACCTAAAAAGGCATTTTTAGGAAAAATGTATTTTTAGGCCTAAAATGATCTTATTAGTTATTTAACCACACTAATTGAGTTTTATCAATGAGTTGGTATTAAAAATGACCTTTTAATTTTCTTTATACATATATTTATAAATTTGGTTACTTCTATTTCTACTTTCCAATTCAATGGCTATATTATAATGATTATATATATCTTAATAAAATGTGTCGCTGTTTTTTTGGTCTGATGTTGCATATGGAGGAATATATTAAAAATATTATTTATTTAAATTAAAATTTATACTAACATATTAGATCATCAAATTATACCCCATTAAATAAAATTAATCCTCATAATTTTAAATATCACTCACCAATGGAAATAGCTAAGGGTATCAATAAGATATACATGTCATAAGATATAATTTCTAATGAGATATCAACCTCACTATCTTATGTAAGAATAGAAAACTCATCTATCCATTAATAATTTTAATATATTTAGATTTTCATTTTTCACTTCCATTTGTGCCAAATATACTTCCTTAGTTTGTTATAAGACTTAAGAGTTTCTATAGACATACCTTTCATATATTTATTTCATGATCCTATACTTAACCAAATACTAAAAAATTAGTTATAATAATTTGAATTGAAATCCTAGTAAATGATCTTATGAATATGAAAAATAAATCCTAAGATGTATTCTCCCATGAAACGTTCATTTCAACCTATGATACTTTTGGTTCAACTATGATATAATTGGATCAACCTATAACTCCTTCAATTTAACCTATGTTTTCCACAATCATATTATTATTAGGTTCTCTAACCTAAAAATTTATATATTACATCCTTAAATTCTATTTAAATCCTTTATAATGATTCTTAATGAGTATTTGAATCAACCAAAGAATATCCCCTGGGAGTTTCAAGCTAGGTGTGCAGTTAGGCCCACTTATCATGCATCAAGTGAAGTTTGAGTTAATACTCAACCAATATTTTTTTAGGGTTATTACACATAAGTGAATCTATTCCAGATCCTACATCCACTTTTTTTAATCCTCATTTCAATTAAACCACACAATATCCATATTTCCAAAACTTTATGATGTTATCCTATACATAACTTATCCCTAGGGTTTTCACTAAATTTTTCTCATACTAATACTATAAATAACTACACTAATCCAAAAAATACCTAAATCTAATTTTGATACCAATTTAAATTCCCTAGACCCACACTCCCTAATCCACAACTAATAACATATACTTTAAACACTAGCTTTGATATAAAGTGAGACAACCCAAGCTAAACTTGCATATTTTTTTTTATCGAAGTGGAGTTCTCAAGAGGTGGTGGGTGGGTTGGGGGTGAATTAAGAATCTAATAAAATTTCTACTAAAAACAATCTTAAAAAAAATTCTCTAATTTATAAATACTTGGTGAATTAATATAGTAGGTATAACTAATTTGATGTCTTGGAATAGCCTCTCAAGGGATTGATAAAAACTTAGTTGTAACAAAATGATATTATCACAACTTTTGAGATTACTCTACTCACATAAAAAAAATGGACATATCATTGGTAAAAGTTAACTATTAGAGTTATTCAAGTCTTATAAATATTAAGGTTATAATATAGAATACGAAAGTAGTTTAAAATCACACAAAAAAAATAAAAAAAGAGTTTTAGTCTCAAGATGAGACTTAGTCCTATCTACTTAACAATAAACCACTATCAAGCATGTTTATTAAAATAAAATAGATAATCCATAACCTATATATGATATATAGAATACAAAAACATACAAGGCTATCCAAGATACCAATAAGCCTCTTCCATAGTTGTTTATCAGAATAAAAAGGTGAAATAAATTAAATAAAGAGTATCAGAGTACTCTTCATTACTGTATAAAAGTATGTGCTAAAAATTATTCAAATAAACCAAGAAAAAATCTAAAGTAAAGTAAAATAGTGAGAGATAGAGAAGTGAGATTACATGTAGCTTTAAAAATTATCAATTTTTAGTTGATCATCAAGGTTATCTTATCTTTTAAAATATCTTCCTTTGTTTTTGAGATCATATGGAATGATTGGATGTGTTTTCTTATAATTTTTAGTGATAAAAAATAGAAAATAGAGTGTAATATATTTTGAATCAGATTAATAGAACATGTTTCCTCTATATCTCCCCATGACTTTTTTCTCAATTTAAATAGATAAATTATTATTCTAAATATCTATTTAATAATAATCATTAATTAATACTCATATTTATCATGAAATCTATAAGACTTAAATGCTATAATTTTTCATTTAATTCTTCAAAATTAGCTATTGGAATACATTAATTAAATATAATCCTAATTAGACATGGTCAACTATTGGAATTTATTATATAAATATAATTCCAATTAGAGATTGTCAATATAATTCCACCATGTTAGATTGATACTTTATAGTTGATTCAATAATTAGGTATAAACTTTATCATGGTAAGTTGTGACTCACATCATAGTAGTGTACCTAGCATTGTCACTTTAGTTGATCATATAGTTGATTGAATTTGTTATGTGATTAATCATTTTAAAATGCATTCACTTCACTTTAATATGTGATTTCTTCACTTAAACATGTGATAACTTGAAGTCATTATATGGTCACTTCAATAATTTTTAATATTTCATACTCTATCATTCAGTCACTTGGTTTCACCTCATGTTCTATCAGTAATAACATTTAGTTGCTTCAATAAATTTCCATTTGAATAATACGATTGATTGAATATAACATTTGGTTTCTATATTTTCTATTTCAATCACTTGAGTGGTAATGATATTTTCATAATGGTCGATCCATTTAGACATTTGGTTGCTTCCATACTTTGTGAAATTATTTTGATTTTCCGATTTCTACATGAGATTAAATGAAGGTATTCTTATGTTTGATTCATGGACCTATAGTTTCTTTGAAGCTTAGTAAAATTTTCATAATTATAGAAAATGTAATTATCCATAAAAAATATAATTAATTAAAAAAAATTAAACATGAATTTAGATCATTAAAAATTGAATTTTTGGGATAATCTTATAATATACCCACTTTTTGATGATCATAAATCACAGTATAAATAAAGAAAGAGAGTACACCAATAATTCATTTTGTCAAACCTTATGTTAAACCATTACTCCCTATTTTGGGGTTATAATAAAGATAAAATGATATAATAATAAAATAGAATAAAATTGATGAATTTAAATAAGAAAATAAAATGATATAAAGTTGATTGATATATTGAATTGTGTAAAAATAATAGATAATCCCTATGAGTTACCATAATTAGAATTCAAGTCCATAGGATCTTGAATAGTGGAAGGATAAATAAGTACTTTTACTTTATCTATAGA
Source organism: Viscum album (assembly GCA_963277665.1). NCBI lineage: Eukaryota > Viridiplantae > Streptophyta > Magnoliopsida > Santalales > Viscaceae > Viscum > Viscum album. Next base: position 186,620,712 of record OY728143.1, read on the forward strand.
TGGAGTAAAATAAGATATTGGTGTAGGTAAAGGGAAAAAAGAAGATCTTGAAATATGAATTCCTTTAGAGATAGGATTGATATACTAGAGAACCCAAGGGAGACTAAGACCAAAAATATATATAGGAGTTATACTATTAGAAGTGAAAATAATTGGAATTGGAAGAGATTGAGGTGCCAAAATTGTAGTGTTAGTGGTATAAATATAATACTTCAAAATTTGAGTCATTTCAATCATATCCCTAGACCCATTCTTGATGATTTATAGGAATTTATCTTCATTAGCCATAAACTGATCCAATAAAGGCACCATCACCAATAAATTTTCCACTATGGAATTACATTCATGAGTTAAAAGATGCATCCAAATATCATTATAACATGATCTAAAAATAGTCTTTAGATTATAATTGGTGAATATTGGACACAAATAATACTTAATGACATAATTTATAATTTCTTTATCCTTTATAGTCTCAACTATCTCTTTTTTTACTTTATCAAATAATTTCCCACCATGAGAATCCATATCCATTTGAATTAAATTATTAGTTTCATCAATTTTTTAAAAATATCCTAGATTCCCTCATAAACAATCCTTTTAATGAGATCCTCATCAATAGATACAAGTGTTGGAGGAGGAGGATTTATGGAATAACTGGTTGAATTATTAAGTTACCTATGGTTTATCTTTAATATCATGACTTGCAAATCTTCACATAGAGTTCCAACCTATGCTCTAACACATTCAATCACATGATTCATATGATGATTTTTTAGAAATTTATTTGGTTTAATGTGATAAAAATCACTCATAATATTAAAATCTATTTATTTATTTATACTAGTCTCACCAATACTTCCCAAACTAAAAAATTTATCCTTAAAAATATCCATTAAATCATTTTTGAACTAGATTAAGTCTTATGATGGAATAAAAGAGGAAGAAGAAGATAGAGGATATGGGTTATTTCAAGGTGTGGATTCACATTCATCCAATTTTGATAGATGAAATATAGGCCCATCATCATCTAAAGTATAAAATTTAGGATGAGTAATATCCTAAACTAAAATGTTTGATACTTCTAAAACTGGAACAATCTAAGTATGAAGAGTGAAATAATTCACTGGATCACCTTTGATGGAGTCATGAAATTAGTGATATGAGGAATATATCACAACTTATATTGTATAATAGGTGAGTATGGATCATTATTTATTCTCTTTGGAGAATTGGGTAAAAGAGGTGTGTAATGTCCACCATGTTTAGGTGGAATTACACTATTATAATCATTACCATTATCACTATCTAGAGTAAAAGGGTTTAAATTAATTAGAGTGGTTTTAGGGGAATTATCCTATTTGGGAGGTGTAGAGTCAAAGATTGGTTCTTCCCCTATATCAAACATTGAAGGGTTTCCTATAACCAAATTATCACTATTATCACTACCTAAATCTGTGATATTAGGTATAAAAAGTAATAATCTAGGGATATCCCCCCTCAGGATCTAATAATCCTTCTATAGGTATTGAATCTTTTTCAATTTCTGGATAAGGAGAGTGAATCTTGCTATCCTCATAAGCCTAGATGGATTATTAATTAAGGTTAACTACCACATATTCTCTATTTTAATTGGAATAATAACCAACCTCAACCACTTTATGAGGTTCCAAAGCTGGATCCATTATATCCTTTCACCTGGTTGGATTATTTATAGAATTATATAGTTTATATATTTTATTTCCATCCCTAGGACATATTATCCACCAAGGATTCCATCTAATATTTAACCTTTTGCAATTTGTTTGATTCAAACAAATACCACTATAAATATTTAAATCCCCCTAAGTAATAATCACCTTATTCTATAACAAAGCTGAGATAAATTTAGGATAATGTAGTAAATAAAATCTGAATAAAGTCTTTTGTAATTCATTAATATGTCTCATAATATATCTTGGTAGTATTATTTGGAGAAAATTCACCATAGGATATAAAAAGAATATGTATTTATTCCTTATAATGTAAAAATATCATTTTCTCGGACAAATAGATTACTGAATAAATTTGAGTAAAAATCTTCACTCAACAATGAATTTAAAAACATTTGGACTTTGAGGATTTTGATCACCAGTTAGCTGTTCCAAAGATCTTTAAAACTAAAAATAAGAATTATTTATAGGGTAATAAATTTTAATGTCCCTAGATTCACCTTGATGTGGCAATCCTAATCTTATATCCCATATATTTTAATAAAATACATGTTCCTGACCATAAATAGTCATTCTAATGTGATCCATATTTCATTATCTTCAAAAATCATATTTATATAGAACTCTATTACTACCAGAGATAAAAGGTTCTATTACAATCCACAAATTATCCTGTTCATCCCTACTATCTCACAAAACTCTACACTAATGACTGACTTGATATAAAACATTTTAAATCTACTTCATTTTCTCAAAAAAACTTTTTAAGACAACATATGTAGCTTTAAGGGTTTCATGATTCCACTGATGTATTCTTTCAATCTCTTAGATGTACCTGAGGCTTTTGAAGTTTCATCCTCAAGGTAATTCTTTATTCTGACCACTCTTTTTTGAAATTCTAAGTTTGTAAGTCTAGGGTTTTATTAACAAAAAGAGGTTGAGATAAGAGAAAATATAACCATGCTCGGTTTAGGTTTTGAGAGAATCAATTCATATTCTATTTAGAGCTCTTTAAAAATTAATTTAGGTATTTGTAAATAGTAATGTGTGGGTAGAGAATAAAGTAGTCTTAATATAATTTAAATACATAAGGTACAATAGTATGACATTCCATATTAACAAAAATATAAATTCATGTAATTTAATTGATTGCAGTTTTAGCATGATAGACCGTACATTCAAAAATTCAACCTATCGCATGAATAATTTTTCTATGGTAGATTATATGCATAAAATAATTAATTTAATAATACCATATTAAATATATAAACAATAAAATATATTAGTTAAATCAAATAAAAAATATTCCTTAGATTAATTCAATAATCAAAACAAGATATATCAAATTAAACATAATAGAATCAGAAATAGTTAATTATTTCGATTTCATGTATGATATAATTAAATCTCTCAACATTCAATGGATTTGTAAATATATTAACAAGTTTATGTTTGGTACCAATGAATCTCAGAGTGATATCTTATTTTTGAAAATAATCTCTCAAAAAGTGATGCATTATATTAATATGTTTAGTCCTAAAATTAGATACAAGATTCTTAGAAATATTAATAGCACTTGTATTGTTACAATTTATAGGGACATGCCTAAATTGATTTCCATAATCTAGAAATACACGTTTTATCCATAGAATTTGTGCATAAAAACCACATTCAACTATGTATTCAACATCAATAATGGATAATTTAATAAAATTCTAATTTTTATTATACCAAGATACTAGAGAGTTTCCCATAAAGTGACATGTTCTAGAGGTGATATTTCTATCTAACTTACAATGACTAAAATCAACACCAGAATAACTAACTAATTTTAAAGTGCATCCTATAAATTAAAAAAAATCAAAATTAATTGTATTCTCTAGTTACTTAAAAATTATTTAACTGTATTTAGATGAGATTCCCTAGGGTTTTGTTATAAACGAGAACACACACAAGAACTATGCATAATATCAGGCTGACTAACAGTTATCTATATTAAACTCCCAATCATACCTATATAGGTAGTTTGGTCAAATATTTTTCCAGTTTCATCCAAATCTAATTTATAATTTATATTCATAGGAGTGTCACTACCTTTTTTGATATCCATACCAAATCATTTTAAATGATATTTTGTGTATTTTCTTTGATTTAAAATAAAATTTTACTTGTTTTGGAAAATCTAAAAACAAGTAAGAACTTTAAATCTCACATTAAACTCATTTCAAATTCATTCTGCATCATTTTATAAAATTCAATTCACAAATATTTTGTGGATGATTTGAAAATAATATCATCAATATATATTTGAACTGCTAAAAAATCTTTTTATCTCCTTCTAATAATTATGGTTGAATTAACTATTCATTTTGATTTTTTTAGAAATTAAGAAAGATCCAATCCTATCATACCAAGATTTAGGATCCTATTTTAACCCATAAAGATATTTTAAAAATTTACAAACATGATTTGGAAACCGAGGATTTAAAAAACTAGGGGGTTTCTCAATAAATACATACTCAATAATATGATCATTAAGGAATGTACTGTTGACATCCATTTATATATTTTGAAATTTAAATAAGATTCATAAGAAAGAAGTATTATAATGGATTTAAGTAAAGTTATAGGTGTAAATGTTTATTCATAATAAATTGATTCCTCTTGACTATAATCTTTTGGAACCAATGTAGATTTATTTCTAATTATAGTGATAGATTCATCAACATTATTTTTAAACACTCATTTAGTTCCAATATTCAAGTAGTATTTAAGTATTTCAAATAGTTTCCCAAACTTTATTAATTTCAAATTGATTCAATTATTCTTGTATATCCATGATAGAAAATTCACCATTGATAGATTCAATAATGTTTTTAGGTTCAAGATATAAAAATAAATATTTATGTTCAACCTGGTTTCTTAGAGAATCTATAGTCAGAGTACATTTATCTATCCAATAATAACATATAAAGGATGTTCTCTATGGGTTCTAATTGTTCTAGAAACTAGAGTATTTAGTTCTTCCAAGTCTTTTTTAGGGTTAGTTTGGTCATATTGGACTGCATTGAGTGATTTTTCAGGTAAATAAACAATACAATCACTAGTTCTGAATGTATTATTGATATTAAAAATTTTCATATCATCATCTAGATCTTCTATATAAATTTAGGCTTATGTGGATCTATTTCATAAAAGGTGACATGTATAGATTATTCTACAACTTTGGTTATTTTATTGAAAACTCTATATGATTTGTTGGAGGTTGAATAACCTAGAAAAATTCATTCATCACTCTTTGGTGGATTGTTTTCTATATTCTCTTTTGTATTAATAATAAATGATTTACATTCAGATACTTTGAAAAAGTTAACCTTTGGTGTTCTACTATTCTATAATTCATAGGGGTTATTTTATTAAAAAGGTATGATAAAGACCTTATTGATTAAAAAGATTACTATATTTATAGATTCAAACCAAAATTAAACAGGTAATTCATACTCATTAAGTATAGTATGGGAAATCTCTTGAAGGGTCCTATTTCTCCTTTCAACCACTCTATTTTTTGGGGAGTTATTGGAGTAGAGAAGTTGTTATTATAACCGTGTTGTGAGCATAAGGGCTCAAAATCTTTATTTTAAAAATCACGACCATGATCACTTCTCAAGGGTTTTATGGGGAGTCTACTAAGGTTATCTATAGACTTAGAATATTTTGAAAACATCTATAAGATTAAATTTTGTGATCTAGGAAATAAAACCATGTGAATCATGAATAATGATCAAAAATCACATATAAATACCATAAGTGATTATAGTTACTCATCAATAATTTAACCTACATATAATTAATTAATCAATGATTTCATAACCCATACTTTCTTGGGTCTAGAAATGTTAGCTCATAAAGTGTTAGGAATCCAAAATTGATTAACTGATTTATTGATAATAAAATTATTATTCCTAGAAATAAATTCCTTATTTTTTCTAATAGAACATGAGATATTTCCAAAACTATATGGTCTTGAACTAGGAAAACATTATTTTTATGATTTTTCCTTTGACTAGGATGGTATAGAATTCCAGTTGTATATCCAGGTGTTGCCAATTTATCTAGAATCATAGATAAAGTTTCTCTTCCATGGGTAAAATTTTAAATGCACTTCTTAATCTTTTCACTATAAAATTTAGTTAATTATTTTCCTTTAATAATGAAGCATTATTTTCCTTTTTAATAGTAAGATTAATTTTATCACTCGCACAAAAAACATGAAACCTTTGAAATTTTTTATATTTATCTTTAATTTCATTCATGGTGTCTTCAATACTGATGATATTACCCTCTTTGGATAGGAAACTAGGAAAAAATATTTTTCATCCACAATATATTTTCTCATTATGAAGAGGACTCTGGCCAAGTTATTAGTTAGATTAAGTCCTTTGTGGTGTTTGGTGATGGAATAATTGTCACGAACCAACCCGGGTCGACTCTGAACTGGTCACCTGAGCTGGCCCGTGACATGTCCTGAGGGGCGTTCCCGATCCCCACGGGCTGAAAACTAGTGTCGAGAATCAAAACTAAACAAGTGGGAATGATTTGGACCATAAGTGAAAGACAAAAAAAATAAACAAAAATCGAATAGTGAAAACAAAAACTAGGAAAGGCGAGAAAAAAAGTTGTACATACCTCCATGTGACCCTATTGGTCACCACCGACCTCAATCCAATGACACACTATGGTGGCTGAATCCAAGCAAGGTGCAACACCCAAATCTAAAAACAAAGATAAAACTATAGGTATGAGTATTAAAACTCATTAGGCTATCCCGGCATCTATTCCCAATGCACTACCATTAAAATAAAAGAAACACCATTTCAAGTTTGAACTACAATTTATAAAAGTAAGTTTTTCGACATATTTTACTTAAAAAAAAGTACGAACCATTTCCCTTAACGATTTTTAAATCTAGATTCTTTTCATTAGTGTCAATAAAATTTTAAAAGGGAAAGTGATGTTTACATCCTCATATTTGTATAAAGAGGATAAAACATTTTTACTTGAAAACCAATTCTGGAAACCCAACAAAAACCAGCTCACCACTTTCCAAGAAAACAAATACAAGAAGGCACAATAGAAATCACATAGCAAGGGAAATGTTGGTATACATATAAGCATCATAATCACTACCGCAAGCAACAAAATCCGAATAGACATGGGTGAACCTAGGAGATCAAGAATAATCCAGAAGACACCAATACATGAGACCTCATCCCTGTTGACATGTCACACACGATGAAATCAAAACACCCAATACGCTCGACCATCCTTTTTTAGGCAGGCTGAGGGAAAATACCATAGTAATAAACCCAATATATCCACCTACTATGGTCTACTGGTCAGTACCATAACCTACCAGTGTGACACTCATTCTCAGAATATTCTCTCAGTATACCATATTCTCATGTATCTAGTATTTAGAAAGGTGGTTAGCCAACCAATGACAACAGAGCATCCAATCACAGTATATATATATAATAACGCACAATAGGTCTCACCCCGAGTCTCCCCTATGATTCTTCTCATGCCTCAAAAATAAAACAATTATAACGGGTTCCAACCAAAGAACCCTAACATTAGATTCCGAGAATCCCCAACAAGGACCTCCCACCCATTACATGCAGTCGAGGCATGAGAAGCACCCAATGAGGGTTTTCATAATTTATATTTTTCACAAATCTCACCAAGGTGCCAAACGAGCCTTAAGTTCTATCCGCAAAACACCATTTTTAAGATAAATGAACTATCTTTCTGAAAGAGTGTAAACACACCATTCACATTCCATAACCATTCATAAAATAGTCCATTTAAATCCCTCATACAACATATAAAAACCAAAGACACACAAACAGGACACAATCCATTATCACATGTCAAATCACTTTATAAGTCAAATACACACTTTCACAACCATTTAAGAAATCTCATTTTCTCACAAAAACCAAAATCAGTTTGAAACTATTTAAGGAGCCTCAGAATACTACTTTTCATGTTACCAATATTTTTATGAAAACAAACCAAATCATTTTCTATCTCAAGTAAACCATAAGAGCCAACCGGGAAGTTTACCAGCGACACATGCAACATTTACTAAAACAATTTCTAAATAAGACTCAAACAGGTGCAAAAATAATGAGACATTTAATTAAACAAATAATGTGTGTAATTGTAATAAAACAACCTTATTTTTCACAAAACTAGAATTTAACTACCAATTTGCATCATAGATAAATTAACCAGATGTTGAACAATAATAAATAGCATATATATATATATATATATATATATATATATAGGGCACAAAACGCAGGAAATATATGCAACTTAAATTTTAAAAGGCAGTGTAATGGGAACCTACTTGAAAGTCATGGTGGAAGGATGACGCACACCTGAAAACATATGCCAACGCTCAATCAACTACAATTAAAATTTATAGGATCCTTAAAACACCCAAATTACACAATATAAACTGATTGAAAACATGCGGTAGGTGAAAAACCTTACCTCGAAACCAAGGCAAAAAGATGACGCAACCTGAAACCAGTGTGAAGCTTTGTTCACACCTTAATTGCACCTTTACAGGTGAAAAACAACTCTAAGCATGGAAATTGAACGCAAATACACAAAACTAAATCCCCAAAACAAGAAAACTAGATCTCAGTAATCTACCAAATGGGAGAAACAAGCAATCAAAGTCGAACGCACCTACAATGACGGTGCGGGAGGCTGGCCGGGTGAGACGAGGGTAGGGATGTGGTCGGTCAGTCGTAGCAGCGAGGAGCTAGGGAGAATCAGTAGGGGGTGAGGCTAGAAACCAAAGGGGATCGGCCGGAGGTGGTGTCGGGTTCATCGAAGATGGCCTGGTCAGAGAAAAAGGGAGGGAGGGGGGGGGTGTTGGTGCGGTGAGGCCGGTGCAAGGAGATGCAAGGGCTGAGACGGCCTCGTGAGAACCGAGGAGCCCGGATCGGCAGGAGGACAGACTATGGAGGGATGGGGCGCAGAGGGCTGACTGGAACAGATGAAGGCTAGGGGTGGAGTGTAAGGCGAGGGAGGCAGAGCAACTGTAGTAGGGGCGAGCATGGAAATCCAGGTCATGGAGGGCCGTAACGGCAGGAGGCCGATGTTAGGAAGGTTGGAGTGGCGGCAGCTCGCACGACTCGGAGGAGTGGGGGGCCTAGGCAGACGTTGCGCGGAACATGGGTGGTGTAGAACTAGGTTTTTTTTCATTCTATATTATAATAATAATAATAATAATAATAATAATAATAAAATAATAATAAAAATAATAACAATACAATAATAATAATAATACAAATAAGAATAATAATCAGAATAATATGAATAATAATAACAATAATAATAATGATAAATAATAATACAAAGAATAATAATGATAATAATAATAAAATAATAATAATAATAATAAAATAATAATGACGACATTTAAACTAATATTAATAGTTATATATTCATAACGACATCCTTGATTTCTTTAATGATAATAATTATAAATTGATTCTGAAAACAACCTCCACAATAATAACAATAATAACACTTTATTAATAATAATATTATTAATTACATAATAACATTATTATTATTACAATTTAATCATTTATCTCACTTTATTTACAAAAATGAAGAAGAAAAACTTTGTTTATTTCAACCGCTGGACATTTGCACGAGCACCCGAGCTGACCCTGTGGCTACCGACCACTGTGTGGTGACCGTGCACGGGTTCGAAACCCACTAAAAATTTTTAAACAACAAAAATTTTAAAATAGGACCCAAACTGAACCTTGGAGTGAGGACCCAGAGTCAGGAAATAATAAAACAAAAATAAATTAAAAAGTCGGGGTGTGATAATTCTCCCCACCACAGACACTTTCTGCCCCCATAAAGTTACCCAGTCGAACAATAGAAAAAAATGAATCCATTCCCAATTTAAACCAAAATAAATCATAACACAAGAGAATGGGATAACACTAGAGGGTTCTCCCCAGCACAAGAACTCAACTAGTGCGGAGATTTAACACCCAAACAGATCACCCCGGGAAGGGGGGGGGGGCGACGCATTAAATCCTAGCCCGAACTTACCAACTTCTCCACATGAGTTGAACAGGACCACTGAGACTTAAATAGAAAAACCACTACAAGGACACCCGACATATCGGGGCACCAAAACAATGAACTCCCTATAGTAACACTACTGGAACTAAGAATTCCCCAAATTGATTTAAAACTCCCAACACATCCAACTCCCTTAGTACGAGCGAGACAATGCTTCCAATAAAACTCAGAACTCTCGGCACAAGACAAAAAACCCCCAACACTCACATCTCCAAACGATCACTAATAAAATTATAACTAACCCACAAAAGGCCAAATACCCTTTTAAGAAAAACAAACAATTCTAGAGGCCACATTTAAAAGAACGAAACTACTACGATCATGAAAGATTAAGTTTATCACACTATTAATGCAAAATATGAACTTATAATAGCAGGAAAACAAGGACAAGGAAATCCCGAATGTCTTTATTCCAAGACGAAAGATAAATAACCAAGTGAAGGTATCACATTCCTCTGACGCCCTGACTATGTGTGAGCTTCACCCCGAGACCTGAGGTTGGGGATCTGATGGAAGAAACATCTTATGCCTCACAGTAAGACACGAGCATCCCATGATTAGTACTCCTTCTTCAAATGATACTTATTTCAGAACCTTTCCTAGTGACCCGAACTATCACACAATAACAGGACTTCAGAAGGATGAGATAAGATGGATTAGGATTCTCGATCCGGAAACACCGATGGCATATAAGAATGTATTCTAACGAACTAGAAGTCGGCACTGACAAAAAGGGATTTCTTCAGTGGCAGGTTCCTCTCATACACCCCGCTCACAAAATGGGGAACCTTTACGAATGATGAGAGGCACCCGATTTTCCAAGCACTTGTGCTCCAAATGTTGACTCCTTAAAGTGGCTGACACAAGCCTTCGCCAACCACTGGCCTTATTAACTATGGACGGGCTCTCGAATCTTTTCGCCTTCACCTCCTCATGTATGATCTGTTGGATGAAGATGGAATTTAACACCTCCCACATCATCCCAACTCCAACTATGATGAAAAATCCACCTCCACTAGTCCAAGCCTGGACCCTCCACTAAACCCAAGATAATATGAACTCTAACAAACTTGGGAGTCCCCAACCACCCGAAGACATGCTTTACTCCCCTCAAATTGCTTCACTACCCCTAACAAACCCCGAATACCTCAAAAGACAAGCAAAACTCAATAGAAACCAGAATTGGGCATGAATCATTACAGCTTTTGAGGACATTTCTGGGTGGAATATCCATAACAACATGAAAAGAAAAATCAAAACTGGCATCAAGCCAAAACTCAATAAAAAGAAACACCTTGAACAGAGACAACTGGCTCGGATTCCCAAACAATCTCAAACACAACCAAAAGCAACACCACAAGCCAAAGGTAATAGACTCATAAATCAAATATATACAAACACAAGCAAAATCCACTTTTCAAAAATACCAAAACCCACTTTTCAAGAAAAACCAAGTCCCAAAATCACTTTTTCATTCAAGTCCATTTTAGAAAAATCAAGCCAAACCTTAAATTCCAAAACCCCACCCATGGCATCCTATGAACCGCCACATAATCCTTCATCCCTTTCCACTCAGATCACTCATACATATGTGTCAATATGCACTTCACGTATCTACCCACATATATGTGGAAGATCCTAAGAAATACCAAGGGTTTCACTTTCCATTCCATTACCAAATCCAAACATAAGTCAAAATTTTCAAAATCAAAACACTTACTCTTTAAAAACCCACTTCACCAATTTCAAAACAACTTGAAAGAAAACCCCTTTTTACCATTTTTAAAACCACTAGAGAAAGACCCCTTTCAATTCAAAAACACCTACATTTCCAAAAACACTATAAACCAAGCAAAACAAATACAAAGCACAACCGAAAATGGACAACCGAAATGAGGAACTAGTGCTTATGCCCAACCTGGAAACATGGTAGTGAGCCACGTCCCAAGTAATATATAACACCAGAGGACCTTGAACCATGCACCTGGGAACCACATGGGTCACTACTCCATGTGGGGTCATAGTGTGACACCGAGTCACCTCTATTGTCATCCATAAATCCATAAAAAAAGACAAAAGACTCAAAACTCGGACTACCCCTGGTAACTCAGGTCTCATCACAAGTGGTGATGATCAGGCACCGACCCACAACCTACCTTCTGAGCCTCGACAATACTAATCTACATCCACTAGACATACCAAGTAACAAGGGCCTCCTATGATACCATTTTGTCACGAACCAACCTAGGTCGACTCTGAACCGGTCACCTGAGCCAGCCCGCGACATGGCCCGAGGGGCGTTCCTAATCCCCACGAGCTGGCAACTAGTTTCGGACATCAAAACTAAACAAGTGGGAACAATTTGGCCCATAAGTGAAAGAAAAATAAATAAAAAAAACTGAATAGTGAAAACAAAAACTAGGAACGGTGAGAAAAAAAGTTATACATACCCCCATGTGACCCTATGGGTCACCACCGACCTCAATCCAACACCGCGCTATGGAGACCGAATCCAATCAAGGCGCAACACCCAAACCTAAAAAACAAAGATAAATATATAGGTGTGAGTATTAAAACACAGTAGGCTAGCCCAAAATCTATTCCCAATGCACTAAATTTAAAATAAAATAAACACCATTTCAAGTTTGAACTACAATTTATAAAAGTTTTTTGACATATTTTACTGAAAAACAAAGTACGAACCATTGCCCTTAACCATTTTAAAATATAGATTATTTTCATTAGTGTCAATGACATTTTAAAAGGGAAAGTGATGTTTATATCCTCATATTTTTATAAAGAGGATAAAACTTTTTTATTTGAAAACTAGTTCTAGAAACCCAACCAAAACCAGCTCACCACTTTCCAAGAAAACAAATATAGGAAGGCACAATAGAAATCACACAGCAAGGGCAATGTAGATATACATATAAGCATCATAATCTCTACTACAAGCAAAAAATCCAAATAGACATGGGTGAACCTAGGAGATCAAGAATAATCCAGAAGGTACCTATACATGAGACCTCATCCCCATTGACATGACACACATGATGAAATCAAAACACCTAATATGCTCGACCATCCTTTTTCAGGAAGGCCGAGGGAAAATCCCATAGTAATAAACCCAATATATCCACCTACTATGGTACACTGGTCAGTACCATAACCTACCAGTGTGACACTCATTCTCAGAATATTCTCTCAATATACCAAATTCTCATGTCTCTAGTATTTAGAAAGGGGGTTATCCAACCAATGCCAACAGAGCATCCAATCACTATATATATATATATATATATATATATATATATAAAATAATAACGCACAATAGGTCTCACCCCGAGTCTCCCTTATGATTATTCTCATGCCTCAAAAATAAAACAATTATAACAGGTTCCAACCAAACAACCCTAACATTAGGTTTTGAGAATCCCCAACAAGGACCTACCACCCATTGCATACAGTCGAGGCATGAGAAGCACCCAATGAGGGTTTTCATAATATATATTTTTCACAAATCTCACCAAGGTGTCAAATAGGCCTTAAGTTCTATCCCCAAAACACCATTTTTAAGAGAAATGAACTATCTTTCTGAAAGAGTGTAAACACACCATTCACATTCCATAACCATTCATAAAATAGTCCATTTAAATCCCTCATAAAATGTCTAAAAACTAAATCCATTTTTATTAAAACATTAATGGGACACAATGCATTATCACATGTCAAATCTCTTTATAAGTCAAATACACACTTTCAAAACCATTTAAGAAATATCATTTCCTCACAAAACCAAAATCAGTTTGAAACCATTTAAGGACCCTCAAAATACTACTTTGCAAGTTGCCAATATTTTTATGAAAACAAACCGAATCATTTTCTATCCCAAGTAAACCATAAGATCCAACTGGGCAGTTTACCAGTGACATATGAAACATTTACTAAAATAGTTTCTAAATAAGACTCAACCAGGTGCAAAACTAATGAGACATTTAATTAAACAAACAGTGTGCATAATTGTAATAAAACAACCTTATTTTTCACAAAACCAGAATTTAACTACCAATTTGCATCATAGATAAATTAAAAAGACATTTAAAAATAATAAATAGCATATATATATAGGGCTCAAAAAGCATGAAATGGATGCAACTTAAATTTTAAAATGTAGTGCAATGGGAACCTACTTGGAAGTCATGGCGCAAGGATGATGCACAGCCAAAAACACGCGGAAACGCTCAACGCACTACAATTAAAATTTACAGGATCCTTAAAACACCCAAAGTACACAATATAAACTGAGTGGAAACATGTAGTAGGTGAAAAACCTTACCTCAGAACCAAGGCGAGAAGACGACGCAACTCGAAACTGGTGCGAGGCTTCGTTCACACCTTAATTTCACCTTTTTGGGTCAAAAACAACTCTGAGCATGGAAATCGAATGAAAAGACAAAAAATAAAATATCCAAAACATAAACCCTAGATGTCAGTAATCTACCAAATGGGAGAAACAAACAATCGAAGTCGAACGCACCTACAGTGAGAGTGCGGGAGGCTGGCCGGGCGAGACGAGGGTAGGGCGGTGGTTGGTCAGTCGTAGTGGCGAGGAGCGAGGGCGGATCAGCAGGGGGTGAGGCTGGAAACTAAATGGGATCAGTCAGAGGTGGTGTCAGGTTTAACGGAGACATCCTGACCGGAGAAAAAGGGAGTGGGGGGGGGGGGGTGCTAGTGCAATGAGGCCGACATAAGGAGATGTAGGGGCTGAGATGGCCAGGTGAGAACCTAGAAGCCCAAATCGGCAGGAGGCTAGACTGTGGAGGGCTGGGGCACGGAGGGCCAGCTGGAACAGATGAAGGCTATGGGTGGAGCATGAGGCAAGGGAGGTAGAGCGACTGTAGGAGGGGCGAGTGTGGAAATCTGGGTTGTGGAGGGCCGTAACGGCAGGAGGCCGGTGCTGGGGAGGCTGGAGCAACGGCGACTCACTCAGCTATGAGGAGAGGGGGCTTGGCAAATGTTGTGCGGAACAGGGGGGCATAGAATTAGGTTTTCTCTCTTTTTTTCCATCCTATATAATAATAATAATAATAATAATAATAATAATAATACACAAATAAAAATAATAACAATACAATAATAATAATAATAATCAGAATAATATGAATAATAATAACAGTAATAATAATGATAAATAATAATAAAAAGAATAATAATAATAATAATAATAAAATACTAATGATTACATTTAAGCTAATATTAATAGTTATATATTCATAACAACATCCTTGATTTCTTTAATAATAATAATAGTAAATTGATTCTGAAAAAAACCTCCACAATAATAAAAATAATAACACTCTATTATTAATAATATTATTAATTACATAATAACATTATTATTATTAAAATTTAATCATTTATCTCACTTTATTTATAAAAAAAAGAAAAACTATTTTTATTTCAACCGCTGGACATTTTCACGGGCACCCGAGCTGACCCTGTGGCTATCGCCCACTGTGCGGTGACCGTGCACGGGTCTGAAACCCACTAAAATTTGTTAAACGGCAAAAATATTAAACCGAGACTAAACGCAAACCATTTCACTAGGACCCAGAGTCAAGAAATAATAAAATAAAAATAAATTAAAAAGTTAGGGTGTGACAATAATTACCTCTAAAAAGAACAGGGTGGCCATAATTATTGGAGTGAAAAGGGGAACTCTCCCCTTAACCTATCTTGGAGTGCATCTTTTTTGGGGTAGGGTCAAAATGTGTTTCTAAAAAACATTATATCTAGAATTATCAATCAAATGGAAACCTGAAAGGGGAAGACCATGTCACAAGTTGGAAGAATTTTCTTAGTTAATTTAGTTATAACCTCAATGTTTGTTTATGCCTTCTCTCTTTACAAATGGCCCAAATCAATCCTTAAGGAAGTTCAGACCCTGATCATAAACTTCTTTTGGGCTAGATCAATCAATTAAAGGAATCTTGTAACTATGAAATGGATGGATTGTATAAATCCAGTTGATATGGGAGACTTGGGTATTAAGGATCTGGGTATTTTCACCAATTCCATTCTTAGTAAGTTTACTTGGAATATGTTAACATCAAATGACAGATCCTTGGAATTCCTCTCTGGAAGATTCAATTCAAAAATTTAGAGTGATTAATCATCATATATTCCGTCTTAAATATGGTCATCCATTAAATCCTCTTATAAAGGGCTCATGAAGTTCTTAAAATGGGTTGTTTGTAGGAAATCTTCCTTGATTTTTGGAATACACCATGGTTGAGTAAGCCAATTAGTGAAGTCTATCGTAATCCTGGTCACATGAATAATTTCTCTATTCAGGAGGCATTGCTGGATGAAAATGTGCAGGCCGCTTTGCCTCCTTCTATCATGATGGAATTACAGAGGTATGTATTTTTTGATTTTGACATGTTAAGGTGGACTCCCGACCATGTTGGACTCTTTTTTGCTAGGGGATTCTATAAGAACAATTCTAATAAAGGCACTGTTGTTCCTTTATGGATGATAAATTTTAGGCAATGCTTCATTACACCAGCCAACATGATTCTCCTATAGAGAATCTGGAGATGCAAGATGCCACTGTAAGGGAAAATGTGGTGATCTGGATTTCAACTTGCTCTTGTATGCTGCCTTTGCTTGTCCTTAGATGAAACAGTTGACCATGTATTCACTTCCTGTACTCTCTCATTCCAACTATGGCTACACATTCAGGCAGTTTTTGATGTTAATATGAGGATCGATAGCCTTGAAGACATAATGTCGTATTTTTACGATCTGGACTACAAAAAATAGATTCATGAAATGTTGTATCCAAAAGTCTCTGCCCTCATTTCCTTTATATGGATAGTAAGAAAATATCTTTATTTTGATAATCAAAGTATGTAACTACATTCTGGAATCATGACTATCTACAGGGAGGTTCTTTCTACCTTTAATTCCCAAACATGTACCATGAACAATGATATCTCTGACCTTGTTATTCAGAAAACTTTTGGTGTTTCCAGAAGGATCAAGAAACTTTTGGTGTTTCCAGAAGGATCAAGAAACTTTTGGTTCTCAAGTCTATTATATGGATACCTCTTATTTCATCTTGGTTAAAAGTTAATTTGGATAGTGTGGCATTGGGTTCACGAGCCCCATTGGGTTGTTGTGGAGCCTTCCGTACGCATTAGGGATTTATAAAAGGATGCTTCTATCATTATATTGGTATCGGTTCTACTATTGTGGTAAAATTATGGAAAATTATTAAGGCCATCAAATATGTAGTCCAACACAACTGGAGACTATTTGGGTGGAATCTGATTCCACCACTACTATGCATTTTTTAAAGATTTGATCTCGAGGTGTCCCTTGGTGAGTGCTCCCATTTTGGATTGAATGTCTTCATCTAACTGAGAAAATTGAACTGGATGTCACCCATGTATATAGGTAATCCGACCAGGTGGCATATGCTATATTCAAAAGGAAAATTCTTGAAACCATATCGAGATGGTCCTTCATTACACATGATTTTTGTTCTACTTTGGTTTAATCTGCCATGCATAGTGTCTTTCATTATCATTTGTGTAAACCCCTTTGTAATTCTAATTTGACTTTATTTTAATTAAATTTTATTAGGAATGGGCTTTGCCCAACTTCTGAACCTTGTTGTTATTAGAATCATCATGAAATTAATTTTCAAAAAATATTGAGTTAGTATTTTTTACCTCAAATGTAGAATCTATAAAAGGGAGATTGGATTTCTTAGTAGCCTCATCCCTAGAACTATCTGAATCAATGGAGCTATATTTTGAATCACTCTAAGTATCTTTCACTATTTTCTTCTATATATTTATTTTATCATCATACTCATTATTTTATTTAATCTTTATATAGTCTTATTTAATATTCTATTTTCTTTTGAACATGTAGAAAGTTACTTCACCAAACCATTCATCATTTTTATACTTTCCCTTTTTATCATATTTACCCTTATAATTGGATTTCCTAGAGAAACTTTTCTTTCTTTTAAATTTCTTAATCCTTATGGATATATGAGCTATTTCTTCATCACTATTTAATCTATATTCACTTCTATTGGTGTTTTTAGCTTTAAAAACTTACTTTATTTTAAATGATACACTTTAAAGGAAATATTCATTTTAGGTTCAATATTCTCACCATTGATCACTTTTAATTATTCCTTATACATCATAATTTTTCCAATCAGTTCTTTGATTGGTAATTTTTTAATGTAACATGAATCTATAATAGAGACAATATCTCATCTTCAATGATTAGGTAGACATCTTAAGATCCTTAGTATTTGAGCTTTTTCATCCACCTTCCGCTGAAGTGAAAACATGGTATTTATGATTTCATTGAACCAAAGATACATTTCAAAAAATAGATTCATCAGGTATCATTTTAAATATATCACATTTAATAGTATAGGTATTCAAAATTATTTCTTTAAGATTATAATTTCCTTCATGTGATATAGAAATAGTACCCCAAATTTTAAAAGAAACATCATAAGAAAATATTATATTGAAATCATCCTCTCTTAAAGCATAATATAAATCATTCATTGCTTTTCAACTACATTCATAAGTAGATTTAGTAGAATCACTCCATTTATGTCTAATAGCCTTTGGTTTTTCATATTTTTCTTCTATAATAGTCAATATTTCAAAACCCAATCTCTCAAAATGAATTTTCATTTTAATTTTCTATTAAGCATAGTTTTGGACATAAAAGTATGGTGGTATATTTGTAACATGAACTTCAGATTTATATAGATTTGTAAGTATAGAATAATAATAATAATAATAATATAAATATAGAACCTTTCTAGGTGAATTTTTCAAGGTATGATACATGAAATCAAAATTACAAAGGACAATAAAGATCCTTCCTTTAATACCAAATGTTGATCAGAATGGAGTGATCAAGAGGGGGGGGATGAATTGAGCATGAAATGTTATTTTTTATAAAAAATCATATTAAAAAAATTCCCCCAATTTATAAAACACCCAGTTAATTGATAGAAAAGGTATAAATAATTTATGTTTTTAAATAACCTTTAAATGACTTGATCAAATCTCAATTAGAATAAAATGATATTATCATAACTTTAAAGATTATTCTAATCACATCAAATAATATATATATCACTGGTAAAAGTTAAATATCAGAGTTATTAAATTTCCATAAATATTAACATTAGAATAGTGAATATGAGTGTAAATGAAAAATACATAGTAGAAATAAAAACAAGAGGTTCAATATCAATTTTATCCTCTTAATAGTAAGCCACCATCAAGCATGTTTATTAAAATAAACTGGATAATCCATAACATGGATATGTTATATAAAATATAACAAAATAAAAGGATATCTATGACATTAATAAGCCTCTTCCACAATTTTTCATGGGAATACACAGGTAAAAAAAATTAAATAATGAGTATCACATAACTCTTCAATATTGTATAGGAGTATCTGATAAAAAATCTTCAAATAAAATAAGAATAAATTAAAAGTAAATTAAAATAGAGAGATAGAGAGAAGTAATATTAAATGAAACATTAACATATATCAAGTTTTGTATCATTAACAATGTTATCTTCTCTTTCACAATGTTTTACTTCAGTTCTGAGAGTATATGAAGAATTACCTATGTTTTCTCATATTTTTTTAGTGATGAAAATAGAAGAAAATGTGTCATGGGTTTTGGATCAGAGTAATAACACATGTAACCTATGTATCTCCCTTTGAACTATTTCTCAATTTAAATAGAAAATTATTATTCTAAATATACTTTGATGAATAATAATTAATTAATCATTATATTGAGAATGAAATCCAGAAGACTTAAATGCATAGAATTTTTATTTAATTCTTTAAAATTTTCCATTAGAATACATCACTTGATTATAATTACAATTAGACATGGTCGATCCAAGACTTCTATATCAGATTGATACTTTATGGTTTATTCAATAATTAGGAAGAAAATTAATCAGGGTAAGTCATGAATCATTTCATATTAACTCACTTGGAACAATCAATTTACTTTACCATGAATTCGATCAAATTATTCACATGGTTGATGATTTTCACATGTAATCACTTCACTTTAACATATGGTCACTTCACTTAAATGTGTGGCCACTCAAATTCATTATATATTTAATAAAATACTTTTCCATATTTCAAACTATGACATTATATTTATTTTTTTAACCTCATGTTCAATCATTTATAACATGTGGTCACTCTAATACTTTTTCATTTGGTTGATATGGTTTATTAGATATAACATGTAGTTTCTCCATTTTCTATTGAATTTTATTGAAGAGTTTGATATATTTTCACCACAATCAATCCATTTATCCATCATGATATTATAATTGGACAATGTTTTATAAATTGAATCCTCTAAGTGGTATTATCCCCCTATTGAGATAGGGTACACCTCGGTGGTGATTTATAGGGGAGAGGCCTATGTGGTTCCTCTCCAACGATGCCTTACCCTCACCTCCCTCACCCCTATGCATTATTCTTATGGTATCCTCTTCCTCTTATCATCCATTGGTCCTGGATTATCCTAATCTAGTGGTGTACCCTTTTGTTCATGTTTTGTCTTCTCCCTTCAGGATTGTGTTCTTTGGAGGCGCGACCTCTATTCTTCCATATACCGGAGCTTATGTTGGATTTTTCTTGTAGTTGCATCTCTCTATTTAAGCTATCAAAATTTCTTCCTCCACTCTTACTTTATGTTTTATAATTCTAACCTATATTGGATTTGGAGTGCTAATAGCATGAGATGGTTTGGGTTGTGTGGGTTGGGGCATTGTCGGTATCCCATGAGGTGTATATAGTGGGTTTTCAGGTATTATTATAGTATTTTCTTATTCGATGAAGTTTTGAAGATGGGTATTTATAGAAAGGGATTAAAGTACTAGAAACGGTAATATATCGATGTTTAACCTCTTTCCACTCACATTATTCTCTAATTTCTCATTCTAATGCTCCTCCTTTGATTAGTCTGGTGTAGTAGTTCTCTAAGAGGCTTTGAGATGTGCAGTTCATGCAATCATCAGTGGTCTAGAAGGCATGAATTGAGTTGGAATATCTCATTCTTATGGGTTCCAAATTATAGTGATTCTGATAAAAGGTTTTGTCTATAGTAATATGAATTTACATGTTGAAAACTATTTTCCTGGATCCAATTCAGGTGGCGAAGGTGTTTAGATTTGTTGGTCTCTATTTAGGTTAATTTTTATGTGGATCTGGTGGTGTTCAGATGTTGGCCTACATTTTTTGGGGTAATTTTTGTCTGTTTCATTATTACTAGGAATGTTGGTAGGTTTGGAAACAATTAATCTTTTTTTATTCCATATATAGTCCTAGATTAATCATTTTCTTGGTATATTATTGATGGATGTCATTGGAAAGTTCTAATTAATTCTTAGCGGTGTTTGACTGATATTGAAGATGAAACTGTTTATGTTTTTTTAATGGAATTGATGGATTTGTCTGATGGGTTGTTGTAGTGATGGTTATGGGATGATGGTTGGCTTTTATTATAGGGAGGCTTGAGGTGGTGATGTATACTGGGTATGGATCAGTATTGGCCCTATGATCAATGTAGCAAATTATACATGCACATTGCAATTCATTTTTTGAATTTTAAATTCATAATATTTTTGTTTTAGGTTAAATGGGGTTTGTTACTTTAGTTATCAATGTTGTGTTCGCTATGAGGGTTACCTCTAAACCCCTTGAAAGTGGTTTTTTTTCTAAAAATAAAAAAATGGATTGGAAGAAGATCCATTTATCCATGTTGTTGCTTCCATACTTTTTGAAAATTTTCATATTTCTATATTTCTTTATGTGATCAAATTAATGTCTTCATGTGGTAAATTCATGGATTTATGGTCAATTTGGCACTTAGTAAAATTTTCATAATTTCAAAAAAAAATAATTATCAAAAAAATAAATATAATTAATTAGAAACAAATTAAACATGATTTGAGGTATTTAAAATGGAAAATTGATGGGCTAAGTCAACACATATACTTCATAATAATATAACATCTCATGATAATCTCACACAATCCTGAGAAGCTTTAGTTTTAGTGTATTCTGATACTAGATACTTAATCAAATTATTTACGAATAATCTTAAACATCTCCTAGAAACTTTTTTTCTCACATGCTACCCTTATACATTTATCATACTCAATATATTTATGTACAACCTGAGGAATGGACACATAAGATAATAATTAAGGATCATAAATACTCATAAGATAATCATTTGGTATGAGAGAATAATCAAGTTTCATGAACATAACATTAGAAAATATTACCCAAATAAACATGGATCATCAATAATAAATCAAGGATCTAATCATCATAAAATTCAAAAAGCCAACATAAAATTAGTGTGATAAAAAAGATATGAATGTTCCACAAACATAAGTGTAAAAATCCAAAAATAGTGGAGTTGACATCACTATTTATTTCCCATAACATGGTGGAGTAGACATCACTACTAGATTCTTATAACATAGTGGATCAGACATCACTTCCAGATTCCCATAATATAGTGAAGCAAGAATCACATCCTAATTCTCATAACATAGTGGAACAAACATCACATCCTGATTCTTGTAACATAGTGGAGAAGGTATAATTTCTTGATTCCCATAACATAGTAGAGAAATAATCACTTACTGATTCAAATATTGGAGTGATAATAAATACTCAATTCCCATAATTGTCTCATGAGATATAAAACTTTACCCAATGCATTGGAGGTCTATATAATTTCAATCCTACCCATAAAATAATAAAAACCACACATATATATTCCATGAGAACATGAAAACATTCATATTTAAATGTAAATTAATTAAAACATAGAAAAGAGATGGTTTATAAGAAAATTTACATAGAACATCATCATTATATTCTCTCTAGATAAATAAGTTGGATGGTATCATAAGAACATATTGTAATATCTTGATATTTTTTAAAGAATAAAATTGGGTTCAATAATGTGTATGACATGCGAACCCAAAATTAGACAAGAATATAACACTCCAAGATTTTATTATATATTTATTTTTAATAAATATATAAAACCCAAAGTTTCCACAATATGTTTCTTTTTAAATAATTCAATAGTTTGCGTTGCATGCAACACCGAGTTCGAGCACACCATGATCTATCAAACTAGTCATTAAAAAAGTGGATATGAATAGTATTAACCACATTCTGAAATTTATAAATTTTAATTTTAAAAATAGAATTCATTTTTGAAATTGGAATATCAAGATTAGCTCCAGGTGAAATTTTGGTATTTTTATGAAAAGTTTCAGTTTTTGATGAATAATGATTTTTTGCATTATTATTTAAAAATTTACTTTTTCATTTCAATAATTATTTTACTTTAAATTGATCTTGCAGTAAAAATAGATAGATAATATTTATATTAATCCAATTTAGTCCATTGTAATCATTTTTATAATATAATTATAAATAAAAATTTATTGAAATTTTGAACGTCTTTTTACCTGCTTTCCCGCTACATTTACATGATTAACATTAAACTTAATTTTCCCATTTATATGACTTGAATTTAGAAAAACATACATACATTATTTTAATTAGTATTAAATTTTTTATATAATAAGATCAACTTAATTTTTTGGTGAATATTAACTTTATTAAATTTTTATTTATTTACCACGGTTAAGGGTAAATTGGGTAATTAAAGGTAAAAATAATATTATAAAATTACCCTAACAGATGTAAAAAACCTATTGGATGAATAAATTAAACCCTTATCACCTATGTTTTGAAATGGAATCATTTAATGGACAATTTTCCATGAATATGACATAGATATTTTAAAAATCAAAGAATGTGACAAAATGTCACACTCTCATTTTATATAAGTATATTAATTTTAATATTGGGATAACCAGGAGATAAAATCGATTGTAAATAGTATCTAGAAATTTAAAATAATTAAATATATCATAATAATTTTTTTATAATTTTTAGATATTATATAATTACCATTTATGATGACACAATAGTGACACAAAAATTATTTTATTAATATAAATATCAAATAAATGGTTTTAAAAATATTAAAATAAATATATTTAATTAATTGAGGTGCTCCAAGAATTTTATAGGTGACTATAAAATTTTAGGAGTATATTAAATGGTTTTTTTTGAATTTATATTTATTTTTGGATTTTAATTTAATTCAAAGTAATGAATTGTGTCAAAATTGACACTATTGATATTTTATAAAAATAACAGTTTATTAAATTATTTAAAAATCATAAAAATATTTAAAAACTACACGGTGATAATTATAAGTTCTAAAATATCATAAATTTTACATTTATGGATAATTTACACCATATAAGAAAATATTTATAACCTTTTAATATTTGGAATATTATTACCAAAATTAAAATTTAATAGATTAATTAATGAAAAATCAAAATAATAAGGTTCAAAATAAAATCCAAGCATGTATAAATTTTATTTTTTGAGAGGATTTAGAACTATCCTCATTTTATCCTTGAAATAACTCAATTTTGATATATTTTAAATCAAAATTGAATTTATATTAAATTAATAGTTTTGGAGTTTCCAAAAGTGCCCCTCCCCTCTCTTATAAAAGGGAACCTATTGTTCTCTATTATTTACACCTCTAAATACATTTATATTGGACAAAAAATTTCCATTTCTCCTCCAAAATTTTATCACTTCATCCTAGAGGCTATACTTTGGTCATAAATCCAACCTAAAGAGTCCTTTTGTGCAAATAAAAAGTTGACACTCGAAGAAGGGGTAATTGTTTTTCCAACTCTTTCAAAGTTATTTTCTTCTTCTATATATTTTTCTAAATTTTTTTTCATAATAAAGTAATAAATACAGAATATAATATATTATGATATGTTTTTATGATTATAGGACAACCATATTACTCCTTTTACCCATCATATGAAAACAATATCACTATGCGTGTGTGCGTACGACTTATCGTCTCCATGCCATGGTGTAAACTATTTTTCATCTATACTTTATTTTGATGGGTATAACAATGAATATAAAGGATTTAAATAATAAATATGACATGATATTGTTACTTTATAATTCATATTTCATCCAATTCCTTACCCATTACCATTACGGAATGATACCATTGCTCATGCTTACGTACGACCTACCCTCTCCATGATGCGATGAGATTCATCCTTCACTACAACATTTAATAATGATTATTAAAATATATATAATGAATTAATATAATATTTATGAACTTAATATCATTCTGAATATGAATAATATATATCCTATGCATAATAATCAAGACTTACATGATGAAATAAACATAAGAAAATGAAGTAGTTCACGCCCGAAAAAATGATAATAATGAAATATTATTAAGAAAAAGATATAAGAGGATCATATATGATATAAAAAATAATGGATATAGTTATGGTATAACTTAATAAAATTATTTAACCATTATACATGAGGTTATCATACCCTCAACTAAAGGAGAGTATGAGGTAAGGGTTAATTTCACAATCTATTTATTATCTGAGATTGTTTATGAATAAATATTTACTGGGATATATTTATCATCCATGTCCATGTTTCTTAAAAATGTATTTCAAAAAATTATTATTATTATTTTAAAATTTTTTAAAGACATTTTTAATTATGTTTTATTTTATAAAAAGAAATATTTTTGTCATTTTTCTTATGAGGTACTATGTTTGAATTTTTTTAAAAAGTACAAAAATAATGTTTTTTAACTTATACGCTGTGAGAAAATTTTTCCACCATCGTGATGACTTAAAATTTTGAAGATTCCTTTAAAATATTACAAGGTTTAATAAAAAAGAATTTTTTTCTTTTAAAATTTCATGGATTTTTAATGTTTTCAAAGTAAAAAAAGGATATTTCTCTCAAAGATCTTTAAATATTTTATCAGATTATTTTTATCTATCAACATCATTTTTTGGATATTTTATTTTATTGAGGTATATTTCTTATGATACAACATATAATATTGTATTTAAGGTATTATGATTAGTTTTATTATGGATGTTCTATTTTTATACCATCAATTTTTTATGGTTAATGTATTAACATTTCGTATGCTATTTTTAATATGAATGTTTATGTTGGTTATGATTTACCATTTTAAAATGAGGAATGAATTAGACTTAGTAAATTATGAGTGGGGCCTGCTATAGCTCCTTGATTCATAAGTAGGTCTCGTGAGACAAACTAGTTTGGGTTTTTACTCATTTATGTATAGTCTTGTAATGATGCCTTTATGGTATGGTTATGATGTCTGGCATTATGAATTCCCTTAATATGAGATTAGTTATTGTTATTAAATGTGATTATTCCACTATTATAATATCCATGTGAATGTTTATATGGTATTATTTGATTTATTATTTCCATATTATGCTCAAGGTTATGTTTAAAAGTATTGTCTTCAATTTTATTCCTTTCTTTAAAAAGTTTATGCTTATTTATGATAGCTTCCACTATATTTTTTATCCTTACTGAGTATCTAAGATCATCCCTTTCTTATGTTTCATTTTCCCAAGGATGCTAAGAGGTATATTATGACTTAATTATAGGGATATTCTAAGATATATGAGTGTTTTAATGGAAATACTATGTTACTTTTCATTTCATGATGTAATGTAAAACTTATGTTTGTATCTAGTTTTTCCAAGGCTATTAAATTGATTGGTCCTTTAGGATTTAATTTCTTATGATCATGCTAAGGTAATAAAATAATGCACCAACTCCTGGAATATGGTGTTGAGGCATTACATTTGGTATCAAAGGAAGTTTAGTACAAACCTTTGATACTATATTTAGAAAATAATTTAATTAGGGAACACTACCCTAATATAGACATAGAGGATAAGTATAAAAGAACAAACTAAAATTTTGGTAATGGAGAGATTATGTGGGTATTCTTAGAAAATACATTAATGTTTGGATACTATAGTTGGACATGGTTCTGGAAAAGATGTACCTATGAGTAACAACTCCAATAAGGTGTTCCAGGCTTGACTCGTGGTAACTTGGTACACGATAACAGGCCTTACTGCGCACCTGGTTTGAAACTATCGAGGGATATTCTTAAGATAATATAAATTTTCTTTGAAAACTATTTTGAAAGATTTAAAAGTAAATATGTCTCTAAATAAACCATGTTTATGATTATGAGATTATATATGCATGAATTTTTCAATTTATGTTACGTATTTTGAAATTATGCATTATAATTCATAACGTAATCTATTGAATGCCGTTATTTAGAAATGGTGCCTAGTGGATGAAATGGAAATAGTATAAATGCATGTAATCCATAGAGGATTTAATTTCTATGAATGATAATGATGTTGGAGCAAGAACTGCAAATGATGTGGAAAAACTTGTAACTATATTGGGACAACTGACTCAAGTTATGAATAAAAACCTTACCCATATGGAGGAGCCTGATCCATAACATGGAGGATCAATGTTAGACCGATTCATGAGAAAACAACCCCCAAAATTCAATGGGACTACAAATATATTTGTAGCTAAGAAATGGATAAGTTCCTTAGAGAAAATATTTTTTGATTTGGGGAGTAACAAAAGGGAAAAAGTTTCCATGGAAGTTTATTATCTCTCAAGAGATATAGATCAATGGTGGTCATTAATTCAAAACATAAAGGATGATGAAAAAGTATAAAATATTAAATAGAGGGAATTTAAATAAATCTTCCTAGAAAAATAATTTCCTCATGATTAGCAAGCGAATATAGAGAGGATATTTCTAAGTCTGAGGTAGAAGGAGGATGAGAATGTTTTAAAGTATGAAGCTAACTTCAAAAGGTTAAAAATGAATTCTAAGAACTATATATGTAACCTAAGAAGTAAGATCGATTGATTTTTTTATGGGTTAAAACCATTCCTCTGACAGGAATTGGTCTCACAATCTTTCTCATCATACAAAGATATAGTCTCATGTGTTATCTATACAGAAAAATAATTCTCTATGTCTTATAACTTTAAAGGAAATAAATAGAAGAAGAGGGTTGTTCAACACTCTAGAAAAGGAAATAAGGAAAATGAGAATAAGGGAATAATTTAATTTCTATCATGTAATAAATGTGGAAATAAACATCATAGAACATGCCTATTGGGGATGGGAGTTTATTACAAGTGTGGAGAAAAAGGCCATTAAGCCCTCGATTGTAAGGAAAAGAAAGAAGCTACCAATGTTCAATGATACAATTATAAAGAGATGGGGAATTATTCAAATGATTTTCCTAAAAGTCAAGGAATCTTTCCCCAGAAAAGTCCAAGATAGAAATACTAAGATCTTGTGATCACAATTTCTAAGGTTGAAGTTACAAATGATGTGGTGGTAGGCACTTTAATTATCTCTTGAAATTTAGTTTAATCTTTATTTAATTATAGATCATAAAATTTATTTATATCTTCCTAGTTTTCTTTAAAAATTAGATATTTCCAATTCACATTAACAAGGGAGTTTTTAGTCTAAAACACTAATGGAAGTCTCATTGCAATAAAGATATGTCAGGTAGTTCCCATTATGGCATATAAATGTTCTTTATCTACTAACTTTATCATCATACCTATGGTAAAATTTGATATAATCCATAGTATGTACTGACTAGAAAAATATGTTGTGAAAATTTATTACAAAAAGAATGAAGTTATTATTTGTGAGGATGATGTAGAATCCATTGTCTTTAGAGTAGAAACTTCATCATCTGATTCTTATCTAGATCCACCTCATGTAGCTCTTCTAAATGAAATTCTTGGGTAATAAGAGAAGATGATACCTACTAATATTCAAATTAAGGATGTACCTATTGTATAATAATACATTGATGTATTTTTATAGGACTTACATGGAAATCCTCTAGAGCAGGAAGTTGAATTTTCTATTGACTTAATCCATGATGCAAGACCAATATCAAAAACTCCTTATAGAATTACCACAGTGTAATTTGTATATCCAAATAAACAACTAGAGGAGTTGAGTAATAAGGGATTTATTCTCCCTAGTGTTTCTACATGGGAAGCCTTAGTTCTTTTTATTAGGTAGAAAAATGAATCAATGATTTTTTTCATTGAATATAGAGAAATAAATGCTATTACAATAAAGAAAAAGTATCCTCTACCTCGCATTGATGATTTGTTTCATCAACTTCATAGAGATTAATATTTTTTCAAAGATTTAACATCATTCTAGATATCATCAATTGTGTGTAAAGAAGGAATATATTCCAAATACAACATTCCAAACTAGATATGGACATTATGAGTTTATAGTAATTCCATTTGGACTGACTAATGCACCCTTTATCTTCATGGATCTAGTGAATAGAGTGTTCAATGAATATCTTGATGATTTTGTCATAGTATTTATTGATGATATCTTGCTATCATCCAAAAGCTAAGAAGACCATGAAAACCACTTGTAGAATGTTCTGACAACTCTTAGAAGAAATGAGCTATATGAGAAATTTAAAAAGTGTGAATTTTGGCTTTAGGAAATTTCTTTTCTTGGAAATATTTTCTCGAAATATGGAATCTATGATGATCCTACAAAGTCAAAGGAAATCAAATATTGGCCAGTAGTAAAGAGCATAACTGAGGTGTGCATTTTATTGGTCTAGTAAGTTACTATCGACATTTCATCCAAAATTTTGCCTGATTGGATAACACCATAACCAAGATCACATGTAAAGAGGTTAAATTTGTTTGGAAAAAAGAGTGTGAAAAATATTTTGAAGAATTGAATAGAAGATTATTCAATGTTTCTATCTTGATTTTATCATCTAGAAATGATGGGTTTGTGATTTATAGTGATGCATCAAGAAAATTAATCAGTTGTTTTCTTATGGATAATGATAGAGTTATTTCTTATTCATCAAGGTAGTTAAAAATTCCTGAACAAAACAACCTAACTCATGATCTTGAGTTATCTGTAGTAATATTTTATCTAAAGATATGAAGACACTATCTATATTGTGAAAGATATAAGATATACACTGATCACAAGAGTTTGAAATCTATTTTATCATTAAAATAACTCAACATGAGACAAAGGATATGGCTTGATCTACTCAAGGATTATGATTTCACAATAAACTACCACCCAGGGAAGGTAAATAAGTTAGAATATACTTTGAGTAGTAAGGACCATGGAGTTATGAACAAAATAATATTTAAAAGGGATACTATGTTCATAGATCTAGTAAAAATGGATATAGAAATTACCATGGAAGGTGAAACATCAATAATTTTTCAAATGGTTTCCAAACCAACTTTACTGGAAAAGATAAAGAGTTCTCAGTCTGATGATGGGGATATTAAAAAGAAAATTAAAGTTATGAATGATGGTAGATTGAATGAATTTTTATATGAAGATGATATTTTGAAATTTGGAAAGAGGCTTTGTGTTCCCTTTATAGTTGAGCTAAAAAGTGAATTATTAGATGATGCACAAAGTTAAAATTTTTCTATACACCATAGTAGCACTAAGATATATATAAATTTGAAGGAATATTTTTGGCGGGACAACATGAATATGGATATTTCTGATTATGTGTCAAGATGTTTAGTTTTTCCATAGATAAAGGCTGGAAGACAATATCCTAGAGGAGTCATGAAACCTCTTCTAATTCTTGTGTGGAAATAGGATGATATTACAATGGACTTTTTCTTGGGGCTACTAAAGACTCCTAGAATAAATGATATATTATGGGTTATTGTTGATCATCTTACCAAATCATCACATTTTATTGCTATAATAGAAGATTTATCACTTAAACGTTAAGTAATAATTTAAACTAATGAGGCTGTAAGACTTTATGGGGTACCCCTACTGATTTTTTCTGACTGTGATCCCTATTTTACATCAAGATTTTAGAAAAGTATTCAGAAGTCCCTAGATATTGAGCTTCATTTAAGAACTGACTACCTCCCTCAAAATGATGGACAATCAGAAAGGACTATTAAAACTTTTGAAGACATGTTGAGATATTGATCATTTGACTTTAAAGGTATGTGGGATCAATATTTACCTCTACTAGAATTTTTCTATAATAATATCTTCCATTAAAGTATTCATATGGCACCATATGAAGCATTATATGGAAAGAGATGTCACACACCTACTTGTTGGAATGATGATGGTGAAAAAAAAATCATAGGCCCAGAACTTATTGAGGAAATAATAGAAAAGGTTAAGATTATTCAAACCCATATCAAATCATCTCAAAGTAGGAAAATGATATATGTCGATAACCGAAGGAAGGATTTGGAGTTTCAAGTTAGTGATCATGTTTTCTTGAAGGTATCTTCATGGAAGGGTGTTATAAGATTCAATAACAAGGGAAAATTAAGTCCCAAGTATATTGGAACTTTTGAAATTTTGGAATGAATTAGAGCTGTAGCTTACCATTTAACAATGCCACCAAGTCTCTCCAAATCTCATGATACTTTTCACGTATCACTGTTAAGGAAATACATGCAAGACCCAACACATGTACTCACCTATAAAAAAGTAGAACTGGAACCTGATCTATCTTATCATGAAGTGCCTATCAAGATTATTGACACTATAGAACATTTGTTTAGTAATTAGATGACATAACTGGTAAAGGTTCTTTGTAGAAACCATAAAATGGAAGAGGTGATGTGGGAACTTGAAGAACTTATGATGAAGAACCACTTGAACCTATTTATGAAGTGATATTCTAGAAATTTTGATGATGATATTTTTGAATTAGTTAAGAATGTAACACCCCAAGCTTGCATGGTATGTTTTATTTTTAAATAATTCAACAGCTTATATTGCACGCAACATCGAGTTCGAGCGCACCATGATCTATCAAATTAGCTGTTTAAAAAAGTGATTATGAATAGTATTAACCACATTATAAATTTTATAAATTTTATTTTCCAAAATAGACTTAATTTTTGAATTTTCGATATCAAAATTAGCATAGGGTAAAATTTTGGTATTTTTTTAAAAAGTTTCAATTTTTGATGAATAGTGAAAAATATTGAATTATTGTTTAAAAACTGACTTTTTCATTTAAATAATTATTTTACTTTAAATTGATCTTAAAGCCACAATAGATAAATAATATTTATATTAATCCAACATAGTTCATTAGAGTCATTTTTATAATAGAATTAGATATAAAACTTTATTGAAAATTTGAATGTCTTTTTACCCGCTTTCCCGACACATTTTGCACGATTAAAATTAAAATTAATTTTTCTATTTATATGATTTTAATTTATAAAAAAGGACATAAATGGTTGTAATTAGTATGAAATTTTTTATCTAATAGGATCAACTTATTTTTTTTGTTGAATAGTAACTTTAGTAAATTTTTATTTATTTTCCACAGTTAAGGGTAAATCAGGTTATCAAAGGTAAAAATAATATTGTAAAATTAACCTAACACATGTAAAAATACTATTGGATAAATAAATTAGACCCTTATCACCAATTTTTTTAAATTTAATTAATTATTGGACACTTTTCCAGGAATATGATATAGATATTATAAAAATCAAAGAATGTGACAAAATGTCACACTCTCATTTTATATAAGTATATTCATTTTAATATAGTGATAACTAGAAGATAACATATATTTTAAATAATATATGGAAAGATAAAATAATTACCTAAAACATAGTAATTTATTTATAATTTTTAGAGATTAAATAATTATCATTAATGATGACATAATAGTGACACAAAAAATATTTTATTAACAGAAATATCAAATAAATGGTTTTAAAAATATTAAAAGAAATATAATTTGAATTAATTAAGGTACTTCAAGAATTTTATAGATGAATATGAAAATTTAGGATTATATTAAATGGTTTGGTTTAAAGTTATATTTCCTTTTGTATTTTAATTTAATTCAAAGTAATGAATATTGTCAAAATTGACACTATTGATATTTTATAAAAATAAAATTTTATTAAATTATTTAAAAATAATAAAAATATTTTAAAAATAAAAAAGTGATAATTATAAGGTCATAAAAAACATAAAGTGTCCATTTATAGAAAATTTACACTATATAAGTAAATATTTATAAACTTTTAATATTTGGAATATTATTACCAAAATTAAAATTTAATAGATTAATTAAGGATAAATCAAAATAATAAGGTTCAAAATAAAATTCAAGCATGTATAAATTTTATTGGTTGAGATTATTTCTAAATATAATCATATTATCCTCAAAATAAATCACTTTGGAGTTATTTTAAATCAAAAATCAAATTATATTAAATTAATAGTTTTGAAGTTTCCTTAAGTGCCCCTCCCATTTCTTATAAAATGGATCCTCTCCTTCTATATTATTCACACCTCTAAATCCCTTTAGATTAGAAAAATACTACCCATTTATCCTCATTAATTCCCTTAATTAATCCTATAGGCCATAATTTTGGTATAAAGGAAACCTAAGGAGTCCTTTTGTGCAAATCAAAAGGAGACACTCATAGAAGAGGTAATTGTTTTACCAACTCTTTCGATGTTATTTCCTTCTTCCACTTCCTTTTCCAAAGTTTTTCCATAATAAAGTAATAATACAACATATAATGTATAATTATATGGTTTTATGATTATGTTATAACAATATTCCTCCTTTTACCCATCCTACAAAAAACAACATCACCATGTGTGCGTACGTACGACTTACCGTCTCCACGTCGTGGTGTAAACTTTTTTTCATCTATACATTATTTTAATGGGTATAAATATGAATATAAAAAAATTAAATAATAAATATTACATTATATTTTTACTTTATAATTTATATTCTATCTAACTTCTTACCCTTTACCATTATGAAATGATACCATCGCTAGTGCGTACGTACGACCTACCGTCTCCATGACACGATGAGATTCATTCTCCACTACAACAATTTAGGAATGATTATGAAAATGTATATAATGAATGAATATAATATTTATGAACTTAATATAATTATTTATATGAATAATATATATTATATTCATAATAAACAACACTTACACAACAAAATACACATAAGAAAATGAAGCAGTTCACGCATGAAATAATGATAATAATGAAATATTATTAAGAAAAAGATATAAGAGGGTCATATATGATATCATAAATAGTGGATATAGTTCTGGTATAACTTAATAGAATTATTTAACCATTATACATGAGTTTAACACACCCTCTACTTAAAGAGAGTATGAGGTAATAGTTAATTTCACAATCTCTTTATTATCCTAGATTGTTTATACGTAAGTATTTTCTGGGACATATTTATCATCCATGTCCATGTTTCATAAAAATATATTTCAAAAATTATTACTATTCTTTTACAATTTTTTAAAGAATTTTTTACCCATGTTGTATTTTATAAAAACGAATCTTTTTGTCTTTTTCCTTACGAGGTACTATGTTTGACTTTTTCGACAAAGTAAGAGAATAATTTTTTTTAACTTATATAGTGTCAGTGGATTTTTCCACCATCGTAACACCTTAAAATTTTGAAGTTTCCTTTACAATATTAAATTTTTATTTTAAAAAGAAAATTTTCTTTTAAAATTGTGTTACTTTTTAATGTTTTCAAAGTAAAAAAGGGATATTTAACTCAAAGAGTTTTAATGATTTTATTAGATTATTTTCATCTATGTTAATATCCTTTGTTGGATATTATATTTTATTGTGGTTGATTTCTTATGATACAACCTATCATATTGTATTGAAGGGTTTATGATTAGTTTGACTATGTATGTTATATTTTTATACCCTTCATTGTTTATGGTTAATGTATTAATATTTCATATGCTAGTTTTAATATAAATGTTTATGTTGGTTATGATTTCCCCTTTTCATATGAGGAATGCATTGGACTTAGTAATTAATGGGTGGGGCACTCTATATCCCCTCGATGCATCGATAGGTCTCATGAGACAAACTAGTTTGGGTTTTTACCCATTTATGTATAGTCTTGGCATAAGGCCTTAATGATATGGTTAGGATGTCCGACAGTATGCATTCCCTCAATATGAGATTAGTTATTGATATTACACATGATTATTTGACTATTAGAATATCCATGTGAATGTTTAAATGGAATTATTTGATTTATTATTTTCATATTATGCTCAATGTTATGTTTAAAAGTCTTGTATTTCAATTTTATACCTTGACTTAAAAGTTATGCTTATTTATGATATCTTCTGCTATACTGTTTATCCTTACTGAGCATTTGAGCTCACCACTTTCTTATGTTTCATTTTCCACAGGATACGAAGAGGTATATTATCACTAAAATTTAGGGATATTCTAATATATATGAGTGTTTTCAATTAAAATACTATGTTATTTTTTATTTCATGATGTAATGTAAAGATTATCTTTGTATCTAGTTTTTCAAAGGCTACTGAACCGATTGGTCCTTCAAGATATGATTTCTTATGATCATGCCAATTTAATAAAATAATTCACCAGTTCCTGGAATCTGGGGTCAGGGCATTAAAAAATAAAATATCTTTGATAGCTTGTGATTCACACAACACTAGGTAAAAAACACAATACTCTATTAAAATATTATTATTTAAAATGTTCTCATTATAACCTAGCTGTTAAGTTGGAAAGTATGAATAATAATAACTAAATTTTGAAAATCATATTGGTTACACATGTATAAAACAAATTAAAAGGATATATATTTATTATAAATAAAATAAGAATCATTTGAAAGAATAAGAAATGGTTTATGAAAAACTGTATTTTTCTAAAAGGTGGTTTAATCGCGATTGATGCAAATAATTTAAAATTATTATTTTTTAACAATTTTAGAAAATTTATTTTAAAAAATAAACTTTATTTTTGAAATCTAAATTTCAAAATTATCCTTGTGTGGATTTTTGAGAATTTTATGAAAATATTAATTTTCAATGAATTGTGTAAAATAATAATTTTTAATGAAAATTGTCTTTTCGATTAAATGATTTAAAAATTTAAATTATTTTTAAAATTGTTTTTAATGAAAAATTAGTAAAATTATGTTAAAATTTAACTAATTTACTTCATTTTATTCAATTTAATTTTGAATTATGATATCAAAACTTTTTTAACTTTTGAAAATTTTTCTTTAGAAAAACCATTTTTTCGACACGCCTGCGTGCTTAATTTTCAACTAAATTATTCCACTTATATGAATTTAATTTGGAAAAATGGATTCCATATTTTTAATAATAATAATTTATATTATCTAATAATTTTAACTTAATTTTTCACCTTTATTAATAGTAAAAGAAGTAAAAATTAATTTCCAAAATTAAGGTAAAAACAGGTTTACTGAGGGGTTAAACTAAGATGATAAGGGTTAAAAATGATATAAAATTGTTTGAAACTAATTTTATGGAAATATTTTGACCTTATAACATATAAGGTTCTATAATTTACCATTTTTATCCTTTTTTAAAATGAAAAACATGGTTACACTTTGTTATTTTAAAAAAATTCATGTGTGTCCCCTCCCCCAATTATAAAAGGCCACTTCCTCCCTTCACTTATTAACACCTACCAAGAAATTTTTCTATAAAAAAACATAATAAAATATCTCCCATAAAACCTTATACACTTTCAAGAGCTATGGGTCTACAAAAAATACCACCCTAGGTTCTGTGGGAGGAGATCCAAAAGAGGTTTCTCTAAGTGAAGGTAATTGTTTTAGCGAAACTTTTTCATTTTATTTTTTCTTTTTCCACCATAAATTATTTATCAAAAATTAAAATATAATAAAAACTATATATAATTTAATTATGTTTTATTATTTTTATGTCCCAATATTTATTCATCTACTCCTCCATCAAATGGTAAAAGAAGTTATCGATCATTTGTACAGCGGACTACCGCCTCACGAACCGATGTAACTCGTTTTCCATCAACACATATCATGATTATATATAATTATTGATTTAATGTATATATATATATATATAATATTTATGATATTATTATACTTTTTAAATTATAATAAAACTCATAACTTCTTACTTTCCATGTCCTTTAAAAAAATGATAACACCACTCGTTTGTACGGTGGACTACCATATCACAAAGAGATGTGATTCATTTTTCACTTATGATTTACATAGCAAGTAATAAAGATAAATTTAATGAATATATGTGGTAAATATAAAATTTAATTTATTATGTAAAATTAATATACCATCCAATTCCTTACCCTTTCACTCAAGGGAATAATATCAGCGCTCGTGCATACGTACGACCTACTATCTCTACGAAGTGATGCGATTAATTTTCCATGTAAAAACTTTCATAATAATTATAAAAATATATATAATGATTAAATAATATATTCATAACATTATTATAATTATGGGGATGATTTATATATATCCTATTCATAATAATTGGAACTTTCATGATAAAACACACATGAGAAAAAAAGAAAATTAACACCCAAAACAATGAATATAAGGAAATATTATTAACAAACAATTGGTAAAATGTTATAAGAGGATCATATATGATATTATAAATATTAATATAATTTTGGTATATAATAATAAAACAATTAAAACCATTATATAGGATGTTAAATTACATTCAATTAGAAGGAAGTGCGAGGTAAGGGATTTCATCTAAATTTCCCTTCATTGAGGTATATTGTAATGTTTTTCACCTAATATATTTTATATGGTTTATATAATTACCCTTTGATATGTAATATAATTATTCACTAATAAATCATGGTATTTTATGTTTTAAAATGAATTATTTCATCCAAGGGTATTTTACTTGAAAATTACCAAGTGGTAAAGAATTTCATAAATCAATTTATTTTCATTAGGTTATATTAATTCCTCATTGTATTTGATATTCTAAGATTATGTGTGTAATGAATTTTGATTATATTATGTTTTATTTTAAATTGTTTTATGCATATTTAAATTTGATACACATAATCAATTCATTTATTAATTTTTACTTTAACGTTAAGATCTTTGGGAGGGTTTATTTCATAATATCACTTCAATGAGTGTTATTTATGATTCAATTTCATTTGAAAGAAATTATTTGATAATTTTATAATAAACCCATTTATTTTTATTCTCCTCTGGTTATTCATGACGTTTTCAAGTAATAGTACCATTTTCAACCTCTTTGGTACTTAAAATTATTGACATTTAAAAAAAATCTGACTTCATTTCTCTCTTTGGTTGAAAATCCTTTTTTTTTCCAAAACTATGTTTCCAAAAAATGTTTTCAAAAAATGTTTTTAACACTTTAAAAATTATTTATTAAATAAATTTTTATCCATTTTTTGAATTTTTACAAAATGTTTTCAAATGAATATTCATTTCATTTTCCCAACAAGGCCCGTTTTGATTTTACAGAAATGTGAAAGGAACATTTGTTTTAACATGTACAACATGTATAAAATTTATTATCATCATAAACATTCAATGTTTTAAATATTTCATTATAATTTTATAATTTTATTTTCAAAATATTTTTTGAAGTTTTAGTTTTAAAAATATTTTTTAAATTAAAAATTATAATTTCCTTAAGAAGGTTTTAATGAAATTTTTATGGTATTTATATTCTTCAATGACAAAAACCCTTTATTTTACTTATAATCCACTGGGGATATGTTGTATTGATATAATAATTATTATTTCAATGGATGTTTTATGATCATTTTGACCAAGGAAAGTATTGACATTCACTTTCTTGATTCATTTTTTTAGTCATTAACTTACCCTTGAAATATTCACTTTCTTATAATCATTATCCATTAAATTTATCCTAAACATACATATTATTTATCATGGATATATTTATTTCTTAATCTGTATATAATTTCTATATATTATGTTATATGTTGAATGTTATTTGATTATATGGGGAAATACTAATAAATCTGTATTCTTTACTCAATATGGATATTTGATGATAAGTCACATTATTCATGAATTAAATCAATTATTTTACATATGAGGATTTATTTGGAAATGTATATAAGGACCCGGCCTTAAACATTACATAATCTTGAATTAAGTGAATAATTCACATTGAGGATCTTTTCAGGTTTAGAGATTTAGAGAATTAGGCCATAATTATTATATCTCAAAAATTACAAAGTAAACACTTCTACTCAGTTTCCATTTTTTTCATAAAATAAAAACTCTTAAAAAAAGAAACTTGTCCAGTTCCATGTTTTAGACAACATTACTTTTACTTGAACCCATCCCTGACCCTATTCATCTTTAAGTCCTATGAAAAACATTTCAAAACTTGGGATGAGAATAAAAAGCTTAGTAAGGGTTATAAAATAAGGAAATAAAACATTATCCCATCAATAAATAAAAATCAATGAAACCATACTTTTTAATCATAACATACCTTATAAAAGCACAAGATTTATGAATAGTACACATAGATCATAAATCATAAAGGTTATTTGTGTCATCCATAACATACTTACATTGTAGCTTTCACAATTATGTAGGGAGTTACATTTGGAATACCCATCATAGTATATTCCATAAATATCTTAGGAGAAACATTAACGTTTACCTCTATCACGTTACCCAATGCATTGGAGAGAAATATCAGGCTCACCTGCCCTAGGTTTATCATGGAACCACCCATATATGTAAATAATGCACAATAACCATAAAATATTCATAACACATAAAACAAGTATAAAGGAAATTTAACATTTCCACATTGCAATCACAATATATCATTTCAAGATATTGACATAAACAATGATTTATCAAAACATTTTCAAAACCATTTAAAACATTTAATAAATAGATTTTTGAATCAAAGAGTCCCATACCAATTTGAAGATTTTGAAAGAAATTTTAATTTCAAAACCTTAACATCCATATAAATAAATCCTTAAAACCATTTTTAAAACATGGACATTAATGAGAAAGATTTGGAAGATTAAATCTTTAAAACATTTAAAATGATATTTTAGTTAAAGAGTTCTTAACCAAATGAGAGACGCTTGAATACAAATATTTTAGGAATAACATTAATAAAATCTTATAATATCATGAGAATAAGGATATTCATGATATAATATGTCAAAGTACAGTATTAATACCATATAAAAGTTAATTGGTGCATAAAAACAATGAAGTCTCAATGGAATGTAAATTGAGATGAAATCCCTTATAAAAATTGTATCTTTAGATTAAGGATAAATCAATTACATAATAATGTGTGAAAAATATAAATACACTCAATATGATTGGATATTCAGTGTAAATCAATCAAAGGACATTCAAACATGTTGTTTTTAAAACAAAACCAATGACTTGGTTGTTTAACTCAATGAATAGAAATTAATTTAATATTACAACATAAATAAAAAATGATTCCACACATAATCATAGCATGACATAATTAAGAATTAGAAGATTAGCATAAGGAATAAAAATAGGGTTAAAATGTTCCCTTACTAATTTGGTAACTTATGAAACATACACCACATGAAATAAGGATCATACATTGAAGATGTAAATACACATAAATTAAAGTATATTTCACAAATAATATAATCATGGGTAGTACATACACCACACAAAAGTAAATATTGGCAAACAAATCATGAATCTCAGGGAAATAAAAAGTGATATGAAAACCCCTTACCACGTTGTAATCAATCGAGTCATAAGACCAAAAATTAATAACCACCAAATGAATCACATAATACCATGAATATAAATACAATCATGATAATATATATCAAATGTAAGTATACAATACACCATATTCAATAAATAAGTGGTGAACAATGGAAATATCATGGAATTAAAAGTGAGATAAGAAACCCCTTACCATGTTGTAATCAATCAAGTCATATGGCCAAAAGTTAATAACCACCAAATGAATCAACAAATACAATTAATATAAAGATAATAATGATAATATATATCAAATTTCAGTAAAATATACACCACATTCAATAAATAAGTGGCGAACAATGGAAATCTCACGGAATTAAAAGTGAGATAAGAAACCTCTTAACTCGTGTCCAACTTGACCCGTTCATTATTTAATCTGTTGAATAATAAACTAAAGTTAATTTATACTTGATTAAGAATTTTTTTAAGTTTATTATTCCTTTTATATCACTTATTACCATGTTATAAACATTGTGAAATCATATAAGTTAACAATGGTCGTTTTGTCGATATTTGATACTTGAGTCAAAAATGAACTTCTTATAATTACAAGTTGTTCATGTGGTCAAAAGTCCATTATCTCAAGAATTATATTAATGATTTAGATATAATATATATAATATATATCAATTATATGTATGTATTTATAATATTACATAACATTTTGAGATAAGAAATGAAATGCACCATTCATGGAGATGGTAAGCCGTATGTACATATGAACGTTACTTCAATTTATATTTCCTATTTAATGGAATGAAAGATTAATTATAAATATGTATATTATTATTCTAGTATAATATCATATATAATTTCATTGAATTCATTCTTTATACATTCCATGCATTGCATGAACGAGTCATATCACTTTGAGGGGGTGGTAGTCCGCACTTCCTCAAATGAAATTATCGTGTTTACCCATTATTGAAACCATAAAGGTATAATATAAATGAAAAATACAGAAGTATATAAAAAATATAAATATAATATATATCACATATAAATACAGTTCCATCATAATGGACACCATAAGATGTTGTGGGAGAATATTGAACAATCATTGTTTCGTGAGGCAGTAGTTCATCATCCATATAAACAGTATGTTCTTTTCCCATTAGAAGGAGATGTGTGTAAGTCTAGTTAGAATACTTCTCATAAAAACAACCTAGTATATTGAGTATACTGGTATTTTTATAAAAGAAAGGAATAAAAATATTTTAGGGGGTTGGAGAAGTAAAATAAAAGAAAAGAACTTAAGAGAAAATGTTACCTTTAAATTGGGTAACTCCCATTGGTTTGAACCAAAAGGATTTCTTAAAGTGCCTTATACCTAAGTTAAGGATTCTAGGTGAAAGTGAGGGATATTTAAAGATTACTTGGGCAGATTTTGGATGATACAAGGGGCTTGAGAGATGCGAGTAATGATTTAGAGGCGATGGATTTTTATAAGGGGGAGGAGAGGCTCTTTAGGAAAGTTTGAAAATATTATTTTATTATATAATGATTTCTGGTTTCTAAAGGTCCAAAACATATTAAAGTTGAATATAAGATGACTATTGTTCAAAATGGAATTATTCAATAATAATTGGACAAGTTTTGGATATTTTTTTAATTTTTATAATCTTATTTATTTAAATCATTCATTAATGAGGTAAACACTGCATCCTTATTGTGTCATAAATACTTTTATTTATTTGATGTCTAAAAATTATAAATAAAATAGAATGTAAGAAATATTTTTAGATTTTTAATGAATATTTATAGTCAAATATATAAATTATATAACCCCAAATTAATTTTTGTTAGAAAAACAATACATTTTTATGATATTTTTATTTTTACTTTAAATAAAAAGTTATTAATGTCATTATCTTATCCAAATGGCATTCAAAGGCCAAACGTTTTACCCAAGTATTTTCTTGGTCAACCATTACTCATAAAATAAGGTTAGGAGAAGTGTTAAAGTAATTTTATATTATTATAAAATTATTATAAAATTATTTTTACCTTGAATTACCCTATTTACCTTTAACCGTGGTAAATAAAAGTCAAAAGTTACTATTCACCAAAAATTATTTTTATCTTATTGAACCACATTTTACTTACTAATAAAAAACATCTATGTAGGATTTACTAAATTCAATTCCCAGAAGCTATAAAATTTCATTTAAGTGAATAAGTCAGTTTTTTAACTATTATTGAGTGTTTTCACTATTCATCAAAAATTGAAGTTTTTTAGAAAAATATCAAAAATTCAGCCTAAGATATATTTGATATTCAAAATTCAAAAATGATGTCTATTTTACCAAATTCAAAACATAGAATTTTCATTAATTAATTTAAAATTAATTCCCGTTGTCAAAATAAAAAGTGTGTTTTTAAGAATAATAATTATCAAAAGATTGACACTTGTTTATATCCAATTTCAAAGTGAAATTAATTATAATGACTAACATTGGATTAAATGGTAAAAATATAATATAATTACACTTTAAAAACAATTTAAAATATAATCTAACCTTATAAGTAAATTATATTAAAAGGATGTTTTGAATTAAAATATAGTATTTTTTACTATTCATTAAAAATGAATTTTATCAGAAAAATATCAAAAAAGTACCCAAAGTAAATTTTGATGTCCCCATTCTAAAGAATAATTTTATTTTGTCAAATAGAACATATAGAAGTGACCAAAACTATATTTAAAGAGGGTTCACCATCAAAAGGTGGTAAGTTGACCTTTTAAAGAATATTAGAGTATTTATGCTTAAAATTAGATTCATTCACATTTTAAGCCTTTTATTTTTATTGGATAAATGTAAAAACATTTGAAAAACATGTATAATCATAATATGGTTAGTTCTATTCATTCCTTCTAATAAAACTTCTAGACATTAACTACCATTTAAAATAATAATAATAATAATAATATTTTTTTTTGAATATGGCTCAGCATTATGTGAAACATAAGACTTCGGAGAAACCCATTGTTGCGTGTTAGGTATGCCATTGAATATAGAATATCCTTTAAAATAAAATTAATATTTAATTCAAAAATATTAATAAATATGAAAATGTTATATTCTTTATTTTCCTGGGATGTTGCATTCTTTCCCCTTTTGGAAATTGCGTCCTCACAATTTTAAAATTGGGTTTGGAAACTTTCTTGAAAGTCCCACATTGGAAAAAGAGTAAATAAAACTACCAATTTAAAAGAAATAAAGATAAGTAAAAAGGTCACCCGAG
Organism: Viscum album; assembly: GCA_963277665.1. NCBI lineage: Eukaryota > Viridiplantae > Streptophyta > Magnoliopsida > Santalales > Viscaceae > Viscum > Viscum album. The sequence goes on from OY728143.1 coordinate 186,664,735, forward strand.
ATAATCCATAATTGGATTCCATGGAAACATGGATATAGAGGAGAAACTAAGTGTCAAGTTCTGATGTAAAGTGATAGAAAACATGATTAGGAGAAATTTAACAACAAGAAAACTAGAAATTTTTTATGGGTTAAATAGTCATTGGTTTCCCAGTAGGAAAATTAAAAGGAAAACGTTTTTGTTTTAAGTTATATTTCATAAATTTGGAGAATTTATTTATGAGATTGAATAATAATATAAGGAAACTTACTTACTTTACATGTAGACTTTCATCATTTACAAAATTTCTATCACAAACTCATCTTTTCTCTAAACGATGACCATTCAAGATGACTTGGTCACATAAAATGTAATAGAATTAACTTCTAGAGAATAACATGATCCAAAAAATATGAACCATATATTTCCCTTATCTTTATACATTAACTAAAACCAAAATTGGTTATTATGAGATCAGATAATCCCAAAATGGATAATCCTTTACAAAAATAAATTCTACTCTTAATCTTTAAAATTCAACAAAAAAGTACCCAAAGTTTAAGAAAGACCATTCAATATACAATTTTCCTTAAAATTATTCAAAATAATCCAAACTAAGATTGAAACCCAAAACTTAGAAGGATTTAATCACATAGCCTTCTATAGTAAATATTAACATTTATCTCCAAAAACATTGACGACTCTTAAAGTCTCATACTAAAGTGTAATTAACCTAATCACATATTCTCCATAATAGGTTATTCATTTCCATAAATAACTTAAATCACCTTATGTACTCAATAAAAACATAGATTCTTCCAAAATAATATTTCAACCATTACTCCAAAATTAAATCTCGTAGTATTCTATTTTCCTTAAGCATATAGTGTTCCCAAAAGAGAGAATGTATTCCAAAATAACCTTTATCACTTAATCAATAAATAATTTTCCTATACTAAGTATGTCCATTTGATAAAACATAAGATCCCAAATAAACTTATTCTTGATCCATAAAATCATTTAACTAAAAATAATTAGTTATGCTAACTAGGGACTTCACGTAGGCTAGTGGTAGGTAATGTTCCCTTGCCGCCCTTTCGTTGTGGGTTCGATTCCTATGGCCTTTCTAGATGTGACGGGTCTTCACCCATCTTACGGGTTGCCCTTTTTCAAAAACAATACAATTTTATAAAATTCCAAAAAAAGATACAAATTCCTCAAAAATAATCATAACATATTTTATCCTCAAAGGTTATCTAAAACCTTTAATTTTTCACCCCAAAATGTAATAACCATTTATCACCTCTAAAATAACTATGACTCTTTTGAATAAGCTAACCATTATGGTTATGTCACTTATTCTTAAATAACACACTAACCTCTAAAGTTATCTAAACTGACCATTTATACCAACTATAAGGACTCGACCTTAAACATTACATAATCTTGAATTAAGTGAATAATTCACATTGAGGAACTTTTCAGGTTTAGATATTTAGATAATTAGGCCATAATTATTACATATCAAAAACTAAAAAGTAGACACTTCTTCTCAGTTTCCATTTTTTTCATAAAATAAAAACTCTTAAAAAAGAAACTTGTCTAGTTCCATGTTTTAGACAACGTGACTTTTACTTGATCCCATCCTTGACCCTATTCATCGTTAAGTCTTGTGAAAAACATTTCAAAACTTGGGATGAGTATAAAAGATCAGTAAGGGTTATAAAATAATGAAATAAAACATTATCCCATCAATAAATAAAATCAATGAAACCATAATTTTTAATCATAACATACCTTATGGAATCACAAGATTTATGAATAATACACAGAAATCATAAATCATAAAGGTAACTTGAGGAATTTATAACATACTTACATTGTTTCTTTCACAGCTATGTAGGGAGTTACATTTGGAATACCCATCACAATATATTACCTAAATCTCTTAGGAGAAACATTAATGTTGACCTCCATCACGTTACCCAATGCATTGGAGATCTATCTCAGGCTCACCCACCCTAGGTTTATCACGGAACCACCCATATACGCAAACAATGCACAATAACCATAAAATATTCATAACACATAAAACAAGTATAAAGTAAAGATAACATTTCCATATTGCAATCACAATATATAATTTCAAGATATTGACATAATCAATACTTTATCAAACCATTTTCAAAACCATTTAAAACATTTAATAAAGAGATTTTTGAATCAAAGTGTCCCATACCAATTTGAATATTTTGAAAGAAATTTTAATTTCAAAACATTAAAGTCCATATAAATAAATCCTTAAAACCATTTTTAAAACATGGACATTAATGAGAAATATTTATAAGAATAAATCTTTACAACATTTAAAACGATATTTCAGTTAAAGAGTTCTTAACCAAATGAGAGATTCTTGAATACAAATATTTGATGAATAACATTAATCAAAGATTATAATATCATGGGAATAAGGATATTCATGATATAATATGTCAAAGGACATTATTAACACCATATAAAAGTGAATTGGTTCATAACATAAATGAAGTCTCAATGGAATGTAAATTGAGACGAAATCCCTTATAAAAATGGTATCCTTAGATTAAGGATAAATAAATTACATAATAATGTGTGAAAAATATAAATACACACAATATGATTTTATATTTAGTTTAAATAAATCATAGGACATTCATACATGTTGTTTTTAAAACAAAACCAATGACTTGGATGTTTTACTCAATGAATGGAAATTGATTTAAGATTACCCTTATCAAGTTCATATCAATGACATGAGAATTTATCAATGGAGTGATTATGTGTATCAAAAGTATATCCACACAAAGGGGAGTGTAAATTAAAACATAAATAAACAGTGATTCCACACATAATCATAGCATGACATAATTAATAATTAGAAGATTAACATACGGAATGGAAATTGGGTTAAAAAGTTCCCTTACCGATTTGGTAACTTACGAAACATACACCACCTGAAATAATGTTCATAAATTGAAGATATAAATAACCATAAATTAAATTATATTAAACAAATAATACAATCATGAGTAGTACATATACCACACAAAAGGAAATATTGGCAAACATAGCATGAATTTTAGGGGAATAAAAAGTGAGATGAAAACCCCTGACCACGTTGTAATCAATCGAGTCGTAAGAACAAAAGTTAATAACCACCAAATTAATCATAGAATACCATGAATATAAATATAATCATGATAATATATATAAAATGGATGTACAAAATAAACCACATGCAATAAATAAGGGGTGGACAATGGAAATCTCACAGAATTAAAAGTGAGATTAAAAACCCCTTACCACATTGTAATCAATCGATTCGTATGACAAAAAGTTAATAACCACCAAATAAATCACAGAATAACATTAATATAAATATAATCATGATAATATATATAAAATATCAATAAAAAATACACCACATTCAATAAATAAGTGGCAAACAATGGAAATCTCACGGAATTAAAAGTGAGATAAGAAATCCATTACCTCATGTCCAACTTGACCCATTCATTCTTTAATGTCCTAAATAATAAAGTAAAGTTAATTTATAATTTATTAATAACATTTTTAAAGTTTATTATTCCTTTTATATCACTTATTACCATGTTATAAATATTATGAAATCATTTAAGTTAATAATGGTCGTTTTGTGGATATTTGGTACTTGAGTAAAAAATGAACTTCTTATAATTACAAGTTGTTAATGTGGTAAAAAGTACATTATATATAGAATTATATTCATGATTTAGATATAATATATATAATATATATCCATTATATATATGTATTTATAATATTACATAACATTTTAAGATAAGAAATGAAATGCACAGTTCATGGAGACGGTAAGCTGTACGTATGCATGAACGCTACTTCAATTTCTATTTCATATTTAATGGAATGAAAGATTAATGATAAATAGGTATATTATAATTACAGTATAATATCATATATAATTTCATTAACTCCATTCTTTATACGTTCAACGTATTTCATGAACGAGTCATGTCACTTTTAGGGGGCGGTAGTCCGCACTTCCTCAAATGAAATTATTGTGTTTACCCATTATGAAAACCATAAAGGTATGATATAAATAAAAAATAAAGAAGAATATAAACAATATAAATATGATATATATCACATATAAATATAGTTCCATCATAATGGACACCATAATAGGTGGTATGAGAATATTGAGCAATCATCGTTTCGTGAGGCAGTAGTTCATCGTCTATAGAAACAGTATATTCTTTACCCATTAGACGGAGGTGTGTGTAAGTGTAGTTAAAATACTTCTCATAAAAACAAACTATTATATTGAGGATACTATTTTTTTTTATAAAATAATATAATAAAAAGAGTTTATGGGGTTGGAGAAGTAAAATAAAAGAAAATAACTTAAGAGAAGATGTTACCTTTAAATCGGGTAACTCTCTTTGGTTTGAACCCAAAGAATTTATTGAAGTGAATTATGCCTAAGGTAAGGCTTCTAGGTGGAAGAGAGGGATATTGAGATATTATTTGGGAAGAGGTTGGATGATCCAATGGGCTTGAGAGGTGTGAGTAATGGGTTAGAGGTGAGAGATTTTTATAAGGGGGATAAGAGACTCTTTAAGAAAGTTTGAAAATATTATTTTGTTATATAATGATTTTCGGTTTCTAAAGGCCCAAAACATATTAAAGTCAAATATAAGATGAATCTTGTTCAAAATTAAATCATTTAATAATAATTGGATAGGTTTTGGATATTTTTTTAATTTTTGTAATCTTATTTATTTAAATCATTCATTAATGAGGCAAACACTGTATCATTATTGTGTCATAAATAATTTTATTTATTTGATGTCTAAATATTATAAATAAAATACCATGATGTAAGAAATAATTTTATATTTATAATGAATATTTATATTTAAATATATCAATTATATAACCCCATATTAATTTTTTTAGCAAAACAATACAGGTTTATAATATTTTTATTTTTACTTTAAATAAAAAGTTATTAATGTCATTATCTTACCCAAATGGCTTTCAAAGGCCAAAAGTCTTACCCAAGGATTATATTGGTTAGATATTACTCATACAATAAGGTTAGGAGAAGTGTTAAGGCAATTTTATATTATTATAATATTATTTTTTCCTTGAATTACTTTATTTACCTTTAATTGCGATAAATAAAAGTCAAAAGTTACTATTTACCAAAAATTATTTTCATCTTATTGAACCACATTTTACTTACTAATAACAGCCATGTATACCAGATTTTCTAAATTCAATTTACAGAAGCGGTAAAATATCATTTAAGTGAAGAAGTCGGTTTTTTAACTACTACTCAATGCTTTCACTATTCATCGAAAATTGATGTTTTTCAGAAAAATAACAAAAAATCAGCCTAAACTATATTTGATATTCCAAATTAAAAATTATGTCTATTTTACCAAATTAAAAACATAGAAGTTGTATTAATTAATTTAAAATTAATTCCCGTTGTCAAAACAAATAGTGCATTTTTAAGAAATAATAACTATCAAAAGATTGACACTTGTTTATGTCCAATTTCAAAGTGAAATTACTTCCAATGACTAATATTGAATTAAATGGTAAAAATATAATCTAATTACACTTTAAAAACAATTAAAAATATAATATAACCATATAAATAAATTAGATTAAAAATCATTTTTGAATTAAAATACAGTATTTTTCACTATTCATTAAAAAATGAATTTTATCAGAAAAATACCAAAAATTTACCCAAAGTAAATTTTGATGTCCCGATTCTAAATAATAATTTTATTTTTTAAAATATAACATATAAAAGTGGCCAAAACTAGATTTAAGGAGGGTTTTCCATTAAAAGGTGGTAAATCGACCTTTTAAAGAATATTAGATTATTTATGCTTAAAATTAGATTCATTAACATTTTAAGCCTCTAAATTTTATTGGATAAATGTAAAAACATTTAACAAACTTTTATAATCATAATATGGTTAGTTATGTTCATTCCTTCTAATAAAACAGCTAGACATTAACTACCATTTAAAATAATAATATTATATATTTTTTTTCAATATGACTCAGCATTGTGTGAAACATAAGACTTTGGAGAAACCCATTGTTGTGTGTCAGGTATGACATTTAATATATCATCCCCTTTAAAATAAAATTAATATTTAATTCAAAAATATTAATAAATATGAAAATTTCATATTCTTTATTTTCCTAGCATGTTACAATGTATATATGGGTTGGGAATGGTTAAAGATATCTATTCAATGCATTAATAGTCTCATGAGATGAATTAGTTGGATAAACTTGGTTAAATGGGTTTATGGTGTATACCGATCCATTATTTTAAACTATCTTGTGAAAGGTCTTGACATTAGAGGTATCATGATGCTTGACATTATGATGTAAAATAATTAATCACTTAATTAATTTATAATTTTGTTATTATTATCCATGATATCATAATAATATTATCTCTCAATGAATTTTTATTCTTATTTTATCGATAAAATGGAATGTGGTTTCAGTTATTTACTATGCCATATTGATTATGGATTATCTATTGATGATAGATAGGTTATTTAAATGGAATTTGTGTTCAGTTATTTACCTTACCATATTGATTATACCTTATCCATTCATGATAGATTCTAATTTATGTAACTCTTACTGAGTATCTAAGATCACCCTTATTTTTATTCCTTTCCCAAGAATCTAGGAAGTGTACTATGAATAATCTTAAAGGATATGCTATAGGGAATAATAATATTCTAGAAAAAAATTTGTTGTAATTTGTGTTTTCAAATGTATTGAAAGACTCAAGTATGTATCGTGTTTACCAAGACTACTAAACTATTCGGTCCTTCAAGATGGGATCACTTGTATCTAGTGCCAAAGTAATAAATTAACCACTAGATCTAGGCTATTGGGTTCAGGGAATTTATAGTTGGTATTAAATGAAATTGAGTAGAAACCTTGGAAACTAGCTTAAGGAAAACATAGATTAGATAACATAACCCTATGATATAATTTGGGGATAAATATAGAAGAACATCAAAAAGTTTTGGTAAGGTAGTGATTATGTGTTTTTTTAGAAAATACATCTCATTATGGATACTACAGGTGGATGTGGTTTTGGAATAGATATACTTAGGGGTAATAACTCCGAAAAAGGCATGTTGGGATTGACTCAGGCATTTCACCGTATATTAAAATAGATCTTACTGCACACTTGGTTTGACACTCCCAGGGGATACGCTTTGGATAATTCACATTTTATTTACAAACCATTATAAAGGATTTTAATAGATAATGAAAATGAAAGACCTTGGTTTAACCTAAGGTGTATTATATTGAAAATAAGGTTTCACGATTAAAAAAATCCATAAGTTATTCTTCATAATCATGTGGTTTCCCAATATGGTTATTATTTCTCAGAGTATAATTTTTGGTTTTAGTAAATGGTTGGAACTTTAAAGAATTGTTTTAACATTTAATATAAAGTAAAACATGGTTACTATGAGGAAAAAAAAGGGATGATGGCTGGTGAAAAAGATACCATGATTATTCATAATCAGTTATCCTGAAATATGATTAAAAACATATACCATAACCAACTCTCAGACTCACCAAAGAAGAGAAGGATGGAGTTTTCTAAGAGCTAGAGTAGTGGAAAACATAGAGTAAATAAGGATTGATTTCTTTCGTGTAATAATTATGTAAAGAGACACTCTGTAAAGTGTCCCAAAGAAATGGGAAAATGTTTTATGTTTGGAAAAAAGGATATAAATAAATGAATTGATGAGAAAAAATGGAGAGTATTATGGAAGGAAATAAATTTCATCCCAAGGATTCAATTATAGTTCATTGTCATAAATGTGGGTAACTTTAGAATTATTCAAGTCAATGGCCTATTATAAAGGATAACCCCTAAACCAAGGCAGGTCCTATGTTGAAATAAAATAGTTTAAGTATTTATGTATTTGGATTCAATAATTAAATTGTAGAATTATTTTTACCAATGGTATTTGGATTATAAGTCTCATGAATAATATAAGGATTGTGCTAAATTTTAGAATCATTTATGTATTCATTAATTTATGAGTTTTAGATAAAATTATGGGTTTATGAGTTTAAGGTTGATCATAAGTTCAAAGTCTTAAACACCCCTTTTTATTTTTTGTGTGTTATAAATATAACATGATTAATGATATTTTGGGAGAAATTTATGGAAATATAACCCATTGGTTTAGTATATTTTTAGTGAAAATTTTATTTAAATAATAATGCCCTTACTCTTTGAAGGAATAACTTTAAAGGTATTAGTAACATTCAGGGTTAATCTTTTCTTTGATGTTGAAATAATTATGGGTTATTACACTTTGCAAATGTTATAGGAATTATATTAATATGGTTTGATAAAAAGTATAACTTGTATGCCAGGTGACACCCCATCGGATCCGACAAGGTTGTGGGGCTTAAACCCATAACCAAAGGGCAATGAGGGGGTTGTGCCTACCAGTGTCCTATGTGATATTCCGGTTGATATATCACTATTTTTAGATAAATATTAATGTTGAATTAGTGGTGTTAATATTAAGGTTTAGATATTAATGTATTGTGTTGGATAAATTAAGATAATGATATCAATTTTGAAAAATATTCAGAGAAATATTGAAGGACATGTTACACTTATAGATTTTATGATCTGTTAAAAGTTAATTTTAGTTCTTTAGGAATAAAAAAAATTCATTTTTGATATTCATTTCTTAGAGTAAGAGATGAAGTAGAAATTTATTAAAGAAAAACCATAAGATGAAATTGTGATTTTGAAATAGAAAATATCAAGTAAGTATATTTCTTTATGTTCATAGTCAAGATGGTAAAGAAATTCCTCAACTCTAAGAAAATATATGTTGGAAAAAATGTTATCCTATTACCTTCACATCTGATGAATCAAATTTCCCTTTAAATAATTACATATTTATGATTTTAAGGTCTTTAAATTTATATTAAACATTTATTTTCTTATGATCAATGATATTTATCACTCTCTATAATTATTTATTATTTTATTCCAAGACTATATCTTCACTTTCCAACAATGTTCTCTTATTTGGAAACCTAGTATGTGTTATTCTAGATGACTTTTTTACTCCCCATTCTCTATTATTAAGAGGATTTTTTATTAACCCGTTTTATGATTTAGGTTTACAACAAAGGTATTTTCAAATGTCAAACCCTTGATTACTTATATCAAGATTAGATTATAAGGACACACTTTATTTAAGGGGGTAGAATGTAACACCCAAAGATTTTCAAATGAAGAAAATTGGGTTCGATAACATGTATGACACATGAAAATGAGATTAGATGTGAATATAGCACCATGATACTTTATGATATATTTATTTTTAATATATTAAATCTCTTCTATATCTTGAGATGCACACAACACCTGGTTTAAACATAACACAATACTCTATTAAAATATTATTATTTAAATTTGACCGTAATAACCTAGCTGTTAAGTTGGAAGGTAAAAATAATAATAAATAAATTAGGAAAATTATATGTTTTAGAAATTTATAAAATAAATTAAATGTATATATATATTTATTATAAATAAAATAATAATCATTTTAAAGAAAAAGAAACATTTTCTAAAAAACTGTATTTTTCTAAAAGGTGGTTTAGTCGCACTTTACAAACATAATTTAAAAATACCTTTTAACAATTTTAGAAAATTTATTTGAAAAAATAAACTTTATTTTTGAAATATAAATGTAAAAATTATCCTTGGGTGAATTTTTTATATTTTTATATAAAGATTAATTTTTTGATGAATAGTGAAAAATACCGATTTTTAATGAAAACTGCCTTTTTTTTAAAATTATTTACAAAGATAAATTATATTTAAAATTGGGTTTAAAGTAAAATTAGTTAAATTATATTAAAATTTAACTAATTTAGGTCATTTTAATTAATTTCATATTGAATTATGATATAATAAATTTATAAACTTTTGAGATTTTTTTATGGAAAAACCATTTTTTCTACTCCTCTACGAGTTTAATTTTAAACTAAATTCTACCACTTTTTTGATTTTAATTTGGAAAAAATTGATTCAATATTTTAAATAATAATAATATATATTATATACTATGGTAAAATTAATTTTTTACCATTATGAATAGTAATATAAGTAAACATTTATTACCATAGTTAAGGTAAAAACGAGTTTATAAGGGAGTTAAACTAATAAGATAAGAGTTAAAAATGACATAAAACTTATAAAAACACATTTTATGGAATATTTTGACCTTATATCCTATAATTTTTGATAATGGACCATTTTGGAGCTTTTTAAAATGTGAAAAATATGGGTACATTTTATTATTTTAAAAATTTTCATATGTGTCCTCTCCCCTAGTTATAAAAGGACACTCCATCCCTTCAGTTATTCAAACCACTCAAGAAATTTGGATCAATAAAACCATACCTAAATATTTCTTAAAAATCCTTATCCATGTACTAGTGCTTTTGGTCTTCCAAAAATACCAAACCTGGGGTCATTGAGAGGATATCCAAAGGAGATTTCTTTAAGAGAATGTAATTATCTTAATGAAGCTCTTTTATTTTATTTCCTATTTTACACCTTCAATTATGGATTAAAAATTAAAATATAATTTCAAAATTATCTCCCATATAATAATATTTTATTATATTTATGGTATCATATTTATCTATCTCCCCCTCCATCAAATGGGAAGCAAAATCATCAATCATGTGTACGGTGGACTACCGTCTCTTGAACCAATGTAACTCATTTTCCATTAACACATCTCAAGATTGTATATAATGATATATTTAATGTATATATATAATAATTATTTAATAATTATATTTATTTAATTGTAATATCATATATAAATTCTTACTTTTATTTCCTTTAAAAAATGATAACATCGCCCCTATGTACGACGAACTACCACCTCGTGAAGCGATGTTATTCATTTTTCACTTAAAATTTACATGAAAGGTAACAAGGATAAGTATAGTTAATATATTTAATATATATTACATGTTATTAATTATATAAAATTAATATACAATAAAATATTTTACCCTTTCACTCGTTATTGGAATGATATCGTCGCTCGTGCGTATGTATGACCTATCATTTCCACGAAGAGATGCGATTCATTTTCTATGTGAAATGTTAAGGAATGATTATAAAAATGTATATAATGATTAAATATGATATTAATAACATTATTATAATTTTTTAGATGATATATTTATATAATATAAAAATAAATGGAACTTTCATAACAAAACACACATGAGAAAACAAGGCAATTAACACCCAAAACAATGAATATATAAAATATTATTAACAAATAGTTGGTAAAATGTTATAAGAGGATGATATATGATATTATAAATATTAATTTGGTTCTTTTATAAATTAATAACATTATTTAAACCATTATACATTAGGTTAAAACACATTCAACTAAAACGAAGTGCGAGGTAAGGGACTTCATCCCAATTTCCCTTCATTAAGGTATATTGTAATGTTATGCTCCTAATTTCATATATATGGTGTATATACTGAAACATTTACATTTAATATCATTATTAATTAAAAATTCATTATTTTTAAGTTTTAATTTTAATTATTTCATCCAAGTGGATTTGAACTGAAAATTATCAAGTGGTAAAGAATTTCATAACTCAATTTATTTTCATTGGGTTATATTACCTCTTTATCGTATTTGATATTATAAGATTATGTGTGTAATGAATTATGATTATATTTTATTTTATTTACACTTGTTTTATTTTGATTTAAATTTGATACACACAATTGATTCATTGATTAATTCTTACTTCAATGTTACAATCTTTATGAGGCTTTATTTCACAATCTCATTTTAATTGGGATTATATATGCTTGAAATTACATTGAAGGAAATTATTTGACAATTTTATAATAAAACCATTTAATTTTATTATTATCTAGTTATTCATGAATTTTTAAAGCAGTAGTACAACTTTCCACTCTTTTTTACTTATAATTATTGATAAAATATTTTTAATAAAGTCTAACTTCATTTATCTATTCTGTAAAACATCATTTTTCTTCTAAAACCATGTTTTAAAAAATATTTTTCAAAAATATTTTTAACATTTTCCAAATTATTTATTAAATAAATTTTCACCCATGTTTTAATTTTTAAAAAATGTTTTCAAAGTAATATTCATGTTATTTTCCAAACAAGGCATGTTTGGATTTTATCAAAAATGTAAAAGAAATATTTGTTTCTATGTGTACAACATGTACTAAATTTCCCACTGTCATGGCCAATCAATGTTTTAAATATTCCATTATAATTTTCAAAGATTATTTTCAAAGAAATTTTTTTTTATAATATTTTGTGAACTTTTAGTTTTAAAAATAGTTTCAAAGTAAAAATAATATTTCCTTAAGAATGTTTTTAATTAAATTTTTATAGTATTTATATTCATGATTGAAACCAACCTTTTTTTATTATTATACATTGGGTATATGTTATATTGATACCATCCTTTTTCTTTAAATGGATGATTTATGATCATTTTGACTAGGGAAGTATTGACATTCACTTTCTTGATAATTTTTTATAGTCATTAACTTTAGCTTGAAATGTTAAATTTCCAATAATTAGTGGACATTAAATTTACCATAAATATAAATGTTATTTATCATGGATATATTTATTTATTAAATTATTTATAATTTATATTTACAGTGTTCTACATTGAATTTTATTTTATTATTTGAAAAAATATTGACAAATATGTATTCTTTACTCAATATGAATATTTGAGGATAAGGCAAATTCTTCATGAATTAAATTGATTATTTGATATATGAGAAATTATTTGGACATATATATATGGGAAAGTCCCATTAATAGATATCCCCTCGATGCATCAGTAGTCTCATGATACTAATTGGTTGGATATCCTTAGTTAAATGAGTTTCTGGTGTATACCTACCCATCAGTTTTAAACTATCTTGTGAAAGGTATTGATAGTATAGTTATCATGATTCCTAATATCATGATTTCCAATAATTAAGAATTTCATTCATTAATAATTTAGCTATTACTATCCATGATATTTTCACAATGATATTATGTTTGGATTCATTTTTAATCTCTATTTATTAATTAAATGCCATGTGGTTTTAGTTATTTACCTTTACATATTGATTATTTATTATCTATTAATGATAGTCAACTTATTTAAATGGAATGTGTGTTCAGTTATTTACCTCTATAAATTTATTATGTATTATCTATTCATGATAGATTCTACTTTATGTAACTCAAACTAATTATCCAAGCTCACCCTTATTTTGTTTCTTTTACCAGGAATCCAATAAGTGTACTATGAATGATATGAAAAGATATTCTAGAGGTAATAATTATATTCTAAAAAAATACATTTATTTTTTTTAAATTAAATAAAATACTCAAGTATGTATCTAGTTTAACAAGAGTACTAAAATATTTGCTCCTTTGGGATGTGATCACTTATATCTTATGGAAATGTAATAAAGTAACTACTAGATATATGGTACTGAGTTCATGATATTTACACATATACCAAGTATAACATAATAAATATCAAAGTATGTTGACATAAATGAAAATACCCTTATAATATTATTAAATAAATTAATTTGAAAAATAAGAAGAAATATATGCTTTTTAAAATGCCTGAAATCTCCTTAAAAGTGTTTTCTTTGAAATGAAATAATTTAATCTTGATAATTTTTTTTAAATTAGAATTTAAAAAAATGGGTTTTAGAAAAAAATCATAAAATAAAGTTACTTTTAAAAAACTTTCTTTGAGTAGACATTATAACATTGATGAATTCTTTCTTAAAAACAAAATCCTTTATAATCTCTTTTAAAATGAAGAATTTATTTTTAAAATAAAAAATTTTCTTTTGAAAAAATAATAATATTTCCATTTCTTTTAAAAATAATTAATAATTAAAAATCAATTTTCAATTCAATTTAATATAGTAATAATAATCTTCATAAATAATAATGCTCATAATGGTGAAAGAATGCATTCACATGGAAAACGATAAAAAAGGGATCATTTTTTTAAACGACATGTGTGAAAAATGTTAAAAAATATTTTCAAACTTTTTAGTGAAATTAAAAATAGTATAAAATGACCTTAATAAATTATTTAATCATTTATAAGGATATCTATAAAATGAATATGGTTATAAATGAGGAAGTTTACTAGCCAAAAAGAAGAGGTGCGGTTGGTTTCACTTGCAAGAGTCACATCAGGTAAATTATTTATCAAGGGAAAAGAAATTGAGAGTGTATATGTAAAACCTAAATAATAAATAGAGGAGAAGAAAATAGTTTTGTTATTAGAGATAAATAGCATGCAAATTTCCCATATGGATTATCATTCAAAATCAATCTTTATTTTAAAATGATATTGGCAACGAAACCCTTACGACTATGATATCCCTTGAAAGATAATACTTGTGATGGATCTATAATCCCTTTTACACTCATTGAATTAATGATAAAAATATATACATGGGAAATATGTACAACATAAAACAAAATTAGTGGTGGATATTAAGCATACCTCAATAGAGAAAAAATGAGATGAGTAAACCCTTATGACTTTGGTAACTTTTGAATTACAACCCTTTTAAAGTGAAAAATTAAAATAAAACTTTACTTACCAGGAATGAAATTTAATCATGATTAAATATTCCATATATCCAGTTCATCCACTATATAAAGAAATATAGAAACACATCTTAATTAATTGAAATTGATATGGAGACCCTTATAACATTGGTATCTTTTAAATCAAAATCCCATAAAATATAGAACTTGAGATGGATTTTTAAATCCATTTAACATCATGAAAATATTATAAAAAAATCCATAGATATATATATGCACCAAAAAATATAAAATAAGTGTTTAATATGGAATATGTCTTAAATAAATAAAAGTGAGATGATAAAACCCTTAATTTAATTTCCATTTTCCATGAAAGGACTTTAAAATCCTATATAATATAAATTAATATCTTAATAAATCAAATCAAATCCATATTAATATCTATAATCATTTTTTAAATTTATTTATAATCATTTATTATAAATTCATTAGTTAATTTATTTCTTATTTTCATTATTGAATGTTATAATTCAAATTGTTTTACACATGTTTCGTAATGGTGGCATCTGTAGGGAACTAACCTGGGTTAATCCAAATCTTCACCAGATCCAGCTCACCATATGGATAAAATTACATTATGGATATCCATGGTTGGGAGAAAATCACCAGGGAATCACAAATAACCTTTTTGTAATGGTTTCACCCTTAGAAAATGGACATGACCTATCTATTTATTGGACGACCACACCAACCAGATAAGTAAAATTAACAAATAAAACATAAAAATCAGATTTAACAAACTATGAACATAAAAAAATATCTCAAAAATTGATACAATATACAAAAATACATATATACAAGATATCTATATTTTGAATCTCAAAACAGGAAATATAAACCAAAGGGAAAATATAACATAAGACAATGATACAAAACCCCAAAATAACTCCACACGAGCCAAATCTATGAAACCATGTCTCCACCATCCCAAACAACCAAGGAAATTAGTAATCAAGAGGACCCATTAAACAATACAAAGACCTTACCTTTACTTGTGTCCTATAAAAAATGTTATTTATACACTCAAAAGTATATATAGGATTTGAGGCAAAAATTCCAATAGGATACCTCTATGAATCTATGTAAGGACTTTATCCATTAAAACTAATAAGCCTAGTTTGAAAACACATTTACAAAACCTAATTTTACTTATAAAATCAAGTTAAATTTAAAATAATTCATTATAAATCCTTTCTGTTTTCCTTAAATAATCCATCTTCCAAACATAAAAAATAAGGCACAAATAAAGAAATGAAGCCACCCAATATAACATGCTTAACAAAAACACACATGGAATCAACATGAGCATAAATATAAACACCATTAGATAACCAAATAATAGAAAATGAGTGAAATAAAATAATTTATTAATCAATAAAGGCATTATCATTATGTATAAATCATATACAAACTATCCAGACACAGATAATATGCAATTTGGGATCTAACCATTAGGGACTAGTTTGACTCTATGAAAAGATTTTACTAGCCATTTAAGAAAGATAAAAAATTTGGAATCTCTATTGGACTTCCTCAGGACCAAAAATAATCCCATGGGATATCTCGATCTACATGGCCACATTTGGATCTCCCTCAATCTTCCTCCCAAAGTCTCCTTCGACCCATTGGATAACACTCCCTTTGTCTAAGTCATGAATACATATACAACCAAGGTCTCCCATGCGATACACTATATTAAACACATATACACATAAAAAGTTCTAATTTTATAAACAAAACATTCCCATTATAATCAAACACCTTTCTCAAGGTAAAAACCCTTCCAAAACCCCTTTTTAAATTTATTTGAAACCATAAAGTCTCTTTGATATCTTTTATAAAAAACATAGAGTATATCATATCCAAATCACTTTGAAAAGCCACATATAATCATCAAATTGCCAACCAAATCCATGAATCACAAAAAACATGGATATACCATAATAATAACACAAATTTGGGTAAATTTAATGAATAAAAACCAAGGGAAATCAAGAATTAATGGAAAGCCTCGGAAAAGAGCCCTTAAATAGAAACACCAACCTCATAATCAAACTAAACCTCATTGACATCAATGAAAACCATAAAATTAAAGTATAAGAGGTACCTACAAGCCTAAAACATAAATAAAAAATTCAAGACCCCCATAAACAACCCAAGGTTTGACCAAATCTCAATATCGAGTTTCACCATTACATAAAAATGGAAAAAATGTAGAACAAGGGGAAAGGACTGTAAATCAAGTGAAAGACAATCATAACTTGAATTAAATAAAAAAATATAAATGGATAATCCAAAAAAAGGATATTTGATGATCTCTAATTCACAGGGAGAGGGTTATACATGTATGGGGGAAGAAATGAGGCAATAGGGTTTAAATCCAATAGTGAAAAATGGTCAATTTTTTTAATGACTGAGGAACACTGCATTGTTTGGACGCATGATCAGAAAAACCATGAACCAAATGTGCATGAGCTAATATATCCCTAAAAAAATTACATATAGTTTCTAAATATTTCTTCATGGTTAGAAAAATTGTGCTCAAACTGTACAAAAACCCACTATCCCCAAAACACCACCCTCGCACAGTTAGAAAAATCATGTTTTGATCATTTTCCTGGGTATATTTACTTAAAAAACCAATATTTTCACCCTCAAAATCCCATAAACTCTAATAATAAATAAATAAATAAACTCAAAATAAATCATACTAATGATCCTGTAGGATTCATAATTCTCTTAACTATTCTACTTTCTTCCCCCATAAAGTCCTCAAGGATACTTAAAAGAAAACATGTGAGGCCACTACTCCATCACTAAAACTTACCACTCCTAAAACTTGTGAATTTCACCACCATGTTTCGGAACCACAAAGACTAACATGTCTTACTTACCATAGATCACCTTGTTATAATAATATAGGATATATAAAAGATGCTCTACAACAGTGGAGTTAGGATCCAACTCCAAATCCTCCTAATCTATCACATGAGATGGTTTTGGATAGTATTTATTAAATTAAGATACATGTAACACATAGTGAATCAAGGTAACCTATGGAAGTAGGTTCAATCAATAGGATACCTTCCCTATATGCTCCATAACCTAAAACAACCCAACTTAAAAAGGCACAAAACTCTAATATTTTACCAAGAGATGATGTCCCGGTTAAATGGATACCTTAAAAAACACCTAATCATAAGATATAAACTCTAACGAGTCATTATTATGATCAAAACACGATTTATGGAAACTCTTATCTATCACTAATATCTTTCTGATCAATTGTGCTTTCTCTACCATCTCTTGGATGAGGCTTAGTCCCAACAAGGAATGATCACCCAAATCAACCCAGCATGATGGGGACCAAAATGGATATCCATAAAACACATCAAAATAGTCCATCTAAATCAAAGATTATTAAAAACTATTGTATTAAAATTCAACCAATAATAGACAATTTAACCATGAACCCCTGCAATCAATCACATATGCATAAATCATATACTTAGTAATATGGATGGCCCAATCAGTCTGACCATTCATATTTGGGTGATATGCTATAATCAAATTCATTTGGATTCCCATGGACCCTTAGTGACTATTTTATAAATTATAAGTAAAATAGGTATCCTGGTCAGAAACTATTTCTGAAGTCACCCCATAAAACTTGATGATCTATCAGGCATATATGGGCCAAAGGTTTCCTACCTTCATTGACTCCCTAATTGGAAGAAAATATGATAACTTAGTTAAATGATATATAATCACCAAAATAGAATCCTTTACATTAGAAGTTTGAGGTATACTTATAAAAAAGTACATAGATATCTCATCCTACTTCCACACCTTATGCCCTAATTTGATCCTCTAGAAGGTAAAACATGGGATAAAAAATCTGAAACTAACCCCATCATAATTATACACTATAATTGACTCCTTATAGTATAAAACATCATGGTATCCCTCAATTGAACAACCCAAAAAGAATAATCCCCCCTGTTCATCACCTCTCACCTTAAGGTCAAGGTAATAACCAATATTTTCCTGAAGAATAGGGTACCATTAGTAGACTAATACCAATAAATTGAGGTCTCCCCAACATTTAAAACTCTACTAATCTACCAGTAGTTGGGTTTGGATTCTTGTTCACACTAAGCCCAATCAACAAGAGAGGGAATGACCTGAACACTGGTTAAGAACACCTTCTTTCCATCTTCTTGTAACTCCAAACTCATATTAGAAAAAAACCCATCAAACTCCACTCATCCACAGATTCATTAACTACCTAGATCTGTAACTTACTACTCAAGTCATCAACGACCACATTCCCCTTATCAGGTGTATAAGAATTATGAAAATCAAAGGTTTGAAGATTCTCTACCTACTATCTTTTTTTGAGATTCAAGTCCCTTTAGGTGAAAATATACTTCAGGATTTTATGATTCTAATAAACTTTGGACCACTCCCCCAAAGATATAACGTCACAAAGTATTCAATTCATGTATCAAAACTACCAAATCTAGGTTATGGGTGGGGTAATTTCTCTCATATGGGCATAGATAATGAGATCCATAAGCATCCCTATGATCCTCCTGCGTCATCTCACACCCCAATCCCACACTTGATGCATCACAATACACTAAAGATACCTTCCTAGTCTCAAGTAGAATCAATATTGGGGATAATGTCAAACTAACATGTAACTCCTCAAAATAACGTTGGAACTTATCACTCCACTCAAACCTCAACCCTTTCTGAGTCAACACTATCAAGGGATAATATAGTTTCAAGAAGTCCCTATAAAAGTACTAGTAGTACCCGACCAAGCCTAAAAACATCATGATCATAAACACTTTATTATGCCACTACTAAGAAATAACCACTTGGATATTCTTGGGGTCCACAAAAAATCATTTCTTAGAAATCATATGGCCCCAAAACTTTACCTATTGGATCCAGAATTGGAACTTGGAAAACATATCATACAGACTATACTCTCTCAAGGTTCCCAAAACAACACATAAATGGTATCTATGTTCCTCCCCCAGCTTAGAATACACCAAGATGACATCAAAAAACACCACTACTAGAAAAATAGGCTATACCAATGGTTTAGAACTATTAGTATAGGTCTCCAAACCTTTGTTATGGCTTATACCAATGATTCGGCGAATCGTTGAGTGATTTTCCATCAGGAAAACCATATACTAATGATTTAACCAAACCATTGGTATAAGAATCATTGGTATAGGAAATTTAATCAGAAATAACTATACTAATGGTTTAGTCAAACTATTAGTATAGGTGGGCTATTAAAAAAATCCCAATGAGTTTTGATCCCATAACCTCCAACTTATATTCCAAAAACTTTACCACTCTACCATAATGTCTTTTATATTTATATATACATATATATATATGTATGTATAACATTAATTTATAATTTTGAATTATGTATTATTATTTTTATTATTACATATATCTTAATATATAAATATATTCATATTGATATATATATATATATATATAATATTTTCTAAAATATAATTTATATATTATTTATATGTTGCTAAATATGTATTTATACTTAATATATATATATATATATTGAAAAATTGAATATATAATTATTAAAAATTAATATTAATTAATAATTTACTAATTATTTGTAACATCCTGACCCGACTTACCCTCAAACTGGTAGCAGGACTGGTTGCCACATGACCTCAAGTGTGTCTCCCCATATGCCAAAGGCTACCGACTAGCAGTAAGGTTCTATGGATAGTTAGTGGGGAGACTATACCCTCATATTCAGAGTGCACAACAGAAATAGATAAAAAACTCAGATAAAAATAGAAGCAGATGTAAAATAGTAATCAACTGAATAATGAAAATGGCCAATGCTGGTTTATACAATGCATGAATGTCATGGTGATGTATATCAGAAAGAAGTAAACAAAACAACATGCTTTACATTCCAATATAGAAATAAAGAAAAGACTCAAAGACCCAAGATTGATCTCCACGATCATCCTGAGATCCTACTCGGTCCTTTGCTCCTAACTCCCAAGTATAAGAAATAGATACAAGAAAAGGTCCATAGTTCTGCAAACAAGAAAGTCTACTTGGGTACCCCAGTGCAATGGTGGCCCAAGTAGGGTGTGAGATACACATATTCGTAGGCCGGGACCACCATTTGTCTAGCTCAATTTAGACAATGAAATGTAACAAAAGGTGTGAAGATATAACAAGGTAATAAAAAAACAGAATAAACAACCAACAACCCATCCATGTTCCAAAGGGACACCTGACGACGATACATACTTCGGCTTCTATCCGGAATAAGAGTCTACACAAGGATCATACAAGAATATTTTTCCAGAATAAATACATGTTAACACTTTAACAATTATTCTATATTTAATCATTTATTATCTCTAAGGTTCACATGATTTCCCATACCTCAATACTAACTTCGTCTCATGTTGGAATTCTAATCATTCTCAACATTTCTTTATTTAATCACATTTAACTTGGGTTTGATCCACATATCATTCATTTAATAATTCATTATTGTCATTAATTTGGTGTTTGAAAGCCATGTTAAACACCCCAATTCTAATTTGGGGTAGATCTCTATGTCTACCACCCTAATTCTCATCTAGTGTAGATTTACATGCCTAACACATTACATCTAAGCACTAAAATAACTATTGGGGAGGAACGCCATGTCCAAGTCCCAACTTCTACATTGGTCTAGAACACCATGTATATCACCCACATTCTCATTCATTTACATCATTTGATAACTATTGGGGGAGGAACGCCATGTCCAAGTCCCAACTTCTCTATTCATCTAGAATTCCATTTCTAGAACCAAATTCACATTAATTAATTAATTCAAAAATTAATTAATCTAAGCTCAATAATGAATTTCTCAAGAATTATCCACATTAATTCCCTTAACAATCCAACGTTTAGTGAAAAATATCAAAAACCACTAGTTAACCCCAAAATTAGCTAAGTCCACAATTCCATTAATTAATTCATCAATTAATTAATATATTAACAAAAATATCATCCCATAATTAATTCTCCACAATTAATTATCCAATCTAAATCACAAATACTCATAATTAATCTCACAATTAATTATCTTAATAAAACATCAAGGCACGTAATTAATCCATCATTAGTTATTTCAACATAGCCAATTCCATATCTCATAATTAATCCCCAGATTAATTATCTATATTATAAACTCAAGCACATAATTAATTCATAATTAATTATTCAATTATAAATCTCATATTTCTATAATTAATTTTCACAATTAAGTATCCAAAACATTAATACAAAAGCACATAATTAATTCCCACATTAAATATCTCAGTTTTAATTCTCCAGGTTCATAATTAATTCAAAAATTAATTATCTCAACTTATCCAATTCACCATCTCAGAATTAATTCCCAGATTAATCATCTCAACTTATCCAGGCCAATAATCATAATTACCGCTTAACCCAAGTATGTTAATATATAAAGGTCATAAATAGAAAATCAGATAACAAAAAGATAACTGAACATATCAATCTAAACTTTATGTTTTTAGCTTGAAGGAATCACACCTCTATTGGAGGGATTTTATTACAAAAAATGTGATTCTTTAATATCTCAAATCATTTTATACCAATAAACCATTTATTCAGCATTTGCAGTCAAAATTATCGACAAAAATAAGTAAACAAATACCATGTTTTATTAATTAAGAAAATTTGAGGACTCTACCTAAATGAATTGGTTGATACAATCCTTTCCAACTTAAAATGTCATCTGCTCACATACACGCACCTCAAAAATAGCATGCACACACTCGGAATTGGCCGCATCATGCTACAATGATAACCGACACCCATAATTAGTGCGGCGAGGACC
The DNA here is from genome assembly GCA_963277665.1 of Viscum album. Lineage (NCBI taxonomy): Eukaryota > Viridiplantae > Streptophyta > Magnoliopsida > Santalales > Viscaceae > Viscum > Viscum album. Next base: position 186,687,493 of record OY728143.1, read on the forward strand.
AACACACCTCCAATTAATTAACCACAACCCAAAATATACCATAAACACCTAATTAAAGGGGTGATAATCCTTACCCAAATATGATGGTTGTGAGACAAATCAAGACAAACCACCAAACCTTTAGTGATGATTATCAAAATATAGACCAATGGGTCCCGAGACATCCTCGCACCACATAGAATTAGAAGAAAGAAAGAAAAAAATTAGTCATGGGCCTTAGGGTTTTGGCCTAACGGAGACTAGTAAAAGGAGAGATGAGATGACCAATACAAAGAATGAAACATGTGGAGAAGGAATTACCTCGATGAGATAGATAACTTTCGTGAAGGAACCCCTGCGATCTAGTATGCATAGAGGAGTTGGGAAGAGAGGGTGGTGCGCCTCCACCATGGGAGAGGAGGGGGTCACGCTTCACGTAGGAGGAGGAGATAGGGTGTGCCTCCCTCTTGTTTCCTCCCTCAAATAACCCTAATTATATTTATAAGAATTAATATAATAATAATAATAATAACAACCATATTATTATTATTATTAAATATAAATGCTTCTTTGATAAACCACATAACTCCCCCATAACACATCATTTAATTAAATATTCTCCAACAAATTTAATTAAATAAATTATCTAACTCATCATTATTTAATTAAATTATCCCAACACAATTTAATTAAATAAAACCTCTTTTTTTCATTAAATAATTAGATTCATCCTAACCTTGAATTTAATTGGATAAAACCCCAACTCCACATTTATTCCTAATTTAATTAAATTACATTCACCTAAATCTAATTAAATAAAACACCGACTCATTATCATTTAATTAAATTCTCTCAACATTAATTTAGTTAAATGAAACCCCGTTTCTCTTCAATTAATTAAATTCCTCTTAATCTAGAATTTAATTAAATAAAAACCCTCATATCACAATATTTAATTTAATTCCTCTCAGTTGGGAATTTAATTAAATAAAATAACCCGAAACCCAAAACTGGGTAAGCCGTATGACTTGGATCCCATGATTTAGAAAAAAATGCACCAACTGTACAGAACCTTCCGTCTAAGGAACTGACTTCACATGGTCTGTCTAGCATAGTTTTCCTAACCGTGCATAGACTATGAAAGCGTCATTGTTTAAGACACTCACATAGCATGGTTTGTGCTGTACAATTTTCCTAACCATGAAGAGACTGTTCGACTGCCCTTATCTCCCAGTATTAAGCTTCATGATTTTCTGTAGCATGCCGCACGGTTTAACAGGTCGTGCGCCAACTATGCACCCTCTTCTATTCTTTAGAAACCCAACTTTTCCTGATCCGACACTTCGTAATTCCATTAAGCCACCCATAAAACTCCTCAAGAATTTACCCAAGCTAGTTATCAACAATTTTAAATAGTCCAAAATCATGGAACATCAACTTGAAGCTTGGTTTAAATATGGACCCATCCAACAAATGAAAAAATTCAAAAACCTTCGTATTTTAACCTAGTTCAAATACACGAGACTTTACATTATTATTTAGTAATATATATTTAATATAAATTTGGTGATAGGAAAAATTTAAAAAGTAATTGATATATTAAGATAAATTAAAAATTATAATTTAACTTCAAGTGACCATAACTTTTGATTTGGGTGTCCATTTGGGCTGTATGAGATATCAAATTAAAGATTGTAAAGAGATATACACCTAGTTAACTTTTTTGGCCCTCAATAATTGTTTTTTGAGCTGGAAAGGCTCAAAATTCCTCCAAAACTGATTTTTTAGTTGAAATTCCATAATTTTTAAACATTCAATAGAATTTTATTTTTCATTTAAGAGGGATATGTTCTCTTTTTTAGTAGAGACTAAATTTATTTCTGAGTTTTACATTCATATGTATATTAATAAATTCAAATTTTTTTATTTTTTTAAATCGCAGTGTTATTTATAACTTAATTTATATGTACATATATATTTACATATAAAACTTTATTTTATAAATAAATATTTAAACATATTTTCATATAATATATATTTCTAAATATATAAACCATATAAAAATAAATTTTTATCAGTTTTATTTAAAATAAAAATTTATATATATTAAAATAAATATATATTGAAAATATATATACATATATATAAATAATATATAATTAACATTTAAGAAAATATTATATATATATATATATGTGTATGTGTGAATATCTATATACATATCTTCTATTTATCCCTATTTCATTCATTTGGTGTTTGAACGCCATGTTAAACACCCCAATTCTCATTTGGTGTAGATCACTATGTCTAACACCTTACATCTAAGTGCTTAGATAACTAATGGGGAGGAACGCCATGTCCAAGTACCAACTTCTACATTGGTATAAAATGCCATGTCTAGTTCCCACATTCTCATTCATTTACACCATTTGATAACTATTAGGGAGGAACATCATGCCCAAGTACCAACTTCTCCATTGGTATAGAATGCCATGTCTAACACCTACTTCTCATTAATTAATTAATTCAAAAATTAATTAATCCAAGATCAATAATTAATTCCTCAAGAATTATCCACATTAATTCCCTTACTAATCCAATGATTAGTAAAACATATAAAAAACCATCAGTTAACACTACAATTAACTAAGTCCATAATTCAATTAATTAATTAATATATTAACAAAAAAACTCATCTGATAATTAATTCTACAAAATTAATTATCTAATATAAATCACAACTCATAATAATTAATCTCACAATTAATTATCTTAATCAAACATCAAGGCACCTAATTAATCCATTATTAATTATTTCAACATAGCCAATTCCACATCTCATAATTAATCCCCTAATTAATTATCTATATTATAAAGTCAAGAACATATTTAATTCACAATTAGTTATTCCATTTTAAATATCGTCTTTCCATAATTAATTATCCAAAATATTAATGAAAAAGAACATAATTAATTCCCAAATTAAATATCTCAATTTAAATTCTCTAGGTTCATAATTAATTCAAAAATTAATTATATTTACTTATCCAATTAACCATCTCATAATTAATTCCCTAATTAATTATCTCAACTTATCCCACCCAATACTCATAATAACTACTTAACCCAAGTGTGTCAATATATAAAGGGAAGAAATAGAAAATCACATAACAAAAAGTTAAACAAACATATCTGTCTAAACATTATGTTTTTAGATTGAAGGCAGTGCACCTCCGCTAGAGGGGTTTTATTAGAAAAATGTGATTATATAATCTGTCAAATCATTTTATACCAACAAACCATTTATTTAGTATTTTTAGTATAACTTATTAACAACTGTAATTAAATAAATACTGTGTTTTATTAATTAAGCCAAGTTGAGGACCCCGCTTCAATGAATTTGCTGAGATAATTATTTCTATTTTAAACTAATATCTTCTCACATATAGGCACCTCAACAATATTTATCACACAATAAAAATTGGTTTCATCACCATATAATGATAACTGACACCCACAATTAGTGTGGTGAGGACCAACGCACCTCCAATTAATTAACTACAACCCAAAATACACCATAATAACCTAATTCAAGGGGTGTGAAGCCTTACCTAAATATGAAGGCGGTGAGCCAAATCAAGCCAAATTGCCACGTCTTCAGTGATGGTTGTCGAAATACAGACCAATGGGTCCTGAGACATCCTCTGAACCACCTAGAATTAGATGAAAGGAAGATACCAAATTAATCACAGGCCTTAGGGTTTCGGCCTAATGGAGACCAGATGAAGGAGGGATGAGATGACCAATGCGAAGTATGAAACATGTAGATAAGGAATTACTTTGGCGAGATAGACAAATTTCATGAAGAACCACCATGATCCGATGCGTAGAGAGGAGCCGAGAAGAGAGGGTGGTGTGCCTCCACCATGGGAGAGGTGGGGGCCGCGCTGCACGTAGGAGGAGGAGATGGGGTGTGCCTCTCTCTTGTTTCCTCCCTCAAATAACCCTAATTAGATTTATAAGAACTAATATATAATAATAATAACAACAACCATATTTTTATTATTATTATTATTCAATTTAAACGTATCTTTGATAAACCCCATAACTCCCCCATCACACATCATTTAATTAAATTCTTCTCCAAAGAATTTAATTAAATAAAATATACAACTCATAATTATTTAATTAAATTATCTCAACACAATCTAATTAAATAAAACCCCCATTTTTCATTAAATAATTATATTCATCCTAACCTAGAATTTAATTAGATAAAACCCAAAACTCCATATTTATTCCTCATTTAATTAAATTTCATTTACCTGGATTTAATTAAATAAAACTCTGACTCATTTTCATTTAATTAAATTCTCTCAAAATTAATTTAATTAAATGAAAACCTGTTTTTCATCAATTAATTAAATTCCTCTTAACCCAAAATTTAATTAAATAACCCCCCCATATCACGACATTTAATTAAATCCCTCTCAGATCAAAATTTAATTAAATAAAATAAACCGAAACCCAAAACTGGGTAAGCCGCATATATTTTCTTGCATGGTCTGGAAAATCGTGCACCAACTGTGCATAACCTTCTATATAAGGAACCCACTTTGCATGGTCTATCCCACACAGTGTTCCTAATAGTGCGTAGAATGTGTGAGCATCTATGTTTAAAACACTCACCTCATATGATATGTGCCGCATGGTTTTTCTAAACATGTGAATACCATGAGATCACCTCTATATCATAGAATTAAGCTTCACGGTTTCCTTTAGCATTCCACACATTTTAATAGGCCTTGCACCAACCATGCACCCTCTTCTGTTCCTTAAAAACATGAATTTTCCCGATATAAAACTCCTCAATTCCATTGATCCTCCTGTAAAACTCCTCAATCCTTTACCTAAGCCCATTATCAACACTTTTAAATGGTCCAAAATCATGAAACATCAACCCAAATCTTGGTTTTAAGACTCACCCATCCAATAAACGAAAAATTTCAAAATCTTTCGTATTTTAACCTGGTTCAAAAACATGAGACTTTACATTATTATTTAGTAATAGATATTTTATAGAAATTTAGTGATAGAAAAAATTTAAAAACTATTTAAAATATTAAGATAAATTTAAAATGATTATTTAACTTCAAACGACCATAAGTGTTGATATGAGTGTCCATTTGGGCTCTATGAGATATCAAATTGAAGATTGTAAAGATATATACACTTAGTTAACTTTTTTGGGCCTCAATAATTGTTTTTTGAGAAAAAAAGCTCATAAGGCCTCCAAAACTGATTTTTTAGTTGGGATTCCCTAATTTTTAAACATTCAATAGAATTTTATTTTCAATTAAGAGGGATATATTCTCTTTTTTACTAAATTTATTTCCTAGTTTTACATTCATATGGATATTAATAAATTCAAATTTTGTTATTTTTTTAAATTATAGTGTTATTTATAACATAATATATATGTATATATTCATATTTGTATATATTACATATAAAACTTTATTTTATAAATAAATATTTAAACATATTTTCATATAATATATATTTTTAAATATATAAACCGTATAAAAATAGTTTTTTATCAATTTTATTTAAAATAAAAATTTATATATATTAAAATAATTATATATTGAAAAATATATATACATATATATAAATAATATATAAATCACATTTAAGAAAATATTATATATATATATCTCAATATCTATATACATATTAATATACTTATATATTAAAATATGCACAATAATAAAAGTAATAATACATAATACATAATTCAAAATTAAAAATTATTTTTATAGATACATATATATCTTTATGTATATATAAATATAAAAGATGTTACAGTATATTAGTAATGATTTTGGAACATAAGATGGAAGTTGTGGGATCAAAACTCATTGGATTTTTTTAATTGGCCACCTATATTAATGGTTTGACCAAACCATTGGTTTTGGTCCACTTATACCAATTTTTTCACCAAACTGTTGGTAAAGGTAGACTAAAACCACACCTATACCAATGGTATCACAAAATCATTAGTATAGGTGGCCTAAAATCACACACATACCAATTTTTTTTTTAAAAACATTGGTATAAGTCCATTTGTATAACTTAAATTTATAGTAGTACATGATTATGAAGGATTTCAAAAAGAAAATAAAGATCCAGGTCATCAATGTCATAAAGACCATATGAGAAATGGTAAGGGAAAACAATATAACTAAACACTTAAAGTTTGCATGCCGGCTCCTAAAGGTGGTCTTAGGAACATCATCTTCTTAGAACCTCAACTGATGATACTCTAAACTTAGGTTGATATTTTAAAACCATTGAGCTCTCATAAGTTGATAAAAAATATCATTAATACTAGGAAATATGTATTTATTCTTAATGGTGACATGATTCATATAATGACTGTCTATGAAAATTCAGAGACTCCCATCTTCCTTATTTATAAAAATCCCTGGAAATACCCATGATGACATGATTGGATGGATAAATCTATTGATTTTAATGTCTTCCAACTAAAATTTTATCTCTTTTAAGTCAACATGATCTATATAGTATAATGGAAAGTAAATGGGGCTCGACCTAGGGAGAAGATCAATAGTGAACTTGACCTCTCATTGGGGAAGAAACCCAAAAAAATTATTAAAAACACCTTGAGGTACTAGTCCATAACCACTGTAAGATAACCATCTAAACCCTTCTCCACAGTCTCAAATAACAACCTAGAATATTGGCATGAGATCAATCCCACATCCAAAACAATGGGCCCTCCCCCCGAACTTTGATCCCACTTCTCTTAGAAGACATGAGTGCTCTTATTAGGATATATGAACTAGACCACATGATAATAATAATGAATATGATCTTTAAAAATGATCATACAGTTAATGTTGATGATGAGATAAAAAATTTCTAGATTTCAATATAAGGAAGTCCCACACGATCTCTATATCAATAACCAAAACACGAAACTCTAGGCACTCAAAACCTTGGTCCTTCTTTCTTGCTGATGGGTGAGAAGGTCTATCAAAAAATAGAATTAAATCATCTTGTATACCCAAAGTATCAATAAAATTTAAAAATATAAATGAATGGGAGGAACCCATATCAAACGAGGATAAAACTGTAGAAGAAGTAATAAACATTGTACCTTTCACAATGGTCATCATGAATTCAGAGTCCTCAGGTGACACACCTACTGCATAAATTCATCTTGACTTAGACCCTCTCTAAGCCTTATTACCTTCATGAGTTTCCCACTTAGACTAAGAGTGGGATCCCACACCCTTATATGTATCTGAACACACTTGCGACCCCTTATAAAATGATGAACTAACACTACTCTCCTAAAGGGAATCCTTACAGATTCACTGAAGATGACCTTAATGCCCACACCAATGGAATGTCATCAAATCCTATGGAAAATAAGGTCTAGTATGAACATACTTACCACACTAGTAATAAGTCATCATATTACACCCATAAGAAATCACTAATGCCAAACTTGATGACTATTGAACAATTTTTCCACTATAATTAAGAGGTTCATCTTACTTTCTCTTTTGACCAGAGGAAGAACTATGGCTACCATACACTACTGAATAAACCCCACCAAGGTCTATCTTTCTTACTATGTCAACCTTAATCATCACCTATTTATCCACCTCCTTAACATAAATTAATATTAAAAGGAGGATAATCATTGATCAGATATTATCCTTTAAGACAATTTCCAAATGTATCTCCATGAGATAGTTTTTTGTGAGTAGATCAAGAGAAAAATAAACTAACTTAGAAATCCTAATAGCATATTCCATTACTAAATGGTTTCCTTACTACATCGTCATGAACTCATGTTATAGGTACCCAACCTCAAAAATTATACAATCTTTCATTTATGTAAATAATTAATTCTCTTACATTTGAAGATATTTACAGTTTAGAGTTTTATAGAATTATTCCATAACCCTTACATAAAGAAATATTGCATCATAATGTGGAAACTTCTACTCAGTATCTATTTTTACCACAGAAAAACTTTTATGGTATAAGAAAATTTCTTTTCATGAAATATCTTCAAAATTTTTATGTTGACCACATACTTTTCCCTGATATTCCTTAAAACCCTACGAAAAAAATTTTAAAATGTGGAATGATCACAAAAATCTCAGTAAGGGACATAAAAAGAAAGAAAGAAACATGTTTGTTCATGAATAATTATAAATTTTTTCCTTTTTCAAAAATAAAATTTAGGCTCAAAATAAAAATATTATCATCCAATAAATCATCTTTTATTCCCAAATCTTTTCATAAAACATTTCATAAGAAATTTAAATGAAAAATAAAAATAATAAAGGTTCCTTTTCAATAATGAAAAACTTATGAAAACTATTTTTAAAAAAGGTATACATTTCATCCTTATGAAGTAGAATAAACTTTTATTTAAACAGAATCACATTAGTTTACCTTGTAAAATCATTAAATATCTATAAAAACCATATAAATAATAAATAAATCATGTAGTTAAATTACGACACCATTTTATATATCACTTTAAAAAATAGAATAACCAATATGGTCAAATTCCATTATGATCATTACCCAATGCATTGGAGGGCTATAATCGACCCACCCATCCTTAGTTTATAACATAACCATCCATCCTTGGTTTATAATAGAACCAACCATCCTCAGTTTATAATATAAAAAGCCACCCTTGGTTTATAATGGAACCACCCATTATCATAAAAAATTCCAAAGAACTATAACATAATCATTACACATGAAATATTTTATACTTAATAAAATATTCATTATACCCATAAGATTTTTTTTTCAAAATGTTGAAATATCTATTCCATTTAAAAACCTTTTGAAAATTATAAGAACAAAGGGAAAGTGGGGTTTTCTTTGCATAAAAAATAAAGGTTTTTAAAATAATATACAAAATAATGGTTTTGGTAGAAGGAAAAACCATTGATGTTGTATCTATGAAAATAGAACTTTTTTTGTCTTTTTTAAAGAAATTTTAAATGTTCCATAAAAATATTCCTTTTGAAAAACTTTGAAAGACGGTAAAAAGTGGCATAAAATTTTCTTTATATTTCATTAATGTACATATAAATATATCAATAAAATAATTTTAGGAATATGGATACAAAAGAAAAATATTTCTAAAATAAACTTTAAACATTTAAAATGGAGTTTTTAAAGTGTCCCTTACCTCCAGTTCGACTTTTCACATACGTTCTTCATCATCATCTTCTTCAGAAAATATCATATGCATAACTCCTTAAGACTTATAACGTTGGAATTATTCACAAAATAAGACCTTTATAATGTGATAAAGGATTTTAGAAATGGATTTGGGTAAGTCTTAGCTAAGCTAAATGGTTCTTGAATTGTGTAGAGAAGAGGGGAGGGTGCCCTTTTATAATGAGAGAAGGGGAATTCTTGGGATTTATTAAAGTATTAAATAAATAAAATTTAATTTTCATGTTAAAAGGGATAAAAATTAATATAATTAAAAGATAATATCATTATGACTTGAAATCCTATCATTCAAAAAAAATTGGATAAGTTTAGGTGATGTTTTCACCCATTATCTTTTTAACCCTCTGTTAACCCTTTTAACAATTACCATGATAAAAAGGTTTTTTAATCTTTAAGGGTCAAGATAATAAATATAAAAGGAATATTGGCCCATAAATAGACCATGATTGAAATTTTAAATCATATCTAAATCAATTGGCCGAATATAGTTTTTTAGTAATTTTAAATCATTTAATAAAATATTGCTTATTATAAAATATAATTTTTGGAAATAAATGAAATATTATAATATAATACATGTCTAACTCATGTAAAATGGTTCCAAAATGGAATAAATAAAAAAAGGAATATATGTTATTAATATAATTTTCTAATAAAATTCTTATAGTTTTTTATACCATTTTAAACCTTATCTTTTGGATTAACCCCTTTGTTAACCAATTTTAATTTTAACTACAATATTGAATTTTTAGTATTAAAGGGCCAATATTCAACTTATAAGGTGAAAATTAGCTCAAAATGGATAAGGGATGACATCTTAGACCATTTATCATCATAATTTCACTTTTTAAATATTTCTATGACTTTTAAATAATTTAATAAAATATTATTTAACAAAAAATATCATCAATTATATTGTTGGAACTATTCATTTAATTTGAATTTAAAAACAACATGAAAATAAATTAATTTTGATGAAATCATTTAAAAATTCAGTAACCTGTAATATTTATCTAAAAAATTCATGGAAAATAATAATTCATTCAATTTATATTAATTTTAATAATTTTAAAATAATTTATTTTATTTTTATATTAAATGAATAAATATTGTTTTGTCATTGTGTAATAATTTAAAGAAATTATTTCACCACTAAAAATTAGAAATAAATTACCATGATAAAAAATATTTTATGTTTTAAATAAATAATTTATACCCAAACATATCCTCTATTTATCCCTTTGAAAAAAATTTAGAAATAATAAAACAAATAGAATGACATTTTTGAATTTTCTTTACATAAAATAATATAAAGGTCAAAATAAAAGAAATATTTCACCAACTATCCCATATATTTCAAGTTCTTCATCCCATATATTGCACTATCTCAGTGCAAGCTCATTTTTCCCATTCTAAGGGAATTTGACAGTTTCTTAGATTTCTTCCAATTTAGCTTCAATCAAAGGTCTATGATGGATGAGGGAAGCTCTACGAGGCTAAGGTAGGTGGTCTATGTCCTTTCCCCTCACTTTGCTATGTTATATAAAATGAAAAATTGTGCCATGAGACAGACCTTGATGATTTTATCTCTAATTTGTCAAATTAAATTAAATTAATAGCTTTCTCATTTCATTGGAGACCCAAGATAGTGAATAATCAACCCATTGGGTTTATCTCCTCGAATAAAGTCACCCTAATGGATGTGTTATGCCTTAGATGTCTTTTTACCCTTTGTTCTAAAATGTACTAACACCCCATTGAGGTGTGTTGTCACATGATTAATGCCTTGATCCTTGTTTTGGTTGAATTAGAGGTTAAACTATTAGTTCCACCCCAATACACCATTCCATAATGAAATGATTGAATTAAATGAATTGGCCAAGTTCTTAATTCCTTCACCTCATGCCATAGGTGGAACATTGAATGAGAAATGCCTTGAAAAATATGACTAAAATGATATAAGTCTTGGACTAATTAAATGACCCCATGGATAGACATGTTATATAAGTAAATTGATTTTCTGATTCTTTCACCTTAGCATTGAGGGTGAAACAAGGGGTTCTGAATTAAGTACCCCTTGGACAGAATCTCATGCCTTTCTGATAGAATTATTAATATTTTATAAACATGCTGGGGGTAACACCATCTATGCCTGGGATAGTCTCTCTATGTGTTTTCATTTTTTACATTCATATGAGTGACACTATTTCCCTAGGGGAGACCCCTTGGACAGGCTTTATGGAACTATGTTTATAACATGCCATGAGAGAGACTTGAACCCCTATGTGTGATACTAGGTATAGACTTAGAGGTTAGTTCTTAATGTTATCACACCATACCTGGAGTGACACATGTAACATCATTTTTTAGGTCACCTTGGATGGAATCCATAATATTGTTCATTTACCTAGCCCCTCAAGTGATACTTGTAAACTCTTTATGAATTACCATGGATGATCTCATGGAGACTCTATATATTTTATAAAGTGGATTTTCAATTAAATTTAAAAAGGTAGATGGTTGTTTTCAAATGAAATATGATCCTTTGGTTTTAGAAACATAAGGATGGGTCCTCCAAGAAATAATAAGCTTGGGGATAGTCTACCTTATCAGATGTTATCCCTATTACTTTACTTTTTCAAGATATCTTGGTTAAGACACACCTACTTAGGATAATAAAGATAAATTGGATGGGTGTCCAAGTGGAACCCAGTCCAATAAATTTAGTTATTTGTTTCTATTTCACATTCATATAATAAGGAAAACAATTAATTTTATGTTGCAAAATATAGATAAGACTAAAAACTGTGGGTGGATGCCTACTGAGATTATATCTCACACCATTATTGGGCCACATTTGGTACCCAAGAAGAATTTATGGTTGCAGGTTTTGACAAAGGGAAATAGATAGATTCTAATTTTTGATTGACTATTCTAGGATGGAGTTTGGGGTAGAGGTCCGAGCCTATGCTCAAGATTCTAGTCTTATAAGTTTTTAACCTTTTTTATGTTTTTTAGCATGTGGTATATGTCTATATCCCCTTCCCCTTGCGTACTTATTTTTGTATGACATCATCATCTTTTGTATCAGAAATTATTATTATTTAGCTTATCCTTACTATTTATTCAGCTTATATGTTTCACTATTATTCTTTCACTACTATATGTTATTATTTCTACTTTCTATATTTATTATCATTATATATTTCTACACCAAACTCTTATAAATAAGGGTATAGTCTCTCTATAGGCACTCATAAGGCCCTCACTGCTATTCAACATCCTCTGGTATTCAGGGAGGCACCCTTGAGGTCTTGTGGCCACCGTCTCAGGGCATAGTTTAGTGGAACTTAGGGATGGATGTTACAAAGTGGTAATATAGGTTTTATTTTCCTCTTGTACTACTATTGGGTTATATAGGATACTAGGATATAGAAATTTGGTCATGAGCCTATGCCTTAGAGTCGCTACACCACATTCATGGGAAACCCAAATTACCTAGGATGGGTAAATGTCATTATTTATTGGAAGATTATAGTTTTGTTGATTTCACTATAGGGTGATGCACTTGACTTTTATTATTATTATTATTATGGAATATTTTTTATCATGGCCCAATGATATGAGGGAATATTAGAATCATGCATCATGTTGGGAACTCTAGGATTTTAATGTCATGCGTTATTCCATGCCATATTTACTTTATACATGAAATGCCTATTTTTTCATGTGATTTATATTTGTTCCATGTTTATTATTCCTTGAAGATATTTGTTTATAATGTGTAGAAATGTGCTGACTTTCCTTACAGGGCTAAGAAACACAATTGGAACTTAAATAATATTTCTTAACCAAACTGTGTTTTCCTGCATAGGTTAAAGTAGATGCCTTAAGCAGCCAATTGTGGCATGTTGCGCCATGGACCTTCTCTCGCATGGGTGGTAAATTGTTTTGGTTAGAGTTAAATAGAAACCACCATCTAATTTATAAGGTGTATGGGCCCTTATAAATTGAAGATGGAAATTCATCTAATTAAACCACTTAAAGGGAATTTAAATATAAAAATGGATTAAAATGAACTTGATCCTTAAAATGATATGGGCCCCTTATATATGTAACATGATACCTTAACATGACATGACCTTAGTAGTGGGAAGTAGATTGTGTATCCTATGTTCTTTCTGTGACCTTTTCTAATCACCTAGACCTGATTTTTTAAGCAGGATAAGGGTTATAGTGTGTTGGAGTTGGTTCCCTAGAACCAACTTATATGTACTTTATAATAATATGTATTCATAGTTTTTAGTATTAAAAAACTTCTTATCACATCATGATTTTTCTTCTATGTAACATAGTATGTGGTAATATCCCAGGAGTAGTTGTTTCACTAAAAGGTCATAGAAGTTCCCCACTATGACGAGGACCCGGAAGTACTATGACACTATTCTTAAATATATTTTATTGATCAAATATAAATATATATTTTCTATTTAGTGAATATAATATTTATAGATTTATTGGAAAATAATTTAGTGATATTTATTTAAAAATTAAATAGGCATTATTCAAAGATTGATAAATATTATGGAGGAATGATGAACTGAGTTTAATAGTCTGGTGAGAAATAAAAAAAATTGAATATTATTTGATTAAATAATATTTAATTTAATCCTAAAGTTAATCACATGTTAAGAAATAATAATATTATTATTATTATTTTACATGGGGTCCCACATGGATTAAATAAATAATGAAATGCAATTGTACAATTATTTTATTTTAACCCTAGTAATATATAAACCCTATTATATTATTTTCTCAATAAGAAAATTCATTTGTTTTGGTTGTGCACAATGGATTTAGATAATCCTCTAGATTCCTAGAGAGATTTATTCTCTATGAATTCTCCCATGAATAGAGAGTGATCTTCCTCCACCTCCCACTCTTTAGTCAAGAGATATCTAGAAGAATGCTTTGTAAGAAATTCTCGAGGCGACAAGCGCTAGGATATACTATGATATCACCCAGAGATTCCCATGGTGAAATTTGGTGATTTGTGGAGCATGTGTGGATCACTTCTAGAGGAAATCTACTTTGATTACTACAACGCAACAATGAGACAACACAGGTCTATTTTCAGATCCATCAATGAAGAAATAATTCCATTAAGGTAATTATTTATCTAATTAAATTAATAATAAATAATATGTGATGATCCTCTCTATTGGTTCCATAATTATATCCCTTATATATATTATATGATTCAATTTTATAGATCACAATGTTTATTATTGTGTAAATCTTGGATTGATCATCAATCATGGAAAAAATCAAATTTTTCCATGACCAATCACATGCTTCCACTGCGCCTGAAACCTAAAAATGGTATCAGAAGGGTCACATGATTATTTATAATTATTTAAATATCATTGATTGATTTAAAAATTTTAATTTATTTTTTAAATTGAAGTTTAATGGTTCTTTTAATCTAAATTATGAGATCTTCTTCTTACTCTATTTCTCATAGATCAAATCGAGAGAATTATTTTTATGAATAAAATAAAATCGAGGAACTCATTAGGAGGTGCCAAGGTTTTTGGTCAGATAACATAGGAGTAAAAGTTGTGTAACTAGAGTTACACATCATGTACTTGTGTTTAATGCACTAGGAGTTAATTTGGAAATTACTTAATCTGTGTGCATTGATTACACATGGTGTAGTTAATTTTTATAACGTTTCTTGATCAGAATATCTTAGAACACGGTCAGCTAAATTAAATTCTGTATAGCCCATGTAAATGGTGTGTAGTCTCATTTGGGTCACAAATGGGTTGTGTGTTTTATACATGGCCTACCTAACTAGTGACCATGTATCTCGGAGTCCACATTCCATGTAGTCCCTTTTACACATCGTATACTCTATTTTTCTAAGGTATGATTTACACACTGAGTCACTAGAAGTGTACCTTGAATATATGGTGTGATATGTACACATTATGTAGCTAGTATGTACACATCATGTATTTATATTAAATTACATAGATTTAAATTTTATTTATTATAACATGAAAACCTTGAGACATGTTCTTACATGTGGTCATTAAGTTGATAGGACACACCATCACTACTACAAAATAGGCCTTTAATAGTGATAGAAATGACCTTTATCAGTGTTAGAAAATCATTTACTACATGAGAGAGGTTAAAATCCCTTGCGTTCTATCAACACTAAAAAAGCATTGATAAAGGGGTCATTTATCAACACTAAAAAATCACTAATAAAGGAACAATTTATCAGTGCTTTAATTGAGAGCCTTTAAAGGCACCATTTATCTATGCTTATAAAATCACTAATAAAGGGTCTTTTATCAGTGATTATAGAAGTGTTGATAAAGTAAAACTTTATCCATGATTATAAAAGCATTGATAAATGACCTTTTATCAGCACACATAAAAGCGTTGATAAATGTGTCCTTTATCAGCTCTTTTAAAGTGCTTATAATGGGCCATACTGCAGTGTTCTGTAACAGTACACCACAACACCATAAACACACCAGATATAAACAAAAACAAGTCCCAATAAAGTATTTAAATTAAATGAAATTTACAACATAGACACAAGAAAAAAACATTATATTATATTCATTTCAAACATTGTTTTATACAATTACATAAATATAAATTATTACATACATTCAAAACATCAATGTTACTTTTTATTTTAATCCGGACTTGACTCATCCTATTTTTGAACAAACCACCCCTACCCAAACAAAATAATGCACCTATATAAGAAAAGAATTTTTATGTTAGTAATAATATAAATAAATAAATTAATAGAAAGTGTTAATTTTACTAAAATTGATTTCAATTTTAAATAAAAAGATGCACTTGGAGTCATATCGGTCACACCGTGCATTGGATTGAGGTGTGGATGATTTCAAAACGTCTCAAATGAATTTTGAATCATTTTCCTAAAGTATCAAAATAAGATAAATGTATTTTCTTGGGGTTGAGTACGTCAGTTACCTTTTTTACAAAAAATGTCATTTTAAACTAGAAACACACACTTTTAACTCATTATGATCACATTTTATATTAGTATAACATGAAAAAAATTCTTACATGTCAAAAATTACTTATGAATAGTTTTCCTAAATTATCAAGAAAACTTGAGCACGTTTTTTTAGTTTTCACTGAGTGACACTTTTTGAACTAAAATGTCAATTTTAAACTGATAACGAACACTTTGAGTCATACTAAGCACATCATGTATTGGATTGAGGTGAAGCCAATTATTATATAGTAAAAATGAATTATGGTTAATTTTCATAAAGTATCAAAACAATCCAAATGTTTTTTCTCAGTTTTGAGTAAGAGAATTTTTCATTTTACTCAAATTTATGACAATATTAAATAAAAAATTCACTTTGAGTCATACCTGTCACACCATGGGTCGTATTGAGGTTAGATTGATTCCTACATGTTGAAAATGACTTATGGATCATTTTACTAAAGTATCAAAGAAATATGAATGTGTTTTATCTTTTTTGAGTATGTCACTTGTCTTTTTTTACTAAAATGTCATTTTAAAATTTAAACATGCACTTTGACTCATACCTATCACATTGTGTATAAACTTGAGGTGAGGATGATTCTTAAACATCAAAAATGAATTATGGATAATTGTCCTAAATTATTTAAACAATTTGAATGCACTTTTTGGGTTTTGAGTTCGTCAAATTTCATTTTTACTAAAATTGATGTCAATTTTAAATAAAAAAACTCACTTAGAATCCTAACGGTCACACTGTGCGTCGGATTAAGGTTCGTCTAATTCATGCATGTATCAAATCACTTATGAAACATTGTACTAAATTATAAAAATAATATGAATGTGTTTTTTTTTGGTTTTGAGTAGGTCAGTATGCTTTTTAACTTAAAATTGATGTCAATTTTAAATAAATACGCACTTAGAGTCATACCAGTCACACCATGCATTAGGTTGAGGTGTGGTTGATTCCTATATGTTCCAAATCACTTACAGATTGTTTTCTTAAAGTATAAAACTAATATGAATGTGTTTGATTGGTTTTTATTATATAAATTATCTTTTTTACTAAAATGTCATTTTAAACTTGAAAGATGTACTTTGACTCATATGGATCACATAATATATCAGTTTGATGTGAGACATATTCATACACATCACAAATGATTTATGAATCGATTCCCTAAATTATCAAGAAAATATGAGTCTGTTTTCTTGGTTTTCAATCAGTGAAACTTTTTAAATTCAAATATTGATTTTAAACTAATAACAAACACATTGATTTTTTAAAGACCCAGAAATTTCAAAGGAAATTTTTTCCTAAATTTTCTTTGGAATTTTACAAGAACGTAGTTTCTGACGGCGCATGATTCTGAGGCCCGGTGTGCCCGGAATCAATTTCCGAAGTTTGGATCGGGTACGTTCAGTGAACGAACGAGCGGGTTTTTTCTAACTTTTGAATCGGTGCTCGGAATCGAATTCTGAGGGCACCGATGAAATCGCAGCGCCGGTTTTTTCTTAGAAATGCCTCTTTCAGAGTTGCGTTTGCTCAGTTGTGCTTTTTAATTTTTGGGGTTTAAGCTAAGAAATAAAATAAAGTTATATGACAATTTTATTTTATTTCACTTAAAGCCGCTTAAATACCACTTAAAAGCTACTTAAGCTGCGTTGAAGCGGATAGGGTGAAATTCAAAATATCCTACCCACTTGGTAGGATATTTATGAGGTGGGTCCCGCACGAGCCCCACTATTTCTTTTCTCCTTAAGTAACACACCCGTACCCCCTATTAAACGAAGTCAACCGTGCGTTTTTCTGGTTAAGAAACTCCCCAATTTAATTGGGCAGTTAAGTTTTACAATTAATTCTTTGAATTAATTGATCGTTTCTTATCTTTTGTTTTTCAAATTCTTAAGTTGATAATAAAATAAGTTGAGGACTTATTTTATTTTTGTTGAGGGGTTTGTGTTGTGTAAAACCTTTGGGAGAGCAGAGGGAGAATTCTTTGTTCTTCGACGAAGAACGCGAAGAACACTCCGACCTCCGACGAAGAACGCCAAACCCCCGGAGATCGACGACATGACGCCGACGACTCTCCTTCCGCGACGAGAAAATCCACGATGAACCCTCACTCGACGACTTCGATGAGGTAGGGGATTGTCATGTTGAGAATAATTTTATTCCCTTAAATTCTTTCTTTCTTTCTTCCTAAAGAAAACAATGAACACGAATCAACTTATTACCTAGTTGATCCGTGAACGTTTTAATTGTGGGTTGGAAGTTTACCTTTGTTTATGGAAAGAATGTAGGGGAATTTATTTTTGAATTCTCTTATCTTTTGAGAAAAAACGACGAGCGCGGACTAACCAATACCGGGTTGATCCGCGGATCGTCCGATCAAGCGGTTGATGATTGAGGGTTTTTATTTATTTAATTGTTCATGAATACAAACTTGGTGATGATCGTGGATTAAAACCCTTTTTGTAACCGAATAACGCGAGGGGGTCAGACCGCACAAACACAGCCGACCCTCCTCCTTTGTTTTTCGTGATGGTTTCTTGAGGATGATACGAGAAAACGTGATGTCGTCGCACCACGTGATTTATTGCAAAAGATACGCGCGGCGCCGTCGCGCCGTGCCGTGGAAAGAAATCCAAGAACGCGACGTCGTCGCGTCGCGTCGAAGACAGTCAAAGGCGTCGCGGCCAGAGCGGGGCTGCGGCGGAGGGAAGCGATTCAGTCGCATCGCGCCGGACGACATAGGTCGCGGCCGGTTCTGGGCCGCGGCGGAGCAAGATGACCGGCGGTCGGCACCGGGCCGCTGGTGTCGGCGAAGGAAGGACCGGCCGTCGCCGGTCCTTGCTGGCGAAACCGGTCGGCCAGTGCGGGTCGGCCGGACAGTGGAGACCGGGGGAAATTAATTTCCCTCGGCCGGGTCTCAAAAGCGGCCCCAATTAAGGGGTCGTGGTTCTCAAAGGGGGGGCTTTGCCCCCCGCGCGCGACACCCGAACGGCGCCCAGGTCGCGCCGCCGTGCCGGTCCGCGCTGCCGTGCCGGACCGCGCCGTCGCGCCGCCGGCCGGGCCGGGTTTTCCGAGCTGGGCCGGGTCGTCGGGCCGGGTCGCCGCCCGGGGCGGGTCGACCCGGTTCGGCCGACCCAGGGGGGGTCGGCCCGGGCCCAGACCCCAAGTTTCGGACCACTTTCGGTCAAATGCTCGTATCTTAGGCTACGGGCCTCCAAACGACTCGCCATCAGCGGCAACGCGATCCTTGGATCGAGACGGTCGTTTCGGTATATTATATTCAAGGTGCACCTTCTTTTTCGGGAGCCTACGTGGTTAAAACTCCATAGTTAAGCGTGCTTGGCCTAGAATAGTGATCAGGATGGGTGACCTCCTGGGAAGTTTCCCAGGGTGGGTGTGAGACGGAAAGACCAATAACTAACAGATCGGGCGTCCGATTGACGCGTCGTCTATTGCGTTGAGTTCCTGTTGACGATATGGAACTTTTGGCATCCTACGCCTGAGTTTTGGATACAGTTGGTAGTGGCCGGGTTGGATCGCACCCGAAATCCAACCGGGCCCCTGGAACGAAAAAGCTGATATCTTTCAGACTGGACGTCCGTTTGACGAACCGTCAGCGGCGTTGGTGATCACGTTGAGAAACGGTCCCTATGAGTATACCCTATGGGAGTTCGGGGTACAGTTGAGATACGGCCGGGTTGGTTCTCTTACGAAACCAACCGGGCCCCTGGGACGAAAAGGCTAATAACTCACAGACCGGGCGTCCGATGGACGCGCCATCTGTTGCGTTGAGACCCCTATGACGAGGCAGTCCTTTGTGATACTTCTTCGTGGGACTTTGAGATACTTGGAGTATCGACTTGTAGCTCATGGAGCGGACCCTCCCAGAGACGAGCGTACGGAGTACGGAGACCGTGTAGCCGACTGAGACCTGACGACTGCTTGACCGACTCAACTTGGAGTGAGTCGACTAGCCCAGTGGACGGAGCACTACTTTCTAAGGTGCAGACCCATGGCGGATGGAGCACTACCTGTGTGACAGTGCAGACTCGCGGTACTCGTCCAGAGAGTACCTCAGCAGGCTACTAGGGGGTGTGCACTACTGTGTTTGGGTGACATACCTTGGCGGGAAGCACTACTGTGTCTGGGTGGCTGACCCGCAGTACTCGACAGGAGCAGTACCTCAGCAGTCTTAGGTTAGTGAGCAGTACCTCGGAGTCGTGACAGGACCACTGTACACTCTAGAGACGGAGCTCTTCAGCAGTTACGGTTTCGATAATGAAAATCCTGGTTTGAGCTGAGACTTTTGACCTTATGTTTACCTCATGATTGAGATAGGTCACTTGATAACTTAGGTATATGTATGGGCATATACCTGGGTAGTGGTTATCGGTTGATTTCATAATCCTTGTGTTTCCTCATGATTGAGATGGGTTACTTGATAACTTAGGTATATGTATGGGCATATACCTAAGTAGAGTTTATCTGTTGAGATCTTCTTTGTGTTTAACCTTGTTGGTTTTAGTGAGACCTTGAGGGTCTCGGGGTCCCTACTGAGTATAGTTATACTCACCCCTGCACGGGCTATGCCCGCACCTCGTTGTGTTGGTTGCAGACGACAGGCAGTGCTGACGGAGGCCGAGTGTTCAAGGACTGGACTGTACCCGGAGGTGGACTACACGACGAGTCAGTACCCGGAGGTGTACTACACGATGAGTCAGTATCCGGAGGAGGTTGACAGGCGAGAGCATTGAGGAGGCAATCTGTACCTACCCTTTAGGTAGGATCCGTGGCGGACGATCCAGGAGCTGCGCTATCTGTACCTACCCATCAGGTAGGATCCGAGGAGGACGACCCAGGAGCTGCTTCCTTCTTCTAGCTGTTTGTCTTTTTCTGTTGTACTTTCGTTCAGTTGTAGCTGCACTTTCAGTTGGGTTTGTATTCTGGCCCATTTACTTTTTAGCACTTTCTTTTGTACTTAGTGTTTTACTTCTGCTTGTACTCTGTGGTGTTTTGTTACTTTTTTAAAGGCAATGCCTTCCCAGTTATCAGGATTTACTCCTTTGGTGCTAGTCGCCAGCCCCTGGCCTATGGAAGGTGGGCTTAGGGTAGTCATGGCACGGGCCCCGAGGACGGGTCGTGACAAATTGGTATCAGAGGTGGTCGGTTCTACCACAGAATCTGATCTTTCTTTCTGTGAAGAAATAGTGTTAAGGGTACCGAGTGTGGTTTTCAGTTCAGGGATTCCAGTGTTAGTGCGGGCGGCCGACGTATCCATACACTAGGACCCTGACAACTGATTTCCGACTTTGTGCACGAAAACACTGATTGCGTGTGTGTTTTCAAAGTTTTTCCCTTAAAACAGCTCAAACCAGGTCAGCTCACCAGGTATAAACATTTGACCGTGTCAGGTTGTTTCTTTCAGGATTCCTTTTCTCAGACGACCAACTAGATCCCAGAGGGATGTGCGTGCTGACAGCCTGTCGAGCGATGAGGCTTCGGTACAGGGCCCTCTTGCAGTTGAGGCACCAGCGGAGGCACCAGCGGTACTGCTACCCATTGGGCCACTGATGCCACCAGCCCCAGCAGTAGGCGATGCACGACACTTGAGCGCGCTGCACGAGTTCCAGCTCCAGAGGCCACCCAGGTTCCGGGGAGAGACGGACCCGCAGGTGGCTGAGGTTTGGCTGGAGGCTGTGGTGAGAGTCTTCAGGCTAGTGGGGACACCGTCAAACTTCATGGTGATCTTTGCTACCAGCCTCCTTCAGGCAGGTGGTGGAGCCACTTGTTCCAGTTCTGCGACGGGATGAGCTTCACATGGGAAGACTTTGAGACCTTCTTCAGGGTGGAGTTTGTGCCAGTAGCTCTACACCCCGAGCGTGTTCAGGAGCTGCTGCCTTTGCCGCGTGTTTTTCGATCAGTAGCCGAGTCATCTGTGGGCAGTAGACAGATGGTACAGAGATCCAGGAGGACCAGACCAGCAGTTGGGCGATCTCGGGTTTTAGGACCGGTGGTGCGGGGCACCCGGGGTGGGGTCAGAGCCAGGCATGCCAGAAACGGACAATGTTACTCCTGCGGCGGGAAGGGTCACCTGGCACGTGACTGTCCGACTCCTCGTACGGTTGATCAGTGGGTGTTGGAGGAGCCACCGAGACAGAATCAGCGGCTGGTTCTTGAGCAACAGCCGAGCAGTGGACAAGGTAGTAGAGCTCTGGGAACAGGTGGACAGGAGAGGAACTAGTGGATACGTCCCTAGTACTTCTAGTTCCATTTTTCTGTTGTATTCGTGTCTTGTACTATGAGCTGCAATAATAAAAAGACACTTATCTTTGTGATGTTTTCTTTCCTGTCTTTTTGTTTGGTTGATACTAAGTGGTCCTGGTTAAGACTGTTGACTTGACCCTCACTTTCAAGATTCCTACTGGAGGAGACCTAGTGACCTCACACTGATGCTGACAGTGTGACTCGACCCTTGGAGGTGAGAGTGATAGTTGGATCTCTTAGTAGTTACGTTGAGGCCTTACGAAGTCATCCATGGCATGAATGCATCCTTCATGTCAGGATTGACTGTATTAGGCAATGGGCATGGTTCATCCAGGGGGGATGAGACTAGGTTTCTCTTTTCAGCAAAGGAGAAATTTTAGCAGCTCTTGTGGGAATAAAGGAGGTCCAGGTCATCCAAGAGCGGATGAAAACTACACAGTGCAGTAAGAAACAGGAAACCGGTGCCAGTCTTAGAGACTCGGGCGTGTTAACTGTTTCAAGCAGAGGAAGCTTTAAATAGAGTTGAGTCTGCGAAGCGGCAGACGTGGAGGCAGATCTATGAGAGCAGCATGAGGTGGTGTACATCTTAACATGCTACAACCACCCGCCTTAGTTATCCTCACCAGGCTCAGGGAGCTGGAGGACGGAGGAAGAGTGTGGCTGCATGCGGTCAAGGAGTGTGACCCAATGGATCTAAAAATGATTCAAGGGATGTCTGTGTCCACTACTAGTTGTTGTAGTAACAGACGTCGATATGAATCATTCCTCGTTTTCACAAATCTTGTTCCAGACCTAGAGTTTCCGGTAAGCCGTGGACTTGACCCTCACATATGGAGATGCCTTGGGAGGTGACTCGATAATCACACTTACGCCGACGGTGTGGTCAGACCCTCGAGGCGAGAGTTTCGGTTGGAATCTCTTGGTGGCAGCCTCGAGGCCTTACGACGTTGGTTTGAGTATGGACTGGGCAATCACAGTTCATACACAAATTGACGGTATTAGGCAAAAAGGTTATGGTTTAACCACGACGTCGGGATGGGTTTTCCTTGGTCGGCAGAAAAGAAACCCCAGGCAGCACAGGATAAACTCATGCACAGTAGGCTGCGACCGATCACTCTTGAGTCAGTCAACCTCGTGGCAGCAGTTGTTTTGAGTTTCAATTCTAGCAAGAACTGGAGACTTCTGGAGTTCGAGGTTGATGATCATGTCCTTATACGGGTCTCACCTCGACAAGGTTTACGGAGATGTGGCTGAAGCGGCAAGTTATCTCCAAGGTTCAGCGGACCTTCTTAGGTCCTCAGCTGGGTAGGCGTGGTGGTTTACCGCTTGACCCATTCACCGCAGTTGCACCAGGTGCACGATGACTTCCACGTATCTCAACTGAAGAGATACGTGCTCGACCCTTCGCATATCATCGACCATGAGGAGATGGACGATGGCGATGGGGTGTCTTTCACGGAGGTTCCAGTGTAGATCGAGGATCGACATGAGCAGATCCTACGAGGACGATCGATTCCTTAGGTGCACTTTCTTTGACAGTACGAGAACCTCCAGGTGAGCACATGGGAGCGAAAGGCTCAGATGCGTGCCTTCTACCGCTTTAGTGACCTTAGTTTGTGATAAAGCTTTACGAGGACGTAAAGCCCTAAGGTGAGAGTAATTTAAAGACCTGGAAATTTCAAAGGAAATTTTTTCCTAAATTTTCTTTGGAATTTTACAAGAACGCAGTTTCTGACGGCGCCTGATTCCGAGGCCCGGTGTGCCCGGAATGAATTTCCGAAGTTTGGCTTGGGTACGTTCAGTGAACGAACGAGCGGGTTTTTTCTAACTTTTGAATTGGTGCTCGGAATCGAATTCCGAGGGCACCGATAAAATCGCAGCGCCGGTTTTTGCTTAGAAATGACTCTTTCAGAGTTGCGTTTGCTCGGTTGTGCTTTTTAATTTTTGGGGTTTAAGCTAAGAAATAAAATAAAGTTGTATGACAATTTTATTTTATTTCACTCAAAGCCGCTTAAAGACCACTTAAAAGCTACTTAAGCTGGGTTGAAGCGGATAGGGTGAAATTCAAAATATCCTACCCACTTGGTAGGATATTTGTGAGGTGGGGCCCGCATGAGCCCCACTATTTCTTTTCTCCTTAAGTAACGCACCCGCACCTCCCTATTAAACGAAGTCAACCGTGTGTTTTTCTGGTTAAGAAACGCCCCAATTTAATTGGGCAGTTAAGTTTTACAATTAATTCTTTGAATTAATTGATCGTTTCTTATCTTTTGTTTTTCAAATTCATAAGTTGATAATAAAATAAGTTGAGGACTTATTTTATTTTTGTTGAGGGGTTTGTGTTGTGTAAAACCTTTGGGAGAGCAGAGGGAGAATTCTTCGTTCTTCGACGAAGAACGCGAAGAACGCGAAGAACGCGAAGAACGCTCCGACCTCCGACGAAGAACGCCAAACCCCCGGAGATCGACGACGTGACGCCGACGACTCTCCTTCCGCGACGAGAAAATCTTCGACGAACCCTCACTCGACGACTTCGACGAGGTAGGGGATTGTCATGTTGAGAATAATTTTATTCCCTTAAATTCTTTCTTTCTTTCTTCCTAAAGAAAACAATGAACACGGATCAACTTATTACCTAGTTGATCCGCGAACGTTTTAATTACGGGTTGGAAGTTTACCTTTGTTTATGGAAAGAATGTAGGGGAATTTATTTTGGAATTCTCTTATCTTTTGAGAAAAAACGACGAGCACGGACCAACCAATACCGGGTTGATCCGCGGATCGTCCGATCAAGTGGTTGATGATTGAGGGTTTTTATTTATTTAATTGTTCATGAATACAAACTTGGTGATGATCGTGAATTAAAACCCTTTTTGTTATCAAATAACGCGAGGGGGTCGGACCGCACAAACACGGCCAACCCTCCTCCTTTGTTTTTCGTGATGGTTTCTTGAGGATGATACGAGAAAACGTGATGCCGTCGCACCACGCGATTTATTGCAAAAGATACGCGTGGCGCCGTCGTGCGGCGCCGTGGAAAGAAATCCAAGAACGCGACGCCGTCACGTCGCGTCGAAGAAAGTCAAAGGCGTCGCGGCTGGAGCGGGGCCGCGGCGGAGGGAAGCGATGTCGTCGCATCGCACCAGACGGCATAGGTCGCGGCCGGTTCTGGGCCGCGGCGGAGCAAGATGACCGACGGCCGGCACCGGGCCACCGGTGTCGGCGAAGGAAGGACCGGCCGTCGCTGGTCCTTGCTGGTGAAACCGGCCGGCCAGTGCGGGCCGACCGGATAGTGGAGACCGGGGGAAATTAATTTCCCTCGGCCGGGTCTCAAAAGCGGCCCCAATTAAGGGGTCGCGGTTCTCAAAGGGGGGGCTTTGCCCCCCGCGCGCGGCACCCGAACGATGCCCAGGTCGCGCCGCCGTGCCGGTCCGCGCCGCCGCGCCGCCGGCCGGGCCGGGTTTTCCGAGCTGGGCCGGGTCGTCGGGCCGGGTCGCCGCCCGGGGCGGGTCGACCCGGTTTGGCCGACCCCGGGGGGGGGGGGGGGGGGGGGGTCGGGCCGGGTCGGCTCGGGCCCAGACCCCCAGTTTCAGACCACTTTCGGTCAAATGCCCGTATCTTTGGCTACGGGCCTCCAAACGACTCGCCGTCAGCGGCAACACGATCCTTGGATCGAGACGGTCGTTTCGGTATACTATACTCAAGGTGCACCTTCCTTTTCGGGAGCCTACGTGGTTAAAACTCCATAGTTAAGCGTGCTTGGCCTAGAGTAGTGATCAGGATGGGTGACCTCCTGGGAAGTTTCCCAGGGTGGGTGTGAGACGGAAAGGCCAATAACTAACAGACCGGGCGTCCGATTGACGCGCCGTCTATTGCATTGAGTTCCTGTTGACGATACGGAACTTTTGGCATCCTCCGCCTGAGTTTTGGATACAGTTGGTAGTGGCCGGGTTGGATCGCACCTGAAATCCAACCGGGCCCCTGGAACGAAAAAGCTGATATCTTTAAGACTGGACATCCGTTTGACGAACCGTCAGCGGCGTTGGTGATCACGTTTTGAAACGGTCCCTATGAGCATACCCTATGGGAGTTCGGGGTACAGTTGAGATACGGCCGGGTTGGTTCTCTTACGAAACCAACCGGGCCTCTGGGACGAAAAGGCTAATAACTCACAGACCGGGCGTCCGATTGACGCGCCGTCTGTTGCGTTGAGACCCCTATGACGAGGCGGTCCTTTGTGATACTTCTTCGTGGGACTTTGAGATACTTGGAGTATCGACTTGTAGCTCGTGGAGCGGACCCTCCCAGAGATGAGCGTACGGAGTACGGAGACCGTGTAGCCGACTGAGACCTGACGACTGCTTGACCGACTCGACTTGGAGTGAGTCGACTAGACCAGTGGACGGAGCAATACATTCTGAGGTGCAGACCCATGGCAGACGGAGCACTACCTGTGTGACAGTGCAGACCCGCGGTACTCGTCCGGAGAGTACCTCAGCAGGCTACGAGGGGGTGTGCACTACTGTGTTTGGGTGACATACCTCGGCGGGAAGCACTACTGTGTCTGGGTGGCTGACCCGCGGTACTCGACAGGAGGAGTACCTCAGCAGTCTTAGGTTAGTGAGCAGTACCTCGGAGTCGTGACAGGACCACTGTACACTCTAGAGACGGAGCTCTTCAGCAGTTACGGTTTCGATAATGAAAATCCTGGTTTGAGCTGAGACTTTTGACCTTGTGTTTACCTCATGATTGAGATGGGTCACTTGATAACTTAGGTATATGTATGGGCATATACCTGGGTAGTGGTTATCCGTTGATTTCATAATCCTTGTGTTTCCTCATGATTGAGATGGGTTACTTGATAACTTAGGTATATGTATGGGCATATACCTAAGTAGAGGTTATCTGTTGAGATCTTCTTTGTGGTTAACCTTGTTGGTTTTAGTGAGACCTTGAGGGTCTCGGGGTCCCTACTAAGTATAGTTATACTCACCCCTGCATGGGCTATGCCCGCACCTCGTTGTGTTGGTTGCAGACGATAGGCAGTGCTGACGGAGGCCGAGTGTTCAAGGACTGGACGGTACCCGGAGGTGGACTACACGACGAGTCAGTACCCGGAGGTGTACTACACGACGAGTCAGTATCCGAAGGAGGTTGACGGGTGAGATCATTGAGGAGGATATCTGTACCTACCCTTTAGGTAGGATCTGTGGAGGACGATCCAGGAGCTGCACTATCTGTACCTACCCATCAGGTAGGATCCAAGGAGGTTGACCCAGGAGTTGTTTCCTTCTTCCAGCTGTTTTTCTTTTTCTGTTGTACTTTCGTTCAATTGTAGCTACACTTTCAGTTGGGTTTGTATTTTGGCCCATTTACTTTTCAGCACTTTATTTTGTACTTAGTGTTTTACTTCCGCTTGTACTCTGTGGTGTTTTGCTACTTTTTTAAAGGCAATGCCTTCCCAGTTATCGGGATTTACGCCTTTGGTGCTAGTCGCCAGCCCCTGGCCTATGGAAGGTGGGCTTGGGGTAGTCACGGCACGGGCCCGAGGACAGGTCGTGACAGATTTAGTTGTCTTTTTTTCTAAAATTGATGTCAATTTTAAATAGAAAGAAGTAATTGGAATCATACCAGTCATATCGCGTGTCAGATTGAGGTGCAGCTAATTCCTATATGTCTTAAAGTCTCAAAAAAGTCCTAACTATCAATGTTACCCTGATTTACATTGACTTTCTTTGTCAAAATTCCAATATTCCATGAGCATCTTTGAACAAACCTCATCAACTTGACAAAATTAATCCAAATGTATAGGAAAAAAATTATTATGAGTAACACTAAAAAGAAATAAATTAAACATAAATATGAAATAATACATTAATTCTATGGAAAATTATTGTAATATGAAAATATCAATATTACCTTTGTGATTGATTTGTGTAGGGAACATAAAGGAAAGTGATAAATTGAAACATTACAGGGGTGAAAGGTTTTGAGGGAGAAAAATTCTTTGGAAGTTTTGGTGCATAAAGGCAAGAAAGATGGATAGAGAACCTCAAATCGAACAAAATAATCCACCTGTATAAGAAAAAAATTATCATGTGAGTAATACTAAAAATAAATATGAAACAATAAATTAATTATATGGATACTGATTTTATTGTGCAAACATCATGATTACCTCTACAATTGAGTAGAGGCAGTATCGTTGATCTTCCTTCAAAGGTAGTGGAGGTAACTTGAAATAAAGTGACAAATGCACTACTGTAGGTGCGAAAAGGTTTTAAGGGAGAAGAATTTTATGGATTTTTTAGTGTAAAAAGGCATGAAACATGGATATACTACCCCAACTTGAACAAAACAATCCACTTATATAAGAAAAAAATTATTATGTGAGAAATTCTAAAAATAAATAAATTAAACATAAATATGAAATAATACATTAATTCTATGGAAAATTATTTTACTGTGAAAACATAAAAATTACCTCTGTAATTGATAAGAGTTAGCATAATTTATCTTCCTACAATGATAATAGAGATAACATGAAAGAAAGTGATAAATATAACACTATAGGGGTGACAAGGTTTTGAGGGAGAAGAAGTATGAGGAAGTTTTGGTGTAGAAAGGCATGAAATATGGATAGACCACCATAAATCGAACTAAAGAATCCACCTATATAAGAAATAAATTATTATGTAAGTAATACTAAAAATAAATAAATTGAAAATAAATATGAAATAATACATTAATTCTATGAACAATGATTTTATTATGAAAACATAAAGATTACCTCTGTGATTGAGTATAGACAGTGTTGTTGCTCTTCTTACAAAGGCATGACACATGGATATAAATATTATAAAATAAACAAACTCTTTAATGAATAATGAAAATTAAATCAAAGTTTAATTATATAATTTCTTGGTAAAATATAGAAAGTATATTGTAACATTAGCTTTACATCTTTCCAAAGGGTTTCCTTCATTATAGTTTGTTCTTCTGAGGGATCGGTAACATCATTATGTGTAGAAGACATTATCTACATGAGTAGTCAAACACTTAATTTAGATTATATTAATATGGTATTGAATAAATAATATTATGGTGAAAAACCTAATATATTAATTTTTTTACCTTCTCATTGAACTGTCTTTATTTTTTAAAGGTTTCAAGGATTTGGTTCCTCTACTGAGAATCCAAATTTCTTCTTTGTGGCCCCCTTTAGAATACATTACATTATATAAATTGGGGTTACCATGAAATAATTGTGATTTCCAAATGAAAGGTTCATCCTTGATTGAATATAGAATTTAAATGAAGGGAAAACAATCTAGGATCATTTGCTCGGTTTTGGTGACGTGCTGCACATTTTAAACTAAAATGATACTTATATATTGAAAAAATGCACTTGGAGTCATACTAATCACACTGTGCATTGTATTGATATGAGGATGATTCCTACATGTCAAAAATTACTTATAGATCATTTTCTTAAAGTATCAAAACATTACGAATGTATTTTCTCAATTTTGAGTAGGTGAGTTGTCCTTTTTACCCAAATTGATATCAATTTTAAATAAAAAGACACACTTGGATTCATATCGGTCACACCATGCATCAAATTTAGGTGTGGATATTTTTTACACATCCCAAATGGCTTATAAATCATTTTTTATAAAGTATCAAAACAATCTGAATGTGTTTACTTAGTTTTGAGTACGTCACTTGTCTTTTTTACTAAAATGTCATTTTAAACTAGAAACACATATTTTGACTCATACTGATCACATAAGGTATCAGTTTATCTTGATAACAATTCCTATACATCAAAAATTACTTATAAATAAATGTAATAAATTATAAATAAAATCCAAGCATGTTTTCTCAGTTTTCAGTGAGTGACATTTTTTGAACTAAACTGTTGATTTTAAACTAATAACAGACACATTGAGTCATACTAGGAAAATCGTGTGTCATATTGAGGTGATATTGATTCCTACACATTAAAAATGAATTATGGATCATTTATATAATATATTAAAACAATATTAATTAATTTTCTTGGTTTTGAGTAGGCCAGTTTTCCTTTTTATTAAAATTGATGTCATTTTTAAATAAAAAGATGCACTTGGAGTCATACCGATCACATTGTGCATCATATTGAGGTAAGGAGGATTCATACACATCCCAAATTACTTATGGATTTTTTCCATAAATTATTAAATCAATATGAATGCATTTTATTAGTTTTGAGTATGTAACTGGGTTTTTTACTAAAATTTCATTTTAAACTGGAAACACACACTTTGACCTATATCGATCATATCACGTATCAGTTTGACGTGAGATTGATTCCTAAAAATCACAAAGGACTTATGAATCAATGTACTAAATTATTAATAAAATATGAGCATGTTTTTTTCAGTGAGTGACATTTTTTGAACTAAAATATCAATTTTAAACTAATAATGGACACATTGAGTCATAATGGTCATATCGTGTATTGAATTGAAGTGTAGTTGATTCCTATACTTCTCAAATGAATTATGGATAATTTACCCAAGTGTGAACGAAGTAAAAACATCCATATAACTCTTTTTACAATCATATAAAACCATAAATTTTTTTTAATAAAATAAAATCTATTAGAAAACCAAGTTTTATCAAAAAAACATTAAAAAATCATCAACAAGTTATTTTATTAATGATTTATTTGAATCCTTGTGGAAAATTAAAGGATAAATATTAAAGTAATTTATCATTAAATATATATCCATGTAAAATAAAATAAATTAATTTTAGTAACATACCCTCATCAGCTGAAATTACACTATAGAAACCCAATACCCTTGGGCTACGCAACAATGCAGTTTTTTATTCTAATTCTTCCATCTCCACCATCTCTATCTCTTTCTCACCCTTCACTCTATCATTTCCCAAGTTATGTGGAGTTTTTCTCTAGAAGTAGTTGGTGAAAATAGAGGCTTCAAGTTAATAACTAGTTTCAATGGTTCAATTTACACAAATGGGAGGTATTTCCCCTTTTAAAGAATATAATGAAGTACAAGGGGAAATGCATCCCATTTACTTCATTTCATTCTCTAAAAGGGGTAATGTCTCCCATTTGTGAGAATTACACCATTGAAACTAGTTATTAACTTGATGCCTTCATTCCCACCAACTCCTTCCAGAGAAAAGTTCCAAATAACCATAGGAACGATAGAGTAAAGGCGGGAAAGAAATGGAGAAAGTAGAGACAAAGGAATTAGAATACACAACTGCAGTGTTGTGCATCCCAGGGGTCTTGGGTTGCTACAGTATAATTTCAGCTGATGAGTGTATGTTATTGAAATTAATTTATTTGATTTGAAGTGGATGTAGAGTTAATGATGAATTACTTTTATTTTTTATCCTTTAATTTATCCACAAGGATCCAAATAAAACATTAATAAAAAAATTGGTTGAGGATTTTTTTAATATTTTTTTTTCAATAAAACATGGGTTTTTAATAGGTTTTATTTTATTTAAAAAATTAATGGGTTTTATATGATTGGAAAAAGAGGTCGATGGATGTGTATACTTCATTTACACTTACCTTCATAGGTAATAAACTTGAACAAGGTTCAAACCTTCCACCATCAGAAAATGATAAAATGGAGGTCACTCCTCATTCGATACATAGATAAATAAAGTGAATCTACCTAAATATTATATATATGTTATACATATATGTATTATATTAGTAACTTTATTTTAAATATAATTATATATATATATATGTATATTATTTATCATATTTAAATTTATTTAAATATATAATATATTATTCAATGTATATATATAATAGTATTTTTTCTAATGAAACTAAAAAAATACTATTAATAATAATTTTTAAATTATGTTAATTATAAATAATTATTATTTTGGGTAATTGTGTATAAAATATAATTATTTAAATTTTGGAAAGTTTAATTATTTCAAAAAAATGTATATATAGTTACATAATTTTATTATTTTAAAGGTAACATGATTTTAAAATATTTTTTTGGTTATTTAAGTATTAATTATATTACTGTTAATTAAATGTATATATAGAACAAAAATGTATATATAGACCTAAAATGATGAATACCTAAAAATAATTTATAATATATAGAATTTGATAACTTTCATTCTATTTTTTGTAATAAATGATGTATCAAACTAAGGATTCTAAGGAGTTCATCTAATACATATTGACCCATCCTTGAGATTCTAGGGAGGTCCATAAAGAAGTTGGCATAAATAAATAATACACATCAATAATATATATCAGAAACAAGGGAGAAAAAACTCCAACCCTTGCAACGTCTATCCCATAAACATTTAAACACACACACACACACAAACATATATCATGGAA
Source organism: Viscum album (assembly GCA_963277665.1). Taxonomy (NCBI): domain Eukaryota; kingdom Viridiplantae; phylum Streptophyta; class Magnoliopsida; order Santalales; family Viscaceae; genus Viscum; species Viscum album. Next base: position 186,720,514 of record OY728143.1, read on the forward strand.
TTTATAATACACATAATTCCAAAAAAATGCACATTTAAGAATAATTTTTAATGAAAATAAATAAAATACCTTCATAATTTGGAAATCTAGAACCATAATTTGTGAATAAATAATTAGAAAATCACCCTTACATTATAAGTTCTGAAAATGCATAAAAATAGATAAAAAGATATATATTTAAATATATATATATGTGTATATATATATTTATAAAATAAACTTAAATTGATAAAAATATATGTAACTCTTATAGTAGAATATCACAACATAGTGAAATAAATACAACACCACACTAATTTTAAAAATAGAGAGCCATTGAAATTAAATAAATATGGTATCACCCTTACTAAGATTTCTTTTAAAATAAAACATCAAAATTATGAGCAAATAAATTTTTAAAGAAAAACCTTTGCATCAAAATATTAAAACATAATTTAAATAAATAAATTTTCTCATATGAATTGTATAAAATCATCTTCTTTTACTGGTTTACACCATCATCAGACTGATAATTGGTTTGTTAAATCAATTTGCTCGGAACCTACAAAGGAAATAGATTTGAAACAATGAATAAAGATAGGGTATATATATAGAAAGTGAAGCAAATTGATTCAAAACAACAATTTAAAAAGACAAAAATAATATATCCAAAACAGTAGTCAAGTAAACAACAAATCATAAACAAAAGAAAAATAGAATACAACAACTGGTGCATAAATACAGAAAGAAAATAGGAACCTACAAAGAAAAATTGGAAACCCTCAGATCCAGATCTCAAAATGACAAATACAGAAAGAAAATAAGAACCTACAAAAGAAAACATAGTCCTACCTCACTAGTTTAAAGAAAATCTGAGACCCTCAGATCCAGATCTCAAAGTTTTCTTTGGAAACCATAACTGCAACCAAACACCAGATGCCAGATGATGTTTGAGAAACTAGAGACAATGGGTTTGTGTGATCCGAGATTCGATTCACCGAGGAGGATCACTGAAAATAGATGGCTTCTATGGAAGGATTCTGATATCATGACGGGTTTGCAACAAGTTATATTTTTCTGATTAGATTGGGACACTTTTATCAGTGCTTATTATTTAAGCGCTGATAAAAGGAATATTTATGATCACTTTTTAGTACTAATAAAATCCATATTTATCAATGCTAAAGTTTTAGCGCTGATAAATATGACTTTTATCAGTGATAAAGAAAAAACTGATAAAGATTTCATTTATTAGCGCCTATTACTTAAGCGCTGATAAAAAAATTATAATTATAATTATATATATATATATACATAATATATATATATAGTAAATATATTCATTATTTAAATATATTTATTATAATTTTATAATTATTTAATTATATAATTATTTATTTATAATTATTTAAATATTTTTTAAAAATAATATTTATATCATTATATATATTTATATAATTATAAATATATGATAAATAAATATAAATATAAATATAGTAAATATATTCATTAATTATGTAAATTTATTATAAATTTAATAATTATTTAAATATATATAATTAATTATTTATAATTATAAAAATAATTTAAAAAAATATTTATTTATTTATAATTATAAATATATAACTTTATAAATATATTATATAAAATTTTAAATATATTTATTTATAAATATTTTTTACAAATATTTTTTTAACATTATTAATGAATATCAAATTTTAAGTGCATGCGTGTTAAAAATGAGTGAAATTGAATAAATTAAAAATAAGTACACTTTAATAATATTAAAAAAAATGGATAAATTTTGTTTGTGTGCATTGTATATAAAATTGAATTAATTACGTATATGTAAAATCAATATAACACACATTTAATCTATGTTAAATTGAAAAATAAAATGACATTCAATTATATGCCCATTACTCTACGTAATTAATCAGTATTTTTAATTCATATATATTTTTAATTATAAACCATTATTCACTATATATGTGACTATTTAATGTAAAGCGCATAAATATTTTGTAATATATAAATCATATTTATATACATTAATATATATTTATATACTTAATATACTCTATTTATTAACATTATCAATAATCATCTGGTTAATAAAATGTTTAATATTTTTCTCAATTTACTTATTTTTAATTTTTATTGTTTTAATTTTTATTTTACATATATATATATATATATATATTTAATTCATATTATTTATTAGTATTTATAATTTATGTATAGTATATTTAATTAATTCATTTTTAACAATAATTATTTAATTAATAAAATTTATATTTTTTTTAATAAACTACTTTTTTATTTATTTAATTATTTCATTTTATTTATTCAGACCTTTATCAGTGCTAGAAAAGCACTGATAAAGGAATCCTTTATGAGCACTAAAAATATAGTGCTGATAAAGGGTACCCTTTATCAGCACTAAAAATAAAGCATTAATAAAGTGTACCCTTTGCATTAAAAACAAAGCGTTGATAAAAGAGACCTTTATCAGCATTAAAAAAAGTATTGATAAATGGTTAAATTTATTAGTGCTTTCTTTAGCATTGATAAAGATTCCATTTATTGGCATTTTTTCTAGCGCCAATAAATACCAGCACTGTTAAATGTCAGTTTTGTAGTAGTGCATGTGATGAGTTTTTAGTATATATATATATATATAAATGTTTAATTAATATCTACATAGTGTTTAGATCTGCATATCATGTATGAGTTATATTATAGTTGTTACTTTGTGCATTGAAGCATAACACATGACTGAAAAATCATGCAAATCATTTAATAATTAAGTTGATAGTTTATATCATGAAATTACATGATAAGTCATGTATGCTATTTGTCACAAAAGTAAAACTGTATACGAGTATAATACATATTTGGTGGATTCAGATGGGTATTCATTGTGTTGCCTCGAAGTCAACATTTAATGTACACAGTTAATTTTAATTAAATTTATTATTTTTTTAAAATTATGATGGATAAGAATCTCAAGGAAATTTGGATGAGAATTAAGATAAAATAATTGATTAATTAAAGATAATAATTAATTGATTCAAGCATGTTTTATCTTAAATAAGAATGGTTAAGAATTGAATACTAGTTTTATTAAATGCGTAATTTTTTGCATGGATGTGGATGATCATGAGCATAGATCGAACTTTTGTATGCGATTGGTTTCATTTAATTTATTATTAAATTAAATTTTTGGATTGTATGCCTTCTCTCCTCTTATTATGCGGGGCCTGCATGCCCATGGTTTCTTTTATATAAACCCTTTACCGTCACCTGTGTGTGTGTAAAAGTACATGTAATGGATAGAGCTCCCAAGCTAGTGGGGGCGGTTCAAGTTTGGGTCCCAGGAGAAACCAATCAAAGAGAGATACATTGGTGGATAGGTGGAAAGATGCAATACGAACCTTAATTGGTTCAAGGTGTTTTTCCCTTAGGTCAATGGTTAGTTTATCAACTACTAGAAAAACTAACCATTATTAAAATCTCATGATCATACTGCTTTATTATTTTATTTCTCTTAAGTTTCATGGTTATTTCATTATGGACATTTTTTCGTGATCACATAATTTAATGAAATTAAAGAGAATATAAGATAGAACTAAAATAAATTGGATTATGCATAAATATTATATAATAAATGGTTAATCACTTAAGTAAACCCACTTAATATTGAAAATCATGTAATAAAGATAATAATTGAAAATTTATGAATAAAAGGATAAAATCCCTCAATTATATATTTTAAGTCGTTATAGCCTTCCACTACTTTAGTTAAAATCCAACCATGGTTCAAAGTGCTTGACTAGACAAAGTTGGGGTGATTTCAATTATTAGGGAATTCTAACTTGAAGTTTTGGGTTGACTTAACTTATTTCACATCAGGGTTTGACTTCCAAAGTAGTACTTAGTGTAATTGAAAAGATAAAGTTGAGGAAATCCAATTTAAGGATTTTAGGATTGGGGATTCCACTCAGTGGATTAAGGAACTGTGAGTTAATGCAGTTCGAATTTGGAATTCATACATAAAATCATTCATGTTGCTGGACCAAAAAAATTTGGGGTAATGAGAAGGGTAATATGGATCCTTTCCACTAGGATATTCAAGCAACAAGATATTCTAAAACCATTGGTGATGGCTGTTGAGTTTTGATAAAATAGTGCGAGACTAATAAATATAATATTTATTTATTTTTCTAAATTTTATCAGATGAAGTTCCAAAATTATGCATATTTTATTTGTAGAAACATCAATAAAATGACATCAAAAATATCATTGCGATCAATACTTTATAAGTAAAATCTTCTCACTAGAAAAAATTTCCAAGAATAGAAAAGGCACCTACAAGTCATCCTTCACTATGAAAATAAATTATATGTGATGGAAGAACCTTTTCTTAAAGTGCATGGAAATGAGGACAGTGATGAAGAGTTATTTCTCTATGAGAAACATTTGAATGGTTCCACAAATGTTCATTGTTTCATACTATCACCCACATCCAATGAGCTTTTGAAGCAACATGAGGAAATGGATTCATATATATCATGATGTCTCACCTTCAATATCTCTATCAAAAGAAGTCAAGACAAGATAGGTACAAGATCTATAATACTTTGTTCACAATTAAGATCAGAGATTTTGCACCAGCTGGACCTCATGTAGTCAAGATTATTGGATACATTTAATTCTTAGACATTTTAGGTATTAAATTCCTAGATTAGTTGTGTACATATCTCAAACTTTCATCACTCCCCAAGATCTTCTCTAGTTTTATTATTTATTACTACATGATAAATAAAAAGAAGAGTCTTTCAGAACTTCTTACTTTGATTCAGAAAGTGGGTAAGGACATGGGGTGTTATAAACCCATGGTCCTTATAATGAATAATAAAAGGAAGAACAAGGAAAAGGGTCCCAAGACCAATAAAAATTCTAAATCTCCTAATCACTATCCTACCAAGAAGAAGAAGATCAAGAGGCAAGGCAAGGAAAAATTAGGCAATATGTTTTACATGTGGAAATCTAGACCATTGGAAGAGGAACTGCACCCATAAGCTAAGAGAAGATAAAGGTGCGTTCGTTATCAAGTGTAATATTTCCATATATACACATTGGGTATTAGATACAGCTTGTGGTGCTAACATCTGTATCTAAATTAAGGATCCAAGTTGATTCCAAAATATTGTTAGAAGAGAGGTGGATATGAGAGCTGCTAATTGTGTGAGGCTGGAGGTTCTGGACATTGATGACTACCACCTTTCATTGCCGACATGAATGATTTTTGTTTTAAAAGATTGTTATTATTTACCTATGGTAACCAAGAACATAAATTATGTATCATTCCTAGATGAAAATGGGTTTATTTTAAATTTTGGAAATAAAAGTTGTTTCTTTTATAAGTAAAACATATGTTATGGGATAGAACATTTAAATAATGGTCTTTATGTATTAAATTAAAAAAACAAGTGTTATAAATTGATGAAGAATCATGTTCACATGACTCATATAACACCCAACTTTGGAATCATAGTCTTGTCCATGTAAATGATAAGAATTTGACAAAGATTTTTCAAGATGGTTATTTAGAATCATCTAAGCTAAAACCACTTGAAAGTTGTCATGATTATTTACAAGGAAAAATGTCTAAACCACCATTTGGTGGATAGGGTGAAAAGGCTATATATCTTCTTGGATTGGTACACACTGATATGTGCAGAAAATTTCTAGTAGAAGCTAGAGGTGGATATTCTTACTTCATAAATTTTTACTAACAACTTGAGTAGATATGGCTATATCTACTTGATGAGGTATAAGTATGAGACCTTTGAAAAATTTAAGGAATTCAAGAATGAAGTAGAGAATCAGCTTAGAAAGAAGATAAAGAAGTTTCGATCAGATCGAGGTGGTGAATAGATTAACGAATAGTTCATTGAATTTATATGTGATTTTGAGATTATATATCAACTCACTCCACCTTACACACCATTGTGGAATGGTTTTAGTGAAAGGAGGAACCATACCTTATTATACATGGTAAGTTCAATGTTGAGTCATGCGGATCTTCCATTATCCTTTTGGGGATATACATTACAAACTAACACATACACATTAATCTGAGTACCAACTAAAGTAGAAAATGGATTTTCCTTCGATCTATGGAGTGAAAAGAAACCCATTTTTTCACACACATGTGTATGCGGTTGCAAGAAATTTGTTAAGGCATTATCAAGAAACAAACTAGAACCCCAGGGCACAAAGTGAATCTTTATAGTATATCCCAAGGAAACAAAGGGATACTACCTATACAACCCCTCGGATAAGAAAGCAACTATCTCTAAACAAGAAGCCTTTCTTAAGAGGGTTCACATGATCAAAAAATATAGTGGGGGAATTATTTAATTCAATGAAGTTGATACTTAAGATACACAAGAGTTTGTAATTAAATAGATTCCATAGGTCCCCATAGAAGAAGTAGTTTTTGAAACACAAGTACTACGTAGAAGCATAAGAGAGGTAAGATAACTAGATAGATATGGTTTTCTATTCACTGAAGATGGTGAATCATTATTGTTTAGAAATGATGAACCTCTATACTACAAGGAGGCAGTAGAGATCTCAGAAGTTGCAAGATGGAAAGAATCCATGAATTCTAAAATGGATTCCATGTATCATAACCCAGTTTGGGTTCTGGTTGATGTTCCATTTTATGTAAATCCTATTGGATACAAATGGGTATTCAAGAGGAAACTGGACATGTAAGGTAAATTATATACCTATAAAGCAAGACTAGTGGCTAAAGGGTTTAAAAAAATCAAGTAATTGACTATGATAAAACCTTTTCACCAATTACCATGTTTAAATCCATCAAAATTATTCTTTCTATAGCAGCTTACAATGACTATGAGATTTGACAGATGGATTTCAAAACTTTATTCCTTAATGGTAACATTTAGGAAGATGTTCATTTGACACAACTAGAAGGGTTTATGACTTTAGGTGATGCCAAGAATATTCAAAAGTTGCAGAGATCCATTTATGGATTGAAACAACCATCTAGTTTATTGAATATTTGATTTGATAAAGCCATAAAAGAATTTGGTTTCATTAAGAATGAATGTGAGTTGCGTGTTTACAAGAGGTTTAGTGGAAATTCGGTTGTTATCCTAGTATTAAATTCTGATGACATATTACTTATTGGAAACTCCATACAAGTCTGACTGTCTGTTAAGGAATGGTTAAACAAGTGTTTCTCCATGATGACTTAGTTGAAGAAGCCTATATTCTAGGGATCAAGATCATTCATGATAGATCTAAGAGGCTGTTTGAACCAAGTCAAAGTACATATTTTGACCAAATACTGAAGATATTTAGTATGGAATAATCTAATAGGGGATTCACATGGTTTAAATAATTCTAAGAAAATGTGTCCTCAAACACAACGAGATAAAAAGATAATGAGAGAGATCTCATATGCTTAAGCGATAGGATGAATCATATACGCCATGTTATATACTAGAATTGATGTTTCCTATTCATTTATCAGGGTAGGAAGATATCAAGCATATCTAGGATAATAACATTGGACTACTGTTAAGGATATCCTTAAGTATCTAAGAATAAATAAGGATATATTCCTGGTATATGGAGGAGATGGGGACCTATTCATCATGGGTTATATAGATGATAGTTTTTTAGACAAATCAAAATGATCTGGAGCCACATTTAGGATATGTTTTCTGTCTCAACAGAGGATCTATGATCTGTAAGAGTTTAAAGCAGCTAGTTGTCACTGATTTTACAGTGGAGTCTCAGTATATAGTTACTTATGACGTAGCCAAGGAATCCATTTAGATTCAGATTTTTTTCTAAGATCTTGATGTGGTACCTAGTAGTAAAGAACCTATCACATTATATTATGATAATACTATAGTGTTATATCTTTTAAAAGATCCAAGGTCACACCAAAAGACAATGAACATGCTATGGAAGTATCACTTCTTGAAGGATTTCCTTCATAGGGGTGAAGTTTTAGTAAGAAGAGGACCCACAAAATAGAACCTGATAGATTCCTTGACTACAGGCTTATCTTAGTAAAAGAATTAGTATCATATGATAGATATCAAACTGAAGGTTGTTAGGAGTTGGCTCTAGTGAAAGTGGGAGTCTTATGGAGTTGGTTCCCTAGAACCAACTTCTGTATACTTTATGATAACCTGTATTCATATTTTTGAATATTAAAAAACTTATTATCATATCATGATTGTTCTTCTGCGTAACATAATATATGATAATGTCCCAAGATCAGTTGTTGCACTAAAAGGTCATAACCGTTCTCTGCTATGATGAGAACTTGAAAGTGCTAAGAAACTATTCTTAAATATATATTCTATTGTCAAATGATATCATTTGATGAGAAATGACATAGTCTATCTGGGGTAGAGGCTCATAGTACTTTGATGCACCTTCTCATGGTGTATTCCCTTGGTAATATCCAATATGATATTTTGATAACGAGACCTACCAGTCGAAAATCCACATTTATATGTTTTATTGGATAAATATATATGTGGATGTGTGTATTGATCCTTATAATTTAAGATTATTATTAATGAGTATTATGAGTCGCATGCTTTTATTTATTGAAAAAAAGAATGAAGAAAGATGTTTGTGGTGAGGTAGGATACATTGGGTGTGTCACGAGTAATATTGCATTAATGAATAATGCGAGAAAGGATTTGGACCTCATGTTCTTTAACGGTAGTTGATATCTTAGTCCCTTTGATGGAAATGATATAGCTGAAATAAATCCATAGCCATGGTGTACAATAGGCAAGTTTAATTTCTCAGAAGTCATAAAAAGAGACATAAAGCACATAGGTTGATGGCACCAACATGAAACTTACTTGATTTAAGATATTTTGATAAATGGATTATATTACAAAGTATTCCTATGAGTTATTGTATCATTGGAACATTAACTTCTTTCTATATGGGTGTCTTGGCATGCTACTAGATGCTAACCTTGGACTTTAGGCTACTTCACCTAATGCCATTGAGAAAGAGTCTTAGAGGGTCATACACTAAGTGTATAAATAATCTTAGTTAAAAAATATATTATTATTTATTATTTAACAAGTTGAATAAATATTATTCTCTGATGTGGTCTAATAATTATTCATTTATGATTAATCGCATATAAATATTTATTTTCTATTTATTGAATAAAATATTTATATATTTATTGGTAAATAATGAAGTGATATTTATTTAATAAATAAATAGTCATTATTCAAGGCCTGATAAATATTATGGAGTAATGGAAGATTGAGTTTATTGGTCTAGTGAGAAATAATAAATATTGAATATTGTTTGATTAAATAATATATAATTTAATTCACAAGTTAAGTGCATATTGAGAAATAATAATAATAATAATTGATATGGGGTTTTATAGGGATTAAATAAATAATAAAGGGTACCTGTGAAATTATTTTATTTTAACCCTAGTGACATATAAACCAAATTATACTATTTTCTCAACAAGACAATTCATTTATTTTGGTTGTTCATAACAGATTTAGAGAATCTTATAAAGTCCTAGAGAGATCCATTATCCAAGAATGCTCCCAAGAATAGAGAGCTATCTTCCTCTACCTCCCACTATCGAGTTAAGAGAGATCCAAGAGAATTATTTGGAAGTAGTTATCAAGGAGATCAAAGGCGGACAATAAAAGTGCTAGGATATGACATGATAACACCTGGAGATTCCTACGATGTTGTTTGAAGATTTTTGGAACATGTGTGTATCACCGCTAGAGGGAATCTACTTTGATTCCTACAATGAAATGGTGAGAAAATGGAGTTCTATTGTTAGATCTATCAATGAAGAAATAATTCCATCAAGATAATTCTTTATTAAATTAAATTAACTATAAATAATATATGATGATCATCTCTTTTGGTTTCGGTGTTCTATCCCTTGTCTATATTATTTGATTCAACTCTATAGATCAGGACATTTATCGTTGTGTAAATCTTGGATTGATCATTGATAATAGAAAAAATAAAAGTTGTTCATGACCCATCTCATGCTTCCACTACTCCATGAACCTATAGAGCGTTCTTATAGTATGGCCTTACACATGTCCTTTCATTTCCACTTTCCCTATCTATCATAACTTCTATATGAGGTGTGTGGTTTTTATTTTATATATATTCTACCATGAAGACCTCATGTTGTATTCCAGGAGAGTGACAATGAGAATACTTCAGAGGTGGTGGGCCTTGAACCACCCATGATACCTGTTGTAGTGCTACATGAGGAACCTCCTCTTAACCTTCCATTGGGTGATGATTCCTAGTTCCATGATATATTTTTTAGTTCATAAAGGACATTAAGGGTGCTCCTCAACTTGCCCCTTCTATGGCATAGCTGACCTGTGTGTTTGATTAGTCACTGAAAGTGGCTAATATTCATTGTTAAGATCTTAAAATTAATGTGTTTAAAAGTTCATAAACATCAATTTTAGTCCAATTCAGAAATTGAACTTCATTTCCCATCATTGTGCAATTCATGCTTAAAATGTCAATTTGGGCCCACTCAATAATTTGCTTGTGTAAATTACAATATTCATCATTTTAATTTAAAATTTTGGGATATGATTGATCACTTTGTTTGGAACATTTTATCTTTTAGGTCCGATGGATGAATCCCAAAGGAAGATGGAGAATTTTGCGCCTGAAGGCAGAAACTTTCTAGAAAAAGCATAATGGGCCTAAGGCCCATCAAAGAAATGTGGGGCCCAGAAACCAAGCCCAATGAAGCTCAAATTTATACAGTAGAAAGATAAAAATATGAGGATCATTTTATTCAACTGTGGCCGGAGCTAATTCTGATGTTTTCATGATGATAAAGGGATATGAAGTTAAGATTTAAATGGTGGACTCGTCATTAATGCACAGAAATCAGTCCCACCATTTCGACCATAACTTCCAAACGGCTGAGCCAAATTTCCTGAGATTTTGAAAGATTCTAGAAGACACATGGACGAAGATATTGTATATTTATGACACCACCGGATTCGGCCATATGAAGTGTCAAACTCACACGTCAAAATGGAGGACGAATCTGGACAGTTTTCCGGGTCAACTTCGAAACGTCAATTTCCTTTTGATTCTTCACCCTCCTTTTGACTCTCTTAATTGTTGGGGGGTGAATTTAATGTTGGGGGTGGACCTAAGGCTCCTAATATGCCTATATAATGAGATGGTGGTGAATGAAATTATCATCTAACATTTTCCTTTGAATCCATGTTTTTCTTTCAATTGTAATTTCCCGCTTTCGTTTTGTAATGGCATCGTCAATTTCTCTAATGTAAGTTTTTCATTCACATTTAGTATTTTAATAAAATTTCTTCTTCTTCTTCACTTTTTATTTCCCTTTTCTTCACACATTGATACCGTTGAATCATAGTGTGAATTTATTCACACCTTCACTTGTGAATTCATCACACAACGGTGGAGTGTTCATTTTGATTAATGTTTTTTTTCTTTCTTCTTCAATCCCGCTTCTTTAAGTCAATTACCCGCTTCCATTGATAGAATAGAATCAATGGAGGGCTAACCTTTTATGGGTTGATCCTAGGGAGTTGCATGAGTTGGATTGAATGTTATTTGATGTTCTTAAATTCTTAAATTTGTCCTTTATTTTAAGAGTTCCTTTCTTTGATTTATCTTCTTCTTTGTCTTCACCGACTTTAACGATGACACATTTTGAGTGCTAGTACGATCCAATTCCTTGGAGTGCTCATTTAATTGATCCTCTAAGTGAATTGGTGATTAGCCTTGAAATTGTGTATGGATTAAATCAGAGAATGATATTGAGGAATTATTTCATTTAATGGATACCTCTTGAACCGATGAACAGAAAATCAAATGAAAAACAAATACATCCAATCAAGCCCAAGAGACAACCTAGGATTGACTCACCTTAATTAGTTGTTTTAATTCAAGTAATTTTATTTGTTTTGTTCTTTAAATTAAATCAATATTTCTTCAAATCAATTCAATCCAAAGTTGGCCACTACATAGCCAATCCCGTATCCAATCTTAGTGTCTCAAGGTTTCTTCTTCGGTCCCTGTGGATTCGATCCCTACTTGTACTTCAACGACCGCTTTTACCGATAGGGTAAATTTGGGCGCAACCAAATTTTGGCGCCGTTTCCGGGGACCCAAGTAAGTTATCTTAGACACTCATCTTCTTTTCTCACCCCAAATTCTCTATTCTCACCCTAATTTCTCTTCTCTTTTCCCCTTTCTGTTTCTGTGTGTCCAATGAATCCCAAAAAATAACTTTCAATAAACTACAATGGATTGTCTTCAACAATACCCATTAATATACCAAGGCTATAATGAACTGGAAAATCAATATTTTGAATCACCTCAGATAGAAAATTTCATTGACCAAACTAGGATTGAATACACCACACCAGATGAGATGTACAATCAATGGGATGCTGAATATTTACAAGATCAATTTCCATACCTATCAAGAATGATTGAAAAGATAAATAATGAGGAAGTCCATGATGTACAATCATATATCAACCCTAATCCTGAAAAAATTCTTGAACAATTGTGTGAACAAATGGATAAAATGAATTCAGAAGTTTCATCTTTCAGATTAGAACTACAAAGCTTTAAGACTTTTGAGGAACCCGTTCCCACTCAAGATGTTCTTTCCTCATCATTGATAGATGAATCTTTTATCCCAAAAACCTCCCATGAATTGAAAAAAGAACTAACCTTTGGATATGGGATAACTGAACAAGATCAAAGAAATGTTGAAGGGTATTTAAATCAGGATGAAATTAATTCACCAGGGGAGAATTTTTCTTCATGGATTGAGTGTTCGGAATATTGCTCCAATAACAATTTTTTAGAATCACCGATCATTGAACCATTGGGAGATATAAAGAATATTGTGTCTATACCCACTCATGAAATTCAAATGGAAAATTTTGTGGATGAATCATCTTTTCAAAAGGAACCAATTCTTTCAAATGTTTTTAAAGAAGAAACAATTTTTGATTCAAATTATCATTCTTCTTTAGGAAAATTCAATCAAACTGAACTCAACATTATAATCCTTCCTTCCCCACTCAAGAATCCCTCTATTTATGAAAACCTAGACCATTCAATTATCATCCATTTTCATCAAGAATCTCACAAAGTAGGAATGAACCTTGAAATATTAGGAAATAATCAAAATGAAATTAAATCAACCATTACCGAAATTCCTTGGACTTTCACACTCATTGTTAAGCATGGGATTTCACATGAAAAAAATTCTAAAAAAAAGCATAATCTCAATCAAGTTGAAGTGGAAAAAGATGGGTTAATTAAAATGCTTAAAGTTGGAATTGGATAAGTTGGGGGGTAAAAGTCGAGCCAATGACGTTAAACAAAAGCGCTGCATGGGAGGCAACCCATGGTTTTCATGTTTTCCAATTATTTTGAATCATTTTTTTTCATATAATAAATTACCATAAGATGTTGACCTGTTCTTCTTTTATGAGTAAGGATGGGTATGAAAGGGGAGCGCCATATTCATCCGTGTCACGTGGTGTGATATCTGAGTAATACCTTACCCAGAAAATATAAAGAAGACAATGTATCATCAGTTTATTTTGTTTTGTTTTATTTTTATGTTTTTATAGGTTTAAAAAAATAAAAGGACATGTCATAAGCCATAAGGAAAATCCATTCACCACCATCCAAGCCACTGAGACTCAAATCCAGGATTGAAGGGGGACTATGGCATGTGCTATCATCATCAACCACCAGGTGACTTCATTCCATGATTTTCATTTTAAATTTCTTCATTGAACTCCTATCCTACCCCCTTCTAACTTTTCTTTTCTTTAAACACTGGGGACAGTGTTATTCTAAGTTGGGGGGGGATAAAAAATGGTTTTTTTTGAATAAAAACATGCATGAAAAGAAAAATTCCATTAAACTTGAACATGATAACACACATTGCAAACTCTAAAATTGGATATCAAATAAATTTTGAATGACTTGATTCTGATTTTAATGCAAGTTTAAGTTCATTAGCATAGTTTTTGGAAAGTGCGGTTGTCCGATGTGATTTTTCAATGTTTACATTTTCATCCTCTTAATAAAAATGCCACAATGCACGTCTTTTGGATTGTGGGTGTAAATTTGAGTTCTTGGGTCCCTTTCATTATAGCATAGGGTTCTGGGGTCACTTTTAGTTTAATTTGAGTATCCAAAACAAAAAACAAAAAAAAACAAAAAAAAAATTTGAAAAAAAATAATAATGACCACATAGAGCAATGTTTTGTCCAAATGTGTGGCGTCCGGCACTTGGGGATCGTGACTCCATAGTTTTCTTGCCCAGAGTTAGGCTTTATATCTCTATTTTAGAGCATGAAATTGACAAAATGCGTGGCGTCCGGCACTTGGGGATCGTGACTCCATAGTTGTCTTGCACAGAGTTAGTCTTTTCATATCTATTGTGGTTAAAAAAAAATCAAAAAAAAATGGATACTCATCTTAAGGTTTAATGTGATTCTCACCTAGCGCTTCCATTTTTTCCCCTTGAACAATAAAATGGGCCCCATATCTTTTATGATGCACAACACTTTATCATGCTTAATTGGAAATGGATGAAATGTGGCAATGAATTTGAACAAAGGAATGGGCTTGGGATTGGGATATGCTTATGGACCTAGCTTGTTTTAAATTATTTTGATGGGTTTTCATAATTTTTTTTGGTATTAGATATTTGGGTGAGTAATGTGTATTTAAATGTTTTTGGAAAAGGGGATTTGGATTTCATATTTGTAATTTATTTTGCTCGGGACTAGCAAAACTCAAGTTGGGGGGTGTGATTAGTCACTGAAAGTGGCTAATATTCATTGTTAAGATCTTAAAATTAATGTGTTTAAAAGTTCATAAACATCAATTTTAGTCCAATTCAGAAATTGAACTTCATTTCCCATCATTGTGCAATTCATGCTTAAAATGTCAATTTGGGCCCACTCAATAATTTGCTTGTGTAAATTACAATATTCATCATTTTAATTTAAAATTTTGGGATATGATTGATCACTTTGTTTGGAACATTTTATCTTTTAGGTCCGATGGATGAATCCCAAAGGAAGATGGAGAATTTTGCGCCTGAAGGCAGAAACTTTCTAGAAAAAGCATAATGGGCCTAAGGCCCATCAAAGAAATGTGGGGCCCAGAAACCAAGCCCAATGAAGCTCAAATTTATACAGTAGAAAGATAAAAATATGAGGATCATTTTATTCAACTGTGGATGGAGCTAATTCTGATGTTTTCATGATGATAAAGGGATATGAAGTTAAGATTTAAATGGTGGACTCGTCATTAATGCACAGAAATCAGTCCCACCATTTCGACCATAACTTCCAAACGGCTGAGCCAAATTTCCTGAGATTTTGAAAGATTCTAGAATACACATGGACGAAGATATTGTATATTTATGACACCACCGGATTCGGCCATATGAAGTGTCAAACTCACACGTCAAAATGGAGGACGAATCTGGACAGTTTTCCGGGTCAACTTCGAAACGTCAATTTCCTTTTGATTCTTCACCCTCCTTTTGACTCTCTTAATTGTTGGGGGGTGAATTTAATGTTGGGGGTGGACCTAAGGCTCCTAATATGCCTATATAAGGAGATGGTGGTGAATGAAATTATCATCTAACATTTTCCTTTGAATCCATGTTTTTCTTTCAATTGTAATTTCCCGCTTTCGTTTTGTAATGGCATCGTCAATTTCTCTAATGTAAGTTTTTCATTCACATTTAGTATTTTAATAAAATTTCTTCTTCTTCTTCACTTTTTATTTCCCTTTTCTTCACACATTGATACCGTTGAATCATAGTGTGAATTTATTCACACCTGCACTTGTGAATTCATCACACAACGGTGGAGTGTTCATTTTGATTAATGTTTTTTTTCTTTCTTCTTCAATCCCGCTTCTTTAAGTCAATTACCCGCTTCCATTGATAGAATAGAATCAATGGAGGGCTAACCTTTTATGGGTTGATCCTAGGGAGTTGCATGAGTTGGATTGAATGTTATTTGATGTTCTTAAATTCTTAAATTTGTCCTTTATTTTAAGAGTTCCTTTCTTTGATTTATCTTCTTCTTTGTCTTCACCGACTTTAACGATGACGCATTTTGAGTGCTAGTACGATCCAATTCCTTGGAGTGCTCATTTAATTGATCCTCTAAGTGAATTGGTGATTAGCCTTGAAATTGTGTATGGATTAAATCAGAGAATGATATTGAGGAATTATTTCATTTAATGGATACCTCTTGAACCGATGAACAGAAAATCAAATGAAAAACAAATACATCCAATCAAGCCCAAGAGACAACCTAGGATTGACTCACCTTAATTAGTTGTTTTAATTCAAGTAATTTTATTTGTTTTGTTCTTTAAATTAAATCAATATTTCTTCAAATCAATTCAATCCAAAGTTGGCCACTACATAGCCAATCCCGTATCCAATCTTAGTGTCTCAAGGTTTCTTCTTCAGTCCCTGTGGATTCGATCCCTACTTGTACTTCAACGACCGCTTTTACCGGTAGGGTAAATTTGGGCGCAACCAGTGTTCTAGTAATAACATCCTCCCATCTTCTTAGAGGATGGAAGACCTAAGGATGTTGAATCATAACAAGAGGCTATGCAGTCCATATTCGAGCATATAAAGATGGCTCCCAAGTGGATGTTTAAGATCATGACCTATAGGCTACATAATTCTACCAAGAATTGGTGGTATATTCTGTTTCAGGCTGGCTGACATTAAGGTATGGTCTGGGAGGACTTCCAAACAACATTCTTCAACTATTTATTTCCTCATTCCTTAAGAAATAGTTGTGTTGGGGAATTAAAACACCTTCAGTAAGGTAACATGTCAGTGATGGAATACTCATCTCGCTTCACTAAATTGCAGAGTTTTGTATAGACTTTGAGCAATGATGAGCTAACTACTTTGAGGATATTTGAGTATGAGCTTGCATATTCTATTTGATCGTAGGTGAACATCTTTTGGATGAACACTGTTTCAGAGATAGTGAACTAGGACCTCATCATTGAGCGGAAACTGAGAGAATATAGTGACATGAAGAAGGAAAGCTCAGCTTCTAGGTAGGGTAATGTTTTATCCAGTGGTAGGAAGAAACAATTTGAGGGTACATATAGAGGAAGTAATAGCCTAGTGTCATTTAATAATATATTTTTGGTGTGTCACTGATGTGGCATGTTAGGCCACAAAAATTCCCTAGTGTATGAGGAACCCGATAAAGTACTGAGATTGAGGTAGAGTGGATCACTTACAATGTTTCTGTTGTTCCTTTCCTCCAGTGCCTAGAAAGTGGGGTTCTATGCCAGAACCACCTTCAGGAGCAGGTTTAGCGATACCACATCAGGTTGGAAGCTGGTCTTCTACCAGCCATTCAGGCCAAGCAGGTGGTCACAATCGAGGTGGTTAGGCCTTAGATTTCCAATATCAGTAGAGTGGATCTGTTTAAGCTACTTAAGAAGCTTCTTAGGGCCACAGTTCAGGCCATATTTATGCAGTGTAGCCTACTCTAGAGGAGTAGAGTCCATGACCATCTACAGTTAGAGCTACTATTCTAGTATCCTCCACCCTAGTTTCAGCCCTTTTTGATATTGGTGCATCGTACTCTTTTCTATCTATTGGAACTTTGGGAATTTTGGGCCTAATGGTAGAGTAATCTAGTGGTGTTATGACTATTGACACACTTTTAGGAGTTCGAGCAGAGGGTATACACTGTTGTACCGAGTGACCCCTTGAAATAGGTGGGTACCATTTCCTGTGGAGTTTCTTTGTCCTTGAGATGAAAGGCATCGACATCATTCTTAGTATAGACTGAATTGTTCCCTATCAAGACCAGGTGGATTTCTATCATTTTCGGGTCTCTTTCAAATCACCCAAGGGTAACACATATATCCATAAGGGTGAGAAAGATATCTAGGCTGGACAAGATGGACTCAAGCGTACTGGGCTAAGTGGAGTGACAACCCAGATGGCCAGTCTCTTTATGAGTGATTAGATAATACAACTCATGGAATTTCCTCATATGGTGGATCATTGTGGGGAAATATTCCCTGATGATTTCCCCATATTACCTCCTGAGAGAGAGGTTGAGTTCACCATCGAGCTTGTGCCATGTGTAGCACCAGTTTCCATTTATCCCTATAGGATGGAACCTATAAAGATCTACAAACTCAAGTAGAAATTTAAAGATATAGAGGATAAGGGTTTTATCTGACCTAGTACATCGCCACAGGGTTCACGAGTCCTTTTATCCAAAAAGGTAGATGATACCCTTATAATATGTGTGGATTACTACTGAATAAACCAAATTAAAGTGAAGAACAGGTTTCCACTTCCTCATATTAATGACCTATTTTATTAGCTTTGAGTAGAAACAAATTTCTCTAGTATTGATTTGATGTTGGGATACGATCAGGTGCGAGTGAGGAAATCATACATACCATATAAAACATTATAGAGAAGGTATGACTGGTATGACTATCTAGTCATTCTATTCGGTCTGAATAATGAACTGATAGTATTCATGGATCCGGTGAATTGGGTTTTCCACATGTATCTTGATTCATTTATGGTGGTCTTTGTAGACAACATCTTAGTATAATTGTGTACCACACACAACCATTACAAACATCTTGAGATCATGTTGAGTACATTGAGAGAGCACCAACTATATGAAAATCTCAGTAAATGATACTTTTGGATCATTAAGGTTCACTTATTAGGTCATATCATATCTGAGGTAGGTGTATCAGTTGACCCAGATAAGGTGAGATCCATGGTTTCTTGGGAGAAGCTGAAGAATGTGTTTGAGATACATATCTTCTTAGGTATGGATGGATATTACAAGAAATTTATCCCGAACTGTTCATGCCTGGAATCACTGATTATTGGATTGAATAAGAAGGGTGTGAAATTCTACTAGATTGAATCTTGTGAGACAAATTTTTAAGAGCTAAAGGTAAGACTATCTTCAATGATGATCACGATTTTTCCTAATCAGGGTATAAGATATACAATATACTATGATTCTTCAGGAATAAAACTCAGTGTAGTTATGTTGAAAGGTGATTGGGTTGCAGTGTACAAGTC
Organism: Viscum album; assembly: GCA_963277665.1. NCBI lineage: Eukaryota > Viridiplantae > Streptophyta > Magnoliopsida > Santalales > Viscaceae > Viscum > Viscum album. The sequence goes on from OY728143.1 coordinate 186,739,758, forward strand.
CTACTAGTTGGTACCTCAAGTGAGGAACCATCCTACTCATGACCTAGAGCCAGCTGCCATGGTTTATGCTCTATGATATTAGAGGCACTATATGTTGGGTGATTGACTCGTTATTTACATGAATCTTAAAAGTATCAAATACATCTCCTCTAAGCAAGAATTAAATCTTAAGCAACACAGGTGGGTGGAATACCTACACTCCTTTAACTTCAATCTTTCTTACACACTTAAAAAGGGAAATGACATTGCTAATTCCTTAATCCATAAAACTCATAAACAATCCATCCTAGAGGCTAGCAGGGAATGGAAATTGATCGCTCTGTGCTCTGAGATGCATCTTGAGTTTTAGGAACAATATGGGAAGCTAGTTTTAGAAACTATGAAGGTGACATCCTCTCTTCTGAAGAAATTCTGGATGTGGTAATTATCAGATTCTGAGGGCCTCATTATAAGGGAGAGAATCATATTAGAGGATCAATCTCTGGATTGGGTTATTGATGGGAGTGAAACCATACTCTTGCATGGCCATGTATGGGTGAATTCAGATATACATGAATAGATAATTAGGGAATCACATGTCTATATTTGGGTAGTTCATCTTGGGATTAACAAGATGTACAGGGATCTACGTCATCAGTATTGGTGCTAGTTATGAAGAGGTAGATAATATATTTTATCACTTGGTGATCCATCTGTCAGTAGGTGAGGGCAGAGCACCAACAAACTTCTAGACTGTTGTATCCACTCTCCATTCTAGAATGAAAATGGAACAACATCACAATAGATTTTATAATATTATTTTTGAGGTCCCCTTGAGGTAGAGATGAAGTATGGGTGATCATCAACAGGTTGTCCAAGGTTTCACACTTTCTATCGATTTGAGAAACCTTTTATGTTGATGAGCTAGGAAGGATTTACATATGAGAGATAGTGTGACTTCATGGTGTTCCTTGTTTTATTGTATTGGACTGAGACACCCTCTATAGTTCACATTTCTATAAAGGGTTGTAAAAGGAACTTAGTTCATAGGATCTCTTGAGTACAACATATCACCCTCATACCAATGGGTAGTCTGAGAGGACAATACAGGTTCTAGAGGAAACTCTTAGAGCCCGAATCCTGGAATTTATAGGTTCTTGGGAAAATTATATACCTATGGTTTAATTTTCCTACAACAATAGTTTTCAGAAAACAATTCAAATGGCTCCGTATGCGGCCCTCTATGGTAGACCATGTAGTTCAACTCTGTTTTGTTTTGAGGGAGGTTATACAACTATATTGGGTACTCATCTCATTCAGGAGACTTTATAGAAAGTCCATATGATTTAGAAGCACATAGATATATCTTAATCTGGGTAAAAGTATTATATCGATCATCAACATGGACCTATGGAGTTCAAGGTGGGGCATTAGTTCTTTCTACATGTATTTCCTAGATTCTGTCAGAGATGAATGAGGAGACATGGAAAGTTAATATGAGTACCAACTAAAGTAGAAAATGGAACTTCCTTTGATATATGGAGTGAAAAGAAACCCATTTTTTCACACACATGTGTATATAGTTACATGGAATTTGTTAAGGCCTACTCAGGAAACAAACTATAACCCTGAGGCACAAAGTGTATCTTTATAGTATATCCCAAGGAAACAAAGGGATAATACCTATACAACCCCTCAGATAAGAAAGATACTATCTCCCAACAAGACGCCTTTATTAAGAGGGTGTACATACTCAAAAAAGATAGTGGGGGAAAGATTTAATTAAATGAAGTTGATGCTTAAGATACACAAGAGTTGGTAAAGGAATAGATTCCATAGGTCCCCATGGAAGAAGTAGTTTCTAAAACACAAGTACTACATAGAAGCATAAGAGAGGTAAGAGAACTAGATAAATATGGTTTTCTAGTCATTGAATATGGTGACTCATTATTGGTTGTAAATGATGAACCTCTATACTACAAGGACGAAGTAGAGAGCTCAGAAGTTCCAAGATAGAAAGAAGCCATGAATTCTGAAATGGATTCCATGTATCATAACCTAGTTTGGGTTCTGGTCGATGTTCCATTTGATGTAAATCCCATTGGATACAAATGGGAATTCAAGAGGAAACTGGACATGGAAGGTAAAGTAAATACCTATAAAGCAAGTCTAGTGGCTAATGGGTTTAAAAAACATCAAGGAATTGATTATGATAAAATCTTTTCACCAATTACCATGTTTAAATCCATCAGAATTATTTTTTCTATGGCATCTTACAATGACTATGAGATTTGACAGATGGATTTGAAAATTACATTCCTTAATGGTAACCTTTAGGAAGATGTACATTTGACACAACTAGAAAGGTTTGTGACTACAAGTGATTCCAAGAATATTTGAAAGTTGTAGAGATCCATTTATAGATTGAAGCAAGCATCTAGTTCATTGAACATTTGATTTGATGAAGCCATAAAAGAAGTTTTTTTCCTTAAGAATGAATGTGAGTTGCGTGTTTACAAGAGGTTTAATGGAAATTCGGTTGTTATCCTAGTAGTAAATGTTGATGACATATTACTTATTGGAAATTCCATACAAGTCTGACTGTCTGTTAAGGAATGGTTAAACAAGTGTTTCTCCATGATAACTTAGGTGAATAAGCCTATATGCTAGGGATCAAGATCATTCATGATAGATCCAAGAGACAATTTGAACTAAGTCAAAGTACATATGTTGACCAGATACTGAAGAGATTTAGTATGGAATAATCTAATAGGGGATTCACATGGTTTACATGTTTCTAAGAAAATGTGTCCTCAAACACAACAAGAGAAAGAGAGAATGAGAGAGATCCCATATGATTAAGTGATAGGATCCATCATGTATGCCATGTTATGTACTAGAATTTATGTTTTCTATGCATTGATCATGGTAGGAAGATATCAAGCAGATCTAGGATAACAACATTGGACTGCTTTTAAGGTTATACTTAAGTATCTGAGAATAACTAAGGATATATTCCTGGTATATGGAGGAGATGGGGACCTAGTCATCATGGGTTATATAGATGATAGTTTTTTTGACATATCAAAATGATCTGTAGCCACATTTAGGATATGTTTTCTATCTCAATGGGGGATCTATGAGCAGTAAGAGTTTAAAGCAGCTAGTTATTTCTAATTCTACAGTGGAGTCTCAGTATATAGTTACTTCTGACATTTCCAAGGAATACATTTGGATTTGGTATTTTTTCTAAGATCTTGATGTGGTACCTAGTAGTAAAGAACCTATAACATTATATTATGATAATATTGTAGTGTTGGATCTTACAAAAGAGCCAAGGTTACACCAACAAACCAAGAAGATACTATAGAAGTATCACTTCTTGAAGTATTTCCTTCAGAGGGGTGAAGTTTTAGTAAGAAGAGTACCCATGGAAGAGGACATGATAGATCCCTTGAATAAAGTCCTATCTTAGTAAAAGAATCAGTATCATATGATAGCTAGAATACTGAAGGTTTTTAGCAGTTGGTTCTAGTGCAAGTGGGAGTCATATGGAGTTGGTTCCCTAGAACCAACTTCCATATACTTTATGGTAACCTGTATTCATAGTTTTGAATATTAAAAAACCTATTATCACATCATGACTATTCTTCTCCGTAACATAGTATATGATAATGTACCAAGAGAATTTGTTGCACTAAAAATTCATAGCAGTTCCCCATTATGATGAGAACTTGAAAGTTATACGACACTATTCTTAAATATATATCCTATAGTCAGATGATATCATTTGATGAAAAAAATAACATAGTTTATCAGGGGTGGAGACTCATAGGACTTTGAGGCACTGGTGTATTCCCTCAGTAATATCCAATGGGATATTTTGATAACGATACCTACCATTCTAAAATCCACATTTATATGTTTAATTAGATATTTATATCTATGGATGTGTGTATTGGTCCTTATAATTTAAGATTATTATTAATGAGTATTATGAGTCACATACTTTTTTTATTAAAAAAAAGAATGAATAAATATGTTTGTAGTGAGGTAGGATACATTGGGTGTGTCACAAGTAATATTTCATTAAGGAATAATGCGAGAAAGGATTTGGACCTTATGTTTTTTAAAGGTAGTTGATATCTTAGTCCCTTTGATGGAAATGATATAGCCGAAATAAACCCATGGCCATGGTGTACAATAGGCAAGTTTAATTTCTGGGAAGTCATAGAAAGAGACATTAAGCACATAGGTTGATGGCACCAACATGCAACTTACTTGATTTAAGATATTTTGATAAAGGGATTGTATTACAAAGTAAGCATTCGTATGAGGTATTGTATCATTACAGCATTAACTTCTTTCTCTATGGGTGCCTTGGCATACTACTAGATGCTAACCTTGGACTTTAGGATACTTCACCTAATGGCATTGAGAAAGAGTCTTAGAGGGCCATACACTAAGAGTGTAAAGAATCTTAGTTAAAAAATATATTATTATTTATTATTTAACATGTTGAATAAATATTATTCTCAAATGTGGTCTAATAATTATTCATTTATGATTAATCGCATATAAATATTTATTTTCTATTTATTGAATAAAATATTTATATATTTATTGGAAAATAATGAAGTGATGTTTATTTAATAAATAAATAGTCATTATTCAAGACTTGATAAATATTATGGAGTAATGGTGGACCGAGTTTAATGGTCTGGTAAGAAATAATAAATATTGAATATTGTTTGATTAAATAATATTTAATTTAATTAAAAAGTTAAGTTCATGTTGAGAAATAATAATAATAATAATAATATTTGATATGGGGTTTCATAGGGATTAAATAAATAATAAAGGGTGCCTGTGCAATTATTTTATTTTAACCCTAGTGACATATAAACCAAATTATACTCTTTTCTCAATAAGGCAATTCATTTATTTTGGTTATGCACAATGAATTTAGTGAATCCTCTAAAGATAGAGAGATCCCTTCTCCAAGAATTCTCCCAATAAAAGAGAGCGATCTTCCTCCACCTCCCACTATTGAGTTAAGAGATATCTAGGAGAATGCTTTGGAAGTAGTTCTCGAGGTGATCAAAGGTGGACAAAGCAAGTGCTAGGATATGCCATGCTAGCACCTAGAGATTTCTTAGATGATGTTTGATGATTTTTGGAACATGTATGGATCACCACTAGAGGGAATCTACTTTTATTCCTACAATGCAACGGTGAGAAAATGCATTTATGTTGTTATATATATCAATAAAGAAATAATTCTATCAAGATAATTCTTTATTAAATTAAATTTATTATAAATAATATGTGATGATCATCTCTCTTGGTTTCAGTTTTCTATCCCTTGTCTATATTCTTTGATTCAACTCTATAGATCACGACGTTTATCATTGTGTAAATCTCAGATGGATCATTGATCATGGAAAAAAGAAAAATTAGTCATGACCCATCTCATGCTTCTACTACGCCATGATCCTATAGAGTGTGCTTATGGAATGTCCTTGCACATGTCCTTTCATTTCCACTTTCCCTATCTATTATAACTCCTATATGAGGTGTGTGGTTTTTATTTTATATCTATTCTACCATGAATACCTCATGCTGTATTCCAAGAGAGTGGCGATGAGCATACTCCAGAGGTGGTGGGACTTGAACCACCCATGATACCTGTTGTAGTGCCACTTGAGGAACCTCCTCCTAACCTTCCATTGGGTGATTCCCAGTTCCATGATATATTTTTTCAGTTCATGAAGGACATTAAGGGTGTTCCTCGACTTTCCCCTTATATGGAAGAGCTGACCCATGTGTTCTAATAATAGCATCCTCCCACCTTCTTAGAGGATGGAAGACCTAAGGATGTTGAATCATAGCTAGAGTATATGTAGTCCATATTCGAGCATATAAAGATGGCTCCCGAGTGGAGGTTCAATATCGTGACCTATATGCTACGTAATTCTTCCAAGCATTGGTGGTACATTCTGTTTCAGGCTAGCTAACATTAAGGTATGGTCAGGGAGGACTTCCAAACAACCTTCTTCAACTATTTATTTCCTCATACCTTGAGAACTGACCGCGTTTGGGAATTCATGCACCTTCAGAAAGGTAACATGTCAATGATGGAATACTCATCTCACTTAACTGAATTGTAGAGTTTTGTATAGACTTTGACCAATTATGAGATAACTATTGTAAGGTGATTTGAGTATGAGCTTGAATATTCTATCTGATCGTAGGTGAATGTCTTTTGAATGACCACTATTTCAAAGATAGTGAACTAGGACTTCATCACTTAGCGGAAACGGAGAGAATCTGGTGACGTGAAGAAGGAAAGTTTAGCTTCTAGGTATGGTAATGGTTTATCAAGTGGTAGGAAGTAACACTTTGATGGTATATGCAGGGGAAGTACTAGCCTAGTGGTATGTAATAATAGGTTTTTGGTTTTTCACCAGTGTGGCATGCTAGGCCACAAAAATCCCTAGTGTATGAGGAACTGATAAAGTACCAGGATTGAGGAAGAGTGGTTCACTTTAAATTTTCCTGTTGTTCCTTTCCTCCAGTGCCTAGAAAGTGGGGTTCTATGCCAGAACCACATTCAGGTGCAGGTTCAATGACACCACATCAGGTTAGAAGCTGGTCTTCTACCAGCCATTCAGGCCGAGTAGGTGGTCATGACCGAGGTGGTCAGGCCTCAGATTTCCAATGTCAGTAGAGTGGATCTTCTTAGGCTACTTAATAAGCATCTTAAGGCCACATTTCAGGCCATATTTATGTATTGAAGCCTACTATATAGGAGTAGAGTCTATGACCATCTACAATTAGAGGTACTATTCTGGTATCCGCCACTCTAGTTTCAGCCCTTTTTGATATTGGTGCATCGTAAAATTTTCTATCTATTGGAACTTTGGGAAGTCTGGCACTAGTGGTAGAGTACTCCAGTGGTGTTATGACTATTGACACACTTTTAGGAATTTGAGAATAGGGTATACAATGGTGTACTTAGTGACCCCTTGAAATAGGTGGGTACTATTTCATGTGGATTTTCTTTGTCCTTGAGATGAAAGGCATCAACATCATTCTTAGTATAGACTGAATTGTTCCCTATCAAGCCCAGGTGGATTTATATCATTTTTTGGTCTCTTTAACATCACCCAAGGGTAAAAAATATATCCTTAAGGGTGAGAGATATCTCTAGGCTGGTCAAGATGTACTCAAGCGTACTAGGCTAAGTGGAGTGATAACCCAGATGGCTAGTCTCTTTATGAGTGATTAAAGAATACTACTCATGGAATTTCCTTCTATGGTGGATCATTTAAGGGAAATATTCCTTGATGATTTCTCCATCTTACCTCTTGATAGAGAGGTCTAGTTCACCATTGAGCTTGTTCCATGTGTGGTACAAGTGTCCATTCCTCACTATAGGATAGCACCTATAAAGCTCCAGGAACTCAAGTAGAAACTTGAAGATCTAGAGGATAAGGGTTTTATCTGACCTAGTACATCGACATGGGGTTCACAAGTCCTTTTCTCTAAAAAGGTAGATGATACCCTTATAATATGTGTGGATTAATACTGAATAAACCAAATTAAAGTGAATAATAGGTATCCACTTCCTCATATCAATGAACTATTCTATTAGCTCTGAGTAGAAACAAATTTATCTAATATTGATTTGATGTTGGGATAAGATCAAGTGTGAGTGAGGAAAATAGACATACCACATACAATGTTTCATATCAGGTATGAATTTTATGAGTATCTAGTCATTCTATTCGGTCTGAATAATGCACCGATAGTCTTCATGGATTTGATGAATTGGGTTTTGCACATGTATCTTGATTCATTTATGGTGGTCTTTGTAGAAAACATCTTAGTATACTTGTGTACTATACACAACCATTAAAAACATCTTGTGATCATGTTGAGTACATTAAGAGAGAACTAACTATATGAAAATCTCAATAAATGACACTTTTGGATCATTAAGGTTCACTTATTTGGTCATATCATATCTGAGGTAGGTGTATCAGTTGACCCAGAGAAGGTGAGATCCATTGTTTCTTGGGAGTAGCTGAAGAATGTGTTTTAGATACATAGCTTCTTAGGGATGACTGGATATTACAAGAAATTTATCCTGAATTATTAATGCTTGGAAGCACTGATTGTTGGATTGAATAAAAAGGGTGTGAAATTCGACTGGATTGAATCTTGTGAGACAACTTTTTAAGAGCTAAAGTTAATACTATATTCAATGATGATCATGATTCTTCTTAATCTGGGTAGAAGATATACAGTATTCTATGATGCTTCAGGAATCAAACTCGGTGAAGTTATGTTGAAAGGTGATTGAGTTTTAGCTTACATGTCCTACTAGTTGATACCTCAAGTGAGGAACCATCCTACTCATGACCTAGATCCAGCTGCCATGGTTTATGCTCTATGATATTGGAGGAAATATCTTTTGGGTGATTGAATCATTATTTACATGAATCATAAAAGTCTCAAATACATATCCTCTTAGAAAGACTTGAATCTGAGGCAACATAGGTGGGTGGAATACCTACAATCCTTTAACTTCGATCTTTCTTACACACCTAAAAATGGAAATGGAATTTTTGATTCCTTAATCTATAAAACTCATAAACAATTCATCTTGGAGGCTAGTAGGGAATGGAAGTTGAATGCTCTGTGCTCTGAGATGCATCTTGAGGTTTAGGAATAGTATGAGAAGCTAGTTTTTGAAACTATGAAGGTGAAATCCTCCCTTCTGGAGAAAGTCTGGATGTGGTAATTATCAGATTCTGAGGGCCTCATTCTAAGGGAGAGAATCACATTAGAGAATCAATATTCTGATTGGGTTGTTGATGGGAGTGAAACCCTACTCTTCTATGGCTGTGTATGGGCGAATTTAGATATACATGAAGAGATGATTAGGGAATCACATGTATCTATTGGGGTATTTCATCTTGGGATTACCAAGATGTACAGTGATCTACATCATTAGTATTGGTTCCAGTTATGAAGAGGCAAATAATATGTTTTATCACTTGGTGATCCATCTGTCAGTAGGTGAGGGCAGAGCACCAACAACCTACTAGACTTCTATAGCCACTCTCCATTCTAGAATGGAAATGGAACAACATCACTATGTATTTTATAATAGTATTTTGAGGTCCCCTCGAGGTAGAGATGTGGTATGGGTGATCATCAACAGGTTGGCCAAGGTTGCACACTTTCTATCAATTTGAGAAACCTTTTATGTTCTTGAGATAGGAAGGATTTACATCTGAGAGATAGTGTGCCTTCATGATGTTCCATGTTCTATTGTATTGGACTGATACAACCTTTATAGTTCAAATTTCTATAAATGGTTGCAGAAGGAACTTGGTTCATTGGATCTCTTGAGTACAACATATCACCCTCAGACCAATGGGAAGTCTAAGAGGACAATAAAGGTTCTAGAGGAAACTCTTAGAGCCTGAATCCTTGAATTTATAGGTTATTGAGAAAATTATAAACCTATGGTTTAATTTTCCTACAATAATATATTTTAGGAAACAATTCAGATGACTCCGTATGAGGCCCTCTATGGTAGACTATGTAGTTCAACTCTGTTTTGTCTTGAGGGAGGTTATACAACTATACTGGATGCTCATCTCATTCAAGAGACTTTATATAAAGTCCATCTAATTTAGAATCCCATAGATATATCTTAATCTAGGTATAAGTCTTATACCAATCATTAACATGGACCTATGGAGTTAGAGGTGGGGCATTAATTCTTTCTACATGAATTTCCTAGATTTAGTCAGAGATAAATGAGGAGACAAGGAAATTTATCGCCACAATTGTTAGGCCTTGAGGTGTGTTGACACATAATTTATGTATTGAGTCTTTTTTTGGTATAATTCAAGGTTGAACCATGAGTTAAATCCCCTATACGCCATTCCATAATGAAATGGTTGAACTAAATGATTTTTTCCATGTTCTCAATGCCTTAACCTCATTCCATAGGTAGACCATTAAATGAGAAATGCCTTAAACAATATGAATACATTGATATAAATCTTGTACTAATGAAATGGACACCTGATAGACATGTTATATAAGTACCTTGATTGTTTAATAATTCTACCTTAGCAGTGAGGGTGAAACACAGCTCAACTCTCTCCACTATATCAAACGTCCTGACATATTATGGTGATAACTTTCCATGTCTCCTCATTCATATCTGAACGAATCTAGGAAATACATGTATAAAGAACTAATACCCCACCTTGAACTCTTTTGGTCTTTTTTGATGATCGGTATAAGAATTGATGTATGTGTTTAGTGCTCAGAAATCTTCTCAGATGTCATTTTACCATCCTCTAAAGGGAAACTTGGGGACGAGTTGTCTTAAGGAGGGGAGGTTACAACATCCTAGATTTTCACCAAGGTATGGGTTATTTGTTTTTGGTATAAATTATTTTATTTGACCATAATAACAATTAAAAATGTTTTCAAGGAGGTATTGGGTGGGCCAGAGGCTCATTCAGATCCCAAAACCCTAAAATTAGAAGGGGTAGACTGGGATGCATGGTTAGTAGAAACAGTACTGCCCAGCCCGCATAGTTTTTCTAACCGTGCGGTTATAGAAAGAGGGGTACTGGAGGCGCATAGTTTTTCTACAACTGTATGACCCCAGGTGCATGCCCATGCACCCAACTGTAGTTTTTGGTTATAGTTATTTTGCATGGTTTTCACACATTTAGATAAACTATGTGCCTGACTGTGTAGAGTACCCCTTTAAAGCAGATAATAGTGCATGGTTGGCCCATAGTTTGGTAGACTATACAGATAAAATATGTGCCCTTATAATTGAGGGTTAAATTACCAATCCCCCTTCTTAAATGATTTTAAACCTTTTATTATTTCTTCCATTATCTCTAAAAAATTTCTTATCCTCCTCTTCATGTGTGGAACAGTCCACCTCTTCTATGTAGGTTTTGTGATAACTCCTTCAACCAGACTCTGTTTTTATCTCTATTAGATCCATCAGATATCTAAAGGTAAGCCCTTTAATCCACTCCCTTATATTTCAAGTTATTTTCCCCATCTATTGTGTTATCTCGATGAAAGATCATTTTCACCATTTTTAAGGAATTTGATAGTTTCTTCAATTTCTTCCAAACAAGATTGAATAAAAGGTCGATGCTGGATGAGGATTGATCTATGATGCTAAGGTAGGTGGTCTATGTCCTTTATCCTCATTTTTTTATTATATAACATGTACCATTGTGTTTTATGCCAAATATTTTTGGTATCACCTTTAATTTTTCAAAAGAAATTAAATTTATAGGTTTCTGATGCCTTTGGAGACCTAAGATAGTGGTTAATCAACCCCTTGGGTTGATTACATTGACTAAATCCACCCTAATGAGTGTGATGTTCCTTAGAGACCTTTTCCCCCTTTCTTCTAAAATTTCCTAACACCCCTTGAGGTGTTTTGTCACATAATTTATGTATTGAGTCTTGTTTTGGTATAATTCAAGGTTGAACCATGAGTTAAACCCCCTATACACCATGACATAATGAAATAGTTGAATTAAATGATTTTTCCAAGTTCTCAATGCCTTAACCTCACTCCAGAGGTGGACCATTAAATGATAAAGGCCTTGAACAATATAAATACAATGATATAAAGTCTTGGACTAATGAAATGGATCCTAACTAGACATGTTATATAAGTACATTGATTGTTTAATGATTCCACCTTAGAAGTGAGGGTGAAACATGGGGTTATAACTTACAGACCCCTTGGAAGGACTCTTGTTCCTTTTTTTAGAATTGTTAATGTTTTGTACACATACTATGGGTGACACCAACTATGCCTGGGATAGTATAAATGTGTATTTTCTATTTTTACCTCTAAATGAGTGACACCCGTTCCTTAGGGGAGACCCCTTGGATGGGCTCTATAGAATGATGGTTTTACCATTCCATGTGAGAGAATCGGGTCCCTACATGTGATACTAGGTATAGAATCATAGGTTAGTTCTTGATGTTGTCACACAATGACTTTAGTAACACATGGGAATTCATTCTTGGGTCACCATGGACGAACTCCATGGCATTGGTATTTTATTGATCCCCTTTAGTGATAATTGGAAACTCCTTTTTAATTTCTATGGATGGGCTCAGGATGACTCTATATTTTATAAAGAGGCTTGTTAATTAAAATTTAAAAGGTAGATAAATGTTTTCAAATGAAAGATAGTCTATTGGTTTTGGAAATATAGGGATGGGTACTCCCAGACCAATCACTAGATTGGGGATAGTCCACCTTCTCACATGTTATCCCTATCACTTTACCTTTATAGGATCCCTGGGTTCAGACACACCAAATCAGGCTGAAGTAGGTAAATTGGATGGGTTTCCAAGTGGAACCGAGTCCAAATAATTTTGTTATTTATTTCCATTTTTTATTTATATAATAAGTCAAACTATTCATTTTATGTTGAAAAGGAGGGATTTCCCTAGACACCATAGGTGGTGGAATACTGATATTGTATATCACACCCTTCTTGGGCTACCTTTAGTACCCATATAGACTTTATGGTTGTGGATTTTGACAAAGTTAAGCGTCCATCTTCCAATTCTTGATTAACTATTCTAGGATAGAGTTTAGGGTATAAAATTGAGCCTATATTTGAGATTATAGTCCTAATTTTTTTCCCATTCTATATGTTTTGTTAGAATGTGGTATATACCTATATACCCTACCTCTTGCATGCTCATTTTTGTACAACATCATCCTCTTTTGTATCAGTAATTATTATTATTTAGCTTTCACTTACTGTTTATTCAGATTGCATGTTTCACTATTATTCTTCCATTAATATATGTTTTTATTTATAATTTCACTATTTATTATAATTATCTATTGTTTCAATATAATCTAATCAATGATGGAATATCCTTCCAATGGATACTCTCAGGGCCCTTGCTGCTAGTCGATAACCTATGACATTCGGGGAGGCACACTTGAGGTCTTGTGACCACCATCTCAGGCTATAGTTTAGTGGTTCCCAAGGCAGGACACTAAACATATAATAGAATAAAATAAAAGTGTTAATATTTTTTTATTCCTTAGCATTATATTTTTAACCATAAATACCTAGTTTATTCTTATCATGGTGATAATTATTTACTATGGTTATTATTCATAATGACAAAAAATAAAAGGGACCTATTTACCAAATTTTTAAATATTTATTGAAAATACAGAATCCATTTTTCAATATTAAATTTATTTAATTGGAATAAATTAATTTAATATTGAAATAAAATGCATAATGAAAATGGTTTTTCCGAAAAATTCTTTTGTAATTATATATTTTTATACCAAATTCAAGTATTAAATTCATTATAAAGACCATAATTGGATTATGTTTAATAAAAAGTATCTAATAAAATTTTAAAACTAATTTAAAATATAATTTGATACTATAAATACTTTAAAATAAAATACAATTTTAAATATAGATTAGTATTTTTCACTATTCATTGAAAAAACAAACTTTTCAGAAAAATATTAAAATTTCATCGAAAGGTAATTTTGATATGTTGATTTAAAAAATGATATCCTTTTTATCAAATAAAATTTATAAAATTTCTATAAATTAATTATAATATTTTCTTATAAAAATCAATAAAACTAATTTTTGAAGAAAATGTGCTTTTGAAAAATAAAATGACTTTACAGAAAATTGAATGATTATTTACTAAGAATTTATCAATAAATTTATCTTGAGTAGGACCTTTATATATATTTAATAAATAATTTAATCATATTCAAACCCACTAATTTAATAGTTAGGTTATAACATTCATATTTAAATAATAACATTTCATTGTTTTTTAGGCTTAGTATTGCATTTCGTATACGCTATCAAACATAGTTTTCTTTTTAAACTCTCAGGGTGTTACATTCTACCCCTTTAAAAAATTTAATCCTCACAATTTGAACATGATCTCCGTAATCTAGGGTTTTACATCTAAAAATAAATTTTTTGAAATCCCACATCATAAAAATGGTTAATAAAACTTTTTATTGAAAAGGGGAAAATTAAATATAAAGTTCATCCAGAATAACACATAACTAGGTTTCCAAATAGGATAACATTAGTGTGAAGTGAAAATATGGATATGGAGGAGAAACATAATGTTCAATTAATAATGGATATTGGAATATATAATTGATCATAAGAAAGTGAATTATAATGAGAAATTTAATGACTATAAATCAATGAGGTGTGAAAAAGGCCATAGATTCATATGAAATGAAGGTAATAGGATAAGATTTTTTTTAAAGATCCTTTTACAAGATTTTATGAATTCATTTACCATATATAATGAGAACATAAATAAATTTTCTTAAATGGAAAGTATAATTTTATCCTTTAATCAATTTCCACCACAATATCATCATTTTATCCAAAATTATGAGTATTCAAGATGAATTTTTTTATACCTAAAGTAGTAAAATCAACTTGTAATAGATAACATAATGCGCAAAAATATAACAATATATTCTTAATATATTTAGACCTTAAAAAAAACCAAAATGGTTTGAACAAGGTAATATAATTCCCCAAAATAATAAACCTTTATATAAATAAATACAATATTAATATTTAAATATTCAATAATAACACAAAAAGTTCAAATTAGATCAATTGATAAATAACTAACTTCAAAATTATCCAAAATATTCTTGACTAAATTTGAAACCCAAAAATTAGGATGATCTTATATCATGGTTGTTCAAGATTAATTTAACATTTATATATAATAAAAATTAGTCAATACTAAAGTCATATACCAGAAAATTTATATTCTATAATCATATAATATCCAAAATATTATAATCATATCCATAAATAAATTGTATCACCATAAATCCATATTAAAATAATATATTATTCCCAAATATAATTTAACCTTAATTTCCCAAATAAAATCCCATAATATTATATTTACCTTAATCATATAAGGTTTCTTAAATAGTGAACATATTTAAAAATATTAATAAACACATATTCACCGAATCACTTTTCAATACCATAGTCATCTATATAATAAATCAGATGTTCCCAAAATCAAGTTAATTATTATCTATCAAATTTTTTAAATAAAAAAATTTATACTAATAAGGAAATTATGTAGGCCAGTGGTAGGAATTTCTCCCTTATCACCCCTCGGTTATGGGTTCAAGCCTCATGGACTTGCTGGATGCGATGGGTTATCGCTCGACCCAGTATTTGTCCTTTTTTTATAAAGAAACATTAATATAATTCCAAAAAAATTCCAAAAAAAGTGATGAGCATCCTAAAAAATATAATATAATTATTTTTAAATAATACTTCATGTTAACTCTAAGGGTTATAAATACCTCAAACTAAAAAAAATGACTCCCAAAAATATCATTAGTCACCTTAAAATATCATGAATTAAAACATAAAAATAGGTGTCTAATCCTTTAAACTTATGATGAACCTTAAACTTGTAAACCCATGATAGTGTCCATAACTCTTAAGTTAATACCACATGAAAACATCATAATCTCTAAAGTTATCTAAGCCTTTTCTATGATACTAACTATAAGTAACCATCCTTAAACATCTCATAATATTATGTTTTAAGTCAAGAATTCATTCTTTTATATTTGAGGATCTTTATGGTTTAGAGTTTTATATAATTATTCCATCAAACTTACATAAATAAATGTTACATAACAATGTGTAAAATTATTTTAGTATCCATTTTTTCCTCAAAAACAAAACTTTTATCATATAAAAAGTTTTCCTTTAATGAAATATCTTCACAATTTTCATCTTTACCTCATCCTTGTCCCTAATTATCCTTACAAACCAATTAAAGAACATTTTAAAATATGTAATGAGAAAAAAGGCTCAATAAGGGACATAAAAAAGAAATTAAGAAATATGTTAGTTTATAAATACTTATAAAAATTTCCCCTTTTTCAAAAATAAACCTTAGGTTCAAAATAAACATATAATTACCTAATAAATAAGATTTTCTTCCCAAATATTTTAATAAAACATTTCATATGAAATCTTAAGTAAAAATAAAACTTATAAATGTCCATTTTAAATCATTAAAAACTTGTGAAAAATTATTCAAAAACATTAATACATTTCACCCTTATGAAGTAAAATATACTTTCCTTTAAACATAATATCATTATCTTACCTTGTAAAATAATTAGGTTTCTATAAAACCATAGAAAGAATAAATAAATAAATTAGGTAACTTGAGATACCATTTTATATATAAATATTATAAATGAAATAAACAACATGACCAGCTTCCATCATGATGATTACCCAATGCATTAGAGGGATATAATAGACCCACCTATCCTTGGTTTATAATGTATCCGTCCATCATTTGTATATAAGGGAACCACCCATCTTTGGTTTATAATAGAAACTCCCATAATTGGTTTATAAATAAACCAAATATCATTAGAAACAATTCCCAAGAACCATTACATAGTCATAACACGTTAAATCTTATATACTTATAAAAATATTCCTTACACCCATAAGAAAAACATTTGGAGATGTCAAAATATCCATTCCATTAAAAACCTTTTTTGAAAATACTTCGAACAAAGAGAAAGAGTATTTTTATTTGAAGAAAAAATTAAATATTATAAAAAAAATAAAAATATAAAATAATAGTTATGGTGGTGGTAAAAACCATTGAAGATATATATGTTAAAATAGAACATTCTTTTCATTTTTTATAAAAAAAATTCAAAAAATTCTGTAAAAAGATTCTTTTGAAAACCTTTGAAATAATGTAAAAAGTTACAAAAAAATGTCTTTTATGATTAATATATTTCTATATAAATACTTAAATAATATAATTTTTAGAATATGGACATAGAAGAAAAATATTTAGAAAACAAACCTTTAAAAGATTTAAAATGAGGTTTTTAAAGTAAAGTGCCCCTTACCTCAAGTCTGACTCTTCATATATATTTTTTATCTTCATTTTTTTCGGAAAACCTCATTTCCTTGACACCTTAAGCCCTATAAGGATGAAATTATTACCAAAATAAGACCTATATATGATGGTAAGGGATTTTATAAATGGATTTTCGTAGGGATTTTCCAAACCAAATGATTCTTGAAATCTGTAAAGAAGAGGAAAGGGGGCACCCTTTTATAATAAGGGGAAGAGTATTCATGGAATTTCTTAACTTATTAAATTAATATAAAATAATTTTCAAGTATAAATGGATATAAATTAATATATTTAGAATATATGATAATCATGATTCAAAATTATCTCATCCAATAAATTTTTTTCATGTTTAGGTGATGTTTTCATCCTTATCTTTTAGTTTTAATCCTCCATTAACACTTTTGATGATTATCATGATAACATATCTTTTTACTCTTTAAGGTCCAAGATAGTTACTAGAAAAGGAAAATTGTCCCATAAATGGAATATGGTTGATATTTTCATTCATATCCCAATAACTTAGAAGAATATATAATTTTTAGTAATTTTAAATCATTTAACAAAATATTTTTTATTATTAATATCATTTATATCATTTTTGGAAATAGAAGAAATATTATAATATAATATGTATCTAACTCATGTAAAATGGTTTGAAAATGACATGGATTATAATATAATAAAGATATGGTATTAATATAATCATAAAATAAAATTTTTATAGGTTTTGATATCACTTTAAATATTATCGTTTGGATTAACCCCTTGGTTAACTAATTTTAACGTTAACCACAGTAAAGTCTTTTTTAATATTGAAGGGTTATAATTTTAAATATAAGGTAAAAATTGGATTATAAATGGAAAGGGGATAAAAATTTTGACCATTTATCATCATAATTTTCTTTTTTCAATATTTTTATAACTTTTAAATAATTTAATAAAATATTATTTAATATAAAGTATTATTAATGTCATTTTTGATACTATTTATTTAATTTGATTTTGAAAACAACATGAAAAAAATGAATTAAAATATAATCCTTTCACACATAATTAATATGCTATATTTATCTAAAAAAATCATGGAACACAATAATTTAATCAAATTATATTACTTTTAATATTTTTAAAATAATTTATTTTATTTCTCAATTAATTGAATAAATACTGTATCAACATTGCATAAGAATTTAAGGTCTTTAGTTCATCACTAAAAATTAGGAATAAATTAGAATTAAAAAAATAGATTTTTTTTCAAATAAATATTTTAGAATTGAACATATCCTATGTTTTTCTCTATGTCAAAAATTTAGAGATAATAAAACAATGAGAATGATCTTTTTGACTTTTCCTTACATAAAACACCATAAAGGTTAAAATCAAAGAAATATGACACCAAGTTGGAATATTTTTGAAACATATATGTAAATGGTTGGGATTCACTCTTAAAATAGTATAAAGGAAAGTTTTAGTGTTATTTTTAGTCCTTATCATATTATTTATATCCTTAAAAACTATATTTACCCTTATCGTGGTGACAATTATTCACTATGAATACTATTCATAATGAAAAAAAATAAAAGGGACCTATTTAAAAAATTATAACTCTTGATTCCAAATAAGAAATCCATTTTTCAAGATTAAATTTTTATAAGTGGTAGAAACTAATTTAATATTAAAATTAAAAATGAAATGAAAAACAATTTTTTAGAAAAAATGCCCTTTTAAGTATAAGAATGTTTTTATACAAAATTAAAGTATAAAATTCGTTATAAAGACAATAATTGTATTATGTTAAATCAAACTAAACTGATAAAATTTTAAAACTAATATAAAATATAAATTTTCTCTGTAAATAATTTAAAAGAAAATACAATTTTAAATAAAAATCATTATTTTTCACTATTCATTGAAAAATCAATCCTTTCATAAAAATATCATAATTTCACCCTAAGATAATTTTTATACGCTGATTTAAAAAATTATATACTTTTTTACCAAATAATATTTCTAAAATTACCAAAAATTAATTATAATTTTTTTCATAAAAAAGTAATAAAAACCATTTTTGAAGAAAGCGCATTTTTAAAGAGTAGGATGGCTTTACTAAAAATTGATTGATTATTTAATATGTATTTATAAATACTTTAATTTTGAGTATTAAATTTATATAAATTTAATAAATTAGTTAATCATGTTCATGTCCACTAATTTAGCAGCTAAGTTATAACAATAATATTTAAATAATAATATTTCATGGTTTTTAGCCTCAATGTTTCATGTCGTATACACTATCAAACATATTTTTGTTTTTAAAATATTAGGGAATTACACATGGGTCTTCACATCCTTTATCATGTTAGGATAAATATTCTTATTGAAATCTAATTTGATGGTAGTCCAAGTGAGATCCTCATGGATCTTCTCTTACACAATGTATTTCCACCATTTCCTACACCATCATTCCAATATGTAAGTGTAGAATCCTAATTTATAGGTATCAAGATTATTCAAAAAAAGAAATATATGATTGATACTTTTGATCTATTTCTGAGGTTCACGGGCACCCTTGTCACCCTGGATGACCAATAGATTCTTCTTAATAAACTTCTAAACATGGACCCCTATCTGTGCCTAGACTCTTTCACCCTCTTAGACTAGATATTGGATGGTACAAATCTCCAAATCCACTAAATAAGGCTCAATCATAGGATTATTCCATAGAACATCCTCCGTGAAATCCTTCCTTCATATAGAAGAGGACCTTCTGGGTGGCATTGTCTACAAAACAAGAGATAAAAACTCTATCTAAACACAATTGAAGCTTAATAAACATAAATAAAGCCACAAGAATCCCTTATAATAGATCTAAAACAAACAATATCAATATAAACTACACAACCAAATATATAATGGGTGAAAAAATAAAAAATTTAAATATTATTCTACTGTGCATGGTTTTTTCACACAGTTTGGAAAATTGTGCACCAAATATATAAAAAGGAACTATTTTGATTGAAAACATGGCTATACAAGCTTTATAAGGTTTATAATAACTATGCACCTAAACCATGCACCTCTAATATCCACCCCCGTTTCACCATAAAAATCAAAATTTCTCAAAACTGATCTTTAGTTATTTTTGAAACCCATAAACAATTATTAAAAACATAAAATATCATCCAAACAACCCCAAAATAGGTTAAAATCATAAAAAAATAACTAACCACCCTTGGAAACTTAAGTTTTTTACGAGGAAGAGTTGTCCAAGCACTCATCTACACATACCTCTCAAGACCTAATGAAACTATCTCTTTTTTACCACTAACCCAAATAACCAGAGCCTATGATACCATTTTGTAGAAAAATCTCCTAGGTAAAACCAACCTGTCACCAGAACAAACTCTCTACAAGTCCCAAAGTGCATTAATAATCATTGTAGGATGATAACAAGAACCATATAGTCAAAAATAACCATTTTGGAACAATTTAACCCTTGGAAAAATTCTATAAACCATCCATTTATTAGATTTACAAGAAAATAAAGTAGGAAACATTTATAGATATAATCATACAAATCAGAGTAAACAAAATATGACCATAAAAAGTAATATAGACTAAAGGTCCAATACAATACTAGGGTATAAAGCCCCCAAACTACTCTATATGAGAAAACTCCATAATACCACATCTCCACCATCCTAACCAACCAAGGGAATCATAAATTAATATGATCCACCAATGTTCTCATCTTTACCCATGCCCCCAAAAAAAAGTTCCACATATTACCAAAGATATATAAAGGGTGTGAGGAACAAATCCCAATAGGATACCACCATGAATCTATTTAAGGAATTTATACATGAAAACCAATAAGTATATTATGAAAAACCATTTTTCAAAACCATGTTTACTATTGAAATTATGTTCAGTTTAAAACAATTCATAAGAAATACCTTTGGTTTTCCTCAAATAGACTATCTTTTCAAACATAGAAAACAAGGATCAAATAATTAAATAAATCCACCTGACATAATATACTCAACACACTGACACATGGAATCAATGTGATCATAAACATAAACACCATCATAAAACCAAATAATAGAAAAATTTCCCAAGAAAATAATGTATCAATCAATAAAGGAACTAGCATAATACATAAAGCATATAAAAACCATCTAAACACAAGTAATATGCACTATGGGATCTAATTATTATGGTATAATATGACTTTAAATATGATATATTGTAACTTTAAGATAATGTTTTTCTATCTAGTTAAGAAATATCAACAATTTGGATGCTCTATTATTATTCCCTGGGGCCAACAATAATCCTATGCGATCTCTTGATCCACATGTACACATTTGGAAGCTCCCTCTATCTTCCTCCCAAAGGATCCCTCATTCCATTGGATAAAACTTCCTCTGTGTAATTTATGCACATACACACACCCATGGCCTCCATTTTGATGCACTATACTAAACACATAAACACATAAAAAGCTTTAATTTTATAAAAAAACATTCCCATAATAATCATACACCTTTCTCAAGGTAACACCACTTTTAAAACCAATTTTTAAATCCATTTGAAACCATAAAGTTTTTTGATCCCCTTTATCAAAAGCATGGAGTAAATTAAATACAAATCACTTTGAAACTCAAATTTTAATCATCAAATTGAAAATTAAATCCAAAAACCACAACAATCATGGATATATCATCAATAATAACACAAATTAGGGAAAATTTAATAAATAGAAACCAAAGGAAATCAATAATAAATGGAAATCCATGGAAAAACACCCTTAAATAGAGATATTTACCTCATAATAAAACTAAACCACAACACCTTTTGTGAAAAACAAAATATTCAAGTAAAATAGGTACTCACACACCTAAAACAAAAATAAACAACACAAAACCCCTCATAAAAAACCATAGGTTTAGAAAAATATCAAGATAAGATCTTACCAATCTATAAAAATGGAAGAACAAAGGAAGAATAAGGTAAAGAGTTAAAATATAGAGAAATCAAATCATACCTTGAAAGAAATAAACAAATATCCAAGGATAATCTCCTAAAAATGAGAGGGAAGAATATCCAAGTCATGGAGAGTGGGATAAACATGAATAGA
This sequence comes from Viscum album, assembly GCA_963277665.1. Classification (NCBI taxonomy): domain Eukaryota; kingdom Viridiplantae; phylum Streptophyta; class Magnoliopsida; order Santalales; family Viscaceae; genus Viscum; species Viscum album. Next base: position 186,761,938 of record OY728143.1, read on the forward strand.
AGAAAAAAATAACCCCAAGGGGAGATAAATACAATAGAGTAAAAATGGTCAAAACCCACTTTTTAACATCTTAGACACACCACTTGGTTTGGACACGTGGTTATAAAAACTTTGTGCCAACCGTTCAAGAGCCACTATCTCCCAAAAAACAATCTGCATGGTTTATAAAGAATTCCACATAGTTAGAAAAACTATGCTCAAACCAGGAAAAATCCCCCTATCCCCAAAACACCGCCCTATCAAGGGGATCCAAACAGTTAAAAAACCATGCATTTACCATGCTATAGGTGTTTTTTTTCTAAAAAACCAAGGTTCTTCCCCTTAACACCCAAAATCTCCTAGAATAAATAAATAAATAAATAACCAAAGAAAAAAATATTAGTGACATGTAGGGTGTAACAATGGTGAAACCAATTCTTTAGTACTAAGTTTAAAATTAAAAAATTATAATATATATTTAAATTATTGTTTTTTAATGATTTATACATGTCCAAGATCATTTTTTGGGAACTATTGGCATGGTTTGATTGAACTAGATCTTTGATAGCTTATTACAAGTAATTTGTCAATAACAATAGATTACTTCATAAGGATCGTCAATTTTTTTATCATACCATCAAAACCATATTCATGATATATATGAATCGTTTATTTAATATACATTCATCAAATATTTTTATATCTATATGTGTATGTAAGTGATGAAAAATTAAATACATTTTTATATAGAGGTAGTAGTCTGCATGTACACATGAATGACATTTTCATTTTCTATAGAAGGGGAGAGAGTTATTTATGAAATGGTTTATCTTTTAAGAAGATTAAACTTTTTAAAAATATCATATTTATTAATTAAATATACCTTTATAAGTATCCATGTATGGTGGTGATGAAAAATAAAATAGGTTGTTCATGGAGGCGATAGTTCGGATGTACGCATAAACGACATTTTCATTCTTCTAGGGAGAAGAGATAAAGGTAGATAATAATTGTTCCATAAAAAAATAATTTTTTATAGATTAAATATAAAAATTTTATTATTTTAATATAGTATAATAGTCTTTATGGTAGAATAAAAAAGTGTTAAAGAAATAGTAATGAAAATGAGTGATTTAGGAGTTCTTACCTTACTCTTTGGAATAAATCCTTTTAAACTTGGATTAAGCCTTTAAAGAGTGATATTTTTAAGATACCATAACCTATATTATGTATATTAGAGTTTTTGGGAGGTATTTGGTCATATTTTGGTCGAACTATGGGGTTTGAGGTGTGAGGAAATGTTGGTTGGTGAAAGTCTCCATTTATAAGTGAGGGGAGTGAAATTTTTTGTAATAAGAGGTGCACTATAAATGTAAAGATGATCCAAAAGTGGGAAATTATAGAGAGGGGATGAGTTTTTGTGGAGAAAACCCTTAAACATACACCTGTAGATAATTTTTGAGGAATTTTAGGTTTTTTTCTTCCTTGTTTTAACTTTTACCAATGTAACTCTTTTTTTACCGTCAATAACTTATTTTTTTAAATAAAAAATTAACCTTATTATATAATTTGATTATTTTGATTTAAAATATGAAAATAATTTTATCAAATAAAATTTTCAAGGGTGGTAATAATTAATTTTAATATTGGTTCACATAATGAATAAGAATTATTTTTTAGAAAAAGTTTATTTTTAAGTATAAAAACTATGTTTAGGATAAAATTATCAATGTTATAGATTTCCTTAAAAATAATTAGTTTATTAATAAAAAATAATATTTATATTGATTTCAAATAAACTCAAAACGAAAATCCACCATGTGAATATTTAATTAAAATAAAATTCCAAAAATTATTTTTATTAGAATAAAGTATTACTTGAGTACCAAAATGTTAAACATAGGTCTTATAAATTCAATATAATATTTTTAAATGCATAATTTTACTCCCTAAATACACCTTTGGTTTAGAAACATGTTTTATAAATTTTTAATTCATTTTTACATTATGATAAATCCATAAAATCTATGGTATTAGTAAAATTCTATTTCTTACCATTCACCTAAAAATATATCTTTTTAGAAAAGTAAAAAAAAATATTCCTAATATAATATTGTTATGTTGAATCAAAAAATAAATTTAATTTATTAAAATTATAATTCTAAAATTTAGTAATTTAACTTTTAAATGTAAATATAAAATATAATGAAAAACCATTTTTATAGGGAAATGAATTTTTAAATATTAATTTTTCTTATTTTTATTTCCTATAAATGTATAATTAAATTTATGTTAATATATTATTTATATCAAAAATATTTTTTATCATCATTAAACCATAATATATTTAGTATATTAAAATAATAATATATAGCACCTAAAAAGGAAATATTTAGTAAAAGTAAATTTTTAAGCATAAAATGACCTTATTAGTTATGTAGCTACACTAATTTATTTTTATCATTAAATTGGTATTAAAAATGACCCTTTATTTTTCTTTCTATATAGATTTAAAATTTTTATTACTTCTATTTATACCCATTAATTTAATGACTACAATATAATAGTTATATATAACATAATAAAATGTGTCATGGTTCATTTTGATTCAATGTTGTGTGTGAAGGAAGATATTAAAAATAGAATTTTTAAAGGAAAATATATACTAAAATCTTAGTGCATTATAAATAAACCACTGATCAGAACTAGATGAGCATAAATCATTGATCAGAAATAGATAAGCATGGACCAATCAGTTAGAATTAAATGAGCATGAACCGGCTGAGCTCAAACTATTAATCATTACCAAATAAGAATTAACCAATCAATTAGAACTAGATAAATAAATTTGTTGAAACAAGACAAGTACAAACCACTAAACCATTAAATAAAAACTCAATAAACTAATTGATTAAAATTAAAATGGCATACACTAGATGAATATAAATCACCAAAAGTGATCATATAGAATTAGAGAATCACCAAAGAATGATCCATTAGATAAATTTATAATAGAAGGAGACAAATGAGAACCATGAGTAAAATAATCTACAATACAAGGTGCACACTAGATGAAACCAAAAAAACAAGATGAATCTAAAAAATATGAGAAATAAAATAATAATATGTGTCTTTTAAGATCAAGATAAAAATAATAGGAGTGAAAATAGAAATAATACAAGGATATAACATTGAAAATTCTCCAAAAAATTATGCTGTAAAAAAGGAAGGGTAGAAGGACTTCACTATGAAAATTTATGGGTACAAACACTCTCTCAATTTCAAAAGGATAATAAATTTACAAATTCACTCACAAAAAATTTATATGTCAAACACACCAATCAAAGGAGAATAAAATAGGATAAATTTATTAAGACAATTTTCATGTCCAAAACCACAAGATTTAATGGATTAATAATGACTCCATGATGAATAATAATTCTCAATTATTAATAATAATTCTTCAAACATGTCATATTTTCCTTTTAATTATCATTTTTATTGATAATATCTAAATTTAATAATTAATTCTTCCACATTTTATAAATCCCCATCAATAATTGTATAATATATATCCAACATGGGGATTTGATTAAAGACCCATCATATCTTTACATATCATTTGTATCTTTCCCAAAGATATTTTTTATGTTTCTATCAGTCTTCTCTAGGATATACACCAACTGAACTTATATGATCCAATTTCCTTTGTCAAAAAATATTCCAAGTATTCTTTTGTGTGAATTTTATATGTTTTCATACTTCTTTCCTCCACTATATATAAAAAAAATGATATTTTACTCATATTTATTTCATCCTTGAATGAAAATATGGATTCCTTATAATATGTAAGGTAATAATATTTTTAATGAATAATGAAATATGATTATATCTGTGCTCTATATCTTCAAAAAATATTCTCATACAAATTGTCTCTTTTCAATATTACGTAGATTTTATGCATTCCTCTTCGATTTTGGATAATTCCATAACCGAATGCAATTTCAAATCCTAGCTTACAGCTTCTCTTGAAAGATAAACACATAATCTATAGTGGATTACTTATGTCACCATCACCTCTAAATTATTAATCAATCTAGCCTCTAATAGTAAAATTTAATCCTTTATAACATAATATATATTTTGAGGTCCCCTTGATATATCTTAGTATCTTATTCACAATATTCTTATTCTCCCATATAGGATTCACTAAATTGAGACTATATGTTTCCACTACATGTGAAATATTTGGTCTAATACAAACCATAGTGAACATAAGACTCTCTACTACCGATGAATACATTACTTGGGACATCTCCATTATCCCAACATCACTACTAGGACTCATCATAGAGTATAAATTGTAATTAATAGGATGGGGCTAGAAATTGTCTTACAATATATCATATTGAATAATTTCAATACATTTTAAAGTAATTCTTTTTCAAAATCCAAAACTTACTATAATTTCGATATCGATAAATATATACCCCAAAAATATTATTTACTGGTCCCAAATACTTCATATAAAACTTATTAGACAACTATATCTTTATATTCAATATTTTATCTTTGTTGGGCCCAGTAACCAACAAGTCATCCATATATAGTAGAAGAATTATGAAATAATTTCCAATAAAATAATTAAAATATTCACAATTATTCGAATGAAGTATATTGTATCCAAGACTTATGATATGAGAATCAAATCTCGTGTACCAATATCTTGGTGCCTAGTTGATAAAATACATAGATTTTCTCAACCTTAAACCCAAGTTCTATTTTCCTTTTTTTTACAAAAACTTCTCATTATAGCATATAAATTTCTTCATCCAGATCACTATGGAGAAAATTTTTCATTAAATCTAGCTACTCTAGATAAAATCTATATGTAACAAAAATTTCAAAAACCACTATAATATTCTATAGTATAACAGTTGGAGAAAATATTTCATTAAAATTAAAAAATTTATTCTAAGTATAACCTTTGACTACCTTCCTTACATGATATTGTTTCACTTGGTCATTTCCATCCCTCTTGATATTAAAAACCTATTTATTATAGATTTCCATATTTCCTAGAGGTAATGAAATAAGATCCCACATCTTGTTCCTATTAATAGATTTAAGTTCCTCTAGAATCATCATTATCCATGAGGATATCCTTGAAATCTGAATTTCCTTCATAAAAGAATATGTATCCGATATTCTATTAAAAATTAATACATAATATTTCTGGTAGTGAAATAATTTGAGGTTTATATTAGTGATATTTTCTTCCTATTTGATAAGCATGGTTTATACTCTACAAGTTCATGATCAATATGTTGTGGTAATTCTTCAAAGGAAACACAGTATTCCTTAAATTCATCCTCTACCATGACTTTTTTAAGTTTCTATATTTTATTTCTCCGTGTATTAATCAATATTCATTCGCACCTTTTCTTGTAAAAAAAATGAAGGGGGTGTGGTTCCATAAATTATAATCATTCACACCATCAGTATATCCCAAGAAGAAACATTTCCTGGATATCAAATCCAAATTTGATCATTTATGGTCATTAAACAATGAAAAAACAAAAATTCAAAATGTATATAATTTATAATATTCAACAAGTTCACTGGTAAACATATCCATTGATGTCATTATATCAATCAACATCTAAGGAGATTTATTGATCACATAAGAGGTGATCATAACTACTTCTACAAAAAATGCCTTGGAAACTCCTATATCCTTCAACATCTCCCTTTTTCTAATGGGTTTTTTCATATGATCTAACACTCCTTCATTTTGATAAGAATATTACATTGTAAATTGTCTATTGATGCCTTATTTTTGATAGAAAATTCTAAACTTATCACTTTTATATTCTCTAATATTTTCATTCCCCAAACACTTGATCTGCTTTCTATATTCAAGATCCTTTCACATTTTGAACATTTTGAATACTTCAAAAAAAAATTATTCCCCTTGGTTGGGTATACCCAAAATATCTGAGAATTGTGTTCAATAAATTATATAAAGTATCATGCTCCTATAATTGATATAATTAGTACTTTCTACGTATCAAAATAGATCTAATAAAAGATATATTTTCTCTTTGTCTTTGATTTTATGAACTTCAAACTATATATTTTGATTAAAACACAATATTCACAAAATTTCAAAGATACCTTTGTAAGTATAGGAAACAAATTCTGATCAATAATAATCTTCTAGCCTCATTTAGATATATGGATTTGTTTTCGATGCTATAGTTTTGTAACTCTTTTATTAAGGTATAAGGTGTAAAAAATATCTCCACCAACATATACATTTCACCCTGAAGCATGTACTAATTCTTAGAGTTCTTTTCAAACTTCATTAATATAATAATTACAATTACAATCCTCATTATTAAATTCTTTATGTGTGTCTTACACTCAAGGTTTTCAAATTATCCCAAAGACAATATATTCTTCTGGATTCCCTTCACATGGTTTACACCTTTGATGGTGCATATCATACCATCAAGAATATTCAATTTCTAAAATCTATTTATATTCAAGATGTGATCATTTCTCATAAACACAAGTCCTTATAAGATAGGTTAATATGTATTTAACCACCCCCTTCAAGGTTTTATGTGCCACATTACTCTAGAGTAAATAATCTATGTTTCATTGGGGTGTAGTATATATCTAAAAAAATTTACCCCCTCAATGACTAGTATGTATCCTTTATTAGAATTTATCACTATGTTTCCCTAAGGATTTTTATCTAATATTATTGAACCAACAATCCTTTCTAAAGTGAACTTTCTTGCTATAATAGTAATATCTTTCCTTCTTATTTATCATTGAGTTTGACCTGCCATGATTCTATCTCTCCTAAACCTAATCTACATTTTCCTTCCTATCTCTATTGACATATCCTTTGTATGGTGTGAATTTGTCTGTCTATCCACGTTATTCTTCAATTGAATTTATTATTCAATAACCATAACTAAAAAATAATTAAAAATCAATAAATTAATTAGGATATTGTTGGTGATGTTGATAATGATATGATCATATGAATTTTGAAAACTTTGTAATAGAAAATACACATGTTTAGTATCCCCAATTTTTTATCCTAATTCAATAATTTGGGAAAATAAGGTGTTAAGAGTGTTGATCCGGTCTATCATTAATGATAAATCCACTATTTAAAGATTATATAATTTTATCTTTAATGAAATATTGTTATGTGTAAGGAACTGACATTAAACAATCCGTAAATTGAATCTTTAAAAAGTAATTCACTTCCTTCCATTTCAAGGATCTTTTTGGTTTATAGTTTTATAGAATTAATCCATTAATCTTATATAACAAACTCATATATTAAAAATTGGACACTTCTACTCAATATCCATTTTTTTCACAATATAAAACATTTAAAAATAAATACATTTTCTATTCATGAAAAATATTTGTGATTTTCAACCTGACTTCTTCTTTATTCTTACTCATACTTAAACCCTGTGAAAAACATTAAAAAAATTTGGATGAGCATAAAAAATTAGTAAGGGGAATAAAATAAAAATAAAGAAACATGTTAGTACATTTTAAAATCATGAGATTATAAAGAACTTTTTCCTTTAACATAATAAACTTTTATATTAAATAAAATCAACTAAACTATATTTTTTTCATAAAACACTTTATAAGAAATCATCAATACAAAATCATAATGTTGATGGTTTTTTAGAAAGAATGAAAACGCATGAAATATGGTTTCTTAAAAATATATATTTTTCCTTAAAGGAACACAATCCATCCTTTAAAAAGAGCATTATATTACCTTTTATAACAAATTATTTCCAAGAAAACTCATTATCAGGCATAGACAATTCATTTTGGTTCCTTGGGACATTATCTTTATAGAACACTTACAATAACCCTTCCAATTATAATAATCATATGGCCGACTTATAACATAATTCTCTAGAGAACATAGTCATTACCCAATAAATTAGAGAGATATACCAGGATCTACCAATCATAAACAATTTCCAAGGATTATAACATGACTGAAACACATTAAATCCTATATTTACATCATCAAATTCAAAAAAATATAATTTTAAACCCATAAGTAAAACATTGTTAGATATTGATATATCCCTTTACTTTAAAACCCAATTTTTAAAAATAAAATTCTAAAAATAAACTTAAGGAAGGTTTTTATTTGAAAAGAACAATCGAATATTATAAAGTAATCCAAATATAAAATAAGATATATAATGATGGGAAAATACATTGATGTCGTATATGTTAAAATAGAACTTTTTTGTCTTTTTTAAAGAAAGTCAAAGCATTTCATATAAAATATATAAAAAGATTCAATTTAAAAAAACTTTGAAACAAAGTCAAAATAGACATAAAAAGTACTTTATAATTAATTTATTTATATATAAATGAATATATAATATATTTTTTAAAAATATGTACATGGAATAGAAATATTTAGGAAATAAATCTTTAAAACATTTAAAATGATATTTTTAAAGTAATGTATCCATTACCCAGAGTATGAATTGTCACATGCATTATTTATCTTGAAAAATAATAGAATTATTTAAATAATTTAATTTCTTAAAAAAAAAATTCAAATTCATTGGTCCTTTTATTTTATTTATTCACATGTTATACACAATTACTTAATCAATTAAATTCTCATCAGAAGTTTTGATGATATTTGGATCGTATGTCCAAAATGGTTTTGGTAGGTTGAATTTGGTTAAAGATTTAATTATTACATCATCTATAGGATATTAATCATGAAATAATTATCATTTTCATACATAAATTATACCTTTTAAACCAATAATTAAATATGGTTTTGAAAAATTAACTACATTACAATCATGGAGATGGTAGACTGTACGTACACATTAGTAACATTTCCATTTTTCCAATGATCACGATGGAAATAAGGTAAGTATTATTTTTTCTTTACATGATTTTAATTATTTCATAAATAAAATATTACTTCTTTATATATAAAATTCATGTGATATAGTGAAGAAAAAAAATCACATTGCTTTATGGAGGCGGTAATCCACTCGTATTCACAAACAACGTTATCATTTCTCAATGGATAAAAAAGAAAAAAAGATGATATATTATATTTTATGAATTATAATTATTTAATTAATATAATATATAAAAATTAAATCCATATTTATAACTATATTTGATATGTGGTTATGGAAAATGAATTATATCGGTTCGTGAGTCGGTAGTCCGCCAAACACATGAACAAAAGTTTCATTTCCCGTTTGATGGAAGAGGAGATGAATATAGGATATTTCATTGAAAAAACATTTCATTATATTCAAGGTATTTATTTTATAATTTAATCATGGTTTAATAAGATTTGAGGAAGTTATAATAAGAAATAAAAATAAAACATTAAGTTAAAAGCTACACCTCTAGTTCGAACAACCTCATTTTCTTTATACCTTAAACTCTCTATGGTTAGTGTTATTCCAAATATAAGATATATATAATGTGTGAATGGATGTTAGTAATGGATTTTGGTTGTTATTGGCTACACCAAATAGATATTTAAGTGTGTATAGAAGAGGATAGGTGGTGCCTTTTATAATGAGGGGAGGTGCATACTTAGAATTTTTTAAAGTATTAAATTAATATAAATTAATTTTAATTTTAAAATGAAACTAAATTGATATAATTAGAAGATAATATGATTATGAGTCAAAATAATCACATAAAAAACAATTTTACAATTTTATTTAATGTTTTTACCCTTATTATTTTGTTTTAACCCTCTGTTAACCCTTTTGTTGGTAATCATGATAACAATGTTTTTTTACTATTTAGGGGTTAGGATAGTTACTATAAAAGGATAATTGGCCCATAAATGGACCATGTTTGATATTTTAAAACATATACCTATAACTTAGAAAATTATATAACTTTTTGTAATTTTAAATCATTTAATAAAATATTTTTTTTATAAAATATCATTTATATCATTTTTGGAAATACATGAAATATTATAGTATAATATGTGTTTAACTCTTGTAAAATGGTTAAAAAATTAAATTGATTAGAATATAATGAAGATATAGTATTAATATTGTCATAAAATTAAAATATGACTGGTTTTGATATCTTTTTAAACCTTATCTTTTGAATTAACCCCTTGGTCAACCAATTTTAACTTTAACTGTGATAATGACTTTTTAAATATTAGAGGTTTATAATTTTACATATTGGGGGAAAATTGGCTAAAAAATGGCCAAGGTATGACATTTTCAACCATTAATCATCATATTCATTCTATTTAGATATTTTTATGATTTTATAATAATTTCATAAAATATTATTTAATATAAAATATCATTAATCCCATTTTGTCACTATTTATATAATTTGACTTTGAAAAAAACATAACAACAATGTAATTTGAATGTAATTATTTTAAAAATCTCTAAAATTTTATATTTATCTAAAAAAAATTATAACACAATAATTCATTCAAATTATGTTATGTTTAATATTTTGGGAATTAGTTATTTTATTTATTTTATTAATTAAATAAATATTGTGTTGATGTTTCACAAGCAATTATGGAAATTATTTCATCCTTAAAAATTAGAAATAAATTAATATGATAAAAAATAATTTATCATTCATATAACCATTTACAACTGAATATAAGTTGTTATTATCCCTATCATAAAATATTATAGATAATAAAATCAAGAAATTTACATTTTTGATATTATCTTTTACTTAAATATTATAAGGGTAATTATAAAAGAAATATGGCATAAAGTTTTTATATTTTAGAACATTTGATGGAAATTTCCAAAATACACTCATAAAATTATATAAAGTAATGTTTTAGGTTATTTTTTTCTTATAAAATTATTTTTAACCTTAATTACCTGATTTACCCTTACCACGATGACAATTATTTACTATGATTATTATTCATAATGAAAAAAATAAAAGAGTCACATTATAAAAATTTAACCCATGATTAAAAATATAGAATATGATCTTCAATATTAATTTTATATAATTGGTAGAAATTTAATTAATATTAAAACTTAAAACGTAATGAAAAATAATTTTTTTTCAGAAAAATGCCATTTTAACTATAATTTTTTTTATAAAAAATACAACCATAAAATTGATTCCAATGAAATTAATTGGTTTTTTAATAATATAATATAACTAAATTTACTTTTAATTTATTTTAAAACAAAATTAAACTTTTTAAATGCTTGAAACATAAATACAATTTTCAATAAAAATCAATATTTTCACTATTCATTAAGAAATCAATCTTTTCTGAAAAATCCCGAAAATTCACTCTAAGATAATTTTTAGATGATGATTTAAAAAATGATATAGTTTTTATTAAATAAAATTTCTAATATTTCCAAAAATTAATTATATTATTTTCTTAAGAAAATATATAAAAAACTTTTTTTAAGAAAATATATTTTTGAAGAATAAAGTGACTATTAAAATTTGAGTTCTTATTTCCTAATAATTAGTCAAAACATTTGAATTTATTATAACCATTATATATATATATTATAATATGTTTAATCTTATTTACACCCAAAAATTCAACGACATGTTTATAATAATCATATTTCAATAATAATATTTTTTTGTATGATTAAGATTGATGTTGCCTATATTGTATGCTACTGAACGTAGTCTTTCTTTTAAAATTTTAGGATATTACATTATGTATTGAATTTGAATTATAAAAAAAATTTTATAGCATCCCAGATTTTATTTTCCTTTTTTTTTCTACAATTCTTGATAAGCCTCTATTTTCCAATGCTAGATGAATTTTGAAATAACATTTCCATCCATGTCATTCCATCTCTACTCTATCACATTTCCAATTTTTTTTTCAATTTCCAATAGACAATTATCTGTTCATAAAACCGATTTCATATTCATCTTCTATAATGGACAATTATTTCCATTCAAATTTTTAATTTTATATTTTACTACCATTAAGACAAAATATAGCCTCTGATAATGCTTGATGGGATCAAGATAAAAATATGATGATAATGAAATAGAAAAAACATAGGGATTTAACATGAAACCCCCCCAAAAATTATGGAGTAAAAAATTATGGGAAAGGTATAAGGATTTCACTTTGAATTTTTTTTGGTACAAACAATCTCTCAATTTTACAAGAAGAATTAGCTCAAAAATTAACTAATAAAAAAATTATATTTTACACACACCAAATGAAGGATGACACAACATACTCAATTTTTAATATAAATTTCATGTACATAAACATAAAATTTAGTGAAATATTAATTACTCTGTGTTGAATAATAAATATTCATGTTGAATAAAAATTCTTATAATGTTTCATAATTTCCTCTCATTTAAACTATTGATAAACAATATATTAATTGAATAATTAATTCTTACATGTTTAATAACTCCCTATAAATAACCAGTAAATAGTTTCAATATATGATTGTTCTAAAAGTATCTAAGTTCTGAAAAAAGTAACATTAAAAAACACTAAAAACTTGTTTTGTATTTAATGATTTTTTTATCAAATTTTAAGTGCCTTTTCCTTATTTTTTTTAAGTTTTATTATATAAAAAGAACATTTTTTTTGTGTTTCACGTATCAATGAAATACATTTTATTCCAATAAGTAAATTAAAAACAACATTTCTATGAATGTTTAGTATTAAATGGTTATTTTTTTAATATAATATATGTTATTAGTGTTTTAATAATTTCTTTCTTATACATAATACATGCCATTTTTATGATGAATTCATGTTATGTTTTGGTTATTTTTTAATAACTGTTGTTTTTATTTAGTTTTATATACAAGTAATGATGATTATTTTTTTGAATTTTAATTATATTATTCATGGATATATATGTATTAATTTATTTTATAATTATTTTTATTTTAATGTATCTTTGATTAATAATAATAAACAGAATTTTAGTGACTTGTTAAATGTTGTAAATTATATAATTTGTTTTTGATAAAAGATTACATGTATGATTTTCTATTTAATGGAAGGAAATCATTTTTCAAGTTATCTTGAAAGGGATACTTATAGAACATAGTTATGATGATTGAATGTAATTCTTTTCAATTTTTACTATTTTTTTATAAAACATTCTAATATAATTAATGAATTTCACTGAAATATTAGTATAACAAGTAACAATTTACCTATTGTTTTTTAATAGGGTGAATTTTTGTTAAAGTTTTGTAAGAATGAAAAATTTAATTTTTATATAATCATTTTTTATATGAAATTATTAATATTGGGCTAAAAATTGATGATGGTGTTGATCTATTTACATGAATTTTTAATGAACATGTTAGTGATTCAAGTTTACATTTTATATGAGAATATAGAATATTAAGATTACAATTATTTTTTTAAAAGTAAAGAAATGAATGTTTATTAAAAGTTCATGATATTTTGATTCCTTATAATATAAATTTTATTTTTAATAAGTTTAATAAAATAAATACATGTGACTATAGTTCTTTGTGTTTTAAAAATTATCATTATCAAGTGAGATTATCACAAAGTTGATTTTAGAGGAAGCTTTGAAAGATCATCTCATTTGTTATATTGACATGATGAAGATATTTAAGTAAAACTTTTGAGTTTATTTAATATATCATGTCACTTGGGTTGAAATTAGAAAATCAATGATTTTAACATATGGAGATGAATCATATTATTTTGAGAAATTAAAGAGGTTTACTAAAAATTCAATAAAAGTATATATAAAGATTCATTTTCATTTTTATGTTAAGTATGTTACTAATAATATTATAAACTTATTTTTTTTAATTCAACAAGTGATTGAATGGATTCAATTTTTTTTCATATGGTGTTCTTTAATGGGACATTTATGTAAGGATGATGTATAGTTCATATGATAGATCTTGTTGCAAAGGATAAAAACCAATGTATTGTATGTGTGTGTGTGTGTTTACATTGTTTTATCAAAAATATTATTATTTATTCAATTAATAGTAGTTTTTTAGTGTTTCATGAATAGAACAAGTGTTATTTATAATTATTTTTTAAAATTATATCTTTATTTTTTTATTAAAATATTTTTATCACTTATCAAGTTATATAATACTTATTTTTTAATTTATTTTTTTATTCTAAAGTTGCATCATTATGAGTTTTTATGTAATAAATTATTTATTTATAAAAAACATATGTTTTTTTCATATGTTTTTTTAATTCATGTTTTATATTTGTTTTAAAAAAGAGGCCACAGGACAATATGGGAAATGTGGTCTTAGAGGTCTGATAAAACCATAATGGGTGAAATACTAAAATGAGGAACCCACACATGGACACCACCACTATCAAAGGGAACCCCACCATAAAGAGGGAAGTGAGGATCATGTTAGTATCTATATTAGAACAAGAAATGAAGACTTACAAAATAAAATTTTGATACTATTTTTCACCAAAGCTTCATTAAGGGACAAACATCCTATAAGGCCCAAATAGAAAATCAATTTCATCATGGGGTGTGGGGTCCAAAATTTCTAGAAATGGAACAAGGGCCATTTAACTAAGATAGAAGTAGGGATACCACCCATAAAAATCCCAACCTAATAGAAACACCAACATAGGAGGGTTTTCCACTACTTGAGCTAGAACATAGACCATTTCCACTAGGCAAGGGGATTAGTGATGTAATTTTCAAGTGGTGGGATGATCCAAAAACTTGTAGGATAGAAACATGAGAATCATGCTTTTTTCAAAAAAGAAATCAATATTAGGGGAGTTTTCCTACAACTGTATAGGGAAAAAATTTAGCATCACTATTTGGGAATACCAATCTCCAACAAGGTGTCCACACCATAACTAAACCACCCCGAAACTGATCTATATAAAAAACCCAAGTATCACAACTATGACACCAACAATGTCACATGTACATATTTATTTTTTATTTTATTTATTTCTTTATATTTTTAGGGTTTGAAGGAATAAAAGATAAAATTTTAGAGGATTTATTAATTTGTATGATCAGTGGATGGTCCAAGAGACTATGCAGTAAAGTCATGTAGGGGTGGGGCAGAATCCACAGGTCATTACATAGTCATTTTATGTTCTTAGAGACTATGTATTTTTTTTATTTTAATTTCCTTAACTAGAACATTTCTTCTTATTTTTCTTAGGGTCTTATAGGTTCTCTTTGTGGGTGAATTTAGCTAATCCACCCACCATCACAATTTATTGATTCTTATCTCTTGATTTCAAAGTGTTTCCTCATGATAAATAATTCAAATCACTTATTTACTTCTTCTTATATCATTTTATTCTCTTATTATTCATTCTATTTTCCCTATTCAGCCATAATGGCTGAATATAAGGTTAGAGTGTGTTTAAATACATGGGTTTTTTACATCCAGTGTCTATGAACCTTCTCTCTTATCCCAGTATTTTGTTATACTAAAAAGGCATGTTGATTTTATTTTGATTTCATTAGATTAAGGTATGTGTCTCAATATTATAATTTTTGAAAAATTTATTAGTTCTTATGATTTATAAATTTTTCCTTATCAAATTAGAAACCAAATAAATTATATTTGATAAAATTACATGCGGATTCCAATGCCTTTTTGAATTTTAGGTTTGACCTAAAGGTGGATTTTAATGGTATAAAAGTGACTTTTTTTCAAAATTTATATTGTAGCATATAATGTGTTTGGTAAAATTTCATTGAGGTTTATTATAATTCAAAATAATTTATATAGTTTTTTTTGAAAGATGATTGATTTTTATAAAGTGGGTTTATATATTACATTATGTTATTGTTTGTAAAGGCATATTTTATATAATTTATATTTACATTTATTTTTTGGTACTCACTTTATTATTCCCCATTATATTGTTTAGGTAATTGTTAGATTTCATGATGTTGATATTAATGATTTGGATTTGATAAATTGGATGTTATAGGGTGTTTATATGGACATAAGGGTTATTTTTATATATATATTTGATTGGTTTATTTATATTTGTAATTGATTTGACTTATATGGGAACCCTGGATTGATAAGTGGGAAATCATGGATGAGAACAACCCTAGTTTATGATTACACCATGGATAGTATCCCCTAGTTTAGTTTGTGCCCTAGATAAAGATTAACATCCTTCCATATAATCATATCCTTCCATATAATCACATGGGAAGGATATAGTATATAACTACCTAACTTGGAAACACAAAACATGTCATGGATAACTTTCAAACCAGATAGAAAGTGAAACCAATAATCCACCCTCCCCAGTTGTCCAATGTTCACCAAGGGGTCCACATACCTTAGTGACAACTTACCCTGGTTACATAATTGATGATGTCCCAAATGCGATGAAACTATGATAAAAATATGATCACCAACATCAAACTCTAGCGGCCAATGTTTATGGTCCTCATAGGATTTATGACTACTCTATGCCGTGATCAAATTCCTCTAGATCAATTGCACTATATTAGTAATCTTATAAACAACACCCGATTCAACCAAGGACTATTATCCAAACTCTGACCAGCATAAGGGTTATCTACATGGCCACCCTTACAAAACCTAAAATGTCATAATCTTTATCAAAGACTGATAACTATTATTATAATCAAATTTAATTAAAGGAAAATAATTTTCCTAAGATCTTCCAAAATCAAGCACACAAGCTTGAATCATATCCTCTTGAACTTGGATAACTTTCTCTATCTATCTATCCTCATGTGGATGATAAGATATGCTTAATTTAATTTTTAAACCCATAACATCCTTCAAACCATTCCAAAAACTAGATGTGAACCTTAGGTACCTATTAAAAACAACTATAGAGGGAACCCCATGAAGTCTCAAAATCTCTCAGATGTACAAGTCCCCAATTTTTTCCACTTTCATCATCTTCTTTATAGGTAGGAAATGTGATGATTTTGGGATTTGATCAATGATCACCAAAATTGCATCCTTCCCACTATGATTTCATGGAAAACCAATGATGAAGTCCATGGAAATATCATCCCACTTAAATACTAGAATGGGTAAGGGATGAAACAACCCTACAGGTCTCTGGTGTTAGGGATTAGTTTTTGAAAAGTAAGGCACTGCAATAAAAAATATGCAATTAACTATCTCATCCCCTGCCACCAATACCGTTGAATCAAATCATGATACATCTTGGTGGTACTTGGGTGAATTAACCCACAAGAACTATTTCCACTATCCAATAACTTCCACCTCAGGGAAAATAGAAAAAACAACCTACTATGGAATCAAAAATATCTATTGGGATACTGAGACTACTCACTTGAGGTCTCCCCACCATAAAGGCTTTCAATAAAGTGTTAGAATGTAGTTTCTTTCATCTGATCAATACAAACCCAATCATCAAAATATGAGTCAGATTTCATCAAATCCAAGAATACATGTACACTAACATCTTCCATTATCAAGATCATCTCAATAAAAAATCTCATCAAAGACCACTCCTCAATTGATTTGTTCATGTATTGTGTTAGTAATTTTATGCTCAATGCATCAGTAACTACATTCCTATTCCTAGGGGTATAAGAAATATCAAAATATAAAGCCCAAAGATACTCTACCTGACGCCTCCATTAAAAATCTAGATCCCTACAAGTAAAAATGTATTTCTGGATCATATGATTAGAATATATCATAAAACACTCCCCAAGGAGATAGTGATGTCACATTTTGAGTGCACGCATAACCAATGCCAACTCAAGATCATGGGTAGGGTATTTCTTCTCATGAGGGAATAATTAGTGTGAGACATATTCCACGACCTATTTTCCTTATACTACAAAACATCCCAAACCCATACTAGAAGCATCATAGAAAACATCATAACATGATCCTGGTTTTGGAAGAATCAAAATTGGTGCTTAATTCAACCTCACCTTTAGATCCTTAAAAGATCTCAGACACTTGTAATTCCATTCAAACATTACATCCTTACGGGTTAAAGTTGTCTTAGAATATGTGAGCTTGGAGAAGTCTTAAAAAACATATATAGTAACCAGCTAAACCAAAGAAGCACTGTATCTTAAACACATTTCTAGGCTACTTATAGGAGGTAACTACCTGTACCTTTTCAAGATCTATTGAGAATCCCCTCTTAGATATCACATGCCCTAGAAACTTTACTTCTTGGATCCAAAACTCACACTTGGAAAGATCACCATACAAAATATATTCTTTAAAGGTTTAAAGAATGATATCCAATTAGTCCATGTATTCCTCCTATGACTTTAAGTACACTAAAATATAATCCATGAACACAAAAAAGAGAGTCCAAGAACCGATGAAAGATTTGGTTCATCAAATCCATTAACACTGTAGGACCATTTGTGAGACCAAATAGAATAAATTGAAACTAGAAATGATCATATCGACTCATAAATTCTGTCTTAGGTATATTCTCTTTTCAGACTCTCAAATGTTGATACCCTGATCGTGGGCCAATATTAGAAAACCAACGAGCCCCTCTAAGATGATCAAAGAGATCATCAATCCTTGAAAAAGGATATTTGTTCTTAATGGTCACCCGATTCTAATTTGGGTAATCAATAAAAATTATGAGTCTCTTATCTTCCTTTTTAGAAAATAGGATAGGTGAATCCTATGGTGACATGATAGGATGAATAAATCCTTTATCCTCTTAGTCCTAAAAAAACCTTAAGTTCCACCAACTCAGCAGGTGCCTTTTGGTAAGACGACATGGAAATAGGCATTACATCAGGGAGCAGGTCAATAGTAAAACTGACTTCTATCTAGGGTGGAAAACTAAAAAATCATCCAGAAAGACCTCAGGTTACTCAAAAACAACTATAGGAAGTTGAAAACCCAATAAAGGGTCAACTTCACCAAGAATCATCTCTGACAACAGGTATGAGATTATCCCAGCATAAGGAACAAAAGTCCTCACACTTCTCGATCTAGAGTCCCACTCACCATAGAAAACATGAGTAACCCCATTAGAAGATAAGAAATGAAACTAGATGTGATTAAATTATATTTGAGCCTTAACACTGATCATCCAATCCATGACCATAATCAAGTTAAAGATGTCAAGATGAATCACTAAGAAGTCCCACTCCACCTCAATGTTGTCTATCATTACTCGATATGTGGGACATATAAAACCTTGTTTGTAACTTTTTCCCAAAGCAATGGAAAGATAAAAAATGCAATAAGTTCTGAATGAAAACCCAACATGTCAATTAAATTTGAAAATATAAAATAAAGAGTACAACCTGTATCAAACAAAGCTGGAACTATAGAAGATGAGATAAACATCATACCTATAACAGTAGCTATACATACTTCAGATTCCTCTAGATCATACTCCACTGCATAAATGCTTCTTGTATTATCTACATGAACATCTCCATTAGCCTTAGGATTTGACCCACCACCCTCGGAAGTATCTATATGAACTTGATAACCCTTGGGGGTGTGAATCCTTCCTTACTTCCCTAATATAAATTTTCACAAAAAATGTTATAGATGAAAAAATAATCCACAAAGATGAAATGTATTAGGTGCCTCTATACAGTTAGGCTGGGTATGACCATACATATAACACAAGTAGTAGAAAACATTATACTATCCTATTTAAGTCCTTGAAATTGGCTGTGAAGAAGATCGACCACTCTTACTATTTCTTTTATGGCCTGAAGATACACCCTGACTAACTAATTAACCAACTAAAACTCTACCCAAACCTTTCTTCGTAGCTATATATTTCCAAACCTAATTTGTATTTTCAACCACCCCAAAAAGTTCATAAGAAACATTAGTATTAACATCAACCTAATATCATTCTTCATTCCAAAATCAAACCTTTGATCCTTCAAATACTCATTAGTTACAAGATTTGATGCCAGATACACCAACTCAGAAGAGTGGGAATAATAATCTATAATGATATACTCTCTTAATCTAAGGTAAAAAATTCTTGGGTCTTATCTCCACACAATTTATTTAGGTAAAATTTTCAGTTAAATATTTTTTTTAAAGTAAGAACACGTAAGGTTCTCTTTCAACTTATATTTCATAATTGATTCACATTATATCATTCCCAACCCCTCAAGCATATATGTGGAAAACCCACTTTAGAGTCTTCAAGAAGTTTAATATTATTTTTATCTTCTCAAACCAATACTCATATTCTTAGGTTTCTTTTTCATAAAAAATTATGGGTGAATGATACTTTGTAAATTCTGAACAAAGATCCACTGTGCATCTTGGGTTCCTAACACCCAACTAACCCAGAGTCTAAACAGTGCAGATGAAAGCTTCTACCAAAGTAGGGCCCACTGAGGGATTGTCTTATGGAACCTATCTCACAACATCCTCCCTTGTATTTTAAAGATATCTTCTCATAGTAATGGTCTAAAAAAGAAAAAAACAAACCAGTCATGAGAAAATTCAAAAAACATAGAACTGACATTAGGTATTGATAACAAAGATTTAAAAAATTAATAATTTAAATCAACCATGAAAATACTTACTTAAAAAGGAAAAGTTCAATTTAAATAAACTTTCCATATAGTTAATTCAAATAACCTCAAAATCTAAGTTTCAATCAAGGTAAAAATTCCCTAACCACCCATGGTAACTTAGTTTCAGTCACAGAAGTGAGTCGGCCATTCCCTTTTTCCACACCTACTATCCAAACTATGATGGTGCTCACTTTGGTCTACCCAAGACATATAACTAAACTCAAGAAGTTATAACACACTTTAGGATGAGGATTACTTTGATACCAAATTGTGAAAAACCAACCCGGCTCAACTAGACAAGCCACCTAAACCAGCCCATCACATGATATGGGTAAAAGAGGAAAATAGAAAATATACTTGAATATCAAAAAAAAAGAAAAAAACTAGAGTAAAAAGAATAAAAATTAAAGATAATATAAAATACATACAATCCAATCCATAAAAGGATAAACTAGAGAGTAAGTAAAGTCCCCATAAGAACAACAGTCACCTCTAGACCTACCCAAACCAAAAGAAATAACAAAAAGAGAAGCCATCACACTACAAGATGCTCATCTATTAATCTAAATCCTATAATACAACATCTAAAAATTCCCTAAGGAACAAGTAGGGTGTGATCCAAATCCTAGTAGTATACCACCACATTTTATATACACGGTCTAATATCAATAATGTAATATTTATATATTTTAAAACAAAATAGTTTTACAAGAATTTTTATAAATCCAAAACATTAATAAATCATTTTCCCTTTTTATTTCTTTGGAATTCATAAAATAATTTCATATTATCAATCTAGAAATATGAAAAGTAGAAGTGATAAAATAGAAAATCATATCCATTCATCAAGAGGTAAATAAGTAAACACATATCCATGAAAAAACCTATCATGTGAACCTATGTGATACAACCTCATATAAAAACCTATGTGAAAAAATCCATGATAAAAAAATCATGTGATAAATAACCATAAATGAAAAATTACAAATAATCTCATATTAGGCTCTAGCCTATGGTAAAATTCATACTAGACACTCATAGGACTAAACAGATATATGTTATATCAAACATATATTGAGTCTTTCCATTCGATATCACAAAAAGTTGCCTCTTAGTGGTGCAACACACACTAAGGCAACTCATTTCTCTTTCCCAATGCACTCAAGGTTCCCAATGTTCATTTTTCTAAATAAATTTTCAAAAACATTCTCACAATTTTATAAATCATTTTCAAAGACAATAAAAACTATTTCGGAGTTTGAAAACCCAATTCCAAATCAATAAAATCTATTTTAAAAAAAATCCCCTTTTTGAAAACATTTTCCTTTCCAAGAAATCATTTGAAACCACTTATCACTTCAAATAAATTAACAAATCAAAGGAATTTATCAAGAACGACATAAAATTAATCAAATTAACCCATTTTATAGAAACAATTACCTCAACATGGTAGAAACCTTAATACTTTCAACAACGGTGATAGAAAACCAACAAAGCGAGCTTTGAAAGGAAAGTAAAACCATGAAACTAAAAAGGATTGATAGAAAACAATACTCAATCAAAAATATATACAAAACCATAGCCAAAACCACTACTGTAACTAAAACTGAAGAGAAAATAGAAGGATTAAATACCCAGAGAGAAGCAATCCAACCCCAATGGTGATAAATCGCTGAATGAAGTGATCTAGAAGGAAAGAGTCACACAAAATCTCCTAGGGTAATCTATGTGTTGAGATAGTTATGGATACAAGTAGATTGAAATGAAAATAAGCTGTGCATGACCCTAAAAACCATAACTCGTGACATTTACATAGTGTATAATACCATTAAAATTTTTGTAATCTATTAAGGGTATAATCAATAGAAAACATCACTTTTTTTATTAAAAAAATAGTATTTTCTTTTACATGATGTGAAGCATGTACATAGTGTGTAATCCACTCATACGGTGTATCCAATTCATAGATTCTGCCCAAAATACATTATATGATGTGTGATCAAATTACATGATGTGTAATTTCCTAGAGAGTAGAAAAAACTACAATTTTATGCTAAAATTTCCAAAAATCCCTGACTTTACCATTATAGGCATCATCCCAATTCCTTTTTGGAATTAGATACCTAATAAAAAAAGGAAACCAAAAACAAAGATTAAAACATACCAGATAGAAAGGTAACAAGGAATTACATTATAAATAACCTTGAGGTAATATAGAAGTGAATTAAAAATGAATGGGATAAAGGTTATTTATAGAAATTATTAAACCCATATTACTGTTATAAATCTGACTGTTGGAATAGTAATATGAATGTTGGAATAGTAACCTGACCGTTGGAATTGTAATATGACCATTAGGAATAGTAATCTGATAATTAGAATAGTAACCTAACCTATGGAAATGTAAAATAATATTTATGTATCTTCTAAAATTATAATATGTAATATTTATATCACGATACGAGTAAATAAACGTTTTAAAAATAATAAATTATGTCTTTGTATTT
Source organism: Viscum album (assembly GCA_963277665.1). Classification (NCBI taxonomy): domain Eukaryota; kingdom Viridiplantae; phylum Streptophyta; class Magnoliopsida; order Santalales; family Viscaceae; genus Viscum; species Viscum album. The sequence continues at coordinate 186,785,033 of OY728143.1, forward strand.
TTATAAAATATAAAGGTTTTAATAACACTTTTATAATAAATATAATGATTTAAAATAAATTTTATTTATATAAAATAGATAAAAAATTTATATTAAGTTTTATTATAATGATATGATAATTTTATGAGACCATAAATAAATTTTCAAATGGTTATAAAATCGATTATAATTTTAAAATTAGTATTTTTCAAATAAATTGGGATTTTATTTAAAAATTTAATTTCTCATATTTAGAAAATTAGTTTCAAAAAATGGATTTCATTTTTAAATCTACATGTCAAAAAATTGTTTGGATGAATTTTTTAGATTTTTCTAAAATATTTGAATTTTTTTGGTGAATAGTGAAATATGACAATTTATGATATTTGACATTATAAACCAAATACATGATTTTATGATCCATGGATGAATTAGGAACCCATTATTTCAAAACAAAATTCTCTAGTTACTATATATAGTCATAATAATTAGTACTATTGACTGTATTGGGCCAAAATAATAAATTATTCACTATAATAATAAAAAACACCCCTCTCTTCCCCTTATAAATACCACCCCTAACCACCCTTTATAATAACACCTTATAAGCTTTGTAGATTTTCAATATTCTACAAAATTATCTTACCAAGACTCTTCCCCACTTCCTAGTGTTTCTGGTATCACAAAAAGACCAATTCCAAGTTCCTTAAGGAGGTTCTAAAGGGGAAAACATTCAAGAGGTAAAATCCATCATCTTTCTCTATTAAATTCATTATTTGTTCTACCTTATCCTCAACCCCTTTTCAATGTGACCTGATAACCCAAGTACCATATATATATTGTAAGGTTATTTTTTTCATTTAATATCCATCATAAAATCCATTCTCTCCTCATTTTATTATAAAAATAAAAACATTATATGTAATCTGTCGGTCCACCACCTTCAAGGATGATGATTATTTGTTTCTCATTAACACCTTAAAGGTTGGTCATAAAAACACTATTATGGTTAAATAATATTTTAATATATATATTATAACTTATTTCATGTTCTGGAACTAATATATATATATACATAATATTAAATAAAATGTTATTATTTCATGATGGTCCTAAAAACTTCCAAAATAAACTAAACATTCTTCATTAACATTTTATCAAATGAATCCTACTAATTTCATAAAAAAATATGGAACCATTTAAACACATGTGTGTGAATTAATACCATATAACTTCACTTTTGGAGAATTATTCTAATTTTACAAGAACTTCCATAATTATACACAAGTGAACTTATCATGAAACCATGAAATAAACACTCCCATAACAAAAAAAATTGAACTTTATAACTCGTGAAAATAGTCATAAATAAACATGATAAATTATAATAAATAAAATATATTTTTAATAGGTTATTAATTAAATTATTAATGAATCTAATTTGATTATCTAGGACATTAAATACAAGTTCATAATGCATTCGGACATAAGGTAAGGGATCTCACTGAACCTCCATATTACCTTTGGGTAATGATTTATCTATCCTTTTCTAAATATGTCTCTTCATTATTATTACATACTTATCCTTTATTATGTAAATATTTTCAACACATATGTATCTATCTCAACCAATCTTTCTTACATGTTTTAAAATATTCCCTTCTCAATTCCTCTCGATAAGCAAACCTGATTAAAGGGGACTTATTAGTTTCTTATCCATTTTAAAGGTCACTCCATAAAATGTTTTAATCCATCCATATTTTTTATAATCACTCATTTTATAATGAAATACTATTTTAGTTCATTTTTGGTTTTTTGAAAATAATTAATCATTTATCCTCTTTAAGGTCTCTTTAATATTTTCTTTGAAAACGCACAAAAGTGTCACATTTATAAAATTACCTAAAAACTATTTTTAATGTTTTAACTTTAGTTGAAAATAATTATTTAATATCATTATTATTTCTATTTTTTTATTTTACAATAATGATTTAACCCCTTCTTTCATGGATACCATTATGACACACCCTTTGGTTATTCCTTATGAAATGATTAGAAAAACAATTTCCTTCCATGTATTTCCCTTATGATTATTCTTTATGTTTGATTTTGTTATGTGGAACACATATGCATGTACATGTTATGATGGGTTCACCCAGATAGCTATCCAATGCATTGGGTAATTTTTTAGTCTCATGAGATGCTATGTATGAGATTAGGGAGTAAACATAATACATTATGTGACTCTTTCCACCATGTGATACCATCTTGGAATTTATATTTAACTCATGTTTATATTATTTTGTATGGTTCTACCACATTATTATATTTCCATGATCATATTATTCCATGTTCTATGTGTTATTCCTGAGTATGTTTATTCATGATCTATACCTTCTATGTAATCATGTTATGCCTTCTGACTCATGTGCCATGTTTATTCCCTTATTGTAATTTTTCACACATCCATATTTTCTATGTATTCCACAAGTTATCCTATACAGATGTAGGATCCCAAAGGTAGTTAGGAGTTCATTGTTAAAATCAATAAAAATATGTTTTATTCTGGTTTCATGTTTTCTAATTATGTACATAGTCTTAAAAAGACACTAGAATGTTCCATACTTGGTTTTTATTTGATGGATAATAATTCTTAAAATCATGTAATTCATAACTAGGATCCCATATGGGTGGGTAGTTTGGATGACTATACCAGCCTAATCCCACCTCCTATAGGACTAGGGTTGGTGACTAGTACCAAGAAAGCATAATCAAACAAGTGGGAGGCCTTAACTTAGTGATAAACTAGAATATACCACATATCTCCAACACAATATAGTGTAACAAATAAACCAAGGATAACAAAAATAAACTACCAAGTTATAGTATAATTAAAATAAATGAGACTTGAAGTAAACAAAACAACACCACAAGGGTAAACTCTAAAGGGAAAAAATACCTAGGAATAATATAATTAGAGTACTATAGACCTATAATAGAAAAGGTAAAAAAACCTATACATAATAATTACTTTAGTTATAATATCCAATATAAACTGGAATCATTGTAACAATACTATGTACTATCTCTAATAACTCGATGTACACTAAAGTTTCTTGTGAACTGTACATCATCTACATAAACACAACAAGTGTGGGGAAAATTTCCCATGTAGTGGTGAGTTTAAAATACCAATTAGAACACATAAAAAATAAAATAAATGAATAAAAAATATGTAATCTCAAAATATTGGTAAAATATAGAGGGAAACCTTGACCACCATGGAGTGGCCCCTGATATCGACACTTCCTTTATTAGGGAGTAGAATCCACATTTCTACCCTGACTATCTTCTAAAACTCCCTTGGTCAATTTTTTTCTAAGAGTCTTATACCTTAGAATAAATTTTAAGTCCTATATTTATATTGGTTGGACCTTCTAAGGGACCCCTCAATCACTGATTATTGAGACTCGGACTTTACATGTGTATGCCTTCAAATAAGAGATCCTAATATCTATCATCAATTATATACTACTAATGAATCAAAATAAAGGATACTATAACCTAATCAGTCCCTAGATACATAACCTAAAGGAAAATCATGATCATAATATCACTATATAGAATTTAAACATTGGTAGGGATGCATAGTTGTATAACCCTAGCTTAAATATCCATCGCAATACCTCACACAAACTTTTGAGATCATAGAAATTAATCATGAACTATGTCCATAGAGTATCTAATGAGGTTTTTGAAACTATAAATGTACCTAGATATAGTATTTCAGCCTTTCTAAAGTCATTTTAGATTTTAAACTCATACCATTCTTAGAATTAATAGATAATATCATTTATGAAGAAGTGATCAAACTTTGACTAATGTAGAGTAACCTTATTATGATTCTTTGTAATCAGAATCCATCAATGGATCTCCATTCCATGATAATGACTCATAAAAATAAACACTATATAGTTGGTGGGTATCATGACTAAATGTAATATACAAGCCATTGTCTCCATTCAATCCTTTCCCACCTGAGGATTGAGCTCACCTTAGAACCTAAGAGGCCTTTGTTGATGAAACTCGTGTACCACATTCATCCTGTGAGTAGTCTCAAATAGTCTAGTGAAGAATATAATCTACACTATAGTTGGATGATCTACTATCATCCAAATGGGGTTTGATACTCCCTTGATCATAGGGAGTAGATACCTCCCACTCGTGTCTATGAATAGATGCCTCATCACTTAACAGATCAATGACTAGAGACTAAAAATTGACATGTGATCATAATAAACCTACCTTTTAATCTAAGTTAGATATATATGGGGTGGCATCCTGTATTTTATAAGACAAACCCATGGTTATGAAAACATATTTGGTTGATCTAAATCAATAAGGAAATACAAAAATTACAACTATCACACTACATGATGCATGTACCATCATATTGTACCCTACAAATGATGCCTCATATTTTTGTGTTGACTAGATATTTATCAAAGTACTTGTGAAAGTATACTTCATCTGTATAAACCTGCACTAGGTTCCCTAGCCTATAAACTAATCTGAAGAACCCTTTACACAATTATCTTAATATTCATAAATTAAACATTACAAAACTCAAATCTCCACACATTATCCCTAAGATATACTCACTTTAATACCACATTAACATGACTCAATATATTAATACACCTACTAGTATATAATTAGTATGATTATACCCCAAGCCTACCTCCTATAGGCCAAGAGCTAGTGATTAGAACCAAGAATTAATAATCACACATATGGGAGGCCTTATCCAGATGAGAACATATAATAAACCACATATATCCAACACAATGTTATATAAACAATACAAAAAACATAATATAAATAAACCTCCAAGATATAGTATAATTTTTAGTAATGTGAAAATAAGTAAATAGAATAATTTTATAAAGGAAAACCTTAATGTAAAACCAAATAAATGGTGATACCATAATAAAAGTATGAAAAATTAATGGAATAAAGGGGAAAACACCTTTATATAATAATAGATCTAGGTACGATCTGCAACAGAAACCACCACCACTATAGCACCACTAAACACCAACTCTACCAACTCTATATATACTGAAGTATCCTTGAAACTGTGCATTTCCTTCATAAAAACAACGTGTTTGGGCCTGAAGTCCCATGAATGGGTGATTATAATCATAACCATTAAGATCCCCAAAAAAACAAAGAAGGATGAAAAAAATATACCTCAAAATATAATTAAAACCCCAATATTCTATAAGCATTATGATAACCAAATATAAAGGTAAAATCCAAATCTTTATAGCTTATCCTCACAAAATTTACATACTAATGGTAAACTCGAGGAACCAAAATTACACAAGACCTATAATGAAAAAACTACTTCACCTCACAAGTTCATACCACCACTCAGGAATCAGAATGGATGGGGGGGTGAACCTCATAGAGGGAATGAATATCAGTTTAGTGAGTACCAAGCTCTATAGAAGAATCATACATCTTTAGGACAAAGTACCTGTCAAGGGAGTTTTGAATCCATATATGGAGGACTCACAACCCATATCATGGGGAGTACTATCCATGTCTATCATATGGGAGACCAATGCCTTATTGAGGTTAATTGAGTAAATAACCCACACCTAAAGTAGAGGAACCGTGCATTGGAACTATAGGGGAGTACTAAATCTTTAATGCTTATGGGGGACCTATGCCTTATTTTCAAGATATCTCTAAAGAAATACCAAACTCATGCTCTATTCAAATATATTTCTCAAACCTTTTCATATTATTTATTTATATAAGATCCTATGAATTCCAAAAACACCTTGAAAATGGTCTTTGATATAAATGTGGAAAACACTATTATATCTTAAATGAAAAAAAAACTCTCAGAATAGACTATTTATTTATCCAATTATGGAAAACATGTGAGATTATATGAAAACTATAAGTTTGAAAAATTATACAACATGTAATTCTACTTTAAATTAATCGTGAGACTTTGGAAGTAATTAGATATGTACAACCATCATATAATAATATAGGGTCAACATATATGGAATTCCCCTTGGATGAAATAGTGTGTGGAACTCATGAGATAATTGGGAATGCACTAAGAATACATGGTGTCATGTAGTTCAATCAATCATGGAATGTAACCCATATATACAAAATATATAAAGATTTAGGGTTACTTGATATATATTACTGAAATGAATTTCATGTATCTAGGTTATACATGATGTGTCATGGACCACACTGCATGTGTGTCTTGGTGGGTAGCTGGTTGTGTACTTCAGTATAGTTTGGGTCATGTTTGAAGGCCATAAAAGGAATGTGTTTCAAAAATACACATGATGTGATATTTAAATCACTAGAGAAACCCTATTAATTAATGAAATATAGGACATTATGTGCATTAAGAGTTCATATGTCATGTAATATTTAACTTCTATATGAAAACACTAGAAACTTTCCAAAAATAGAACACGACATGTGCCCTAGAACCGCACATTGTGTGGTCATGTATTATTCTCTAGAAATAATTTATTTAATTTTTACCTAGCCATTGTGAACTCCATGATTACAACTATTAGATGATCCTAAAATATTCACCAATCCTTCACTACACCAAAATATAGCTTCCTCATGATTCATTTTTGACTATAGCGACTATTCACACTATTCACACTATACCCTAGTCGATTCCACCACCTAAACCATCTCCCCTTACCCTTGTTTCACCCTACCAATGATACCCTTAAAACATCACTATAATTACCCACAAATTTTAATGATAGTGAATTTAAGTCCATGTCATTTTCTATCAATCTAGTGGATGGGTGAATTTTAATTTCTGAATTATGATTGATGGAAGGGTTTTTAGATTATTTTTGAAGAGTAATTTATTTTATTTCATAGGTAGAGTTTTTTTGGAAAACACTTGATGCAAGTTTTTAGGTGTTTGTGGATGAGATTCTATATTAGTGAGATAATAAAACCACAACACGGGGCGTTGAAGTATTCTAATAAAGTGTATAAAGTTTTTTATTTTTTGTGATCACTTATGTAATAATAAGTTTTGGAGTTAGGGAAACATTACACCATAATGGGGTAGTTATCTCATGAAGTAGTGAAATCAATATAAAAAATTGATTCTAGAGTTTGGGAAGGAAATATACAACAACATGAGAGATTTCACCATGAATCCATAGGTAGCGTCATAATTGGTCAACTATAGAATTTTGGTGTAACATTAAAATAAAAAATATATATCTTGAAACATTGGTCATGGTGTAATGACATCTTGGGTTTATAGTGTTGCACTGTGATCCCTAGGGTTATGCCTAGTGTATCCTCAGTTGGGGGGCATCGATCCTATACGATTAGGGCCATGTCATAATTCAGCCTTGCACAATTCTTTTAAAAGGGTAATTTTGGAAATTTTTAGGGGTTCTTTTTTGGAACCCCCTTTGGATCCCTTGTATTTACTCAATTGAAAGAAGGGGGAGATCCCTTATTCGGATCTCCCACTCTCTCTCTTTGTCTCCCTTAAATTTGAGTTTTTTTGATATTTTTATCATATAGATTCGAGGTAAGATATCTATATTTATCCTCTATATTCTTACTCTTTCTCCTCATTTGATTTTGGTTTTCATGTATAGGTTTTAGAGAGACACTTCCATTATAGTGTGGTGGAATCATTCCATCTCATGGGGATTTGGTGTGTGATTTTTAGAAGAGGTCCTGGAAGGAGGTGTTTATTTATCATTTTATTTTTTATATTAAATTATGTTTCTTGAAAAATTAATAAATATTTTTAGTGAATTTGGAATTAAATTTGTCATTGAATTGGTGTTATAAATTAGGTAATTTTTATGGTTTATATCTAAGTACATATTGAAAGTGGACCACACCCTTAGGCTCATTTTTTTAAAACCATTATACAAATTAATGAGTTTGGATTTAATCATTCCAAGCTATAAATTTTGTATTAAATTATTTGAGAATTTATGTTTGATGGTTTATAAATGAGGTAGATGATTGTGGGCTTGGTGGAGGACTGTGCAAGCTTAGGATAAATTTATAGATCACCGGTTAAGGTAGGTGGCATTTACATTACCAATTATCTTACTCATTTGGGGGTTTTATGATAATTTGAGATTATTATTATTACAATTGGAATTATTTTTGAGATGGTTTAATCTCACCCTATAAATTTCTACGGTCTTGTATTGGTCTAATAGTCATCAAGGACCACATAGCCTATTAAACAGTTCATTGGTGGTTCCTTGTTTGAGAAAGTGTCAGTGTACCTCTTTATAGTTTAGTGGTGTGGGTTATATTTCCAAGGTAAATGTGTTTTAATTTTTACACATTGATTTAAAATTGGGTTTTAGTATAATATATATTTATAAAGAAATTGTTTTAAAATGGAATTTAATGGTAAAAAGGGTGATCAAGGTTATGAGTTTTGACATGATGTTTTAAATAAAATGAGGGTTTTCTGAAGAAATATTTTATTAGGATTTTTTATAAGGGCCTAGTGTGAGTAAATTTTAAACATGATACATTTTTTAATTGGTTTGTAAAAAAGTATTTGACTTGGTTTTAAAAAGAATCCCAAAGTTCTTATTGATACTTTATTTGGTATGTTTGAACTTGTGTGGGTATTTCTCTTTTATATAAATCTTTAATACTTTTGATTTTTCTTCTTGATTATGTTTTATGGTGAGTTATATATTATTTTATGATGGTTAATTATAGATTTTGGACCATGGGTGTGAGATGTTCCCTTGGGTGATGGGCTGGATGGGAAAGATTAATGTTCTTGTTAGGTTCTATTTTGGTGTAGGTCTATAATAATATTAAGACACCATTGGGATGGGAGTGAAATATTATGATTAACTAAGGGATGAGTGAGATTTTCATCATTGAACCTTGTGTTATCTTGGTATTTTTTATTAGTTTTATGACCTATTTGTTCTTATAGAGGGGAGCCTCAATATTTTAATTAAAGGTTAATGAAAGAGTTAGTTCTAGTATTATTAATTGATGAAATATTTTGAGTCCGTGAGATGTGGTATTGTGGTATAATAATCTCAATATGGATCTTGAGATGCAATAGAATAAAATTAACACCTCCTTGTATTGTTGATAAGAGGAAATTAAGTTTCCCTATTGGTTGATGTGACATATGTACTTATGAGATGGTGAGTTTGGGCACAAAGCTAGAGAGAAATTGTGATCATGTGACCTACCTTTAGATTATGTATTGATAATTAAAGGAGTAAACATCTCAGAAAACCTTTTGATTTAATGTTCAAAATGAAGAGTTGCATGTTTTTTGTGATGACCAGGTCTGTTGAAATTGGTTAGAGATAATCATTTTGAGAAATCATTTTAATTTTATCTAATAGATTATAAGGTATGGATCAATTTGCAGTTGGCGACTAGGTAAGAAATCTATTTTATTGTTTTTTTATTATGCCTGACTATTCTGTATAGATGATGAGGCCTCACGCAGAGTGAGAGGGTGTTCTTATATTATATGATTTAATATATAGTATGGTATAATACCTCACCCTAAGTGAGGGGGTGGAGGTGTGTGATGAGTTATATTTTGTTGTATGAGACCTTAACTTGAGTGATTGGGTGGAGGTATGTCACATGTGATGTGATGTGGTGTGAGACCTCACACTAAGTATGTGGGTTGATATATGTGATGTGAAATTTTATGTGGTATGTGACCTCAACCTGGGTAAGTGGGTTGAGGTATGAGATATAGTAGGTAGCTATATTTTTGAGACCTCTCACTTTGTGACAGGGTGATGGTATAAGATGTGGTATGATATGCATTATGAGACTACACCCTGAGTGATAAGGTTATGACATGAGAAGATATATGAGATTTGGTATTATCTTTAGAGCCTACAATGAGAGATATGGTAGGGGTCGCATCTCAGTTATAGGTTTGTGCCTTGAGAGGTGGTGTATTGGATGAGTTGTTTTTGTAAGATGAGTCCTTGCACCAGCATTGGACAAACAATGCTAGGTCAGGTTTCATGGTGTCTTGGTTGGAACATGATGACTAGAAATGATTTATTGAATGTGAATTTGATGTTATATTTCTAGTAGTATGAGTTTCACTGAGTATGACTTTCAATATCATGATATTTTTATTCCCGTCCACATGATCATAGAATCGCTCAGTGTGTTTTGGAAAGTGAGGGAATTCTATTGGGTCATTGGACTCACCCCTACCCATATACATGGTATGGGATTTTATGTACATGGGCATAAAATTATGTTTATTTTTAGGAAAATTTATCACTTAAATCTAGACACATGGTTTAGGTCTAAAAGATTATGGTGGTTGAGGATTGAGTAAGGATGATCATGTGTGTTGGGTCAAGATCATTGTTATTTAATTTTAAATAATCATTTTATATATGTACTGACTAATGTTCCCATTTTTATGTTTATATATGATTGTTTTCAAGGTTTCTATTTCTCATGGGATCATTTTGGTTATTTTTTGGACTCACCCAACTCTTCATCTTTACAAAGGTAGGTAGCTTCAATTAGAATTGACAACCTTTTATCCGTCAATAAGATAAGTGGTAAAATCATCCCATAAGGGGCATAATTTTACAGTTTGGAACTATTTTATATATTTTATAAATGTTTATAAAACTATTCATAAAAATAATATTAGTTACCATTTGGTGAAATTGATTTACTGAAAACATGAATTTTAGAGGACACTATACATGGGAATTATACTATCTTGTGTTTTATCCAAGTATTTGGTTACTATATAGTTTAAATCAATATAAGAAGGAAATATTAAATTTATCAATATAAAGGGATGTGTTGAAATCATATTAATAGATTCTGAAATTGTTTTAGAGTTTGGATTGTGCCCATGAAAGAGGATTCTATGTATCCCTGTGAAGGGAATCGTAACCCATGTCATTCAGTTCCATTTAATGAGGCACATTTTAACTTTTATGGACATGTAATAGGGATCATAACGATTCCTTTTAGGATCATGAATCTATGATAACTTCCAATTAATATAAAATCATGTAAATTGGACTAATAGGTGAAAGGTACCTATAAATGGTTGGTACAAGACTTTCCTTGAAGAAAACATTTCTATTTTAGCCTATAATATGAGTTAGGTGAAAGGATTTTTGGGTTATATGAGGAGTATCTAAACTCAAGGAATTTTGGGAATCCAAGAGGATAATATATACTCTCAGTATATTTGGAAAATTAATATAAGAGTCTCAACTCAGGGTATTTGGGAAACCAAGAAGAGTATCTCAACTTGAGGAAAATTGAGAACCAAGTGGGGAATCTCAACCTAATGAATTTTAGGGGTAAAGGTGGAAATTAAGAGAATAATAACCAAAATTTAGTTTCTTAGTGCCAAAAAAGTTCATGGTATATCTACTTATTTTTTCATTGGGGTCAGTTTGGTTAGGCTGGTCACCCTAGTATACTCTTGAGGACTATATGTGTCTCTTAATGGGGTGCCTAGGTGAATAAGTTCTCAAATTGGAGACATATGCGAATGAGAACTTAGGTGGTCACTTCCCAGATTTTTTGGTGTCTATGTGATCAACACTTATATTGTTTAGACCCCAAGTGGTCAACACATAGGTGATTTGGCACCTAGATGTTCAACACTTAGGTTTTCCAGTGTCTAGGTACTTCAGTGATTAGGGAGTGGATTTAATTTGGAGGGCCTCGACTTAAATATTTCTATCTCTTCTTCCTTGGTTTTCATTAAAAATTCACTTAAAGGATAGTTTTATGTGATCAATTTCTTCAACTACCATGCCATATTGGAACACCATAATTCATGTTGAAATGGGTCTTTTTATAGGAATTCTCTAACCAACACACCCATCTATGGGTTATAACTTCCTGTAATTGCTTAATAACCTTGGTATAACTATAGGTGTATTTGGAATAATTTGAGACTATGATACATGGTAAACATGAATAGGTTCATGTGGATTGCCACATGAAGTATAACTTATGGAGCTAGGTGAAATTCAGTATAAATACATCATGAAAATTAATCCATATTAAAATAAACATAACTTTTGATCTAGGTTTCAATTTTTTCTTTTTGAGCTATTCAAAGTGTATGGAATAGAATTTTTGGGTTAAAATAAATTCCTCCTTCAGAATTGGTTTCTTTAAAAATGAAAATAATCTAATTATAATATAAAAGGATCACTTTTTCACATTTACTGAACAACAGATAGGTTCCTGGCGATGAATATTCAAGGGGAAGTCCATTAAGAAGAATATATTAACTCAATAATTTTAAATGTCAATAGGATAATCTCAACTAAAGGTGTTTTTATTTCTGAGAGGAGGATCTCAACTCAAGTATTTTGTGACCAAGATAAGAATATTTAATTTTGGATATTTGGATTCTGAGAGGAGAATCTCAACTCAAGGCTTTGGGTCACAGAATATAGTTTCTTGGCACAAGGTTTTTTGAAACTGAGAGGTGGATATTGAATTAAGGTGTTTGGGATACCAAGATAAGGATATAAACTCATGGAATTAAGTTTTCTAAGATAAGTATGTTGACTTAATGATTTTTTTTCCAAGAGTATAAACTCAACTCATGGATTTTAGTTTTCCAAGATGAGTACTAAACTCAAGGATATTGTTAGCAAAGAATAGAATATTAAATCAAGGTTTTTGGTTAATAAGAAGAAAATATAAAATCAAGGATTTTGATATCCTAGAATAGGGTTATTAGATAAAAAATAGATATGAATTTGTAATCCTATACATTTTAATTGTAGGTTGAATGAAATGAAAGTATAGTTTGTAGTTAAATCCAAGATATGAGATATGGAAGTCTCTACGTATCCTATAAGATCCAAAATCAATCCACACATAGTTTTTAAAAGGGTAATTTTTATTCTGGTATAAAATTAAAGCCATAAAAAAGCACTATGGTTGTGGCCAGGCTAGGAGATCTAGGTGTCATTATATGGTGTCCCAGTGTATGGCTAGTTTAGAAAATATGATATGAATAAAGAGTCCATAAAATATAATAATTTTGATGAAATGGAAATTTTTTGCATGTTCTAAGATAGAAGTTATAGATTTCACTACATGTCATATGAGAACAAAAATCAATAAACACATAGATCTAGAAAAAGGAGTCTATGTGTGTATTTGGATCATACACAAGAGAAAACAAAATGATTTCAACTTAGTGTGGGGTTGTTGGAGAAGAATCAATGTGGACTAATAAACCCATACAATAGAAAATATTACATAGATTTAGATATTAAGTATGGGAATTAGGTTATATATAATAGAACAACCCATGTAGTTTAGGGACATGTATGATAGACCATATGTAATTCGGTTTTGGGTCATGTGATAAGGATCATGATCCCAAAGTGAATTTTACAAGAAGTGAATATTAACTCAAGGATTTTAGGTTTACATAAGGATAATCATGAATCAATATCTTTTGGTAGTCCAAGAGGAGTATCTTAACTCAAGGATTTTGGATAGGCTATGTGGAGTATCTTAACTAAATACTTTTAGGTATTCATAAAAGGACATACTAAGACAAGAAAGGTTAAAAGAGTAAGATGTCATACTCCTACTTTGACAATCTAGCATGATTCATGAATGTGTAACATCGATGATATTTGAATCCACTTAAATATTTGGGTTCTAAAAAAGGGTAAATCATATCATAATAATATCCAACTCAATGGAAAATAATGACATTAAAGAATAGGTCAACCATTGGTAATGGAGTAACCACCACCACCCTATTAGGAAACAAACATGGGGATTAACAGGGAATTTACCCCATGACCAAAAATATTTCCTAAGGGTTACTTAGTGGTTCAAAGGAAAGTTTTATATTCACCATTCATAAGGGGTTCCTATTAGATAAGTCAATCACACTGTTACCAATTAGTCTAAATGGGGGAATCGAGAGGAAATTCTCAAGGTTTAGGTTTTGAAGAGTAGAATATTGGATTAAGAATTTTGGGTGATGATGAATCAAACATCAAAGGTATAAAGTAGATTCATATAGAAAAGGTTGTTCAAGAAGTTTTTGAGAACCTTAATGGTTACTACACCACATATTGAACACATTCATGGGTGAAGTGATGTGACACGAAATGGTTTGACTATAAGACCTACTGAATGGGTGGGTTTTCTCAATGTGAATAGGTAGCCTTTTTATAAATGGTGATATTGGATATAGGTTTATGCACTCCCTGAGGTTCATGAAATGGGCTTAATAGACCTCCAGTTTAGCTTCCAGGCACTACACCATGACCCTAATTGGGAACATTATGAATTTTTTTTTCAGATTCCTACATGGGGTGAGTGGTTCATTTCTCTCATACACACACACACACACACACACACACACACACACACACACACACACACACACACACACACAGAAACACACCATATTGGAAATCTCCCCCTATAAGATTCCTTTTTCAGTGATGGGTACTAACCCTTAGTTAAAATAAAAGATTGGAACAATATTCCAAAGTGGATAACATATTGTATGGAGGGATGGAAGGGGTTATAAATTTTAATTATAGTAGGGGATGGGTTCAAACCACTCATGTAATTCTAAGGGAGTTATTATTGGATATTTGTTCTAATTCTTCTTGAGGTTCATGACATATGCTTAAAAACCCTCTTTTTTGGATTCCATCTGTCACACCATGACCTTAATATGTCACACATTGATACTCATTCTAAGATCCACATGGGTTGATATGGAGTTCCATACTCTTACACACACACACACACACACACACACACACACACATATATATATATATATATAATATAGGAACTATCCACATATGATATTCGTTTTCTATTGATGGGTAGTGAGTCCTATGAGAAAAAAACTACGAGGAAATGTGATAAAGAAGAAAATATCTTATATGGAGGGATGAAAGGACCTCTAAAAAAGTGGTATTTTAGCCAAAATTTATTAGTGGATTTTAATCTATCTTAAGTGATGGTAGATATTTTTAACTAAAAATGGAATCTGATATTTAATGGTAATAATTTCCATCTATGGATAAATAAAATGTAGTAATACTTTCAATCATTAGGATTATATATGTACCCAAATGAAATTCATGGGATTTTGGATCTCATAGAGAGTAGTGATTTATCATATAATGACCAAAGAGAACTTGATACTAATTCTATAGTATTTAATATGGTAATAGAATCATTATCTAATGATATATAGATGAAAGTGATGTCGGGTAAATACTCACATTCCATGATGGAAAAACTCCTCAACATCTATGAAGGTGATTCTAAGGAACATGAAGCTGAATTACAGGTACTATAGTATAAGTACCAAGATTTGAGGATTAACCTGAATGATCATGTTGACATGTTCTTTTATTTAGTGAACATAATTTTAGAGGATATGCATGTAATTATAGAAATCCTTGATGATATCAAGATCATGAAGAGGATTATGAGAAAATCACCACTGTATTTCAATGCTAAGTTCTCAATATTTTAAAAAAATTACCCAAATGAGGTGTCTATGGATAATATTCCCAAAATTCAGATTGTATAATAGATGAGGAATAATAATAATATTTCTTTGAAAAATTTGTGTTCTTATGATGTAGAGTTTAAGGCGGTAAATTAAATTTTATTTAAAGATGAACCTGAAGATGAAGATATTGATGAAATGAAGTCTTTCCTTTCATAAAAGCTAAAATGGGGAAAATGAATATTAAAAGTAAATATCACACTTGATTTATTTCAATTTTTGATAAGTTTGAAATCTTTTTGTAAAGTAACCAAATAAATTATAAGGTAATGATGAAGATAAAGAACCCATGAATATTTAATCCAATTGTATGAAATGAAATATGTATTTATAATAAAAATAATTCAAAGAGATGAAACTTATTTCCAAATAATATATCATCTTGAAATAAATTAAGGTGTAGGAAGTTGAAGAATGAAAAGACCTTAATGAATAAGTATTTGTGGTTGTCAAAAATAAACCAAAACTATAGGAAAACAATTAAAAGTACTAGATTTGGGGAAAGATTCAAACTCAAGGATAAAATAGAAGATTATCTATAATAAATCAATGTTTAGAAGGATGAAACAAATAAATTAAATAGATTCATATGTGAATACAAAATATACTTACAATAAAAAGTGGAGGAAAAATATGATTTGAAGGCTAATATTAAATGACTTAAATTTTAAGAGATATAAAATTCATAAATGGAAGTTGAGTTCAAGATTAAAATTAAAGATAAGACCTAGAAAAATGATGTATTGTTCAATTATATTAAATATATTTCCAATATGATCAAAGATATCAAAGTTGAAATTGTTTTCATGCAATGAAAGCTCGATTATTAAGGACTTCTAACACCTGGAATGGAATCAGGAAGATGGAATGGATAAGATATAAAAAATTATAAATTGGTTCATGAGGAATCAATTGAGGGGGTTTAGATATGTCCTAAAGTGTAGTGGTTCAAAGATAAGGGTAAATTTATTGAGGTTTTTGATCTTAAGAAGAAATTAGTGGTGGTTAATTTAAAATTATAAGCACCCACACCCCAAAATAAAGTTTATTTGGGTGACTCATAAATGTATGAAAAGTCCATAAATGGAGTAGTGAAGATATAAAATAATATATCATGAATATAGTGTTATTTTTATGGAAATATGGGGAATATGTAATATGTGTGTTCCCTAGAAAAAAATTATTAAGTAACAAGATCAATAAAAAATGCGAACATAATTTTCTACACTAGGTATGTTTTAACAGTTACTTATTTTTGTATGAATATTATGGACACAAAATTGTGTTTTTATCATAAAGGGTACAAACAGGTGTGCTTACAGAAACAAAAAGAAGGAAATATTAGTAGTTGGGAGATCCATCGAGTGGGATGAAAACACATACTATGTTTTTAGATTTATAATATGTGGATGATCTAATGGAGCTAAAGGTTTAATGATATCATTCTCCTCTTAAGGAAAGTAAATAATGAAAATGGGTCAATAAGGGAAGATCTAATAAGATCAATGTTTATAAAATTACTTTAAAAGTGATGTATCAAGATAAATCATGTATTCTAGAGAATATTTGTACTTCCCACATGATAGTAAATTGCAATATTGTGATGAGAATCAAATATAAAAAATAAGGTTTTGTTTTTTATAGAAATGAATGGTTGAGGATTAATAGATCCAAGAAGGAAAAGAGTGAACAAAAAATTTGATGCACACATAAGTGATAGTGGTTGGAGGCCTCGGTCACAAACTACTAATTTTATGTCAATTTTGTGACTTAGGTAATGCCGTGAACTTCAAAAAAAAGGATTTCATCCTCAAAGGAAGAGATTGTTTGGTTGTGATGTAAGGAAATCCCATGAAGTAGAATATACATCCCATTAGTGGATAAAGAGATATGTGTTCTTATCTAAGGAAGAAGATAACATTATATAGAACAAGAGGCTTTACCACTTGAATCAAATGTACTTGGAAGGATTCATGAATAATTAAGGAGCTCATGATATTTATAACCTTTAATACAATTTCATTCACACATGTGATACTTTTCAAGAAGGTTTGATCATTAAAAATACCTACAATCCGAAGGAAAAATGTTAATAAGAATGATTTAGTTAGTTTATGTGGATTTTTGTGGACCAATTTTACCCAAATCCATGGATTGTAAAAGGTATTATTTTATTTTTATTGATGATTATAATAGTATGGAATGGATAATGGCTATATCTCATGAATTCAGAGAAATTAAATACATTATGAAATACTTAATATTGGAAAAAAGATACTTGGGATGAAAATTCAAAAGTTATGGGATGATAATGGCATGAAGTTTACTAAAAATCAAGTGGAATAATATGTATAAAATCATGGTATAAGGCATCAAGTTTCAGTAGTGAAGACTCCTTACTAAAATAAAGTCATTAGGGGGGAGGAACCTGACTTTTAATAACATGGATCAGACAATGCTCATATAGAATTATATGTCATAGAAATATTGTAAGTAATTAATTATTACATCTATTTATATAATAAAAAGGGTTTTTATGCCCAAATAAATATAATACACCCTATGAGATGTGGTATAAAAAAATTAAGCATTGAATTAGTTTTAAATTTCTGGAAGTAAATATTTTATTCTAAAAAAGTAGAATAAAACAAATATTTGAGGTTCATGGGAATGATGGTTTTTTTGGATACTCGTAAAAAAGTAATACATATAAATTTTAGGATAAAAGGATTGGATTTTTTTCAAAATTAAAGTTGTAAAGGTTCTATAAAATGAGAATTATTTTTAAAATGGCCAGCAGGTTTTAAAACAGGATAGTGAGGAACTCTCATAAGAATTTATCACCATATGGGGAGAAAATGGCGTTGTAGAAGACTCAGGATAAGTTATAAATTATGAAGAATTCATAGTATAATCAATAGCTACATAAAGAATAGGGAAAAAGGATAAAATTACAGAACATAATATCATTGGAGGCCTAACACCTCCATTAAAAACATAGAGAATTAATATTCTATAAAAAAACTCTTTGGTATCTCATGTAGGCCCTAAATGTTTTGAATAATCTTATAAAAATTATAATAGGGTCAAATTAATGTTTGAAGATTTTGACTAAATTAAGAAGAATAAAATATGAGAAATTGTTCCAAGGCTATAAGATAAAAATGTTATCAAAACAAAGTTGGTATTTCAAAATAAACACAATAAATATGAAAAGGTGACATGGAACAATATATAATTGGTGTGAAATGAACATTTTCAAATTAAAGGTATAGAAATTAACAATACATTTTCCCTCATAACCCAGTTAGAAACTATTCAAATTTTCCTAGTTGTATCGATAAAAAGAGAATTCAAGGTGTATCAAATGGATTTTTAATCAATATTTATCAATGGAATTATTTAGGAAGAGGTTTACATTGAGTAACCAAATGGATTTCTTATGAATAAATATTAGAGTAGTGTGTCCGATTGAAGAAGGATTTATATGGGATGAAATAACCACCAAGGCATTAGTATTCAAGGATGGTTCAATAACTAAGAAAACTTGGATTCTAATAACAAGAATTTGTTCACTTCCCCAACACTAGAAGGAGAATGATCAAAGTATTTTGGTTATCATATATATGGATGAAATAATTTATAGTGTCCCAAATGATGCATAATGCATGATGTTTGCAAAAAATATGAGGTACACATTTGAAATGTCTATGATTGGAATGATAACATTTTTTCTTAGTTTACAGGTATTTCAAGGAATTATTTTAACATTTATTTCAAAACTAAAATATTCCAAATAAATACTCAAGTGATTTGGATCGGTGGACTCTAAGCTGATGATAAATCTAGTGGCTACTTGGAAAAAAATTTCAATATTTGATGATGACAATAAATTTTATGTGATAGAATATACAAAAATATTTAGAATAATATTTCAATTAATGATTATATGATGTGAAATTATGTTTTACACATGTCAAGATGTATATTAGAAAATTTGTCCCAAGGATAGACATATGATATAAATTAAGAGGACACTTTTATATATAAAAAATATTGTGGATTCTGGGTTGTTTTATTATAGAACAGAATAGTAGGAATTATTGGGGTATTCTGATACAGATTGGGATGGTGTAATAGATGATCAAAAATTAATATCAGGTGGTTCTTTCTATCTTAGATATCCATGTTGCTCATGGATGAGCAAGATGAAAGAATGAATCTCACTTATCATTATAGCGTCTGAATAAATAGTGATTTCTTAATCATGCATTAAACTTATATGTTTGAAAAAATAACTTAATGATACTATAATTTATGTGCAACATCCTATTACAACCATGTGTGATAACTCGAGTGCAATTAATCTTAAAAAAATATTTTCCATCATTCAAGGTAAAAGAAAATCAAGATAAAGTATTATTTCATCAAGGATAAGGTTAAAAAGGTAATATATAATTTAATTATGTTTCAATGTAAGATCATATCACTACTATCATGATGAAGGAACTACCCAAAGTTGAGTTTGAGAATCATCGGTTGGCTCTTGGAGTCCTATGGTCTCCATCCTACTAGATGGTTTTGAGAAGGAACCACCCTCCCCATTGGATTTACTTTTTATAGAAAATTGTGGTAACACTATCTTATTTTAAATGTTAGGATATCCAAATATCTTTTTTGAACTTTTAGAGAAGTGATCTTTGATTTTTTATATAAAGGGGTATAAGTTTTCTAATCCATAAGTGACATGGGAGAAGTAAGTGAAATAGGATAAGTTGTGTATTGAGTTTTTCTTTGTATTGTAAAAGGCAGAGAAATACGATACTAGTTTTTTGGAAATGGGGATATTTATTGAATGATAATTTAGAGCATCCATCTTGGTGGAGTGTGTATTGAAGAGAATGGGAACCCCATAAGTGTTTTCATGAGAAATTTTTCATTTAAAAACTATTTACCATGATGAGCTTGGATCATGTGGTCTTAGTGCTTGTGATTAGTGAATTATTGATAGAATATCTGAAGAGGTTTTAATCCATGGATAAGGTTAGTTCTGAAGTTATCATATGTGAATATGGTGAATCTTTTTTTGGGGATTTATAAGTGTTGTTAAAAAACTTAAGGGGGTGAATATAGGTTTGTCAATATTTTTCAAATTATCCCTTTAAAATGATCTTATTATATTTTTATCAGGAACATTCATCTCCCTCAAAATTTAAATGAAGTAAAAAAGAAATTAATAGTGGGGCATAATAAATTTTACATGGTTCACCTAAAATGGGATAATCTAAGGATCATGATATGACAATGAAAAGTTAATCAAAACACTAAGAACACTGCTTATTGGTTTAAAATTTGGAGTGACCACACTAAACTTGGAAGTTTACAACCCTCACAGAAATAAATAACTCACTGATCCCAAACACTTGAATATATCAATTCCTCCATGAGTGTTATTATCTTTATCTTCATGAACAATGAGTGAGTTTACAATAGAGTGGTGTACCAAGTCTTCTATATATTCAACCAATTATGAAATTTTATGAACTTCTAGTGAGAATACATCAAGGATCTCCTTTTTTACTTTCTATTAGTATTCTATAATTTTCTTTATCTATTTATCTCTCTATTGAGTATTTTTGTAATGTATCTAATATCCCATGATCATTTTTCCTTTTTTTCAAAGATAAAGATATATCTTGTATATTTTATGAATCACTAAGTTTCCCTCTGGATTGATCATTAATCCATCTTCATAAAGTGGGTAAAATTATCTAAATATTCCCTTCAAAACAGATATAATATTCCCCATTAACTTCCCCAAATTTCCTCTTAAAATATAGGATTTTTAATTCAGTATTCATGCTGACTCAACACTTTCATAGTGCGAGCATCACCACCACAATGTTTCCTTAAGTTTCTATTGAAATCCTAAACTCAAACCTCAGCAACCCCATAGTGTGACCTAGGCCATTGTGACATATCTCCAAAATTATTGGTTTACATCCATAAAACATATCATTATAATATATATGTGATTCAACTTTGTCTTGTACACCATGTAATAATAAATTCCCTCATAGAGTGGTAACCTATACTCTAGAAATATTATGTCATGGATATTGAGATTCCAAAATGTAGTACTCCTAGCATAACATGGACACCTTTAAAAGGTAGATCCAGTAAAATATACCCAAACAAACTTCATGGAATAAACAAACCATTCATGGCACAAAATCTTCCTCTTCTTGAAATGGATAAGTATAAAACCTTACATACCTCTTGAAGAGTCTTATGAAATTCATAATGAGTCTTATGGAAAAACCCAAAGAGTCATACAAAAGTAGTGAATTATATATTTTTTCAAAAATATACATTCTAACTTCACAGGGTTCTATTGGATTCTATTATGTGACTACCAATAAAGATAAAATTCTAAAACTTGTAGCCCCCTTTCATGGTGTAAGACTCCTCATGATGTCATCCTTTAAAAACTGGCTCATATTCCATAGGCATGTCACTGCGAAAAAAATATTTCATGGTTCAATTACTATTCTTCTTCCAATGAAAATGTATAAAGTCTTAAACTTTTAAGTATAACTATTATGATTTATATGATGATTATAATGATTTATAGAATAAAAATTATGATTTATAGAGTATTCCATGACTTTTTTACTTTTTTAGAAAAATAATTTATTGGTGCAACCTAGTTTGTATTAGCATGACTTATGTGTTATTGTCACAACTACAATAGATTTTTACAAAACTCCTTCAATATTTTCTATCATCTTGTAAGATTATTTTGAAGTCACATCACACACTAATTTCAACAAAAATAATCCAAAAAATTCTTCAATTTATTTTTTATAACAATATACCTCTTTGGGTTTATTTAAAACCATTCCAAATCAAAAAAAAAGGTTCACCATTTTCAAATATAAGAACTCTATAATTGAGCTTCTCCATAGCCTGAAACCTTTTATTTTAGATAGTGCATCAATTATTCTCTAATCACTAACTATAATCCCACATGATCTAAGATCATCATGGGATTTAAGAGATATATTTCTCTTTCAAAATTAGTAAATAAGGATCATGGTTGATTAAAGACTAATAGAGAGACTCAATAAAGAGAATAAGAGAGAAAGATAATTCCATACTAGTTTTGGAAGATGATAAAGGATATCCATTTGGAGTTATCATAGGAAGTTTGTGAATGTTTATCAATTGATGTAAGTGGATAATCATTGGTTCACCACTTTGGTGTAAAATCACTCATTATTCATAAAGATGAAGACAAAAACATTCATGGCAGTAGTGATCTATTTGAGTGTGTAGGATAAGTGAGTCTAGTATTTATATGAGGGCGGTAAACCTATTGGGCTGGCCTGAACTCTCTAAATTGTTAACCAACAAGCAGCACACTTAGTGTTTTAGTGGATGACACATTTTCATTTCACGCTCCTTAGATTATCCTAGTTTGGGTAAACCATGTTAAATACCTTGTTTCCCTCTTTTAATTTCTCATCATTTTATATCAATTATGAAGGATAATAGTAATTTTAATATTAATAAAACTAGATTATTGGAGAGGGTTCATTTTTAGAAGATCAAAATACCCTAATTATCCCCACTCTTGGGGTATTTTACTTTCCTTAGACCAACAGATGATGCACCCATGACATAGTTTAT
This sequence comes from Viscum album, assembly GCA_963277665.1. Taxonomy (NCBI): domain Eukaryota; kingdom Viridiplantae; phylum Streptophyta; class Magnoliopsida; order Santalales; family Viscaceae; genus Viscum; species Viscum album. The sequence goes on from OY728143.1 coordinate 186,808,356, forward strand.
GCTCATGTGAAAGGAGAGAGGATAATTTTCTATAACTTTTACCTAGACTAGTGGGTATAGTGACCATAGGCTTACTTTTTGTAGGGTGATTTTTAGTCCCTAAAATATTTATGTCTTTTCTATTTGTGTTCTAAAATTTTATTAATATAGAAATGTAATGGACTATCGAAAATAGACATTAATTTTTCTTAGGCCTACCTTTGTGAATTTTCTTCTTGACAAGCCTTTGATTCTTTTTTATTCATTATTTTTTCTTAATATATAAAATGGAATGCCTTAGTGAGTAGAGACTTAAATTTTTCCTAGGCCTTCATTTATATGTTTTCAACTAGACAAGTCATTGTATAATTTTTTTATGATTTAACCTTTACCTAATCAATAGAAGGGAATGGGTTTTTGAGTAGAGACTTGAATTTTTTCACATATTTCTTTTATGTGTTTTGAATATGAAAAACCTTTTTTTCTTTTATTTATATTTTAAGGTCTTGAAATTTAAACCAAAATGGGGTGACTAAAGTTAAATTTCATACGACTTAAACCAAAAGTTAAATTTTAAGTTCATCAATCTTTAAACAAAATTAAGTTTCTTATCTGAAAAATGGAATAAATAGATTTATGTGAGTGATTTACCCTATTCCAGTGTTGGAAACCTCAAAGGGGAGAAAAATTAATGTAGTTTATGGTTATACTAGTAAGATAAAAGGTAGAAAATTTTTAAAAGCTTGTATCTTCAACTATTAGGGTGGTTGAACATCCAGTGGTGAGGGAAGAATTGAGCCAATGTGAATGATGAACCCAACACTAGTATATGAAACATTGGGTTATAAAATGGTCCACATGATTCAAGGTTATACTACATAGACCAAATTATTTATCATAGTTTAAGGTTATAAAACTCAGATCCAATTAGGTTCCTTAGAGGCCCTTTACATAGATCTTTCTCATGCATAGGATAATATGGAATGAGATGACATTGTAACTTGGAAAGGGGATAAGATTCCTAACCAAAATTGAATTGGAATAATACAAGAATTGTAATGTAACTAAGGATTTAATAGGAACAAAATTTGTGGTTGGGTATATGATAAGAGATCTAGGCTTCACTATATATCATATGTTAATAGTAATCAAGACACACATAATTCTTGAAATATGACTATTTTTTATAAATATTGGGCTATTTGTGGAAACCTAGCATGAATTGGTAAACCCATATACTAGGTAGGTGTGTATTATTAGCTAAGAAGGATATTTTTAAATTTTCTTAAGTTAAGAGATCTACGCATCACTAAATATCTTGTGATAAAAGGAATCAATCCATACATAGTTCTTGTAAAGGGGCATTATTTTCACATGTTAGGTGAACCTAAAAAATTTTAAAGGTAGATATTTTCATAGAAATCAAATATTAAAAGAATAAGAATACTTACATAAATCAAGATATTATGTAAGGAGGATCTCATTTTTAAGTTTATCTATGATATACCACTCCAAGATGTTTAAATTCATATAGTTTGAACCACTGACACTTATAGATTAAGGTAATATATATTTAATCAAAGTTTTATATAGTGTGTGTTGAAGCAACATATAACCTCCTAAATTTATTTTGTAATCCATAATGTCATAAAACATTGAGATATTTCAGATCTATTTATCCATGGAGGAATCCTGTGTGGTAAACCATCTCTTGAAAATTTTAAATTAGGGATAATGGGATGAGAATTAATGGGAATAGTTTGACCATTATTAATAGAAAAACCACCAACACTACAAAAAAAATATTAGTTGAGATTGTGGTGACTCTTTTTCAGGGTCATAAACATGCCCTATAGGTTATTTAGTAGATAAAAAGAAATTATACTATTCATTATTCATAATTAATCTATTCAGATCAATCAATGAGCCTATTTCCAGTTACTATGAAATGGGATTACAAAGAAGTGAATATCAACTCCAATTTTTTAGGTGATTATGACTCAAACATAAAAGTCATGAAGTACATTGGATAGTAGAGGTAATGTTTAAAAGTGTTTTTAATAGTCTGTAGTTGTACCCTCATGTGTTGGATAGATTATTCGAGCAAAAGGGTAAGTGGAATAAAGGATTTCAAAAAGGAATAAGGTTTGAGGAAATATGAGGTTTTATTAAACAACACACAAAATAGAATTAGGTTTCAAGATGTAATGGGGGAATCTTGGAAATTAGTTATGTAAAACCTATCATTTATGAGTTAGAAACTATGTTTTAACATGTTTTTGAACTCTTACAAAGAAAAAGGAGGGGATTAAAAGGATTTACCTCTCATGCAAGAATATTTTCATAGTTTTATGGTTATGAGGAATGGACCGCTCTCAATAGTTTAAAGTCACATGAGACTATTCATCATATAATTTAAGGTCAATGTGGAAAGACCCAGTGTCATGAAATTTAAGCTCAGATGACTTTGACCTTGCATTATGAAATTTATGTTATTACAATAAGGACCTTGTGTTGTGTAGTTTAGAGTCATATTATAAGGAATTTGTATCAAATGTGGATTTTAAGGCATACTAATTTTTTATCAGAGTGATAATGACTCACATGATTTTTTCATGCCTCAAAAGGTTCTCCAACTTTATTAGTCATTTATTTATCAACTCCCATATTCAATCCTTAAGTATAAATAATTATTAAATCATATATCCCAAAAGTTTACGGTGAGAAAAATTATCATTGTGGTCTTTCATAACTACCTCCTCAAATCTATTAATTCCAAATGAATTAAAAAATTATTCTCTAATGAATAGATGAAGTATGAAACCAATTTATTAGAAATAAAGGAATATTTTTTTCATCTATCATTGATATAAATACAAACCTAATTATTTAGTACAATTTATGTGTTATACTAAAGGTTCTCACCTAGATGAATTAGAAATTTGGGATTCACTAACTCCATCATCCCCACATCTATATACTTTTGAATTTGATCTTTAAATATAAAGTAATTTTGGATTGTATTCCCTAACAGTTGATGGTAGCGGTAGTAATTGGGATGTTTTTTCAAAATTTCCTCCTCGGTTATCTGGTTCCTTAGGATATTGAACAAATTTATCTCAAATTAAAATGTAAAGTACTCAGAAAATTAACTTAGTTGTAAGAAATATACCTTATTTTGTTTACCCATGTTAGGTTGAAAACATTTTTTCTCTTGTGTGTGATTTATGTCTTAGATAGTATGAATGCATGGGTAAATTTATTAATACTAATAAATTTGGGGGAATATGTTAAATATATTTATTCCTAAGAAATAAATGGTGCTACTCCTAGCCTAGAGAACACTAATTATCTTGGGGCTTCATGGTGATCACTATGGTCAAATAATGTCTATAATGTACCCAATGAGGGATTGAATAATATGATAATTCCCCCAACCCTTTAGTATAGGTAACCTCAATATAAGATGGATTATCATAATAGTAATCTAGTATTTAATCATGTAGAAAACATCCATAATGATCCACTATATATGTTTTCAGTAAAAATGGATAATATTGTATGTGTTTAAACAGTAAATGTGGGGATTTAACCTAAAAATCATCATGAAAAAAATTATTTCCCAAAGAAACATTATAATTATGTTCCAAATTTTTTTATTATATACTCATAACTTGGAAATATATTAGTCAATAGATATGGTATTGATAGATTCTGGTGTATAATTGGTAGGAGACATGATAACACCATTGTCTCTCCCATTGGTATGATGGGTAATTGATAATGAAGAAGTTAGTGGGAATGCATCTATGGAAACATAACCCATAACATAGTATGTGAAGAAGGATTGTGTTTCCAGTGTCAAAATTTGATCTAATAACCTAGATCCCCAAGTGATTGGATTTACTTTTGACATTGGAAACACACTCTTTCTTTACATACTATTTAATGAGTGATGTTTTCCATATATTCATCCTCACTATCTGCTACATTTTCAATATCTCATTGGAGAAAAAAAACTTTTTTAGAGGATGAAAGTTCATTTTTAGGATCATTAATGGATGATACCATATTTATAGAAATAGAGGCTCCCATTTCCCAAAAATATTCCATCAAATTTTATTTTCCATCAATCAAATAAAATCAATGAAGGTGAACTGGTGATTATCCTCTTGAGAAGTGGATCTCATTTGGTGGTATGGTGCCTACTATCTCATTTAGTGTTACTATTCCCATTAGTTATCATCCTAAGAAGAGGATATCTATTAGTAAGATATTTCCCTTTGTTTCTCCTCATAAGAATAATATTTCCTTTGGTGGGATGATTTCCATTAGTACTCCTCTTAAAAAGAGAATCTTATTTAGTAGGATAATGCTCAGTTTACCAATGATGGGATTATGAATTCCATGAGGGTATAGAATTAGTTTGAAATCCATGGGGAATATTTTTTATCTTTTTCTCACCTTAGATGTTTTGTTCCAATCATAATGAAAGCATGCGATGGTGGTAGATATATTAGAATTTCTTTTAATATTGAGTTTCCCAACACCCCAAGTGATTATCTTGGATATCAAATTTATAATTAATTTATTTAATATTAAAAGAAACAAATACCTAAGATAAGTATTTTTTATTTGATTAATATGAAAATCATACAAAAATGCTTTTTATTTTCCTTCGTTTCACTATGAGGAACCTAGGAAATCCCTCTAGAAGTGATCCGCACGTGCTCCTTTGATCTCCGAGCAACACTAATCGATCTTCAGGTGGTAGCATGATGAGTCGATTGTATTTTATTATTCATGTTGATCACTCGTCATTTTATTTTTAAGGGATATCTATTTTGTTTCTTATTCTTTATAGGAATATATAAATGATGATTCAAGAGGTAAATCTTCATTGTGCGTAATGATTCTAAAGTTTAGATTTTTTGGATTTAATACACAATATACACAACAATATATTTATAGTGCTAGGGTTTAGGTTGAAATTATTATTTAATTCCATACTTTACCTTAAATAAAATAACAATCCTTAATAAAACCCATTCCATATAATAATATTATTATTATTATTATTTTTTTGTGCATTCTAACTTGCACAATAAAAAAAATTATTTAACCATCTTGTTAATTAATATTTTTCACCAGAATCAGTCTTGGTCCATTCAATATTCTCTAGAATTTATTAAAATCTTTAATAAATATTTAATTTAAATATTTCATTCATCAATAAATATTTTAGATCGATAAAAAAAGAATAAAATTATTCACCAGTCTTGAGAATAATATTTATTCAATTAATTAAATTCAAATAGAATTTAGTAAAGATTATCGGAAACACTTAGTGTATGACCCTCTGGGATTATTTATCTTTGTCATTAGGTGGGATTTACTAAATTGAAATATTTATTTTTATAAATGGGTTATGTAACCCAAGAGAAATAACTTAATTCCATAACGATGACAACCACATATGAATGCTCACTGTGTAATATTATACCTTTGTCTTAATATCTCATCAAACAGGTTTCACATCTATGTTAAAAATCTATATGCTTGATATATATTTCTTTATATATCTGAAACAAACATGTTTTTTAACCATGGAAATGGAATTTAATGAGACGGTTCTATTCCAATCAAAGGATAGAGATATCAACTTCCAAAAAGATAGAAGGGAAAATCCTTCCTCGACTTATCCATTAATGAAATATCAATCAGGACACACCCAACATTCCCTAACTATCCACAAACATATGGTGTCATAGTTTTCATCAAAAAACATATTTTCATGAGTGATGACTTGCATTAATGATAATATTTAATTCTAAGGACTATTATACACACTCGCAGATAGAAATATCCAATGAAAAAAATACATAGAATTCATACTGGTGAGTATATTATCATAATCACCAATCTTAGAGATTACCAATTGTGAACTTCATGAGAAGAATCCTCATCTGCTTATGAGTACTCACACTTGAAATTCTATATACCATGTGTCCCATCATAGTATATTATCTGGTTGCATAAATATATTTAAGAATATATTCATAGCACTTTAAGGTTCTCATCATCATAGGGAACTGCTATGACCTTATCGATGAGACATATACTCTTTTAGATTAGTACATTATAGTCATGTATAATAATGAACAATATATAATAAGATGTTTTTTTATGAATATTCAATACATCGAATATACATATAATAAAATTACAAGTAGCTGGTCTTAGGACACCAACTCCAATGAACTCTCACTTGGACTAGAGCTAACTGCCTGTGACTTTTAGTCATATAGACCTCACATGGTAATATTGTTTTTCATAAGTCAAGGATTTAGTCAAGAAGTCTACCACATTATCTTCCATGGAAATACTACTCACTGCAACCTCACAATAAGATGTTTTTTTTCATCATCTACTGATGTAACCTTAGATCTTTTGAGAGAACCACCACTATAGTATTATCACAATAGAGTGTGATATGATCTTTATTTATAAGTAATACATCAAGATATTAGATGAATTTGTGCATCCATGCCGCTACTTTATCTACCTCATAATCCATAATATACTCATACTCTTCTATGAAATATGCGACCATAGACTATTTTGAGATTTTCTAGCTAACAACCCCTCTATTCAAAGTAAAGTTGTATCTCGTCTATGACTTCAAGTGATATTTATCTATTTTAAAACAATAATATTCATATCCTATGACAAATAGTTCCTCATATCCTCTAAACACTAGAAACATATCCTTAGTATGCCTTAGATACTTAGGGATAGTCTTGACTACCATCCAATGGTGGTCACCTGGGTTATCTTGATATCTTCTTACCACACTTAATGCGTAGGAGACATCTATCTGAGTATATAAGAGAATAGATGAATAGACCAATCACCGATATGTATGGAATCATATCGATTATATTTCATTCCTCATGTTTATAAGGACATATATTCCTAGAAATATGAATTTCATGTGATCATGGAAATAATCCCCTCTTGGATTGTTCTATATTGATTCTCTTCAGTATATTTTCAATGTATATACTTTAACTTAGGATGAGTAGTCTCCTAGGTTTATCATGATGGATATAAATTCCAATAATACATGTTGTCTTATCCAAGTATTTTAGAGAGAATAATTTATTCAATAATGCCTTAAAAGATAGTAATATTGGTATATCACTTCCAATAAGTAATATGACATTGACATATACTATTAAAAAACTTCACTCCCACTAAAATGTTTGTAGAAACAAGGATCATACTCATTATTTATGAAACCAAATTATATTACATCCTTATAAAAATTAATGTTCCATGAACTGGATTCTTAATTTGATCTATAAATGGATATTTTCAATTTTCATATCTAGTTGGCATCCTTTGGAGTCACAAAACCTTCCATAATCCATTTTTTGTATTTTTAAGATAACCACTTTTTGGTAAAGTGGGAACCATACAAAGAGAGACACATGTTCACACATATCCCACATCCACTTAAACTACTACACACCACATTCGAAATTATAAAATTCAATATTTAAATTTCAAAAATCAAATTCAAAAATACTACCATTATCAACCTCAAACCATGAGTTTACCCACCTAAATCCACAAACTATCCTCCATCACGAGGAGACCTTGAACCAAGAGAGATAGTCATGTTGTTGTCTTCTTCCATCATAAATGTCATCATCATCACTATCCTCAACATTGGAGAAGATAATCATAATATTTCAATGATGTCCACTTCATTGAAATCCACCGCCATAACCAAGAAAACTCTAAACATCAACTCCATCACCATCGACGACCATTGGGAAATCACCCTACCATCATGAAAAACATGATCGGTAGACATCATAATCAGGAACAAAAAAAACCAAAAACTAGAGATGAATAATGTTTTATTAATAACATCGAGAAAGAAAAACTAAACAAAATATATAGAATAAGAAACAATCCCTATTTTCATAGACATTTCTACTACATAAAGTTTTCATCCACAAAAGGAGAGAACCATAGCCATAATTATATGAGAAAATCATAAGGACATATAAACTATAGAAATCCACCACTATTTACACCACTCATGAGCTCATACCACTCCCGACACACATCCCAAAACCTCCATGGAATCTGTCACACTCGACCAACCTGGAAGGAAGAAAAGTACTGGCAGTCCATGTCAGGAAGGAGCAATAAAGAAGGGGAAAGGAAAAAACAAAGATTTCATGGGACAAGGAGGAAAAATGGGAATAAAACCCTAAGGTAATTCAGAACAAAGGGATTAATATAGAACTGATGAAAGAACCACTGAGAAATGGGAAAGATGAGACTGGGGATGAAACCCTATAAGAATGAACTGAAGAATATAGAACTGAGGAGATCAAATGAGAGCCATTTTGAGCATCCACCAAAACCTACCAATTGATATTTATTACCATTGGTCTAGATCAAGAATGGGGTCAAGCATGACAGAGAAGATAGAAAGAGCAATAGAAGAAACCTACAATAGCAAGGCCAGAGTGAAGAGAACTGAAGAGGAAGCTGCAAAAATGGAAAAAAGAGCATATAGATACATCAACTGATGGAAAATTATTTGATTCTAGAAGGAATAATCCATAGGAGGAGAGTATATCTCTCTAGAGAAGATTGGGAGAGAGTGAAGGAATTTTCCCCATCCTTGTGTAATGATTTTTATTTAAGGGATGTCACAAACCCTTCGGGTTGTGTCATATAGACATATTTATGAATGTTCCTGGTAAGGAAGGAGGTCTTAAAATCCAATTTCCAAATCTAATATTCATGTTAAGTCGCAATTGAAATTTTAATTATGATGTATTTTATCATTAAAACTAGTAAAAAGGTTTCATCATAATCAATGCCTTGATTCTATTTAAACCCATTTTTAATGAGTCATGCCTTATAGGTACTGAATTGTACTTCCATGTCCAGTTTCTTATTTAATACCCAGTTTCAACCCACAGGATTTACATCCACCGGAGTATCTACCAAAATCCAAACTTGGTTTTGGTACATGGAATGCATTTAGAATTTATGGGTTCTTGTCACTTGGAGACATCTTTTCTACTTATTGCTTTCTTGTAGGTTATAGGATCAATATTATCAACTAATAATGAGTCATAATTTTTTTTGTGACTAGAAAACAATACCATTGTGGTTCTCTAAACTCACTTGTACTCCTACATATTACTTGTTTATCTAGAATAGTTTCTTCTTCCAAAGGTTTTTTTGGAATATGTTCTTGTGCCAACTCTTGTGTACGTTGATCCTTAACTTCATCAAAGTCTATCTTTCTCCCACTATCTCTTTTATATATTTTCTCCCTCTCAATAAATATGGTGTGTCTTTCCACAATATTTCCTTTTTTCTGAGGTTTCATATAGGTATAACCCCTTATTTCATTAGGGTATACTGTAAAGGTACACTTTGTGCCTTAAGGTGAAAGTTTGTTACCTATAGAGGCATTAACTGTAGAGACCCGTAAAATTCAAGGGAAATTTTTTTCTTAATTTTCTTTGGGATTTTACAAGAACACAGTTTCTGACGACACCTGATTTTGAGGCCCGTTGTGCCCGGAATCAATTTCCGAAGTTTAGCTCGGGTACGTTCAGTGAAAGAACGAGCGGGTTTTTCTAACTTTTAAACCGGTGCTCGAAATCAGAATCCAAGGACACCGATGGAATCGCAGTGCCGGTAATTGCTTAGGAACACCTTTTCTGGAGTTGCATTTTCTTGGGTGTGGTTATTAAAAATAGTGGGTTAAGTAATGAATAAAATAAAATTTGTGCAACCAATTTTATTTATATTTAAGGTAGTTTAAACCTATGCTTGGAGTTTAGGGTGGGACCCACTAGTTCCTAACTACCCTAGGTAGGATATTAGTGAAGTGAGGCCCACACGAGCCCCACCCCCCTTTATTTTCTTTTACCTCCCATGTGCAATTAATTTGGTAACTCACCCGCACCCCCTCTTAAATGCCAAGTCAACTCTCGCGTTTATTTGGATTATTAAAAACCTCTTTAATTGGTCAACGCTCGATAATTAAATTGTGATTTAATTTTGAGTTTCAAAAACAGTTGGCATGAGTAATAAAATAAGGCAAAGCCTTATTTTATTATGGTTGTTGTGTTGTGTGAGAAAATTTGGGTAGGAATTACTCCAGTCTTGAATAACGTCATTCCTCATTGAAGAACACAAAGAATGATGAAGAACGCTGGCCTCCGACGAAAGACGACGAAGAACGCAAGTTCCTCGGAGATCTCTAACGCGACGCCGTGTACCGTGACGCTGACGATCCTCTTCCCCGCGACGCCGTGTACCGTGACACTGAAGATCCTCTTCCGCGACGCCGTCTCCCACGACGTCTTTTCCCGTGACGATCCTCGTTCGACAACTTCTTCGATGTAGGGGGTTTGGTTTAATTTATTTTATGTGGATTAAATCCTCGACACGTGTTTAAAATGTTGAAAGTCTTTTGAACACTAACGCGATGGGTGCGGACCAACGAACAAGTTCGAACCCACCGATTCTCTGTTCTTCGTGTGCGGATTGACAGGTGACGACGAAGCGGGCCACAAAGGTGCTTTGAACCCTTCTTATTAATCTATGGGTCCCGGGAGAGCTACAGACGCAGACGGCGGGAAAAATGGACCACCGAAGCGCATCTGGTGGTCCGCGGAAGGCGTTGTCGGCGCGCCGCCGGCCGGAGCCGCCGCGGCTGAAGCCGCGGCCGCGTGGGATCCGTGGGAGACGCGGCGACCAACGCCACATCTGCTGGCTAAGGACGGGGGGGACCGCGTCCCCCCATGCTCGGCCTCTGGCCAAGCCAGCGTGCCACCCGGCCGGGCCGGGCCGGGTTGCGCGGACCGGACCGGGCCGGGTTGCGCGGACCAGACTGGGCCGGGTTGTGTGGACCGGGCCGAGCCGGGTTGCGCGAACCGGACCGGGCGGCGCCCGGCCGGGCCGGGCCGTACCCATCGAGCCGGGTCGCACCCTAATGGGTCGGACCCGGGTCGGGTCGACCTAGTTCGGGCCGACCCAGGGGGGTTGGGCCGGGTCAAACTAGGCACAGACCCCCCACTTTCGGTCCACTTTCGGTCTTTTTCCCATAACTTGGGCTACGGACCTCCGATCGACGCACCATCAGTTGCGTAGAGATCCTTGGATAGAGATTGTCGTTTTGGTATATTACACTCAAGGTTTTGGAGAACATTGGGTATTGCCGGGTTGGTTCGAACACGAAACCAACCGGGCCCTCGGAGCGGAAACGCTTATAACTTGAGCTCCGGACGTCCGATTGACGTGCTGTCGACTTTGTTGGATTCCCCTTACTGAGACGGACCTTTTGGCTTACTCAGATTGAGATTTGGATGTAGTTGGAGTGTGGTTGGGTTGGTTTTGACTTAAAAACCAACCGGTCCCCTGGAACGAAAAAACCAATAACTCACAGACCGGGCGTCCGATTGACGTGCCATCTGTCACGTTGAGTTCCTCTTGTCGAGATGGAACTTTGAGATACATCAACTCCGGACAACGTGTCAGTTGATGTATCGACCCCTTGGCTCGTGGAGTGGACCCTCCCAGAATCGAGCATGTTGTGTGCGGGAACCCTAGAGATGGTTGCGACTGTGAAGACTGCACTGAAATCTTCCGTGGGTTCGGCAGTGATGAAGACCGTACTGAAATCCTTTGTGGGTTTGACAGTGATGAAGACTACACTGAAATCCTCTGTGGGTTCGGCAGTGATGAAGAACGTATTGAAATCCTCTGTGGGTTCGACGATGATGAAGACTACACTGAAATCCTCCATGGGTTTGGCAGTGATGAAGACTGCACTAAAATCCTCCGTGGGTTCGGCAGCAATGAAGACCGTACTGAAATCCTCCGTGGGTCTGATGGTGATGACTCTGTTCTTGCTATCCTACGTGGGTCTGGCAGAGTATCTTGTATGTATCTTATGTGGGTCCGACAGCTTAGATGGTTTAGTATCCTACGTGGGTCCTATCTTAGATGAATCAATGGCTATATTTGATCATCTCTATTATCTTACGAAGAAGTATACTTGTGTGAGCTGAGTCTTGACTTTCAATCAATATCTTTGATATGATTGACTTTTTTTTTCTATATGGATTGGGTTGTGTTATCCTGTGTGGATTGGGTTGTACTATCCTATGTGGACGTGATCGAACTTGGGCTCGGATGTTGGAGCCGAACTGGAATTGGTGACTTAGGTATATGTATGGGCATATACCTAAGTAGTGTTGGTTGTTACTTTGTGATTGTAACTTTCCTTTGTGGATTATTCTTTGTGGATTCTAGGAGACCTTTGGGGGTCTCAGGGTCTCTACAGAGTAGCATATACTCACCCCTGCACGGGTTATGCCCGCACTACGTTGTGTTGGATGCAGATGACGGACAGCGCTGATCGTGGTTGAGGTTAGTGGAGTAGTCGGTACCTGGAGGTGGAACACTGGGCGGGACGTACACAGAGCGGACGGCTGGACCCGAGGAGCTAAGGTGGCTATCTTTACCCACCCTTCAGGTGGGACTTCCAGTGGATGGCTCGACGTTGCTGCTTTACTTTCAGTTGTTGTGATTTCTTTCCAGTTGTACTTTACTTTCAGTTTGGGTTTGTATTCTGGCCCATTTACTTTTTGCACTTACTTTTGTACCCATTTTTACTTAGTGTTTACTTTTGCTTGCTTACTCTGTGGTGTTTGTTTACTTTATAAAGGCAATTTCTTCCCCTTTTGTCAGGATTTACAACTTGGTGCTAGTCTCCAGCCCCTGGCCTATGGGAGGCGGGCTTGGGGTAGTTACGACACGGGTCCCGAGGTCGGGTCGTGACAAATTGGTATTAGAGGAGTTCGATTCTACCGTAGAACTCAGGAATCTGATCTTTCTTCTATGAGAATCAATAGTGTTAAGGGTATTGAGTGTGGTTATCAGTCCAGGGAGTCCAGTGTTGGTGCGGCGGCCGACGTATCCGTACACCAGGACCCTGACTTCTGATTTCTAACTCAATGCACGAAAACATTGATTGCATGTGTGTTTCAAAAGTTTTCTTTGAGATTAGTTTGTGTCAGCTCACCAGGTATACTGTTTGACCGTGGTGCACTTGTTTCTTTTTAGGATGGCCCCACGACGGCAGCCAGCTAGGGTTCTGAGTTTTGTGCGAGCCGACATCCCACCGAGTGACGAGGCCTCAGTGCAGGGCCCTTTTTCAGTGGAGGCACCGACGGTACCTCTACCCACCGAGCCACCAATACTACTAGCCCCAGCCGCTGAGAGTGCATGTCGCCTTAATGCACTGCATGAGTTCCAGCATCAGAGACCTCCCAGGTTCTGTGGGAAGACGGACCCTCAGGCAGCTGAGGATTGGATGGAGGCGGTTGTGAGATTTTTTAGGTTAGTGGGGACACCAGATGACCTCATGTTGATCCTCGCAGTGAGCCTCCTGCACGCGGAAGCAGGCAGGTGGTGGAGCTTGATGCTCCAGGTGCACGATGAGGCATCTCCCCTCTGGACGGACTTTGAGAGCCTCTTTCGCTCGGAGTTCGTCCCACCCACCCTCCGTGCGGTGCGCATCCAGGAGCTTCTATAACTGTGGCAAGGCAGCATGACAGTCGCCCAGTACTCGGCGAGATTTATCGATCTCTCGCGCTATTCGACGGACATGGTACGAGACCCATTCTTCCAGGCCCAGACCTTCAAGCAGGGACTGAGGCATGAGATCAGGGCATCAGTGATCTCCCTCAGAATTCCGACGCAGGCAGGAGTACTAGAGTGAGCCCTTCTCATTGAGAGATTTCTTGCTGAGCCTACACCAGTAGTGAGACCTACCGCAGGGCGGCATGTAGCAGATGAATTTGCAGCTGGCAGTCGACGGATGTCACAGGGGTCCAAGCGGACCGGACCATCAGGCAGACGACCTCAGGACACTGGCTCAGAGGTGCGGGGCACATGGCATAGATCCAACCTTCCGAGGAGTAGACAGTACTATGCATGCGGCGGGCAGGTCCACATGGCTCGTGACTACCCGACCCGCCATGCAGAGGAGCAGTAGACGGTTGAGGGGCCACCCAGGTAGAGGTAGAGGGTCGATCGTGGCGGTCCACCGAGAGCAGGCGGATGGGGCAGGGGAGCTGGCCGAGCATCAGGTGGTGGGAAACACTTTGAGGCTTTGCCACCACCACCACCAGGTGGTTCACCCCGACCACAGGGAGATGGCGGGCGGAGATAGGCTCAGCTTCAGGCATTAGAGGCCTATGATCATGGCGCGCCATATATGATTCGAGGTACTATCTGTGTCTACTCCACCCTTGCTGCAGTTCTTATAGACACAGGAGCGAGTCACTCTTTTATTTCCTCTTCCCTTGTTCAGATCTCGGAGATTCCGACAGAGTCGTTGGCTCGATCCTTACGGCTAGAGACTCCTACGGGAGCAGACTCGATGATTACGCACTGGTTCCGACAATGTGAGGTTACTCTAGGAGGTGAGAGTTTCGGATGGGATCTAATTGTAGCGGTGTCGAGGCCTTATGACGTCATCTTGGTCATGGATTGGTTATCTACAGTCCATGCTCAGATCGACTGTATTAGGCACAAGGTGCGGTGTGTACGCACCAACGGGAGCAGGTTCACCTTCACCGGCAAGAAGGGAGCCTTTTCAGAACAGGATGGACTCACGTAAAGGATAGGATAGCCCATCACTCATTAGTTGGCTAGCCTCATCCTAGGAGCAGTTGACGTGCAGAGTCCTAGTTTTCCTGTAGTGGTGGATCAGTATGCGAACGTTTTCCCTGACGATGTTCCAGGACTACCTCCTCGCAAAGAGGTAGACTTTTATATTGACCTGTACCCTGGGACAGCCCTGATATCCACTCCAACATATCGGATATCCCCCGCTGAGCTTCGAGAGCTACGTGTATAGTTGGAGGACTTGCAGGGCAAGGGATTCATCCGACCCGGTGTTTCACCCTGGGCTTCCCCAATATTGTTCGCCAAGAAGGCGGACGGGAGCTTGCGACTGTGTGTCGATTATCGTCGCCTAAACCAGGTGACCGTGAGGAACAAGTATCCGCTACCAAGGATTGACGATCTCTTCGATCAGCTCAAGGGAGCACGGTGGTTCTCAAAGATAGACCTCAGGTCAGGCTATCATCAGCTCAGAGTTCGAGACGAGGACGTGAAGAAGACGACCTTCAGATGTCGGTATGGCCACTATGAGTTCTTGGCTATGCCTTTCAGCGTAACTAACGCTCCAGCAGTGTTCATGGGTCTCATGAACAGGATCTTTCAGCCATACCTCGATCGATTTGTCATGGTCTTCATCGACAACATATTGATATACTCGACCACTGAGGAGGAGCACGCCTACCACTTGCGGGTTGTACTAGACACACTCTGAGAGCACCAGCTTTATGGAAAGCTCTCAAAGTTTCAGTTCTGGTTACATGAGGTCCACTTCTTGGGACATGTCATCTCTGAGGCGGGAGTTGCGGTGGATCTTGTGAAGATCGAGGCATTTCTAGTTTGGGATCCACCCAGGAGCGTGACGGAGGTGTGGAGTTACTTGGGTCTAGCCGGGTACTACCGAAGATTTGTGCCAGACTTTTGCAGAGTTGCGGCACCACTCTCAGCTTTGATGAAGAAGGAGAAACCCTTTGTGTGGTCAGACAGGTGTCAGCAGAGCTTCCAGGAGCTGAGACAGAGATTGACCAGCTCACCTATCTTGAGGCTACCAGAGGAGGGAGTAGGGTACGTAGCCTACTACGATGCATCAGGGACCGGACTCGGATGTATCCTAATGCAGGAGAGAGCCGTGATCGCCTATGGATCATGTCAGTTGAGGCAACATGAGCAGAACTACGCAACCCATGACCTGGAGTTAGCAGCAGTGGTCTTCGCTCTGAAGATGTGGCGACACTATCTAATGGGCGAGCACTTTACATTATACTATGACCACCAGAGTCTCAGGTACATCTTCTCGCAGAAGGACCTAAATCTGAGACAGCGGCGATGGCTCGAGTTTCTCCAGGACTATGACTTTGAGATAGTCTATACTCCTGGAAAGGGGAACGTAGTAGCCGATGCTCTCAGCAGGAGGATGGGCATTCAGCTACTCGGGGAGGTGACAGAGCAGCTAGCCGCTTTGTAGATATCCTTCGTGGATAGAGATGGAGCAGCCTTGCTTCAGTCACTCACAGTCACTCCTCCACTACTGCAGCGAGTCAGAGATGCATAGCATGGGGACGCTGACTGTGAGATGCGACGTGTTTAGATATCCTCAGGACAGGCACCTGATGGATTTCCTATAGGAGGAGAGCACGACGTCCTTTTCAGAGGACATACCATGGTACCAGCTGCTTTACAGGAAGAGGTGCTGAGGGAGTTTCACACTTCCACTTTAGCGATACATCCAGGAGTGACGAAGATGTACCAAGATCTCAGATGATAGCACTGGTGGCCAGGTATGAAGAAGGATGTAGCTGAGTTCGTTTCTCAATGCCTCACCTGTCAGCAGGTGAAGGCAGAGCACAAGGTACCAGTAGGCTTGGTACAGCCCTTGGAGGTCCCGGAGTGGAAGTGGGATGGGATATCTATGGATTTCGTGACTGGACTTCCATGTACTTCCAGAGGTCACGACTACATTTGGGTGATTGTCGACCGACTCACCAAGTCGGCTCACTTCTTACCCATCAGAGAGCAGGGCTCAGTGGAGATCTTGGGACGCCTCTATGTTCAGGAGATTGTACGACTTCATGGTGTGCCATCATCTATCATCTCCGATCGAGATGCTCGCTTTACTTCCCGGATTTGGAAGGGGTTGCAGGAGGCATTCGGGACGCAACTACGTCTGAGCACCGCCTTTCACCCTCAGACGGATGGTCAGACGGAGAGGACCATTCAGACTCTCGAGGACATGATCTGTGCATGTGTCCTCGACTTTGGTCGCAGTTGTGAGGACCACCTACCCTTGGTGGAGTTCGCGTACAACAACAGCTACCACTCAACCATCGGGATGGCACCATACGAGGCATTGTACGACCGGCCTTGCAGATCACCTCTGTGTTGGACAAACCCTGGGGAGTCAGCACTTGTGGGACCAGAGATAGTCCAGGCCACGACAGAGAAGGTCCAGGTCATCCAGGAGTGGATGAGGACAACTCAGATCCGGTAGAAGTCTTATGCTAACAGGAGTCGGAGGCCACTAGAGTTTGAGGATGGCGACCATGTTTTCTTGTGGGTCTCACCTCAATGTGGATTACAGAGATTTGGCCGAGGCGAAAAGTTATCTCTGCGATTCATCGGACCATTCCAGGTCCCCAATAGGATAGGCGAGGTGGCTTATCGCCTGTTTCTACCACCTCAGTTGCACCGGGTGCACGATGTCTTCCACGTATCTCAGCTGAGGAGATATGTGCACGACCCGATGCATATCATCGACCATGGAGAGATAGACATTGATGATGGGGCGACTTTTGCGGAGGTCTCGGTGGAGATTGAGGATCGACAGGAGAGGGTCCTACATGGGCAGTCAATTCCTCTAGTGCACATCAGATGGTAGCACGGGAACCTCCAGGAGAGCACTTGGGAGAGGGAGGCTCATATGCGTGCTCAGTACCCACATTTGTTCCCCTAGTTTATGATGTATCCTTAAGGGGACGTAAAGCCCTAAGGTGGGAGTAATGTAGATACCTGTAAAATTCAAGGGAGATTTTTTTCTTAATTTTCTTTGGGATTTTACAAGAACACAGTTTCTGACGGCACCTGATTCCGAGACCCGGTGTACCCGGAATCAATTTCCGAAGTTTAGCTCAGGTACGTTTAGTGAACGAACGAGTGGGTTTTTCTAACTTTTAAAACGGTTCTCAGAATCAGAATCTAAGGACACCGATGGAATTGCAACGCCGGTAATTACTTAGGAACACCTTTTCTGGAGTTGCGTTTGCTCGAGTGTGGTTATTAAAAATAGTGGGTTAAGTAACGAATAAAATAAAATTTGTGCAACCAATTTTATTTTTATTTAAGGTAGTTTAAACCTATGCTTGGAGGTTAGGGTGGGACCCACTAGTTCCTAACTACCCTAGGTAGGATATTAGTGAAGTGGGGCCCACACGAGCCCCACCCCCCTTTATTTCCTTTTACCTCCCACGTGCAATTAATTTGGTAACTCACCAGCACCCCCTCTTAAATGCCAAGTCAACTCTCGCATTTATTTGGATTATTAAACGCCTCTTTAATTGGACAATGCTCAATAATTAAATCGTGATTTAATTTTGAGTTTCAAAAATAGTTGGCATGAGTAATAAAATAAGGCAAAGCCTTATTTTATTATGGTTGTTGTGTTGTGCGAGAAGATTTGGGGAGGAATTACTCCAGTCTTGAAGAACGTTCTTCCTCGTTGAATAACGCGAAGAACAACAAAGAATCCGGGCCTCCGACGAAAGATGACGAAGAACGCAACTTCCTCGGAGATCGATGACGCGACTCCGTGTACCGCGACGCCGACGATCCTCTTCCCCGTGACGCCGTGTACCGCGACGCCGATGATCCTATTCCGCGACACCGTCTCCCATGATATCTTTTCCCACGATGATCCTCATTCGACAAATTCTTCAAGGTAGGGAGTTTGGTTTAATTTATTTTATGTGGATTAAATCCTCGACATGTGTTTAAATTGTTGAAAGTCGTTTGAACACTAACGCGATGGCTGCGAACCAACGAACAAGTCCAAACCCACTGATTCTCTGTTCTTGGTGTACGGATCGACGAGCGATGGAGAAGCAGGCTGCAAAGGCGCTTTGAACCCTTCGCAGTAATCTACGGGTCCCGAGAGAGCCGCAGGCGCAGACGGCGGGCAAAACGGACCACCGGAGCGCGTCTGGTGGTCCACGGAAGGCGCTGCCGGCAGGCCCCGCTGGCGAGGCGGCGCCCCGGCGCGCCGCCGGTAGGAGCTGCCACGACAGAAGCAGCGGCGGCAGCGGGATGACCGGATCCCACGGCCGCACGGGATCTGTGGGAGACGCGGCGACCAGCGCAGCGTCCGTTGGCTAAGGACGAGGGGGGACCGCGTCCCCCCATGCCCGGCCGCAGGCCGAGCCAGCGTGCCACCCGGCCGGGCCGGGCTGGGTTGCACGGACTGGACTGGGCTGCGCCCAGCTGGGCTGGGCCGCACCCACCGGGCCGGGTCGTGCCCTAATGGATCGGGTCGGACCGGGCCCAGACCCCCCACTTTCGGACCACTTTCGGTCTTTTGCCCATAACTTGGGCTACGGACCTCCGATCGATGCACCGTCAGTTGCGTAGCGATCCTTGGATCAAGACGGTCGTTTTGGTATATTACACTAAAGGTTTTGGAGAACTCCGGGTATGACCAGGTTGGTTCGAACAAGAAACCAACCGGGCCCTCAGAGCAGAAACGCTTATAACTTGAGCTCCGGACGTCCGATTGACGTGCCATCGATTTTGTTGGATTCCTCTTAGTGAGACAGACCTTTTGGCTTACTCCGCTCGAGGTTTGGATGCAGATGGAGTGCGGTCGGGTTGGTTTTGACTTAAAAACAAACCGTGCCCCTGGAACGAAAAAGCCAATAACTCACAGACCGGGCGTCCGATTGACGCGCCATCTGTCACGTTGAGTTCCTCTTGTCGAGACAGAACTTTGAGATACATCAAATCCGGACTACGTGTGAGTTGATGTATCGACCCCTTCGCTCATGGAGCGGACCCTCCCGGAATCGAGCATGTTGTGTGCGGGAACCCTAGAGCTGGCTGCGACTGTGAAGACTGCACTGAAATCCTCTGTGGGTTCGGCAGTGATAAAGACCGTACTGAAATCCTCTGTGGGTTCGACGGCGATGAAGACTGCACTGAAATCCTCTGTGGGTTCGGCAATGATGAAGACCATACTGAAATACTCTGTGGGTTTGATGACGATGAAGACTGCACTGAAATCCTCTGTGGGTTCGGCAGTGATGAAGACCGTACTGAAATCCTCCGTGGGTTCGACGGCAATGAAGACTGCACTGAAATCCTCCGTGGGTTCGGCAGTGATAAAGACTGCACTGAAATCCTCCGTGGGTTCGGCATCAATGAAGACCATACTGAAATCCTCCGTGGATTCGACAGCGATGACTCTGTTCTTGCTATCCTACGTGGGTCTGGCAGAGTAGATGGTTTGTATCCTATGTGGGTCTGATAGCTTAGCTGGTTTAGTATCCTATGTGGGTCCCAGCTTAGATGAATCAGTGGCTATATCTGATCATCTCTATTATCTTATGAAGAAGTATACCTGTGTGAGCTGAGTCTTGACTTTCAATCAATATCTTCGATATGATTGACTTGCTTTCCTATGTGGATTGGGTTGTGTTATCCTATGTGGATTGGGTTGTACTATCCTATGTTGACGTGATCGAACTTGGGCTCGGATGTTGGAGCCGAACTGAAATTGGTGACTTAGGTATATGTATGGGAATATACCTAAGTAGTGTTGGTTGTTACTTCGTGATTGTAACTTTCCTTTGTGGATTATCCTTTGTGGATTTTGGGAGACCTTCAGGGGTCTCGAGGTCCCTACTGAGTAGCGTATACTAACCCCTGCATGGGCTATGCCCGCACTACATTGTGTTTGATGCAGACGACGGACAGCGCTGATCGTGGTTGAGGCTAGTGGAGCAGTCGGTACCTAGAGGTGGACCACTGGGCGGGACGTACACGGAGCGGATGGCTGGACCCGAGGAGCTGAGGTGGCTATCTGTACCCACCCTTCAGGTGGGACTTCCAGTGGATGGCTCGACATTGCTGCTTTACTTTCAGTTGATGTACTTTCTCTCCAGTTGTACTTTAATTTCAGTTTGGGTTTGTATTCTGGCCCATTTACTTTCCGCACTTACTTTTTTTACTTAGTGTTTACTTCTGCTTGCTTACTCTGTGGTATTTATTTACTTTATAAAGGCAATGCCTTACCTTTTTGTCGGGATTTACGCCTTGGTGCTAGTCGCCAGCCCCTGGCCTATGGGATGCGGTCTTGGGGTAGTCACGGCACGGGTATCGAGGTCGGGTCATGACATTAACAAATGATTCACAACCCTACACATGTAAGTATGATAACACAAGTTTCTTTCCATTCCATAAATCGTATGGTATACCATCTACCACTTTAATTAAAACTTGGTTTAGTATTTGTGTTGATGTTTGTAATGTGTATCCTAAAAAAGATAATGGAATACTCACGTGATACATCATTGATCTTACCATGTCTCACAAGGTTAATTTCCTCTTTTCATTTACTCTATTCTACTGAGGTGTATAAGGAAGAGTGAGTTGAGATAGGATCCCAAAATCTTGTAAGTAATAAATGATGTATTTATTAAGATATTCTTCACTGTAGTTTAAGTGGATTTTCTTATTATTATGAATAAAATGGTTCCCAACTTCATTATTGTATTCATTAAATTTACCAAAAGAATCATACTTATACCTCATTAAGTAGACATATCCATATCTACTAAAATCATCGGTAAAACTTATAAAATTATGAGTCCCCACCACTTGACTCAATAGGAAATGGTCCACACCTGTTTGTATGAACTAATTCAAGAATCTATTTGGACCTTTCACCTTTTTTACTAAATGCGGATTTGGTGATTTTACCTTGTAGACTTGCATGACATATACCAAGTGGTTTTAATTCAAAAGAAACTAAATATAAATATTGGTATAATTTATTCAATAACTTTTTTTACATCACCTAGATGGTGATGACATGATTGGATGTAGTATGGTTCATGTAAAGTAGTTTCATTATTTATTTTTATTACTTAGTTTATGTAATTCAAAACGTAAAGAATCTTATTTAAATGTTCTTTACCAAAAGAAATTCTATCTTTATAAAAGAAGAAATATTTATTTATAAACATGAATATAAAACCATCTGTATCAAGTTTGGATACAAATATAATGTTTTTGGTAAATTATGGTACATAATAAAAATACATTAAAACTAATATCATTCCAATAGACAATGTGAGGTGTTAGTCCTCGATAGCTACAACAACAAGTTTAGATCTGTTGACTGCTCATAGATCTACCTCACCTTGGTCAATCTTTCTGAATCTACTTTTTTCTGTATTTGAATATATAAGTGATTACCACAAGCCATATCTAATATCCAATTTATAGAAATAAATAAATTTCACTTGATAAAAAATTCACCTGAAGCTTCCCCTTACTTCTTGGAATGGGTGTAGTTTTTCTTCTAGTGGCCCTTCTTACCACATGAAAAACAAATAGTGTCATATTACCTTGATTTCCCCTTGATATTAATCTTATTGAAAGGGAATAAAGAATATTTGGGATTATATCTCTTTACTTTACCTTTCCATTTATTCACCCTAAGGACCAAAGTCCTTTTACCCTTTGTCTCTTTATATACTTGGAGAAGAGGAGTGAGAATATCTGGTAGAGACTTCTAAATGTTGTTCATATTAAAATTTATATAAAATATAGAGAATCTATAGGGGATTGATACTACAATGATATTGGTTCTCAGTTATTTAGGTATCACTTGTGTAAAAATAGGTTTTAACACCAGTTTGTTTTCAATTTTATCATTGTTTTTAATCATTGTTTATAAAGGAAACATTATAAATATGGGTTTTAGTGTTGGTTAAAAAAATAGATGTTGAAAATTAATTTTTTTATTTTAGTTCCAGTTTTTTGCATTGGTTTTCACTATAAAAATATGCCAAAAATTATATTGGCCATTAGTTTCTAGTAGAAATCGATGCCAAAGTTCCTCTTTTTCTTAAAAAAAATCTGTCTTGGTTTTTGTTCAAAATCGAGGCCCAAATTTTTTTTGGTCGTGTTTTTTGCATCATTTTCTAATAGAAACTGACACAAAAAATGATCTTCAATATCAGTTTATATAAAAAAACTAATGGCGAATATCATCTATATTTTGTTTGATTTTTCATCATTTATATTGAAAGAAATAAACATTGAAAGATACTTTTTTTAGAAAATTATAAATATCACACCCCTAAAAATATTAGGATTCCTATAATAGAAAACACAATATAAAGTAATAAAAAATAATATATCACAAAATAAAAATCCATAAAACTAAACATAATTTGAAAACTTAATCAAAAAAAACATTATCACCAAATTTATATTTTAATCTAGAATTAAAAAAACACATACCTATTAATTTATAGCATAATCATTCATGGTTGTTGTTGATGAATTATTTTGAGATCATTCGGTTCAAACACCTATTATAAATAAAGAATTAGTTGTTGAATACTTTTTATTAGAAAAATTTAATATTAATCATAAACATTAAAAGATACAAACCTCATAATTTAAATTTTTATCATACTTAACAAATAGATTTCAAAAAAAGATCGAAGTTGGGTAAGTTCATCATTCGTATACGACTCAACATCATTGAACATATAAAATAACATTTAAGGTTATAAGTTAAAAAAAAGAATATTATGACATAAAATATAATTAATATAACTAACCTTATCAAATTTATTCATTACCCTAATTGTGATTGTAACACTCAGATATTTTTATGAAATAATTTTTTAAATAATTTTTATTCTTCAATAGATTTTATTGGATGAAACTGTGAGTTTAAATGAACCATGATACACCCTTAGTATAAAACGACCATCATAACCTAGCTGTTATGTTAATATAAATAAGTATAACTAACTTATGAAAATATATGGTAAATTCATTGGCTACCAATTATTTATGAAAAATATAAATAAATCATATATATTTATTTTTAAATTGAGTGAATTACTACTAGTAAATTAAATTAATAATATATATATTTTATATACTTAATATTATTTTATATTCATCCAATAGTTATTTTTTTCATTGGGTATGAATAAACCCAATTTTATGTATAAAAACCTATATTTTTCAAAAGTGTACTTTTATCAACTTTTAATGGAGAACCATTTTTAAAGTAAGATTTTGAAATATTAATAATGTTTATATGATAAAATAAAAATCTTATTTGGTATTGGGATATAAAATTTACTTGGGATGATTTTTTGATATTTTTTTGAAAACTTTAAAGTTTTGATGAATAGTAAAAATACAATAAATTTTAATTGAAAACAATTTTTTTCATTAAAATAATTTATATGAAAAAATTATATTATTGAATGGTTTTAAAGTATAAATAAAATATATTTTTATTAGTTAATATAATTTAGGTCATTGACATTAATTTTATATTGAATTTAGAAGTAAAAACATTTCAATCTTTTGCAATGTTTTAACTTTTAAAACTTATTTTATAATTTCAAAAAAAAGGATTAATTTTAAATTAATTACTGAAAATTTTGTGTTTTTAATTTTTAAAAATGGATTCCATATTTAGAATCAGTAGGTAAAAATTATTTAAATAGCCTTATTTTATTTTTGGGCTTTATGAATAGTAACTTCAATAATTTTTATGAATACAATAAAAGGGTAAATCAGGTAATTAAGGGTAAAAATAATATTATAAAATTACCCTAAAAGTTGTACTAATATCATTGGTTGAGTGTGTTTGGACCTAAATAATCCTTGGGTCAAAATTATATCCATTGGAATCCACTTGGATGAGATTAGGGCATTTAATTTATTCTATTTAAAGAAAAGTTAAATATATCTCACTCAAATTTTAACACCTATATCATTTTTAATGAAAGGTTATACAGAAGATAAAATAGATTATTATTACATATTTTAAATATAAAATGATTTTATTTATCATGGTAATTTATTTTTAATTTTTAGGAAATAAATAATTACCTTAAAGTTTTATACATTAATGATGCGGAAATTATTTAATTGAAAAAAATTAATAAAATTATTTTTATTAAAATGATAATAACCATTAAAAGACACAAACACTTGACCAAATATTATTGGTTGAGTATATATTGACCATAATCATCCAAGGGATGAGTTATTGACCATTTGGAGCCTTATAAAAGAGATTATGACACTTATATTATTTTATTTAAAGCGATGTTAAGGTTTTCACATTTATGTTTAAATAAGTATAACATTTTTAATGTTGTATTTTCCAAAATATATATTCGACTAAAATCATTATTCTAAAATATATTCTATTTTTATTTATAATTTTATTTTATTTTTAATTTTTATTCAACGAATAAGTGTATTAAATAATTAAACAAAACTGATGTTGTAATTATTTTATTAATGGATATAACAAATAAATGTAATTAAAAATATTAAAATAAATATAATTTGGGATAATTAATAAATAAAATTAATTTCTTAGATTAACTTGACCCCTTATTAATATAATAAAATATATTTATTAGTTATCTTGTTATTAAATATTTTAAAAACCCATCTAATTGAATAGTTTCAAGATTGACAATATTGATTGTTCATCAAAATCATATTTTATTAAATTTTTTAAAAATTATAAAATATTTTTTAAAAATATATAATAATTATAATATGGTCTAAAATTTTCTAAGTTAATTATTTATTGTATGATGGACATAAAATAATTAAATATTTTACCCCTTTAATATTAAAATATTTGTTATCCTAGTTAAAATTTAAATAGAATAACTAAGTGTTGATTAAAATGATAAGGTTTAAATTGATATAAAAACTTTTCTAAAATTTATTGGTTGATTATATTACAACCCTATCTCATTCCATCTTCTAAATTATGACATTTTTTATTAGGTTTTTGGATTTGGTTTGAGTATATTATAATTTATTATTTTTGGAGTTTCCAAAAGTGCCCCTCACCTCAACTATAAAAGGGACCCTCCTCCCTCATTTCTTCACAACTCATTGAGGCTTAAATCTTATATATCCCTGACTTTTTCCATTATCATATTACCTAGAAACATTCTAGTGTTTATGATCTTATCTAACGACAAATCTAGTGCTTTAAGAGGAGATTTGGAGGGAGTAGGTCGAAGAAGAGGTAATCTCCTCTACTGATTCTTTAAAAATTATTTCGTCTTATACTTCCTCTTCAAGAGTTGTTTCATTATAAATTAATAACTCCAATATTAATTATATAGTGATATTTTATTATTATTATGAAACAACCATATTCCACCTTCTATCTATCATACTAAAAACGAAATCACCACGTGTGCATACGTACGGCTTACCATCTCCACACTGTGGTGTAATCTTTTTTCCATCACCACCTTACTTGGATGGGTATAATGATATAAATAATAACTATATATGATTATTATAAAATTATATTTATTCTGAAATATTATACACCATCCACTTCTTTACCATTCAATCATTATGAGAACGATATCATCATTCGTGTATACGTATGACCTACCGTCTCCACGATGCAATTCAATTCATTCTACATGATGATCATTAAAGAATGATTATAAAATAAACTAAATGAATAAATATGATATATATTATATTAATATCATTTTTTAAATTATATAACTATAACCTAAGAATATGAACAACAACTTATCATACAAAACATGCTTAAAAAAATAAAGTTAACACCCGATGGATGAGTAATAATGTTACTAAAAATTGGATGATAATATGATAACATATGATATAATGAAAATGAATATGATTCTGAAATTATTCAATGAAATTATTTAAATCATTATACAGGAATTTTGGATAAATACAAATGAAATTAGACCTAAGGTAAGGGATAATTTCACAATCTCATTGTTATCTGAGATTGTTTATACGTAAGTATATTCTGGGGTATATTTATCATCCATGTACATGTTTCCAAAATATTTATTCCAAAATATTCTATTTATCCTTCTACAGTTGTATAAATTAAATTTTACCAAATTAGTTAATTTTTATTAAATGGTATGAAAGGAATCTTTTTTCATTTTTCGATATGTGGTACTTTTTGACTTATCCAAAAAAAGCATGGGAAGAATGTTTTTTAACTTATACAGTATGAATGAATTTTTAAATTTTCATAAGGCCTTATTTCCAGGAATTTTCCTTTACACAATTTCAAGTTTACTTTCAAATAAATTTTTTTCATTTAAAATTTCGTGGCATTTTGAGAATTGAAAACATTTTTTAAGAAAAAAAGATATTTTTCTAAAGAATTAATTTTAAATGTTATGTTAAAATTATTTTCCATCTAGGATTGAATTATTTATTAGGGTTATGGTTCCAATATAATATCCTTATTTTTTCTATTGTTTTATTATGTTTATGATGGAATTATATTTATGAAATCCATTTTTTTACATGGATTTTTTTATGGGAGAATGATGTTTAAAGAAACCCATTTTATTTCATGGGTTATGATGACTGATTTATGTTATTGTGGAACACATAAGAATGATTTCATTATGAGATGAGTGGGGCCTATATCTCTATATAATGCATTGGGTAAATATTTATATCTCATTAGATAGATAGGGTTGGAAAGAGAAATGATATCGGTTCAGTAATACAAAGCTGGAATGAGGAGTGAGATTGGTTCAGTAATGGACTTTGTTTGCTATGATGGTCCTGGAAATGAGCCTTGAATTATATGAAATTATTTTATATGATTATGTGTATACCAAAAAATTTCTTGTCTTATGTTATGAATTTTGGGATTATGTTCATTGATTCTTATTAACTTTTATGATTTATCCCATGGCATGATATCACAATCTTTTATATGCAGGATAAGATTTTCAAATGTTATGTTATTATGTGTTATGATTATGATATGATTGATATCTCTCTGTTTACCCTTACTGAGTATTTGAGCTCACCCTTTCATATGTTTCTTTTCTCTAGGCCATGAAGAAGGGTATTAAGTAAGATATATCAAAAGGGGTCTAGTTATGAAGGAATAAGTAGGAGACAATGTAGATATCTTATGAACCAGTTTTTTATGTTTCCCAGTTTCTAAAGACACAATACCTATGTGGTTATGTCGTGGATTTGTTATATTTTATACTGAATATTATTCAATTTTGAAGCAATATCTATGTGTGTAATGTATGGGTCACTATAGTTGGTATTAGATGAAATGTATAGCTAAATTTTGGAAACTATGATGATAAAACCATAGGAAGAACCCTAAGGATATGTCTAAGTATAGGTTACAATCCTTGTTTTTTAGAAATGATCACAAATAACCTAGGATAAAACCTAAAATATCCTAAATTTAAATTTTATTCTTTATTATGTGGATTTTCTATTATGGTTATTGTTTCTCATACTATGATTCTTGGTTTTAGTCAATGGCTAGAATCTAGAGAAACCACGTTAATTCTGATTGAAATGGGAAATGAAATGATTTTCCACCTAAAAAACTTAATGTTATGGGATCTAGAATGGAAAAACTTATTACTAAGCTCGCAAAACTTTCTCATGCTATGAATCATGCAAGACTTCCAAATAGAAAAAGGAGGAAACAACATTCTGTTTAGCCCTTCCTGAGGCAGTGTCCACCTTCTTTCAGTGGGTATTCTAATCCAATAATGGATGAAAAATGGATTAGTACCACTAAAAATATATTTCCAATTATCCAATGTTTAGAACATGATAAAGTCACCTTGGCAGTCTATCCTTTGGAAGGTGAAGCTGATCAATGGTGGAATCTTATCAAGAATATGAGGAAAAGATATTAAATTAAATCCCTAGAATGAGATGAGTTCAAGAAATTATTTTTCAATAAATACTTTCCTCATATTCTTTAAACAAAGATAGAGAATGAGTTCCTTTAACTTAATAAAAAAGATTTTGAATCTGTTGGTACCTACAAAGAAAATTTTACAAGACTTGAAAAGTATGCTTCTTTAATTATTATCCAACCTGGGTGTAAAATTGATCGATTCTTTAGTGTCTTAAAACCAACTCTATAAAGGATATTATCCATAAGGGACTTCAATAGCTAAGAGGAAATTTTTTGATGTTCTCTCAAGGTTTATATGAATATTGGAGTAACCCATCAGTCTTATGGGTTTAATTAGAAGAGAAAAATGTAATTCAAAGGAAAATATAAAGACTGCAATGAAAAAAAGATAAGTTTTCCCTTATGCTTAATGTTTTGAAAGAAACATGGAGGAAATTTTCTTAAGGGGGCTAGAAAATGTTTTATGTTTGGAGAATATGGTCATCAGGCAATTGAATGATGAAGTGTTGGGAAAAATATTTTTAATGATCTGAATAAAGAAAAGGCTACACAAAATGAACCTCTTACACTTCAATGTTACAAGTGCAAGGAAATAGGGGAATTATTCCAATCAATTCCCTAATCCAAGGGTTATTGATGATGATTGAAATCGGAAAACTCTTAAGTCCAAAGATAAAGGAAAGTCACATGCGATCACTATCATTGATGTAGAATATGATAATTAAGTGGTGAAAGGAATACTTACCATCCACTTTAAAGTATAAAATGTTTTATTTGATTATGGATCCACCCACTCTTTTATTTCTAAAGAATTTTCTAAGGGTATATCTGTATTACCTCAACAATTAAATGTTGAGTTAGTTGTGACAACTCCTAGTGAAAGAACAGCCGCATCAAAAGTTTATAATTCTTCTCTGGTTAAAGTTTATGGGAAATTTATTCCTGAAAATATTGTGATCCTTACTATAATGGAATTTTATGTGATTCTAGTCATGTATTGTCTTTCTCTATATGGATATCATATCAATTTCAAAGGAAGGGAAGTCACATTTCATATTCCAGATCAAACTATGATCTATATTGATGCAAGGATGAATATGAACTTCCAATATAAATTTCTTCCATCTTATGGGTCTTGATTCCTATAAGTGAAGTTTATCCATCTCAAATGGTTGGGGAGAAACTCAAAATTAAGAATAAACCCATTGTATGGGAATTATTTGATGTCTTTAAGGAATAATTTCTAGGTCTTCCACCAAATTATGAAGTCTATTTTTTAATAGAACTCATACCGTGTGCTATGTCTATTTTAAAGACACCTTATATAATGTCCCCAATTGATTTGTAGGAATTGAGGAATAAACTCCAAGATAATCTTGACAATGTATTCATATTTCATAGTGCATCACCTTAGAGAGAACCTATTATATTTATTAATAAGAAAGATGGATCAAAGAGACTCTAAATTGATTATTGAGAACTTAAAAAGATCACTATCAAGAAAAAATATAATCTTACTCACATTGATGAATTATTATACCAACTATGTGGAGCTCTATACTTTTCCAAGATTGATCTTCATTCATGATATCATGAATTAATGGTCAATAAAGAGAATTTACCAAAGATGAAATTCTGTACAAGGTATGGACAGTAAGAATTTATAGTGATGCCTTTTGGTCTTACTAATGCCCCCGCTATCTTCATGGATATAATAAATAAAGTCTTTAGAGTATATATTGATCATTTTTTGGTAGTGTTTATAGACAATATTTTTTTTCTATTTTAAGAGCAAGAAAGATCATGAATATCACTTGAGAATTGTAATGAAGACCCTAATAAAGGAGAATCTTCATGAAAAATTTAACAAGTGTGAATTTTGGATTTAGAAAGTTTCATTTTTGGGTCACATAATCTAAAGAGAGGGGATATTTGTGGATCTAGACAAAATTAAAGTTATTGAAAATTGTCCAAGACCAACAATGATATTTGAGATCCAAATTTTTCTTAGTTTGGATGGATATTATTGATGTTTTGTAAAATATTTTTTTTAATATTATCTAATCCAATAACCAATTTGACTTGAAAAGGAGTTAATTTTGTGTGGATGGAGTAATATGAAGAGAATTTCAAATAGCTAAAAAGAAGGTTCTCCAGTGCACTTTTCCTCACATTTCCTTTTAGTGAAAAAATGTTTGTGATCTAAAATAATGCATACAAGAAGGTTTTGGGTTGTGTTATTATGAAAAATTATATGGTGATATCTTATACCTCATGACAATTAAAAATCCATGAGAAAAACTACCCAACTCATGATTTGGAGTTAGCTGTGGTAATATTTTCATTAAAAATATGGAGGCATTATCTTTATGGTGAAAGGAGTGATATTTATACTGGTTATAAAAGTCTAAAGTATATTTTCACACAAAAGAAGTTTAATATGCACCAAAGAAAATGGTTGGAGTTGATTAAAGACTGCGACTTCTCAATAAATTACCACCCTAGGAAAAAGAATATGGTGGTAGATTCTTTGAGTCGAAAGGTCCATGTTAGCCTATCCATGATGAGGATAAAAAAGATCCAATATTTATGGATTTACGATGGATGGATCTTGAAATTTTAAAGGAAGGTGAAAATTTTACCCTTATCAAATTAATGTTAAACCATATATAGAAGTGAAGATTAAAGAGCCATAAAAGGAATATGTAGAGCTATAAAAGAAGGTGATAAATGTTCCTGAATTAAACCTTAATTGTGATGGAATAATAAGGTTTAGGAACTAGGTTTGTATTCCTCCCATACCATAATTAAAAAAGGATCTATTATATAAGGCTCATAGTTCTTCATTCTCTATTCATCATGGAGGCACAAAGATTTATAGGGACCTGAAGGAGTATTTATAGTGGGATGGAATAAAAGGAGAAGTTTCCAAATACGTCTCTCAGTGTTTGGTTTGTTAGAAAGTTAAGGATGAGAGACATAAGTCTAAGGGGATGTTACAACCATTACCCATACCAGAATAGAAATGGGAAAACATCATTATGGACTTTTTCGTTGGAATTACCAAAACATATAAAGTATATAATGTTATATTGGTTATAGTTGATCACCTTACGAAGTGGGCACAATTCCTTACTATTAGAGAGGATTTATCACTTGATCAGCTTTCTAAGATATATGTAAAGAAAGTGGTAAGATTTCATGGAGTACCATTTTACATTATATCTAATTGGGATCTGAGGTTTACCTCAAAGTTCTAGCAAACTCTTTATAAGGATATGCATACAAAGTTAAGTTTTAGCACTGATCATCATCTTCAGATAGATGGTCATTCTGAGAGGACAATTCAAACTTTAAAAAACATGTTGAGATCTTGTTGTATAAACACCTGCCTTTGGTTGAATTTTCATACAACAATAGATTTCACTCCAGTATTCTGATGGATCCTTATGAATCCCTCTATAAAAATAAGTGAAAAACTCCAACTTTCTGGGATGAAATTGGGGAAAGAAATCAATTAGGACCTGATCTTGTTGATGAAATGGTAGAAAAGACCATATATATTCAACAACACATAATAGCAGATCAAAGTCGAAAAATTAATGCTGAAAACTGAAGAAAATACCTAGAGTTTGAAGTCGGTGAAAAGGTGTTTCTCTGATTATCTCCCTAGAAGAGAGTAATGAGATTTATAAATAAGGGAAAGATAATCTTTAGGTATATCGGTCCTTTGGAAATTATGGATCGTGTTGGGATGGTTGTTTACCGATTGGTGCTTCCACTGAATATCTCTCAAGTTCATGATGTGTTCCATGTATCTCTATTGAGAAATTACACACATGATTCTTTACATGTAATAAACTCATAATTCATACCACTTGAGAAAGATATTTCTTATAAAGAACAATCGATAGAGATTTTGGATCCTAGCGAAAAAGTTCGGCAAAACATGACCACTCGCTTGGTTAAAGTTTTTTGGTGGAATCAACAATTTGAGGAAGCTATGTGGGAACTTGAGGATGTGATAAGGAAGAGGTATCTTCATTAGTTTGTATCCAAGTGATGAATTTAGATGGTGAAATTCAGTTTAAGGGGTGGTATAATTTAATACCCAAATGTTTTTATGAAATATTTTCTTTAAATAATTGTAAGTCTTCAATAGACTGAATTAAATGCAAGCGTGAGTCTAAATGAACCATGAGATTCCCTTAGTATAAAATAAACATTATAACCTATCTGTTAGGTTAGCTAGAATAAATATATCTAACTTATAAAAATATACGGTGAATTCATTGGTTATCAATTATTTATGAAAAATAAAAATCATTTATGTATTTGTATTTTTAAATTGAGTGAATTACTACTAGTAAATGAAATTAATGAAATATATATTTTATATAATTAATAAAATATTTTTTATTTTCATCCAATATATATTTTTTTCATTGGGTATGAATAAATCCTATTTTATGAATAAAAACCCATATTTTACAAAATGGTAACTTTACCGCCTTCTAATGAAAAACCCTTTTTAAAGTAAATTTTTGACACATTAATAATTTTTATATGAAAACATAAAAATCTTCTTTGGAATAATGATATAAAAAATTACTTTGGATGATTTTTTGATATTTTTTTGATAACATTCAAGTTTCGATGAATAGTAAAAATACACTAAATTTTAATTGAAAACAATTTTTTTCATTGAAATAATTTTTATGGATAAACTATATTATTTAATGATTATAAAGTATAAATATAATATATTTTTATATTTTAATATAATGTAGGTAATTGGAATTAATTTTACATTTAATTTCAATATAAAAACATTTCAATCTTTTGCATTGTTTTAACTTTTAAAACCTGTTTTCTAATTTCGACAATGAGATTAATTTTAAATTAATTAATGAAAATTATAAGCTATTAATTTTGAAAAAATGGATTCCATTTTTGGAAGCATAAAGTCCAAATTATTTAAATATATTTATTTTATTTCTGAGCTTTATGAATAGTAACTTCAGTAATTTTTATTAATATAGTAAAAGGGTAAATCAGGTAATTAAGGGTAACAATAATATTATAAAATTACCTTAACAATTTTTATAATATAATTGGATGATTTTATTTGGACCTAAATAATCCTTGGGTAAAAATGGAATCTATTGGAAAATACTTGGATGGGATTAGAACATTTAATTTATTTTATTTAAAGAAAAGTTAAATACGTCTTACTCAAATTTTAATAATATATCATTTTTAATATATGGTTATATAGAATATAAATTTGATGATAAATACTAATTTGAAATCTAATTTTTTTTCTTTACCATGGTAATTTATTTTTAATTTTTAGAAAATAAATAATTACCTTAAAGTTTTATACATTAATGACGGAGAAATAATTTAATTGATGAAAAATCAAGAAATTTTTTTTATTAAAATGAAAATAATCGTTAAAAGACATAAAAACTTGAACAAATATTATTTTTTTAGTATATCTAGACCATAATCATCCAAGATTCATGTTATTTACCATTTGGATCCTTATAGAAGAGATTATGACACTTATATTATTTTGTTTAAAGTGATGTTAAAGTTGTCACATTCATGTTTTAATAAGTGTAACATTTTTAATGTTAGATTTTACAAAAGATATATTCCACTAAAAGTATTATTATTAAATCTGGTAGATTTATCTTCATCATAGTATTTTATTTTTAATTTTAATTCAAAAAATAAGTTTATTACATAATTACACAAAACTGATGTTGTAATTATTTTATTAATGGAGAAAACAAATAAATTTTATTAAAAATATTAAAATAAATATTATTTGGGATAATTAATATATACAACAAATTTTTTATAAGACTTTAACCACTTAGGAATATAATAAAATATTTTTTATAAGTTATCTTATTATTTTAATATTTTTAAAATCAATGAATTGAATAGTGTCAAAATTGACACTATTGATTATTTATCAAAATAATGATTTATTAAATTATTTAAAAATCATAAAACATTTTTTAAAAATATATAATAATAATTATATGATGTAAAAATTTATAAGGTATTTATTTATGGACTAATTAACATCAAATAAGTAAATAATGTACCCTTTTAAAATTAAAATATTTGTTACCCTAGTTAAAATTTAAAAAGAATAACTAAGTGTTAATTAAAATGATAAAGTTTAAATTGATAGAAAAACTTGTCTAAAATTTATTGGTTGATGATATTAAAAGCATAACTCATATCATCTTTTAAATTGGTACATTTTGAGGTTTTTGGATATGGTTTGAGTTTATTATAATTTATTATTTTTGGAGTTTCTAAAAGTGTCCCTCACCTCAATTATAAAAAGGAACCTCCTCCCTCATTTATTCACAACCCATTGAGCCTTAAAGACAAACTATCCATTTCCATTTTACATCAGCATCTTCCCTAGTAACATTATAGAGGTTTTGGTCTTCCCCAAAGACCAACTTTTGTGCTTTAATAGGAGATTTAGAGGGAGCACATCGAAGAAGAGGTAATCTCCTCTACCGATTATTTCAAACTTCTTTCTTTTTATACTTCCTCTTCATGAGTTATTTCATTAAAAAGTAATAAATACATTATAAATTATATACTTAGATGTTATTATGATTATGAAACAACCATATTCCACCTTTTATCCATCCCACAAAAAAATCACCACACGTGCGTACGTACGATTTACCATCTCCACGCCGTGGTGTAATATGTTTTTAACCACCACCTTACTTGGATGGGTATAATAGTAGAAATAATAAATATATATTATAATTATAACATAATATTTATTCTGAAACATGATACACCATCCACTTCAGTATCATTCCACAATTATGAGAATGATATCGTTGCTCATGCGTACGTACAACCTACCGTCTCCATGTTGCGATGCGATTCATTCTACAAGATTTTCATTAAACCATAATTATATAAATGAATTGAATTAATAAATAAGATATATATTATACTAATATAATTTTTTAAATGATATACCTATAAACTAAGAAGAGGAATAAGAACTTATCCGACAAAACATAGGTAAGAAAATAAAGTTAAAAACCGATTGATGAGTAATAATGTTACTAACAAAAAAATGATAATATGGTCATATATGATATAATAAAAATTAATATTATTATTAAATAATTCGATGAAATTATTTAAATCATTCTACATGAAGTTTGAATACATACAAAGGAAATCAGACATAAGGTAATGGATAATTTCACAATCTCATTATTATCTGAGATTCTTTATACATAAGTATATACTGGGGTATATTTATCATTCATGTCCATGTTTCCAAAAATATTTAATCCAAAATATTATTTATATACTTATACAATTGTTTAAAGTCAATTTTACCCAATTGGTGAATTTTTAGTAATCGGTATGAAAAGAATCTTTTTTCATTTTTCGATATGAGGTACTTTTTTATTTATCCGAAAAAAGTACAAGAAGAGTGTTTTTAACTTATACAACATGAATGGTTTTTTATGTTTTCATAATGCCTTATTTACATGAATCTTTACTTTATTTCAAGTTTATTTTCAAATAAATGCTTTTCTTTTAAAATTGTGTGGCATTTTGAGGAAATTAAATGTTTTTGAAGAAGAAAGGATATTTTCATCAAGAATTAATTTCAAATTTTATTTCAAAATTATTTTACATATAGGATGAAATTATTTAATAGGGTTATGTTTCAAATATAATAATATTATTTTTCTAATGGTTTTATTGTGTTTATGATGTATTGTTATTTATGAAATCCATTTGTTTTACATGGATTATGTTATGGTGGAATGATGTTTAAAGAAACTCATTTTATTCCTTGGGTTATGATGAATGATTTATGTTATTGCGGAACACGTAAGAATTATTTCATTATGAGATGGGTGGGACCTGTATCTCCCTCCAATGCATTATGTAAACACTTATATCTCATGAGATATATAAGGCTGGAATGAGGAGTGAGCTCGGTTTAGTAATGGACTTTGTTTGTTATGATGGTCTTGAAAATGATCCATGACTAATATGAAATGATTTTATATTCTTATGTGTATGCCACAAAATTTCATGTATTGTTTTATGTATTTTGGGATTACGTTCATTGATTCTTATGAAATTTTATGATTTATCCCATGGAATGATATGATGATATTTTATATACAGGGTACGATTTTCAAATGTTATGTTCTTATGTGTTTTGATTATGATATGATTGATATCTCCCTGTTTACCCTTACTAAGAATATGATCTAACCCTTTCTTATGTTTATTTTACCCATGTCATGAATAATGGTATTAAGTAAGATATGTAAAAAAGGGGTCTAGTTATAAAGGAATAAGCAAGAGACAATGTAGATGTCTTATGAACCCGTTTTCTTGTTTCTTAGTTTCTAAAGACATTATACCTATACAAACCTATCATGGATTTATTATATTTTGTAATTAATATTCTTCAATTTTGAATTAATATCTATGTATGTAAAGTATGAGTCACTATAGTGATTATCTCATACATGAATAGTAAAACATAATAACTCCATTCCACATTTCCTTATTGATGTTGACAGTGTGGTTATAAAACATTAACTTGATAATAAAAACCAATATATATATATATATATCAAAATTATAATATTATCTAATATAGAAAATATTTACCATTACTTAAATGTATTGGATTTGATTTGGGTTATTTATCGACAAGTGATATTTGTTAAAATTTTCCATGACCAACATCTTCATATATATAAACTAAAGAAGCATGTATAAACATAAGAATTAAATATAACGAACTTATAAAAAATAAGAAAACTTACTTGTCTTACAAGGTGATAAATTTTTTATGAACAATACCTAATAAAGAGAAAAACCAATATAATGTGCATCCACTTGAGCAGAATATGCCTAATATCCAATTCCCTCTATAATAATTTTTTTTTCATAATTAATGAAATTATAAATAATATTATTTCAGAATTATCTTAGTGTTATTTCCCATCAAGGAATGGAAAAAAAACCCACACCAAATCTCCATCTTTGATAATCTCTCACACATATATGTAACTCTATCAACAGTCTTCTAATATTTCAAGACCTTTGAAATGAATTCTGGATCTTTAAAGCCATAAACACTAGTGGTCTCATTTTGAATAAAAAGTGTGTGTAGATACCTAATTAAATAAGTAATATAGTATGTCACTTAAAACCATATTAAATTAAAGAAATAAAAACTGAAACATAAATTTACTTGCATGTAAAACAACTACAACACAAGAATGTTGAGCTCACCAAAACTAATAAGATCCATGATATCTTTTCTGAATATTCTCAATGGATAGTCTCTTCCTCATAAATTGGACATCATCCAAAACTCATATAAATTATCCAGTGAATAATAATCATGAGATAATATTTGTATCCTTTCATAAATATGAGAAGTATCTAATGTTTTTTATTCCTAAACCTTTTGTTTCCTTTGTGACAATTATTTTGATTTTAGATACTCTTATATAAATTAAACATCAAAAAACATTATAAGTAATTTTCAATCAAATGTAATTAATATTAAAAAAATGTATACCTCATATGATAGATAACGAAAAAGGATAATTGGATAATGTAAAAAATGTACCCATACAATCCCCAACTCTAGTAACCACCTCGGTAGGAAATAGAAGTAGAGCATTAATATTAATAATATAATGTATTGATACTCTGACCTAACCCATTTTCATAGGCTGGTGATGTATAGAATCACAACAAATATGTATAACTCCATACACTACAATACGTACATGAATATCTATAGTATATAATTCACAATATAAGGTTGGGTTTGAGAAAGGAGGTAGAGGATCTGAGTAGGTAGGTTGGTCTAGTTGGGTGGGCTGTATAGGATGCAGAACTAGCTGGGAAGGCTGGGAAGGCTATGTAGATTTTGACTGTCTCATCAATTGTTCTAACATAGCCTACACAACTGATTGAATTTGATCACCCACGAACTATTTCATATCTTTTAGCTTAGCTTTTAAGGATTCAATTTCTGGGGATCTTGGTTTCTTACTTTGAGGAATAAAAAATTTCTGAATACTTACACCATCCTCATATCCTCTTATGCGACCAGAGTGTTCTGGATTTCATAAAGCAGTGGCTAGGATGTTTATCCTATACTGATGGATAAATGTTCCATGTATTGATTTATCCTTAAGGTCTTCCTAAAATGAAAAAAGAAAATGGTATATTAGTGTTGTTAATTTATAAAATACAAAAATTCATGAAAAATAAAAATTATTTACTTATAATTATTTCAACTACTTCCTTAGATTTCTCTATAAGATATTTTTCATTTTTTTTCTTCTCACTATTTTCCATTTTCTATGGAAGGTGGGGGGAGACATAGGACTTAACTAGATGTCATATAAACCAGTAGTAGACTGAGATCTTAATGCTTTAAACTTTTCTTCAATCATTTTTTTCTCCAATAAATGATACCCTCCACATGATAAAGTATGAGAGTATACATTTTTCAAATAGATCTCTTGATGATATTTTCTAAGTCATGTTATATAAAAATAAAAAAAAATTAATTTGGTAAATATATAATAAATTTTACAATATAAAATAATTATCATACCAGAAATACTTCATCATGTCAGCTGGAAACAAATTTATTCCATATATTTGCATCTAAAAATCATACTTGAGGCATGTGTTTTCATTTTCTTTCTTTCCAAAAACATATTCTTTTGAAAATTTTGTTTTGAAATATCTATATAGAACCACCGATAAAGAAATAAATATTTTATAAATTGCTTTTGTTTCTTCAAAATTTAATGTTATCTGTAATTGAATAAATTAAATATTAGTAATTTAAAATATATAATATTAAAAAAATGAGATAAAATAAATCAATTGAGATATTTTACCATTATGACCTCCCAAAGTTGATTTATCACCATATTATCGACGAACTTCAAATCAGGATATAAAATGCTAATCTTGCAATGACTCTGTATGGCGATATAGTTGATAAACTGTGTTGCATTTGGGCCAGTTACATTATTATTATCATCAAAACTAATATATAATTTCTTGTCTCCACGAGAAAGTGAAATTTTTGGTAAACGTGTAATACCACACATACCAACTCAAGAAATTGATTCCTGAATACTAAAAGGAGAAGACTCCACCCATAAAGTATCATCAATAGTCCTACAATTATTATTTTTAAAATTAAAATATTACTTTCATTAAATAATTATATTACTGAATATTTAATAATATGAAAAAATACATATACCTACATAAATGGTCCTCCATAGTTTTATCTGTATCTATCATTGAAATAGAAAAATGTAATGAAATTCCATGCAACATCATATTTGTAGACAAGTGAATAATTTAAAAAAAAATGAAAACAAAAATATGTAAGAAAAAAAGTGGCACACATGTGTAAGTTTGAAAAATAATAATGATGTTATGATTCTTAACCAAAAAATATACTAGTGAAACTATTAAATATAAACATTACTTCTATAATTATAGAAACATTTATAAATTTAAATATCAAAGTTATGAAAACGTGTTTTCATATTTGTAAATTTAACCAAAATATAATAATGTACGTTGGGTATTTCAATGAAAAAAAGTTGAACCATAACTACGGAATATAAATTTTAACACAAAAAATCATATAAATAATAAAATATATATAATTAAACATTTAATTGTTATTAAAAAATACAGTTTTGACACATGTAAATTTAAAAAAATAAATATAATGTAATCATTTACTAGATTAATTAGAAGAGTAATTTAGTTTTTTCTCATATCCCTTTAGCATGATCATTTCATACTATATTCATTATGTATGTATTATAGTCATTGTTATCTGAAAATCACATAATAGATGAATAAGACTCATATAAATTAATAACATCATCATCATCATCACCCAAATGGATTATTTTCCCCTAAAAAATGACGGAACACTTTTTTTTTAAAAGGTTGGGGCCGAAGCCTCAATTTATTATTTGAAAGCAAAGACCTCTTTAGACTGGGTAGAGGGTGACTCATTACATAGCCTGAAGGCCCAAGGCCAAGTGGCATGAATACAAGGCTTGAAAGCCCATTTTTTGGCCCAAAGGACCCCTCGGTGAACAGTACTGCTACAATACCCGCTCTGCTACAGTGTCTGCTACAGTATCGCCACTGCTACAGTACCTGCTACATTCCCTCCACTGCTACAGTTCCGCCATTGCTACAGTACTGCTACAGTACCCCTGGGAATTCGCCCCTGCCCGGATTTGATTCTGGGTCTTTTGGATGCCAAGCAGGATCTTGTACCACTAGGGTATAGGCTCGTTGGCAAAAAAATGATGGAACACTACTCATTCGTTGTATCAATGACATAAAATAATTTCTTTGCATGTGTCTCCATGATATATTGTTCCTCATTACAACTAACTATTTTCAGGTCAACCAGTTTAAACCCATATTCTTCATGTTTCACACCACTATGAATAGAAGCCCAATTACACTTAAACATGGAGAGTTGAAATTTGGTATAATTAATTTCC
The DNA here is from genome assembly GCA_963277665.1 of Viscum album. Classification (NCBI taxonomy): domain Eukaryota; kingdom Viridiplantae; phylum Streptophyta; class Magnoliopsida; order Santalales; family Viscaceae; genus Viscum; species Viscum album. The sequence goes on from OY728143.1 coordinate 186,849,690, forward strand.
CATATATCTTCAAAAAATTAAAAATATGTTGTTGATTTAGAAATTGGGTTTTTATCTTTTGCACTCAAAAAATGAATTGCTTCAACAACGACCATTACACCACTATTTTGAATGGTACTCTTTTCAAACACTTTTTTTGTAAAATATGTAACCATTAATATCAAAACCGGACCATGTATCATATTAAGAGATGATCTCTTTTCTAAGCATTTCAATTTTTCTAATGCAGATATATCTGTGATGAATTTCTTTTTAAACCATGAAACAAATATATTTTTATTCTCAATCATCAATCAATTTTCATTTATTTTCAAATATCATACAATTAATTCAAAAATATATTATGATATATATGATTGAACCTCATCTGCATTGTTCAAAATGTATAAATGTGTCTATATTTCTTTATCACATGGAAAGAACTTTACCTTTAAACATCGAATCCCTCTACCTTTACTATAAAATGTCATATGTCAAGACATAGGGAGACCCATATGCTCTACTTCATACAAATAATCAGTACATAACTCAATTGATGCTTTCGATGCATACTTTTTAATAATAGATTCCTTTGGTCGATAAGGATTTTTAACATATCCCTTCAAAATTTTCATATATCTTTCAAATGGATACATCAATTGTAAATAAACAGACCCACATATTCTTATCTCATACACCAAATGAATCACTAGATGAACCATTATATCAAAAAACATAGGTGGGAAATATATTTCTAGTTGAAAAAGTATAAGAGTAGTTTCATTCTCTAACACATATAACAAATCTTGATCAACTATTTTTCTACAAATTTATTTGAAAAAATTACATAACCTGATGATAGTATTTCTGACAACTATTGACAATATACCATGCAATGCGACTAGTATAAGTTGTTTCATCAATACATGAAAGTCATGATATTTCATAACAATTAATTTACAATCCATCAATGACACAAAAATTCTTCACATTTTGGAGAATATCCACTGGGTACTTTAATACCGTGAAGACACTAACAAAAATTCAACTTCTCAATCTTGATTAATGTGTGACAAGCTTAAAGTAAATATGTTCTTTTCTCTTTCACAGTGAGAGTTAACTCCAAACGTATTTTCATTTATATCAAGTACAATATAGAATGAAATCCATCTTTGGTGTTTACTTTTATGTCTAACAAATTTCCAATCAAACTATCAGATATATTCTTCTCAACATGTATCACATCAATATTATGTTTTATCTCTAAAAATATCCAATAAGGTAGTTCAAAAAAGATGAACTGTTTCTTCCAGATATTTTTTTGAAGACCACAACATATTTTCTTTCCAAATGTCGAATCAATAGTTTTCTCCCTATCATAATATTCTTTAACTGATAATGTTTGGGGGAGGGGGGAAGATTGTATTCCTGTAAACCATAATTTTTTTTGCAATCTATGATAAGGATTCTAAATTCAAAAAAAAATATTCGATGTACCATGTAAACTATTTTTCTTCAATTATGAAATTGATCATATGAATTCTATTCTTAAAAAATTGGACATGCTTTATGTCCATTAATACTATATCCAGATAAGTTTCCATATGCAGGAAAGTTGTTTATAGTGAACATTATCATAGCATGCAAAAGAACATACACTTTCTTATATGTATCAAAAAAATTAACACCTTTATCCTATAAAAGTTTCAAATAATCAATCAATGGTAAAAGATACACATCGATATCATTTCATGGATGTTTTGGTCTATAAATCACCAATATCATCATAACATATTTTTTATTCAAACATATTCATGGGGAAAAGTTGTAAACTGCCAACAAAGCAGGCCATGAACTATGTTAGCTACTTAGGATTTGATATGGATTCATTCCATCAGTACACAATCCCATTATGATATTTCTAACTTCACTTCCAAAATCTCTAATTTTTTATCAAATCTCTTCCACTGTGGAAAATCAATAGGGTGATGTAATTTACCATCAGATATGTGCTCATCTGAATGAAATCTTAATATTTTTTTCACCAATTGATTTTGCAAATAGATGCTTCAAATGAGGAATTATTAGAAGGTACTGAATTTCTTTAATAGGATATTTTATCATAGTTCCAGAAAATGAATCAGAATTAACTTATTGGAATTATATTAAGGAATTATTGGATGAAATTATTAGAAAGTACCAAATTGATTTAGTATGTGGTTAGATTCTAGTACCTGAGAATGAATCTGATTTGTATTTTTCATCCATATTATACTGTGATGTCCCACATGTAGGATATTTTGATAAATATTCATATTTCTTCCTATAAAACATATAATCTTTGGGGAAATCATGTATCTTTTTATACCCCAATCCCATTGGGCATAATATTTTATTCACCTCATAATTGAAATCTGGAAGTTTGCTGCCTTCTGGAAGTAGCTATTTTAAAATATGAAGCAAGTTAGAGAAACTTTTACCACTCCACACATTTCCTACTTTCAAGTTAACTAATCTCAAAATTTCTGATAACACATTATATTTAGTGCAACCAGGTAATAATGTATTCTCAAAATCTCCATACAATATTTCTACATTTTTTGTTTTTTCAATGGTTTCAACACCTAAATCATGAATTAATTCTTCAATAAGATCCTCTATCTCATTATGAATATTTCCATCAACATGAGATGTTTAATTTTTAGTTCTTTCACCATGCATAGTCCAAAAAGTATAATTATGTCTAAAACCATAACAAATGATAGGATCCTTATTTCTATTGAATTTAACATTCTCATATTCAAACACTTCACACATGGACAAAAAATCAAATCTATGTTTAAAGATTTCATTGAGAAATTTCCAAGAAATCATCAACTCCTTTTTCATTCACTAGTGGTTCTTCCTAAAGGTATCCAATTATGGTCCATTCAATACCTGAGTTTTCAATATAAAAGGTGAATATATAAAAACATATAAACATTTAAATATATATATATAAATAGATAAATTTTTAATATAAAAACATACAATCAAAATGATTGGTGATCAAGTGGGAAATATCAACGATTATTAGAAATAAAATCAAAAATAAATTACTACATGTATTTATTTTATTTAAATAAATAAGTATAAACAATGTTTTATGATTATATTAAAGAAATGGGTATACTTTTATCAACTTTATATAGATTTTTTTAAAACAACTATCACAGAACACCACTTCTATTCTAGCTAAATCTATTAAGATCAACATTAATAATCCTCTTTAGTTAACCTAGAATAAATAATGCTAAACATAAATTCAAATTTTCATTATCAACAAAAGGTAAATTTTATGAGTAAAAAATATGGGTCAAATGAAGAATTGACTATAATAAGAAGAAAATAGAAAAAACTCATTAATTTAAATCCCAAAACACAAATAAAATGTTTTAAAAGTAACGTATACATTTGATCAAAATAATCTCTTAAATTACCATTTATATGATGAAGATTAAAAATGAGGGTGGTTATCATTATCATCAAATATTGATTTTGATTGAAATGAATGAAAAAATGTTATGTATTAGGAAAAAAAACTTTTATTGATATTATAACATATATGACTCTATATTTTTCTGATGCGTGTCATGTTGATCTGAAAGTATACAATTTGGATAGAATCAAAAATGAAAAAGATCATAACTACTAATTTCAACTGATATATATATACATATATAAATATAAATATATACACACAATACCACACAAACATATATATGTATATGTATCTATCATTTTTGGAAAAAACATTCGTTAATTTTATAAAATAATTATTTTTCAAATTAATAAAAATTTAACAACAAAATTTATAATTAACAATCAAATGCATACAAAAAAATGAAGCAATGATGGAAAATTATAATTAAATGCTAAAGAATTTATCTTCCAAATTTAAAAAAAAATTACAAAATTTGGAGTTCAATAATGGGAAATTTATCCTCAATATAGATTTGCTCCCTCGAATTATTTGATAGGATGAACACTGCAAGATCTAATAAAAACATTAGTAAAAAACAATAAACTAGAAAAAAAAATCAAACCATGGATGATCATCAGATCGAATAGGGTTTTCGAAGACTGAATACCTATATGAATGGTGAAACAAAGGCTTAAGATGAAATAATAATGACCATTTATCATGAAATGATTATTAAAATCAAGGAAAACCAAGTAAAATTTCCATTGAGGTTCCTCGGGTAGCTCTTAGTGGCATCATTTTTTGAGAGGAAACGAGTTTAGAATATCCAAAATGAGGGTTTCAAAGTTCAATGTTTTTTAAAAGGTTTTTAGGTAGGTTTTTATAGAAACCAATGCCATTTTTTAAAAAAATTTGGCATCAATTTTTATAAAAACTGATGCATTTAAAAAAATAGCACCATTTTTTACTAAAATTGATGCCAAAAATTCTCTGCATACCTTTTTGCATCGATTTGTAAGAAACTAACATCATATGTATGACGTTGAAGAAACTATTTATACTAGTGGAGTTTAAACCCAAGAATCTCTAGGTGATCAATGTAACCAATGAGATTAAATACATGAGGCCTAACTCGGGAACACTATCTAAGATTACTTTTATAGAGCGCCTTGGAAATCAAAAACCATTCATATCTAGATCTATTATAGTAAATTCCATGGAGGTTCTCAAGTATGCTATACGCATCCATGTTTTTATGATACTTCGTGAATTCACTAGATATAGACCAAGGAATTAAACATTAAATGCAAAACACATCACTCAAATGTTTTTAATAGAGAAGGAACTCTTCATCACTCACCTCTTGTGTAGGAAGATAAAAAAATGAGGATTCTAGCTCATAAGATTTCTATTCATGGTGCAAAACAACCCAAAGGCATCTGAATCACTCCTAGAAGTTACTGCTAGTAAGAAGATTGTCTTTCTCTAATATAGATTGAAGGGATAATGTGGATGAATAACTTTCCATTTTTTTCTACAATTAAAAGAGTAGATTATTATTACTTTTCTTAATAACATTTTTTTGAGAAATGATAAATTTATTTATTTTTTATTAAATATCTCACTATTTTATCAAATCTCAATAACCCTCACCATTGAACTTATAATTTTTATTATCTAGGAAATTCTAGTGTCATGGATCCATAACCCCTTTTCATAACCCCAACGAGGGTCAATTAAGCTATTTGAACGTATTTTGGTAGGTAGGTCTTTTGCAACTGTGTACTTATAGCTCCTTGATCCATTGAGTGGACTCCCTTATCCTAAAATCCTAATATGGATTTCCGAAACACTTGCCTCCAAGTTACATCAAGTCTAGTGAGAGATACTTCTCATGATGTGATATGGTTCAGTCAACCCATAACCTTCATAAGAAATCCACGTTAAAATTATGTGTCCAATTGAGGGTTGGTCAAACACTTAGTTCTAGGGATTTTATTCATAATCATGTTATGGGAGGAAAAGTACAACTTAATATATATTTGAGGGATTTTAATATATTATGCATAAATTTTATCTTGTTTTATCATTTACATGTCTTATTGATATTAAGTGGATTGTATTTAATTAATTAACAATGGTAGATAAAACAATTACACATAATCCATTTATTTAAATTCTATCATTGTATATTAATTCATTCATTTATGTGATGACAATGTTACACCCATAAAATTTGACAAGACTTATACAAAAATAAATAAATATGTAAATGACCCATTCATGAGCTTTATCTAATGGTTGATTTAATGAGAGGACGTTAAATCAACCCATAACCTAGGAAAATTAACTCATGTTTCTGGTCTTGTCATAAGTTATAAAATTCTACATGTCCACCCATGTAATACCTATGTTGGCATCATTGTGGTTTCTTCTTGAACTTCCTCCACACACCTTAGGAATCTCTATTTATTACAAGTATTTATAACTCACATGCAAGTGAGGGGAATCAAAGGATTGGTTACAATGGGATTACATAAATATCATTGGACACATAGGTCCAATATAATAATGGAGGGAGAGATGAATCATATGCCATGAAATTTAATTTAATAATAAATAAGTTAAAACCATGAAATAAATTAAATAAAATAAATGCTAACACAAACACTGGTCTAGGTCTTGCTAATGAATAACCATACATGCAACGTAAATGCAAAGTAAATGGATAAAATCCATATCTTTATCCATTATTTATTATTAAGATAGTCACACTTATATTAATTAATTAACTAAATAATTAATTAACCCCTTTCATCTTAATGACCATCCAAATTCATTTTATAGATACCCATCATTAACGACATTCATGGAAAAATAAATAGAAAAACCAATAGTTCTAGATTTATTAAAAAAAATTAATTGGGCATTTAAAATTCTATGAAACCCAAATTAAAATTTCAAACACTTAAAATATCAATCAAAACAAAATGGTTTTAATGCCGCAATTGAATATTTAATGTAATTTAATTCTTCTAGTAATTAGAAGACTATATGGTGTGTACTATCCAGCATCATGCTTTGTTCCTTGGTTTCCATATATTCGGGTTACATACATGGGGATTCGGCATGTTGAGTTGGCTAGGATACATGGAATTTACAATCTAGCTACATTCCATGTATCTGATTTCCATGAGCTTGAGATATTCACTAGGGTATTTATAATGTATCTTATTAGGATCACATGGCACATTAAGCTAGCAATATAACATGTATCTCTTATGTCGTGTGTTCAATGTTATCCCCGAATGTCTTGGTGTGTATTTAGGATACATGAAATGATGAACTATATGACATGTACACCACATACATGTCATATATATCATTGATTCTCTAGTTTTTTTTGTCTCACATGATTTGACCATGTATAATGACCACACGGATTGCATGATTTATACTGCTTACCCATAAAGACTACACGACGTGTATGCCATATACATGCTGTGTAATCTGACATACCATGTACCAGGTTAGCCAGACAACACACAGTGTACACCATGCTTAATAACTGCATGACATGCTGTGTATCTCGTGGCATGTCTTGGGGCAGTGTACTAGGGTATATGTCGTGCACTCTGGCTATATGCAGTGTAACCATTTCTTACTGGAAATTTTTTTGGCAGTTCCCGATGGAATCTTTGGTCATTTTCACATGTTTTTAGAACTTTAAGAAAATTAAACACTAAAACATTCTTAATATGTCGATAAAATGATAATAAAAAATGGATCTGAGAATAAATAACATGAAATGAAAATTCAACCATGATTTCATATGAATCAACAATCAAAGAAATAATTTTAAATTTAAATGTGACCACTATGATACCATTTGTTGGTTCTAGGAGCAACTGAAGTGTGCGGTAGGGGGCGAAATATTATAATTTCTTTTAATATTGAGTTTCTCGAAACCCTGAGTAAGGATATTACATGTCAAATTTATAATTAATTTATTTAATATCAGAAGAAATGAATACATGATTTGAGGATTCTTTCTTTGGTGAAGATTTCAATAATCCAAAAATACCCTTTAGGTTTGCATTCGTTCCACTATGAGGATCTAATGATAGAATCCCTCTAGTGGTGATCCACACATACTCCTTTGATCTCCAAACTATGTTAATCGATCACCAGGTGCTAGCGTGGTGAGTTGATTATCTTGCATTATTCGTGTTGATCACTCACCCTTCGATCCTAATGGGATCTCTATTGTGTTTCTCATTCTTTATATGAAGAGAGAAAGTGGGAGTTGAGATAAGGTTTCGTTGTACCCAATGATTCTCAAGTTTCTATTTTTGGATGAAATACACCATAGACATAACCATCTATTTATAGAGCTAGATATTAAGTTAAAATAATTATTTAACTGCATTCTAACCATTAAATAATATAATTATCCTTAATAATACTCATTCCACATAATAATAATAATAATAATATTATTATTATTATTGTTGTTGTTGTTATTATTTTATAACACATGCCAACTTAGGTAATTACTAATATTATTTAACCAGCTTGTAAATTAATAATTGTCACCAGACTTGGTCTTGGTGCATTCGAACTTCTCTAGCATTTGTTAAACTCCAGAATAAATATTTAATTGAAATATTTCATTCACCAATAAACAATTGAGAATGATAAAACATGAATAAAATTATCCCTTGATATTGAGAATAAAATTTATTCAATTAATTAAATTAAAAAATTTAATCGATATCATCAAAAACACTTAGTGTGTGACCCTCTATAACTCTCTCATTGGAATTAGGAGGGATTGCCTAAAGTCCAATATTACTATATAGTGATGAATTAAGAAAAATAATAGAAATAACTTAATATACCAATGATGATAACCACATACAAATTCTCACTATTTAATATAATCCCTTTGTATTAATGTATCATCAATAAGGTTGCACATATGTGCCACCAAACTATATACTTGATACATCTTTCTTTGATTATCTGAAATAAATGTGTCGTTTCACTATGGGCATCAAATTTAATGTGACGGTTCCAATCCAATCAAAGGTCTGGGATATCAACATCTATATATATAGAAGGGAAAAATCCTTCCTCAAATTATATATTAATGATATGTCAATCATGACACACCCAATATTTTATATATTATGTGTCTCATCATAGAATTTTATCCAACCATTTAACTATATTTAATAATAGCATCATAGCACTTTAAGGTTCTTATCATACCAGGGAACTACTACGACCTTATTAATGTAACATATACTGTAGGACATTATTACATTAGAGTCATAAAGAAAATGATCAAAATGAAATTAGATTTTTTTTATTAATATTAAATATATATATAATATACATGTAATAAATGTATAAATAGTTTTTCCTTTGAAACAAACTCCAACATGTTGATTATGTTAAATTTTGGGAGGCTGATATGAAAAAAGTACTGTAATATTAGTTGTAGTAGGAATTGGTGTTATGAATTATCAATTAAGTCATGCTCTGATAATGGCATGTACATAATTCAATATCTTTTAGATCATCTATTCATCAAATTTTTTATATACCAATATGGGGACTTTTCTCATTCTTATCCTTCTTTGGGGAGAATGTATAACACATATGTCACATGCACTTTGGGACTATCTTATGGTCCTTAACTTTCATCGACCATACTTTGTAGTAAATATTTGATGAAAAATCATTCCAAGATTATGTGACCTAGCATACAATGGCAAGGAAAACAAATATGGGGACCATTCAACCTTGTTTCATCTAGATTATTTATTTATAAAAATGTCATCAGGTTTTTCTCTAAGGAAGTGATAATGTTTTTTAAAACCCAATTATTATTGAAGGGGAAAAATTTATTCAGGTTTTCGATGTTACATTGACTTGAATATGTTATTACCATATTGAGAGTAAAAAATGCTATTTCAAGTTTTCTAGGCATCCATAACCATGTCCTTGGTACTTCTTAAGGGTTTTCCTTAGTTCTCTTAATGGTGTCTTCAAATTGTTCGGATACTAAATTACACTCTAAAAATCTATTGGGGATTTTTATAGGATAAACATCATTACTAACTCATCGTGAAAGTTATCCATACAAATTCCTAGTAATTATTCCATGGGAATATGTATTTATAGAGAGTATATAAAACTATTCCATCCATCAATGAAATATATGAATATATCATTCTTTAGTAACTTGTAATTGGAGAGTTAAAAAATGGGTTTTCTCCTTAATGTGAAGCTAAATAAAAATTTGAATTACCGAAGGAGATCCTCCCAACTAGTGATTGACCTAATAGTAAGCTTTTCATTCCAAAAAATTGTCAAACCTTCTAAGTTTTAAATAAAGAATTTGAGCTTGGATGTCTCTTTTTGTTCTAGGGTTTCCAACATTGGTCCACATCAGAAAAAAAAAAATGGTACCATTTTACTCTAGATCTCCCATTCTATATAATTTTGAGAAGTTAGTATTCTAAAATTTGGGTAGAGTCAAATCCACCCATTATGGGTATGGATTTCTCTCTATTTATTATAGTACACACCGGACATCCATAAACTCTATATGAGCAGTAGTATAATCAAATAATTCGTAGGATTATATGACCTTAGATGACACTTGAGTTGGAATATATATCCAATATTGGTGTTAATAGATTATTTGAACTAGTGGTTTTGTGAATTACTATGAATTCCCTAGATCGATGAATGATGTTTCCCCTAAAGTAGGGGACTATTAACAATAAATTAGAATTGAAATAAAATATTTCACGAACCAACTTGAGTCAACCCTAAACCGATCACTCGAGCTGATCTGTGGTAAGGCCTAAGAGACGTTCCCGGTCCTCCTGAGCTGGTGACAAGCACCAATCAATAGAGTACATAAATGGAATGATTTCACCCCATAATAAAACAAAAACTAAACATCAGCAATTTGCACATGCATTTCAAAATATAAATGAAACTGAATTGAATATCATTTAGACAAGAAATTGAAAATAAAAACTAAAGTACACAATTAAACTAACTGAACTGAACAACCACTAACTCCATGTGACCTCACAGATCACTCTCCACCTCAATGATCAACCATTTCCCAAGGCGAGCAAACCCCACCTAAAACCTCAAAAAGAACTAAAAAAATAAACTATTAGCATGAGTATTACACTCAGTAGGCTAGTCCATTAATCTACTTCTCAATGCACTTCCTTCAAAATAAAAGAAAAATCAATTCTAAGATTAAACTACAATATATAAAAGTATGATTTTCTACCCATTTTCCAAAATTAAAACAAATTACAACACATTTCCCCGTTTTATTTCCAAAACCAAGATCATACCATTAGTGAGACATTAACATTTTCTAGGGGAAAGTGGAGTCTATATTTTCAATCTGTAAAAAAGATGATAAAAAAATTTCTTTGAAAAAAAATTCCATAATCATTATTAAAATCAACAGACCACTTTGCAATAAAAACACTACACAAGAAGGTACCATAGTAATTACACAATAGGGGAAACTGAAATAATCATAGAAGTATCTCAACATCACTACAAGTGACTAAAGCCAACAAACATAGGTGAACCCAAAAGATCGATAATAAACCAGAAGATACTAATACATGTGACACCATCATAAGTAGTATGCCACACACGATGAATCGGCCACCCTAACTCAGGGCATACTAAGAGAAAATCTCATAGTAATAAACCCAAATATGTATCCACCTAGTATGGACCACTAGTCAGTACATCAACTACCAATGCATCAATCTTAGAAAATTATTTCATTATGCTAGGTTCTCATGTCTCTTGTATATAATGGAGGTGAGATGAACGATGTCATCCGAGCATCCAATCACATGTATATATAATAATAAATCAACAACAAACATCACCCCATGCTACTCTAAGGACTGAATCACATTCCATAGAACAAATAGAACACACTGAGTCCCTACTGAGGACCTCCAAATAATGGGTCATGAGGATTTCATAGTGAGGAAATCCCGCCCATTAAACATAACAACTCTTGAGAGTTGTCTAATGGAGTTCTTTAAAATAATAATTTTCACCATTTTCACAAGTTTCCAAATGGGCCATCAAAATTTTCACAAAACCAACATTTATCAACATACCCATGCACCTTTTATAAAGGGGTGAAAACAAACCAAAACACCTTAAAAACTGATATTCATTTCTTTATAAATCCCAAACCATTTTGGAAACCATATAAGGAATCCCAAAATATCATTCCGCATGCTTCCAACACATTTATAAATCTAAAGCAACCATTTCATATCACATTTAACCCATGAAATCCAATTGGGCATTTTATAAAAAGACAAGGCATGTAATATTTAACAAAACAATTTTTACTTAATACACAACAAGGTATAAACACCCATTTATATGCCCTGAATTTATTTAAATTTCTAAAACATGTTTTAAACATTACAAGCCATGTGAGAAAGCTAATAGGGCATTTTATCAAACACGCGGTGTGCATATTTTTAACAAAACAGGGCTATGTATCACAAAACAGGGCATAGAATACCACTTCACACACCAAATAATTAACCTAATGATAATATAAAAATATTCATAATGTAGAGGTGAAAATAGCATAAAATATATGATTCTTGAATTATAAAGGTAAGTGCAGGGGGGAAACCTGCCTCAGATTCATGGCACGATGAAAACGCACACTCGGAATCACTCCACGCGTGTACTAAAACCCTAAATCTACCTAATGAAACCCTTAATGAGAAAAACTCCCAACAAAACCAAAGAGAAAAATCAAGAATAAAAATAGAGATAAGAGGGTATACCAGAGGGGGAAAAGAGTGCCGGAAAGGGGTGGCATGTCGGTAGGGGTTGCACCAGCAGGGTGAGATGCGCCGGCAAGGGCGGTGCCGGCAGGGGAAGGAAAGTTGGTTGGGGCGGCACTGGAGAAGGGGGCCACGACCGAAGGAGGACTGGCCAGGGTTGTACATGCTAGGCAGGAGGTAGTGGTGCATGTTAGGCAAGTCACCAGAAGAGGGGGCTGCACCGGTTGGGACTATTGCGCACAAGGAGGCCATCGGAATAGGGGTCATAGTTGGGCAGGTCATGACGCACAAGTAAGGGGAGGGGGATGGTTGCATGGGAGAGAAGTTGAACAGAGGTTGGTCGGAGAAGGGAGTGTGTAGCAAGAAGAGGGAGGAGTTGGTCACACACCACACTAAAAGGGGGAAGGGGAGGGCATCGTGGGAGAAGAGAGGAGAAAAAGATGGGAGAAAAAAAAAACCCTATAAAATTTAAAACAAACCTAATAATAAAAATCATAATAGTCATAGCTTAATAATAATAATAATAATAGTAATAATAATAATAATAGTAATAATAATAATAATAATTCTCAATGGCAACAAAAATTAACATTTTTTTAATTATAATATTTACTCATAATAATTATACAAATAATTACTCATAATATTTATAATATGAATATCATAATTGTTATCAAACAATCTTTTTGCCCTTAATTTATTTTTCATTAAATTTTTATTTATTCTAAACATTGGGCAACCACGCGGTCTATGCACGACTCAAGAGACTATGCACGAATCATACGGTAGCTTCTAACCACTCCAGAAGTGGCCACATAGGTACCTGGGCTGACTGCATGGTTCCTACTATCCATGCGGTGCCCACACACCGGCCAAAAACAAACCAAACTCCCATAATAATAATAATAATAATTTTAAAAATAATGATAATAATAATAATAATATAGTTTCAATAATATTATTCTTAATAATAATAATAATAATGAAAATAATAAGATTTCCTTAATAATAATCATTACTATTATTATTAGAATTAAAATTTTAATTCTATTTTAACTTTTCCTCATTTTATTTTAACTCTGATTTAACTCCATTTTATTATTCATTTTATTTTTATTTTTATTTTTCAAAGATGGGCAGGTCGTAGGTGGCTCGAAAAAGGCCGCACGGTTTCCAAACCATGATTTGTCTGTGCGCCAGATGTCGTCAAACCCAAAACACACATTTTTCAACAAAAAATAAAAAATGTAAACCAAGACTCAACCCAAACCCCATAAAAACTATCCAAAGCCATGAAAATAATAAAATAAAGTAATTATAAAGGTCGGGTTGTGACAATTCTCTCCACCATAACACTTTCTTCCCTTAGAAATCCACAACACTTTCCAACCGATTGATCAACACCTAAGGATTTCATATCAATACGATCCAACCTCTTAATCTGAGAAAATTTCACCGACCAACAAAGAAACTTAACCCCACTGCTTAAAAATATCACTAATAGAGGGGAGACCTGAATGGACTACCCACCATTAGAATTCAACTACCAACCAATAACATCTTAAAATAAAACTCAATGAGACTCACGATGGGTCTCCCCACCATAATTACCAACTAAGAACAACCAAATGGAAATTCAACACGAACCGAAAACAGGACCCTCCCACACGTGCCAAAAACCCACACCACACGGTCTAGGAGGGAAGGGACCCAATGAATAGACCACTAAACCAAAACCATTAACTACCCAACACTCAACCCTCACAAACATATAGAAACTAAGACTATACCTGACTCACATGGGTGGTCCACACGAGGACATTGATCAGGAACTCACATACTAGATGACACATTATAGACATAGCATGAGGGATAAGTCCACCATACTCTTACAACAAGGGAGAATTATCGACAACAGAGAAACCATAATAGAAACACTAGAACTACCTCACCTTAACGGTAGAGGCACGAACCTAACCAGACTCCTCAAACGTATAGGGTTCTTAACTACACTCCAAATTCACTCCAAGGCCTTTAGCTGAAGCCCTGATGTATAAAGCATCTAATGTCTCGTAGATAGGATCCACCAATTCCCTAACTGGTACATGCATCACCCGATTAGATTAAAAGTGAAAGACCAAATGTCTGGAAATGAAACCACACTCATTGAAAACGAGAATTCATAAGGAAACTCACAAAATCCCTTACATTTAAACCAAAACACCATCAACACAACAACCATGAAAATAGATCCCTGACACTAGAAGGAAACTTACAAAAAGAAACTTCAAACAACTTTCTAACAACACGTCACTTATGAGGATTGCCTCTGTGACACTTTCTAGAAATGCCCCGAAAAAATCACCGTAAATAACCTAAGTGTCCACAAGCCTGACAGGGATTTAGAGCATTTGTACATGACAACTTTTTGTGGCCCTAATTACCACACTGATAACATATGAGGATCTCTCTCTCAGAAGAGGTTGACAAAAGATCATAAGGCCTCTTGATTCCATGACCTGCTCCATCAACATTCAACCAATTCTTCATCTTCTTACCATAATCTTCCCCACTACTCCTAGGGATTGAAGTAGGGAGGACTACCTCATGCACTCCTGCCATCACAGCTTCAACATGAAAAGACTATCTCACCACATTGACAAAAAAAATTAGATTGAGCTTTGTCACCTTTGACTGCAGGTCGGGACGAAGCCCAACTTCAAAATGTCGGGCCTTCATGGAATCATTTGCATCATACCCTGGATCATAAGGGAATATATCTATAAAGTAATGGAAATACTCCAGCACTGATTCATCATTCTACTACAGAAAATCCATCTCCATCCACTTTATCACCTTTTCTTTTCTCAGAGAAATATTAACGAATGAACAAAGCCTTGAAAAACTCTCAAGTAAGATCTTCACGAGGCTTATTCTGAGACACCGAATTCCACCACATCCATGATGAACCTTCAAGCATGAAAGTTGCAAACTTAACATTCTATGAGTCAAGAAACTCAAAATAGCTAAAGTTACTTTTGATCTTTCGCATCCACTCTTCCACTACGGAAGAGTCTTCTTGACCATAAAAGAGAGGTGGTTCCAGCTTCCGAAACTCAAGCATAAAATCCTTAGGTTGATAAACCACACTACAATCACCCATCAAATCTCCATGGGGACTACTTCTAGACAAGAAAATTCAAGAACCAAATCAAGGCCAATTCAATAATAAAAATCCTCAAGATCAAACACTGTATTGGTGATGAGCTTTGAACATAAGAAAACAAGTTATTATAGCATCAAAACATTCCTTTTGAATACACCTTTAATTTAAAAACAAACTTGGTGGGTTGAACACCTGCCATTGGTATTCCTTAGAGTCTCACTCACATTCATGTTTCTGTATCATCTCAGACACCCATCCACTATGTCATACCAAACATCCATTTATATTACCATATACCACCATGCATGTAACCACCATAAGAACACCAAGGCAAAAATAAAATAACATCATTTTTCAAAACAACTTTTTACCTCAATTCAAAGATCATGTACCTTCCCAAAACACACTAACCACCAAGTAAAAAATCCATTTGGTTTAAAAACCATTCCATTTCATTTGAAATAATCCTCAAATCAAACATTTTATTTCAAAAAACCATTTTTTTCAAAACCAATTTATCCTATTCAAACACTTTTCAACAAGACACGCTTTTCAAAATCCAACCATTCCATTAAAACTCGTTTTTTCACAAATCCAACACAAGGGTTTTCACAAAAAAAAATCATAATTCAAGGGAGACCCAAACAACTCAAAAATGGAACTAGTGTTAATGGGTGACTTGACCATATGATTGGCAGTCATATGCCAAACACACCACCAACACAAAGAGCCTTCTAGGATCATTCCCCCAGCCCCACATGGCTTTCCAGGCCCTACGAGCTCACAAAGGCCATTGAACCAACTCCCCTTGTCGTATCTCAATCACCAAATAATCCCTAAAGACTGAAGAAACTAATAAGACTAGACTTATCATGAAAACTCGATGATCAGAACGAGCAAGATTTCATGATTCTCTTACCAAACCTACCCCTCGAGTCTCAACAATCCTACTCAATCAACCTTGACATCCTCAAGTAAAAAAGGGAACTTTGAAAAGAATGGTCCGCTAAGAGTCAACCTACTCTAATACCATTTTGTCCCAAACCAACCTGGGTCAACCCTGAATTGGTCACCCGAGCCGATCTGTGGCAAGGCCCAAGATGCATTCCCGATCCTCCCAGGCTGGTGAAAAGTACCAAGGGCATCAATAGAGTACAATAAACAAGCTATTTATCCCAATAATAAAACAAAAACTAAACAGAAGAAAGTCACGCATGTAGTTAAAAATATAAATGAAATTGAACTTAATATCATTTAAACAAGAAGATGAAAATACAAATGAACTACAAAACTTGACTAACTGAACTGAACATCCACTAACTTAATGTGACCCCACAGGTCACTCTCCAAATCAACGATCAACTGTCATCCAAGGTGAATGAACCCCAATTGAAACATGCAGAAGGACTAAAATAGAAAATAAACTATATATGTGAGTATTAAACTCAGTATGATATCCCATTAATCTACTTCCCAATGCACTTAATTCAAAATAATAGAAACATCAACCTCAAGTTTTAAATAAAATATATAAAAGTATTATTTTCTACTCATTTTACAAGAAAAAAAGTAAGGCTCATTGCCCCTTTTTATTTCTAAAACCAAGATCATACCATTAGTGAGACATTAGCATTTTAAAGTGGAAAGTGGTGTCTATATTTTCAATCTACACAAAAGATGATAAAACACTTTTCTTTGAAAACAATTTCCAAAATCCTTATTTAAATCAACAAACCACTTTCCAATAAAAACACTGCACAAGAAGGTACCACAGTAATTACACAACAAGGGCAATAGAAATAATCATACAAGTATCTCATAATCACTGAAAGTGACTAAATCCAACAGAAATAGGTGAACCAAGGAGATCGAGAATAAACCAGAAGATACTAATACATGTGACCCCATCCATAGTAGCATGCTACACATGATGAAATAAAAAATGATCAATATTCTCAGCCACCCTAACTCAGGAAATACCGAGAGAAAATCTCATACTAATAAACCCAAATATGTATCCACCTACTATGGGCCATTGGTCAGTATGTCAACTACTGGTGCAGTAATCATTCTTATAAAATTCTCTCACTATGTTAGGTTCCCAAATCTCATGTGTATAACGGGGGTGAGCCGACTGATTTCAGCCGAGCATAGAATCACACTTATACATAATAATAAATCAACAACATGCATCACCCCATGCCACTCCAAGGACCGACTCACATGTCATAGAACAAATAGAACACATGGATTCCCTACTGAGAACCTCCTAATAATGGGTCATGAGGATTCCATAGTGAATAAATACAACACATTAAACATAACAAGGCATGAGATTCGTCCAATGGAGGTTTTTAAAATAAACATTTTCACTATGTTCACAAGCTTCCCAATGAGCCATTAAACTTTGCACAAAACCGACATTTATCAACATACACATGCACTTTTTATAAAGGGATGCAAACACCCAAACTCCTTAAAAACGATACTCATTTATTTATAAATCTGAAACCATTTTCAAACCATATAAGGAATCCCAAAATACCATTTTTCATGTTGCCAACACATTTATAAATCCAAAGAAACCATTTAATATCACATTTAACCCATGAAATCCAACCAAGCATTTTATAAAAAAACAAGGCATGCAATATTTAATAAAACAGTTTTTACTTGACATGCAACAAGGTATAAACACCAAATTTCATACCCTAAATTTATTTAAATTTATAAACCATGTTATAAACATTACAAACCATGGGCTAAAGCTAACGTGGCATTTTATCAAACTTGCAGTGTGCATATTTTTAACAAAATAAGTCTATTTATCACAAAACAGGGCATAGATTATGACTTATCACACAAAATAATTAATCTAATGATCATATAACAATATTCATAATGCAAAGGAGGTGAAAATATTATGAAAGAGATGATTCTTGAGTTATAAAGGTAAGGGAAAGGGAAAACCTATTTCGAAATCTATTTATCACAAAACAGGGCATAGATTATGACTTATCACACAAAATAATTAATCTAATGATCATATAACAATATTCATAATGCAAAGGAGGTGAAAATATTATGAAAGAGATGATTCTTGAGTTATAAAGGTAAGGGAAAGGGAAAACCTATTTCGAATTCTATTTATCACAAAACAGGGCATAGATTATGACTTATCACACAAAATAATTAATCTAATGATCATATAACAATATTCATAATGCAAAGGAGGTGAAAATCTTATGAAAGAGATGATTCTTGAGTTATAAAGGTAAGGGAAAGGGAAAACCTATTTCGAATTCATGGCGTGATGACAACGCACACCCGAAAGCACTGGTACTAAAATCCTAAATCTACCTAGTGAAACCCTTGATGAGAAAAAACTCCCAAAAAAACAAAAGTGAAAAATCAAGAAGAAAAATAGAGATGGAAGGAGGGTATACCGAAGGGGGGAAACTGCAATGGAAAGGGGCGGCGCATCGGTAGTGTGAGGCGCGCCGGCAAGGGCGGTGCCGGCAGGGAGATGTGTGCCGATTGGGGAGGCGTTGGAGAAGGGGACCACGGCCAGAGGAGGACCAGCGGGGGTTGTGCACGCCGGGCAGGATGGAGCGGCGTTGGTTGGACATGTCGCTGGAATAGGGGGCAGTGCTGGATGGGGTTACTGCTCACAGGGATGCCGTCGGAACAAGGGTCGCAGCAGGGAGGGTCGCACCAGATAGGTAAGGGGAGGGGGCTGGTTGCGTGGGATAAAATCCGGCTGGAGGCTGGCTGGATAAGGGAGTGCTCAACAAGAGGGAGGGGCTGGAAACACGCCGCACAAAGAGGGGGGAGCAGAGTGTATTGTGGGAGAAGAGGGAGTGGGAAGAGAGGGAAAAAAAGAATAAACCCTAAAAAATTAAAACAAATATAATAATAAAAATCATAATACCCACAACTTAATAATAATAATAATAATAATAATATTCAATAATAGTAATAATAGTAATAATAATAATAATTTTTTTAATAAGAACAAAAATCAACATTCATTTTAATTATAATATTTAATCATAAAAATTATACTAATAATTACTCGTAATAATTTCAATATGAATATTATAATTATTATCAAACCTTCATTTTGGTCTTAATTTATTTCTCATTAAATTTTTATTTATTTTAAGAACTGGGCAACTACGCAGTCCGCGCACGGCTCAAGTTACTATGTGCGAACCATGCAGTATCTTCTGACAACTCTAGAAGCAGCCGCATAGGTACCTGGGTTGACCGTACGGTTCATGCTAGCCTAAAACCCACAAAACTACCTTAATAATAATAATAATTTAAAAAATAATGATAAAAATATCAATGATAATAATAATAATAATATAGTTTCAATAATATTATTCTTAATAATAATAATAGTAGTGAAAATAACAAGATTTCCTTAATAATATTATCATTACTATTATTATTAGAATAAAACTTTTAATTCTATTTTCACTTTTCCTCATTTTATTTTAAATCTCATTTAACTCCATTTTATTTTTCATTTTTCATTTAATTTTTATTTATTAAAGATGGGCAGGTCGAATGGTGGCTGAGACAAGGCCGCACAATTTCCAAATCGTGCTCTGCCTATGTTCCAGATATCGCCAAACCCAAAACACACATTTTTCAAAAAAAAAACTCAAAAATTTAAAATGGGACTCAACTCGAACCTCGACAAACCTATCCAAAGCCATGAAAATAATAAAATAAAGTAATTATAATGGTCATGGTGTGAAAAAATAGGTTGGATGATCTTATCTTAGGTTATTGGGGTGTATCAATTCCACCTTTGTGGGATGAAAAATCTTCTACTGTTTAAGAGGGTCGTCTAAAGGAGTCATGGACTTAGATTGAAAATTAGACCTAGCAGGTATGTTTCCTTTAAGAAATTCGGCATTGAACTAATCGAGATTCACTATTATATCTATAAAATAAGCAATTCTTTATTATACTAAGATGGTCTCACTATCTTCTAGTGGGAGGGGGGAGGGATATGGATATAGCCACCCATTTTTTTTATATTTGGAATTATCATACCGAGTGGTTGGTTGTAAATAATTTGGAGAGGAACATAAATCTTTGTCTTTCATTTTATATAGTATACACACTAATTATTTGAATAACTGTGAGTGAGTTTAATCCTCTTTAAATTATTCTTCTTTTTTATGCTCTTTAATTATATCATGATATATATCATTAGTTAGTCCAACAGTGATATAATTTACTAATATGAAACCTATGGAAAGAAAAAAATTCCTTGAAGCAGGTATATTAGTAAATTGGGTATATTCTTATCCAATGGATGATTTTGGAGATGATCTTTATGAAAAAATTTCCTTATGCCTTTGGATGGGGTCTTCCTTGGGATGTTGTAGCTACAACTACAACTCTCCTCTCATCTTAGGTCTATATTCCTTCGAGTGTTAGATACAGTTATACACCACCGTGAGGAAATCCATGTGGGTTAATTCCCTCTCTCATTATTTAGGGATTTTTTAAAGTAATCACCAAGTCAATATTTGATGATGTTTAAGGATTCAAACAAATGGTAACATAGAATTTCCCCTGGGTCATTGGCTGCATATGACAACAGGCCCCATGGATATTGGTAGTATCAAATACATGGACTTGATTTTGACTTTCAATGGTTGGGTGCCCCTAATAGCCTTTCCTTCTGGGTTCCAGAGTATGGGTAACTAAGGATAGAAGAACATCATTTATAGATTCCTATGGACTTTGGGTTTTTTATGAATGGAAATGACGTCCTTGATTAGTTGGAGCCCTTTTGGGTGGCTCCTGAGTAATTTTTATAACATAAGAATATTACTCTTCACTCTATTTATGGTATAGAAGGTAGAACTCAACTTTCTCTTGGAAGAGACTCCAAAAGAGGTTTTATGTTGAGATTGGGTCCACCTGATCCTATTGATTTTTTATACAGTGAATACTTTAGTGGAATCAACTCCTATAAACATTCCAGAGCTATTTAAAAGGTTGGAATTTTCACTTCATGGAAGTACTTATACACCATTGCAATCACCATATTGATTTATAAGAATAGGGTAGGTGACAACATATGATATTTTTAAGTGGACCCTTTCCAATTTATTTATTTATGTTTTGATAATTAAAATATCTATTTATTTCATAATTATAATTTCTAATTTTTTTAATCCTTTATTCCCTCTAGCATGAGCGAAGAAAAGTGTTTGCACTATTTATATAAGAAAAATTATTGTTTATATTGATCACTATTTTTTTATTCATATTTTCTATGTATTGTATAAACTAATTTTGGTAACAAATCCATCCAAATATAAGTTTGTGTCTCATTTGCTGTAACTATGTTGGTAGTCTATTATACAATATTTTGGTTAAGTAATCCATTGAAATCGTGAGCTAAGTACTGAGCTTATGGATCAAACCTAAGGGATCTACAGTGGGTTTCAAGTGAATGTGATACATGTATACTGATCAACCATGAGGTAGAAAATGCATCAACCTCATGTGAAATAAATCAACCTCATGAAGAAACAAATGATTGTGGATCAATTTTTTTTTCTAATTCTCCAATCAACTGAAAGAAAAGATGGATCAATCATTAGCCTATTGACTATATCAGAGAATCAAAAAATTTCTAAGTATTGAATAAAAAATATGTTGAGTTTTAGCCAACCATACTGGTCAATGAACCATGGATAAAATTCTTTCCAATTCATAGATCAACCATACATTCATTTCGATCAATAATATGAGTAATGTGTCTACCACATGAGTAATATGATCAACTTCATGATGAAACTTACCCAATTAATGTTATGACCAACTGCAAGAGCTTCATGCTAATAAATCTACATTACATGTTCTATATTTTTTATTTTTTATATTCTTATATATTTGAATTTACTTCAAGTTTTTTAAAATTATTTTATTTTATATAATTGTTTCTTAACTACTTATTAATTATTTTGATGCTTATAAATTTTGTTTGGAATAATTTCATGTAGTTTTAAATGATCATCACATGGGATGAATACAAACACTGATTTCTTGAAATGTTGTGAGTTCTGAATTTGAAATATTTGGAATTTAAAAGGGATTATTTTCATGATTTATGGGTATATTCCAAATAGAATTAGGTTTTTTATTATTGATATTTATTATTATATTAATTATTCTAATGATTTTTTATATTAAATTTTCATATTATTACAGATTACCCATGTGGGTATGTTTCACATGTCCAATTAATGATGTTTTCACATAAATTATTTTATAGGAAAAAAACATTGAATAACCTTAAAGTAGTTCTTTTATGTTTCATGCGAGTCATACTTTGGGAAAGCTGAAATGCAATGACTAATTTTGTATCTTGTATTCTTAAAGGAACATTATATAAAGAGTTTGATGGAAGGTTGAGGATATTTACAAGATATACTATTTGACACACCTTTTTTAATAATCCACTAGAATTCTTTTTAAATTGATGGTACATCCTTTGATACTTTTCTATTGGAGAGAAATTTGCTTCCTCTACACACCTACTGGAATCATTAACTGGTTATATGGAATCTAATTCTTTCTATTTGTGTTTGTGTGTGTAATTGTATTGGGCTATACTAAGGTATGATTTTCAAGTTATACTACACTAATAAAAATGTATGTATGGGTTGTACCTAACTGGTAAAATATAGGGTATTCAGTTGGGCCTTGTTTTGATTAAAGATAGTTTTGGTTACTTCTACCACCTCCAAATGCAGCTAAATGGTTTGTTTTTTTGAAACAAAGTCACCCTAAGAGGTGAGGGTTGAATCTGGGTGACATAAAATTTTATATTTTCTTTTCATGATATTTTCGCTAAGTTACCAAAAATGTTCATTTAACTTGATTTTATATTTTAAATACACCCTTATCACACATATACAAATATAAAATTTGAAAGGACACCAAATTTTTATTGGTTCACCCAAATGGTCTAGTCTGAGGGGAACACACCAACAATGTGTTGGTGTGATAGAGGTTGTAATACTATGATTTAGGGATATTATAATGGATTGGGGAAGGGATAACTATAAATCCTAGTAATAATGACTCTTATATACTCTTGTAATATACTCTAGTAAGGAATAACTATTTTATAGACTTTAGGATATGTTCAATAGTTTAAGGACATGGGAATCTATCTCCATTCAATGTGGGACTCTTCTTGATAGCTATTGTAGACGCCGGAAAAGTCCGTTGTTCCCAAACAAAGCTCCGGATGCGGAAAGCGAGGTCATATTTGGAGTCGGAAGCATGTTTCGGAGGGCCCGGAGGCCTTGCGCGGAATTTTGGAGACCTGCGCGCAAAGTTGATGAGCCGCGCGCAAACCTCCCGGGATGCGCGCAATGCGCCGGGACGGCGCGCAATTTTGCGCGCCAGTGGCCCGCGCGACTCCCTTGCGCGCCGGGCTCGATTTCGCGCCCGCGAAGAGAATTTCGCGCCCGCGCACTGGATTCCGCGCCCGGGGTTGCCTATAAATATAAGGCGACCCCCGACGTTTTGAAGGTTGCCAGAATTCGAAAGGTCTCTCGTGCGCGCAATCCAACCCCTTCCGCGCGCAATGCCGATCTTCAGGTAACCTCTTTTCTTTCGCGCAAGAAAGCCTTGGGGTTCGCCTTCGCGCGCAATCCCTTTGACTCCTTTCCTTTTGAATAACCCTTCACCCAAAGGCATTTGCGCGCAAACGAAGCCTCTTGCGCGCAATTGCCCCCGGGTGCGCGCAATCCAACCCGATTGCGCGCACCCCCCATTTTCAAAGTGGCCATTCGATTAAAGAATGAGCTGTTGCCCCCGCGCGCTACCCGAAGCCCGGTGCACGCAATCTCTATCATCCGTGCGCAAAGTTCTGGCCCAAGCTCCTCTTTTGCGCGCCGACCCGCGGTATTGCGCACAAAGCTCCTCTTTTGCGCGCAAGCCGCCAGGGTCGCCCCCTTTGACCCCCTGAGGGTACCCGCCTGCGTGGCGCCCGATGACCTTCATCCCGGGTGCCCGCAACGTGCGTTGTCTTCCCGTGCGGCCCTCCAGGCCTGCGCGAAGTGACACAGACCCATTAGGCGGCAGCATACGTCCAACATGACGTTAAACTGTGCCACGTCCGCGCTGCAAGACGTTAAACTGCCAGGCGTTTACGTCCCGCACGACGTTAAACTGCACCATCGTCCGCGCTGCAAGACGTTAAACTGCCAAGCATCTTCGTCCTCAACACACGACGTTAAACTGTACTTCGTCCGGAAAGACGTTAAACCGTCCGCTTCGTCCTCAACACACGACGTTAAACTGTACTTCGTCCGGCAAGACGTTAAACCGTCCGCTTCACCCGATCCCGTGCCTCGCACGCAGGGTCCTCCCGGTTTGGATGTGGCCCCACCCGCTCGTCTCTGCAGGGATGTCGGGATTGGAGTGGCCTTCGCCCACGGGGGTAGAGTGTTGCAAACAGAACGAACTACGTGGACTTTGATCCCTGTCTTCTAAACAGGGTACGTAGGAAGCCTCTCCGAGGTTCAAGCCCACCACCTGGTCGTCCCGGTCGTATTTACGTCGGTTCGTCCATCAGTGGACCCCTCCCGGGTTCACACTTGCGTTGATTCACCTATGAATCCGCCTCTGTGGGGGACTGCACGTGTGTATCTTCATTGTGCTTCCCCACGGCCTCGATCTCTTCGTGAGTCGGCTTGCCAACGTCCAGCATGACGTAAAACTGTGATCCACCCGGCCGTTCCATCCCACTCTGTGCGAGGTGGTTCGGTTCAATCCTTCTCCAGGCAGCCTCGATCTCTTCATGAGTCGGCTTGCCAACGTCCAGCATGACGTAAAACTGTGATCCACCCGGCCGTTCCATCCCCCTCTGTGCGAGGTGGTTCGGTTCAATCCTCCGCCCGGCGGCCTCGATCTCTTTGTGAGTCGGCTTGCCGACGTCCAGCATGACGTTAAACTGTATATCCAAACTACGCTGACTTT
Source organism: Viscum album (assembly GCA_963277665.1). Classification (NCBI taxonomy): domain Eukaryota; kingdom Viridiplantae; phylum Streptophyta; class Magnoliopsida; order Santalales; family Viscaceae; genus Viscum; species Viscum album. Next base: position 186,875,215 of record OY728143.1, read on the forward strand.
GATCCGCGCTAACGCACGGTACGTAGGAAGCCCCTACGGGGTCCAAGCTCTTCACTCCATCATCCATCCTGATCCTTACCCGGGCCGCCACATCCCGGTGGGGTCATGCCATTTCATCCCACTCCACTTCACTCGGGAAGCCACCCATGTGCTGGCCCCAGCGTCGGAGGTTCCCCGCAAGGGGTTCTGTCATCTGATCCACTCCTCGTGTTGATCAGTCCGATGCCGTCCCCGCTGGACATTAAACTCGTGGCATACCCCGTGTTAAACATGGGAAGCTGAGGAAAACCTCAGGTAACACAGTTCCCCGCACCCAGTGCGGGATGCCTCAGGCCATCATGCCTTCGAGGAGCCCTATTAGGGACGGAAGGCAGACATGCAGAGGCGCAGTGTTAAGACACGCCCCCGACACCCAGAGCCACCCGGTCTCCTCACCGCAGGTTGCTGCCCCGACCAGACTCCTTGGAGCGTCCGGGCGGAAGCAGCGTAATTAACCGGTGTCCATGGAGACATGGCGCCAGGAACGAGATTCACGAACATTCTTAAATCTATGAGGGAGACCCGGATTAGGCGACGAGTTCCGAGGAGACGTCCACGGAAGGAGGAGCCGACATCCCATCATCCCAGTTTCGATCAAGGAGCAGACGCCCCTGAATAAGGGACGAATGCTGCCCGCCCTTGGAAAGCGGGACTGCGGGACCACAAGCCGCGCGCCCATCCCCTCGGGTTGACGGGTGCACGCGCGAACGCGTCCTGGCGGAACAGCGTAACCCGACGCACATCCGCACCGAAACAGAAAAATGGTGAACCCGACGTGAATCTCTTCTCCTCAATACAAAGACCGATGGCTTTCAGAGGTGTTGGAAGACCAGCATGCTGCTCGACCGATCATTCAGTTTTACCCATCAGGGGCTGAGGAAGGGAACTCGGGCACTCCGTCTCGCGACGTCGAGGGCCTGGGTCCCCCCCACGGAAGGCGTCGTGACACTAATGGTTGGTTGTCGATTCCTTTTCCTGTCAGTGTTAATGGGTTCTTCTCCCTGCTTTCAGAAATCAGGTCGCCCAATCCAGTGCCCGATCGCCACCCGCCCACTGGCGCAGGGGTAGGGGAAACACCGACGCGGCTACTCCGCGCGGTCCCGCCCGTTCCACAGCCGTGCCAGCAGCCGCAGCTGCGGGGAAACCACGCCCTCTCTCCCCCTCGGAGGTCATCCAAAGAAGGGTGATCAACAACTTGGTGCGGAGATATGAGGAAGAGGGAGTCATCCCCACCCGGGACATGGCTCTCCTAGACCTCGAGGAAGCTGCACCTCACCACCACCGCCGCCCCCGAGGGCCGCGCAGGGAGGCACCGCTGCCTACCTCGACGTCCAACCGCTTCGGGAGTTTATCCCCGGAGCGCTCCGACAACTCCTTCCCCTATGCGGATGAGGTGGAAGATGCCCGGGACCACCCTATCCGGGATTCGCCCCAGGGATCCGTGATGAGGGCTCCTGTCAGGCCACGACGACATCGCCGCCAGGCCTCTCAAGTTGAAGAACGGGCTCTCCACCTGCCCGCGCCGCTCATCCCGACTCGTCTATCCCGACGCCAACGTCGGGCGCGAGCGGAAGAGGATGCCCACCTTGGGGCCCTAGCAACAGCGACCGCGTTGGCTCAAGCCACTGCTGGCTCCAGTTGCCAGGCCCCTGCGCATCCTGAGCAGGGGCACTTCTATGCCCGACCCGGATCGAGGCCCCGACCGCCCCAAAGGCAGGTTGGGTTGAATCTCCCGGTTGCTGGTACAGACAATAGCCACTGCGGACCACCTCGCGGTAGCGCTATTCACCAACAGGGTCTACTCCGTGTGGCCGATCCAAGAGGCATGGGTCACCCCGCCTTCCGATCTCGGCCCGGAGGCCTGCCCGGAATCATCTCTCCCTGCGTCCCCTTTGATATCTGTCCCGGTGCCCCTCGCACCTTGGTTTCCAGTCCTCTTGGCCCCAGCACCAGTGCGGCCGGAGGACGCCAGGATAGAGATCAGCCATGCCCCGAAGAACCATCCAGGGGCAGGAGGGCGAGGCGTCGACGCCGAGGGAAGAATGTTACGGAATTCCGGACAGAGATCCGACCGGTCCGTTTCTCTGATACAGAGGCGGAGTATGATTCGGCGACAGAGCCCTCCCCCCAATCCCACCTGTCAGGGGCAGGGGTAGGAATGCGGCACGTCAGCCTCGTACTTCCCGAGAGCGAGATCGATATGATCCCTGCTTCTCTCCGAAGGTATATCCGGAGTAGCGAGGGCCTGGTAGACCCCCAAGGATCAAGCTTGCGGTTGGTACCGGCCCCTCTGGAAGCGCCTTCTGCCTCGATCGGAGAAGCCGGAGACCTTTTCTGGGGACCGACGGTCGAACCACGATCTAGTGCACCCTCGGCAGGCACCGACGCTACGGCAGGATGTTCGCTCGCCGGCCCGTCCTATCGTGATGTGGTAGCCAGGGCACCGCCACCCTCAGAGGGCGGCCCGGGATATGGAGGCCAATCGGCCTGCTCGCCGTATTCACCGCCGGCCAGCCCGTCGGCCCGGCGGCCCGCCTCGGCACCACTGCCGGTTCCCCGTCCGTTCCCAGTCGTTGAAGAGGACCAAGGAGACCTGGGTCCCGAGTTTGAGTCGTGGAGTTTCTGGACCGTCCTTGCAGAGGGCCACTTCCCTGAGAAGTTTTGGCCAGTCGCAGGACCAGACTTTGATGCACCCGAATCGCTCACCCCGGATGAGTTCGAACGCTTCCGCCGAACTCTCCGGGAGACTCACTCCCATCTTCACCGCTTACAAATGCCATATCCCGGGAGTCAAGTGCACCTGGAGGATATTGGTGAGCAGTGCCGTCAAATTGACCTGGCCACGCTCCCCGCGGTTCGGCACCCCGAGTCATTTGGGCACCACGAGGCCCTCCAACAACGATGCGTTGAGTGTTTTCAAGTACTCCGCAAGGTTATCGAGGAAGCCATTCCCCACGTGTATATCCGTGGATGGGGGCAGTACGCTGCCCTACGCTTCAGTGGGATTCGCCGACAGCCCGATTCACTGGGTGGCCCTGAGGGTACATCCCCAGGGACGGAAACAGTCAATATGGCTGACCTGTCGGGGGAGGGGAACGGTTTGGAACTTCTCGACGGGGGCTCTCCCCCCGAAGACAAGCCGTTGTTGGATCCATCGGCGAGAGTTACTCGTCACCAGAGGAGCCTCCTGGGTCTCCCCGCACCCACTGAAGCACTGACGTTGAGCCGAAACGTCAGTAAAGGTAAAGAGCACGGCGAGGCTATAAAGCCCGCCGACCCATCTGCCTCCATGCAGAGGGCGGATGAGGATCCCGAGAAGGCTATGCTACGCCAACAGCTCGCCGAGCAGAAGAAGCTAGTTGACCAGCTCCTCGCCGAGCGCGCTGCAGAGCAGCGGCCTGACTACGGTGATCCTAGGCCAGGACAACAGGGACAGGAACAACCACCCCTCGATGAGGCTCTCCCGGGCAACCGTGATTATGCCGTGTTCGCCGACAGGAGAGAGGCCATCGCCTATGGCAAGAGGGCGCGGTATGTTTCACCACACCCTCCCGAGCGGCGTGACTACCTGAGAGACCCCGCTCGGATTCCTCCCGCTGCCCCAAGGGCCGCTCCGCCCGCCATCCCACGAGCTGCCGAGTTCGACGACCCGGTCGACGACCCGATTGAAGGGCCATGCAATGCGCTCGTGGTTAGAGATACTCGCCAGGACTGGAACCCATGTCCGGACGATCCGATGGCGGCACTCATCGCCCGCTTGGAAGCCTTGGAGACTCGGCAAGTGGCAATCCCACCGGACGGCAAGCCATACCCAGCATGGGTGGATGACATGCCGGCGCCTCCGGGATTCGGGAATCCCACTTTTGCCCCCTTCAACGGGACTGGAGATCCGCCACAGCATTTGGACCATTTCAACTCGAGGTGCGGGCCTATGTTGGGGACTCCGGCGCAGCAAGAGGCCGCTAAGCTTCGCTGCTTTGTCCAGACACTGGAAGGGCCAGCATTTGTCTGGTACAGCCAGCTCCCCGTCGGGTCGATAACTAGCTGGGAGGACCTTCGCAGACAGTTCCTCTACCAGTTCAGTTCCACGACCCGGAAGACGAGTATTGCAGACCTCTTCAAGTGCAAGCAGAGGTCTGATGAGCGAGTCGCGGACTTCGTCGCCCGATGGAAGGGTCTCACGTATTCCCTTGACATGCCATTGACTCAGGAGCAGTTGCTGACAATGTGCGTCGGGAACGTCAAGACCGAGCTGGTCCCTTGATCACTCAGAATTACCCCGGAGGGTTCAGGGACTTCTCAGACAAAGCTCAACGTCTTGAGGAAGCCCTGCAAGAGGCTAGCCAGGCACACCCGCTGCCTCCTATGATTCCTGCAAGGAGAGCCAGCAGGGCTGAGCCCGCTGCTGTCACCCAGATAGAGGCTCCCAGGCCGTTGGAGCTGCTGCCGGTGAGACCAGCTCCACAGCCTCACAGGAATCCGCCTCCACGGGCTCAGTTCCCGGCCCAGCAGTGGCAGCCTCAGAACCGGCCGGCCCCTCCGCGTAATGTACCACCGCAACCCAGGCGAGATAATCAGGGTCCACCTCCTCGGCAGGCCCCTCCAGCCCCTCGTCAAGACCACGCTCCCAGGGGCCCGCGATACCTGACCTACTCATTTCACGAGGATCAGGTCCCCGGTTATTTCCGGAGCGCCCTGGAGCAGAGGATTGTGCGACTGCCTGAGTGTTGGATGCCGGAGGAGGCACATCTCACGGATAACCCCCGCTACTGCCCCTACCATCGGGCCCTGGGGCACACCATCCAGCGGTGCTATGTGTTTAAGGATTGGCTCCAAGACCAGATTAACAACAATGTAATCAGGTTGGGCCCAGCTCCGGCACAAGTGGCGGGCGTGTTCGTGGGATCAGATGACGATATCGGCAATGAGGACGAATGGCAGCTGGTCTCCGACCGCGGATCCCAGAAGTATAAAAACTGGATGGCCCGCAAGACGATCATTCGCGCCCATGGAATCATCCGTGCGCGCTTGAATCAGCCTGAGCTCCCAGAATCTGCGGGTGCTGCTTCGGCATCGTCATCCCAGCCTGCCTCTTCCAAGAAGAGCAAACGGCGGCGGCGCAAGAAGGAAGAGCGCGCCCCGCCAGTTCCGCCACTATCCCGCACTCTCGACGATTTCATGCCCCCGGAGATGGGGATCCCTCTTCGGATCCGCCCAGTGGTGAATGATTCGTCCGATGACAGTATTGGGTACGCTTCGGTTAATACCGTCGAGCTGGTAAATCCCTTTTCGGTTCCCGACGTTGAAGAACACCAGGTGGACCTCCCTAGTGTCCCCGGTCGTCGCCACCGTCGGAGGAGCCGCAACAATAGGAGTCGCCGGGGCACAGCAGTTGGTACCTCCAGCCAGGCCATGCACGCCACTGAGACCAGGCAGCAGGCTCAAAACCGAGCTCAGCATGCGCAGCCCCCCCATCCGGGGATGACGGATTCGCCTCCGCCACTGTTTGTGGTATGGGATCAGGCAGAACCGCCTCAGCCGCGTCGCGATCAGCTCCGCCCTGCCACGAGTCCATCCCGGCCTCCTGACCCCAGTACGGTGACCATTTCCCGGGCTTCAACCAATGAACAGCGAGATGCGGCAAGCACCAGTCGGCCGCCGGCCCAACCGGCAAGGCCCGTCATGCTTCCAACCGCAGAGCAACCTCCTGCAACCAGAGGCTCGCGCTTGGCCAAAAAGTATGATGTCCTGAAGCACTTGGCCGACATCCCAACGAGACTCTCCATCCTTGAGGCTCTGCGCATGTCATCTGAGATGCGCGAGGCACTCGCTGAAGCCCTGAAGAGCCCCCTCCAGTTTGAAACAGAGGTTGCGGCTGCAGAGGCCTTTCACGCCGAAATGATTGAGGACGCCGAATGCCAGGCAGTTATCTCGTTTTCTGGTAAGGATGAAGACCCTCCTATACAGGGGCACATTCGTCCGCTGTATGTTACCGGCCAGTTCAATGGCCTTGAAGTCCGGCGCTGTCTTGTCGACACGGGGTCCGGGATTAACCTGATTCCCACTCGGACGCTCCGGAGATTGGGGTTGTCTGAGGATGACTTGATTCCCTCCGACCTCAGGATCCAGGGGTACGACCGCACCGAGCAAACCCCGGCCGGCAAGATACGTTTGAAGACCCAATTCGGTGATTTGGTTGCCAACACCGAATTCATGGTAGTCTCTCAAGACACCGCGTACAACGCATTGATGGGCAGGCCCTGGCTCCACCTTCATGCGGCGGTTCCCTCGTCATACCACCAATGCCTCAAATACTCCCTTAATGGTCGAGTAGGCGTGCTTCAGGGAGATGCCTCCCCTTTTGCCTCATGTGAAGCCCGCTATCTGGACGCGGACTATTACAAGAGCAAGGATAAGCAGATCCTGGCAGGTGAGGTCGAGCCTGTCGCTGTTGCAAGTGATCCCTGGGCAAGTTTGGATGACGCTTATGTCCTCCCGATTCAACGGTTGGACGTAGCCATGGTCTCGACGGCTTGTGAGTCTCCTGATGAGATGACCGCGACCGCCCATGCCAGCACCAGCGGCCCAGCAGGATCTGGTAGCCCCAATGCAGTTGCCAACACAGCCTCTCCCGTGGACGATCCCTCCCCGAGTGGAGAGGACGTGGAAGATGCACCCCCGGCCTTTGAGGAGGGCGTCTCCGCCACGGTCGATGAGTTAGTACAAGTGAACCTTGGAACCGAAGCAGATCCGAGACCCACATTGGTCAGTGCCGCCATGCCCTCTGAGGAGTGGCAGCAGTACGTGGACTTTCTTAGGCAGCACCGCGATGTGTTCGCTTGGGGCTATGACGAGATGCCGGGGCTAGATCCTCAGGTAGCCGTCCACTGCCTTGGTCTCCCGACGAACCATCGCGGGTTCAAGCAGCCTCCCAGGAAGATGCACCCATTCCACGGTGCCATGGTTGAGGCCGAAGTTGACAAGCTTATCAAAGCCAACTTCGTGAGGGAAGTTCAGTACCCCAAATGGCTGGCCAACATTGTGCCGGTCAGGAAGAAGAACGGGCAGATCAGAGTCTGCATCGACTTCCGCGATCTCAACCGCCACTGTCCGAAGGATGATTTTCCCCTTCCAGTGACAGAGCTGTTGATTGACGCCACGGCAGGGTTCCAAGCCCTCTCCTTCATGGATGGATACTCCGGATACAACCAAATTCGGATGGCCCCTGAGGATGAGGAGTTCACTGCCTTCAGGGCCCCCCAAGGTACCTTCTGTTACCGGGTCATGCCTTTCGGCCTGAAGAATGCAGGTGCCACCTATCAACGGGCGATGCACCGCATATTCAAGCCAATCCTCGGCACACTGGTGGAATGCTACGTCGACGACTTAGTAGTCAAATCGCGCCAGCGTCAGGACCATCTCAAAGATCTTGAGAAAGTGTTCGGCTTCCTCCGGTCTCGCTGCCTGAAGATGAACCCGTTGAAGTGTGCCTTCGGGGTCACCTCTGGAAAGTTCCTTGGATTTGTGGTAAGATACCGGGGTATTGAGATCAACCCAGAGAAGATCAGGGCGATTAGCCAGATGCCTCCCCCAGGTAACATCCGGGAACTGCAGGGGTTCCAAGGCCACTTAGCCTATATACGCCGATTCATCGCGAATCTGGCCGGCAAGTGTAAGCCCTTTTCTCGGCTCATGAAGAAAGGTGCCACCTATGTATGGGATAAAGAGTGTCAGACCTCTTTCGAGGAAATCAAGCAGTACCTGCTGCAACCTCCGGTTCTGATGCCGCCTGTATCCGGGAAGCCGCTGGTCCTCTATGTGACCGCCCTGGAACGGTCTCTGGGTGCCCTTCTCGCCCAGAAGAACAACGAGGGAACAGAGAATAGCCTCTATTACCTCAGTCGCATTCTCCTCGATGCGGAAGTTAGGTATTCCCCCATCGAGAAGAGCTGCCTGGCGCTCGTATTTTCCGTACAGAAATTACGGCACTACTTGCAGCACCATGAGGTACAGTTGGTTTCTCGGGTAGAACCGTTGAAATATATCCTGAGCCGGCCCATGTTGACTGGCCGTCTAGCGCGGTGGGCTGTGATTCTCCAGCAGTTCGACATCGGGTATGTGTCTCAGAAGGCCATCAAAGGGCAAGCATTGGCAGACTTTCTGGCTGCTCACCCAACCTCCGCGGATCAGCCGCTGGATCTAGGCTTTCCTGATGAGGCCATTCTCTCGGTCGATCATGCCGGTCCATGCTGGCAGATGCACTTTGACGGTGCCTCCCGGAGCCCCACCGGTAGAAGACTTGATAATCCTAAGCTCAACAGAGTGGGTTTGGGTATCGTCTTCATTACCCCGGAGCAAGCCGTGCTGCCATACTCTTTCCTGTTGTCAGAGGGCTGTACCAACAATGAGGCGGAATACCATGCCCTCATCACCGGCCTCGAGTTAGCTCTCGAGATCGACGTGCCCCATATGTGTGTGAAAGGGGACTCCGAGTTGGTTGTTAAGCAGATCAATGGTGACTATGTTGTCAGGAAGCCGAAACTTGTGCCACTGCTGGAGTGCACCCTCCTTCTGATGGCCCGGTTCCCTTCTCGGCCAGAGATTGTCCATATTCCCCGGTCGCAGAACGGTCGAGCAGATGCTTTGGCCAGCCTTGCTACGTCACTTGCGGAGCCTGAACAGGATAACCTGACCGTCCGCGTGACGCGCCGCAGGCTCATCGCTCCCGTTGTCCCGGAGGGAGATCGCGACCCGTCGGTAAGTAATCTCACCATGGTTGCCCTTGTGCCCGGAGCCACGAGTACCCCATATATGGCAGTCGAACCAGCCCCTGATTGGAGGACGCCTTTGGTTGAGTACCTCCAACATGACATTCTCCCGCCGGATCGGGCTGAGCGCGAGCGAGTTCGACGCCGCGCATCGCAGTTTGTCCTCCAGAGCAGTCCCGGCCTGGAGCAGATCCTCTATAGACGCGAATTTTATGGTGTTCTCCTCCGTTGCCTTCAGGGAGTTGAGATCCCGCGAGTCATGCAAGAGGTTCATGTTGGTTCATGCGGCGCCCATCAGACTGGGCCGAAGCTGTCCCACCAGATTCGGAGGTTGGGATACTTCTGGCCCTCCATGATCCATGACTGCATCGAGTATGCCAGGAGGTGCCATGCGTGCCAGGTTCATGAGAACTTTGTGCATCGGCCGCCGGAGCCTCTCCATACCACCAGGTATTCTTGGCCCTTTGTAGTCTGGGGGATGGACGTTGTGGGACCCTACCCGCCGGCGACAGCTCGCCAGTGCCGGTTCATTCTGACCGCCACGGACTTCTTCTCCAAATGGGCAGAGGCGATTCCGCTCAGAGAGGTCAAATCCTATTCGATCGCTGACTTCGTGACCTCCAACATCATTCATCGATTTGGAGTGCCTCACGCTATCCTCACGGATAACGGAGCCAATTTCCGAGCAGCCGAGTTGAAGAAGTTGTATGCCAAATACAACATTCGCTCGAACCATACATCTCGCTATCATGCGCAGGCGAATGGACAGATCGAGGCGTTTAACAAAACCCTCTCTAACATTCTGCAAAAAATGGTTGGTCAGAACAAGAAGAGTTGGCCGGACAAGCTCCCCAACGCTCTCTGGTCTTATCGGACGACGACTCGCAATTCCACCCAGATGACCCCTTATTCCCTGGTGTATGGAGCTGAGGCCGTCCTGCCCATCGAGATCCAGTTACCGTCCTTGCGCACTGCGGTCTACGACCAGCAAGCGTCGGACAGAGCTGTTGAAGCCCGTCTAGTCGAGTTGGAAGCACTGGATGAGAATAGACTTCGCGCCTTGCACAACTTGGAGAGGCATCAAAGCAGAATGGCTCGAGCTTTCAATAAGAAGGTTCGCCTCCGCTCCTTCCTACAGGGTGACCTAGTGCTAGCCCTAAGAGCGCCAATGATCCCCGGCAGGAAGCCACCCAAGTTGGAGCCCAAGTGGGAGGGACCTCTTGTCGTCCACAAAGTTTATCCCAATGGCGCGTACTCCCTAGCGACTATGGATGGTGAGCGTGTCACTCCTCCCACCAACGCTAGGTTCCTCAAGCAGTACTTCGTCTGAGTGTACTACGTCCTGCACGACGTTAAACTGCATACGTCCAAGCTGCATGACGTTAAACTGCCTAGCATACCGTCCGCGCTGCAAGACGTTAAACTGCCAAGTGTTTCGTCCAACATGACGTTAAACTGTACCTCGTCCAAGCTACAAGACGTTAAACTGTTTAGCATTCGTCCAACACGACGTTAAACTGTACTACGTCCGAGCTACAAGACGTTAAACTGTTCAGCATTCGTCCTGCATGACGTTAAACTGCCTCTCGAGAACTACGTGCGGCTTGATTCCCATCCTTATGGGATACGTAGGACCGCCTGAACATTCATGTTTCAGGCCCAGCCCCATCCTTCGGGAATTTCCATCCCATCTCGAGCCCTTGGCCCAGTTGCCCCCGGGTGTGCGGTGTATGGTGTGAGCGCGAGGCTATGCCCTCATTCACGTCGGTTTGCTCGTCACGCTGTACGCCCCCCCCCCCCACGTTTGGGGATGCCTTCTGCTCCCCCCTTTTTTCCCTTTTCGTCCTGCATGACGTTAAACTGCCCCTCAAGAACTACGTGCGGCTTGATTCCCATCCTTATGGGATACGTAGGACCGCCTGAACATTCATGTTTCAGGCCCAACCCCATTTCTCGGGAATCTCTATCCCGCGTTGGGCCTCTGGCCCCAGTTCCCCTCCTTTTTGTGCGAGGCGTGTGGCGTGAGCGGGGGATTATGTCCTCGTTCACGTTGGTCTGCTGGCCACGCCATACGCCTCCCCCGTGTGTGGCACTACCTCACACCCCTCATCGTCCTGCATGACGTTAAACTGCCCCTTAAGAACTACGTACGGCTTGATTCCCATCCTTATGGGATACGTAGGACCGCCTGGACGCTTGTGTCTCAGGTCCAGCCCCGTCTCCTGGTTGATCACGGGGATCTACCGTCTTTTGGTTGCTCTCAGGGTGAGTCCTCCGACCCTTTCCGGTGATCTGTTAACATGTTTTGGGTACTTTGGTCTATGACCCGTAGTGTCGGATGCAATCCCGGCAAGTCCCGTGTTGCTTGTCGGGCCGCGCGCTTCCTCTTGTTCGAGCCTTCACTCAAAGGGATCCTCGTTAGCGGTTTGGGTGCGATGCCTCAGTGCTCTCCTACCGCTCCAGGTCGAGTTACCGGCGGGTCCTGGGCCGCAAATCGATATGAATCCTGCGATTGAGCGGTTGATGCTCGTTTGCTTGCCCAGTTCTGGGCTGACGCGATCGGATGTTGTGTTGCGAATATGGTCAGCGACATCCTTGATCGCCATGTCGGCTCTTTTAGGCTCTGAACATTGGTTGCACGGTCCTCATCACACTCCGCCTTTGTGCGTTGTAGTGGAATCTAGACACTCTCTTCATACTGACCTCCAGTACACCTTTACACGTTAGGCAGGCCAACCAGGATAATGGTGTCTGTCGAGGCTCCCACGATCTGAGCACCAAGGGTATATGCTGATGTCCTCCCTAAGGGCCGTGTATAGCTGGACCCTCGTCCCCATAAGGAGGAAGGAGTCGCCCGAACAATCGCGTTTTGGGCCCAGTATATCTGGAGGCTAGCATCTCTGCCCCTCGGGTGATGGACATACGCAGGCCCCTATCCCAGGATCATTCTCCTGGAATCGTGCGTGACTGCAGGGCTGGGTATGTTCCCACCTCCGCTGAGTCCGCCGTATCGCGATAAGCGGATTCCTCCATGGTCCGAACCACACGACCTTAAACTGTGTTGTCTGGTCCTACCACACGACCGTAAACTGTGATCGTCTTGGCCGCCCGACGAGAAACGGCACTGCATCGTGATGTTCTCCTCAGGGGACACTCACGTTGGGCGCTGGTTAATAACCATGCCATTCATCAATGCCTTTCATGGCTTGATTATTGTGGCAACGCCAGGGATTCCTTAATCACAGGCATGTCGCTGCACGAAAAACCATCCATCTTTAAGGACAAACAAGAAATATCAAATACCGCTTCTTCTGTGTGCGAGGGTCAGACCCGCACCCTTCCCCGCGCAGGTGCCCGATTGTGCTGCGCCGCGCTTCAAGAACTACGTGTGGCTTGATTCCCATCCTCATGGGATACGTAGGAACGCCCGGATGTTTGAAACTTTGGGTCCAGCCCCCACCTCTTAAAGATTCCCCCCTTCTCTGGGGAGTCCGCCGCCTTCAGGCCACCCTCAAGGCGTGTCCCTCAACCCCTTGCAGTGGTCCACTGGTGTCAAGAGTACTCTGGTTTATTGCCAGGAGGGTCAGGTTTAGCTTGGTCAGGTTCCTTCCATTTTCAGGCTTCGTGCTCCCTTTCATTCGGACCCATCGCCTACGCCCTGGGTGGAGCCCCCGTGAACGGTTTGGACACAATGCCTCAGTGCTCTCCCACCGACTCGGGCTGGTTCCCCCAATGGCCTCGGGCAGCAAATCGATATGAATCCTGCGATTGAGCGGTCAATGCTCGTTTGCTGCCTCATTCCATCAACGGTTAGTGCGATATTGATGCTGCTCTTCCGCCACGGTTGACAGTACTCCCATATCGTTACGCCGGTGCCCCCAGTCCTTGAGTGAATGGCCGCATGATTCACATCACATTTTCCACCTCCCATTCTGACCAGGAAAAATCTCGACACTCTTGACACTATTCCCCAGTGCATCTTCGCATATCCAGGGGATAGGACCACGATGCGGCGTACTTTGAGGTTCTTATGGTCCGAACTCTAAGAACTTAAACTAAGATCTCCCCTTATGGTCCGAGCTCTAAGACCTTAAACTAAGATATGCCCCTATGGTCCGAGCTCTACGACCCTAAACTAAGATCTCCCCAAACGGGGTTCTGCGTCCTGTATGACGTTAAACTGCACTCGCAGAACTACGTATGGCTTGATCTCCAGCCTGATGGAGTACGTAGGAACGCCCGGGCATTTCGACTCAGGTCCAGCCTCAGGGATCGCCAAGTCCCGCCCCTCCTCGTCGCCGGCCGTCTGGCCTGACTTCGGGTAAAGTGGTGCAGTTGTGATATTCTCCCCGATTCAGCTCGGGATGCCCCATCACAATGATGGGAAGCGACGGTTTCCTCGGCAAAGAGGTTCTGTCTGAGAATTGGGGTGATTCACGGCCAGATTAGTGCATCCGCCTAATACGCTTTCCCCACGGTGACGCAATTTTGAGAGCGTTGGATTCTATCCGAACAAATCGTCACTTCGCCCCACGCTTCGCATGCCCTATTGATCTGGATTTCCACCCTTGTGCCTGAAGGAACCCCCAAAGCGGCATTGATGATGACATGTGATCCGCCTCCTGCAATATGGATGATGACCTTCGGTCCGTCTATCGCAGTAGTATGGTTGATTGATCCATTGTCCGCTTGCCGTCTTGGGCATTTCCGGGAAGGCCAACCGTTGTGGATTTCTGAATTCGGGACGCGCGATTCACCCTTTCTCATTTCCCTATGTTCGGATAAAATCTCAACACCCCTAGCATTGTCCCGCTCGTGTGTCGGAACAAGTTGGGGGGATGATACATTGATTAGGCTTGAGGTCTCCTTTCCTAGGAATGACCTCCCTCTTTTCTCTAGAAATCCAGGCCCAATTGTGGATGCCTGAAGCTTGGTTAACGCTCCCGCAAGACAATGAATTGTGGTCGAGCATGTTAAACCAAAAGATGCAGATAAATATGGTGATTCATACAAATGGATCGAAATATTGAGTAGCGGAAGCAAATGTTTTGGGAATGGCAAAAACAAAGCCCTTAGGGATTAGCGTGCTGGATAAGTCTTTCTAACGCCGCTACCCTTTGGCTGGCGGCCTCCAGAGCTGCTTCTCGCTCTCTGCGTGCCCTCTCCTCGTCGGCGGTCGCAGCACGCAGTTCGTCGATTCTGGCCTGTGCACGCTTCCGCTCGACTTGAATTGTGGCCATCTATTGGCCCGCCTCCGTCAGCTGCACCTGGGCGTCAACCAGCTGGGCTGCTAGTTGCTCCACAAGCTCGGTACACGCTGCGACGAAGGCCTCCTTCTCTGCCGCCTGCCCTTCGAGACGCCGGACTTCCTGCTCCGCCACGAGGAGCGCCCGCGTGCTCTCCGACATGTCCCGACATTGTGCGACGTCGGCACGCCGGCGGCTCTCGCGCATCTTTTCGGCCATGAAATCACGGACCGTCAGATGGAGGCGTTGAGCATCAGCTCCCCCGGCATACAGGAAGCGCAGCCAGGTTTGGAGTGATCCCACGCGCCTCAGCCACTCCGATGGGTCTCGCTTGAGGAAGCGCTGGATGCACTTCCATCCCCTTCGGCGCGCTATCCGGTTCTCCTCGACCGCCTCCGCGTCCGAGTCGTCCATCTCCTCGGGGTCGGCAGGCCGGTAGGCAGGGAAGGCAGCCAGCAGGTCTGCTGCAGGGTCCGCCCCTGGGATGTCCTCATAGGGGATAGGTTCCCTAACATCTGGGCGACCTTCTTCTCTCTCCCCAGCGGCGTTGACACCCTCGTCATCCCCCGACCTCTCTCCGATGTCAGCACCGCCGACGTCCGTAGCCCCTTGATCAGCAGTTGGTGGGGCCGGCTCGGTGTGGGAAGTCTGTTCCGGAGCAGGCGGCATGTCTGCCACCGGTCCACTCGTGGATGGCCCGGGTTCGGCAACCCGACGAGCCTCCAGCGTTGAGATCACTGCGCAGGGCATGCTGTGGTTAGTCACGGATCGTCAACGGCAAGCACCAGCAGTAAAGTAAGGAGACTTACGGGAGTTCAGAGCGTCATCTTCCGCTATCCCGGCCGCCGCAGGAGCAATTGCAGCAGGGGACCCCTTAGCGCTTGTCAGTTCAATGATGGGTGTCTGGCCCCCGCCTTGTCCCGCTGGCGCCTCTCCTACTCCCGCTGAGGACGCCTGACCAACATCCGTGTGCTCCTGAGAAAGATGGAGAAATGGGTTAGAAGCCGCATAAGAGAATGGATGAAGCAGGTTGAGTAGGGATAGAAGCGGACCTCGAGGAGCTCAGTGACATCAACATTGTCAGAGCCGGCCACCTCGCCGCTCTCCCGCGGGCTCCCCTGATGGGATATTCCCTCGGAACCTTCGTCCTCCCCCATCTCCTCCTCTTCCTCGGAGTCGTTGCTACTGTCATCTTCCGCCGGCGGCATCTGTTCTGGAGCGGGTTCTAGACCGAGCATCACCTTCACCAGAAGGGATGGCTCCGCACGCTGACCACGTTGGCGCGTGTACTCGTCCATGGCCGTCAGATACGCATACTGCCGGTTGAAGTCCACCCTGTCGGCGATATGGAGGCGCCCGACCTCTGGCAGATGGATTCCTTCTCTAAGTATCTTTCGCCAGATGGCGTCGGTCCCCAGTGACTGCCGCAGGGTCATCCAGGCCGACCACAGCGCCGGGAAGACTGCATCGTGGGAGGGTTCGAGCAGACGCCTTACCTGCTTCCCGGGCCGCTCTTCGACCACCGCACGTGCCCCCTCTCTGGGCGCCGAGGTCGTAGCGGCAGCCTGCGATGTGCCCGCCGCCGAAGTCCCTGCTCGCGCCGGCTCCGCTGCTTGGCGCGCCTCCGTTCTCCCCCGTGTAACGGCGCCTCGCCTCCTTCCTTGACGCCCGGTCTCCGCACGGGTGACTTCGAGCCGCCGAACTGGCTTCCGTAAAAGCCCCTTGGGGTACGCGATGGCCCAGTGTTCGGCGTACTCGGTTGCCAAGCCTGCGTCGACCCCGGTAAGAGGGAGAGTGATGACATCGCCAGAGCCAAAGGCGACAAACATCAGCCACATCTGGAGAAGGACGCCAGGGTTCGTCTCCTCCCAGACAGCAGTGAATACCCTCTTCGGCATCCGTTGAAGGCACCCGAACTTCCTGGCGAACCGGGTTGGCACGTAGGGCTCGCAGATCACCTTCCCGTCGATCCGAGCCACGAGCACCCCGCCCCGCATGTTCAGGAAGTACTCGTGCTGCTCCAGCGGACCCTGCCCGTTGTCGATCATTTGGCCAACGGGAGTGGGGAACGGGCTGAAGTTGAAATTGGCATGATTGCCAATCCGAATCCTCATGCCCTCTTCACTTAGGGTCATCGGAGCGACCCCCACAATGTTCAGCAGGGAGGGTCGCAGGCCGTTGCCCGGAGGAATGATGGCGTTCGGAAACGTGTACCCACCAAGGTGAGCAGCCACCCAGCCGTGGAAGAACTGAAAGGGCCCACAGATCCTTCGTGGCGACCCCCCTCGTGAGATGCGTCCCAGGATGGCGTACAGCTTAGCCAACACTGGGACCCCGAGGTTATATCTTTTGTTGGCGGCCATAGCGCCCGCCATCGCCAGTGTCGCCGGGCGAACACCCATTCTCGCGTCCCGCACTGGCAGGAGCCACCCACTCAGAAAGGCGGCCAGGAACGCCGCGTACCGGACATTTGGGTCCCGGGCCTCGATGACGCGGTACCCCCATGAGCGGTAGTCGCCCGTCTCCAGGACCCGCCAGTACGACCCGTTCCGGCTCCTCTGAGCCGCAGTCGGGCACCGCTTCCCCCTGCCTGGCATCTTGACCGCCGGGTCATGCTCCAAGAACTGGCCGAACCACTCCTTGTAGGCTATGTCCTTCTGGAAGTCCTTGATCCTGAGCCGCTGCATAGCCAGGTCAAGCAGATGTCAGGTCAGGATGGGAGTCCGTGACCTGTCTTCCCAGGTGTTCTTCGGAGGCAGGAACTCATCGTACTGGTAACCCTCCAGCGGGATACCTCCGATGCAGTGGATGTCCCAGAGACCGATGCCGACCTCCCCATGGTGAAGATGGAAGGTGTTGGTATCCGGGGACCAGCGGGAGAACAGCTCCGGCCCGAGCTCGGACTGCTGGTAGAAGTGGAACTGCGACGTCCACACCGCCTCAAACATGCCGATGTACCGCAGCTCCTCCGCGAAGTGATCGCAAGTGTGGCGTACCCAGAACACCCAGGCCCACTCACTGGTAAAATTGCCCCCAGATCGCAAGTCCCAGTCCTTCAGCCAGCCCTTGGTGTCGTCGGTGACACTCTGGCGATATATGCTCGAGTAGAGGGCTGGAGAGTTCTCCGCAGTAGGCTCACTTCCGACGATGGTTCGCGTCCTCGGGTTCAGGACATAGACATCTAAGTGTCTGGTCTCCCTGGCAGGATGCCCATTGTTGGTGATGTTATAGCGGGGAAGCTCGTCCTCCCGAGTCACCCAGGTCCGTGGCGCATCAACCTCGAACCCTGGCACCAGAACCTCATCTAGGATGCCGAAGTTCCAGAGCGGCAGGTTGTCCGACAGTGGATATGTCTTCTGGGCCGGCGTCAGCAATTCGAACAAGGATTGATTGTTCGAAACAATCTCCTTGGCTCCGTAGACCTCCTCGTTCGTCGCCATCTCAGCTCTGCGAGTGGCGGCATCCCCCTCATTTCCTTGATTCGCGGCCATCTCAGAAGCTTCGAGAGTCGTGCGGGTAAAGGGATGAAGCGTGCGGGAGCGGACGAGGCTGGTAGAGAAGTTTGAGAGTTGGCGCGCAATCCTAGTGGACAACGCACAATCGGGAAGTCCGTCGCGTAAAACCCCGGGTGTTCGCGCAAAAGCAGGCCGAATTCCGGACAGGTTTGCGCGACGAGCGGGCAAATTCCGCACCGGAAAAGGCAATTGCGCGCACGAGAGCTTAGAGGCTTATCGCGCGGAAGGCCAATGTACGGTGCGGGGGACCCAGGGCCCCTATTTATAGGCGAGGCCCGGGTCCGCGCTGCGCGGAAGGCGCTTTGCGCGACCGCGACAGCAAATTTCGCGCCCGACGCCCTTTTTTGCGCGCCACCGTCCCGCGCCACCCAGGACTTCGGCATTCTGGCGTCTCCCTCGGAACCCGATCGTTGCGACCTCTCGCCGATCAGATTCCAAGGGGGGGCTTTTGTAGACGCCGGAAAAGTCCGTTGTTCCCAAACAAAGCTCCGGATGCGGAAAGCGAGGTCATATTTGGAGTCGGAAGCATGTTTCGGAGGGCCCGGAGGCCTTGCGCGGAATTTTGGAGACCCGCGCACAAAGTTGATGAGCCGCACGCAAACCTCCCGGGATGCGCGCAATGCGCCGGGATGGCGCGCAATTTTGCGCGCCAGTGGCCCGCGCGACTCCCTTGCGCGCCGGGCCCGATTCCGCGCCCGTGAAGAGAATTTCGCGCCCGCGCACTGGATTCCGCGCCCGGGGTTGCCTATAAATATAAGGCGACCCCCGACGTTTTGAAGGTTTCCAGAATTCGAAAGGTCTCTCGTGCGCGCAATCCAACCCCTTCCGCGCGCAATTCCGATCTTCAGGTAACCTCTTTTCTTTCGCGCAAGAAAGCCTTGGGGTTCGCCTTCGCGCGCAATCCCTTTGGCTCCTTTCCTTTTGAATAACCCTTCACCCAAAGGAATTTGCGCGCAAAAGAAGCCTCTTGCGCGCAATTGCCCCCGGGTGCGCGCAATCCAACCCGATTGCGCGCACCCCCCATTTTCAAAGTGTCCATTCGATTAAAGAATGAGCCGTTGCCCCCGCGCGCTACCCAAAGCCCGGTGCGCGCAATCTCTATCATCCGCGCACAAAGTTCTGGCCCAAGCTCCTCTTTTACGCGCCGACCCGCGGTATTGCGCGCAAAGCTCCTCTTTTGCGCGCAAGCCGCCAGGGTCGCCCCCTTTGACCCCCTAAGGGTACCCGCCTGCGTGGCGCCCGATGACCTTCATCCCGGGTGCCCGCAACGTGCGTTGTCTTCCCGTGCGGCCCTCCAGGCCTGCGCGAAGTGACACGGACCCATTAGGCGGCAACATACGTCCAACATGACGTTAAACTGTGCCACGTCCGCGCTGCAAGACGTTAAACTGCCAGGCGTTTACGTCCCGCACGACGTTAAACTGCACCATCGTCCGCGCTACAAGACGTTAAACTGCCAAGCATCTTCGTCCTCAACACACGACGTTAAACTGTACTTCGTCCGGCAAGACGTTAAACCGTCCGCTTCGTCCTCAACACACGACGTTAAACTGTACTTCGTCCGACAAGACGTTAAACCGTCCGCTTCACCCGATCCCGTGCCTCGCACGCAGGGTCCTCCCGGTTTGGATGTGGCCCCACCCGCTCGTCTCTGCAGGGATGTCGAGATTGGAGTGGCCTTCGCCCACAGGGGTAGAGTGTTGCAAACAGAACGAACTACGTGGACTTTGATCCCTGTCTTCTAAACAGGGTACGTAGGAAGCCTCTCCGAGGTTCAAGCCCACCACCTGGTCGTCCCGGTTGTATTTACGTCGGTTCGTCCATCAGTGGACCCCTCCCGGGTTCACACTTGCGTTGATTCAACTATGAATCCGCCTCTGTGGGGGACTGCACGTGTGTATCTCCATTGTGCTTCCCCACGGCCTCGATCTCTTCGTGAGTCGGCTTGCCAACGTCCAGCATGACGTAAAACTGTGATCCACCCGGCCGTTCCATCCCCCTCTGTGCGAGGTGGTTCGGTTCAATCCTTCTACAGGCAGCCTCGATCTCTTCATGAGTCGGCTTGACAACGTCCAGCATGACGTAAAACTGTGATCCACCCGGCCGTTCCATCCCCCTCTGTGCGAGGTGGTTCGGTTCAATCCTCCGCCCGGCGGCCTCGATCTCTTTGTGAGTCGGCTTGCCGACGTCCAGCATGACGTTAAACTGTATATCCGAACTACGCTGACTGTGATCCGCGCTAACGCACGGTACGTAGGAAGCCCCTACGGGGTCCAAGCTCTTCACTCCATCATCCATCCTGATCCTTACCCAGGCCGCCACATCCCGGTGGGGTCATGCCATTTCATCCCACTCCACTTCACTCGGGAAGCCGCCCATGTGCTGGCCCCAGCGTCGGAGGTTCCCCGCAAGGGGTTCTGTCATCTGATCCACTCCTCGTGTTGATCAGTCTGATGCCGTCCCCGCTGGACGTTAAACTCACGGCATACCCCGTGTTAAACATGGGAAGCTGAGGAAAACCTCAGGTAACACAGTTCCCCGCACCCAGTGCGGGATGCCTCAGGCCATCACGCCTTCGAGGAGCCCTATTAGGGACGGAAGGCAGACATGCAGAGGCGCAGTGTTAAGACACGCCCCCGACACCCAGAGCCACCCGGTCTCCTCACCGCAGGTTGCTGCCCCGACCAGACTCCTTGGAGCGTCCGGGCGGAAGTAGCGTAATTAACCGGTGTCCATGGAGACATGGCACCGGGAACGAGATTCACGAACATTCTTAAATCTATGAGGGAGACCCGGATTAGGCGACGAGTTCCGAGGAGACGTCCACGGAAGGAGGAGCCGACATCCCATCATCCCGGTTTCGATCAAGGAGCAGACGCCCCTGAATAAGGGACGAATGCCGCCCGCCCTTGGAAAGCGGGACTACGGGACCACAAGCCGCGCGCCCATCCCCTCGGGTTGACGGGTGCACGCGCGAACGCGTCCTGGAGGAACAGCGTAACCCGACGCACATTCGCACCGAAATAGCTATATCTTAGGGTAAATTCTATTATATGATCAATTTTTATAATTATTTTCTCAAGTCTAGATAAGAGCATACCATTTTAGGCAGTTGTGTCTTTTTTTCCTTATACTTTAAATACTAGATGAGAGAATCCTCTTTGTGTGAGGATAACTCTGTTCATCCCAAAATTTTCTCAAAAATAATGCTCTTCTTCTATAGATAATTATAATTACAAACTGAAATTATCCTATTGCTTCCTTCTCATTCAAACTAAATAAAGTAGTGGAATCAAGTATTCTTATCTGGTTCCTATTATACATGATAAACCAGATATAGAGATTCTTTTCTTTAGCGGTCATCCTTCTTCATCTATTTGGAAACTAGATGTAGAGTATATATAAAAACTCTCTTTTTCCTTGAATAAATAGGTTTGATGATAGGATTCACAAATACTATTTTAGATATTCAATACAAGAATAAAGTTCTTTTTTTCATGACTACCTGAGGAAATATTTACGAATGCATGAATACTTCCATGAATTTTCAAAGAACACTGCATATCATCCCTTTTTCATGATCTATGCTAGTTGTCCCATGTGACGACACTTGATTTAAATTCAAATATATTGAATATGTTTCCCTGATCTTTAGTCTTTTAAAACATGTTTCCTTCTCATAAAATAAACCATTTATTCAATAAAATTGACATGTATCTCAATTTTAAATTTATTCATTTAAACCACCTAAGAATACCAACATGTAGATTCATATATATTTCATGATATTTAAAATTTCACGATCCGTATATTTTAACCTTATATAATACATATAGTTAAAAATCAAACATGAATAGTCAAATAAGATCATATGTATCTCACATGACCTAAGACTTGTCTACACATGCAGTAGGTCAAACACCTCAATCTATAATTCTATTTTACATATATGAATATCATGTAATTTAATATTTATTTTAAAACATCAAATATCATCTAATTTACATAGTGTCATCATAAAAACTTTTTCTGTTGTAGGATTTCATTCATGCAGCAGAGGAAAGTTCATGTTATTGGTTCTTCAGAGTAAATCATGTGGTAGTTCAACCATGGATTTTAGACTAAACATTTAGTCATGAAAGGTCATCCATAGTCAATTAATGTATTCCTTCATTGTAGGTTATCCCATGGTTGATCCATTCCCACGGTAACTATATGCATAAGGTCATTTGTTCATTGTTGTCCAGTCATGATAGTAGTGTTGTTGTGTGGTCAGTTACTTCTATCATCTCACAGTAGGTTAATCTATGGTAGGTTATATTTCTTTGCAGCCATGGTAGATTCTATAGGTATATCATATGATTAGTTTAGTTCATATATCCTTTTTCAATTACTAATTTACCCTTACATACAAGTCATAAGTTACCTTTATGTAGAGGTTATATACAACCGTTACACAATAGTTGTTGAACCCTTATATAACTCCTTATAAAAATACCTTCACATAGACTCCAACTATTTAAATTTATGAAGCCTAACTATGTTGTTGTAGACATTTACATATCCACCTCTATTAACCTTAACTTTATGAAACCACCTCTATTCATCTTACCTTTAAAAAGGTTTTCCAGCTTTTAACCTTCACATAACCATCAAATATTCAATTATACCCTTAATTAGCTTCATTCAATAACTTTACATGAATTCTTCTATTATAATTACCTTTATGTGAATATTACATTACCCTTATATAGAGCCTTATCTTTATTTACTCATGATACACAAAACCATACTGTCAATAGACTTTACAAAATGCTCCAAAACACTTGAAAACTTTAAAAATATACTAATTATATACTCCAAAATTTTCAACAGAGTATTAAACAAATTTAATCACCATGATTTTACTTCCATGTAATTCATGAAACCTATTCATATATAAATGAAAATACTCAATGTATAATCACCTTCATTATCAAGCATGACATCCTACCTGTATATTGTCAATAAATCTGACCAATAAAATCATGAGTGTAACAATGTCCCCCATTGGATTTTATTGAAAAAATTTCATAATTATTCTTACCATTTTTCAATAAAATGAAATGGGTATCTCCTTTTATTCTTGAAAAATTTTCTACTTTACTCCCCCTTTTCAACACATTCCATGCACCAGATAATTCAAGATTAACAACCAACTTATCACTCTTTCACAAATTATTGATTTAAGTGATATCATTCCCCCATTAATAATTTCCACCAAAACCATATAGCTTCATGAATCTTGTTGATAAATTATTGATTTAATAATTTTGTGAATTTATTTTTGGTTTTGATGCTAAAAAACACCCACATTTTTTTCTAATGAAATTACTTTAAGTTAATTTCTAGAAATTAATATTCATTGAAATATTTATTCTTGAATCATATTCCAGAATTTGATCTATGATGAATATTCATTAAAGTATTATGAACTTTTTTTAGATTATTCTAGAAAAACTATTCTCAACCCTATGTTGGTAAGCGTAACGTAAGGAAGAAACACTACGTTTGGAATAACATATATGGTTCAGCAACCCTACATTAGTATGGAACTCGATGTTTGAGAAAGAGGAAAGTATGTTTTATCCACCCTATATTCAGAAGAAACCCTACATTTGATGAAACAAACATATGGTTCATCAACCATACTTTGGTAATAAACCATACATTCTTTGTTTTTTCATCATGTGAAGGAACCTTTTGTTTGACTATTCAACGACAGAGTTTTAAATCCTCAATATTATTTGAGATTTTTGTAACTGTATTGATGGAAATAAAGATCGATTAAAAGATGTTTTAAGACTGATTCAAAGGTTCATTATGATTGTATTAAAGTCTCATATTCAATTGAGTAAAATGTTATTATTCTTATGGGAAGTTATGACTCTTTTTAATGTTTTTGAATTAAAATATTCATGATTTATTGTGCAATATTTATGGAGATGGTTTGACCAAAAGCTATTTGATACGATATAGAAACATAGAGATGTTTTTCATCATAAATATATATGTATATTTACAAATATTCATATACAGAAAATAATATGTTTTTTCACCTTCAGATTGCTGTTGTTACCGTCACTGCTACATCATTTATTTGTTACATATTTTTATGCCAGAATGATGAAGCATTTGGTAAAGATACACTTTGGATACATTCATGTTTAGAAATATATCTAGTGTTTTATTTATTTATATTTGAAGAAAGTATATGAAAACATTGATGAACTATATGCTATCATGCTATGTTGATGATCTGATTTCATCTTTTAGTTACTGCTACAAGTTGTGATGTTTAACTCATACCATTAAAAAAATCAAAATCATTTGATTTATTTGAGTTTTAGATGATCGTACTCAGTCATGGTTAAGTGTTAGCTTTTGATACTAATCAATGGATATTCAGTTCCTTGTACAGGAACCAGAAGGATTTGTTAATTATTTTAAGGTTTCAACTATTTGCATTCAGTTGTAAATTTTAAAGGTCTTAGGGTAAAATGACCTTGTGAAAATCACAAAGCTCGTGGAGCTGAGAATTGGTGGAGTGGACTAAGGGATATTTATACCCTAAACCATTATACATCACTGTGTTAATTCAATTTATTTATTTTCATTGTTCGCTCATCTTTGATAGAAAAGGAAAGGAACACTACTTTACAAGAGATGCATTGTGATTCTGTTAATGTTTTGAAATCCACAATTCACAACCCTCCTGTGTCTTTATCTTCATTATGGACATACTGAACTAAAATTTGGTATCAAATGATGGATCTAATAGTTTATTATTATTTTAACTATATGATATCAAAATTTAGTATCTGAAGGTTCTACATATTATTTTTTAGGCTTTAACAATCCTGAGTTAAAGTTTTAGAAAAAAACATCATGAAATGGATGATTCTAGAAAAGGTATGTCAATGATTCATGATCCCTATTTTAATGTTAATGATTATGGATTCTAAAAATACTGTATTATTATTTATCTAAAAAATCTTAGAATAAGGGTTTATTTAAATATTTTTAACCCTTATGATATTCCCAAATAATATTTTAAAGATTGGAGTACTGATCAAGAAAAATAATATGATCTCAATTAAAAATCTATGAATTATATTGTGTGTGGTTTAGGAACTGAATGATTCAATCGAGTTTATCAATGTTCCACTATATATAAGATGTAAAATACTATTACTATTTCTTATGATGAAACTGACAATATCAGACAATTAAGATATAATTCTAAAAAGGTAAAGATTGATAATTTTAAAATGGATGAGAATGAAACTATCAAATTGATAGAAGGTTGATATAGATTTTCAACAATGTTTTTTCTTTAGGAGATTCAATTTCAAAATTAGATCAAACATTAAAAGTACTACCTTCTAAGTGGAATAAAAAATCTGAAGCTATATACAAGTCCACATCATTAAATAATTTAACAATAAAGGACTTGGTTAACACTTTAATTATGTATTATGTCAAGATGTAGGTTGAAGATGAAATTCATATAAAAAATTAATAATCATCTCTCATGACTAAAAATGATGAATCTTCTGATTAAAATTTTAAAAATTGAGATAAATATATATTATATTTTGATGAAATTTTTGAAAATATGTACAAAAATTAAAAGAAAGTCACTAAAGATGAAAGATACTGTGAATTTAAGGAAATAATTGATACAAAAGATAATTGTCCTTTAATCAAAGATAAAAGGAAATAAAATTACAAAAGTAAAGTCAATAAAGCTATAAAAGGTACCTAGATTAATATTTCTAGATAAAATGGTGAATCTTGTACAAATATATAAGTTGAGCATAAAGTTATATGTCTAATGGATGATACTGATGAGGTATAATTCTCTTAATCTCAAAACTCTAGTTCTAAAAAACTTTCTTACGATGATTTAAATAAATAATATTTTATGTTACAAGAAAAATATGGATCATTAAATAAATACTATATAAAACTTAAGAAATTATATGATATTGTTCTATTAGATAAAGAAAATTTATCAAAATAGATTATATATTTAAAATCTAATCATTCTAAAATTTATTATGATTTATATAACCTTAATATTAAAGAATTAATGAATAAAGTTGATGATTTAAATAAGCTTCTAGTATGTTAATAAAAGGGGAAAAATATTTAAATGAAATCCTTAGAAAAAATACCAAAAGAAAAATTTGGAATATGAAGTAATGGTGAAAGAATGAAACTTTATAAAAAAATATTTTATTCTTGGTTTAAATAGTAAAAACATGTCTACTGTTAAATTTTTCTATTGTGGGACTAATTCTCACTATGTGAATGATTTATATTTTATAAAACTACAAATTATTTGTGTTAAAAGTTCTTATTTATCAAAATATTTGTTAAATTGTAGAATTCCTACTCAAAAACAAGTTTAGTTACCTAAAAATTTAATTTCTAACACTACTAGACCTAAATACACATGGGTACTAAAAAACACATATTTTGATATTTTTTAAGGACTATGACACTAATATATATCATTAAAATTTTAATTTTTGGATCGATGAATATACGTTTAAGTATCAACTGAAGGACTGAATAGCTTTTAAGTAGTTCTTTATCAAAAAATCCTCAGTACCAATGTCACTAATTCGGGAATTATTTTATTTTAATATTTGTATACTTATGGTAAATTAATGTTGTTATATAGTAAATGAAATTTATTTTTCAAAGTTAATAAAATATTATTATTTATTATATAAATAAAGTTTTTGTTTGTATGTATTACATTTGTCAATTTTGTTAAATATTTAGGTTGAAAATACAGTGTTTGTTATGAAATGTTAATGTTTTAGATCTTAAAAATATTTTATCTTTTATTCTTATAAATTTTATTTTATTACCCAATCAAAAAAAACTTCTTAACATGTCTTTATGAAATGAGTGTTCTTTATTTTTCAGCTCAGGAAAATGAAACATTGTTTGTATTTTAATAGAACCAAGCATTTTATCTCCTTCTTAAAATATTTTTCTTTTTATTATTATTATTTTAAATATCTTGGTCAAACTAATATTAAAAACTAGTCACATAAATATGAATAGATCAAGTACTTAAAATTTAAAACAAAATTTTTCTATCAATAAGACAAAAGGTAATCCTTCTAACCTATTGAAATAATAGTCAATCTCGTTTGTTGAATATTCATATAGAAATTCTTCTAAAAGAAATAAAGAAGTTCATAGTTCAGAAGAACTGTAAGTTTCTTCATTTCAAATAACTTATGAAAGTATTATATTTAAATTTAGCACCTTGAATAAGGAAAATGAGAAGCTAAAGGTTGAGTTGGATGTATCTATAAAGTCATATGATGATCTATATAAATCATCAATATCAAAAGTTGTATTTGATTTGTTTCCAAAGGAGTATCAGAATAATAAATATAGTTTGATATCAAAAGAATATTTTGAAACGTTCAAAATAGAAATACAAAGTCAAATGGATTTTCTCAGAAAATACACTATTATAAAGCTCAATATTGATAAACTGAATCTATTTATAGTTGAACAATGTTCATCTTCATCTTATCAAAGAACACCAGTTGTTCAAAACAGATGAGAAGAACTATCAAGAATCCTGGCTGATTTAAGTGAAAAGATTTACAGTTTGGAAGGATCGAAGGAATAGTCAAATCATTATTAAACTCTTCTTTTTTATTCTATTTATATGAAAATTAATGTTATATACTATTTTTAATTATATTATTTTAGTGATAAATAGTTCATTTTTTTGATTCATAATTTATTTTTATTTTTTCGATGTAAGAATGGACGTAATTTTTGTCTTTACTTGTGAAAAAAGTTCATTAAAATATTTCAATATACTATTATTTTGTGGGAGTTTTTGAAAAAATAACCATTTAATTCATGAAATCACTTGGTTTAAATTTCTTTTTATCATTTTTAAAAACAATATAAATTTAGGGGGAGTTAATAAATGTTCTTATCTTTTTTATGTC
The DNA here is from genome assembly GCA_963277665.1 of Viscum album. Classification (NCBI taxonomy): domain Eukaryota; kingdom Viridiplantae; phylum Streptophyta; class Magnoliopsida; order Santalales; family Viscaceae; genus Viscum; species Viscum album. The sequence continues at coordinate 186,902,820 of OY728143.1, forward strand.
ACAAAAGGGGGAGAAGTTTTTATATTGTAATTTTATTACTATGTTTATAAAGTTAGAGAAATTTATTTTTATAATATCCTTGTCTTAGTAGATAAGTTTTATGCAAAAGAAAAATTTCATTAAGGGATAATAATGGGATAGAAGTATACATTTATTTAATGGGTGAGAAAGTTATATTTATGATTATGTGTTTATCCTCATTTATAATAAAAGTTATTTTTATTTATTTAATTTAATATATGATATGTTTTATATTTTGGGATAAGTTTTATTTTTGGAATAAATATTATATAAATAGAAAGGTGAAAATTTTATTTTAGCTTTTTCCAAGAATTGTTTTTAAATTTTATTTATTTTTGTTATGGGTTTTGTGATCAACAAAAAGGATGATATTGTTGAGAATATATTGATTCAACAATTTAATTAATTTCTTTTTGGTTTTAATTCCCACAAACACCCACATTTTTTACTAATGAAATTATTTTAAGTGAATTTCAGGTACTTAATATTCATCAAAATATTTATTCTGGAATTATATTCAAGACTTTGATCCATGGAGAATATTCAATGAAGTATTCAAAACTTGTTTTAGCATATTTTGGAAACACCGTTCTCAACCCTATGTTGGTAAGTGTAACATTAGGAAGAAGCCCTAAATTTGTAATAGAATGTATGGTTCATCAACCCTACATTAGTATGGAACCTGAAATTTGAGAAATCGGAAAGTATTATTCATCAACCCTATGTTCAAACGCAACCCTTTTTTTAGGAAACAAAAATAGGGTCCATAAAAACTACCTGGGTAATCAACCCTACATTCTGTATTTTTCTTCATGTGAAGGAACCCTACATTTGAATTTTCAACAATATAGTTTTAAATCCAAAATAATATTTGAGATGTGTGAAATGGTATTTATGGGAATAAAGATTGATTCAAAGATGTTTTACGACCGATTCAAAGGCTCATTATAATTATTTTAATTTATCATATTCAATGAAGTAAAATGTTACAATAATTATGGGAAGTTATGAATCTCTTGAATATTTTTTACACAAATTATTATGTGATATTTGTGGAGTTGTTTTGACCCAGAGTTGTTCGATATGTTGTATAAATATAGAGGCATTCTTCATAATATATATATGTATATTTAAAAATATTCATATACATAAAAGGTTGTGTGTCATTTCCTTCAAAGATACACTTTGAATACATACATGTTTAGATCTATTTTAATTTTTTTCTTTTGTTGTCTTCGCTGCTACTGCATTTATTTGTTACATATTCTTATGCAAGAATGATGAAACATTTTGTAAAGATAAACTTTGGAGACATTCATGTTTAACCATCTATCTGGTGTTTTCATTGTTGCTGTTTGATGAAATCCTATGAAAACATTGAAAATCTATATGCTATCTTGCTATATTGAAGATCTCATTTTATCTATCAGTTGCTATTGTAAGCTTTAAAGTTTAACTCGTACCATCAAACAACTCCAACTCTTTTGATTTATTTGATTTTTGACTATTCTCTCTAATTTGTGGTTAAGTGTCATATTATTTAATAAGCTGTGGATATTCAGTTCCTTGTAAAAGAACCAAATGGATTTGTTAAGTCTTGTAAGATGTAAACTACTTGGACTTAGTTGTGGATTTTGAAGGACTTTATAACGCCATGATCCCAGAAGCCCAGAGTCGGTGCATTATTTTAATACATTGGCATGATTACAAGGAATAAAGTCCCAAAATACCGATTAGTTTAGCATTCTTGGAAAATAGAGTACATACATGAAAGTTACATTACACATCAGAAAATAAAACACAACATAAATTATCCTTTGAGAACTCCATTAATTCCCTAGCTTAACCCTTCTTATCAATCATAATAAACTTCTTGTAATCCTAAGAAAATTAAAACATAGAAAGGGGTGAGCTCAGATGCTCAGTAAGGATTACAATATAGCAAAAACTTTCATAAATAAGCATAAACATTTAAAGAAATGAATAATACTAAAAAAAATCCTTTTAAGCATAAACTTCAGCATAATATGGCAAAGATACAATAAAATAATTCCATTTACTTATTCACATGGATATTCTAATAGTCGAATAATCACATGCAATATCAATAGCCACTTTCATAATTATGGAATGCATAATGCCAGACTTGATAACCACATAGTCAAGGCCTTGTTCCAAGACTACAAATAAGATTTTGTCAAGGCCTTGTGCCAAGACACTAGTTTGTATCATGATACCTACCGATGCATTGAGGCACTACTAGAAATGTAGGCTTTCCCAATGCTTCTTTACCAATGTTTTGTTTAAACCGTTGGTAAAGAAGGGCCAAGACACCCTTTCCCAACGGTTTTAGAAAATCGTTGGTAAAGGGGTGTCCAAGGCACCCTTTCCCAATGGTTCTAGTAAACCGTTGGGAAAGGGTGCCTTGGAAACCCCTTTAACAACGGTTTTTAAAAACCGTTGGTAAATTTTTACCCCAAATACAGTCGGCCACTGCTCTCCCCCATTCGTGACAGAACCCTAAATCTCTGTAGCGCTCGGCTCCTCTCGTGACTTCCCCCATCCGAACCAGTGAAACTCCATCATAATCATCTCAAATTAGGTATTTTCTTCTTTATACACATAAAATATTTAAGTGCTACCTTGTTTTTATTATTATTCATCTGATATTTTAGTTTTAAGTTTTGATTTTGATGTGTATATCATTTTTTATGTTTTGATTTAATCTAGACTCTCTCCATTCCAATATATTTAATTAATTAAATCTTTAACCCTCCATCGAAGAAGAAACATCTCAAATTCATTGCGGTTGGATTCTAGATTTTCTAAGTATGTGTTTTTATGCCTTTTCTTCATCTTGTAATTAATTGTTACTTGGAAATTTATTTATATGTGTTTATTAATTTTTAGCAAAGTTTCTATGAATTTTTTCCTTAAAATTCCTTGAGGAAAGTGTTTTATTAAAATGAGAATTTTTTTAATAAGGCTTTTGTAATCTAATTTGTTATAGTACACTTTTTATGTGACTGTGTTTGGTATTTAGTAACACATGAGATAACTGGTGTGTGAGAATGTGTTGTGAAAGAGATTCCATGGTTGTTTAAAGATTATATTTACATTTTGAGCCTATTAATGAGTTTTTTTAAAGATATTTTGAGATATTTACCTTATGTTTATTGGTGAAAACTGGGATCTCTAGAGGTGGTTCATGATTAAGACATATAATTACTGCTAAACATGTGGATAAACCATGCATAGTAGTGAATTATTGAAATTTTTGATGTTTTTAGTCCTTTTTTATTTGGATTTTCTTTTGATGCTGATGTTTCTTATTGATACCTATGATGTGAATTTATTTTAGTTTCTAAATCGGCTGAGACTCTCCCACCATACACAGTGTACGCAACCTCTACCCTTAATTAATCATTTTGTTTACACAGCCTATGCAACCTCTACCCTCATTTAATCAGTGAACTCAAGTCATTAATTCAACCCTTCATTCTCCCTAGAATGTAAGCAATTAAATGATGTAAACCCATCCTCACATGATTTCTTAGCTTAGATAGTGTCCAACATATAGAATACGAGCTTTTGAATTCATCGGTTAACCGGGATCATATATTCCATTTCCCCCAAGATGACTGTACTAATATAACTTTAGGGTCAATTAAATATGGTTCTCATTGTACGTTGTATATTATGTTTCCTTCTTGGCCAATAATCACTTTTATGAGGGTGGGGTGCTTTTCACTAGCCATGTTGGCATGTGTAGACATCCATAAAAATGTTAGATAAGTCACAAGTTTAATTAAATAATGTTGTTATCATTGACATACTTTATTATTAATCTCAAATTTAAAAATAAATGTTTTTTTTATATACTTAATGAAATTAAATCTTTTTACAATCCATGAACAACCTATTAGTGTAGAATCCTAAAATTTATTCACTCATGGGGTGCACTTGACTTGGGGAAGTAATTGGGTAATGAAAGGTATGGACATAGAGGTGCCAATAATGAGTTATTGAACATGAGTGAATGATTTGGGATGCCTATAACACATAATGGGACCTGAGGAATGTGCCTCTTATAGACCTAATGAAAATGAATATAAATAAATTTTAATTTAATTTATGAGTACTTGTTCTTTACATTATTTTAATAGTTCACTACATCAACTAGAAACTTCTTCCTTTATCATCTACTTAAATGTATTTTATATTAAAGTTCAATCCTATTGAATTGTTTATAAAAAAATGACTTATATAAATTCTTTTTACAGAATGGATAGAAGTTGGATGTATGAAACCGATCAGATCTCAAGTGATTTTAAAAACAATTTGAAGAGCTTTATAGATTTTGAATTTCACAATGCTTTAGATAGTGGTCGCATACACTGCCCATGTTCCAATTGTGTTGGTAGACATTGGTTGAATCGTGAAGAAGTTAGCTACCACATAACCAAAAATGGTTTTCAAGCAAACAACTTTGTGTGGTATCACAATGGGGAGAAAATGAAATCTAAAATTGGTGATGATCGAAATGAAAGGACTGGAATGGAGAATTTGTTAGATGATCAGTTTCTGTTTATTAATCATCATGAAAAAGAAAGGATTTCGAGTCAAGAAGACTTCGATATGAGGACAGCTGATGCATCTAGTGAAAATGATGATATTGATAGGGTAAAAAAATTTAATTATGCTTCCACAACTCCTGTATATCGACAATGCGATAAAATGAAAAAGCTGGAATTTTTAATCTGATTGTTTCATGGGAAAACTATGTATAGGATTTCTAATATAGCAATCGATTACATTCTTACCCTCTTGAAGGATTTACTTCCAGATGATGCAGATATTCCCTCAAACCACTATATGGCATGGAAGTTAGTTGAGAAACTTGGATTTTCAAGAAACAAAATTTATGCTTGCCCGAAAGATTGCAGTTTATTCTGGGAGAAAACCACTAAATAAAATGATTGTATAAAATGTGGCACATCCTGCTGGAAGTCAAAATCTGATGAAACACCATCCCGTGTTCCATAGAAAGTAACGTGACACTTTCCATTGATCCCCAGACTCCAGAATATTTTTATGTCTGATGAAATATCAATAAAAAAGAGATGGCATGATACCGAGAGAAAGAAGACTAATGATGAGTTGGTTCATCCTGAAGATGGATTTTCATGGCAGAGATTTGATGCTCAATATCCTGATTTTGCAGCTGACATGCGTAATGTGAGGCTGGGTCTTTCATGCGATGGTTTTAATCTGTTTGGGTAGATGCTTACTTCACACAACACATGGCCAGTTTTTATACACATTTATAATCTTCCCCCATGGTTGTGTATGAAAAAACCTTTGACTTTCATGAGTATACTCATATCTGGTCCTTCTGATCCCGAAATTGATATTGATGTATACACGCAACCTTTAATAAAAGAGTTGAAACTTATTTGGGATGTGGGTGTGCACACATACGATGCATGTTCGAAAGACATATTTTAGATACGTGTTGAACTTATGTGGATGATCAATGATTTTACGGCTTATGCAATGATTTCTGTATGGATCATGAAGGGAAAACTATCATGCCCAGTTTTTATGAAGAATACACGATCCAGAAGATTGAAACATCATTTTAGTTTCAGTTTTATGGGACATCGATGATTTTTTCCAAATGATCATCCATATAGAATGAATCTTTGATGATTTGATAATACCATAAAGGCCAATGATCCACCTCAGTGTATGTACGGAACTGATGTACTTAATGAATTGAAAGATTTCAGTTTTTCATTCAGGAAGGGTCAAATGAAATCTGGAAAGAGAAATAATGTTTCCATTGAAACCTGTTACAATTGGAGGAAGAGGATTATCTTTTTTGATTTGCCTTATTGGTCAAACAATTTGTTACATCATTGATTAGACGTAATTCATATTGAAAAGAATATATTCAAAATGTTGCTTTTGGTTCTTCTAAATGTAAAGGGGAAGACAAAAGATGATTTACGATCTCGGCGTGACTTGGTGGATTGGGGCATCAGACCAGAATTGCATCCTGTGCGTATTAGTGAAAATAAATGGAAACTTCCATGTTCTTATTATGTGATGACACCTATGAAAAAAACAATTTCTGGAAGTATTAGAGACTATTAGATTTCCTGATGGCTATTCAAACAACATATCTAAACGGGTCAACAGAAGAGATTTGAAGCTAAAATCTTTGAAGACTCCTGATTATCACGTTCTACTACATGAGTTGATTCCAATAGCAATCTGTCATCTTTTGTCCAATAATATAAGGGTGAATGTTATTTGGTTGTGCCATTTTTTTAGATATATTTGTGCTAAGAAGTTGTCCAAGTCTTTCTTGCAAAAAATGTTGACAGATGCCCCATTAATTTTGTGTGAGTTGGAGAACATATTTCCTCCACCATTTTTCACATGCATGTTGCATCTGACTATCCATATTCCCCCTAAAATACTTCTTGAAGGACCTGTTTCTTTTTTTTATGTATCTAACTGAAATAAATATGTACACATTAAAGTCTTATGTCCAAAACAGGAATCATCCCGAAGGTTCTATCATGAATGGTTACTTGGCTCAAGAATGTATGGATTTCTGCTCAATGTATTTGTTTGATCTTACTACAAGAATGAACAGACCAATGAGAAATGAATAAGAATAGTATGAGAAATTTGAACCTAGTTTTCCATCACTTCCTCAAACAGGAGGAATTCCTGGATCATATACATTGAAGACATTAAGCCATGAAGAGCGGGAGATGACACATCGCACAGTTTTGTTCAACTGTGACTTGTTCGATGACTATATCTGGTAACTAAATTGAATATGTATATCTTACATATATATATCTATTAAACTATTCATATTTTTTATCTATAGGGAACATAAAACTATGATAAATAGGAATCATTGTTCTTTATCTTTGAGAAGGAGAGAGACTTTTCATAGCAAAGAGTTTTCTGCTTGGTTAAAATTGAAGGTAAAAATATTACTGTTTAAAATAATTATATCAATATTTAATTAAGTTTAATAGTCATTTATATTACAGGTATTGAGTTTGTCTACTGACTCTACCTCTGAGGAAATAAGAGCTTTGGTTTTTCGTCCTAATATCGTGGTTTGTGACTGTAAATCAATTGTTTTCAATGGGTACAAATTTATTGTCACTGAACGAGAAAAGAACATGAGAACACAACATGATGGTGTTATGGTTATTTCCAAAACAGATTGTTATGCCAATGCATTAGATAGTAGACCGTGATTTGAAAATGTGGGTTATTATGGAGTCGTTGAGAAAATAATAATATTGTATTATTACTCTCATGGACGAGTCACAATGATGAAATGACATTGGTTTGATTCGATAACGAGATAGGGCACATTTATTAATGATTTTGGATTTTGAGTAATTAATATGACTTGCACTCTTGCTACCGCAGAACCATATGTGTTGGCATCAATGGCTAAACAAGTTTTTTATGTCAAAGACTAACTTCAACCTGAATTTGGTGTCATATTTGAAGTAATTCCAAGACATATTTTTGATGATGGTGATGATGGAATTGACACTGTCCCTAGTTCCATTGGAACCAATCCATTTATTTCTTTTGATGACTCCAATAGCTCAATTGTTAGAGTTGATTGTGAACCTGAAGTTGTGGTTGAAAATATATAGAATCATTCATCCATGTTCTCAATTCTTTTGGTTTATCTCTAGTTGGGTTGTTAAGGTTGGTAATATTCAAATTGATTTAGTATTGATCACAAATATGTTTTAGCTGACTTGACCGTTATGTGAATTTTCAATGTTTATTGGTTGCAGTTTTATTTGAATTTCATTTTCTAATTTGGAATTGAATTGTATTCAAACCTAGTCAAACAATATTTCTAACTTGGTGAACATTACAACTTGTATGATTTATTAAATCCATTCAAGCTCTTCTAAAACAATTGATAGCTAAATTACCAATGAATCCCCCTATTCCCTCATATATTTAGTTTTTGGGTTACACATTAGTTTCCTTTTTCTAATTAATTACATATTTGTTTTCAAAAGCAGGAAATGCAGCCAATTGAAGAGAGATGAAGGAAAAAAATGATGGAGAACAATCGTCGAATGGCGGAGATGGGCGTTCCACCATTAATGCCTACAGTGAGTACTTTATTTCAAATATATATATTTAAAGAATATATAATTTCATGTGATTAATTTTTTTTTAATCATTTTTGTAGGATCCACCTATACATCAATAGTTATTCAACGAGGAGCCCAGTACTGGTCCTAGTACTCAGGCCGGTGGTATGAGGAGGGTTCGTACCAGAGGTGGAAGAGCAGCTTCGCGTACCCGACTATACCCTGCCCCTCCCACTGTCATGTCATCCTTCCCACATTCTGATCCCAGTGTGTCATTAGGGACACACAGGATATTTAGGCCTCCCATGTTTTCTCCACCTTTTGCATCTTTTGGCCCATCTTTTTTCCTATCCCATGATGATTACCACTCCCCAGTCAGAATCCGGTCATAAAGCTGTCCCATCTTCTTTTACTTCTACTTATGTCTCTCTGAGATTCTATATTCCATCTTCTTCGACTCCTGTTCCACCATAGGGTGTTCTATCAGTTTCTGTGGATCCAGCGGCGCTCAAAGATCAGACTGGAATAGGTATATTTATAGAACCCTAACAAATTTTTATAGAAATATTTATTTTCATTATAACATGTTTTGATAAAATATTTGTTTTTATTTCATGACAGATACATGTACTGATAGGAGGCGGGGGTGGGGGCGTATACACATGCGTGTGGTGTGGAACTGCCACACACAGGTTATGGTGGATTACAATGAAGACAACCAAATGGTTGAGAAAACAAGGCAGCAATGTTGGAGTTTTTTGGCGATGCTTTCTAAATACTCTGACATCATTCCCGTCAGCCCACTATCGTGGAGAAATTTTCCACATAAGTTCAAGGATAGAGCTTGGGTAGAGATATGGGTAAAAAAATCTGTTGTATTTAATGCCATGAATTATATTTGTATTTATATGAATTAATATTTTGATGCCAGCTTCAATTTAATTTTCCCGATGGTGAGGGTGCACGACTGGAACGTCTAAAGGATTTAGGCGAGCTTTGGAGAGCCTACAATCATGAGTTGTATATTGGATGGCGTGCTAGAGTTGACACTGAGTTAGAGGCGGTACCAGTCATGAATGATTATCCTATAGAGAAGTATCGTTAGATGATTACTCATTGGACGACTACCCAGTTTAAGGTATTAATTACATTTGAGGTATTTAAATAATAAATTTCATGTTTTTCATTAATATTATCCTTTTAATTATAAAATTTTATTTAGGAATCATCTGGAAAAAATAAAAAAAACATTGATGCAAAAAAATACCTCCACATACTAGGATGTACTACGATGCCAGATCATGAGAGGAAGCAGGTATGACAATTGTTTATAAGTTTTCTTTATGACTTATACTTTCTTTTGTTTCCTCAATTATTTAATAGTTTTCTAAAGTTTTCATATAACTTTAGTTTTCAATGTCATTGTAGAGGAAAATACAGAATATTGAAGGATGTGTGCCTCGAGCAAAACTGTTTTGCTCGAGTAGACGGAAAAAGGATGGAAGTGCCGTCAACGAAGAGACTCAGCAGAAGATTGTAAGTTTTAATATATTGATTTTATATTTTAATATCTATTTTGTAACTTAATAATATATTTATATTTGTAATAGGCTACTTTAGAGGCCCTTGATTCCCAAGAACCAGACAATTTTGGGCCAACTGATCACTTACATCTGGTGTTGGGAGAGGAGCATCCTGGCAGAGTACGCTGCCGACCTAGGATAGCCCCGACAAGGTATTGGCCCTCCTCAGGTACGAGTTGTAGTGCCACTAAGCTGCAACAAGTTAGGGCACATGCAGAACAGACTGACAAAAGGGCCACAGAGACGGAAGAACAGTCTGTTAGGGCAAATAGTGTATTTATGAAATTTATTGATGTTTTACGTCCAACACTTCCACCAGGTGACAACCCAGCTTTTGATGAATATAGGTCGTCGATACGTTCTATATATGGTGCACCATGTGGCAGTTCTAGTGGTGGTCAAGACGATTTCCAACCTGACGATGATGATGGTGAGGATTTTGATGTGGAAGAGGAGGGAGAGGAGGAGGGCGAGGCAGATGACGAGGGTGAGGAGGAGGGAAAGGGTGAGGAGGAGGGTGCTGAGGAGGGCGAGGATGATGATGGGGATGGGGACAGGGGTGATGATGATGGTGATGTGGGACAAATTGATCCGTTACATGTTTGACTAATATTACTGAGATTTGATGTTTAATCTATTCTAGTTGTTGGTTTTATCTAGACCCATAGTATAGTATTGGAGTTGAGTTATTTTTATATATTGTCTGTTTTCATGGATTTTGTTGTCTTTTAGTGGTTGCGGTGTATCTTGAGCATGTTTATATATTTTTGTGTGTTTGGGAACTCCCTGGACAACCCCCCTCCTTCCTGGACCCTAGACAACCCCCCACCATCCTCCTTGGACCCCAGATAGCCCCCTGGACAGCCCCCCCGGACAGCCCCCCACCATCCTCCTTGGTCCCTGGACAGCCCCCCGGACACCCCCGGACAGCCCCCCAAACACCCCCCGGACAGCCCCCCGGACAGCCCCCCCACCCTCCTCCCTGGACCCCAAACAGCCCCCCGGACAGCCCCCCGGACAGCCCCCCCAGACAGCCCCCCAGACAGCCCCCACCCTCCTCCTTGGACCCTAGACAGCCCCCCGAACACCCCCCGGACAGCCCCCCACACAGTCCCCCCAACCCTCCTCCTTGGTCACCGGATAGCCCCCTGGACACCCCCCGGACAGCCCCCCGGATAGCCCCCGGACAGCCCCCCGGACAGCCCCCCACCCTCCTCCTTGGACCCCAGACATCCCCCCAAACACCCCCCCCGACAGCCCCCCGCACAGCCCCCCACCCTCCTCCTTGGTCTCCAGACAGCCCCTCGGACACCCCCGGGTAGCCCCCCGGACAGCCCCCCCACCCTCCTCCTTGGACCCCAGACAACCCCCCCCGGACAGCCCCCCCTCCTCCCTGGACCCCCAGACAGCCCCCCTACCCTCCTTGGTTTCACATGCATTTTTTTATTTCTCTAATCATGCAATGCTATTTAGGATTATTCCATTTTTATATGTCTTGAATTATATGAATGTCTTGGTAAGCTTATTAGCTCATGATCATCAAATGCATGTGATGATATACTTTAATTTGAATACAAAGTCTTGTTGTACATTCTCCATTTTATGTGAATTATGCCTTGTTTGATTTGGTTTACTTGTCAATTGTTAGGATAAGACATGAGTTACATGTTAAGGACTCATGGACGGACTCGTTATGCTCAGGGAATTTAGACTTGAAATTCTAGGATGTATGCTTATGTTTTTAGGTGAGGGCTACCAGGATGGTTTCTATTACTCATTTGTGACGTGTACAAGTCAACCCCGCCTCAATCCGAGACCCGGTGTGGCCGGAACCACTCAAAGTGTCTTAGGTTTATTTGAAATGGACAACAATTTAAGTGAAAATAACAACCAGCATATGGAAAACCGACCAAACAGATTCTAATTGTGTTGATACATTAGAACAACGATCCATGAGTCATATGTGACGTGTATGAGTCAACCCCACCTCAATCCGAGGCCCGGTGTGGCTGGCACCACTCAAAGTGTCTCAGGTTTATTTGAAATGGACAACATTTTAAGTGAAAATAACAACTAGAATACTGAAACCTGACCAAATAGATTCTGATTGTGTTGATACTTTATCAAAACAATCCATGGGTCATATGTGACGTGTACGAGTCAACCCCGCCTCAATCCGAGTCCCGGTGTGGCTGGCACCACTCAAAGTGTCTCAGGTTTATTTGAAATGGACAACATTTTAAGTGAAAATAACAACTAGCATACAGAAAACCAACCAAATGGATTCTGATTGGGTTGATACTTTAGCACAACTATCCATGGGTCATATGTGACGTGTATGAGTCAACCCCGCCACAATCCGAGGCGCGGTGTGGCCGACACCACTCAAAGTGTCTCTCTTTTGTTCAAAATGGACATGATTTTAAGTGAAAACAACAACTGACATACGAAAAACTGACCAAATGAATTCATAATGTTTTGATGATTTAGGACAACATTACATGAGTCATATGTGTTGTTTAAGAGTCAACCCCATCTCAATTGGAGGCGCGGTGTGGCCGGAACCATTCGAAGTGTCTCACTTTTGTTTGAAATGGATAACATTTTATGTGAAAACTAAAAATGACATATGGAAAACTGACCAAACGCATTCGGATTGTGTTGATACTTTAGGAAAATGATACTTGGGTCATTTGTGACGTGTAAGGGTCAACTCCATCTAAATCTGAGGCGTGGTGTGTCCGGTAGCACTCTAACTGTGTCTCTTTTGTTTAAAATGGATGAGATTTTAAGTGAAAAGAACAACTGACATACGGAAAACCAACCAAACACATTCGTATTATATTTATACTTTATCACAATGATCCATGGGTCATATGTGATGTGTAAGAGTCAACCCCAGCTCAATCTGAGGCACGCTGTGGCCGGCACCATTCGAAGTGTCTCACTTTTGTTTGAGATGGATAACATTTTAAGTGAAAAGTACAACTGACATACGGAAAACCAACCAAACGCATTAGGATTGTGTTGATACTTTAGGAAAATGATCTTTGGGTCAATTTTGATGTGTAAGAGTCAAACCTACCTCAATCCGATGCCTAGTGTGGCCGACACTACTCAAAGTGTCTCTGGTTTATTTGAAATGGACAACATTTTAAGTGAAAATAACAATTAGCATACGGAAAACTGACCAAATGAATTCAGATTGTGTTGATACTTTAGCAAAACAATCCATGGGTCATATTTGATGAGTAAAAGTAGACCCCACCACAATCCGAGGCACGATGTTGCTGGCACCACCCAAAGTGTCTTTCTTTTGTTTAAAATGGGCATCATTTTAAGTGAAAACAACAACTAACATATGAAAAACCGACCAAACACATTTTGAATGTGTTGATGCTTTAGGAAAACGTTCCAAGAGTCATTTTTGATGTGTAAGAGTCAACCCTGTCTCAATACAAGGTGCAGTGTGGCTGACACCACTCAAAGTGTCTCTCTTTAATTTAAAATGGACTTCATGTTAAGTGAAAACAGCAACTGACATATGGAAAACTGACCAAACGCATTCGGATTCTATTGAAACTTTAGGAAAATGATACATGGGTCATATGTGACGTTTTAGAGTCAACTGCGCCTCAATATGAGTCGCAGTGTGGCCGGAACCACCCAAAGTGTCTCTTATGTTTAAAATGGACAACATTTTAAGTACATACGGAAAACTGACCAAACAGATTCTGATTGTGTTAATAATTTATAACAACAATACATGGATCATATGAGACATTTAAGAGTCAACCTCGACTCAATCCGAGGTGCGGTGTGGCTGGAACCACTCAAAGTGTCTCTCTTTTGTTTAAAATGGACTTAATTTTAAGTGAAAACAACAAATGACATACGGAAAACTGACCAAACGCATTTGGAATGTGTTTTTTCTTTAGGAAAACGATCCATGAGTCATATGTGATGTGTACAAGTCAACTCATCCTCAATCTGAGGCATGGTGTGGCCGGAACCACTTGAACTGTCTCTCTATAGTTTAAAATGGACAATATTTTAAGTGAAAACAACAACTGACATACAGAAAACTGACCAAACACATTCAGATTCTGTTGAAACTTTAGGAAAAAGTTACATGAGTCATTTGTGATGTGTAAGAGTTAACCCCGCCTCAATCTGAGGCCCGTTGTGGTAGACACCACTCAAAGTGTCTCAGGTTTATTTGAAATGGAGAACATTTTAAGTGAAAACAACAACTGACATTCAGAAAACCGACCAAACGCATTCGGATTCTATTAAAACTTTAGGAAAATTATTCATCGGTCATATGTGACATTTACATGTAATCCTAGCCTCAATTAGAGGCGTGGAGTGGCCGGAACCACTTGAAGTGTCTCTCTATAGTTTAAAATGGACTTCATTTTAATTGAAAACAACAACTGACATACGGTAAACTGACCAAACACATTCAGATTATGTTGAAACTTTATTAAAACGATCCATGGGTCATATGTTATGTGTAAGAGTCAACCGTGCCTCAATCCGAGTCGCAGTGTGGCTGGTATCACTCTAAGTGTCTCTCTTTTGTTTAAAATGGACAACATTTTAAGTACATATGGAAAACCGACCAAACAGATTCTGATTGTGTTGATACTTTAGCACAACGATCCATGGGTCATATGTGACATGTAAAAGTCAACCTTGCCTCAATCTGAGGTGCGGTGTGGTTGGCACCATTCATAGTGTCTCTCTTTTGTTTAAAATGGACATCATTTTAAGTGAAAACAACAACTGACATACGAAAAACTGACCAAACACATTGAAAATGTGTTGATGATTTAGGAAAATGATCCATGGGTCATATGTGACATGTAAGAGTAAACCTCGCCTCAATCCGAGGCACAGAGTGGTCGGCACCACTCTAAGTGTCTCTCTTTTGTTTCAAAAGGATATCATTTTAAGTGAAAACATCAATTGGCATACGGAAAACTGACCAAACACATTCAGATTGTGTTGATAATATAGGAAAATTATCCATGGGTCATTTGAGATGTGTACGAGTCAACCCCATCTAAATCTGAGGCGCATTGTGGCCAGTACCACTCTAATTATGTCTCTTTTGTTTAAAATGGACAGGATTATAAGTGAAAAGAACAACTAGCATACAGAAACCCAATTAAACTCATTCGGATTCTATTGATAATTTATCACAATGATCCATGGGTCATATGTGATGTGTATGAGGCAAACCAGGCTCAATCTGAGTTATGGTGTGGCCAGGATCACTCTAAGTGTCTCTCTTTTTTTTAAAAAGGACAACATTTTAAGTACATACGGAAAACCGACCAAACGCATTCGTTTTCCGTTGAAACTTTAGGAGAATTATCCATGGGTCATATGTGACATGTACGAGTCAACCTCACCTCAATCCGAGGCGCGGTGTGGCCGAAACCACTCAAAGTGTCTCTCTTTTGTTTAAAATGGACTTCATTTTAAGTGAAAACAACAACAAGCATATGGAAAACCAACCAAAAAGATTCTGATTGTGTTTATACTTTAGAACAACGATCCATGGGTCATATGTGATGTGTACGAGTCAAATCCTCCTCAATCCGAGGTGCGGTGTGGCCGACACTATTCATAGTGTCTCTCTTTTGTTTAAAATGGACATCATTTTAAGTGAAAACAACAACTAACATACAAAAAACTGACCAAACACATTTGAAATGTGCTGATGCTTTAGGAAATCAATCCATGGGTCATATGTGACATGTATGAGTCAACCCCACCTCAATCCAAGGCACGGTGTGGCCGGGATCACTCTAAGTGTCTCTCTTTTACATAAAATGGACAACATTTTAAGTACATACAGAAAACTGACCTAACAGATTATGATTGTGTTGATACTTTAGCACAATAATCCATGGGTCCTATGTGATGTTTATAAATCAACCCCGCCTAAATCTGAGGCGCGGTGTGGCCGTAACCACTCAAAGTGTCTCTTTTGTTTCAAAAGGACATCATTTTAAGTGAAAACATCAAATAACATACGGAAAACCAACCAAACGCATTCAGATTGTGTTGATACTTTAGGAAAATGATCTATGGGTCATTTGAGATGTGTACAAGTCAAACTTGTATAAATACGAGGCACGGTGTGTCCGGTACCACTCTAACTGTGTCTCTTTTGTTTAAAATGGACAGGATTATAAGTGAAAAGAACAACTGGCATACAGAAAACTGACCAAACGCATTCAGATTCTATTGATAATTTATCACAATGATCTATGGGTCATATTTGATGTGTAAGAGCCAAACTAGGCTCAATTCGAGTTACGGTGTGGCCAAGATCACTCTAAGTGTCTCTCTTTTGTTTAAAATGGACAACATTTTAAGTACATATGGAAAACTGACCAAACACATTCGTTTTCCATTGAAACATTAGGATAACGATCCATGGGTCATATGTGACGTTTATGAGTCAACATCGCCTCAATATGAGGCGTGGTGTGGCTGAAACCACTCAAAGTGTCTCTCTTTTGTTTAAAATGGACTTCATTTTAAGTGAAAACAACAACTAGCATATGGAAAACCGACCAAACAGATTCTGATTGTGTTGATACTTTAACACAATGATCCATGGGTCATATGTGACATGTAAGAGTCAACCCCACCTCAATATGAGGCGTGGTGTGGCTAACACCATTCATAGTGTCTCTCTTTTGTTTAAAATGGACATCATTTTAAGTGAAAACAACAACTGACATACGAAAAACTGACCAAACACATTCAAAATGTGTTGATGATTTAGGAAATCAATCCATGGGTCATATTTGATGTGTACGAGTCAACCCCACATCAATCCAAGGCATGGTGTGGCCGGGATCACTCTAAGTGTCTCTCTTTTGTTTAAAATGGACAACATTTTAAGTACATATGGAAAACTAACCAAACGGATTCTGATTGTGTTTATACTCTAGCACAATGATCCATGGGTAATAAGTGACATGTACGAATCAACCCTACCTTATTATGAGTCATGGTGTGGTCGGTACCACTCAAAGTGTCTCTCTTTTTTTTCAAAAGGACATCATTTTAAGTGAAAACATCAACTGGCATATGGAAAACCGACCAAACGCATTCGGATTGTGTTGATACTTTAGGAAAATGATCCATGGGTCATTTGAGACGTGTACAAGTCAACCTCGTCTAAATCCGATGCACGGTGTGGCCGGTACCACTCTAACTGTGTCTCTTTTGTTTAAAATGGACAAGATTATAAGTGAAAAGAGAAACTGACATACGGAAAACCAACCAAACACATTCGGATTCTATTGATAATTTATCACAATGATCCATGGGTAATATGTGATGTATAAGAGCCAACCTGGGATCAATCCGAGTTGCGGTGTGGCCAGGATCACTCTAAGTGTCTCTCTTTTGTTTAAAATGGACAACATTTTAAGTACATACAGAAATATGGCCAAATGCATTCGGTTTCCATTGAAACTTTAGAAGAACAATCCATGGGTCATATGTGACGTGTATGAGTCAACATTTCCTCAATACGAGGTGCGGTGTGGCCAACACCACTCAAAGTGTCTCTCTTTTGTTTAAAATGGACTTCATTTTAAGTGAAAACAACAACTAGCATACGGAAAACCAACCAAATGGATTCTGATTGTGTTGATACTTTAGAAAAAATATCCATGGGTCATATGTGATATGTAAGAGTCAAGAACACCTCAATCTGAGGCGCAGTGTGGCCGACACCATTCATAGTGTCTCTCTTTTCTTTAAAATGGACATCATTTTAAGTGAAAACAACAACTAACATACGAAAAACTGACCAAACGCATTCAAAATGTGTTTATGCTTTAGGAAAACAATCCATGGGTCATATGTGATGTGTATGAGTAAACCCCGCCTCAATATGAGGCACAGTGTGTCCAGGATCACTCTAAGTGTCTCTCTTTTGTTTTAAATGGACAACATTATAAGTACATACGGAAAACTAACCAAATGGATCATGATTGTGTTGATACTTTAGAACAACGATACATGAGTCATATGTGATGTGTAATAATCAACCCCACCTCAATATGAGGCATGGTGTGGCCGGAACCACTCAAAGTGTCTCTCTTTTGTTTCAAAAGGGCATCATTTTAAGTGAAAACATCAACTGGCATACGGAAAACCAACCAAACGCATTCAGATTGTGTTGATACTTTAGGAAAATGATCCATGGGTCATTTGAGACGTGTAAGAGTCAACACTGTCAAAATATGAGGCATGGTGTGGCCGGTACCACTCTAACTGTGTCTCTTTTGTTTATAATGGATAGGATTATAAGTGAAAAGAACAACTGGCATACGAAAAACTGACCAAACGCATTTGGAATTTATTGAAACTTTAGGAAAACGATACATGAGTCATATGTGACATGTATGAGTCAACCACACCTCAATTCAAGTCACGGTGTGGCCGAAACCACCCAAAGTGTCTCTCTTATGTTTAAAATGGACAACATTTTAAGTACATATGGAAAACCAACCAAACAGATTCTGATTGTGTTGATATTTTAGAACAACGATCCATGGGTCATT
The DNA here is from genome assembly GCA_963277665.1 of Viscum album. Taxonomy (NCBI): domain Eukaryota; kingdom Viridiplantae; phylum Streptophyta; class Magnoliopsida; order Santalales; family Viscaceae; genus Viscum; species Viscum album. The sequence goes on from OY728143.1 coordinate 186,921,192, forward strand.
TGTGACTTGTACGAGTCAACCCTTCCTCAATCCGAGGTATGGTGTGGCCGGAACCACTCAAAGTGTCTCTCTTTTATTTAAAAATCACTTTATTTTAAGTGAAAACAACAACTGACATCCGGAAAACTGACCAAACACTTTCGGAATATGTTGATACTTTATGACAATGATCCATGGGTCATTTGTGACATGTACGAGTTAACCTCGCCTCAATCCGAGGCATGGTGTGGCCGATATCACTATAGGTGTATGTATTTTGTTTAAAATGGACATCATTTCTAGTAAGAACAAATGGTATACGAAAAACCAATCAGATTATGAATTGAATTCTGAATTCCACATATAATTGTCATCTAAATTTTAAATTGAATTCTAAATGAATTATGTATGTTTATAATTATGTTATGAATTCTGATTTAATTCTAGATGTGTATAGTTCCAGGATGCATTATATGTCAAATGTGTATGAATTTGTTCTCTATATGTATGTGTTAGTTGGTTATTGCAGGTGCAATAATTGTATATGTATGTGTAGTTTATTGTAGGTACAATAATTGGAAATTATTAGAAATGAGAGGGAATTGGAAAGGAGAGGGAATGTACTGGCTTCTGTGCAAATTGTAGGCTACTGTGCAATTTGCACAGCATAGGCTATGCCAATGGTTTCAAACCGTTGGCATAGAATTCTGAGTATTTTTTTTACCAACGGTTCTCTATGAACTGTTGGTAAAAATTCTTTCCCAATGGTTTAGAAACTGTTGGAAAAAAAGTAATCTGGTTGGTTTTCCCAATGGTTCAAGCCAAACCGTTGGAAAAAACTATCCCAATGGTTTGGCACAACCGTTGGGATATGTTCATTTTTTCTAACCTATCCCAACGGTTCAGTGTAAACCATTGGGAAAAGCTTTCCCAATGGCTTACTTCCCTAAGGTTTGCAGAACCGTTGGTATAAGATATACCAATGGTTCTGCAGGCTTTCCCAATGGTTCAGAACCATTGGGAAAGCCTGTATTTCCAATAGTTAGGAGCTATATCGGGCTCCACCTGTCACTTTCTAAGTCCAATGCATTCCTCATATGAAAAGGTTTAAACATAACATAAACATTCGTATTAAAATTGGCATATGAAATGTCAATACTTTATCCATAATCCATGGATGGTATAAAAATGACACATCCACAATCAAACATCTCACAAAACCTTCAATACAATATATAATATTTGTATCATAATAAATCAACTTCAAACAAGTTTAAAATCCATTAAAGGATTTTGACATAGATAAAATGATTTGTAAAACTCTTTGAGAGAAATATCACTTTTTCATGAAAACATTTGAAAGTCACACAATTTAGAAAGGAAGACATTTAAAGAAATTTTTGAATCAAATTGTCCCATAACACTTTGAAACTTTTCAAAGTAATTAACATTTTAAATCATTCATGTCCATTTAAATAAATCCTTAAAACCATTTTGAAAACATGGACATTAATGAGAATGGTTTAAAAGAATAAATCTTTAAAACATTTAAAATGACATTTTAGTGAAAAGTCCCTTAAAAAAGAATCCCTTTGAAAAATATTTTATGAAACATGGAAATGGATAATAAATATGTCCTAGTAGATACTTATGTAAAAACAACCTCGAATAATAAAGAGATTGTGAAATTAAACCTTACCTTGCACTTTCCTTTAGTTGAGGGTACGTTTAACCTCAGGTATGAAGACCGTAGTATGTTATTAAATTATAACAGAACCATATTAATATTTATTATATCATACATGATTCATTTATGACTTTATACTACCCATTTAATAATAATCTCCATGTTAAATTAACATTTTGGGTAATAATCGCTTTCTTTATTATACATGTTTTAACTTGTTGCTCTTCATTGTTTCACTTAGATCAAGATTTAAATACTTCCAGAATATAAAACATGATTTATATATCATATATATTTAGAATATAAATATGTATAATAGACATATATATGAAATGGAAAACACCGTTTATGGAGACGGTAGTCCGTACGTACGCATAAACGCTGTTTCCGTTTTCATATCGTATTGAATGAAACTAAGTGAATAAGATATATGTAAGTACACGCACACACACACACACATATATTTCTATATATATCTAGTATAATTATTATTTCATATATTACATACTTATTAATGATATATATTTTATAATCATCATTGAATGGTGAACGTGGAAATGAATCTCATCACGTTCGTGGAGACGGTAATCCGTACGTATGCACGAGCGACAATATCATTTTTTTGATATTAAAATAATATATAATTGGATGGTATATCATATACAAAGAATAATTATCATGTTATATTTATTATTTACATCAATTACACATCATTATTATACCCATCCAAATAATAATGTATTGAATAACAATTACATCATGATGTGGAGACGGTAAGCCGTACATACGCACGTATGGTGACATGTCATTCAAAGGATGGATAGAATAATGAATATGGTTGTACCATATTTATAATAACATCAAAGTATATATAAGATATTGGAGTTATTATTTTATAATGGAAACAACAAATAAAGAGGAAGTGGAAGAAGAAAGGAACTTGAAAGAGGTGATGAAACATTTACCTGTTCTTCGGGTTCCTCCTTTTGATTTGATCAAAAGGGATCCATAGGTTGTCTTTATGACTATAGGAAGGACTCTAGGATTAAGTTAGGACATTTTAGAGGGTATTTGGGCAGGATTTGAAAAATATAAATGGCTTTGAAGGTGTTAATTAGATATAAGGGGGAGTGCCCTTTTATAAGAGGGGTGAGGGGAACCTTAGGAAAAGCTAGAAATATTATTTTATAATAAAATTATTTTTGGTTTATAATGGCTCCAAAATTAATTATTTAAAGGATAAGGTGGTTATGGGTCTAAAACCACCCAAAAAATAGGTTTTAGACAGGTTTGGATCACTATATTAACTTTATCTTTTAGATTTAACTCTTAGTTAAATAGTTTGACATTTACCATGTCTCTTTGTATTTTTATATTATGTGGTTAATAAACTTACTATATACTTACAAGAAAACCCCAAGTGGTTCATTAATGATACAACTATCATTATATAAGTCTTTTTTCCGAACCTTAGATTTTTAGGAATAGAATATCAATTAATAATATAATATTTGTTTTAAAAACTCTTTTATGTCAATTTTAAAACTATTTGGTATTTTGTTTTTTATAAATTCATAAAAACATTATTACTTCGAAAAAATTCATCTAACCAACCATAACATGTCATATTAACCTATAAAATTAGTTTAATTCATAAAAAGTCTCAAATTACATTTATTTGGATATTTATAATATCAATTATTTTAATCTTTCATTAATACTGTAATTACTGCATCATCATTGTGTCATAAATAAATTTAATTATTTAATGACTAAAAATTATAAATAAAATACCATTATTTGGGAAATATTTTTATCTTTATAATTAATATTTATAGTCTAATTTATCTTATGTATAACCCTATATTAAAATGGTTTAGCTATTAAACTTTGAATTCAATACTTTTAACTCTTCTTTGAATTAAATAATAATAAATGTCCTAATCTAATTCAAGTGGACCAAAGAGGTTCATATTTTATTACTAAGATTGTTTTTTTTCCGAATTACACTTATCCAATAGAATCAGGACATGTTTTAGGGTAATAATAATATCATTTTTACCCTTAATTTGCCTATTTACTTTTAACTATGGTAAATAAAAGTAAAAAGTTACTATTCACCAAAAATTATTTTCATCTTATTGAACCACATTTTACTTAATAATATCAACCGTGTCGCTTAGATTTTTTAAAATTCAACTCACAAAAGAAGTAAAATTAAGTTTTATGTAAATTTACAAATGCTCCTAGGAGGTGGGTAAAAGACGGTGAAAAGTTCAATAAAATTATATATATATATATTATTAAAAAATGACTCCAATTAATTAAATTGAACATATATAGGTATTATGTATCTATTTTTACCTAAAATAAATTTAAATAAAATAATTAATTATTTAAATAAATAATCAGTTTTAAACTATAACTCAGTGTTTTCATTATTCATCAAAAATTGAAAGTTTTCAAAAAAAATACCAAAATTTCACCCTAAGATAATTTCGATATTATGAATTAAAAAATTAAGTCTATTTTACGAAATTAAAAACATAGAAGTTTCATTTATTAATTTAAAATTAATTCCCGTTGTCAAAATGAAAAACCGTGTTTTTAAGAAATAATAACTAACAAAAGATTGATACTTGTTTATGTTCAATTTCAAAGTTAAATTATTTACAATGAATAAAATTAGATTAAATTGTAAAAATATAATCTATTTATACTTCCAAACCATTAAAATTTATAATTTAACACTACAAATTATTTTGATTAAAAAATTTGTTTTCAGTTAAAATATAGTATTTTTCACTGTTCACCAAAATATGAAAGTTATCAGAAGAACACCAAAAATTTATTGAAACAAAATTCTTATGTCCAGATTCTAAAGAAAAAGTTTATTTTTTCAAATTGAATATATAAAAGTTTCAAATATTGGATTTAAAAAGGGTTCACCATTAAAAGGCGGCAAAATTTCATTTAAAAAAAATACTTATTTTATCTAAAAAAAATTAATTTGTTCTTATATTATGTCTAAGAAACAAATAATATGATTTCAAAATTATATAGAGTATATAAGATTCAAAATACAGTTAATACTATTCATAACCGCTTTTTGAATGATTAGTTTAGTAAGTTGTGGTGCGCTCGAACGCGGTGTTGCGTGTAGCGCAAGATATTGAATTACTTTAATGAGATAATGTAATATGAAATATTGGGGTGTTACATTCTCACCTCCTTCAATAAATTGAATGATTTCAATTTGAAATTGTTCTTTGAAAATAAATGGTTTAAAATAGAAAAATATCTCTGTGGAAAACCCACATCTGAAATTGGGTTAATAAAATTTAGTCTTAATAAGAGGTAAAGGGGAATGAAAAAGTCACCACCAAATTATGATCTTGATTAGGAGAACGTTGGTGGAAATTAGAGACACATAATTGGATAAAGAATGTAAATATTTATAGAGAGTGATTGAGGTCATCTGTCACAAACAATTATTGAATTGAGGGCCTCAAAGCCATCAATATATGATGATTTAAAATATCACCGGTTCAACAAAACATAAGGTATTAGGATAAAAAAAATTTAGTTTTAAGATTCTTTACCTAATGTTTAAGAATTAATTTCTTCATAGAATAAGAGAAGAGAAAAAAAATATACTTGATAAGTAGAGTTCCATCCTTTAACTAATTTCTACCACAAACTCATCTTTCACTCTAAAAGATAATAGAAATTAAAAAAATTATATTTATCCTATTCATATAGGGTTTAAAAAATGAATTTATAATTTATCTACTAGACCTTTTAAAAAAAACTACATTATTCAATCCAGAACATCACGTGGTCCAGTGGTAGGTGATACACCCTTGTCGCCCTTCGGTTGCAGGTTCAAGTCTCGTGGCCTTGCCGGACGTGACGGGTTGCCTCCCGAACTCCGGGTTGTCCTTTTTATGGAAATCCAAAAATAATCTCAAACTAGACTTATCCAAAATACTTTTGTCCAAACTCATAGTCTAAAATTTATAAGGAAGGTAAACATAATGAAGATATTTTTTGCCACGTAATAACATGTGAATACCTTCATCATGTCTTCTTTTAAATCATAGTAACACCCTGAATTACCATAAAACCTTATTGATTACATTCATTCTCTCTTATTCCTTATAGAATACTAGATATACTACTTATATACAAAAATGTTGTAAACTCCAACAATGATGTAATATACAAATCATTAATCAGTTTCAAGGTAATCAAGAATATCCCATATAATTTATCCAAATCAATCATCTCTTATTCCAAAATCAATACCTCAGTATCAGAACCATATTAAATTTTTGTCTTTCCTTCAACCATGTATTTTCCAAAACGTTTAACTTGCCATTGAGTCACTTTTTTTGGTTCCACACAATCTTAAGTCCTTAATGAAATAGTACAGTAGTACAATCCTTATACAATGTATAATTCTTATAACATGTACAACATTAATACAATACTCAAATAACACAATAATTTAATAACAACATAAGAACTCTTAATCATTCCCCTTTATCTTCGGTAGTATCATAGCTTGATTATTATCCAATAGTAGCATTTGGGGTATAATTTGATGATTTGGACATTGATTTGCGTAGTGACCCAACTCCTTGTTAATGAAGCATTGTACATTTGAAACCCTTTTCTTACCTTTGTAATCACGTACTTTGTGTCCCTTTTCTCCTCACTTATAAAAAACTCTCATTCCCTTTAAGAATTTACCAAGGTGATTCTTTCCACAGTTATCAAATATGGGAAAATCCTTCTTTCCCTTATTCCCTTTATCCATCTTTCTTTATACCATCCTTTTCATTTATGGCTTCCCTTAAAAGTCATAGGACTTAGAGAATTATTTTCTTATCTTATTAACACATGATACTATTTCTTCATATGATGATAATACATGAGAGACTATTTCCTTTCTAAATGTTGGATTAATACAATGAAAGATATGATCCTTCTTACTCTTTGGATCATTCGTATTGCTGGAGGTCTCATTCCTTCTACTAGGCACCATTTCTAAATAATGGAACACACTAGGTTAGTTTATGAATCGAAATTCATAATTACAAACTTGTAAAATACCTAATGTAAATTGAAAATATTATGTATATAATATATATTCATAAGATGTATTCTTTGAGAAAGTATTTACTCCTAAATCCTTCATAATGGCTTGTAATGAAAATTTGAATTATCCTAAGCATATCCCCCGAGAGTGTCGTAACCAAGAGTGCAACAAGGCTCGTTGTCATGCACTAGTTCCCATTCAAGTCTAGCTCAAAGCGGTGTTTTCAGGTTTTACCCCTAGGTACATCTATGCCAGAGCCGTCTCTACCTACTCGTATCCAGACATGGATGTATTTCTTGGAAAACTCACAAAATCTCTATAGAACCAAAATTCTAGTAAGTTCTTCTATACTAATCCTCAAAGTCTATCTTAGGGCAATGTTCTTTAATCAGAGTTTAAATAAATCTTTTTCCAAGTTTGTTTCTAAACTCTCTCTGATACCAAATGTAATTCCTCGACCCTAAAAGCCCAGAGTCGGTGCATTATTTTAATACATTGGCATGATTACAAGGAATCAAGTCCCAAAAGACCGATCAGTTTAGTAGTCTTGGAAAATAGATTACATACATGAACGTTACATTACAGATTAGAAAATAAAACACAACATAAATGATCCTTTGAGAATGCCAATAATCCCCTAGCTTAACCCTGCTTATCAATCATAATACACTTCTTGTAATCCTGAGAAAATTAAAACATAGAAAGGGGTGAGCTCAGATGCTCAGTAAGGATAAAAATATAGCATAAACTTTCATAAATAAGCATAAAAATTTAAGGCAACGAATAAGACTAAAACAAAAGCCTTTTAAACTTAAACTTCAACATAATATGGAAAAGATACAATAAAATAATTCCATTTACTTATTCACATGGATATTCTACTAGTCGAATAATCACATGCAATATCAATACCCACTTTCATAATGATGGAATGTATAATCCCAGACTTCATAACCACATAGTCAAGGCCTTTTTCCAAGACTACAAATAAGTTTTTGTCAAGGCCTTGTGCCAAGACACTAGTTTGTCTCATGAGACCTACCGATGCATCGAGGAGATATAGTAGTCTCCACCTGTCATTTTCTAAGTCCAATGCATTCCTCATATGAAAAGGTTTAAACATAACATAAACATTCATATTAAAACTTTCATAAGAAATGTCAATACTTTATCCATAATCCATGAATGGTATAAAAATAACACATCCACAGTCAAACATATCACAAAACCTTCAATACAATATGGAATAATTGTATCATAATAAATCAACTTCAAACAAGTTTAAAATCCATTAAAGTATTTTTACACAGATGAAAACGATTTGTAAAACTCTTTGAGAGAAATATCACTTTTTCATGAAAAAATTTAAAAGTCACACAATTTAGAAAGGAAGACATTTAAAGACATTTTTGAATCAAAGTGTCCCATAACACTTTGAAACTTTTTAAAGGAATTAACATTTTAAAACATTCATGTCCATTTAAATAAATCCTTAAAACCATTTTGAAAACATGGACATTAATGAGAATGGTTTAGAAGACTATATCTTTAAAACATTTAAAATGACATTTTAGTGAAAAGTCCCTTAAGAAATAATCCCTTTGAAAACTATTTTATGAAACATGGACATGGATAATAAATATGTCCCAGTAGATACTTATGTAAAAACAACCTTGGATAATAAAGAGATTGTGAAATTAACCCTTACCTTGAACTTTCTTTTAGTCAAGGGTATGTTTAACCTCCTGTATGAATACCTTAGTATGTTATTAAATTATACCAGAACCATATTAATATTTATGATTCATTTATGAATTTATACTACCCATTTAATAATAATTTCCATGTTAAATTAATATTTCGGGTAATAATCGATTTCTTTATCGTACGTGTTTTAACTTGTTGCTCTTGATTGTATCACTTAGATAAAGATTTAAATACTTCCAAAATATAAAACATGATTTATATATCATATATATTTAGAATATAAATATGTATAATAGAAATATATATGAAATGGAAAACACCGTTTATGGAGACGGTAGTTCGTACGTACGCATAAACGCTGTTTCCGTTTTCATATCATATTGAACGGACCTAAGTTAATAAGATATATGTAAGTATATATATATATATATATATATATATATATTAATATATATATCAATTTGAATTATTATGTCATATATTACATACTTATTAATGATATATATTTTAAAATCATCGTTGAATGGTGAACATGGAAATGAATCTCATCACGTTCGTAGAGACGGTAATCTATACATACGCACGAGTGAAAATATCATTATTTTGATATTAAAATAATATATAATTAGATGGTATATCATATATAAATAATCATTATCATGTTATATTTATTATTTACATCAATTACACATCATTATTATATCCATCCAAATAATAATGTATTGAATAACAATTACACCACGACGTGGAGACGGTAAGCCGTACGTATGCACGTATGGTGACATGTCATTCAAAGGATGGATAGAATAATGAATATGGTTGTACCATATTTATAATAATATCATAGTATATAGAATATACTGGAGTTATTATTTTATAATGGAGACAACAAAGAAAGAGGAAGTGGAAGAAGAAAGGAACTTGAAAGAGGTGATGAAATATTTACCTCTTTTTCGGGTTCTTCCTTTTGATTTGATCAAAAGGGATCCTTAGGCTGTCTTTCTGACTAAAGGAAGGCCTCTATGATGAAGGGAGGAAAGTTTAGAGGGTATTTTGGTAGGTTTTGGGTGAGCCAAATAGCTTTTAAGGGGTGAATTTGAGATAAGGGGGAGTGCCCTTTTATAAGAGGGGTGAGAGGGGCACCTTAGGAAATGCTAGAAATATTATTTTATAATAAAATCGTTTTCAGTTTTGAATGGATAAGAAATAAATTATTTAAAGGATAAGGTGGGTATGGGTCGAAATACACTCAACCAATAGGTTTTAAACAGGTTTGGGTCACTATATTAACTTTATCTTTTAGATTTAACTCTTAGTTAAATAGTTTGACATTTACCTTATCTCTTAGTATTTTTATATTATATGGTTAGTAAACTTACTATATACTTCCAAGAGAACTACAAGTGGTTAATTAATGATACAAATATCAGTATATAAGTCTTTTTGATAAAACTTATATTTTTAGGAATAAAATATCAATTAATAATATAATATTTGTTTTAAAAACTCTTTTATGTCAATTTTGACACTATTTGGTATTTTGTTTTTTCTAAATTCATAAAAGAATTATTACTTTGAAAAAAATTAATCTAAACAACTATAACATGTAATATTAACCTAGAAAATTAGTTTAATTCATAAAAAGTCTAAAATTACATTTATTTGGATATTTATAATATCAATTATTTTAATATTTCATTAATACGGTAATTACTGCATCATCATTGTGTCATAAGTAAATTTAATTATTTAATGTATAAAAATTATAAATAAAATACCATTATGTAGGAAATATTTTTATCTTTCTAATTAATATTTATATTCGAATTTATCTTATGTATAACCCTATATTAAAAATGTTTTAGTTATTAAACTTTGAATTTAACACTTTTAACTCTTCTTTGAATTAAATAATAATAAATGTCCTAATCTAATCCAAGTGGACAAAAAAGGTTTATATTTTATTCCTAAGGTTTTTTTGGTCTAATTACACTTATCCAATAGAATTAGGACATGTTTTAGGGTAATAATAATATCATTTTTACCCTTAATTACCCTATTTACTTTTAACCATGGTAAATAAAAGTAAAAAGTTACTATTCACCAAAAATTATTTTCATCTTATTGAACCTAATTTTACTTACTGATATCAACTGTGTCTCTCTTATTTTTTTAAATTCAACTCATAGAAGCGGTAAAATTAAGTTCTATATAAATTTTCAAATGCTCCTAGGAGATGGGTAAAAGACGGTGAAAAGTTCAATAAAATTATATATATATATAATATTATTAAAAAATGACTCCAATGAATTACATTGAACATATATAGTTATTATGTATCTATTTTGACCTAAAATAAATTTAAATAAAATAATTACTTATTTATAAATAATTCGGTTTTAAATTATAACTTAGTGTTTTTCGCTATTCATTAAAAATTGAAAGTTTTCAGAAAAATACAAAAATTTCACCCTAAGATAATTTTGATATTACAAATTCCAAAATTAAGTCTATTTTACCAAATTAAAAACATATAATATGAATTTATTAATTTAAAATTAATTCCCGTTGTCAAAACCAAAAAACATGTTTTTAAGAAATAATAACTGACAAAAGATTGATACTTGTTTATGTTCAATTTCAAAGTGAAATTATTTCCATTGAATAACATTGGATTAAATGGTAAAAATATAATCTATTTATACTTACAAACAATTAAAATTTATAATTTAACAGTACAAATGATTTTGATTAAAAAAGTTGTTTTCATTTAAAATATAGTATTTTTCACTATTCACCCAAATATGAAAATTATTAGAACACCAAAAATTTATTGAAACTAAATTTTTATGACCCGATTCTAAATAATAAGTTTATTTTGTCAAATTTAATATATAAAAGTTTCAAATATTGTATTTAAAAAGGGTTCACCATTAAAATGCGGTAAAATTGCATTTATAAAAAAATACTTCTTTTATCTAAAAAAATGAATTTGTTCTTATATTATGTATAAGAAACACATAATATGAGTGTCAAAATTATTTAGAGTATATAAGATTCAAAATAAAGTTAATAATATTCATAACCTCTTTTTGAGCAATTTGTTTAGTAAGTTGTGGTGCGCTCGAACGCAGTGTTGCGTGTAGCGCAAGCTATTGAATTACTTTAATGAGATAATGTACTATGAAATCTTGGGGTGTTATAGTCTTAGGATAATATGAACTTGTAAAAATCACCAAGCTCGTGGATTTGAGCATTGGTGGATTTGATTAAGGGATCATTATCCCCAGAACCACTATACACTACAATGTTCATTTCCTTTATTTATTTTCTCTACTTGCTCATCTTTGAGGGAAAAGGAAAGGAACATTGCTTTATAAGAGAGGTATTTTGAATCTATCAATTTTTTAAAAACCACAATTCACCCCTATTGTGTCTTTATATTCGTTATATCAATACCAACCTAATAAATCTTTGATCTTTATTCAAATCTAAATAATCCCTTCAACTTCCAAATAATTTTTAAATTATTGTTCCTTTACTCCTTTTAATTTACAATGAAATAATAACCACTTAAAAATGACCCATAAGCAAATACTCTAAGCCTACTAAGTTGAATCTCAGTGTTGAAAACAAGATAGAAAATTAACAAAGTCAATACTATGCATATATCTATATTTAATATTGATAAAATAAATACTCCTGTTGTATCAAACAACTTTTTATATAAACATTTAATAAAAAAAATTTATATCACGTGTGTGAGGAACATACCACTTACTAAACCATTGGATACAATTTAAATTTATATCTTCTAATTCTTTACAAGACACCCTCTTTCTTTCAAATGAGGCTAAAAATACTATATGTGCATAACTATAACTCCACCAGATCATGTACACCTCTAGAAACCACTTTCTAGAATGATTTTTTCATGGGAGGTGCTTGTTAATACCACTTTGTTGGTACCATTATTTCCTTAAACAATTTTAGGGTATTCGAAAGAGAACTCAAATGACACCATTCAATTAGTGTGTAAAAAATATATAAGAAATATTAAATATTTATACTTCTAAATCAGGTTTTCCATCCATTCATTAGGGTCTTACATAATCATATAAGACCAGAAATAGCTTTGAGAGAGTTACAAACATGTCACCACACAGTTTATAAGTCTTGGTACTTAGATTTGAAACCTACATCGTATAAAATTATCCATGATATCCACTATTTTATGATAAATCAAACAATTTACAGCATTTATGATCATATTTTAGCATGTATTCATAGGATATAATTCATGTTATTTAAGACAATAGATTTATAAACCTATATCCATTAATAACTTCATCTTAATTTACAATCATATTTGACATGAAACTTCATTTCAATAAGCAGTCTCAGATTATCTAAGAACTAATTTTTAATGCACACATGGTGTTTATCCCCCATGGATTTTACCTATGTTTTTTATCCATAAAAAATTTACTCATTAGTTTTAATAATGAAATACAAGGGGGGAGGGGTACCTCTAGAAATCCTCAGTTTGAGAATTGTGGTTGGTTATGGTGGAGCAACACATTTCTTTTCATTTTACACCAATCCTTTTTAGTGGTTAATTTTTCAACACCACTTATAGAGTTATCATTCTAGATTCAATTTTGGGGATTATTTATAGTTTTGAGGAAATAATTTTTATTCAAGTTTTCGTGTTCAGTCTTCTTAGCCAATTCTATCTAATCTGACCATATGATTAAGAATTATTTAGGCACATGATAAATTTTCATTTTTTGTGCATCCTTCTTCTTGGGTTTGTTTTTAATTTTAGTTATGGAATTAAAACCACTTATGTAAGTATCCTATGGTGATGATGCACCAACTTTGAATTCTTTAACATGATTCCTCCACCAATGGAGGGATATTTCTCCATACTTATATTCACTAATTTCCATGATATTCTTCTTTCATTTATTCTTATTAGGTGATTACATCTTCAATTTATTTCTCCTTTTAATCATAACTGGGGAAACCACCTCTTACTTTTTTAACTTTCATATTTTATTCTTTATTTATAATAGGGTAGTTGTGAGTGTAACTTTATTGGTTTTTAAGGAACCTTCATTTGATCTCTACCTTTCCACTCTAAAACAAGTGAATCTATTTTCCAGCATAATAGATTTATTTCTAGTGAAATTTATTTCCTTATATGACATTGGAATAGAGGTATTTTTATGAATTATTTATTCCTCATACTACTGTAATTTCTTTACATGTGACATTGGTTAACACATAAAAAAATTATCTCATAAAAAATACGCCTCTTTATATTTTCCATTGTTGGAGATGTTTATACAACATGTATCCTTCCATAATTGAGTCCTTGATCTTCTAGAACCATAATCAATTTGTACCACATTCTTCCAAAAAATTTAAACATTGTTTATACATTCATTCAAGATAATTTTATTATATTTTTTCAAGATTAATTTATTGTTTGATAGATTAAATATTTGATATTTTACATGAAAAATTTATCAAGGATACCATGGGGGGATTCTCCACCTTCTCTTTTCCTTCAAGGATATAAGATTTAACTTAATCTTCATAATCATCTAATATTATTCTTTCAACTTAGAATACATTTATATAAATATCAAGTTGGATTTATTTCCATCTCATATCCTATCTTTTAATTGAGTTTTGAGAGGGATAATTATTCCTATAACAATTTCTCTAAATCCATTTTCTTCCCCATTTTTTTTCTGAATGTTATTTATTTAAATCACTTTACTATTTCATTTTTACCCGTATTATTCATGTAAAAATTCAATAAAACACTAACTATATTAATACTTTTAATCTCCATGAACAAATATTCAATGATTAAAATATTTACTTGGTGAATGGTATCCTGTTAATCCAACACTTTATATAATAATTGGATCTTGTCTTTATTGCTACTTTAAAAACCTTCATATTGATGTATTGATGCTGCTTCCACTAATTTAGTGGATTATTAATCCAATTTAAATTTTGAGAGGGATACTAGAATTATATATTTTTATGAATATTTTAATAAATTATTCTAAAAATAAATGTCAATAAAATTGGAATTTTTCACCTCAATTAGAGAGTTAGTTTTTATTGGCGTCTTCTTCATAGTTTTCTCCTTATCATTTAATTTTTTCATAAGAAAAAATTTAGTGATCTTCTTTATTAGTTTTTCCTCTTAAAATGTTTCATTTTTATCTCTAGTAGTGAGTTATTCAACAATATGTACTCCCACTAGTTTTCTATAAATGTATTTAAAAGTAATAAATATTTCAAATTGAATATCACAATGAAAAATTTTAATGTACACCTCATCATAAAGAGATATTATCAAAACCTTATCTATCCTTAATTTTACAACTATACCATTACGATTTGTTAAATTAGTATCATGATGAACATATTCTAAAAACTCCTTACCACACACTTATAAAATAAAAATATTTTTCTTTTTCAACCTTAAAAGTTAGATATATTGAAAATAGAGGATTTTACAAAGGATCTATATATGAAATAAATCTAAAAAAAGTACCAAAGATGAATGAAAAGTCAAAAAATTTCCATACTAATACCACTTATTGGAACCAAAGTTTCCTTGATAAGGTAGGGTTAAATTACGGTGACACAAATGTTTTTCTTTTTTTTACAGGATGTTGTCTCCAAATTAATAGGAATGTTTATTCAACCTAATTTTATGTTTCACCTGAACACTTATCACACACATATATATATATATATAAAATATGTAGGGAAAATAAATATTACTTAGTTCACCCAAATGGGATAATCCAAGGAGCATGCACCAATAACATGTTATCTTTCTTAGGGATTTAATACTATGATTTATGGATATTGTAATGGATTCATGAAGGGATCACTATTGATTCTAGGCATAATGACTCTTATATAATCCTACACACCGATCAAGTGAGGAATTTTAAGTTTATAGACTTTATGGAATCATCAATAGTTTAAGTACATGTGCATATATCTTCATTCATCATAGGAATTACTTGCATATGTATATCGAGGTAGATGCACATCTATGCCCACATTTGCTCACTATTTTTCTTCAAGACCAGATAATACCAACCAATTAAGGAGATTATATTTTTCTTTACTCTTAAAACACCACATGATAGAATAAAATTTTTATGAGGATAACATTTTTCCTTACTAAAATATTCTAGCAATAACACTCTTCTTCTCTAGACGAGGATAATTCCAAACTCGAATGGTCATGTCAATTTCTTCTTTTTTAGACTAAATAAAGTAGTGTAATTCTTTATTCATATATCTAGACTCTTATTTAAGATAAATATGATATAAAAATGAATACATTCAATGGATATACTTCTCATTATATTTGGGAACTATATATATATGTATAAGATATCTCTTATTCCCCAAAGAACCTGGTTTGGTGATAGGGTTCATGTATCCTATTTAAAATATTCAATATAAGAATGGGGGTATTTTTTAGGACTTCCGATCAAAAGTTTTTATGCATGTATGAATACTTCCATGCGTCTAAAAATAATGGTGTAGATCACCCCTTGCTTTTAAATATTTTCCAATTATCCTATGTGACAATACTTGATTTAAATTCAAATATACTAAGTGTCTCTCTACAATCTTAAATTTTTTAAAATAAGTTTCCTACTTCTATAATAAAAAATTTATTATAAACAATTTTCATGCATATAATTTTTAAATTTCTGCCTTTAAAAATATCAATAATACCTTATTTTAAATGCATATATATTCCATGATATTTAAAACTACACTATCCAATGATTTTAACCTTTTGTAATTGTTTAATTTAAAAAATAGAGTATTACTAGTTAAATATGATTAAATATAGATCGCATGAACCAATGATTTTATATATATGTAGGAGGAAAAACTACTTCATATTGAATTCCCATTTCATACTTCAAATATAATTGAATTTAATCTATATTTTCGATCTCTGAATATCATCGTAACCATGCAGTAACGTCGTGACAACTTCATCAATGAAAAGCTCCCATGCATGTGGTATGTGAAAGGTCATGTAGTCATTTATTCATAGTAGGTCATATAGTAGCTCACCCATGGTATGTAGAATGACCATGTAGTCGTGTTATTTCATCCATGATTGGTCCATTCTTTCATTCGTAGTAGGTTTTCCCATTGTTGATCCATTCTCATGGTATCTCCATACATACAGTATGTTGTTCACTGTAGGCAAGTTACATTAGTTATGGTTTCAACCAATCAGTTTCATCTATTATTTCATGTTAGGTTTATCCATGGTAATCCAACTTACCATGTAGCCATGGTAGATTCTAAAGGTCACTCATGTGGTCTATTCAGTTTATCGAGTGATATCTTGATTCCATGCATATATTTTAAATATAAAAGTCATTGAATTTGGAATTAAAGTGATTAAAATTTCTAATATATTAATTTTTTTATTCTTATTTTGGTAAGTGACATGTGAAATTACTTCAATTGAATAAAACAAAGAATAATTAAGATTCACATTTTGAAAGGGAAATTCACATCATGAAAAAGTCAAGAAATGAGTTCACTTCTTGAAATTGAAGATTCAAGAAAAAAATGGATTTTTTTTGAAAAGCATCACTTACATAATGATATACCTATTCATGATGTGAATTGCATTAGAAATTCATGTTGTGAGAAGAATCCATGAAAAATGGATATCAAGAGGAGAGCATGACTTATCACTACATGACACATATTGCCATGCTATTAAATTGTGTGATGAGAGAATTGATGTTTGGATATTGTTCTTTCAAATCAAATCCAAATATCACACTCATTTACTGAGGACCCCTAAGATTTACCCATATGAAATTAATGGATAATCTTTGGGAATTTAAATCCACTATAAGGTTGAATATTTTACTATAAGTATAGGAGGAAGTTGTTGATGCAAAGGGTTATGGAGATCTGAGCCTGGGGAAAGGTGGTGCATGACTGTAGATTCCTTTATTAGGCTATATCCACATATTTCTATAGGGTTTTATTTTATTTATTTTGTCACCCTCTCATGGATAGACTAAGGTGGTGATTTATTTCATTCTAATCAATTATTTTAAGGGGAATTTTATTAATGTATGTTTTGTTTTATTTTTAATTCAAGTTGGGGTTTTATATTCAAACTCTATTCCCTATTTTTATCTTTTATTTTTATAGTATGACTATTTTATGTTAATTAAAAGGGATTTTTATTATTTAATCATAATAATTAGGACTTCTCCATGACCATTGGGTGGTTTGAACTATAGATTTAATTTTTTAGGATACCACTTTCACCAATAAACTAAATTAATTGACCATTAGAAAAGAAAAATTTATAAAAGGGAGAGTAATAACCCGTACTGAGGGGATAACATAGACTAATTTTTTTTCCAATAGGATTAATTATGTAAAAATTACAAACACTAATACATTTACCCAAATATCATATGTCTGGTATGTTTTCTTTTATTATTTTCTCCTCTAACTTTCTCAAAAATCCACATGCTTGGAATTCTAGGTTTCATTTACAAATTCTTCCTTAGTTTAGGTATTCATTATTAAATTTATTGTATTCTCTAACTTTTAATTATGTTATCAAACTTAGGACTAGTAATATTTTATACAAATTAATTATAGAGTTAGTGAATTATGGTTTAATTCACATATTAAATTTCTACATTCGGTATCCCTAATGAAATTAATATAGCCCACAAATGGTATCAAATTTCTGGAACTATTTTTTGGTGGTTGTATTAGTAATTATTTTAATTTTATAGTTTAGAAAAATTTTATTCTCATAGATTTATATTTACTAATTTTTTCTTTGGGTTTTCTTTCAATTTAATATTTTATCCTTTTCTATATTCAGGTATTTTTAGCTATGATGAAATAAAATCATTTCCAATTAACTAAACGTGATAAACTTCTCATCCAGATCTTGGAACTCACACACAATATAAAAAATATTCAAGAGAAGATCCAAAATGATCAAGATACATATGAACCACAATCTCACCTAAGAGACAATGATGAAATACTTTATGTTATAGAATTCATATTCAATGGGGCATGTCAAGATTTTGAGTGAATAACATAGGAGGCCAAGGAAGAATGAAGGGAACCAAAAGAGGAATCCCATGATAAAGCAGTCCTTGAGGAGATGTCTCAAAGAACCAGTGATCTTGAAGAAAAATACAAGGTAAGCCTTATTATCAATTCAAAATTCTCTTATTTAGAATAAAACCATAAAACTACAGTCTTCAATGGAAAAGAAAAATCCTTTAAGAAAGACAAGTTTTTTCAGGTTTGGACAACCTGAGAACTCCATTAATAATATCTGGGGTTGTACACATATTGGTTTACAAGAAATTGAATCCCAAGCTGAATATGAGCTTGAAAATGAAGAGGAGTACTTATGAAAAATTTATAAAGAATTTATTAAAGATATAAAAGGGTAATAGGATGAAGAATAAGAACACACTACAAACTGAACTGACTATGTAGAATAACAAAAAAAAGAAACAAAGGAAGGAAATGAGGGGCTGGTTGTAAAACATGAAGAGGTAATTACATAATTTCAATAAAATAATCCAAAAGTTGAAAAAAGAACATTCCCAAGTTAGGATATATTTACAATTATTTCTACCATCCTTCAAGCTGTCAACATTTTGGTCACATCCTCAATGTTTTATGATAATTTAAATAAGTAGGAGATGAGTTGATCTAGTTGCACTTCAAAATCAGAATTTGGTAAACTTGTGATGATTAGATTTATATGACACTCCCATCAACTATTGAAGTTAACGATCAAGATAAACTTACATAAAGAAATATAATCTTTCAGGAGGAAATATGATATTTTTATCGATTTTATGGACTTTAGTTGTATTAATTTCCTAATAATTAATTTATTTTTTGATTTTGTTTCAATTCCCCTTACTTTTTTTATCTAAATTGAATATACCTTATAATTTGATGTGTTTTTTTTGAGTTTATAGGTTTATATTGATATCACAAGGATAAAAATAATAATAAATTGAAGGCATCCGCAAGATAAATCACGTCAATTCAATAGGAGAGTATGAGTATTTAATTTTAATATTTTATGTAACTCCCTTAAATTCTAGCTTACTAATTTTTAATTGAAAAATGAATTCCCCACACCTATATTTGTTACTTTAATTATTTTTTTCGGATAAAAAAATTGCTTAGGATAATGATCATTTCATTTTTTAAATGTCATTTTAAATAAATTTTATTTATAAAAAAGGGGGAATTGATTTTCAATGATAAAAATGAGTAAAATGATTTTATAATTCAATATTTACATATATTGGTTAATTTATGTAAATGATTTTTTTAGGCTTGGAATTTATAAAATTTGTGTCAATTTTCATATTAATCATTTTAATAGAAAATAAACCTTTGATCATAATATTGTTACATATTTCACACTTTATATTATTTATTTATAATAGTACAACACATATTGATCCAAAAAACTAAGTAATTAATTTTATAATAAAATATAAAACCAATACCATGGAGAATATAATAATGTATAACAACACCATAATCTTGTACTCTGGTGGATCATTCTTGAGTAATAATAAAAAGTATATGAGATACATTACTATTAATAATAAGATAATAAACATTGAAATTAACATGGTGTAAGAACCTAGAGAATGATTTGATGAGATTTAGATATAGGTGTATATACATAAGGATTAATAAGAATGTTGGGGATTATTGACCATTGTTAAATATGAACATTGTGCAATATGACTATTGGTTAATATTACCATTATTAATTTTTAACAGTTTTGTATTTGACCATCAGGAATTATGACTCTTGGTGGTATAACGAATAAAAATAGATAGTTAGGATTAGTCAATATTAGGGGTAATAATGAATGTTAATTATCACAGAAGGGAGGAAATATAGATTTGACCATCAAGAACATACCTAATGAAGTTTATTTATTAGATCTTGGGAAGAAGGTAGCATCAACATTATTCTCCCTTGACTAATCCCAAACAGAACTCCAATGAGGGAAGTTGGAGTGGAACTATCAGTGGGAAAAGTTTAGGTTAGTGGAGATCACAACCCTATCAGTATAGGTTGAATCACCCCATTAAAGTACCAAAATTTCACACCTTACCCTTAGGACACATTCTGGTGTGATTAGAGGTTATGTATCTATATGTTTAGTTGTAGTATAATGTAAATTCTTTAAGAATTTGATAGGATGTTCACTCATATACATTATTTTTTATGTATGTATCAACCTAACATAAAAGGTACAATGTATAATATTTGAGACTAAATTTGATAAAATGGATTATATATTAAGAATCAATATGTAAAGATTATCCAATGGGTTATAATTGGAATTTTTTTATTAAAATAGTGAAATACAGAAAAATGATGGAATATAGTAAATATGATATATATGACATCGTATTAATGTAAGAATAACTAATTTCATCCAAGTAAGTTCTATTTTAAAAATTTTGGAACTAAACACTATTATGTGTAATTAAGGTTTGTAGTGGAGTATAATGGGTATGGTGGCACACTAAAATAATGTGGAATAAGAAAATAATTACTAAATTATCCCATTAATTTACACTCACCACACCAATAACTATCCACCCATCACTTCGTTATTTCACACCAAATTTGAAGTTCCTTATTCAAGTATCTCTCAAGTACTCTCTCCCATATCTCTCTCTATTAATTCTTTAAGAGTTTGGATAGATCTAAGACCAAGTTCCAATATGATAATCTCGAGATAGGTAAGGGTTCTTATTTCTATCTCTTCAGTACCTATTTGAATTTACTTATTTTTAATTTATTTTGAATTCCAATTATATATTATTACTTGATACGTATAGATGTTATTATTACCCCATTTAACTATTATCCTAAATACATTACCTAAACCCCATACTTTATACCCTTTTTGTAATCCATTACTAAACCAAAGTAAGGGTTGATTTTCTCTCTCTTTGAAATTCCTATTTACATTAATATTGTCATGTAATTTTTAATCCACAAGTTATTATACCATTATTGTGTTTATATCATTTTACGATCCAT
This sequence comes from Viscum album, assembly GCA_963277665.1. Taxonomy (NCBI): domain Eukaryota; kingdom Viridiplantae; phylum Streptophyta; class Magnoliopsida; order Santalales; family Viscaceae; genus Viscum; species Viscum album. The sequence continues at coordinate 186,942,855 of OY728143.1, forward strand.
TATTAAGACATATATCCCATGTGATCTTTCCTTTCAATCACATTAAGCCTAATTCATAAGATGTTACTATACCAAAACATCCTCATAGCCATAGAAATACTATACATTTGTTAAGTAAAAAGTGTTTGATTTTATAAGAAAATACCTTTGAATACGTATAAAAAAGTGGGTGTAGTTTGAATCAGATGCATCTAGGACTAATAACCCCAAAAGACTTGGTCATGTATATCACAAACATCATCCTAGTTCATGGTGAATGAGACCCTACTATGCACCTATTTTAACACTCTTAGGGGATATACTATGGATAATTATCATACTATTTATAAATGAAAACATAAAATTTATATGGTGGTGTATAATATATGTGTTTCTTTGGTCTGTTACCATTGAAAATTGAATTTCCTAATCACATTGATAATCCATAATCTTGATAAGTACATTTTTTCTATAACTTCATATTAATCAATTGTTTTGGGTAATTTTTAAAAAATGTGAGTCCCTAATTATTTGTTATATGTGTTGATATAATTTAATTATACACTCTTATTAATTCATTTAATAGGGGAGTCTATTTTTAACCTGTATAATATATTGTTTCATACAAGAAGATCATGTCTGATAATCTTCATTGGGAAAATGTTCCATGTATTTCTGATTTGTTCGACCTTGATAAGTATTCCATGTATAACCTATATTAATTTGGTATGTAATGGAATACATTGGAATTTTATGTGATGGTTGGGGCCTAGAATTATATCACCCCCTCAATGCACAGGTAGGTCTCATGGGACAACTAAGACATGGTAATGGGAGTATCCTTAACCTTTACATGTAATGTCTTGGAACAAGGCCTTATTGATATGATTATGGTGGATGGTATTATGTATTTACATATTTCATATTATTTTTTTATCCACATGATTATGAATTTATATTTTTCCTTGTATTATAGTTATTCATTCATTTTTATGGATTCAATTGTACTCATGTTGTTTCCAATTCCATATTTATCCTTTATTAGATTCCTCTATATGTTTTTCCCTTACTAGGCATTTAAACTCACCACCTTTACATTATTCATCCATTTCCCCAGGTAATGAAGTAAAATAAAATGATTGAACAAGGATATAATTTTGAATAAAGATCTGTAATTTAATTTTGTAAAGTTGTAATGTAATTTATATAGTCTCTTGAGGACTACTAAACTCGATCCTTAGAACATCTTGTACTCTATTTTACATGTCACAAATAACCCACCAGCTATGGGAATATGGGGTTGGGGTAATTATATTTTCTATAATAGGATGGTTTAATAGAAAACTTGGGAACTATAATTAGGAAAATTTTGGTAGAGAACATATATTTTACCACTTGAAAAAAATATAGATATTATTATATAGTTTTTTTAGTAGTATACTATATAATTTATATTAGAATATTAATAATTAACATATAAAATTATTTTTAGATAATGGAATCTACTAGAATAATAAAAAACTAGGACAAAAACCATGCATATTATTATGATTATATGAATAATCAGGATAATGGAGTTGATATTTTTTTTGAGACAATTATGACTGTTCTAGGAGAATTCATTCATGTTATGACAAATAAAATTTCTTGTATAGAGTAAAAAATTTCCCCTCCCTAGGGATTAACTACATTGAATCATTTTATCATAAAAAATCCTCTACCCTTTAGTGGAACCACTATTCCTATGGAGGAAGAACAATGGATTAAGTCTCTAGAGAAAATATTTTTGGCATTAGGATGCTTTGAGAGGGAGAAAGTCATTATGGTTGTGTATCATCTAATAGGTGATGCTAACTAATGGTAGTTCTTAATTCAATATACTAAGTAGAAGAAATCAAGAGAATGTAATGGAATTCATTCAAGGTGATTCTTTTTGGAAAAATATTTTCCTCAAGGGAAACATGTGGAGATAAAAAAGAAACTACCGAACCTAAGATAAAAATAACCAGAGATGGTGGCTCAGTACGTGGAAATTTTTTTCATGTTATCAAGGTATGTTATGGATTATCAAAAAAACCCTAAAAGAAAGATTAACCACTTCTGTAATAGTTTAATTCCTAATCTCTGAAGTTACTTGGTATATAATTTTTTTAATATATGAGGAGATAATAACAAGGGATATCTATATTGATAGATATTTATCTAAGTCCTTTAAATTAAAAGGGAAGTAGTAGTAGAAGAGTATAGATGAGCATTGTGGTGAAATGAATTCAAAGAAGTAAAATAATGTAAGGGTAGATTTTCCAACATGTAATAAATGTGGATAAAACACATTGAAACCTATATAAGGGTATTGATTGTATGCTTCAAATGTGGAGATAAAGGTCATCAAGTTCATGAGAAAAAAGTAAATAGGGAAGAAAATAATTTTCAATGATTCAACTATAATAAGACATGGTATTAATCTAATAATTTTATTAAGCACAAAGGAAATCTTCCACAAAATAGGACTATAAATAATGTTCATTCAATTTATATAATAATAGTTAAAGTCAATGATACAAATTATTTGATAGTATTCACTTTTGTTATACATTCAAAGTTAGATAATACATTGTATGATTCTGGATCTATAAATTCCTTTATATCCTATATGTTTTCAAAGAATATTCAATCCCACCTTCTATACTATGAAATGATTTATTAGTTAGAACAATGAGTGGTACATTGATTCTAAAAAAGGTATACAGAGAAATTAAAATTTGGATTCATGGGTGTTGTATCATTGTAAATATAATAATTATACTTATGGTGGATTTTGATGTAATCTTGGGGATGGATTGGCTCTATAATTACAAAGAAATAATTTATTTTTTGATAAAGAAGTTATAATTGGTGAGGCAAGAAAAGAATGAGTTATTTTTTGAGGAGGTGTTTCATTGCCTAAATCTTATCTTGAACCTCACTCAGTATTCAAATTTAATAAAATTATTGGGGAGGATATATATGGAATTAAATATATATAAGGTCAGGGTTTTCTAATAATAGAGTAGACTCTTATTATTTAAGAATATATTAGTGTATTTCTTAATGAATTACATGGATTACCCCTGAACAATAAGTTAAATTCTCCACTGGTTGTATCCTTGATGCAAATAAGATATATATGACACCTTATAAGACATCCCTAGTAGATTTAGTTAATTTAAAGAAGTAAATTCAAGACTTATGTGATAAAGGGTTCACTCATCAAATTGTTTCACCATGGAGAGAACCTATATTGTTAATGAAAAAGAAATATGGGACAATGAGACTATGCATCAATTATAGAAAAATTAATAGAATTACTTTAAAGAAAAAATATTCATTACCTTTTATTAATGACCTTATAGATCAAATTAATGTGTATCGATTATTTTCAAATATTGTTCTTCATTTTGGATACCATAAGTTAAAAGTTAACAAGGAGAATATTCCAAAAGAATCTTTTTCATACATGGTATGATCATTATGATTTCACAGTAATACCATTTGTGTTAAAAAATAATCACTCTATGTTTATGGATTTTATGAACATAGTATTAAAATACAACATTTATAAGTTTTTTGTGGTATTTATTAAGGACATTGTTATATACTATAAGAGTTATAGGGATAATTATAATCATTTATGAATTGTTCTTGATGTGTTGAAGAGAAAAATTTTATTTGAGATATTTAGTAAATGTAAATTTTGGTTTCCCCAAGTTTCTTTAATTAGTAAAATAGTATCAAAGGATGGAATATAAATTAACTATTTAAAAAGTAAGGTTGTAAATGAATGGACAAGACCCACCAACATAACAGAAATATGAAGTTTTCTTGGGTTAGGGGAATACTATTAGTGGTTTATTGAAAACATTTTTCAATTGGATAATACTATAACTAAGATAACATGTAAAGGGGTTATGTCCACATGGAAAAATAATAAAATGTTGTTTTTAAATAATTAAATAGGGTATTGGTGAATTATATTGTATTAAGTCTTCCATCTAGTAAAAAAGGATTTTTTAATTATAGTGATGCCTCAAGGAAAGGTATTTGATGTGTTTTATTAAAAAATGATAGATTTTTGGCCTATGCATAAAGATAATTGAAACTAAATGAAATTAAATATCCAAATCATTATTTAGAATTGGTGGTATTTATATTTTCTCTAATGATATAGAGAAATTACCTCTATAGAGAGAAATGTGACATATATTCAGGACACAAGAGTTTGAAATATATCTTTACTCAGAAATTTATTATATGAGGAAATTAATTTGACTATAACTACTCAAGGATTATGAATATGCTATACATTATCATGTAGGGAAATAAAACAAGGTTTCTGATTCTTTGAGTAGAAAATACCATTGTATCGTATCTATATTGATGGTAAATAAAGTTCTAATTCTCAAAGAATTAGTATGGATAAAATTGGGTATTATGATTGAAGGGGAGTCATCATCATTATTCCATGTAATTACCTATCTATATTTATTAGTGAGGATTAAGAAACCTCAATGAGGTGATAAATCTATAAAAGAAAAATGTAATATGTGATTAATGAAAGATTAGTAGAGTTCAAAATTAGTGACAAAAAAGTTTTATGATTTGGAAAGAGTTTGTATGTTCCATTTGTACCAAAGTTAAAGAAGGATATTTTTGATGAGGCTCATAGCTAAAACTCATCTATACATCCTGGAATTACCAAGATGTATTGAGATATCTGAGAGCACTTATGGTGGGAAAATATGAAGAGAGAAATTGTAGATTATGCTACAATATTATTAGTATGAAAGTAAGTTAAGTCTTAAATACCACTTCCCAAAAGGTTAATGCAACAAATACCTATACCAAAATGGAAGTGGGATGATATTAATATGGTTTTAATCATCAATATTCCTTAAACATTTAAGTGGAATAATTATATATGGGTTATTATTGATTGTCACACAAATTCAAAATGCCTCTTTATAATTCAAGAAGATTTTTCTCTAGAACATCTTATAAGGTTGTATATAAATGGAATTATGAGACTTCATGGAACACCCCTATCAATATTAATTGATATACACCCAAGGTTTAAATCAAAATTTTTGAGGAGTATCTATCAGTATTTAAATATAGAGCTTAATATTAGCATGACCTTTCACCCTTAAATATATGGACAGTCTAAGAGGACTATCTAGACTGTGAAAGATACACTAAGTTCATTCTCCCTTTACTTCCAAGGAATTTGGGATCAGTATATTCCTCTTGTGGAGTTTTGATAAAATAATAGTTACCTATATAGTATTAATACGAAACTATAATACGCCTTGTATATAAATAGATTTTGAACTACGATGCACTGGTATGAAGTTAGGAAAATGAAGATTTTGGGTATAGAACTTGTGGAAGTGAAAAATGAGAAGGTAATATACATCAAGAAGCATAACATGGTAACCAAAAGTATAAAAAAATTTATAATGACAATCAAAGGAAGGATCTTGAATTACAAGTGGGATACTATGTATTCATGAAGATATCTTCTTGGAAAGGGATTATGCGATTTTTAAAGAAATGGAAGATGGGGTTAGGATATATTGGTCCATTTGAAATATTTGATTGGATAAGAGAAATATCATATAATTTATCCATATCACCAAACCTATTCCAAGTTCACGATGTCTTGAATATATCACTTCTAAGGAAGTATCTTTCAGACCCTACCCATGTTCTAAAAGTTGATCGTGTTCAGTTGGAGCTAGAATTATTATATGAGGAAGAGATGATTCATATTATTGATACATGGGAATAAGTGCTATGAAATATAAATACTTATTTGTTGAAGGTTATTTAGATTAATCATCTTCTAGAAGAGGTAACATTGGATCCAGAGGATGATATGATAAACTCTTATCTATATTTTTTTTTGTAGATTAATTCACAATTTTGAGGATGAATTTTTTTTAAGGTAGGATAATATAATACCTGAGATTATTTAATAGTAAATAATCCTTTCATAAAAAGATTTATACCCTATAAACACTTTATTATTTCATTATAATAGTACAACATATATTGATACAACAAAAATAATAATTAACTAAATTTATAATAGAAGCTAAAACTAGTACCATAAATCATGTAATAATATAAGGTAACACCATAATCTTATAATCTAGTGGATAATGCTCAAAAAATAATAACAAGTATATGAGATAAATTTCTATTAAAAATAAAATACTTAATATTGAAATTGACATGGTGTAAGAACTTATAGAGTGATATGAAGGGATTTGTGTTGTCATGTATATATAAGGATTAAGACAACCATTTCAGATTATGAATAATTGGTCAATACAACCATTTTTCATTATAACTATTTACCAATATTACTATTATGCAATATTATATTTGGTAAATTTGATCATTGGGCATTATTATTATTGGATATATATATAATAAGAATATATCATTTGGATTAGTCTAAATTAAGGGTAATGATGAACATTAATTATCAAATAAGGGAGAGAATAAGGATTTGACCAACATGAACATCCCTTAGGTAGTTTATTTATCAGATCATGGGTAGGGGTGGTAGCATTATTTGGGTTTACCCTTGACCAAGCCCAAGTAGAACTCTAACAAGTTATGTTGGAGCGAAATAATCTGTGGGAGAAGCTTAAGTTAGTGGAAATCACCACCCAATCAATATTGCATGAACCACATCATGAATGTACCACTATTTCACACCTTACCATTAGGAAATTTCTAGTGTGACTATAGGTTAGGTATCAAGTGGTTGAGTTGTACTATAATGTAAATTCTTTATAAAATTGAAAGGATGTTTACTCATATACATTATTTTTTATGTATGTATCAACCTAAAATAAACGGTATAATGTAGGAAATTAGAGAATAAATTTTATAAAATGAATTTTTTATTTGGAATCAGGAAATTAGAATTAGAAAAGGGATGAAATTTGGTATTTTTTTATAAAAATAGTAAAATTTGATTAAAATGGTAGAATATAGTAAAATATGGTAAATACATTATATATGGCATCATATTTATGTATGGATGACTCATTTTAGATAAGAAATTTCTATTTACCTATTTTTGGCACTGAAAACTATAGTATGTAATTAAGGGTGGTAGTGGGGCATAATGGTCATAATAGAGTAATTAAAGGAAATATGAATAATAAAATAATTAATAAATTATTTAATGAATTTCCACTCACCACACCAACAAATACCCACCACCTACGCTCATTATTTCAAACCAAATTAAAATTTACCTCTTAATTTCTCAGTCAAGGAGTCTCTCCCCAATCCCTTTCTTCATTCTTGAAGAGTTTGGTTAGATCTATGGATGAGTTATAATCTAAGAAGCTCAAGAGAGGTAAGGGTTCCTATTTCTCTATCTCCAATTCCTATTTTAATTTCCTTATTTGTAATGTATTTTAAATTCACATTTTATATACTTATTTTTAATGTATCCACATTATTATTACACCATTGAACTATTATTTTGTACTCATTACCCAAACCAATTAATTTATATCATTTTTGTAAGTCGTTACGATGTTGAAGCAAGGGTTGATTTTCTATATCTTTACAATTCCTATTTACATTACCATTGTCATATACTTTTTAATCCAAAATTTATTATAACATTATTTTATGGATTCCATTTTATGTTCCATTATTAATACATCTAACCCATGTGATCATTATTTTCAATTACATTTTTCCCAATTCATAATCCATTACTATGCCTAAAACTCCTCGTATCTATATAAATCCTTTACTCTGTTTAAGTAAAAAGTTTGTAATTTTCAATGAAAATAAATCCATGTATAGATACTATAAGTGGATATGGTTTTGTCTCAAATTAATCTAGGGGTAATAACCCTAAAAATAGTTTGTTGGGTATATCTCAACATCATACCGGTGCATGATGAATGGTCCCATACTACGCACTTGGTTTGACACTCCTGAGTGATATTATATGGATAATTATCATATTCATTATAAACCAAAACATAATATTTATATAGTGGGGTATAATTTACGTGTTTATTTGGTATCCTAACATTTCAAATACAATTTATTAATCACATTAAAAATCCTTAATCTTGATAAGTACCTGTTAGCTATAACTTCATATAAATAACTTAATGTGGGTACTTTTTTAAAACCATGAATCCATAATTATTCTTTATATGTGGTAAAATAATTCAATTAGATATTATTATTAATCTATTGATGGGGGAAATATATTTTTTACCCATATAATCTATTTTTCTATATGGGAAGATCATGTATGATAAGCTCCATTGGGAAAATGTTACATGTATTTCTATGTTGTTTGACCATGAAAATTATTCTATGTATAGCCTATATTCATACGGTATGTGATGTAATTCATTGGAATTTTTTATGGGTGGGGCTTGAAATTATATATCCCCTCTGGGTACTAGTATTTCTAATGGGACAAGTAAGATAGGGTAATGTGAGTTTACTTACCCTTTATGTGTAATGTATTGGAATAAGGTGTTGATTATATGATTATAATGTTCAACATTATGAAATTCCATATTTTATATTATTTTTTGATCTATGCGACTATTAATTTTTCTTTCTTTGATGTATTAAGCTTATGTATTCATTTTTATGGCTTCAATTTTACTCATGATGCTTCCCATTCCATATTTATCCATTATTAGATTCCACTATATATTTTTACTCTATCTATCATTTAAGATCTCCACCTTTACTTATTTTCCCATTTACTTTGGTAATGAAGTGGAATAACAAGATTGGAAAAGGATAGAATTGTAGAATAAAGAATAATACTTTTAGGTTGTAAAGGTGTAATGTAATGTATATAGTCTCCTAAGGACCACTAGACCTTGATCCTTGTAATGTCTTGTACTCTATTTTCTGTCTAATAAATAACCCACTAGATCTAGGAAATCGAGGTTAGGGGGATTATAATTGGTCTTTATGGAAGGTTTAGTGGAAACATTGGGAACTAGAATTTGGAAAACATAGGTAGAGAACATATATTTTACCACTAGAAAGGAATTATAGATATTATTCTAGAATTGTTTTAATATTATATTATATAATTCATGTGATAAGTTTACTAATTAACTAATAATGTTTTTAGATAATGGATCCTGTTAGAAGAATAGTAAACCATGAAAATGACCATGAAAAATGCGATGAATTCCTAAATAATCATGATAATGTAGTTGATATTTCTTTTTAGAAAATTATGATTGTTCTAGAACAATTTCTTAAAGTTATGATGGATAACCTTACCCGCACAGAACATCCAATTGCCTCTCCATATGGATAAACTACATTAGATCATTATATAGGGAAATAACCTCCACATTTTATTTTCATAACTAATCAGATTAAGGCATAACAATGAATTACGCATTTAGTGATTTTTTTGTAATTAGGATGCTCTAATAGGGACATAGTAATTATGGATCTATATAATCAAAGAGGTGATACTGATCAATGGTCTTCCTTAATTCAAAATACTAAGGAATTATAGGAGATTGAGGGCATATAAGGTAATGTATTCAGGTGATTTTGTTGGAAAAATATTTTCTTTGAGAGAAATGTGTGAAGATAGAAAGGAAATTCTTGAACCTAATAAAAAAATAAGAATATATGGTGGATAAGTATGAGGAAAATTTTACAAGGCTATCAAGATATGTTCCGATTATCTATCCAACCCTAAAAGAAATATTGATCACTTATTTTATGGTTTGAAGCATAGTATCTGAAGATCCTTGGTATCTCAAAATTTCTTAACTTATTTTGATTTGTTAATAAGTTCTCTCAAGAATAAGAATAAGTTATCTAAATCCTTTACATTCAAAGGGAGTAGAATAATAAGAGGATGGATGAGAAACAAGTTGAAATTAATTTAACAAAGGAAAATAAGGGAAGGGTAGATTTTATAATATGCAATAAATGTAGGGAAAATACCCAGGAACCTGATTAAGGGGATTGGGTGTATACTGAAAATTTGGAGAGAAAGTTCCTCAAGATCATGAGTGTAAACAAAATAGGGGAGAACCAATATACAATTCTTCAAATGAAAGGTGATGAGGAATTACTCAAATTAATGCCCTATGATCCAATGGAATCATCCATAGAAGAGGACTATGGATCAAGGTAATTAATTTTCCATAATAGTAAATAAATCTGAAGCTCTAAATGATATGATAAAAGGTAAATTGATTATACATTCAAATTTTGATAATACATTATTTGATTTAGTATCTACATGTTTCTTTATATTACATATGTTTTCAAAGAATATTCAATCACCCTTCTACACAAAGGAATGATTATCTGTTATAACAATGAGTGGTACATTGATTAAAAAAAAGGTACATTGGGTAGTTCAAATCAAGATACCTAGGTGTTGTCTCATTGTACATATAATCATCACACCAATAATGGATTTTTATGTAATCTTGGGGATGGATTGGATGTTGAATTAAAATTAAATAATTTATTATAGGGAGAAAGAAGTAATAATTGGTGAGGATAGTAAGAAATTACTTATTTTATTGAGGAGAAATTTCATTACCCAAATCCTATCTTAACCCGCCCTTAGTCATCCAAATTAATGAAATTATTGGAGAAGATATAAATGGAATTAAATTTATGGTGGGTAAGAATTTTTTAAGAATAGAGATGGTTCTATTTGTGTGATAATATATTGATTTATTTCCTAATGAATTTCCAAGATTACCCCTATTTGAGAAGATTAATTTTCTTTTTATCTCATCCTTGATGAAAATTTGATATCTAAGCCACCTTATTGGATAGATCCAGTGTAACTAGTTGAGTTAAATAATAAAATTCAATACTTATGTGACAAAGGGTTCACTTGTCCACGTGTTTCACCATGGGAAGCACCTATGGTGTTTGTGAATAATAAGGATGAGAAAATGAGATTATGAATATATTATAGGGAAGACAATTGAATTATTGTAAATAAAAATTATACATTACCTCATATTAATGACCTCTTTTATCAATTTCAAGGGGCTCAATTCTTTTCAAAGGTTGATCTTTATTCTGGATACCACCAGTTAAAAACTAAGAAAGTTGATATTCCAACAACAAATTTTATTATGAGGTATGGTCATTATGAGGTCATAGTAATTATGTTTGGGTTAAAAAATTCTCCCTCTATGTTTAAGGATTATATGAATAGTGTATATACGATATTCAGTAAATCTAAATTTTAGCTTAAATTTTTTTCTTTAATTGGTAATATTATATATAAGGATGGTATATATATTGACCCTTAAAAAATGATGGCTATCAAGGAATGGCCTATACCCACTAATATAATATAAATATTATGTTTTCTTATTTTATTGGGATTCTATTCGTGATTTGTTGAAAAAATTTCTTGTTTGGATAATCTGTTAACCAAGCTAACACATAATGGGTTAAGCTCACATGGAAAAAGGAATTTGAAGATAGTTTTTAATAATTAAAAATGAGATTTATGAATTCCCCTATATTGTCTCCTCCACATGGTAAAGAAGAATTTTCAATTTATAGTTATGGATCAAGAAAATTTAATGAATGTTATTTATTTAAAAAATGATAGATTTGCATCCTATACATCAATATAGTTAAAAAACCATGAAATTAACTATCCAACCCATGATTTAGAATTGGTAGTATTAATACTTACTTTGAAGATATGGATACATTACCTCTGTTGAGATAAATTTCATATATAAACATACCACAAGAGTTTGAAATAAATCATTACATAGAAATATCTTGATATAAAGAAGATAAGATAGTTAAAACTACTCAAGGATTATGAATATATTATCCATTATCATTTAGGGAAAGAAAAAAAGGTGGATGATTATTTGTGTAGAAAATACCATGGTATCTTATCCATGTTGATTATAAAGAGAAATCTAATCCTCAAAGACCACATAAGGATGGATTTGGGAATTATAATGGAAAGGGAAGCATTATTGTTATTTAATGTAATTACCCAATGATATTTATTAGAGAGGTTTAATAATGATCAATGAGGTGATTAATCCCTATAAAATAAAATGGACGATGTGATTAATAATAGATTACTGGATTTTAACATTGGTTATGAATGAGTTCTACGATTTGGTAAGAGGTTATTGTTCCATCTATAATAGAGTTAAAGAATGATCTGTTGGATGAGGTTTATAACTCAAAATTTTCTATAAATCCTAGAAGTACCAAAATGTATTTTGATATCTGAGATCACTTATGGTGGGAAAATATGAAGAGATAAATTCTAGATTATACTGTAAGATGCTTACTATTCCAGCAAGTGAATTCTAAAATAAAACATCCCAAAGGGTTAATGAAACCTCTACCTATAAAATAATGGAAGTGGGATAATATTACTATGGATTTCATCACTTGGATTCCTAATGAATTTAAGGGGAGAAATTCTATATGGTTCATTGCTAATCATCTAAAAAATTCAGCACATTTCCTTACAATTCGAGAATATTTTTCTCTAGAACATATTTCAAGGTTGTATATAAATGATATTGTGAACCTTAATGGCACACCACTATTGATAGTCTTTGATTGATAACAAATGTTTACATCAAAATTTTATAAGAATATCTAGAAGGATTTTAATATTTATCTTAATCTTATAACAACTTATCACCCTAAAAAATATAGGCAGTCTAAAAGGACTATCCATATTTTGGTGGATATGATAAGGTTATGCTCTCTTGACTTACATGGAATTTAATATCAATATTTTATTGTTTTGGAGTTTTCTTATAAAAATAGTTACCCCTATAGTATTAATATAGAACCATATGAAGTCTTTTTTATAAAGAGATATACAACTCCAATGTGTTGGGATGAATTTGGAGAAAGGAAGATTTTAATTCCAAAACTTGTGGAAGAGAAAACAGAGATGGTAAGATCCATCTAAAATAATCTCAAGGAATCCTACAATAGATAGAAAATTTATGCTGATAATTGGATAAAGGATCTTGAATTCAAAGTGGGAGATTATATTTTATTTAAGATATCTCCATGGAAAGGGGTTATAAGAATTGGAAAGAATGGGAAGATGGGTCCAAGATATATTTGTTCTTTAAAATAATGGAGTAGATAGAAGCAGTGGAATATCATTTGGACATTATACTAAATATATCCAAAATTCACGATGTATTCCATATATTAGTTCTAAGGAATTATATTACAGACCTTAACCATGTTGTAAAAGTTGATTATATTCAATTGGAGCTAGAATTATATGACGAGGAAGTGTAGATTCATATTTTTTATATAAGGGAAAATGTGCTAAAAAATTAAACTATGATCCTGGTGAAGGTTATTTGGAGGAATCGTCTTATGTAAGAGGCAACTTGGGAGTCGAAGGATGATATGATAAGGTATTTTCCAAATCTGTTTTTGGATTGATTTGAAATTTCAAGGATGAATTTTTTAGGGGTTGGGGGATAATGTAATACCAAATATTTTATAATATTAAATAAACCCTTCATCACAATATTTTTCACAACAGACACTATATTATTTAATTATAACAGTACAACACATATTGATATAAAAAAACACTAATTAATAAATTTTATAATAAAAGCTAAAATGAGTACCATAAATCTTGTAAAAATGTAAAGAAAAAATAATATAGTAAACCAGTGGATCATACCCAAAAAGGAATAACTAGTATATGAGATACATTTTTATTAATAATAAAACAATAAACATTGAAATTGAAATGAGCTAAGAACATATAAGGTGATATTAATGGATTTAGATGTTGCCCTATATATATAAATATTGATATGACCATTGGGGGTTATTGACCATTAGTAAATATGATCATTTTTCAATATGAACATTGTGCATTATGAAAATCAGTAAATATTACCATTTTTCAATATTATCATTGATTAATTTTACCATTGAACATTATGACCATTGGTGGTATAGAAAATAAGAACAGGTAGTTAGGATTAAGAGGACTAGTTTGGGATATACCTAACACCGAGAGGGGGGGTGAATAAGTGTTGGGGACTTTTTAAACAAATTCCAACTTTTATCCTTATACCTCTTAACCTGTTAGGATCTTGATTATCTTATTCTCTTTTTCCTGTCGCATGCAATAATAGAAAGTAGTAAAAATATGCACACGATATTTTTACAAGGTTCACCACTCAATAAAAGTAGCTACGTCCTTGCAATGCATGGATATGAAAAGTGCATGGATTCTCTACTATGATGTGATATGCAATTATAGTGGAGTGGCTAGGAAAACAATCCTATAGCCAGTGTGAGTCCCTACACTTTATAGGGGGTGGGAAACAATCCTCTTCCCTGGACTGGTGATAGCCTTGTCCAACTTGTAGCCTCTTGCTAGTTCTTTATACTGCCTACGAAGATAGTCTTCTTCCTTATTCAAAAGTTAGGTTATGATCTTGGTCTTATTTAGTGATCTTCACTTGATTACTTGAAAAGTATTAGGCAAGCAATTCTTCTTTCTTTATTTCTCTTCTTCTCAAGCGCAACACTAACTACACTAGACTTCTTCTTTCTTCTTCTTAGTGCAACAACCAACTGCACTAAAACTTATTCTCTCTTCTTGACTAGAATCACATATTCCAATGTGATTATTTAAGCAGTGAAGATCAGTTCACTTGGCATCATCTGAATCTAACTGCCCTGAACAATTTTCAGCATTCAATTGGGAATACTCTGTTATTATTCTTATCCTCTCCTTTTTATTTGACACAATAGAATATTGAATGGTACTACAGTGTCTTAATCTCTTTCTTCAGTTCTCAATACCAAAACGTAAGTATGTCCGTATACAAACTTCTTCCTTTGTGAAAATGTGAGTTTGATTGCACGTCTAGATCTTCTTTACTTTGTAATGTACATCGAGGGTGATAAACCCAAGTCGCGTGAGTGTGGTTCAACTTCTCTTTGTGAAACCGAATGGTTCACAGTTCTTTCTTCATCGCAAAGCTGCTTCAATAGTGCTATGAACCTATCGAAGGCTCATGGGACCCCCACATTTTTCGCGCACCCTTATAGGTGACTTGTGCAAAAAATTCAAACCTTTCACGTAAAAACACATTTTGGCGCGAAAAAGGCTTTTCACGCAACTCTGTTTTCTTTCCGCGCAAAACTTCCCTTTTCCGCTCAGCACTTCCTTTTTCGCACACCACTTCTTCTTTTTCACACACCACTCTATACTTCATGTTTTTCTGCACATCAGAGCTCGGGATTTGTCTAAGTGTCGAGCATATTCAAATGAGAGAGGTTCACCTCATATTTATAGGCATTTTGACCCCACGTGAAAAACACCTATCCGCGTGTAAAAATCCCCTTCGTGCACATAAAAACTCTTTCATGCAACTTCATATTTTGTGCAATGCTCCAATACTTTGTGCACCTCATGCCTTTGACAGTTTTCGAGCTTCTGATCTCAAAACACCTTTTGTGTGAAAAAATTCATTCCTCTATTTTGCGCACCACACCAGTATTTCACGCAACCTTTATTTTTCGTGCACCCCACTGATATTTCGCACATCCATCTACTATTTTTCATATCCCGCTGTTATTTCGTGCATCTCTCTATTATTTCACGCATCCCACTACTATTTCGTGCACCACATTATTTTTTTGTGCAACTTGCCTAAATTTCTGCGCACTCCATTGTAACAACCCGAGATTTTATAAGATACATTCTTTTTAATTTCATTCATATCTTCTATTGTACGACACACCAAGATTATCTTGTTCTATACGCAACACTGTATTAGCTTGCAGTATATGCAACACTTTTCTTGGCTCTTGTTACACACAATTTCACGTTCGTTTGATAGAAGTTATTCTACGCAACATTGAGTGTATATATATATATATATATATTCAATGTATAAATAAAATATGGTTGGATTCTGTTATATGCAACAAAAAAGGAGTTGTGCACTACACACAACCCTGACTTGGCTTACATTACAAGCAATCACGACCTTCCTCGATAGCGTGTGTTGTACGCAATACCGGGTTTTACTAAACAACGATATCTTATTATAATATTGTTATGAACTAGCCTTTATGAATAGTGTTAACTAAATTTTGAATTTTATAACATTATTATTCATCTTACACATTTCTAGAACATGGTATAAGAACAAAATAAATTTTTCGGGTAAAATAAGTATTTTTCAAAAAAAGCAGTTTTGTCGCCTTTTGATGGCGCACCCACTTTAAATCTAGTTTTTGACATGTTTATAAGTTCAATTTGACAAAATAAAATTCTTCTTTTGAATTATCATATAAAAATTTACATTAGATAAAGTTTTGATATTTTTCCGATAACTTTCATATTTTAATGAATAGTAAAAACACGCTATATTTTAATTAAAAACAACTTTTTTCATCGCAATATCTTATGTGGTTAAATTATAATATTTAATGGTTTTAAAGTATAAATAGAATATATTTTTACCATTTAATATAATTTATGTCATTAGCATTGATTTTACCTTGAATTTGTAGGTTAAATCAATTCAATCTTTTGGAATGTTTTAAAGAAAAACCCGTTTTCTTTCGACAACGGGATTAATTTTAATTTAATTTCTGCATCTTTTGTGTATTGAATTTGGAAAAATGGATTCCATATTTGGAATCAGTGGGTCCAAATTATGTTAATAAGCTACCTTTTATTTTTGGGCATTGTGAATAGTAACTACGATAAATTTTATTTACTATAGTTAAAGGTAAATCGGGTAATTAAGGGTAAATATAAGATTATAAAATTACCATAACACTTGTAAAAATCTTATTAGATGGATAAAAGTATACCCATATAACCTAAGGGTCGGATTAGATTCATTTTATGGACTTTTTTCCATAAAAATAATTTAATTATTATTAAAACCAAAGAATGTGACAACATGTCACTTTCTTAAATCTTATAAGTATAATAATTTTAATTTAGTGATAAACTTCATGAAACTTCGAACATGAATAGTCTCCAGAAATATAATACAATTATCTACATAATATGAATTTATTTATAATTTTTAGGGATTAAATAATTATCATTTATTATGACACAAAGATGATGCAGTAATTGTCTTATTAATGAAATATTGACATAATTGATGTTATAAATGCCCAAATAAATGTAATTTGAGACTTTTTATGACTTACATTAATTTTCTAGGTTAATATGACATGTTATTGTTGATATAAGTAACTTGGTTAGAACTTATAATTCTGTTATGAATTTCATAAAAATCATGTACCAAATAGTGTCAAAATTGACATAAATTAGTTTTTAAAACAAATATTATATTATTAATTGTTATTTAATTCCTAAAAATCTAAGGTTCGGCCAAATGACTTAGATAAGGTTATATAGATTAATAATAAACAACTTGGGGTTCGTTTGTCTTGTTATGGTAAGTTTATTAAACATATAGTGTAAGAAAACAAAAAGACATGGTAAAAGTTAAATTATTTAACTTAGAGTTAAATCTAATTGATAAGGTTAAAATAATAACCTAAACTTGTCTAAATCCTATTGGATGAGAGGATTTAGACCCATACACACTTTATCTTCGAAATAAGACCCTTTGGAACCATTATAAACCGAATTTTACCTTAATATAAAAAAATATTTTGAGATTTTCCTAAGGTGCCCCTCTCCTCCCTTATAAAAGGGCACCTCCTCCCTCTCCTCCTCACACCAATTTGAGCATTCAAGCTCGGCCAACCCCTGCCCAAATATCTTCTCCACTTCCCTAGTATCATCCTAGAGGTCCTGGTCTTCTTCAAAGACCATCCTTAGTTCTTTAAGTGGAGGTTAAGTGAAGGCGCGTCAAAAAGAGGTAATATCCATTACCGATCGTTTTCAATTTCTTTCTTCTTCAACTTCTTCTTATTTAGTTGTTTCATGATAAAGTAATAACATTATTATTTATTATATACTGATATGTTATTATAAATATGAAACAACTCTAATTAACCTTCTATCCATCCTACGGAAAAAGGAAATCACCGCGCGTGCGTACGTACGGAATACCGTCTCCACGCCGTGGTGTAATCTATTTTCCACCACCACCTTAATTGGATGGGTATAATGGTGTAATGAGTAACTATATATGATTATTATAAAGTGATATTGATACTTAAATAGTATACATACACTTAAACACAATTTCACGATCATAGGAACGATATCATCACTCGTGCGTACGTACGGAATACCGTCTCCACGATGTGATGCGACTCGTTCTACATGATCTTCATTTCATAATGATTATATAAATGAATTGAATGAATTAATATGATATATATTACACTAATACCATTCTGGAAATTAGTTATCTATAACCTAAAGAGAAGAATAAGAATTTATTCGACAAAACACGCATAAGAACAAAAAGTTATAAACACCTGAATAACAAGTAGCAATGAAATATTACTACTAAGAAGCTAAGAATATGACCAAATATGATATAATAAAAATATTTATGATTCTGGAATAAGTCAATAACATTATTTAAATCATTATACAGGAGGTTCGGACACGTACAAAGCATATCGGACCTAAGGTAAGGGAAATATCAAAATCTCATTTTTATCCGAGATTGTTTATACTTTGGCATTTACTGGGGTGTATTTTATCATCCACATCCATGTTTCCTCAATATGTAATATTTATATCCTTATACAATAGTTTATATCCAATTTTACCCTTCGTTGAGTTTTTAGTAAAAGATATGAAAGGAATATTTTGTCGTTTTTCATACGAGGTACTTTTTGACTTTTCTAACAAAAGTACGAGAAGAATGTTTTTTTAACTTATATGGCATGAATGTATTTTTAAAACATTATTTCCAAGAAGCTTCCTTTACAAGTTTTCAAGTTCATTTTTAATCAACTTCTTTTAGTTTATAATTGTACGACATGTTAAGAAAGGAAAAGTGTTTTTGAAGCAGAAAGGATATTTTCCTCAAGAATGGAGTTCAAGTGTTTTATCAAAATTATTTTCCATCTAAGATAATAAAGGGTTTTGTTTATATCCCTATTGTTACATTGATTTGATTATGTTGTGATGGAATTATATTTATGAATTCCTTTATCTTATATGAATTGTTTTATGATGTCACGATGTTTAAGATTCCCATTTTTATTACATGGGTTATGCAATGATGTATGATTTATGATTTTGTGGCACACATATGAATGGTATCATTATGAGATGGGTGGGACCTATATCTCCCTCCAATGCATTGGGTAAAGATTTTATATCTCATGAGATAGACATGGCTAGAACGGTAGGTTATACCGGTTCAGTGAAACAGGACTGAAACGAGGAATGAACTCGGTTCAGAAAGGGACTTTGTCCACTAAGATAGTCTTGACAATGAGTCTTGACTAACAAGAAATGATTCTCTATGATTATGTGTGTATGACACAAAGTTTCATGTTTTAAGTTATGATTATTGGGATTACATTTCATTACTATGATTTATCCCATGTTATGAAAATTATGATCTCTTTTGCAGGTTAAGATTTCCAAAAGATATGTTCTTATGAATATGATGTGATTGATATTTCTTTTGTTTAAACTTAATGAGCATTTGAGCTCACCCTTTTATGTTTTCTTTTCCCCAGGATATAAAGAAAGGATTTAGGTTTAAAAAAAAGAAGATCTTTATGGGAGATGTTGAAGATCTTTCACCACGATTAGAAGATTATATTCCGAGTTTCCAAAGACACTAAACTATTACGGTCCTTGTGTGTGTGTTTTTGTTATGTAATAAGTATTCCGAAAAAGTAATGTAATTTCCATGTACGTTAAGCTTCGGGTCTCTACAATTGGTATCAGAGGAAAAGTTTAGTCAACCTTTGGAAACTAGGATGCGAAAACGTTAGTGAGATCCCTAGAGATATTTCTAAGGTATGTCTAGGGATGTCCCTAAGGATAAGTATACGTATAGGATATAGTCCTAGAACTACGGTAACGATATTAGAATTTAACCTAAGATGTTAGATATTAAGGGTACTCCCCCTTTACTATGTTGTTTTCCCTAGCATTATTTTTGCCTCTCACACTATTCCTTTTGGGTTTTAGATGATGGCTGGAACCCGAAGGAACCGTATTGATCACTGTAATGGACAATGCAATGATTGTCCTCCTGAACAAACAAGTGTTATGGGAGATGGAGTGCAAAATCTTATTTCTATACTTACACAAGCTATGAATCATTCTGGACTTCCAAATGAGCAGAGAAGGGAACAATATTCTATTGAGTCCTTCATGAGGAAACGTCCACCTTCTTTCAGTGGGTCTTCCGATCCACTTGTTGCTGAACAATGGATCAGTACCACTGAAAAGATATTTTCAGTTCTTCAATGTTCTGAACATGATAAAGTCATCTTAGCAATATATCGTTTGGAAGGTGAAGCTGATCAATGGTGGAATATTATCAAGAATACGAGGCCAAGAGATGAAATTGAGCCCATGGAATGGGACGAGTTCAAGAACTTGTTTTTCAGTAAGTACTTCCTTCGTATTCTTCGAACAAAGATGGAAAAGGAGTTTCTTGATCTGAAGCAGAAGGATGATGAATATGTTGGTATATACGAAGCGAATTTTACAAGACTTGCAAGGTATGCATCTGGCATTATCATCCAACCTGAAAGTAAAGTTGATCGATTTTTCAGTGGCTTAAAACCAAGTCTTCGAAGGGCATTAGCTATAAGAGACTTCAGTAGCTATGAAGAAATTGTGCGTTGTGCTATCAAGGTAGAAATGGAAGTTGGTGTTACATATCCATCTCATGGTTTTGACAAGAAACGAAAGATGGAGTTCAAGGAGAAATCTCAGAATAATGGTGAAAAGAAGATGAATGTTTTCTTATGCACAAAGTGTGGAAAGAAGCATGGTGGAGATTGTCTTAAAGGGACTAGAAAATGTTTTAAGTGTGGAAAAGAAGGTCATCGAGAAGCTGAGTGTCGAAGTAATGGAAAAAGGGTTTCTAATGATGTGAATAAAGAAAAGATTGCAGAGAACGCACCACCAACACTTCAATGCTTCAAGTGTAAGGAAATGGGGCATTATGCTAATAAATGCCCTAATCCAAGGGTTAGTGATGATCTACATGAGCAACCGCTTAAGGCAAAGGACAAAGGGAAGTCACATGCGATCACTATTGGCGATGTTGAATATGACAACGATGTGGTGGAATGATTAAGTGTTTATGTAATGGGATTCCAAAATAATGTTGTATCATGGAGTATTGGAATATTTATGTATTGGTATAATGTGGTATTCAAAGTGATTGAGATATTTTTGGAAATAAGATGATATGCGCATAATGAAGGGAAAACGAGAAAATAAAATGTTTAACAGTATTAATGAGCTCATGATTGATATAAGGACTAAGTGATATCATGGTTTGAGTATATAGAATTTTGAGGATTTGGGTATGTGGAAAGTGTTAACTTTTAACTGCATTCATGTTTTCACTATGGTTCAATGAGTATTCATTTTTTTTCAAGAGAATACATGATTAAGGTATTCACATGATTGGAATGTGACCAAAAATATATATATATATGGGGGATAAATGATGGTATTCACATGCTTGGTTGATGACATTTCAAGTAATTGTTTTCTTTATACTATGAGATTGGATCGAAGTATTTTAGATAATCCTAAAGATTGGAAGGAATTATGTTGGACATAAGTTAGGATAAAACTTTTTTTGATATTATTGATGGGATGTTATAGTAATATAGCTTTAGAAAAAGGACAACCTGCAGGACGGGCGAAAACCCATCGCGTCGGACAAGGCTGTGGGAATCGAACCCACAACCGAAGTGCGACTGGCCTTTATCGCCTACCACTGGCCTACAGGAAGTCCCTGGTTAGTAGAAACTAGTTTTATATTATTACGCAGTATGATATATGAAGTATAAGTTCATTTTTGGAATCGTATACGATTAACCTCACTATAGATGGAAATTGTTCAAAGCACGAACAACAGTGAAGTTGTACCAAAATCATGTAAGTATTTCTTTTAATTCATCAACTTTAGGGAAACGATCTTGAAAGCCAAAAATGTTGTCCTAGTGCTCTTATATCTGATGAATCATATGGTACCTTAGATCGTCACAAATTTATGGCTTTGTGATTGCTGGCTTTTCCATAGCCATGTTCTCTACCACTCTCCATCATAACATGATGGTTAGATTTCTCTTCCATATCCATATTTTCACCTATGTGGAAACCCAGTGATTAGTTTATTTGGGTAACCGTTACATTTCATACTTTTGTTTTTAAAGATTGGTTTTGGTATTCCTTTTTACTATGTGGGTTTCTATTAAAGAAACTTTCAAGTAGTAAACCATTTATAACCCCGACGAATTTCGAGGGCGAAATTCATTTTAAGGGGGGTAGAATGTAACAAACTGAGATTTTATAAGATAAATTCTTTTTAATTTCATTCATATCTTCTATTGTACGACACACCAAGATTATCTTGCGCTATACACAACACTGTATTAGCTTGCAGTATACGCACCACTTTTCTTGGCTCTTGTTACACACAATTTCAAGTTCGTTTGATAGAAGTTATTCTACGCAACATTGAGTGTATATATATATATATATATATATATATATATATATTCAATGTATAAATAAAATATGGTTGGATTCTGTTATACGCAACAACAAAGGAGTTGTGCACTACATGCAACCCTGACCTGGCTTGCATTACACGCAATCGCGACCTTCCTCGATAGCGTGTGTTGTACGCAATACCGGGTTTTACTAAACAACGATATCTTATTATAATATTGTTATGAACTAGCCGTTATGAATAGTGTTAACTAAATTTTTAATTTTATAACATTATTATTCATCTTACACATTTCTAGAACATGGTATAAGAACAAAATAAATTTTTCGGGTAAAATAAGTATTTTTCAAAAAATGCAGTTTTGCCGCCTTTTGATGGCGCACCCACTTTAAATCTAGTTTTTGACATGTTTATAAGTTCAATTTGACAAAATAAAATTCTTCTTTTGAATCAGGATATAAAAATTTACATTAGATAAAGTTTTGATATTTTTCCGATAACTTTCATATTTTAATGAATAGTAAAAACACGCTATATTTTAATTAAAAACAACTTTTTTCATCGTAATATATTATGTGGTTAAATTATAATATTGAATGGTTTTAAAGTATAAATAGAATATATTTTTACCATTTAATATAATTTATGTCATTAGCATTGATTTTATCTTGAATTCGTAGGTTAAATCAATTCAATCTTTTGCAATGTTTTAAAGAAAAACCCGTTTTCTTTCGACAACGGGATTAATTTTAATTTAATTTCTTCATATTTTGTGTATTGAATTTGGAAAAATGGATTCCATATTTGGAATCAGTGGGTCCAAATTATGTTAATAAGCTACTTTTTATTTTTGGGCATTGTGAATAGTAACTACGGTAAATTTTATTTACTATAGTTAAAGGTAAATCGGGTAATTAAGGGTAAATATAAGATTATAAAATTACCCTAAAACTTGTAAAAATCTTATTGGATGGATAAAAGTAGACCAATATAACCTAAGGGTCGGATTAGATTCATTTTATGGACTTTTGTCCATGAAAATAATTTAATTATTATTAAAACCAAAGAATGTGACAACATGTCACTTTCTTAAATCTTATAAGTATAATAATTTTAATTTAGTAATAAACTTCATGAAACTTAGAACATGAATAGTCTCCAGAAAGATAATACAATTATCTACATCATATGAATTTATTTAGAATTTTTAGGGATTAAATAATTATTATTTATTATGACACAAAGATGATGCAGTAATTGTCTTATTAATGCAATATTGACATAATTGATGTTATAAATGCCCAAATAAATGTAATTTGAGACTTTTTATGACTTAAATTAATTTTATAGGTTAATATGACATTTTATTGTTGATATAAGTAACTTGGTTCGAACTTATAATTCTGTTATGAATTTCATAAAAATCATGTACCAAATAGTGTCAAAATTGACATAAATTAGTTTTTAAAACAAATATTATATTATTAATTGTTATTTAATTCATAAAAATATAAGGTTCGGAAACATGACTTAGATAAGGTTATATATATTAATAATAAACAACTTGGGGCTCTTTTGGCTTGTTATGGTAAGTTTATTAAACATATAGTGTAAGAAAACAAAAAGACACGGTAAAAGTTAAATTATTTAACTTAGAGTTAAATCTAATTGATAAGGTTAAAATAATAACCTAAACTTGTCTAAATCCTATTGGATGAGAGGATTTCGACCCATACCAACTTTAGCTTGGAAATAAGACCCTTTAGAACCATTATAAACCGAATTTGACCTTAATATAAAATAATATTTTGAGATTTTCCTAAGGTGACCCTCTCCTCCCTTATAAAAGGGCACCTCCTCCCTCTCCTCCTCACACCAATTTAAGCATTCAAGCTCGGCCAAACCCTGCCCAAATATCTTCTCCACTTACCTAGTATCATCCTAGAGTTCCTGGTCTTCTTCAAAGACCATCCTTAGTTCTTTAAGTGGAGGTTAGGTGAAGGCGCGTCAAAAAGAGGTAATATCCATTACCGATCTTTTTCAATTTCTTTCTTCTTCAACTTCTTCTTATTTAGTTGTTTCATGATAAAGTAATAACATAAGTATTTATTATATACTGATATGTTATTATAAATATGAAACAACTCTAATTAACCTTCTATTCATCCTACGGAAAAAGGAAATCACCGCGCGTGCGTACGTACAGAATACCGTCTCCACGCCGTGGTGTAATCTATTTTCCGCCACCGCCTTAATTGGATGGGTATAATGGTGTAATGAGTAACTATATATTATTATTATAAAGTTATATTGATACTGAAATAGTATACATACACTTCAACACAATTCCACGATCATAGGAACGATATCATCACTCATGCGTACGTACGGAATACCGTCTCTACGATGTGATGCAACTCATTCTACATGATCTTCATTTCATAATGGTTATATAAATTAATTGAATGAATGAATATGATATATATTACACTAATAAAATTCTGGAAATTAGGTATCTATAACCTAAAGAGAATAATAAGAATTTATTCGACAAAACACGCATAAGAACAAAAAGTTATAAACACCCGAATAACAAGTAGCAATGAAATATTACTACTAAGAAGCTAAAAATTTGACCAAATATGATATGATAAAAATATGTATGATTCTGGAATAAGTCAATAACATTATTTAAATCATTATACAGGAGGTTCGGACACGTACAAAGCATATCAGACCTAAGGTAAGGGAAATATCACAATCTCATTTTTATCCGAGATTGTTTATACTTTGGCATTTACTGGGGTGTATTTTATCATCCAAATCCATGTTTCCTCAATATGTAATGTTTATATCCTTATACAATAGTTTATATCCAATTTTACCCTTTTTTGAGTTTTTAGTAAAAGATATGAAAGGAATCTTTTGTCGTTTTTCATACGAGGTACTTTTTGACTTTTCCGACAAAAGTATGAGAAGAATGTTTTTTTTAACTTATACGGCATGAATGGATTTTTAAAACATAATTTCCAAGAAGCTTCATTTACAAGTTTTCAAGTTCATTTTTAATCAACTTCTTTTAGTTTATAATTGTACGACATGTTAAGAAAGGAAAAGTGTTTTTGAAGTAGAAAGGATATTTTCCTCAAGAATGGAGTTCAAGTGTTTTATCAAAATTATTTTCCATCTAAGATAATAAAGGGTTTTGTTTATATACCTATTGTTACATTGATTTGATTATGTTGTGATGGAATTATATTTATTAATTCCTTTATCTTATATGAATTGTTTTATGATGTCACGATGTTTAAGATTCTCATTTTTATTACATGGGTTATGCAATGATGTATGATTTATGATTTTGTGGCACACATATGAATGGTATCATTATGAGATGGGTGGGACCTATATCTCCCTCCAATGCATTGGGTAAAGATTTTATATCTCATGAGATAGACATGGCTGGAACGGTAGGTTATACCGGTTCATTGAAACAGGACTGAAACGAGGAATGAACTCGGTTCAGAAAGGGACTTTCCACTAAGATAGTCTTGGCAATGAGTATTGACTAACAAGAAATGATTCTCTATGATTATGTGTATATGCCACAAAGTTTCATGTTTTAAGTTATGATTATTGGGATTACATTTCATTACTATGATTTATCCCATGTTATGAAAATTATGATCTCTTTTGCAGGTTAAGATTTCCAAAAGATATGTTCTTATGAATATGATGTGATTGATATTTCTTTTGTTTACCCTTACTGATCATTTGAGCTCACCCTTTTATGTTTTCTTTTCCCCAGGATATAAAGAAAGGATTTAGGTTTAAAAAAAATAAGATCTTTATGGGAGATGTTGAAGATCTTTCACCACTATTAGAAGATTATATTCCGAGTTTCCAATGACACTAAACTATTACGGTCCTTGTGTGTGTGTTTTTGTTATGTACTAAGTATTCCGCAAAAGTAATGTAATGTCCATGTACGTTATGCTTCGGGTCTCTACATCCATGCCTTTTTCATTTTTCAATGTTTTGACCTTGAATCATGCCTTGCACACAAAAATCTAAACCATCTTTAATCTTGCGCGCAACTTCCATTGCCAAAAACACATCTTCATCTCCCAATTTTCAAGCCCTAAAATTTTGAAAACACTGGAAAATGACGCCACCTTAAACTGTGCTTTTGTGACACCTCCAGACTATCCATTACTTTGTCATTTCTCTCTTCACTTCTTCCTATAACCATTCTTTAGTTTTTATCACAAACTCCACTATCATGATATATATCCTTTGATGAACTAGATTTAGCATCATCATAATTACAATGGAAAGTACTGAAACTTCCCTATCTTCTAGAAGCATCATTCCTTCCAATAAAAACTATATATGACTAGCCTCATAATTTCTCCCCTTTCCTTAATAAGGCTTGCATCACAAGTTCTCCTAACTTATGATATTTGTGAAATACATATCAGCAAAGCATCGTCTGGTTTAAATACAATGTGAAATGCATGGCTACCTTAGACTTCCATGTTCTTCCACATTCTCCCTTATTATTCAACCATCATTCTACACTTCATGAAAATAATATGATTCTATTCTTCAAGTAATCTCTTGCAAGGTTTTCTATCATGAAGAATTACATGGTATTATTTAAATCCTCATTCTTTTCAATCATCCTCAGATGAATGATACCTCACCATTCTTCATTGTTATAAACAATGTGTCACCTTTGAGGAGACTTTAAGGTATTGACAACAAAATACAAAGGGGTAGATTGTTGGGACCACTTTGTGTTTGAAGATTGTATTTATCATCAACAGTTGTAAATGCTAGTCAAAATGAAGAAAGCGATGAAGAAGGAATCCAATGTTAATGGAGATCGACTGAAGTGAGGATGCCTGGAGAATTATTATGAAATCATATCATTGAATGTCATGCTTGGGAAATTCTCCATGAAGTAAAATCATACGTTTGTGGAACTGATCCTAAGTTCAAAGAACTTGTGTCAAAGGTGACACATTGTTTACAACAATGAATAATGGTGAGGTATCATCCATTTTAGGATGATTGAAGAAGTACGAGGATTTGAAGAATAACATAAAATTACTCATGATTGAAAACCATTCAAGAGATTACTTGAAGAATAGAATCATATTATTTTCATGAAGTATAGAATGATGGTTGAAGAAGAAGGGAGAACGTGGAAGGACTTGGCAATCTGAGGTAGCCATGCATTTCACATTGTATTTAAACCAGACGATGCTTTTCTGATATGTATTTAAAAAATATCATAAGTTAGTAGAACTTGTGATGTGAGCCTTATTAAGAAAAGGGGGAGAAATTATGAGGCCAGTCATATACAGTTTTGATTGGAAGGAATGATGCTGCTAGAAGATAGGGAAGTTTCTGTACTTTCCATTGTAATTTTGACAATGCTAAATCTAGTCCATAAAAGGATATATATCATGATAGTGGATTTTGTGATAAAAGCTAAAGAATGGTTATGGTAATAAGTGAAGAGAGAAATGACAAAGTAATGGACAGTCTGGAGGCGGCACAAAATCACAGTTGAAGGTGGCATCGTTTTCCAATGTTTTCCAAATTTTAGGGCTTGAAAATTGGGAGATAAATATGTGTTTTTGGAAATGGATGTTGCGTGCAAGATTGGAGATGGTTTAGATTTTTGTGTGCAAGGCAAGATTCAAGGTCAGAACATTGAAAAATGAAAAAGGCATGGAGTGCGTGGAAATTTAGGCAAGTTGCACGAAAAAATAATGCGGTGCACAAAATAGTAGTGGGATGCGCGAAATAACAGTGGGATGCACCAAATAACAACAAGATGTGCGAAATAGTAGATGGATGCACGAAATATCAGCAGGATGTGCAAAAAATAAAGGTTGTGCAAAATACTGGTGTGGTGTGCAAAATAGAGGAATGGAGTTTTTCATGCAAAAGGTGTTTCAATATCAGAAGATCCAAAACTGGAAAATGCATGAGGTGCACGAAATATTGGAGCATTGCGTAAAATATGAAGTTGCGTGAAAGAGTTTTTAGGCACACGAAGGGGGTTTTTACGCGCGGACAGGTGTTTTTTGCACGGGGTAAAAAATGCCTATAAATATGAGGTGAAACCCTCTCATTTGAATATGCTCAACACTTAGACAAATCTTGAGCTCTGATACATGGAAAAACTTGAAGTATAGAGTGGTGTGCGAAAAGAAGAAGTGGTGCGCAAAAAAGGAAGTGCTGCGCGAAAAAGGGAACTTCTGCGTGGAAAGAAAATAGAGTTGTGCGAAAATCCTTTTTCGTTCCAAAAGTTGTTTTTACGTGTAAGGTTTTAATTTTATGCACAAGACACCTATAGGGGTGCACTAAAAATTTGGGGGTCCCGTGAGCCTTAGATAGGTGCATAGCACTCTCGAAGCAGCTTTGCGATGAAGAAAGAACTATGAACCATTCAGTTTCACAAAGAGTAGTTGAACTGCACTCACACGACTGGTGTTTATCACCCTCGTTGTACATTGAGAAGTAAAGAAGATCTAGATGTGCAATCGAACTCACATCTGCACAAAGGAAGAAGGTTGTATACCGACACACTTATGTGTTGGTATTGAGAACTGAAGAAAGAGATTATGACAC
The DNA here is from genome assembly GCA_963277665.1 of Viscum album. Taxonomy (NCBI): domain Eukaryota; kingdom Viridiplantae; phylum Streptophyta; class Magnoliopsida; order Santalales; family Viscaceae; genus Viscum; species Viscum album. Next base: position 186,972,218 of record OY728143.1, read on the forward strand.
TGCAGTACCATTCTATATTCTACTATGTCAAAAAACAAGGGGAGAAGAATAAGAATAATAGAGTATGCCCAATTGAATGCTGAAAATTGTTCAGGGCAGTTAGATTCAGATGATTCCAAGTGAACCGATCTTCACTCCTTAAATAATCACATTGGTATATGTGATTATAGTAAAGAAGAGAGAAGAAGTTTTAGTGCAGTTTGTTGTTGCACTAAGGAGAAAAAAGAAGAAGTCTAGTGCAGTTAGTGTTGCACTAGAGAATAATATAAAGAAATCTTGAAGAATTAATTGCCTACTACTTTGAAAGTAATCAAGTGAAGATCACTAAAGAAGACCAAGATCCAAACCTACCTTTTGAAGAAGGAAGAAGACTATCTCCGTAGGTAGTATAAAGAACCAGCTAGAGGCTGCAAGTTGGACAAGTCTATCACCAGTCCATGAAAGAGAATTGTTTCCCACCCCCCTCTAAAGTGTAGGGAGACAAACTAGCTAGAGGATTGTTTTCCTAGACACTCCACTGTAATTGCAGTTCACATCATAGTGGAGAATCCATGCACTGGTCATATCCATGAATGGTAAGGACGTAGCTACTTTTATTGAGTGGTGAACCTTGTAAAAATATCATGTGCATATTTTTACTGCTTTATATTATTGCATGCGATAGGGAAAAGAAAATAAGAGAATCAAGATCTTAACAGGTCAAGAGGTACAGGGATAAAAGTTGGAATTGGTTTAAAAATTCCCCAACACTGATTCACCCCCATCTCAGTGTTAGGTATATCCCAAACTGGTCCTCTCAATTTGTATCAGAGGGACAGGTTCACCTCTATTGGATTCTCTACAGTGAAGTTATTCTATTTTGAGAACTTGAGTTCCTTTATTGAGTCAACAATGAAGAGTAGTGTTTGTAAAGATTAAGCTATCTCTGAGAAGAAATATATATCTACCAAGACCATGATGAACAATAAAAAGAAAGAGAAGATAAAATTGAAGAAGAATTCCTTCTTATCTAAAGAAGAGGAAGCATATGATTCTCCATGTATGGCTAACATTGAAGACACACCATGCTTGTAAAGTAATGAGAAGGTGGATCAAGTCCCCACCAAGAAGATGGACAACCTTCCTACCTCAACTGATCAAGAGGTATGTGTTAGTACGTTTGGAAATTATCCTCATGACGAAAATTCTAGCACAAGTGGTGATGATCAATCTACAACATCTCAAGAAATTTCAGTTGATAGATTAAGAATGATTCTTCATGGTATTCCTGAAGAGAGTACATCCTTGGTTTGTGGAGTATTTCAATGCATGCAGGAAAATATCACTCAGCTGGAAGAAGAAACTGATGTTTTGGAGAAAGGCTTACAAGAAAAAATTGTTGAATGTCTAAAGCTCTACATACAGGTTGGAGCCTTTGAAGCAACAAAGAGGGAATTTGTAGTAAGTTCTTCAAAGTGGCTCCAAGATGTTGAAGAGAAAGAGAGAGTCAATAAGACTCTAGAAGACAAGATCCATGCACTTGAAGATGAGCTGAAAAATATCAATGATGTCAAGGAGTTATATTTGGAAGCTGACTCCAAGAAGATCAAAGAACTTGACTGTTTTTTACAAAACAAAGTAAAGATGCATGAAGATGAATTAGAAAGATTAAATAAGGCTTGTGAGGATAATATTACTATGATTAAAGAGAAAAAAGTCATCCTCAATATGAGATTTCTAGATTTGGAAGATCAGTTGACCAATCTTGAGAAGACACATATTGAGTCTTCACAAAAGAAGGAAACAATTTCTGCTAGTACCCAATGTTCACTGGAGGATTCTACTGTCAAAAGACCTCAAAAATGTGGTTGGAAGAAAAATTCTATACAAGTTTGGATGAAGAAAAGTGAGATGAAACCTATCACAGTGGATAGGGGAAAGAGTGTGGAAGATAGATCCCCATAAAAAGCACAACATACCAAGAAGAAGACTCAAAAACCTTTTCAAGAATATGACAAGAAGTCAAGGTTTGTTGGTCAATGCTGGTGCTGCAATACATTTGGGAATTGTGCACTAGATTGTTGTTTCAATCCCTCTAATGTAAAAGCACAGAGAAAGCCCATCTCAAGGGGGAGAAATCTAGAGAAGAAGAAGAAACATCTACAGATACAGAGACATCTGTATACGGCAAACGGATTTGGAATGTTAGATAACATCTGTGATGTATGAAATAGGAGTGGTCATATGAATGGTGAAAGTTCATATAAGAAAATAAGACCACAAAATATGGGCAAGAATGAAGAATCATCCTTTGGAAGAAATCAGATGAATAATTTGAAACAAATTCCCCCAAAAAGATTTCAAGAAAGAAAGATGAGAAGTCCTTGGATTATAAATCCAAAAAGTGAAGGGTGGTGCATCCAAAATAACTACTAAGAAATAATCCACTTATAAGAATCCATATAGAAGATCCAATCTTAATGACTCAATCCCTAATGATATATTGGTGGTTTGGCCAGAAGATTTGGACAGAATGAGGAAAATGGAAGATGCAGAAGCTAAGGATAGTGATAAAAACAAAAGGAAGATTATACATGAAGACAAAGAAGTTCTGTGTGTGAGGTGCAATATGGCTAGTCATACTGTTAGAAGATTCTTTGAATTTACTCAATCCCAAAAAGAATTCCTCAAGAAGATGAATTTTGCATCAGAAGATTCTAGTGCTATAAAATCCCTTGAAGAAAGAAGATTCACACACAAAGAGAAAGAAGAAGTATTGAGATCAACACAGCCACATTCAAAATTAAAGATCGAATGTGAATGTGTGAGGAGTGGAGAAAACAGATCATCTTGGTTGAGAAAATCATCTCAGCCTTCCCGCTCACATTGAAGAAGCATGGAAGATCCACCTTATTCAATTAAATCTTTGAGTATTGTATTTGTTATTATCATACAAGTAATTGAAGGTGAAGTAAGATCTCAGGAGGAAAACTTGGGATTCAGTGAAGAGAAGTGTTCCCTTGAGGGGGAGTCACATGAATAAAGAGTCATTATCTCAATCAGTATCAACATCAGTTGTTATAAAAATTCAATTACTCTAAAGATTGTCTGAAGATCATGTCATTGGAAAAGGTATGTCGTTTCTTAATATCTCATACTTGGTTACTCAAAATAAATATATTTTTTAAAAGGGGGAGTAACTAGGTCAATCAGTGACTTAAGAAGAATGAAAGCACCCCAAGTCCATTAATCCTTCCAATTGCACTTGAATATTTTTGATCCATTTGTTGAAGTGAGTGCAGGAATTTCAGGTTGATTATTTCTTATCACATTAAATATCTTCGGCTAGTAATGAATGTGGAAAACCCTTGAAGATAAGTTCATGAGTTCTCATCTCATGAATTATCATGATTCAGTGGATAATAGACAGATCTGTTGTCTAAATCAAATCCTCTTGTTTTCTAAAACGGGCATTTCTCAAGTAGCCTTAGAGTGAAATGATTGATGGCGCATTTCTTAAGTATAGAATGATACCCTCTCTACCATGAAATTTGTATTTCTTGTCAATAAGAGGGAGAGAAATGAAATGAATGTCTAAAGGACAGACATAAGTGAAGGGGAAATATAAGATTCTCATTTTGACATCGACACATTAATTTGGGGAGACTTTAAGGTATTGACAACAAAATACAAAGGGGGAGATTTTTGGGACCACTTTGTGTTTGAAGATTTTATTTGTTGTCAACAGTTGTCAATGCTGGTCAAAATGAAGAAAGAGATGAAGAAGGACTCCAAAGTTAATGGAGATCGGATGAAGTGAGGATGCCTGGAGAATTGATATGAAATCCTAGCATTGAATGTCATTATTGGGAAATTCTCCATGAAGTAAAATAATACGTTTGTTGAACTGATCCTAAGTTCAAAGAACTTGTGTCAAAGGTGACACATTTTTTACAATAATGAAGAATGGAAAGGTATCAACCATCTGAGGAAGATTAAAGAAGAACGAGGATTTGAAGAATACCATGCAATTCTTCAAATCCTAATTCTTCTTCAATCATACTTATATGAATGATACCTATCCATTATTCATTGTTGTAAACTGTCACGACCCGTCCTCGGGGCCTGTGTCGTGACTACCCCAAGCCCGCCTTCCATAGGCCAGGGGCTGGAGACTAGCACCAAGGCGTAAATACCGGAAAAAGGGAAGGCATTGCCTTTGAAAAGTAAACAAGAACCACAGAGTAAGCAAGCGGAAAAGTAAACACTAAGTAAAAACTGTACAAGCTGTGCTGAAAGTAAAAAGGGGCCGGAAATACAAGCCCAACTGTAAAGTACAACTGAAAGGAAAAACAACAACTGAAAAGAAAAGTCGCAGCGTCGAGCCGTCCTCTGAAGGTCCCACCTGAAGGGAGGGTACAAATAGCCTCCACAGCTCCTCGGTCCAGCCGTCCGCTCTGAGTACGTCCCGCCCAGTGGTCCACCTCCAGGTACCGTCCTGTACCACACGCCTCCACCACGATCAGCGCTGCCCGTCGTCTGCAACCAACACAACGAAGTGCGGGCATAACCCGTTTAGGGGTGAGTATAAGCTACTCAGTAGGGACCCCGAGACCCCCGAAGGTCTCCCGAAATCCACAAAGGATAATCCACAGAGGAAAGATACAATCACGAAGTAACAACCGACACTGCTTAGGTATATTCCCATACATATACCTAAGTCATCAATTCCCGTTCGGCTCCAACGTCCGAGCCCAAGCACAACCCAGTCCACACAGGAAGCAAAACATATACCCACACAGGATAGCACAAAACAATCCACAAAGGAGAGTAAACAGTAACCCACATAGGATAGCTCAACACAATCCACAAAGGAGAGTAAACAGTAAATCCACACATGATAGCTCAACACAATCCACAAAGGAGAGTAACTCAAGATTCAGCTCACACAGGTATACTTCTTCGGATGACGATAAAGATGATCACTGATCCATCTAAGTTGTCGGAACCATAAATGATCGATAGGTAACTAACCCCCGCAATGACCCACACAGGATCGGGCCCACACAGGACCTGTAGGCGCTAGCTCACACAGAACCGCTGAGCGCTGAACCACACAGGATCGGGCCCACACAGGACCTGTAGCACCGATCCACGTAGGATCGCTGAGTGCTGTAGTCGTCGCAGTCCACCGGAGTTGCTCCGGTGGTCCGTTTTCCTTCCCGTCTGCGCCGATGCTCCTCCCGGGTTCCGTTCTTCACTGCGGAATCAACAAACTGCCCTTGCGTCACGATTTCCCTTCACCCGCCAAATCCGCACAACCACGAAGAACGGCGGAGTGTTGTCGGTCCGTGTTCGTTTGGCCCGCACCCTCCGCGTTAGATAAAAAAATGGGAGAAAAATAATTCAACACAAGAAACAAAAATTTTAATAAATTAAAATTGTTCAATTTCAAACGGTTCTTTAATTTTAAAGGAACGTTCACGGAAAAAGGGCATTCCAAAACATAATCCCTACCTCATCAAGTCGTCGTCTGTGGGTTCTTCGTGGAAATTGATCACCGCGGAAGGAGGCGATCGTCGTGTCGCGGAAGGCGTCGCGTCGTCGCGGAAGGGCGTCGCGTCGTCGCGGAATCCAGCGTTGCGTCGACGAACTCAACGGACCAAGAAACAACAGATTTAATTATAAATAATTAAACCCGTGTTTTGTTAAAAACCACAGAGGAGATTAAAAAGAAACCCAAGATCTCTTACCTCAAGCAGTTGGTGATTGGAGATCGGGGCGGGGAAGAACATCTCGGATGAAGCGTCGTCAAACTCCGAGGGTGACGACGTTCTTCGCGTTCTTCGCGAAGGAGGATGAAGGCTCAAGAATTCTGTCAAAGCCTCTCAATGTGTAATCCTCCAAATGTTGTGTTGGTCTTATTTTATTATTATGCCAACAAACGAAAAATAGGTAAGTAACGACCCATTAATTCGTAGAATTAATTAAACGAAAGAAACTGCCCATTTAATTCACGAATAAAACCGCCCAATTAAATGGTCTATTAAGAATTTAAGAAAACACGTCAGTTGACTTTCATAATGACGGGTTTTCGCGGGTGCGTTACTTAGCGGAAAAGAAACGGCGGGGCTCGTGTGGGCCCCACCTCACAAATATCCTACCAAGAGGGTAGGATATTTTTGGATAGTACCCTATCCATTTCAACTCAGTTTAAGTGGCTTTCAAGTGGCTTCAAGTGGCTTAAGTGAAATAAAATAAAGTTTGTCGTACAATTATTTTATTTCTTAACTTTAAGCCCGAAAATTAAAAACCACACCCGAGAAAACGCAACTCTGAAAGAGGCATTTATAAGCAAATACCGGTGCTGCGATTTCATCGGTGCCCTCAGAATTCGATTCCGGGCACCGGTTCAAAAGTTAGAAAAACCCGCTCGTCCGTTCACTGAACGTACCCGAGCCAAACTTCGAAAAATGATTCCGGGCACACCGGGCCTCGAAATCAGGTGCCGTCAGAATCTGCGTTCTTGTAAAATTCCAAAGAAAATTAAGAAAAAAATTTCCTTGAAATTTACGGGTCTTTACATTACTCCCACCTCAGGGATTTACGTCCCCGTAAAGATACATCATAAACTAGGGAAACAAAAGTGGGTACTGAGCACGCATCTGAGCCTACCGCTCCCAAGTGCTCTCCTGGAGGTTCCCGTGCTGCCATATGATGCACACAAGAGGAATCGATCGCCCACGTAGGACCCACTCCTGTCGATCCTCTATCTCCACCGGGACCTCCGCAAAAGTCGCCCCATCATCCACGTCTAGCTCCCCATAGTCAATGATGTGCGTCGGGTCGTGCACGTATCTCCTCAGCTAAGATACGTGGAAGATGTTGTGCACCCGGTGCAACTGAGGTGGAAGAGCCAGGCGATAAGCCACCTCGCCAATCCTGCTGAGGACCTGGAAAGGTCCAATGAAGCGTAGAGACAACTTGCTACCTCGGCCAAATCTCCGCAAACCACATCGAGGTGAGACACGCAAGAAGACGTGGTCACCATCCTCGAACTCTAGTGGCCTCTGCCTCCTATCAGCATATGACTTCTGCTGGCTCTGAGCTGTCCTCATCCGCTCCTGGATGACCTGGACCTTCTCTGTCGTGGCCCGGACCATCTCTGGTCCCACAAGTGCTGACTCCCCAGGGTCTGTCCAGCACAAAGGAGATCTGCAAGGTCTGCCGTACAACGCCTCGTACGGTGCCATCCCGATGGTGGAGTGGTAGCTGTTGTTGTACGCGAACTCCACCAAGGGTAGGTGGTCCTCCCAGCTGAGACCAAAGTCGAGGACACATGCGCGGAGCATGTCCTCGAGAGTCTGAATGGTCCTCTCCGTCTGACCATCCGTCTGAGGGTGAAAGGCGGTGCTCAGACGTAGCCGCGTCCCGAACGCCCCCTACAACCCCTTCCAAATCCGGGCAGTAAAACGAGCATCCCGATCGGAGACGATAGTCGATGGCACACCATGAAGCCGTACAATCTCCTGAACGTAGAGACACCCCAAGTTCTCCACTGAGCCCTACTCTCTGATGGGTAAGAAGTGTGACGACTTGGTGAGTCGGTCAACAATCACCCAAATGGAGTCGTGACCTCTGGAAGTGCGTGGAAGTCCAGTCACGAAGTCCATAGATATGCCGTCCCACTTCCACTCTGGGACCTCCAAGGGCTGTACCAAGCCTTCTGGTACCTGATGCTCTGCCTTCACCTACTGGCAGGTGAGGCACCGTGAAACGAACTCTGCCACAACCTTCTTCATGCCCGGCCACCAGTGCTGTCGTATGAGATCCTGGTACATCTTCGCCACTCCAGGATGTACCGCCAAAGGAGAAGTGTGAAACTCTCTCAGAACCTCCTCTCGTAAAGCGACTGGTACCAGGGTACGTCCTCTGAAAAGGACGTCATGCTCTGCTCTAAGGGAGAAACCATCAGGTGCCAATCCCGAGGATATCTGTGCACGCCGCATCTCACAGTCAGCGTCCCCACGCTATGCCACTCTGACCCGCTGCAGAAGTGGAGGAGAGACTATGAGAGACTGAAGGAAGGCTGCTCCGTCCCTATCCACGAAGGATATCTGCAAGGTGGCTAGCTGCTCTGTCGCCTCCTCAAGTAGCTGAATGCCCGTCCTCCTGCTGAGGGCATCGGCTACTACGTTCCCCTTCCCAGGAGTATAGACTATCTCAAAGTCATAGTCCTGGAGGAACTCGAGCCATCGCCGCTGTCTCAGGTTCAGGTGCTTCTGAGAGAAGATGTACCTGAGACTCTGGTGGTCAGAAAAGACTGTAAAGCGCTCGCCCATCAGATAGTGCCGCCAAGTCTTCAGAGCGAAGACCACTGCTGCTAACTCCAGGTCATGGGTAGCGTAGTTCTGCTCATGTGGCCTCAACTGACGTGATACATAGGCAATAACGGCCCGCTCCTACATCAGGACACACCCGAGTCCGGTCCCTGATGCATCGCAGTAGACTACGTAACCAACTCCCTCCTCAGGCAACCTTAAGATAGGTGCGCTGGTCAATCTATATCTCAGCTCCTGGAAGCTCTGCTGACATCTGTCTGACCACACAAAGGGTTTCCCCTTCTTCGTCAAAGCTGAGAGTGGCGCCGCAACTTTGGAGAAGTCCAGCACAAATCTCCGATAGTATCCGGCTAGACCCAGGAAACTCCGCACCTCCGTCACGCTCCTGGGTGGCTCCCAAGCTAGCACTGCCTCGATCTTCGCGGGATCCACTGAAACTCCCACCTCAGAAATGACTTGCACCAAGAAGTGGACCTCACGTAACCAGAACTGGAACTTCAAGAGCTTTCCATAAAGCTGGTGCTCTCGGAGTTTGTCTAGTACAACCCGCAAGTGGTAGGCGTGCTCCTCCTCTGTGGTCGAGTACACCAAAATGTCGTCGATGAAGACCACGACAAATCGATCGAGGTATGGCTGGAAGATCCTGTTCATGAGGCTCATGAACACTTCTGGAGCGTTGGTTACGCCAAAATGCATAACCAAGAACTCATAGTGGCCATATCGACACCTGAAGGCCGTCTTCTGCACGTCCTTGTCTCGAACTCTGAGCTGATGATAGCCTGACCTGAGGTCTATCTTCGAGAACCACCGTGCTCCCTTGAGCTGATCGAAGAGGTCATCAATCCTCGGTAGTGGATACTTGTTCCTCACTGTCACCTAGTTCAGGCGACGATAGTCGACACACAGTCGCAAGCTCCCGTCCGCCTTCTTGGCGAACAATATCGGGGAAGCCCAGGGTGAAACGTTGGGTCGGATGAACCCCTTTCCCTGCAAGTCCTCCAACTGTACCTGTAGCTCTCGAAGCTCAGCGGGGGCCATCTGATATGCTGGAGTGGATATCGGGGCTGTCCCGGGGTACAGGTCAATATAAAAGTCTACCTCTCTGCGAGGAGGTAGTCCTGGGACGTCGTCGGGGAAGACGTCCACATACTGATCCACTACTGCAGGAAAACTAGGACTCCGCACGTCCACTGTTCCTAGGATGAGGCTAGCCAACTGATGAGTGATGGGATGTACCCTCCTCTGCGAGAGTCCATCCTGTGCTACAAAGGCTCCCTTCTCGCCGGTGAAGGTGAACCTGCTCTCGTCGGTGCGCACACATCGCACCTTGCGCCTAAAACAGTCAATCTGAGCATGGTCTGTAGATAACCAATCCATGCCCAAGATGACGTCGTAAGGCCTCGATGCCGCTACAAGAAGATCCCAGCCGAAGCTCTCGCCACCTAGAGTAAGCTCACACTGCCGGCACCAGTGCGTAATCGTCGAGTCTGCTCCCGTAGGGGTCTCTAGCCGTAAGGATCGAGCCAACGGCTCTGTCGGAATCTCCGAGCTCCGAACAAGGGCAGCGACTATGAAAGAGTGACTCGCTCCTGTGTCTATAAGAACTGCAGCAAGGGTGGAATAGACACAGATCGTACCTCGAATCATCTCTGGCGCGCCGTGGTCGTAGGCCTCCGCTGCCTGGAGCTGTGCCTGTCTCTACCTGCCAGCTCCCTGTGGTCGGGGCGGACCTCCTGGTGGTGGTGGTGGCAGAGCCTCAAAGCGTCGCCCACCACCTGCTGCTCGGCCAGCTCCTCTGCCTCGTCCGCCTCCTCCCTACGGACCACCACGGTCGACCCTCTGCCTCTGCCTGGGTGGACCCTCCACCGTCTGCTGCTCCTTGGTACGGCGGGTCGGGCAGTCACGAGCCATGTGGCCCTGCCCGCCGCACGCGTAGCACTGCCTGCCTCTCGGAAGACTGGCTCCGCGCTGTGTGCCCCGCACTGCTGAGCCAGTGTCCCGAGGTCGTCTGCCGGAAGGTCTGGTCTTCTTGGAACCCTGAGTCATCCGTCGGCTACCTGCTTCCGAAGACTCCGCTACCTGCCTCCCTGTGGTAGGTCTTGCTGTGGACTCAGCCAGAAAGCTCTCGATCAGAAGAGCTCGCTCCAGCACTCCTGCCTGGGTCGGGATGCTGAGGGAGATCAGCGATGCCCTGATCTCGTGTCTCAAACCCTTCTCAAAGGTCCGAGCCCGGAAGAAGGGGTCCCGTACCATTTATTTCGAGTAACGAGAAAGATCGGTGAACCTCGCCGCGTACTGGGCGACCGTCAAGCTGCCCTACCGCAGCTGAAGAAGCTCCTGGATGCGCACCGCACAGAGGGTGGCTGGGACGAACTCTGAGCGGAAGAGGCTCTCGAAGTCCGTCCAGAGAAGAGACACCTCATCGTGTACCTGGAGCATCAAGCTCCACCATCGTCCTGCTTCTGCGTGCAGTAGGCTCGCTGCGAGGATCACCATGAGGTCTGTTGGTGTCCTCACTAGCCTGAAAACTCAGACGACCGCCTCCAGCCAGTCCTCGGCTGCCTGGGGGTCCGTCTCCCCATGAAACCTGGGTGGTCGCTGGCGCTGGAACTCGTGCAGAGCTCCGAGGCGACGTGCATCGTCAGCGGTCGGTGCTGGTAGCATCAGGGGCTCGGCGGGTAAAGGTACCGCCGGTGCCTCTGCTGTCAACGGGCCCTGTACCGAGGCCTCGTCGCTCGGTGGGCTGTCGTCGCGCTCTACTCTCGGAACCCTAGCTGGCTGCCGTCGTGGGGCCATCCTGAAAAGGAAAAAAGTGCGCCACGGTCAGAACAGTATACCTGGTGAGCTGACACAAGTAATCACAAATAAAACTTGAAACACACATGCAATCAATGTTTTCGTGCATTAAGTCGGAAATCAGAAGTCAGGGTCCTGGTGTATGGATACGTCGGCCGCCGCACCAACACTAGACTCCCTGAACTGATAACCACACCCAATATGCTAAACACTATTGCTTCACATAGAATAAAGATCAGAGTCTGCGGTAGAACCAACCACCTCTGATACCAATTTGTCACGACCCGTCCTCAGGGCCCGTGTTGTGACTACCCCAAGCCCGCCTTCCATAGGCCAGGGGCTGGCGACTAGCACCAAGGCGTAAATCCCGGAAAAAGGGAAGTCATTGCCTTTGAAAAGTAAACAAGCACCACAGAGTAAGAAAGCGGAAAAGTAAACACTAAGTAAAAACTGTACAAGCTGTGCTGAAAGTAAAAAGGGGCCGGAAATACAAGCCCAACTGTAAAGTACAACTGAAAGGAAAAACAACAACTGAAAAGAAAAGCCGCAGCGTCGAGCCGTCCTCTGAAGGTCCCACCTGAAGGGTGGGTACAGATAGCCTCCACAGCTCCTCAGTCCAGCCGTCCGCTCCGAGTACGTCCCGCCCAGTGGTCCACCTCCAGGTACCGTCCTGCTCCGCGCGCCTCCACCACGATCAGCGCTGCCCGTCGTCTGCAACCAACACAACGAAGTGTGGGCATAGCCCGTGCAGGGGTGAGTATAAGCTACTCAGTAGGGACCCCGAGACCCCCGAAGGTCTCCAGAAATCCACAAAGGATAATCCACAGAGGAAAGATACAATCATGAAGTAACAACCGACACTGCTTAGGTATATGCCCATACATATACCTAAGTCATCAATTCCCGTTCGGCTCCAACGTCCGAGCCCAAGCACAACCCAGCCCACACAGGAAGCAAAACGTATACCCACACAGGATAGCACAACACAATCCACAAAGGAGAGTAAACAATAACCCACATAGGATAGCTCAACACAATCCACAAAGGAGAGTAAACAGTAAATCCACACAGGATAGCTCAACACAATCTACAAAGGAGAGTAACTCAAGATTCAGCTCACACATGTATACTTCTTCGGATGACGATAAAGATGATCACTGATCCTTCTAAGTCGTCGGACCCACAAAGGATCGATAGGTAACTAACCCCCGCAATGACCCACATAGGATCGGGCCCACACAGGACCTGTAGGCGCTGGCTCACACAGAACCGCTGAGCGCTGACCCACACAGGATCAGACCCACACAGGATCGGGCCCACACAGGACCTGTAGCACTAATCCACATAGGATCGCTGAGTGCTGTAGTCGTCGCAGTCCACTGAGGATCTCTGCACAGTCGTCGTCGCAGTCCACTGAGGATCTCTGCACAGCCGTCGTCGCAGTCCACTGAGGATCTCTACACGGTCGTCGCTGTCGAAGTAGCAGTCGCAGCCAGCTCTAGGGTTCCCGCACACAGCAAGCTCGTTCGGGAGGGTGCGCTCCACGAGCCGAGAGGATGATACATCAACTGACACAAAGTCTGAGGTTGATGTATCCAAAAGTTCCGTATCATCAACAGGAACTCACCGTCGCAGACGACGCGTCAATCGGACGCCCGGTCTGAGAGTTATTGGCTTTTTTGTCCCAGGGGCCCGGTTGGTTTTTAAGGCAAAACCAACCCGACCGTACTCCACCTACGTCCAAACCTCGGGCGGAGTATGCCAAAAGATCCGTCTCACTTAGAGGAATTCAACGAAGTCGACGACACGTCAATCGGACATCCGTAGCTCAAGATATGAGCGTTTCCGCTTCGAGGGCCCGGTTGGTTTCGTGTACGAAGCAACCCGCCCGAACCCAAAGTATTCCGAAACCTTGAGTGCGATATACCGAAACGACCGTCTCAATCCAAGGATCGCATTGCCGCTGACGGCGAGTCGTTTTGAGGCCCTTAGCTCAAGTTACGGGCATTTGACCGAAAACGGTCTGAAGACGGGGGGTCCGGGCCCGACTCCCCCTGGGTCGGCCGAACCGAGTCAACCCGACCCGGTCCGGTCTGGCTAGGGCGTGGCCCGACCGGTCGGACCGGCCTGGCTCATTTTGGCTGAGCGGCCGAACGGCCGTGCGCCGCGGGGCACTGCCCCCGCGGTCTGGAGATGCCGCGGCCCCGCATGGGCCGCGCTGGAGAACCGCAGACGCGGCTTCTGTCGCGTCCCGTGCAAGCGAGCCGGACCCGCGCGACCGCGGGTCCGTTGGCCGCCGCCGCCGCGGCTGAAGCCACGACGGTCTCGTCCTACGGCGCGCTGGGGCGCCGCCTCCTCCGGCTGCCGGTGCCGCCGCGCCGGTGACCCGCGCCGCCGGAATCTTCCGCGGGCCACCGGAGTTGCTCCAGTGGTCCGTTTTCCTTCCCGTCTGCGCCGATGCTCCTCACGGGTTCCATTCTTCACTGCGGAAACAACAAAATGCCCTTGCGTCACGATTTCCCTTTGCCCTCCAAATCCTCACAACCACGAAGAACGACGGAGGGTTGTCGGGCCGTGTTCGTTTGGCCCGCACCCTCCGCGTTAGATAAAACAACGGGAGAAAAATAATTCAACACAAGAAACAACAATTTTAATAAATTAAAATTGTTCAATTGCATTCGATTCTTTAATTTTAAAGGAACGTTCACGGAAAAAGGGAATTCCAAAACATAATCCCTACCTCGTCAACTCGTCGTCCGCGGGTTCTTCGCGGAAATTGATCGCTGCGGAAGGAGTCGATCGTCGTGTCGCGGATGGCGTCGCGTCGTCGCGGAAGGGCATCGTGTCGTCGCGGAATCCGGCGTTGCGTCGACGAACTCAACGGACCAAGAAACAACAGATTTAATTATAAATAATTAAACCCGTGTTTTGTTAAAAACCACAGAGGAGATTAAAAAGAAACCCGCGATCTCTTACCTCAAGCAGTTGGTGATCGGAGATCGGGGCGGGGAAGAACATCTCGGATGAAGCGTCGTCAAACTTCGAGGGTGACGGCGTTCTTCGCGTTCTTCGCATTCTTCGCGTTCTTTGCGAAGGAGGATGAAGGCTCAAGAATTCTGTCAAAGCCTCTCAACGTGTAATCCTCTAAATGTTGTGTTGGTCTTATTTTATTATTATGCCAACAAACGAAAAAGAGGTAAGTAACGACCCATTAATTCGTAGAATTAATTCAACGAAAGAAACTGCCCATTTAATTCACGAATAAAACAGCCCAATTAAATGGTCTGTTAAGAATTTAAGAAAACGCGTCAGTTGACTTTCATAATGACGGGTTTTCGCGGGTGCGTTAATTAGCGGAAAAGAAACGGCGGGGCTCATGCGGGCCCCACCTCACAAATATCCTACCAAGAGGGTAGGATATTTTTGGATAGTACCCTATCCATTTCAACTCAGTTTAAGTGTCTTTAAAGTGGCTTTAAGTGGCTTAAGTGAAATAAAATAAAGTTTGTCGTACAATTATTTTATTTCTTAACTTTAAGCCCGAAAATTAAAAACCACACCCGAGCAAACGCAACTCCGAAAGAGGCGTTTCTAAGCAAATACCGGCGCTGCGATTTCATCGGTGCCCTCAGAATTCGATTCCGGGCACCGGTTCAAAAGTTAGAAAAACCCGCTCATCCGTTCACTGAACGTACCCGAGCCAAACTTCGAAAAATGATTCCGGGCAAACCGGGCCTCGTAATCAGGTGCCGTCAGAAACTGCGTTCTTGTAAAATTCCAAAGAAAATTAAGAAAAAAATTTCCTTGAAATTTACGCGTCTTTACATAAACAATGTGTCACCTTTGACACAAGTTCTTTGAACTTAGGATCAGTTCAACAAATGTCTGATTTTACTTCATGGAGAATTTCCCAAGAATGACATTCAACGCTATGATTTCATAAAAATTCTCCAGGAATCCTCACTTCAGCCTATCTCCATTAACTTTTGAGTCCTTCTTCATCTCTTTCTTCATTTTGACCAGCATTGACAACTGTTGACAACAAATAAAATCTTCAAACACAAAGTGGTCCCAACAAGGATTACTCTTTACTAGGGGTAACAATGAATGTTAAAAATCCTAGAGGGGAGTAAATATGGATTAAACAACTAAGAGCACCCCTTATGAAGTTAATGTAATAGATATTTTGAAGTAGGTTTCATTAAAAGGGTTCTCCCTTGACCAAAACTAATAAGAGCTCTGACAAGTTAAGTTGGAGTGGAACCATCTGTGGGGGAAGTTCAAGTTTGAGGAGACCACCACTTGATCAATGTTGGCTGAACCACTCCATAAAAGTACCACCATTGTTAACCTTACCCATAGGGAATATTATTTCGTGATTATATGTTATGTATCTAGGGGTTGATCTATACTATAATGTAAATTATTTAAAAAAATTAAATGATGTTTACATGTATACATTATTTCTGATGTATGTATAAACCTTACATAAAAGGTAAAATTTGTGTAATTAGAGAATGATTTTTTTTAAAATAGATTGAATATTTTTAATTAGGAAATTTAAATTATCTAAGCAGTGAAATTTGATAATTTTTTATTAAAATAGTAAAATATGGTATAAATGGAGGAATATAGTAAAATATGATAATTACGGTTTATATGACATCATATTTATGTAAGACTGGATTATTTCGGCCAAGGAAGTGATATTTCACTATTTTGGATCTAAAAACTATAGTTGGGCATTAAGTGTGGTCATGAAGTATAGTGATTATAGTTGGGCACTAAATAAAAGTGGAGTAATAAAATAATTAATAAATTATTCCAAGAATTTCTACTCACCATACTTATAAATACACACCCTACTCTCATTATTTCACAAAAAATTCAAATTTACCTATTTAGTTACCTCTCAATGAGTATCCCATACTTCTATCATCATTCTTGAAGACTTTTATTGGATCTATGTTTGGATTTAAATATAAGAAACTCAAGAGGGGTAAGGGTTCCTATTTCTCACTCTTCAATTCTTATATGAATTTACTTATTTGTATTATATTTTAAGTTATAATTTTATATTATTACTTTATATATATCAACATTATTATCCCCTCATTAACCTACTATCATGTATACATTACCCAAAACCCTCACTTTGTACCCTTTTTTTAAGAGGTTACTCTGCTGAAGTAAGGGTTCATTTTCTCTCTTTACAATTCTTTTTTAAATTACCATTGTTGTTTGATTTTTAATCCCCATGTTATTATCCCATTATTGTTCATTTATTTCTTTATATGTTTCATTATTAATACATATAAATGATTCTATAATTTCTTTCACTCACATTATTCTGAATTCAGAATCCATTACTATGCTTAAATCTCATCATTGCTAAAGAAATCCTATACTTAGGTTAAGTAAAAAGTGTGTGATTTTCTAAGAAAATACATCCCAACCTAGATACTATAAGTGGATTTGGGATTTTATCATATTCATATAAGGTAAATAAACCCAAAAATAGTTGTTCAGGTATATATTGGTCATCATCTAGGTGCACGATGAATGAACCCTTACTGCACACCTGGTTTGACACTCTCGAGGTATATTCTATGGTTAATTATCACACTCTTTATAAACTAAAACATATAATTTATATGATGATTTATAATTTATATAGTTCTTTTATCTCATACCATTTAAAATATAATTTACTAATCACATTGAAAATTCCTAATCTTGATAAGTACCGGCTAGCAGCAGATTCATATAAATCACTTGTTGTGGTTACTTTTTAGAAAATTTTGAATTCATAATTATTTTTTATATCTTTTGAGGGAATTCAATTCAACATTATTATTAAATCATTGGTTATTTAAATCTATTTATTACCTATATATTATATTGTTACATATAGGATTATTAGGTATGATGAGCTCCATTAGGAAAATATGCCACGTTTTTCTGAGTTGTTAGACCATGAACATTATGCCATATATAACCAATATTCATTTGGTATGTGATGGAATACTATTCAATTTTTTGTGATGGGTGATGACCAAAATTATATATCCCCTCAATTCACTTATAGGACTCATGAGACATGTTAGAAAGGGTAATGAGAGCCTCATTACCCTTTTTGTGTAATGTCTTGGCACAAGACATTGACAATATCATTAAAATTATTTTTACAATCTATTTAATTATTAATTTCTACTTTTTTCATGTACTACACTTATCTAATCATTTTTATGAATTAAATTATACTCATAATGTTTCCTATTCAAAATTTATCCTTAGATCCAATTGTACATTTACACCTTATAGATCATTTAAGCTCACCACCTTTACTTTGTTTTCCCATTTCAACAGGTAATGAAGTGGAATACTAAGATTGAATAAGGATAGAAATCTGGGAATACTTACTTGTAATTTGATGTTGTAATTTTGTAATGTAATGTATCTTGTCTCTTTAGGACAACAAAACCATGATCCTTGTAATATCTTGCACTCTATTTTCCATGTAATAAATAACCTACCAGCTCTGGGCAGTGTGGGTTTGGAGAATTACATTAATTGATTTACTATTGTTATGCATTTATATGGGAATTTTACAAATTACATTTTCTCATTCCTAATATAATTTTACCCTCAATTTTCTAATTCTTTCTTGTGTATATTTATTGAGTGAAAATTAGACTTGTTTTCTTTTAGAACCTAATTTGAATATTGTCTAAATTATGATTTTCAAAATTCAATTTTAAAATGATTAAGGCATATTTTAATAATCATTTTATATTTATACCCACCTTTACATTAATCATATTTAAGCCTATATAATCCATGAATATCCTTTGATAGGGAGAGAAACATTACACGAATATCTTATCCATTCCTACCCTACTTTGTGTATTTTTCATTATTTTTAAAACAATGAGTGTGGGGAAGAAATTTCCATGGTGGGAGGGATGTGTATATTGAAGTAGACAAGTATATAAAGGATGTTTTCATGATATACTGGTATGATTCATTATTATTCATTCATTGTACTTTATTGCATAAACTCTTGAAAAAATGGGGAAAAATAATGGCTTTAGAAGGAGGTTTTTAAATAAATAAATAATGTGGTGTTGTCATGTGATAATATGAATTTTCATAATTATTAATTCATTATAATTTATTTTAAACCTTCTTGAACAAAACATGTTGTTCCTTGGAGGGTAAAGAATTACCATTTCTTGAAAAATGATATTTATCACTGGGGGTTGGGTGGTGGATATAAGAACTGTCCAAAATAAACTTTCAAAAAAAGGGAATAAAATTAAAGAGGCTGAATCAGTCATTTTGTATCATTGATTTGTTCCCTTACTTTGAGTTTTTGGGAACAAGGGGATATTTCATCATATAAACAAGAATTTTTTATTGATATTTTTTTTGATTATCATGCAAAGAGATAAATATTAGCCTAATTTTGAAATTTAGTTTTCTTACATCATTTACCCACTTAACATAAAGCCTTAATGTCATTTGATATTAATAATGAATCAATTAGGATAAAATGTTATTTTTTCTCTACATAGTGGAGAAAGTAGATTATTTTTTACCGTATGGTATTGAGAATGATTTGATGTATGATCATAAATACAATTAATTTTTTTACCTTGAGTAATTTTTAAATAGAAATCCAAACTATTTAAATTATAAGTGGAATAAATATTAATTATGAATTGAGAAATATGAATGGAATAGAGGCAGATCATGGACAATTAAAAAAAGAAAAAGTAAAATACATGTTGACTTGATTTCTTTGAAAACTAAGTAGTTAATGAAAATTTTCTATTTGATGCTTGAAAATTTAATTCCCTATTCAACCACTTGATTTTGTTGAAATTGAAATTAAATCAAGGATGAGTGATCAACCTTTAAAGTATATTAATATTTCATTCATGATGATAAGTATTATTTTAAGTGTCGAGAATTTGATATCTTTATTTTTTGTATATATTTTAAATATTAAAGCAATTAAATTTTGAATTAAAGTGATTAATATGACCAATATATTAATTATTTTAATCTTATTTTGGTAGGTGACATGTGAAATGACTCCAAAGGAAAAAAATAAGAAATAATAAAGATTCAAATTTTAAAAGTGTAATTCACTTTATGAGAAGTTCAAGGAATGATTTAACTAATAAAATTTGAAGATTCAAGAAAAAAAAGGTGAAAAATATAATGGAAGACTACCATTCACATGATGGAAAACTTATTCACAATATGAATTTCATTGGAAATTCATGATGTGGTAAGAAGATAATAAAAATGGTGTATGGTATAAGATCATGAATTTTCACATCATGACACATATTTTCATGTTGTGAAACTGTGTGATGAGAAAATTGAAGTTTTTATCTTTTTTTAAAATAAGACCAAATCTTGCACTTATTGCCTACAGATATGAGTTTCTCTACAAAAGATTCCTTCATTGGGTCATCTACACCAATTTTATAGGTTTATTATTTTCTTAGCCTCTCATGGATAGAATTAAGGGTTGATTTCTTTCATACCAAGCTATGATTTGAATTGAAATTATATTAATGTATGTTTTGTTTTATTTTTAATTCAAGTTGGGTTTTTCCATTTAGACTCTATTTACTCTTTTTATAAATTATTTTCATATAATAAAAATTTTATATTAATTTATGGGGATTTCTATAATGAAATATATAGAACTAATCCTTCTCTAATATTAGTGGGTGGGTTGAAATAATTGTACAAAAATTGTTTTATATTACATATTTTATTAATAAACAAAATTGCAAGACTGGTAGAAATATGATTTTATGAAAGGTATTGTAATTCATTAGAAAAAGGTGAAACTAAGACTTAATTATAATGAAAAAAGTTTAATTATGTAAAAATTATAAACACTAATACATGAATATATACATTTTATGCCTTGTGTAATGCCCTGAAATTATTTTTCTTTAATATAAGACCTTTTTCCATCTTTTCTTTGCATTGATCCATGTTTTAGAAAAAAAATATTGGGGTTTTAGATATGATTTATAGGTTTAAATGGTGGTTTGTCAAGGATTCTTCCAAAACTCAGGTCACTGTGCCATAGCCTGTATAACCACACTACAAAGGAAGATGATGCATCATAAGGGAAATGATTATGTCATAGGGTGTTATGGTGTTAATATATGATATCTTAGTAAGGGTTATTCAATAGTGACTCTTCAGGCTATTCTATAGCTATCACCATGGAGGGATATTTTCTATGTTTTTACCATGGTGAGGATGACCACACCATGGAGTTATTTTCCTCGTCATTTATAGGTATTAGTCCAACATGGTTGTATTTGGGAATTAATTCATTTAATTCATTAATATGGGGGTGTTTCAAAATTGAATAAGGGACTTCATTTTAGTTTTTATGGGGGTTTAAAAGGCTTTATGAGGGTCCTTCACATGGATTGAACTTTTGGTGGACCCCCTAAAAATATCTTAAACCCTCTATGTTTGATTGGTATTTCAAGAACTATGACATTTTGTGAACATGACACCACACCTTAGTGAACCATGTTTTATCACTATGGCTCCATTATAACACACCCTTATGCCATAAAAACTATCCTATGTCTTGGTGTGATTTCAAGTTCACCTCCAAACCGTATCCCCTTCTTTACACCATGGAATCCCTTAATTTTATCAAGGCCTTCCTCCTCCCTTATTTAACTGAGTTTGAAGATCCATTTATGATGATCAACACTAAGTAATGTTTGGTTCTACCCCCTATTTCGTTCCTCATTTTCATGATCTAGAAACCATAACATGTCAGATTATAACCTATTCTAGGAGACCTAGGTTCACAATAATTTATGATTGGTGTGTGAGCATGGTTAAGTTGATGGAATCTTCAATGGATCATGGTGCTAATATTCATACACATTAGGTCGGAAGTCACTTACCATGTTGAGGTCATGTATATGATGTTGAAATTCTATGTTATTTATTATTGATTGAAACATTATAGATATTAGTTGCATGTGTGTGTGTGTGTGTGGATATGAGGATGACTTTTTTATGACCATGTGATTATGTGTGGCTCCATACTTTTGATCTCGTGATGCATTGATGTGATACCACTATTTCCTTATGACTCTTTGATATGATACCACTTAATTTGGGATATATTTTTGGTTTCTTCTATGATGTGCCTATATTGTGTGGAGTACCAAGTAATAGTTGGACCAATTATGGCTTGATATTGATATAGGGGGAGAATGTTCAGACATTCGATGTGATTTGACGATAAGACCATGATAGATAATAGGGCATGATGGCCTAGTGCGGTCTAACGAAGGATAATGATAATCATTTATGATTGAAACTATGTAGTAGTGGTGGGTAATGATGGTATATGTGACTTGACCTGTGATATAGTGATAGGGTATGATGTAATAGTGTTGTACGACCTTGAGGCCTAGGGCTTATATGATTATTGAACGATTGGACCCATTTTGAAGAAATAGGGCATGATGGTCTACGTGGCCTGACCTAAGAGACATTGAAAGGGTATGATAACCCATTATGGTCTGACCTAGAGGCCTAGGGACTATATGAATATTGATAATCTTGAGTATAACTCTTAAATTTTTGATGTATCAATCACCATTCTAATATTTTATAACATGGATCCGAAGTAAGTAAAACCGTGGTTTATGGAGGCTTGGTAAGCACATGAATGTTCGATATGATTTCTAATTGTGTTTGATTTTATTTATTATCATCTTACACACTGTTATGCATGTGAATACGTGTTAAAGACAAATTAGTGGTGTCAACTGACTCTTTTTACTCACACCATCCTCAAGAATTTTAGCATGATTGTAGATTTCATGACTTGAGATTTGGTGAAGGGCATGGGCCCTATGATGGATAGCTAAGTAGAGTTGTATGGAGTTGGTAGAAGACTAATTTATATTTTAGAGTACCCTTAAATACTTTTATTTATTTATTTTCAATAATTAATTTGGCTTATCTTGTCACTCTGGGAGATGGTTTATTTTTATGACATGTATACCATATTTAGATTTATACGTGTGTTCAAATTATTTATTATTATTGTTATTGTCTTTAATTTATTATTATATGCTTGATGACATGTTAATTTGGGTATAGCCTCCCCACTAATGAACTTTGACCCTCACTTCTAGTTCAAATCCTCTTGCATATAGGGAGGCAGACATGAGGTCATGTGGAACTCTGGCTCAGACCCAATGATTCTGGTTGTGATGTTACAAAATAACATTATAGAAACAAGATTTAATAACTTTTTATTATTTGTTCCCTATCTTGGAATAGGGTATAAAATAGATAGTATGTTTGGATCTTAGGAAGGGGAACTATTATAGTGCCTAGACAACACTATATAGTGGACATCAGAGTTTCCATAAAATAGGAACTTATGTTTTGATCTCACAGTTGATTAAATTAACCTTGTGTGATGCACATGATGTTGATATTTTATTTATTATATTTTGAGTACTTTCATGCATCATAACTAGCCATGTAGTTTCACATGACATATATATATATATATTTTGTGAAGCATAGTAGTTATTTAATTATATTCTTTTATTTGTGATATCTATTTGGAATAATTTCTCTGTTATTATGTGATATATACTTTTTAGGAATTAATTAGTTGAAATGAGAATGTTTTTGTTTTAGTATATAAATGATTATTGTGATTAACATGTAGGGATGAAGAAAAGGGTTAGTTATAGGTGGGTTATGCCTTGGGTTGAGGATAAAATCCTAGGTAAGACTTTCTGTAATAGAATATATTGGATATGACATGTTATGTTCCTAATTTTACCTTTTTAGAGATTCCTCCAAGAAGAAGTTTTATAGGATCACCAGTTGTAGAAACCCCGGATATTCCCATGCCTTTACCAATGGTGCAGGAAGATGTACCCCATCATGATCTTTTACTTGGACAGGTGATCCATGCTACAAATACCGTTCATCCAAGACTCTTTTGGTTGGTACCTATCCATGGTGGAGCTACTCAGATGACCATAACTGACTATTATTGGGATTTACAGATCCAATATCATCCAACATTCTAGGGTACTGGTGACCCACCTGATTCAGAGGAATAAATGGACTTTATAGAGATCATTTTCAAGCTAGTTTAGACCCTTGAGGAAAGACGAGTGATTCAAAAACCTTTATATTACAAGGGTCTACTAGGAGATTCTATAATTCCATGAATCTATATAGAGTATGAGAGGGTCTTACTTTTATGGACTTGAAGGATTTGTTTTTCAAGAAGCACTTTCCTGACAAGATGAAGTTGGATTGGGCCTCGGATTTCAAAGACTCATGAAAAAGTTCTATGAATGTTTTTTCATATTATTCATAGTTTAAAGAGTAACCTTTTTTCCTTTTATCTAATAATGAGTCAAAAAAGGCTTGGAAGGTTGATATATGACTTCAATCAAAGCTCATATGTGATGTTATGTGGATTTGAACTAACAAAGTATACTCAGACACTTCATAAAAACCTAACCTTTTAGAATAGACTAGAGGATGACAAGGAAGTAAGTTTAATTTTAGCTAAAATCATGCCAATGGATAAAATTGATCTCAATACTATGAAAGTTACCACCTATATTTATAAGAATAAGGTATATTAATCACATCAATATAGTGGTAGATTATCAGAGTAGAGTAGTGGCTCTTCAGAACCTCCTACGGGGGAAGGAGGTCCTCAGTGTTAAAATTGTGGATAGTGGGGGAATTATCAAACTTCATTCCCAAAACCTAAGGTAAAATTCCATCAATAATGAAAGATATTAAATTTTTATCTATTTTACATGAAGGAATCATGATTGAGGTGTAATGGGGGTTTTAGATAGACTTAGCCATTAAATAATGTAATGGTATGGGGCTCTCAATAGCCAAACCAGATGATAGGGCCCGGTCGATTCACCGATAGGATCATGGAATTGAGGAAGACCATGTATATATAGTGTAACAAACTCCAATATATGGTGATGAGAAACTTTTTACTCTATGAGGTATGGTCTTGAACTTGTCTTTTTGATCTTATACCATGTATGATACTGGTGTTAACTTTACTTTATTTTTGTATGAACTGTGTCTAGACATGACTTAATAGTCGAGTAATATTTTCCTTAACTTACCTTTATCTAATAAGACAATGAGAGAAGACATGGATCTTTAATATATGAGAGGATGGTAGCTCATGTTTCAATCAGTGAGAGACTAATGAGATAATTATACACCACAATGTGGGAGGATGTCAATATGGATTTTGTAACAGGGATAACGAGGACCACGAGGAGTTGTGATACTACCTGCGTGATTGTTGATCTGTTAACAAAAGTTTCCCATGTTTTTACAAATATTATAGGTTCTACTAATGGATGATATATAAATACTATATTTCCATGACTTCATACACTTATATAGAGTACCCTTGATCATTTTTTCATATAGATATGCATGTCTTACAACATGATTTTTGAAGGTCTTATAGAAGGCACAAGGGACTCAACTTATATTGATCACAAAATACCAATATCATATAGTCTCAAAATCCACACAATACACATATTGGTGTATATTATTTGAGATTGAGTTTTAGACTTTTGTGTAGTGTGGGATGATCATCTATACTTGGTTGAGTTTATATACAAATAAATTACTAGGAATAAATTCAAATGGAACCTTATAAGGCTCTGTATGAGGGATTATTTCATTCACCACTAAGTTGGAAAGAGGGGGATTAGTGTAACTCCCCTAATATATTTAATTTTTAATAATAATATTTTGATAATTATGATAATTTTTTTGTTTAATAATGGTTCCATCTAAAATAAAATATTTACAGAATAAAAATAAGACATGTTTTATTTAATAGAAATGTTGAAACCTTACATTTCCATAAGGCCAAAAGACCCTCACTAACCTAGAATACCAAATAAGAGACCTATCGGAATCACCGATAGACCACCAAACACAAAAAACAAACCAAGTAGGTAGTTCACATCCTTACGGTCTATCACAATGAAGAACATTATGGCAAGTGAAATGGAAACTGTACTAAGCGTTAAGGGGATGTAGAGAACCATCTTCACAATTTTCGTTTTTGAAGTTTAGAACACTCTAAATTAGTATTTATAAGGCATTGAAGTGAAATATTACTATCATTTTCCATTGAGGTATTTATATGACCGTTGGTTTTTGTAACAGTCATAAAATTTTATAACCGTTGGGTATTTTATGTATTTTGATTATTTTAAGTATACACGTATTTTAAATATTCTATGTATTTGAAGTATCTTAATTATTTTATGTACCTTAATAAAATTAAGAGTTTGGAATGTTTGAAATTAAAATTTTATTTAATAAATTAAAGTTTTTATGTAAATTTAAAGTTTCAAAAGAATACCTCCCTATGTATTAAAACTTTTTACTTATTTATCTTTTAATAGAAATAAAATGTAATCAATTATTAAATAAATAAATACTTATCTTTCAAATGTTTTTAAATGTTTTAAATTTATTAAAGTGTTATCTTTTGTTAAATAAGAATATGGTTTCAAATTGAGGATGTATTTCAAATTTGGATTTTAAAAATATAACACTTTTTCTTTTAGAATGAGTTAAAATGAATTTATGACATATCTTAACCGAAGTTAAAATTTATATTTAGATTTTGAACTTATGATGCTTTAAAATATAAAAATGTATAAAACTTATGAAAAATATGGTATTTGGAGTTTAGTTTAACCATAAGAAAGGATATATATTCTATTTTTTATACATTATTATATATATGTTTTATGTTTAATAAAAATGATGTTTTTTTATAAGAATTTGGGTGAGAACACCCACCCAACTAAGGGAAGATTTTAAGGCCAAGACCTCACGGTATGCTTGGAATATCAAATAGAACCTTGAGGTTAGGTAAATCTCGATCAGTGCATGAAAAGTGCACTCTGAGTCGCGCACCAATGCTAGTTCACACCCACTCGGGGTGTAAGGAAGAACTGAGGAAGAGCCAATGTGTGGGGCAACATGACGACATAGAGTGGGCACAGAGCGCTCCTGCAAGAGAACTGGTATGGGGTAGTACCGAGGATGGGTAAGGGAGTTCATTACCTTATCGCTGAGGCATCAAAGTATTTATGACAACACTATTTTTCTCCCCATTTCAATGTGGGATGTGGTTGATCTCGACTATTCATCTATTTCTAAAACCGTGGTATCACCACAATTGTCTGATCAAGCCATGGTTAATCCCAGCCATCCATTTTCTTTTTCATTTACCTTCCCTATCTTTTTCTTCTTCCTCATGCCTCACCAGTCCACATCACCACATCCTCCCCCACTATTTCTTCTTCAACACGTGACTACAACTTTATCCATCCACAACCCACCTTCTTTCTCCTCTTCCACAGACCTGACACTTGTTTTATTTTTAAAACCAAACACCATGGAATAGTATGTGAGTTTTCTGCACACACACATATATATTTTATCAACGACTTGTTAATTTAGGATTTCCCTTAATTAGGGAGTTTGTTCTCTCCTACATGAGTATTATTTGAGTATTTTTTTATATTTTATGATGGAATCATAGTGAGTATAAATATATATATACAATGTTTATATAAACCCCGTTTTCACACACAACCATACAAGTTTTTATCTCCCTAACCTCTCTCCAACCTCTACTCGGCTCCACCCTTATTTTGAAGACAAGTAAGGGTTCTTATTTAGTTTGGTTTTGATTCAATTAACCTATATATATTTATATAGGTATATAGGTATATATATATAACCTATTTTTTTATTCATATTTTTGAATGGTGAATATTAGTATGATTTACTCCACCCATATAGTACATGTAAGGGATTATTTTTTCTTTGTGTTTGATTAAACCACACACACACACAAAGATATATATATAACTATATATGTATATATGTTTATTTATAAAACAAACCTATGTTGTTTTTATGATTTTCAAATGATGAACCTTTGTTTTTAAATGATGTTCTTAAATGCATATAAATCATGTAAGGATTCTATTTTGTTTTATTTAATTGGACCATATAAAAATATATGTGTATATATGACTATATGTATATATACATATAGGTTTTAATTATAATCTGAATTAGGTTTCATAAAACTGATTTTAGTGATTTAATTATGTTTTTGAAGTGTACGATATTTATAAGAATTTATCAAACCTTGTATTGATTGTGAAAATACCATGTATACACTTTGTGTATATATGCTTTTATATAATTTTCAAAACCCACATGTATAAATAAATACCACAATTACATATGTGCATGTCCGAATGATCACAAATGCATTTTGATTTTGGAAAACAATAATAAAACATTGTTTTGTTATTGTGTGACTAAAAAGTTATAAAGAAGTCATGTCTTTATTATTTAAATTTATATTACATGCATATCAATTTATAATTTTATGATAAATAATTTAAGTAACTTTGCTTAATATTTACGCACAAACATGCATAGAGAAGAGTGTTTAAGTGTTTATGCATCAATATCTCACATGAAACAATTTTTTTTACATTTATACTTAGTATATTTTAATTCATGATGAATTTTCCCTAATGAATGATTTTTTTATTTAAGTAATGTTTAATCTGTTTAACACTTCCATTTATTAAAGCATGGTTTGGAACTTGAATGATATCTATCTTGAATTCAAAAACATTTATTTTAATACATTGAATGTTTATTTTCATGGAAGAGGGGTTTTAAGAATTATTATTTCATGTGACAAACCCAAACACACTATTATTTTCTGTGCACTAGTTATTATCACTTGTACAAATCTATTTCTATGTGTCCATGCAGACTTTAGTTTAATGTTTAATTTGAATGAATGGTTCATTTATGTATATGGATATATTGGAAAATTGAAATTTATCTCTTATAAATTAATAATTTAATTATTTTAATTAGTATGGGAAACTTCGAATAAAATACATAAACTGATTATTCGAAGTGGTATGTGACACTTCAAATAAAAGACATAATTTAATAAATCAAAGTTGTATGGGCAACTTTGATTTAATACATTTAGACATATGAGGAATGTATTGGACTAAATATGTGATGGGCAAGGCCCTCTATAGACTCTCAATGAATTGGAAGGTCTTATGAGACAAACCATGTCAAGACATGAGGTCTTGAAAGAATGATTATATGTGGTCTTGGCAGAAGGCCTTGACAAATAGTTATGATTGTCCGACATTATTAATTTCCTCAATACGTGATTAATGTTTAAACAACCATGCGATTATTCAACTATTAGAATATCCTTGGTTAAGAATATTTTATTTATGATAATGTTAATAAATGCACTTGGCATAATGAAGTATGTACTTGAAAAGTTAGTTATAAAGAATGTATAGAACCTATTTATCATAACTTTGATATAGAAGTTGATATTACATCTTTCATTTCATAAATTTCATTTTAAGTTTTATGTGAATCATGATATTGTTACTTATGAAATTCTAAGCAAGTGCTAATTCATCTGCTAATTTTTACCTTCGTCCTTACATGTCACCTTCAATTTAGTTTGATCAATTTTATGGCTTATATTCAGTATTCCAAGAATTTTTGAATATGTATGCGTAATCTGATATGTGTTTTATTTGTAGATTTTAAATAAATTTAAAAAATTCTTGGGTAAAATATTCCCCTAAAAAAATTTCAGGTATCCTTTAGAAAATGTTGACGACGTGCTTCTGGAAATGTTTTTTTTACCTTTTTATAAAATTTTTGTAGTTATTTAAAAGGTTTTTTTAAAAAAGGAATTTCATTAATTTGTTTTAAAACCCCCCTTACTAAGCATTTTAAATGCTCACCCTATATATTCAATTTATTTTTACAGGTTTAGTAGATTTTTGAAGCTTTGAGTACTCCTATGTGATGGAAACAATTATGAATCTTATCTTTTTCAAAATTTTGAAGAAATGTATCAGCTGTATGTAGTTTTCCAAAACCTAAACTTGAAATATTCTCTATCTTGGAATGTGATGTGTAATTTTATCAGCTTGTTTTTATAAAAAAATTACACACCATGTTTTAGGAACTGAATATGGGCTTTTGGGGTCGGGTCGTCACAATTGGTATTAGAGGAATGATTTAGACAATTATAGAAAATTAAAATATAATAAAAAAAATTATGTTTCACTAAGTATAACTCTTTCATAAAAATTTCAGATAGAAGGTAAGGGTTCCAAAAAAACCTCTTGTCTCCCCCTACTGAATTACAAGAGAACATAATTGTCAAGTCTTGTTCGGAAATATACCAGTATTTTGTGAACCTGCATCTATCCTGCAAACACCTCTACTGAGTGTCAAACAACCCAAATATCCTTTGACTTTACCAAGGACAGAGTCATGTCCACTACCTCATGTCGTAATCGCAACCTTTATTTTATGCACATAAAGGAAGGTACTATAAAGGCCTCTTCCTGTGTTTCACCATATATGAGGCTTATATGGACCTAAATAAGTTATGAGACATTGAATAGGAGGGTGACCCCCGATCATCCTATCTGTTCCACGTTTTGAATTTCAGTAGGTATGTAAGGCCTTATAATATATGGTTTTTAGAAAACCAAGTTGTCTGACTGGTCTATTAGAATCAATTCCATTCTGATATCTCTGAGCTCTACACATTTCATGCCACCCTCTCATGGTCCTACTACTACCCACATGAGTTTGACTCTTATTGTGCAAGGTGTATCTGGGAAAATGAAATTAAAGAGTTTAAAAATGGTTTGGGGATCAACCTAATCGGAAAAACTTACTAGGAAATTCTCCGACGGTCGAGGACCACGTGAAGGTATAAATAAAATATTGTTTTTCATTCAAATTTTGTTGATTAATAATGGTTAAAAAATGTTTTGTAGGGACATCAAGAGTGATGTCTGTGGGATGGTACTGTGATTCATAAGAGTGCGATGGAATTGTGAGGACGTAATGATTTTGAGGGGGGGAAATTTAACTCCCCAAACATATTTAACTTGTAATAATAATATTTTGATAATTATTAGTATTTTTTTGTTTAATAATGGTTCTATATAAAATAAAATACTTTCATAATAAAAATAATACATGTTCTATTCAATAAAAATTATGAAACCTTACATTTCCATAATGAAAAAAGACCCTTACTAACCTAGAACACCAACTAGGAGACCTATAAGAATCATTGGGAGACCACCAAACACAAAAAAAACCAAGTAGGTAGTGCACATATTTTAGGTATATCACAATGAAGAATATTATGGCAAGTGCAATGGAAACTATTCTACGAATCAAGGGAATGTAGAGCACCATATTCACAGTTTTTGTTTTTCATGTTTGGAACACTCTAAATAAGTATTTATAAGTCCTTGAAGTTAAATATGAACGTTGTTAGCTATTGAGGTCTTTAGATGACCGTTGGTTTTTTTAATGGTCATAAAATTTTATAACCATTGGGTATTTTAATTATTTTTATTATTTTATGTATATAAGTATTTTAGATATTCTATGTATTTAAAGTATCTTAATTATTTTAAGCACCTTAAGAAATTTAAGAGTTCTGAATGTTTGAAAGTAAAATTTTAGTTATTAAATGCGTGTTTTTAAGTAAATGTAATGTTTTGAAAGAATACATCCCTATGTATTAAAAGTTTTTATTTATTTAGATTTTAATAGAAATGAAATGTAATAAATTATTTTATAAATAAATATATATCTTTCAAATGTTTTTAAAAGTTTTAAATTTATTAAAGTGTTATATTTAGTTAAATAAGAATAAGGTTTCAAATTGAGGATGTATTTCATATTTGGATTTTAAAAATATTACACGTTTTATTTTAGAATGAGTTAAAATTAATTTATGACATGTCTTAACAGAAGTTAAATTTTGTATTTAGATTTTGAACTTATGATGCTTTAAAATCTGAAAATGTATACAACTTATGAAAACTATTTTATTTGGAGTTTATTTTAACCATAAGAAAGGACAAATATTCTATTTTTTTAAACATTATTATATATATATATGTTCTTTTGTTTAATAAAAATATGGTTTTGTTTTTATTAAAATTTGGGTGAGAATACCCACCCAACCAAGGGAATCCTTGAAGGCCAAGCCCTCAAGGTCTGGTGGGCATCTCATGTTGAACCCCAAGTTTAGAGAACCCTCGAGCAGTGCAAGAATCGTTCACTCTGAGTCACGCATTGGTGCTAATGCACATCCATAAGGGGCACAAGGAGGAACAAAGTCAGCGCCACTGTGCGGGGCAGCACAACGACATAAGGTGGGCACAGATCGTGCCCACAAGTTAACCAGTTTGGGGCAGTACCGGGGAGGGGGAAGGGAGTTCATTTCCTTGTCGTTAAGGCATCAAGGTATTTATGGAGACCCTAGTTCGCTCCCCATTTTGATGTGGGACATGGTTGATCTTGACCGCTCATCTGTTTTTGAAACTTTGGTATCACCATAACCATCTGATCAAGCCACAGTTAATCCTACCCCTCCATTTATTTTTCCATTTCACTTCACTATATTCTTCTTCTTCCTAGTACCCTACCAGTCCACACCACAACCCCCACCTCCACTATTTCTTCTTCAACCCGTGACTATACCTTTCTCCATCCATGACCCCCTTCTTTCTCCTCTTCCACAGACCTGACACTTGTTTTATGTTTAAAACCAAATCCCATGGAATCCTATGTGAGTTTTTCACACACACACACACACACATGTACATTATCATTGACCAGTTAATTTAGGGTTTTCCTTAATTAGGGAGTTTATTCGCTCCTTCATGTGTCTTATTCGAGTCATTTTTTCTATTTTATGATGGAATCAGAGTGTTTATAAATATGTATTTAAATACTTTATATAAACCCCATTTTCACACACAACCCTATGGTTTTTTCTCTCCTCAACCTCTCTCCAACCTCTACTCGGATCCACCCTTATTTTGAAGTCAAGTAAGGGTTCTTATTTAGTTTGGTTCTAATTCGATTAACCCATATATACTTATATATATGTATATATGTTTATATATATATATAACAATCCCATTCTTTGTTTCATATTTTAGAATGGTTAATATTAGTATGATTTCCTCCACTCGTGTAGTACATGTAAGGGATTATATTTTCTTTGTGTTCGATTAAACCATATATATACATATATATTTATACATATATATATATACATATATATATACATATATATAAATATATATACCTATATATGTATATATTTTTATTTATAAAGAAAACCTATACTATTTTTATGATTTTCGAATTATGAACCATTGTTTTTAAATGATGTTATTAAATGCATATAAATCATGTAAGGGTTATATTTTGATTTGTTTAATTGGACTATATAAACATATATGTGTATATATGGTTATATGTATATATACATATAGTTTTTAATTATAATCTGAAATAGTTTTTCATTAAACCAATTTTAGTGTTTTAATTATGTTTTTGAAGTGTACAATATTTATAAGGATTTATCAAACCATGTTTTGACTGTGAAAATCCCATGTATAAACATTATGTATATATGGTTTTATATATTTTTTAAAACCCACATGTATAAATAAATGCCACAATTACATATGTGCATGTTTTAATGATCACAAATGCATTTTGATTTTGGAAAATAATAAAAAAACTTTGTTTTGTTATTGTGTGCCAATTTTTTTAAAGAAGTCATATCTTTTTACTGCAATTGATATTTCATGCCCCTCGATTTATAATTTTAGGATAAATAGTTGGAAGTAACTTTGCTTAATATTTACACACAAACATGCACAACAAAGAGTGTTTAAGTGTTTAGGAATCAATATCCCACATGAAATACTTTTTTTTTACATTTATACTTAGTATATTTTAATTCATGATGAATTTTCCACAATGAATGCTTTCAGTTATTTAAGTTATGTTTTAATATATTTGAAACTTCCATTTATTAGAGCATGGTTTAGAACATGAATGATATCTATCTTGAATTCAAAAACATGTATTTTAATACATTGAATGTTTATTTTCATGGAACAAGGGTTTTAAGAAATATTATTTCATGTGATAAACCCAAAAAAACAATTATTTTATGTGCACCAGTTATTATCACTTGTACACATATATTTCTATGTGTCCATGAAGTCTTTAGTTTAATGTTTAATATTAATGCATGATTCATTTATGAACATGGACATAATTTCAAAATGAAATTTGTCTCTTATAAATTAAGAATTTAATAATTCAAAGTGGTATGGGACACTTTGAATAAAATACATAAACTAATTATTCGAAGTGGTATGGGACACTTCGAATAAAAGACATAATTTAATAAATAAAATTGGTATGAGATACTTTTATTTGAGACATTTAGACATATTAGGAATGAAATAAAATGATTAGGTGATGGGTGAGGCCTACTATAGCTTATTGATGCATCAATAGGTCTTACGAGACAAACTAGGTCATGACATGAGGCCTTAACAGAATGATTTTGTATGGTCTTGGCATGAGGCCTTGATAGATAGTTATGATTGTCCGGAATTATGCATTTCCTCAATATGTGATTAATGTCTAACCAACCATGTGATTATTTGACTAGTAGAATATGCTTGGTTAATAATATTTTATTTGTGATAATGATAATAAATACACATGGAATAATGAAGTATGTAATTGGAAAGTTACTTATAAAGAAATTATAGCACCTATTTATCAGAAATTTGATACAGAAGTTGATATTATGTCTTTTATTTCATGAATTGTATTTTAAGTGTTAATTGAATCATGATATTGTTACTTATGAAATTCTAAGAAAGTGTTAATTCATGTGATAATTTGTACCTTCATCCTTGCATGTCACCTTTAATTTAGTTTGATCAATTTTCTGGATTCTATTCAGCATTCCAAGCATTATTGAGCATGTATGCATTATCTGATATGCATTTTCTCTATTTATTTTAAATAAATTAAAAAATTCTTATGTAAAATATTTCTATATTTTTTTTTCAAGTAACCTTTGAAATTTTTTGACAACGTGCTTATGGAAATGTTGTTTACCTTTTTAGAAAATGTTTGTAATTATTTAAAAGGTTTTTTAAAAAGGAATATCATTAATTTATTTTGAATCCCCCTTACTGAGAATTTTAAACTCTCACCCTATGTTTTAAATTTATTTTTACAGGTTTGGTAGATTTTTCAATCATTGAGTACTCCTATGTGATGGAAACAATTATGAAGCTTATCTTTGCCATGCTTTTGAAGAAATGTATCAGCTGTATCTAGTTTTATTGAACATAAACCAGAAAGATTCTCTATGATGGAATGTGATGTGTAATTTCATCATGTTTTTATTAAAAAAATTACACACCATGTTTTAGGCACCGAATCCAGGCTTCTCAGGTCGGGTCATCATAGTAAGACAATAGTTATGGGGTGTAGTTTAGTTTAAGAGACCTATAAGAGAGTGTGGCTGTTTTAGAAGAAGTTGATTACCCCTTAGAGAATACCTAAATCATGTTTCTACTATCAAAAGAGACTAATGGAGTTCACTATGGGTGATCATTTTTTCTTGAGAGTGACTCCTCAGTAAGGTTATTGACATCTGAGGGAGTAAGAAAAGCTAGAACCACATTTTTTGGGAGCCTTTGAGATTAATGAGTGGTTTGTTATAGTGGTGTACTATCTAGAACTTTCTCTATGTTATATAAGTATGAATGATGTGTTCCATGTTTCATATATTTATAGGTACAAGCCCAACACTATGTATATTATAGACTATAAGGACATTGAGTTGGAAATAGATGCATCTTATGTGGATTTTTCAGTATGAATTACAGACTGGAATGAGAAATTACTCTTAGGGAATATGGTACCACTTGTCCGGATTCAGTAACAGTATGGGCTGATCCGAGAGGAGACTTTGAAGTGATATTTTGAGGTTCAAGCTTAGTGTCCTACATTTTTAAAACAGGAAACCCATAGATTCTTCTTAAGGATAATAAGTCTTTAATTGGGGGGGGATTGTAAAACCTTGAAATTATTATTCTTTAATAAAAGAATTGTTTTTCCTCTTCAATTGGAGTTTATCTGTGTTTCTAAAAAAATATTGTGGGTTTAGATATGATTTAGAGACTTAAGGGTTTTTTTAAATGTTTCTTCCAAAACTTGGGAAACTACACCATATCATGTAAGATCGTGCCTTAGAGGAGGATGCTACATTGTAAAGGAAAAATCTACACCTTAGGTTTTTATGGTGTTGAGAATAAAATGTTGTAGTAAAAGATATTCTATAGTAACTATTTAGGATACACAATTGTTGACACCATTGTGGGATGTTCTCCAAGGTTTCATCATGGTGATGATAACCATTCCATAGATGTCTTTTACATATTAATTATTGGAACTGGAAAATCTTCATTTTCTTCCAGAGTTAATTCATTTAATTCCTTGAGTTGGGGTTGTTTTGGATTTGAATAAGGTATTCCATTTCTATTTATAGGGGGGGATTAAGAGGCTTTATGAAGGGTATTCACATATATTTAACTTCTGAAATACCCCTTATAAATACCCTTATTCATCCTCATTTGAGTGGTATTCCAAGAACTCTGAATCATTGTATACACAAATCCATTCCATAGTGAACCCTATTCCAGCATGGTGGTTCCCTTCCAACACAACCTCATTCAAAAAAAAACCTCTTCTACATCATTGTGTGATTTTTAGTTCACCTCTACATCACGCCCCCTACTTTGTGCTATGGAGACCCCTAATTTTATAGAGTAATTCTTACACCCTTATTGAACCGAGTTTAAGGATACTTTGATGATGATAAAAATCAGGTAAAGTTTGGTTCAACACCTTATTTGTTCCTATTTTTCTTGGTCTATAACTCATAACATGCCATATTGGAACCAATTCTTGGATACCTAGGTGTCTGATCATTTCTAGTTTTTGTTCAGGCATAGTTTGGGTGAAGATGTATTCAATGGAAATTGACACCAATACTGGCAACCATGAGATAGGAAGTTACTTACCATGTTTAGGCCATGTATATGATGTTGGCATGATATTTTATTTATTATTTATTGAACCATGTTAGTTATGAGTTATATATGGGTTTTTGAGTTTCTATGAGTCCAACTTGTTTATGAAAATGTGATTATGTGTGTCTCCTGATATTTGATCTTTTTATTCCTTAATGTATTACCAATATTTCTTTATGATGACTTGATATCATACCACTTTCCTTGTGATATATTTTTTGTATATAAAATTTCATTTATGTATATTTCATAGTTCCAAAGTGACAAGTGGATCCTTCATGGCTCAGTATGCCTAGAGGGGTCATGTGTTTAAACACTATATTTTATTTAATTATAGGACCAAGATTAGATGTTGAGGATTGATGGCCTAGTGTGGACGAACATAGGGGTATGAAAATAACATGTGATCAGACCGTTGTGAAAGTAGTGGGGTATGATGGTCTATGTTCCTAAGTCGTGAGATAGTAAAAGGGTATGATAGTCTAGTGTGGTTTGACCAAAAGGCCTAGGGGCTATATGAATATTAGATGATTTGTCCCGTATGGAAGTAGTGGGACATGGTGGTCTACGTGACCTAACCTAAGATATAAGTACAGGGTATGCTAGCCTAGTGTGGTATAACCTAGAGGCATAGGGTCTTTATGACTATTGAGTATCTTTAGGATGAATCATATGTTTGTGACATATCAATGACTGTTATGATATTCTCTAGCATGGAGCTAAAGCAGGTCCAACCAGGGTTTGTGGCAGTTTGGAAAGCACATGAATGCTCAGTGTGATTTTTACTCATGTGAAATTTTATTTATTATCATGTTATACACTCTTATACATGTAAACACATGTTAAGGATGAATTAATGATTCCCTACTGAGTCTTTTACTCACACCCTACTCAGGAATTTTGGTTCTCTTATAGATTTCATGACTCAAGATGTGACAGAAGATAAGGGCCTTGTGGTAGACGAATGAGTAGAGGTTCATGTTGATAGTTGCAGACTGGGTTGGATTCCAAAGGACCCCTTTGGAATTTAATTTATTTATAAAAACTTCTTACTTTGGTTTGGATTTTTTACTTTGGGAGACCTTTTATTTTTATAACATGTATACCATATTTAGATTTATTAATGTAATATGATTATTTATTATTATTGTTATTATATTTTATTTATTATTATATGCTTGACAAAATGATATTAAAGGTATAGTCTCTCCACCAATAGATTTAGACCCACACTACTAGCTGGTAGCCTCTTTCATATGGGGAGGCATGTAGGAGGTCATGTGGTACTCTAGATCAGAACTAGTGGTTTTGGTTGGGATATTACACATTGTACGTTTTATTTTTCTATTTTATCATCTCACTTTCTCAAAAATCAAATTTCTTGGTATTTTATGTTTCATTTCTGCAAATTTCTTTAGTTTAGGTCTTCATTATTATATTAATTTTATTCTACAACTTTTCTTCTTGAGATCAACTTTAGTACTTTCAATATATTATACTAATTAATTTCAATGTTAAGGAGTTACATTTTATTGCACATATTAAATTTATGAATTTGGTATCCCTAACCGAATTAACAACACCCTTGAGAGACATAATGTATCTTTATGAATTGATAATTTAACATTATATGCATTTCATAAGTTACCTTTACATTGAGGTTATATGAAACCTTTATTATGTATTTTTTTAACACTTACATGACTCCCAATGTAAATAAATTCATATAGACTCCAACTATTTACCTTTATACATCCTGACTATATTGTTGTGTAGATTTACATATCTACCTCTATTTACCTCACCTTTACACTTCAAACTCCATTAATCATACATTTATGTAGGTTCTCTAGCATCCAAATTTTACACAACCTTCATATATTTAATGCAACCCTTATATAGATTTATTTAATACCTTTACATAAATTCCTCATTTATAATTACCTTTATTTGGAAATTACAATACTCTTATAAGGATTATTATATTTATCTACCCATGCTACCCAAAACATTATCTATCCATACCCTTTCTAGAACGCTCTAAAAAACTCCTACAAACTTCACGAAACAACCAATAAACTGCTCCAAGTATCTCAAATGAGTTTTCTAAAAATTTAA
The DNA here is from genome assembly GCA_963277665.1 of Viscum album. Lineage (NCBI taxonomy): Eukaryota > Viridiplantae > Streptophyta > Magnoliopsida > Santalales > Viscaceae > Viscum > Viscum album. The sequence continues at coordinate 187,010,640 of OY728143.1, forward strand.
TCCCCACAATTCCACACCCATGTAACTCTTGAAACCTATTCATAGATATATAAAAATACTATATGAATAATTAAATTCCTTATTAAGAATGGAATCATAACATTTATATTATAAATAAACCCAACCAATAAACTCAACGATGTAACAGTTATGCATCTTGGATAGAAAAATTCAGTATTTAGTTGTGCCTCCAGGGGTTAAAAAGGAAGTGTAAAGGGATTTTAATCCCCATAAAATTTAATATATTACATTATAGTGGGTTCCATTTCACTATACATTTGATAGGAGTTAAGTTTAAATATTGGATTTTTTAGATCCAAACTATAATAAAAATCCTAGTGTTCATCACATTTTTATTTCCACTGCAATTATTTAGAAAGGTTAATTCACCCCTTCTTGGCTATTATACCACCATAATTTTGGGGCCTAATAATTAGTATCATAACTTGATCCTAAAATTTAGAATATTTATATTTATTTGTGTTAATAAAATCCTAACATAATGTTCAAGGGAAAATATTTGTTTATGATGATAGGAATAAGTGAAAATGATGCTTGACACCTCATAAACCACCACTATTCAATGGAATAGATAATTCATGTTATAAGTATCATATGGAATATTTTCTTAATCATATAATCATTGAATGTAGTAATCTCATGGTAAAACTAGAAAAACAGATTCAATTTGATCAATATTAATTAGTTGGAAATGATTAGGTAAATCATGTGTTAAATTACAAGTTGATGAAATTATGTATTGTGAAATTAATATAAATTTATATATTCATATATTTTCATATATATAAACACATGACATTTGGAAAATATTTCATGTTAATCATCTTGGTTTAGATAAGTTGTTAAGAACTATGTTAGGCATATGAAGGTCTGAGTATCAATAATTTAAAATGGGAGAAGAAGCTACTATAAATCAATTTTTTCATAGATTTAACAATATAGTAAATAGTATGAGTTTATTGGGAGAAACATTATTTAATTAAATTTTGGGTTAATGAGTATTTAGAGTTTTACCCAAAAATTCTCATGCTAAGAATGTAGTAATTGATAAAAGAATTTTTTTAAGGAATATACTGTAGATGAGATTATTGAATCTTTTTTACAATATGATTTTGAACTCAAAAACATTTCCAAAGAAGAGATTTAATAAAATAAAATAATTACATTTAAATCCATTTTCACTACTTACTCATTTGACACTGAGCTATAATATAGTGAAATATATGGTGTTACTCATGTAAAAAATGGAGGATATAGAATGAATAAAGAATTATATCAAATATTCAGAAAAGATCATTCTAAAATTGATCATAAGAAGCGGAGAAAAGGTTTTGATATTTTTAATATTGATTCTAAAATTATATTTTACGAGTGAAGAGTAAGAGGACACATCAAGCCTAATTTGCTATGGCCCAAAAATGACAAGAATGAGAGAATACATTACAAAATAGAAAGGAATGAAATTGTATCTAGTTGGTGTTACACTTTATAATCATATTCTAGTGATGATTCTGGTGTGGAAAAGGAAACAAAAAACCTATATTTAATGTCTTCATCTATCTAGGCAAGTTGATCAAATTGTTCTTTCTTTTTTGTATATAGATCTAATCCCATAATATATTAGTTTTATGAAGAGTTTTACAGAATTCATAATAATATTAAAATTATTAATGGTTTATTTAAAAATTTTAGAATAAACATAATATAGTTCTTTAAGAAAATGAAAAATTGAGAAATAACCCTTCAAGATCAAATGATAAATTATTTACTAATTTGGAAAGTGTTTAACATGAAAATATTAAACATAAGGATTATCAATCTAAATTTGATTAATCTTAAATTTTTATCTTAAATTATATTTTGGATGAAAATGATAAGCTTAGAGATGAAATTTAAATCTTGAATGAAGATCTATCCAATTTTGTTAAAGGTAAACAATGTTAAGATAAAATGATAAATTTGAATAAAGTGAGTGAAATGAAAAATATTCTTAGCTATGATAATATTTTACCCAAAATGTTTAAGTCCTCATTTGTTAAAGTATCAAGTTGAAATATTTTAAGTGTTACATGCTTTAAATGTTAAATGAAGATCCATTTTTCAAATGAATATTCCTTGAGATTTTCATAGTCTCTTATTTAAACCAAGGATTTTATCTCTAAATCATTGTATTCTAGATTTTTTTGGAATACATGCTTGAAAATAGTTTGGGATCCTAAGAATTATTTTTCTAACCCAATTGGAACCAAGTATTGATAGGTACCAAAATGAAATTGAATATGATTTTATAGAAAATATTTCTTATAAGTATCAAAAAGGACACATGGTACATGGTACATGGTACATGGTTATTCATGGTATATGACTAGTGATATATCTATATTTATATATTTTAATAAGTTTAATGGTTGTAGTTTTACATTTGGTGGTAACTAAAAGGGAAAATTAAAAAGCTTTAGAGAAGTTAGAATTTAATTTTTTTATCATTCCAAGGTTTTATTTATATATTGAGTAAAACACAACTTGATAATTATATCATAACTTTTTGATGATAATATGTTTGTAAAATTTGAAAATGGTAAGTTTTGTTTTAAAAGATAAATATTTCAAGTTTTATGCAAATAGAAAATATAATATTTATTAAAAGATTTTTTTTCTGAATTAAATGATAAAAATATTAAATTTCTGAATATTGTACAATCTAAAAATGTTTTATGGTTTAGAATATTTCATCATAAAAATTTTCAGTTGTTGTGTAATCTCTTAAAAAATCAAAAGGTGTTAGATCTACTTGAGTTAAATCTAGACAAGACCATTTTATGTGATTCATACTTTAATTGTAAGCATCATAAAGAGTTTTTTTAAAATTGGTTTTTTAGGTAAGAACTTTTAGACCACTTGAACTTTTATATTTGGTTCTTTTTAGCCTCATGAAAACTAAAAATATAATAGGAAATAAAATTTATTTATTTTTATATATGATATAGTATATTTTTATGGACTTATTTTCATGTGAATAAATATGAGACTTTGTATAAATATATTAATTATTTTAAATTATTTCAAAATTAAAAGAGATATGTAATTTTATGAATTATAAGTGAAAAATGTTATTAGTTTTCAAATATATAATTTTATAATATTTTTGAATATAATGGATACAATCATATTTTTTCAGCTCCTAGGAAATAAAAAAATATAGCAATAGAATGGAAAAATAAAACCTTATAAGAAATGGTAAGGAAAATTTTAAAGGAGTATTATTTAGTAAAATACGTATGGTTAGAATTAGTTAATAATTTTTTTTCATAGTTATAATATAATTCATCTTAGAACATTCTTAACAAAAACACTTTATGACTAAAAATTAACTTTTTATTAATAAAATCACTTTTTAGGAAAAGTGAGAAACTAGTCCCAATCAATTTGGAGGCAAAGCCTCATAAGAGAAAGAAAAGGCATCAAAGCATAGACTTAGCCTATTTTTACTTTCCTCTCTATAAATTTTACAGTTCATATGCCATACCTTAACACTAGGGTCTTTGCCTATAACAACTCTGAAGAGAGATTCCATTTTTTCATAGGTTCAAATATACTCTTCTTTGCTGATTTTCCCATCATTGAAGCCTCTAATCAGGATTATATCTTGTTTGTCAATGCAATTACCCTACTTAATTTTGACCTCCACTTGAATATGTCTTCCCATCATCTCATCCTCTTATTTTGGGATATTTACTTAAATGAATTCTTCCACAATTTATTCCTCGGATGGGAGGATAGGTTATTTAGAGTCCTTTACCATTTAAGTATAGTTTTAATTAGAATTAAAACTAACAAGAAGTATGTCATTGCTGATTCCCTGAACTTTAACTTGAGACTTCTCCTGTACAACAATCATGGAATCAGATGACATTTCTTTTTTCACAGGGTTTAGATTTTTTACCTGATCATGTTTCTATCGGTTCTAGTAAATGAGAGTAGTCCATGCAGCCCCTACCCTTCTTAGTCTTAGGGATATTACTATCCTAATGAGACTTAGATACTTCAGATTCTTCCTTAGACTCCACACCTTTTGTTGTTCCTCTATCCAGATCATAGGGTAGATCCTGTACAAGCTCATCGGTGTCCAAACACTCAAAAGTGTTGTTGTTCTGAACACCATCATGGATCAATCCCTTTAATATTGACTATTTTATGACCCCATAAGTAGTATCAATCTAAATTATATTTATTTGAGGTTTGAACACTATCCATTATGTCCAAGCCACAACTTCCCTCCCAGAAAAATTTCCAGCTTCATCTTGATGCGATTGCAAAGATGGATCATCAGTCCACTTTGCCACTGATTTACCGATGTCACAGTCCCTCAAATCATCCTTAAGCTGATAAAATACCCCCGAAAAAAGGGTTCATAAACTTGATTTGTTACTGGTTTAATCTGCACTACCTTGCTCTCCAATTGATTTAGTTGTTTTACATCATCTCCCTTCCTCACTTGCACTGAAACCTTCCCCTGATGAACACCCCATCTGCAATTAGCGTCCGAGTGACCCAGTCAATGAAAAGATGATAAGAACTCCACCCAATGGTAAAAGACCACCAAATACTTACACCATACCTCCTCTTCAACTTCAATCCATACAAACTCGACTGACGACCTCAACATATCAACCTCTACACACATGCGTGGGTTGATCAGATAGCATACAGACGCAGTATGCGAATCAACACAGAGAAAACGACCCACTAAATTTCCAGAAACACATATAATTTTAGAATTTTAAAATGGGAGAGGTAGTTATGGAAGGCTTAATCAAACCAAAATTAAAGGAGAATAACGATTCAAGTATAGATCGTAGCTCCACCAAAATAGATAGAAGCCACAACCACCGCACTAAAGGACCCCAAAACACCCTTAGAGGGGAGGGGTGAATTAGGGTATCAACTTTTTCTTTTTAAATTTGTGTATCTTGTTCCCATGTTGGTAGGAACTTTTTAAATATGTCAAAAAAATGAATGTAGGGAGTTGACACAGTACTTTTACTTGGTTCACCACAAAGGGCTAAGTCCAAGGAGTATATGCCGACAGTGTGTTAGTCGTACCAAAATACACTAATCTTCACTAGTTTATGGATTTAAAGTTTTGGTCATAGACACTCTGTTCCAAGAACACTTCCTTTAAAAAGGTTCAAGGGACACTCACTGCATCCCTCAGATCACTTCTGTCAACTCCCCCTAGCTCACTACCTTGAGAGAAGTCAAACTCAGTTTATCGACTTGAAGGTCTCTTCAATTAATTTGCATTGAAGTATTTGTCTCTGTTTAGCACGAGACATTGCTTGCATCAATGTCCTGAATTGATACATTTGAAATATCTCAACCACTAAACCAAATAATCAAAATCCTGTTAGAATCATAACACCACAGTTGCATGCAATACCCCAACATGCACGCAAGATTTGGGAATTTTCGCGAAATATGACTTTCGCACAACACCTACTTTCCGTTCAACCCTTATCTTTCGCGCAACTACTCTGAAGGGTTCAATTGGTATTTTCAGACTAAAGGAACACCTTTCATGCAATATTTACTCTCTTCAAATCTTTTTCACGCAAATCTTTCATGCGACTGAGCTACATTATTTTTGATGGAAAATTATGGAGTCTTCCTTGGGGGTAACTGCATATTTATAGGCCCTAGATGACCCTGCACACAATATTCTGATGCGTCTTTGTTGGTGTTCATAAGTTTCATTCTGATCATGAAACACCCCTTTTGACATCGCATTAGGTGCACAAACCCTTTCACGCACTCCATGAATTTTCCATTTTTCAACGTTCTGATCCTGAAACATGTCTTGCGCGCAAGATCCAAAAACACATTCAATATTGCATGAAAAAACCAATATTTTTCATAGACGTCAAATATTTTGTGCACCTTTGTCAAAAATACATTTATCTATTTTTCTATTTTCAGCCCAAAATTTTTGGCAAACACCAGAGAACGATGCCACCTTCAATACTACTTTCGGATCAAACTCTATGACCCCCTATCCATGCAATATCCCTGATCTTCCATGAAAGGGTTGACTATAAAAAACCCAAACCATGATCAACCTAAAGTAGATTGAAAACAAACACAAACTAAATTCCTTTTCCAGCAAAGAACAAACTTGGTTCAAACACACACTTCCTAGGAGCACATGACAGAGCATAGAAAAAATCCTCCGATGAAGAACATCGCACTATCAAATGCCTTTTATCTAAAATACTGACATCCCCTCATTCTTGAAGCTCCAAAGTTTCAAAGACAAACATGTCAAAGTCATCCAATGAAGGAAATTTGTTCATGAATCATGAAACTAAAGTTAGGTTCTGAAAGCTCTCCGCCACCGTAAACTCTATAACCTATTGAGGGATCACAGGATCACCTTGTTGAATACCAGGGACCTTCGGACCTAGGTTAATCTCAAGAAACCTCATAATCAAATAAGGATTAGTGAAGGGGTAGAAGTCACATCTAGGGCCATTATGAGGAAGCTGTGGATCCTCCTACCTCTCACCGACTAACGACGAAGGGGGAAATTCCATCATCCCCATTAGGTTTCTTCCATCTCCGCTTTCAACTCCCACTTCTAGATGTGGTTATAGAGATTCTACAAAAAATACTCTATGAAATATCGAAGAAAAGGAAGAAAAGAATTAAATATTTTAGATAATTTGATTGTAAAGAGTTCATTATTAATACCAAATATTTATTAGAAAAATTTGAATCAAAATTTTATGAAGGTATTTTTCTAGGACGATCTAATTATGGTAAGTCATATAGTGTTCACAAAAAAATAAAATAGTTTTTACAGAATTTATACACGTAAAATTTGATGAAAATCATTTAAAAGAAAGAAAATATAATTTAGAGTAGGTTGAAGAAGAGTTTAGAGATTTAGACTTTAGATAACATAATTTTTTTTGATTTATATGGATAAATGGAGGAGGAGAGCCTTTACTATGAAAAAAATTTAAAATTCCATAAATTTCATCTGATTGAAAGACTAATTGGTGATGTAACTAATAGTGTTAAAACCATAAATTCCTTAATAGATTTAGGTGATTATCAATATATTATTTGTATTTTTTTACCACACAATATAGATAAATCTTTATCTGATTCAAAATAGACTATAAAAATTCATGAATAATTAAATCAGTTTGATATAAATAAAGTATAGACCTTAGTTTAATTCTTTATGGATACAAATATTGTTGGAACCAAATGGGTCTTTAGAAAAAATTTAGAGTAATTAATTCAAATAATTATAAATGAGGATTGAATGGTGGACCAAGGTTTCAAAAAAGAAGAAGGGCATGATTGTGAATAATCATTTTTTTCATTTGATATATTTGAATAAATAAGAATTATTTTTGAATATTATTCTTATTTTAAAATCTAAATTTCTCAAATGGATGTTAAAAGTGAATCTTTAAATATACGTATTTATAATTTTTTTTGTAAAACCACCCATTTTTTTTGAGAATGAATCTAAACTAGATCATGTTATAATGATTTAAGAAACTCTTTATGGTTTGAAATAAGCTCCTCAAACTTGGTATGAAAGATTATATAGTTTTCCTCTAAAAAATAGTTTTAAAAAGGGAAAATTTTATGAAATTTTGTTTATTAAATGAATTTATGAATATATTTTAATTGTTCAGATATGTTTTGTTGATATTGTTTTTGGATTTTATTATAAACAACATTCCAATGAATTTTTAAATTCAATGAAAAGTAAATTTTACTTGAGCTTAATGAGTGACCTTAAATTCTTTCATGGTATTTAAATTTGAAAAGAGTTGATGGTATTTTTATTAATCAATACATATATGAAAAGGAGTTAGTTAAAATATTTGGCTTAGAAAGAAGAAAATGTTTAGTAGTTGAAAAATTGATATATAAAGAACAAAATATATTTTAATTTTCTTGTTAAATTTTTAGTTTCATGGATTTTTAAGAAAAAAAATTAAATGGACTTATTAACTACTAAAAGTGAGTATGTTTCTGCTAAAATTTGTTTCTCAGTTCCTTTATAGATTAAATAGAATATTTATAATTTTGGTTTTAATTTTAGAAGGATTTCTATTTAATTTGATAATACATATATTATTTCTATTTCTAAAAATAACATTAAATTTTCAGAATGAACACATTAATGTTAGATTTCGTATACATTTATATAGAAAATCAGTTTTTTTAATATTCTTACCAATCCTTCGTGTTTGGTTAAAATTGAGAAAATTAAAATTGATCTTAAAATAATAGAAGTCTAATTTTTTTCTACATTGTAGATGTTTATGGGGTGTATTTAATTTTCAATATGGGATTCTTGAATTTTTAAACTCAATACTTCTATAGAAACATTCATTTTTTGGACAATGTTTACAAAGATTATTTATTTGTAGTGGCTCTTTGACACATGTTTTGAAGGATATTGATTCAAGAGTAGTTTCTAAAACATTTTTATTGATTCTTTAATTCTATTTATTCCATTTTAATTTTAAAAAATATGATTATAACATAAAATTATTTTTTATTTATAAAATATAATTTAATTTAAAAATTAATTTGAAAATATCAAATCTATATAAATTTTAATTTATTTATTTCAATGTTAACATTAGAAAAGTTAGTTTCATTCAAAGTAATAATTTTGGGATGTTTAAATCTCTATTTGATGTATCATTAAAAGAGTTAATTCTATTTAATCATTTTATAATTTAGGGGAGCCTAGTTTTGTTTTTGATTTAAAATTAGGGGGTAGGTTTATTTCCCAATAATGTGTGTCTACATTAATGGGAGGTTGTTTGAACATATGGTTTTGTATATCTTTTATACATAATATTTTTAATCATTTAAAAAAGTGGGAGATGTTTTTAAAATTATAATTGGTTTTTAATTATCAAAAGGTTTAGAATATTGAAGTGGGTTCTTTTCAAATTTTTTTATATATGTTTTTATAATTACTATATATCTTTATTTTATAATTGTAATTTGTCATAGATTTTGTTTAATCCTTTATTTTTTCTATCACGAGTGTAGAAAAGTGTTTTTACTACTTGTAAAAGAAACATTATTATTGTTATTATTCATTTTTGTTATGTATTTTATAAATTTATTTTGGAGAAAAATCCATCCTGATATAAGTCAGTATCTTATATGCTGTAATTATGCTTTTATTTTATTCAAAAATATTTTTTTGACATAATACATTGACCGCATGAGAAAATAACTGACCATATGAATCGAACTTAAGGGATGTATCATGGGTATTAAGCGACCATGAGTCATGTATACTGGTCGACATGAGGCATACAATGCATCAAATACATGTATAATGCATCTACCTCATAGAGAAACTAATTATCATGGATTATTATTTTTTAATTCCCCAATCAACATCAACAAAAAATGGATCAAATATAAGTCTTTTTACCATGTTAAACAATAAGTCATTTTATAAGTTTTGAATTGGATACATATTGAGTTCCAATTGACCAAACTGATCAATCAACTTCAAATTAAATTTTTTCCTAGTCATAGACTGACCTCACATTTATTTTGATCGACCAAATGAGTAATATATCAAAAAAGTGAATAATATGATTAACTAAATGATGAAACTGACATACTAGAAGTTATAACCAATTTAAAAAACTTCATCTTGGGAAATTGATTATACACATTCTACAATGATCTGTTGTTCATGTGTTTTTTCATATTTTAATGTATTTTAATTTAATTTTTAGTTTTCTATAATTATTTTCTTTGATCTAATTATTTATTAATTAGTTTTGAAGCTAGGATTTTTTTTGCAAGAATTTAATTTATATTTTAATGATTATCACATGAGATGAATAATCATACTTCTTTCTTGTAATGAACCGTGTTTAAAATTTGAAATTTTTGGAATTTCTTTTATTTCCTGACATGTTTTATGGGAGTACTCTAAATAACGTTAATATTGTTTATTATTGATATTTATTACTTTGTGAATTATTCAAAAAGGGTTTTTTTTTCAGTTAATATTTATTATTTTTATAGATTACCCCAGTGGGTATGTTTAGTATGTGTAATTAATGTGATTTTTATATAAATTATATTATAGGAAAGTGGAACCAGACAACTCAAAAGTAGTCTATTGAAGTTTCATGCATGTTTTTATTTTGGAAATATGAAATGAAATGACTTTAAAAATTTGAATCTTCTGTGCTTAAAATAACTTGATATAATAGATCAATATATTGGGTTTAAAATACTTGAGGTTGAGGATTTATTCAAGTTGTACAATGAAATAAACCTTTATAAATCATCCACTAGAATTCTCTCTCAACTAAAGATAAATCCTTTGATACTTTATTACTAGAGAAAAATTTACTGCCTCGATACTCTTACTCGAGTCCTTTAACTTGTTTTTTGGTTCTTAATTATTTTTATTTATGTTTGTGGGAACAATTATTTTGGGTTATACTACCCATAAAAGGTAGTATTTTCAGCTTATAATACTCTAAAAAAAGGTACACATGATATATGAATAATCTATAAAAGGAAGGGGATTGGTAGTGTCATGTTCTAGTTAGAGGAATGTTTGATTTATTTTACAACAAAAAAGGAATCAAGTTGTGATGTGACTCTAGGTGAGAAAAAGATAGTACTGGGTTATGCGTATAGTGTTTAAAAATGCAGTGTAAAGGGATGTGAATACCCAAAAAAAGTAAGAGATTAGATTATAGTGGGTTAAATTTTGATCTATCTTTGAGAGGAGTGAAGACTAAATGCAGGATCATTCTGATTTGAAAAACTATAAAAATAAATACATTCATCTTATTTTTTACCACTATAATAATTTTAAAAGGTTAATTCAAACCTAATTGACCGTTTGAAAATCCTCATATTTGGGAATAACATGTTAGAACCTCTAAAATAAGGAAATTTTAGTAATAATAGTGCTATGGTGTCAAGGTTCCATAAACTAGGGGTTTAGGTAAACCCTCTCTACCATGTGATGGCACCCAAGTTGGCTAGAGGGCCAGATTACTTAGGGTATATTCATGGATACTATCTGGATTCTGGGGGAGAATAATAAACCCATCAATGTGGTATGAAAAATAATAATACATGGAAAATTAACTTAGTTATTATGTAATATTATTCATTAAGAGTTTTTTTATTTTTTCTAGATGTTTTCATTTCTCATAAGACCATTTTGGTTATTTTGGGTCTCATGTGAATTTACTACTTTTAAAAGGAATATGGCCTTAGTTGGAATTGTTATCCGTTTCTCCAGTTAAGAGTATGAGAGAATGAATCTTCCTAAAATGTTTTTTTCTAGTATGAGTCTCTCTTATAGATTTAATAAATTTTCAGGAAATCATTCACAATAATAATATCAATTACCCATTAGGGAAATTAATTGATTAACGACATGGATTTAAGAGGAAAATACCCATGAGAATTATATTGTATCATATTTGATCCAATTATGTAGTTATAATCTATTTTAAATCTACATAAGAAGTTATGCTGGAATTTATTATTATCTAGAGTGGTGTTAGAATCTTGTTAAAGGAGGTAAAAAGTGTTTTGGAGTTGGGATCCATCCCATGAAATGGGTTTCATATCCATCCCTATGAAGGGAATTAGAACCCACATAGTTCATGTTGGAAAATAAACTAAAATAGGGATATCATACTTTATGATATCCATGAGTTTTAGTGATATATAGGGTCATGCAAATATTTCAATCGTAGCATAAAAATGATTTCTTTGGTAGTGTATGATAGAAATGTGATATGTGATATCACATGCATGTAATCATATAAGTCTTCTAAACTAGTTTCCTTCAATTATATATCATTAAGATGATTCATTTATGGATAAAAAAATCTTCCATGATCATTTGAAATGTTAAAATGATCATAACTCAATGGGAATAAGTTATTGTAATGCATGATGGATTTTAATAACTAGCAGCTAATGCTCAACTCTCTTTATTTAATAAAGAGGTCCCTTATAAGGTATTATATACCCTTGATGAATGTAGTGAAATAACTATAATCAATATTTTAAGATCTATTCCTACCTAATCAAATAATCTATTTGATAATAAGGCACTATAAGTCTTTTGGTGTTCAATGGTCCTCTGGTTATGAAAAAGAATCCAATTGGACAGTGTACCACACGTGGAGGCAAGAATCATTCATTTATCACTTAGTGAACCCAATAAAGAATACTACATCATGTTTAATATAGAAATATCATATTGGGATCAAGGAAGACCTATTTATTTTTTTTATTTTTTTATATGTGATCATATTGATGATATATTGGGAATTATTATGGGTTTCTTCCACCACTCTCCTCATATTATGATCTCCCAAAACCCATTAGTTGTATCTAAATCACTTTAATCAATGAATTAACATTTTCATTATTTTTATAATGAACATAAATATCATAACATTCTTAAGGTCATATCATAGCGTATGTTATGACATGGATGAATTTATACCACTAGATCACATGCTTTTATAATATAGGATATCATAATTCATTTTTTATAGTCATAATATATGATTGATGTATATTATATGGTGTGATATACCAAAAGACCAATGGTTTTTTTTTCTATTCCATAGGCTACACTATTTTAAATATAACATGGTATGACTAAAAATATGGTTTAAAAGAAACAAAGAATCAATTTATAGTTATTATATAGTGTATATCATAAAATACGACTATACCATATGTAAGGGTTACTACCTTTACCATATAAGTGGTTACCCCATACATAAGGGTTACTCCTTTTCTTTATAAGTGATTCCCCCAAACATAAGGGTTACTCATTTTTACATATTAGTGATTTTATTATAGTCACGGGTTGTTTCCACATATATCACATATTAGATAGAAAAATGTGTTATTTATCATAAAATATTATATATTCAAACCTAAATAAAATATAAAGTGTTCATATTTATATATTATGTTTTAAAAATAAATAAAAAGTTTATTTATTTGTTTTTTAATTTTTAAATATTCATGTTTATAAAATATTTATGAAATATGGATATTATATATGATTTAATTTATATGATAAATTTATTCTTATAAATTATCAATCCATGAATTATATTCTAGGTATTTCAATATAATATTTTATTATCATCTATTTCAACCTTGATTTTTAATTAATTATATTATCTAGAATTTATTTGTTGAATATAGTTTATTTATATTAGTTTTTAAAGTCCTGATGAATTATATTCTATCTTCAGTTAAGCATCCTTGGGTAAGGGGACTTTGAGTCGGACTTTCCATGGTGCTGGGAACTTATGAATTCCTATAAAAAATCATGGGTCAATTATTTGTGGATCCAGGATTAATCATGTGAAATTTATCAATTTCATATAATTTTAACCTTTATAAAAAAATTCCATTTAACTTATGCGTAATATGAATTTAGATCTGTGTGAATATGTTGAACTTCTATTTTTTTTGGTGAGTAACACAAATAATGGGTTGTGTAAAGAGTAACACATTAATATGGTTTGAAAATATTAATTGGTGGTTGGAATAGGGATTCCAAAACTAAACTATCAAAGATTGTATACATAAAGGAATAAAACATGAAATTAGAAAGATTACATATGATGAAATAGTTATGAATTTAATATTAATGTGATGTATATTATATTGGAAAGACATTGTAAAAAAATGATCAAATACTAAGTGTTAGATTACTTCCAAAATAGAACCTTTCAAGAACTTGATCATTTAGTATGGTTGACCCTAACTGTTAGTTTCCTATATATTATCTTATATAAAGAAGGTATGTAAAATTTTACCCTAACAATTAGATGCCTTATTTTTTTGTTTTATTTGGGTTACACTTAGTTGGGAAACCCTAACCATTAGGATACTAAAGGAAAAGAGTTGAGTGAACCTATACGATAGATTTAGGTAAAAATTTACCCAATCATCTGTACAATAATCATATATGATATTATTGAAAATAGTTATATTCTAGATATATTTATGACTTATTTACATGATAATCAATGTAATTCATGATCAAATATGGGTCTTGGACTACTATGTATGAGATTCCTTCCAAAACATAAATTTTCAATACCTTGATCATTCAGTATGGGTGACCAAAACTATTTGATTACTATAGATTATCTTGTATAAAGAAGTCAATAAATAAGGTGACCCTATTAACTATATGCCTTATTCTTGGTATTTTATTTGGGTTACACTTAGCTAAGAAAACCTAACCATTAGGATACTAGAGGAAAAGAGTTGACTGATCCCATAAAATGGATTTAGGTAAAGAGTTACCCAATAAACTATACAAGAATCATATATGATAAGATTAAAAATAGTTGTCTTCTAGATATAGTCATGAATTATTTACATGATTCTTGATGTAATTCATAATCAAATATGGGTCATAGATCCCTAAATAGTTATGATGTATTGAGTCATTATTTTTTGTTAGAGAAATTTCATTAAAATTTCCTGATGAAAAGATATAAAACATGATACTAACCCATAGATATATGTATTTATTGTACACTATGGAAAGATTCATGTCTATCATTTTTATATCCCTTATAAGTATGAACAATAAAATAATTATGTATTTATATATAAGGTTGAGAAATTTTCTCAACGAAAATAATTTTGAGAAACTAAATTTCTATGTTATAGGGATTAATTTCTCTAAATATAACTCATGGTTATTAGACATCGAACATGTATCACACATTTTACAATGTGAATGTCCCATAGTGGTAAAAGATATTGATTGGAATCCATAAGACCCAAGATCAAATATGGATAGGGGTGATTTTTTTTGTGTTACTATAGTAGTACTGTAGCAGATATAGTAGTGGGTATTATAGTAATTACCATAGCAGTGGATTTATTCAAATGATTTGGGCCTACGAGCCAAAAAAATTAGTTCTTCATCCCATAGCGCCTTTGATATAATAAAGTAATTCAAGACATAGGGCCTCTAGGTCAGCACATAGAACGATTCAATAAAAAAAGTGACCAGTAGATTGGTGCATCACATCAGGTTGGTAGTACAACTTGGCTTTAGGAAGAATTGCTAGGTGGGGAGATCGAAAGAGAGACATGTGTGTTGTAACCAATCATCTGGCTCTCTAACCACATGGGATATAGGGGTTATCTTCTCCATAATTTCCAAGGACTTTATAATGTGATGGTTCTTGGTAGAGGGGGAAACACATATTGTGAATAGTGGTCATAAAATAGGAAAAGTGATGTATCTTGGAGGTATTGTGTCATGGAGACATGTAGGAATTTCCAAGTGGGAAACATGAAAGAGCTATGGGTGTTCCCACACCCATCATAAGTACCTATACCTAGATGTGGGTTTAAAGAGGGGTGCTCTATGATGGTCCTCTCGGTGGGGTAGTTCAATGAAAAAGTTTATGGTCGAGGGGGGGGGGTCGTAGTGAGAATATTGGGATCCTGATGTGAAGCTTGGATACTCCAATTGGACATTTAGGCTATAGTGCCTTTGGGATATAAAAAATTATAACGTACCTGACCTCTAGTTCATGTATGGTTTACCCCTTAACCCTATTGAAAGGAGGGATATCTTTCCTTAATAAAAAATGGGACATCATCCCCTACCTACTAAAAAAATATAATTGAAGAAAGGTAAAGTAGATCTATCTATTGGTGAGGGAGAATGGATTTATCCATTTTTAGTTGGAATTTATCATCTAAGTATTCTTAGTGAATTTTTTTTGGAATTGGAAAATGGTTATTATATTCCCACTATAAACAAAAATTTTATTTCTATAACTTCTTTGTAAAATATGATATTTTCATGATTATTAATAAAAAGGGTTGTTCTATATATGAGAATACAATGTTTTATGGAATTGGGAATCAGTTTAATGGTTTATAAATTCTATATATGGATAATCATGTATATAACATTCATAATAAGACGACCAAGGTTGAGTCAAACCCCACCTACCATAGAATTTTCAACATGGACATATAAATCAGAAACACATCTAAATATTCCATATAGATGGATGACTGGAACTATTCCATTATAAATCAATTTAAAAATTCATATCTTATTTATTATAAAAAATTAAAAAATAACCTTTTAATGGAAATGGTGAAAGGTATATTAGACTATTAGATCTTATACATAGTGATGTATATAGACCAATGAATACTCAAGAATGTGGTGGGTTTAGGTACTTCATTTATTTTACCAATGAATTAAGTTATAATTTTTATGTGTTTATGATGATACCTAAATATGAAACTTTTTAAAAGTTCAAATATATTCATAGTGAAGTATAAAGTCAACTGGAAAAAAGTATTAATATTCTCTGATCAAATGGGGATAGTGAATAATTAAGTTTGGAATTCACTGATCATATGATATATTAGGGAATTTTCTATAGCTCACTCCTCTTATAACAAAATAATGTAATGTTGTTTCTCAGAGGAGTAATTTTTTCCTATTTTACATGGTTCTATTGATGATGATTCATTGTGGATTTTTTATTTCATTATTGAAATATGCTCTAGAGACTTTTGCATTCATACATAATCATGTTCTATATAAATCATTCTTAAATACATCATACAAGATATGCCCCTATAAATTTACCAATATGTATTTTATAAGTATTGGTGTAGGTTAAGCATATGTATGAAATTTGGATTCTAATAAACTTATCCCTAAGTTAAATAAATTATTATTTATTGGTTATCCCAAAGAGATATCAGGATATTAATTTTATAATCCCACCAAACACAAATTGTTTGTGGATTGATGTGGTGTTTTACTTAATGAGAAAAACAAGTTTAATATTTAATAGGAGGAAATTTGAACTTGGAGGAGTTCAAGACAAAAAAATATGAAGTGATCCTAAGATGGAAATTGATATGGTCAAATAGTTGTTGAAGAAAATATAAATCTGGTTAAACAAGAACCTCTGAGTTTTGGTAAAATTACTTAGAATCCTAAGAGATATAGATTTTTATAGAAAATTATGATTAATTAATAGTTATAGGTGAAAAAGATGCTACTTAACAAGATAATACTAAGAGCTCTGATTCCAAGAGAAGGATACAATCCATGGAATTTGAAATGGATTCCAGGTACACTAAATTTGGAACTTGGTGGATGCACCTAAGAGGGTGACACCTATAGGGTTCAAGTGGGTTTTCAACAGGAAAAGTAACATGGATTGTATATTTATACCTATAAATAAGTCTTGGCGGAAAAGAGTTACAAATAAATTTCTCGTACTGACTATTATTTTTTTCACCAGTTTTGATGATAAAGTACATTAAAAAATTTCATTAAATAGAAGATCATTTTAATTTTTATACATATCAAATGGATTCCAAAACCAATTTCCTTAATATGAATTTAGTCTAGGATGTGAATATTATATATCCTACTGGTTTTAAAATTAAAAATTTGTCTTATAAGGGTCACAAGTTGCAATGGTCCACCTATGGATTGATGTAAGATTCTCAGAGTTGGAATATCTTATATAATGATGTAATTAAAGAATTTAGTTTCAATAATAATGTGGATTATTATTTTATATACAAGTTTATTATTGGGAATGTGGTGGTATTTTTGATATTTTTTATAGATTACAAACGTATTATTGGAAATTATGTCCCATATTTATGCCCTGCAAAGATATAGTTGGAAAAATTATTCTCAATGAAAGACAAAGGCGAGGCATCCTGTATACTACGTATAAATCTTTATAGAAATATATATAATAAGTTACTTACATGAATTCAGAACACACTACATTATTAAATTTATAATGTGTTTTAGCATAGAGAACTCAAAAAATGGGTCTTTACTGGTGTTGGATGGAATTAATATTAAAAATATTTAATATACTTATAAAGGGTTTTAAAGTATGGATTGAATTCCTTATGAATCCACCATGGGATCTATAATGTATTCCATTTTGTGTACTCAACCTAATTTCACTTAATATTTGAATATAACTATTAAATACCAATCTAATCTAGGTGATTGTCACTGGATTACTATAAAAAATATCATTTCTAAAAAAGAACTAAGGTTATTATATTGGTTTTTGTAGGAGAGGTTGAGATATGTGGTAGTGGTTAGACTAATAAAATTTTATAATTCTATAAATATAACATGATATATAAATTTTGTTTTGTGTTTTTCCAAAATGGTGGAGCTATCAGTTAGAATATTTCCAAATAACCCACTGTATAAGACTCAATAGTAGAGGTAGAGTATATCACTACATCAAATGTTGTGAAGGAATCTGTTTATATTAAGATGTTCATTAATAAAATTGGGGTGGTTCTTTTCATCAGGGGAGTGATCGAGCTTTAATATGACAAAAATCGATTTATTTCTTAGGCCCAAGAACCCTGGTTGCACCAAAGGACAAACATATACTTCATAAGTTCCCTATGTTTTGATAGATCCCTGAGAGGGGTGACATAAAAATCTATAGGGTGGCTAAAAAGGGTAATTTAGTGAATCCATTAACAAAAAAATTATCACAGAAATACTCATGAGGTAATATGTGGAGACTTATTATTTAGGAAAACCCACCAAAGTATATCACATTGAATGTCATATAGTTATCAATATACTTAGGGGTGTATACTTATTATGAATTCACTATACCTTAGTTTATTCAAATACATAGCATGAGAACCTTTATACTCTGGTACATTTATTATATAAGCCTTAAATATTTTCTAATCAGGGGGTGATTGGGTATGTTTCTAATCAAGTCAGCAGTCAGAGATCAACCAAGAAAGGTTTTTTCCACTCATATAATGAGAAAATACTCAAAGAAATTTATTTAAATAGACTAAGTAAATTCATGTCCATGATTAGTTATATGAAATTTTATGTGTTGATCTACATAGATGAGGGACATGTGATGTTCTCAACTTTATAATGAATGACATGTGATTTACTCATCAACTTAGTTAGTATTTTTCAATGAATTATGAATGTGTGAGATGAACTATACTAGACTAACATGTTCTACATTTATTGTCCACTCAATGTCATGAAAAAATATTTCTTATATGTATACATAAAATTAATATGATATATCTTATGGTGGAAATTTTCATATAGAGATATGAGTATTTCTGATCAAAATCACATCATATCCTTTTATATCTTGAGTAGCACTGATATTTTTATTGAGGCCACTCTTTTCTTACTTCTTTGAAATCAATATTTCACATTTTTCTATCAATTCTACAAAGTCACACATGGTCAAATAGTTAGGTCTTAAGATAAGTATTAAATTTTGGAAAAAATTTATCATTCAAAAACTAATGGAGCTTTATTTACCATATCCAAAGGTGTTTTTAATCATTCATAATGAGTTGTAAAGTTTTTCATAGTCCTTTTGGATTTTAGTGTAAGTGGAATATTGTTGGAAATTTACTAAAATAATAGTGTCATATTTAATGATATAATAGATTTCTATCTAGAGATATGGCAATTAATATTCTTTTATAGTAGTATATGATTGGGTTATATCATAGGGTATGATAGAAATAAAATATGCGATATTGTGTGTATGAATTCTTCGAAATATTCTTAATCAATTTCCTTTGGTTATAAGTCATTAAGATGATTAATTTTTGTTCACACAAATATACCATGAATTTTTAGGAGTTCAAGTGATCATAACATAATGGGAATATTTTATTGTATCATTTGAGGACTGGAATGAGTTGGCAGCCAGCAATCCACTCTCTTCATTTAATAAAGAGTGACTATATAAGGGATGATATAATTATATTTTTTTGTAACTAAATAATTATAATCCACATATAAATATATCTTCCTCCTTGATCAGCATCTGTCTTTGGGAAGAGTGCACTATCACTCCTATAGTGTTCATGTGTCCTTTGATTATGACCAAGGATCCTTGTATCTGTTGTATCACCTGTAGAGAAGAGAATAATTAATTTTTTACTCAGTGATACTAATCAAGTATAAACAATCATTTTTGATATATATAGAGTTTAGTAAAGGCAAGGTATTATTTTTTCCCTTCATTTTATATATTGATTGTATTGATTTCATATTAGGAATTATTATGAGTTTCTTCCACTGTGTTAGTCATATGATGATCTCTAAAAACCCATCAGTTTGTTTCCATTTAACGATACAAAAAATAAATTTTAAGGTCTCTTAATAAGGTATTTAGTGATTTATTTTATGTATGTTCATCCATGGTAACTTCCAAGTATTTTAAAGTAATTTGGAGTGGATTTCTAAGTTAATTCTACCTAGAAATGGTTTGTGTGGGACTTAATCCAAAGAGACACTTTCTATTTTAACCTAGAGTATGTGTCAACTGAAAGGTTTTTTATCACTTATAGGAGTATCTCAACTCATTAAATTCTAGAAATCCAAGAGGATAATCTCAACTCTTGGATTATTTGGGAAACTAAAAGAAGAATATTACTTAATTGTTTTAAGAAACAAATATGAGTATGTCAACTCAAGGAATTTTAGAAAGCAATAGAAGAATAATGACCCAAGTGATTTTTTTTGAATAAGGCTTCACATTTCTTGAATTATAACTCAAATCATTTTTGACCCAAACCAAAAGGTTCATTGTGTAAATATCTATTTTTTCATTGAGGAAAGTTTGGTTAGGTAGGGAACCAAAGTGTACCATTGAGGTATGGGTATGGTTTTTAATAGGGTACTTGGGTGAATGGGAAATTATATTGGTAATGTGGGTGAGTGTCTAGGTGATAAGTTGATTGATTCATTTGTTCCAGTTTTATCGGCACCTAGGTGATTCCGGTCTATGGTGGTCGATGCATGGGTTCTTTGGAACTAATATATTTTAACACCTTGGTACTTTGGTGCCTATATAATGTATCTAATTAGAAGATCCTAGAAATAAAAATTTCTTTCTCTTCACCATAGGGTTTGAATCACTTGAAAGAGGGTTATTTTGTCTCATATTATCTAGTTTTCATATCTTCTTCGAACTCCATACTCCATGTTGAAATGGTTATTTAGGGGGAAATTTTATAGGCAAGCCCCAACATGGGTACTCATCCATGGGTAGTAACCCCTCAAAATCACTTGGGCACCCATATAAAGTTTTGGGAAGATATTGAATCATCATAGAACACAAGTCAGGGTGTGAATAGTTGAGATTTTAGAGGAGGGATCCTCAATTTTGATAAAATTCTTTAAAACTCTATCATAACACAAATATAACTTAAAATGTCCATAACCTTTGATATGGGTATTCATTTTTACTCTACAAGATATAAAATTGAAGATTTTGAAATTATATATGGTTCTAGATATTTAATTTCCCCCTAGAACATATTTTACCTGCATAAAAGATGTTTTCAAAGGATTTAAAAATGTATATGAATACTGGGATGACCTTTTCTCCATAATGGAGAAAATCTATGGCTTAATACTAGTGGGAAATACTAAGTTGGAATAGGAAATTTTTTAGGAAATCTACACCCTATGTTTTTTATAAATCATGTATCACATAATGATATCATAGGTGTCTTCTTCATCTAGTGTAATACTATATCCTAGTTATCTCGACAAAGTGAGGAGCACAATTTTTTTGGGCACTAAAAATGATGATACCTATTATGAATTGAATATACTACTACTAATTTATCTTATTTGATGGATCATATAAATTTTTTACTACTTAATATTATAGAATATGGGGGTCCTCTTGAATCCCTATTTATTCTGTAGGTTTTATGATACATATTATAAAAAAGGTCATGTTGATTTTTTAGTAGATTTAGGCTCGAACCTCAAGATTTAACTTTGAGGGAATAGTATCCCCTTAACTATTTTATGCCCTCACTTTTAGCTGGAAACCTCTATCATATTTGAATGCACACCTTGATTCATGCGGTGACCCCATATCGATATCCTTTCATGTAATCAAGGTTAGGGTGTTCATAAATGGTTTCAATGAGTCAATTGGATTGTAACCATGTCAGTTGTATGTGGAGATAGAGTTTCATGATTTGGGATGTAAACTAGAATAATTTCTATCCCACATGAATTTAGTTGAAACCCAAGTAACTTTAGAATTATTACTATTGGGACTAGGCACTCTTGGATAAGTGTAGTGATAGACTGAGAATCCCAATACAGGGTGGATTATACTTGGAATATTTCATTGGGATCATTGGGATCTAGTGGATTGTTCATGAATCATGATTATGGAAGATTAGAGAATGATAAAGATGCCTATGGGTGATGTTTTCTTAACATATTGCCTCACTATGATCTATTATTAATGAAATAAACTTATAATATATTTGATGTTTTCTCAAATAAATTATAAGAGGTGTATAGATTAATATGGATCAGGGGGTATTGTTTGTGATGTGATTGATTGTATTTGTTTAGTCATGATAGGGTAATAATTTTCTGTATTTTTGGTTCTTTATAAAAAATATATTTGAATGTAAACTCATGTTATTGCATAAAGAGTGACTTAAATGGTTTGGGATATTTTGGTTTTGAGGAAAATTTAAGGAAATAGAATTTCAAATAAGATTTAAAAATAATTTTTAGAACATAAATAGTTTGAAAAGAAAATACTAACCATGATGGATATTTTGGAGGTTTTTTTGGTTTTTTAGGAAAACCCTCAGATTCCAGGGTGTTGTTTTGTAATACCAAGTGAGTTTCAATGTGTTTAAGTTTTTTGAGTTTCTTTTATTGGTTAGAATAGTAATGAATTGAGTGTTTTTATTGTATGTTTCATGATTATGTTGTGATTTGTTAAGTTATCTATGTGTGTTGGGATCAAGGAATGGGTGTTTTTATTTATAATTGAGTATATTGATGTTGAATTTAATGGTTTGGTATGTTAAACCACTTCATCTGTGCTTTTCAGTGATTTATTTTTTGGGGTGAACCACAAGTCAATGTTGACCTTTAAGAGTGATCTCTTATAATGGACAAGAAATATGGTCTAGAAATGAAATCATTATTGGTTTTTTGGTGTTTTTGGGTTCAGAGAGTATGTTTGTGAACTTTCTTGAATTTTTGGTGTTGGTTAAGAGTAGGGTTATTAGAGGATCAATGTTTTTTTAAAATGAGAACATTTTAAGTTATTTGGAGTAAAATAATTACAAGTGTGCAATGGAAGTTGTGAATAAAATTTTGGGGATCTTAGTGAGTGGGTAACTCAAATTTTAGTGAATAATAATATAGTGTTTGGATTTGCGCATTAGAAGGTTATTTGGAATTTTTATAAAGAATATAATGAGTTCTTGATAAATTAATGACCAATATAGTCTAATATTTATGGCTGAGAAACCACATTGTATTATTTTAGATGAGAAGTGTTATGGTGGGTAGTTTATAATGAATTGTGGATTCTTCGATGATGAACTAGGAGACAATTATGTTTTCCATCAATCTGGTAGATGGGTGAATTTTATTTTTTGAATTCAGATAAAAGAATGGGTGATTGTATCATGTTTAAGTTGTATTTTGGGTTATATTATCTGTGGAGGTATATTGGAAAAATACAAAAAGTGAGTTTCTAGGTGTTGGTGGATGAAATTCTATAGAATAAACAAAAACACATAGAAATAGGAGGAATTGTGAGATTGTAATGAACTAAAATTATATCAATGGAAATTTCCTTCATATAATTATGTTATATAGTATAAATCACATAAAATCACTTAGAGAACACAATAAGAACTTTTTAAATTAATAATGAATGAAATAAGTGGTTTTTATAGAAATTAAGTAACCAATCCGGATGGAATAGTAACATGAAATTTAGAATAGTATTATGACCATTAGTTATAGTAAACTGACCAATAAAATAGTATCATCATCTATGAAAGTGTAAATAAAATTTAGGAATCTTATAAATGACAATATAATATAATTATATCATAGTATAAGTAAATAAATATTTTAAAATGATTGATTAAGTGTTCATATTTTTATTCAACATAAATATTTATTTGTAATTTTATAATTAATATAACTATTTAATAGAAAATTAATTTTCATAAAATATATTCATAAATTAAATTTTTTTTTCTTATTTTTATAATATCATTTTTTGAGACCTTTCTTAAATTTTCAAAGTGTCATAAAACCAGTAATAATTTTAAAATCGGTATTTTCCAAGTAAATAATGATTTTAATTAAGAATTAAATTTCCCATATTTATAAAATTATTTTCATGAAACAGAGTTCCCTTTGGAATTATAAACATTGAAAAATGGTTAGGGTGATTTTTTGTGTTTTTTATAAAATACTTGATTTTTAGTGAATATTAAAATAGAATAATTTAAGATAAAAGCTAAATACATGAATTATTGAGTCATAAATAATGTAAGAATTATGTAAGGCCAAAATCACAAAAACTATTTCATTATTTTAATATATTTAGTGATAAGGTTCAATATATTCATTTTCTTGAGCCAAAATAATAAACTAATGAATAAAATAATTATAAAACACCCCTCTCCTCCCCTATAAATAACACCCCTCATCACCTCTTTTCCTCACACCTTCCAAGATTTGATCCTTTTCCAAGTTTTAAGAAATAATCTTCTTAATAATTTTACCCATTTCTAGGATCTATTTGTCTCATCAAAAGACCAAACCCTTTTTCTTAAAGAAGTTCTCAAGGAGGATAAATTCAAGAGGAAAAATCCTCTTTATTTTTCTTTTAATTTATTTTCAATTTCATTTAATTTATAATCCTATCATAACATAAACCAATACAAGAGGCATGATAACTCCAATATCTTATATATATTTTAATTTTATTATGTTTAAGTAAAAATCATCTTCTAAACTCTTCCCTATTCTTTTTATTCTAAAAAATAAAATATCATCCACAGTGTATTGATTTACTGGCATTGTGGAAGATGTGTTTTCATTTTACACTATCTCATTTAGGGATACTTATAAAACCATAATTATTGTCAAATAATATTTTATTATACATATCATAAGTTATATAAGGTTCTAGAAACATATAAACATTATATTAAATATAATGATACGAGTTTGTGATGGTCGTAAAATCCACCAAATAAATTAAATCATTTTTATTAACTATTTATATATTGATTAATCCTAATAACATATAAAAAAATAAAATATAATACCAAATACACTTATTTATGTTAATTATTAACATATAAATTAAATTCTAGAGAATCATTTCAATTTTACATAAACTTTCACACTCATATACAAGCAACCCAATCATGAAAACCAAGAAAACAAACACCCCCAAACGACGAAATTGAACTATATAACTCATAAAAAATCCAATAAATGAGATTAATTAGAATATATTGAATTAAATTAATGTATAAAAGGTTATTTATTTTTAAATTAATTAAATTTATTTTATTATTCAGGATATTAAAGTGAAGAAAGAATTCATACATAAGGTAAGGGAATTCTTGATCCCAACCCTCTTTCTTTAGGTTTTCTCTCATTCACTCTATTTTTAGTATGTATATGCCTTTATTTTTCTATAAATATAATTTAGTTTTTCCTTACCTTTTATTTTATGGTATATACAATTTTCCAATTTTGTTTTATGAAAAATGAAAACATTTTTCCAAAATAACTCTTCCTACTAAAAAAACACATATTTTACTTCTCATGAGATTGTTTCTTATTCAATAAAGTTTGATACCAAGCATATCATTCCATTTTTAGGAGATCATAAGTTTATGAATTTACTATTAATTAAATTAAACCCATTACTTTCCATGGGTTACTTCATGTCCAATATTGATATATGTTTTATGTGGCATGCATGATAATGTAAATGTTATGATGTGACGGGTGCACCCAGAATTATATAGTGCTCCAATGAATTGGGTAATCTGATGAATCTCAGGAGATAAAGTGAAATATGCATGAACAAAATGCTATATTTGTTTACAATTATGTGTGGTATTTGACCACTTGGACCTGATGTTTCATTTTTATGCATTTCCACCTTCCATTACTTTATCTAATGTTTCCTATCATGATTATGATAATGATCCTTTACTTAAATTATTATTATTATGATTACTATCACCCATGATTAATGTATCTTATTCATCCTCTAGGATTTTAGTCCACTGCTTATTTTTATGTATATCCTAAGATGAGTACTTGTACTAAGGATAACACATGAACCAATAAGAATCTAGATAAGAATAAATAAAAATAATTTTTATGTTTTATTCTATAAAATTTATGTATGGTACTAATATTACAAAGACACTAAACCTTTGGATCCTGGTTGTTTAATGATTTTATGATTTTTATCATTAAAATGATGTAATAGATATGTAAGAAAAATCAGGGCTTCTATAGTTGGTATTAGAGAACGGTTTTGTTAATTGGTAATTAGGATGATAGAACCATAGTGAAAACC
The DNA here is from genome assembly GCA_963277665.1 of Viscum album. Taxonomy (NCBI): domain Eukaryota; kingdom Viridiplantae; phylum Streptophyta; class Magnoliopsida; order Santalales; family Viscaceae; genus Viscum; species Viscum album. The sequence continues at coordinate 187,037,216 of OY728143.1, forward strand.
CTTAGTATGAGGCTAAGTATATGCAATCACCCAAGAATAGTTGTTTTAAAAAATTCTAAACATTGGTATCCCACAAAATATGCATTTAGAATTAATTTAATAAAGGAATAAATTATTTATCCTAGACATGTTGACTTATGTTTTGTTATAACCTTTTTTATTTTTGAAAATAGTGGGAACTAGGAGAAACCAGGCCAACACCCCATGTGGGGGACAATGAATTGATTTACCAAATTACATCCCCAATGCCTTGGGTGGTGGAGTTCAAAATTTCACAGTGACACTTACCTAACTGTCTCAGGCTATGAACATTAACCTGAATAATGTGGAATGTACTCCTTCATCTAAGAGGGAGAAACTATCCATCAAGTCTTTTATGTGGTAACTACCACCAACATTTATTAGATATTCTGGTCCACTCATCATGGAATAGTGGGCCAACACAGTGGATAATATATTTTATGTGCTCCACTATTCTAAGATGGAGAATGTGACCCTGGACATTTATCATTTAGATGGAGAGGTTGAACAATGGTGGGTGTTGATTAAGGACACCAAGACGAAGGATGAAATTTAATAGATGGAGTGGGAATACTTTAAAATAAGGTTTCTTAACAATTATTTACCTATAAATCTTCATACCAGTACGTACAAATAATTCATAGAGCTGATGAAAAATGAAGGAGAAACTATTATGTCCTATGAAGCAAATTTCACAAGGCCCACATGGTACGCTTTGGGTTTTAGTATCAACAATTATGGAAAAATAGATAGATTCTTTAGCGGTTTACAACCACACCTTCAAATGGACCTATCAATTATATAATTTGGGTGTTATAAAGAGGGTTTTTTGTTGTTCTCTCAAAGTAGAGATTGAGTTTTGTGAATTTTCCCATGGATATGATGGTAAGAAACTAAATATGGAGTTTCAATCTAGAGGATCTAATAAAAAATGAGGGAAGAAAACTCGACCACCCATATGTTAAAAATGTGGTAAGAAGCATCATGGGAATTTCCTCAAAGGGATGGGGAAATACTAAAAGTGTGGGAGAGAAGGCCACTAAGATCATGAATGTCTAAGATACATGGTGAAGTAATAAAATGCATTAGAGTAAAGGAGAGAATGACCCATGGTTCAATGCTTCTACTGTATAGAGAAAGGGAACTATGCAAGCTAGTGCACAAAACCTTGAGTCCTTGAGGAATCAACATCATCAGCCACCAAATACAAAAGAGAAAGGGAGGGATTATTTCATAACTACTACTAAGGTGGAGACTGAAAATGATGTGGTGTCATGTATGCTAGTATTAATTAAATAATAGAGGACATACTATTTTATTCTGGTTCTATAAATTTATTAATATCTTGCAAGTTTAGTAGAACTATTCAAACACCACCTCAAAATATGGAGGTTGAGTTATCTGTGAGATTAAAAAATAGGGAAATTATTACATCCAAAGTATATAAATCTTCCCCGGTTAATGTTTGTAGACCGAACCTCCCAGTAAATATTGTCTTACTACCATTTACAGAGTTTGATGTTTTTTGGTCATGGATTGGATATCATTATACAAATCTAAAATCAACTATTGGGAAAGGGAGATCACTCTCCACACACTAAAGAATCCTCTAATTCTATAAAAGTTTAAGAAGGATAAAGAATATTATTCAGACCCATCATCTCAAGTGTGGATATTATTGCCTTATGAGTAAGCATATTTGGCTCAAATGACTGAGACAATGGAGATAATCCTGATTGAAGACATGCCTATTTTGAGGGACTACACTGATGTGTTCCTTGAAGAATTGTCTTATCTTCCTTATGACCAATAGGTGGAGTTCTCAATTGAACTTATTCTTAGATCTCTACCTACATCAAAGAGACCTTATAGAATGTCCACCATTGAGTTAGATGAACTAAAGAAGTAGTTACAAGAGAATCTAGACAAGGGTTTTATACACCCGAGTGCCTCACCATGGGGTGCACCATTTATCTTTGTCAAGAAGAAGGATGGATCAATAAAACTTTGTATTGATCACAGTGAGCTCAAAAAAATCATGATAAAGAACAAGTATCCCCTTCCATGGATTTCTGAATTATTTTATCAATTGTGTGGGGCCAAGTATTTCTCTAAGCTGGTCCTTTGGTCGAGATATCACCAATTAAAGTCTATGAAGGAAGATATTCCCAAGTATTCATTTTGAACGAGTTCATAGTGATTACTTTTGGATTCACTAATTCTCTAATAATATTCATAAACTTAATGAAAAGAGACTTTAAAGATTAACTCGACTAATTTGTGGTTGTCTTAATCGATGATATTCTGATATACTCCAAGAGAAAGGATGAACATGTTGAGCATTTGAATATCGTGATAAAGAAATTGTGAAGGGAGAAAATTTATGCAAATTATAGTAAATGAGATTTCTAGATGGAGGAAGTATCATTATTGGGGCATGACATCACTAGTAAAGAAATGTATGTGGACCCTTCTAAGACAAAGGTAATCAAAGAGTGGACTAGGAAAACATCTACAATGGAGATCTATAGTTTCCTTGGTCTATCTGGGTATTACCAATGATTTTTTAAGAAATTCTCAAAATTTTAAAACCCACTAACCAAGAGGACTCGTAAGGGAGAAATATTTTTAGACTAGTTAATGTGAAGTTTTCTTTATAGAGTTAAAAAAGAGGCTTATCACCGCTTTAGTACTCACACATATAATAAGGAGGTAACTCTTTCTAGTATACTATAATCCCTCATAGAATGAATTATTATATTTACTAATGAAAAATGATAAATTTATAGTATATTCTTCAGGGTATTTGAAAATTTATGAGAAAGACTATCATACACATGATCTGGAGTTGGCAGCTATGATCTTTGTATTGAAAATCTGGCAGCATTATCTCTATGGGGAGAAGTGTGTAATATATAGAGATAATAAGAGCCTCAAATATATATTCTCATAGAAGAAGATTAATATGAACTAGTAAATATTGTTAGAGGTCATAAAGGATTATGACCGCTCAATCCACTACCATCCATGAAAATCAAATAAAATGGAATATGCTATACGTAGAAATGATCCTACAACATTATCAATGATGATAATTGAGAAGGATCCAATATTATTAGATTTTAAATAGATTGGTATGGGAATAATTAAGAAAGGAACATCATCAATTCCTTCTCAAATGATTTCTAACCCATCCCTTGTGGAGAAAATAAAGGGTCCTCAAAGAAATGAAGTAGAAATTTAGAAGAAGGTGAAAACTATGAGAAAGGAGAAATCCTAGGATTTTAAAATTGATGAGGAATGAGTTGTAAGATTTAGATCACGATTATCTATACCATCAGATACAGAGATATAGGGGGATCTTCTGAATGATTCACATAGCTCAACCTTCTCTATTCACCTAGGGAGCACAAATATGTATTAAGATATCAGAGAGAAGTATTAGTAGGAAAATATGAAGAAGGCGATCACTGATTATAAATCAAAGTACCTGGAATGTCAACAAGTGAAGGTTAAAATACAAAAGTATAAGGGGTTGATGTGACCATTACCCATACCAACATGGAAATGGGAAAACATTACTATGGACTTTGTCACTATACTTCCAAATAAATCTAGAGGAAACAATGATATATGGGTTGTTTTGGATATTTTTACAAAGACAACTCACTTTATCTCAATTCGAGAGGACTTATCACCGGATCAACTTTCATGGATATACATTAGAGAAGTGGTAAGGATATATGGAGTACCACTATCAATTATATCTGACCGAGATATGAGATTCACCTTCATGTTCTGGAAAAGTATCCAACATGCTCTAAAAGATAAGTTGAACTTCAGTATAGCTTATCATCCTCAAAATTATGTCCTAATTGAACAAACTGTTTAAACACATGAAGACATGTTGAGGGAATGTTCTATGGATTTCAAAGGAATATGAGACCAACATCTACCTTTGGTTGAGTTCTTTTACAACAACAATTTTCACTCAAGAATCCAAACTTGTATATATGAATCCATTTATGAGAAATTATGTAGAACAACGAAATGATGAGATAAAGTTAGTGAAGGTAATATTATAGGACCTAAAATGGTATAAGAAATTGTGGGAAAGGTGAAAAACATTCAATAACATATCAAGGAAGCCCAAAGTTGAAAAAATAACTATGCAAAAAATCATATACATAACCTCGAGTTTAATGTTGAAGATGGGGTATTCCTCCACATATATACATGGAAGAGGATCATGAGATTTTGGAATAAAGGAAAGATAATTCCTAGGTTCATTGGCCTCTTCGAGATACTTGATCGAGTTGAAGGTGTGGTATATTGACTGGAACTTCCACCAACTATGTCTCAAGTACACGATATATTCCATGTATCCCTCTTGTAGAAGGATATACCAGATCCCTCATATGTACTGAATCCAAAGGTTGTATAGTTAGAAAATGATCTCTCTTATAAGGAGAAGCCAGTAAAGATCATGGATTATAGAGATAAAGTTCTATGCAATAAGACTACTCACCTGGTCAAAGTACTATGGAAGAACCTTAAGTACGAATAAGCAACATGAGAACCAAAGGAAGTGATAGAGTAGAATTATCTTCAATTGTTCTTACTATAGTATGTAAAATGAAATTTCGAGGGTGAAATTTTAAAATGGGGGAAGAATGAAACATCCCAAAATTTTATCAATGGAAATTCTCTTTTTTATAATTATGTCATATAGTATAAATAACATAAAATCACTTAAAAACACAATAAATTTTTTTTAAATAAAGAATAAATGAAATAAGAGGAATTTATAGAAATTAAAGAACCAATACCTATATAATAGTAACATGTCCTTTGGAATAGTATTGAAACCATTAGGAATAGTAGACCAACCAATAGAATAGTAACCTCATCTATTAAAGTAAAAAAAATTTAGGCATATTATAAATTAAAATATGATAAAATTATATCATAGTATAAGTATATAAATATTTTAAAAATTATTGATTAAGTGTTTGTGTTTTTATATAACAAAAATGTTAATTTATAAATTATTAGAAAAATGACCTCTAGCAATGGACCTATAACCACAGTTTAATTGGGTCATGGATATAGGGTGAGATATAGGCACAACTATTTTAAAACTATGGAATTAGATTGAATATAGACATGAGAAAATAAACCTACATCAATAGATCCTCAATTCTTTTACCCTCCCTCATGGCTTTAATCTCCTACCCATGATCCCTTCGCTTGAAACTTTCTCCCGTAGTCGATCTTACCTCTCCTGATCATCCCTCTCCCTTGGGATCCTACATACCTGTCATTCCACTCATCCCTCTACCTCCTCTACCTTCGCTTTTAGCCGCTCTGCCTCAGACTGCTTCGGCTCTGGCCGCTCTACCTCGGGCCGCTCCACCTACAACAGCTCCTCCTCTGGCCGCTCCACCTCCAGCTGCTCTGCCTCGGGCTCCTCCAAACCTATCATCTAGATCATGCCTATCTATTCTATGGATATTGACCTTGTACCCTAGGGTTCAGGCAATATCATTCTACCCTAGTGTCCTAGCTGCTCTCCATTCTGTTATTGCATCAACCTACACCCGTGATCCCGACTTCTACCATGCAGTTCTTGCATTACGTCACTACCAATTTTACCCTCACTATGACTATTCACAAATGTAAACCTTCTCAGCATGGTAATCCACTGGTATTATGGTTCTCTTCTATTTCACATCATATTAAATTCATTTGAATCTTTAACCCTAATTATTTAGATTCCATTATTAGTTCAATAGTGGGATTCACTTTATCTTCTATTAGTATATTATGTATTAAAATTGAATTAATTAATCATTATTTTTCTAATATAGTATATCCAGTGGATATATTGTTCTTATTTAGTGTGAATCCAAAATTATATATTTTATAGTTTCATCTCTAATTTAAATTACCCAATAAAAGGTTATGTCTCATTGTATCCCATATATTCATAATTCAATTTCGGTGTAAATTTATTCAAATAAAATCTTTATGGATTATGTTATGATAGTTTCCTAACCAATTTCTCTTCATGAAAATCATTCCTTAAATGCCCAAATGTATATTTGTGATAGTAATCATCATATTGATCATCACACTCTTCAATTTTCTCAGGTGGGTATTTTATACCATTAATGAGTTCATATATTATAGATCCTTCAATGTTTAACTAATTTAATAGATCGTTTTAAACTTCCTTATTAATCACATCGACTGTTAAATAATCAACCAATTAATGTGGATGTTTAACAACCCGAAATACAATTTGTATCTATTTATCTTATCTATATTGAAAAGTTATCATTCGTTGTGGAACATCTTTCTAGAAATCACTAATAGTTAGGAAGGGTATTTCAAGGATGATGGGTACTTACCTATCAATTTTCATGTCTGAGAATGAAAAATAACCTAGTATTATAATATTTTAAAATATCTCTTATAAATATTCAATTACTCCTATTAGGTAAGTGATTAATCTATTTACTATTTGTAAAGACACTTTTATGGGATCAATATCTCTCATATCCAATTTCTTATTAACTAAAAAATGGATTAAATTAATGTTGGATACCAAATATACATGATAATTAAATTTTATTTTCCTTTCAAACTCATAGGGAAATCTGAAACTATGAGGATCCTTAGGCTTTAATGGGATCTTCCATTGAATTAAAACACTTTATTTTTCTATAAATGGAAGAATATAAAATTATTCTGGACTCCTCCTATTTGTGATAATGTTATTATTGAACATAGTATTTGTTGGAATATTGGAATGAGATTCTTAAAATATCATAAAAAATTTAACATTTTAAAACATTTCAGTAAAACATATGTAGTATTTATCTCTATTAATATCATGTTCTCTGCCTCTTTTTGAAAATTGTGTAGGTGGATTATAATACTTGACATCTCTGTTATATAGATTGAAAATAAATATCCTAGAGATTCATTCATTCTAAATTCGTATTTATCAAAATCATCATTATATTGTTGATTTAATTTTTCATTGCTTTCATCTCATTTTTTGACAGTTTTCTTCATAATATTTAGCATCTAATTTATCTTTTTAGTCTTTTTTTCGTCTATTACCTTTACTATTTATCATCTTCTTCTAGTAATTTACATAAATCCATATATTTAATTTTCCCCAATTGTATCAGGAATCTTCCCCTTATATATAATTGTGATTTTCAATGAAATCCAACCCACTTTCATTTTTAGATTATGGATGGTTGAATGACAACATTAAATTAACTAATTAGGACTTGAGAAGATTTTATTTTGTGAATTTCATTAAATCATTATTGATTTGATTATTTTCTATCTTGTATATCTTTCTTAATGTATTCTAAGTCCCTAGATCCTCTTGGGATGAATTTCAAGATTTATTCCCTTATATTTTATCTTGAATCCTTTATTGGATTTATTCTTTCCTATTGATTACAGAAGGACCAACTTGTTTAAGATCACCTTACTCCTTCTAAGAAATATTTACATATTTATACCCTCAAGGGTTATATCTATTACAAAATGTACTATATATCACTTAATGTGTCATATATTTACCCTTATAATATACTTCCCGAATTTGGTATAGTGGTGAAGTTGTTTCTAGAATGTTAATATTCATGAAATTAATGTAACTATGACTAAACATTCCATAGTTGATGAATTCCACATTGTTTCCTTATGAATTTGAAATGATAATTTGAAATTATTTTAATTCAATTCTATAATTTGGGGGCTCAAATAAAATATCACTGATTTTTTTGAATTATCACTATACCTATGATTCTATTTTAATGCAAGTTCATGTATATTATATTGTAAATTTATTTGAGTTCCTTTACTATTTTATCACTATAATAGCCTCCTATAACTGAATCAACAAGTCTCTAACCTATTAAATTAAATATTTCATTAAGTAATTTCATTAACAGTGAGTGAGAAAACTAAAAAGGGAATTTTTAGTAATTGTCATGGAATCATTCCCAAGGTTATTGAAAATTTTCTTGTTGTTTTTGTAAAAAAACTGATATTTTAGTTCACAAGTCAATGGTTAGTTATATAGGGTAAAATATGATAGTAAATTCAATGTATAAGACTTCCAATTTTTTGAAATTCTTATATTCCTTTTAAATAAATGAATTTATTTCTTATTAGTTCATTTAGTATACAATACACCCTAATATAAATAAATCCATTGATACTCTATTGATTTAGAGATAGAAGAAAGTTGTTGTTAAATCTATGATGAATGATAAGGAAACCTCTAATGGAATACCTGTAATAGTAGGAAAGTACTACATTTGATGGTATTTTAACACATAGTTCCTCTAATTTGGTGAATTTCTAATTCTTGATGGGTTTCAAATGGTTGGTCTCTTCTCCATTATAGAAGTACCTCTCTATGTTTTCTTCTCCTATTTTATACTTCAGAGTGGTTCTCATCCAAGTTGATGATCACTCCACATATTCAAGAGAGGTTAAAATTATTACACAGGTAAAAAAACACCGAATCACCACCTTAAATTCCACTAACCTTACTCAGATGACCATAATTTCTCAAATCAGGATTTGTTTCCATTTATAAAACTTTTTAATATATTACCTAACTTATTTTGTTTGGAATGTAAAAGGATTACCTTCATCCCCACAAGCTAGCCAGGTACTCCATGTGTCTTGAAAGTTCAACAATATATTCTATTAACTTTTAAATATAACCTCTTCAATAGGCTTAAAATATCACTCAAACTTTTTTTTTGATTACTCATAATCAATATGAATCCATTTTTTAGCTTGGAATGACAAAACTAAAGTATTTATTTAATTTTATACCTAAACCTCCATTTATTTCAAATACTATCTATGTTAAGTCAACAGACGGTTCCAAAAATGTGGCGTTGTATTGATAATTTTCATAAATACACCACTGGTTAGTGTTCATAGCCTTCATGGAATACACTGATACATTTTAATTCATTCACTATTCAAGGAAGTTGATATATATTTACTTGATGTTTTCTATCCCTTAAATTGTGTATCCTTGGAATTTGATTGATACCACAAGTTGGATCGCCTAAATTTTCAAATCCTATGAAAATAGATAATGGAAACATCTAAAAAAATTAAAAGTTTCGTTGTCTCAACTTTCCATGAAATTGGAATTGATTTTTTTAAGTTATCATAAGAAAAAAATTTCTTAACATTGTGTATAAAAAGTACTGTTTTGTTTCCCATGAATTTGAATGCATTCAGTGTGGGCATTCGTCACTGTTATAAATATTGGTGTCATATAATATTTACATTAGATATTATTCCATAAAGTTGTTTCATGAAGCATTCCTTATCTATTTTTTTATGAAAATATTTCAAATTTGAGTTTATAAACGTTTACTATATCACGTTTCAATGTAGGGAAACATTAAAATGCGTTCACTATATATAGAGAAGACACTTTACAATGTTATCCTTAGAATTATTTTTGGGTTCTTTTATAGCCTATGTAGCATAATATCTTAGTCTTGATCCTCCAAGTATAAACTAATTGGATTCCATTTCTGGTTCAATGGGTATAGAGTGTTTTTCTAGTAGTGACAAAGTTTATTAAATGTAGTTTATGATGTCCTACTATATTCAATGATTCAATGGAGTTGGTTAAGAACTATTAAAAGTACTTGAGAATATAAAATATAGGGATTATATAGGATATTCCATATCTAGGGATACTAGAAGTCGATATATTTGATGTATGGGTCTTGGACTTCATTGGTCTATTTACAAAATCTCATAGGAATGAGTGCATAATTTTTTCAATAGAATATGTGTCAATTTGGAATGAATCAATTGCATTACTAGATATTATGGGTTCATATATGGTGATTGTTTTAGAAAATAAATCTTTTATAGACATGATTTTCCAATAACTATAATCAATGATAGTGGTTTCCAATTTAAAAATAGTCATTTTAGAGAAATAATGAAAAAATGGGGATGCAAACACAAGAACATGTGGCCATTTCCAGTCTAAGACATTGCTTCCTGTGAGCAAGGTCTTTATGGAGGGGTAAGAGTTTTGGTGTTTTTTATAAATATTTTTGGTATTTCATGAATTTTAAGTTAATTTCTTATATAGCTATCATAAAATCTATGTGGCCATTGCTAGTCCTAGCCATTGATTCCTGTGCATATTTTATTTAACATGTTGTGATCAACAATAGTATGATAAATTCCCACATTCATGAATGTCATAACAAGTCAGTTCAACATTATTTTTTGTTTCATATTAAGGATATGGAAGTTGGAAAGGTTGTGCACCCTCAACTAGCTATGAGAGTTTCCAATGCAATTGATGCATGGGAAAAGGTTTGTTCTAAGAATAATCATGCCTTAATTTTCATATTATTTTTTAAACTCTTATTATGTTTGAAATTTTAATGCTTTCACCCTTATGTTTGGTTTTATTTTCATGTTCTGTATAAAGTTGGGTCATTACTAGAAAAATTATCTATGGACACACACCTATTATTCCATGTTTTCCCCTGCTTATGGTCTTCAAAGTCCCTCCACATAATAGATGATTAATTAGGAATAAATGTTTCTTGGATTTGAGGACCCACTTCCTAATTTAGTGAGGGATATCCAAAGACATACACATCTATCTATTTTCCATAATAAAATGCTTTGATTTCAATTGATCTAGTGCACCAGCTACTTCACTCATGGACGAGGTTCAAGGATTGGTGCATTAACTGAAAACCCTAATATATATTTATAAATCCTCTCTTATTCTATGTAATTTTTTTTCTGATGATCCAATCAACTCTAAAAGTAGAAACTTCTTTGGAAAAACATATTGGCACTAGTTATACTCAATGTTTTTCTTCATACCAGTTCATCACAAAGTTAAATATTGAGAATCTATTTTCATATCTATGTTAATAAAAGAATAATGAAAAGAGTTTAATAGAAATATTTGTTTAAAAAAAGGGGTAAAAAAGAAGAAAATCACAAATTTTTTTCATATAAAGGAATTTCATATAAAACTTTTTTATAGGATGTGTCACATAATTATTATGTGGACTCATTTAAATCATTTGCATAGGCAATGGTTCTGTGAAAGTTTTTATGTAGTTACCTAGGGGATTTTGGAATTACTTCATAGAAAAATAATATACAGTGACACTAGAAAAAAATTTATGAATAAATAGAGAGAATTAAAGAACCTTATTCTGTTAAAAAATTAGAGAATAAGGGGACCCTCCACACTATATATAGGGGAAAATAACTATTCATCTTCCACTTTATGAGTTCCATGAAAGCATTATATAAAAGTGAATATTTACCTCAATTTTCAATCCTCTATATTCTAATCAGATCCAATTAGGATTGGGTAATTTTTTGGTTCCGAAAAAATTTTCAAACACTTTGAGATGAAGATCTATATAGAATAATTCCAATTTTTTTCTTTTTCATAAAAAATATCATTCACTATTTAAAAAAATCAAAAAAACTGTGTAGAAATTTCTTGATGAGTACATTATTTCTGGTCAATTTAAACCCCTTATTTTTTGTTGAAAGGATTCACCTAGCTCAGGTGTCATTTAAGGGAGAAAGGTAACACCCTAAAGCTATTACCAGTCTGATTTATTAACTTTGTTTTGTGGCATTGATGTAGTGATCCACACTTCCACACATCAATTTTAAATGGTAGCAAGTCCCAGAATAAACAGATACTAACATTTCTTATAATTACACCCAAACACACTTTTTGAGAAGTAATTTCCTAAGGCATGATGTTTGATAAATGATAGTATTTATGAGAATCTACTTATTAAGAATGTTTTTGGAGATTACATCCCTCATGTAGACTTTAATTTATGTCTAATGAGAGTGGGAAACTTCTTAGAAAACATCTCTGAGTCCATGGGCCACCGATAAAAGATCCTTGTAGGATGGACCACGTAAAACCATCATGATACCCCCACCTCTTCTTACTGCATGTGACTCCTTCAACCTGTTATCCTAGAATCAACCAAGTTATATGAATCCACCAACTTGTTAATTAAAACTTTTCAACCAGCCATTCCTTCCTCTATAAATTCAAGATTCACCTGGATCCCCATAAATAATGATATATAATAAAACATAATTCACTTTGGTGGTGTTCAACATATTTTAACAATGGGCTCTCCATAAATTTTAAAATTCAGTGGAATCAATTGACCAACTTGACCCACTATAAATATTTAGGGTGGTGACCCATATGAATTTGTACTTGTAACTATGATTTATCTAATATCAATTGAATTATCTAATTGTGATTTCAATTTTCCTATTATTCCATGAGTAAAATAAAGCAATGTTGTTCTCTCATGGATATATGGCTAAAATTATGAAGCGTGTAAATATCTTTTTTATATTCCTTGTTTGATTTTGATTCTGTTTATGTAATTATTTTGGGAGTCATGATCATTTGATAGTGAATGATTTGGTGTAGTGGTTAGGGTGTATTTTTCATTTTATTTATAGAACATCATTTTATAAGACCATATAATTATGTTAGTTTTATAATTTTTTCCACGTTTTGATGCTCTGATGGTTTTCTTACAAATTTATGGTTTCATGGATCCCAAGAAGTGGTATCATATCTTGTTATTCATTAAATATCAATACTCTGAACCTATTATTATGGTAATGTTCTTGCATATGTGATTTTTAATTTTAATTGTAGTTAAATTATTTTTATGGAATGTAATTATAATAAGTAAATGTCTTGATAAACAAGTTTGACAGGATGAACATTGACTTTTGAAGGATGAAGTTGTAGGATTATCTATTTTAGAAGGAATTTGAGATTCCATTGAAAGAATTAAAACCATAATAAATTGATAAAGTAAAATGGGAATGTCTTGATATGATAGAACTTGTAGTGATACATATATCTTTAGAAAAATATGTTTCTTATAACACTTGGGAGGTGAAACCATAACACAGTTAATGAAGGATATAGTGGATTTGTTTGAGAATCCAATAACAATGAAAAAAAATGCATGACACAAAGGTTATTTGGTATGATATATTAGAAGTAAGACTAGTGTCTAATCATGTCAATGAATTTAAAATGATTTAGAGTCATCTCAAATCAATTAAAGTTAAATTTTTGTATGTTTTAGTAATTTTTACTACTTTCATTACGTATGTAATAATGGGATATGATGTTGAATTCTATAAGAAATTATTATATAAATTCTGACAATGTGTTTGAATATGTTTGTGATCTTATCCAAAATTAAGAGATTAAGTATAGGTAAGTCCAAGCATTTTCTAAAACTATGTTGAATGAAAAATAAATATTATATTTTATTCAATTAAAAGTTCAGAGGAAAAAAAGTTAAATCAATGAAGGGGAATCAAGGTAAATTTTTTGGTCATGTACTTTTATGTGGTAATTTTGGGAAGAAAGGGAATCCAATGAAATATTATATATATTACATGGTAAATTTAGGAAGGGATGTCTCAATAATTTCATGTTTTATAGATCCTATGCTTATGCTTCTAGAAATACTAAAATACATACACATTATCATGTACAATAATATAATTTTTTTAACATTATGCCTGTGTTAAATTATAATAACATTCTTAACATGAAAAGTATAAATATTTGTGTATGAAACAATCTCCATGATATTCATATATAAATAATTTATACAATTGAATAATGTTTTATCTATTAATGATTTTTTTTCTTACCAAGCAATTTGTTGCTAGACTTCGATGAATATTCAGTACAAGTTACCCATCATAGTAATTTATTTTTAACATGTCAAACATGTTCTTAATATTTTGTTAGGTATGTTACAAGCGCAAATTATATATTTATCACAACTATGAATTATTATTGACTTATTAAAAAATAGTATTTGTTCAAGAGATTACATGCCAATAAAATTTCTAGCATCATGCATCAATGATGAATTATAGTGACCTGAATTCATCACACTAAAACAATCCATAATTCAAAGAATACATCAGTAATAAAATTTCTTGGCACTAATTCTATCCACTGGTATACATGGGATAGTGTTTTTTATGGGGGTCATTTGGATTGTTGGGATATGAGATTCTAATTAAGTGTATTTGTCTTACTCTATTTTACGGGTTTGGTTTTGGTTTCTGAAACTGGTGATGTATTTCATCTTTTGATATAGTGTCCGGAGCTATAGATATCACTATATCTATTAACTACAATCATGCCTTGGTGTGGTTGTGCACGATTATTTCTTAGTAATATTTAAATGGATGATTGTGTTGTATGAATTAGTTGTAATTCAGGGTAGAAGTAAAAACAAGATTATTGATATGAGTAGATTCATTGATGGTTATGAACGCTTTAAAAAAAAGGTGGAGGATTAAATGATGATGCTAGAAGGGAGAAGGGAGTAGGGCGGTGAAAGAGGTAGGGAGGCAGGGAGTAGGGTAGAGGCAGGAGGTAGAGAGCATGGAGCTATGGTTGAGCAGGGAGGTAGGGTGTAGGAGGCATGGAGCATGGAGTAGGGAGCAGGGTGGAGGCAAGGAGGCAAGACAGAGGCAGGGAGGCAAGCATGGAGGTAAGGCGAAGGTAGGGATGAGGTAGGGAGGCATATAGGAGGTATGAAGTATGGAGTAACGGGTAGGTAGCAGGGAGGGAGTAGTGGTTGAACAAGGGTGCAGTAGAGCCATTTTTTTCTTCTCAAAACAGATTACATACCTGTATTGTTTTACTACACAATCAATGATATCGTTTCATTATATCTGATTTTTTTTCTAGAGACTCCATTATATAGCCATGATTTACAATTGTGGCAGTAGAACTATTTCCATGGTTTGAATTGTGGAAATATTTGTAGTGCCATAGTTATAAATAATGGTAATAAATCCATGTGGAAGAGTTTATGGCCATAGTTTCAAACCGTGGGTATAGCTCTATAGCCACACTTTGAACCGCAACTATAGGTCTGTTTCCACTGTTCGAACCATGGCTATAGGTCTATTGCCCTGATTTAAACTGTGGTTATATGTCTATAGCCACGGTTTCGAACTATGGATATAGTTTTTTCCTATATTCATGCCAATAGGGTCCACAGTTGGTGAAACTGTGGCTATTACCTATAGCCACAGTTTTGTGACCTATAGCCACAGTTATAAACTGTGGATATAGCCTTTTTTTCTAGTAGTGATAATTTTATAATTAATATAATTATTTAATTGAAAATCTATTTCCATAAAATAGATTCATAAATTAATTTTTTTAATCATATTATTATAAGATAATTTTATGAGACCTTGTTTAATTTTTCAAAGTGTTATAAAATCAATTATAATTTTAAAATTGGTATTTTTCAAGTAAATGATGATCTTAATTAAAAATTAAATTTCTTGTATCTAGAAAAATATTTTCATAAAATGGATTTAATTTTTTAATTTTAAATATCAGAAAATGTTCAGGGTAAATTTTTGGTATTTTTCTAAAATAGTTAAATTTTTGGTGAATAGTAAAATACAATAATTTATGATAGAAGCTAAATACATGAATTATTGAATCATAGTTGATGTAAGGCTTATGTAAGATAGAAATATCAAACTCTACTTCATTATTTTAATATATTTAGTGTTAATTATCAAAATATTCATTGTCTTGATCCAAAATAATAAACTAATGAATAAAATAATTAAAAAAACCCCACTCCTCCCCTATAAATACCCCCCTCACCACCTCTTTTCCTCACACCTTCCAAGATTTGATCCTTGTATAAGTTTTACCAAATAATATTACCAATAACCTCCCTCGCATCTAGAATCTCTTGGTATCATCAAAATACCAAACCCTTTTCCCTAAGAGGTTCTCAAGGAGTTGAAATTCAAGAGGTAAATCCCTCTCTCTTTTTCTTTTAATTATTTATCAATTTAATTGATTTTCTTATCCTATCCCCACCTACACCTATCCAAGAGGCATGATAAATCAAGTATTTTTATATAATTTTATTTTATTATGTTAATGTAATAATTAATATTTTAATCTTTTTCCCTTTCATTTTATTCTAAACATGAAAATATCATTCGTGGTGTGTCGATTTACCACCACCGTGGAGAATGTGTTTTAATTTTTCACTACCACATTCAAGGTTTTTTTTAAAACCATAATTATGATTAAATAAGATTTTATTATAAATATTATAAGTTATATAATGTTATTAAACCAATATATAAACATGATATTAAATAAAATGATAAGAGTTCATGATGGTCATAAAATCTTCCAAATAAATTAAATCATTTTCATTGACTATTTATCTTATGGTTCATAATCATACCATATAACCAAATGAATTATAATAGAAAATAAAATTATGTATGTTCATTGATAACATATAATTTTAATTCTATATAATCATTCCCATTTTACATAAACTTCATTACTCTTAAACAATTGAACCTATCATGAAAACCAAGAAAACAAACACTCATGAATGATGAAATTAAACTATATAACTCATCAAAAAGCACATAAATGAAATTAATAACACTATAATGTATAAATTAAATGTATAAAAGGTTATTTATTTTTAAATAATGAATTTAATTTGATTATCTAAGATATTAATGTGAATCAAAAATTTATACATAAGGTATTGAGATTCTCGAACCCAACTCTCTTTATTTGGGTTTTCTCTCTTTTACTCCATTTTTAATATGAATTTTAATTTATTTTTCTATAAATATAATTTAATTTTCTTTAAAATTTATTTTTTGGGATATACATGTTTCCAATATGGTTTTATGACAAATGCATTTTTTTCTAAAAGAACGATTAAAAAACACATCTTTTACTTCTCATGAGATTTTTTCTTTATTCAATAAAGATTGATACCAAGCATCTTATTCCCTTTTTGGGATATCCAAAGTTTTGGAATTTATTCTTAATTAAATTAAATTCATTCATTTACATGGGTTAATTTTTGTCCAAGATTAATATACGTTCTATGTGGCATGCATGATAATGTAAATGTTATTATGTGACGGGTGAACCCCAAAATATCACTCTATTACATTGGTTAATATGATGAATCTTATTATATAAAGTGAAATATGAGTTAACATGATGCTAGATTTATTGACAACTATGTGTGGTATTTTATCACTAAGACAGTATGTTTCATTTTTACGCATTTCCACATTCCATGCCTTTATCTAATGTTTCCTCTCATGATTATGATTATGATCCTTTGCTAATATTATGAGGATAATGATTACGATCTCCCATGTTTCAGGTCTCTAATTCATCCTCTTACTATTCTTTTAGATCACACCTTATTTTTATGTACATCCTTAGGTGAATAAATGTACTAAGGAGTACAAGAGAGCCAATAAGAATCTTGTAAATAATGAATTAAATTAATTTCCATGTTTTATTATGAAAATGTTAGGTATGGTCATAATTTTACCATGATAATAAAACATTTGATTCTGGTTGTGTAACGATTTCATGTTGTTTATATTTAAAATGATGTAATAGCTATGTAAGAAAAACTAGGGTCACTATAGAGATTGTGGTGTGCTATATCAGATTAATTCCCTTGATTTTGGGGGAAAGTAACACCTTATAATGAGGTATTATGATGAAAAAACCTATATAAGAATATGTTTTGGTGTTATGTAATAATCATTCCATAATGGAGTTCTTTCATTGTGAATCCATGGAATCACTGTAAAAACTTGATTTTAGAGTTTGGGAAGGGATTATGACATAATGTGGGATATTTCACCATGAATACTTAGGTTGTTCCATAATTGTTTGGCCATAGAATTTTAGTGCGACTCTGAAATAGTGTATTTCATATTGAAACATTATTTATAATAAAAATAGATCATGGGTTTAGGGTATTCTACCATGATGCTATGGGTTATTTCGCAACATGGACCTAGATGGATGGTATTTTACTATAATTCCTAGGGCCATTCCACAATACAAACTTATGAATTTTTTTAAATGAATCCTTTTGGTAATTATCTAGGGGTACTATTCTGAAACCCCTTGGTCCCTTGGGATTTACTCGATTCAAAGGAGGGAAAGATCCCCTATTTAGGTATCTCATTCTACCTCTTTTCTCCATGCAATATGGTTTGATCAAGAGAGTTTCATCATATATATTTGAGGTAAGATATCTATCATTATCCTTATTACTATTCCATTTTCCTCCTCTAATTTTTGTTTTTATGACTAGGGTTTTTAAGAGAAGTTTCAACTAGATCATGGTGAAATCACCCCACTTCATGGGGATGAATATTCTAAAAGAGGTCATAGAAGGAGGTGTTCCTGTCATAAATCATTATTTATTATGATTTTTGTTTCTTATTGGATTTATTTTGGGGTTTTGGGGAATTTAGAATGAAATTTTCCATTGTATCAATATTAAAAAATGGGTCCTTTTCATGGCTTATGTCTGGGTTCTTGTCATTAGTGCACCAAATCCTTTGGTTCATTGTTTTGGAACTCTTATTCTATCTAGTATGTCTGTAGTTGATTATTATTAATGGTGAATTTGGTTTTAAATGATTTCTTTATTTATTTTTAATGGTTTATGCATAGTTGGGTGATTATGGGCTTAATAAAGGTCAATACAATCTTGTTATTAATTTATAGAACACATATTGAGGTTGGTGACCTTTACATTACTTAATATATTTCTAATTTGATGTTTTTATGTTTTTTTAACTTTATTATTTCTTCATGGTGTCAGATTTACCTATAAATTGGGATGGGATCATTTTAACCTAGTTTTTAGTAAGGACCACATATCCTCTTAAACAGTTCACTAGTGGTGCCTTGGTCGAGTAAGTTTTGGTGGGTATATTTTTGGATTATTTTGTGGAATAAGTTATATTTCTATGTAAAATTGATTTTCCTTTTTAAGTAAAAATTTTAAAAGTGGTTTTGTATGTGAAATTTATTTAAAAATAAAATGGTTTATAAAAGAAATTAATGGTAAAAATGTTGATTCAAGGTAATCAGTTTGGAAATGGTATTTCAAAATTTATTAGGGGGTTCTAAAGAACTATTTCATTTGGATTTTGAATGATGTTTTTTCAATGTAAATATAGAATGTGATTCCTTTTCTTGGGGGTTTTTAAAGAGAGTTTGACTAAATATAAAAAAGAAATTGGAAAGGATTATCAAGAATTTCCATGGTATGTTTGATATTATATGGTCATTTACATGTTTTAGAAAGATTATATGCTTATTATTATGCTATTTGATTATGGTTTCATGGTGTTTTATCAATGTTTTTATGACAGTTCGTGATATCATTTAAACCCTGGGAATGAGACCTTTTAATAAGTGACAGGTTGGTGAGGATAAATTGAGGTCCAAGTTAGGTTCCCTTTTAGAATAGGTCCATAAGAACCTTGAGACACCTTTGGGATGAGTGTGTGATTTTGTGATTGAACAATAGATGGGTTAAATGTTCACAATTATCCCTTTGGAATCTCATGACATTTTCATGAGTTTTATGGATTCCTTAGTTCCTTAGAGAATATCCTAGAGATTGACCGCAATGGTTGGTTTGGGAGTTAATTACAGTGTTATTGATTGATGGTGTAGGGAAAGTTTTCAACATTTGGACTTATGGAATAATTATACTCATCATATATTCATGAATGGGATATGAGAAATGTGATGCTTAAATAGGTTTTTGAGAGGATGAGGATGAGTTTTCCTCTTTTTTATGAAATATATTCCCTTTTGAGATGTTGAGACTAGGCACGTAGCCTAAGAGAAATTGTACCCATTGTAATGTCCTTTATATTGTGTGTTTATATTTATAAAAGTTGTAATCTTAAAATACCTTTGGGATTGATGTTTATCTTGAAGAGTTTTATGTTTAATTTAATAACCGAGTGTAGTGAGATAATTCACGGAGGTCATGTTGAGGTGTTGATGTATTTGCCTATAGAAGAGCACTAGTTAGGGACTCTTTTATATTTAATTAACAAGTGTGGGGGTATGTATACTTGTTTTTTATGTTATTATTGATCATTCTATGTAGAAGATATAGTTTCACCCTCAGTTATAGGGTATTTATATGTGATGTGATGTGATATGAAGTGTGGTATGAGACATAACCTTGAGTGAGAGAGTGGATGTGTTTGAAGTGTTATGGAGTGTGGTATGAGGCCTCACCCTAAGTGAGAGGTGTTGGCGTTGGTGGTCTAGAACCAACTACTTTTTACTTTATTCATTAAAAAAATCCTTATCACATCTTGATTGTTCTTATGCGTGACAATGCATGTGATAATTTTCCAAGGATAGCTGTTTCATTAAAGGGTCATAGCGGATCCCTGCTATGATGAGAACCCGGAAGTTCCATAACACTGTTCTTGAATATATGTTCTATGGCCGGATGATGTTATTTGAGGGACAAAAATAATACATGCCATTAGGGGTGAGGTCTCATAAAACTTTGAGGCACCTTCTCATGGTGTGCGCCCTTGGTAATATCCATGAGGATATTATGAGAACTAGACCCGCCAGTAGGAAATCCACATTTCATAGTTTCATTGGATGTTCCTATCTACGAATGTGTGTATTGGTCCTTAGACCTTAAGATTATTATTAATGGGTATTACAACTCACTCACTAATATGTATTGACGAAAACTGTTATGACACACTATTCGCAGTGAGGTAGGATACGTTGGGTGCATCACGAGTAATACCGCATTAATAGATAATGCGATAAAGGATTTGTCCCTTCTGTTCCATAATAGAAGTAGATATATTATACCCTTTTATGGAATTGAAATATCCTAATTAAATCCATGACCATGGTAAAGAATGGGAAAGTTCAATTCTGGAAAGTCAAAGAAAGAATAATTGAACACATGGGTTGATGGCACTAGGATGCAACCCGCTTTATTAGAGATATTGAGACAAAGGGATTATATTACATGGTAAGCGTTTGTATGAGGTGACACATCATTATGGCATTAACTTCTTTCTCTATGGGTGCCTTGGTGTGTTTCTAGACGCTAACCTTGGACTTTAGGCAGGCTCTGCCTAATGCCACTGAGAAAGAGGCGTAGAGGGTCACACACTAAGTGTGTCCATGTATCTCAGTTAAATATTAATTTATCAAGTTAAATAAAGATTATTCCCGACTGTGGTTTAATAATTATTTATGGATGGATGATCACATTTATTTCCACACTAGTTATTCAAGATAATATATTGTGGGTGAAATAATATATTTATTAGCGAGTAATGCAGTTACATTTATTTAAGAAATAAATAGCCATTAATCAAGGTCTAATAAATGTGGTGGAGTAAATAAAGAAAAATAGAAAATAAAAGTACACGATGTGTATATTAAATATACACGCCATGTAGTTTTCTAGAAAACAAGTACACACCATGTATTAATTATTACATGCCGTGTAGTTTTTCCAGTCGGGATTTTGAGGATATAATATTGTTTTATTAAATGATATTTATTATAATCAGTGTGGGCGCATGTCAAGGAATTAATAACTCGACATGGGTTTTTTTTAATAAGATCTAATGAAATAAATAAAATGCGTAACATGTTTATTTATTGTCATAACTCTATAACCTCAAACCCGATTATAAATATCCTTACAACCCCAAAACTTTTCCTCAATTGTTGTGCACAATAATTCTGGAGAATTATTTCAAGGCCAAAAGAACTACTTCCTCCAAGAACACTGTCAAGATCGAGTGCGATCCTCCTTCATCAGATCAAGGTGATCGAAGGTAGACATCACAAGCAAAGGTTCTTCTGAGCTAGCACCCGGAGATCCCTTCAGCGACGTCCATAGATACATGGCACACATGTGGATCACCGCTAGAGGAATCTCACACTTGGATTCTACGACGCAATGACGGATCACAAGATCGTGACCAGAGAAATCAACGAAGAAATAATTCCACCAAGTTAATTATTGAAAATTAATTAAATTAATTATAACCAACATATGATGATCTTATCTCTATGGTTATAGGACTCCCTCTTTTTTTTTCATTCTTCATTCTATTCCGAAGATCCGACGTTTTATATCGTGAAAGATCTTGATTTGAACATTGTTTAATGCTAAAATTAAAGTTGGGCCGCCCCACCAACGCGCTTCCACTACGCCCAGAACCTACAAGAGGGTCGAGGAAGGAGACATGAAATGTGAGGTTGTGTGAGTACTCACCCTAAGTGAAAGGATGAATGAATGTGATGTGTGATGTGATGTGGTATAAGACCTCACCCTGTGTGAGAGTGTATATAAATAAGGATCAATACATGGTGTTATATGAGACCAAACCTAGAATGAGATAGGGGTGGTATAAGATTTGGTATGGGATGTGGTATGAGAACATACCCAAAGTGCATGGGTGGAGACATGATAAGCTATATGAGACTAGTAATTAGTATGAGACCCTACCCCAAGTGAGAGGGTCATGGAAAATACTTGGTTTTAGGTTCCTTCCCTAATTGATGGGGCATGGTCTCAATTATGTTTTCAAGATGATTCCTTCCACTAGCATTGGATGACGTGGGAGAGGATAGTGGTCTTATTAGAATAGTTAAAACATGGTGGCCTAACAAATTTTTTACATGGGAATTAAATGATATATTTCTAGGTGCATGAGTTTCACTGAGCATGTCTTGAACTATCCTATGATTTGAATACACATATACATGATAAAATTAGTACTCCATGTGTTGAGGTAAGATGAGGAATACTATTTAGTTAACAAATATAGGTTGTCCTTCTTTTTTAATTTTAAGAACATGTATTACTTACCGCTGGCCCTATAGTTTAGATATAGTAGGTTATGGAGGCCAAGGATTCAATAGGGATGATCCCATGAGTTGGGTCAAAGGACATTGTTATTTAAATTTCAGCTATTGTTCCATATATGTATCGACCAATGTTCCCACTATTTTATTTTTATATTATGGTTGATTTTATGAATAATATATGCTATTATTGATATATTTTATTTTATTCATCAAATAGAATGTTTATTTCCTTATATTATAGAATGTGGGGCCCACTTGGATCCTTGTTTATGTCTATAAGTTTTTTTAAGTCCGTTATATGAATGAATATTACTAATTTTTTGGTATATTTGGACAAGAACCTTGATCTGTACTTTGTAGGTAATAGTTACTACAAGAAAAATGATTTATACCAATAGAAAATTATTGACAAGAAATATATCTCTTGGAAAAAATGGGCAATTCTAACATATATTAACTTCTATTGGTATTAATTTTAACTATGTGTACATATTTTTACCAACATATATACATCTATTGATATTGATCATTAAATACCAACTAATATTTTACCAATGGTTAAATCTATTACTTTATCATACTAATACCATCAGTTTTTATACCAACAAATGAATTTGACAGTAATAATAATAATTACCAAAAAATCATTTACCATCAATAAAAAAAATGATACAATAACAATAACAAAGATTTTATCTATATCTAATTAATATAAACCAAATTTTTATATATTATTATTTTTATGACTGAAGTCAGTATCCATTTTTTGAAGTCTTATTAACAAAATCTCATTCATTCATCTTAATTTTAAATTTTCTCTAAAAACCAACAATGTTTATTTTTTTTAATGTTGTTCATTTAATAAAAATTTAAGTAATTTTCATAAAAAACAATTTAAATAATTACTATATTTTTTATATTGACATATATGTTTGATAATCTCAATATACATGCTTAATTTATCTTTTATATTTAAATTTAATAAACATAATTAAATATTTCCAAAATAATTTCAAAAAATTAATTATTTAAATTAAATAAATAAGAAACATAACAATAAATTGATTAATATTATTTTAGTAATAATTGATATCCAAATTCTGAATTTTTGTTTTATATTATAAAATAAAATTATTATTTTTTATAAAATTTTATACCATTTATACATATGTATTATATTTTTATTTTTAAAAAAAGAATGATATTTGTTACTTTATCAATTTGATTTGATTTTTAAAAACCAAAACTCATT
Organism: Viscum album; assembly: GCA_963277665.1. NCBI lineage: Eukaryota > Viridiplantae > Streptophyta > Magnoliopsida > Santalales > Viscaceae > Viscum > Viscum album. The sequence goes on from OY728143.1 coordinate 187,061,383, forward strand.
TAGAAACCCTAATTTTCCCCCACCCCAACACTATATGACCCACCACACGACCTTCCATTGTCAGATCCTCCGCTGCTACCTACTTCCTCCAGGACCACCAATGCCCTCAGCGACCCCCACCATGTCCTCCACCACTCTCAGTAGATGCTACCTACCTTTCTTTCGGCCCCCGCTGCCTCCTCTGTGACCCTCCTCCTATGCCGTTGGCCCCCTCAACCACAACCCTCCACTCTCTTTCAGTAACCCTCACGCCTTCTTCATCAACCCCATCGGATGACCCCCACCAACCCCATTTTACCCCTCCTATCACTGAACTTCCTCGATTGACCCACACCATCCCCAACCTTCCCCATTCAATCCCCACCATCACCGAACTTCCCCACATAACCATTTCGACCATGTGTTCAACCTCTCTCTCTGACGTAATTGATCCACTATGAGTAATACCCAATTATTTATTTATTTTATTTGGTTTATACTCAACTTTTAGATTTTCTACTCAACTTTCAGATTTTATGGGGTCATTACTATGAAAATTTCTAAATAGGTTTTTTGAACAGTCTTTAGATGAGTGTCATTTTGATTTTTATTGGTTGCTGATTACTCAGAGCATTGATAAAAACTATCATTTGAACACTTTAAAGGTTCTCTCTAAAATTTTCATGAATGCTAAATTCATTGCTCCAAATACTAAATCAATGTTGGATTCTCTTTTTAGTACTATCATATATCTAGATCATGGAAGAAGTTTTGAGGCTGTATCAGAAAATTGTTCAATATTCAATGTGAAGCCTACTACTAGCCCTATTCATGGTCCTGTATTCCTTGAAAGATTCCTAAAAAATCTGACCACATTAAACCTCTTCAAATAATGTTCACTCTATACCATAAAACTCACTGTGTATATGACAAGCAACAATTTCCCAAGGAACTAGTAAGAATCATCATCACTCTGATTATAAATATGATAGTGCTACCATTTGGTCTAGTTTTTTGGCTGAAGGTAAAGTTGGAAATGTATATTCATTCAAAGAAGGAAATAAATTAGAGAAAAAAATCCCCTACATGCCACATGGAATTTCACTGGTATCTTTATTGCTTCAATGAAGTTTTCAGTGGGAATTTGTAAGAAATTGTTTAAAGGTTATAATTATCATAAAAAATTTAAACAATGTTATGTTAATGAATTAACTTACTGATATTAGTTTAGTACTTTCAAAACATATCTACCTTTTATTTTTGAAAAAAATACTATGTTATTTCTTATAAATAGTTTTTATGTATGAAATTGAGCCTAATTGTGATTTTCATGTAATGGTAGTGGCCTCATGTTTTTGGGTTGTGATCTCGTTCTTGTTAACATAATGGACTTGTTAATTCTCAACATCAGACATGGAGAATTATCTATGTTAGAACTTAAATAATCATTTTTCTGAGAATATTTTATGATTCTATGTGTAATAGTATGTTATTTTCAATTTTGGAAGTATCACCACTTAAATAAGTGTTAGTTATTCCAAATTAAATGCATTGACTACATTTCATGTGCATATATTTAGTGTTATCTTAAGCTTTAACAATATATTACATCAATAATAAGATACTTCTTGAAGGTCTAATGCAAGGATACACTATCTATAAATGAAGTATAAATAGGAAACACACAATTTTATAGTCCTCTAAAAAATTCTGAGAATGTGATTCTGAATATGGTACACTTGATGATGACTTCATTGCCAATTTTGAATGATATATTACCATTTTACCTAAAACCAGCTAAAACACTCAACTTTAATAAGTAGCCACAATAGTGGTAGATTCTGAGCTAGTAACATGTGTTCGACATTGGAATTTGGTTTTCATGTTTATTAGAATGTTTTTTGAGATTCATGTTAATTGAGGTGCTTATTGCCACGAATTTACTTTTTTAGCTGTTCACATTGTGAAGAATTGAATTAGAGAACATGATTAGAACCATTGAAGGATAACTGGATGGGTGAAGGGTTCCTTGTTTCTAGATTCCATAAACTATAAGGTTTTGTTCTTCCATTTTTCCATTTCCTTTCTTATTTTAATAAGTGTCTATGTCACTCATAGATTTCTATTCACATTTCTTACAACCATTTAGGAAAACCACATAAATTAATTATGCTTATTTTTTTAGTTTTTTCATATATATTTTTTTTTTCATATTTTTCATAATGAGGTTATTGTAAAAAATATCAAATTTGATGTTTTATTTTTATTATTATTAAAATTTTGCAGTAATTACACTCATTTTTTATAAATGATTTAGAAAAATATTTGGAAAAAATAAGTTGGTTGAATGTTGAGTCTGTTATTTTATTGTTAAGTATTTATAATTGTCAACTCATGTGGATATAGGACTTTCATATGCTTATCAATGTATACTGGGAATTTAAATTGACAATGACATTGATCTCGTATAAGTTTCTTCTTCTTAGGTGAGAAAAGTTTACATTTCATCTTTGACAATTATACTACATGACTGTTATACTATACAAGAAGCAATACATGTGGAAAGGGGGCTTGTCGTTACCTACTCAAGCAGCCCTCACCGATTCTGGAGTGTAGTTCTAGTAGTCGGACTCATCCTTCTACAATAAGTAGGGTCTTATAAATTTTATCATTTTATTCCTTTCCATTTAAATGAGTGAAAATGAATGTTTGATTGCCATTTTGTGCTTTGGAAAGAATAAAAAAAATTGATATGGAAGGTGTATTGAAAGACTCATATGGAAGTGAACCATAAACCCAATAGACCCATTTCACTATTTTTCCACAAAATTTTCTATTATTAAGATAAATCCTTTATTCCCATGATCTCTTCTTTTGTATCCGAACTCATATTTTTTGATTCACTATTTCTGTTTCTAGACTTGTTGTTGCGGTAATAGAGCATCTCTTCAAGATATATTTGACCACATGAGTAGGTAGTGTTATGACTTATTTTATGTAATTATTTAACTAAATGTCAAGGTAGGATATTCTAAATTGTATCTTTTTGTTACTTTTTTTCATGTCATGGAATGAATGTGGATGTTTGATTGATATTTATTACTTTCACAAGTTTTCACAAAATTGTTGAGGATGGTGGATTGAATGACTAATATGGTGGGGTGACCATAAACCCAACTGACCCAATGACCCCATTCCTGTGTGTCCCCTATTTGATCACAATATGTGTCGATATCTATTAGCATTAATATAGGGCTACCAGATAACATGTTACTGCTGTGGTTTTTGAAGGTAGGGCTTTGGACTATTTTTTTCATTCACATTATTATTTTTCAAATTGTACTTGGTTTTACTATGTTGGGGTATGGTTTGTACAAAAGTGGACCTGTATCTTTCTTGGTATTTATGTTATGTTTTTTGTTTCACTAATATAGAATAATAAGATTCCTGGTTGGGGTAGTTGTCTATTTATATTACTGTCCAAGTCACCATCCATCTTCTAGATGTTTGATTCAAACTAATTTTCTAATTATTATATAACAATTACAACAATTATATTATATATAATTATATTATTTCATACAATTTAATATATACGAGAATAGAAAAGTAATATATTTTTTATTTAAAAAATATATTAGAAATAGATATCATTGTTAGTATTAATTAAAAGACCAGAAAATATATTATCTTTTGGTATTATTATAATTTAAACAGAACTGTTTTCTCTGTTGCAATAACATTTGGTGACATATTTTTTACCAACAGTTTTGGGACAGGGGAATATGTTTTGGTAAAATTATTTACCAACATAAAATGTACATTTAGAAACAGAAATTACCATGTTGGAAAAAGTTAAATATTTTGTAGTGAGTCTACCCATTACTATTTTAGGCCCTCTCCACTAGTTAGTATCCAATAACATATAGAGAGGTGTTCTTGAGGTCATGTGGTGACCCCCGCATGAACACTATTTGGGAGATTCAGTTTGGGGCATTTGAGTCATCATTTAGACCATTGCCTAGATCCATTATTATAAAACAACCATCCATTTCTAAGGATATTGGTGGATAAACATTGTTAGAGATTGGTAAAGGGTGGGAGGAATGGGTAAACAATGATCATTGTGAATCTAATCACCTAAATTATTTTGTTCCTAAATGCCTTCCTTTATAACAAGTGAATCTATAATTTCATGATGGAACATCATAATGGTAAATGAAATGAATGTATTATAATGGATTAATTAAAAAAATGAGAACATGGATTCATATCAAATAAAATAAAAATTAGTCATTAAATCAATAATTAAGTCATACTATATAGAAATATTTTTCAAATCATTGAGAATTATCCCTGATCATGGTTTCATTAGCTACACTAAAGGATCTCTCTAACACTATCCCCATGAATATTTATATCATTTTAAATGCTATCAAGACTATTAAAAGTGGTTTAAAAATTAATTTATAGTTTTAATTTAGGTTATTAGTGATTTAACTAATAATATAAAAATGCATAGTTAATTCTCTAGGTCCAAACATTAAAATTATACCCCTCATAGAAAAAAGCCCTCATTTTTGACACAACTTAAATGCCAAAATTTCCATAAAGTACTCCACTTAAAAGATATTAATAATTTTCATTATTTACATATTCAGGGGATAAAAATAATACCTTTCAAAATATTAAATATTTTTTAAATACCTTCACTTAGATAAAATAATAACCAAATATAAAACCATCTTAATTAATATTATTAAAAAATATTTAAATGGATCTAAAATATAAATTATGGGTTGATACAGTAAAAATATAATAGTTATTTTAGAACATGATGAATGAATTAAATGTAAATAAAAATTATCTATGTAATTGAGATTAATAGAGAAATAATATAGAAAGTTTGACCAAACCAAGGTTGGTCTTCTAGTGACATCCTTATTTATTTTCTAAATATATTTTTATTGCTAAAATACATTCCATTTTTAATTTATAACCATGAAATACACATATTAATTCTTTATAAGTGGAGGAATTACACTCTAACCATAGTGTGAAGACTCTTTCTTATAAGAGTTTATCAATGTATTTACCAAACATTGTTCGTAATGATACAACATTGAACTCACAGTTCTCTCCTCCCTCAACTTGGAGGGATAAATTTAAATGATGAAATAAAGTTTTATTTCACTCTTAATGTATGAAAACATACACTAACTAACTTAATATTTTGAAATATTATATCATATTGAATCAATAAGTTAAGTGGAAAAAATGATTTAATATTGTAATAGGAATCATTATAAATAAAAAGATAATTATTTAGATTAAAAGAAACTATCCTCGTATAAATATATAAGAAGAATAAAATGGGAATAATATTAATGAAATAATCACTATAATCAGTCCTTAGTGTTATTAATAGAAGAAATAGTCCATCATGATCATGAAACTTGTACTATTTATCATCAATATTCTTCTAAAACCTATCATCTCCTCTATACCAAATAGATAGAATTGTTAGACTATTCCCTATATAATACTTTTTATATATACATTAATGTTTATACAACCATGATACTTAGAAAGTGTACTTCTTAGACTCATATTATGGGATCCATGGGGTGTTCTTCATTTTCATCAGATCAACACCAATTACTCAAGATTCACCCTTCCAAAAATACATGCTAATTATTACAACCATTACCCCCAACGTACACTATGATGGAAGGGGTGAATTAGGGTGTAAATACTTTATCTTATTTTAATGGATCTTGTTCTCATGTTTGCATGATCACATTTAATATGCTAATCTCAAACATGTTGGATATTCATGCATAGAAAAGTAAAGGCATCAACATGAAGATTTTACCTGGTTTTACATAAATAGATACTACAGTAAGAATATATTGAATGTGTTTCAATGTACTAGAGTACATCGATACTAACTATAGATGATTATTACCTTTGTAAAATTTCACTATCGATCCAAGGGCCACTACCTTTTTATACCAATCCACTTGCTACTTTAAAGGACGTTTACAAAGGATTATATGATAGGATTATCAATCATAAGCAATTCCCAAGAAGATAAACACAAAAAAAGTGTGTGTGTCATCATTATACTTATGTTTCCCTCATCTACTATGTATCTTCAATGAAAATCATCATAGAAACCCCTATTCTATCTATTCTTCATATTTTTCAATGTGTTTTTTCTTCCTTGATTCACCCAATATCAATGATTGAATATTTTAAAATAACAGTCCATGAATTTTTTACTATTTATCTACTCATTGGTTCTTCAAAATGAAAACCAATATCAAATTCACTTTTCTAAGCTCAACTATAATCCAAAAAATCTAATATCCACTTGAATATGGAAAATCATTTTGAATTCAACATATTAAGGTGCCTTTTTTTGAATAAAACATAAATTATCTATGAAAATATATATTGTTCCATGAGATAAGGATTTTAAATATGATTTTATGTCAATAAAAAAATCTAAAAAATATAGTTATCATCTTTTTTATAAACTCTAGGATGATCATGATGTGATCTCCTTTGACATTGTAAAAAACTTGACCCCTTACAGCATGATGATAAGCATCATAGTTTAAGGTCCCCATATCTATTCAACTGATATCTCATGTCATTATAACTAAAATATTCCTTTCATGACATTTATGACCTAGTAATTGCATGAAAATTCATTTCTATTGAACTGTTGTAGTATGGTTCGTACACTACAACATGTACCATCAAACATCACAAAATAAAATTTCCCTAATTTCTCATGTCTAGTATTTTTACCATGAACCATTTCCAAAACATAAAAAATAAATTATAAAAACCAATAATTGTATCATGATGAATTTGGTTGTGGTGTGGTTTATTTTTCCTAAATAAATAGTAAAAAACTATAATTTTACAGGGTCTTTATTATAGAATGACCTTATTCCATTCAACGTGACTAAAAACTATAGGAAATGACTTCCCAACATCTATACTAGATTAATCCAATGCAATCAACTTCATGGAGTGAGTAATACCATTACACTATATGTGTCTAACTTTAAAAAAAATCAACTCTGAATAAATTCCAATGTCTTCTTAACTTCTCCATGAATCTCTAATTCTTTTATTATTCCAAATATCTCTAATATAATTTACTTCTAGGAATTATTTTATATAAATATAATAAACCACTTCAAGAATTCCTTTATAAATCCAATATCTCTAAGATCAACGCACTTAGATCCAAAATTTATCCCCTTTGGGTTTAATGGAAATCCAAGGTAGATTCAGTGAAATTAAATCACTTTAAACACTAAAAAATACAAATAGTATTGGAATTACTCTTCCATCACTCTAAGTATATGTGAAAACATCTTTCTATTGAGAAATTCTTGGTGTATATAACAAGATAGAAAGAGATGAGACAATGTCGACTATCCATACATTGTCACATCATTTCACACCAATGGTTTAAAATTATTGATAAAACTAAAAATATCCAACAAAATCCATTTTATTCAGACCATGGAGAACCCCTCAAGATATCAACCACATATATTGTATTACCCTTGAATTTTTATACCGAGAAACGCCCTGTAAAGGTTGGATTTTCATTCCGAATTCCAATTCTTGATTTGAATTTCACTTGTGAGTCATAAATTTATTTATACCCATTTGAAAATAAAACCAAAGGTCAAATTACTACAAAACATTGGAAACCACGTTAGAAATAAAATGAAAAATGGGAGAGGGGATTTATTTTAAACATCTACAAACTGAGGGAGGTTATTGAACAAAAATGTTTAACAGATCCTTCATGAATGAAATTGTGTAAAATATATTTTTGATTATATTTACCACTAATTTATTTGTTCATTATTAGTTATTAAATATTTAGTGATGCTATAAATCCTCTCTACAAGTGAATAAGTTTGGGAATCACATTAACTTGGAGTTCCACTAAGTCACATATATGATAACAAGTCTATTTGTGTTGTCATTTGTAGAAAAATCTTTGTATATATAAGAAGTATAAATCCAAGTGAATGGAGTCATAAAATATATAGAATAAAGTAATCAAGGTTGATGATATAATGAGAATCTGAGAAATGTATTAAAGTTATTATGAATCAAATGAGGAAATATTAGGGATTTGAGATTGATTTCATTTTTTCATATTTCTCATGCATGAATCCATTGATTCTTACCTATGAAACTCACTATTCCATAACAAGAACTCTCTCAAGAAACTCTTCAACTTCATGGTGAAATCATTGGTCCCAATGAGGTTACCTATTCTAATGACACAATGAGAATAAATCTCTTGTAGTTTGTGATAAATGTATTCCCTATTCTCTTTAAACACTCTAATGATTTATAGAACTAAGTCCCTAAGTCATTTGTATATGAATTGATTCCAATTATTTCTCCTTCATACTTTCCCCAATGTTCATATTCTAGTTGATCTGGATATTAAAACATTAATAAAAAAGTATAATATATATATAATTTGATTCATTCAATAATTTAGATATACTTTACAACTATATCACATTAAATCCCTATTAGGTGTTTATCTATGCATGACCATACTATAATCAACACATATTAAATAATAATATGATTATTATTTATTTTTTGCATGAAATTCTCCATTAAAATAAATATCTAGCTCTATATCCAAATTAAAAATACCTCATCCCCTAATCTGTACATGGGATATTTCCTATGTTTGTATTCTTACAATATGTGATCATATCATGTAAATAGTGAGAGATGGGATCTCTAAACATGGATAAAAACTTTCATTTTATTTGTTGAATCTCCAATCCCCTTTCCCACATGGGTATCCATATCTCTTTCTAGTATTTATCTTTATTTATCCATTTGACCAAGGATCAAAAACATTGGTTAAATATGCTTATATAAAGATTATTTTTCCCCAATAAGCCATGCATGTTCTCCACATGACATATCCATTTATCCATAGTCCCAATTCTTATTCTACCTTCCTTCCTTATAATGTTTTTGGAGTAGTTTTCTAGTTATTTTGGGCCACACAAACACCTTTGGTATAATTTTGAAACTTTTTTGGTGGAATTTCCTCAACTTTAGAAATTAAATACCTAAGAGTACGTTAGAGTCAATATATATTTCATTAGATCCTAACCTATAATTTGATTATCAATGTAATATTTAATTTATTCCTTGGGCTATATTATAATATTATTATTTCCTATATTAGCTTCTTGATATTACATTGGGAATAGAATGTATCATTGGGGAGCGATACTAGTTTATCTAGTGTTTTTATAGCCGATGGATACAATTAAATATTGAATTTAATTGGAAATTCACTCAGCAATCTATGTCTTTATATTCCTAGAAATAAATCATCACGACCCTAAGGTAATTTCCTTGAGTTTTTACCTTTATTTGTCCCTAATGATATATTTCATGTTGGATGTAATTTGTATTAGATTCTGTGAGAAAACGTTATCAATGATGACACCTCAAGTGTTTCTCTCACTCTATGTTGGATTTAGTATAGTCTCAGTGAGATGAAAAAATATCCTTTTATGAGAATACATTACCTCATGTTGAAGGATTTTTGAATGCATTAGATTACCAACACACTCTAAAACTCAAACTTAGGGCTGTATTGGCCCAGATAGATTCTCCCAGTTACTTATAAATTATACATTTCGTATCTTATTTATTCTTATATAAGATTTTTCCACATGAATCTATTCTAACATATCCAATTTACTTTTCTTTTTATTCTTTCATATAATTATTTTACACTTTTGTAGCTCCCTTACACTATTTTATAGCTCAGTCCTTCTTTTATTATTTCTTATACAAAACCTTTCCTCCTCCCATTTTATCCTCCCCAATAAATTTTTTATTCTATTTAATCTCATGTATTTATTACCATGATATAAAAAAACTTCAAAAAATAATGATTCATTTTAAAGTCATCAAAATCCAATTTATCTTGAAAGAATTGAAATTTAGGCATGGATTCCCACAGTTCAGTTATTATTTCCCAATTAAAAAAATCCAATAAAGTATCATTTAATATCTAAAAATAAAATAATAACATATAAAAGGTAAATTATAAAAAAATAAAAAATATGTGTGAAATATAAATTCCCTTACATTTGAGTGATAATTTTTCCTTAAGTAATTTATCTCAATATATTTCATAGAGATTAGAAATCATATAATGTTTTATTTTCATGACATTAAACCTTAAATGAAGAAATATTCATTGAGTCATTTATCTAACATAAGACAATTTAACTACTATTCCTCATATTTTTTTCTCTATTACTTAATAAAAATTAAATTATAACCTTATAAGTAAATTTCATACCTCATAATTTGAGTTCAATATTCCCCTCACTATCAACTCCTTTAGAAAACTAGTAACACTCACCATTTTTGATATTTTTGATCCATGGTATGTGGTTTTTAATTATTAGTTTATTATAACTAGATTGGTACTAAACCCTATTCAATAATAGGTTTCCCCCATGAATAATTGAAATAGTTAAGGCATGAAAGGACGATAGGGGAAGATGGATCTCAGAATTTCATTTTACCTTTTATGGAATTTATTTTTCACACACACACACAAACCTAATTCCTATTAATCATAGATATTTTAAATGGGATCCAAATTTCCCACTTTTATCCAGTTTCAAAGGACTTATGTGATTCCATTTTTAGTTGCCGCTCTAATTTTTTATTCCTTTATATTGAAAACCTTCCCAATTTCTTGTTCAAATTATAGTGAATAAAAGTCATATATTGATTCCCTAGAGTATTTCCTTTTAAAATTCATTAAATAAGTTCACAAAATAGAAACTTAATGTTATATAAATGACCTATATCCTAGATAAGTGATGGAAATATTCTTAATTTTCATCATAGACCAGTTCTCATGCCTCACTTACCACCCTTGTTTTTTATTTAAAATTCAAAATGCGAATATTCTGAGGATTTAAATTTTGATTAAATAGTAAGAAAAAATGAAATATAAATTCTAAATAAAAGATTCCCCCTACTTGAAATTTCTTCATGTGTGGTGTATGATTTTTTGGTTCTTTAATTAAAATTCTTCTTTACCATCCTATAAAATTTATGAAAAAAAAATCAATGGGTTGAATTTTTATTATTAAAAAAGAAACAAAGATAATTTAATAACATGGCCTACCTCTGAAGAGAACTTGGTTTATAGTCACCATCCTCATTATTCAGATCTTAAATATTCATTAAAAAAGTGATGGATTTATCTACCCTTTATCCTTAAAATTATAGGTTTCTCTTCTATCCATTCATATTTAATGTCTCTCTATATTCTCTATAAATATTCAAAGCACTATTAGGAATTTTTTATACTACCTTGAATTGTCCAAACAATATATACAATAGCTTTACATGGAAGAGCTTAATTCTATAATTTAATATAATTATCAACTTCCATTCCTTAATTATATTCCTTTGAGTCATCCTATCATGAATTTGTTTTTCATTTTCTTTCACAGTTATAAAATTGTTATTGGGTTATATTATAAACAATTAAAAATTATTCAATTAAAATATTCACTTATCTATAACACTCTAAAATCTGTGTTAATATAATTTATAGCTAAAATTAATTTTTCTTCAATATCCATAGGTATGAGGCATGATTTTTCAAAAATAAGTTATTATAGATAAATACTAATGGGAGTTTTATAATAAGTTTTGTATGCCCGAATAGAATCCTAAAACTTATTAGTACAATCTATTCTAGAGTAGAACACTATATTTTGTATAATTCCTTTTAAATATTTGTTATCTATCTCAACCTATCCACTTATTTGTATATGATATATTTATTTAGTTTTTTGATTACATCCATACTTTTATATAAGTATTTTGAAATGATGATTTTATAAGATCACATAATTATCACCAATGATTGTATTTAAGGATTCTAAAAATATAAAATATATTTTCCTCCTAAATTTAACCATATAACAACCCATTTAAAATAAAGATATGGCCATAAAACACTTTGATACATAGAATAATATGACAAAAATATATTCCTTACCATGATATTTTGGGAATGGTCTCATGAATACTAGATCATAGACATCCAAAATTTTAATTTCTAGTATACCTGATCGAGGCATCTTTAGACTTCTCCCTAAATTTTATATACTCCGATGGATATCATAGTTATTAAAAAAATATTTTGCATGTATGAATAATATGTGATATTATAATCCACTTTGAAGAACCTTAGCATTGGTGCTTAGATTTAAATAGTGTCCACCATAAGTAAGTGTATAGTTTTGGTTTAGTATTGAAAAAACCTTAACTTATGGAAAACACCCTCTCAGAGTTCAATCATCTTATTGTTTTTAAAGGAATAAATTTTCCCATAGGTAATTATCAACATTAGACTCAGATTTAATCTTTTTATTATTTTTTATCCCATATGGATCTTTACCTATTGTAATTTAATTATAAAATTTATAATACCATAGTAGTCCCTTGGTTTTTACTAAATAGTTGCTCATCCTATAAGTTTCTATTGATAATATTGGTCAGATATTCTATTATTTATGAATGTTTTTATAGGTGATCATACTATTGATTCTATGCTCCAGTTTTTTATTTAATATCAAGCTCAAATTCCTATTGAAGAAAAACTCATCTAATTAACCTTTTTTTTAGCATCCTTCTTTGAAAAAAAACTTCAAAGTAGAGCGGTCTGTAAAAATAGTTCCCTTACTTCTTGAGTAATTCTCCATTAAATAAATTTATTACATATTAAATAACATATTACTTATTTTATCTCTTATACCTATGAAAATAACCCACTATAAAATAACCTAAATCACACATGATTTCAAAGGGTTGTCTCCAATCAGGTGATGTGATGATAGGTTTTGTAACTAGCTATTTATTATGTATATTGAAATATTCAATGATTTTTTATCAAACTTTTACTTATCCATTGTTTCCAAAAATGAGTATAATGGTCTTTTAATTATTAATAAATAAATGATAAATCTTCTATAAAACATAGTATGCCTAAGGAATCTCCTCAATTCTTAAATTGTAGTTATTATAGGAAGTGATAAAATCAAATGTATCTTTTTCTTAATAACCTCAATTGTATGTCTTGATATTCTATAGCCTATAATTATGAATTCTCTCATGATGAATTCGAATTTCTACAAATTGGGTTTCAAATTTATCTCCACATATATAACTAGTACTTTTGATAGGTTTTTTTTGGGAATTTTTAAAAGTCATTTGAATGAGAGAAAATTCATACCTGAATACTTGAATAATTATTTCAACCATGTTTGAAGGATAACCCTCATATATCTATGAAAATTGGTAGGTTATCCATAAAACCCAAATAAAATTATTCTATATAAAAACATGTTATATGTAAATGTGAATATTTTCTTCTCCTTGTTAGAGGGATCAATAAGAACTTGGTTGTTTCCTCAATCGGTATGAAGAAATAAAAAAAATAAGATTTCCCTATAATACTCTCCAAAATTTGATCAATTAATCAAATAGGGAAATCATATTTACTTGGGGAATTTTTTAAATCTATATAGTATATACAAACTCCAGAACCTATCATTGTCCTTGTTGAAATCTTATCATTCCTTTCATTGGTGATACTAATAATTTCACCTTTATTTGGAAACACATGTGTATGACTCCCCCAAGAAATATCTGGGATGTGATAGAATATCCTAGAATCAATAAATTTTATTATATCATACTTGATCACTTTTTTCATATCTATGTTGAGTATTATTCGGAACTCAACATTTTGATTAACCTTGACTTCCCAGAGTATTTTATGCATAAATATTCCTATGATTATTTCCTTTATATCTTATATTGTCTAGAAAGTTATATTCTGATTCCTTATCAACATTTATAGATGATTCTATTATTATTAATCCTCTAATTATACTTAAATAATAATGGGTATTTTTTATTTTTATCCAAATAAGAAAATTTGATCTTTCAAAGCAATACCTTTTATTATAGTCTAAGTGATTTCTTTACAGATGGTTTATGATTAGGTTTTTAATAATCTATATCCACTTTTAATTCATTAAAATCATCTAATTGAGAGTTATATTTAACTATTTATACCATATATCTCAATATCAACTATAGTTAATTCCTTGAATTCAGTGAATTCCCCCATCTTAGCCTACTCATTCTGAGGTTGAATTTGTGACTCATCGTTCACCTCCCAATTAATTATATTCATTTGAAAATAATCATATAACCTAATATTGAATATTGAGAGCCTAAAATACAATCCAAATCTCCTTATCTTAATCCACTTAAAAAGTAACTTTTCCTTAGGCCATATCACTCAAGGAACCACCAGTGACCAGAAATCTTCTTCTAATTATAAAAGGTACCTCTTTATCACATTTAATTTCTAAAACCATGAAATAAACTGGAAGAATAATTTTTCTATCACTTACCATTAAATATTTATTCACTATAGTAGGAAAGGTGTTTGATCTATATGCCAGTTTTAATTCCAATATTCTAGGTTTAAGCTCTCTAATTCAAAGACCTTTGTAAATGGTTAGAGGTATCAAATTGATACTAGCTCCTAAAAACACTATTCATGTGAATACTCCTTATCTTTCAAATTCATAAGGAATATTGAATCTATAAATATCCTTTATTTTTTATAGAATCATAATTTGAATCACATCACTGGATTATTTTATGAGAGGTATAGTAATAAATTCTTCTTACCTCCTTTTCTTAGAGATAATGAAATTCAAGAATTATTTATAGGATATAATCTTGGAAATGGATTCTATAAATATCATATCAACTATTATAATATATAAAATTTAAATAAACCTATTGTAATACCATTATTATTTATTATTAAACTCTATATCTCTTTCAGGTAATATAATAGTTCAATCATATTCATTGACATCACTGTCACCCAACTTTAGTATAACTCTTCCATAATCTCTTTACCTTGTTTCCTTATTTTTTATAGCACATTAAGCTTCTAATTTGTCATTATTATTCACACTATCATATTTTTATTCTTGAAATATTGTATCTTTTATTATCTCAACTTCTATTTTTTTGTACAAGTTGTTCTTTATTTCTTCTTTTATGATAGTTTTGACACCTTTGGTTTTAATTTACATGAAAACTTCTATTGAATTTGTTTCCACTATAAAAGGAAATTTTCCATTATATTTTAATATATTTTAATTTTCATGTTTACCAAATTGTATTTATAGGTTTTTTATTCTATCATGGTTTCCTTATATCAGTTGGTTAATTCTTGAGAAATTTGAGTTTTTTATTAATAAAAAATCATTCATCTTAAATTAATTCTCCTTAATCTATCTAAGTTATTACAAGATATTTTATATTCCATAATCTACATTCTTTGATATGGAAACCTGATTCCCATAACCTTATTTTTTATTTCTAGATTGACAACCAAATTATCGGTTTCCATGAAATTCTCTCAGTCCTCCTTTCTTGAATGTTTCTTACTCCTTAAAATATAAATTAGGGTGGTTATTCCATCCTGGATTGTATATGTTTGAAAAATTATCATTCCTTATGTTATAAATCTCATTGTTTCATATATATAATTATTTATCCACTTTATTAGGTGATATATCATAATCTAGAAAGTCAAAATTTATGTAATGGGAAGCACTGTGTCCTTAACAAACACTATAATTAAATTTTTCTCTATATACCTATTTTTTTGTATACTAGTCCAAATATTTTTCTTTAAAAATCATTAATTCATGAATTCAGATCATCATTTACTATTACTTTATTAAATATATATCTTCTCTTTTTTTAGATTTTATTTAAAAAATATTGTTAAGTATCTTGTGTTCAATTACTTTATTATTTCCATAATGGAATCCTATAGTAGTATCCAATAATTTCTTTCATACAGTGTCAATCTATTTATATAATAATTTAATAATTAAACAATATGGGAATTAATTATTGGGTAAATACTGGTTATATTTTAAAAAAATATAAAATGATTCATCAAAATTTTGCTTAATATTTATAGATAAAGGTAGATAGTCTAGTTTTCATGTCTATGGTCCTCTGTGTTGGATAGAATCTTCTTATAAAAGTATTATAAATATCATCCCAGGTGATGAATGAATCTTTCCCTTATTACAACAGCCATGAACTTACTTACCCCTTAATATAGTAGGGAAAGAATCTCATATTACCCCAATATTCACTCACTAGAATGAGTAGGATGTACTATATAATTGGAAGTAATTCCTTTATGAATTACAAATAATCTTCTAAGGGAAATATATTGGAAAGTGGAAAATGATATAAGTGGTGGTTCCAATTATAATAATTCCTTATATTCTATGTTAGTATGATGTATGAGGGTTTTACAAACACCCTAGGGTCTTTAAATCCCCTAATTTATGGTGAAAATTGTGTATTTTGGATGATTTCCTCATAAAAATGGGTCTCTTCTCTAGTTTGATTCATCATGTATATGTTTTATTTAATTATTTCTTCTATTTAATTTACATACTTAAATGGAAATGTATTTCTATTTTCAGAATGAGAGGAATTATATCTACACTCAAGATCTTGGAACACATATATATGAAATGAAATACAGTTGACTCGATGATTAGTTCATAATGAGAAATAAATTTAAATATATAAAGCAAGAAAAATGATGTATTCCATGTACTTTGATTTTTAAGTTTTCTAAGTATATTGTAAATATAATAAGTACTCTGGAATATATATCACTGACAATAATTCCAAACATAATTCATGACTAGCTATGTAGTGAAGTTACCAAACTTCTTTTAAAGTGCATAGGGTCAAGAAGCATATTATCTAGGAATTCCTTTAGGTTATATATACAGGGATGATTGATACGATTCACTTTTTAAGTCTACTAGTTTTAAAATTTAAGCAAAAGTGATGGTGTGTGTAATAAGTATAAATCTATGTTAAAAGTATCATGAAATAGAAAGTGGAAAGAAATAAGGTTAATGATATGATGATAAAAAGTGTAATTTATCAAAATGATTTAAAAATTAAATGATGAAATATTGGGATTTTGGTATCAGTTTCATTATTTCATATTTTGGTGCACATATTCCCCAGATCTTATCCAGAACACTCTTTCCTCATCTCTAATTTCTATCTTAAGAAACCTTTAGACATATTGGTGAAATCATAGGTCTATGGGAGGTTACTTATAATAATTATACAAAAATAAATAATCTCTTATGGTCTATAATTAGTGGATTCTCTAGCATCTTTATATGATCTCATGCTTCAAATAATTACTTAACTTATATAATTAAAGGTAATTGGATTTTATATCTCATTTATTCACCCTTTTATTATGTTCATATATGAATTCATTAGGCTATAAAGTCATTAAGAACCGTTAGAATTCGATTAATTCAAAAATTAAAGAATACTTCATAGATACACTACACCAGAAACCAAATAGGTGTTTAACAATGAAATATCATACTATAATATAAAAAATTAAATAATAAGAATTTTATATATGTATTTTTAGTGCATATTCCTCTTATGAACTTGATCTCTCACTCTGGAGGCTATTTCTCTATATTCTGAACACTTCATCCCTCATTATGTGTATGAGAACTCCCTATGTGAATATTCTTACTAGTCATGATCATACCCAGTGGATAATGAGTTATGAGGTTGCTTCACATGGATAAATAGTTGTGTTATCCTTGGTGAACTCAAATTCCCTTTCCACCTAAGTATCCTCTTATCATTTTTAGATTTGGCACCATCTATTTACATTATGATGAATTACCCGAGTTGGTTATACTTGATTAAATTAAGATTAGTTTCTTCCCCACAACCCATACACATGTTCCATATGTAATATCCATTGATAAATGAACCTCAATGATTGATATCTCTTTATTAATTACTATTAAAGTGTTTGGAAGAGTTTTCAATTGACTTTGAGCCATATGAAAACTCATGGTGTACTTCTGAATCTTCACTGGTTGAGTTGTAACAAATTATGAAATTAGATATCTTAGATTATTTTTATGTAAAAATATATTACATTGGAGACTAAAATTACATTTATTAATCAAATTAATCTATAATTTGTTCCAAGGGATAATTTGGAATGTTTTTATCCTATATTGGCTGGTTGATATTGCATTGGGAAGAGATAATATTCTCAAGGAGTGACACTAGTTTAATTGGTGTTGGTATAACCTAGGGGTGCAACATGATATTTCATTAGATTATAAACATAATCTCAACCAACTTAATTTTTGGATTCCTAAAATCAAAGAATAAAAAATAGAAGGGTATTTCCTGGATTTTATATATTACATTGTACCTCTATGATATGTTGTATCCGATATGTAATCTATATTGGATATAATGAGATAAATTGGTAGTGATTACACCTCAAGTGTTTCCATCATTCCATAATGGAGTTAGTGTAGCTTTGGAATGTATACACAACATATTTTTATAAGAGGACACATCCTTATAGTGGAGGATGCTATATTTTTTTGAGAACTAATGTACTCTCAAGCTCAAACTCAGGGTTGTGTTGGCCCTAATAGATAGTTCATGTTACTCCTTTACAATATGTTTCTTCTCTAGGTTATTTTTATGTAGCACATTTCTTATTTCATTCATTATAATGTAATTCATTTTTTTGCCTCATTATTCTCCCATAACAAGATCTTACAATTATAAAACTCTATTTTACTGTTCTGTAACTCACTTGTTCTTCCATTAATTATCAGAAAAGAACTCTCCACCACTAGTTTTATCTTCCATGACACATATTATCTTATATTTAAAATCATACAATTCTTTACCATCCATCTAATCAATTCTAAAAATTAGTGATTCACCTTACAAACATGAAAATCTAATTTATATTAAATGAATAAAAATTCAAGCATGGATGTCCAAAATTTAGATCATATTTAAAAAACATAAAAAATATTAAAAACAACCATTAAATATATAAGAATAAAATTAAAAAAAATATAGAATCTAAAATATAAATAATAAAACAAAGAAAAATTTATCTAATGATACACCAACAAGATTCATATTAATGATTCCTTTCCCTACCCTCTTATTAATAAAATAACATTGAATCTTAATATACTTTTTAGTGATTTTTCCTATTTTATTAATTAACAAAATTTAACTTTCATTTTCAAAATTAATCACCACATGAAGAATCACCCGAACATATAAATCCTCTGATATTTTTTTATCCATAATGGGTGAGTAAACACTTTTTTAGATCAAATTTATTCCACTAAATTTGTGTTAAGTGAAGTAATTTTTTTATTTTTTCTTAGCCTTACAATGCACTTGAATCCATTAAATAAAGATCCTATACTTTTTTTATTTTCTATCTTAAATGTATCTATCCCAATCCATATAAGAATATTAATATAAATCTATATCATTCCTTTTATAATACAACAAACCCCGATCAATTTTTCCTTTAATATACCTTATGATTTGTTTCATAGACATATGATGTTCCTATATCAAAAGACTATGCAAACAAGCCAACAATAAGGCGACACAAATAATATATGTTCTTGTTTTATGATATAAAATAATCTTACAATAATTATCTAGTTAAAATTAGGATCTATATCTCTTCCTCAATCATGACTTCCAAGATTAGTTTTAAAAAAAAGCAGTATTTAAATATTTTTACTATCATGAATCTCTAATTTATTTCACAACCCCATCACATATTTAGTTCAAGAGATAAATTTATACAACTGAATTTGGTTTAATAGAAATATAATAAAATATGCAACTTACCTTATCATCAACATCTCAAGAATTGAATTCATTATTTTTGAATATTCTTCTACTAAACGATATCCTATGCCTTAATATCTTTGATGCATCAAATTATATTTTAAAACACATTAAATATTAAATATATAGTTATTTATTAAGAACTATATCCATAAATTCTATCATGGAATCCATTTTATAGACTTTTTAATTTCATTGAATTACCTCAACTAAGAAAAGTCTTATTAATTCAAGTATCTCTAATAGAAAAAAAAATTCTTTTATATCCACACATTAAACTTTTTTATAGCCTTGGTATACTAACCTTAAAATTTTTAGACATATATTACCTCTTTATCAATCATGTTTCTGAACTCTGTCTTGGTTCCAATGATGTTACGATCTATCAAAATCTTCATGAGCACCCATATCCAATTTTCTCCAATTTATCCAACTCCTTATTCATGGTCATATTTTACAACTTCCTCAAATAATGATGGTTCTATTTTAAAAAAATGTATAGTGTTATCAATATTCCTTATCCTCTAGGTCTTCATCGGATTATATTTATCTCAAATTATATTTGATTTATCAATATCAACTCATTTATTTATTCATTGAGATGATGGTTAAATATCCCTAGTATAATATTTTTCTGTTTCCTTAACTTAAAAATACTATTCACATTAAATATTATATGAGTCACTAGAATTTGTTATTATCTTTTATTCATCTTCATAATCATTTATCAAATTTGATATTCTATATTTTTTTTTGGATTTTTATTTAGAAACTCTGACATCATTTATTTTTGATATTTTATTTAAACTTATTTCTAAAGTATTTTTTGGCCTTACTCTTAAATGGGAAACATATAAATATTACATTATCTATTATATCTACATAATTTAATTGAATTAATTATTTATTCATGATATATCACTCATTTATATCCACTTTAATGTGATATAGTGTTGGATTTATCGCATTAAAAATATTATATGTTGTCTTATTCTCTCCAGGACTTAAAAAGGCCTTATTTTTAATGTAAAAAACCAATTAAAAAAATTATTTCCAATAGTTCATTAATACATTTTTTTCAATGAAAAAGGTTTTAAAAATATCTTCCTTCTTTCTGAGATAATATTTTGTTATGATGTTCTCACAAACAAGACCTCATGTTTGATTCCATGATTCTGTTGGAAACTCTCCATGTAGTGACCCTTACTTTTCACACATTAAAATTACATAACTTTTTCTAAATACTTAAAAAAATAGAAAAATAGGTGATCAAATACTATACTAGTACAGTGCCTTTGTAAATATGAAAACATAAACACAGGTACACAAGTGATCTACATTTTCTTCAACTAGGTTATTATAGAATAGAACCCTTATTAGGCATATCAAATATAATACAAATCTTCATAACTCAAGGATGAAAACATAAAAGGGGTGATATCAGATGCTCAGTAAGGGTAAAAAAGGGAGATAAGTAAGAATAATCATGAGAATAAGGGTATGGTAACATTATTGTTAAAATATAATATCATACAATGCATATCAAATATCATATACATGAATCAGGGAATAAAGATTGAATGTTCATAATACATGAAGCATAAGGAAATAAAAAACATATGACATGAAAGCATAACATAGGAATAAAATATGTAATCTTGGGAAAATAATAATCATATAATATGATTTCCATAGGAATCAAGGAATCACTACCAAGACTATCTTGGTAGAATGGGTTCAATCCCCATTCCATCTTGGTAGTTAGGGTTGATTCCCATGGCCATGTTAGTAGTATGAGTTCACTCCTCATACCATCTTGGTTGTCATGGTTCACTCCTATGGACATATTATTAGTCAATGTTCACTCCCAAGATAGTATTAGTCTATCTCATGAGATATAAATCTTTACCTAATGCATTGGAGGGAGATATAGGTCCCACCCAATTCATAATGAAATCATACATACATGTGTCACAAGATCATTAAAAAACATATCATAACCCATGAAATTAAATGAGTATCATAAACATGTAATCATATCATAACCTGTGGAAGAAGATACATGTTTTATAATCATTTTAGCAAATGTGTATCCTGGGAAAAGAAGATGGTTTCAAAATCATATAACATGTGAAAGAGAAACAAGATTCATAAACATCATGGAATGAAAACATATACCATTATAAGAAATAATATGAATGAAAAAATTGAATTATTTCCCTATAAAGGCATTATTAACACCAAAGTATGTCACCTTATAAGGGAAACAATTTTGAAATATCATTTAAAAACATTTCTTGAGGTAAATATCCTTTCTAGAATGAAAAATGCTTCTAAAAACAGAAGATACATTTCGAAAATATTTTTCCTGGAAAACAGTTTTGAAAACTTAAAAAGGAAGATTTTAAAACCATAAAACATTTTTAAAATAACTTTTCCTTTCAAAATTATCTTAAAATATAATTTTAAAACATTTTTGAACAATTTTTTCTTGATATAAAATAGATTTCTAACCAAAGCGGGAAATACTTTCAATTTTTTCTTATAGAATTTTTCTTAATTATTTTAACTACCAAAGAGTCAGAAAATGGTACTAATACATAAAGATACATTGAATAAATATAGGATAAGGAAACTCCTGAGTGTTCTTGAGATATGGATTATAATATTTCATCAATGAAAGCATAACCATAAATAATCCTGATAAATGAAGAGACTATTTCAATAAACTCTCACTGCATAGTAACTTGGGATCATAATCTCCATGTAAGATAATGAAATTAATTGAAGCTTAAAATATCATGAAAATAAGTATATTCATTATATAACATGTTAAATGTAAGTATATACACCTTAAAAAGAATTTAGTCGCATAAAAAACATGAGTTTCAAAGAATGAAAATTTAGAAAAAACTGTCTTACCAATTTGGTAACTTTTGAAACATAAAACCCATGAAATAAAGATCATATAATGGATATTTAAATAACCATAATCATATAATATGTTCATGGGTATTATATACACCACAAAAAATAAAAGAGTGGTGAACATGGGATGTTTCTCACAAAAATAAAAAGTGAGATGAAATTACCTTACCTTGCGTCTTGACTCTCATCGTACTCGTACAAAACTTCTATATAATAAACATACGTTTATTATAAATATATAATATAACCATATTATTATATTTAATACCATATATGTTTTTATTGTGACTTTATATTACCCGCCTATCAACAGTTATATGTTAAAGTTATACTTTGGGTAATATCCCCTTTGCATATGTCTTAATTTGTTATATCATTGGTCCTTGTACTTATATCATGATTTAAAAAATGTAAAAAATGATATAAATATAATTTATATTCATTATAATTGTATTATAATAATCTATATACTATATAATTGTGAAATTAAATACACCGTTCATGGAGACGGTAGGTCGTACGTATGCATGAATGTTGTTTTTATTTTATTGTTGCATCCAAATAAAGAAAGTAAATGACATATATTTATATACGTGTGTATATAAAATTATTATAGTAGAAATATTTTATATTATATGTAATATAATTTCACTAAAACCATCCATAATACTTTCCATGAAGAGTTTGAATGAATCACATTGATTTGAAGAGGTAGTAGTCCACAATTCCTCAATCGAAACTATTATATTTACACTAAATGGAATGTATAAAGATATGTGTTGTAAAAAAATTACATAATCTTAAAGACTTAATAAATACCATATATATCATATATAAACATAATTTCTTTCATAATTCCCACCATGAGAGGTGGTAAAGTAAAAAATTAATAATCATCGTTTTGAGAGGCAGTAGTTCGCCATACATATAAACAATATGTTCATTAACCATTAGATGAAAGTGTATGTAAGTGTAGGTTAAAAACTTATAATGAAAAAATATCAGTATATATAAAATAATTTTTTTTATAATCATGTAATAATGAGGTTTGAGGTGGTGGAGAATAAAAATAAAACAAAGGAGATTGAGGAAGTATGTTACCTCTTCTTTGGGTAACTCCTTTTGGTTTTTAATAAATGGCTTCCTTGGATTGATTTCTACTCAAAGGGAGGATTTAAGGAGGAATTTAGGGGTTTTTGGAGGGGTATTGGGTAGATAATGGCTGAACCTATGTGGTTTGATAGGTGTGAAGATGGTGGAGATGTCGTGGCCTTTTATAAGGGAGGAAAAGGACTCACTTGGTATTTTTGAAAACAAATCAGGTGTACCCACGTTTTTACCTAAAAAGAGTCATACAAAACAAAAAACTCAATAATTGAAGGATAATTTCTAAATAATTTCTATAAAATTGGTTATGGACATGTGTCTAGGTCATTTGGGTGCTTAAGTTTAATGTTAATTCCCTTGCTAAGGTTAATTTTATCATAAACGTCAGAATTAATTTTAATTTTCTTCACTAATATTTTTGGTAAAAAACTAAAATGAAATTATTAAAAATTATAAATTATTATGATTACCAATATGGAATTCATTTTTCTAAATTTTAATCATATAATTGGTGAAATTAATTTAAAATTAATCACAGAGACATGACATCAATGTAGGTTTTTAAAGTAAAATGATCAAAAGTTTGCTAAGTTTTTATATCCAATTTCAATGTGAAATTGGTTCAAAAAACATAAGTTATTTTAATTTATAAAAATATTATCTATTTAAAAATTTAAACCAATTTATTATATAATTTAACATTATAAATGAATTTAATGAATATACAATTTGGAATTAAAATTCAGTATTTTTCACTATTCATAAAAAAATGATATTCCTCAGAAAAATCACAAAACTTTATCCTAAAATAAATTAGAAATTAGAAATTAATTATTGAAGTTTATTTTATGAAATTAAAATTTTAAATGTGTGTATAATAATTTTTTTTTCATAGAAGGACATAAAAATTGGCTCATTAGAGAAAATAATATTTTTTAAACATATAAGGACTTTACTAAAAATTATATATTTCATCATCAATATTCATTATTTATATAAAACCATTATAAAAAATATTTTCAAAGTAGTTATTACTATTCATATTCTTATGTTTAATGTCTAGGTTATAATTATCTTGTTTAAAAAATTATAATAATAAAACGGTGCTTTGTAGAAACTTAGTGTTGCGGGTAACGTACACCAAGTCAGTGTTGCTTGTAACGTATGCCAATTCAGTGCTGTCTGAAATGAATGTTTGAATTATTAAATTGTAAGACATCAATGGAAAATAATTCATTAAGAAAAAGGTCTATAAAAACAATGGGTGTTCCAGTCAACCCCCTTAAAACGAATTTCTCCCTTGAAATTCATCATTTGGGTAAAAAAAATGAGGATAATTTTGCTTCATAATATCCTCAAGTTACCACATAGATTCCTATGACTAGTTATTTCTCCACAAATCTTTGACCATGTGAGTGGTCTTATCTCATAGAACTTTCTCCATACGATCTAGAATTTTAGCTGGTTGTTCCTCGTAAGAAATATCATACTCCAGTAGTAGGACCTCTGAGTTCAAAACATGTGAAGGGTTAGAGATGTAGTTATGCAAGTGAGATATATAGAAAACATCATGCAGTTGAGAGAGATTTGTAAGAAATTACAAGTGATAGGGTACCATCTTGATATGATCAATAATCTCAAAGGGACCAATACACCTAGGGCTTAGTTTACCTTTATTACTGAATCTCATAACCTTATCCTAAGGTTAGATTCATAGAAAAACATTTTCACCAACTTCAAAATCTAGATCACACCATCAGATATCATTATAAATTTTTTCCTGAAATTGAGCTACCTTGATATGCTGCTGAATGTTTCTAACATTAGCTTTCATTTCTTCAATGATCTCACATCCCAATAGATTTTTTTCTAACTTCATCCAAGCATGTTGGAGCTCTAAATTTATTCCCATAGAGGGACGCATAAGGTGCTATCTTAATGATTAATAGAAAGCTATTTTTGTAAGAAAACTCAACTATAGGAAGGTATTGATCCCAAGCATCTCTGAAATAGAGAGAACAAGTTCTCAACATATCCTCTAGGGTTTTATTCTTCTTTCAGACTGACCATCTTTCTGAGGATGATAAATTGTGTAGGAACTCAATTCCATATAAAGTGATTATTGAAGAGTTTTTCAGAACTTATAGGTAAACCTCAGATCCCGGTCTAATATAATGGAATGTGGTACTACATGAAACCTTACCATCCCCTTAATGTATATCATGGAAATATGATCTAGAGAGAGGTCTTCACAAATAGAGATGAAGTGTGCTGACTTATTAAGACGATCAACTACCACCCATATAAAATTAAACTATTTTGAGGTTTTGGGTAGTATAATGATAAAATCCAAAGTGATGTTATCCCATTTCCATTCTAGTATGGGTAATGTATGAAACATCCCTTTAGGATTTTTCCTTTCAACCATAACTTACTAGAATACCAAGAACCCAGATATAAAATCTATGATATCTCTCTTCATTCCATCCCACCATAAGTATTCTTTCAAATCCTTATACATATTCAAACATCCAAGATAAATAGAGAATGAAGAATTATGATTTTCCTCCAATAGCTCAATCTTCAAATCTAGTATAGAAGGAACACATATATGGTTACTGAAACTTATCATTACATCCTGATCAAGGATAAACTTAGGAAAATTTATAACGTTCATTTGCAGCTCTACATCTTCCATATTCACTTTCTTAATCTTCACTTGGATATAGGGTTGAACATTCATTTAATAAGGAAAATATTTTCCTTTTTTACTTCATGATTTCTAGGTCCATCATTTTAAAATCTAGAAATATTGGATATTTTGCGATCCTTATCATGGATAAGCAAGCATGATCCTTTTGACTCAAAGCATCAACCACCTTGTTCTCTTTCCCAGGGGTAATGTATTGAGCAGTTATAATCCTATATTAACAATAAACATCTTTTCTTTTTCATTTTCAACTCCTTACATGTGAATATATGATTTCAACTTTTATGATCTGTATATATTTCACACTTTTCTCCATAAAGATAATAAATCAATATCTTTAATGAAAAAATTATTGTTGCTTCCACCAAATCATGAGTTGGGTAACTTCTATCATAAATATTCAACTTCCCCAAGGAATAAGTGATAACCATGTTATTATGCATAATAACACATCCCAATAACTTATTGGATGCATCACTATGGATTATAAACCCTTCTTCACTATAAGTTAATTTATGAAAAAGGTTTGCTAACTAACCTTATCTTTAGTTCCATGAAACTTTCCTCCCATTCATCTGTCTAGAAGAACTTGTCATCTTTCTAAGCTAACTTCTTTATAGAATTGGATAGTCCTGAAAAATTCCTTACAAACTGTCGATAATATCCATTTAAACTAAGAAAAATATAGATACCAGTAACTATGGTTGGTCTAGACCAGCATTTAATAGCCTCAATCTTTGATGGATCTATGACTATACCATCTATTGAAATTATGTGACCTAAAAATGAAACATTTTACCACCAAAAGTCACACTTTGTAAAATTTTCATACCATTTCTCCTTACTTAGGATCTTTAGTACAATTATCAAGTTATCATAATGATCTTCCTTTCACTTTGAATAGATTATAATATCATCTATAAAGACTACCACAAACTGATTGAGGTAATCTATAAAGACTATATTCATCAAATCCATGAATATTGAAAGGTAATTAGTACAACAAAAAGGCATCACTATATATTCTTAGTGTCCATACCTTGTATGGAATTCCAATTTGGGTATATCCTTTTTATTGGCCCACAATTTATGATATCTATAATGAAGGTCAATCTTGGAAAAGTATTGAGATCTGTGCATTTGATCAAACAAGTCATCAATATGGGAAAAAGGACAACTGTTCTTGATTGTGATCTTGTTCAACTCATAATAATCAATGTAGTGTCACATTGATCCAACTTTCCTTTTCAAAAAAAGAATAGGTGAAAACTAAGGTGACACACTTGGATGAATTAATCCCTTATCATGTTTTTCTTGGAGTCGCTTCTTCAATTCCTACAACTCAATTTGGGACATTCTATAAGGAGAATTTGAAATTGGTGTAGAACAAGGTATGTTTTTTATTTAGAACTCAACTTCAAATTTTGATGCAAGGATAGGTAAATATTCTATAAATACATCCAAAAATTCTTGAACAATATAAATATCATCGATGTCAATTTACCCCCAACCCTTTGATATAGAAAAGCCTTTTGAATAGGAATTAAGACCCCTACAGTGGATGCAATCTCCACAGGAAGATCATACTTATCGTCACATTGATGGATAATCATAAAAGGGTTTAAAATATCAAATGTAACTTCACTTTGTAGATAATTGATGTGGGATTTATTTAGATAAATCCAATATATGCCTAATATGATATCAAATTCAACCAAAGTAATAATGAAAAGATTTTTAGGGAGCATATTCCCACAAGCGTCAACTAGAGTGGAATCATAGAATTGAGATACAATCATTGTATCATTAGGGGTTTTCATAGATAATTATACATCTAATAATTTTTGTGGAATCTCAACACCCTTGGTAAATAATTAGATATGTTTAAGTAGGTATATCTGGAATAAAATAAGACATTATCAGTTTTATAGTGGATGTAAAGTGCACCTTTCACCGTGTCATTATTGTACCCCTCATTAGAAATAGAGATTTCATGAGATTTCCCCTTGTCCCTCGCCTTAATAGGTTTTTGAATTCTATTGTCATCACCAACTCTTAGGTTTGGTAACTGGTTAGAATAATACCTACTCTCCTTACACTTGTGTCACTGAAGTAGGGGAGGTTCATTCTATGCCACTTTTTCTCCATTTGCACCATTATACAACTTATTTCCATCACTTTTTAAATAAAACTCACGATTTATTTCCCTTCTATGCTTAAAACATTTGTTAGAACTCTTATGTAAATTTTCTCCATGCTTCCTCCCATACATAGAGAATAAAGGAAAACTCATCTTCTTCTCTTCATGGTTTTTAGATTTTCCTTTAAACTCCATCTTCATTTTCTTATCAAAAACATGATATTGATATAAGACCACAACCTACATTTGAAACTTGATTGAACAATGTAAAATTTCTTCATAGCTAATAAATCCTCTTATGTATAATTCCATTATTATACTTAGATTTAAATAACTGAAGAACCTATCAACTTCACTTTCGGGTTGGATGATAATTCTTGAAGTGTACCTCAAAAGTGTTTTAAAATTAGCCTCATAGGTACCAACAGATTCATCATCTATTTTCTTTAACTCAAGAAACTCTTTCACTATCATGGTATGATTAATTAGGGGAAATTACTTATTAAAAAATAAGTCCATAGACTCATCCCAATCTTAGGATTCAATTTCATCTTGCTAACTTTTATTCTTGATTAGATTCCACGACTAGTAGACTTCATCTTTTAACTGATAAACAACTAAAATGACATTCTAATCCTTTGAACACTAGATAATGGATAATATTTTTTAGTAGTAATAATCCATTATTTAGAAACAAGTGGATCAGAAGAACCTTTGAAAGAAGGATGGCGCTTCCTCGTGAAGGACTCAATAGAATGTTGTTCCTTCCTTTTATCATTTGTAATTACACCATGATTCATATATTGTGAATTCTATATGATCATAAAAATGATATATTTCATTCTCACTCCCAGAGAATCTGTTTTCTCAAGAGGAAAAAAATTTCATTTTCCATCACAATCACCATTAATGTGGTTCTTTCAGGTTCCGGCCATGGACTAAAATCAAAATCATAGAGTAAGAAATACTTATCATAATTAGGAACAAGATAATCATGAAAAGTCACTTATAGGATGTATAAATTATAAAACCTTCCTTAATCTATGAATCCTTAGGTTTATCATAGGTTATTCATAACCAAATTCTATATAAATACATCATGATGGTTCATGAATAGTTTGTGAATTTCCAAGGCATATCCCCTGTGAGTTTCAAACCAGGCATGCAATAAGACCTGTTTTCATGTACTAGGTCACGCCAACTTAGGACCAAAACACCTCGTTGGATTTGTTACCCCTAGGTACATCTATGAAAGATCCAAATCCACTTTTAGAATCTATACAAGTATTTATTTCTAGGAAACCACTCACTCTATTCTTTTCCAAAATTACTAGACATTTTCCAATACTTTTCCTTATCCTTTTACTTATCCTTAAACATATCCTTAGGGTTATAACTATGATTTTTTCATTATAGATAAAAAAATTTAACTAATACTTTTCTCTGAGACAAAATATAGTAACCCTCACTTTTTATACATAAACATTACATAAATTTTGAAGAATACTTACAACAATATAAAAACAAATGCCCAAAGATCATACTAGTCTAGTGCCTTTGGAAACATGGAAACATAAACACTGGTACATAAGTGATCTATATTATCTACCACATGGTTCTTCTTGACTATGAGCCTTCTTAGACATATCAAACATAATACATATCTTCATAAGCTGGTGAAGAAAACATAAAAAGGGGTGATCTCAGATGCTCAGTAAGGGTGAAAAAGGGAGATATGTAAGCATAATCATGATCATAAGGGTATGAGAACACAATCATGAAAATAAAAGGCCATACATTGGAAATTAAAGATCATATACTTGAATCATGGAATATGGATCGGAGGTTCATAAGACATGAATCTTATGGAAATAAAGAACATAAGTCACAAAATCATAATATAGGAATAAAACATGGAATTGTGGAAAAAACATAATCATATAATGTGATTTCCATAGTAATAAAGGAATTTCTTCCAAGACAATCTTGGTAGTATGTGTTCACTCCCCATACCATATTGGCAGTCATGGTTCACTCCCATGGTTGTCTTAGTAGTGTGAGTTCACTCCTCATACCATATTGGTAGTCATGGTTCACTCCAATGACCATCTTAGTAGTCATGGTTCACTCTCAGTACCATCTTAGTTTATCTCATGAGATATGAATCTTTACCCAATTCATTAGATTTAGATATAGGTCCCATCCATCTCAAAATGAAATAATACATACATGTGCCATAAGATCATTGAAAATCATATCATAAACCATGAAATTAAATGGTTATCATAAACATGTCATCATATCATAACAAATTAAAAAAGGTACAGGTTTCATAATCATTTAATCAAAATCATAACCCATTAAATGAAGTGGGTTTCAAAATCATATAGCTCATGAAAGAGAAAAGAGTTTCATAAATATCATACCATAAATATATAAACCATTTCGAGATAGAATATGAATAGAAAAATTGAATAATTTACCCATAAAGGCCTGAGTAACACCAACAAATGTCATATTATATGGGAAATAAGATTTAAATATCTTTTAAAAAAATTTCTTGAGTAAAATATCCTGTTGGTATTGAGAAATGCTTCTTAAAACATAAGAATTTTTTTGAAAAATAGTTTATTGGAAAATAGTTTTAAAAATATATAAATGAAGATGTTAAAACCATAAAAAAATTGAAAATCCTTTTTCCTTGAAAATTATCTTCAAATATCATTTGAATACATTTTTGAAAGCATGGTTTTTTAAATAAAACAAATTTCCAACTGAAGAGAGAAATACATTACAATTTTTATTAAAAACATTTTATTAATTATTTTAAGTATCAAAGAGTGGGGAAATGGTAATAATACATGGATATACCTTGAATAAATATATGATAATGAAACTAACGTGTTTTATTTAGATATATATCATAATATTTCATCAGTGGATGCATACCCATAAGCAATTGTGATAAATGATGAGATTGTTTGAATAAATTATTACCGCATGATAACTTGGGATCGTACTATCCATGAAAAAAATTAAATAAAATAAAGCTTAAAAAAATAATTAAAATGATTATATTCATGATATAACATGTCAAATGGAATTATATACACCTTGAAAAAGAAATTAGGTTCATAACAAAACATGAGTCTCAAAATGGGCAAATTGAGACAAAACCATCTTACCGATTTGTTAACATTTGAAAAATAATCCCCATGAAATAAAGATATTATGATGGATATGTAAATATAGATAAATTAATAATAATAATAATCATATAATACATTAATTGGTATTATTTACACCACACAAAAAGAGCGGTGAACATGACATATTTCTCATGGAAATAAAAAGTGAGATGAAATTCCATTACCTTGTGTCTTAACTCTCTTCGTACTCATACAAAAATACTTTATAATAAATATGAGTTTGTTATGAATCTATAATAGAACAATATTATTATATCTAATACCGTATAAGGTTTTATTATGACTTTATATGACCCTCTTGTTAACAATTCTATGTTACAGTTTCACTTCGGGTAATATCTGTTTTTCATGTCTCTTAATATGTTATATATTTGGTCCTTATAATTATATAATGATTTAGAGAATTTAAAAAATGATAGAAATATAATTTATATTCATTATATGTGTATAATAATAATCCATATAGTATAGAAGTAGGAAGTGGAATACACTGTTTATGGAGACAGTAGACCGTACGCACGCATGAACACTGTTTCTGTTTTATTATCGCAATAAAAGAAAGTTAATGAAATATATGTATATATATTTACATATACCATTATTACATTTGAATTATTATATCATATATATAACATAATTTCACTAAACCCATCCTTAATACATTCCATGTAGAGTGTGAAGTAGTCACGTCGCTTTGAAGAGGTGGTAGTCCACACTTCCTCAAACAAAATTATCATATTTACCCAAAATGGAAAGTATTAAGAAATGTGTTATAATAGAATTAAAGAAGCATAAATAAATAATAAGTCTCATATATATCATATATAAATATTGTGTCTATCATAATTCCCACTATGATAGGTGGTAAAGGGAAAATGAACAATCATTGTTTTGGGAGGCGGTAGTTTTCCGTACACATAAACAATATGTTGGTTACCCATTAGATGGAAGTGTTCATAAATTAAGGTAAAAAAATTAGTATAAAAAAATATCAGTATATTGAGAATACTAGTGTTGTTGTATAATCATGGAATAAGGAGAGTGGAGGGGTATAGATTGAAAATAAGATAAAGGATCTCAGGGAATGATGTTACCACTTATTTGGGTAACTCATTTTGGGTTTCACCAAAGGGATTATTTGGATTGATTTCATCCCAAATGTAGGCATAAAGAAGGAAGTTAGGGATGTTTAGAGGTGGATTGTGCAGAGTTTAGATGGACCTAAGTAGTTTTATAGGTGTTAATAAGGGGTATATTTTGTGTCATTTTATAAGGGAGGCAAATGAATCACTTGGTATTTGTGAAAACAATTTAGGTGTACACAATTTTTTACATAAATAAATATACCCCAAACCAAAGAAACCCAAGAATGGATGATTCATTGCCGAATAATGGCCAACCAATGGGTTTTGGCCAATTTTATAGATCATTTTGGCCCTTAAGTTTATGGTTTATTCCTTTGTTAAGATCATTTTTACAATAATCATCATAATTAATTTTAATTACTTTCAATAATATTTTTTCATCAAAAATTATATAAGTTCTCAGTTTTCATAGAGGTTTTTCCTTGTTTATTTTTTTGTTTAAATATTTTAATTTTGTTTAATTAAATGTTCACAGGGTGTAAGAAGAATCTCTATGGTGTTCTGGGGGATCGAGACATGAAAGAAAGGGGAATCAGTCCATTCTTTGCATGTTGCACAGTTTGAGAACGGTTAGTGCAAGCCGTATGAGGGGAGAGGCAAACCATATAGTTTGAGATAACAGAATTCTGCACGGTTGGTGCATGTTTTTCAAATAGTTTGTCCCTCCCCAGGTAACTATGTGACTCAACTCCTCTTTGACAGAGGCAGAATCATAGTTGGCACACGGTTTGGAAAACCATCATGTCAAACCATGGACCCTTTAAAAAGTGGGAATTTCCAGTTTTCCCCCTTGGTATTTTTAGATCCTCACCCTATATTTCCTCCAATTCATCCCATATAAACTATAGTAACTAACTCAATCTCTCAAATCATCCCAAGGGTTATTCTACTTTGATTCTTTACTATTTGGAGCATCGTTGGTCTGAAATCGTAGATATGGGCGACTCTAATTCCTTTTGTACTTATATTTTCTAGATTAGGGATTATAGTTTGGGATATCTTCTTTTGAAGCCCTAAAAACCTATATTTATGGTGGATTCTAGGTTGACGATTCAAGGGGTTCTTGAATTTGGGTCTATGGATATGATTAAGAGTGAGTTCATCAATAGATTTAAGGTAGGTGGTCTACAAGTTATATCCCGTAGCCGTTGGATTGATTTGTGCATGTCTGGTTGCATTCTTGGTTATATCTTATTGTGATTTTGGTTCCTTCTGTGAGATTTGGTACGATGAGTATCTAAATGATGAATTTAACCCATCTTGATCCCTATGGGATGTGTTGAGGATGATTTGACCGATTTAGGGCCACCCATGGGGTAAGTCGACATTCTTGAACCTAGACGCTGGTAAGGTTATATTTAGAGTTGAAGTGTGATAATGTAGATCCCATAATGAAACAAGTTAATATTGTTGTTTTATTTTAAAATAGAACAATGATAGTTATTCCTAGTGTTGATAATAGCATAAGGGGTTGTTTAACATGACATGTAAATGGGTTAATTGGGTTAATTGAGATTATGTTAATTGGCTTATGATTTTTTTTAGAAATGCTTAAGAGGATTAGTATATATGAAATGGTGAATTTTTTTAATGGGTAAAGACTTAGGAATTGAAGAATACATTAAATGTGATTTCATAATGGAATTTAATAATATATTAAATGGGATGATATAAAGGGAGTTATTGAACATACATAAAGGGTCGGGGATTGGGAATGTGAATTGGGATAAATGGGCTATGCAATGTAAATAGTAAATATCTTATTGTGTTATGGAATAATATTAATTCCAAGGTTGATTGTTATGGTTTGTGGTTGTATGTGTATTTTTTTGAGTATGGTTTGTGGTATGGTATGTGTGTGGTGAATGGATAAATAAATAGGTACACATGACTTTGTAGTGTGGGGTATTATCTTGAGGCTCTATAACCACATGGAAAGGTAGACTAAGGCTCAAAACTCCACCAAAATAATGCATTAGTTGGGGAAGGGGAAAAAGCATTTATTCCCCTAACAGTTGCATTCTATGATACCACCCAGACCAAGGCTTTGAGGTGAGTGTAATGTATTTTTTGTGATGTGTTTACCCTAGTTAGATAGGGACATGATTTATTCCCTTATGCATTGTGATTGAATGCCTTAGAACATTGTGTAAATGATTTAAATGCACAACCCATGGAAAACATGATGAAAATGTATTATGTAATGAAGATAGTATAAGTGATAACATTAGTACAATGATATAAATGGGTAATAATGTATTGTTAACTAAAAAAACCTGATTTGTCCTTTGGTTTACCTTATCATCTGTTTCATACATTGATTCACTATTTTTTAGACTAGATATTTTTTTGACACTGTTAGTGGTGGCCTACTAAGTTGTACTCACACCCTTCTCGGGCTGTCATTGGTAACCTGAGATAACTTCATTGTCTCAGGTTCAGATAAGGGAAAAGGCTCGGTTCGAGGGAGTTGATTTGGGCTCAGGATATTCATGGATGAGAATTCAGACTTAGAGCCTGGACTTGTTTTGGGGATTCAACTATTTGTCTATTTTTTGGGTTTCCTTCACATTTGGCATTTTTAGTAGGACAATTAATTATTATTTTTGGTTTGTGGTTTGTGCCTAGTTTTTGTTGGTTTGTGGTTTGTGCCTAGTTTTGGGAGATTCTTGGTTATGCATGTTTATTGGTTAACACATATTGTTTTTGATAATTAGATTCTTATCTACTGTGTCTTACTCTAGTAAAGAGGGTATAATCTCCCCACGTGACATATTATACCCTCACTACTAGTTAGAAACCTCTTGTGTATGGGGAGGTGTACTTGAGGCCATGTGATGAACCGGCTCAGAGCACTGATTTAGTGGTTTTTGGGTCGGAGATGTTACATAGTTGTATTATAGGCATGTCTTTTCTATGGACTTATTATTTCATATAGTTGATAGGAGAATATGATGTGTTGGGTATTTCTAATGAGCTCGTTCTTAAGAGTATCTAACCCATGTTTGAGGTAAAATCCAAGTACCTAGGGTGGGAATTGTTATTCATATTATGTGTCATTACAGTTGAATGATATTTCACCATTTGGTGATGCACTTGTTATGTGATGTGATTGTTTTGTGATATTCTACTCATAGTCGAAATAGAATAAGGATATGCATTAATGCATCATTATAGTCACCTATGGATATAGGTGTCATGATTAATGGTAGGCATACATGGGATCGGTGTGTGAGAGATGAAAGGTGGAATGCATTTTACATTCTTGAAAAATCTAAAAAAATTGTATCTAATAAGAATGATGCAAGTGGGTAAAATAGAAGGAATGTTATATAATGATTAAAATATTTTTCTCAATGAAGGCTTGTAAACGAGTCAAAATATGTGTTGTAGTAATTTTTGAAATAGAAGATGTGCCTAAGGGGAATGATTTATGTTAGGAGTGTGGAAATTGTTTTAAAAAAGGTGTCTAGTGAAAGGTTGAGTCTATGTAAATTAGCTTAGCCCATGTTAACCATGAATCGTGGTAGGAATGGTAGAGGGCATTGTTCTATGTTTTAAGATATCCAACATGGTATTATATGCGAATGGTTTTCTTAGGACTAGTAAAAAGCCTTTTTATGTGTGATTTTTTGAAGCTTTATGTTATGTGTTTTAACAACCATGTTTGGAATTATAGAGAAATGAAACCATGAAGATGTGTGTCAAAAAAGAGACCAGAGGATATTGTCAACAATTCTACCCCAATAGTAGAGGAAGAAGACCTGGTGATTTTGGAATATAGAAAAGTGCAGTTTCGTGAGAACTTCACCCGTTTTATGCAGATAAGGAAACGAGGACTAGGGTGGGTTGTACCAAGTATGTTTGAGCTGACTAGAGAGTTTCAACTACCGCTCCCTACAATTTGTAATGAATAGGGTGAGACAGAGGCATCTGTGTTCTGGATAGAGTCCATCCAGATGATTCTTGACCATTTGGAGACTCCTTCTGAGAAGTGAGTCAAGTTAGTGGCATATATGTTGAGAGATTAGCAAAAGTGTTGGTGATACATTATGGTTCAGACTGAGATAGCTGAAGGAATTATATAGAAATATTTCCAGGAAAATTTTATAGAACAAAAATATCTAGAAACATTGATGTAGGAGAATGATGCATAGTTTTTAAGTTTGACCCATGTGGTCGAATCAATGATGGATTATGCTAGCTATTTCACTAACCTACACCGATTTATTCTATAATTGTTAGGAGAAGAGTAAACATTGTTGAAACATTTAGAGGATATGATTAGACATGTTATTTGGTCCCAAGATAATATCTTCCATTTGTAGAGGTAGTGAATTAGGTCCTTATCTCACAAGGGAACGTAAAAGGGGATTCTTGTAGTGGACCTATGGTTCCAGTTGTATGGAAAAGTGGTGTTACTTATCAGGGAAGGAAGAATAGTTTTGGGAGTTTCCATCAGGGTGGAAGTGCATAGGGTAGTTATAAGGGAGGGTCAACATATTAGGGTGATAATCAGGTTTTCTGTTATTAGTGTGGCAGGCTGGGAGACATACGTAGTCTGTGTCCCTGACTACTGGTTGAGTTTCAGCCATTCCACAAGATAGGGAATGTGCAAAGGTTCTATTGGAATCCTTGAAAACTCACCACAGAAGACAGATCGATACTGATACCAAGTGTAGACAGGGGTCAGTTACCCCATATTAGGTAGGAATTTGGATCTCCATGAGCCATACTGATTGGGGTTGGGGACTTGGTACGCCAGGGAGAGAAAGTCAATATCAACAGAGTAGTACAACCCAAGGGACATAGACTGTAGCCTAGGATAGAGGGTAAGGTCTGCTTCATACAGTTCAATCTACACCTGGAGATGACTAGGTGGACTATCGACTATTCAAGGTACAATTCTTGTAGCTTCCATGATTTCTAGTGATTCATTTGACACCCACACCACACATTCTTTTATCTTTGATTAGTTTGTAGTTGTGTTGGTCCGAGTAGTGGAACATGTGTGTGGGGTTATGTCAATTGATAATATATTGGGGGTGCAAGATAAGGCTATCTGGCAATGTAGGGGTTGTGATCTAGAGGTTGATGGGTACCAATTTATATGGGACTTGTTCAACCTCAAGCTGTCAGGTTTTGACCTGATTCTGAGTATGTATTTCCTAGTGTTGTACCAAGCCCACGTCGACTATTTCCATCATTGGGTAACGTTCATGTCTCTCAAGGGAGACACTTATATCCATCGTGGTTAGTGGGATATTCAATCAGACCATACAAGTCCAGTTTTTCATCTTTTGGGTGAACTCACAACCCATGTGGCTTGTCTAATACTTAATTATGGGGGATTAGAGAAACCATTATTCCATCCCATTCTGAATCAATTTCAGGATGCACTTCTTAAGGAGTTTATGGGGATTCCCACTAAGAGAGATGTTGAGTTCATGATAGAGTTGTTGTTGGGAGTAGAACCAATTTCTATTCCTCCATATCGAATGAAACCAGTTGAACACCAATATTTTAAATCTCAGTTAGATGAATTGCCGAATAAATGGTTTTTTTCATCTTAATACACCACCTTGGTGATCTCTAGTTTTGTTTTCCAAGAAGGCTGATATATCATTGCAGTTATGTGTTGATTATAAGAGGATAAATCAGATGATGATTAAGAACTGATACCCACTTTTGAGAACTGATGATCTTTTTGACAAGCTGAGAGGTGCGTCAATGTTATCCAAGATTGATATGAGATTGGGATATCACCAACTAAGGGTGAGGACATTCGTTGTACCACAGACTACCTTTAGGAGAAGAAATATGTTGTATGAGTTTTTTTGATATGTAATTCGGGATGACTAATGTGATAAAAATGTTTATGTCCCTATTGAACCGAATATTTCATCCTTACCTAAATCATTTTATAGTTGTCTTCATGTATTTCATCTTGGTGTACTCTAAGACTCACGATGATCATGCCTAACATATTCAAATAGTCTTGAGTAAACTAAGAGAGAATAGTATACATGCCAAGCTATTTAGTTGTCACCTTTAGAATGATAGGGTGCATTTATTGGGTCACATCATAATTGAGGAAGGCATGTTAGTGAACCCATAGAATGTTTCAGAAGTTGTGTCTTGGGACTAGGCCATGATCATTTCTGATATCCGAAGTTTTCTGGGTTTGGAAGGCTACTACCGAAGGTTCATTAGAGACTTTTCCCATTTGGAGGTGCCAACTTCTGGTATGACCAATAAGAGAATTAGTTTTTAATGGACCAAATCATGTGATAATGCTTTCAAATAGTTAAATAATTAGTTGACATCCACACCGATCCTGATCCTACCAGATCCAAGAAAGAAGTATATCTAATTTTGTGATGCATCTGGTGTTTGGATGGGAGCAGTGTTGATGTAGGATGATCAGGTTGTTATGTATGGTTAAATATAGTTGAGGCTAAATAAGATAAATTATCATAAACATGACCTTGAATTGTATTTAGTGGTTTATGCCTTAAAATGTTGGTGACATTACTTTTTGGGAGAATGATTTATAGTGTATACTGATCATAAATGTATTAAGTACATTTTGTCTTAGTGTAATTTGAATCTTTAGCAGTGATTATGGATTTATTACATAAAATCCTTTGATTTTAAGATGGTATATACATTGGGAAAGGGAAACAGTGATACATATTACTTGAGTTAGAAAACTAAAAGTAAGGCAGTTTAGGAGTCCAACTCAAAGTGGAAGATGATGACGTTGTTTGCTGAAATGCATCTTGAGGTGTCGTTTGGAAAAGGGATGATAACCCTTGTGTATATATCAGTTGAGTTCATGCTTGTGATCCGGGTCAAGGAGAGTTATCTTGAGGATCTAGAGTGTTTGGAAATAAGGGAAAGCATTAAAGGTGGAGATTTATTTTTGGGATGGGACATTGGAGACTATGGGATCGTTTGTGTACATGGCTGTATTATTTTGAAAATGTGTATGTGACATGAATTGATTAGTGAGCTTCATGAATAAAAGTGAGAAGTTCATATTAGTTCAAATAAGATGTATCGTGGTCTTTATAGAAAACATTGGTGGCTGGGAATGAAGAAATATGTTGTCAGTTTTATAGCACGGTGCCTTACCTGTCAGTAGGTAAAGGTCGAGCATCAGTACCGAGGAGGTTTGTTACAACCATTACCCATTCTAGAATGGAAATGGAATGATGTAACAATATATTTTGCGGTAGGTCTTCTAATGAAACCTTATAATAATGATTCAATATGGGTAGTTATCGATAGATTGGCTAAGGTAACTCATTTCTTTCTGATTTGATAGACCTTCACTAGGGATCAATTTGGTGAGTTGTACATTCGGGAGATAGTCTGGTTGTGTGGAGTACTATGAACCATAGTTTTATATCATGATCTATGTTTTACATTTCAATTCTGGTAGGGATTGCATAAGGCTTTTGGTAACTAGGTGTACTTGATTATTGTTTTCAATGTTAGATGTATGGGTAGTTAGAGCGTACCATTCAGGTACTAGAGGACATGTTGAGGACTTGTGTCCTAGATTTTGATGGATCATGGGAAAATTATTTGAATGTTATTGAGTTTTAATAAAATAATAGTTACCAAGATAAAATGCAGGTGTCACCATTTAAGTAACTTTATGGTAGACCATATAGATCTCTATTGTGTTGGATGGAATCTAGATAATTAGAGTTTTGGGGAACGAGTCTTGTTTAAGGGATTCAAGAGCAGGTTTAGTTGATCTAGAAGAATATTTAAATGGATCAAATAAGGCATACGTCATATGAAGATAGGCGTTGTAGACCTATTGAGTTTGTGGTGGGTGATCATTTGTTTCTTTAGGTATCACCAAGGTTGGGTCACCATCATATTTAGAAACATGAAAAGTTAGTGCCCCGATACTTGGGGTCATTTGAGATTGTGGAGAAGATTAGATTGATGACATACTGATTGGATATTACATAGTTGTATTGTGATATTTATTATGTTTTTCATGTGTCATGACTTTGATAGTAGCACCCTGAACCATCTCACATGATTGAAGATGAGGATGTTGAGCTTGAGGCAGATGCATCCTTTGAGGAGAATCCAGATAGTTTTGTGGATTATAGTGAGAAAGTATTGTAGAGAAAGAATATTTTTTTGGTCCATGTTTTATGGTAGCATGGTAATTTTTAGGTTGAAACTTGGGAAAGGGATTCAGAAATGTGGTCTTAGTGGCACAATCTTTTTACCTTAGAGGCTCAGTGATGCTCAGGAAGAGAGGCTTGAGGATGAGCTATTATAAAGTAGAGAGGTTGTAAGATCCCAATTTTCATGGAGGTATTTTATTTTTTAAATTTTGGTTTAAATATATTTATTTTGGTTAATTAAATGTTCACCTGGTGTAGAAGTAATATTGGGGGTGTTATGGGTGCTCGAGACATGAAAGAAAGGGGAATGAGACCATTCTGTGCATGTTGCAGGGTTTTCCCACAGTTAGTGCAAGCCATGTGAGGGGAGAGCCAGACCCTGTGGTTTGAGATAATGTCATTATACATGGTTGGTACCCAGTTTTTTAAACCATGTGAACCTACCCAAGTAACCATGTGATTAAACTCCTCTTGGGAATTTTTAGCTGCACAGTTTGTGCACGGTTTGGAAAATTGTGTGGCCAAACCTTACACCCTTTAAAAAGAGGTAATTTCCAGTTTTCCTCCTTATGATTTTTATACCATCACCCAATTTTTCCTTCCATTATACCCCTCTCAACTCTAGTTATGAACTCAATCTCCCAAATATTTTCAATGTTGGTTCTCTTTCGATTCTTGGCTGTTTGGAGAGACGTTGGTTGTGAATCGAAGATCCGGCTGAGTCTAATCCCTTTATTACATCTATTTTCTATATTAGGGATTTTTGTTTGGGTTGTCTTCTTATGAAGCCTTAAAAACCTTTATTTTAGGTTTATTCTAGGTTGAATCTTCAAGGGATGCTTGAATCTAGATCTAAGGCTACAATTAAGAGTGGGTTTATCAATGGATTCGAGGTATGTTGTCTACAAGTCACATCCCATAGTCGTTAGATGGATTTGTGCATGTTTGAATAAATTCTTGGTTATATATTAATGTGATTTTGATTCCTTTGGTTAGATTTTGTAATATGAGTGTCTAAATGATGAATTGAACTCCTCTTGATCACTGTGGGATGTGTTGAGGATTATTTGACTAATTTTGTGCCACCCATGGGGTGTGCCGACATTCATGAAATAGTGAATTTTTTAATGGATAATAGATTATTAATTGAAGAATATGATAAATGGGATTTCATAATGGAATTAATGAATATGTTAAATGGGATGATATAAAGGAAATTATTGAACATACATAAAGGGTTGGGGCTTGGGAATGAGAATTGGGATAAATGGGCTATGTAATGTAAATGGTAAATGAGTAATTAGGTGATGAAATAATATTAATTCTCGTGTTTATTGTTATGGTTTGTGGTTTTATGTGTATTATTTTTAGTACGGATTGTGATATGGTATGCGAGTGGTGATTTGATAAATAAACACACGCACATGGCTTGGTAGTGTAAGGTATTGACTTGAGGCTCTATGCCCACGTGAAGAGTTAGACTGTGGCTCTAAAATCCACCAAAAAATTCATGGGTTAGGGAAGGGGATAGAGGATATAGTCCCATAACGGGTTCATTAGATGAGACCACCCAGACCTAGGCTTTGAGGTGAGTGTAATTTATTTGTTTTGGTGTGTTTTCCCTAGTGGGAATGGGACTTGATTTATTCCATTATGCATAGTGATTGAATGACTTAGACCCTTTTGTAAATGATGTAAATGCCTAACCCATGGAACACATGATGAAAATAGATTAATTAATGAATATCGTATAGTGATGATATTAATACAATGATAGAAATGTTTAAGTAAGTATTGTTAACTAATGAAACTGAAGTTGTCTTTTGGTTTACCTTATCATATATTTAATACTTGAACGCACTATCTATTAGAATAGATATTTTGTAGACACCATTGTTGGTTTCCTAATGACTTGTACTAACACCCTTCTTAGGATTCTATTGGGAACCCAATAAAACTTCATTGTTTCAGGTTCAAATAAGGGAAAAGGCCCAATTCTTCGGAGTTGAGTTGGGATTGGGATATAAATAGATGAGGATCTAGACTTTGAGTCTGGTCCTATTTTTGGGATTCATATTTTTTTGTTATTTTGGGTTTCCTTAACTATCATCATTGTTAGTAGGACATGGAATTATTATTTTTGGTCTGTGGTTTGTACCTAGTTTTGGGAGATACTTGGTTATACATGTTTATTAGTTATCATATATTTTTTCTACTATTTAGATTCTTATATGTTGTGGATTAATCTAGTAAAGAGGTTATTGTATCCCCATGTGTCTTATTATACCATCACTGCTAGTTGGTAACCTATGGCATATGAGGATGCATGTTTTTGTTAATGCAGTGACCTGACTCGGAACAATAGTTTTGTGGATTTTGGGTCAAAGATGTCACAACTTGTCCCCTAGTTCCCATGTCATGAGAACCCCAAACCTACCTTCAATAGGCCATTTGTTGGTGAAAAGCATTGAGTAGGGATATCTCAGAAGGGGGAGGCATTTTCCCCAGTACATAAATGCACACACCTATCTCCACAAAAAAGCTGAAACTGAAAAAACTATGTAAACATGGATGCAAACCATTAAGAAAACCCACTCAGAGTAACGTACAAAACTGAAAGAGA
Source organism: Viscum album (assembly GCA_963277665.1). NCBI lineage: Eukaryota > Viridiplantae > Streptophyta > Magnoliopsida > Santalales > Viscaceae > Viscum > Viscum album. The sequence continues at coordinate 187,105,336 of OY728143.1, forward strand.
AAGGGACCAGATTACAATCCCAACTAAAATGGAAAAGTACAAGCTCTTTGTTATCATATATAAAAAACACTACCTAAAGGGTAGGTACTATAAGCTGTATGAATGTCGGTGAAGCGTACCATACTCATCCGATCACCTTGAATCACCCCTGTCTTCAGCCCACCAAGGACTCTGTCAAAGATGTCGATCGTAAACACAAGTCATGACACATGCCCGTGCAGGGTTGAGTAAAACAATACTCAGTAGGGTCCCCAAAACATAGAGAAATTACACAAAGTAAACCACAACTAATCATACGAAGTATACCATAAACAAGATCACTATGAAATACACCAAGGATACTACCAAAGAGGTACACGAAGTGTATCCTCTAATAAGTATAATCAAGAGAGTCACTAGAGTCATTTCATACCAAGTTTAGGTCTACAGTACATAAACATGATTTTCGTACGGATCAATAGTACCCTCAAGTAGTAACACACAGAGTGTCGGTAACACATAGAGTATAGGTAACACATGGGGTGTAGATGACACACATAGTGTTCGTAACACACAGAGTGTAGGTAACACATGGAGTGTTATCAAATACTAGAAGACCCTCACCCAGGTGGGACAGTGGAGTACCAAATAATTCTTGGTAAGACACAAAGTCTAGATTAGACACATAATCTAGGTATGACAAATAGTCTAGGTAACCACATGGATTCTAGGTTGCAGCCAGCCACATGATTCTATCCTAAGCATGCTCATTCCGAGAGAACCTCCTCCATGAGATAGTATGACATAAGACAACTTCTACCAAAACTCACTTAGAGTATCTCAAAAGGACATCCTCATCATAAGGGTCCCAATTCCGCAAACGGCTCATAAAACGGAAACATGGTTTGAGAGATATGGGAATTTATGTAAAAAGGGGAAGGTGGGGTCTGGGTCCCGTATGACCCAAACCGAGTCCCACCTGACCCAACCCACTAGGTTTAGCTTGAACTAGCTATGCCCATCCCACATGAGCAGTCTAGTTCATCCTTCAAGACATTTTGGGTACCGTGTCCCGGCCTAGTCAACATGGCTGATCGTCATATTCAATGCGGTCGACCTACACATGAACCACCCTGCAAAGATTGTCGTGGGGTCCCACTATGGTCCTGTTGGACCATGGCCTTGCGCCACATGATGTGGTTTCATGACGCATCCATTTGATCCCACCACCAGCCGTCGAGCCAACGACCCTATCCAACACCTGTAACCACTGAGTCACGGGTTCCTCCACTTCCTGTCATTGAGCTAGTGGCCATCTGCTACAGGGAGGCCACACCGCCACACGCAACCACCAACACCTACACACACCACTGCTAACATACCTCCTTATGCGGATCACCGATCACACTCCGGTGCTCCATCTTTTTAAATGGAAGAACGCCTGTGCCCCTCTGTTTATGTTCTTCATCGCAACGAGATCCAATTCTTCTCACCATTACTCTGGGGGTCCGACCATGTTTGAAACCACCCTAGAAAAACACACTGCGACCATGAGGGTATTCCGACAAAGAACAAATGAATGAGGAAGAGAGATAAGCACAAGAACACACTTATAACAGTCCTTTTCCTTGCTCTTGTCGGCCTTGGTCCGTTCATGTCAGTGAAAATATTAACGAGGAACAAAAGAATATTTAATAATTCATCCCCTTTAATCCCACATTATTAACCATATCGCAATAATGATCGAACTGAAGATCAAATTTTTAATGGGTTGTACCATGTTTCTCATTCTAAACAATATCAGGTAAATAATTAACAAAGAAAAATAAACCCTCTACCTTGAGGATGGGCTCGATCAATGACGAATCATGAGTTCTGCGTTCATCGTTCATCAATCCACAGACGCATGTTTCGAATCCGATCATCGATCCGCCACCATTCGTCGTTCTTTTTTGAGAGGATTTACCAACATAATTTCCATTTTACTATAGCCTTTAGGGATTGTGAATCTGATATCATATCCCCACCAATCTATTAAATGATGAAACACATTTCAGCATCGTTGTTTCGCTGAGTTGCAGCGTTGCCACACTGTTTCATTTATGAAGGGAAAGATTTTCTTAGTCATGGCGTTTTAGTGCCAATGCGTCGATGTTCAACGTTAAAATAAAATATTCCTATGTTTATTTTATTTTACTTTAAAAAAACGAAATAATATTTTCCGTAGTCAACCTACGCCAGTCGAAGTTAGGTCCGGCCTAAGAAAAACCCACTGCTCTGAACACAACGGTGCCCTCAGATTTCAATTTTGAGAACTCATTTAAAAGTTACTAAATCCACAAATGATTGATATTTTTAATAATCTTAAATATAGTTCTAAATTTTTTTCTAGACTCCCTGGGCCTTAGAATGATGTTCCATCTTAGCACTTTGTCTCGAAATAATCCCATATAATTTTCAAAAATTTTACTTGGAAAATTCATGACATTACAGGGGATGTTACAATATAAGTTGAATTTATTTGAAATTAGAAATTATTCTAATTAAAAAATTTTAATTATATTTTCTATATTCTAATAACATAATTGGTATAAATTAGTTTAAAATTAATCCCACATATGGGATGAAAATGTGGGGTTTTTAACGTAAAAATGACCAATTTTTTTAAGTTTTTATATCCAATTTCAATGATAAATTGGTTCCAATGACCGATATTGGATTAATTGATAAAAATATGATCTAAATAAACTTTGAAACCAATTTATAATATAATTTATCTTTATAAATAAATTAAATGAAAAATCAGTTTTGAATTAAAATTCAATTTTTTCATTATTCATCGAAAAAATGAAGTTTCTTAGAAAAATCCTAAAAATTAACCCTTAACAAAATTCTAAATTCTAAATTAAAAAATAAAGTTTATTTTATAGAATTCAATTTCTAATTTTTTGTAAAATTAATTTTATTTTTTTTCATAGAAGGACTTGAAAAGCTGTTCATTTGAGAAAATTGTATTTTTTTAAACATATAAAGACTTTACCAAAAATCATATATTTCATTATCAATATTTTTTATTTATATAAAAAAATTATAAAAATTATTATAAAATATGTTATTACTATTCATATTACTACTATTAATAGATAGGTTATAATTATCTCATTTAAATAATTATAACAAAAAATGATGTTTCGTAGAAATTCAGTGTTGCATGCAACACACGCTAAGTCGGTGTTGCCTATGACTTATTACAAGTTGATGTTGTGTGAAATTAATGTTTTACTTAGTATATTGAGACAAAGAAATTAAAATTAATTCATTAAAAAAATGTCCATAAAAACTTAGGGTGTTACATTCCACATCACATGTGGTGTACTTTGTGCCCTTATCTGATAATAGAATCTTGACTATTCTCCCAGATAAATTTTCATCCCTCCTCTAACATTACTTGATGAAATAAATTAATTTTATTTTTAATTAAATTAATATGATTAAATTCATTCTACTATTATCATCACCAAATAAAATAATGCCAATATCACCATATGTTCTGGAAATTTTTATCGGATCGCACACATCCATGTGAATTGGGTATGATAGATTTTAATATATATATTTTTTTCAGTAATGATTTATTACTATCCTTATTCTATAATAGTCATCAAAAGTCATCTCTAAATGAAATATCAAAATTTTAATTTTAAATACATCCTTAAATTGTAAAAAACTTTTTGTGCTTTTCTTATTTGGGTTCCCGAGCCTTTAATGCCATAGATCGTTCTCTTCTAGAACTATAATGAGGAAAGTTTTCTCCTTTATATCTACTTATTATAAGTTTCCATTTTTTCTCTAACCCTTAATATGCGATTTTATATCCCTACATTTGATAAGACAACCCTTCCAAGTGAATGTGACTTCATTTCCTGAGTCACAAAGTTAGTTAACACTAAAAAGGTTGTGTTATAGGCATTTCACAATGATCACTTCAATATTTTATAAAACATATATAGATAGACTTGTATTTTAACTTACTTTGGTATTTAATGATCTATAATTTATGAAATAAACCATTCCATCAACATGTCCCTTCACAATATTCATGAGGTTCATGTTTCTATTCATATGGGATGAATTGCCTCAATCAAATATCTAGATGCCATTATTATTAATTTATATGAGAGAAATTTCATTCAATATTTCTTTCTAATTATTCTTATTTTATTTCCATGATATACTTGGTTGAGTGTATACATAAGAGGGCCTATTCACATTTCTTTAGTCCCCTGAAATGATTCAAAATCTTCTTCTTCTTCCAAAGTCAAAAAAAGATATTTAATAAAATTAAGTCTAGTTTCTTTCTATTTTTCCTCCTTTGACTTCCAAAGAAATAATTTTGATTAATCTGGTATCTATGATTAACTAACTTATTACTTAAATTAGAATAGTGAAAACAATATTGATAATTTTTTTTACTTATTTGTGGCATTAAATATGTTATAATTATTTATTGATGAATCCTAAGTGTTTCTTCTTTAAATTAGATTTCCATCTCTTCAAAATCAGACATAGTGTGATCAAGATATCCAAAAAACTGATACTTCAGTAAGGTAAATATCTTATCACTATTTCCTCACCACATCTTACTAGCCTCAAAATAACTTCTATATTTTTGATGGACCCTAAACTGAGATTACCCACCCTTAGCATACATACATATTATATCATTTTACATGAATATTAATAATATATCACAATAAATAAAACACCAGAACCTATAGTTTTGTTGTATTTTTATATTGGATACATGATATTATTATTTTATAATAATACATTAAAATTTCCCACAAATATATCCATGCATAATATCCTTCTAGACATATCACACATAACAATCCTCTTCATTTCCTAGGAAATGGAAAAATAATTAATGTGTAAACTTAGATTCTCATTAAGGGGTGAACATAATAGACATGAATCAAAAATAATAATTTATCTTAATATGAACGTGTGGGTATATGAACATAATAAAGGCACATTAACATAATATAGAGAAATTATACCTAATAAAACATAAATCATAAAAGATGATTCAGGAAATTGTGATTTTTACATGACATAAAAATAAGTCCTAGGATTGTTGAACTCGAGTAAATGAGTTATGAAAACTTAACATAATAATGTTTCATCACATAGTTTTTTTGGAATAATAATGTGGCATAAAAATAAGAATTTAAAAATATTCCTTATTCCTAGGCTCCTAGCCAAGACTATCATCACATAGTGAATAGGGTCCCATAATAGATTGGGTTAACTCAAATCCCTAACATGTAAAATAATTACATATAAGGGTTTCCAAATTTATTTTAGGGATATATAATTAAATACTACCTATACCTCAGGGGTTTGGTTTTAATCACTATTAATTGTTATATCATTAGATATAAAGATTTATCAGCTGCATTGAAGGGATGTTTAATTTTTTTCCTACCCATCACATAATGAAAAACCATAATTATTTTATCCACATGAACATAAAAATATTAATAACTACATCATATCTTAATTGACTAGTGTGAAAGAAACAATTTTCATGAAATCATCCATATGAAAAATACATCTAATCATGTAGGGATTAATTATTCATTTCCACCCTTACACCACCGCATTAAACTATTTTTATATTATATTTTACCAATAAAAAATCCATTTAACTTATTATTTGAATCAATTAAATAATTCTAAATAATGTTTAAAAGGTAAATATCACCTATTTTTATGGTTTAATCATAAGTAGAGGAGATTTGGAGAGCCAAAGATGTATAAGAAATATAGTCCAAACTACATGGAAGCCCAAGAACACATGTGCATTTATGATAACATTATGAAAAATATATTCAAAAAATTGGGAATCATTTTTGTGCAATAATCTCTAACAGTGTGGGATAAAATGTTTTATAAGAAACATAATATCAGTTCATCAAACTGGTATCCCAAATGAGGTGATCTATTCATAAAAACCGAAATGATTGAACTCAATAGTAAATTAAGGAATTTTGATCATATCTAAAATTATAGAACTCCATTGGATGCCAAATTTTATAGAGACACATTAATATAGCTGAAAAACAACTCTTCTAATTTTTAAAAGTTGAGACAAGTCCTTCTAATTTCCTAACATCAAGATTCAAGTGGCATTGTAATTTTTTTTAAAATCCACTACCTCCCATTGATTATAAATTAGATCATTGGGTGTGTCATTTTAATTTTTAACTAGGGAAAAATTTATACCATTTTAAATAAATTGAGGGTTTTTTAATCACCATAGAGGTTTTGGAGCTACCTCATAGGGACAATTGAAATAAATAGGAAGATCCACTTGATCCTCCTACTCCTATTGATGGAAAGATAAATAGTGGATGATAATTGTGAGGGATCTATAAAAATATGGAGAGAGTTTCAAGACATAAATTCTATACTAGTTTTCTATATTTTTTGTGTTTTGATCATTATATGTGTTTCTCCTAGGATAAATTTTTTATTTGACTTTTACATTGAATTTCATTAACAAAATGCTTGTATTCTATTAATATATTGACAATAAGATTACACATGGAAAAATTATAGTGATCCAATATTAAAAAATAATATTACATCTATATCCCATACTAATTCAATTATTATGTGATTATTAGTCTTAATGATTTTATGTGATGTGTAACTTGGTTAAATGGTGGTTACACCAAGGACCATGTCTAAGTTCATTTATATAAGGGGTTAAAGTTTAACTAGTATTAAAATTTACCACAACCAAATAATTACTCAAAATATATATGAGATTATAAGAACTAATAATTTCTTACGTTATATAGTGAACTGAAAATGATCGTCTTCTTCTTGTTCTCCCAAAACTGACTTCATTTTATAAAATTCATAAGTTAATTTATTTCTTTGCTTATTTTAATATTTTTTAAAACACCCAATTTTTTATTCTGTTTTGTATAACTCATTTAAGATTCACATATAAAATCATAAATTCCCCTCAATAAGAGACCTAGGGTTTTCATTATGCTATAAATAATTTTTGAAAACATAATAAAATTTTCACATCATGATAACACATTCAAATTCTAGCAGTATTATAGAGGAGCTCCAAGAGAGGTAAAGTGTTTATTTTATTAATTTGATTGGATATTATGTGAATAATATATATTTTTATTATTAAATTTTAAATAAAAATTATACTCTAAAAAATATCATTTTAGTAAGTATATACCACTAGTTGGAGAATGATAACTACTTAATATATAAGAGGAATCACCCCTTCCACCCTAACCTATTTCCCCACCTAATTCTATCTTTCTCTCTATTTATTATTTTTCCCTCTTTCTCCTTCTAATTTTTATTTTTTAGTAAAAATTTTAAGAAATTAAAATCTGGTTAAATGTTTTAATGAACTACAAAATTTTCAAACATTTTTTTAATTGATTTTTTTTAAATTTAAGGATATATTGACCATTAATGATTCTGTTCGACTTATAAAAGATGAATCTTTATCTAAGGATTATTCCCTTGAGAATATAGGTGAGTTAATAGACTTAAATATTTATTTTAAACACACTTTAATCCAAAACACCTCTGTTGAGGCTGTAAATCTTTTCCCTCTCATTTTTGTTCTACTTCACCCCCATTAAAGCATGATTCTAGAATTACTTGTCCTCACAAGAGACTATGAACAACCATTGAGGTGGGAACTCATTTTTAATCTTATTGTTATCCCAAATGAACATATATCATTTTTATTAATTATTGAGGTAAAAATATAGAGGCAACAACCCTCATTAAAAAACCATTAATCATTTTCTTATATAGTTAATTCATTAATTAAATAATTACATGATGTTTAACAGAATTTCACGACATCATGTAATACTATATACATCTCAAAATATTAAATATATATATTTTATATATTAATAAATTTATTTTACCACTTATAGTTATCTAATTTTTTTATATAAAACATTATATATATATATATATATCAAATAAATAGGAATGAAGCCTATGTTAATGGAATGACTGTTCGAGGGCATACAAGTTGTCACTAGGTTGAATCCCTTAACATAAACCATTAGTGCATGGGTCATTATTTTTTCTTATTATTTTAAAAACACCATATTTTATATTTTTATAAATATTAAAATAATATAAAAATATATATAAAGTAAAAGGAGGGGTTGGATCGAATTCTAGGATCTCTAACAAGGTCTAAAAGACTCATTTTTGAGTCATCCTAATGGACTCAAATTATTTTTATTATACAATGTTAATAAAAAAATATTAACATGGAAGGGGAATGAGTGGGGCTCGACTTATTTCATGAAATTATAGGAAATAAACTGTTTAATTGTTTGAATCCTGCTTCAAATATGGGAGTTGCATATATTCCATTTATTTTTCATTTCTTATAAAAAAATTAGTGTGTGATTTACTTTGTTAAAGAATAAAATACCAAAAATATAATAAAATTTTAGTGGTACAAACTTTTATATAATGTCTGTGGGAAGTCATTGGGATTGAACCGGTCATCTGTTTCAACCCTACCATAAGTATCAACATAATATTGTTCATAATATATTTCAAATAAATAAATTTTTTGTAGCTCAATGAACATTGTGTGTATCCTAATTTTAAAATTAATAATATACTTTTATTTTATTATAAGTTAAAATGGTAGAAAACAAATAAATAAGAAACATCATGAAGAAAAAGGTTATTCCTTTTCTTTTTTTCCAATGTGTTTTTCTTGTTATTATAAATAATAAATAAATAAACTTCATGTCACGCCTTCATCACATTGTAATTTATTGATTTTTTGTGTAATTTTACTATTTAATGTTATTTTTACATTTAAAATAATTTATATCAATTTTCGAAAGTGAGTATGAATACAGATTTAATATCGATGGGTTAGTTTTAGTAAAATTGGTTATTATTCAATGATATAATTGGTTGTGTTTCTATAAAACCATTGATATGTTTATATCCTTTATTTATGCTATTTATAGATTAATTATTTCTTTTAACATCTACACAAATTATTGAACTCAATAATAAAATGTTAATATTAATTAACTAATTGAAGGTATATATATGTTGGGATAATTTTAGTATAATTTAACAAATAGTTTCTCCATAAATTCATTTCTTATGAAAATAGTTCCATTATAGTACAATATTGACCTATGGATGATACTTAATGTTGTTGGAAAAAATATTTAATAAAATAAAATTATTAAAAATGATCAAAAATAATAATACAGAAAAATATATAGGATTAAATAGAAAAGGTTTTACTTTTGATAATACTTATGTGTGTTTTTTGTAAAATATTCTTATAAAGGGTATAAGGAATTTTATAAGGGAATAATAAAATAAGCTATTTTTAAAATAAATATATATTTACTAGATATAAATTTGAAATATTAGCATGAAATAGCGATAACAAACACACATGAATATGAATTTATTGGTATGATTTACTCAAGATTTTCCTTTCTAGGAATAATATCATGCCTCTCATTGAATTTTAATTTGATACAATTTATGAGGCTCATTTTCATGCACACTGAGATGAGATCTTTTATTTGTTTCTTTCATTTTTACACTACTATCATGAATTGAATTGGATTATAATGTTATATATCCAGGAACTAGATAATATCTTCATGTATTTATCATTTTTGTGGAATTTGTTATATTTGAATTTTCCTAGGAGTGAAAATTTTTAGGGTTTGGGGGTGTGACCACTTTATGAATCATTATTCATATCCACCCATATACCACTGTGTTAAGTAGTATTTATATAACAATTTCCCAATATAATAAACAGTTTTACTTCCCACTTTATTAAATTAATTAATTATAAATAATTTTAAAAATCAATATTTTAATTATTTTTATATTTCCATCATAGGTGGGGGAGGATTGGGAAGCCCAAGATGAATTTGATGAAAAAATGGGCTAAACATCATGGAATCCCAAAAAGATATGCGAATTTATGTTCACACTGAAAATATATGTCCAAAAAATTAGATTAAGATTTTATTACGCATCCCTTACCATGTGAGGTACAATGTTGTAGAAGAAATATATGACTTTCTAATCCATATCTTGGCCCCACTAAGGTAATATTTTCACAAAAATAGAATTGCTAAAATTCTAGAGTATAACTGGGTATTTTAGTAATATTTCAAATTATAAAACTCCATTTTAATCTAAATTTCATAGGAAGATATTAAAGAGGATGAGAAAAAAATTTCTAGGTTTTTTAAAACCTAGATAAGTCTATTCACTTTCCCAAAACTAAGATTCATGTGGTATTTTGAAATCTATGTTCAAAAACCAGTACCTACGATTACATATAAATTGAAACATTGGGTGCCACATTTGTAAGTTAGTGTAGGGGAAAGCTTCTACCATTTTAGAGAATGTAATAATTATTCTCATCACCTTGGAGGTTTTGGATTCTGTATCCTCATTGGGAGAGATGAAATGAAGAATGAGATAAAATTGAGCCTCCTCCTACTCTTGATGGTGAGATAAACAATGGGTGATGATTATGAGGGATCTATGCACTTATCAAGGGAGTTTCAACACACAACTTCTATATTGTTTTGTAGTATTTTTATTTTATAATTATTTCATGTGTTATTATTTTGATTTATTTTTTGATCATATTTTTATATTGAGTTTCTTATACAAAAATTAAAGTTTTCTACTAATTGATCAACACTAATTTACACATGGGAAACTTACATTAATCTGATTGGAAAACATAGAACTCAATTTCTATCCCATAAAAATTAAATAATTATGTGATTTGATAGTACCAAAACATTCATAAGATGTCTAAATTGGTAAAAATATGTTTAAAAAAAGAACAATTTCTAATTGTAGTGATTTATGTGGGTAGAGGTAGTTTAAATTCTATTTGAACTCAACTAAAGACTTACTCCAATTCTAAATTATAAAAACCCACCCATAAATAGTACATAATATTGAGTTTTAATTAAATAATTCATTTTTTTACATTTGAGTATCTTTTCAGTTTTAGAGTTTTAGAGAATTAAGACATAACTCATACATTACATAACTATATATTTAAAAGTGTACACTTTGATCAGTATCCATTTTTTTTCACAATATGAAAATTTTAAGACAAAACATGATTTATTTTCATGAAAAATCGTCACAATGTTAAAATTGACTTCTTTCTTTCCCTTACCCATCCTGAATCCCTATAAAATTTTAAAATATGGGATGAGCTCAAAATGATAATTTAAGGGGTTTAAAAATAATTAATATGGTTAGTCCAATGAGATCATGAAAAACCTTAAAATGTTTACCTTTATATCAATATTATTTAAGTGAATAAAATAAATCATTTTCACATGAAAAAACATAATTTTCTCTAAATGAAAATAATTAAACCCCATAAGAAGTATAGATGTATCATATGGGTATATTGGGACATCATTATTTATATCAATCTTACAAATATAATGACCATATATTGAACTTTCATACCCAATGCATTGGAGGGTTATCACGGACCCACCCATAATTGGTTTAAAATATAACCACCCTCTTTGGTTTATAACATTACCATACATCCTTGGTTTATGAATTTTATACCCTTATATGTTCTATAACATAACCACCCATAATCATAAATAATTTCCAAGAACCATAACATAATTTTAGCACATAAAATATTAATATTTTCACAACACACACATAAAATATTATCTTCACCCATAAGAAAAAAATTTGATATTAATATTTCCATCCCCTTTAAAAAACCATTTTCATTTCCAAAATACCCAAAAAAATGGAATTATGGTTTAATATTAATAAAACATGAATGATTTTATTGTAATAAAAACTTCAAATAATGGTTATGGTGGTAGAAAAGTCTTCATCGCCATATATGTTAAAATAAAACATGTATTTTGTAGTTTGTAAAGAAAGTCACACATTATTTAAAAAGATTAAATTTTAATAAAAAACTGTTATAAATACCAAAAATTTACTTTATAAAACTTACATGTCTATAAAAAAATCATTTTAAAAACATGTACATGGATTAGTAAGAGATTTATAAGGAAAATATTTAAAGATATTTTTTTAATGAAAGTCAATTACCACTTTAGAAACATTTAAATCAAAAACCCATGAAATAGTAACATTAAAAAAGCCATAAATACAATCATAATAGGTTAAATTCATGATATAAAATTTCAAAGGGAATTTATATACAACTCATAAAAGAATATAGGTTTGTAACATAAAAATATGCCTCAATGAAAGGTAATTGATATGAAGTCCCTTATATTGAGTCTGACTTATCACGTATGTTCTTTATCATATTGAATAATAAAATTCTATCAAATATTTTCATTCTTGGGAAATTTTTTCATGTTTATTATTCTTTCTATTTTACTTACTACCATGTTTTTATTGATTACTCAATCAATTAGGTTTATGTCATACGTTTTTACCGTATTCGACATATCACTTAAAAATGACTTTGGTAGGTTGAATATGGTAAAGTGGTCTTTATTTAAACATATTCAGAATAATAATCATGTAATAATTATCATATTTAAAAATAAATTATAATTTTAATATGAATCATGAAATATGGTTTTGATAAATGAAGTACTTTATGACATGGAAGGCAGTCATCCATATATACGCATGAGTAACATTTCCATTTTTCAATGATCACTATGAAAAAGAGATAAGTAATATTTTATCATTACATGATGATAATAATATAATATATAACAAATTTTTTCATTAAATATACATATACATATCTTCCATGTTGAGTGGGGATGGAAATAGAGTCACTTCACTTGGTAAAGGTAGTAGACCACATGTATATGAACGATGTTATAATTTTTTAGTGAGTGAAAAGGTAAGAAATAAAATGATGTATTATATTTTAATAATGATAAATATGTAACTAATATCATAATTATATTATTGACATCACACATATTCATTAAATTCATACTTATTACCATCCATGTAAAGCATTAGTGATAAATGAATCACATCGCTTCATGAGACTGTAGTCCGCCATATACATGAGTGACGTTATCATATCCCATACAGAATATAATGTAAAATTTTTAATATTATATAATGAATATAGAGGTATAATTATTTTTTATAACATATAAATACTCTATATTTATCATTATACCCAACTGTGAGAGGTGTTGATGGAAAACATATCACATCGGTTCGTGAGGTGGTAGTCCAGTGTACACACGAGAAAAGTCATCATTTTACATTTGAGGGAAGAGGAGATGGATATAGGTAATTCTCTTAATATAACAACATATAATTATATGGAATATACTGGTGTTATTTTATAATCATAATTTATGAATTTTTGAAGGATGTGGAAGAAGAAATAAAATAAAAACACAAAGTTAGGAATTTAACCATTTCTCTGACCACCTCTTTAGGATTCTACCTAATGTATTCCTATAATGGATTTATAAAAATAAATATGATCCTATGATAAGAAAAAATAAATTTTAAGTGATTTTCTTAGGTCATGTCCAAATAAAAATGGATTTTAGGTGTGATAAAGATCGGAGAGGGGTGACCTTACTGAGTGAGGTGAGTGACACACTTGTAATTGTTTTGTAATATAAAGGTTTACCGACATTTTTCACATGGAAAATGGGTCCAATATGGATTATTATAGATCCTTACACCTTATAACGTCTAAATATATCCATAAAACCTGTTTTAGACAATGTTTTAGGTTATTTAAACCCTTATCTGTTAGTTTAATCCTCAGTAAATCCATTTTTACCTTAACTATGCTAATTAATTTTTTATGATTTCACTATGAATTTTGGTAAAAAATGAGTTTACATTATTAGATAATATATATTATTATAATTACAAATATTTAATATATTTCACCAAATTCAAATCATATAATTGAAATATTAAATTTAAAACAAAACCCACAAACGTGACAAAAGAACGGGTTTTCAAGATGTGTATCTTTCAAGGAAAAGATAATTTTATATTAACTATATGACTGTAAATAATCAGTGTATAAATATAAACTAATATATTTTGGTATATAATCTATAATTTTAATTTAATATATTTCTTGTTAGGGATTATTTTAAATAATTAAAAAGGATAAACATTATTCAGTTTAAAATAGTTTTCAGAAAAAACCTATTTCTAAACCCAAAAACAAATTTATAATAAAATCAAATATAAAGATGAAAAAAAGTAATTAATAGGATTAAATATAACTAATTTCTTATTATTTTAATTTAAATATTATTCAAAATATAATTTGACTTTTAAATTACTTAATTTATTAAAAAAATAATTTTTTACAAAAAATAGGTACGTTCACTATTCACAAAAAATTTAATTTTTTTTGAAAAACCCCAATATTTCAACCTATGTAAATTTTAATATGATGATTTAATAAATGATATATATTTTTTCAAAATAAAATTCTAAAATTTATAAACTTATTTTTTGAATAAAAAATTTATTAGAAAAGAGTTTAGTTAAAACTCTTTCCTTTTTAATTTTAAAAATTAATTAATATTTTTATAATGGATAAAAACCTAAAACCAACTTATTATATAATTACTTGGGTTGTTAAATTATTTCTCCATTTTTTAAATTTCATCATCAAAATTTTATTTACTTATTAAATAAGTGGGAATATCTTTCCCTCATATCATTTTCAGATTCATATATTGTCTCTTTAACCATATGATTTTTCAATTAAACCTTAACCTAGAGAATCACCTTATTCAGAAAAAACATTCTATCTATAGTAAATACTCTAAATGGTATACTCCTAATGAGAAATATTTCCTTCCCAATAAACTAATTTGGGGCTCAAAACATGAGATGAATTTGGTACATATTTCCTTAACATTGAAACATGAAGTATGCTGTGTTCCTGTGATAAACTCAGAGGTAAATCCACTCAGTATGAAAATGATCCAACTTTCTATAGGATTTCATATGTTCCAATAAACCATGGAGTTATATTTCCATTGAATGTGAAATAATCATATCTTAAATGGTTTTAATCATCTTATTAGACCGACCATCAATATTAGGATGAAAAACTACACTAAAATTTAATTCAATACCAAAAGATTTTTTAAGTCCCTTCCAAAAATTAGAAGTAAATCTGGGATCAAGGTCCGAGGTAATGGAGAGTGTAACTCTATATACCTTGACTATATCCCGTAGATTAAATCAAGAAATATTATATAAATACTTTTCATCTTGAATGAGATTAAAATGTATAGTTTTAGTTAATTTTTCAACAATAACCCAAATCACATTGTTACCTTGAGAAGTCTTTTGGTAATTCCACCACAAAATCCATTGATATATTTTCCTATTTCCACTCTTTCATTGGAAAAGGATGAATCATTTCCTATGATATATTTTTTTCTTATTTAACCTGTTGAAAATTAAAATATTTCATGGTATAGTCAGAAATATCTATTTTCATTCCATCCCACCAAAAATACATCCAATGTTATTTGTACATCTTAGTGACACCCTAATGAATGGAAAATAGATAACTATAAGCTTCACTCCATAAATATTTCTTAAAATGGTAACCACAAGGCATAAAAAATCATTTTCAAAATCATGAAACACCTTATTCATAAATTTTATAGTAATTAACATTACCCTTATTAACATATATTACCTTTTACTACTAATATTGATCCCCTTGTTATATTGATTAATTTTTTCAAAAAAAATCATATACATTGAAAGTTAAAATAAAATACAGGATATCCCCATATTCAAAAATTATAGGATAAAATTTATCAAATCATTAACCAATGGGTCACATTTCAAATGCAACATGGTTAAAGTATCATTTTTTTATACTCAAAGAATCAACAATTTTTTTTCTTTACCAAGATGGTAAAGAATGGTGAAATCATAATACTTGATTAGTTTTAGAAAACTTTTCTTTCTCAGGTTTAATTATTTCTATGTCAAAATATAATTTAAACTATTGTGATTAGTATATATTTCACACTTTACACCATAAAAATGATGCCTCCAATTTTTTAAAGAAAAAACCAAAGCAGTTAATTCCAAATAATGTGTAGGGTAATTTAAATCCTGAGGTTTCAACTGATGTGAAGAATAAACAATCATCTAATCATTCTACATTAAGACACAACCAAGTAATTTCAATTAAGCATCACCATAGATGATTAATTCCTTATTTTGGGATGGCATGAAAAAAAAACTAGAATATTCACCAATCTGATTTTTAGTTCTTGAAAACAATCATCACATTTTTTAATCCAGATGAATTTAACTCCTTTTCAAGTTAACTTAGTCAATGGGATAGAAAACTATGAATTTTTTTCAATAAATTACAATTAATAACCCATAAATCAAATAAAACTATGAATCTACATGATATTTTTGGGTATTGTCCATTCTTTAACAATTTTTTTCTTAACATGGCCTAAAATTATTCCATATTGAGAAATAATATGTTCAAGGAAATACTTTTTCTGCAACAAAAATTCAGACTTACTAAATTTACCATACCATTTTTTCCTTTTAAGGTTTTAAAAACAATCCTTAGGTGTATTTTATATTCCTTACCACTTTTTGAATATACCAAAATATCTTCAATAAACATAACCACATTGTTGTCCAAGAACTCATGGAAAAATATATTCATAAGGTCAATAAATACAGTATGTGGATTTGAAAACTCAAACAACATAATTATAAACTCATAGTGACCATATTTAGTCCAGAAAAAAGTCTTCATAATGTCTTTTTTCCCTTCAATTTCAACAAATGGAACCCTAACTGTGGGTCAATATTTGAATAATACTGATATTTATAGAGCTTAACAAACAAATAATTGGAATAAGAAAAAGGATAATTATTCTTAACGGTGATGTTATTCAAGGATCTATAATCAATTTAAAGTCTCATTGAATCATCATTATTTTTTTAAAAAATAGGATCACCCCATGGTGAAGTGATAGGGTGAATGAAACATTTATCTAAAAAATCATACAATTTCTTTTTTAATTCTAAAATTTCCACTCAATCTATTATATAAGGTTGTTTAGAAATAGTATTAGCATCAAAAAACTATATTAATAATAAACTCAACCTCCTGATCTAGAATAATCCTAAGAAAATCATCAAAAAATAAATCCATGTATTCATTCACTACTGGCACATCACAAATTTGAATAGTTTCTTTATTTTTAACAATATGATTATGGTAACCTTCATTACCACCTCTAATTTATTTTCCAGATTCTTCATAAGTTATTAAAGGCATAAAATCATTGAATAAAACATTCTTAGCTCTGAAATCAATCTTAGCCTGATAAATAGAAAAATTATACTTACCAAGAATGATTTAAAACTCTATTATATCTAGTTTAACAGAATTTTTTAGGAAATAATATCCCATTGATAGAACATGAAGATTAATTTAAATATTGGTTGCTTTAATATTTCAACCAAGAGTTCTCACCAAAATTTATATCTTCTTTTGATGTGGTTATATAAAAAATTTACTTGAAAATTTCTCAGAAATAAATGAATAAAAATATTCAAAGTCAAAGAGAGTATTATAATAATTCCAATAAACCAACAATATACATTTCACCATTTCATAATATTGTCTAACATCAATCGTAGTATTAAAAAAATATTTTTCCATAACCTTTTTCTTTAGATCTTTCTGATTTACACCCCAAGTAACATAATTTCGACAGCCATTATCATAACAACCAAACTCATTTCTAATAAAATATATCATCATCATATTATCATTTATTTTGTGATATTTTTTCTTATGGTTATAATCTATATGAAAAAACTTAATACATCCAAAGAACTTCCAAGATGTTTTAATACATTTCTAAGATGTGTTTTACCACAATTATCACAAGATAAGAGATTGTTTTTTCTTACCTGAAGACTTATTTTATGACCTCTACCACATTTTCTACTAACTGGACCTATTATTCTTATAATTTTCATGGAAGAAATGATCATAAAAAATTTCTATTTATACCCTATTAGCACATCAAACAAGTTTCTCATATATTTTTAATTCCTAAGAAGTCAATGCTCATTGATATCTTGTCTTCAATACTGAGTAAAAATGATTTATCTAACTTCCAAGATCCCATATAAAATTTGGTATGTACATTTCCAATAATATAATGTTTGATTCATATATATAAATCTAATATTCCTCTTTTTATCTTAATTATATGAAATTTTTTTCCACCATAATTCTAACTTCCTTAGGAAAATATTTCTCAAGGAAAATATTCTTAAATTTATCCGATTCTAAGGAATAAATATCTTACCTTCCTCTGATATTATTAATCATTGACCACCACTAGTAAAATTCATCTTCAAAATGGTAAACATAAATACTTTCCTTCTAATGATATGAACAACCCATGATATAAAATATATTTTCTAGTGCTTCAATACATGCTTTTTCTATCACAAGGTTAGATGATCCACTAAATAATGGGGGATGTTTTCTCATAAAATGTCAAGAACTAGCCCGAGTACCTTGGAAAACCAATGACCAATCTAACCTTGACATATACTGAAGGGAATTCCTGATCACCATGGGTTGATAAATAGCATCTGGACTCATACAAAAAGATGTTGGGAATAAATTTTTCTGAAATAAATGTAGAAGCATGATTACAAATTTGTATGCATACAAAAGTAAATCCAATGTGTGTAATGTACCAGAAGTCCAATAGGTATAACAACCCAAAGTACTACAACCATGTACTATAAAATAGGATAAAATTCCCAAGTAACAACTTGGATGCAACTCACTAAGTCCATTGATCAATAACTAGAACCAACTCCAAGTGATCCTTTTCCCTTGTTCGATTCTAAAAGGAAGTAATCTAAAAACACTTGAAGGCACAAGTATGGTGAAAGATAAGCCCAGTAATATTTTAACCAAAGCTTTCATAAGAGTATTCCAATATTAAATTAACTAATAAAGTGCTTTCAATTTTCAAAAAAAATAGGTTTGGTATTTCAAAAACATATTTAAACAAATCATGCTTTATAATTAAAAAGATGGAAATAATTTAGCAATTCATGATTCACATATAAAATTACAAGTATCAAATGATGTAATTACCTTTAAAAAAGGTTATTTAAACAAATTAAACTTTTTAAAAATGTATTAAATAAAAACATGTTTATAAAATAGTTTATATAAATTCATAGGCCATGTAAAACAATTTACAATAATAAAATATATTCATTTAAAATACTAAAAAGAGAGAAACATGATCATATATATAATAAGGTGTAACAATTCTAGGATATTATGAGACAACACTATGAAATGGAAAATATGTTCATATGACCCTTTAGCCCTAAGGTCAAAGTGGACTCATCACCTTCCCCTAAGGTATGTAATGTGATGATATGATGTTTTAGAATGTTGTAAGTTGTAAAGTTCCATCCAAATAACTCTCTAACTATAGAAGTATTACATGTTCTCAAGTAAAAAACAACGATGGACAATTTTTTTAAGATTACTTAAAATACAATTAAATCCCATTCTCCATTTCAAATATTAAAATTTTCTATTTAAAAACCATAATAAGATTTTAATAAAAAATATGCATTTTCAAAAATATGAAACCCTAGAGTTTCCATAAAACCATTTTAAATATATTTTCACAAATAGGAATTTAAAATCAATTTACTTTTAAATTTCCTAATCAAATTTCCTAATTAAATTCAAAATTTTAATTTTCAAACAATTTCCATCAATTTTATAACAAATCCCCAATTCAATGGAATTGAGGGTTTTCATAATTTCCTATAAAAACCATTTCAATAATTAAATTAGAATTTTAATTAAAACAATTTCCATCAAATACACAATTTAAATTAAACAATTTATATTTTACAATTTCCATAACCGTACCCAAATTTAATAGAATTGTGGGTTTTCTAATTTCATGCCAAAAAAACATTTTTCTTAAAAACACAAAATCAATGGAATTGGGGGGTTTCTAACAAAACAATTGAAATCAATTTAATCAAAATCAAACAATTTCATTTCATCAAAACAATTGAAATTAATCAAAGAAATTTTGGGTTAATAAAAATTGGTCATTGTAACAGAACCACCTACCTCAAGATTAATAGATCATGAATCAAAATGCCCCAACTAGAAAAATCAAATAGGGAATGAAGACAATAAATATCCATGAATAAAACATAGTTTTAGATACAAAATAGTGGGTATTAGATCCTCAAATCAACATGGGAATATATGGAACCCTATAGATAAGAAGAGAGATCGTGGGAGAATGAGATTGGGATGAGGAAACTAACCAAAAGAATATTGGTGGGTGTTTTTCAAGATTCAGATTGCATTTGGGAGTAGTTTGAGGGGAAAAAATCCTTCTTGGGACCTCTAAGGATTGGATTTTAACATCCTATTATCGATCTATTAGGTATTAATTTGACCTCATTGTGGTTTTTATTTTCTTGTTGTCTGTATAAGGATAAGAATGAATAGAGAGGATACCTATAATGGTGAAGTTAGAGATTTGTTGGACTCCTAGTTTTAATTGATTTTTTTCGTAGGATGTAGGAGGATTTAACATCGTGTAACTAGGTTACATGACATGTAAGAGTTACTGGACACATGTCGTGAAAGGTTTCATACTATGAAAGGTTACACATCGTGAAGAAGAGTTACATGCCGTAAATGTTTTCAGTGAAATTTGTTTATATGAGGTGATATTTTTTTAGAATACAGTTTTAAAATATACATTAAACTATTTTCTCTCATTTATTTTTTCTATAATTCATTTCCCTTGGCCAAGGGAAATTTCTTAGGTGATTTTGGGAGACTCTACTCCTACTAGATCGATCTATTCATCATTTAATCTCCATTGCAGTTGTGGTGCGTTTCTCTAGGTAAGAAATATTTCAGCTTATTTGTTTCCATAAATTGTGGTATCAACCTGGGGTTTCATTCTCAATTCGGTTGATCTAAATTGGTGTTTATTTTTTCTTCTTCCAAGATCGGTCGTGTGATCTTGTTTTGGAGGTTGTTCCTTTGTTGGTCGTGGTGTGGCAGGTGTTCGTTGTCGAGGTAAATGATATTTTATTTTCTCTTTTAACCCTATTTCTTAATTGAATCAATCATAATTTGTGTGGATTGGATCCTTGGGATTTCGTTGAAGTATTTGGGTTTTTGTTGTTGTTGGATCCCATTGTGGGTGTGTGCAACCCGAGTTTTGAGGAAGGTGGTTCCAACTCTAGCCTATACGGGTGAACATTATTATTCCTAATTTATAAAATGATTTGTACAAGGAATTGGCATGATCGATTCACATGTGTTTTGAAAATAGTTTTTAATGAAAAATGGTGTTTCTATGATTGTTGATAAATTGAACGAAAAAGGTTATTTTCAAATAATTGAAAATAGTTTTGTGAATTTTTTTTGAAATGGTTTTTAAAACATTGAAATGATTTTGAAAATGATCACATGGGTTACCTTGGGTACTAGGTGTAAGGTTTAGGTTGAGGCCATCATCTTTTTTTGGGGTTCACTTTCTATGGTGTTTCTCTTATCCTATATTTTAGATTATTGGATCTAGGAACATATATGGTATCAAGGTTTCCCTTTCTTAGGTGTCTCCCTGGTCTTGGAGTCTAGATCATTGGTTTTAGGTACTGAAGTGAACTGTTTCATAGATTAATGGTTACAAGTAGTCTATTGTCTAACCTGTTATATTCCTTCATATTGTGATGCATGTGCTGCAGCTATTTTTTTGTATTACTAGGATTTGTACTATTTTAGCCTTGATATTCATGTTGATTCTTATGAAATATGATATGTAAAATGTGCTTTGAAATTTATATACCTGTTTTTTATAACTATGATAAAAAAAGAAAATGGTTACCATGTTTTCTATAAAACTACTTCACTGAATATCATTTAGTTTTTTATTTAAATTGAGACACATAAATCATTATATAGAGAGTTTTTATGGAACACCTGTGTTGGATCCTATTGATACAATGATCTCACACCCTGCACACCTCTTCAGTGGTGCATAGACCTTAGTATATCTTCCATTTTAGGGAAAGGGAAGGTGTCATAGTGAGGAGGAGAGGTTTCATGTCTGCTTGGTTGGGAAGTTGATGGTGAGATAGTAGTAGTTCGTCCATGAAATCTTTTGGAGTGGCTATTTGGTTATAGTTCTTTATAGTTGGACTTTTCTCTTAGAGTTTTGGATACTTTTGCAGTTGTTTTGTTTCAACTATTTGTTTATAGTTATGGAATATATTCATCAGTCTTCTGATATTTCTTTCTCTTCATGTATATATATATATGTGCCTTGGGTTTTTTCAAGGTTGGGAAAAATCATTCCCTCTAGTTTTTTTTCAAAGCCCATGTGCTTTTTGTCAGCCCATGGTGATAGAGAATTCCCTTTGAGTATGTGATAGAATGGGGTGGGTTCCATGTTTGAGTGTAAGCTAGGCTGGTCCGTTACAATTTGGTATTAGAATTAGGTTATCATGGAGATTCCTTGTCTTAGGAAGTCTATTAGACAGAAGATAGAATTATCGAGACTTGATAGGTATGTTGTGATGAGTTCCTGGCCAGCTCTTATCGTAATGAGACTCAAGTCACTTGGGATGTTGAGATACATATATCTAGTGCTGAGTTTGGTTTTAAATATCAGTTTATACTTATGGGTTTTCTAGTTTGAAAAGATATTTGTTCTGTTGTATGATCATTCTTATGTTTTGGTATACAACCATATGCCTCTGAGATGTCTTCCACAAGTTCCTCTAGAAGGTGTAGCTACTGCTCCTCAAGGGAACCAGCCTATAGATCATAAAATCATCAAGACTATCATACGAGAATCCCGTGATTTTATTCAGGATGTACCATGAGTTCATAATGCATTTGTTGAGTTATATCCAAGAGCTAGAGGAGATAGAGATTGATTGTGGGTGTTTTGTGCAATAATTCATCATCCTTTAAAGGGACGACTGATCCTTAAAAGGTAGAGGAATGTATGGATAGGATCGATCGAATATTTGAATTCTTAGAGACACCTGAAAATATCAAAGTGAAATTCGAAACATTCAGGCTTGAGGGTTCTAGAAATCGATGGTGTGATTCTATGGTCTTGGAAGATAGACACATGGAATTGGATTGAAAGGGTTTCAAAATCATCTTCTTCCAACTATTTTTTCCAGAATCCCTGATTATGGAAAAGTCTATAGTGTTCCGATCTTTATAATAGGGAGATCGTTCAGTGTTGGAATACACCAAATGGTTATTTGATATTTTCTGTTTTTCTCTGCATGTAGTGAATAATGACCACTTAAAGGATTAGAAATAATCATAGGGTTTGCAACTAGATATCAGATAACAGGTGTTTACGTTGAATCTTTTTTACTTATATGGAGAAAGTAGACAGAGATATGATGAGAGAGATAGATATAGTGAGAAATTTTGGTTTTCCCAACCCTTCTCTTCCATCTGGTGTATGTTTTAGTGGTGTGTATGGGAAGAATAAGAAGTGGTAGAATCATTACAAAAGAGGTGGTGGTGGGTCTCAGCTGCGATCCTCCTATGCACCATTTTCTATGGATATTAGTGTGCCTATGACTTTATATCAGTGTGGAAAGGTTGATAACAACAAATGTTTTTCCCTATGCCCACAAAGACATAAAAAAAATATGTACATGTTGGTTATTTACAATGTTTTTGATACGCTATGACTAGGCCTCATTATGGTGAAGGTTCATTGGATCAAATGGCTACCACGGTGCAGTAAGAATCTTCAAGGACTATAGAGATCAATCGAAATTCCTCAAGAGTGAATCAATTTCACATAATAGATGACTGTGTAACGGAAGTTGATGAAGGTTTGATGACAGTGAGAGGTACCATCCTTATTGCATCTTCCATAGCAATTTCTTTATTTGATACTGGTTCCTCCCACTCATTTATATCTACACATTTTTTTAATGTTATTAAACTTCTAATGGAACTTATGCCATTTTAAATGGAGTTAGAGATACCTATCCGTAAGAGGAATGAGTAGGGATTCCAATGTCCTTGTTCATTAATGATAGCCAATATAGAGCTAGTCTGGGATTTTCTTGTTCTTGATCTAGATCTATTTGAAATCATTATCGATATGGATTATCTTGTCTCTAATCAATATATGGTTGATTATTATCATTAGTGTGTCTCATTTCATACTTTTGATGATAGATATTGTTTGTTTTTGGGGGATTTATACTTGATACTAGGTCGTGTAGGGCCATCCAATCAAGAGCTGATAAGTTTGTTGTCTACTGTTGTGTTTGAGACTGAGGATGATGCTTCTATTTTTTATCTTCCCATTCTTATTTGGGGATTTATCAACATTTTACCAGATTAATTATCCTGTATTTATTATGAGAGGGAGGTAGAGTTTATGATTGACTTAGTTCCAGGTACATAACCAATATCTATACCCTCTTATCATATAGAACTATCAGAGCTAAAAGAGTTCAAGATTTAGTTGGTGACCTGTTGGGATAAGGTTTTGTTCTCCCAAGTGTTTCATCTTGGGAAACCTCTATTCTTTTCTCTAATAAGGTATATGGTTCAATTCTATTGTGTGTGGATTATCAAAATTTGAACCGGGTAATAGTTGATAACAAATAATTTTTTCATTACATGGATGACATGTTTGATCAATTAAAGGGGTAAAATTAGTTCTCAAAGATTTATTTGGAGGTGAGTTATCATCATCTAAAAGTTTGGGAGTCTAATATACTGAAAACATATTTCAGGAGTAGGTATGGAAATTTTGAATATCTTGTGATGCCTTTTGGTCTAACTAACTCTCTTATAGTTTTTATGGATATGATGAATCAAATATTCCATTAATATCATGACATATTTGTGGTAGTGTTTTTATATGATATTCTTGTTTATTCAAAATCCATGCATGAGCACAAGCACCATCTAAGTTTGGTTCTAAAAATTCCTAGAATTCATCGTTTGTATGGAATGATATTGAAATGTAGTTTCAAGATTTAAGAAGTGATTATATTATGAAATAAGATTTCTGAACATGGATTATCAGTTGATCTAGAGAAGGTGAAGGCTATTTTTTAATGTAAGGAACCACATAATTTATTTTAGATACAAATATTCCATGGTTTTTTGGATACTACTAATAGTTTATTAAATATTTCTCTTAGCCGACCTCACCATTGACATATCTTACTAGGAAATTGGTGAAATTCAAATGGGATGAAAAGTGTCGGTATTCTTTCGATAAACTGAAATGAATTATGCCATTATCTCCTATTATGATCTTTCCTGAGCATGGTTAAGGGTACATAGTGTTTTTTGATGCTTTTGGTGCTGGTTTAGGATGTGTGATTATGAAGGATGACCATGTGGTAGCTTACAGATCTCACCAACTATAGCTGTATGAGAAGAATTACCCTAATCACGATTTAGATTTGACCACATTTACGCACGCACTTAAATGATGGTGGAACTATATTTTTTGGGAAAGGTTTACTGTCTTCTCTTATTATAAGAGTTTGGGTTATATATTTTCTCAAAAGTACATAAATCATAGACAATGACAATTGGTAAAATACCTTTATACATTTTACTTCGACATTTCGTACACCTTGGGGAAGGGGAATGTTATCACAAATGATCTAAATAGAAAAGTACCATTGTAGGATATTCTAGAATCGATGGAGGAGTGGAACCTCATGTGGTTTTTCTCTCAGCTTCACTTGAATGCTCAGGAGGATATTTTAGGTATGGTTATGACCTGTGCTCAGTTATCACTCTCTCTTGGAGTCTATTTTAAAGATTCAGTTACAGTATGGTGAGTTTAGTAATTTTTTTGAACACATTTATGGCGGGGGAGATCATTTATAGTTAGTCTCTTTCCTTATATGGTATTATCCTCTTTTGGAATCGAGTTGTCTTACAATAATATGTGAGGAGTTTAGTCTTGTTCAATTGTCACAACTCATTTTGAATTGTTCATCCAGGCACTACGAAGATGAATTATGACCTGAGAAGGTGATTCTAGTGGTTATATATGAATCATGACATTGTAAAGTATGTGTCCCGATATTAAATATACCAACAGATAAAGGAAGATCACTTGAAAGCCTATGGTTTTCTCCAGACTCTTCTGATGTTGATCTAGAAATTGGATGAGGTGTCCATAGATTTTGTTGTTGGATTACCATAGACTCCCTGAGGGAATAATTCTATCTAGGTGGTTGTTTATCGATTGACTAAGTCTACTCATTTCATTCTGATCAAGTATACCACTAAGGTTCAAGATATCGATAAGCAGTATGTGTAGTAGATTATGAGGTTACATGGGAGTCCTTGTTCTATTGTTTCATATAGGTATCCTATGTTTACCTCAAGGTTATAGAGGAGTTTCCAAGAGGCAATGGGAAATCTGGTCAAGTTGATCACAACATACCATCCACATACATAATGTAAGATGGAGTGATTAATTTAGATCCTATAAGATATGCTGTTTTCAGCAGTTCACCACTTCAGTGGATCATGGAAAAGCCATTTGGGACTAGTTGAGTTTGTTTTAAAAAATAGTTATCAATTGTTGATAATAATGTATTTCTTTGAGTCGTTTCATGTTCACATATATAGATAACCTCTTTATTGGGCCGAGTTAGGTGAAGTAGCTTTGGCTGTCCAATTTTGGTTCAAGGGAAATCCAGAAAGGTTCATAATGCTCATCGACATCTAGTTATAGACCAAATGCGATAGAAATCATATCTAGATTGGAGAAGTCTTCCTATGAAGTTTTCTATTGGTGACTGGGTTTTTTATGAAAGTTTCTCCTCAGTTGGGTTATAGTCTACTTGGAAAATATAGGATGTTGTCTCTGAGATATGTTAGACATTTGAGGTCACTGAGAAGCTTTGACAAGTTACATAGCGGTTATCATTACCAATTAAATTGACAGATATTCATAATTGTTTTTTCACATGTATCAACTCAGAAAGTGTCACCCTAATCCCACTTATTTAATAGGTTGGGAAGAAATTGAGTTAGAGAAAATGTTTATGTTCTAGACAAACCTATTGAGATTTTTGACTCTTAGGTGAAAGTATTCTGGGGGAAGTCGATTCTATTAGTCAAAGTTCTATGGAAACACGAATCAGATTCTAATGAGACTTGGGAATACAAGTCATTAATGAGGGAATAATGGCGTCATCTTTTCCTAGGGATTACATCTTTTACATTAATTCTCGGGGATGTAAATTCTTTATGGTGGGGAGTTTGTAACATCCTGTTACCAATATTTTAGGAATGTATTTCACCTTGATGTGGTTTTTATTTTTTCATTGTTTTTATCGGGCCAATAAGTAATTGAGAGGATATTTATAATGGTGAAGTCAGAGATTTTTTGTACTCCTAGATTTAACCAACTTTTTATATAGGATGCAAGAGAATTTCATGCCATGTAATTAGGTTACACAATGCGTAATAGTCATTGGATAAAATTTGTGAAAGGCTTCACGTTGTGAAAGGTTATACGTCTTGAATAGGATTTCAACATTGGAAATATTTTAAATTACTGTTTTTAATCCAAGGCGATGGTATTTTTGGCATATGTGGGACCTTGGAGGTTAAAATCATGAAACTGGGATATATGGAATGTAATCTCATGCGTACAGTTTTAAAAAAGATGTGTATATATTTTCTCTCATTTATTTTATCTATACATCATCTCCCTTGACCTAGGGAAATTTCCCATGAGATTTTGGGAGACTCCGCTCCTTCTAGATCGATCCATTCAGTGTTAAATCTCTATTGTAGTTGTGGCACGTTTCTCCGGGTAAGTGATCTTTCTGTTTCTTTGTTTCCATATATCACAGTTGAGCCCTTGGGTTTCATTATTTGATATGTTGATCTAAATTGGTGCATCCTCTTGTCTTCTTCCAATATCAATTATGTGATCTCGTTCGGGATTCCATTCCTTTGTTAGTTGGGGTTCATCATGAATTCTTGGTCAAGGAATGTGATATTTAATCTTCTCCTCCAACCATATTTCTCAATTGAATGAATACTAGAATGTGTGGATTGGATCCTAGTGCATTCATTGATATCGTTGGGTTTTCATTATTGGTGGATCCCATTGCAGGTGTGTGCAACCTAAGTTTTTGAGGTAGGTGGTTCCATCTCTAGCCTATGTTGATGAACTTTGTTGTTCCTTCTTTATGAAATGATTTATACAAAGAATTGGCATGATTGATTTTTGTGTGTGCTGAAAATAGTTTTTAAAAGAAAAATATGTTTTTCTTGATTATTGATAAATGGAAAGAAAAAGGTTATTTTCAAAGAATTTAATATGGTTTTGTGAAACAATTTTTAATTTTTTTTGAAACATTGAAATGATTTTGAAAATGAGAACACAAGTTACCTTGGGTACTAGGTAGATGGTATAGATTGTGGCCATCATCCGTTGTGGGGGTTCACCTTCTAGTGTGTTCCTCTAGTCCTAGAGTGTATATTATTGGATCTATGAACATATATGATTTTGGCGTTTCACTTTATCAGGTGTCTACCTAGTCCTGGAGTATAGATCATTGGATTTAATTATTACAATTCACTATTTCATATATTAATGGGTTTGAGTAGTCAGCTACCTAACCTGTTGTATTCCTTTGTATCGTGATGCCTGTGATGCTACTATTGTTTTTTATTAATTGGATATGTACTGTTTTATCATTGATATTCATGTTTATACATGTGAAAGATGATATGGAGAATGTTATATGAAATTGATATACCTACATTTATTTTAGAACTATGATAAAAAAGGGAAATGTTTACCACATTTTCTATAAAACTGATTTACTGACTATCTTTCCATGTTTTATTTAAAGTGATCATACATGAATTTTTATATAGATACTAGTCATGGAACACTTGGGTGGGATCCGATTGTTCCTATTTTACAACACCCTACACACCTATTCAGTGGTGTGTAGACCATTGTATGTCTTCAATTTTAGGTAAAGGAAAGGAAGCATAGTGAGGCAGAGAGGTTTCATGTGAACTAGGTTGGGTAGATTCTATTGAGATGGAGGGAGTTCATCTACACCATATTTTGGAGTAGCTGTTCTATTCTAGTCATTTACAATTGGACCTATCTCTTGAAGTTTTGGTTACTTTTTCAGTGGTTTTGTTTCTGCTGTCTTTTTACATTTATTTCATATATTCGTCATTATTCCACTATTTATTTTTCTTTATTTATATATATATATTCCTTGTGTTTATTCAGGTTTGGAGAAATTTTTCCCTATGGTTTTTTGTTCAAATCCCAGGTGCTTGTCACTAACCCCTGGGGATCGGGAACACCCTTCAAGTATGTGACAGAATGGGTCAGGTTCCAGGTTTGAGGCTAAACTTGGTCGGTTCATTATAGGGAAGAAATGGTTTAGGTTTGTACCAGTCCATCAGTGACCTAAAATAGGGGTTTGATAAATTTTAATGAAAATTTAGATATCATTAAATGCTTTCTGTATGGGTTCCTGGGCAGAGCCACACAATTTAGACAAACTATGTGCAAGCTGTATACTTGTTATAAATAGGTTGGATATTTTTTCATAATAGGGTGCATATTTTATCAAATCATGTTAATGTTGTAAAAAAACCTCTATCATTATTTCATGTTTTCTCTAGTAGGTCACATGGTTTGGGAAGCCTATGCGCCAACCATGATCCAACTGTGTACTAGCCCAGAAACTTCCAAACTTTTTAGAATGACACCCAATTCAAAAAAAAAAAAATAAACCCAACCAAATAAAGAGTAATGGTGGGTGGGGGGGGGGAGTTAAGAATACATGAAAATAGTAACAGTATGTCACAACCTCACCGCCATATAAATTTTCTATCCCCATAATTCCTACAAAGAATATCACATGCCAAAAATATGAGGACACCACTCTCCCATCAGTGCCTCCCTCCCCCATGTCTCATTACCATTATAATCATGCTACCATAACACTCAAACTAATGGTATTGATCTCCCATGAACTAGATCTGTTTCAAAATGAACTATCATTATTGGCCATTCAGTCACAGATAAATCAGGTTCAACCATAAGTTCACTCCATCTTAGAACATGAGATGGATCATATAGATACCTATAAATCTAAGAAACATGGAACATGTTATGTATATATTCCAGTTGTAGTGGTAGTTCCAAATGGTATAAAACATTTTCCACCTTCTCAATAACATTAAAATTTACCACAAAACCATGAGAAAGTTTCCCTTGCCTCCTAATCCTTCGATGGCACAACTGAGGTGAAACTTTTGAGAATGCCTGATCACCAACTAAAAACTCCAACGACATGAAAATATGACTGGAATAAGAGTTATATTGGATCTATTCCATCAAAATTATTTGATGAATTAACTAAATATTTTATATCATCTCTTGTACCAAACTTGGTCTAACCAAGTAACTTTCACCAATCTACATCCAACTCAATAGATCTTTAGAAGGCCGACTATAAAAGGATTCAAAAGAATTCATCCTGATTTTGAACTAGTAACTATTGTTATAAGAAAACTAAACCATCCCCAAGTGATCATTCCAATCCCCACCAAAGTCGAGAACACAAGAACAAAGAATATCCTCTAGAATCTATATAGATTTTTCTATCTGGCCATCGTTCTATAGAAAATATGTTGTACTCAAATAGATGTGTAATCCCAGTGCCTCCAAAAGGCCTATCCAAAAACAGTAATTAATCCAAAGATCCCTAAAATAGTCTATAGTAGATTGGAATCCATGGAAATGAACAATATATTTTACAAAGAAACTTCCTAAATCCTTAACATTGGATGAATCATAAATGGTTATAAGGTGAGTAAATTTAGTCAGATGATCAATCAAAACCCATATCACATTCTTCTTTCTCTTGGTACTAAAATACCCAACCAAAAATTCCATTGATATCTCATCCCACTTTCATGTTCGGAAGGGAAATAGGTGAATCCAACCCAAAGGATTCTAGTTCTTGGTCTTCACCCGATGGAACATATAATAATGAGAGACAAACTCAATGATTCTCCATATCATACCTAGCCAATAGAACTACCACCAGATATCATAGAACATATTTATTGTTCCTAGGTGCATTGCCCATTGGAACTATGGAAGTCCCCATAATAGATTTCCTTACTAAATACAGTACAAAAAAATGAATCCTAATTTATTGAAATCCCTTTTTAGAGAAGTAAGAATCAAACATGGTCACCACACAATTTAGAGAGTCTCTAATTCTATAGAACTCATTATCAATCTAATAATCCCGAAGAATCAATTTGAGAAGAGTTGATGTCAAATAAATGTTGTCCATGGAAACCTCGATCCATTTCTTCTAAACTTTAATAAGAAACTGTGAAAATAGATCCATAAATTTACACTCTTTTTTGATTGTTTCACTACCTATGTTAAGATGGCCCAATCAAGCCCACGACCATGATATTGTCCACTTTGGGACTAGAATGCATGGTTTTTATCTTCCTAGGCTCTTGGCCCTTAGGCATCCCCTAGGAAAAAAAATTAATGATGGGATAAGTGTCCACAACACCTTATAAATGGGTTCTTTGTTCTACCCTTCTTTTTATGCGAGATTTCCATAATCTGTCCCCCCTTAGAAGGGCCCAACATCCTTGCTGGAACATCAAATGGACACTAGATCTAATAGCACTTGGGATGGCCTAGTCCAACCCATAATCTTGATATTGTCTGCTTTGGGCCTATTCCACACAAATTTTCTTTCCCTGGGTTCTTGTCACTAAGGAATCCCCTAGGAAAATGACTCATGATGGGATAGGTATCAAATTATGACAATCCCACATCGAAGGAGGAGGAGCAAAAAGCACCCATTTATAAGGTGGTGTGGAAAGCTATCCCATCATGAGGCCTTTTCTGGGGGGATTTCTAAGGTCTAGATCCCAGGGAAATAAAAAATGTGCAGGCTAGGATCAAAGAGGACAATATCATGATCATGGGATAGACTGGGCTATTCTAAATGACATCAGATCCAGTGTCCATTTAATGTTCCAATGAGGAAACTTGACCCTTCTAGGGGGAGGGATGATTATGAAAATCCTACATTTATGGAAGATGAGCTTGAATCACCCCTATATAAGGTGGTGTGGATACCTATCCCATAATGAGGCCTTTTCATGGGGGATTCCTGAGGGCTAGATCCCAAGGAAAGAAAAATCCATTTTGGCTTGGCCCAAAGTAGACAATATCATGATTGTAGGCTGGATTGGGCTGTTACATGGGTTAGAAGTTTCCTACTCAAAGAATATACAATGATATTCCCTTTTCCTGGGGTATAGGTGATGTCAAAATCAAAATATTTTTGGTACCACACAACTCCTCTGGAAGTGATTCAAATATTTTTAAGATAAGATATAACTTAATCTTGTGTGGTCTAAAAACATGGCAAACGTTTCTCTATAAAGGAAATGCTACCAAATACTAAGTGTGTTCATAATAACTACATGTTCAAGTTCATGGGTCAGAAAGTTATTCTAATGTGGTCTAAGCTAACGATATCCAGAAGCAATGACCTGATCACCTTGCATAAGAACATTGCCCAAGCCTAAACCCGATGCATCACAAAAGACCATATATCCATGCCCAACCTCTGGAAGAGTAAATACTAGAGCAGTAG
This sequence comes from Viscum album, assembly GCA_963277665.1. NCBI lineage: Eukaryota > Viridiplantae > Streptophyta > Magnoliopsida > Santalales > Viscaceae > Viscum > Viscum album. The sequence goes on from OY728143.1 coordinate 187,138,234, forward strand.
TCAAAATTTTATTTATATAAAAATAGAAATCTAACATTTATCATTAAAATAAAACTTTACTCCCTTCTTAGCTAGGGAAATCATAGGAGAATCCAACATTGAGAAGTCCTTAACAAACTGACGATAATAACCAACTAGACCCAAGAATTTCTGAACCTTAAAAATAATCTATGGTTTTTCCCATGTCATAACAAGTTTTACTTTATCACGGTCAAATGAAATACAATGTTCTGAGACCACATGTCCAAAAAATTTAACTTCCCAAATCAAGAAGACACACTTAAAAATCTTGGCATAAAGTTGGTGATTTCTCAACAAACTCAGAACTATTCCCAGATGATGCACATGATCCTCCTCAGACTTAGAGTAAACAAGGATGTAATCCACAATGACTACCGTGAAAGTATCTAGATATTCATGGAAAATCATTTTTATTAACTCAATAAAAACCACATGATAATTGGTTAGACCAAAGGGCATAATAAGGTACATATAATGGTTGGACCTGCTCTGAGAGGTGGTTTTTAGAATGTCAGATTCTTTTACCCTCAACTGATGGTAAACAAAGTGAAGATCAATCTTCAAGAACTAATTCTCCCCTTCTCTTGAATGCCCCGAAGGCCTTATTTTTTCTTGATTTTTTATAACCCATATTTCAAGGGATGAGGGGAAACCCTGATAAGGCCTATATTCTTAGAGATTAAAAGGCCCATAGGCTTTTGAGACATTACATGAGCCAAAGGTCTTAGGTATTTCAACCAAACTATAACTACAAGGAACTACCCCTCCCTAGCATTGACATCGTGAAGGTAGCTCTGCACCTTCACATGGAAATATAGATAAGCTTCCTGTGCAAGCATAGGTTGTTATTGATGGAATTTCCATACCCTATAATTATTCCAAATCCATTGGTTCTACTCTGGTGAGTTCACCTGCTCTGAATCCCCCTATGGGGCTACTCCCTTTTATAGAGTATGTCTGGGGAAATTTCATTGATCATGTTTCCCTAAGTCCTTGAGGTGGTTTGAAGGCCTTGTAGTAGACCATAATATTTATGGTCCTGAAGGTCTTGGGTGGCCTGAAGGCCTTGAAGGTCCCCAAGACCAAACCAGTGCCCAAATGCCCAAACAGGTGAATAGTTCCAGCTTCTATAGTACTGAACCTAAACTGGTACAGTACCCTCTACAGTACTGATATAGTAAATTATATAGTCTTTCTACTATACCCCCAAAATTATCCCTTCGATTTCTTTTGATCTTGGGTCTCTTGGATTCACTTGCCAAGTCCCCACCAACTGGGCTGAGGCTCTTGTGCAGCCACTTCAACCCTTTAAACTGATCAAATAGATTATCAATCTATGGAAACATATAATTGTTCTTTACTATTATTCAATTGTGATTTTGGTAATCAACACATATATGAAGTGAACCCTTAGGTTTTTTTGGAAAGAGAACCACCACCACCCATGGTAAAACACTTGAGATTATAAAGACTTTCTCAAGAAGATCATCAAACTGGGACTTTAACTCTTTTAGTTCATTTAAAACCATACGGTAAGAGGGAATAGAAACTGGTTGAGTACCAAGAACTAAGTCATTGGAGAACTCAACCTCCCTTACTGGTGGAAAACTAGATAAATCGTAAGGAAACATGTTGGGAAACTTGACGAAAACTGGAGGGAGATCACTGCTGAAGGATTACCACTCTAGATAAAAAGAAAATAGTAATATTACTTTCTTCAAATATGGATATAAGGTCCAGCCCTACTGGACCTTGGGGCCCATTCTCATTGAAATTCATGAGGCACACCACTTGGTGTGTAAAGGAGACCCATCGAAGATAAAAGTCAATTTAGGATTTATTGTTAATTATCCAATACATCCTGAATATTATGTCAAGATGTTTCATGTTTAGAAATAAAAAACTCCAATAAATCTTGACATTTGATAAAGGGAAGAAACAAGAGAAAATAAAGAGACCCTTCTGGCTCATTATACGAAGGGGTATAATAATATCCATTGCACAAGATAAAATATCCATAGAATGATTAAGAATATGAACAATACGAGTTGAAATAAATGAATGAGATACACTCGTATCAAATAAAGAATTCACTAATGACGAAGCTATAATAATTTTACCTCCCATGGTCACTGGACCTGTATCTGCTTACTCTAAATAATCTTACACTGTGTGAAGAAGCTTTGTTCTAGATGCGTATGGTTGAAACCCTTTTTATCCTGAAGCATCTAATTGTGTTGCAGTTTTATAAGGTAAATTTGATCCTATGGCACAATATGGAGTGTAATAAACATGGAAGAACCTCTTCAAGTGACCTGAGCATCCACAAGAGCTATAATTTTTAGGTGGCTAAGTGAAAAATCTCTTGGAATTTTCTATATTTCCATACTAGTTACAAACTAAAGGACCTATTCTAAGAACTACATGATGTTTAGAAAAACCCCTCTATCAAAACCCCCCTAAGAATCATCACACTTACAATTTCCCTTGAATAATCTCATACTCCCACTAGGAGAGAAAGAAACTTCCAATAACCTTGACTTACTATCCAGGTCCATTTGAAACATTAGTGATCTATAAATCACATCATCATAAAAAGAATGATTCTTAATGAAAACTTGAGAACTATTATCCTGAAGAAATCCTAACTCAACCTTCGAGCATTTATCTTCTCAATCAACACAATCTCAAGTGTGAATTGATTTATCGCAAAAAAATGGTTTTCATACATTTTCATGGTCTTGTCAACCTGCTCAAGTTTTAAGAACTCAGTGGACTTGGATAACAACATCGAATCTTGATAGGACTGGTTGTTGAAAATAAATTTTTAAGTATTTATACTCTAATACCTCATTCTTATTCACCATAACCATAGTGTCCCACTATCTTATTCTCAGTATTTTTAGTATGAAGGTGGAACACTTCACTTTGATTTTTCGGGTGTTTCCCAAAAGCCAAATAACTGTTCCATTCTCCTTAGCCACTCCTTAGCCTTTTGAGGATCATTTTATCCATTGAACAAATCTAGAATCTAGTGAAGAAACTCTTGAAAAAAAATCTTGAGAACATCCCTATGAGGTTCTATCGTTAGAGATTGAATGATAACTAGTGGTGGTGGTTATCCCATATCTTGGACAGTGTGAACAATCACCTCTACTAGATTCATATCTCTAATATGGTTCAATCATTGAGGTTTAATATTAGCTTCCTCATGGATCCAATTCAAACATCTTCTTGGAGGTATGATGATACCCAAAATCAGAAAACAATAAGTAATATATCATTTTTACACTCGATGAAAACAAATGGGAAAATAATACCAACATATAGAACAAACAAGATTTCTATTTCACTTTATCTAAAACAAAATAGGGAAAATACTATAACTAATCTACAATAAATCATCCCCTAACCACCTCTAGTGACCTAAGGTTCAGTGCGATGAGAGATAACTAGGAACTTAATCAAAATTATCTCATAAGTCTCGATAAGACTTCACAAAGGCATATTAACATCATTACAAAAGCTTAACCCGGACCTCTAATACAACTTTTTCACAAACCAGCTCGGTTACCCTGGTAACCCGATAACCGAGTTCACTCAGACATAGCCCGAAGGGTGTTCCAAATCCCCATGGGTCATCAACCAACAACTGCATCATACACAAATAAGGTGGGAACAAATTTTCCACAAACAATCGGGAAGAAAGATTACCAATCCGTATGCATAAAAAAGAAACTCCACTGAGAGTAGTATACCAGAAGTCAAAGAGGTATAACAACCCAAATTACTATAACTAAGTATCAGAAAAAAGGAAATAATTATCGTGTACCAACTTGGACACAACAAACCATGTCCATGAATCAATATCTTGAACCACCTCCAAGTGATCCACTTATGTTGCTCGATTCTAAAAGGTGGTAATCTGCAAACAATTGAAGGAACAAGTTGGATGTGATCCAAAAACTAGTAGAATTTATCCCAAAGGTTCCATAATAATATAACAATATTAAATTACCCAAGAAATTGATTTCAATTTTTAGATAAATACGTTTGGAATTTCAAAATCATATTTAAAAAAAATTGTGTTTTATAATTAAAAAGATGAAAATAATATTTCAATTAATGCTTCACATTTCAAATAATGGAAATAATTTTCTAAATATGTAATTCCATTTAAACAAAATGTTATTTACACCAATTTAAATTTTTATAAATGGTTTAAATAAACACTTTTATATAAAATAGTTTATATAAATTCACAAGGCAAGTAAATTAAATTTATAAAATGGAATATATACATTTAAAATACAAACAGGCGAGCAACATGGTCATATTACTAATAAGTTACGATAGTTCTAAGATATAGGGATGTGAAATTGTTAAATAAAAATATGTACATTTTCCCCTTTGGACCAAAGGACAAAGAAGACTCATCACCATTTCCTAAGTGATGTGATGTGCTGATATGATATTTTAGAATTTCATATGTCATAAAGTGATATACAAATAACTCACTAACTACCTAAATATTTCATATTTTCAAGTAAAAAATGATTTGAAGTTTATTTTATGACTACTTAAAATAATATTAAATATCATTATCCATTTAAAATATTCAAATTTTCCATTTAAAACCCATAACATTCTTTTAATAAAAACATTCCTTTCCAAAAATATGAAACCCTAAGGTTTCCATCAATCCATTTTTAAACCATTTTGACAAATAGGAATTTAAAATTAATTCACCATTAAATTTAAAAATAGAATTTCTCAATTAAATTCAGAAATTTAATTCTCAAATTATTTCCATCAATTTCATAACAAACCCCCCCAATTCAATGGAATTGGGGTTTTTCACAATTTTCCATCAAAACAATTCCACAATTAAATTTAAAATTTTAATTAAATAAATTTCAATAAAATACACAATTTAAATCAAACAATTTAAATTTCTATACTTCCATAACAACACTATAATTCAATTAATTTTGGGGTTTTTCTAATTTTAGACAACAAACCCATTTTTTTAAAAATCCCAATTCAATGGAATTGGGGTTCTCCAAAAAAACCAATTGAAAGAAATTTAATTAAAATAGAACTATTTCATTTAATTTTTATAATAGAATGTAAATAATGAAATTTAGGATTAATAAAAATTGCTCATTATAATGGAACCACCTACCTTGAGATCAACAAATCTTGATTCACAACCCTGTAACCGGAAAACTCAAATGGGGAACAACAAAAATGAAGATATATGAATCAAATATATGTTTAGATCCAAAATAGTGGGTATTAGATCCATAAATAAACATGATGATCTATGGTTCTATAGAGACAAAAAGATATATCATAGGAGAATGAGATCAGGATGAGGAAACTAACCGAGAGAAGATCATATGGATTTCCTCAAGCTTCAGATAACTTCTAGGAGGGGATTGAGGGGCCAAAAATCTTTTTTGGGAGATCCAAGGATGGGAGAAACTAAATTGTGGTTGTACCGGTATATAAATGACCTAAAAGTGGGGATAAGTAAATTTTAATTAAAATTTGGATTACTTAAAATCCTACCGCCCTGATTTCTTGGGCAGAGGAACCTAGTTTAGACAAACCATGTGCAAGCTGTGCGCCTGTTATAAATGGGATACATAGTTTTTCTTAAGAGGGCACATGGTTTATCAAGAAGTGTGAAAGCCAAATAAATCCCACAATCTAATTTTCCATGTTCCTCTAGCAGGGAACACAGTTTGGGAAATCAATGTGCCAACCGTGCACTTGTCTAGAAACTTTCAAAAATTTCATAATTTCACCTGATTCAACCCCAAACGAAATCCCATCATAGGAAGACTAAAAGGGGATTTAGGAATACATGAAAATAGAAATAAGATGTTATATAAAATGATCCACTATTGACATGTTACTCCAGGGTATATTGAGTTCCTCTATATAATGGATACTAGAACCATTAATAACTTGTGTAAAATGATCCACCACTACAACAAACTATTCTATTCCATTTCAAACGATCTTAGGATGACAATTTGGAAGGATATTTTCCTCTCTATTCCTTTCCACTATAACTTCCCTATTTCCTCTATGGAAAACCATTCTGAACATAAATAATTTAAATGAAAAAACATGGTAATTTTTAAATTCTATATCATTTCAACTTAACAATAAAGTAAAATCATTCAAGGGTACACTATTATCATTTTATGTACTCTAAAGTTAAGTAAACAGACCTTTAATACCAACTATAATGAACTATTCTTAAAAATAACATAATATTGAGTTTTAATTCAATAATTTATTCTCCTACTTTTTAGGGTCATTCCAGGTTTATATTTTTAGATAATTAAGAGATAAATAAAACATAAAATAACCAAATAATAAAAAGTGTACACTTCCAATCAGTATCCATTTTTAATAGTGTGAATCTATTAAGATATAACAAGATTTATTTTCATGAAAAATATTGATTATTTTTAACTTGAATTCTTAATTTACCTTAACCATCCTGAAACCATGTGATTTTTTTTTAAAATATGGTGTAAGTACAAAAAACTTAGTAGGGGATTTAAAAATAAATAAAACTTTTTGTCTAGTGAAAACAAGAAAACTCATGAAATTTTTACATTTATATCTAGGATATTTAGGAAAAATATATGAAACAAGCACACACTTTTTAATAAAATATAATAATTAAATCTAATAGAATGAATAGATAAATTATATTGTTATATTGGTAAATCATTATCCATATCACTCTTACAAATAGAATAATCAAATGGTCAACTTCCATACCCAATGCATTAGAGGGATATCACAGACCCACCCATCTTTGGTTTATAACATAACCACCCATCCTTGGTTTATAACGTAACCACCCATACTTGTTTTATAAAAAAGATTCATGTCTTTTGTTTATAAAATAACCAAACATCAATATAAATAATTTCCATGAATCATAACATAATCATAACATATAAAATATTATAATTTTAATGTCAAAATAATAAAATATTATCTTCACCTATAAGTAATCGTTTTCATATTTTAAAATATCCATCCATTTTAATAACCCATTTTTAATACCAAAATTACCCAATTATAAAATTAGGGTTTTTTATTTGAATAAAAAATATATGTTATTAAATAATCATAAATTAAAATTTTGGTTATGGAGGTATAAAATTCATTGTCACCATATAAGTTAAAATAAAACATTCTTTTTTTTCATTTGTAAAGAAAGTAACACATTAAGTATAAAGATTAAATTAAAAAAACATTGAAATAAATAAAAAATATTTTTATAAAATAATCATGTTCAAAATAAGATCATTTTAAAAACATTGACTTTGAATAAAAAACAATTTATAAGGAAAACATTAAGAGATATATTTTTTAATTAAATTCAATTATCACTTTAGAGACATTTGAATCATAAGAATAATTAAATAATAACACTAAAAAACTTTAAATATCATGGGAATATAGATATTGATGATATAACATGTCCAGGGATTGTATATACACATCATAAAATAATACATGTTCATAACATCAAAATATACCTCAACAAAAGGAAATCAAGGTAAAGTCCCCTACCTTGAGTATGAATCGTCAGATATGTTCATTATCTTATTGAATAATAAAATTATGTCAATTATTTATTTTATTGAGAAAAATGTTCTAGTTTATTATTCAATTTTTTCACTTATTACCATGTTTTATATGATGACTTAATCAATTAGGTTTATGATATATGTTTTGACCATATACGACTTAAGTGTCAAAAATTACTTTGGTAGGTTGATTATGGTATAAGAGTTAATTATTTAAACATATAAAGAATAATAAACATGAAATAATTATAATATTTATACCCCAATAATAATTTTAATACAAAGCATTAAATATTTTTTTGTGAAATTAAGTATGTTATGATCATGGAGACAATAGGCCGTATGTATGCATGATTAAGGTTTCCATTTTTCAATGATCATTATTTAAAAGAGGTAAGTTATATTTTATATTTAATGAGTGATAAAAATATCATATATACCGTATTATTACTTTAAATATACTTATATTTATCATTAATGTGGTGTATTTATGAAAATAGAGTCACATCACTTCATGAAGGCGGTAGTCCACACATACACGAACAACATTATCATTTTTTAGTTCGTGAAATTTTAAGAAGTAAAATGATATATTATCATTTAATAATGTTAAATATGTAACTATTTTCATAATTATGTATTTTATATCACATATATTAATTAAATTTATTCTTATTACCTTCTATGTAAATATTTAGTGAAAAACAAATTGCATCGCTTCATGAGGCTATAGTCAGTTGTAAAAACGAGTAACGTCATCATATCCCATCTGGAAGGAAAATTTAAAAAAAATTATATACAATATAATGAATAAAAAGGTATAATTATGTTATTAATATAATATAAATACTTTATATTTATCATCATACCCAACCTTGATAAGTTTTTATGGAAAATGTGTCATATCGGTTTGTAAGGTGGTAGTTCACCATACACATGACCGACATTATTATATCCCATTTTAGGGAAGTAGAGATGGATATAAGTCATGAAATTTACATAATAACATCTAAATATATGATATATTATAGTGTTATTATATAATCATAAATGAATAATATTTTAAGGATGTGGGAGAAGAAATAAAATAAAAATTAAATGTTAGGAATTTTACCTATTCTCGGATCACCTCTTTAGGATTATAGCTGAATTATTACTAGACTATATTTTGGATCAAATCAAGGCATCTATGAGTGTATTGAATTAGGTAAGTGATTTTTTTAGGTATTGGGTGAACCAAAATGGTTTTAATGGTTTTAATGTGTTAATAATAGAAGATAGAGGTGGGCTTTTATAAGTGAGGTTAGTGGCATAATTTCAATTTTTAAATGAAAAAGGTGTACCCACATTTTTCAGATGTCAGAATGGTAAAAAATAGATTATTTTCAAATCCTAGAAATGATAATTTTTACATATGGATATAAAAGATTTTAAACAAGTTATTAGGTCTTTTTGACATTTATATTTTTATTTTAACCCCTGGTAAATCCATTGAAACTTTAACCACAATAATTAATTTTTATTGTTTTGACTATTCATTTTGGTGAAAAAGTAAATTTAAATTATTAGAAAATATAAATTATTCTAATTAAATATATGGAATTAATGTTACCAAATTTGACTCACATAATTGGAAAAATTAAATTTAAAACAGAACCTATAGAAATAAAAAAAACAGGTTTTAAAGAAGTGTATTTTTCTAGAAAAAGTTGATTTTATATTAACTAAATAACAAATAATCATTGTATGAATAAATTAATATTTATTTATATAAAAAAAAATTCATTTAAAATATTACATATTAGGGATTATTTTAATTATTTAAAAAGGAGAAACATTATTTATTTTAAAATAGTTTTTAGAAAACCCCTTTTTTAACACAGAAAAAAATTTATACTAAAATCCAATATAAAGTCGGTTAATGAGTAACTAATTGTATTGAATATTACTAAATAATAATTATTTTACTTATAATATTATTAAAAACAAAATGGGACTTATAAACTACTTAATATTTTGAAAAGAAATGTTTTTTACAAAAATGAGAAATTTCCACTATTCATTAAAAAATAAATATTTTCAAAAAAACATAAAATTTCACGCTAAGTAATTTTTGATATAATGAATTTAAAAATTATACTAATTTTTTGAAATTCGAATCCTAAAATTTAAAAATTAATCTCTTATTTAAAAACATTATAGGAAAAGAGTTTAGTTAAAACTATTTCCTTTTTGATTTTAAAAACTACAAAACATTTTTATAATGAGTAAAAACCAGAAAGTGATTTATTATATTAGTACCTATGTTTTTTATATAAATGAAATTTTAATAATTATGAACTTTACATGTTTTTAGTGAACATTAAATGAACACCTTTTCTCATACTCCCAATACCCACATTATTTCATAAAATCCATACATTAGTTTTTTACTTTTTTATAAAAAACCCTTTTAAAAGATTTAAAATTTTAGTTTTAATTTATAAAACATATTTAAAATTAATAAATAAATCCTTTAAAAATCTTTGATATATTTCCTAGCTTATGCTCTATCATATAAATAATCCTTAAAAACATAATTAACTTGATGTGTTATGATAGCATGATCAACATCTTGAGAAAACAATTGGTTGATATACTAAATAAATATACCAAGTGGGGTATATTAAACATTAACGGATATTGAAATAGTTTAAAATAAATTTATAAGATCCTTATATTTTTTTTGAAAAATAAGAATAAATATCCTTTACTTTTTAATAACTTTTTTAAGGAAATAATTTATAATTTAATGAGAAAATAAATACATTGTAAAAACATGAAAAAGTTGAAGGGAATATTTATAAATAAAATAAAAGAAAATAGTATGAAAATGTGATAATTTATATGATGTTAAAATGAAATTACTTTCAAACCTTTATAAATAAATTCAAAATAAATATAAAATAAATAGTGAAGAAAATATTAAAAAGATATTACTTTATTTTTTTGTTAAGTAAGTAAGGAACAATATAGAATTAAAATAATAAATATTTTAAGTATAGATGTAGAAATTTATAAATCAATGTAAAGAATATGAACATAGTGGAAAATTGTTCTTAACTTAAAATAAGAGATAAAGACAACTCCACTTTAAAGTAAACGTTTAGTGGAATCATGAGCCAAAGAGAGGTTAAATGATAATAAGACATGTAAAACCGAGAAATAATTTGTGGATAAGAAAATTGTAGGGGTTTTATAGATAAATAACATAAAATTTCCTCTAATTTATGCTTATACACATATAATATCCATTTAATGGTGATATTAGAAGACAAAATCATATGGAGATGTACTTGAGTGGGAAATAACCTGAGATGGATATTTAGAAAACATAAATTTAATGATAATTATGATAAAAATACATCCATGGAAATTATTGAAATTTCACAAAATAAATTAAGTGGTGAATATAAATTATATCTCAATGAATGTTAATTGAGATTAGAAACCCTTACATCAGACTTATTCTTGGACAAATGAGCTCTAACTCCCTGAATAATAAATTTTGGTTTATTATTAATCATTATTAGAACCATATTTTTATTTATTTTACTTTATACCATTGATTTATAATTTATTATTACCCATTTATTAATCATGAATTGTTAAAATTAATATTTGGGTTTTAATTTCCCTATTTGTTTTATGTTAGCCTTAGTATGGAGGAACCATTCCTTGATTCTTAATCATGGTTTTATCACCTCTATAATTTTCATGAATATTTAGCATATTAGTTTGATATAGATCTGGATTCCCCTTTTTATTTCATGGAACTTCTGGTGATGGTTCCCATGGAACACTTAAAAATTTCTTTTTCAGCAATTATTTAATTAGTAAAAGAATTGAATTTTTTGGTGAATATACATTGGAATAATAATACTTAATAATTAATATAATACTATGTAATTAATAATTATTCCATCATATTACTAGTATTTAAATTATCCATCTCATTAATGATGTAAAAATTATAACGGCATTCATATAGGTGGTAAAATTGACCCAAACAAGAACACATTATAACGACTAAACATGTAAGAAAATGTTATTTAATAAAATTAATATCACATTTAAATTGAATAAATGAGTTTATAAACAATTTTTTAAAGTGTTAAATTATATTTAAGAATATTTGGGTGAAGGTGGTAATGAATAATGATTAAGTAGAGGATAAAACCTACATTGAAAACACAAATTTTTTCTTAGAGATACTTCTGGAAATGGGGGATTTGAGACTTCTTATTATAACCAATGGTTTTAAAATGTAGTATACACTTATTAGGAATAAATTTGTGGTATATATTCAATGGGAAACCAAAAGAAAAGTTTGTTTTGAGGTTGGTATAATAAGGTTCTTTTTATAGGTGAATTTGAGTTACATTTTCATAAATACTCATTCCTTAATGAATAATCAATGTAATTTTTTAGGGAAAGTGGATCTAAAGTTGAGAAAGAATTGATATAGGAAAATTGGAGATCAATTATTCACTAATACATTCATTTAATATTTTCCTTATATTTGAAAAATATATTTCATTTAATTATATACTTAAATTATTATAAATTATACTTTTTAATAAAAACATATAATATATAATAAAAACAAAGTTTAAAAAAGGTAATTTTCCATGAATAATTAAATTAGAATTACTTACAGTTTATTAATTACTTTTTGGATTTTATTTGTAATTTTAATAATTATTCCTTGAATTATATAATTCATTTTATTGATATTATTATTTAAAAGTAATAAATCTAAAAAAAATACATAGTTTATAAAAATGATTTCATTTGAATTATTGGTATTTTCCTAAGTGAATTGTATCTTTTAATTCTACTCCCAAATCATTTAATTTATAAAAATAAATTATTTATGATGAAAATGTATATTTTTTAATATCTAAGTAAAATTTATGTATATAAACTACATATCAATAATTAAAAAATAGTAATTTGTTTCCTGGTATAATACCCAAAATATATATTCAATTTATGATGAAGGTGTTGACATATGCACTAATATTGGTTGAGGTGATGCAGACATGATGTGGGAAGGTAGTGATCAGACATGATACAAGAAGTCAGTGGAAAATACATGATATTGGAAACATTTTCTTGGGACTAAGATATATTTAATGGGTCTACCTATACACATATAGAAAGAGGAATTTTTATTCATCATAAAAAGAGGATTCAACCCCCACATTTCATTACAGTTTTTATTCTACAAATAATGATTCTCAATGGTGAATACGATCATGAAGATTTATGAGGATTCTCTGTTATGAGTGAAATAATTATTATTAATTTAGTTCATTTATTATATTATTTATTTCATACCTATTTTTTGATTCATTTTAAGAAATAAAATAAGTAACTTATGAAAATAAAATTGATACTCAAATCTGGGATGTTACATCATCACCCATGAAATGAATCATGTCCTTGTAATTTTAGTTTCTCTCATCCATGAAAATCCATGAGGTTATTCCTAATGTAGTAATAACTCATGATATATATTTTAATGATACAATTACCCTTATATCTTTAGTAAGACTAAGAAACTCATCTTTTCCCACCTAATAGGCTCGTGTTTATAATTTATTTTACAGAACCATTTGTGCCAAATATGCCTCCATATATTTAATGAAAATATTATGGTTTCTAGATATATATCACATATCATATAATTTTACTCATGTAACTTTATATTATGTGTGGCACAAGATACCACCGTGTCATTTTGTTTGATAAAATATCGCAATCCCTTATTTGATGCATCGTTTCATATCACAAACCCTTATCCAATGCAGGGTTGTGTGAGTATTAGTGCAGTGATAGAACTTCTCAAAAATATATTTGAAATCCTCAACATATTTAACTAACCAGAGGCTATTGACTCCCTATCAAGTTAACTTCATTAGTGAACTTAACAGTTATGAAAAATTTCTCCCAAACACTACTGGAAAATGAACCAATACCCATGGTTTTTCCAAAATTGTGGGTATAGGGATTAGATTGAAACCTATACCCATGGTTTTGGATATCCGTGGGTATAAGATGTAAATTGTCACCTATACCCACATATTTTGAAAAACCATGGGTATATGTTAAACCTATACCCAAGTTTTATCAAAACTATCATTTTAGGGGTTTTAATCTCTATACCTATAGTTCTCAGAAAACTATGGGTATAGATTTCCCATGTAAAGGTGGGGAAAAAATATTTCTACGGCACAAAAAAATCACAGGAACACCTATTGCCACAACTTTCCAGCTATAACCATGGTTTAGTTAAATATATATAAGAAAATATAAATTTATATACCTATTAGTCAATTTAGTATAGTGGTTAGGAAACAGAATTATATACAAGTAGTCCAGGGATCAAAACCCACGTCTGAATATTTTCTAAAATTAATACTCACCATTTTGAAACTATGGGTATAAGGTTAATGGAACAATGGCATAAACCTATTACCATAGTTTCAAAACCACTAGTATAGAATTTTCAAACTCTGGGTATATCATAGAGCTATACCAATGGATAAACTCTCCATAGTTCCAAATACTGTTGGTATAGAATATACCCATAGTTTTTGGTGCTGTACCAACAGTTCAGAACTATGGGTATAGGGTTATTTTCAAGTAGTGAAATCATTAGTAGTATCCATAAAATAAAATAAAACTATAGATATATATTATAGTAGTTATTAAATGATATTTTTTACTTACCTATTTGTTTGGATGATCCATAAATATACCCTCACTTGCGACCACATGACCCAAGAATGATACTTTTTTTTAGAAAGAATTCACACTTGTTAGATTTGGGATATAAATTATACTTTTTGAAGGACTTCAGCATAATCCTTAAATGATCTTCACACACTTATTTGAACATAGAATATATGATAATATCATCTATGAATACTACCATAAATTTATTGTGGCAATCTATAATGTCTTTGATCACGAGATCAAGGAAGATAATGGGGTGTTTATAAGTCCAAATGGAATCACTATGAATTCATAGTGATTATGTCTTGTAAAAAATGTTGTGTTGGGTACATCCTCCCTTTTCACTCTTAATTAATGATATAAAAATCATGATCAATATTTGATAAGTGTTGAGACCCTCATAATTAAAATAACATATCATCGATGTGGAATAGATGGCATTTTAACTTGATAATAATCTTACTGAGTTATAGATAATAAATGTTGAGATACATTGATGAATACATCTTCTTGAAAAAGGGAATTGGTATACCTCATGGTGAATGAATTGGGAATATAAAACCCTTATCTATATTCTCCATTATTTTCATATATAATTCTCCCAATTCAATAAAATACATTCTATAAGAAGTCTTTGATATATGCATAACACCAAGTAGGAGTTTGTTTGAAAACTAAACTTTAAGATATGAGGGAATAGAATGAAATTTTTCTGGAAAAGTGTGAATGTATTCATTAAAAATTTAAATTTATTAAATATTGTGTTTATCCCAAACCATTTTATCTATATAATCACGATGATTGGGTATTATGACCAATTTAATGGAATTAATTTCCATAAGGATTTCAAAGTCATCCTCACAAGGATAGATGATCACATTTTAATTTGGGATATGAAATGTGATTTCCCTTTTGTGGGAATTAATGTGAAGTCTATGTGGAGATATCTAATACATGACCAAAATCATATTAGACTTAACTAAATGGAGAATAATAAGATTTAAGGGAATCACATTCTTAAAATATTCTATTGAAGAGGAGTTGTAGACATGGGATGTAAACATCATACCACTATAAATTTTTACCAATAATTCAACATCTAGTTTTTGTGGTTGTGATTTTATGATCTTATAAAACTTTTCATATGTGAAAGAGTGCTTAGAACCATAACTAAATAAGACCTTTAAAATTGTTTAGTGGATAATGAGTATGACATACATCGTGTTGTTTTTGTGACCCAATTAAACTATTGTGATTGAAAATTATTTTTCATTGTCCCTTGGATCATGAGGCTACTGACATCGATTTTCATCATTAACCCTTAGATTGGTTCATAGGTATTTATAGTGCCAAAATTACTCCCATTTAAATTATTTAATTATAAGTGGTATCTTAGGAAGAACTTTATTTTACTACATTGTGTTAACTGAAATCTTACCATTCCATGTCATTTTTTATCGATTCTTTCCTTTAATGTACTCAAAATATCTTCTAGTTCATTTAATACATTTCCATAGGTTCTTATTCTCACATTTTTGATATATAGGAAGTTGAATCTTCTTTCTTCCATAGAATGTATCACATAAACATCCATGAAACTTAATTTTCCCTTTATTTAGGGTGTCTGGGAGTTCAAAAGGTTTATGTTATTAATAATAACTCAAGATAGTTGTATTAACTTAAGAATAATAATTTTAACACCAAATACCATCCCATTTGGCTGATTATTGGGACAAGTATTGCATTATATATTACACACATTGTTTACTCAGTTCCATCTACATCTAGCTGTTAACTAAAACAAAAAAGGTTAATGTGAGTATCAAGAAATAATTATTAGAGTAATAAATCATATTATAATGGAAATAAATCATAATATTTTCAAAATTATGACACCTTTATTTAAACCTAATAAATTCTAGGTTCATCCTATATCACTTTTGGTTCAACGTAGGCTGTTTTAAGTTATATCATCTTATTATACATAACATATCCCAAAAAATTACTAAAACATACTTTAATACTAATCGACATGAAACAACAATAAAAATAAATAATTAAATAATTAATTATTAAATATTTTACATAAATATTTATTACATATCATAATAATTCCCACCCTAAAGACTATAAATTTTGTGTCTTTGGAGATTAGATATATGATCTTCTTATTTTTCAATAAGTATTAAAAATTTATAATACACTTATACACATATGAAATATTTCTAAATATATCACACATAATAATCCTCTTCATTTTTTAGGGAATATAAACAAAAGAAAGGGGTGAGCTGAGATGCTCAGTAAGGGGTGGATAAAAGAGATGTCTTCTATGTACATATGTGAACATAAGATGAATGTGAGGGTATGGGAACATAATCAAACTACATGAACATAACATATGGAAAACAAAACTAATAAAATATAGATCATATAACATGATTCATGACCTGAGTATTTTGATATAACAATAAAAACGTGTCATAAGATTATGGGAACATGAGTTAATGGGTTATAAAAACATCACATTGGAATGTTTCATAACATCGTATCAAGGAATAAGACTATGAAATATATATATAAACAAATTAAACGATTCCTTATGTCTATTATCACTTAAAATACTTTCATAGAATCATTATTAGAGTCCCATAGTGGTTTGAGTTTAGTCCTTAATCATTGACATATCATCTCAAGACATATAAGGCTTAACCAAATTTATTAGTGGGAGACACAATTTTGGCCCCCACCCTTCTATTAAGGGTTTGAGTTTACTCACCATTCCCTATCATATCATGAGATATAAAAACTGACACAATTTATTATAGGTATAAGGCCCCATGCCTTAAACCTTACTTAATCTTGAGTTATTACAAGATTACACATTGAGGATCTTTTCAGGATTAGAGTTTTAGAGAATTAGATCATGAAACTTGCATTACATTCCACATTTAAACAAAGTGGTTACATAAAAGACAATATTCATTCTTCCCACCAACGGAAACATATTTAAAATATAATACGGATTCTTTCTTGACACATCCTTGAAACTATCATCACATCATGTACCTTTCCCTTGACCTGTGAAAAACATTTCAAAAACTTGGGATGAGTATAAAAAGCTCAGTAAGGGTTACAAAAAATATAGAAAGGAAACATGAGTTCATATATACATGAGAATGAAATCATACTTTACCCATAAAACATAGGCACTTTAACATACCTCATCAAACCATGAATAAATCATAGAAAACATAAGACATAAAGGTAACTTGAGGCATTCATAACATTCTTACTTAGGGAGTAACCCTCTTGGTTATGTTTGGAATACCCATCACAGTATATTCCCTAAATCTCTTCGGAGAAACCTTAACGTTTCAATCCTTCGCGTTACCCAATGCATTGGAGAGCTATATCGGGCTCACCCACCCTTAGTTTATCACGGAACCACCCGTTCTTCATAACAATGCCCAAGAACCATAACATAATCGTATCACATAAACATGAATAAAGGAAACATAACATTTCCACATTTCAATCACAATATAACATTTTAGGATATTGAAATAATGAATCCATTCAAAAAGAAACCATTTCCAAAACCATTTAAAACATTTAATAAAGATATTTTTGAATCAAAGTGTCCCATACCACCTTGAAGCTTTTAACATTTTAAACCATTAATATCCATATAAATAAATCCTTAAAACAATTTTGAAAACATGGATATTAATAAGAACAAATAATTAAAACATTTAAAACGATATTTTGGTTAAAGGGGTTTTACCAAAATTAGAGACACTTGAATACAATAATCGAGGAATAACATTTAGTCAGAACTTTATAATATCATGAGAATAAAATGATTCATGATATAATACTCTAAAGGACAGTATATACACCATATAAGAGTGAATTGGTGCATAACAACAATTAACCCTCAATAGAAATGTCAAATGTGATGAAATCCCTTATAAAGAAGGTATCCTTAAATTAAGGACAAATAAATCTCAAAAATATGTGTGACAAATATATATACACCCAATATAAGTGGATATTAAGTGTAAAACAATAAAAGGTCAATCACACATATTCAATGGATGACATATTCAATGACTACAAGTTGAACCCAAAGAAATCGAAATTGGGTTAAAAAGTTCCCTTGACAGCCTAACGAAATCACATCAAAATGAGTTGATGAGAGATAAAAAGTGTATCTCATCACTTGGAAATAAAATTTACACCAATAAGGATGTATGAGAACATATCCCAACATAAAAATATGTAAATTAAAAGACCCAATAAAAGAAGTCTTTTAAAAAAGAGGAGGGTGAAAGGTTCCCTTACCGACTTGGGTATCTTTCAAAATATACACCCCATGAAAGAAAGACAATAGGTCATTGATGTAAATACTCATAAACGAAAGTATATTACACAAAGAGTAGAATAATGGGCCGTACATACACCACTCAATGGAATTTGTGGCGAATGTAGCATAAATATCACGGGAATAAAAGTGAGATGAAAAATCCCTTACGAAAACTCGGCAGCCTAACGACGCCACATAAAACTTCCGAATATGGATTGATGAGATCAAATAGAGTATCCCATCATATTACAATAGAATTTACAGCAAGTGGAATATAAAAGAAAATCCCCCAACATTTCAAGGAGGAGTTTAAAAGAAGTGACATAAAGGAGAGTACTTAAAAAGAAAGAGAGAGGTTAGATCTCTTACGAAAGTTCGGCAGCCTAACGGCGCCACTCAAAACTTCCAAAATGGATTGATGAGAGAGAAAAGGGTATCTCATCTCATGAACATAAAAATTACAGTAAATGTAATATAAAAGAACATCCCAATCATAAGAAAGATGAGCTTAAAATAAATGACATAAAAGAGTGTACTTAAAAGGAAAGAGAGTTGTAGGATCCCTTACCTCGGGTCCGACTTGACTCGATCGTTCTTTAATCTCCTGAATAATAAACTTGAGTTAATTTCTAATTCCTTAAGAACCTTTTTCAAGTTCATTATTACTTTTATACCACTTATTACCATGTCATAAACATTATGTAATCATTTAAGTTAATAATATTTGTTTTGCCGATATTTGGTTCTTAAGTCGAAAGTGGACTTCTTACAATTACATGTTGTTCGTGTGGACAAATGTTTATTATATCCAGAATTGTATTCATTATGTAGATATCATATATGTAATATATATCCAATACATGCATGCATTTATAACATTACATAATCATTTAGAGGTAAGAAATGAAATGCACCGTTCATGGAGACGGTAAGCCGTACGTACGCATGAACGCTACTTTCATTTCTATTTCATATTTTATAGAATGGAATAATAATTATATAAAGTTATATTATAATTCCAGTATAATATCATATATAATATCATATTTCCATCCTTTATACATCCCACATATGGTATTTAACGAATCAAATCACTTTGAGGGGGCTGTAGTCCGCACTTCCTTAAATGAAGATATCGCGTATACCCATAATGGAAGCCATAAAGGTAAGACAAAAATGAAAAATACAGAAGAATAAATAAAACATAAACATATTATATATCATATATAAAAATAGTGACATCATAATGGCCACCTTTGAAGGTGTTAAATGAGTATTGAACAATCATCGTTTCGGGAGGCAGAATTTCACCATCCACGGAAACCGTATGTTCTTTAACCATTTGTTGTAGTTGTGTGAGAGTGTAGCTCGAATCAATCTTATTAAAACATCCTAGTATATTTAAGATACTGGTGTTGTTACAAAATAAGTAAATAAAAAGAGTTTAGGGGGTTGGAGAAGCAAAATAAAACAAATGAACATTAGAGAATGAATTACCTTTAAAAGTGTAACTCCTTTTGATTTGAGCCTAAAGGCTTCCTTTGAATGGATTATGCCCAAAGGGAATCATATAGGGTTAGTAGAGGGATGTGGAGAGAGTAAATGGGCAGGGGTTGGCCGAGACAAAGGCTTGAGGAGTGTGTTAAATGAGGTAGAGGTGGGGGCCTTTTATAAGAGGAGAGGAGGGGTACTTTTGGAAAGTAAAGAAATATTACTTTATTTGAAAATGTGTTTCGGTTTCAAAAGGTCCCACATTGATATAATTCGTGGATAAGGTGATAAGGCTTCGAAATCCTCTCATCCAATAAGTTTTGGACATGTGTAGTTCATAGATTTTACATTATCTTTCCATTTTATTTAAATCGTCAAATAATGATGTCATCGCTGCATCATTATTATGTCATAAATAATTTAATTTATTTAATGTATAAAAATTATAAAAAAAATAATATGATGTAGGAAATCTTTTTATATTTCCAATGAATATTTATAATCAAAAAGATGACTTGTATAACCCCACTTAAAAATTGTTTTAGTAAAACATATCATGTTTGTGTCAATTTTACTTTTACATTAAATAAAATGTTATTTATGTCATTTCCCAACCAAAGTGGATCCATGGGGTCCCCATGTTTACCCATGGCTTGTCTTGGTAGGACATGATACAACCAATAGGTGTAGGACAAGTGTCATGGTGTTTTCACATTCTTATAATATCATTTTTACCTTAAACTACACTAATTACCTATAATCGCGATTAAAAACTTAATAAGTTACTATTCACCAAAAAATTATTTTAATCTCATTGAACCACATTTTACTTATTAATGACAACCTTGTATGTAGGATTTTTTAAAATCAAAACACAATGATGGAAAAATTTCATTTAAACGGAAAATCAGTTTTTATAAGTATCACTTAGTGGTTTCACCATTCATCAAAAATTGAAGTTTTTCAGAAAAATCCCAAAAATTCACCCTAAGCTATATTTGATATTCTGAATTCAAAAATGAAGTCCGTTTTAAAAAATTCAAAACATATAAGTCACATTAATTAATTTAATAATTAATTCCCGCTGTCATGACAAATAGCGTGTTTTATGAAACAATAAGTATCAAAAGATTGACACTAGTTTAAGTCTGATTTCAAAGTGAAATTGATTCCAACGACCACTATTGGATTTAATGGTAAAAATATTTTCTAATTTCACTTTAAAACCAATTCAAAATATAATCTAATCATATAAATAAATTAGATTAAAAAGTGGTTTTGAATTAAAATACAACATTTTACACTATTCATTAAAAAAATGAACTTTATCGGAAAGATACCAAAAATTTACACAAAGTAAATTTTGATGTCCCGATTCTTAATAAGAGTTTTATTTGGTCCAAAAGAATGTTTAAGAGTGAACAAAACTATATTTAATGACGGTTCTCCATCAAAAGGTGATAAGTGAACCTTTAGTGAAAACTAGGGCATATACGCCTAAAATTGAATTCTTTCCGTATTTTAAGCCTTTATCTTTTATTGTATAAATGTAAAAATATTTAAGAACATATATAATCATATTTTAGTTATTTCTATCCATTCCTGCCATTACAACGGCTACATGTTAACTACCATTTAAAATAATATTATTTTATTATTAGAGTGCAACGTAAGATTCCCAAGAAACTCGTTGTTGCGTGTTGGGTACGCCATCGAGCATAGCGTCCCCTTTAAAGTCATATTAATATTTTATTCACAAATATGGATAAATATGAAAATGTCATATTCCTTATTTACCTGGGGTGTTACATCCTTCCCCCCTTTTGGGAATTGCGTCCTCGTAATTTTAAAATTGCGCTTGGAAACATCCTTGAACATCCCACATCGGAACAAGAGTCGGTAAAACAATCACTTTAAAATAAAGAAAGATAAGCACAGAGGTCACCCGAGTTAACCCATACTAGGATTCCAAGTATGAAAATATGGACATGGAGGAGAAAACATAGGTTCATGTTCTGATGGAGAGTGATAGAAAACATGTTTGGGAGAAAGTTAACAATAAGAAAATCATAAACTTGTGATGGGTTAAACGGTGTTGGGTTCCCCAGTAGGAAAAGTTAATAGACAAAATTTTTGTATTAAGTTACTTTTTATTGAGGAATTTATTCATAAGGAAGCATAATCACTTATCATGTTGACTTTCAACTTTTACTAGATTCCTTAGTCAAACTCATATTTTTTTCCAAAAGACGAGTATTTAGGGAGACTTTTTTCACATTAAGAGTACTATAATCAACTTCTAGAGAATCACCTAATCCCCAAAAGAGAACTATATACATCCCATGTATTTAGGCTTTAACCAAACCAAAACCAAAAAGGTTAGTACAAGATCATATAATCCAGAAAAGGATAACCCATTATAAAAAGAAAATCTATTCTTAATCTCCAAAATTTGTCCAACAAAACCCAAAGTTCAACTAGGACCATCCGATAAACAATTTGTCCATAAAATTATTCAAAGTAAACCAATATAAGATTGAAACCCAAATATTTTAAGGATTTAGTCACATAGTCTTCCAAGTTAAATCGTAACATTTATCTCCAAACAACATCAGTTGCTCCTAAAGTCTCACATTGAAAAGTAATTATCCTAATCACATATCCTCCAAAATCAACTTACTCTTAATTAATAAAATCATATAACTAAAAATAATCAGTCAAACTAACCAGGGACTTCACGTAGTCCAGTGGTAGGCGATAAATACCAGTCGCACTTTGGTTGTGGGTTCGATTCCCGCAGCATTGTCCGACGCGATGGGTTGTCACACGGTCTGCGTGTTGTCCTTTTTCCAAAACTATATAATTCTCAAATAATTACCCAAAAAGGGATAAAATCATCAAAAATAACCATAACATAATTTAACCTCAATTTTATCTCATGCCTTTCACTTCAATCATAACATATGGTAACCCATAATTACCTCAAAAGTAAGGATCATATAAACCCAAATGGTTCTTTATAACTATGTCCACAAAAGAAAAGATAACTATTACTTGAATAAAATTTGCCTATATTAAACATCAGGGTTACACATAATATAAAAAGTCTTCTAATGTAACCCCATCATCAAAAGAGACTTAATACTCTTAAGAATTTCACCCTAACTCTTGAAGCCCTTATATGGTTGACATCTTACTCATTCAACATTCTTCATGATCCATTATCCATTCCTTTCCAACTTATTCCGAAATACCTCTTTCCTACAAACAAAATCATGAATCATATCCTAAGATTCCAAAATAAGAAAACAATAGTCATGAAATAGAACATACCTTTGATTGGTCATTGTCAGTTTCTTCATCCTCAATCGGAATGGCATTAGGTACTGGTAAATGAATATTGGTACGCTCTTGGTGACCCCATTCACAAAACTTCTTCATAGGACATGTGTTTGCATAATGACCATGCACACCAAATTTAAAACATTCAATTGATCCCTCAGAAAGAACTTCTTTCCCTTTCCTCGAGTCAACTGGATGCTTCCTTTTTCCATGGAAGGTTCTTGCTTTATGACCTTCATTTCCACATCTATAGCATATTTCTTTCCCTTTGAAACATTTTCCTAGGTGTTTCTTTCCACATCTTTGACACATAGGTTTTTGAACACACTTACCTTTATGATTATTACCTGTACTTCCGTAGGGATTTGTTTCTTGAATATATGATGCCTTAGAGAAAACTCCAAGGTTTAGGTGGTCAATCATGACTCCAGATAGTTGGTTGAGGATAATCAAAAGAGTTCTCATTGCAGCTCCCATATCATTCAGTTGCTTGCTCAAAAAACTGTCACAGTTTCCTTCACATCCACTATTTCTTTGGTGCCTGCTAGATCCATCCATTTACTAAAACCAAAAAGTTCAGTGTGAGTATATCAACAAAACCATCATGTACTAATGAGTAAGATAGACAATAAGATATACTTACTCATTCACTTTTTCTAAAACTAAGACTCTTTCTGAAATCCTAACCATTATGGTAATTGTCAATTATGCTTAAAGAATACCCTAACCTCTAAAGTTATCTAAACCGACCTTTGATACCAACTATAAGGCCCCATGCCTTAAACCTTACTTAATCTTGAGTTATTACAAGATTACACATTGAGGATCTTTTCAGGTTTGGAGTTTTAGAGAATTAGATCATGAAACTTGCATTACATTCCACATTTAAACAAAGTGGTTACATAAAAGACAGTATTCATTCTTCCCACCAACGGAAACATATTTAAAATATAACACGGATTCTTTCTTGACACATCCTTGACACTATCATCACATCATGTACCTTTCCCTTGACCTGTGAAAAACATTTCAAAAACTTGGGATGAGCATAAAAATCTCAGTAAGGGTTACAAAAAATATGGAAAGGAAACATGAGTTCATATATACATGAGAATGAAATCATACTTTACCCATAAAACATAGGAACTTTAACATACCTCATCAAACCATGAATAAATCATAGAAAACATAAGACATAAAGATAACTTGAGGCATTCATAACATTCTTACGTAGGGAGTAACCCTCTTGGTTACGTTTGGAATACCCATCACAGTATATTCCCTAAATCTCTTTGGAGAAACCTTAACGTTTCACTCCTTCGCGTTACCCAATGCATTGGAGAGCTATATCGGGCTCACCCGCCCTTAGTTTATCACGGAACCACCCATTCTTCATAACAATGCCCAAGAACCATAACATAACCGTATCACATAAACATGAATAAAGGAAACATAACATTTCCACATTTCAATCACAATATAACATTTTAGGATATTGAAATAATGAATCCATTCAAAAAGAAACCATTTCCAAAACCATTTAAAACATTTAATAAAGAGATTTTTGAATCAAAGTGTACCATACCACCTTGAAGCTTTTAACATTTTAAACCATTAATATCCATATAAATCAATCCTTAAAACAATTTTGAAAACATGGATATTAATAAGAACAAATAATTAAAACATTTAAAACAATATTTTGGTTAAAGGGGTTTTACCAAAATTAGAGACACTTGAATACAATAATCGAGGAATAACATTTAGTCAGAACTTTATAATATCATGAGAATAAAAGGATTCATGATATAATACTCCAAAGGACAGTATATACACCATATAAGAGTGAATTGGTGCATAACAACAATTAACCCTCAATAGAAATGTCAAATGTGATGAAATCCCTTATAAAGAAGGTATCCTTAAATTAAGGAAAAATAAATCTCAAAAATATGTGTGACAAATATATATACACCCAATATAAGTGGATATTAAGTGTAAAACAATAAAAGGTCAATCACACATATTCAATGGATGACATATTCAATGACTACAAGTTAACCCAAAGAAATCGAAATTGGGTTAAAAAGTTCCCTTGACAGCCTAACGGCATCACATCAAAATGAGTTGATGAGAGATAAAAAGTGTATCTCATCACTTGGACATAAAATTTACATCAATAAGGATGTATGAGAACATATCCCAACATAAAAATATGTAAATTAAAAGACCCAATAAAAGAAGTCTTTTAAAAAAGAGGAGGGTGAAAGGTTCCCTTACCGACTTGGGTATCTTTCAAAACATACACCCCATGAAAGAAAGACAATAGGTCATTGATGTAAATACTCATAAACGAAAGTATATTACACAAATATTAGAATAATGGGAAGTACATACACCACTCAATGGAATTTGTGGTGAATGTAGCATAAATCTCACGGGAATAAAAGTGAGATGAAAAATCCCTTACGAAAACTCGGCAGCCTAACGACGCCACATAAAACTTCCGAATATGGATTGATGAGATCAAATAGAGTATCCCATCATATTACAATATAATTTACAGCAAGTGTAATATAAAATAAAATCCCCCAACATTTCAAGGAGGAGTTTAAAAGAAGTGACATAAAGGAGAGTACTTAAAAAGAAAGAGAGAGGTTAGATCTCTTACGAAAGTTCGGCAGCCTAACGGCGCCACTCAAAACTTCCAAAATGGATTGATGAGAGAGAAAAGGGTCTCTCATCTCATAAACATAAAAATTACAGTAAATTTAATATAAAAGAACATCCCAATCATAAGAAAGATGAGCTTAAAATAAATGACATAAAAGAGTGTACTTAAAAGGAAAGAGAGTTGTAGGATCCCTTACCTCGGGTCCGACTTGACTCGATCGTTCTTTAATCTCCTGAATAATAAACTTGAGTTAATTTATAATTCCTTAAGAACATTTTTAAAGTTCATTATTACTTTTATACCACTTATTACCATGTCATAAACATTATGTAATCATTTAAGTTAATAATATTTGTTTTGCCGATATTTGGTTCTTAAGTCGAAAGTGGACTTCTTACAATTACATGTTGTTCGTGTGGCCAAATGTTTATTATATCCAGAATTGTATTCATTATTTAGATATCATATATGTCATATATATCCAGTACATGAATGCATTTATAACATTACATAATCATTTAGAGGTAAGAAATGAAATGCACCGTTCATGGAGACGGTAAGCCGTACGTACGCATGAACGCTACTTTCATTTCTATTTCGTATTTTATAGAATGGAATAATAATTATATAAAGGTATATTATAATTCCATTATAATATCATATATAATATCATATTTCCATCCTTTATACATCCCACATATGGTATTTAACGAATCAAATCACTTTGAGGGGGCGGTAGTCCACACTTCCTTAAATGAAGATATCGCGTATACCCATAATGGAAGCCATAAAGGTAAGAAAAAAATGAAAAATACAGAAGAATAAATAAAACATAAACATATTATATATCATATATAAAAATAGTGACATCATAATGGCCACCTTTGAAGGTGTTAAATGAGTATTGAACAATCATCGTTTCGGGAGGCAGAATTTCACCATCCACGGAAACCGTATGTTCTTTAACCATTTGATGTAGTTGTGTGAGAGTGTAGCTCGAATAAATCTTATAACAACATCCTAGTATATTTAAGATACTGGTGTTGTTACAAAAGAAGTAAATAAAAAGAGTTTAGGGGGTTGGAGAAGCAAAATAAAACAAATGAACATGAGAGAATGAGTTACCTTTAAAAGTGTAACTCCTTTTGATTTGAGCCTAAAGGCTTCCTTTGAAACGATTATTCCCAAAGGTAATCCTCTAGGGTGAGTAGAGGGATGTGTAGAGAGTAAATGGGCAGGGGTTGGCCGAGCCAAAGGCTTGAGGAGTGTGTTAAATGAGGTAGAGGTGGGGGCCTTTTATAAGAGGAGAGGAGGGGTACTTTTGGAAAGTAAAGAAATATTACTTTATTTGAAAATGTGTTTCGGTTTCAAAAGGTCCCACATTGATATAATTCGTGGATAAGGTGATAAGTCTTCGAAATACTCTCATACAATAAGTTTTGGACATGTGTAGTTCATAGATTTTACATTATCTTTCCATTTTATTTAAATCGTCAAATAATGATGTCATCGCTGCATCATTATTATGTCATAAATAATTTAATTTATTTAATGTCTAAAAATTATAAAAAAAATACTATGATGTAGGAAATCTTTTTATCTTTCCAATGAATATTTATAATCAAAAAGATGACTTGTATAACCCCACTTAAAAATTGTTTTAGTAAAACATATCATGTTTGTGTCAATTTTACTTTTACATTAAATAAAATGTTATTTATGTCATTTCCCAACCAAAGTGGATCCATGGGGTCCCCAAGTTGACCCATGTCTTGTCTTGGTCGGCCATGATACAACCAATAGGTGTAGTACAAGTGTCATGGTGTTTTCACATTCTTATAATATCATTTTTACCTTAAACTACACTAATTACCTCTAATCGCGATTAAAAACTTAATAAGTTACTATTCACCAAAAAATTATTTTAATCTCATTGAACCACATTTTACTTCTTAATTACAACTATGTATGTCAGATTTTTGAAAATCAAAACACAATGATGGCAAAATTTCATTTAAACGGAAAATCAGTTTTTATAAGTACCACTTAGTGGTTTCATCATTCATCAAAAATTGAAGTTTTTCAGAAAAATCCCAAAAATTCACCCTAAGATATATTTGATATTCTGAATTCAAAAATGAAGTCCGTTTTACAAAATTCAAAAAATATAAGTCACATTAATTAATTTAATAATTAATTCCCGCTGTCATGACAAATAGCATGTTTTATGAAACAATAAGTATCAAAAGATTGACACTAGTTTAAGTCTGATTTCAAAGTGAAATTGATTCCAACGACCACTATTGGATTTAATGGTAAAAATATTTTCTAATTTCACTTTAAAACCAATTCAAAATATAATCTAATCATATAAATAAATTAGATTAAAAAGTGGTTTTGAATTAAAATACAACATTTTACACTATTCATTAAAAAAATGAACTTTATCGGAAAGATACCAAAAATTTAGACAAAGTAAATTTTGATGTCCCGATTCTTAATAAGAGTTTTATTTGGTCCAAAATAATGTTTAAGAGTGAAAAAAACTATATTTAATGACGGTTCTCCATCAAAAGGTGATAAGTGAACCTTTAGTGAAAACTAGGGCATATACGCCTAAAATTGAATTCTTTCCTTATTTTAAGCCTTTATCTTTTATTGTATAAATGTAAAAATATTTAAGAACATATATAATCATATTTTAGTTATTTATATCCATTACCACCATTACAACGGCTACATGTTAACTACCATTTAAAATGATATTATTTTATTATTAGAGTGCAACGTAAGATTCCCAAGAAACTCGTTGTTGCGTGTTGGGTACACCATCGAGCATAGCGTCCCCTTTAAAGTCATATTAATATTTTATTCACAAATATGGATAAATATGAAAATGTCATATTCCTTATTTACCTGGGGTGTTACAATAGGGCTATATAGTTCTAAATCCATGGGTCACAAAATGAAAAACCACACACCAGTGTGATACATGAATATGAAAATATCCATTATTCTATCATATCTTAATTAACCTATGGGAAAGAAATGATTTTCCTGAAATGTTCAATAAGACATAATATATATAGATAAATAATATGATTGGTATCATTAAAGGATACCCCCATTGGAGGAAATATTAAAGGATATCAACAAATATTGAAAACAATTAAAGTATTATAAAATTTCTTTGAAATTTAAGAATAAATATCCTTTACATTTGGATAAATTTTATTTTTAAAATAAAATAATTAATAAAAAAATGAGGAAAAAATTATTTTTAAAAACCATGAAAACATTAAAAGTAGTCTTTGTAAAAAATGAAGTAGAGAATAGGAAAATGCAATCATATAGAAAATGTTAGAAATATATTCCTTTCACCCCTTTTTAATAGTATTAAAAATAAATAGAAATTGAAATATGACATGTAAAACCAAGACAAAACCACATTATAAGAAAATATATACGGTTTTATTAATAATGAAAATTTAATTTCTTCCAATATAAAAGTAGAAATACATAATCTTTATTTCAAAGAAAGATTGGAAGAGAAACACTTACGTATTTAGAAACTTTTTAATCAAAAGACTATGAAAGAGAGTACCTAAGAAGGATTTTTGAATGCATTTAATTTAATTAAAAGTACGATAAAAATATATAAAATGGAAGTATATACCCCAAAAAAATAAAACAAGTGGTGTATATGAATCATATCTAAATGAAGGGAAATTGAGATGAGAAAACTTTGCCTCAAACTTCATCTTAGAAGAATAGATCTACCTCTCTATATAATAAATTTAGGATTATTAATCATATATATTAGAACCAATTTTTTATTTATTTTACACGATATTATTTATAAATAATTTATTACTAACCATTTATTAATTTATCTTTGTTAAAATTAATAGTCGGTTGTTAATTGTCTATTTTGTCATACGCTAGCCTCGATATGTCGATCCCAGTCTCTACTCCTTGATCTTGAGTTCATCAAAAAAATCCTGAATATGTAGAATATATTTATTTATTTATTTTTGGTGTCTCATTTTATTTTCTTGGAAATTATTATAATTGTTCATATATAATTCTTAAAAATATTTTTTAGGTGATTATTGAATGAAAAAAAGAATTAATGTTTTTGGTGAATATAAATTTCCATATTACACCTACATAATTATGAAAAAATATTAAATTAAAAATTATTTTAAAATATTACCAATATCAAATTTATCTTACAAATTTATGATGTAATAATTATAACATCATTCATGTAGGTACTAAAACTGACCCAAACAAGAACACATTATAGAAAATGAATAATTAAGAACATGTTGTTGTATAGTAATAATATATCATTTATAGAAACTAAATTATTTAATTTTTTTTATTAAATTGTTCAATAATATTTAAAAATTAGTGTTGGTAAGAGATAAAGAATAATGATTAAATAAAGGATAAGATATATGTTGTAGATTTGCAGCTTTTCTTAGAGAGACTCTTTGAAATGAGGGTTTTAGGACTCCTTATCATGAGAGGTCCTCAAATTAGAGAGAGGGTTTTTTGGGAGGTAATTTAGGAAATTATTCATGAGTAAACCAAAGTAAATATCTTGCTCTATGTGGGTAGAGGAGGTTTCCTTTTATAGTTGTGATTTAGTGGAATTTTCAAAAATACACATTCCTTAACAAATAAGAAATGCTATTTTTTATGGAAAGTTGATCCGAAGTGGAAAAATAATTGATATAGGATAAGGGTAGGTATACAATTACATGTTACACTCATTTGAAGATAAAATTTTATGATATTTTATTCCATTTTTTCCTTTAGTTATACCTTTGTACATCATTTTACCAGTACAGTGGTAACATAATTTTAATGTCGATAACTTAATTTTTATGCCTAAAAATTAAATTGACCTCATTAAATAATTCAAACGTGATTATTAATAATATAAAACTACATTTATTAGATTCAATTTCTAATACTATTAAAAAAAATTTAATATAAGAACACATAATAGAGAAAAATAATTTTTAGAAGAATGCATTTTTAAGAATAAAAATGAATCATTATTATTCCTTACCAAGTAAAAATCATTATACTATTATTAATTTGTTTGAATATATAAAAAATTTATTTAATTAAAATAGTTCTTTCATATATATCATTTTAATTTACTAATGTGAAAAATGAACTATATATAGAGAACAAAATTAATAAAAAAATAGGCCTTTTAACATTAAATTATTTTATATTTGTTTCTAAATAATTTAAAATAAATAAATTGATATTTATTTATTTATTTTTATAAAAATAAATTTTATTAAATTTTAAAATAAAATTATTTGAAAATAATATTTTAAATAAAAATGTATGATATATAATACAAACAAAGTTTTTAAATAAAAAATTATATGTTTTTACATGAATAGTTACATTTTTAATCATTATAATTAATTAATTATATATTTAATGTTATTAATTTAGTTTACTAATAATTCCTTTAATTTTATCAATATATTTTATTTATATCATTCTTTAAAAGTAAAAACATAAAAAAAATACATAAATCAAAATTTCAGTTTCTTTATAATCAAGGATATTTTTTAAAGTGAATTAGTGTATTTTAATTATATTAAAGAAATTATTTTATTTCAAGTAAGTTATTTATAATTAAAATGTATATTTTTTTACACCAGAATAAACGTTTTGTATATTAACTATATACCAATAATTTCAAAGAGGTAATATGTTTACTAGTATTATACCAAATTACTATATATCCTTTAAAATATTCATATAAAAACTATATTACCCACATTAAATTTTATAAATTTATTCCATTTAAAATTTAAAAATAACACTTCTCATTCATATAGTTTTATTTTTTGATTTTACCACATACTTTCTCCTTTTATGATGTCTCTTCTCATTATAGGTTTCATTATACTAATAATGATTCTCAAGGGCGAAGATGATCTAGGGGATATTATTTTCATAAAAATATTATTCATTTATATTTATATCTCTTTTTTAAATTTATCCACTTTCAGGGGAAGTAATAATCCATAGTACGTGATACATGGTTTCATATACTTTTTTGTAATGTTTTATTATGAGTGAATATTTTTTTGTTAATTTGGTTAATTTCTCTTATGATTAATTAGGTACTTATTTTTTATTCATTATAAATAATAATAGAAGTAACTTAAGTAAATACAATAAAAAATTAGATATAGGATGTTTCATCAATAAATTAGATTCATATCGAAACTTATATTTCCCCTTATCCTCTATAGTAGCTCCTTTTATTTTTCATGTAACACTATCAAAACCGGTACCAAATTTACCTAAATTGTTTAGAATTTTTACATTAAAAAAAGTGAAACTTTTAAGCCCCATTTATCTCCCTAATTTTTTTGTTCCTTGTGGAATCTTCCAAACTATTATTTATTTTTTCACTAGTAGTTTTTGTCTTAACATTAAGTTTTATTTGAAAGGACATGATTTATTCTTTAAGAAATTCCCACATTATATTATGTTCTTAAAAAAATCTTTAAGTTCAAAATTCATCATAGCCAGTTCTTTATTTTGTAACTTGAACCATTCACTAATTTGGATACAGATTAAGCTGCCTCATGTTTTTATAATAATTTATGTTTCTAGGTAATCTCTAGTTTGAGTTGGTTAAAATACTATGGTGTTTTTTCATCAAAACCCCAATTTTATTATTCTTCTGTCATTGAGAATATAAATCCTCATGTGATCCTTCATGTTCACCCTTCAAGTAGAAAACAACTTCTAAATGATCTACTTCTTTGGTTTGAATTTTAACTTTATCAATAATTACTATTTCTATATCCTTCATATCTTAAATAAATCCAATCTCGTCATCTTCAATACATGCATCATCTTGGTGTTCCTCTATTCCGACCAAATTTTTTCCCTAAAACTTTTTTCTAGGTGAATTTACAGTGTTAGAGTTTCATCTTAAGGGAAACTTTCTTCTTTGTCAAAAGTGTGAATTCACCATCAGTGTTTCTTTTAGTATTCATTTGACACCTTGCTGCATTGTTTCTAACTTTACTATAATTAAAATAATATAATTGAAAATTTCTTTTGAATCTAACTTTAAAAATCTTGAAATTTATTACAACAAGTTATAAGACCACATCACTTACATCATATTAATCATTTCCAACATCATTTATATTAAGGTTTTCCATGGATTTAAATTAAATCTCATTTGATAGTTTATTTTATGTGCCTTCTAACTTCATCTTTATTTCATAAGAAACTATATTTCTATAAGGATCATCAAGAGAAAACTTTTCAATATCACATACTTTGAGGGAAAATATCTTTATGTTGTATAAATGTGGCAACCTTCTAATAATATTTATTAAAATATCAAAACCCTTAATTTCATCACTAGTTCCACATATAGCTTCTATTTTCACACTAATATGATTAAAGAAACAATCAATGATTTTATTTAGGATCATATTTAAAATATAAAATTTGCTGTGTAGAACTTAGAGTTTTTTCTATTTTATGTTTCTATCCCCTTCATTGATGTGGTCAGGTTTATTATAAATTACTTTTATTGATGTGAAACTCATCAATTTCAAATAAATATAATTCAAAAAATACCTTGAATAATGTTTTTTATGTTTTTATTAGTTTTGAGTCATTTAATATCCTCTTTCGTCATTGAAAACTCCATGATAATGTTGAATTTTATTCCATGAATTGTATAATAAAGGGTATTGAGTATAAGATATTATAAGTGTAATATCATGAAATTATTCAAAATATGATATTTATAACCATTGAAAAAAGTGATCCCATTTGAATTGAAACATTATCTATAATTGAATGAAAATAGTGTTGAAGGATTCACTGACTTAAACGTTGTGGCTCTGATTCCACTTGTTTTAACCTTATCCCCTAACACAACCTATGATGGGGTGTGTTTGGGTGTAAATAATTTTATCTAATTTAAAAATATATTGTTCTCATATTTTAAAAAATACCTCAAATTATTCAATTACAAACATTAAAAATATTCATGTATAGAAAATTAATGGGAGTGACATTATGATTTTACTTGGTTCATTACGAACGACTACTCTAGGGAGTATAAACCGATAGTGTATTGATGTAAAAAAGAACATAACTACTCATTATAGATGATTAAATGTTTTGGAAAGATTCATAGTCAATCTAGGGGATACTACATATTTCTTTCTATGCACTCACTACTTCAAATGAGACTAATTAAGGATTATGTGACATAATCATCACTCAAAAAAAATACTCACAAAGATAAACACTAAACCTTTATGGGTGTTTCCTTTGTGTTTTTATCTCTTATAATCAATAGATTTAATGAAAATATTCCAAATAGACCGCACCATATCTACTCTCCACACCTGTCAATGTTTTTTACTTAATTAATCCAATATCAAAGATTACAACTTTCAAATTCAAAATCCTTTAATTTTTCACTCATTATAAATTCATTGGGTCCTAAAATTATCCATTAATCACAAATCAATTTTACTAAAGTCAACATTAATCCCAATTTTTTTTAGATTTACTCAAATATGTAAGAATTCCTAGAATTATATATAACATGGAATGACATTCTTGATTATAGTGGATGAATATTAGAAATTATAAATTTTAGCATGTGTTAAAGAGTTTAAATGTTATTTTAATCCAATAAGTTTATATAAAAAATATAGGTATAATATTATTTAAAAAACAAGAAATATCATGGCATTATCTTCTGAAACCTCTTACAAAATTGGACTCATTGTAGTGTGATGATATAACTAAAAATGTGAGGTCCCTATCTCCATTAAACCATGCTCCCATGAAATTATTCATAAAATATGATCCTAGTGTAATATTAAATATTATTATATCTTTAAAATTAATTTTTATCATGATTTGGTAATGTGGTAATCACATTGTAGTGTGAACCATACATCCTTCAAAAAATAGAACTACACTGACTTTTCATATCAAATACTTGTGTGATGAACTATACTGATTTATTAAATATTATATAAAATAATTTAAGGAATGATGATTTAGATTGTGGAAATATCAATCTATATGACATAAATATAATTACCCACCATACCGGTGTTTAATAGCTTATATGTATTTCCTTTGAAATAAACTTGAAGTATTTGACAACTTGTATTACACGCAACCGTGAGCCTA
The DNA here is from genome assembly GCA_963277665.1 of Viscum album. NCBI lineage: Eukaryota > Viridiplantae > Streptophyta > Magnoliopsida > Santalales > Viscaceae > Viscum > Viscum album. The sequence goes on from OY728143.1 coordinate 187,173,779, forward strand.
AATAAAGTATGATATAATACGCCTTTATAACCTATAAATTGTATTGGGGAGTATGAATTGGATTAATCAAATAATGAAATAAATGTATAATGGTTTAAGATGATAAAAATCCATTTATCATCACTCAATTTTAATAAAATCATATAATGATTAAAGGTCCTATTTTTTGAAGAATTGCATTTTTATACATGTTATATATTTTTATCTAAAAAAATTTGTTGATAACTAATGAAAAATTATTTTAGTGAAATATATTTCTTTAAATAAATGTATAATCATCCATACATTAGTTACTTAAAGGATAAAAAATGATGGTAAATTCATTTAAAGGTAAAGGATGGACTTTTCTAAAAATAGTTATTATGTGTATAATGTGATTTTATCACAATAAGTTAAATTAATAACAATTTATTAATAATTTTAATTAAATATATAGATTATATATTCAATAAAATATTTTTATATTCAAATAATTGTAATTTCAAGGTTAGGAGTGAGTGTAATATCAATTTTATACTAAAAAATACATTTAAAAAAATGGGTTTTCATTTCATTTTGAAGAATTATTTTAAAATTAATTTTTACACTTATAGAAATTTAATTTTATAATATATATTACATATTTATAAATATAATTTCCAAATTTTGTAGTGAGACAACATTCATTTTTTTCATAATGAATAGTAAAAATAGTAAAAAATTGTTACCACAGTTAGGGTAAAAATTGTTTTACCATGGGTTAAACTAAGAGATAAGGGTAAAAATGATAAATAAACTTATATAATTCTTAATTTATTTGAATATATATAACCTAAATTATTTTAACTTTTAATACTTCTCCATTTGGAACCACTTTGAAAAGAAAAAGTCTTTATATTATTTAAATATTTTATGTAATCCCATGCCTGTCCTGCCCCTCACTTATTAAGGGGAACCTACTATCCTCCATTATTTGAGAATTTTGAGAATTAAATATCTAATAATACCTAAATCAAAATTTTTACATCTTCCTTCCCATCATCTTAGATCCATTTGTACTCCTTTTATATGGACATTTAAAGGTGTATGAAGTAAGCAAAAGGAGGTCTCTTGAAGAAGAAGTGATTTTCTTACCTAACTCATTTAAATTTATTTATTATTTTTTATTATATTAATATATTTAATCTATCAGAAAATATAAAGACCTATAAATTTCATACATTGATATTGCATATTTTTAGATGAATATTCCTTAAATTACATAAAAAAAAGCTTGGGGACCGTAATAGTTTAGTTCCTTTGGAAACTTGGAATATAAACTTCTAGTCTAGTGAAAGATATTAAAATTTTCCCACATAGATATTACCCTTTAGTACCCCTACCTAAAACCTTTATTTATAACCTTTGGAAAGGAAACATAAGAAAAGGGTGAGTTAAGATGCTCATTAAGTGTAAACATGGATGATATCAATTTATTGTCTTATTAAATATAAGATAATAACTATGAGTATATTATCATGAGAATAACATAAAATGTTCATACCCAACCAGTCATATAACATTGTAATTCCCAGACCCTAGTTACCCCGAGTCCATGCATTATTTTATTACATTGGCATGATTACAAGGAATTAAGTCCCGAAAGACCGATCAGTTTAGTAGTCTTGGAAAATAAATTACATACATGAATGTTACATTACACATAATAAAATAAAACACAACATAAATTATCCTTTGATAATGTCATTAATTCCATATCTAACCCTGCTTATCATTCATAATACACTTCTAGGAATCCTGGGAAAATAGAACATAAAAATGGGTGATCTCAGATGCTCAGTAAGGATTACAATATAGAAAAGACTTTTATAAATAAGCATAAAAATTTAAGGCAATGTATAAGACTAAGAAATAATCATTTTAAAAATAAACATATGCATAATATGGCCAATGTAAGTCAAATAATTCCATCTACTTATTCACATGGATATTCTACTAGTAGAATAATCACATGCAATATCAATAGACAATTTCATAATGATGGAATGCATAATTCTAGACTTCATAACCACATAGTCAAGGCCTTGTGCCATGACTACAAATAATATTTTTTCAATGACTTGTGCCAAGACACAAGTTTGTCTCCTGATACCTACCAATGCATCGAGGAGCTATAGCGGGAACCACCCATCACTTACTAAGTCCAATGCATTCCTCATATGAAAAGATTTAAACATAACATAAACATTAGTATTAAAACTAGCATACGAAATTTCAATACTTTATCCATAACCCATGAATGGTATAAAAAATAAATCCATAGTTAAACATATCACAAAACCTTCAATAAAATATGGAAGATTTGTATCATAATAAATCAACTTCAAAGAAGTTTAAAATCCATCAAAGGGTGCTGTCATAGATGAAAATGATTTGTAAAACTCTTTGAGAGAAATATCCCTTAAAAAAACATTTAAAAGTCATACAATTTAGAAAGGAAGACATTTAAAGAAATTTTTGAATAAAAGTGTCTCATACCACTTTGAATCTTTTGAAAGGAATTAACATTTTAAAAACATTCACGTCCATATAAAAAAACCTTAACAACCATTCTGAAAACATGTACATTAATGTGAATGATTTAGAAGAATAAATATTTAAACTATTTAAAATGGTGATATAGTTAAAGAGTCCATTCCATAAAACCATAAAATATTTATTTTGAAAATATTTTTATGAAACACAGATGTGGATGATAAAGATGTCCCAGTAGGTACTCACGTAAAAACAACCTCGAATAATGAAGAGATTGTAGAATTAACCCTCACCTTGCACTTTTCTTTGGTCGAGGGTACGTTTAACCTCTTATATAATGACCATAGTATGTTATTAAATTATAAAAAAACCATATTAATATTTATTATATCATAAATGATTCATTTATGACTTTATAATACCCATTTAATAATGATTTTCATGTTAAATTAACATTTTGGGTAATTATCGCTTTCTTTATCGTACGTGTTTTAACTTGTATCATTTAGATCATGATTTAAATACTTCAAAAATATAAGCCTTGATTTATATATCATATATATTTAGAATCTAAATATTTATAATAGATAGATATATGAAATGGAAGGCACCGTTTATGGAGACGGTAGGTTGTACATATGCATAAATGTTATTTCCGTTTCCATATCGTATTGAACGGAAGTAAGTGAATAAGTTATATGAAAGTACATACATACATACATATATATATACATATATCAAAAGTATAATTATTATGTCATATATTACATAATTATTAATAATATATATTTTTATAATCATCGTTGAATGGTGAACGTGGGAATGAATCTCATCGCGTCGTGGAGACAGTAATCCGTACGTACGCACGAGTGACAATATCATTATATTGATGGTGAAATTGTATGTAATTGGATGATATATCATATATATAGAATAATTAACATGTTATATTTATTATTTACATCAGTTATACTCATTATTATACCCTTCAAAATTTTGAAGTGTTTGAATAACAAACTACACCACGACTTGGAGACGGTAAGCCGTACATATGCACGTATCGTGACTTTATCATTTATAAGATGGATAGAATAATGAATATGGTTGTACCATATTTATAATTCCATCATAGTATGTAATAGTTACTGGAGTTATTATTTTGGTATGGAAATAACAATGAAATAGGAAGTGGAAGAAGAAAAGAACTTGAAAGAGGTGATGAAATATTTACCTCTTTTTCGGGTTCTTTCATTTGATTTGATCAAAAGGGCTCCTTAGGTTGGCTTTTTGAAAAAAGTAAGGCCTCTAGGATGAATAGAGGAAAGTTGGGAGGATATTTGGGCAGGTTTTGGCTGATACAAAAGGCTTTGGAGGTGTGAAATTAATAGAAGAGGAAGTGCCCTTTTATAAGAGAGGTGTGGCTCACTTTAGGAAAAGCTTGAAATATTATTTTATAATAAAATCATTTTTGGTTTATAATGTCTAAAAAATGAATTATTTAGAGAATAAGGTGGTGATAGGTTGAAAAAATTTCAACCAATAGGTTTTAGATAGGTTTATGTCATCATACTAACTTTATCTTTTAGATTTAACTCTAAGTTAAATAGTTTGACATTTACCATGTCGGTTTGTATTTTTATATTATATGGTTAATAAACTTTATATAATAAGACAATAGAAACCCATGTGGTTCTTTATTAATATATATAACCTTATCTAAGTCATTTGGCCGAAACTTAGATTTTTAGGAATATTATATCAATTAATAATATAGTATTTGTTTTAAAAACTCAATAATGTCAGTTTTGACACTATTTAGTATTTGAATTTTATGAAAGTCATAAAAACTTTATAACTTTAAATAAAATTAATTTAACCAACCCTAACATATCCTACTGACCTATAAAATTAGTTTAATTCATCATAAGTTTCAATTTACATTTATTTGGATATTTATAATATCATTTTTTAATATTTCATTAATATGGTAATTACTGCATCATCATTATGTCATAAATAAATTTAATTATTTAATGTCTAAAAATTATAAATAAAATACCATTATGTAGGAAATATTTTTATCTTTCTAATTAATATTTATAGTTGAATTTATATTGTGTTTAACCCTATATTAAAAATGGTTTAGTTATTAAACTTTGAATTTAACTCTTTTAACTCTTCTTTAAATAAAATAATAATAAATGTTCTAATCTAATCCAAGTGGACCAAATAGGATCATATTTTATTCCTAGGGTTTGTTTTGTTCTAATTATACATATTCAATAGAATTAGGACATGTGTTAGGGTAATTATGATATCATTTTTACCCTTAATTACCCTATTTACTTTTAACCGTGGTAAATAAAAGTTAAAAGTTACTATTCACCAAAAATTATTTTCATCTTATTGAACCACATTTTACTTACTAATATTAACTTTGTCTCTTGGATTTTTGAAATTCAATTCATAGAAGCAGTCAAATTAAGTTTTATGCAAATTTTCAAATGCTCCTAGAAGGTGGGTAAAAGAGGTTAAAAAATTCAATAAAATTTAATACATCTAATTTTTTTATAAAATGACTACAATGAATTTCATTGAACTTATATAGGTATTATATATTTTTTTTACTGAAAATAAATTTAAATAAAATAAATAATTATTTAAATAAAAAGTCGGTTTTAAATAATAACATAGTGTTTTTCACTATTCATTAAAAATGGAAAGTTCTCAAAAAAATACCAAAAGTAAAACCAAAGATAATTTTGATATTATGAATTAAAAAAATGAAGTATATTTTAGCAAATTCAAAACATAGAAGTTGCGTTTATTAATTTAAAATTAATTCCCGTTGTCAAAACCAAAAAGTGTGGTTTTAAAAAAGTAAAAATTATCAAAAGATTGACACATGTTTATGTCTATTTTAAATGAGAAATTACCTATAATGACCTAAATTGTATTAAATGATAAAAATATAATCTAATTATACTTAAAAACCTTTCAAATGCATAATTTTACACTATAAATTATTTTGATTAAAAATGTTGTTTTCAATTAAAACATAGTATTTTTCACTATTCGTCAAAATATGAAAGTTATCAGAAAAGTACCAAAAATTTATCCAAACTAAATTTTTATGTCCCTCTTCTAAAGAAGAATTTATTTTCAATAAATTAAATATTTAAAAGTGTCAAATATTGGTTTTAAAAAGGGTTTTCCATTAAAAGGTGGTAAAGTTTCATTTTTTGAAAAATACTTTTTTTATCTAAAAAAATGAATTTGTTCTTATATTATGTCTAAGAAAACACATAATATGGATGTTAAAATTATATAGTGTATATAATATTCAAAATGCAGTTAATACTATTCATAACTGCTTTTTGAATGACTAGTTTGGTAAGTTGTGGTACGCTCAAACTCAGTGTTGCATGTAGCGCAAGCTATTGAATTACTTAAATGAGATAATGTACTATGAAATATTGGGGTGTTACATTCTCTCCTCCATCAATAAATTTCTTCCTCACAATTTGAAATTTTTCTTCGAAAATAAAAGGTTAAAAATAGAAAAATACCTTTGTGGAAAACCCACATTGGAAATTGGGTAAATAAAATTTAGTCTTAATAAGAGGGAAAGGGAATGAAAAAGTTACCACCAAATTATGATCTCGATTAGGGGAACATTGGTGGAAATTAAAGGAAAATAATTGGAGGAAAAATGTTAATATTTATAGGGAGTGATTGAAGTCATCAATCACAAAAAAGTTTGAAATTAAGGGCCTCAAAACCGTCAATCTATGACGATTTAAAATATCATTAGTTTAACAAAACATAAGGTATTAGGATAACACATTTTATGGTTTTAAGATCCCTTCCCTAAATTTTAAGAATTAATTTAGTCATATAATAAGAGGAAAAAATATACTTTACAAGTAGAGTTTCATCCTTCAACTAATTCCTACCACAAACTCATCTTTCACCTCAAAAGATAATAGAATTCAAAAATATTCTATTTATCCTAACTGTATAGGGTTAAAAAAATAATGAATTTATAATTCATTTGTCAGACTATTTAAAAAAACTACATTATACAAAAAAGTACATCATGTATTCCAGTGGTAGGTGATCTACCCTTGTCATCATTTGGTTGCAGGTTCAAGTCTCGCATCCTTGTTGGACGCGACTAGTTGTCACCCGACCTCTGGGTTGTCCTTTTTATGAAAAATCAAAAATATTCTCAAGAAATCATTTAACCTTAACAATAGTATCCAATGTCAAAATTAATCGATTCCAACTTTTAGACGTATCCAAAATACTTCTGTCCAAACTCACAGTCTAAAATTTATAAGGAAGGTAAACACAATGAAGATCTTTTTTTATGTAATAACATGTGAATACCTTCATCATGTATTCTTTTAAAACACTATAACACCTTGTATTACCATAAAACCTTATTGATTACATTCATGATCCCTTATTCCTTATAGAATAATGGATATACTTCTTCTATCAAAAAATGTTGTAAACTACAACAATGATGGAATATAAAAATCATTAATCAGTTTCAAGGTAGTCAAGAATATTCAATATAATTTATCCAAATCAATCATATATTATTCCAAAATCACTACCTCAATATCAGAACCATATTATGGTTTATCTTTCTCTCAACCATATATATTCCAAAAAATTTAACCTGCTATTGAGTCACTTTTCTTGGTTCCACACAATCTCAAGTCCTTAATGAAATAGTATAGCAGTATAATCCTTTTATACTATATAATTCCTATAAAATGAACATCATTAATACAATACACAAATGGCATAATAATTTAATCACAACATAATAAATATAACCATTCTTCTTCATCTTCGGTAGTATCATAACTTGATTATGATCCAATAGCAACATTTGGGGTATACTCCGATGATTTGGACATTGCTTTGCATAGTGTCCCCACTCTTTGCAAATGAATAATTTTACATTGGAAACCTTTTTCATACCCTTGTAACCATGTAATTTGTGTCCTTTTTCTCCACACTTATAACAAACTCCCATTCCTTTCAAGAATTTACCAAGGTTAATTTTTCCACAGTTATCACATATGGGAAAATCCTTCTTTCCCCTCTTCCCTTTATTCATATTTCTATCTTCCATCCTTTTCTTATCTTGCTTCCCTTCAAAGCCATAGGACTCAGAGAATTATTTACATATCTTATTAACACATGATATTATTTCTTCAAATGATGAGAATATGTGGGAGACTATTTCACTTTTAAATGTTGTCTTAGTACCATGGATGATATGATACTTATTAATCTTTCGATCATACGTATTGCTGGAATTATTATTCCTTCTACTAGGCACCATTTCTAAACAATGGAATACACTAGCTTAGTTTATGAATTGTAATGCATAACTAAAAACTTGTAAAATACCTAATGTAAATTGAAAAGATTATGCATATAATCTATAATCATAAAATGTTTTCTTGGAGGAAGTATTTACTCTTAAATCCTTCATAATGGCTTGTAATGAAAATGTGAATTATCTTAAGCATATCCCCTAGGAGTGTTGTAAACAAGAGTGAAGAAAGGCCTATTTTCATGTACCAGGATACCCCAGGTCAAGACTAAAACTCCTCATCAGAGTTTTCACTCCTAGGTACATTTGTGCTAGAGCCGCCTCTACCTGCTCGTATCCAGACAGGGATGTATTTCTTGGAAAATACACAAAATCTCTAAATTACCAAAATTTCAGAAAGTACTTCAATTCTAATCCTCAAAGTCCATCTTAGGGTAATGTTTTCTAATCAAAGTTTATCTAAATCTATTTCCAAGGTTGTTTCTAAACTTCCTCTGATAGAAACTGTTACACCCCGACCCCAGTTACCCAGAGTCAGTGCATTATTTTAATACATTGGCATGATTACAAGGAATAAAGTCCCTAAAGGCCAATCCATTTAGTAGTCTTGGAAAATAGATTACATACATGAACATTACATTACACATTTTAAAATAAAACACAACATAAATTATCCTTTGATAACACGATTAATCCCCTAGCTTAACCCTTCTTATCAATCATAATATACTTCTTGGAGTCTTGGGAAAATAAAACATAAGAAATAGGTGAGTTCAGATACTCAGTAAGTATAACACTATAGCGGAAAATTTCATAAATAAGCATAAACATTTAAGACAATGTATAAAACCAAAAAATAAGCCTTTTAAACATAAACTTATGCATAATATGGCCAATGTAAGTCAAATAATGCCATTTAGTTATTCACATGGATATTCTACAAGTCAAATAATCACATGCAATATCAATATCCAATTTCATAATGATAGAATGCTTAATGCCAGACTTTATAACCACATAGTCAAGGCCTTGCGCCAAGACACTACTACAAAAAACGGGAAAGGGATGCGCTTCACTTTTATCAATGCTAAAAAATCACTGATAAAGGGGGCCTTTATCAGCTCTAAAAAAAGCGCTGATAAAGGCTCACTTTTATCAGCGCTAAAGAAAAGCGCTGATAAAGGTCCCCTTTATCAGAACTTTTTTTAGCGCTGATAAAGACCCCCTATATCAGTGATTTTTTTAGCGCTGATAAAGGGGACCCCTTTATCAGTGCTTCATTTAATAGCGCTGATAAAGGGGGGATTTATCAGTGCTTTTCCCGAGCGCTGATAAATTTTAAGTTTCAAAAAAAATATTTTTTCATGAAAAATAATATTTCGTTATATAAGTATATTTATATTGATATAAATACAATATATATTTTTTAAATATGTTATAGATACGTATAAATAGACTATTACATTTAATATATAAGAAATTTAGTGAAAATGGATTCAAAATATTTTAATAAAATAATATTAATTAATAATTTTCTAATTATTATAGATTAAAAATCATTTAATAACAATTTGAGGACACAAAAAATAAAAACAATTAATAAAAGATCTAAAATATGATGAAAATGTAACTCAAACTTCAAACAGCCATAACTTTTGATCCGGGTGTCCGTTTGAGCTCTACAACATATCAAATTGAAGCCTGCGATGATATATACGCACTAGTGACCAAGGAAGAGCCAATATCACATTATTTGAGCCTAAAAAGGGCCTAGAAGGCCTCCAAAACCGAGTTTTTAGTCGGGATACCCTGATTTTTTAACATTCAAACAAGTATAACTTCTGATCTGGATGTCCATTAGGCCTGTACCACATATCATATCGAATATTGTTTCATTTTATTCGATTTGACTGGTTGTGGCATTGAAATGGAATTCTATATTATAAGTTATGATCGTTTTAACATTCTATGGATTTTCAAATACACATATATATGTATTTATTCGTAAATATGTGTGTGTGTGTGTGTGTGGGTGTCTATGTGTGTGTCTGTATGTTGTATATATGTATGTATTTATTTATTTACTTATAAACACACATCAAAAACATATTTTTTCATAAATGTATTTAAAAATAATCTTATAAGTACATTTTATGGCTTTTCAAATACACATGTATATGTATTTATTCATAAATATATATGTGTTTGTGTGTTTGTGTCTCTCTGTGTGTGTATTTGTGTTGTATATATCTATGTATGTATGTATTTATTTATTTATAAACACACATAAAAGACATATTTTTTCATAAATGTATTTAGAACTGGTCTTATAAGTATATATTAATATACAAATAAATATACGTATAAAAATTATAACTAAATATATATATATAAATATATTAATATACGAATTAATATATATATACTAATATTTGAATAAATATATTTATATTAATATGAATCTATATCAATATATGAATAAATATAACTGTATATATATAAATATATCATTAAATAAAGAACAAAACGAAATGGCTTAGTGGTAAAGGTGCAGCCACGAAATGGGGGAGGTCCCGGGTTTGAGTTTGGGTGGAAGCGAAGGGGGTGCGCGCGTATGAGGATGCGCGGGAAGGGAAGTGCGCGGGAGACCTCATAGAGTTGATAAAGGGGGTGTGAAGTGCTGATAAAAGCACTCCCCGCATTATTTTTAATTATTTTTCTTTTTTTAATTTTTTTAACCTTTATCATCACTTTTTTTAGCGCTAATAAAAGTGGCCTTTATTAGCGCTTTTCGGAGCAATGATAAAAGGGACCCCCCTATATTAGCGTTGAGATTTACAGTGCTTTTCTAGCGCTGTTAAAGCCTGTTTTGAGCACTGATATAGGCCGTTTTTGTAGTAGTGAGACTACAAATTAGACTTTTTCAAGGTCTTGTGCCAAGACACTAGTTTGTCTCATGAGACATACGGATTCATAGTGGAGATATAGTGGGATCCACCCGCCAATTAATAAGTCTAATGCATTCCCCATATGAAAAGGTTTAAACGTAACATAAACATTCGTATTAAAACTAGCATACTAAATGTCAATATTTTATCCACAAACCATGAAAGGTATAAAAATAACACATCGATAGTCAAACATATCACAAAACCTTAAATACAGTATGGAAGATTTTATCATAATAAATCAACTTCAAACAAGTTTAAAATCTATCAATGGATGCTAACATAGATTAAAATGATTTGTAAAACTCTTTGAGAGAAATATCCATTTAAAAAAAAATTAAAATTCATACAATTTAGAAATGAAAAAATATAAAGAATTTTTTTAATCAAAGTGTCCCATACCACTTTGAAACTTTTTAAAGGAATTAACATTTTAAAAAAATTCATGTCCATATAAATAAATCCTTAAAAACCATTTTGAAAACATGGACATTAATTAGAATGATTTAGAATAATAAATATTTAAACCATTAAAAATAATGATCTAGTTAAAGAGTCCCTTCCATAAAACCGTAAAATATTTTATTAAAAAATATTTTTATGAAACACGGATGTTGATGATATAGAGGTCCCAGTTGATACTCACATAAAAACAACCACAGATAATGAAGAGATTGTAGAATTAACCCTTACCTTGGACTTTCTTTTGGTGGATGATATGTTTAACCTCCTGTATAATGAACACAGTATGTTATTAAATTATACCAAAACCATATTTATATTTATTATATCATACAATATTAATTTATGAATTTATAATGCCCATTTAATAATGTTTTTTATGTTAAATTAACATTTTGGGTAATAATCGCTTTCTTTATCATATGTGTTTTAACTTGTATAATTTAGATCATGATTTAAATACTTATAAAATATAAACCTTGATTTATATATTATGTATATTTAGAATATAAATATTTATAATTGATAGATGTATGAAATGTAAGGCATCGTTTATGGAGATGGTAGCCCGTATGTACGCATAAACGTTTTTTCCGTTTTCATATCGTATTGACGGAAGTAACTGAATAAGATATATGTAAGTACACACACACATATATATATCCAGTAGCATTATTATGTAATATATTACATACTTATTAATGATATATATTTTTATAATCATCATTGAATGGTGAACGTGGGAATGAATCTCATTGCGTCATGGAGACAGTAATCCGTACGTACGCACGAGCGACAATATCATTATATTGATGGTGAAATCATATGTAATTTGATGGTATATCATATATACAGAATCATTAACATGTTTTATTTATTATTTACATTAGTTATACTCATTATCATACCCATCCAAATAATGAAGTGTTTGAATAACAAACTACACCATGACGTGGAGACACTACTACAACCTGCCCTTTATCAGCGCTAAAAACCAGCATTAACAGCGCCAGAAAAGCGCTATTAATTACGGCGTAGATAAAGGGGGGGGGGGGGTCCCCTTTATCAGCGCGTGGTGGAGCGCTGATAAAGGTCAACTATATCAGCGCTTCTCGGAGCGCTGATACAGGGTCCCTTTATCAGCGCTCCTCTAGCGCTGTTAAAGGTGTCGTTTATCAGTGCTAAAAGAGCGCTGATAAAGGCCCCAGCGCCTGCACCTAAAAAACAGTACCTGCACACCTGCACACCAGAATACCTACACAAAGTAGCACATGCACACCTTCACACCATAGCACCCTCACCCAATATTTTGACTGACAACGGTATATACATTTACTTAACATCATGAATACAAAAAAACGCATTGCTATATACATTTCAAACATTGTTTTACATGGTTACATTTACAATTATTCAACAACAATTATAAACATTCATGTTTCATCCTTTGATATCCTTGATCCTCTCTCGATGGTATTTGTTGCCGAACAAAGCATCCGAACTCAAGGAAAAAAATTCACCTATATAAGAAAACAAATATTATGTTAGTAATGCAATAATGAAAGAAATTAAAACAGTAATATGAAAGAATACATTAATATGGAATTGTGAAACTAAAATATTAAATTTTAAACTCAAAAGTTTTCATTTTCATAACAATGAAAGGGAATAATGTAAAATCAATATGTTTTTGATTGATTTATCTCATTTAATAAATACTGATTCTTTATCTAATGAAAAGCTTTACCGGTCACACCGTGCGTCGGATTGAGGTGCAGTCGATTCGTACACGTCACAAATGACTCGTGGATCGTTTTCCTAAAGTATCAAAACAATCCGAAGGCGTTTTCTCGGTTTGGCGTATGTCATTGGTGTCGTTTTCCAAAGTTTATGTCATTTTCAAACTGATATCAGACAATTTTAGCCATACCGGTCACACCGTGCATCGGATTGAGGTGCGGTCGATTCGTACACGTCACAAATGACTCATGGATCGTTGTCCTAAATTATCAAAACAATCCGAAGGCGTTTTCTTGGTTTGGAGTATGTCATTGGTGTTGTTTTCCAAAGTTTATGTCATTTTCAAACTGATATCATACAATTTTAGCCATACCGGTCACACCGTGCATCGGATTGAGGTGCGGTCGATTCGTACATGTCAAAAATGACTCGTGGATCGTTTTCCTAAAGTATCAAAACAATCCGAAGGCGTTTGCTCAGTTTGCCGTATGTCATTGGTGTTGTTTTCCAAATTTTATCTCAATTTGAAACTGATATCAGACACTTTTATCCATACCGGTCAAACTGTGCGTCAGATTGAGGTACAGTCGATTCGTACACATCAAAAATGAATCGTGGATCGTTGTCCTAAAGTATCAAAACTATCCGAACGCATTTGCTCAGTTTGGCGTATGTCATTGGTGTTGTTTTCCAAAGTTTATCTCAATTTGAAACTGATATCAGACACTTTTAGCCATACCGGTCACACCGTGCGTCAGATTGAGGTGCGGTCGATTCGTACGCATCACAAATGACTCTTGGATCGTTGTCCTAAAGTATCAAAACAATCCGAACGTGTTTGATCGGTTTGGCGTATGTCATTGGTGTTGTTTTCCAAAGTTTATGTCATTTTCAAACTGATATTAGACAATTTTAGCCATACCGGGCACATCGTGCGTCGGATTGAGGTGCGGTTGATTCGTACACGTCACAAATGACTCGTGGATCGTTGTCCTAAAGTATCAAAACAATACGAAGGAATTTGATCGGTTTGGTGTATTTTATTGGTGTTGTTTTCCAAAGTTTGTCATTTTCAAAATGATATCAGACAATTTTAGCCATACCGGTCACACCGTGCGTCGGATTGAGGTGCGGTTGATTCGTACACGTCTCAAATGACTCGTGGATCGTTTTCCTAAAGTTTCAAAACAATCTGAAGGCGTTTGCTCGGTTTGGCATATGTCATTGGTATTGTTTTCCAAAGTTTATCTCAATTTGAAACTGATATCAGACACTTTTAGCCATACCGGTCACACCGTGCGTCAGATTGAGGTGCGGTCAATTTGTACGCGTCAAAAATGACTCGTGGATCGTTTTCCTAAAGTATCAAAACAATACGAACGCGTTTGCTCGGTTTAGCGTATGTCATTGGTGTTGTTTTCCAAAGTTTATGTCATTTTCAAACTGATATCAGACAATTTTAGCCATACCGGTCACACCGTGCGTCGGATTGAGGTGCGATCAATTTGTACACATCACAAATGACTCGTGGATCATTGTCCAAAAGTATCAAAACAATCCGAATGCATTTGCTCGGTTTGGCGTATGTCATTGGTGTTGTTTTCCAAAGATTATCTCAATTTGAAACTGATATCAGACACTTTTAGCCATACCGGTCACACCGTGCGTCGGATTGAGGTGAGGTCGATTCATACGCGTCACAAATGACTCGTGGATCGTTGTCCTAAAGTATCAAAACAATCCAAACACGTTTTCTCGGTTTGGCGTATGTCATTGGTGTTTTTTTCCAAAGTTTATGTCATTTTCAAACTAATATCAAACAATTTTAGCCATACCGGTCACATCGTGCGTCGGATTGAGGTGCGGTCAATTTGTACACATCAAAAATGACTAGTGGATCGTTGTCCTAAAGTATCAAAACAATCCGAAGGCATTTGCTTGGTTTGGCGTATGTCATTGGTGTTGTTTTCCAAAGTTTGTCATTTGCAAACTGATATCAGACAATTTTAGCCATACCGGTCACACCGTGCGTCGGATTGAGGTGAAGTCAATTCGTACACGTCACAAATGACTCTTGGATCGTTTTCCTAAAGTATCAAAACAATCCGAAGTCATTTTCTCAGTTTGGCGTATGTCATTGGTGTTGTTTTCCAAAGTTTATGTCATTTTCAAACTGATATCAGACAATTTTAGCCATACCGGTCACACCGTGCGTCGGATTGTGGTGCGGTATATTCGTACACGTCATAAATGACTCGTGGATCATTTTCCTAAAGTATCAAAACAATACTAAGGAGTTTTCTCGGTTTGGCATATGTCATTGGTGTTGTTTTCCAAAGTTTATGTCATTTTCAAACTGATATCAAACAATTTTAGCCATATCGGTTACACCGTGCGTCAGATTGAGGTGCTGTCGATTTCTACACGTCACAAATGACTCGTGGATCGTTTTACTAAAGTATAAAAACAATCCGAAGGTTTTTTCTCGGTTTGGAGTATGTCATTGGTGTTGTTTTCCAAAGTTTATGTCATTTTCAAACTGATATCAGACAGTTTTAGCCATACCGGTCACACCGTGCGTCGGATTGAGGTGCGGTCGATTCGTACACGTCACAAATGACTCATGGATCGTTTTCCTAAAGTATCAAAACAATATGAAGGCATTTGCTCGGTTTGGCGTATGTCATTGGTGTTGTTTTCCAAAGTTTATGTCATTTTCAAACTGATATCAGAAAATTTTAGCCATACCGGTCACACCGTGTGTCGGATTGAGGTGCAGTCAATTCGTACACGTCAAAAATGACTCGTGGATCATTGTCCTAAAGTATAAAAACAATCCGAACGCGTTTTCTCAGTTTGGCGTATGTCATTGGTGTTGTTTTCCATAGTTTATGTCATTTTCAAACTGATATCAGACAATTTTAGCCATACCGATCACACCGTGCGTCGGATTGAGGTGCGGTCGATTCGTACATGTCACAAATGACTCGTGGATCGTTGTCCTAAAGTATCAAAACAATCCGAAGGCATTTACTCGGTTTGGCGTATGTCATTGGTGTTGTTTTCCAAATTTTATCTCAATTTGAAACTAATATCAAACACTTTTAGCCATACTAGTCACACCGTGCGTCGGATTGAGGTATGGTTGATTCGTACACGTCACAAATGACTCTTGGATCGTTTTCCTAAAGTATCAAAACAATACGAACGCGTTTTCTCGGTTTGGAGTATGTCATTGGTGTTGTTTTCCAAAGTTTATCTCAATTTGAAACTGATATCAGACACTTTTAGCCATACCGGTCACACTGTGCATCGGATTGAGGTGCGGTCAATTCGTACACGTCACAAATGACTCGTGGATCATTGTCCTACAGTATCAAAACAATACGAAGGCGTTTGCTCAATTTTCCATGTGTCATTGGTGTTGTTTTCCAAAGTTTATGTCATTTTCAAACTAAGTAGTAGGAATTCACTAATCTAAGGATATGAAACATAAGAAAGGGAGATCATAGATGCTCAATAAGTGTAAAGGGTGATATCAATGACCATATAAAGATAACATAAGTATTAGGAATTCACCTTCATTGTCCTATTTGTTTACATTCTTCGATCAGGTACACTGCCCATTCGTTTCTAAAGACATTTATATCATCTTCTGAATAGGAGTTTTTGCGACAGTCATAATAGTACTGAAAAAATATAAATACACAAAGGATTAATAATTATTTTAAATAAAGTAGTAATTATTTTCAAAAATACCTCTTCAGGGATGCTAGTTTGTCCATGAAATACGATCTCTTTCATAAATTTACAAACATAATAACCGCAATCCTTGTCATTTTTTTGTTTCGGACACTGCAGAAACATCGAGAAAAATAAGTAATTTGTTTTGATATGTATTTGGATAGTGAAATATAATTATATATACCCAGATACTTATTCATTTGTAGATCTTATGGGCATTGTCGTCCTTACGCCCTGGATTCATTCCAGCCTTTTGAAGATATTCATACACCGCCCTATAATAACAAAATCCTCATTAAAAGATAATATAAATTATATAACTAGATATTTAGTTCTAAAATGTTGGATCTAGTGTATTAAAAATTGAAAATCGCCATCATGTGTGGTCGGTTAGTTGGATATCCATGCAGTGAATCCAGAAAATAAATCTTTGGAGTATCTAAATTGACTGCAATGAGCATCCAATGTTCCCTAAAAACACAAAAAGAAATAAGTAATGATAGAAATGAAAATATAATTGATATTATTAAAATGTAGAGTTTTACCCTTGCATCGTTGGTATTAAAAAGAGCATGTCAGTCGTAATTCTTCTTTGAAACGTTCTGAGCAGATTTGACATCAATTCAGCCTGAAAATTAGAATCTATTTCTGTTCGTTGTGTATAAATGGTGTGAGGACTAACGAGTCCAAATTTGTATTCATGGGAAAATCCCTTCAATTGTTTTTCATATATACGCTTGTGAAAAATATGAGATGTATTTATCCATAATTATCAAAGTATATCAGCTTCTGTAAAATCAAATCATGAAAACATACCTCATGTATACATTTATAACTGAGGCGCCTAGCCAGTCGTATGTGATGATCTCAGAAACAGCGTCTGCACTAAAGAAATCCATTGTTTCCTCTCCGTACATATCTTTTTCACAAAAAATTGTATGATTCTTTCCGTCTTTCATTTTCGTATCCAGATGAGCTTTCAATGATCTTAAATGTGGATATAGAACGGACGGGGTGAACGTGCTCTCAGTAGATCGTTTTGATCAGTTGGTTGATCCAATCTTGGAGCCGCTCTTTCGTTGTAGCTTATCCATTTTATCCTTCTGTAATAACATTCATTAGTTCAGCCATTTTCTAATTTAATGTTAAAGGTTCTTCTTGAAAAATGAACTAGAAATGAATACCTCCTGCTCGACGTGTTTTTTTACAAGATTCGATGGCCATGCAACGAATGTTACAATAGCTTTTTCCATCGTATGAATGTCGTCATCGTCATTTGGCATGGGTAGGTCGGTGCTTGGCTCATGAACTACGTTAATCGACACTTTGACATGACCAGTTGGAAGTGGTCTGGAGTGTAGCGTGTCATTCTGCAAATTGAACACCGTAGCCCTCGCTACAAGGCGATGGGTAGGAGTTGACAGATATAAATCACAGTCATTTTCACCCTGCAGAATATCATTAAATGAAAGGTATCAGTGTTTATGTGATTCACATCTCACAAAAATGAATATTATAACGTTGATTACCTCGGTTAAGTCAGGTCTTTGAGGGGAATGGCTCACCTCAAAGCTGGTGAGGAGTGGATCTTCTCGCGGGGGTTGTTCTTGAGTTGTTTGTTCTCTTAGCCTCTCCTCCATCAAACTCTTTAGTATCTCTCCCTGAGTTTGGATTAGTTCTTCAAGGGTAGCTACTCTATCTCTCATTACATGCAATTCTTTAGTTTGTTCATCCTCTTGTTTTTTTCTTAAAATATGTCTTGGGTGACACCCCAAAACCCACACCTCTGACGCGGCCATACTGTTCTGGCTGTTTCAAGGCCGTTGAAAGTATGTCTGCATCCGGTGCGGGTGTTGATGTTTCCTGTGACTATGTCAAATAGAAAATATGAAAAAATAAGTAAGCATCGTTATGTAATAGTGATTTAAAGAAAAACAAGTTTATATTATGTCATACTTACACATGTTTCCCACACTTTTTGTGTGTTTTCATCTATCAGTTTCCCCTATTTATTAACACGATCCTCCTTCCATATCACATGGCGTGGAATGGAAGTGAATTGAGATTTTGCTTCATCAATCTGCTTATAAATAGATAAACATGGTTACAGTGTTGTTTTATGTCACATAAAATTATTACAGTACTTTTAAAATACATACCAATTGTTTTTCAATTGAAGCGTACCCCAACCTTGTTTACGGTAGGGGTACGCTGGTTTTGCTGCCCGTTCTTTATTTTCAGCACTCAGTTGTTGTTTCATAAATAAAAACCTATCAATCAATGTGATGAATACAAGCAACGTTACACAACGTGTAACCAAACACAATGTACCTGAAAATTCTTGTCCGCACGATGGTTGCAAAACGCATCCCACGTTCCTTGGGATATCAAGTGTGCATAAAGAGGAGGCGGGTGCGGCTTGATTTTCCCTTCGGCATCTTTCAGATGATTTTTTGTTAAAATGGTGCGAAAGCCTCTATGAATCCTTCATGCCAGTCTGAAAACATATTCTTTGTGCGAAACATCTACTATAAATGCACTCTGCAAGAGATGATGAAGGGTTAGTCAATATTTCAATATTTTATTTTATTTTAATAAATTAATTAGATGATATCGTAATGTTACCGTAATCTCTTCCCACATTAATGTTTTCAACCCGCTGACAACATGGTGCCACGACTCTAAGTCAATCGGCACGCGTTGTCGAGTGACGATTCCAATGTAGCTACTAAACATGGCTTTGTTGGGGTTTACATGCTGGCCTAGCTTATTTCATCCCACCTCATATTTGATGCCTTTTGCTTTTGCCTTAAAGATTTTTGCTAAAACTGTCAAACTACGACGCACCTTTTTTTTTTTGTCGCTGGGGTTTCATCGCCTACCATTTCCTCAGTTTCTGCATCATCATTATGTTTCTCCGAAGCACTAGCTTTGGCACTGACACCAGATGCAACAGGTTGAGAGACCTGTTGTACGTCATCAGTGGGACCAACTGCAACAGGTTGAGAGACCTATTGTCTCTCAGCAGTGGGACCAGCTGCAACAGGTTGAGAGACCTGTTGTACGTCAGCAGTGGGACCAGCTGCAACAGGTTGAGAGACCTGTTGTCTCTCAGCAATGGGACCAGCGGCAATAGGTTGAGAGACGTGTTGTGTCTCGGGATTGGGTGCATCAGCAGGTGAAGAAGTCATTATCTGCAAAACTGGTTTAAAATTTAAGTTAGATCACATAAAAGCAGCAGCGAACATATAATAACATAATGTAACACAATCTATATTACAATAAAAATCAATAACCTGATTATTGAACTCCCTTTTTTTAAAGGCTGAAGGGATTTGAACCCTCTATCAACTATCCATATCCCTTCATTGTGGTCTCCTTTGACATACAAAACGTCGTCTACATTGGGACCACTGCGAAATGATTGCGAAATCCCAATGAAAGGATCATCTTCCGTTGAATTTTCATCCGACCCTTCAGCTGTTTTGGTCGATAACAGAACAATTGACCAGTTTCGGTTTGCGGGATCGGGAACATAAAATACTTGCACTATCTGTGATGCCATTATAAATGGTTCGTCTTTCTCCCCTTCCTTACTGAAATCAAATTTCACAAATCCCAAATCATCTATTTTAACAGCACTCCTGTTATCAACCCACTTGCATTGAAATATCGGAACTTGAAATTCTGTATAATCCAAATCCCATATTTGTTTGATGATGCCAAAGTATGACATATTCGCATAAATTGGATTTCTGTCCTTAGCACCGGAAACATGCATCGCTTCAGCCACAAGTGTAACCCCACTATTCTGCATGGTACTGTATTCATCATGTTCATTAGTATAAAATGTATAACCATTAACTAAATAAGCATTGTAAGATAATGCATACACACTTGGTCCTCCGGCTAGCCATTGAAGTCGTTCCGAAATAGACTTTGAATTTTCATCTGACTTCTTAAAAATATGATCTCGAAACCATCCTATAAACTGTCGATTATGTGTATTTGATATCCATTTTTCATCCCTTGATGGATTCAATTGCCTAATAATTTCTTTGTGGATTTCAACATATGGGTCAACGTCCAAACTGTTATGAAAAACATAAAGGTGGGCCTGCTCCCGATCTGTAATATTGATTGTGACAACCTTTCTTCCAAAAATTCCTTCACCCTCTAACCGCCCAGTGTGACGAGATTTCGGTAAGCCAATGCTTTCCACACCAGACAAGTATTCGGTACAGAATTCAATGGCTTCCTCAACAATATATCGCTCTGCAATACAACCCTCTGGCCGACTTCGATTTTTGACATACCCTTTCAAAATCTTCATATACCGTTCAATGGGGTACATCCATCTGTAATGTACAGGACCACATAGTCGAATCTCTCTCACCAAGTGGACCATCAAATGAACCATCATATCAAAAAATGAAGGCGGGAATAACATTTCTAATTCACGTAATATGACGGAAATTTCTTTTTCCATAGCTGGCAATTTCGCCGGGTCTATAACTTTGCTGCATATAGCTTTGAAGAAGAAACACAGTTTCGTTAATGTATGGTGGACATTCTTGGGCAAAATGCAACGTAAAGCAATTGGAATGATATTTTGCATCAAAACATGACAGTCATGTGATTTCAGACCTTTTAACTTCAAGTCGCTCATTGACACAAGGTTACTGATATTTGACGAATACCCCTCTGGAACCTTTACGTCATTCAAGAAGTTGAAAAACTAATATCTCTCCATCCTGGAAAGAGTGTAAGCAGCAGGAGGAAGAAATGTTCGTTTTTCACCCTTTACTGGTGCCAAATCTTCTCGTATTCCCATCTCAACCATGTCTAACCTAGCCTTAATTCCATCTTTTGTTTTGCCAGATGTATTTAGCAATATGCCGATAACACTGTCAAATACATTTTTTCTACATGCATAACATCAATAAAATGTCTTACATACAGACAATTCCATTATTGTAATTCAAAAAAAATTGATCTCTTTTTCCAACCGATTTTTGTAAGGTTTTTCGAAGCCGGTTTACCAAAAGTAGTGTCCAAATTTTTAACTTTCTCAAACAATTGATCGCCTGTTAGTGGAGACGGTGTTGTACGTTCTTCTGAACTTCCATCGAATGATGTCTTCCAAGAACGGTACTTATGTCGTCACAGTAGAAATCTGCGATGTCCTAGAAACACGTTTTTCGATGAATGTTTCAACCTAATTGATTGTGTACCTTCTTCGCAAACGGGACAGCCTTGAGTTCCTTTAATGCTATATCCTCACAAATTTCCATAAGCTGGGAAGTCATTTATCATCCCATACAACATGACTCTAAAAGTGAAATCTTCCTTTCTGTAAGCATCATACAATGTAACACCTGAATCCCACAATAATTTCAAATCTTCGATCAATGGAGCTAAATAAACATCAATATCATTACCCGGTTGTTTTGGTCCTGATATAAGCATAGATAACATGATTTATTTTTGTTTCATGCATAACCACGGTGGTAAGTTATAAATTATCAACATAACCGTCCATGTACTGTGACTGCTGCTTTGAAAACCAAAAGGATTCACTCCATCTGTAGATAACACAAGACGAAGGTTTCTCGACTCGTTTCCAAATTCAGGATACTCATGATCGACTCTCTTCCACTGAGGAGATTTTGCCGGGTGACGTAGTATCCCATCTTTAATTCTTGTATCTGCATGCCATGTTAATTGTTCTACAGTCTCCTCACTTCCATATAGGCGTCTAAACCTTGGAATGATTGGAAAGTACCATACAACTTTAGTAGGACTGGATTCATCTTTCTTGTATCGAGAAGCACCACACTTTGGGCATTCTTTAAGTGATTTGTGGTCCTTGCAAAACAGTATACAGTCATTCGGGCAGGCGTGTATTCTTTTAGAGATCATACCCATAGAGCGTAGCATTCATTTGGCATCGTATGTTCGGCTCGGGAGCTCATTGTCTTCTGGGAGCATGTCATTCAAGAGGGCAAGTAGTTTCGTAAAACTGTCGTCACTCCACCCGTTATCTGCTTTCAAATTATACAGCTTCAGTATGGCTGACAATGTTGTATATTTAGTGCAACCAGCATACAATGGCGTCTTTGCACAACTTTTTAACTTCTCAAACAATTTTGGGCAATCACGAAGTTCATCTTCGAAGGTCCTTGTCATTTTCTCAATACGATCTTCATCATCATTCACATCTGTAATCACATCCTCCATATGGTCATCTTCATTGTTCATGTTTGTAATCATATCAGATGATCCATAAAACGCAGTGTCACCCTAGTCACTACCTACATTCGTTGTTTCCCCGTGTTTATTCCAACATGTATAACTTTGATCTATTCCGTGACAGATCAAGTGTTCTTCCAACTCATCTGGACTAATTTGTTTTGGATAACAACAACGTAAACACAGACAAAGGATTTGAGAAGAGTCACATGCATGATCTGTTGCAAACTTGATAAATTCTTTCACGCCTTCTTCATACTCTTTTGTCAACCGATTGGCATTCATCCATTCTTTATTTATATTCATCCTATTTAAAATCCATAGGATAAGTATATAGGTTAAAGGAGAAGGAATATGAGTATAATTTAGATAAAAAACAAGATACTTCAAGGAAATAAAGGAATAAATAAATACCAAAATAAAAAATATATTGGGAACCACTACAATCCCCAAGCCTCACATCATCTAGATCTCTAAAACCCAGTAGTGCAGGACACTCAACCAAACATGCCAAATACACAATAAGGGCTGAAATCTCTCACCTATCCACTTTTCATAACAAATATAATCACTACTCAAAATCAATGTCCCTATTAGTAGTATCATAGACCTCACTACTATGTAATTTTTTCCATTCCAATAAAATACCACCTCAAGGTCATTTTTTTAATAAAAGTGGTGACATGAATTGGTCACCTAATTCATGCCCCAAAGGACTCAATTAAAAAAAAGAGTATAAGTACAAACACAAGGTGAAAAGAACTTACACCAGTAGGTATTGAGATAAGTATAAACCAAAAACACCAAGGAAAATCTGGACAAATATCTAGAAGCAATGAATGATCCAAACAACCTATTATCAACTATTCCATGATCTCCAAAAGGAGTTTTACTATCCATGGGGACAACACTAATCCATCTGGCTCGAAGGGAATTCAATGCCTTCATAAATTTTCTTCTCTATCAACTTGAGTTATGTTATTCATGCTGTTATACAGTTGTTATTTTAAAATGAAGGGCTGAAATGAAACCTGAGAAAGACCTTAATACATTAAAACCAATGTTTAGAAAGGAAAACCATTAAAGGTTTGGATCAATAAGATGTTAAGAATGAAGACCATCATTGCAACGTCACCATCCAACATAAGCACATGATGTAGTGAAACACTCATCGCATGAGAGCATCATATTATTTATCAGTGTATTACAAGGTATAGCCTCATAATATTTACATGGTAATATTCCATACTATAAATAGTCTCAAGAGATGGCTCATGTCCCATTTCAATATATAGGTTTGTTCTGGGTCAGTCTACACATCCAGCCTATCAAAAACCTTACAAAGTTATACCCACCCAAGTAGTCACATCCCCAAGGGGGATGTTCACACACTTTAGGTTCAATTCAATAAGGCCAAGGGCTCTGATGTATCACTAGTTCCATGTGTGGCCTATGGGAACAAATACATAAAAGTCACAGAATGTATTCCAAGAGGTCTCCGGGTTCCCCCTAACAAGGACCTCTAAGTCACACTCACTCTAATAACACCCATTAAATAATTTATAAATCCATAAAGAAATTACCAGGACCACATACCTATTTTATATGTTTATACTATTTTAATAACAAGTTGAAAACTTTTCCTAGGCTCGCTATGCCTCGTCCATTTGTCTACCCCAAGATCAACTCATCAATATAGCTCCTTCCTCTCTCCAAAAAACCAAAATTATTAAATTATAACATTTATAATTAATTATCCAAATCAATTTAAACTTGTTATATTCACTAGAAACTCATATTGTGGACTTTTCATGTTAGAACCAAGACCAAAAATCCATATAAGATCTGAAGAGGGGAGGAGGAGCAGGAGCAGAGGAGGAGGCGGCGGCCGCGGCGGAGGAGGAGGAGGCAGCAGAGGCAGCAGAGGAGGAGGAGGAGGCCGCGGTGGAGGAGGAGGAGGCCGCGGTGGAGGAGGAGGCACCGGCGGCAGCGTAGAGGCAGGGCGGAGGCAGCGGAGGCAGCGGAGGCAGCGGAGGAGGAGGAAGATGAGGCCGGTGGAGGAGGAGGAGGAGGATCAGGAGCAGAGGAGGAGGCGGCGGCCGCGGCGGAGGAGGAGGAGGCAACGGAGGCAGCAGAGGAGGAGGAGGAGGCCGTGGTGGAGGAGGAGGATGCCGTGGTGGAGGAGGAGGCACCGGCGGCAGCGCAGAGGCAGGTCGGAGGCTGGGCGGAGGCAGCGGAGGCAGCGGAGGCAGAGGAGGCAGCGGAGGAGGAGGAGGATCAGGCCGGAGGAGGAGGAGGAGGAGGAGGAGCAGAGGAGGAGGCGGCGACCGCGACAGAGGAGGAGGAGGCGGCGGCCGCAGAGGCACCGGCCGGACAGCGGCGTGACCGCGGCGTGACCGCGGCGTGACTGCGGAGGAGGAGGCGGCCGCGGAGGCACCGACGGCACCAGTGGAGGAGGAGGAGGCATCGGCGGAGGAGGAGGAGGCCGCGGTGGAGGGGGAGGCACCAGCGGCAGCACAGAGGCAGGGCAGAGGCAGGGCGGAGGCAGCAAAGGCAGCGGAGGCAGCGGAGGAGGAGGAGGATGAGGCCGGTGGAGGAGGAGGAGGAGGAGCAGGAGCAGAGGAGGAGGAAGCGGCCTCAGCGGAGGAGGAGGAGGCGGCGGCCGCAGAGGCACCGGCGTGACCGCGGCGTGACCGCGGCGTGACTGCAGCGTGACCGCGGCGTGACCGCGGTGTGACCGTGGAGGAGGAGGCGGCCGCGGACGCACCGGAGGCACCAACGGAGGAGGAAGAGGCATCAGCGGAGGAGGAGGCCGCTGTGTAGGAGGAGTAATTGGCGGTAGCGCAGAGGCAGGGCGGAGGCAGGGCGGAGCCAGCGGAGGCAGTGGAGGCAGCGGAGGCAGCGGAGGAGGAGGAGGATGAGGCCGGTGGAGGAGGAGGAGGAGGAGGAGGAGCAGAGGAGGAGGCGGCGGCCGCGGCGGAGGAGGAGGAGGTGGCGGCCGCAGAGGCACCGGTGTGACCGCGGAGTGACCGCGGCGTGACCGTTGAGGAGGAGGCGGCCGCGGAGGCACCGGCGGAACCGGAGGAGGAGGAGGAGGCATCGGCGGAGGAGGAGGAGGCCGCGGTGGAGGAGGAGGCACCAGCGGCAACGCAGAGGCAGGGCAGAGGCAGGGCGGAGGCAGCGGAGGCAGCGAAGGCAGCGGAGGAGGAGGAGGATGAGGCCGATGGAGGAGGAGGAGGAGGAGCAAGAGCAGAGGAGGAGGCGGCGGCCACGGCGTAGGAGGAGGAGGCAGCGGCCGCAGAGGCACCGGCGTGACCGCAGCGTGACTGCGGCGTGACCGCGGCGTGACCGCAGTGTGACCGCAGCGTGACCGCAGCATGAGCGCGGAGGAGGAGGAGACGTGGAGGCACTGGCGGCACCGGCGGAGGAGGAGGAGGCATCAGCGGAGGAGGAGCGGTGGAGGAGGAGGCAGGGCGGAGGCAGGGCAGAGGCAGCGAAGGCAGCGGAGGAGGAGGAGGATGAGGCCGGTGGAGGGGAGGAGGAGCAGGAGAAGAGGAGGAGGCGGCGGCCACGGCGGAGGAGGAGGAGGCAGCAGAGGCAGTGGAGGAGGAGGAGGAGGCCGCGGTGGAGGAGGAGGAGGCCGCGGTGGAGGAGGAGGCACCGGCGGCAGCGCAGAGGTAGGGCGGAGGCAGGGCGGAGACAGCGGAGGCAGCAGAGGAGGAGGAGGATGAGGCCGGTGGAGGAGGAGGAGGAGGAGCAGGAGCAGAGGAGGAGGTGGCGGCCGTGGTGGTGGAGGAGGAGGCGGCGGCTGCGGAGGCACCGGCGTGACCGCGGCGTGACCGCGGCGTGACCGCGGCGTGACCGCGGCTTGACCGCGGCATGACGGTGGAGGAGGAGGAGGCCGCGGAGGCACCGACGGCACCGGCGGAGGAGGAGGAGGAATCGTCGGAGGCAGCGGAGGAGAAGGAGGATGAGGCCGATGGAGGAGGAGGAGGAGCAGGAGCAGAGGAGGAGGCGGTGGCCACGGCGGAGGAGGAGGAGGCGGCGGCCGCAGAGGTCCCTACTCTAGGTGGATATATATGGATACTTTCCTTGACTGGTCTCTATATGAAAGAATTCTAAAAGGCTCCCTCACCTTCCAAAGATATATTATTTCTAGAAAATTGTTTTGTGGGAGAAATAATTAATCATATATAGTTGATGTCACTTTTAGATCAGATGATTCCTTACTCATCAAGATAAATGGGCAAGAACCAAAACCTAAGAGGCCTCAGGCCTATCCAAATCTCTAGAAGTGATGACTTCCCAATGCTTATTGGAAAACTATGGAAGTTTTTACTTCCCACATGAACATCCCCCCTCCCCATATCTCCCCCAGTAGACTCCTGCACACCCCCCCTCCCATCCACCCACTACATCCCCCCCCCACTTGCACAACCCCCCTCCCCCACCCCCACCTTCACACCCCCCACTTATACACCCCCCAACCTCACCCACCAACAGACTCCCACCTACCTAGACCCCCCCCAACTAGAACACTCTCTTCCCCACCACCCACTTGAACAACCCCCCCTCCCACTTGCATATCCCACCCACCCCCACCTGCACAGCCCACCCCCACCCCCACCCCCAACCTGTACACACCCCCACCTTACACCCAATAGACCCCCATTATACGCCCCACCTTCACATGTTCACCCACTTCACATCTCCCCCACCTAAACACCCCCACCTGCACACCCCCCACCCACTACACCCCCGCAGCACCTGCACCCCCCCACTTCAAATAAAATTGATTCACACAAATCATGATAGTTGAAATATAGAACAAAAACAAAAAACAAAGAAAATTAAAATTATTGGGCATATCATACCGCACAATGGAGGAGGAGGAGGCCACAGAGGAGGAGGAGGCCACAGACGCACCGACGGAGGAGGAGGAGGCCGTGGTGGAGGAGGAGGCCGCGGTGGAGGAGGAGGCACCGACGGAGGAGGAGGAGGCACCAGCGGAGGAGGAGGAGGCCGCGGTGGAGGAGGAGGCACCGGCGGTAGCGGCACGGAGGCAGGGCTGAGGCAGGGTGGAGGCACCAGAGGAGGAGGATGATGAGGCCGGTGGAGGAGGAGGAGGAGGAGCAGAAGCAGAGGAGGAGGCGGTGGTAGCGGCGCAGACGAGGGTTTCCGCGAGAGCTTGATTGTGTGCGGGGAGGAGGAAGAGGACCCGCGGGTTTTTAACAAATCTGCGGGACCCTTTATCACCGCTA
Organism: Viscum album; assembly: GCA_963277665.1. Classification (NCBI taxonomy): domain Eukaryota; kingdom Viridiplantae; phylum Streptophyta; class Magnoliopsida; order Santalales; family Viscaceae; genus Viscum; species Viscum album. The sequence continues at coordinate 187,202,059 of OY728143.1, forward strand.
GTAAAAAGCGCTGATAAAGGGTGTATTTATCAGCGCTAAAATGAAAAAGCGCTGATAAATACAACATTTATCAGTGCTAAAAAAGCGCTGATAAAGGGTACCCCTTTATCAGCGATTTTGTTAGCGCTGATAAAGGTCCGGCCCTTTATCAACGCTTTTCCGTTAGCGCTGATAAAGGCAGGCGCATGCCTTGCCCAGTTTTGTGGTAGTGAGACGGTAAATCGTATGTACGCATGTATGGTGACTTTTTCATTTATAGGATGGATAGAATAAAAAATATGGTTTTACCATATTTGTAATAACATGAAAGTATGTAGGAGGTACCAGATATATTATTTTTTTATGGAAACGACAAATAAAGAGTAAATGGAAGAAGAAAAGAACTTGAAAGTGGTGATGAAATATTTACCTCTTCTTCGGGTTCTTCCATTTGATTTGCTCAAAAGGGATCCTTAGGTTGGCTTTCTAACCAAAGGAAGACATCTAGGATGAAGGGATAAAAATTGGTAGGATATTTGGTAGGGTTTTTCTGAGCCAAAAGGCTTTGGAGGTGTGACCCTATATTAAAAATGCTTTAGTTATTAAACTTTGAATTTAATTCTTTAAACTCTTCTTCAAATAAAATAATAATAAACATCCTAATATAATCCAAGTGGACCAAAGAGGATCATATTTTATTCCAAAGGTCTTTTTGGTCAAATTATACATATCCAATAGAATTAGGACAAGTGTTAGGGTAATTATGATATCATTTTTACCCTTAATTACCATATTTACTTTTAACCATGGTCAATAAAAGTCAAAAGTTACTATTCACCAAAAAATATTTTCATCTTATTGAACCAAATTTTACTTACTGATATCAATCATGTCTCTTGGATATTTGAAATTTACCTCACAGAAGCGGTAAAATTATGTTTTATACAAATTTGCAAATGCTCATAGGATGTTGGTAAAAGAGGTTAAAAAGTTCCATAAAATTTAATACACATATTTTTATTATAAAATGACTCCAATGAATTACATTGAACTTATATAGGTATTATATATATATTTTGACTTAAAATAAATTTAAATAAAATAAATAATTATTTGAATAAAAAGTCGGTTTTAAATAATAACGCAATGTTTTTCACTATTCATCAAAAATTGAATGTTTTCAAAAAAATACGAAAAATTCACCCAAAGATAATTTTTATATTAAACAAATGAAGTCTGTTTCACCAAATTAGTAACATAGAATTTGCGTTTATTAATTTAAAATTAATTACCATTTTCAAAACCAAAAAGCGGGTTTTTAAAAAAGTAAAAACTATCAAAAGAGTGACATGTGTTTATGTGAAATTTAAATGTAAAATTACATATAATGAACTAAATTGTATTAAATGATAAAAATATAAACTAATTATACTTTAAAACTTTTCAATTTCATAATTTAACACTATAAATTATTTCTATTAAAAAGTTGTTTTCAATTAAAACATAGTCTTTTTCACTATTCGTCAAAATATGAAATTTATCAAAAAAGTACCAAAAATTTATCCAAAATAAAATTTTATGTCCTGCTTATAAATAAGAAATTAATATAATTAAATTAAATATATAAAAGTGTCAAATATTGGTTTTAAAAAGGGTTTTCCATTAAAAGGTGGAAAAGTTGCATTTTTTTGAAAAATACTTCTTTTATCTGAAAAAAATGAATTTGTTCTTATATTATGTCTAAGAAAAACATAATATTTATTTTAAAATTATATAGAGTATATAATATTAAAAATGAAGTTAATATTATTCATAAATACTTTTTGAAGAGCTAGTTTGGTAAGCTGTGGTGTGCTCGAACTCAGTGTTACGTGTAACACAAGAAATTGAATTACTTTAATGAGATAATATACTATGAAATCTTGGGGTGTTACAATCATAAATATGAGTCATTTAATAAAACATTAGCATTTCAAAAGGCCTGAATTACAATAATGAAACTTCATCACAAATAAATTAGGAAACATAAGTTCATATTGTAAATGTGTGTGGAATCATTGTAAGTATATAAAACCATTTCATATGTCAAGTTTAACTACAAAGACTCTCATATTATTCCTTATCACTTGTTTCCCCTAATGGATCAAGCACATTGACTAGTTTCCCATCACAGGTCATGAAAATTGATTTGTCTCCCATCATATATCAAGCACACTGACTTGTTTCCAATTGAAATCTCATGAGATATAATTTATTACCCAACACATTGGATGGATATATAGGTCTCACCCATCACATAATGAAAACTATACATATGTGTTCCATTGAACCATAAATCATTCATCACACTAGAACCCATGTAAAAAAATTAGTTTAATAAACACTTCATCATAACATAACTCATCAAAAAGAAATAAGTATCATAAATATCATGTTATAATAAAAATAAACCATTCAGATAAAGAATAATATTGGTACCCTTGGTTCATATCCTAAAAATTCATATGTAATATAAAATAATTTCATCTTAGATAGAAAACTATTTTTTTGTAAAATCAATTGAAATAATTCTTGAGAAAATATCATTTTCTTTATGAAAAAACTTTTTTAATAGCCACAAAATTATAAAATAAAACATTTTATTTAAAAAAACCTTATAATTTGGTAAATGAATCTTTAAGGCATTAAGGTTTATTGGGACCATGTTGGATGGAGAATGATGTGAGAAGATTTTGTTTTTTTAGATTGTTGTATTTTGTTGTCCAAGAAGATAAATCAAATCACTTTGTAAAGGAAATGAAAATCAGATGAGGCTTGGATGATTTGTATTTCCCAAATATCATAATTTTGGAGAACATGTGATGCAAGAATTATGAATTAATGGGTGAGAAAAGTTGAAGCCAATCATATTCAGTTTTGGTTGGAAAGAGTGATAATGCTAAATGGAAGGATTGTTGTATTACTTTCCCTTGAAAATATAATGATGCTATAGGTGTTCTATAAAAGACTATATATCATGATAGATATGGTTCATGATAGAAGACGTTATTTGTTGAATATTCTAGATGACAATTCAGCATAATTGGTGTTATTTCCCAAGCAGATTTAAAGGTGGTGTCCTTTCTGAGTGTTTGCCAAATTTTTGGGACTAGAAATTGGGAGATGGAAATATCTGTTTTTGGAAAATGATGTTGTGCACATGTTTTAAGATGGCATGGAATGTTGCGCGCAAGGCATGATTCAAGGTCAAAAAATAAAAAAATGGAAAATGCATTAAGTGAGCGAAATATCGGAGAAGTGTGTGAAATATGAGGTTGGTGCAGAAGAGAATTACACGTCCAATGCAACAACAAATGAGGTTTTGTGCGATGCGTCAAGATCTTGAGCGACACATCAGGGTTTTTTATAAACAAGAGGTGACCCCCTCTCACTTAATATTCTCTACACTTAGAGATATTCTGAGATCTTAAGTGAGGAATGATTTTAAGAAAAGGTAGGTGTGCAAAAGAAAGATAGTTGTGAACAAGAAGAGAGTTGCATGTAGGATTGAAGATTCACGCAAGAGGTGTTTTGTGACAAAATTAAAATCTTGGGATCATGGCATAAAATTTTTGTGCAGGACACCTAAAAGGGTGTGCAAAAGATTTGGGTTCTTTACACGTATTCAGTTGTGTGTAATATAGTTTTTAACAACTTATGGGTAGGAAAGTGATGATTTTTACTTCAGATAATACACCTGTTCATTTGTAAATAAGATTGAAATATTTTAATTCTCTATTTTTGATAAGAGTGTGCACACACACACAAACTTTTAGATTGTTTTTCCAAGTGATACTTGAGTTTAAGGGAATATCCTACTCATTTTATTCCACATCAAATGATTGATTTCTAGTGGATTGTGTGGTACTAGATTATTTTTTACTATACCAAGGATGTAGCTACTCTTGTTGAGTAGTAAACCTTGTAAATCTTGTGTTCCTATGGTTGTGTAAGTTCAATAGGGAATACAATCTTTAACAGGAGGCAAAGTTTGTTTAAAAAATAAAGGAAACATAAAAGAAAGAGATATCACTGATTCACACCCTCCCCCTCTTAGTGAAACTTGGATCCTAATTGGGTAACTTCAATTAGTATCAAGGGGAGGTTTCTTTCATGTGTTCTTTGCTGATGTTTTGAAGATATGTTTTGATAGAGAATCTAAATTGTGTGAAAAGTAAGGGGATTCCAATATTTTATGGGAAGAATGATTATATTTGGAAATATAGAATAATTTATTATCTTATATCTCTTGTATACAATGTTATCAAAACTACAACATATGGATTTCTTACTATAAATGACAAGGTTCCACTTACTCATTCCTATAAGAGGAATCATGATAATGATGGAATAGAGAGAAATGCATTACTCTCATATTCTTCTCAGAGTGAATTTTTAAGTGTGAAAGGTGTCGCTACAACCAAAGGAATCTGGGACAAACTGGAAAACATCTATGAAGGAAAGAAAAAAGTGAAGAAGGAAAAACTTCAAATCTGGAGGCTGAAGTTTGAAGACTTAAAGATAGGTGATCATGAATATGTTGGGGACTTCTTTAGCAGGATAATTGACATTTTTAGTTCTATTATAACTCTTGGTGAAAAGTTTCAGGAATCTACAGTTGTTAAAAAGATTTTGAGAATTATACCTAACAAATTTGATGCTAAAGTTTCATCACTAGAAGATAGATACCTTGAAACATTATCTCTGGATGATTTTCATTGCACTCTCATAAATTATGAAATGATATGGGAGATGAATATGAAGAGAAAAGAAAAAGATGATAGAGAAATGTATTTTATGGCTATAAAGAAAGAGATGTCAAAGAAATTTTTTATTGAATATGAAGCTGGTAAATCCGAATATGAAAACAAGGTATGTCAAAATTTTGATGAAATTTTATCCTTGTTTTCAAAAAAAGTAAAAACAAGAATAGGGAAAAAGAAAGGGAAACTCCCTTTTGAATGATTTTAATGTGGATTGGTTGGCCACTTGTGGCTAATTTCCCTAAAAAGGGAAAGATGAAGACAATGTTGAAGAAAATAGAAGGTCAAGAAGGTCATGGAAGAAACAGGGTGACAATGATAAATATTCCGGTAGAGTTAAGGATAAAAAGGTCTTCAAATAATAAAGAAGAATATTTTTCCCAAAAAATGAACCAGATGATGATAGTGAAACTGAATCTGAAAATTTTGTTTCTAAGAAATCTACAGAGAGTACCTTTTTTCAATAGTGAATAATAAATATTATGAGAGAAGTAGTTCTAAAGATTAAGAAACTCAACTTGAACATTATTTGAAATATGTGATGAAGGAATGTTTAAGAAAGATCAGAATTCTTGAGAAGGAAAAAATAAAATTGACAAATGATAACTCTTCATTAATTGACCATGAAGGTTTTCCTAATGAGAAAGAAAAATTTGAAAAGGAGATTGATGATATGAAATTTTTTCTAAAGAGTTAAAAGAATCATAATGATCATATGGAAGTAAATCTGAAGGCAAAATAAGATGAGTTGGAACTTTTCCAACATAAAATTTCCAAAGATGAGGAAAGGAACACAAGTTTCAAAAACTTTTTTATAGAAGTTGGTGAAATTTTTGCTAATAGTGAACCTAAGAAAGATAAATAAAATTTAAATTTAAAGGATTAAAAGAAAGATAAAACTATTTCTGATAAGAATAATGATATAAAGGAAACATATGTGGTCAAAGTTATAAATATTGAAAAATCAGAAGCATCTAAAAATACTTAGTCCAGAAAGTTTTCCACTACTTCTGGTTTTGTTAAGTCTGAATAGAAACATGAGCAGAAGAAGAAATTTACCATTTAAAATATGAAGGCCGATGGTCAGTAGAGTTCTGGTTAGAATATTGTTGAGAAGCATGATCATAACTCTGGTTAGTATAGAAATTTCATAGGGAAATATTTATTATATGGCTATAACTGGTATTGTGGTGGATTCGAACCCATGGATAATATGCATTGGTTCAACCAACAACATTACTACTATTCCACTAGCAATGAAAGAAAAATATTTAGGTGGAGTCAATATCTTCAAAAAAACATCAAAATAAAGTTCCTAAGACATTTGAGAAGGTTTTTTTGAAAGTTGAGAATAGGTTCCAACCACTAGAAACTATCTATGAAAGTTGTGATTGACCTGGACATCTTGCTAAGGGTTTAATAATTGTGTTACTAGAACAAGAATTTTTTTCAAAAAATCCTCAAAATATAGGGATTTAAAATTCAAATAAATACATATCTTTTATGTTTGAAAATAAAGAGTGCTTGGTTGTTTGGAAAAAACACATTGACTTGGATATGAAATTGAAGGAATCACAACAAAAAGTGGAAGAAAAGGATGAATAGAAATATCTTGTTGAAATTGCGTTGAAAGCCATGAAAAGAGAAAAAACTTGTATCCTTGATAGTGTTTGTTCATCTCATATGAAAAGATAATTTAAGTTTCTATGAATTTTAAAGACTTCAAAAAAGGAATAGAGAAATTTTGCAATTATGAATCTCTGAGGATCAAAGGTGTTAGATCATCCATCATGGGCAATGAAAAAATAAAATCTAGAAAAAAATTATATATTGATGGGATGAAACAAAATATTATGAGTGTTTCACAACTATATGATGAGGTCAACAAAGTTATCTATAGAAAATATGGGTTTGTTGTGAAAAGTGAAAATGATGTAAATGTAGTTACAAGAGGCCAATGTAAAAAAGGGAATTTGTTTCAAGTTGGTGAAGTATAGAACCCCTGTTACATGTGTTTGGTAAATGAAAATCAGTTATGAAATAAAAGTATAGGACATACGTGTCATAGAAACATGTGAAGGTTATCAAAATGAGATAGTGTTTGAGATATTCCATATTTATCCAGAAGAAGATATTGGTGTTGCACTATTAGTGAGAAAGGGAAGATTAAAAACTCTACGCATAAGAGAGTTGGAATTTGTTCAAAACGCCCCTTGGAATTTATACATTCTGATAAATGTGGACCAATGAGAAACCAATCTACAAATGGAGATAAGTACTTCCTTAATTTCATTGATTACTTTACTCATATTACTTGTGTTTTGTATATGATACATAGGTAAGATGATCTGAAAATGTTTAAGAGTTTCAGGAGGAAAGTAGATAAGGAATGTGAGTATTCAGTGATGAAGTTGAGAACTAATAATAGTGGTGAGTATAAGAATGAATATTTTGAATTTTATCTAGATAAAATAGAGTTAGGAATGAGTTCAGTTCACCATACACACCTCAACAAAATTGGGTTTCTGAAATAAAGAATAGAAGTCTAGTGGAAATGGGATGAACTATATTACTTGAACATAGTCTTTCTCATTATTATTGGAGGCAATCCATGAGCACTACTGTGTATATTCAGAACCGATGTTTCTAAAGTCCAAAAATAGATATGACTCCATACAAAATCTTATACGGAAAAACTCCAAGTATGAAACAATTAAGAGTTTTTGGGAGTCCATTAATTATAATGAAAAAAGGTGGAAACCTTGGAATGTTTGAGAAAAGAAGATATGATGGAATTTTTCATGGCTATGCTCCATAAGGAAGAGGATATAGATGTATCAACCAAGAAACATGAAGAATTATTGATTATTCATATGTGAAAGTTGTTGAAAATGTTGAGAAATAAAAGTATACATATGATATAGTGGATGTTGAGAAGGATAGATAAGATCTTGTTAACAATTATGATAATGCTGTAAACTGTGTTAATCCTACTCAAGAAGTGGAATCATACTCAGTAATCTCAAGTGATGAGGATGAAATTCGAAATGATCATCCTTTGCTGAGGAAACAAGCGGAGGCTCGGAACATTATTGGATATCAACATTAGAGTGTTCAAACAATAAAAAAACTAATTCTATTACACACACTTTTATCAATTCTAAAGTTAAACTGAATGATGTAAATGAAGCATTTTGGCATCCAGAATGGGATCATACTATGAATTAAGAGCTCGATCATATAGAACAGAATGATACTTGGGAACTTGTACCCAAGATGGACAACAAGAACATTATTGGTACAAAGTGGGTTTTATGGAACAAGATTAATGAAGAAGGGGAAGTTATAATAAACAAAGCAGGATTGGTGTTGACGCCCAAATCAAGAAAAAGAAAGAACAATGGGAATGAATTAGGGGATGCGTCGCAAAGACCACTCACGGAGCAGCCGTGGCCCCGCGACCGGCGATGAGATCCCCCTTTGTGAACCTTCCATGGATCAAAGAGGCGGGATGCTCCATGAAATAATTGGACGTTCACGAAACCTCCACAGATCAAGGAGACGGGATGCCTCGAGAACCAATTTGACATTCACGAACTTGCCTCACAATAAGGAGGCGAGATGCTCCATGAACTAATTTGACGTTCTCAAACCCACCGCAAATCAAGGAGGTGGGATGATCCATGAACCGATTTGACATTCGTAAACCCACCATGGAGCAAGATCTGTCTTCACACTGAGTGATCTATTCTTCACAGTGCCTCTAGCCTATAAATACCAGGGCCCCCTCGAGCCCAAAGGATGGATCCTCCAACATTTTTTCTTCTGAGCTCCCACATCGTGAAGCAATTTCTTCTTTGTGCACCATGATCATTTCAAGGTACTTTTTCATCGTGAATTTCCTTCCCCTTTGTGTGAATTCCACCCCTCTTCAAAGAGGTATTCCATTCACGAAGCCCACAAGCCTTCGGGAAAGAAGGAGATCCTCAAGGGGACTCGGATCGTCATGGATCATTTATGCTTTTCAAAGTTCCCTTTGTACACATGTGACTTACTTGCTAAGGTGTGGTCACTGTTCTTCATGAAGAGCATTTCTTCACAATGTTATGGTTCACAAGGCACCCTTGATTCTCAAGGAATTGATCCATAGGTGCCTTTCCACTTCGCAAAGCACCTTCTATATGCACCTATGACCTATGCCTAGGCTAGGCGATGTCACTTCGCAAATCACACCCCTACGTAAAGCCTATTCACTTCATGGACCACCATAGATTCATAAGGCTTCTACCTATGAACCCCTTTGCTCTGCAACTCCTTTTCCCATGCATCCCTTCATGTTTGCATGAAGCAATTTCAAGGTCCCTTGGGCGATGCTTCCCGTTGTGTTTATTCACCTCATGCTTCTACACATAGGCACACTAACATATATTGCTTCTTCTTATAGCCACGCTAACACGGAACCCTCAATGGATCTCTCCATAACACCCCTTCACTACGGCATTGTTGATGCCTTCCTTCCCTCAAGGGTGGGAAGGTATCATTTATGTATGTCCTAGGGGTGTGAAGTGTACCCACCTCGTCCGAGTTGCACGATGTTAAACTGCCAAGCACCATCGTCCCCAACACATGACATTAAACTGTGGCCTCACCCAATGCATCATATGTGGGGTGCCCCGTCTTGGACATTCTCTATGCTCACTGGTATCTATAAAAGTGAAATCATTCCTCACATGGGATGATATCCTCTTTATGGGAGCAGCATTTATCCATGGGGATAGAGCAACTACTTTGGTGTAAGCCCCTAGCTTTTCTTGCAAGAGGCAACAACTCTGCTCCTCCTATCTTTTTACTTTCCAAAGAATAGAGGAGAGATGTGAATCATGACCTTTGTTATCATGTCCCTCTCCCATCGGGCTTTGTCACCACCTGGGCCTCCATCCTGGAGTAAGTCCCAATCTACATCACTATGGGCTGTTAACCACACCTAAGCCCCTATTTCCTCTTGGGAACACTAACCATGTGTAAGAACCCATTCCACTTCCCACAGATGCACCTTCCACGATGTGATCGTCAGGTCTTTTCTGCCTATTATTTCTCACACCGAGCATGACTGACATGGTCTTAGAGAAGAACTGACCATGACATCCTCTCTAGGAAGCCTAGAGTGTAAGCCCCACACTCCTCCCGAACTATGTGGACTTTGATCCTTGCCAAGGCAAGGTACATACGAAGACTCCCTGATGTTCAAGACTAACACACATTGGTATTGACCATCTTGACATCGGTTCCCACACTCCTCCTAAACTACAGGGACTTTGATCCTTGCTAAGGCAAGGTATGTAAGAAGCCTCCCTGAGGTTCAAGCCCGACACCCATTGGTCCCAACCATCTTCACATTGGTTCGCCAACTCACACCACTTGAACTACGCAGTCTTTGATCATTTCCAAGGGAAGGTACATAGGAAGCCTCCCTGAGGTTCAAGCCCAACACCCATTGGTCCCAACCAACTTCACGTAATTTCACCAAACAACAACCTGAACTATGAAAACATTGATCCTTTCCATGGAAAGGTACATAGGAAGCCTCCTTGAGGTTCAAGCCCCCACAAACATGGGTTCTAACCCCCTTCACGCCAGATCACCTTCGTCCCGCATGACGTTAAACTGCATGCCCCCTTTTTCATCCTGCACGACATTAAACTGCATCTACCATCCTGAACTATGTGGGATTTGATCCTTGTCTCCTAGACAGGGTACATAAGAAGCCTCCATGAGGTACAACCCCATCCAGCAGTAAGCTGTTGTGATCTCCCATCCCGTGTTAAGCCGTTGTGACCCCATCCGGTGGTAATTTGTTTTCAACCCCATTCATCTGTAAGCCTTTGTGACCCCCATTCAGTGGTAAGCCATTATCAACCTCATTTAGTGGTAAGACATTGTGACCCCCATTCAGCGGTAAGCCAAGGTCAACCCCATTCAGCAGTAAGCCATTGTCAACCCCATTCGGTGGTAAGTAGTTGAAGTCCCCAATCGACGGTAATTCGTCGTCATATGAACTACAAAAACTTTGATTCCCTGACACAAGGATACACAAGAGGTCTCTTCAAGACTCAAGACCAACATCATCATCATCCCTGAGTTGAATCCATACCATTCTTCATCCACTTTACTTAATCAACCATTATCCGTCTTGATTCTTACTCGGGATGCCACATCTCAGTGAGATCATTCCAATTCACCTCTTCACTACTTCTAGCAGTAACTAAGTAACTAACCACATGTTATCTTTGTCATCAGTGTTTCCTTTAGGGGTTTCACCCATCTGATCCATTGTAGTCAGTGTTCCGATTAGTCCGATCCATCTCTGCTAGAAGTTAAACTCGCAACAAACCCTGTGTTAAAAATGGGAAGCTAAGGAAAACCTCAGATACATGCCTATGACATATAATTTCCCCACATTTGATGCGGGATGCCTCAGGCTTCCATTCCCTCAAGAAGCCCTATAATAAGTAGAATAACTCTAGATACGCTAGTGTTCCAGCGTCTAGACATGCCACTGATGCCCAACATAACTACTACCCCGACCGAAGGTTACTAACCTTACTAGACCCCTTGGAATGTCCCGAAAGAAGTAGTGTAATTAACTGGTATCCATGAAGATATAGAATTGGGAAGAGTTTCACGAACATTTTCTTAAGTCTATAAGGGAGACCCTGACTAGGTGACGATATCCGAGGAGGAATCCAAGGAAGGAATAACCAAAATCCTATCATCCCATTTCAACCAAGGAGAAAACTTCCTTGAATAAGCGATGGATTCCACCCGCCTTTGAAAAGTGGGAATGTGGGGAAACAGCTGCGCGTCCTCCACAGACAGATGCATGCACCTCGACAAATGTGTCAGAAATAGAAATGGTGAACCTGACGTAAGGGTTTTCTCCTCAATATGAATATTAGTATAATTTGAGACATCGATGGATTATCATGTCACCAGATCCAACAATAGGGTGCTGGGTCCTACCAAGAAAATAACGGGCCTGGCATGAAAATCATTGAAAGTTGGGGCAGTCAAAATGTTGGACATCCTAGTCTGTGACATTATTAGTGTGGATCTATCTTACCATCCATGGAAGATGGAATGGCATTGGGGAATTGGTTGTTTATTCCTTTCCTTTGATCACTAATGGGTTAATCTCTCTACTTTTCATGAACCAAGGTACTACAGGAATTCGATCACTGCCCGCCCACCGACATAGGGGTAGGGGCAATGCCAACATGAAAGTCTCTTGCGACTCCACTACTTTTGAAAAAATATATACATCTACAAATTTTGGGCGGCCATGCCCTATCTCCCTTTCTGAATTCATTCAGTGTAGGGTGATCAACTAACTCGTATGCCGGTACGAGGAGGGGATTATTCCAACACGGGATATGGCCCGCCAGGATCTAGAGGCTGCTGCACCTCATCACCACTGGTTCCCCCAAGGGATACATAGAGAGACAATAATCCCCACTCCAACGTACAATAATTTTGAGATCCTCTCCCCAGAACTCCTAGATGATTCTCTCCCCTACACCGATGAGGTAGGGGATGTTTGGGCCAGCCCGGTCGGGCTCCCGTTTTAGGGGGCCCCAAGGAGGGCTCCCACTAGGCAACGTAGTGATACCATCTGGCCCCACGAGTATAGGAGTAGGGAAGCCATGAAACTGCACCATTGTCCCCAATCTGGTTGACCCGACGCCAGCGTCGGGCACATGTTGAGGAGGACACCCGCTAAGGGGCGTCAATGTCAGTAACTACTGTGGCTCAGGCCACAACTGAAATATATCATCAACCCCTTGTGTATGATGAGTAGGGGGACTTGTATACCTAGCCCAGATCGAGGACCTAACTTCCCCATGGGCAGGATGGGTTGACTCTCTCATCTACTGGTGCATTTAGTGGCCACCGCCAATACAGAGGCCCTCCCCGTACCACCAGTATGGAAAACGTGGGTCTTACCTACTTCCAAGCTCAGAATGGAGGTTCGCCTCATGATACCCTCATATAGTATGAGGGAACTCTTCATGATGGTGGCACCCAGTATGGAAGCCTCTCCCATCCTCATTACATTAGGTATAGAGTCATCCCTCCTACCATGGATCGTCGGTGTGGGAACGTTGTGCATCCGGTCAATCTCTAGTATGGGGGGACTCCCCATGTTCTGAAAGCTGTTGGAGAAGGTCCTCCTCACCTCAACAATCAAAGGGCTGAAGGACAGTTTCGCTTCACCAGCACCCAGCACGGAGGTCCTACCTGTGTTCAACTTGGCCAGTACGAGGACCTTCCTCACACTGTTGTTTATAGGGGAAAAAAGAATGGAGGTCTTACCCATGCTCCTATCGGTTAGAGATGAGGTCCTACCTGCTCCAACACTTCCCATGGAGGTCCTCTCTATGTCCCCTTTGATATCTATCCCAATGCTCCTCACACCCCGTCTTACTCAGGCGAAAGTCCTCTCCACCCCAACACCAGTACGACCGAAGGTCCTCCTCGTGCCAGAAATCTACCATGTCCTGAAGAACCATCCTGGGGAAGGAGGGTTGGCCTTCTCCACAAAAAAAGAATGCTGAGAAGAATCAAACTGAGATCAACCTAGTTTTCTTCTCAGACTCTGAGGCGGAGCATGAATCAGCGATGGAGCCCTTGCCGAGATCCTCCGTGTCGAGGGTCGGGGGCAGGTATAAGGTGCATTAGCCTCATACTTCGAGAATGAGAGGTTCTTCAGATTCCCACCTCCCTCCATAGGTATATCCAAGAAGATGAAAATTTGGCAGATCGATAGGTTATGGCCATGCAATCGCCACAATCATCACCAGAAGAACTTTCTACCTCAATTAGAGATCATAGAGAGCTTTTATGGTGACCAATGGAATATGAGCAGCAGTGTGGTCCACCGACAACAACCGTAATCCCTACACCATAAATTGTGGTAGTTAGCTCGTCTTACCACAATGTCGTGGCTAGGTCACTTCACTCATCGAAGGATAGCTCAAGATGCGGCGGTTTTTCAGCTCACTCGTTGTGTTCTCCACTAGCTGGACTGCCATCACAATGGTCTTCAACGGTACCATTACTGGTTCCCCAACCTCCTCTAGTATATGAGTGGAGAAATGAAGGTCCATACCCTAAATCCGAGCCCAAGAGATTATGGGATATCATCGCAGCAGACCACCTCTTTAAGATGTTGTGGCCGGTTGCAGTGCCTAATTTATGTGCACCGGAATCCCTCAACCAAGAGGAAGTTGAGTGTTTCTTCCAGACCCTTTGGGTGACTCATTTAATTCTTTTTCATCAGCAAGTGGCTTACCCTAAGATCCAGGAGAAGTTCAAGGACATTGGATAACAATTTCTTCTGGTTGATTTGGTCGCACTCCCTATGTCTTAGCGCCCTGAGTCACCAAGTCACCGTAGGGCCCTCCAACAGCAGTGCATTCAGATTTTTAGGGTACTCCGCAAAATTATCAAAGTGGATTCTCCCCACATACAGATCCATGGATAGGGGAAGTATGCTTACCTCCTATTCAGTCCTATCTGACAACAACCTGATTTTCCAGGCGACATAGAGGATATGCCTCCAGGAAGAGTTGCAGTTAACATGGACAATCTTCCAGAGGGAGAGAACGAGCTAGATCTTCTTGGAGAGGACCCACCCCTTGAGGGAGTTTCACACATTAAGACCCTTTAGGAAGGATTATTCATCAACAGAGGAATATGATGGGTCTTCTCGTTCCCATCAAGGCACTAATCCTCAACCGGAATTCCAACAAAAGAAAGAAAACCCTCGGATCCACCAAGCCCTCCAACCATCTGGATCAGTGCAGAAGGTGGAAGACGAACCTGAAAAAGCCGCATTGTGTTAGTCACTCACTGAACAGAAGAATGTTGTTGATGAATTCCTTGTTGAACACGATGCAGAGCGATGACCAAACTATGGTGATCCTAGGATGGGGTAGCTGGGGTAGGCATAACTTACCCTCAGTGAATTTCCTCCAGTTGACACAGACTATCCTGCCCACACAAACAGAATTGAGGCCGGAACATACGGAAAGAGGGTGCGGTATGTCTCATCAAATCCTCTTGAATGGCATGACAATCCTCGAGACCCATCTCAGATTCCGCCAGCTGCCCCACAGATCATTTCACCTTCCACTCCACGAGCCGCTAGGCCGCCTTATCATGTTGAATAACTCGCCAATGAAATGGTGTTTAGGGATCGCCGTCAAGATAGGAATCCCCACCCAGATGATCAGATGGCGGCACTCACTACCCACCTAGAGGCTTTAGAGACTTGATAGGTGGCAATCCCGCTCAATGGAATCCATATTCAGTGTGGGTGGATGATATTCTAGCACCCCCGGGTTATGAGAACACCACATTTTCCCCCTTCAACCAGATAGGGGTCCCTCCACAACACCTATCCCACTTTATCTCAAGGTTTGGCCCCATGTTTGGAACTCCAACATAGTAGAAGTCCGCCAAAATCTGATGTTTTGTGCAAACATTAGAAGGGCCTGCATTTTTCTGGTACAACCACCACACCATTGGATTAGTAGCTGGATGGGAAGACCTCCGTAGGCAATTTATCTACCAGTTTAGTTCCACCACTCAGAAGAAGAGTATCATAGACCTCTTCAAGTGGAAGCATAGGCTTGATGAGTACATCACCGGATTTGTCACCTGGTGGAAAGGACTCACGTATTCCCTTGACATGCTGCAGACTCAAGAGAAATTGCTGAAGATGTGCATAGGGAATTTCAAGATGGAACTGGTCCCCTATCTTATCACCTAGAACTATCCTGGGTATAGCATCCCACCTTTTTATAACATAACATTTCATTACATTTTACAAAACCAAGGATCTTTATGGTTTAGTGTTTTGGAAACCAGGAACTTAAAACATGAAAACATAAAACATTCTTAATAAACACTTGAAAGGATTCTCTTTATGTTCATCATAGGTTCATTACTGCATCTCATAAACTGGGGACATACATCAAAAGAAAGGGTGAGAAGAAGGCCCAGTAAGGGAAACAAGGGGAAACATTTAACATGTGAACTTGAGATACATCAACAATGTCATGAAAAAGAACTTTAAGGAATGAGAAAGAAATCATTAGTCATATCATAATAAAAATAACATATTTCATAACTTGAAGATGTGGCTACAACATTTAATATTGACAATAATTTCCATTTCACCAAGGTCCATCCCCAAGGTGTCATTACAAATTACCAAGGTTATTCACCAAGGCGTTGTTAAAAATTGTCATCTCTAGAGATTAAGTCTTTACCCAATGCATTGGAGCGCTATCAGGGAAAACCCTTAATTTGTCTTTATTATCATGTGATCCATATATATCATCATCAATCATTTAATAAACAACCCATATAGTATAAAAGAAATGAGTTTCATTTCATAATCATAACGTTTTAAGAACTGCTTTAAAGACAACATCTTTATGTCACTTTAAACCCATAGAAACGGAAAACGAGTTTCATGTATGTAAATACCAGAATTTAAAATAGAACATTTTGATATATATGTGAATACCCCTATAGAATAAATAGATTTGAGTATTCACTTAATAACATAAAAAAATTTGAGAAAAAGAGAGGCATTTTGAGACGAAAATTCTGCAGCATAACAGCTATGTTACAGGGTTTTAGAAAACATTGAAAAGAGAGGGGACAGGGGTCACCCACTCATAAATGATACATAAAACATTAGGGGAAAATAATATAAAGGATTTAATAACATGTTAATGAAATTTGAATGATGTACCATATGAAACGAAGAACTTGAAAGGAAGACAGAAAAATAAGATTTCTCTTATGAGAATTCGGCAGCCTAACGACGTCACTTAAAACTTCCAAAAATGGATTGACGAGATCAAATAGGGTCTCTCATAATATGAACATAAATGATCAGTATTATAGATATAGAGATCATACCACAACATAATAAAAATGAACTTGAAAGAGTTGACCAGAAAATATAACTCGAAAATGAGAAGGGTGAACGAATCCCTTAAAAATTCGGCAGCCTAACGGCACCACTTAAACTTCAAAAAAATGAATTGATGAGATAAAATGGGGTCTCTAATCATATGAACATAAAATATCAGTATGATAGATGTATAGATCATACCCCAACATAATAAAAAGGAATTTGAAAGACTTGACATAAAAATAGATCTTGAAAATGAGAAGGGTGAAAGAACCACATAAAAATTCGGCAGCCTAACGGCGTCACTTAAACTTCAAAAAAATTAATTGAAGAGATAAAATAGGGTCTCTCAACATATGAACATAAAATATCAATATGATAGATATAGAGACCATACCCCAACATAAAAAGGAACTTGAAATACATGACAAGAAAATTGAACTTGAAAATGAGAAGGGTGAAAGAATCCGTTACAAAAATTTCGACAGCCTAATGGCGCCAATTAAACATTCATAAAACGAAATGATGAGAGTAAGAGGGGATCTCTCAGAATATGAACATGAAAAGGGAACTAAGAGGAATATAAAAGAAAATTCTCCAACATAAGAACATGGAGCATAAAATAAATGACATAAAAGAGAGTATTTGAAAAGAAAGAGAGAGGTTGGATCCCGTACCTTAAAACACAACTCTTAAAACTCAAAGGTTTGGACCTTTAGTGCTTTGGGGCACCTTGGGAGGACACCTTGGGAGGTAATGAGACCAGAGATTCGTTGGGGGAAAGTTGGGAGTCGAATGGATGAGAGGATGTCTTGGTATTTATAGGAAAAGTGAGGGGACAAGGCATTAATGGCCAAGGGACACCTCACAAGTGGTTTTCTCAAAACCATGGGCTCTCCCATGGTATGTCCCATGGAGTTAGGCCACATGGGCCCCCCATACAATAATTCATCACCTTTGGTCGGCCAAACCTTAAAATATCTCATGACATCATCATGACACAGTTATGATGTCATTAAACATACTGAAACCCTAAAACTGTATTTTTTACTATTCACTGAAAATTCAACTTTCTCAGAAAAATCCCAAAATTTCACCTTAACCAAATATCAATCCTATGATTTCAAAAATTTACTCCATTTTAGAAAAATAATTTTCTAAATAATTTTAATTTAATTTTTAAATAAATACACTATTCACCGAAAATTCATTTTTTTTTTTCAGAAAAATCCCTAAAAATTACCTTAACATAATAACGATGCTCTGAGTTCAAAAATGAAATCAATTTTATAAAATAATTTTCTAAATATTTTTAATTTAATTTTTAATTAAAAAAACACTATTCACCCGAAAAAACTAATACTTGACTAATAATTTCTGAAACAGTTATTCACTTATTTTATTGAATCTCATTACTTAATCAAGGTGCCTAGATTATATTAATACTTTCTTTAAGTGAGATTACTAATCCATTTGGTCACATTACTAATCCTAAGCATAAAATCACTATTCATAATTTACTATTCATCAAAAATTAAGTTGATCTTATTAGATTTTAAATTTTGTAGTCAACATAATAATAGAAGACCATTATTCGAAAATCATTACACATTATAAATTATTTAAGGTTTACATAAATTTTTTTCTTAAAATATCCTTTCTCTAAAATTCACCAAAGATATGCATACTATATTTATCCGGACATTTGAAAATTCATAAACTTCATCATAAGAAGAAATCAAATTTTTTATTTTAAAAAAAGGATTACACAAGGCAGTTATGGTCTCCTTACATAGCCACTTATCGCACCAGCATAGGACCTAAGTGTAAGGTATGCTTAGGTGAGAGAATCCGAGGGAGGCTCGACCAACATCGCACGAGTAGTAATTTCTATCAGTTTGAACTTCTCACAAAGGCAATTCCATTCTAGCTTCACACGATGAAGTTCGGCTTGGGTTTGGTCCAGAGAAATGCCCAGTGGTGCTACCTCCTTCCCAAGTTCTGTTAGATGGGCTTCGATCAGTACAAGATTACTGGGTGAGGCCATCGAATCTTCTTTCTATATTAATTAACTAAGATTACTTGTATTTGGAGACAATAATCAAAACGTTTAGTTTCCAGCGATCATATTGACCAATGGTCATATAAAAGTCAAAACCCAATGGTCTCATTTTAATTATACTCATGTTATCAAATGAAACGGTTTTGTTGAATATAAAATAAAATAACACGCAAAATTAAGAAACAAGATTTATTCAAAATTTCGGGTCTTTACAATCTTCCCCCCTTAAGAAATTGTGTCCTCACAATTTTTAAAATTGGGTTTTGAAATTTCATTGAAAGTCCCACATCAGAAAAGGAGTCAGTAAAACTATTACTTTAAAAGAAATAAAGGGAAGTACAAAGGTCACCCGAGTTAACCCACACTAGGATTCCATGTAGGAAAACATGGACATGGAGGAGAAAACAAAGGGTCAATTTCTGAGGGAGAGTGATAGAAAACATGATTAGAAGAAAGTTAACCATGAGAAAATCACAAACTTATGATTTGTGTAAATGGTCTTTGATTACTTAGTAGGAAACGTAAACCAACAATGTTTTTGTTTTATGTTCCATTTCATAATTTTGAGTAATTCATTTACTACATATAACAAAAACAAAAGGAAATATACCTACCTTCAAGTAGAGTTTCATCCTTTAATAAGTTTCTACCAAAACTAATCTTTTCTCCAAACGACGAGCATTCAAAACACTTGGTCTCACAAGAATCATCTTCTTGAGAGTCATGTAATCCACAAAATATTAACTATCAATTTCTTCTATCTTTAAACATTATCCCAAAAACAAAAAGTATAAGATAAAAAAACTCTTCAAAAAGAAAGAATCCCATAGGAAGGGAAACTACTTTTAAATCTTCAAAGTTCCATGGTACTACCCAAAGTTCATCATAGACCATTCTATAAATAAATGTCCTTAAAATTCCTCAAAATAAACCAAAATAAGATTGAAACCCATATACAAGAAGGATTTGATAACATAGTCTTCCAAGGTAAACTTTATCATTCATCTCCAAACAACATCAACCACTCCTAAAATATTATACCAAAACTAACTAACCTAAACATACTTATCTCAAGATAGGTTAATAATTTCCATAAGTAACCTAAATTATTATAAGTTTACCTTAAATTATTTGATTCTTCAAAATATATGTCAACCTTTACTCTTCAAAGAAAATACCGTAGTAATCTATTTACCTCGATCATATAGGGTTCCCAAAATAGTGAACGTCTTCCAAAATAATAATCATCTTTTAATCCCCTAATCACCTTTTTTTTAAGAAGAACAACTTCACTACATCAACATGTGGTACATAACAATATATGTTTTCCTTAATGATATAAAATCATCTTAGGTAGTGACTAGATGATCTTAGAGAACATAAAAGATATGATCATAGAGCACGAACTAAAATACAACATGACATAGAAAATTATTGCGAAGAAGTTACATGTACTTCAATCATCATGATCCATCTCAGCATAGGACTTGCATTGTTCCCTTTTCCTTGAATATTGTTGATGCTCATCATGCTTCTCATCCATTCCAAGAGATCATTGCCTTGGATAATGTCTAAATTCTCCACATTTATGACATCGAAATGTATAAGGTACATTTGATCGAACCTTATCTCTATTCATCACATTATCCATTTTTTAAAGAAATTGGCTACTTTATGCCCTATCTTCCCACACTTAAAACATCTCCCAGTTCCTTTGTGACATTATCCTTGGTGCCTCTTCCCACACTTTTTGCAAAAATGAAATTGTGTCTTCTTTCCCCTATCAACTTTATCAGATGAACATCCTTGAGACTTTGTCTTCTTTTTCCTTGATGAATTTGGGCATTCAACTAGGTACCAATTATTAATTGTGATTTTCGATAGCTGGTTTGTCATAATCACAATATGTTCAACTTGATCTTTTGTCATCTCTGTTACATTAATAGGGCAATCTTCACATTTCCTGTCACATTGGTTGTTGGGACATGATCTTCCATTTCCCGCCATTAACTAAAAAAAGAACGTAGAATTAGGGGGCTTAAATACTTAGCCAATAATCATGAAAAGGAAACTTAAAGCATAGAAGGATAAACTTGTAGAAGAAAAGTATACCTTAACTTGTGATCCCCTAGGTCCCAATCTAGGTTATCCATGATCATATATTCTTGTGTGAATCTTTATTTTATTTTATCTTTGTTCCTTTAATAATGGTTCATACTAAGCTTATGAATTTACCAAAGCATATCCCCCGAGAGTTTCATAACCAAGAGTGCAGCAAGGCCCGTTGTCATGTACCAGTTCCCATTCAAGTCTAGCTCAAAGCAGTGTTTTCGGGTTTTACCCCTGTGCACATCTGTGCCAGAGCCACCTCTACCTGCTCGTATCCAGACAAGGATGTATTTGCTTGGGAACCCGTTACTCAATACTCACCAAAATACCAGGAAGATTTCCTATATTTAAACTTTTCTATAGGGTTCTTCCTAAAGTTTTCATATCTTAATTTCCACAAAACACTAAACTATCCTTTGATACCAACTATAGCATCCCACCTTTTCATAACATAACTTTTCATTACATTTTACAAAACCTAGGATCTTTAAGGTTTAGTGTCTTCGAAACCAGGAACTTAAAACATGAAAACATAAAACATTCTTCTTAAACACTTGAAAGGCTTCTCCTTATGTTCATCTTAGGTTCATTACTGCATCTCATAACCTGGGGACATACATCAAAAGAAAGGGTGAGCATAAGGCCCAATAAGGGAAACAAGGGGAAACATTTAACATGTGAACTTGAGATACATCAACAATGTCATGAAAAAGAACATTAAGGCATGAGAAAGAAATCATGAGTCATATCATAATAAAAATAACATATTTCATAACTTGAAGATGTGGATACAACATTTAATATTGACAATCATTTCCGTTTCACCAAGGTCCATCCCCAAGGTGTCATTAAAAATTACCAAGGTTATTCCCCAAGGCGTCGTTAAAAATGGTCATCTCTAGAGATTAAGTCTTTACCCAATGCATTGGAGCGATATCAGGGTGCACCATTAATTTGTATTTTTTATCATGTGATCCACATATATCTTCATCAATAATTTCATAAACAACCCATATAGAATGAAAGAAATGGGTTTCATTTCATAATCATAACATTTTAAGAATTGCTTTAAAGACAAGATCTTTATGTCACTTTAAACCCATAGAAAAATAAAACAGGTTTCATGTATGTAAATCCAAGAATTTAAAATAGAAAATTTTGATATATATGTGAATCCCCCTGTAGAAGAAAGAGCTTTGAGTATTCACTTAATAACATAAAATAATATGAGAAAAAGAGAGAGACATTTTGAGACGAAAATTCTGCAGCATAACGGCTATGTTACAGGGGTTTAGAAAACATTGAAAAGAGAGGGGAAATGTGTCACCCACTCATAAATGATACATAAAACAGTATGGGAACATAATATAAAGGATTTAAGAACATGGTAATGAAATTTGAATGATGTACCATATGAAACGAAGAACTTGAAAGGAAGACAAAAAAATAAGATTTCTCTTATGAGAATTCGGCAGCCTAAGGACGTCACTTAAAACTTCCAAAAATGGATTGACGAGATCAAATAGGGTCTATAATCATATGAAAATAAATTATAAGTATGATAGATATAGATGTCATACCCCAAAATAATAAAAAGGAACTTGAAAGACTTGACCAGAAAATATAACTTGAAAATGAGAAGGGTGAATGAATCCCTTAAACATTCGGCAGCCTAACGGCACCACTTAAACTTAAAAAAAATGAATTGACGAGATAAAATGGGGTCTCTCATCATATGAAAATAAAATATCAGTATGATAGATGTAGATATAATACCCCAAAATAATAAAAAGGAACTTGAAAGACTTGACATGAAAATAGATCTTGAAAATGAGAAGGGTGAAAGAACCACTTAAAAATTCGGCAGCCTAACGACGTCATTTAAACTTCAAAAAAAATTAATCGAAGAGATAAAATAGGGTCTCTCATAATATGAAAATAAAATATCAGTATGATAGATATAGAGATCATACCCCAACATAAAAATGATCTTTAAAGACATGACAAGAAAATAGAACTTGAAAATGAGAAGGGTGAAAGAATCTGTTACAAAAACTTTTGGCAGCCTAACAATGCCACTTAAACATTCATAAAACGGAATGATGAGAGTAAGAGGGGATATCTCATCATATGAACATGAAAAAGGAACTAAGAGGAATATAAAATAACATTCTCCAACATAAGAACATGGAGCATAAAATAAATGACTTAAAAGAGAGTATTTGAAAAGAAAGAGAGAGGTTGGATCCCTTACCTTAAAACGTGACTCTTAAAACTCAAAGGTTGGGACCTTGAGGGTTGGGGGCACCTTGGGAGGACTATTTGGGAGGTAATGAGACCAGATCTTTGTTGGGGGAGAGTTGGGAGTCGAATGGATGAGAGGATGACTTGGTATTTATAGGAAAAGTGAGGGGACAAGGCATTAATGGCCAAGGGACACCTCACAAGTGGTTTTCTCAAAACCATGGGCTCTCCCATGGTATGTCCCATGGAGTTAGGCCACATGGGGCCCCCATACAATAATTCATCAACTTTGTTCAGCCAAACCTTAAAATATCTCATGACATCATCATGACACAGTTATGATGTCATTAAACAAACCGAAACCCTAAAACTGTATTTTCACTATTCACTGAAAATTCAACTTTCTCAGAAAAATCCCAAAATTTCACCTTAACCAAATATCAATGCTATTATTTCAAAAATGAACTCCATTTTATAAAAATAATTTTCTAAGTATTTTTAATTTAATTTTTAAATAAATACACTATTCACCAAAAAATCATTTTTTTTCAGAAAAATCCCCAAAAATTACCTTAACATAATTTCGATGCTCTGTGTTCAAAAATGAAATCCATTTTATAAAATAATTTTCAAAATATTTTTAATTTAATTTTTAATTAAAAAACACTATTCACCCGAAAAAACTATTACTTGACTAATAATTTCTGAAATAGTTATTTACCTATTTTATTGAATCTCATTACTTAATCAAGGTGACTCGATTATATTAATACTTTCTTTAAGTGAGATTACTAATCCATTTGGTCACATTACTAATCCTAAGCATAAAATTACTATTCATAATTTACTATTCATCAAAAATTAATTTGATCTTATTAGATTCTAAATTTCGTACTGAACATAATTGTAGAAGACCATTTTTTTTAAAATTATTACACATTTTTTATTATTTAAGGTTTACATAAACATTTTTTTAAAATATCCTTTCTCTAAAATTCACCAAAAATATGCATACTATATTTATCCGGACATTTAAAAATTAATAAACTTCATCATTAGAAGAAATCAAAATTCTTATTTAAAAAAAAGGATTACACAATGTAGTTACGGTCTCCTTACATAGCCCCTTATCACACCATCATAGAACCTAAGTGTAAGGTGTGTTAAGGTGAGATAATCCGAGTGAGGCTCGACCAACATCGCACGAGTAGTAATTTTTATCAGTTTGAACATCTCGCGAAGGCGATTCCGTTCTAGCTTCACACGATGAAGTTCGGCTTGAGTTTGGTCTAGAGCAAAGCCCAGTGGTGCTACCTCCTTCCCCAGTTCTGTTAGATGGGCTTCGATTGGTCCAAGACTACTGGGTGAGGCCATTGAATCTTCTTTCTATATTAATTAACCAAGATTACTTGTATTTAGAGACAATAATCGAAACGTTTAGTTTCCAGTGGTCATATTGACCAATGGTCATATAATAGTCAAAACCCAACAGTCTCATTTTAATTATACTCATGTTATCAAATGAAATAGTTTTGTTGAATATAAAATAAAATAACACACAAAATTAGGAAACAAGATTTATTCAAAATTTCGGGTCGTTACACTGGGGGATTCTGATACTTCTCTGATAAGGCCCATCTCCTAGAGGAAGCCTTACAGCAAGCTAAGAAGGCACGTCTGTTGCCTCCTGCAATCCCCATGAGAAGGGACACCAGGGCGGATCCCACCACATTGGCCCAAATGGAGGCCCCCAGGTGACTAGATTTGTTCTTGGTGGAGCCGCCTCCACAACCTCATAGAGGCCCTCCACCTCAGGCGCAACCACTAACCCAACGATGCCCACCTTAGAATCGGAATCTACCTCCGTGCAATGCACCGGCACCACCTAGGTGAGATAACCAAGTTCCACATCCTCAACAGGATCCTGCAGCTCTTCATTAGGGTTAATATCCAAGGGCCCCCTTTCCATACAAGAGAAACTGGACTTACTCATTCAACGAGGCACAGGTCCCCAGTTACTTCCACAGTGCCTTAGAGCAGGGGATTCTACATTCCCCTAAGTGCAGAAGGCCAGAAGATGCAAACCTCACTGATCACCCTAATTACTGGCCTTATCACCGGATCCTGAGGCACAATATCAAGCACTGCTATGTGTTCAAATACTGGCTTCAAGACTAGGTAGATAACAACATAGTCTGGTTAGGCTCAGCTCCAGCACAGGTGGCATGCGTCTTCGCAAGGCCATACAACATCATCAATAGAGAGGGCGAGTGGCCTCAGGTTTCTAGTTTTGGGTCCTAGAAGTATGATGACTATATGGCTCATAAAACTATTTCTCATTCCCATGGTGTTATATGTGAACACCTAAATCAGCCAAAGCCTTTAGAAGTTGTAGCCACCACTTATGCATCGTCGTCTCAGCCGACCTCTTACCAGAAGAGCAAACACTAGCGATGCAAGGGAATGAAAAGCCCCCGCCAATGTCATCACCATCCCATACTCTCAGTGACTAAATTCCCTTGGAGATGGCGGTTCCTCCCAATTTTATTCCAGTAGTAGAGTACTCTTCGAGTGACAGTTAAGGGTACACATCGGTTAATACCATAGAGCTAGTAAACCCCTACATGATTCCTGATGTTGAGGAGCGTCAGGAAGATCCTCCCAACGTCCTCAGCCATCATTAGCGTCGATGAAGACGTGGCTATATGGGTTGTCAAAGTGCCTCGGTCATCACTTCCAACCAGGCTATGCATGCTACCAAAACTAGGTAACAGGCTCAGCGTAGAGCTTAGCATGCAAAACCTTCTCATTTGGTGGCATCATGACCTCCTTCGCTGCTGTTTGTGTTATTGGATTAGGAAGGGCCACCTTGATTGTGCCGTGACCTATCACGCCCTGCTACAGGCCAGTATCAGTCATTTGGACATCATCTGGTAGCCACTCCGCTGGCTTCAACTAGTGATAAGCGAGATATTTCTAGTACAAGTCAGTCGTCGGTCCAATCAGCATGACCCACCATACCTCTTGTCATAGAGAGACATCCTGTAAGTATAAGTTCAGACCTGGTGTGGAAGTAAGATGTTAATAAGCATCTTTCCATTATTCCAGCAAGGCTCACCATCCTTGAGGCCCTTCACCTATCGTCAGATATGTGTGAGGCCCTCGCTGAGGCTATATGAATCCCCCTCTAGTTTGAGACGGAAGTAGCAGCCACAGAATCCTTTAATGCTGAGCCAGTCGAGAATGTTGACTGCTAGGAAATTATCTCATTCTCTCAAGAAGATGAAGGCTCTCCCATACAGGGGAACATTCTCCCACTACACATCATCGGCTCGTTCAATGGCGTGGATGTTTGTTGCTGTCTTGTCAACACAGGCTCTGGAATTAACCTAATATCGACTTAGATACTGTGAAAACTAGGATTATCTGAAGATGATCTGAGCCCATCTAACCTAAGAATACAAGGTTGTGATAGGATGGAACAAACACCAGTCAGCAAGATACTTTTGAAGATCTATTTTGGTGGCCTAGTTTCCAGGACCAAATTCATGGAAGTCTCCCAGGACAACACCTACAATGCGTTGATGGGAATGCCCTGGATCCACCTACATGCGGTAGTTCCCTCATCATATCACCAGTTCCTCATGTACTCCCTTAATGGTCAGGTGGGCATGATTCAAGGTAATGTGTCTCTCTTTGCCTCTTGTGAAGTCCACTACCTAGATGCCAACTACTATAAGAGAAAGGACAAGAAGATTCAGACTAATGAGGTCGAGCATGCTGTGGATGCGACCGACCCATGGAAAGATCTTGATGATGCCTATGTCTTTCCAATCCACCGATTGAAGGCTACGAACCCGGACATGGGACAATACTTCGTTGTTTCTGGGATGAGGGGGGAACACATTACCATGCCTAAGAGACACTAGAATATCACCTTGTACTCCTATACAAATCAGGTTTAGGTGATCTCGGAGCCTCCTACTCCCATAAGGTATCGGGATGTCCACCCCATGGCTACGGAAATACGTCATACTTACTTGTTTTGCCAGGCTGGAATTGACCGGCTCAAGAAGACATGCCACTATTACTTCGATATCATCAAGCATGGCCCCTTGGGCCAAAGGCCATATGGGATCGGATCAACAACCTTCATCGCTATGGTTGTGGCAGCATATGAGTCCTCCGATGTAGCGTCCACTGCTACTCAGGCTAGTACTGGCCTCCCATCAGGATATACTAACTCAGAAGAAATTCCTCCCACTGAGGATCCCTCCTCTATAAGTGGAGAAGAGTATTTAGAGGATGATCCTCCCACCTTTGAAGAGGGTGTCTCTACCACATTCAATGAGTTGGTACAGGTGAACCTCAGTATCAAGGCAGACCCAAAACCCACATTGATCAGTGCCGCCATGCACTTCGAGGAGCAATAACTGTACATTGTCTTCCTGAAACAACACCGTGATGTGTTCTCCTGAATTTATGATGAGATTTCGGGACTAGAACCTCTGGTATCCGTCCACCGCCTCGATCTCCTAGAAAATCATCGCGTATTCTAGCAGCCTTCCAAAAACATGCACCCTTTTCACGGTGCCTTGGTTGATGCAGAATTTGATAAGCTCACCAGATCAAATTTCATTAAGGAGGTCTAGTACACAAAATGGCTATCCAACATTGTGCCAGTCATGAAAAAGAATAGACATATTATAGTCTTCATCAACTTCTGGAATCTCAATCATCACTATCTGAAGGTTGATTTTCCCCTTGCTATGACAAAATTGTTGATCAATACTATAGCTAGATTCCAAGCCCTCTACTTCATGGATGGGTACTCTAGGTATAACCAAGTCTAAATGGACCCTAAAGATGATGAGTCTATAGACTTTAGGGTTCCACAAGGTAATTTTTTTACCGATTCATGCCATTTGGTTTAAAGATTGTAGGTTCCACCTTTCAGCGGGCTATGCATCACATATTTAAGTCGATCCTTAGAACATTGGTGGAATGTTACGTGTATGACCTGGTGGTAAAATCTCACTAACATCAAGACCATCTCATAGACCTTGATAAAGTGTTTTTCATCCTCCGTTATCACCACCTGAAGATGAACCCATTGAAGTGTGCCTTCGGGGTCACCTCTAGAATGTTTCTCGGCTTAGTTGTTAGAAACATAGGCATTGAGATCAACCAAGAAAAGATTCAGTCACTAGCTAGATGTCTCCTATGAGAAACATTCGGGAGATTTGAGTTTTCCAAGGCCACTTAGCCTACATAACCTGATTCATCGCGAATTTGGATGGCAAGTGTAATCATTTTTCTCAGCTCATGAAGAAAGGCACACTCTATGAGTGGGATGAAGAATGTCAGACTACGTTCGAGGAAATCAAGCAGTATCTACCCCAACCTCCAATTTTAATGCCTCATGTCTTTGGAAAGCTGATGGTCCTTTATGTGTCTTCCCTTGAGTGGTCTCTCGACGCCCTTCTCACCCAAAAGAATAAAGAGGGAATGGAGAATAGCCTCTACTACCTCAGCTGCATGCTACTCAATACAGAGACTAGATAATCCCCTATCGAAAAGAGATACCTTGCACTCATGTTCGCAGTACAAAAGTAGTGACATTACTCGCAGCATCATGAGGTAAAACTAGTGTCCTGGGTAGATCCCCTGAAGTACATCCTGAACTGCCCCATGTTGACAGGACATCTAGCTTGGTGGGATGTGATTCTCCAGCAGTTTGATATTAGCATTGTCCCTCAAAAGGCAATTAAGGGGAAAGCACTGGCATAATTCCTTGCTGCCCACCCTGATTCTGCGAACCAATCCCTTGAACTTGATTTTCTTAATGTGGAAATCCTCTCGGTAGACCAAGCCATGCCATGCTATAAGATGGACTTCGATGGTGCTTCCCGGAGCCCCACCAACATGAGGCTCAATGACCCCATGCTCAAAAGAGTAGGCCCAGATATCATCTTCATTACCCTGGCACAATCCATTCTCCCATACTCATTCTTGTTGTCAGAAGGCTACACCAACAATAAGGAAGAATATCAGGCTCTCATCACCAGCCTCGAGTTGGCCCTAAAGATTGATGTGCCCCATTTGCATGTGAAAGGGGACTCCGAATTAGTCATAAAGCAGATCAACAATGACTGCGTCGTTAGAAAGCTAGAGCACGTACCATTGTTGGAACACACTCTCCAGCTAATGGCCCAGTTCCCATCTTGGCCAAAATTTACTCATGTCCCCTGATCTCAGAATGGTCGAGATAATGCCCTGGTCGGCCTAGCTTCATCACATGCGGAGCCCGAGAAGGATGATCTGATTATCCACATGGCACACCGGAGTGTCATTTCTCCTGTCACCCTAGATGAAGACGACGACCTGCAGGTGAGACACCGTACCACCAGAACCTCCACATCAGGACCCCAAGGTCCCCTGGATGCAGTGATTGAAGTGACTCCCGACTGGAGAGCCCCCTTTTTCGAGTATCTCCAAAATGGTTACCTCCTGACTGATTGAGTCGAATGCAAGAAAATCCGATGTCGCGCATTGCATTTCTCCCTCTAGGATGGCCCTGGCCATGACCAAATCCTCTATAAGTGTGGGTTTGATGTGGTTCTCCACCATTTAATTCAAGGAGTCGATATTTCTCAGGAGATGCAATAGGTTCACACCAGTTCCTGCAGGGCTCATCAGACCAGGCTGAAACTATCCCACCAGATCCAAAGACTGGGGAACTTTTGGCCCTCCATAATCCATGACTTCATCGAGAAGAGGTGTCATGCATGCCAAATCCATGCTAACTTTATGCATCTTCCTCTAGAGCCTCTCCACTCCACCAAGTACACATGGCCATTTGCGATATGGGGACACAATGTTGTGGGACCATATCCACTGGTGACAGCTCACCAGTGAAGGTTCATCGTGACTACTATGGATTTATTCTCCAAGTGGGCAGAGGCAGTTCCGCTCAAGGAGTTCAAGTCCCATTCCATCATTGACTTTGTGAGCTCCAACATCATTTACCAATTCAAATTCCCTCATGCCATCCTCACCGATAACAGTATGATCTTCCGAGCAGCTGAGATGAATAAATTGTACGCTAAGTACAATATCTGTTCTAACCATACCTCCCACTATGATGTGTAAGAAAATGGACAGATCAAGGAATTCAACAATACCCCCTCTAACATTTTCCAGAAAATGGTTGTTCAGAATAAGAAGAGTTGGCCAGACAAGCTCTATAACGCCCTCTGGGCATACCGGATGATGACTCGTAATTCCACCCAAGTAAACCCATATTCCTTGGTGTATTGGATAGAGTCCATCCTGCCCATTGAGATTCAATTGCCATCATTGCGCACGACTATATATGATTAGAAAGTGCCATTTAAAGTGGCCTAAATCCATCTGGATGAGTTGGAAGCGCTCGACGAGAATAGGCTTCGTGCCCTACATAATCTAGAATGGAATCAGAACAAGATAGATAGAGATTTCAACAAGAAATTTCTCCTCCACTCCTTCTTGCAAGGCGACTCGGTATTGCCCCCAAGGGAACCAATGATACCTATCAAAAAATCACCCATGTTGGAACCCAAATGGGATACACCTTACATTATTCACAAGTTTTACTCCAATGGAGTAGACTCGCTGGTTACAATGTATGGTGAGTGTATAAATCCTCCCACTAATTCCAAGTTACTCATTCAACACTTTTCCTGAGTCCCTATAGTCCTGCACGACCTTAAACTGTATGGTCCTTCATGACCCCTAACTGCGTGATGGTTCCACATCACCCTAAACTGCATTACGGTCTGATATGACCTTAAACTATCCGGTCCTACATGAACTTAAACTGTCTAGTCCTACATGAACTTAAATTGTACTATCCTACATGACCTTAAACTGTGTGTCATACTAAAAGATGTTAAAATGCATCTCAAGAACTACGTATGGCTTGATTCCCTTCCTTGTTGGATATGTAGAAATTCTCAGACGCCTTTTCTTAAGTCCATCCCTAGTTTCCTCTTTGACTATCCCCTCCTGGGCATAGTTCTTTTGGAGGATCCCACATGGCATCGTATAGGCTTCTTTGGCCGCACCCATGTCAGGGTTATGATGATTGCACCATGTTCCCTCCTTCATTCTTATAATCCTCCCACATCCTTACTGCATGACGTTAAACTGTGTTACCCTTCAAGAACTACATGTGGCTTGACTCCCATCCTTATGGGATATGTAGGATTGCTCGAACATTTCATATGTAGGCCTAGACCCAAACTTTGGGACCTCCCATTGGGATGAAACACATGGTGTGGCGCGAGATTTTTCCCTCATTCATTTCAAGTTCATCATGGCCGTAACATGTATCCCTCTCCTCTAAATATTACTATCCTTTCTGTTGTCTAACTTTATTCGAAATTGTATGGGTGCATTTATGCTCCACACACTTCATCATATGGGTTCCCATTATCATCCACATCCGAAGGGCCCCCCGAACAATAAGGATACTTAGCCTATGGTCTCTCCGATCGTTTCGGGCCAACACCCTCAAGGGTTTAAGACAAGAAATCAATACAAGTCTCCTGTTGCGAATATGGTTAGAGGTTGATGCTCATTTTCCATTCCCATTTTAGGTCACATGATATAGAAGTTGTGTTTAAAATCTGGTCAACAACTATCCTTTTTTGTTTTCACCACCCCATATACCCCAAACATGGAGTGTAGTGGTCTATTATGCCCCTCCATCTCTCCAAATCTCGGTCTTCCTCGAGCGGGAGTGTAATTCCAGCTGTCAGACCCTCATGTGATCGGGAGAGCCTAGTCCTACTCTATGTTTCCCACACCGAGCATTGCTCATGTGGGCTTAAGAGTTAGGATAGAAATGTCCGCATGAGAGGTCATATGTCTACAGTTGGCCGGGACACCTAGCCTCAGGTCTTTCAACCCCTTCGGGCCCCTGGCCTAAGTTCTCAATTAGGATTGTATCATGCGGTATGGAATCACGCCCTCATTCACGTCGGGCTATTTCACCATGCCACACATATCCCCTTGAGACATCCCTCCCTTAATTTATCGTCTGTACCATGATCACATTCCCTGTCATGCTTCGCGAGCACCATAATTTGGGTTCTGTAACCTTCTATATCCAAAAGTACCCCTGAATGGTATGGATTCTCGAACCAAGGGTCCTCCTACCATTACGGGCTAACATCCTCTAGGATTGTGGGCGTAAAATTGATACAAGTCCCGTGTTGCAAGTATGGTCAAAGATCAAAGCTCAATTGTTTTCCCCAAATTCTGGTCACACAAGGGTGGATATTGTGTTGTGAATCTAGTCAATAATGGTCCTCTATCATCATTTCTATTTTGTGGTCTTCCATAAGCATGATGATTCACCCTCTCTATGCCACACATATGACATTAGAATAGGAATACACGGTCCGAGCTCTATGACCCTAAACTAAGATCTCCTTTGTCCTTACTACAAGACCTTAAACTACAAGCTGGCCGTGACATTCCATTCGAGGCCTAGCCTTAGGTCCCTTTACCTTTATATCCCTGGCCCAAGTTCTCACTTAGGATTTTATGGTGTGTTATGGGATTATGTCTTAATTCACGTCAGGTTACTTGTCATGCCATACACATTCTTGGATGAGATACCTTTCCCCTACCTTCATCCTTACCATCATGATGATAAACTGCACGACACCCCCAGAACTATGTATGGCTTGATTCCCGTCCTCATGGGATACGTAGGACCGCCCAAACATTTTGTCTTCAGGTCTAGATGCATCTCTTAGAAACCTCCTTATCATTTCCCCCTTTTCCTACGTTCTTCCAGAAGAGGGGTTTACGGTGTGGTATGGGATTATGTCCTCATTCACGTTGGGTTTATAACAACCACTCCACATACCTCTCTCTCCTGAGCAGCCTTCAATTTCTTTCCCTGCTCTCATCTCTTTGAGTTGGCTTACCTTAAGTATGGTTCCTTGGACTTCTCTGGTGATTTACCAATTGGCCCATGAGTACTCTGGTCTAGAACCTGGAGTGTTAGTTTCTACCTATACATTCTTTTACCCATTTTTTAGGCTTCCTGTTCCCCTTTATTTAGGGTTCCAATAACTTTCACATCTGAAGGGACCCCTAAATGGTATGGAAGCTAGGCCTAAGGTCACTCCTACCATTACGGGCCAACTTCCTTGAAGGTTTCAGACGAAAAATCGATAAAATTCCCACTTTGCGAATATGGTCAGTGGTCGACGCTCATTTTTTGTTCCCATATCAGGCCACATGATATGGATGTTGTGATTCGAACACGGTCAACATTTATCCTCCATCGTCACTCCAACCTCTTTAAGCCATGAATTTTGGTTATGTGATTCACATTATTTTCCACCCCATAATGTACAAATGGAATTTCAATGCTTCTGGAACTATCACTTAGTGCACATTTGCACGTTAGGAGAATGAAGCGACGATAAGGCATCATTCGGAGCTCCGCACTGACTTCCCTTTGGCGTGCATTCCAGGTACTGAAAAAAACATCTCCAACCCTTGTTTCACACACTGAGTTTGACTCACATGGGCTAAAGAATTGGATTGAGGTTTGGGCCTACTTTGAAGGATTCCACCTCTCCAAGGTTTGAGCTCTAAGACTTTAAACTAAGATGTCATTTAGAACTACATGTGGCTTGATTTCCATCCTCACGAGATTCGTAGGAATAGCCAGACATCTCGTCTTCAGGTCCAGATCAACTGGGGGCTAGCCTCTCCTATCCAATATCCTCTAAAATTTTCTGTCCCCTCATCCTGAGGTTTCCTCCTCAGAATCTCACATGGAATGATATGGACCTCATCCTCATTCACATTGGGTATGACTTATCACACTGTGCACATTTCCTCTAGAACCGCATCTCTTCTGTTTATGTCTGATGTACCACATAACTTTAAACTTTTACGTCTATACTACATGACATTAAAGTGCATGGTTGGTCCTATCACATGACCCTAAAAATGTGACATTATCATCCTGGTCGCACGACGAAAAACAGCATTGCACCGTGATATCCTCACTTGAGGGGGCATCATGTTTGGTTTCATTCAAACACCATACCATTTTACAATGCTTTCATACAACTTGATTCTTGTGTAGATTCATGGTCTTTCTATCCTAGATCGACCGCTTCACAAAAAACACTCATTCATCCTAATGGACAAAAAAGATTTATCAAATACCACTTCTTTTAGTGTAAGGTCTAGAACATCACAACCTTATTATATCTGGAACTGGTATCCTATCATGCCATCCTTTGAACTATGTGTGTCTTCATTTTAATACTCATGGTTTAGGTAGGAGCGCCCGTGAACTTTGCCTCAGGATGAGCCTAACTTTCATTTTCGGTCACTCGAACTAAAACCTCCAAAAGGAACACATAGTGATCTGGACTCCAAGTCCTCATTCATGCAAGGTTTCATAATTACCTCATCATGTTTCTCCCGCATTCTCTACCATCTCTGGTCTGAGTTCTATGACCTTAAACTAAGATCACTATGCATCCTTGCCGCAAGATGTTAAACTGTACAAAGTCTCCTAGAACTATGTATGGATTGATTCTCATCCTTATGAGATACGTAAGACCGCCTAGACACATTATCTCTGGGTTGATCCCCATGAATCTAAAATCCTGTCCTCTCTTTCGGCCCCTCATCCCAAACTCTCTTGGGAACATGTGGTGTAGCGAGTACCCTATGGGTCCTCCTTCTTGTTGGGTTTTTTCAATAGGCATACTATGTGCCCCCATGTCTTTTCCCAACCTAGTCTGAGTTCTATGACCCTACACTAAGATCTACCTATGGGAACTACGCATTGGGTTTGGATACACCTATGCCCTCCCCCAGTCCATTAAATCAATCCCCCTCAATGGATCATCCTATGACCATTGAGCTAGAAGTGTGCAACCTCAGGACCCTTGTCCTCAGAGGGGAACTCGACTCCCTCTGTATGATACATATTATTGTCATATTCATATACATTATGGTAGTGCCCAATGTGTGGAAGTTTTATAAGTAAATTCCCTTGTTCCATGTCCAAGCTTTGGGAGCATGTTATTTGGATCCTCATCCTCTTCCATGCCTGAAGGGACCCCCTTTATGCCCTGGTCTCATGCCACACTGGCTTACCTACGGTCGTGGGCCAACATCCCTGAGGACATCAGATGACATTTTCGACAGGTCTCATGTTTCGAACATGGTTAGTGGCCATCCCTCATTTTTCTATCCCCATTAATGGCTAACATGATATGGGTGCTGCGTTTCGAACATGGTCAACAGTTATCCCCTATCGTCACACCACCATCATTATGGTTCAGATCTCAAGCATCGTGATTCACATATTCCCAATTTATTATGTTCATGTGGAATTCCAACATACTCATATTTTCTCCTATGTGCATCTAGGTGCGTTATATAAGTGGTTCAGAGTCATTGGGATGTCATTTAACTAGTGTCCCATCGCCCCTAACATGTTCTTTCCCGTGTCAGGAAAGTCACATCACTACATCTTATTTCCCACATCAAGCATGACTCATGTGGGCTTAGTAGTTCTGGTAGGATGTGTACTGGGGCAAAAATGTCGCACATGGATTCCTTCATCTCACATGATGTTAAACTGTGACCACAGAACAACGTGTGGCTTGATTTCCATCCTAATGGGGTAAATAAGAACACTCGACCGCTTTGATTCAGGCCCAGGTAAACTTTCACTTTTGGTCCCTTGACCTAAAAAGATTTCTTTAGGGATACGTGGTGTGGTGATTACTCCTTATGTCCTTATTCACATCAGGTTTATATCTACTGCACTACATACTCCCTTCCTGGGATCTGCCCTTTCACTCTCCATCCTATTGTATGATGTTATACTGCATGAGTCCATATGTCCTCATCGCATGACACTAAACATTAATTCTACCCTGAAAAAGTTCAGGATGCACCATGTTAATCATGGGATGCACCAGATACCTTGCCAAAGAGGTCCTGCTCAAAAGTATGTTTGATACATGATCAGACGGATACGCCCACCTAATGTTCCTTCATCACGGTGGAATGATTTCAAGAGTGTTGGACTCCATTCAAATAACCCATCACTCTAACTCCACACTTTTCATGCCTTTAATTCATATCCTCATCCTCTTTAACATCTAAGGGAACCCCCTAACAGTATGGATGATCGGACTCTAGCTCACCTACTATCCTGGGCCAACATTCTTGAAGAAAAATGGATGAAATTTCGAGTCAGGCCACATGTTTCGAACTTGGTCAGCGGTCAGACCTCATTTGTTATCCCCATTTCAGGCTAACACAATAGGGATAATGTGTTTTGAACACAGTCAATAGTTATTCTTCAATGTCGTGGTATCCTACAGTGTTCCAAATTTTTGGATATTGTGATTCACACATTCCACTCACATATGTTCGGATTAAAACCAACACCCTTGACATTACCCTGCTCATGCACTAGTGCACACTGGGAAAGAGTTGATTCGACTATTTTGAGGTCATCATCCTCTAGATGGGATTCCCCCATTTTTTTTGAAATCCATATTGGTTGTTCAAACCCCCCGAATGCCTAAATCTTGGTTTTCACTCTTACATTTGGGTGGAATAATAAGGTGGTTATCTCTTGTTTCTCACACCGGGCCCGACCCGTACGAGCTTAGGGATTGATTGCTAGACGCTCTATGAATATGACGATAATGAAATAAAACAATACAAATAAGAAAACTCATGCATGCATCTGGCATAAAAAAATCAAAGCATGAAAGTACGTTCGAGGGTTTGTAATTATTACAGTACCTGAGGGCCGATCCCTCCCATGGACGGGTTAACCCCATAAAAAGACCATTGAAGCTCTGCCACCCTCTGGCTTGTGGCATATAGGATTTTTTGTTTCTTGTTAAGCTCCCGGTCCTCATCAACATCGATGGGGAATAATTCATCAGCCACGATCCGAACCCTCTCTACATCGGTCCAGATGACAGTCAGTTCTGCAGAGGCTTGCATCATGCGCTCTTCGACCTCTTCCAGCTGGGCCTTCAATCTCAATATTAGCTTCTATTGTACATTGAGGGAGGATGAGTGCTCATCCACCCAGATCTATAGCCACTGAACCTCATTTTCAAACTCCCAGAGCCTCTTGATATTCACCTCTTTCCTTCGTCGCTATCCCACACCGAGGCCATACTCATACTCCCGAATCTTCTCCACCATAAGATCTCAGATGAGCATGTGGGGATGTTGGGAATCCACTCCCCCAGCACACAATTCTTGTAGCTGCGAACAAAGTATATCCATCTCATCCAGTCAATGAACTTGGGGGTTTTCATCAATGAAGTGCTCAATCAGCTTCCACGATCAACGACATACTATTTTGCTATCCTCTTCATTAGAGGCTGTCTCATCCCAGTCGGTGCTGTTGGCAGGCTCATTTTCGAGGAATGCACCCAGGAACTCATCAGCAGGGTCCACATTTGGTGTTTGATCGGGTATGGTGGGGCCTGGGCTGTCTGATCGATCCTCATCGTCTGATCTCACCTCAATGATCTCGGGTTCAACCCTGCTAACAGTCCCACCAGTGATCGGGAGCGCCGCCGATTGGTCAGTCTAGATCTCCGCCTCCACGATCACTGATATTCGCCTAGTAAAGGCACCGGTAGATGTCTCGAACAACCTTTCCAGGGAAGCCCACGCCATCTGAAGAATTGTGCATACCAAGAGGGTCACAATTGTCATTAGCCTAGTCAATGAATGGTAGTTATTAATTGCACAAAAGAAACTTACAAAGGTCTAACTCTCAGTCACATTCCTAGTATATTGCTGTGGGGACCCTGAGACATGGCCCAATGTATATATGGAGGTATGAAAACTCCAAGGGATCCATCTCGGGTGCCCTAGCCCCATCAGGTACACTAATCGCCATAGTAGTGAGCTCAGATCTTGAAGGCCCTGCATCTACATCAACTATAGGATGGGAGCAGGTTTGATGTATGAGTTTCTCCTGCATAGTTAAAATATTAGCAGGGAATTCAAAATATCCTAGAAACATACCCTAAGGAAGGGGCTTAGGATGTTACCTCGAGGGCCTCTGCAAATTATTCAAGATCTGAGCCTTGATCACCGACTTCTCCTTCCTCCAATGGACTCCCTCTATCAGCCCCCTCCCCCAGGAGGACTCGTCTGATTCTTCCAGTAGAGGAAATACCTCTCTCAGTTCGAAATCCAATAACTATGGAGTGGCCGTTCGATCCAACAACACCATCACCCGATCTATAATTGTATGTGGGGAACCCCGGGAGTGGAAAAAATCCTCCAACATGGCCAGGTATCACTCCACCTTCTCTTGGGATACTGCAAAGCTGGCCCTGAGAGACCTGCTTCCCAGAAAGTCCATCCAGAGATAGTTCAAGTGTTTCCACATCTTGAACAGGCAATGGAATTTCCTGTTGACATCCCAGATGTCCCAGGCCTCTGGGAAGGCAGCATTCTCTGACATGTCTATATGGAACAACTGCTTCCCCGAGCCTGGGTGGATATTCTACGAAATCCTCTTGGTGGTATTCCCACTGGATAACTCTGTTCTTCTAGGACCATCGGGTCCGCTGCCACTTCTAGATCTGCTATCGCTGCCTTACCCTCAACTGATATGGGCCTCACTTCCACAAAAACCCTGCCAACGCGGGATGCCCTTTCCACCTTCCGACACCATCCTCAAGGTTGGGGAGGCACACCATCACCGGCCCGAATGGTTGGCTACTTCAGCATCTCTCTTGGGTAGGCCACATCCTAGATATTGGCATACTCCTTCCCCAACCTGAAGACAGTCATGGGAGGCGGAAGCTTCATTCTCATCTTTCTATCCTCCCGTCTGAACATAAGACACATCTACCTCATCACACATGGATGTTCCTCGTGGCGCACCCCTAAATAGTCCTGTGGGGTTAGCTGCTGCATAAACCAAAATTTCCTCGCAAATCGGTTTAGGGTGTATGGATTGTAGAGAGGGTCATGGTCTACTCTCGCCACCAGGACTCCACCTAGAAAAGCCAGAAGATAGGACTGGTGAACTTCCGTTCCTTGTCCATCATTAGTAAAAGCACCTGTTTGAAGCGGTAACAGATGAATGTTTAATCCCTCTATCTTCCAGACGTGGTTCAGTAATGCTTTCATAGTCAGTTTGGACAAAAATCTCCCTGTGACATTAAGAATGGATGAGGATAAGTTCCATCATGGAGGGGATCTAGTGTTTGCATATTCATAGACCCCCCTGACGTGCATTGCTATCCACCCATACATGAGGTGGAACGTCCCACATATCCCATGTGGCCTCTTCCCCTTGCTGATATTCCATAACTTCTTGTACAACATGGTGAGCATCGAGATTCCGAGTTTCACCCACCCTACTGTTGCCAACATGGACACCATGATAAATGTTCTTGGTCACATGTCCATGTTCATATCCCTCACCGGCAGGATCCAATTGTAGATGAGAGGAGTGATGAATGCCTCCAGCCTGACTACTGGTTGCTTCTCAGTGATGACACTGAACCCCCAGGGTTTCCACTAGATGTCCTCTAGGATCCTCCAGTACGAGTGATCCTTACCCCATTGAGCCCCCTCTGGTCAAGTACGAGGCCTCACCGGAAACTATCTATTTTATAGGAAGTTTAGAAACTGTTTGAACCACCGTCTGAACTGGGCGTCTCTCACTGCTTCCCTGTCCCCTCCCAGCACCAGCTCCATCAGTGCCATCACCAGAGGTGGAATTTTCTCTGGATCCTCAAACACACCCATAACAGGGAGTCATTCATCATTCATCACCCCCAGTATCGGGACCCCCTATGATCTGGTGCACGTCCCAAAAACTGATTCCAACCTCCCCATGGTTTAAGTAAAAGGTATTGGTCTTCAATGAACACCTTCTTAGAAACTCCTAAATTAGCTTCTTCAGTTGGTAGACATGAAATTGGGAGGCCCAAGCCGCCTCGTACATGACCACTATTTTAAGATCTTCCCCAAACTCTTCACACGAGGCACCTACCCAGTAGGCCCAGGCCCAGTCATTGGTGAAGTTTCCACCCTGGTGTAAATCCCACTCATCTGACCATCCCTTCCCCGAGTTCCTCAGGGCCACCTTCAAGATTGTCTAGTATAGAGGGGGGGATGTCCCTGGCTGAAATTCCCTCCCATCAAAAATTTTCAGATGGTTGTACATGCAATCATTAATAATGGGCGTGAAGTACTCCCAGGAATGGCCGTCAGCTGCCCTGAACCATTGGTGCTGGCATAGCGTGCTCCTAAACTAGTAATCTAGTTTTTCCTTAATTTCTTCATGGATGAAGACGTTATCCCATAGCCCAAATACATATAGAGACTTCCTCTTACATAGCGAATAGTTCTTTTGGCTTCTCGACAACAGCTCCACCAGTGAATTGTGGTTAGAGTGGCTCTGTATCAGCACCCCTAAACCCAATAAATTTTTCATTTCCTCCCTTCCGGCAGCATCCACAAGGACCCCACTAGCATCCTCCCGGTGATCCATTCAGTTTTGAAGTTTACACATTCTTTTGGTTTGGTTCATGAAGCTCTTTTGAGGAGCAAGTTCACAGAGCTGTGTCGTGAAGGAAGTTTGCGGAGTCCTGCCCCGGCCTTTAGACATAATTTGTGGAGTGCACTAACGCGAATTCAAAGGCTCGATGTGTGCCGTAAATTAGAAGGCCTGATTCGCGAAGAGAAATAATAGAGTACGTGGAGCTTTGCGAACCGAGAGCACTACAATCCAAAAAAGCAGAGAATATAAAGGAAGAAAGAGAGATCATCTCCCAATTTATAGGCACAGAACCTAGATGCTTTGTGGCGTGTCCGATCCGTAGTGAGCTTCGTGGCACGCCAGTCTGCACACGCCGCTCCACCTCACAAGCCCCCTTCGCGACTCACCTTTGTGATTGACCGAGGAATTTTGGTGGTTGACCCTTTGAATTTGACCCTCATTTTCTCCTCGGCTCAAAGTCCAAGGTGGGAATATGTTGATGCCAAAATCAAGGAAAATAAAGAACACATGGCAAGAATTAGGGGATTCCTCATGAAGACTACTCGCGAAACCCCCGTGGCCCTGCGATCGGCGCAGAGCTCCCCCTTCGCGAACCCGCTGCGGATCAAAGAGGAAGGATACTCCGCGAACCGATTGGACGTTCACAAACCCACCGCTGAGCAAGGAGGTGGGATTCTCCATGAAACAATTTGATGTTCGTGGACCCTCCATGCCACAAGGAGGTGGGATGCCCTGCAAATCGATTTGACATTCGTGAACCCACCACGGAGCAAGGAGGTGGGATGCTCCACGAACCGATTTGACATTCGAAAACCCGTCTCGGAGCAAGCTCCATCTTCGCGCCGAGTGAGATCTACTTCGTGGTTCCTCTTGATTATAAATACTAGTATCCCCTTGAGCCCAAAGGACTAATCCTTCGACCTTTTGCCTTATGAGCTCCTACACCACAAAGCAATTTCTGCTCTGCAAACCATGAGCATTTCAAGGTACTTTTGCATTGCGAAGTGCCTTCCCCTTTGTGTGAATTACACCCCTATTCAAAGAGGTATGCCCTTTGCGGATCCCACAGGCCTCCACGAAGGAAGGAGATCCCCAAGGGGAATCTAGTCATCATGGAGCATTTATGCTTTGCGAAGTACCCTTTGTACACATGTGACCCGCATGCTAAGGCGTGGTCACTGTGCTTCGCGAAGCACATTACATTACAATGTTATACTTCAAAAGGCACCCCTTTATTCGTGAGGAATTACTCTACGAGTGCATTTCCACTTAGAGAAGCACCTTCCATTTGCACCTATGCCCTATGCCTAGGCTAGGCCATGTCACTTCACAAATAACACCGCTTCGCGAAGCCTCTCCACTTCACAGAGCACCAGAGCATCATAAGGCTTCTACCTATGCACCCCTTTTCACTAAAATTCCTTTTTCCATGTGGCCCTTTACGTTTGCACGAAGCATTTTGAAGGTCCCTTGGGAGATACTTCCCATTGCGTTGCTTCTCCTCATGCTTCTTCTCATAGGCACACTAACGGCTATTTCTTCATCGCATTGCCATGCCAGTATGGACCCCTCAATGGATAGCTCCATAACACCCCTTCACCATGGCATTGCCGATGCCTTTCTTCCCTCAAGGGTAGGCAAGTATCGGTTTTCTATGTCTTATGGGTGTGGAGTGCACCGACCTCGTTTGAGATGCATGACGTTAAACTACCAAGCACTATCATCCCCAGCACATGACATTAAACTGTGGCCTCGCCCCATGCATCATACATGGGGTGCCCCGTAACGGACATTATCTACACACAATGGTATCTACGGGAGTGAAATAATTCCTCATATGGAATGAGATCCTCTTTATGGGATCAACGTTTTTCCGCGGGGACAGGACAACTACTTTGGTGTAAGCTCCTAGCTTTTATTTCCAGAGGCAGAACCTCTGCTCCTCCTATATTCTTTATTTCCAATTACCAAAGGATAGATGGGCATTGAGAACTTCGTTATCTCGTCCCTCTCCTATTGGGATTTGTCTCCACCTGGGCCTTCATCCTAGAGTAAGTCCCAATCTCCATCACCCTAGACTGCTAACCAAGCGTAAGCCCTTGTTTCCTATTTGGGCATCTAATCATGTGTAATCCCCCATTCCACTTCCCACAGACGCACCTTCCACGATGTGATCATGAAGTCTTTGCTTCCTATTGTTTCTCAAACCGAGCATGACTCACATGGGCTTAGAGTGAGCACCAACCATGACATCCCCTCTGGGATTCCTAGAGTGTAATCCCCACACTCCTCCCAAACTACGTGAACTTTGATCCTTGCCAAGGCAAGGTACGTAGGAAGCGTCCTTGATGCTCAACCCCAACACCCATTGGTCCCGACCATCTTCACATTGGTTCTCCAACTCACACCACCTGAACTACGTGGTCTTTGACCCTTTTAAAGGAAAGTTACGTAGGAAGCCACCATAAGGTTTAAGCCCAACACCCATTGATCCCGACCATCTTTAAGTCATTTTTGCAACTCACACCACCTGAACTACGTGGTCTTTGATCCCTGTCAAGGTAAGGTACGTAGGAAGCCTCCCTGAGGTTCAAGACCAACACCCATTGGTCCCAACCATATTCACGTTAGTTCACCAAACAACATCCTGAACTACGCAGACTTTGATCCTTACTAAGGCGAGGTACATATGAAGCCTCCCTAAGGTTCAAGCCCCCACAACCATGGGTTCTGACACCCTTCATGTCGGATCACCTTCATCCCGCATGACGTTAAACTACATGCCCCCTTTTTCGTCCTGTACGACGTTACACTGCATCCACAATCCTGAACTACGTGGGATTTGATCCTTGTCTCCTAGAAAGGGTATGTAGAAAGCCTCCATGAGGTTTAAACCCATCCAATGGTAAGATGTTGTGATCCCCCATCTAGGGGTAAGTCGTTGTGACCCCATCCAGTGGTAAGCTGTTGTCAACCCCATTTAGCGGTAAATAGTTTTGACCCTCATTCAGTGGTAAGCCATTGTCAACCCCATTCATTGATAAGATCTTGTAACCCCCATTCAGCGGTAAACCGTTGTTAAACCCATTCAGTGGTAAGCCATTGTCAACCCCATTCGGTGGTAAGCCATTGAAGTCCCCAATCAATGACAATCTTTCGTCAGATGAACTATGAAAAAT
Source organism: Viscum album (assembly GCA_963277665.1). Taxonomy (NCBI): domain Eukaryota; kingdom Viridiplantae; phylum Streptophyta; class Magnoliopsida; order Santalales; family Viscaceae; genus Viscum; species Viscum album. Next base: position 187,246,031 of record OY728143.1, read on the forward strand.
TTGATTCCCTGACACATGGATACGTAGGAGGACTCTTAGAGGCTCATACCCAACATCGCCGTCATTCCCGAGTCAACTCCATCCTATTCTACATCCACTTCACTTAATCATCTGTTATCCATCTGGATTCTTACCCAGGCTGCCACATCCCAGTGAGATCATGCCAATTCACCTATTCACTACTTCTAGAAGTAACAGGGTAACTAACTATGTGTAAGCTCTGACATTATTATTCCTTCCAGGTGTTTCACCAATCTGATCCACTATAGTCAGTGTTCCAATTAGTCCGATCCATCTCTGTTATATGTTAAACTCACAGCATACCCTATGTTAAACATTGGAAGCTGAGGAAAACCTCATATACATGCCTATGGAATATAATTCACCATATTAGACGTGGGATGCCTCAGGATTCCGTGCCCTTGAGAAGCCCTATAATAAGGAGAAGAAACCCAGACACACTAGTGTTCTATTGTCCAGACATGCAAGTGATGTCCAACATGACTACTCCCCTGACCGGACCCGTTGGAATGTCCTGACAGAAGCAGTGTAATTAACTGGTGTCCATGAAGATATGGCATTGAGAAGAGTTTCACGAACAACATCTTAAGTCTATAAGAGAGACCTGGACTAGGTGATGAGATCTGAGGATGAATCGACATAAGGAAGAAATGACATCCCATAATCCCATTTCGATCAAGGAGAAAATATCCCTGAATAAGCAACATATGCCACCCACCTTTGGAAAGAGGGAATGCGGGGCAACAACTGCACATCCTCCATAGATGGATGTGCGCACCCCGATGAAAGCATAAAAAACAATTGGTTTGAAAAGGTTATTCACAAATTGAATGCATTAATTTTGATGAAACCTTTTCTCTGGTGGAAAGGTTAGAAACAATCTGAATTTTTCTTGCTATTTCTACAAAATGAGGATACAAAATCTTTCAAATGGATGTAAAATCCACATTATTTAATGGTGATCTTGAAAGTGAAGTTTACATTGATCAACCTTGTTGATTTTTTATTGGGATGGATGAAAGATATGTGTGCAGGTTTTAAATGGCTTTTTATTTTCTAAAATAGGCTACGAGGGCATGGTATTCTAATTTGGAAACTTTCTTAAGGAAGATGAATTTCAAGAAAGGTAGAGTTGACAAAAATCTTTACATCAAGGAATGCCATGAGTTTTCTCTCATCATAATTGTTTATCTGGATGGTATTATCTTTGTTAAAAATGATGAAAGATCATCTGAAAGATTTTCTAAGGTGATGGAGAATTCATTTGAGATGTCCATGCTAGCAAAAATGAAATACTTTCCCGGGTTGAACATTTTATAAAAGAGGAGAAACATTTCTCTTTCTCAAGAAAAGTATTCTAAGGAACTTCTGAATATACTTTTCATGGAAACTTAGAAACCATTTTCTACACCAATTTTAGTGGGAACCAAGTTGTCTAAATATGGATAAGGCAAGGAAGTTGATAAAAAATTGTTTCATAAGCTGATTAGAAGTTTGTTATATTTGACTACCTTAAGACTTGACATCGTCTATGATGTTACCTTATGTGAAATATTTCAGACCACTCCTAAATAATCACTTTTGATTGATAGAAAAAGAATTATAAGACATATCAAAGGAACAAAAAATTTAGGAATCATGTATGATGGCTTATAAAATATTGATTTATTTATGTATTCAGATACTGATTGTTCAAGAAACGTTGATGATAGAAGATCGACATCTGGTGGAGTTTTCATTATGGGAAAAAGTTTTATTAGTTATCATAAAAATAAATAAAATTCAGTAACTCTTAGCACAACTAAATCTGAGTACATTACTGGTACTCAAGATGCTACCCAACTCATGTGGATGTAGACTCAATTGGGAGATCTCCTTGTTCAATTAAAGCCACCATTTCTCTTGGGATGTGGTAATCAGAGTGAAATCAATATTAAAAGAAATCCAGTATAACATTCTCATTAAAAACACCTTGGCATAAAGTAACACTTCATCAAAGAATATGTGGAGAATAATGAATTGAGGCTGTAGTACGTTACTACATTGGAAAAAGTTGATGACATATTTACAAAATCGTTACCGAAGGAACCATTTGATAAATTGAGGTTTAACATGGGTGTCCAACCTACTTCTCATCAAGGTTGAGGTATGTTTATCTATCCCCTATCTCATATTACCTTTGGATAGTTTAGTAAAGTGGGAGAATTGTCATAAATTTATCCGTATGGAGACATGTATAAAGGGGGAGTTGTGGGTATGCTGTGAATTCCGCATGTAAGTGTGTGAACTATTATAAATGTTTGTTGGAATGGTTGAAGAATGGTTGTATAGTGGTTGTAGGGGATAATTTTTTTATTGAAATAATGTTGATGAAGTAAAGATGGCTGAAGAGGAAAGCAAATGTGATGTGGTGTCGTAGTCACTACTTTTGGACAGCATGGTCTTGCTATCAATAATTCTTGTTTCCTACAAGGAGTTAGCTCATGGAGGATTAAAATTTTTGATAAGTAATCCATTTCTTGTGGTTACAAAGATCATTTATTTATGAATCTTGGATGAAAACAAAATCCAAAGGGGGATATTGTTGGGACCAAGTTGGATGAAGAAGGAAGTGAGAAGAGTTTGATTTTATAAATTGTTGTCTTTTGTTGTCATAGAAGATAAATCAATTATCTTTGGAAAGGAATTGAAAATAAGATGATGATTTTTTGATTTTTATTTCCCAAATATTATAAGTTTAGAGAACTTGTGATGCAATCATTATAAAGGAAAGGGGGAGAAAAGGTAATGCCAATCATATTCAGTTTTGGTTGGAAAGAATGATGTTGCTAGAACACGGGGAAGTTGTAGTACTTTTCCTTGAAAATATGATGATACTAAATGTGTTTGATCAAAGACTATATATCATGATAGATATGTTTTGTGATGAAAGTAGTTGTTTGTTGAATACTCAAGATGAAAATGCAGCATAATTGGTTTTCTTTCCCAAAAAGATTTTAAGGTGGTGTCTTTTCCCAGTGTTTTCCAAATTTTTGGGACTAGAAATTGGGAGATGGAAAAATGTGTTTTTGGAAAAGGATGTTGTGCAAAAGTTTTAAGATGGATTGGAATGTTGTGCGCACGGCATGATTCAAGGCCAGAAAATAAAAAAAATTGAAAATGCATGAAGTGGGGGAAATATTGAAGAAGTGTGCGAAAGATGAGGTTGGTGTAGAGGGCACTTATGCACCCAATGCGACATCAAATGGGGTTTTATGAAATGAATCGGGATCCTGTGCAACACATTAGGGTTTTTGTGTGTAGGGGTAAACGATGCCTATAAATAAGAAGTGACCTCATCTCACTAAATAATCTCGACACTTAGATATATTATGATCTCTAAAATGCGGAAGAATTTTAAGAAAATAGAGGTTCAGGAAAGAAAGAGAGTTGCACACAAGAATAGAGTTGTGCACAAGATTGAAGTTGTGTGAAAGAGGTGTTTCGTAAAAAAAGTCAAATCTTGGGATCATGGAATAAAATTATCATGCATGACACCTAAAAGGGTGCACAAAATATTTGGGTTCTTCACACATATTGAGTTGTCCAAAAGATTTTTCTTAACGGATTCTGGGTAGGAAAGTGGTGATTTATACTTCAGAGAATACACATGTTCAATTGTAAAGTAGCACTAAAATATTTTAATTCCCTATTTGTGATAAGAGGGTTCACACACACTTGTGTATTTTTTTAAAAGTGCTACACAAGTGTAATAGAATATCTTACTCATTGTATTACACATCAATGGATTGTTTTCTAGTGGAGTGTGTGGTACTGTATTATTTCTATACCATAGCAAGGATATATCTACACTTTAGTGTAGATAAACTTGTAAATCTTGTGGTCCTTTGGTTGTGTGCGTTTAAGAGGGAATAAAATCTTTAATAGGAGGTGAAGGTTGATTCAAAAAGAAAGGAAACCTAAAAGCAAAAGATATCCCAGATTCAACCCTCCCCCTCTCAGTGATACTTGGATCCTGATTGGGTAACATCAATGTTTCATGATGAAAAAATTCCATTCATTCAATATAAGTTAAAAAACATTCCTTCCGTATAATTTTTTCAGTAAAGTAACCAAGAGCCTTATTTAGAAAATGACAACAATATTTTATCAACACATTTTTAAAGAAGTAAAAAATATGTAAAAATGACTTTAAACAACCATAAGAGAATAGAAAAAACCTTCTAATTTTTTTTTCAGAAAATATAGACATGGAATAGAAAGATTTCCAAATAGAGACTTAAAAAGAAACAATCCCAAATATTGATGAGATTGTGAAATAAACCCTTACCACTTTATAATTAGTTAAATCATATTCCCCATAAAGGAAATATAATTATATGGATATTAAAATACCATAGTATTAATGATAATACTCATAAAATACATTCATGGGAAATAAACACACCATGCATAAGAAACATGTAGTGTATAAAGCATGTGACCCACAGAAACTAATGTGAGAAAAAAATTACTTACCTAAAGTATTTTTTTACCTTGTTCACTTTCAAAAATCCTGCATAATAAATAAGAATTTATTATAAATTTATTACATAACCATATATCAATCACACATAGTATGATTATTTTATAACATCTTATGACCAATTTTTTAATAATTAAAATCCCTATTCTAGGTGATATCGGCTTCTTTTTTCAAGCATGTTTTGGTTAAAAAGTCTTATTCTTTACACTTTGATCATAATATCATCATTTAAAAAATAATTATTAAGTTATATATATCACATATATTCATAAAATTCGTCCTTATTACCCCCATGCGAAATATTGAGGAAAACACGAACCACATTGCATCATGGAGATGATGATCCATACGTACGCACTAGTGACATTATTATTTCCCAAAAGTTAAGGTGGTAAAAGGGTAGATATGATATTATCATTAATTAAGTATATTTATTTCATAAATATAATATATAAACACTAAACTCACCATAATTACCATTGATAAAAGATGGTTGTGTGAAATGAATTGTATCTCTATGTGGAGACGGTAAGTTGTATGTATGCATGAGTGATACTCTCACTTCATGTTTGATGGGAGAGGAGATGTATAATGATATGTTAATAATCATAATAACATTTCACAAAATTTATAACTATTAATTTATTATTTTATTATATATATCATAAATTTAGATAAGTTATAAAAGATTAGTAAAAGAGAGTGATCAGTTAGAGCGATTAGCTCTTCTTCGAAACACCTCCTTTGGATCTCCTCTAAATGACTCTAGAGTTGGTCATTAGGGAATAGAAAAACCACTATAATATTGATGGATAAGAGGAGAAAATAATTTTTCATAGTTTGGTCATTATAGAAGAATCAATGTGGTGTAATGAGACGAGGGAGGAAGTCTCTATTTATAATGAGGGTGAGGGGAACTTTTAGAATTTCTCCAAAGATAAATTTATAATAAATTATATCTCAATCAAAGTACTTAAAAATGGAAATTTATTAAAAGATAATTTTGGATATGGTGTTAATATCATCAAAAATATATATTTTAGAGATGTTTTTGTGTAATTTCAAAGTTGATCATTTTGACTAACCTATTTTAATTTTAAATATGGTAAGAACTTCTTCAATATTAAAAGGTTGATATTTTCACATATAAAGTTTCAATTGAACCATAAATTGTTAAATTATGATATTTTAGACCATAATTTATCCCATTTTAACTTATTTAGTATTTTTATTATTTTAACCAATTTAATAAAATATTATTTTCCTAAAATAACATTAGTATCAATTTTGACTCTATTTTGTACGTTGACATAAATAAAATAAATAAAATAAGATAAATTTGAAAAAATTCATTTAATAAACTCCTAATATTTCATATTAACCTATAAAATTATTTTATCACCTTATGTAATTAAAAATATATTTATTTTAATATTTTTAATATCAATTAATCATTTTTTTCATTAATTGAGGAATTACTGTATCATCCTTGTGTAATTAATTATGATAATTACTTCTACAAAAAAATAACCAATTTTCATGTTTTTGATAAACCTTTTATATTTCATAATAATATATATATTATAAAATATCTTTTATTTAACCCTATATTAAAAATATTGTACTTATTAAATGTAAGAGAGTGACATTTGTCCACTCTCTTTGATTTTAATAATATTCATGTCATTTTTATTAACAAGTTTCCATTAAAATACTCAATCTAAAACATTTTGATTTAATAGTTGAATTAACTTCATCTAATAACTTTTTTTCAAGTTTTAGGGAAATTTTACAATATTTATAATACTTTTTTACCCTTAATTGCCTGATTTACCCTTAACCGTGATATTAAAATGTACTAAAGTTACTATTCATATTGTCAAAAAATAAAAGATACATATTTGATAAATTTTTAAATTATGAATAAAAATATGGAATACATTTTTTAAAATTAAAAACACATAATTGGGTAAAATTAATTTAATTTTAATCTTATTAACAGAATGAGAAACCGAGTTTTTAAAGTCAAAACGTTCAAACGATCAAAATATATTTACATCCAAATACAATGTAAAATTGAATCCAATGAAATAAATTTGATAAAATGATATAAAAAATATCTAATTATAATTTGAAACCAATAATAGATATAATTTAACACAATAAATAATTTAGACGTAAAATATTTTTTCAATTAAAATCCAATATTTTCTACTATTCAACAAAACATGAAACTTATTAGAAAAATAATAAAAAATTCAACCCAAGTAAACTTTGATATCTATTTTTTAAACAATAAGTTTATATTTTCATATAAATTTTATAAAAGTCAAGAAATTTAGTATTTAAACAAATGCGCCATTAAAATGAGATGAAACTGCTTTTAGAATAATACTATTTTTAGCATAAAACTAGATTTAATTTTATATCATGTATAGAAAAAACATTGGATGAATGTTAAAAATTAGAGTGAATTATATATACATATATTTCATTAAAATAATACAGTGAGAGTGTTTTGTTTATTTTATTCTTATAAGACACACTTGTGCATATTTAAATAGTTTTTCAAAAAAAGATTTACTTTTAATTTGAAAAGGGTTTTTCATGTGTAAAACATACATAAATAATTTAGTTAATCTTGTTTTTACCCACCATTATAATGGATCAGTTATAATTTTATTTCTTAATTAATTAAAATAATAAAACTATGTTTCGTAGAATCTCAATGTTTCATGTAACGCTAGAGAAGACAATGTTGTGTGTTGTGCAAGCTTAACATGGTATAACGTGTAACGAAAGTTATCAAATAAATCATTTTATTTTTGAAAAATAAATTTCATAAAAATATATGGGAGTAACATTTTACCCCTTTAAAATGAGTTTATCCCACAAAATTCATTAGGGTCCTAAAAGTTTTAATACATGAAAGTTAATTTCATAGAACCCACATCATAAAAATGAATACTGAAACATCCTTTAAATAAAAAGTTTGTAACTTAATAGATACCCAAAGTAACTTATAACTAAGATTCCATATAGGATAAAATATTTGAAAAGTGAAATCAAGGACATAGAAGTGAAAACTAACTATCAAGTTATGAGAGAGAGTGATAGATAAAATGTTCCAGATAAAGTTAATAACAAAAAACCATAGAACAAATAGGTATTTAAAAGGTCGTTGATATCATAAAAAATGATGATAATAGTATTAAATTTTATTTAAAAATAATTTCAAAAGATATGCTTACTTGATGTCATCTCATATGTTCAATCTCACTCTATAGTTGGGCATTGCTCAATTTCTGATTAATCTCTTACTACATTAAAAGATGAAGTTGAAATTGTAATTCCTGAAGAACTAGTGGATCATAAGATCTATAATGAAATGATAAGTCATTCATTCTGTCTCTTGTTATCATCACAAAAAATGGTGATCATATGTTATCCAATATGCATTAATATTTATATTATAAAACATTAATATGTAAAACCTCATCCAAATTTCAATGCAAAAAAATTCATATATGGTTAACCTTTTAAAACATCAAAAAGATTAAAATACAAGACTTTCAAAAATATGATCTATAAACATATCATTTATACCTATAAAACATGGTGTATCTCTTAATTTTCATATACCAAACATGTGAATACCATTATAATTTATTCTCCTGAAACATGGTAACAACATGAATTACTATAAAACCTTAATGAAAACATACAAGCATTAAAAATATAACTCTTTCCACTTATCATAAACCCAAAAATACTATAAAAATGATCCATGATATCATAAACCGCCCTGTTATCTTATTAGTCACAAGGTAATAAATACTATCAAATTTATTTTATCACAATCAAATATCTTTACATTCCATTATCCTAACATCATGCACATATTGAGGGTTGTCCTTCCCTTAATCACATGCTTTCCTAAAATATAATCTTACCACCTCAATCACATTTCATGGACACCAGTACCATTCGGTATATTCTCCTAAATCCTTAAAGAAAAACTATATTGAAATAATAATTAGACGTTTCATTATTCCATAATACCATAAAAGTACTTCTAAAACATTATTCTTGAATTCCATTACATAAACACTGAATTATTCTACAAATTCATTGTCATAATCCACATCACCAATATATATGTCATTATATTACACTTTTTATTTGGTATTAATAGGTTTTATATGTTTATCATCATCATTAACCCTCGGATTTGGGCACTGGTTATCATAATTACCATTTCCTTTATACTTAAAGCACTGAAGTGTTGGTGGTGCAATAGTTGGCATATCCTTTTCCTCAATTTCATTAACCCACCTATTAATCACCTTTCTACATTCCCAATGTTTATGTCCTACTATTCCCCATTTCAAGTACCTCATAGTTCAATTCAAACACTTCCCTTAATGATTCATCCCACATTTCTGGCATGTATATGGTTAGAATTTATTTCCACCATGTCATTTATTCATGTTTTCATGTGACTTGATCTTTCCATTCTTATCAAAACCATGGGAATGGTTGGTATCTCCAATTTAAATTTCCTTCTTAAGAGTACATCAAACAATTATTCATATATACTGAAGTATCTTATGTATAACAACCTTTAAAGACTTGGTTTTAATCCAGTAAATAATTAATTAATCCTACACTCAGGTAAGATTATAATACCAAAAGCATACCTCACAAGTATTGTAATACTTTCTTCATAGGTTCCAATAGATTCATCTCTCTTTTTCATTAACTGAAGGAATTCCTTTTCCATTTTCATATATAGAATACAAGGAAATTACTTATTGAAAAATAAGTTCTTGAAATCATCCCACTCTATGGAGTCAATTTCATCCCGTTTCCTTGTATTCTTGATAAGATCCCACCATTTATTTGTTCACCTTCCACACAATATACATCCAAAATGACATTATCATGTTCTGAACATTAGAGAGCCTAAAATATCATTTTAGTGGTATTGATCCATTTCTCTGCCACTATTGGATCATAATACTCATTGAAATAAGGTGGATGCTGCCTCATAAAGGACTCAATAGAGTGTTGTCTCTCCTTTTCTCATTTGATGGTATAACATGATTCCTAACTTTAAAAAGTTATGTGATAATAGAACTATGATTTTGTCTTCCTGACCCCATAGCATTTGTTTTCTTAGGAGGAAAATCATTGCATTGACTATCTAATTCATCATTAACGTGTTCCTTTAGGTTCCAACAATTGAAAAAAACCCAGAAAGTATAATGTGAGAAACACTAATAATATTTGTAGAACCACATAATCAAGGGGAATTACTTATAAAATTTCAATATATAACCCCTTATGTTTAATCCTAGGTTGTTCATGATCATTATGAAAACTATTAGATTGTAACATATACATAGAATTATTATTATGGATTATACTATGGTTTTCTCATCCTAGTGTCCATAGGTTGACTAAACCATTCCTCTGATACCAACTATAAGGACCCAAGATGTTTATACGTGGATATTACATCATTTTAGAATAATATTCATTACATTACAAAAACACATACCTGAGGAAGGTAATTGTTTATTGCATTTGGAAACGTGGAACATAGACTTATAGTATGGTGAAATATCTTCGACATTTCCCACAAAGATCTTCCCCTTTAGTACACCTACTTAAAACCTTTTTTCATAACCTATGGAAAGGAAACATATGAAAAGAGTGAGCTCAGATGCTCAATAAGGGTGAACATGGAAGATATAATTTTTTTATGAAAGCATAATATATACACTACCAAAAAAATGGGTTTCCACAGTACCACCCTTTAATAGCGGTAAAAAAAGTGCTGATAAAGGGTACTTTTGATGGAGATAAAATTAGTGCTATTAAAAGGGAACCTTTATCAGAACATTTTTTAGTGCTAATAAATGCACCCCCTTTATCAGCACTTTTTTTAGCATGGTTAAAGGCCCCCCTTTATCAGCACATTTTTTCCTAGTGCTGATAAAGTGTATATTTCAAAAAAAATATTACATAAAAAATAATATATTAATATATAAGTATATTTATATTGATTTAGATATAATATATATTTTTTATATATGTTTTATATCGATTTGATATGTGGTAGACGCAAAACAGACACCCGGAGCAGAAGTTATGGCTGTTTGGAGAGATTAAGGACATTTTAGGGCCTTGAAGAATATGAGAAGGTGTTCTAGGGGTCATCAAAGAGTAGGTTTATTCTCAAGCTTTGATTTGATATGTGGTAGAAGGAAAATGGACACCTAGAGAAGAATTTATGGCAAAATGGACACCCGGAGCATGACTATGACTATTAGGAGGAATTATGGGCCTTTTTTGTCCTTGAAGAATGTGATAAGGGGTTCTAGTGGTCACCAGAGTGTATATAATTTCACAATATTTTATTTGATATGTGGTAGAGACAAAATAGACACCTAGAGCAGAAGCTATGATTGTTTGAAATTGAGAAACCCTCCTAGCGCCTAAAAACCTATGAAACCCACAACTCACTAAAATAGACATAACATCTTCTATGGGTGTCTGTTTGAGCACCGAGACTAGTTAAATAGAAACTAGAGAGATGAGTGAGGACCAAGTTTAATAGAAACTTGAGAAGATCAAATAAATGGATGATATATCACTTATACCACTCTTAAAAAACTCAAACTTCAAGCAGCCAAAACTTCCACTTTGGGTGTTCGTTTTGACTCTACCACACTTCAAATCGAAGGAAGTGAAGAGATCTACATAGAAGGATGACTAGAATAATTTTTGAGTGTTATCCTGGACCTTAAAACCCAAAAAACCATCATAAGTCCTCCAAAACTTGGTTTCCATGTCTGGTGCCCTACCAATTTTTTCTTAAAATGGTAATAACTCACGATTTGTGTTTTTGTTTTGCCACCACCACCTATTATATCATAGTACATTCCATGATATGCGGTTTGACTAGTCTCGAAGCTGAAATGGACACCAGTATCTGATGTTATTCCTGTTTCAGTGACTTTGCAGTTTGTTAGGTTTTTCAAGCCCCAATTTCTAACACTTTTGTCCTGTTCTTCTATTTTTTGAAACACCTGTAACTTATGATATTCCTCTCCATTCGGTCTACAAAACCTATCATATCAAAGCTCATTTGATGATATTCTATTTTACAAGTCATAGAGCTAGAACAAACTCTCAGATCATAAGTTTTCGTCATTACCCTGATTTTAGAGTTTATTTGACTTTCTGAATGTATTTACGGGTTTTGAGGGTTTCTCCAGTTTTTACCTATTTTTAGGTTTTCAGGGTTTGTTATCATTTTTCATAATGCTCTATTATTTATTATCAAATATATAACAATATATATATATATAAATTATATTCACATCTAAAAATTTAATTTTATAAATAACAAATTAATCATATTTACCTATAAAATACATTTCCCAATATATAAGCCATATCTAAATAAAAAAATAACATCCATTTTATTTAAAATATAAATATATGAATATCTAGGTACATATATAATGTATATATGTGTTTGTGTGTTTTTTGTATATATGTATTTATTTATTTATAAACACACACAAAAAAATCATATTTTATAAATGAATTTAAAACTAATATTATAAATATATATTAATTTAGGAATAAAATATATTAATATATATATATATATATTAATATATGGATATATATATATATATATATTAATATAAATAAATATATATTTGTTAATATAAATATATATTAATATATGTGTAAATATCACTATATATATATAAATAAATAGATATATTAATAAATGAATAGAAAATAAATATGGTGGAGTGGTAAAAGGTCCTTTATTAGTTCTTTTCTAAGAGATGTTAAAAGGGACCCCCTTATCTTCATTGACATTAACAATACTTTTTTAGCGCTGATAAAGGATTTTTTAGCGCTAATAAAAGACTATTTTGCGGTAATGATAAGAAATAAGGGTATGTGATCATGATCAAAACATAAAAAATTCATACCCAACCTATCATATAACATAAACACAAGTCATGGTATAAAACAATAACAATTCAAAATATGTGAATCATAAGAATAAGTGTTCATCATAACTCAATCATGAAAATTAAATAAATATCATAAATGTGTGTGAAATAATCATTGATATAGAAAAAAATTCATATTTCAAGTATAAAAACCAAGACTCTCAGATCCGTCCTTATCACCCGTTTCCCCTGAAAATCTAGAACATCTACTTGTTTCCCATTATAGATCAAACACATAGACTTATTTTCCATCTTAGATCAAGCCTATAGAGTTGTTTCCCTTAGCTATCTAATAAGATTTAATTCATTACCTAATGAATTGGAGGGAGAAATAGGTCCCATCCATAACATAGTGAAATCTATACACATGTGTTCCATGGGACCATAAAGCATTTATCACACCAAAATCCATGTAAATAAATGAGTTTCATAATCACTTCATCATAACATAACTCAAATAAAATAAATATGTTTCATAAAAATCATGCCAACATAAATATAAACCATTCAAAGAAAGAATAATAATGGTATCCTTAGGTTATTCCTAGTAAATAATAAGAAAAATAAAATAATATCATCTGAGAAAAAAATATAATTTTTTAAAAAATGACTTGAAATAATTCTTGAGGAAAATATCCTTCCCTTTATGAAGTCATTTTTTTAATGATACGTGAAATTATTAAATAAAACATTTTATTTAAATATAAACATTAAATATTGAAAATGAATGTTCAAGTCATCAATGCTTAATAATGGTGAAAAATTCTATTCATTCCGTATAAGTTATGAAAACATTCCTTTCATAATTTTATTTCAGTAAAGTCACAAAGAGTCTTGTTTATAAAATGGTAAATATTTTATTTTGAAACCATTTTGTTAAAAGTATAAAATGGATAAATTTTTTTTATTATACATAGGAGAATAGTGAAAATATTTTTGAAAAAAAATTTATAAAACTTAGACATGGAAGAGAAATATCCCCCAATAGAGACTTAAAATGAAACAATCCTGAATACGGATGAAATTTTGAAATAAATCCTTAACACTTAATAATTATTGAATAATTTTTCCCATGATAGAAATAAAATTATATGGATATAAAAATACCATAATATTTAGGATAATACTCATAAAATACATTAACGGGTAGTATATACACCACACAGAAGAAAAACGTAGTGTATAAGGTATGTGTCTCACAGAAATAAAAGTGAGAAAAAAATCCCTTAACTCAAGTATTTCTTTTCCTTGTTCACAATAAAAACCTTTCATATAATAAATATGGATTTATTATAAATTTATTATATAATCAAATATTAACCCCAAGTTTTATTATTTGTCTATGACATCTTATCTCCTATTTATTAATAATTAAAATCACTGTTCTATGTTATATCTGCTCCTCTTTCCACACATGTTTTGGTTTTGTAGTCCTGATACTTATAATTTGATCATGAAATAAACATTTCAAGAAACATTATTATGTTATATATATCATATATAATCATAAATATATCCTTGTTACCATCCATGTGAAATATAGATGAAAAATAAACCACATCGCATTGTGGAGACAATAAGCCATACGTACGCACGACCGACGTTATCGTTTCCCAAAAGATTAGGTGGTAAAAAGTTAGATATGATATTATCATTAAATAAGTATAATTATTTCATTAATATAATATATAAACATTAAATCCATAATAATTTCCACTCATAAAATATGGTGGGGGAAAATTAATTGTATCGCTACATGGAGATGGTAAGCCACACGTACGCACAAGCGATACTTTTACTTCTTTGATGGTAAAGGGAATGTATAATGGTGTGTTAATAATAATAAATAATTTAATAATATTTATTATTATAAATTTATTATTTTATGATATATATCATATATTTATATAAGGTATATAAGGTAATAAAAAGAGAATGATTCGTTATAGTGATTGCCTCTTCTTCAAAATGATTCCTTTAGATCTCCTATAAAGAAGTAAAAAGTCAGTCCTTTTAGAATAAAAGAAACTATATAATGTGTATGGTTAAGTTTTTAAGACAATATGGAAGATTTTTGTGGATATATAAGACTCATAGTGGAGAAATTAGATGATGGAGGATGTGTCCTTTTATAATGAAGGTGAGGGGAACTTTTGGAATTTCTTTAAAGATTAATTTATAATATATTAAATATCAATCAAATTATCTAAAAATGAAAATGTATTAGAATATAATGTGATATAAGGTGTTAATTCCAACAACCAATAGATTTTATACATGTTTTTTTTGTAATTTTAAACCTTAACATTTTGATTAACCCTTAATCAACCTATTTCAATTTTAACTATGGTAACACATTTTTCAACATTAAAAGGTTGATAATTTTACCTATAATGTGTAAATTGAACCATACATTTACTTTTTATAATATTTTAGACCATAATTTATTCTATTTTTACTTATTTAGTATTTTTTTTATTTTTAACTAATTTAATAAAATATTAATTTCCTAAAGTATCATTAGTGTAAATTTTGACACTATTCTTTATATTAACATTATGAAAATTAATACGAAAAGATTAATTTAAAATAACTTCATTAAATACACCCCAAATATTTTATATTAACATATAAAATTATTTTTATCACCTTGTGTAATTCAAATTATATTTATTTTAATATTTTTAATAACACTTAATACATTTTTTCAGTACTTGAATAGTTAATGCATCATCATCGTGTAATTATTTATGATATTAAATTATTTACGAAAATTTAAAAATAAATTTAAATTTTGTATATAATCTTTTTATATTTCAAAATTATATATATAGTTGATCATATCTTCTATTTATCCCCATATTAAAAATATTATACTTATTAAAAGTAACAGTGTGACCTTTTATCACTCTCTTTGATTTTAATAATATCCAAGTCATTTTCAAAGAAAAGTATCAATTAAAATTTTAAATTTATAAACTTATTCCTGTAGTGTATAAATAAAATCATACAATAATATTTTTTAAGTATTAGGTTAATTTTATAATATTTATAATATTATTTTTACACTTAATTACCCGATTTACCCTTAACTATGACAATAAAAATTACTAAAGTTACTATCCATTTTATCTATAAATAAATAAGAAATATTTACTAAATTCATACCTTATGAATCCAAATATCGAATACAATTTTAAAAATTAAAAATATATGATTGGATTGTATTAATTTAAAATTAATCCCTTTGACGGAATAAGAAGACATGTTTTTAATGTGAAAACATTCAAAAGATTGAAACATTTTTATATTCGAATACAATGTGAAATCAAATCCAATGACCAATATTGGATTAAATTATATAAAAAGGATCTATTTTTTACATTAATACCAAAAAAATATAATTTATCTCTAAAAATTATTTAGACAGAAAAGCTTTTTTCAATTAAAATTCAGTATGTTCCACTATTCATCAAAACATGAAACATTTCCAAAAAAATACAAAAAATGCAGCCAAACTAAATTAAGATATAAAAATTGTAATTATATGTTTATTTTTTCCTATATAATTTATAAATGTTTCAAAATTTAGTTTTAAAAAAAGTGATCCATTAAATTGAAATAAAACTATTTTTAGGGAAATACTATTTTAAGCATAAAATTAGATTTATTTTTATATCATGTATAGAAAACACATATGATGAATGTTAAAAATTAAATTTAATATTATATATATATATATTTAATTAAAATAATCCAAAATGGAAATTTTTTATTTTATTGGTATAAAATACACTTGTGCTCATTTAAATTGTTTTTGAGAAAATGATTTCCTTTTAATTTGAAAAGGGTTTTACTTGCGTAAATCATACATTCATAATTCAGTTAATACTATCCATTCACTAAATTTTAATTAATAGTTTATAATAGTATTTTTTAAAAAATTTAAATAATAAAATTATGTTTTTTATAAACTCAAGTTTTCGTGTAACACAAGATAAGACTTTGTTGCATGTAGTGTAAGAATAACATGGTATAACATGTAATGCAAGCTATCAAATAAATCAGATTACTTAAAAAAATTATTTCACAAAAATCTTGAGGTGGTACATAAAATTAGTAATATATTATCATAAATATACTAATATGTTATTATTATGATGGAATAACCATCTCCAAAATCCATTCCATCAAATGGTAAATGAAAGTATTACTCGTGCGTATATGTGAACTACCACCTTCACGTAGTGATATGATTCATTTTTCATCACTGGCTCAAATTGATAGACATAATGATGGATTTTATAAATTTATATAATATTTATTATGTAATTATGATTTTGTAACGATAAAGTATAATTTACATTTATTTATTTATTTTATTTGGAAAATGAAAAAATGTTCATGCGTGAAGATGGACTACCATATCCTTGAATAATGTAATTCATTTTTCAATCTATAACTTTTATAGAAAATTATAATTATGTATATAATTAATATATATATTTTTTATATAATTATTAACATTATATATTTAATTCAACTGTGATTGAGATTCCCGGACCACAATAGCTGAATTGAAACACACACGTAAAACGTAACAATTATCACATTGAATGGTGATTTTAACAAAAAATTGTTAATGAATGAGTGATAAGATGTTATAAGAAAAATATTTTGGTATTACAAGTATTTATATGGTTATATTATATAATTATAATATATTTACACTTATTATATAGGATGTTAGATTGATTATGATAAAATTCAAAATAGAGATCATCGTTTTATGTAACAATCTCAATTTTGTTCTATATAATTTATACTTAAATTTATGATGATGAAATTATATGATATATCGATAAAATATCTCATGATGTTTTTTATCCTATGGTTATTTCTTTATATTATATGTTTCCCTAATATTTTCTTTTCTATAAGCACTCAAAAGTTCAAAAACAATTTCAAGGAAAATCGATATTGTTTTACTATTCGATTTGAAATATTAACTTTAATGTCCATTTTTTTCTTTAAGAAATTTCAATAATGTTTATAATATTATAAAATTATTTATAAGATTAATTTTTACTCATGTTTTAATTTATATAAAATGTTTAACAAATAGTATTTTTTTTTCATTTTTCGAACAAAGTCTTTTTTATTAAAGGGGAGAAATAATTTTCATTTTAATGTATACCGCACAAGTGAATTTTCTAAAAGTCATTAAAACTAAATGATTTGAAGATCACTTTACAATTTTTAATGTTTTCTTCACAAAGAATTTTTTCTTTATTTTTTGATTTTTTTTGGATTTTAAATATGTTTTTTCAAAATGAAAAGGGTATTTTGATTAAGAAATATTACAATGATCTTTTAAAGATATTTTATTATCTATGATAACATAATTTTATGTTAACTATGATTCATTAGGGATATGAACATATGATACCATCATTATTATTTCTCTAGATGATTTATGAT
The DNA here is from genome assembly GCA_963277665.1 of Viscum album. Classification (NCBI taxonomy): domain Eukaryota; kingdom Viridiplantae; phylum Streptophyta; class Magnoliopsida; order Santalales; family Viscaceae; genus Viscum; species Viscum album. Next base: position 187,264,106 of record OY728143.1, read on the forward strand.
TATGATGATTAAATATAAATGGAACACATTTTCTTTTCCATGAGTTAATATATAATGAAATGATAAATGTTTTCAAGATCTTATGCCAAGAATATGAATGAATTATGATTATGTGATGGGTTTTTCCAATATCTCCTTCCAATTAATTGGGTACAGATTAATATTTTAGGAAGTCAAAGGGTACATGAGTGGATAAAAAATCCCAAAAAGGGTACACATGAGGTTATCCAAATCCCAAAATTAGTATATGAGTGGTTAGACCAAGACTAATATTTAGAGACCTAGGCTTAACATACATGGACATTAAATCATTTTACATGAATATTAAGAACATTAATAAAAAACTTTCTCAAGAACCATAGTAGTTTAGTGTATTTAGAAACATGTAAATATAATAGTATATCTTGGTGATTGATCTTTAACATCTCCCTTAAATATCTTACCCTTTAGTAATAATACTTAAAACATTTATTCATAAGCTGGGGAAAGGAAACATAAGAAAGGGGTGACACTAGATGATCAGTAAGGGTAAAAATAGAAATATTTAACCATAAAATTATCATAAGGGTATGATAACATGATACTAAAAATACAAGATCATACCATGGATATAAAAGCTCATAATCAAGAGTCATGGAATAAATATTGGTAGCTAATAATACATAGATTATAAGGAAATCAAAAGCATAATCCATGAGATCATAACATAATCACAAGACACATGATTTTGGAAGGCACACAAATATATAAAATGATTTCCATAGTAGTCAAGGATTAATACCCAGACCATCTTAGTGGAATGAGTTCACTCCCCAAACTATCTTAGTAGGCAAGGTTCACTCCAAAGACCATCTTAGTGTACAAAGTCCTTTACTGAATCAGTTTAACTCCCCATTCCATCCCTATAATACTAAACCATGTTCACTTCCCATTCCAGCCCTATATTACTGAATTGAGTTAACTCTTTTTTCCAACCCTATATTACTAAACCAGGTTCAACACCCATTACAGCCCTATATTTCTAAATCGAGTTCACTCCTTGTTTATGCCCTATATTACTAAACTGAGTTCACTCCTCCTTCCAGCCCTATATTACTAAATTGAGTTCACTCTTTATTCCAGTCTTTTCATACTAGACTGAGTTTACTCCTCATTCCAGCCCTATCATGCTCATGAGATATAAATCCTTACCCAGTGCATTGGAGAGTTATATTGGTCCCACCCTTAAAAAAATGAAATCATACATACATGTTTCATGAGATAATAAAACATTCATCACATCATGAACCATACAAAATGAGTTTCATAAACATCAAATCATAACCCATGAAATGAAATTATAGAATAAAAATTTCATAACATATGGAATAGAGACAAGCTTCATAGTCATTTCATCATAGAATAACCCATGAAAGCAATTGATTTTCACAAGTTTTTTATCATGGTATAACCCGTGGAAGAGAAATAGGTTTCTTAAAAAACATGTCATCTTAATCACAATCCTTTAAATAAAATAATATGAATATTTTCCTTTGATCATAACCCTAGTAAATAATAAACTATATCAAAGGATATCATCCTATATGAAGAAGGATTTTTAAATATCACTTAGAACATAAGTTTTCATTGAAAATTACTTTATAAAACATACATCATTTTCAAAAAAAAATTAATTGAAACCAATTTGAAAATATATAAAAGAATCACGAAAAAATCATTTAAAAAATTTCTTCATGAAAATAAACTTTCCTATTTGAAAAATTATTTTTAAAACATAAACATTTTGAAAAAATTTTCCTTTGGAAATATCTTTGAAAATATATAATGGGAGATTTGAAAACAATATAAAACTTTTTTAAAAATCCTTTTCTCTGAAAAACAATTTAATGAAACAAATTTAAAAAATATTATGCATTTTTTTTAGAAAATAATCTTTTAAACTATCAAATAAAGCTTCAATGAAATGACAGTAGATAAATACGTACATGCTAAACATTACTTTAGCACCTTTAAAAATGTTTAGAAAAGATCCTTGGTTAGAAAATAACAAGGGGATTCTTTTTAAATTTTTTTATTAAAAAGGTAAAAAACGGGAAAAGTTTATTTTAAAAATATTACGAAAACATTCTTGAATTTTTTTTAGAAAAAATGTTTTTGTGAATAAAACAAATTTCTCACCAAAGAGTGAAATATGATCAGATTTTCTTAATCAATTTCTAAATTATTTTAATTAACGAAGTGTGAAAAAATAGTAAAAATACATAGAGATATCATGGATAAACAATGTATAATAAAGTTCATGATTGTTATTGAGATATAGATTATACTATTTATTCAATGGAAGCATAATCGTAAACAACCTTGATAAACGATGATATTGTAACAATAAACTGTTACAACTTTGGTAACATTGAATCATAGAAATATGGAAATAATAAAACTAAATGAATATTAAAATATAATAAAAATAATTTGATTCATGATATAAAATTTAAAAGTTAAGTATATACACATAATAGAATAATATAGGTACATAACATGGAACGTGTCTCAAAAAAGGAAAATTGAGACAAAATTACATTACCAATTTGGCAACTTTTGAACCATAAAAACCATGAAATAATGATCATAAAAGTGATATTTAAATACACATAAATTTATTCATAAGAATGAAATAATACATTAATGGTAATTATATATACCACACAAAATAAATGAGTGGTGAATAAGGCACAAGTCTTATAGAAATAAATGTGAGACGCAAAAAACCCTTACTACTTGAGTAACTTTAGAATCCTGATCCCCATGAAAGAAAAAAAACAAATTAAATCTTCTAATATCATTAAATAAATTTAATTTGTGATATAAAATGTCATATATAATTATATATATGACATAATAGAATCGAGTGGTGAATATTTCATGTATCTCATGAAAATAAAAAGTGAGATGAAATTCCCTAACCTTAAGTCTTGAATTTCTTCGTACACATTAAAAACTCCTATATTATAAATATAAGTTTATTATGAATCAATAAAAAATATTATTATATATAATACCATATATTATTTTTATTATGACTTTATATTACATATTTTTTAAAAATTTAATGTTAATGTTATATTTTGGGTAATATTCACACTATTTTTCGTATATGTTTTGACTTAGTATTCTTGATAATCATACCTATATCATGATTTAATTATTTATATAATTTTTGAAATGATATAAATTATATATATATTCAATATATAAATATTTATAATAATCTATAAAATATCAAAAAATGAAAGGGAATACACCATTCATGGAGACGGTAGGCCGTGCGTACGCATAAACACTGTTTTTGTTTTATTATCATATAGAAATAAATAAATTAAATGGAATATATGAATATATATATTTATATAATATCATTAAATTACGATTCTTATTTCATATATATCATCTAATTTTAGTAAAACTATCCTTAATACATTCCATGTAAAGTGTGAGTGAATCACATTGATTTGAGAAGGTGATTGTCCCCACATCCACAAATGAAGCTATCATATTTACAAAAAATATAAAGCATGAAGGTCTGTTTTATATAATAATTAAATAATAATAAAGAAACAATAAATATCATATATATAATATAAAATTATATTTTCCATTATTATCCCAACCCATGAGAGTTGGTAAAGGAAAAAACGAACAACATCATTTCGAGAGATGAAAGATCGTCGTACACATGAGCGGTAAGTTCACCACCCATTAGATGAAATTGTGTGTAGTGTAGGTAAAAACCTTAGATTAAAAAATCATTATATTTATAATTCTGATTATATTATTTAATCATGTAATAATAAGTGTTTATTGGGTGGAGAATGAAAATAAAACAAATGATCTTGAGGAAGGATTTACATCTTCTTAGGGAAACTCCCATTCATTTGCACCAAAGGGATCCCTTGGTTTGATTTATTAAAAATTAAGTATTATAAGATGAATTTAGTGATTTTTGGATCTTATTTTACCATATTTTTGGAGATATATATGTCTTTATATGTGCGAATAAGTTAGAAGTGTGAGTTCCTTTTTATAGTGGAGGAGGAGTTGCATTCTTATAATTTTTTTAATAGGAAATTCCACCCCCATTTTTACCATGAAATGTGGATCCAATAATGTTAAAAATTATATAAAATGTAGTATAGGTTATAAATATGAACATAAAATGGATTTGGGACAATATTTTGGGTCATTTTGGGCCTTAAGTTTAAGGCTTAGTCCTTTTTAAGATATTTTTCTTTTAATCGATGTAATTAATTTTAATCACTTTCAATAATATTTTTGGTAAGAAATAAGTTGAAACTTTTTGAAATTATAAATTATTATGATTACAAATATGGAATACATTTTTCAAAATTCCAATCATCGAAGTGGCAGAAATTAATTTAGAATTAATCTCACAGACAGAACGACAATGCTGGTTTTCAAAGTGAAAAAGTCCAAAAGTTTGAAATATTTTTATATCCAATTTAATTGTGAAATAGGTTCCAATTACCTAAATTTTATTAAGTTACATATATTTGATCTAATTATGCATATAAAAATTGAAACATAATTAAATTATATAAATAAACTTGTTAAAAAAGTAGCTTTGAAGTAAAGTTTAGGGTTTTTCCAATATTCAACAAAAAATGAAACTTCATAGAAAAAAATCAATAAAATTAAATCTTAATATTATAATTTAAAAATTAAGTTTATTTTTTCTAATAAACATTATAAATGTTCCAAAAATATTATTTCAAATGGGTTCTCCATTAAAAGGTCGTAAAATAACCTTTTAGTAAAATACATATTTTTATTTATAAAATTTGATTTATTATTATATTATACCAATAAAATCTATTGGGTGAGTATAAAAAATGTTGATTGAATATATAATATTTGAAATTAATTTAAAAAATTAATTAAAATTTGATTTTTTTAATTTATTGAGATAAAATTTTGTATGTATATAGAAAATAGTTTTCTTAGAAAAGTAATTTTTTTATTTTCAAATTGTTATTTAATTAAATTATACTGATTAATAATCAAAGGATTAATTTTATACAAATTTTTAAATCATATTATCAAAATATAATTTATCTTACTTATAATATTCATTGCAACAACTAGGTGGTAACTATAATAATATTTTAATAATATTATCAATAGTATATTTTAGTTTGGTAAGAACTCGGCGTTGCGGGTAATACAAGCTATTCCAGAGACTTGGTATTATGTGTAATACAAGCCAAACATAGTTTTGCATGTACCATAAGCTAATATATGTGTTGTTTTTAGTGAAATAATAACTTGAGATTCATATAACATAAGCCAAACTTAGTGATTTTATATAAATAAACAATATTTAGTGATGCGTGAAATGAAAAATATAAAAATGTTAAATTAATTTGAAAAAATATTTCAGAAAATATAATGGTGTAACATTATACCCCCTTAAAATGAATATCTCCATTTAAATTTGTTTGGGTTATTAAATGTTTAATACTTGAAAGTTAATTTAATAGAAATCCACATCGTAAAAACGAATACTAAAACTTACTTTTAAAAGGGAATTTTTAAAACAAGACGGTTACCCAAAGTAACTCATAACCAGGTTTCCACATGGGAGAGTATAAGTGGAAAGTTAAAACATGGACATGGAAGAAAATTACAACTATTAGGTTCTAATGGAGGGTGATAGATAATATGGTTTAGAGAATGTTAATAATCACAAATACATAACCCAATGAGGCTTGGAAAGGGTAATTGATATCATAAAAAATGATGATAACTTTATAACATTTTATTTCAAGACCATTTTTCTTAAAGTTGAATAATTTTAATGAAATTATATACTTACATGATTTTAGGAAAACCTTACCCTTTGTTATCCCTTGAACAACTTCCAATTCATCTCTTATTCGAATAAATGAAGGTGAGTTTTTCATTCTGAAAGCAATAACAGATCATGAGATCCATAAATAGATTGATTAGTCATTTCATCTGTATTGATAAAAAATGGGTTATCAAAAGATATCCAATATGCATAAATACTTATATGGTGAGATAATACTTTAATAGTAGAAGCATCATCTGAAGTTTATCTTAAACCATTCCCTAAATGGTCAAACTTATAACTCATACATAAGATGAAAAAAAATTATAAATAAGGTCTCTCAACCATATTAACATTTATCATCCACATATAATAATGTATATATTCATTTTCACATTGTAAACATGTTAATACCCTCATCACATATTCTCTTAAAAAATGGTAATATGCTGAATTACAATAAATCCTTTTTGAAAAAAAGGATTATTTCTTATTATAAAGATTATAGGAATATTATATAAATAAAATAAGTTGTAAACTTCATCCATGATAATATATACCACCACTTATATAAATCCTTTATTAGTTTTGTTGTTATAAATAATATCCAATTTACTTTATCAATATCATAATCTTTTTATCTGTACTAAATGTCATTTTCTCATCCTTAGGAACATGTTTAGGTATAACTACCCTTAATGCATACATTCTACTAAATAAATATCTAGGAAATAATTATAATTAATCAAATTAATTTAAATAATTAAAAAAAATCTACAAATAATCCTTATATACATCATGATTCATATTATTTGAATTCCAATATATATACACGTAAACCATCAAACTTTATTCTTAAACCATTACAAAGCTTTCATCAACGTATTCCATAATAAATTTTTCTTAGAGTATAAAATATAAATAATTTATTATGGTTCATCATAATCAATATAATAATGATTCTCTCATTTAATGTAAAAAATATTTGAAGAATATACCATACCATTCACATGTAATTTTTGCAGTCTCCTTATCTTCACCTATATTTTCAATACTCATACCACATCCCCGATTCTCTTCATGATATTTCCACTTAGGACATCAATTTTTATATTTCTCATACATTACACATCTGAAACATTCCATTTAAACTTATTTCCTTCTATTTCCTACTATTGAATAAGACTAGAAATCATAGTGTGAGAAACACTTGTCATAAAAGAAAACCACATAATCTGGAAAAATTAGTTATAGGTTGCCTAAATCATGACACCTAATTTTAAATCTATAACATTTTAGGATTATAATTAAAGTCTTCCCTAGAAAAATACTTATAAATATACATTGGGATCTCAATAAAGTTCTCCCATCATAGTTTTTAAATGTTGACTAAACCTTTCCATCGATACCAACAATATAAATCCAAGATTAACATACATGGATATTACATCATTTTAGATGAATATTTTGGAAATTAAAAAAATACATGCTAATGGACCTTAACTTTTTAGTGTATTTCAAAACAAAGAAACATATTATTCTATCTTGGTTAATGATATTAAACACCTCCCTTAGAGATATTCCTCTTTTGCAGTCCTACTTAAAAACATTCTTCATAACCTGGGGAAAGGAAACATAAAAAAGGGGTGAGATCAGATGATTAATATGGTTAAAAAATGAAGAAATGTAAGAATAACATGAGAATAAGGGTATTATAATATGATCGCAACATTATAAGATCACAACCTTCATATTAAAGATTATGATCAAGAGTCACGAAAAAATATTGGTAGTTCATAAGACGAGAATCATAAGGAAATCAAGAGCATAATATATGATATCATAACATAATCATAGGACATGTTATTGGGGTAGAAATATAATCATATAAAATGATTTCCGTCTTAGTTAAGGATTAATTCCTAGAAAATACTAGTGGAATCAGTTCACTACCCAAACCATCATAGTAGTCAAGGTTCATTCACAAGACTATCTTAGTGAAACAAATTCTTTTATTGAACCAGTCTCACTCCCTGATCCATCCCTATATTACTGAACTAGGTTCACCTCCTATTCTTTCTATGTATTACTCAACTATGTTCACTTGTCATTCCAGTCCTGTATTATTGAATCAGGTTAACCTCCCATTCCCACCATGAATTATCGAACCGAGATGCCTCGAAACAACCCAGGATAACCCCAAACAAGTCACCCTAGTCGGTCCGCAACATGGCGTGAAGGGTGTTCCCGATCCACACATTCTGGAATAAGTGCTCGGGTATCAAACAGATCTAGTTAGAATTATTTACCCAAACCAAACATATTAAAATAACCAATAAAAAAATACAAATCTGAAAAATTTAACCAATCGTTTCTTTAATAATTTCGAAATTTTAAATTTGAAACAAAACAAATACCAAAAAGGAAAAAGACATAAAGGGTAACCAAAAACACAACACAAATATCTATGAAACAAGAGGAGAATACTCCTCAAGACTTCAAAACCAAGATCCACAACCAAAGACACTAGGAACCCATCCTTCGAACACTACATGCCTTGCCTTGAGAAGAATCAAATATGAACCAAAGTATTCATACACCAAAATGTGTATGAAGGGTTTGATTCAAAGCCCAATAGGATTCCACTCGGGTAAAAATTCCATGAATTAAATATTAAATGAAAAATAAAACATCCAAGATTTATAATGAAATAAAGTTCAAGAACAATTTTATGGAAAATAACATTGAAGCTAAACAACATAAAAGGAGTACAACTTTAATTTGAAAATAGTTTCAAGGATTGAAACTATAAAAAAATTCAGTTTAAAGAGGGGTGAAACTTAAAATAAGAAACAAAAATTATTTTAAAATTACCAAACCAACATAATATATACCAACATTAGGTGAAATATAATCGTTGAGCACTAGACATGGGAAATACACCTAGGCACTAACTAAATGTGGGGCCCTAGTTACATCATATCTCCGTGTCAAAGTAACTATAAACAATATCCTTCTTGTACATGAACCACTTGGAGGGGAAACCCCAACAAACAAGTGGTCCCCAATCATCATCATATCTTAGTTAGTGCTTTCATCATTAATCTTGCTAAGTAAAATAGGGATGAGGCCCCTACCAGATAATTAACATATTAGGTCTATCCAACCCACCTAGATACATGGTCTTTCATCTTCATGGTCAAACAAGTTCCACATGTAATAAAATACTTTTTGCATAATTCATCCACCAAACGAAGAATCACATACCACAATCCACTTTTTACACATAAAAATTCATCTTAAAAAACAAACACACATCTAAACATTTTTCAAATATACATTACTCCCTTTTAAATAATTTATCAAACCATTATAACAATTATAAAACAATTTCAATGAACACCCAAAATGATTTTATACGCCAAAGTGTACCTGAAACCCCCTTTAAAATTTTACTGCACATCAAAGCTATGCCAAAACACAATTTTCAGCGTACACGTATTTTAATAAACCAATTTCACAATTTATACAACACTAATAAGTGATGAAAAGTGGATTTACATATTAAAAACACCCCATTTAATTTAAAAATGCCTCTTTAAAATTAAACTCATATCTAGTCATATAAAATACCACTTTTCACTACTTTAATAGTTCAATGAATCATTTTAACATATTATAAAATATTCATAAATTGAACAACTAGAGTTTTCACCAAAAACAAACCTAGTTTTGTACAAAAACACAACTTTAACAACCACTTCATGTCATAACCATTTCAAAACATAATTCTCACCATTTATATGCTTGAATAAATCAACTAAATAATTTATTAAACACTAAAAAAGGCACAAAAAACATTACATACACAACATGCTTACTTTAGCAAGGAAAAGTAAATTATTTCCAAACAAATGTACATCTAAACTTTCCAAAAACCAATTTCGTACCTCACACATCATTTATAGAATGTATAAAAAAATAAAAGAGAGAATAATAAATTTATCAAATAATGTTTAAGTACGGAATCACCTACCTTGATGAATAAGATTTCAGAAAAGTTGTGTGAAACCCATCCACACAACACCCACACCCTAGCCGCACCTCAAACAACCCGTGATGAAACTTAAACAAAAATATTAAACCCCAAAGCTATTGATTGGACCCCAAACTAGTCCCTAACTGTAGTAAACCAAACTTTAAGTAAGGGAGAGCAAGAACTTACCCGGATTAAGAATTCCCCAATAATGAAGGGAGAGGGAAGCAGTGAGTGACTTCAGAGTTCGGTCGCACAAAGAGGGGTTTTCGGAGGTGGTGCGCATGATGAGTGAGAGTGGTGTGCCGGTAAGGGGGAGCCTGAAGACTGTGAGGTGTGATCAGGGGGGCACACAGGGCTGTGAGGTGGCTGAAGAGGGTGTCTCGTTGGAGAAGGATAGAGGGAGGGGCGCACAAGGAGGAGGTGCATGGGGGGTGGTACAATTTGTAGATAGGGGAGGGGGAGAGAGAGGTGGTGCGTGGAGGAGGGGAAAAAGGGAGGAGAGGGGGGGGGACCCTAAAAATGAATTAACCCACTTAAAAAACAACAATAATACAGTCATAATAATAATTAATAACAACCTAATAATAATTATATTTTTCAATAATAATAAAATATTAATGATAATAATAATAATTTTAATGATAATATTAATATTAATTTCAAAAATAATAATAATAATTAATAATAATAATAATAATAATAATTAATAATAATAATAATATTATTATTATTATTTAAAAAATTATGAAAATTTTCCCACTTCTCTTATTTTATTTTTTCATAATTATTCTTTATATTTAATTCATTTCTTATTTTATTTTACTCTTATTTTAATGCACTAATTATTTTAATGCAGGGAAACCATGCAGTTACCTCGTATAGTTCAAGAGACTGTGCGTGGGTTGTGCGGTGGTTTCTGCCCACTCTAGAAGTGTCCATACATGCACCCAGGCTGACCCCACTACTCCCACTATTATTCGGTGCCAGAACACCGTCCTAAAACCTACAAATTATCCCAACTTCAAAACTTTAAACTAGAATAAAACCAAAACTTTGACAACATTACCTGTAAACCTCAAACCCATCACACCTGGTTCCTGAAAAAACAACCAAAACATGACCCGGGTGGGTCTGAGGCTAAAATAAAACCCCGGATGAGACAATTATCTCCACCATAAATGATTTAATGCCTAGAAAATCCCATCAAAAATTACTTAAAAAACAGAACAGGAACATCCGCTTAGCTCAAATAGGTTCCCACAAAATGACATAAAAGAGAAGAAAGAACACTGATAATAAAGAGAAAAGACTAGAAAAATATACTTGGGAGTCCAAAAAAGGACTTCCTACCAAGCGTTTCTCTCCCCCAAAAGCTAATACACCTCCAATCGAAAATCAATAAAAAGAACCACTCACAACACAACATTAAATATCATGAGACAAAACACCTTAAACATTCTCGAAGAGGTTCAAACATTTTACTAGAAAAAAACAACGAATCAATAAGGTTATCATAGCTTAAATTTATAACACTATTGGGAACGATTTTACCCCAATTTTTTCTAAATATATGGTCTAGGGGTTAGATATCTTCGAACAAGACGTACAATCATCAAACTAACACCACGGGAAAAATAGAGTTACTCACACAGGGATGCCCAAGAGGACTCCCTACCACAAGAGGCAACTAACACCAGAGACATAACCAGGATACCAATAGAGGGAGACCTGAATAGACTCCAAACCATAACAAACATTCTAACATTGATTTAATTTTCGAGAATTTCAGTGAGACCCCCACAGTGGGTCTCCCCACTATAAAGACTAACTAGATTATCTGACTAGCATAAATCGACCAAGAAATTCTGACATGAGCTAATCTAGTGGTTTCCTGCACATGCCAACACCCCACCACAAGGGCTTGACCATAGAAAATCCAAACCACATAGAAGACATCACATTGTTCATAACAAATAAATAGGGTCCTCACAAACCCTCCATCCAATGGGACCGCATAGAATGAAACCGCTTCATGGAAAACCTAAACAGTCTTTATTTCAAAAAATAAAAACAAACACTAGGACGAGGTCCCTCATAGCCCTGTGGGTATCTGACTATGAGTATGCATCACTCTAATACCTATAGCTAGAGTTATGATGTATAAAGCATCTCTTACCTCACAGTTAGGCACTAAAAACCCCTAATCGAAACTTCTTCCCACTGGTTCCATAAGAAACCACACCATGATCTGACGAGGTCCATTGAACACAAAAAATCTCGAAACCTTGTTACTCCCACATGGAACTTTCACAAAGACATAGGATTATAATATTAATTCACAACTCCTATTTCAACTACGAATCAAATTTACAAAATTAGTATCCCAACATGAACCTTCGCTTAAATGAACCTAAGGATAGGCCCAAGGTCCTTTCCAACACATCCAACACTAACAACCCAAACTGTTTTCACCTTTACTCACTCGAATTACCTTCACCTCTCTCAAATAGGACTTTTAGACACGATTAGGTCAAACTTCACATTTGACGACTCTTGCAACTTAAGGAGCTAAGGCCTCTTCCAACCTTTCACAACCACCATTCTACTTCAAAAAGGATTCATTTAACCGAAATGAAGAGAAAATGACTTAACTGAAGGGAGTCATTACATTGATCCATTGGAGGGTCTACCATAAGTGGATCACCCAAGGCCACACCTTGAAAATAAATCAATACTTTATGGGGGCATGCACTGCCAATAAAAAAACCATTGACATAATCAAACTAGCCTAATGGCCAAGAGATACCACAATAGAGAACTAAACATGTAGAGGGAACCACTAAAAGGATTCCTAAAGAACTTTTCAAAATAATCTACTAACCGCGTACTTTCACACCAAATTACCAAAAAGAAATCAAACTCAAGAAATAAGTCAAAAAAATAATAATTATTGGCTCAAAATGACTCACAGACAACATTCCCAAAAATCAAAAGACACATCACACAATCACAAGTTATTTAAATACTAAATTTTTCCGTTAAAAATATTTTTTTTGAAAATAAAAAAAGTTGGTGGCTTGAAAAAACACCAATGGTGCCTCATGGGCCTCTCAAATTCTTGTTAGTGCCACACTGGGCACCCACCTAATGTCCATCTAGGAAATCATCCACTCATGCCATTTACCATCCACCTTTCCATATATTTCCATGGTAGTGGTCACCCATGAGAACACCAAAGACAAAAACCAAAACATTACATTTTTCAAAACCAAAATGTTCAGCCCACTCTTTTCAAACCTTACACATCAGTTTCAATTCATTTTTTTTCAAAAACAAATTCACTTCCCCAAAACCAAATCATTTTTACTTAAAAAAAATAAAATTTCTACGATTCCAAAACAAGGAGATGCAGCATGATGAAAGAGGAAACTAGTGTCGGTGGGTGACTTGAACATATGGTTGGTGGCCATACACCAATCACTTCACTATCATTGAGAGTATTATAGGACAACGTCTCTAGCTTCACAAGGCTTTCTAAACCTTTCGAGCACACTGAGACCGTTGACCCTACTCCCATTTAATTTCCCAAACAACAAGCTACCCCAAGGGCCAAAGAACATAGATGGAATCTGACTTCCCCTGGTAACTCAAGTCTTGCTATGAGGTGTGCTAGCTAGGAACCTTACTAATGACTAGAACATAGAGTCCCAAAAATCCTAGCTTATGTCTGCCTAGACTCTTACCCAAGGAACAATAGTCAAAAGCGTATAACTTGGATTAGATACTATTTTTTCACGAACCAACCTAGGTCAACCCCAAACCGGTCACCCGAGTCAGTCATCAACATGGCCCAAAAGGCATTCCCAATCCACATGGGCTGAAAAAGGTGCCCGGGTATTTAATTGAATAAGGGGTAAGGATTTACCCAAACCCAACATATTAAAATCACCAATAAAAACAAAAAAAATCCAAATCTGAAAAATTTAACCAAACTTGTCTTTAACAATTTATAAATATTAAATTTATTACAAAATAAATACCAAAAAGGAAAAAAGACACAAAGGGGAACTAAAAAAATACCCCAATCCTCCATTAAAAAATAGGAGAAACCTCCTCTAGATTCCACCACCAAGATCCACAATAAAATCCAATAGGAACCCATCCAGACAACACTAAACACCTTACATTAACCTAAAAAAATAGAAAACAATGTATGCATACACACAAGGGTGTATGTATGGTTTGAGTTAGATCCTAGTAGGATTCCAACTGGGTATAGATTCCATGTATTAATCATTAAACGAAAAATAAATCTTGAAAGATTTATATTGAAAGAAAATTCCAGAAATTTTTTAAGGAAAATAACTTTGAAACTAAACAAATTATAAAGAGTAAAACATTAATTAGAAAATAGTTGGGAGGAATGAAACTAGAAACAAAAAAACAATTTAAAAAGGTGTGAAACATAAAATAGGAAAAAATCTTGATTTTAAAATTTCCAAACCAACATACCATATACCAATTGTAGGTGTAATATAATCATTGAGTACTAGACATAGGATATCCCCAAAGAAATAGAAAATTGTGGTTCCCTAATTACATCATATCTCAGGGTCAAAAAACCATAACCAATATCCTTCTCATGTACAAGCCAATAGAAGGGGAAATCCCAATGGCCTAGTAGTCCCCAATCATCATCATAGTTTAGTTAGTGTTGTCATCATCAATATTTCTAAGTGAAACAGGGACGAGGCAACTACCATATCACTAGTTTACTAGTCCTAGTCCACCCACCTAGATACCAGATCTTCCCTCATTGTACTCAAATGAGTTCCACATGTTATAAAATACTATTTTAACAATTCATCCACCAAACCAAGAAACACACATCACAATCCACTATTTTCACAAAAAAAAAATTAAGTTTGAAAACAAAGTGCATCAATTTTGTTTTTAAAATATTACTTGAACCCTTTTAAATAATTAATCAAACCATTATAACAATTATATAACAACTTCAATAAACTACCAAAATACTTTTATACCCCAAAGTGCACTGGAACCCCTCTTTAAAATTTTTCTTGCACATCAAAGCTATGTCAAATTACAATTTTAAGCTACAAATATTTTAATAAACTGATTGCACAATTTATACAACATTAACAAGTGACACAAAATGGATTTACACATGAAAATAACCGTATTTCATGTAAAAATATGACTTTAAAATTAAAATCACTTCTAATCATATAAAATAAAAATTTCTCACCACATGAATAGTTTGATTAATAATTTGAACATGTTATAAAATATTCAGAAATGGCATAATAAGAGTTTTCATCAAAACACCCTTGATTTTGTACAAAAATGACACTTTAAAACCCACCCCAAGTCATAACCATGTCGAAACTTAATTCACACCATTTTTATGCTCTAATAAATCAATTAAATAATTTATTAAACACTAACAATAACACAACAAACTTTACATACACAACATGACTACTTTAGAAAGGAAAAGTAAATCATTTCCAAAAAAATGTGCATCAAAATATTCCAAAAATCATTTTCACACCTCAAAATTTATAAAATGTAAAAAAAATACAAGTAAGCATAATAAATCTATGGAATCAATAACCTCAACCAAGAAGCTTCCAAAAAATTGGTGCGAAACCCATATACACAACACCTATACCCTAAATGCAGCTCAAACAACCTGATTTGAACCTTAAATAGTAATATTGAACCCCAAGAGTAACAATCAGACCTCCAAACCAAACCCTAACTGTAGGAAACTAAAGACTAAGGAAGAGAGAGAAAAACCTGACCTAGATGAAGAACACACCCGCGATGAACGAATAAGGGAAGAAGTGAGTGGATTTAGAGGTTGACCACATGAAGACGACTTGTTGAAGGTGGTGCGCATGTCAGAGGAGAGAGGGGTGTTAGTAGGGTGTGTGCACGAAGGCTATGGGGTGTCTTCGGAGGGTGGCTCACCGAAGAATAATTCCAGAGGGAGAGGCGCACAAGGAGAAGGCACAATGGGGGGGGGGGGTGACACGATTTTTTGAGAGGAGAGGGGGATGGAAAAGTGGTGCATGGAGGAGGGGAAAGACGGAACATAGAAGGAAAAATCCTAAACAAGGAATTAACCCAGTTAAAAAACAACAATAATTCCATCATAATAATAATTAATAACAACCCAACAATGATTATATTTTTCAATAATATCAACAGATTAATAATATTATAATAATTTTAATGATAATATTTATATTATTAACACAAAAAATAATAACAATAACAATCTATTATAATAATAATATTATCATTATCATTTAATTTTGTTTTAAAATTTACCCTCTTCACTTATTATATTTTACAAAATTATTCATTAAATTTAATTCTTTTATGATTTTATTTTACTCTTATTTTAACGCACTAATTATTTTAAATGTAAGAAAACATGTGGTTACCCCACATAGATCATGAAACTGTGACTTGGCTATGCGGTGGGTTCTTCCAACTCAAGAAGTGATCGTACATGCCCCTGGGATGACCGTAGGGATCTTGCTACCGTGCAGTGCCAACACACCGGCCTAAAACCCACAAATTATCCCATCTTCAAAAATTAAAATCAGACTCAACTCTGAACTCTGACAACGTTATCCCAAAAACTCAAACTTTTAACACCCTGTTCCCCAAAAAAATTACCGAAACCTAGCCCAAACTGGGTCTGAAGATAAAATAAAAACACAGGTGTGACACGAGCTCACTCCTCATCAGAGCCCTGTAATATTGAACCAAGTTAACTCTTTATTTCAGCCCTATATTACTAAACTGAGTTCACTCCTTAAACTAGCCCTATCATACTAAACCGATTTCTCCTTTTATTCTATACCTTTTATAATTATGAGACATAAATATTCACTTAATACATTAGAGGGAGATATAGGTCCCACCTTTCACATAAATAAATCATAAATATATGTGCTACAGGATAATAAAACATTCATCACATCATGACCCAAAAAAATAAGGGTTTCAAAAAAATCACATCATAACCCATGAAAGGGAATGTCTATTATAAACATTTCATCATATCAAAATCTATCAAAAAGATGCATGTTTAAAAAAACATTCATCCTAGAATAACACATGAATGGAAGTGGGTTTCATAAGCATTTTATCATGGAATAACATGTATAAGAGAAAAAAATTTCATTAAAAACTTGTCATATTAATCCTACACCATTAAAATAAATAATAATAATGGTGTCCTTGGATAATAAACCTAGTAAATCATAATATATATCAAAGGTTAAGATCTTAGCTGAAGATTATTTTTGAATGATCACTTGGAACATAACTTTTATTTGAAAATCAATATTTAAAACATATATCATTTTCAAAATATTTTTCTTTGGATGAGCTTTGAAAACACATAAAGGAATCATGATAAAACAATTTAAAACATTTCTTTAGAAAAATATCCCTTTCTATTGGAATTTTTTTTGAAGCATAAACATTATAAAAAGATTTTCCTTTGAAGAAAACCTTGAAAATATATAAAGGGATCTTTGAAAACCATATAAAATAATTTTCAAAACATTTTTCTTTGAAAAAAAATTACAATAAAAAATTTCTTTAATATTAGTGAAAAAATTTCTTTTAACAAATAACTTTGTAAAATTTTAAATTAATCTTCAAGGAAATGATGATGGGTAAATCCATACATGCTGAAAATTCCTTTTGCACCGTAAAAACATTTAGAAAACTGCCCTGATTAGAAAATGATAAAGAGATTCATTTTAAAACCTTGTTTTCTTAAAAAGGTAACACATGGAAATTTTTTTTAACACATCTTAGAAAAAAAATAAA
This sequence comes from Viscum album, assembly GCA_963277665.1. NCBI lineage: Eukaryota > Viridiplantae > Streptophyta > Magnoliopsida > Santalales > Viscaceae > Viscum > Viscum album. Next base: position 187,281,892 of record OY728143.1, read on the forward strand.
ACACTTTTAGAAAATATGTTTTTGTAAATAAAACAAATTTCCGACTAAAGAGATAAATGAAGTTGGATTTTCTTAAACACATTCTTAATTATAGTAAGTACCAAAGAGTGGAAAAAGTGTAACAATACATGGAGATATCATGCACATAAAGAGGATAAGATAATTTATGATATTTATTGAGGTATGTATCATAATATTTCATCAATGGAAGAATAATCATAAATAATCTCGATAAATGATAAGATTGTATCAATAAAGCATTACAACATTGGTTCCATTGAATCATAATACTATAGAAATAATACATTTAAATGAAGCCTATAAATCAAAAAAAATAATTATATTTATTATATAACATTTCAAAGGGTATTATATACACATCATATAAAAATATAGGTTCATAACAAGGAATGTATCTCAAAGAAAGAAAATTGAGACAAAATTACTTTACTGATTTGATAACTTTTGAATCGTAAGACCCATGGAGAAATCCAATAAATGAGACAGTTAAATACATATAAGTTTAATTATAATAGTCATAGAGTACATTAATGGTAAATATATTGACCACATAGAAGAAATGAGTGGTTAATAAGGCATAAGTCTCATAGAAATAAGAGTGAGACAATAAAAAGACTTACTACTTGAGTAACTCTAGAATCATGATCACATTAGAATATTAACATCAATTAAATATTTTAATATAATTAAATAAATTAAATTATCTTTAAAACATCTCATAGTAAAGTATATACACCGCACAGTTGAAGAGAGTGGTGTATATGGAATGTATCCCATGAAAATAAAAAGTGAAATGAAATTCCCTTACTTTAAGTCTTGAATTTCTTTGTACACATTCAAAACTATTGTATAGAAATTATATGTTTACTATAAATATACCATATAAGAATATTATTATATCTAATACCATATATTATTTTATTATGAATTTATATTACCCATTTAATGACAATTCTATATTAATATTATGTTTCAAGAAATAACCGCGTTGTTTTTCGTATATGTTTTGGCTTGTTATTATTTATACTCTTACCTAGATCATGATTTTCACACTTAAATAATGTGATACATGATATAAATATCATATATATTTATTAGATAATTATTTATAATAATATACAAAATATATAAATATTAAATTGAATTCACCATTCATAGACTCTAGGCCATACGTACGCATGAACGATGTTTCTATTTTATTATGGTTTTGAAAGAAAGAAAGTAAATGGAATATATGAATATATATTACCATTAAAGTATCATTATTATTTCTTATATTTTATATAATTCTACCAATACCATCGTTAATACATTCCATGTAATATTTGAATGAATCATATCGATTTGATGAGGCAGTTGTACACACATCCACATACGAAGTTATCATATTTACACAAAATGGAAAGCTTGAAGGTATGTTTTAAATAATAATTTAAGAATAATAAATTCATAATAAATATAATATATATCATATAAAAACATATTTTAAATCATAATTTCCACCCATGAGATGTGGTAAAGGAAAATGAACAAGATCGTTTTGCGATGCGGTAGTCCAACTTACACACACATGGAAATTTAGTTACCCATTAGACAGAAGTGTTTGTAAATTTAGTTCTATACCATAGAATAAAAACATATAAGTATATTTAGGATTATTGGGTCACTATTTAATCATTTAATAGAAATATTTTAGGGTTTAGAGAATGAAAACACAACCAAGGAGCTTGAGGATGGATAATACCTCTTCATTGGGTAACTCCTCTTGGTTTTCACCAAAGGGATTATTTGGTTGGATTTATCACAAAAGAGAGGATTATAAAATTATTTTAGGGATTTTATGAGCTTATTTAATTAGATTTTTTGTGGTATAAATGGATTTATTAGTGCTAATATGTGAAAGGGGTGAGTTCTTTTTATAGTGAAGGAGGAGTGTCATTATTGTAAATTTTTGAAAAGGGAATTACACCAACATTTTTTACATTTAAAGTGGATAAAATAATAGTAAATGTTTTATAAAAGGGATTATAGGTTATAAATATGAACATACAATGTCTTGTTGAAAAAATTTATGTTATTTTGGGTCTGACATTCAAGGCTTAGTCTTTTATTAAGCTAATTTATCTTTGAATCGCTTTAATTAATTTTAATTACTTTCACTAATATTTTTTTAAAAACTAAGTTGAACTTATTATGAATTAAAAATTATTATGATTCAAAATATGGAATTCATTTCACAGAATTACAAGAAAATAATTGGTATAAATTAATTTAAAATTAATCCCGCAGATGATATGACAATACAAGTTTTTAAAGAGAAAAGGTCCAAAATCTTGAAATGTTTTCATATCCAATTTCATTGTGAAATTAGTTCAAATTAAAAAAATTGGATTAATTGATCTACAATTTATCTAATTATACTTAAAAAAATAAAAAAAAAATAATTTAACTATATAAATAAATTATATGACAACACAGTTTTGAATTAAAATTCAGTATTTTTTCATTATTCATCGAAAAATAAAAGTTCTTATAAAAATTAAAAAAATTAAACCAATGTAAATTTTGATATTCCTATTTTAAAAATGAAGTTTATTTTATAAAATAATTTTTCTTGAAAGTTTCAAAATATGTATTAAAAATGGGTTCACCATTAAAAGGTGGTAAAATTACCTTTTAGAAAAATACATCTTTTTATTCAGGAAATTGGATTTATTATCATATTATATCTATTAGATCTATTAGGTGAGTATAAGTAATATTGATTTAACATATAATAAATAAATTGTATTAAAAAATTAATCTAAATATGGTTTTTATTTATTAAGATAAAATTGTGTTTGTACACTGAAAAATAGTTTTCTTAGAATAGTAATTTCTTTATTTTCAAATAGTTATTTCATTTTCTTATACTAATTAATAACTGAAGTATTAATTTTATATACATGTGTAAATAATATTTTTACAATTTAATTAATCTTATTCACAACTTCAATTCTAATTTCTAGGCGGTATCTATAATAATATTTTAATAATAATATTAATAGTATATTGTAGTTTGTTAAAAACTAGGCCTTGCATATAACAAAAACTATCGAAGGGATCTAGTATTCGGTGAAATAAAATCCAAACATAGTGTTTCATGTACCAAAATATAATATATATGTTTTTAGTGAAATATTAACTTGGGTCTGCATTAACACAAAGACAAACTTTGTGCCTTTATATTAAAAATTATATTTACTGTTGTGTTAAATGAAAAATATAAAAATATTAAATTAATTTGAGAAAAATATTTCCCAAAATCTCAGGGTTTTACATAACTTGTGTTAAACTTATTGGTGGGTATCCTCAAAATAATATTTCAGTTATTATAATTAAACAACTATTTATTCCACTCTTTTATGACATGATCATGGATCCTTTGATTTTATTCCTTTATGATTCCGGTCTTATGAACTACCAATATTTATTTCATTAATTATGATTATGATCTATGAATTTCTAGGTATGAATTTAAATTGTTATGAAAATATTCTCATACCTTTATGGTCATGATATACTTACATATAATCATTAATTGATATCTATATTTTTTACCCTTATTGAGCATATGAGCTCACCCCTTATTATGTTTCCTTCTCCCTAGGATATGATGAAAGGTTTTAAGTATGATATGTCTAATAAGGGTGTTTGCTGTGAATAACGTAGTTAGAGATGATATGAAACCTTTATGTACTAGTTTTTTTTATGTTTATATTTTTTAAAAAACCCTAAACCTTTTTGGATATTTCATGGGTCATAATGATATTGTTGGCGCCAAAATGTGGGTAGAAGAAAAAAGAAACGGAAGGCCTCCAAAGGCTGAATCGTGAAGACCATTCGCGGAGCCCTGGTAGCCCCATGCCTACCACGAAGAAAGGAGGCGGGATTCTCCGTGAAAAGATTTGACCTTCGCAAGCCTACTACGAAGCAAGTAGGAGGGATGATTCACGAACGCATTTGACATTTGCGAGCCCGCCATGAAGCAAAGAGGCATGACACTCTGCGAACACATTTGATGTTCTCGGGTGCTCCACGGAGCAAACAAGTCCCACTTCGCGCCACTTAAGCTCTGCTTCGCAGCGCCACTCCCCTATAAATTCCAGCCTTCCCCTAAGTCTAAGGCACAGATCATCCGACCATTCATATTACTAGCTCCAGAATCACGAATCAGCTTCTACTTTGCGAACCATGAGATGTGTGAGGTACTTCTGCTCTACGAAGTGCCTCCCCTTTTCCTTGTTTTGACCCCCTCTTTCGAGTGGGATGCCTTTCGCGGAGCCTAAGGGCTTCCACGAAAGAAGGGGATCCCTAAGGGGACCCGGGTTGTCACAGAGCATTTATGCTTCACGAAACAACCTTCATGTACACATGATCCACATGCCTAGGAAGGGTAACTATACTTCACAAAGCACATTGCTTCATGATACCTTGATTTTAGAGGCAAATTTTCTCCACAAGGTAGTGCTCTGTGAATATATTTACACTTCGCAAAGCACCTCCCATATGTACCTCTTCCCAATGCTTAGGATGAGGCGCCCCACTTCACAAAGCACACCCCTTCTCAAGCACCCTCCACAACGTGGAGCAACAATGATTCACAAGGCCCCTACCTATGAACCCCTCTACTTTGCAATTCCTTTTCCCATACGACCCGCCAGGTTTGCAAGATGTGATTTCAAAGTCCCATGGACAATACTTCTCGTTGCGTCGCTTCGCCTCATGCTTCTTCGCATAGGAATGCTAAGGGATATTGCTTCTTCGCATAGTCATTCTAACATGAACCCCTCTATGGTTCACTCCATAACACCCCTTAACCATGTCGTTTCCTATCCCCACTCTTCACAAAGGATAATAGGGTTCCGGTTATGTAAGTCCTAGGGGTGCATAGCAAACCCACTTCATCTGAGCTGCAGGACGTTAAACTGCCAAGCACCATTGTCCTCAACACATGACATTAAACTATGACCTTGCCATATGCCTCCCACGAGGGGTTCCCCCAACTTGGACATTCTCCACACCTACTAGTTTTTACGAGGTTGAGATACTCCCCCACAGGGGATGATATCCTCCTTATCGGAGTGGAATTTTTCCTTGGGGAAGTGGAAACCATCTCAGTGCATTCCCCTAGCTTTTCATGCTGGAGGCAGCATCCATGCTCCTCCTTTCTTCTTCATTCCCAAGGACTAGGGGGAGGAATGGACACCAGACCCCTCCTTTCTTCGGTACAAAGTCCCTTTCCCGCTAGGATTTGTAGCCATCGGGCCTCCATCCCGGAGTAAGTCCCAATCTCCATCTCTGGGATGTGGACCATGTGTACGCCCCTGTTTCCTCTTCGATCCACTAACTACATGTAAGTCCCAATTCACCTCTCATGGATACACCTTTCACGACGTGATCATCAGGTCTCTACTACCTATTGTTTCTCACAGAGATCATAACTCACGTGGGCTTAGAGCAAGCATCAACCATGACATCCTCCCTGGGCGGCCTAGAGTGTAATCCCCACACCCCCATTCTGAATACTTTGATCCTTTCCAAGGAAGGGTACATAGAAAGCCTCCTTGAGGTTCAATCCCACCACCCATGGGACCCCAGGTCCTCTTTCAAGTCGGTTCACCGACCCCCCATTCCGAACTATGGGGACTTTTATCCTTGCCAAGGTAGGGTACATAGAAATCCTCCCTAAAGTTCAAGCCCACCACCCATGGGACCTCAGGTCCTCTTTCACGTCAGTTCACCAATCCCCACCACCCATCGGACCCCAGGGCCACCTTCACATTAGTTTCCATGCCTGAAAAACGTGGTCTTTGATCCTTACTAAGGTAGGATACGTAGGAAGCCTCCATGAGGTTCAATCCCACCACCCATCAGTCATTCCAACCATCTTCACGTTAGTTCACCAACACCCTGGTAAACCTAGAGTGTAAGCCCCAAAAACCATCACGAACTACATGGAATTTGATCCATACCAATGAAAGGTACGTAGGAAGCCTCCATGAGGTTCAATCCCAACACCCATTGGTTCCGACCATTTGGTTCCATGCCCCATCTTAAACTATGTGGTCTTTGATCCTTGCCAAGGCAAGGTATGTAGGAAGCCTCCCTGAGGTTCAAGCCCACCGTCCACCTGGACCCCAGGTCATTATTCACGTTAGTTCACTGACTCATGCCCCATACCTTAACTATGTGATATTTGATCCTTGATAAGGCATGGTATGTAGGATGCCTCCACGAGGTTCAAGCCCAACAACCAATGGTCCCGAACACTTCACGTCAGTCCACTCTGGTCCTATATGACGTTAAACTGTATTCCCCTTTTTTGTTCCTCATTTAGCGGTATGCCATTGTCACTCCATTCAACGGTAATCTATTAAAACCCCAATTGGTGGTAAGCCATCATTATATGAACTACATAGAATTTGATTCCATGCCATAGGGATACGTAGGAAGCCTCTTCAAGGCTCAAGCCCAAAACCATCCTCATCCACCTGGCGGTCACATCCCATTCTCCATTCACTTCATTCAACCGCTTTATCACCCATATTGATTCTTACCCAGGCCACCAAATCCCGGTGGGATCATCCCACCTCATACCCCAATCCCCTCAACAGTAACTGGGATGTCAACCACACATTGGCCCCAACATCAATGTTCCCTCCGGGGGTTTCACCCATCTGATCTACTCTAGTCAGTGTTTTGATCAGTCCGATCCATCTCCTTTAGACGTTAAACTTATGGAATACCCTTTGTTAAACTTGTGAAGTTGAGGAAAACCTCAGATAAATGCCCATGACATATGATTCTCCGTGTTTGATATTGGATTCCTCGGGCTTCTACGCCCTCGAGAAACCCTATATCAAGGGACTAAAATCCAAACACACCAATCCAGTAACACCTAGACACTCCAGTGATTCCCAATCTGACTACTCCCCTGAGCGAAGGTTGCTACCCTAACCGGACCCCTTGGAATGTCCCAACAGAAGTAGTGTAATTAACTGGTGTCCATGAAGATATATATCTAGGAAGAGTTTCATAAACAATGTAATAAATATAAAAGGGAGACCCGGACTAGGTAATGAGTTCTGATGAGGAATCCATGGAAGAAACAACTGACATCCGATCATCCCGTTTCGATCAAGGAGTAGATGTACCTGAATAAGGAGCGAATGCCACCCACCTTTGGAAAGCAGGAATGCGGGGCAACAAAACAGTGCAGCCTTCCCCCAAAAAGATACAGATGTGAACACCTCGGTGAAAGCATCAGAAATAGATATATAATGGTTATTCATGTAATAAGATGTAATATTTATGTATGTAATGTTTGGGTTTCCTCAATTTATTTTAGAGAAATTTATGGTTATTTTTGTAAACTTGGATAAGAAAAATTTTGTTTGAACACTTAGGATAGTCCTAATAATTGTTGAACAATGTATTTTTTGGTAAATAAAAGAGTATGATTTTTCTTTTAAATATATATCTATCTAGATACTAGAAAGGGGATGAAGTTATGGCATAGATACAACTAGGGGTAACAACTCTAAAAGGGTGGGCTAGGTATTAATTTGATCACCACTGATGCCTGATGAGTGGGCCTAAGACTTTACTTCTAGAATGAATATTCCATGGGATATAATTGTATTAATTAAAATTTTATTTATGAGAAATTATAAATTATTTTGATAGAATATGACTAAGGATGACCTCAGTAAAACGAAAGGATTCATATATTGAAAATAAGGTGTCTTGATTTATAAATTGGTTAAATGATTTTTGCGAATATTTGATTTACTTCTATGATTATTGTTAATTAAACTACGTATTTTGGTTATACTCAATGGATTGAAAAAGAAAAAACCATGTTAACACTAAATTTCAAAGATAATGAAATTATTTTCCTCTTGAGAAATTGAATGTTATAGGTGATGGAATGAAAAATCATATTACTATACTCATGTAACTTTCTAAAACCATGAATCAAGATAAAATTTCAAATGAGATAAGGAGGGAAAAAGGTGTTTTAAGTCCTTTATTATGAAACATACATTTTTTTAATGGGTATACTAATCCAATAATTAATGATAAATAGTGGAATCTGATTAAGAACATGAGGTAACAAGAAGAAAATTACTATATAGAGTAGGAAAAATTTAGAATGTTTTTTAGCAAGGAATTTACTCATATTACTTGGTATGAAAATAGAGAATGGATTTCATAAGATAAACTAGATGGATGATGAATCCCTTAGTAACTATGAGGAAAATTTTATAGGAGTTTCAAATTATGTTTATGGTATTTTTATCTATCCTGAAAGTACGATTTTTCAATTATTAAGTGGATTTAAATAAAGTATATAAAGGTCATTAGCCATAGAAGACTTCAATTTCTATGAATAATTATTTATATATGATCTCAAGGTAGAAATGGAGATCAAATTAATCCATGAATCACCTAGTTTTGATAAGAAAAGAAAAATATAATTTAAAATATATTATAATTATACAAAAAATATTAGAAAGATGACGAGTCTTTCCTTTTTCCAAAATTGTGGAAATAACCATGAATGAAATTATCATAAGGGGAGTAGTAAATTATTTAATTTTTTAAAGTCATTTTATCTGTAAATAAAATTCCAAAGTGAAGGGAAGAAGTTAAATAATGATGTGAATAGAGTAAAAACTCCATATAATACACCACCCATACCCTAGCATTTCAAATACAGAAAAGTGTGATAATTATGCTTAATAATGACCAAATCCAAGGGTTAATGAGGATGATATATGTAAAAAACCTCTTAATACTAGAGATAATGTTAACTATCACGCGATCTCTATTGCCTATGTGAGGTATGATAACAATGTGGTGTAAGGTATATTTCCATCCACTCTAGAACCACTAATAAATTATTTAATTCTAGTTATACCCACTATATAATATCTGAATAATTTTCTAGGAGTATTAAATTAACACCTCAATGATTATATAATTAATTACAAAAAAAATGCTCTTAATGGTATGATGATCACATCTCAATTATACGATTCCTCTCTGATTGAGGTTCGTGGGAAGGTACTTCCTTTAAATATTCTTATTCTCCCTTTAGTTTAATTTTATGTTATTTTAGTCATGGATAGGATATATTTGTATATACCCTATATCAATTTTTGAGGAAGGGAAGTCACATTTGAAATTATGAATGAAATTGTGACCATTTATCAATGTGAGGATGAATACGATCATCCAATCGAAATTAAATCCAATTTATGGGGATATATTCAAATTATTAAGGGTTAATTTATCTAAAATGTTTTGGGATAAAGTCAATAGAGAAGATATGAATATTGAATAAGTTTTTTTGAATAATTTACATAGGAGTTTCATAGTTTTCCTCAAAATCATGAATTTGAGTTTTCAACAAAACTCAAACCTGATGATGCACTTATTTCACTGAGTCCACATAGAATATACCTGATTGAGTTGTGGGAATTGAAGAAGAAAATAAAGGAGAATATTGATAAGGTATTAATTCATATAAGTGAATCATTATGGGGTTCAACTATAATTTTTTATGAATAATGATAGATCAATGTGAATCTACATTGACTAAGTTGAAATTAACAAGATCATGGTCAATAATTAGTATCTTATTCCCAGTATTGATGATTTGTTTGATCATTTAATAGGAGAAAATTAATTTTCAAATATTGGTCTTCAATCTAGATAATATCAATCAAGAGTAAAAAATGAATACATTCCCAAGTTAACCATACATAGGAGTTATAGAAACTATGAATTTATAGTGATGTCATTTAGTCTTATTAATTCCCCAACTATCTTTATGGATTTAATGAATATATTATTTAGAGATTACCATTATTAGTTTTTTTCATCATTATAATTAATATTATATTATATTATAAGGTGAAAGAAAAACATAAATATCCCTTGAGTATTGAGTCAAGAGACCCCGAGGAAGGATAAATTATATGGAAAATTCATCAAGTGTGAATAATAGTTACAAGAAGTATGATTTTGGGGTATGAGATCACTGAAGAGGGTATATCCATATATTCTGGTAATATGGAGGTCATTTAAAATGGGCTTAAACCAACCACTATGACTAATATCAACAATTTTCTTAGATTAAATGAAAATTATTGAATCTTTTTGAATAATTTCTTATAGATATCTAATCCCCTCAACATGTAAATTCTGAAGAGATTAAAGTTACGTTGGACTAATGAATGTGAATCCAATATCAAGGAATTGAAGAGAAGGTTGGTTAGTTCACCTTTTCTCACACTTCCCAAAAGTGGAAAAGGTTTTATTATTTATAGTGATGTATTAAATAAGGGACCAATATGTGTTCCTATGAATAATGACATAGTTTTATCTTATTCCTCTATCCATTTAACGGATAATGAGAATAATTACCCTACCCATACCATGAAGTTAGTTGTGGTCATCCTTACATTATTGATATATAGTCCTTATATTTATGAAAAAATATTGACATATATAATTATCATAAATGTTTAATGTAATAATCTACAATAAAGATTTCAATATGTTATATAGAAGATAGTTAGAGTTGATTAGAGATCATGAATGAAAAATATAATACCACCCTGATAAAGAGAAAAAAGTGGGTGAAGATATGAGTAAAAAGGACTATGAGATCTTATATATGATAAGGATAAAAAAGAACTAATATTTTTATATTATCAATGTATAGACCATGAAATAATGAATGAAATGAAGTAATATTTTATTTATTAAATGAGTGTTCAACTATCTATTAATGTGAATATTAAAGAAGTGCATAAGGAAGATGAAGATATATAAAAGAAGGTGGGAATTGTTCTAAACCACAACCATGATTTTAAGGGAATGATAAGGTTCAAAAAATGATTATGTGTCATGTTAATACAAGAGTTGGATAAAGATCTATTAGAAGAAGCTCATATCCCATCGTTGTCTTTTCATCTTATATGTATGAATATATATATAGTTATGAACAAGTATTTATTATTAGAAAACATAAAGATAGATATTGTATAGTATGTATCATGGTGCTTAGAATGTAAAAATTTTGAGGCTATGATATAAAATTATAAGTGTACGTTATAACCATTTCACATGCCAAAATGAAATGTGAAAACATCACCATGGATTTCATCCTTATACTCCCCAAAACATCTAAAGGTCATAGTGTTATTTAGGTTGTATTTTACTACCTTAAGAAATGAAAATATGTCATTACAATCAATGAAAATTTATATCTTTATCATCTTTGTAGGATATAAATTTAATAAGATATAATTTTTCACGGGTTAACACATTCCATTGTATCTAATAAAGGTATGATGTCTACCTAAAAGTTTCAGTGGAGTGTTCAGTAATATCTAGATATAGAGTTGTGTTTTAGTAATTCCCATCATCCTAAGGTAGGTGATCATTCTTAGAGAAGCATTAAAACATATTAGTATATTCTAATATCTTATTTTCATGATTTTAAAGGTGTTTGGGATCAATATTTTCCTCTAGTATAATTCACTTATAAAAATAGGTTTCACTCAAGAATTAAGATAGATCCTCATGAATCTCTCTATAGAAATAAGTGAAAAAAATACAACATGATGGTATGAAGTTAGATAATGAAATATTTTGGGACCTAAGATGGTTGAGTAAATGGAAAGGGAATTTTGATCCACTCATTGGAAGATAATGGAAGCTCAAATTCGATAAAAGAGTTATACTAATAATTATCTAGGAGATTTGGAATTTGATGTCAGTGAGAAGGTGTTCTCATATAATTTTCCATGAAAAATATTTATGACATTTGGTAATAAGGGAAACCTAATAATAATGTTATATCATCCCTTTTTATATTCTTTATTAGACTAGGATGATTTTTATCACTTAACACTTCCACCGAATTTCTTTAATGTTCATGATGTGTTCCATGTATCACTTTTGAAAAAGTACCTTCCCAATCCTTCAAATTTATAGAACTAAAAGGTTATAACACTGTATAATAATCTATCATTTGAAGAATAACCACTATAAATAATATATCATAGAGATTAATTGCTATATAAAAAGACTACTCACTTGGTCAATGTTCTCTAAAGGAATCCAAAATTTGAGGAAGCTACATGGGAACATGAGGAAGTAATGAAGTAGAGATTTCATCATCTTTTTGTATTAGAGTGATAGGAAAATTAATTTTAATGGGGATAAAATTTAACACCCCATGATTCTATAGGTATATCTTTTTAAATATGCATAATGTTTTTGATAACTTTATTTTCATACAACCTTGAATCTAAACGAACTATGATATGGTATACCTTTATCCACATGATTTTGGATTAGACGGTATGAATTAGATTAAACTCATTATGAAATATATTTATAAATTTTTAAGATTATATATTTTTGATAATAATTTTTTTAATTAAATCATTTAATAATTAAAAGTCATATTTTCTATGAAATGTTTTTTATTTATATATTTTTTTATCTAAGAAAAGTATATTGGTTACTATTGAAAAAATATTTAAATGAAATATATTGATAATTTATATGAATAAATGAATAGTAATCCATAAATTAGTAATCTAAAGTTTAAGAATGGTGATAAATCATTTAAAGGTAAAATATTAATTTTTGATATAAATTAATTTTGCCTGCAAAAAAGTGTTTTCATAAAAATTAATTAAATTACTTAAAAAAGATCAATATTTCTAAAAAAAATTAGATTATATATTATATAATTTTTTTTTACATTCGACTAATAGTAATTTTGTGTCGTGGAGTAAGAGTAAACTCAGTTTTATTCTTAAAGATGTATTTTCTAAAAATATGGTTTCATTGCATTTTTCAAATTTTTTTTAAAATTATTCATTATATACTTATAAAAATTGAATTTTAAAAATTAATTCCATATTTGGAATCAGAATGTACAAAATTTTTAATGAGTCTAATTTCATTTTTTTCATATTTAATAATAAATTAAAAATTTGTTTCCAAGGATAGGGTTAAAATGGGTTTACTAGGGGGTGGGGTTAAACTATGAGTTAAGGGAAATAATACAAAATAAACCAATATATTTATTATTTTTTTGAATATATTTTGAACCTATATTATCTTACCTTTAAATCCTTTTCCATTTGGTTTTACATAGATAAGAAAATGAATTTATATTATTTAAATATTTTATGTAACTCCATGTGTGTCTTATCCCTCACTTATAAAAGGAAACCATTTATACACCCTTATTTATGAGTTTTTGAGACTTATATATCATCTAATACCTACCCAAAAACATTTATAGATTCCTTACCTTTTCCGTAGATCCTTTTTTTCTACCCCAAATACTAAATTTTCAAGCATTTAGGAGTATTCCAGATAGGATCTCACGAAGAAGTGTAAATTGCCTTAATCGACACATTTTAACTTATTTATTATTATTAATCTTATAAACACATTGTACCCATCATAACATGATTATTACAGTATAATAAATATAATATCATGTTATTATTATGATTGTAACACCTCAAGATTTTTGTAAGATATATTTTTTATTTTATTATATTTATTAATTTATTTATATATTTTTTAGTTTCTTTGATGACTTGTGTTTTACACAAAACCAAGAGAATATTTTTCTATACAAAACATTGGATTAACTTGTGATATAAGTAACACTTTTCTTGGATTGTGTTACAAAACAATTCAAGTACTTTTGATAATATTCATTTCACACAAGATTGAGTTTAAGAGAATAACTAAAAATTACTTTTCTACATTATAACCTAGAAATTATAACGGAGATATGAAAAGTATTAACTAAATTATGAAAATATTCTTTACTATTTGGTGAGAAATTAATTATAAATGAAAATATTTTTTTTAAATAAACCAATTTTTTTTTTCTTAAAAAACTATTCAAATGAAAATAAACGAGTTTACAAAATAATAAAAACACTCTTAATGGATTTTATTACATATGTAATAAATTAAATATATTGTTTAAAATTCATATTATTGGTTTTCTAGACATGATATAAGAACAAATTAATTTTTTCAGATAAAAGAAGTATTTTTCAAAAAATGCAGTTTTTTCGCCTTTTGATGGCGTAACCGTTTTCAATCTATTTTTTGAAACTTTAATATATTATATTTCAAAAAATAAACTTATTATCAAGAATTAAATTTTTTTTATGTTTCATGAACTTTTGATATTTTTCTGATAACTTTCAAGTTTTGATGAATAATAAAAAATCAGTAAATTTTAATTAAAAAAAAATGTTTTCATTGAAATAATTTATATGGTTGAATTATATTATTTAATGGTTTTAAAGTATAAATATATTATATTTTTATCATTAATTATAATTAATGTAATTGACATTAATTTAACCATGAATTTTGATCTAAAATCACTTCATTATTTTGCAATGTTTTCACTTTTAAAATCCTGTTTTTCATTCGAACAATTGGATTAATTTTAAATTAATTACTAAAACATATATGTTTTTAATTTTTAAAAATGGATTTCATATTTATAATATATGGATCCAAATTATATAAATATCATTCTTTTATTTTTTTGGCATTACGAATAAAAACTTCAGTAATTTTTATTAATATGGTAAAAAGGAAAATCGGGTAATTAACGGTAAATATAATATTATAAAATTACCTTAACACTTGTACTAATATGATTGGATGAGTGATTTTATACCTAAACCATACTTGGGTCAAAATTATACCCTTTTTAATCTAATTGGATGAGATTAAGAAATTTAATATATTTTATTTAAAGAAACGTTAAATATGTCTTACTCAAATTTTATTAACTAAATAAATTTTAATATAATGTGATAAAGAAGATAAATTCGATTATAAATACTAATTTAAAATATAATATGTTTTATTTATCATAATAATTTATTTTTAGTTTTTAAGAAATTAATAATTACTTAAAAGGGTTATAAATTGATGATGTAGAAATTATTTAATTGATGAGAAATAAAAAAACTAATTTTTCCTAAAATTATAATAACTATTAAAAGACACAAAAACATGAAAAAATATTATTTTTCGATTATATCTCAATAAAAACCATAAAATGGTTGATTTATACTCCATTTTGATCCTTATAAAAGAGATTATGACAATTATATTATTTTATTTAAAGTGATGTTAAAGCTGTCACGTCCATGTTTTAATACATATAACATTTTTTAATGTCGGATTTTCCAGAATATATAATTGAATTATAGTATTATTATTAAACATAGAGTATTTATAGTCATAATAGTATTTTATTTTTAATTTTTTCCCAACAAATAAATATATTAAATAATTACACAAAACTCATGTAGTAATTATTTTATTAATGAAAATATCAAATTAAAGTTATTAAAAATACAAAAATAAATATAATTTTGGATAATTAATATATCCAACAAATTTTATAGATTACCTTGAACCATCATAGATATATTAAAATATTTTTTTATAGGTTAAATTCTTATCATGATATTTTTTAAAAATCCATTAAAAAAATTATGTCAAAAATAATGTTTTATTAAATTATTTAAAAATCATAAATAATTTTTAATAATATATAATTATTATTATATGGTATATAATGTTATAAATTACTTAATTATTTTTTAATTTACATCAAATAAGTAAATATTTTACCCTTTTAGTATTGAAATATTTGTTACCCTAGTTAAAATGAAATATAATAACTAAGTGTTAAATTAAAATAATACAGTTTTAAAGGACATGAAAATTTGTTTAAAATTTATTGGGTTATGATATTAAAATCTTATATAAGCTGATATTATATATTAGGGTGTTTGGGTTGTTTTTTAATGTCATTTAATTTTATAAAAAATTAAATTTTTTGAGGGATTTTAAATATACCCCTCACCTCAATTATAAAAGGGCACACCCTCTCTCACCTCTTCACTTCACTTTGAGCCTTCACGATAGGCCATAACATAAATATTTCCTTTTTAAACATACCTAGTTACATTCTAGAGATTATTATCTATCAAAAGAAAATATCTATTTCCTTTAAGAGGAGATCTAGAGGGAGCATGTCAAATAAGAGGTAATCTCCTCTACCGATTCTTTCAAACTTATTTCCCCTTCTACTTACTCTTAATGAGTTGTTTACACTATAAAGAAATAAATATAATATCACTTACATACTTAGATATTATTATAAATACGTACCAACTATATTACACCTTATATCTATCCTAAAAAAATGAAATCACCAGGCGTACGTATGTATGACTTACCGTCTCCACGCAATGGTGTTATCTAATTTTTACCACAACCACAATCAGATGGGTATAATGATGGAAATAATTACTATATGTGATTATTATAATATGATATTGATTATAAAATAGTATAAAATATCCACTTCTTTACCATTCAATAATTATGGGAATGATATTATCGCTCGTACATACGTACGACCAATCCTCTCCACGATACGATGTGATTCATTCTACATGATATTTATTAATTAATGATTATAAAAATTAACTTAATGAATAAATATGATATATATTATATTAATAAAATTCTCAATATTATATAACTATAAACTAATAAGAGGAACAATAACTTATCCGATAAAATATGCATATAAAAATAAAGAAGTTAATAGATGATGGATGAGTAATAATGTTACAAAGTAACAGATGATTAAATGATCATATATGATATAATAAAAATGAATATGAATCTATAATAATTCAATGAAAGTAATTAAATCATTATACATGATGTTCAGATTCAAATAAAGGATATCATACCTAAGATAATGGATTATTTTTCTCACTTTTATTTTTATGGTATATTTTAATTATACACCACCTATTTATTTTGAGTTTTGTTTATGATTCCCATTAATGTTTTTAGGATTCTTATTAATATGGTTATTATATGAATATAATTTTATTTATTTTATGAGTTATATGATTCGACTAATTATAAATTGGTAAAGGATAACCTCACAATCTCATTATTATCTGAGATTGTTAATACGTAAGTATTTACTGTGGTATATTTATCATCCACATCCATGTTTCCTAAATTTGTAATATTATTTATATTGTTTTTAAATTTTTTAAATTCAATTTTATATATTGGTGAATTTGTAATAAATGGTATGAAGGGAATATCTTCTCACTTTCGATACGAGGTACTGTTTTTTTTTTGAATTTTCCAAAACAGTACAAGAAGAATGTTCTCTTTTAACTTATACAACATGAACATATTTTTACATTTTCATAACATCTTATTTCCATTATGCTTCCTTTATTATATTTCAAGTTAATTTTCCAATAAATTTTTTTCTTCTAAAATTGTGTGGAATTTTGAGAAATGAATTTTTTTTGAAGAAGAATGGATATTTTCCTCAAGAATTAATTTGAAGTGTTATATAAAAATTATTTTCCATATAAGATGGAATTATTTAATCAGGATGTGTTTTAAGTATACCATCCCTATTATTCTTATGGTTTTATTATGTTTTTTATGGAATGATATTTATGAAATCCATGTGTTTTACATGGATTGTATTATGAAGTAATGAAGTTTAAGAAAACCATTTTATTCCTTGCGTTATAATGTGATTAATGATTTATGTTTTTCAGGAACATGTAAGAATGATTTAATTATGAGAAGGGAGGGACCTAAATATTCCTCCAATTAATTTGGTAAATATTTATTTCTATTGATATAGATAGTATTAGAACAGAAATTAAATCCCATTTAGTAATAGAAGGCTGGAATGAGGAGTAAACTCAGTTTTGAAAAAGACTTTATCCATTATGATGGTCTTGGTAATGAGCCTTAAAAAATATGAAAATATTTTCAATTATTATGTATTAACCAAAATATTTCGTGTCTTATTTTATAACTTTTGGTATTTCCTTCATCGATCATTATGAATGTTCATCATTTATCCCATGACATGATATCATCATCTTTTATATGTAGGATAAGAGTTTAAAATGTTATGTTATTATTTGTCATGATTATGATATGATTGAAATATATTTGGTTACCCTTAATGAGTATATAATATCACATTTTCCTATATTTATTTTCCTTTGGTTGTGATTATTGGATTAAGTAAGATATGTAAAAATTGGGTCTATTTATGAAGGAATACACGAGATACAATGCAGATGTCATATAAAATAGCTTTTTATGTTTCCCTATTTCTAAAGACACTAAACCTATAGGGTCTTGTAATATTGTTTTTATATTTTGTAATGAATTTTACTCAATTTTAAATTAATATCTACATATATCAATCTTGGGTCATTATAGTTTGCATCAGAGAAAAGGTTTAATCAAACATTGGAAATTAGGATGTGAAAACTCCAGTGAGGTCCCTAAAGATATTTATAAGGATATATCAGTGGATGTCCTAAGGATATGTTTGATTATAGGTTAAAATCCTATAATTTTGGTAATTATAATGAATAAACTAGGATTAAACCTAATATTTCATATATTTAAATATTATAAGTAAATTCCATTGGTTATATGATTTTCATTTAAGATAATTGTTTCTCACACTTTGCTTTCGAGTACTAGTCAATAGAAAAAATCAATAGAATATTGTTAACAATGAATGATTCATATGTTTAAAGTATAGTTATTATGAAAATATATTTCATAAGTGGAAATCTACAGAAGAGAATCATGAAGGTGTCAAAAGTATTGGTTATACTATTGAGGATAAAGAGATTGTAAACGACATGTGAAAGGTGTGGGATGTTCAAGCATTATTGTTTACTATAAACCTATAAATCTTTATTAGATTAAGGTTGAGGAACCTTAATAATTGATTCATATTTTAGGAAAGACAATGATGATGGATTCTGAGTAATGTTTTAAGAATAAGGTTGGATGACTGAGGTGTATATGTTTCAGAATTCAAATATTATGTTATACGAATCATGTAATACATATTTGTTTTCGATATATGTTTTTCATTAAGGATTAGAAAGGATATATTGAATAGTTCTAATGACCTACAAAAGTAATTTAAGGTTGATGTTATATATTTTTAGTACACATTATTAAGGGAAAGAAAACCCTTAATATATCACTTTTATTAAGAATAATTATGTTCGGGTAAAGATATGTTGGATTTGAATAAGTAAATTAGATCATACTAGTTTCTTGGTAACTAATAATGGATTTGTTTTTAAGAGGGTTATGCTATAATGGATGAAGTATAAATTTTTCAGGACTTAAGGAATATATTTAATATGTTTTGGAATATGGAAACATTCATGTTTTGAAAATGGATATATAGAAATTAGGGTTATTATCATGAATCCAAAGAATACATTATTATGGTGTTCAAATGTTTTGAATGTGAAAAAAATAGATAACATATGATATATGGGGGATAAATGTCAATCCGAGTTAGTGTACCTCTTTCTAATGTTTTGATTTTCAGCTTTCATAAGGACTATAACATTATAAATTTATGGAATGTTTATGTTAATATTTAGATGATGTTTGTTAGAATAAATTAGTATATCCCCATAGGTGGTCTTATGCATATTTGATAAATTTTTCTATCATTTTGATAGACATAGGAATGGAATATCATTCTATTTATGGATCCCATGATTTTCTAATGCTTCAAGAATGAAAAATAAAAATTCATTTCATGGAGTAAGAGACAAATTGGAAATTGATCAAGGCACAAGGAAAATATTAGATTATACTTAATCAAGTATTTATTTCTTATCATTTTCTAAGGCTAGGGAAATGATCTTAAAACAAAAAACTTTACCCTAGTACCTTTATTTCTGATGAATAAAATAGCCCCTTAAATCATCGAATATTTATTTCTTTTTTATTGTTAACTTTATACTGACATTTTTATCTATCACCCTCTATTAGAACTTTATGGCTAGACTTATTTTCCATATCCATGTTTTCCTTTTCCACCTATGTTCTCCAATATGGAAACCCAATTATGAGTGAATTTGGGTTACCGTTATGTTTCTCATTTTTAAATTTTAAATGATGTTTTAGTCTTAATTTTTATGATTTGTTTTTCTATAAAATAAATTTTGAACTATTGACCTTTTTTATAACCCAGAAAAATTTTGTGGATGAAATTCATTTTAAGGGGGGTGGAATGTAACACCCCGAGATTTTAATAAGATAGATTTTCTATTTTCATTGATTGATTGATTGATTGATTTTTTTTAATTTCTTTTATGTATTGTGTTTTATGCAACAAAAAGATAATCTTTCTCTATACACATCACCAAATTTTCTTGCGATATATGTAACACTATGCTTGGCTTGTATTGCACAAAATTTCAAGTACTTTTGATTGAATTCATTTCATGAAAGACTGAGTATAAGTAAAAAAATTAAACATTATTATGTTACCTTATAACTTGTCCTTTTAAATGGATGTATGAAAAATATTAACTAAATTATGAAAACAAGCTTTAATCTTTGGCAAGAAATTAATTATAAATGAAAATAAAACTTTTTTCAATAGAATGAGATGTTTTCGGAAAAGCTATTTAAATGAAAATAAGGGAGATTATAAAACAATAAAATAACACTTGATGGATTTTATTACTTATTTATTATATTAAATATAATGTTTAAAATTCATATTATATCTTTTCTAGACATTATATAAGAACAAATTCAATTTTTTGGATAAAAGAAGTATTTTTCAAAAGATGTAGTTTTGCTTCCTTTTGATGGCACACCCATTTTAAATATATTTTTTTGACACTTTTATATATTATATTTAATAAAATAATATTATTCATTAGATATGGGATATAAAAATTTACTTTGGATGATTTTTTTATATTTTCTAATAACTTTCAAATATTAGTGAACAGTAAAGAAGCATTAATTTTAATTGAAAACAACTTTTTTTATCAAGATACTTTATATGGATAAATTATCTTATTAAATGGTTTTAATTTATAAAAATAATATATTTTTATCATTCAATATAATTTATGTCATTAAAATTAATTTTACCATGAATTTTTATTTAAAAATATTTCAATCTTTTACAATGTTTTAACTATTAAAAGCTCATTTTTCATTCCGAAAACAAGATTAATTTTAAATTAATTACTGAAACTTATGTGTTTTGAATTTTTAAAAAATAATCCCCTATTTAGAATCAGTGGGTCAATATTATATTAATATAATTATTTTATTTTTTTGGGATTTATGAATAGTAACTTTTGTAATTTTTATTAGTACGCTAAAAAGGTAAATAAGGTAATTAAGGGTAAATATAACTGTATAGAATTACCTTAACACTTATCCTAATATGATTAGATGAGTGATTTTCTACCTAAACCATCCTTGGGTCTAGATGATACCATTTTCAATCCACTTGGATGAGATTAGGAAATTTAATATATTTTCGTTCATGAAAAGTTAAATAAGTGTTACTAAAATTTTATTAAATAATCATTTTTAATATAAAGTGATATAGAAGATAAATTATATTATAAATACTAATTTAAAATCTAAAATATTTTTATTTATCATGGTAATTTATTTTTAATATTTAGGAAATAAATATTTTCTTTAAATGTTTATATATTGATGGTGTAGAAATTATTTAATTGATGAAAAATCAATAACTAGTTTTTATTAAAATGATAATAACCATTAAAAGACATAAAAACCTGAATAATTATTTTTTGTTGAGTATATATCGATCCTAAACATCTAAGGGTTGAGTTATCGACCATTTAGAGCCTTATACAAGATATTATGACACTACTATTATTTTGTTTAAATTGATGTTTAAGTTTTCACATTCAAGTTTTAATACATATAAAATTTTTATTGTATAATTTTTTAGAATGTATTTTCATATATAAGTATTATTATGAAATCTAAAAGATTTATCTTAATTATTGTATTTTAATTTTAATTTTTCCCCAAAAAATAAGTATATTAAATAATTACACAAAACTATTGTAGTAATTATTTTATTAATAGAAATATTAAATTAATTTTGTTTATAATAAAAAATAAATATAATTTGGGATAATTAATATATCAAAAAAATTTATATAATATCTTGACCCCTTAATTATATAATATTATATTTGGTTTATGTTTAACATCTTATCTTCATATTTTTTTGAAATCCGTTAAATGAATAGTGTCAAAATTGACACTATTGATGTTTTGTCAAAATAACATTTTATTAAATTATTTAAAAATCAAAAATCATTTTAAAAAATTTATAATAATTATAATATTGTCTAAAATGTTCTAAATTATTTATTTATGATCAAATTGACTTCATATAAGTAAATATTTCTCCCGTTTAATATTGAAATTTTGTTTACCCTTGCTAAAATGAAATAGAATAACTATGTGTTAAATTAAAATGATAAAATTTTTATGGATATAAAAACATGCCTAAAATTTATTAGTTTATAATAATAAAACCTTATATCTTCTCATATTTTAAATTTTTTACTTTTTTGAGGTTTTTGGAGGTGGTTTGATTTCATTATAAATTAATATTTTTAGAGATTCCAAATATGACCCTCACCCCAATTATAAAATGGTACACCCTCCCTCACTTATTCAATTCACTTTGAGAATTCACGATTGGAAATACCCCTTTCATTTCACTTCTAAAATTCCCTAGTTACATTCTATAGGTTTTTCTGTTCACAAAAGACTAACTCTAGTTCCTTTAAGAGGAGATCTAGAGGGAGCATGTTGAAGAGGAGGTAATATCCTCTACCAATTCTTTCAAACATATTTCTTTTTCTATGTAATATTCATGATTTTTTTCCATTAAAAATTAATAATTACAGTATAACTTATATAATAAAGTGTTATTATAATTATGGAACAATAATATTCATCCTTCTATCCATACTATGAAAAACTAAATCACTGTATGTGTGTACATATGGTTTACCATCTCCACGTCGTGGTGTAATATTGTTTTCACCACAACCTTATATGAATGGTTATAGTGGTAAAGATAAGAACTATATATGAATATAATAACATGATATTAATTATTAATTGTTATAAACTATCCACTTCAATACCATTCAACAATTATTGGACTGATATCATTGCTTGTGTGTACATACGACCTACCATCTCCATGATGCCATGTGGTTCATTATACATGAAATTCATTTAACAATGATTATATAAATTAATTGAATGAATAAATATGATATATATTATACTTATATAATTCAGTAAATTATATAAATGTAACAAAAAAAGAGGAACAAGAACTTAACTAAGAAAACATGCGTAAGAAACTAAAGAAGGTAATACCCGATAGATGAGTAATAATGTTACTAACAAACAAATATGATCATATATGATATCATAAAAATGACTATGATTCTCAAATAAGTAAATGAAATTATTTAAACCATTATACCAGAGGTTCAGATACATATAAAGAATATCATACATAAGGTAATGGATTATTTTTTCCCACATTTATTTATGTGTGACATATGCCTGATACACCACCTATTTCTTTTGAGGAGTGTTTATACTACCCATGAATGTTTTTATGATTATTATTATTAAGGTTATGATATTCAAATAATTTTCTTTATTTTTTGATTCATACTATTTTACTGATTATAAATTGTTAAGGGATAACATTACAATCTCATTATTATATGATATTGGTAGTACATAAATATTTATTGGGGGTATATTTGTCATCCAAGTCCATGTTTAATAAATAGGTTATATTAGTTCTATTCTTCCAAAAAATTTTAAATCCAATTTTACGCATTTTTTAATTTTTATGAAATTGTATTAAATGAATCTTTTTTCACTTTTGATATATGTTACTTTTCGAATTTCTGATAAAAGTACGCTAAGAATGTTCTCTTTTAACATATATGGAATAAAAGAATTATTACATTTTCATAACACTATATTAGCATGAACCTTCTATTAAAATATTTCAGTTTTATTTTCCTATTAATTATTTTATTTTAAAATTGCATGAAATTTTGAAAAAAGAAAATGTCTTTGAAGAAGAAATTATATTTTTATCAAGAATTAATTTCAAGGGTTCTTTCGAAATTATTTTCCCTCTAAGATGGAATTATTTAGTAGGCTTATATTTCTTTTATAATATCTTTATAACTCCTATAATTTTATTATTCTTTTTTCAGAATTATATTTATGAAATCCATTTGTTTTACATGGATTATATTATGATGGAATGATGTTTAAGAAACCCATTTTATTCCTTGGGTTATGCTATGATAAATGATTTTTGTTTTTGAGGAATATGAAATAATGATTTAATTATGAGATATTTTGGACCTATATCTACCTCAAATTAAATGGGTAAATATTTATATCTCATGAAATAGAGTGGACTGGAATGGAAATTCAGTCTTATTCAGTAATATAGGGCAAGAATGAGGAGTGAATTTGGTTCAGTAAGGGAGTTTGTCCACTATGATGGTATTGGAAATGGGACTTGAATAATATGAAATGATTATATATGATTATGTTTATTTTAAAACATTTCAAGCCTTATGTTATGATTTATTTTTTATTTTTTTCATTTTTATGATTTATACCAAGACATGGTACCATGATCTTTCATATACAGGATAAAATTTTCAAATTTTATGTACATATGTGTTATGATTATGATATGATGTATGTATCTTTGTTTAACCTTAATGAGAACATGAGATCACTGTCTATTATGTTTATTTTACCTAGGTTATGAATAAGGTTATTAAGTAAGATACGTAAAAAAGATGTCGAGTTATGAAGGAATATGTGAGAGAAATGTAGATGTCTTACAAACCAATTGTTTATGTTTCCCAGTTTCTAAAGACACTAAAACTATACATTCATTTCATTGTTTTGTTATAATTTGTAATGAATATTAATCAATTTTTATGTAATATCTATGTGATTCAATCATGGGTGTTTAAGATGATGTAAAAAACCTTTTCCACATTCTTTCCATCAAATGGTAAGTTAAAGTATCACTCATGCGTTTGTGTGGACTATTGGCTCCACATAATGATATAATTCATTTTCCATCATAAATTTACATTTATGGATATAATAAATTTTTATTAAATACAATTTTATTATATAATGATAAAATATTATTATCTTTTTTATTTCTTTCTGTTAGAAAATGAAAATAATGTTCATCAGTACATACATTTTACCATCTCCATGAATGATGTAATTCATTTTTTCTATCTATGAATTCTATTTATGGTTATAAGGTTGTATTTAATGAAAATATATTATATTTATATCATTATTAACATTATTTATGTGATCTAACCATGATCAATATTCAGGTATCATAAAAGTTATTTGAAAAATAAATGAAAAATGAAGCAGTTATCACCCGTAATAGTGATTTTAATAAATCATTATTTATAAATAGGTGATAATATATTTTTAGTAAACCATTAATGGAATTATAATTATTAATTTAGTTATGGTATGAAATTTTAATAAATTTAAATTTATTATACAGGAGGTCAGAGCGCTTAAGAATCATGTTAAACTAGAGGTAAGGGTTTTATGTTACAATCTCACTTTTTACCGAGATTTTATATTCCTAAATAACTGAGAGTGAAATTATAAAATATATATCTAAAAAATATCATGAATTTTATTATCCATTAGTTATTATTTCATATTACATGTGTTAATTTCATTTCCTCTCTCTATGTATAAAAAGTCCAAAATATTTTTTTAAGGAAAGCATAATTTTTTTATATTTTGCTGAAAATAATTTATTCCATGTCCATATATTCTTTAAAAATTTATCAATAATGTTTTTACTATTATAAAATTATTTATAAAAGTAATTTTTACCCATTTTTTACTTTCTATAATGGAATATTCATTTCATTTTCTAACTGAGCTACTTTTTACCAAAGATATGAACAAAATATTCATTTTAACTTATATTACATGAGTGAATTTTCATTCCATCAAGAACACTCAATTACTTTAAGATTTATTTATAATTTTTTGTTATTTTTGAGGAAAAAATTTTATTTAATATTTTTTATTTTTTTTTGTTTTTTAAAAAGTGATTTCGAAATGAAAAGTTCATATTCCTTAATATATATTCTAGTTATTTTAAAATGAATTTTTCATCTATGATAACCTCATTTTATGCTAATTATGATTAACTAGGGATATAATAATATTATAATTTCTTTATTATTTCTCTATAATGTTTATGATTATGATAATGAAATATTGATTAATCCTATTTTCTTTTCCACGGATTAAGCTATGATGAAATGTTAAATGTTTTCAAGAACTTATAATATGAATATGAATGAAATATAATTATGGAACATGTGTTTACTTATAATCCTCTAGTTAATTGGTTAAATTTAATGTCTTATGAGCTTAAAGGGTACATGGGTGGTTTGCCCAAGCCCAACAAGGGTATATGAGAGGTTATCCCATGACAAAAGTAGATACATTGGTGGCCATCCCAAACCTATCATGTGATAAATAACTTTTTGGGTAACCTTGACATAAGATTTATGTGATTATGATTATGCCACACTATATGACACTATTTTATACCCTGATATTAATAAAATTTTATTCACTCATCATTCATATTATTTGATTCTTTTATGATTCATGTCTTATGAACTTCCATGAATTATGCCATGACTTGTGATTATGATATATGATTTTCTGAGAATTATTTTCAAATGATTAGATACTTATCTCATTCTCTTAATCTCATTATATTCTTACATATGATCATTAAAAAAATATCTCTCTTGTTTACCCTTACTGAGCATCTAAACTCACCCTTTATTATGTTTCCTTTTCCCCAAGATATGAAGGAAGGTTTTAAATATAATATGTTAATGAAGGTTTATAGTTGTGAAAAATTTATTAGGAGATATTGTATATCTTTTTTGTACATGTCTTTTTTGTATCCAAGTCTCCAATTGTAGAATTATTCATTTCCAATTCAGATCAAATTTTAATGGTATTTCTCATATCCACTTTGTATATGATATTTTGATCGTTGTTAATGGAATATGAAATCTATTAAGAATATTAATAATTTATTTGAGGAGTACATAAAGTGGAGTTGGAGAATTATTATCTAAGATAAAATTAATATCTATATTTCAAAAAAATACTTGGAGAGAAGTGTAAAAAACCTGGGGGAGTCTCTAGGAGTAAATAGAAAACATTTTCCATTAGAGTACCAAGGGACCCCAATTTCACCAGGAAGGATCCATATCCACCACTTTGATCAGATGGTTGAAAAATAATCGAATCCCATCCTCAATTAGAAAACTGAAATCTTTTATTCAAAGCCACATTACTTTTATTAATTCTCTTATCACTTCAATTCCCATGAATTTTATTTCCCCCCTCTATGTGCCTAAAATAGTACGAAGAAGAATGGATAAGATCATGTATAAATTTATTAGAGATACACACAGTGAGGGGTTGTACCAATGGGAAGTGTGGGAGAGGATGTAAAGAGATTTGGAGGTAGAGGACATTAACCACAGAAGTATCAAGGAAACTATGCACTGCATGCAGGATAGGTAGGTTTGAGGGGCTATAGAGGGAAGATCCATGTGGAATATTTTCATTTCACTCAAATATGGGTTGATATTATATAAAAAAATTGCTAAAACTCATGGGTTTTGATAACAATCCCTGGTCAGGATGAGAAACTCCAAAATAACTTGATATGGATTATTGGTCACATAATCATTAAAATCAAATTTCAAAATTGGACATGTAAACTAATGGGATTTCCAGGATGTCTGAATCCTAACCTCTATTTCTCTCAATCTTGTTGATACACATCTTTTATCCAATCGGTAATGACTATTCATTATCTAGAGATATTTGGGAATATTATTCTGAATAACAAGCCAAATAAAATTATTTTCATGAACTCACCATTTGACATTTTTTTCCAAAAAATGATTTTAATTCCTTTAGTCATGTATCTTATGTCTGTGATTAATAGTGAGGCATTCTATGGTGCCAAAAGCTCCCTCAAATATTTTTCTTCATAATTTATCATATCAGGCATCATGAAATTCCTACTGATAATGAAATCATTTGTAAGGGATTCATCATTGCTTCAAGGTGTTCATGTTGCAGGTACACTAAGGTTGAATCTTTGATTCACTTATTTTCTCAAAGCGATTGGGTTGGACCATTGTAGAGAAAGCTTTTTGAATACTTTATCTTCAACATACATAATGGATTGATCATCGAGTTACTTATTAACAAGATTCTTGGTGTTGGGAACAATAAACACAAACATAAATTTAGGTCAACTCTTTTGGTGTAAGGCTAATGGATCATATAGAGAGCTCAGAATATGTCTCTCCACAATGGTTACTCTATATCCTAGATGGATACTGTTTCTAGATCTCAGACTATGGACATGGATCTTGGGATACATATTAAACACTAGGATAAATATCACTCTCTAATAACTCTTGTGGATGATATCATGTATTCCATCTCAGTTTAGGATTTGTTTTCACATAGGAATGATGGGTGAAATGGTCTCCTCTTGGAATGTCTTGAAACTTAACAACGAAGGGTATTACAAGGATGGGACCATGTGGATATTTGGTTTCATATATGAACCCAGGGGATCTATCTCCATGGAATTCTCTACTATATATAGTCAAGGGGACTTCCTTCTACCAGAGTCCCATAAAAAGTTTAGTGGTATTCTTCTCTACCATGATAGGGACCTCTACCTTGTTTCCATGGATACTTATTCATTTCTCATCCATAAATCTATTCATAATACTTTCTCAACACCTGAGACCATAAACTATCTCTTATAAGGAATTAAACTTATTATAAATTATTGTTTGGAGGTTCTAACACTTAGAGAGAAGGTAATAATATGGATGATTTATTCACCTCTCAGAGCATCCAAGGCGATCAATTATTTTTTTCTCTAGTTTGGGATCCCTCTTTCTGAGTGTGTGGGTCTAACAGGGGCCGATTCCCTTGGTTTACCTTATTTTCATCATCAATGTCTTGTCTTCTTATATTTTACTTTTAAAAGATTCTATAATACAATCTTCCTACCATTTATGGTGAATGATGATATGGAGAAATCTACTATTGTTGGTGGTGGCATGGACTATAAATATATATAATGAATATTCATATAATAAGATATAATATTTAAGTACGTAATGTTTTGGTTACCTCATAAAAGGCTACTGACTATAAAAAGGGTCTAAGTTGTTTCCATGGGGATAATATTCCCTCATATTAGAGTAAAAAAATTATAAAAATAACCAAGTAAAATCCATAATAAAAATCATACTATTCTTAATAAATAAAAATAACCATTCTATATCAAATTTATGTGGATGCTTATAGTAATACATCCCAACTAGTCACCCACTATGCTGACTGCATAAAAACAAATAAATAAAGAAAAATACAATGAGGCTCTACTACAATACCTAAGTATCACCTCATCTATATCATGACTCTATCTAAGATATTTTGTTGAATGATCCAACCATAGGACTAAACCCTTCTTGAACCTAGGAAGAATGTGTTCTGTTTGGTGATAAATGTGCCCTATACACCAAATAAAAGAATGAATAAAACATAATAGGGACCCCAAAATAGCATTCCAAACATAATCAATAAATATGTTTATTTGAAATGTGATATGATCAAATAAATATAAAAAAATGATAACATAAATAAATATTCATTGTTGATCCATGGGGTTTAAGGTGACACCTAGGATTGACCATAACAACTTCAACTAAAGAAAGATGTCTTTGAGAATTTTATAAAACATTAGGGGGATCAATTTCCTACCTAAAAATATCAAGAATTTATATAAATTATTATATACAAAAATTCAGTTTAAAATAGGTCCACCCGAATCATCTCATATGTACAACAGTCACAGGGAAATGAGATCTTACCCTAAATCTTATATAATGTAATCAGGAGATGAGAAACCCCTCCTAGAATATCATATATTACAATTGGTTGGAAGATAAATCCTATGTATAATATTATATAATGTAATTAGGGGGAATAAGGACTCCACCCATAATCTCATATAATGTAATTGGGGTGAAGAGAGGTCTGAACCGTAATCTTAGATATATATCTTATGCATGAGGTTAAAAGTATCCCACCTGATGAAATCATATATATAATACTTGGGAGGAAATAATATCACACCAAAAACTCATAATAACATTAATGGGGATAAGTAGGCCACCAAAGAAACATCTCATATAACCATGTGGTGGAGAAGCAACCCACCCAAAAAATGATTCATACAATCATCAGGAACAAGCATCCACCTAGTGGTATATTGTATAATCATCAGGGGACAACGTACACATGATAATATATCTTTAAATCATCATCCTCACATGATTAAATCAGTTTCTAGGTTCTTTCATACATATATTTTTTTGAATTCTAAAGTTCACAACCCATCCTGATGACTATATCTATACTAGTCTCACCCCTTCAATCCTTATGTTATAAGGTGACACCTAATATAGATGATACTCATTGATCTTCCATAACCCTCTCTAAGGCCATCGTATCATTAGGACATCAACTGGGTCTCATAGGTCACACTATAATTCTAAAATACTATATGGGATCCTCTATCCCATTCTCATCTCTAGGGTCAAAGTCCATCACTCATAGCGAATAAAGTCCCTCAACACTACTTTGATCGTAGTACAACTTTATAATCCTCATACGAAAAACCTGATTGGAAATATTATAGAGAGGTAAATATTCACATATCACTTCCCATGTCGTCTTAGTTCGATAAACTCACCTAACCTTGAATTAATCTACCCATGGTATACCCACATTGGCATATACACTCTAGTGGGGGAGGATCACTCACCCCACTCTCTAATCTACTACCCCAAAGTCTTTGAGTTATGTCAATGGCCTTTTATGGTCTACTAAGTAAATTATTCCTAGTATATCATGACTCCATACTCAAGGAAATTGAAGGGTAAATATTTAAATATCTGTTAAATCTCATTCAAATAATTCATTTATACACCCCTAAGGTCACTATGTCATAAGCCACACTTTAATAGTCAAGACATTATCCATAAATGGCCAAGGTAGAAAACTAGTGTTAAGGATCCATCATGGTTCATGACACTCTCTTCATACCCATATGAGTTCTAGATAAAAATTTCATTTTAATTTAAACATTGATTACCCATACGTAGCTAGAATTTATATTATATATGACATAAATAATGTACATATACATTGTGAGATATTGAATGGACAACCAAACTTATACAAAGTTATAATCTTTAATAAATTCTTACACACTCACTCCAAAACATATCGAAACCACACCCAGGACTATATCAACTCTCATGTCAATGTCTCAATCCACAAAACACAATTCAATTAATTATACAAAGTTATATTTAAAAAATAATTTAATTTAGAAATTATAATATCCTAAAAAATCTACATAAAAAACAACAATGAAACTTTAAGAAACATGGAACAAACCCATACCATTAGAACCTCAATCCCATAAAAAGATAACCAATACCTAACATACATTCATCCATCAATTTTCTTAGTTTTCTATATGATTTTTTTCCAAATTTCATCAATCTTACGGTAATTCTGGATAAGGTAAAAACCACATTTCAATGTTTTAACCACATATTGATGCTCCTAAGCATCACATAATCATAAGAAAGAACTCTCAAGCCTCAATAGATATCTAAAAACATATCCTGGTGATGGTCATACTCTCAGAATTCCAATCCAAATCATGATTCTCCAAATAATCTCCAATCTAGGATAAAAAATTCAAATTTACCCAAAATATCATTACTCATAATGGAATAGGGTCTTAGAATATCTGTACCCTAACAATTATCTTCATTATGAAGTCTCAACTCCAGTTAAACTATTATTATCAACCAATCATTATATAATGTTCATTACTAACTGCCCATGTTCAACCCAATAATGTCAATTGAGCTTCCACAATTAATTTCCCAACATAAGGTCCAATATTCATCAACAACCAAGGTGCCGATTATCACCACCAATAATACCGAGACATATCTCAAATACAACCATCTATTAGAAGACACCACTATACTATAAAATAGACCATCATCAAGACTATGATGATACCCAACAAAATAATTATATCAAAAAGGTAGATTTCAAGCCATGGTGCTCCCACCAATTATAATATCATTCTAAAAACATATTCCCAATTTTTCATCGATTATATTGATGTGATTAAAATCTCACCCCATTGTAAAGAAACATATATTTATAGGTTATTAATTTATAGCAGAATTTGATTTTTTATCCCCATGGAAGGGTTTTTTATGATAGAGACATATATTTAGAATATGAGAGTTGGAAAAAACCCATAGTGTGTTTTTTGATATTATTTGAGGCATGAGAGATTAATTAGGTTCTCATAAGTTGAATTTTTAGCACAAATCATGGGCTAGACATGTGTAATGCGATGAATCGTATGATGCTAATTCCAGGAATTGTTCTAGTAAATTCAAATATTAGAGGCAAGGGTTTGGAAAACCCTTCCAAAGGGTGTCCCTTATTGGGACACCTATATAGCATTAGTGACCCTTATAGATTACCCTTATGGAATATATGACCTTTATCAGGTATCCCTTATGGAATTGGTCACCCTTAGAAAACCACCGAGTGTTAGTTATTCTTAAGGGATCCCCCAACATGGATGAACCTTACGGGGCCATCCCTATACAACGAACCTTAATTAGTCATCCTTAAATGGAAGACTCATATTTGGTCATCCATACATGATGATCCTCATGCATGGAAATTCTTATGTGATAATAATTATATGGGATGTTTCTCCAGTCTTTTTAAAATATTACTTAAATGATTAAAAAGTACTTGTAAAATGGTTTTTTGGGAATTTCATGGCCTTTACACAGGGGGCTATACCAAAATATTTATCTTACCCCTCTCTTTAACTAAAAGGGATTATCTCCCTAAATTATTATCTAATTCAAGTGTTATTTTATTTACAAGAAATATTTTGGTAAATATAGTACTCTACATCAATGTTTACTTGGTTTCTTCTCCTTATCCTCTTTTTTCATGTGCTTCTACTAGGTGAGGTTTTTGGGTGATGATTCCACTAGAGTATGGGGAACCATCTTAAAAGAAGTGGATTTATCTTATCCAAGATAAAGGAGGTCCAAAGAGAAGGATATCACTAGGTTTTTTATGGATGCAAAGTAGATTGTCACTGCCAAGATTTTATATAGGGTTTCTGACATTTAGTGTAAAATTAAGGGATTACATACCATGATGGGTTAAGTCTTTTATGTGTTAATGTTTTGGGTGGATGTTTGGGGTACTGTTCTCCCCCTTTTCTAAAGGGGTTGAGTCACAAATGGTTCCCAATGAGATTTATAAATTTATGCAATTTATATAAACTATAAAATTAAGTATAAATTGTTAAAATTTATTAACGTGTAAAATAATATAAAAATTTATTATAAGTAATTATTATGATCTTATGAATTGAGATAGATGATAAGGGGATGATGGAATTATTTGATGAGTTTTAGTTTAGAATGGTTGAGCTACTTTAAATGATTTATACTTCATATGAGGTTGGTTTTACCTTGTACATACCCCTTTTTTATATTTATTTTACTAATGTATCATGTGATGTGTGGTCCCTCCATTATGGGTGATTGAAAATTTTAAATTAAATAATTTTGTTAATAACAAAATAAATAACCTATGGAAGGATATAGGTTTCAAGGGACACTACTCACCCTTGAGCACTACCTTGGCGACTTAGCCACTTATAAATGGTGTCTTAATTATCATATGGTCTATGAGATACAATATCCCATTGGTGTTAAATAACAGTAGTGAATGCATGTACTGGTCCTATTTTAGGTGTCCTTAGAAACCTGATTATAGAGGAGAGTGATGGATTAAGACAATTATACCGACTAAGACATGATGAAACTATAAGATTCCTTGGTACCATTGGGATAATTGATTAGAGAGTAGAGTATGTGTTCCTACACCACTACCATGTTATCACCCAGGTGGGTAGATGATGAGTAGATTTATGATGGGTTAGGGGAGTGGACTGAACTAGGATAACTTGGGATGTGTGATTGGAATAATTCCATATTTATGGAGTAGTTCCCATGGGTCTTATCCTATATGGATAGTGAGGATGAAATGTGATATTGATGATATCAAGGGACACTATATTGTATGAGTAAAAGGATTATACCTAGTAGTTCGGTAGATATAAGGGATCCCATGTAGGGAATTCGAGATATGATATGGATAAAGGGACCTTAGGTAGGTTCCCCTATAATACGTTTCCCTTGAGAAGGGTATTGTAGTGGAGATTTCACCATTGACATTGTGTAACATCCTAGATTAGATTCCACTAAAGTAGTGCATGATGAAGGTTCACTACAAGACCTCAAGAATTCTGCCTCATACACCAGAGGTTGTTTACTAGTAGTAGAGGTCCTAAATGGAACAATTAGTAGACTATACCCCCATATTAGAGTGCACAACTAGAAGTAAATAATAGAAAATCATACACATCAGAGTACATAGAAAGAATAAATAAACTGAAATAGAAATATGATGTAATGAAATGAAATATAATAAAATCTCAAAAAAATTCCATACATAAAATAGAGATCTTCCACTGAGATGATAACATATAAAAAATAGACAGCTGAAAAAAATTAGGCTCTCTACTATCAATGATCCATGTCACATACCAGGTATCTTGTACCCTGTCGAGCTATGATCGCCTGATCATCTAACTAGACATGAAAAACCCAATCATTTATGTAATCTTGGACCTTCTCTCTATCCATAGTACATCTATTCTCAACCTGAAAAAATACATAAGGTCTAGATTCACACATAGGTTCCCATATAGGGGGTGAGAAATAAATCTTAGTAGTCCACCCCAATGGTGAACCGAAAACCAACTTCCATAAGTGGATTATCCTGTAACATGCTAAACATAATCAACTAATAATTAGAAATAATACAAATAAAACCTTAACTCATACTTAGGTCCATGAATATGATTGGCCTTACCAGTTTTGGAAGATGCCCTAGGTGCCTCTCATCGGGTCTTGATGACCATGCATCCCAAATAACATGTTTGTGTCATAACCATGGCCACTCTAACCAAATATCTCAACAAATGGAACTCATTCAATGGAAATACTGTCATTAAAGATCCTAATCTATGGTATCATTTATCATGTCCTCATTATTCCATTTTATATCCCATACTCGATACCTAGATTCATAACTCCCTAGTATATATAACATGATAGAGTTTAATTGGTACCCAGAGTGTATTTTTGACATTTTTCCCATTTATTAGAAAAAAAGTTTTGTATCGTCAATCCAACATCCAACTATAAATAAATTCTGATGGTTCCCATAGAATCAGTCTAGTACCAACCCAAATATTGGAATCCTTTTTCCTAAATACTATTCCATATTGTATTCAATCACTTAGCATGTCCAAAGCATCAGTCTGGAATCAAAATCACCTATGTGGATCACCATATCCACCACTCCAATGTATATCGAAATCAAATAATCCAGGAACCTCAGTACATAACACTAACCATGAACAAAACTATTAGTACCAATACATAAATCATTTCCAACCTCATATAAAATGGGAATGGAGTGTTATTTCCATTCAATCAAACCTATGATATGGAGCTTTATGTCAGGAATCTCGAACCATGCATGGGGATCATCATCTCCAGCTCTCAATGCCATGGATGTGGAGAAACATGTCAGTCATCTGATACCTTATCTGTGGATTATTAATGAAACCCATATTTGGGATGAAAACCCATATCATATAAAAAAACTATATTGTAACCTATATCTCAACATAGAAATAATAGAAAAATATCAAGCAGTATCCAAATTCCCACGAATATTATCAATATCTAATCCTCCAGTGGTTCATACATCGGTTCATGTCAAAAGGGAAAACTTGTATTCATTACTGCCAATAAAGGAACCTGTGAAAGGTCATCCTATAAATTAAGCATGAAAAATATCCCTCTAGGTCAACACATAGATATATTATTCCCTATTCCAACCTTTTATAACAACTGAACTGTCAAGCCAATTCTCACTTCTCTAAGGCCACCCATCCCATTACTCCATCTCTAGAATCTAACTACCTAGTAGGGCTCAGGGGAAGTAAATACTCCTAATAGTGAAACCCTCATTCCCATCCACTTTCTAAGTCACCCTAGGTTATCCCGTACACCCAACCTATCAACTACCTCATATTTCAAATCAATCCCACTAACTAGGGAAAATATTATTCCAACACCAATCAAAGTCTTTGAAAAATTCATGCCACATCCTCAAATCATTCTCATGAACCTCACATAGGTATTATCCCATGGATCAATATCAATAGAAAAATGAACACACCTTCTAAAGTAAAACATCTTCTTCATATGTTACTCTTCTCAAAACACCATTAGAAGTCCTCAAAATGACCCAAGGTATTTACCATCATGTACTATGTAGAAAAACTCTAAATGAACTCCTATTATGTCCTATTCAGATTTTAGGACAAAAAAATAACACAAAAATATTAAAAGGGTAAAAAAGGGGTAGTACATGATATGTAACCCTAGAACTTGTCATGTACTCTAGAAATCATAGATTTCCATGTACTTATACATGGCATGTCTCACATCGGGGCTGGTTGTGTACTACTTCATAGTGAGGGTATACATGGGGTTTGGGCACATTCAACAACATGGAAATGTACCCTTACATGGGTTCTTCCCATGTATCTGGCCACATAGAAATGTCACACTACATGCCATGTACTTCAACTATACAACGTGTAGTACCAAAATAACATCTATCAAGGTACTCAGCCACATGACCATGAACCACTACATGGTGTGTATTGAAAGTACACAGTGTGTAGTTCCAAAAGTCTATTCTCATATCTATATAGACACATGTACATATTCCGTCACATAGGCATGTACCACTACACGATGTGTACTCCATGTAAACAATATATACTTCTAAAAATTCCATATTCTCTAAATGGGTAGAACAACTGGTGCATGTACTTAAAAGCACATGCCATGAAGTTGGGGTTTTCAAATGGAAAACTCCAACGAACATTATGAAACCCCTATTTCCCACCGATTAAGGATATATCAACCCCATGGGATCATTATAAATAATTAAAGGGATCTAAAACATGAAAAAGTATACATTTCGATCGAGGTATATAGCTTTAGGTCTAAATCCACACTTAGAAGCCACTGCACCATTATCTGGTCTTGATCTCTACCATGGATGAAGTCCAATAATCTTTCCTTCCCCATTCAATCTCAATTTTCCTTCCAAGAAAGGGAGAAGCCATATACCCCTTCATCCAATGCATGGTAATCCCCAAATGGGGTGGGGGAAGGTATTTTACCTTATATAATCTAATCAATCAATGAATTAATTAATTAAATGACTATTTAGCACCAGTTTGGGGTTAGGGAACCTAAAGCAGGTTTATACCATCCCTATGAAAACCACCCACTTTAGACTCAATCACAGAGTTGAAATCTCAATATGACACACAATTCAAAAGATATAGACACCTAAACTAGCATGATGAATTAAATATTTATTTGAATAAATATTTAAATATTACACAAAAACATGAATGATTTATAATTCCACCAAACTCTTATAATTGGGTAAACACCATATTTTGGGACTAATAGAGTGGTCAGAAAAACTATCACATGTATTATGATAGATGAAAATGACCATTTTAATCTTCATGAGTACTCAAAAATTAAAAATTAAAATTTCTTCTCAAATTCTGAATCTGGGGAAACTCAGGTCTTTACAACCTCCCCACCATAAAATTTATCATCCTTAAGAAACCTCTTTGGTTTTCTAATCACACATCCTAAACCAAATTGGTTGTCAAATCATTCTCTACTCATTGTGTTCTACTTTAGGATGATAACCGAGTTCATCTACATAAATATAAATATAATATGTACAACCCATCAAAGGTCAGGCCACTTCTTTCCACCATCAATTATTTATAAAGAATGTTCTAAACTATACCTGTCATCCTGAGACGTCAAGACATAATCCCAAACTTATCATCAGGATCATGGTTCTCCACCCAGAAAAGTCACTATATAATATCTTATTCTGATCCACAAAAATTCCCACCATTATATCCACCTACCAAAACACATCCATAGTCATAAACTGACCTAATCTATTTGGTTCTCACTATATCTTAGAACGTACCCACACAAGGGTAACATCAGCATGACTGATATGATACTCCACACACACCATAGGCATATCCCTAATGTCACCTTGCAACCAAACACCAACTCCACAGACCATACCGCAATCACTATCAAGCCTCAGAAGTAGACCAGGCCATCTCACTCTCACTCGAGCGATAAAAAAAAATCAACCATGTCCCATTATGAAGACTAGAGAAAAACATTGATAATATTAATTAAAATCTAATCCATCATAAGACCTCACCCACATAGGTCCGATGTTTCACCCTCACCACTAGGCTTCACATAGATAGATCCATGGGTAAAACCTCCTAGGAGAATCTTTATCAGACCAAACTGTCATCTATATAGCTAGGTGTATAGTAGGTTCTCAATCAGCATACTTAAGATGATGTCAAGATATTTGGCATGATCATATATATACTTAGAGTACACTAATACATCATTGATGAATACCACCCTAAAGTCATCCATTCTTGGAACATCATAGTTCTATCCAGAGGGACTCAGTTCAGCATGACCACAAACCTCCCATTATAACCACAATGATTCTTGAAATACTCGTGGAAGCCTAGTAAAATCATGCACAAAAAAAATATACTACCATAAAACCCAATCCATAAAACAAAAGAAATAGTGAATCAATACACATTTTTACCTCCATGATCACATTAACTCTTAACCATTACAAACTCTTGTGTAACCTAAACGAAAAACCTATTCTGACTCCAGTGAGCCACACTCCAAGAAAACCTAGATCAAAATCCTGGAAAAAAAACCCTCGAGAACCTCTTATTATATATATATAACTAATTCCATCATGAATGAATTTTCCATTACCTAGGCTAGGAACCTGAATGAATATTCCCCTCTTGAAACCAACGATAGTTCTAAATAACTAGCACACAAGTTTCTCTCCTCAAAAATGGAATCTAATATTCCTAAATTCTATACTAGGTTACACACTTCATGAACTAGTTTCAAAAGTCTTAGAACATTCATGGATTCCTCACACACCCAAAATGATACATATATATTCGAAATTTTCTCAAGAGTCACCCTAGAAATCAAAATGTAACCACTCCCTTAACAAGTGTTATGTCAAATAAGGTCGTAAGAAACTTCCACCAATGTCTAGGATAACTCACAGAAGGTGAAAACGCATTGGGAGTCCAATATAATATTGTCACAAAATTTATTTATATCAATATGTCAAAACACTCATCAATAGGGTCTCACAAACAAAGGACATAATCTTCCAAACTAACCACCCACAACCAAGACACCTGTCATATATGAGAATATTAAAATCAAACCCATCCCTAGTAGACCAGGACACACAAACGATCCTAGATAGAAACCTCCCACAAGGGGTATAGTGGTCATATTCTTATACCAAGCTAACCCACTAGGGTCACTACACCAATTGTGCATAAATACCACACCGACATCCTCATATTCTAGCATCTCACCATAGATACACATAAACTTCCATCATAAATAGAACCATATACATGTCTACCCAGTTATGTAGAATTATACCATGTACATATATGGGAAAACTCTATATGAGTTGTCATTGACACTTTACTACGGAAACTTTATCGTCAGAAAAGATACATATACACCAGATGACCTATAACATGTGAATCCTATTTTCCTACGATGATGCATGAGATTCCACTTTCCTCTATAGTATAAGAGTAAAAAAAAAACCTATTCCTCTTTAAAATTAACCAAGTTATAGAAATTCAACATAAACCAAAACATCCAAACCACATCTACATCACCCTGGGTGAAAATTATATTCAATTGTAACATCAAAATTTGAATTTCAATCCCACATTTGGTAACCTAGACTTTCCATTAGAGTAGGTTTTCCTAAAACACCATTACAATATCCAATACAATCTCTAAAACATCATATATCAATAATCTACAAAATCTAAAAGAGTAAAATGGGAAAGTAACTACTATAATACAATTATGTAACATCTTGGCTTGGATTCCACCAAATTGTTGCCTTGAGATGGTTCACCATAAGACCTCAAGTGAACCATATTATATTCTAGAGGCTAGTGACTAACAGTGAGTCTCTAAGGTAGAATTGTGAGTATAATATAACTACATATTAGACCACACACCTAGAAGTAAATAACCAAACATTATACACATAATAATATTTGTAAGGAACAAACAAAACATAAATGGGAGAATGTTGTGATGAAATTAAATACAACAAAGGATCAACTAACAACACCATACATACAACATCAATAGTTCATTGGGATGATCAAATAGAGAAAAAATCATACATTATAAAATACATCATGCTCTACTTGTAACTTCATATCATGTTACACACCTGGTCTCTAGTACCCTATTGAGCTGCTCTAGCCCGATCACCACACTCCACATGAGAAATGCGCTCAATCATGTAATTATAGGCCTTATACTTATCTATCATGCATTTATGATCAACCTAAATGTAGAAATAAGGTATGAAGACACAAAGAGGTTCATGTACATAGGGTGAGAAATAAAGATCAGCAGGGCACCCAAAATGGTGAACTTATAACCTTCTACCAGTAATTCATTCTCATGAAATATACTCATCCTAGAAAAAACATAACTAAAAATAATACAGATAAAACAATCTCCAATCTGTAGGTTCATGACTCCGATCAATCATACCAAATTTGGCCAATTCCAAGATGTATTTGAGAACATATCAATCATTGTTTATCTTAAATAACATTCAAAAACCACAAACATGGCCTCCCAAACCAATTCTATCAATAACATGAACTCATTCCATGAAAATACTAACATTCGATACTTTAATATTATAGATCCTCTATCATGTCCTTATGAATTCATTCTCTATCTCATCCTTGGTACCTAAACACATAATTTCTCAATATACATACTATGGTATAGTAAAACCAATACCCAGAGCATCGGTCCTACATCTAACCCATTTTTTAAAACAAAAATTTAGGAGCATCAATCCAGAATCAAAATATACCTCAACATCGGTGATTCCTAGAGAATCAATCTCCCAAATAGGATGAGCCTCAATCATGAATCCTTTTTAATATGATATTACATCTTTAACAATGATCTAAGACATATTGTTTCATCTCAATCACATATGTAGATCACCATATCAACCATTCTAAACTATATAAAAATAAAAAAATTCTTGGAATCTTAGTCAATCACCCAAACCATGAAAAAAACTATCAGTATAGATACTGATATTTATGTCCTACCTCATATCCCATGGGCATATAATTTCATGTCAAACCTACCCCACATCAGATGTAACATGCCACATTAGACATCAGGAACCATGCACGGGGAATTCCATGTCTAGATCTCTAAGCCTTGGATGTGGGGAAACACGTCAGACACCCAGAACTATATCTATAGATCATAATGTCCAACCATATAAGAGATAAAAACTCATATCATATCATAATATAATTTTAGTGTAAACTAATTATCGACATAATAACAATAAAAAATATCTCTTGGTAGGGCCATATGCAGGTGCTCCCCATCAACCACTCAGCCCCAAATGCCTCATACATCAGTTTGGGCCTAAAGGGAACTCTCATAACAATTAATACCCAAAAAAAGAACCAGTATAGTGTATTCATATCAATTGGGAGCTCAATTATCCATCTGGTTCAATACATAAATAAATGTTTCCCTCTTAAAATCCTTGACAACAACCAAACTCTTGGGCCAACACCTATCTCTAAAAAGTCTCACAACCCATAATATAGTCTCGATAAACTCACATTATAACATGAATCAAAGTAAGTAAATCCTAATAAGGGAGATGAACTCAATCCTAAAAACTTTCCAAGTGACCCTAGGTTAGCCTAAATGCTCAAAATATTCACCACCTGAAGTTGAAACTCAGTATATCTAACAACTAAAAATCTCATTCCAACACCTAGAGAAGTCTTCAAAAAAAAACTCATGGTGAATCCTCTAATAATTATCATGATGATCTATTAGGTATCATCCATTGAATCACTCTTAGAAGATAAATATACTCACCTTCTAGAGGAAAAAATATTGGTCATAAATTACTCACCACAAATTACCTCTCAGAAGTCATGAAAACACCCAAGGGCTCTACCATCATCTCCTATGTGGGGAAAAATAAAAATGGTGTCCTCTTGTGTCTCATTCTAAAACCGGGGATTCAAAATCACTCAAAAACCTCTGAATGTTAACGAAGTGGAAGTACACGAGATAGAATTCAAACATTTTACCTATCCATGTACTTATACATGGTCTAGCTCAAATGGATTCTAGTCGTGCACTACTACTTGGTTAGGGAATACATGTGATCTGGCCATGTTGTTCAACATTTCCATGTTCCACTTACATGGGGTGTCTTCCAATGTACCTGAGATCATGGCCATGTCCCACAACATATCATGTAATTCAACTACATAGAATTTAGTCCCCAAATTCCATCTTCCCATGTACTTGACCACATGAGCATTCACCACTACATAGTGTGTACTCCAAGTACATAGTGTGTAGTTCCAATAGTATATTCTCCCCGCTACAAAACTAAAAAGACAGGTACCTACAATTGGTCATGTATTACTACATGGTGTGTTCTCCCTATACACGGTGTGTACTTAAAAAAATCCATCTTCCCTAAATGGTAAGAAAATATAAGATGTTTTCTTAAAACCACACATATTGTAGCTGGTTTTCTATATGGAAAACCCCTATGAACCTCTCAAAACCATTTTCCCCCTGATTAAGAATATATCAACCCCCAAGGGGAATTTATTAGTCATAAAAGGTCTCTAAAACATGAATACATATTATCTATGGGAATCAAGGGAAAAAAATCAAATTTGTTAAACCACATGTTGTAAACCCCAAAGGTTCAGGTCCAAATACATGCCCAAAAGCTGCTTCACCTCAATCTGGTCTTGATATACACCATAGATGAAGTTTAGTGGCATTT
Source organism: Viscum album (assembly GCA_963277665.1). NCBI lineage: Eukaryota > Viridiplantae > Streptophyta > Magnoliopsida > Santalales > Viscaceae > Viscum > Viscum album. The sequence continues at coordinate 187,325,494 of OY728143.1, forward strand.
ACATCCACCTTATCTCTAAGTCTGTACTCCATGTGAGGGATAATCCCTCTCCCACTTCCTTCTATGTGTAAGAATCCTCAAGGGGGGGGGGGTGTTTTGCCAAATTTAATTAATTAATTAATTAATTAAATTCCAATATAATACCTGCCTTGAGTCCCTAAACAAGAAGTGGGTTTATAACTTTACTAAGAAAAACCTCCATTCTTGAATCAATTGTGGAGTTAGAATATCAATCTAGTGCTCCATTCAAAATATATATCCACCCTAACTAGCACAAATAATTTAATATTTAATTAAATAAATATTACATATTATGCCAAACATCGAATGGTTTTTAATTTGACCAAACTCTTTTACTAGTGTAAATGACCCATTTTGAGACCAAAAAAGTGATCAAAAAAATAACCCGAGATCATAATAAATGGGAAAATAACACTTTAACCCATCACAATCACTCTAAATAAAAAAAATTCATCTATTATTTAGATTCTGGGGAAACAAGGGTCTTTATAACAAACACATGATAAAAGTTCTCATCCCAAAGAAACCATTGTGGCCTTCTAACAACACATCCTAACCATCCTTTGTCATTGAATTATTCTCAAATAAATGAATTTTTCTTTAGGATGAAAATTGAGTTCATTTTCATAACATTAATGATAAGGCTGAAAAGACCACTAAATGTCAGGCCACCACGTTCCAAAATCAAAAATTTATAAATACATTTACTAACTACGCTCTTCATTATGAGATGTCATAGAATCATCCAAAAACTAATCATCATGCTCATAGTTCTCCCCACCATAGAAATCACCCTAAAATAACTAATTCTGATCTATGAAATATCCCACCAATGGATTCACCGACCAAATCACATCCATAGTAGTCCACTAACCTGCTCAATGTGGTTATCAATGTATAGTCAAACCTACCAACACAAGGGTAACATAACCATAATTGATATGATACCCCCACCATAAGAGTATCCTTATTATCACTGCATAACTGAATAATAACTCCATGGACCATTCCATAATCATTGTCGAACCTCAGAACTAGACGTTCTCATCTTTCTCTCACTAAAGAGACAAAACAAAACATCAACTATTGGCCATTCCAAGCACCCAGAATTGAACCGATGGTATTTTACAACATATAATACAACACGAGGCCTCTCCCCAAGATAACTGATAGTGCACCCCCACCATATGACTTTACATACTCTTCTCCATGAGTGAAACCTCATAAGAGGCCATTTATTAAACTAAAATGACATCTATAGAGATAAGAATATATAAAATTCTCTCATAGCATACTATGGGTGATTTTAAGACATTGGACATAATCATATGTAGACCAGGAGTACGCCAAGATGTATTTTATAGATGCCACCACCTACCCATCTATTCTTAGAACATCACAATTCTATCAAGAGGGCCTCACATCACCATGCCCACAAGTATCACATCACACTCAAAATAATTCTTTACCTAGTAATGGTTACATACTAAACTCAAAAATCACATGTATATGCTTATATAATTCCTAATCCAAAAACAAAATGACATAGTACATCACTATGCATTTTTATGTCCATAATCCTATTAATGATTTATCATTACATGTTCTTGAATAACCTAAACACAAAACCTGTTGAGACTCCCATGAGTCAACTCATGAAATATGATCTTATAATCCCAAACAAATTACAATTTAGAACCTCATATGATATTTATATAGCTCAAACAATCAAACACATCCTTCCTACACAACCACTACATGTTCTAGGAACTGGAATGAAACTTCCCATCTTGAAAGAAACCACTAGTATAATGAACTAGAACATAATTTATCCTCCTCAAAAATAAAAGGCAACTAATTCAACTAAAACATAGACAAGGTCTCACCCTTCATGAACCATTTAAAAAAGTCTATGAATATCCACTTATGCGTCACACAACCAAAATCCCAAACAACTCAGCCAACCCCTCTCACGGGTTACCCTTGAAAGGAACACAGTACTGAATCCCTAAACTATTGTAACATCAAAGAAAGTAACTAGGACATCCCACCTAGTCCCATAACTCATAAGGAATCCAAAACTCTCTCATAAAAACATTTAATGATATCAATAGGTCAAAATAACCATATTTAGGGTCTCACATACAAAGGACACCATCTTCCAAATCAACCGCCCACAACCAGGGAACCTATCCTCTCTAAGAGTATACACATCTACCCACTCCCTAGAGGACCATGTCCTAAATCCAATCCAAAAAAAGACCCAAGGGGTCCAATAGACTTATACATATACCATGCTGACCTTCAAGGGCCACTGAAATTATTTTTCTTGAGGATCACACTAGAATCCACCTAATCAAGCATCTCACCATAGACCCACATATCCTTACATTAGAAAAATAACCATATACATGTCAAACATGATAAGTAGAATTTCAAAATTTAATTATATGTGTAAAATTTATATTAGAAGATGATGAAAATATAAACAATATAGCATATATTATCAGAAAATTTTCACACTTTCAGGTCTATAACATGTGGATCCTATACACCTACCCTGATGTATTAGATGCCTCTCACCTCTATAGGATAGGAGTCAAAACAAAATCACAAGCCTCTTTCCAATGTTCCAGGATCTAGAAATCAATCATATATCAAAAAATACAAACCACATGGGGATATACCATGGATAAAATTAGAAACAACCATAAAATCATAATCAGAATAGTAATCCCATCCTTAGTAAACTAAGAATACCACCAGAACAGGTGTTCCTGACACACTAGTCCAATATGCATCAAATGATTTGACACAATCCTATGTCTCCAATATAAAAAATAAAAAAGTGTAAAATAGGAATGTAATTACTTTGTTACCACTTTGTAATGTATTGACCTAGATTCCACTAAACTTGCTCCAAAAGTCGGTTCACCAAATGACCTCAGGGTCACCTCCTAGTATGCCAGAGGCTTCCGACTACTAGTGCAGGTATAAGGTGGAACTGTGAAGAGACTATACCTCCATATCATAGTTCAAAACTAGAATTATATAACAAAAAATCATACACATAAAAATATATGTAAATAATAAATACATTAAAATAGAATCGTATTGTTATGAAATGAAATACAACATATTCTTGAACATCCATTACATACATAGAACATTGATCAACCACTTATTCAATAACATATAAAAAATAAAAAAAATTAAAAATAAATACACCAAGATCTAATTCATAAAATGAGACATCTCACATACCTAATCATAAGAACCCTATTGTGATGTTCTAGTCCAAACATCAAAATCCACATGAGAAATGCACTCAATCATGAAATCATGATCCTTCAACCTGTCCACCTTGTATTTTTTTCTCAACCTGAAAGAATACATACGGTATGAATACACATAGAGGTTAATGTAAATGGGGTGATAGATAAATATCAATATGCCACCCTAATTATGAACCTATAAACTAATTCCATCAGCACATACTCCTGAAACATGTTCAACCTAAACAAAATATTGCTGAAAAAATATATACCCATCACCGATCCTTGGTTCCATGAATACAATTGAGAATACCTACTTTGGACAATTTCGGGGTGTCTATAAGAATGTCTTGAGGAACATTAATCCAAAATAACAAATTGTAACCACAACCCTATTAGCCTTAACCAATTCTCTCAACAACAGGATCTCATTTCATAGGAATCCAATCATTCAGGTTCCTAATCTATGCTAGCCTTTATTATTTACTCCTAAATCCATTATATATCTCATCCTTAATATATAGATGCATAAATTATTGGTACTCATACCATGATAGAGTACAACTTGTACCATGAGCATTTGTTTGACATCTTACACATTTTTTTTAAAAAAAGTGTCGAAGAACCCATATAGCATCTGACTATACATCAAAGTCGATTGTGTCCAGAGAATCAATCTAGAAACATCCCAAATATGAATATCCTCTATCCCACATCTTATTATATATGGTATTCCATAATTTCTCATGACTGAGGACTCCGTCTGAAATCTCAATCACATAAATGGATCTCAAAATCGACCATTCAAAAAATTATCAAAATTAAACATGCCTGGATCCTCAATAAAATACCCAAAAACTAAACCAAAATATTAGTACTGATATGGATCATCATGTATAACCTCAATACCATGGGTGTGGAGAATTTTTCCCAACCCACCCAACCTCAGATGTGGAGTGTCACATTAGACACCCAAAACCATACATGGGGAAAGTCATGTCATGATCTCTAAGACTCGAACATGGAAAACTATGTTTGAGATATAGAATCATATATGTTTATCATCATGTCCAAACCTCATAGTTATGGAAACAAATATAATATCATAACAGACTTATGCATATTTATTAATATAATAATAAGAGCGTACATCTCATGGGAAGGACAAATTCTTATGCATGTCATCCATACCATAGTCCCAAATGGATCATACATCAGCTAAGATCTAAAGGGAAACCTATAACCACTACTATCCAAACATAGGTACATTATTAGGGTTTTACAATCAATCAATCACCCACTTTTCCCTTTGGGTGAACACATAAACAGAGTAATCCCTCTTCCAATCCTTGATTACTACCCAACATTTGAGCCAACAACCATCTCTTGGAGGTCACAAATCCAATAAAACAATCATTATCATCTCAAGTCCTCATAGACATAAAAGGAAGTAAATACTCCTAAGGGATAGGGAATTAACCCCAAACCCTTTCCAAGTCACCCATGGTGGGCCTACATACCCAGCCTATCCCCAATTATGAGTCACAACATAGTCCCCCTAACCAATACAAATTTCATTCCAACTCTAATCAAAGTATTTAATAGACACATATATATCCTCCATTCATTATCATGACCTATATTGAGTATCATCCCATGTGTAACTATAAGGATGAAACTAAACTTTTAATGTTCCAGCCCAAATCAATCTAAAAATAGTATCCAAACTGGTCTCTATAAGGCCTAAAAAATTCTTACCTATACACTATAGGCTTTAATTAGCATTAAGGGATTGATAATTGTATAGTGGGGGGAATATACCATCATGTTCAAAGTAGAAAAACATTATACCAATAATAAGTCAATATATGAAGAATTATAAATGAAGAAATGTAGTGAAAGATACTAACAAATGATAAACTAGACAATGCTAATTATACAAACATTCATGTATATATAAAGCTAAAAAATATAGGATGTAAACATAATATAGGAATATATGGATGTAGACATGCAATAAAATACATGTATAATAAATATAAGAAAATAATAAAAGTCCATCTAGATGAAATCCTATGAACTAGACCAGTTATATAAACCTAAGCTTTCATATACAAGATTAAAAATACAAAGCATAGCAATAAGAAATCTGAATCTAGAGTACTGATCCTACAACAATTAATTCTATTCGAGTACTGATCGATAGATGCAACATGGTGTGAGATAAACTCTATAGGACACTCTCAACTGTGTTAAATGCTATCTAGTTTGTTAGTATAAAATACACCAGTATATCGATATAATAATAAGACATAAAAAATTTTAAATGATTAAACCAAGTCACATTCAGTTCCTCATGGGACACCTGGATGATAGTAACTACTACAACTAAATTCAGAATGTCTCTAAATTCACATTACATATGATTTTAAATTCATATACAAGTATTGAAACCCAAGTAACTTATACAAAATGTCCCTCATTGATCATATAAATATAAGGGATGAACCAATCCTATAACACTTATAACTTAACATAGGAATAAAATAAAGTCATCCTGTAGGTAAAGCACTAATCAAATCCAAGCATGTTATTTGACATGGTTGATTCGTCACTTAAATTTAGTAATTAGTTAATTAATTTGTAATATGATCCCATAGAGGGTGTTCCATAGAAGGAACCCAAGTACCACTCCATGTGTACTATAAATCCATCACCAAAAAATCCTATCTATGGAATTTTACATAGGAACCCTAATATCACTATTCATATGGTGTAATTCTATTACATAAGAAGTTTATCATAACATTCCAATAAGAAACATAAGTTTCACTCATGAAAAATAATAATAAACTTCCCTATGATACTGTTCTTGGCATTTCAGTTAAAAAACCCAAGTATCACCCATTTTGAAATAATTTCATTTAACCTCAGAGCCTTTCTAAGGATTTTTTTATAAGGAACCCATGTGTCGCTCAAGGTGTAATATAATAATCCTGCCAGGTGTGCCCATCCATGAAATACATATAAAAACTCTTGTATCTTCCACAGTGTGATATACATCCATTAAAAAATTATTTTAATTTAAAAATCATGATGATATTGTCCATGGGATTATGATTTAGAACCCATGTATTAGACCCAGACTTCTCAACAAATGGTCATGGAATTACAATCTGACCATACCATTTAATAATTCATTTAATTCACAATATGAATTTCTTATAAATTAAAAAAACTGAACATTAAAGGTAGTTCAGAAACATATATTTGGATTAGAATTCCTAACAAGGTACCAATACATCCATTATATCTAATTAAACATAAACTACCTATAGAAGGGGAATAAACACACCTCTAATAGTGAACCAATTCTCATAAGAATCTTAGGGATATTTAAGCTATTTTAGAAACACACCCCATGGGTTGCTTTTACATGGGGTTCTCAACCCCCATTGATGTTTACTAGACATATAACATTGTCCCACACATTTAATTTAATTTAAATATCTATTTAATTAGAGTATATCCAATAAAACACAAAGGTGATTAAAGTATACTAGGATCTTTATAATCATAATCATTTACACTAACACACCCCATGGGTGGTCTAATTTCATAGACAAGTTAAATAGGTCATGGAGTATAAGAAACACACCCCAAGGGTGTGGTTTGATTTTATGTGAAAACCCCCAATTTTTTAATTTTAAATGGAAATATTATATCAAATTTAATGAATTAAATTCTAAATAATAAATTTCACATGTTATGGGGGGCGTAAGGAAAATATGATGTAGGGAACTATAATGTAATTTATAAAAAAGGCTTAAATGGAAATTCCATAGATTACCTACTCCATTCTTCTGATGATTCACTCATCCTTTTCCAAGATTTTATTCAATCCAAAATGAGGGAAATCATAAAATTCTAAAAAAAACTCTTGGAATAGGGAATATCATCTCACATTAAAATAAAATTCAAAACAATAAGATAAATAATGAAAAGAGGGATAAAGAATCATAGACTAACTGAGGGAGATCAAACATGACGGACAATTCTCAATTCATAATTAGAATAAATAAGAAACATGTAAGTCTATTAGGAGGAGAGGGAGCTCGAGTATCCTCCTATTCATTGGAGAAATGAGGGATAAGGGGGGGGGAGTTAAATAGGAGAGGGAAAGAAAATAAATTTCACCCGTTTTAATGAGGCACATGGTTTGGCCAAAACATGAACCAACTGTATTCACCCTCTACCTAGGTGGAAAAAACTATTTGGGATAGGCACACGGTTTTTCTTACTGTGCATTGACCTTAAATTTTGACTCTGTAATTTTATACATATAGGTTTCATGACCGTGTTTCCCTAGGTGAATGGTTTCACAACCTATGTGATACCATATAGGCTTACACACTTGTGATGTATAGTTATAAATAACCAATTTGATAACCATTCACCTCCCTTTGGATCTCCAAATAATCATGATTTTGAATCTTGAATCTCCTGAAACTCAACAAGACACCTGAGACATCTCTCATGCCTTAAACCCTATATAAAATAATACTTTAAACTGTTATAATACTCAGATTTAAATTCTAAATCTTGGTATAAAATTGTCACCATCCACCTATAAAAACAAGAATTCCATTGGAAATTCTAGACGGTCCAAAATATACGACCTTACAACCTCCTCAACTTAGAACTTATCATCCTTGATAATCCTTGAAAAAAAACAATACCTGGCATAATCAGATAATTAAGTTTTATTCAAATAGGTGTGTTCCATTTTCAAACTCTCAATGCACCTAAAATAATTTATTTAAGCACACAACAAATAATTTATTAAAACTCATGCCTTTTCTTGTTCCCAAAACTGAAAAAAATGATACATCACTTAATCGATCCCATCTAACTTGAGACACGATCACAACATAATTTATTTCCTTATATAGAACATGTATCTTACCAATATAAGATAGAAAATTTAACAACCAATTATGATCCATGGTACTTTCCTCCATCATAATTTATTAAAAAAACAACCCCTTAGTGTTCTAATGATGCTGTTGGTACAATTATCAAATTGATCAAATGGTCAATTCCCAATCTACAACATTTATCCAAGTTTCATTGGATTTTCCCTAAAAATTCTTGACCAACAACTACCCTACATATTTCTCTTCCAAAAATTATGTGTGATGTGGTTTCTCACTAATTTTATTTATTCAAACAAATTAAAACAAATTCAAGCCACTACTATATGAGTATTTCTGAAAATGATCAAATTAAATAGTTGATTCATCTGAAACTATATCCTAAAGCCTTTTATAAAAGTAACCTAGATATTGTTTGGAGAACTCACACCAAAACCTATTATCCAATTTTTTTTTAAAATATCTAGAGAAATTAATCATTTCTTTTTTCATGAACCAACACAAACATAGGAATAATCTTGACCTAGTATCATCAGATCGTTATAAAATAACCATCAACAAAGCCTGACTGTAAGTCCGGGGTAACCTTAAAATCTAGAATGGGAGTCTGAGGTTCCCATACAAGGTATTCCATTACTAGGATTTTACAGGTGAGATGTAATTACATAGAAAAAATCTACACATACAAGAACCCTGACTGATCCCAATAATGGTATCTCACCTGGTGGTCGAGATAGAGAATTGGTTGGAGTCCATGAGTCCTTCCAAGACCTTCTTAAATAGGAATACAAGTACCACTAAAGAAAAACCAATCATCTACAAACATCCATGCTTCTAGAGTGCAACTTATATATGATTATATTTATCTATCCAAAAATCTGTTTAATTCACTCTTTAGCTCAATATAAAACTGACTCTCTCTCAATATACCCTGCATAATGTCCAGATAATGGTCATGGTCATCACTAAGCCAAAAGTGCACTAAGATGATATCATAATCACCATTATTCTTGAGACACACCCATAATATTCTATATGATGTTACAAATATAGTTTCAAACCTACCATATCCAACCAATGATAAAAAATATATTTAAACCATCACTTCTAAACCCCTTTAGAAAAATCTTAGATACAACTTCTAAAACATCATCAATAATCGACCACCCTGACTTCACTACGGAGGCATCCTGTGATCATTCAATCCTAAAAATTTAATTAAAATCTTATTAAATGTTTCTTTAAATTTGGTATACATAACCAACTATTTCCTAATCATACTACATTGAAAGCAATCAAACTCCTCAAAAGCATTTTTCTCTCTAGGTTGCTCAGACACCCCAAGCCGGAATCTATCATCCAGATTCTATCCAAACCCATAACTAGGTTTATACTTTGGGAATTGACTCAAGGACTATAAATTATGAATTTAACATCCTTATGAAAATCATAGTACTAATTTACATTCCTAAATAGTCTCCCATGGTAGTGTTCCATCTACATGGAAGGGAATTATTTTACATGATCAATGAAATGCTACTAACCATAGGTGTTACCAAGTCATCATTTACTAATAATGGGAACTCATTAAATGGAATATGATCTATCCACCATAATACATCAGTTACTGATGTTTTTAACATGACTTATCTAACTTCCAATTCAGAAAGAGAGGAAAACTAGACAATTAAAAGAATGCTAGATCATTTTTACTCTAGATGTATGTGTGATGATCTCCTGAGTCACACTCAAAAACATCATATGAATAATGAATATATTCAAAACATACCCAATCAATAATTTCACAACACTAGATCCTTTTTCAATGTCACCCAGATCATTTGGAAAAGTAATATTCCTTTTAATACCTAGGTCACTTTACCTTGGAGATGACCTATGATCAAAGGGTAGAAACTGAAATTATATTAAATTTCCACCAAACTCATACATTTTTCTACAAAAATTTAACAACTTAAAGGGAACTTCAAGTATTGATGCGTACTTCCCTGATATTTCAAAACATAACAATAGGTGCATTTGTCTTCCTTTAATTAGAAGGCCTAACAAAGTCATGCATATAAAAAAAGAATTGATCAATTGATTTAACATATGGATGATAATTCCCTAGAAATTTACTCCCTTCTAAAACAGATAATTACATTATGATCACACCCCTAATTAATGTCAAATTTCCCACAAACACACATGTAACCTTGTTTTCATCCAACATAGGACAAAGATCCCCCAAAGTGCCCCTCCCATATGAAACTTTTCACAAGAATTTTGAAAATAATTGATTTAGAAGGGATTGAAATCTATTGGGATAACCCATTACTATGTCATGAATCATCAATATTTCTACCAGGTCACACCATAAAGTCCATTATTCTTACCATCCAAACCTCCAGATCAACATAACAAAAGGTCAATAGTGATCCATGGGTAAATTCCACGTTCCCATTTAAGGAATATCTCAAGGAAATAATTAACTAACCCCTTAACCAAGGGTCTAGGCTAAGAACACCAATTTAAAGTATTATTTATCCGTTTTCATACATTCACATTTTATTGTAAAAAATTTAAATATTTTATGTCTCAGTTAAAATAAAATCATGTGCAAGTTATAGATTGGTACTTTTTTTAGCTAACTCCACAAGGAAACATATTTGAGTTATATATGACTTCCTTTCAATTATTATTTATTTAAATTAAATTCTATCATATTTATGGAATTTATCTCCCAAATTTTTTTCAACCATTTAAATATTTATTCATATGTTCACACAATTATATTGGTTAATGAAAAAGTCCTTTTCCAGGATATATAGAAAAATACCTATAATGTTGTAACTGTAATTTTAATTAACCTAATCTTAAAACCAGAAATCATAAAATATACACCGATTGTATTTTAGAATTTTTAGGCATTTGTTCAACAAAGTTCCACCATACTTTTATACCTAACGTGTATAAGTTTTTGCGTACACATTATATAACCATTCTATTTTATCTTGAATGTACCCCTATGTGGTTTTGTACTAAAATACAAAAGGTAATGGATACCTATGAGTTTATCATCACACAATCCTGAATCCACTTAAATGAAACCCAATAGTAGATAATTTATTCAAATTTCATTATTCCCTTAGCGATTTTTCAATCTATGTTCTGTAAGAAATTAGTTCATTAATGAGTTTGATTTTAATGATGTTCATATTTATATAATGGTCCATTTAGATGAATCAATATACAAGTAATAATGGTATTTTCCTTTATATATTGAAAATTACATTCATGTAGATGCAACTAGGTTTTTCACCTTTGATCTTAGAATTTACCATGTTCATATATGATTGTTCAATTATATGGGTTACTATTTCCCAATTAATAAATAACCATACACATTATAAACCACAAATTGGAACCCATTTAATTGAAATAACTAATGTTTTATCCAATGTAACCAATATTCCATGTCTGTGACATGAAAATATTGGTTAGTTAAATATAATGAAAACATCAAGAAATATGGGAATACACCATTTAGGTTAATGACTACAATATATTTAAACAACCCTATACTATAACTATATCAATCCATGTTACATATTTGTAAGGAATACAACTACCCTAGGAATTCTATCACTCAATAATGGAATAAAAGTAAGTAGATCACATAATCACACAAGTATATTATATAGGAATTTTTTCTAATAAGTCAACCATCATGATATATAGATAATCATTATGTAAATCACTATGACATGGTATACATTCATAAATGATAAAAATTCCTTCATTATGGGATATAATCCTAAAATGAACATCCAAAATATATAAGGAATTGAAGAAATGAAATCTATATGAGATGGAATATGCATGGAATATGAATCTATATGTTCTTATATTGATGCATGAAACAATACATCCTTCCAAAACTGGTTCATGGGTAAAACACCATAAATCTAAAAAAATAAGTAGGATAAATTATATGAATTGAAAAAGGTGAAAAAATATTCAACTATAATATTGAACAACATGAAAATAGCCCCATCCCAAGATAATTGGTCATTTCCACACGTGTGGATTGATAACTCCTAGAAATGACTATTTATCGAGTGATAGAAATATTTATAGCATCATATATACTAGATAAAATATTAAGAAAAAAAAGAAAATAACAACCAGATACCACTTTGTAACGTCTCATCCAAAATCACTCTAAAGCAGTAGTAAGACTTGCCACCACATGGCATCAAGCATGTATGCACCATATGTTAGATGATGAAGACTAATAGTGGGGGTCTGATGATGGTATGATGTGGTGAATATACTATATTGATATGAGTGAAAAAATAGTATATCAATAAAAAATAACTGTAGGAATAATTTTATATGATTTGAAGAATCATAAGATAATAAAAAGTGACAAAACAAGTGAACACCAAATATACAACCATGCATGTCCATATAAAGCTATAAAATAAAATCATTAAACATATGATAAGAATGAATGGAATAATACATATAATAAAATACATGTGTAAGGAAATGAAAAAAATCCTTCAAGGCTATCTTCATGAGAATCCTGAGCACCGGAATAGTCATGTGCTTTTAATCTTCCATATACAAGAATAATAACAGATAGCATAACAACAAGGAAGAATAATCCCAAGTTATAATACTATAACCACGAGGTCTATCTTGATACTAATTGGTGGCATGAATAGGGTGTGAGATAAAATCAGTAGGAAACCACTAGCTATGTATAATTATATATAGTATGTGATTATAAAATACAGTAGTGTGCATATATAATAATAAGTAAATAAAAAATTGGAAAATGAATTAACCATGTTGTGCTCAGGTTCTTCATAGGACACCTGTCCGACAATACCTACTTCAACCTATGCCATAAGGTCCTTGATTTCATATTAGTTATGATTTTCAATTCTTATATAAGTTTTTAGACTCAAGTATCACAGACAAGGTGTCCTCCATTGATCATATCAGTATAATATATAAAAGTGTCCCATATCCTTTACAACATGACATTGAAATAAAAGAAGTAAATCATTTAGGTAAAGGACTAACTGAATCCAAGAACATTCTTTAACTTGGATGACATTTCACTTAAATTAATTAATTAATTAATTAATTAGAAACCAAATCCAATCCAAGGAATTCCAAATAGGGATCCCAGGTATCAATCAACACATACTATTATCCCATCACCTTACAAGCCCATCCATGTAATTTCACATAGGAACCAATGTATCATTATAATTGTGGTTTCATATCATGTACATGTGATCCATCCTTGGTGTTATATGTAAGAAACCCAAGTGTCACTTGTAGTATAAAATGATAAAATACCCTCATGGAATTACAAATAAGAAATCAAGTATCACTCATGTTGTAATAATATTATCTTACCTTTGATCCCATCCATGGAATTCCATATTAGGAAACCATGTATCTCTCAATGCATATTACAATGAACCCCCAAGATTTCCTATACATGTAGTTTATAAAATAATGCATGTATCACTCATGACAAGATATACATCCATTGATAATTCATTTTAATTAAATAATCTTAATGATTTCATCAATGGAATTCTAAGTCGTAACAAATGTATCTCCCTTATATTTTCATAGTAAATGGTCAAGGAATCACAGTCTAACCATAAGATTTAATAATATATTTAATTCATAATGGGAATTTTATTTAAAGTAAAACAACTCACCTCATAAGGTGGTCCAAAAACATATCCTACGTTTAGAAGGATTAGAATGGTTTCAATCAATAAAATATAATTAATTAAACAAAAAAACTTTTAATAAGAGGAAATCACAAACCACTAAAGGTAAAAAAACTCTTATGCAACTCATGGATTTTAAGCTAGTTTAGAAACACACCTTAAGGGGTGGTTCAACTTGGGGTTCTCAACCCACATTGATGGTTATAGGTCTTATAACATAGGCCCAAAAATTTAATTTAATTATAACATATGTTTCATTTGAGTATATCCAACACACCTAAAAGGCGATTAAAGCATACCATGCGATTTTTCATCTTAATAATTTAAACTAAAACACCCCATGTGTGGTCTAGTTTCCAAGACAAGGCATAAAAGTCATGGAGTATAACCACCACGTCCCAAGGGGGTGGTTATATTTTAGGTGAAAACATGAAAATGGTTCAATTAAAAATGGGAAAAACTATCCAATTTAAGCCATTAAGTTCTACATAAAAAATTCCACCTTTTAAGGTATATGAATGGAAAACCTATCATGTGGCATAATGAAATAATTTTTAAATAAGAAATACTTAATGGGAAAAGCAATCTACCATAAACAATTTTCATTAGGACATTTCACTCATCCAATTTTGGCATTGATTTGAGTGAGAAAGTTATAAATCACATGATAAGGAAAATAAACTAAAAATTGGATCTATCAGTTCACATAGAAATAGAATTAAATACAAAAAGAGAAACCAAAAAAGAAGGAATAATAATTATATACTAACATAGGGTGATGAAATGCAACATATGATGCTCAATTCTGAGTCAAAATGAAGGAGAACCATGACAGTCTAGGAGGAGGAGAGGAAGATTTTGTGGACTCTTATGAATGAGAGAAATAAGGGATAAAGGGGAAGAAAAAACCTTGAGGTTAGGGTAAGAACTATAATTTCAAATATTTTAATAAGGCACACAGTTTTTCAAACAATGCAACACTCATGCGGTTGGGATCTATAATTTTCTACACACATTTCACACATACACACAACATTGGGTTTATTGTTTTAAATCCCTTAGGACACCCTTCAAGCATGTATAGTTGAGGTGTACAGTTAGCACTAACTATGCACTAACTATGTGTATCCCATTAGTTTTCCAAAAAATTGGTTTGTCGAAGACCGATGCTCCCAAAACACAATGGGACACCTCAGACACCACTCAAGCATTAAAACTTTTACAAAAATAACACTTTTAAGTGTTAAAAAACTCAAATTTACATTCCAAATCATATTTTATAATACATACCATTCACAAAATAAAAAACTAAATTAATTTTGAAATTACAATCATTAAAAAATATGGAACCTTTAATAACTTGATTTCTGGAAGAAAATATCACCACCATAACATACTCACAAGAAACCACCGCTTATATGTCCTCAAAACACCCTAAGGGTTCTACCATCACATTCAATATATATAAAGCACTAAAAATGGAATCCTGATGTGTCCCATTCCATCTATAGGGGAAAAATCACTCAGAACCCTCAAAACAGTAACAAATAGGTAGTGCACAGCGTGTACCCCCAGTACATAATGGGTACTCTAAGACTCCAATCTATCCATGTACATCTACATGGATTTAATCACAAGGGGTATGGATGTATACTACTACACAATTAGTGCATACATAGGGGTTTGTTGTGTACTTCCATATGATCATATCCTCTATACATGGGTTTTCTGTACATGCAGGTGGCCACATAGACATGTCACATTATATGTAATTTACTTTGACTATATATTTTGTAGTCTCTAAATTCCAACTTCCCAATTTCTATGTAAAATTTCCATTCACCACTACATAGCATGTACTCCAAGTAGGTGGAGTGTTGTTTGAAAATTCCGTTCTACAAGATACACAAACACATGGCCACATACCACCACAAGGATAGGTATCACTACATTGAAAGTAATCATAGTACATATAATATACTTCAAAAAATTTCATCTTTCCTGAATGGTAAGAATACATGGCCTATGCTCCTAAAACCACATGTTGTGTAGTCAGGTTTTCTAAATGGAAAACCCCTAAAAACATTTGAAGTACCTTTTTTCATTGATTAATCATATATCAACCACCATGGGGTCATTAGTAGTCATAAACGGGATTTAAAAAAAATGAAAAAAACATATCTATGGGGGTTATGGAATAAACTGAAAAACCAACCTACCATAAGGCATAACATCGAAGCTTTGGGTCAAAATCTGCACCCAAAAGGCTCTACACCTCAATCTGGTCTTGATCACCACCATGTATGAATTCTGATTACATTTTCTTCCTGCTTAACACTTAATCCTTACACCACATGGGGGATAATCCATCTCACATATCCTTTCATGTGTGGGAGGCCCTTAATGGAGGAGGGTATTTTAAATAATTTAATTAAATAATTAATTAATTTGTTAAATACACATTTAAAACCAATATCAAGTCTCAGAACCTAGAGTGGGTTTATAAATTTCTTACAAAAAACCCCTCATTTCATACTCAACCAAAGATTAATTATATTAATAAAATGCTCCATTCAAAATATATAGTCACCTGAACCCACGTGAATAATTTAATACTTAATTAAGTAAATAAAAAATATTCAAAAAAAAAACTAAAATGTTTCCAAAATCTTCCACACACATATCCTAGGTCAAAATTCATCTTTCAGGACTAACATAGTGGTCATAAAAACTACTTGAAATCATATTCTAGGGGAAAATGAACTTTTTTTCCCTCATAAGAACCCATAAGAAAAAAGTAAAATTTCTTTTTTAAATTCAGAATCTGGGGAAACAAAAGTCTTTAAATTTTGGTGGAACCTTATAAAATAGGAATTAAGAGTGATATATAATGTTATATTTTTGATAATAAAACCTAAGAGATGTATTACAAGTTTAGTCTATGACCGACTCCTGTAAAGACCATAGTTAGTGGTTTTAGATGGTGGACACTAGCCTACAAATATATTATACTGGATGGAAAGTGGGTGTTTACTACCCCATGTGATTTATTTTGAATATTACAATATTTCCTAGAATCCAGTGGGATTCTAAGTGATATTATGTTATATTACTAGTTGTTCCTTTCATATGGAAATTTACATGGTGGTGATATGAGATGCCTAGTTCTTCGTAAGATCTTTTCATTATACATGTTGACATGAGAGATTCCAGGGATGCATAAGATCTAGAAGGATAACTTGGAATATTTTTTTGGATATGTAGGGAACCTAGGATCTTGTTAGATTAATTGGGATATAATACTAGATTTCTAGGTATTCCTAGGATCAGAAATTATACCTGGTTGGTAAATGAAATGCCTAGTGATTCTTAGGATATGGAGAGAATCTTAAAAATATTTTATGAGATTCCTAGGATACTTATGATCTATTGAGATACTTGGTGATGAGATGATATTCCTAGTGATCATTAGGATCCATTCATTGTACCCAGTAAGGTGGGAGATTCCATGGATTTACCATTATTCATAATGATTTATAATATGGATAGTATTCCTAGGATATGGTTTTATACTTAAAATTATGTGTGATAAATTGGGTATATCCTAAGATATTATTTTTAAACATATTACATATCATGTTTATTATGATATGATCTAGGTGGGATGAATTGACCTCTAAGTGATAATACACATTGATGATTATGTAAGGTAAGGCATGTACCTAGCCTTATGCATGATTATTCTTTATCTATAGAGACACCCTGACAGTAGAAGAAGTTGGTATAATCGATCTTGTCTATCATCATAGAATCCAAGTGTCAATAGTGGTTATTTTTTCTTCTTTAAAATTTTATTTATTTAGTTGGTCGAGTATTTCACATGTGTATAAACTACGTTGGTAATTTTTGGAACCCCATTGGTGATTTCCTACTGATATCTACTCACAACCTTTTTAGGTGACCATGATAGTTGAATACATGAGAAAACTTCATTGTTCATGGGTTTAGGTTGGTAATATTCCTAGTTTTGCATGATTATATATGATAGATCATATAATATGGGATATTGGTAAGAGTTTAGGCTCAAGTTGGAAGTTAATCCTAAGAGAAGTATTATTCTTTTTATATTAATGATCAACTTGGTGGGTTTTCAGATATTTTATACTAGTACAATCATGTGATTTTAGGACTTTATGTTTCTTTATTTCATTTAATATAGCATGTTACATTTTATTTTATCCATATACTCTGATTATTTTTTATAGATGGTGTTTGATTATTTTTCCAATATATTTTACTCTAATACGAGGACATACTTTCAAAATAGTAAAACCTTACACCCTCACTATTAGTCAATAACCTATCTTGTATGTGGATGAAATCTTGAGGTTATGTGGTGCCACTGGCTATGTCACCAAATTGTGGTATCTATCCAGGGGATGTCACAAAGTGGTATCAGATCATGTTTTTATTTTTTCCTTACTATTTAGGGAGATGGTAGACATTTATTATAGGGATGTGTTGAATCATGTGGCGGTCCTCGAACCGGTGCATCAAAAACACCTTTTTTGAAGGAATGTATGAGTTACAAAGGACATGAGATTGTTATTATTGGTTTATGATTTTACAATGGTATTATTTTACCTAATGTGACACTCTTAGGTTTTGGATTTACAATTTGTTGGTTTTTTTCTCTTGGACCATTGGAAATAGGATTGTGTATATGTGTAAAATTTGGAATGTTGGACTCACATGACATAATTATACTTGTGTGTGATTGATATCACTAACAAAAATGGTTCAATTGTTTGAGGTTTCAAAAATAACTTATATTTAATTTTACCATTTTACATGATGAAATTTTACTCAGATGAACCATAGTATATTATCTTTGATAATAGTTCAGGTGGATCATATAGAGTAATGCTCCTTTATGATGACTATACATTCCCTCCATTGAATATATTCATAGTGTCACTTATTAAGTAGGTGTAGGAATTGGATGCCAAGGAGATTAACCCTTTGAGTTTAACTGTGATACCACTTCTGATAAGGGAATGGGTTCAGTTACATATAGTGTTAATCATAACTAATATGGTTTTTCCCTTATATATTCTTAGTGTAATTATACTTAAATGAACAATATGATAAAGGTACCTTGACATGGTTCACCATAGGGGGATATAATTATATATAATTGTATGACATCATGATACTTGAGGGGGTTGTCTTATATGTAGATGCTCAATGGGGATATGTACCCCTGAGTAGGCTGATGAAATTACAAGTGATGTTTGATATGTATATGTGTATGAGAACCCTAGAGTGTCTTTTTTGGCATGTCATTTTCCTTGTGATGTTTGAGATATTAGAATAAGTTTTTCCCCAGGAGTTGTGACCTATGTGAGACTTTACTATGGGTTAAGTGGTAGAACCTTATGCCTATAGTATATAGCTTAGGATATTGGTGAGCTATGTACTATAGTAGGATAACTAGATGTTTTCTTTCTATGGTTGATATTCATTTTGATATATAAGGGTGTCCTAAGATAGTGGCTAGCCTATGTTTTTGAGTTCTATTAGAGATAAGAAGTAGGGTTATATGCCTTGTGTTTGACATTGAACCAGTAGGGGTGTTAACCGAGATGTGGTATAGTCATGGAGATGCCTTAGGTCGAGGTTGTTTTGGTATCAAAATTTGTTTCCAAGGGAATGAATTGTTAGAAACTTTTCACTATTGATTTCAGTTATAGAACCTAATGATATGGAATATTTAAATCCTATATAGTTGTATCTAGGATGGTTATAGCATGGGTAGTTGATTCTAATTTTCGAATGATGAGGGAGTGATAAGTGATCATGTAGTGGGCCTTGATATGAGTAATATCTGAGGATTTTTAGGAAAAATCACTTAGGATTTTATTTATAGACGAGTCTAGCATGTAGTGACCATGGTTATTGGTTAGGGTGAGGAAGACTAGGATTTAGGGGATATCAATCAAGATGTCCTAATTTTAATGATAAGAAATTTTATCATTAGGGTGAACACTTACTTGGGTAAGAATTATTTTCATAATGGCTATTGAGAAATAATATAGAGTATGAATAGTGAAGTGGAATGGGTAACACATTAATTGTTTTAAAAATATATTTTAATTTAAAAATATCATATAACTATAGTTTTAATATTTTTATATGATGTGTGATTCATGGGAGTGAGAATTAAGTTTTACGATTAGGTGGTAAATGATTGTACACCCATTGTACTTGGATGAGTCCAAGATGGATAGTGGAACATAAACTATGAGAAGGTTCTTTAGATAATAAATATACCTCCAGAGAGGAGATTTCTTATGGACATGTTTTTTCAGGAAGGGTTATAATGTGTAAGGGTGAACACACACTAGTCATACATGGATCCCATTTCTATGGATTAGTAAGAATCCATGTATGAGATGAGGATTAATGGATTTGATGAAACAATTATTGGAATGGTTTCCCAATAGTTTTGGGGAAATGGAAAATTTCTCACTATAGTGAGATTTGACATGATAAATGGAATGTGGTGTTTGAGTATGGTCAACCTAAGAGTGTGAAGTTGAATGGATTGTTAAGAATATGTGTCTTTAGAACAAGTTTAGGATGCACACAAGGTGTGGTATAAGGAAATACATGTTGTGGAGAGTTAACCATATGTTGTTAGAGAGTGTGTATAACAACCCATACTTTACATACATGGTTATTACTTCAAAATTGAAGCATACTTATTACAACATATAACAAAACCAAAGGACCGTATATGTATAGTGTCTTTAGAAACTGGGAAACATAAACAACTAGTTTATAAAGCATCTACATTGCCTCCCATTTATTTCATCATATCTATAGTCCCTTTTGGCATATCTTACTTAATAACCTTCTTCCTGACCTGGGGAAATAAAATATACAAAAGGGGGAGCTGAAATGCTCATTAAGGGTAAACAAAAGAAATATCAATCACATCATATTCATAAGGACATAACATTTTGGAAATATTACCCTGCAAAAGAGATCATAATTTCATAACATGGGATAAATCATGGTAGTGAAATGTAATCACAATAATCATAACTCAAACATGAATTTTTGTGGCATACACACATAATCATATAGAATCATTTCTTATTAGTCAAGACTCATTTCCAAGACTATCTTAGTGGACAAAGTCCATTTCTGAACCGAGTTCATTCCTCGTTTCAGTCCTATTTCACTGAACCAGTTTAACCTGTCATTCCAGCCATTTCTATCTCATGAGATATAAAATATTTACCCAATTCATTGGAGGGAGATATAGGTCCCACCCATCTTAAAATAATACCATTCTTATGTGTGCCACAAAATCATAAACCATACATCATAGCATAACCCATGTAATAAAAATGGGAATCTTAAACATCATGACATCATAAAACAGTTCATATAAGATAAAGGAATTCATAAAAATATTTCCATCACAAAATAATCAAATCAATGTAATAATAGGGATAAAAACAGAACCCTATACTATCTTATATGGAAAATAAGTTTGATAAAACACTTGAACTCCATTCTTTAGGAAAATATCTTTTCTACTTCAAAAACATTTTTCCTTTCTTAACATGTCATACAATTCTAAACTAAAATAAGTTGATTAAAAATAAACTTGAAAACTTGTAAAGGAAGCTTCTTTGAAATAATGTTTTAAAAATCCATTCATGCCGAATAAGTTAAAAAAACATTCTTCTCGTACTTTTTTCAGAAGAGCCAAAATGTACCTCATATGAAAAACGACAAAAGATTCCTTTCATATCTTTTACTAAAAACTCACCGAAGGGTAAAATTGGATTTAAAAAATTGTAGGTGGATGGAAATAATATTACATATTGAGGAAACATGGATGTGTATGATAAATATTCCCCAGTAAATTCTGAAGTAAAAACAATCTCGGATAAAATTGAGATTGTGAGATTTTCCCTTAACTTAGGTCCGATTTGCTTCGTAAGTGTCCGAACCTCCTGTATAATAATTTAAATAATGTCATTGACTTATTCTAGAATCATACTCATTGTTATTATATCATATATGGTCATATTCTTAGCTTCTTATTAGTAATATTTCATTGTTACTTGTTATTCGGGTGTTTATTGCTTTTTGTTCTTATGCGTGTTTTGTCGAATAAATTCTTATTATTCTTTTAGGTTATAGATACCACATTTCCAGAATGGTATTAGTGTTATATATATCATATTCATTCATTCAATTTATTTATATAATCATTATGCAATG
Organism: Viscum album; assembly: GCA_963277665.1. Classification (NCBI taxonomy): domain Eukaryota; kingdom Viridiplantae; phylum Streptophyta; class Magnoliopsida; order Santalales; family Viscaceae; genus Viscum; species Viscum album. Next base: position 187,347,793 of record OY728143.1, read on the forward strand.
AAGATCATGTAGAACGAGTCACATCACATCGTGGAGACGGTAGGCCGTACGTACGCATGAGCGATGATATCGTTCCCATGATCGTGGAATTGTAATGGAGTGCATGTATACTATTTCATAATCAATATCACTTTACAATAATAATTTATAGTTATTATTTATACCATTATACCCATCCAAGTAAGGTGGTGGTGGAAAATAGATTACACCACGGCGTGGAGATGGTATTTCGTACGTACGCACGCGTGGTGATTTCGTTTTCCGTAGTATGGATATATTGTGAAATAGGGTTGTTTCATAATAAAATATCAGTATATGAGTGATAATGATGTTATTACTTCATAATTAAACAACTAAATAAGAAGAAGTGGAAGAAGAAATAAAGTTGAAAGAATCGGTAACGGACATTACCTCTTCTTTGAAGCGCTTCTTTGAGACCTCCTTTTAGGGCACTAAAAGTGGTATTTGAAGAAGACCAGGAACTCTAGGATGTTTCTAGGGAAGTGTAGAAGATAATTTGGCAGGGTTTGGCCGAGTTTGAAGGCTCAATGTGGCGTGGGAAGAGAGGGAGGAGGTTCTCTTTTATAAGGGAGGAGAGGGGCGCCTTTGGAAAAACTAAAAATATTATTTTATTATAAAGTCATATTCGGTTTTAAATATCTCCAAATTTATTTATTTATAATCTAAGGTGGGGATGGGTTGAAATACTCTCATCCAATAGAATTTAGAAAATTTTAGGTTCCTATTTTAACCTTATCATTTAGATTTAACTTTAAGTTAAATAATTTTACCTTTACCGTGTTTTTTTGTGTTATTACACTATAAGGTTAATAAACTTACTATAATAAGAAAAACGAACCCCAAGTTGTTTATTATTAATTTATATAACCTTATCTATGTCATTTGGCCGAAACTTAGTTTTTTAGGAATAAAATAACAATTAATAATATAATATTTGTTTTAAAAACTATTTTATGTCAATTTTGATACTATTTGGTAATTGATTTTTGTGAAAATCATAACAGAAATATTAGTTTTCAAAAAGTGAATTAAATCAATAATAACATGTCATATTAACATATATAATTATTTTAATTCATAAAAAGTCTCAAATTACATTTATTTGGGTATTTATAACATCAATTAGGTCAATATTTCATTAATAAGATAATTACTGCATCATCTTTTTTTCAAAAATAAATTAAATTATTTAATGTCTAAAAATTAAAAATAAAATATCATTATGTAGGAAATATTTTTAGGTTTATAATGAATATTTATAGTCTAATTTATCTTATGTATAACCCTATATTAAAAATGATTTACTTATTAAACATTGATTTTAACTATTTTAACACTTCATTAAATAAATTAATAATAAATGTCCTAATCTAATCCAAGTGGGCCTAAATGGTCATATTTTATTCCTAAGGTTGTTTTTGGTCGAATTAAACTTATCCAATAGAATTAAGACATGTGTTAGGGTAATAATAATATAATTTTTACTCTTAATTACCCTATTTACTTTTAACCGTGGAAAATAAAATTAAAAAGTTACTATTCACCAAATATTATTTTCATCTCATTGAACCACATTTTACTTAATGACATCAACCGTGTATCTCGGATTTTTGAAATTCCACTCACAGAAGCAGTTAAGTTTTATGTAAATTTGCAAATTCTCCTAGGAGGTGGGTAAAATACGGTCAAAAGTTCAATAAAATTTTTATATATATAAAACTATTATAAAATTACTCCAATGAATTAAATTGAACTTATATAGGTATTATGTATCAATTTTTACCTAAAATAAATTTAAATAAAATAAATAAATATTTAAATAAATATTCGGTTTTTATATAGTAACCCAGTGTTTTGACTATTATCCCATCACAATCAAGGTTGAATTCAGGAACATTTCTCACCTTCTTTTGTAACTCTACATCTTCTTTCTGTGCCTCTTTAATTTTAACATGTATAGATGATCGAACATTCATTTGAGAAAGATAAGATTTTTCCACTTCCATTATAATTCCAAGATCCATCCTTTGTAAATCCATAAATATTGGATATTTTGTGATCCTCATCATGGATAAACTGGAATGGTCTTGTCGACTTAATGCATCCGCCACCTTGTTTGCTTTCCCGGGGTGGTAATGGATTGAGCAGTCGTAATCCTTAATCATCTCCAACCATCTTCTTTGGCACATATTCAACTCCTTTTATGTGAAAATATACTTTAAACTTTTATGATCAGTATAAATGTCACACCTTTCTCCATAAAGATAATGCCTTCAAATATTTAATGCAAAGATTACCGCAACTAACTCCAAATCATGAGTTGGGTAATTTTTCTCATGGATTTTCAACTGTCGTGAGGCATAAGCTATCACCATATCATTTTTCATAAGAACACACCCCAATCCCTTCTTGGATGCATCACTGTAGATCACAAACCTTTCTCCACTACAAGGCAGTGTGAGCACAGGTGCACTGGATAACCTTCTTTTCAACTCCTTGAAATTCTCTTCACATTCCTCCATACAAACAAACTTAACTCCTTTCCGAGTCAACCTGGTGAGTGGATTAGATAATCGTGAAAAATCTTTCACAAAACGTTGATAATATCCAGCAAAACCCAGAAAACTTCAGATCCCAGTTGCTGTTGTTGGTCTTGACCATCTTTCGATAACCTCTGTTTTTGCTAGATCCACAGATATCCCCCCTTTTGAGATTATGTGACCCAAAAATGAAACTTTTTGAATCCAAAATTAACACTTGGTAAATTTGGCATAAAGAATCTCCTTTCTCAGGGTCTTAAATATAATTCTCAAGTGATATTCATGTTATTCCTCGCTCTTTGAATATACAAGAATATCATCTATAAAGACTACCACAAACTGATCAAGATAGTCTCTAAAGACTCTATCCATCAGATCCATGAAGATAGAAGGGGCATTTGTAAGACCAAATGGCATCACTATAAATTCATAGTGTCCATTCCTTGTACGGAAAGCCGTCTTTGGTATATCCTCCCTTTTGAACCTTAATTGATGATACCCTGAATGAAGATCAATCTTGGAAAAGTATTGAGCTCCGTGTAGTTGTTCAAATAAGTCATCAATGTGCGGGAGAGGATATTTGTTCTTGATAGTGATCTTGTTAAGTTCTCGATATTCAATGCAGAGTCTCATTGATCCATATTTATTCTTAACAAACAGAACAGGTGCTCCCCAAGGTGACGCACTAGGGCGTATGAATCCCTTATCAAGATTCTCTTGGAGTTGCTTCTTCAATTCCTGCAACTCAATTGGGGCCATTCTATAAGGTGTCTTTGAAATAGGCAAAGCACCCGGTACGAGTTCTATTGAAAACTCAACTTCACGATTTGGTGGAAGACCCAGTAATTCCTCCGGAAAGACATCGTCAAACTTCTGTACAATGGGAATATTCTTAATCGTGAGTTTCTCACCAACCATTTGAGATAAATAACCTTCATTTAGTGTAATCAAGACCCATAAGATGGAATAAATTTCCATTGGAAGGTTATGTTCATCCTTGCATCGATAGATAATGAAAGATTGATCTGGAATATGAAATGTGACTTCCCTTATTTGGAAATTGATATGAGCTCCATATAGAGAAAGCCAATCTATGCCAAGAATCACATCAAATTCAACTATAGGGAGTATCACAAATTTTCCAAGAAGCACTTTCCCACAAACTTCAATCGGAGAAGAATTATAAACTTTTTATGCGACTATTGTGCCATTAGGGGTTGTCACAGCTAACTCAACAACTAATTGTTGAGGTAATACAGTGATACCCTTAGAAAATTATTCAGAAATAAAGGATTGGGTGGATCCAGAATCAAATAAAACATTATCTACTTTAGAGTGGATGGTAATTGTACCTTTCATTACTTCGTTATCGTACTCCACATCACTGATAGAAATTGGATGTGACTTTCCTTTTTCTTTACCCTTATGAGTTTGTTGACGTCGACCATCATCATCAACCCTTGGATTTGGGAATTGATTGGCATAATTCCCCATCTCCTTTCATTTGAAACATTGAAGTATAGGAGGTTCATTCTGTGTATCCCTTCCTTTGTTTGCATCATTAGAAATCTTCTTCCCATCATTGCGGCATTCAAATGCCCGATGACCTTCCTTTCCACATTTGAAACATTTACTTGTCCCTTTAAGACAAATCCCTCCATGTTTCTTTCCACACATTGAGCATAAGGGAAAGCTCATCTCCTTTTCTGTGTACACTTTAGATTTTCCTTTGAATTCCATTTTCCTCTTCTTATCAAACCCATATGACTGATGGGTTACTCCAATATCCATCTCAACTTTGAGAGCACATCGAATGATTTCCTCGTAGCTATTGAAGTCCCTTATGGCTTACTCCCTTCGAAGACTTGGTTTTAAGCCACTAAGGAATCGATCTATCTTACTCTCATGTTGGATAATAATACCAGAAGCATACCTTGCAGGTCTTGTAAAATTTGCTTCATAGGTACCAACAGATTCATCATCCTTTTGCTTTAGTTCAAGAAACTCCTTCTCCATCTTTGTTCAAAGAATACGAGGGAAGTACTTATTGAAAAATAAGTTCTTGAACTCATCCCATTCCATGGACTCAATTTCATCTCTTGGCCTCGTATTCTTGATAAGATTTTACCATTGATCAGCATCACCTTCCAAACGATACACTGCTAAGATGACTTTATCATGTTCAGAACATTGAAGAACTGAAAATATCTTTTCAGTAGTACTGATCCATTGTTCAGCAACTAATGGATCATTAGACCTGCTAAATGAAGGTGGACGCTGTCTCATGAAGGATTCAACAGAATGCCGCTCCTTCCTTTGCTCGTTTGGAAGTCCTACATGATTCATAGCTTGATAAAGTTGTGTGAGCATGGCTACAAGATTTTTCATTCCATCTCCCATAACATTTGGTTGCTCAGGAAGACAATCATTGCATTTCCCGTCGCATTCCGCATTAACACGGTTCCTTCGGGTTCCATCCATTGACTAAAAACAAGAAGAATAGTGTGAGCAATACTAATTATAATAGGAAAACCATATAATCAAGAATAAAATTTCATACTTAAGGTCTTATCCTAGGTTATTCATGGCCATTTCTAAAACACTAAGATTGTGTTCTATGCCTAGACTTATCCTTATGATTCTTACTAAGGCTTTCACATCCTAGTTTCCAAAGGTTGACTATAACTTTCCTCTGATACCAACTATAACGACCCATACTTTACATACATGGTTATTACTTCAAAATTGAAGCATAATTATTACAACATATAACAAAACCATGAAAGGACCGTATAGGTATAGTGTCTTTAGAAACTGGGAAACCTAAACAACTGGTTCATAAAGCATCTACATTGCCTCCCATTTATTTCATCATATCTATAGTCCCTTTTGGCATATATTACTTAATAACCTTCTTCCTGATCTGGGGAAAGAAAATATACAAAAGGGTGAGCTCAAATTCTCAATAAGGGTAAACAAAAGAAATATCAATCACATCATATTCATAAGGACATAACATTTTGGAAATCTTACCCTGCAAAAGAGATCAAAATTTCATAACATGGGATAAATCATGGTAGTGAAATGTAATCACAATAATCATAAATAAAAACATGAATCTTTGTGGAATACACACATAATCGTAGAGAATCATTTCTTATTAGTCAAGACTCATTGCCAAGACTATCTTAGTGGACAAAGTCCATTTCTGAACCGAGTTCATTCCTCGTTTCAGTCCTGTTTCACTGAACCAGTTTAACCTGCCGTTCTAGCCATGTCTATCTCATGGGATATAAAATCTTTACCCAATGCATTGGAGGGAGATATAGGCCCCACCCGTCTTATCATGATACCATTCTTATGTGTTCCACAAAATCATAATCCATACATCATAGCATAACCCATGTAATAAAAATGGGAATCTTAAACATCATGACATCATAAAACAATTCATATAAGATAAAGGAATTCATAAAAATATTTCCATCACAACATAATCAAATCAATGTAATAATAGGGATAGAAATAAGACCCTATACTATCTTAGATGGAAAATAATTTTGATAAAACACTTGAACTCCATTCTTGAGGAAAATATCCTTTCTACTTCAAAAACATTTTTCCTTTCTTAACATGTCATACAATTCTAAACTAAAAGAAGTTGATTAAAAATAAACACGAAAACATGTAAAGGAAGATTCTTGGAAATAATGTTTTTAAAAATCCATTCATGCCGTATAAGATAAGAAAAACATTATTCTCGTACTTTTTTCGGAAAAGTGAAAAAGTACCTCGTACGAAAAACGACCAAAGATTCCTTTCATATCTTTTACTAAAAACTAACCGAAGGGTAAAATTGGATTTAAACAATTTTAGGTGGATGGAAATAATATTTCATATTGAGAAAAAATGGATGTGGATGATAAATATTCCCCAGTAAATTCTGAAGTATAAACAATCTCGGATAAAAAATGGGATTGCGAGATTTTCCCTTACCTTAGGTCCGATTTGCTTCATAAGTGTCCGAACCTCCTATATAATGATTTAAATAATGTCATTGACTTATTCCAGAATCATACTCATTGTTATGATATCATATATCTTCATATTTTTAGCTTCTTATTAGTAATATTTCATTGTTACTTGTTATTCAGGTGTTTATTACTTTTTGTTCTTATGCGTGTTTTGTCTAATAAATTCTTATTATTTTTTTAGGTTATAGATACCTCATTTACAGAATGGTATTAGTGTAATATATATCATATTAATTCATTCAATTTATTTATATAATCATTATGCTATGAAGATCATGTAGAACGAGTCGCATCACATCGTGGAGACGGCAGTCCGTACGTACGCACGAGTGATGATATTGTTCCCATGATCGTGGAATTGTAATGGAGGGTATGTATACTATTTCAGAATCAATATCACTTTACAATAATAATTTATAGTTATTATTTACACCATTATACCCATCCAAGTAAGGTGGTGGTGGAAAATAGATTACACCACGGCGTGGAGACGGTATTCCGTACGTACGCACACGCAGTGATTTTGTTTTCTGTAGGATGGATATATGGTGAAATAGGATTGTTTCATAATAACATATTAGTATATGAGTGATACTGATGTTATTACTTCATAATGAAATATCTAAAGAAGAATAAGTGGAAGAATAAATAAAGTTGAAAGAATCGGTAACAGACATTACCTCTTCTTTGAGGCGCTTCTTTGAAACCTCCTTTTAGGGCACTAAAATTGGTCTTTTAAAAAGACCAGGACCTCTAGGATGTTTATAGGGAAGTGGAGAATATAATTTGTCAGGGGTTGTCTGATCTTGAAGGCTCAAAGTGGTGTGAGGAAGAGAGGGAGGAGGTGCCCTTTTATAAGGGAGGAGAGGGGCACCTTTGGAAAAACAAAAAATAGTATTTTATTATAAAGTCATACTCTGTTTTAAATAGCTCCAAATTGATTTATTTCGAAGATAAGGTTGGGATGGGTCGAAATAATCTCATCCAATATAATTTATACAAGTTTAGGTTCCTATTTTAACCTTATCATTTATATTTAACTTTAAGTTAAATAATTTTACTTTTACCGCGTCTTTTTGTGTTCTTAAACTATAAGGTGAATAAACTTACTATAAAAAGACAAACGAACCCCAAGTTGTTTATTATTAATTTATATAACATTATCTAAGTCATTTGGACGAACCTTAGATTTTTAGGAATAAAATTACAATTAATAATATAATATTTGTTTTAAAAACTATTTTATGTCAATTTTGATACTATTTGGTAATTGATTTTTTTGAAAATCATAACAGAAATATTAGTTCAAAAAAAGTGAATTAAATCAATAATAACATTCCATATTAACATAGAAAATTATTTTAATTCATAAAAAGTCTCAAATTACATTTATTTGGGTATTTATAACATCAATTATGTCAATATTTCATTGATAATATAATTACTGCATCATCTTTGTGTCAAAAATAAATTAAATTATTTAGTGTCTAAAAATTACAAGTAAAATACCATTATGTATGAAATAATTTTATCTTTCTAATTAATATTTATATTAGAATTTATCTTATGTATAAACTTATATTAAAAATTATTTACTTATTAAACTTTGATTTTAACTATTCTAAGCCTTCTTTAAATAAATTAATAATAAATGTCCTAATCTAATCCAAGTGGGCCTAAATGGTCATATTTTATACCTATGGTTTTTTTGGACGAATTAAACTTATCCAATATAATTATGACATGTGTTAGGGTAATAATAATATCATTTTTACTCTTAATTACCCTATTTACTTTTAACCGTGGTAAATAAAAGTAAAAAGTTTCTATTCACCAAAAATTATTTTCATCTCATTGACCCAAATTTTACTTACTGACATCAACCATGTCTCTAATATTTTTGAAATTCTACTCAATGAAGCGGTAAAATTAAGTTTGATGTAAACTTGCAAATTCTCCTAGGAGGTGGGTAAAAGACGGTCAAAAGTTCAATAAAATTTTTATATATCTAAAATTATTATAAAATTACTCCAATTAATTATATTGAACTTATATATGTATTATGTATCAATTTTTACCTAAAATAAATTTAAATTAAATAAATAATTATTTAAATAAAAATTTTGTTTTTAAATAGTAACCCAGTGTTTTCACTATTTATCAAAAATTGAAAGTTTTCAGAAAAATACCAAAATTTCACCCTAGGCTAATTTCGATATTCCGAATCCAAAACTTTAGTCCATTTTGAAAAATAAAATTTATAAAATTTCAAAAAGTGGTTATTACTATTCATAATGGCTAGTTTTAATAATATTTTAATAGCATATCGTTGTTTAGTGAAACTCGGTATTGCGTACGACGCAAGCTATCGAGGAAGGTCGTGATTGCGTGTAAAGCAAGACATGTTATTGTTGTGTCTAGTGAAAGATTCCTTTGATGATTTATATAACATAAAAAAAATATTTCTCATAAATGTCTCGGGTGTTACAATGTGGCCCTTGTTTTGAATATAAATTTTTTGGATTTCCTTACTGAAGTTCCTAGTGATATGGGAATGGAAAAAGTTTAGTGTTTCATATTGGATATTGAGTATGTGTAGGGTATTCTTGAATTGTCATTACGTATAATAACTAATTGATTGTCGGTCATTGATATTATCCTCTATGGTTCAATGAATTAATGATAAGGATAGACCTATAGTGGTAGGAATCTTATTAGTTTTATGTGAATGATCATCATGATTTAAGGGCCATGGTTTTGATGTGACTAGTCATTTGATGGTAAAAGGGGTATTTGGATGTCAGTGAGAAAGTAAATATAATTTTACTTGGATCCTTAGTGAATAATTTATTAGAGATGTGGATGTAGTATCATATGTATTCTATGTGTGAAATCATGCTTGGAATTGGTTTTTATGTGATATGATGGTGGGATATATCTGTGATGTTTTAGTGATCGAGGTGATATTAGGATGGATGGTGTTGGTAGTTGGTGATCCCGTCATGGAATTACATTGAGTGTAAGGTATAGACTTTGATGTCAGTTTGGCAAGATCTTTAGATTCTTTTCAGAATATAAACATTATGATAAAATAATATGATGGTTCCTCAGTGGGTGTAACAACATTCTTTTGGGAATAGTCAGACAAAGAAAGATAGAATAGTTTTTTGAATGAGATTGGGTGTGGTGATAGATAGACCACACTCAGAATGTGTTTGGAGTGTTGAGAATGGATTTTCAATAGGTTACTCTGATGTTGGGGTGTACCCTGGCTCAAAATCTGCCTATACAAATAGATACATATTGTGGGGAGAACCATGAGCATAGAAATTATTTGATGAATGACAATATCATATCATGGGATAGATGAATGTGGGTAAGAATCGTCTTAATGAACCAGTATTAGTGGAATTTCATTACTTGATTTTTTTATGATTAGTGCATCGTAGGTTTGAAGTTGTGAAGTGAAATCTCATTTAACATTATATGGTAGAGCATGAGGATTTATATTTAAATTTACAACTATTGTGGGTCAAGTATAAGGATGGATATCACATAGAAATATCTATTTGAGAAGCATTATGGCAGGGAGATTTTAAATACCTCAATCATTCCATATTTTGAATTTGTAGGAGAACTTGAATTTTTTCCCAAATAAGGGGTTTTTTAGGACCAGTGTAACGTCTTGACATGGATTATACTAAAATGCTCTCCCCTGATCTGGTTCTCTACAACAACTTAAGTGAAAATCCTCATATGCTTGAGGATACCAACTAGCAGTGGGGGTCTAAGGTGAAACTCTGAGGTGGCTATACTCCCATATCATAGTGCACTACCAGAAGTAAATAAAAAATATCATACACATTCACTAATGTAGAAGAATAAATAAACTAAAACTGATACATTCTGTAAGAAAATAAAATATAGCAAAATCCCAAACAACCATTCCATACATACAACATAGACCAACCACTAGGCCAATCACATATAAAAAAGAAATATGTGAAAAATAAATACATTAGACTCTACTTCCATCCCCAATCAATACCATAACTCTAGTACCCTAAGAATTTGTTCCATCCTTACTAGTCGACTCCACACGAGAATCCACCTCAACCATGAAATACTAGTCCTCTTCCCAATCCACTGAGAATCCATGCTCAACCTGAAAGAATACATAAGGTATGTACATACACTATGGTTCACATATAGTGGATGAGAAATAAATATCATCATTCCACCATCGACGGGGATCCTATAAAGTGCTTCCATAAGTTCATGCTCCTGAAATATGCTCATCCAAGTGAAAACATAAATCAAAATAATTAAACAAAAATAATGCCACTACCAATCATTAAGTTCAATACCTTGATCAACCATACCTAATTTGAACAACATTAGAGTGTCTCCGATCACATCACCATGACCATACATCCCAAATAACATGTTGTCTTCATATCCATGGAATCCACAACAAAAATTTGAAAATATCAAGGACCCCTCATACCATAGTCCTATAATCCATGATACTCATCTAAGTCATCCCATACCATGTACTCATGACCCAAACACTATCATATAATTGGAACCTAAACACATATATCCCAAATACCACATATCAAGTCTAAAATACATTGAGGATTAGGCCAGTGCCTAAGACATATATCAAATTAATCTTTCCAGGATCCTTAGTCCAACACCCATACCTCATATAAAATAAACCATGCATGGAGGGTCAGTCCTTAATTAAAACCTTGGATGTGAAGCATCAATGAACCATAAATCCCTTATAGAATACCATAATTTCTTATAGAATCATTCCGGAACATAACAACAATGTATACAATATGTGTCTAGAGCCTAAGTTCAACAACTAAACCACATATCAATTTAACCATGCTTGAAACATCTGCCCAAAATTTGAATCATAGATGCGGTGAATCAATCCATCATCCATCCCATCTAGTATAACATCATTTCATATATCATAAATATGGAACATAACAACAAAGTATAATATCTATGTCTACAACCACATTCTAACATGTAATCTATATAGTATACTATCACTGCCTAAAACCTTTTTATAAAAACCATCTATAAATAATATCAGTGGTTCCTAGAAAATCATTCTAGCCCAGCCCAAGGAGAAGGAGCACCAGTAAAACATCATATTCCACATGGAATCCCATCATCAACCAAAGAATTATCCTATAACACTAACCATGAAGTATACTAAAAGTTTCTAGAGCCTCAGTTTGATGCCATATCCATAGTATACCTCTTGTGCCTAGAACATCTGTCCAGCACAAAACAACATACATGTGACATCACATACACTATTCTTGATAGTGTATAACAACATATTAGGATATTTGTTCTGACACTCAACCATATTAAAATTATCGATACTGATACATAGCCTTCATATAATAATCTTAGTCATAGATATCTAGAACCATACATATGGATCATATGTCTAGTTCTTTCAGCTATCATAGCCCTTACTAGTAAATCAGGTTAAAAAATATCGCAATACCACCATATAAAGACCATCCCATGAGATTAATCCATGTACTGATATTGATAAACTAAAACATGTAATGATATGGCTAAAATTCCATCTCGACCGTCAGCATCTCAGCCCCATCGACTCATACATAAACTTGGGTCCCAAGGGAGCACACACAACACAACTAAAGAAGCACACACAAATTCTTATGGTGTTTTAATTAATTTGGAACACACATGGACCTTTAGAACCACACATAAATAGATAATCCCTCCTTGGATCTTCCGTAATCACACTTAAATGGAGGCATCCCATTGAAATTCCCGGTGAAAACAAAAAATCTTATGCCAAGCACTATCATAGGACACATACTCAAGTGGACCTCAGTGGACTCCAATAGTCCTGTTATCAATATCTTTCCAAAAATTCATCCAAAAGGAATACCATTCCACATGGGAATTCTCAACAGAAAACTATGATATCAAGAGTCACTTAACTAGAAAAAATCCCACTATGGGAATCCTAAAGAGTCCCTAATATTGATATCAACCCACAATAACATCCGACTATATCAACTATCCCATGATGTCAAACAATTAAAAATGTTTCGATGACCATTATCCTCAAACATAAGTTATAAACCTCAACTTATAAAACCTCGAGAAGCTAGTCCCAATACATAGGTGTAAACTAGGATTTACCATAGATTCTACTTAATCCCACATCCCCGAATCCATCCTAGGAACTTTAAGAATCTCTCCATAGAACACTCAGGCTTGGAAAATCAATAATTTTGAAATCCTCACTCAGCATTACATCTCAAAACTCAACCCACTCAGGGATTCTAAATCTAATCCTCAAGGAAATCCTCCCACTAAACAATCATGGTCCAAAACACTATCTAGACAACCTCTCTATGATGAAATGATAACACCATCATGATATATTTTCGAAAGGAGCTTAAATTGGACTACTCAGAAGTCTAGTTTTATTTCTGAGGGAAAAAAACATCTCAAACCCCTTGATGTGTAACAAAAGAACAACACACTATGTGAATTCCCAAGGACATGAGGTGTGCTCCCATTTCCCCACAAGGAATTGTACTCTAGACGAACATGGTGTGTATAACCCATGTACATGATGTGTATGTTAGGTAAATGACATGTTCCTTATATGGAGTACCTACCCGTGTACATCACATTTCCTGGTCATATGTCCACTATCTATTCGTGTACTCACACATGGCATGTCACCCACATGGGGTCTAGTTGTGTACCCTATACGACCGTGTCCCTCCATACATGGGTCATTTTTTCATGTACTCAGCCACACATCTTGTGACACCACATGTCGTGTCCTTTGGACCATACGTTGTGTAGTCACCTTCTAATATTCTTCCTCGAACAAGAAGAATGAACAATGTGTGTACTTCAAACCTCATGTCATGTAGTCAGGGTTTCTGATTGGGAAACCCCTATGAACCATAAAAACCCCCATTTTACTACAATTAAGCATAGATCAACCCCATGGGGTCCTTATCATTCCTAATAAGAATTTAAAATATGAAAACAATTAATCTATGAGGATCATGGCACAATACTCAAAAATTGGCCTACCATGTGGTGTAAACGCCGAAGATTTAGGTCCAAATATTCTTTAAGAAGCTGTTATACCTTGATCTAAACCTGATCTATGCCAAGGAGAAAGTATAGCGACAATATATTCTACCCCCATCCTTTTCTGGTTGTCATGTGCAAGAGAGGCTCCCCCACCATCCATCCATAGAAATCCAATATTGTAGGGGATATTTTAATTAAATTAATAAAACAATCAGCCAATTAATTGAATGTTTAACCTTTTCAATACCCATGTTAGGATCTAAAACCTAAACTGAGTTTACAACTAGCCTAAGAAACCCCCTCGTTCAAGACTCGACCGTAGTATCATCATCTCAATATGATGTCCCTTTTAAATTATATCACCACCCCAACCTAAGAGAATAATTTATTATTTAATTAATTAAATATTAAATATTCTACTAAAACTCAAGATGATCTGAATTACACCAAACTCCAATCCTAGGGTAAAAACCATATTCTGAGGCCAAAATATTGGTAATAAAAATTATCCAAGATCATATGCTAGGGGAAATGATAATTTTACCCCCAATGAGCACCCAAAATAAAAAATTAATTTTTTTTTCTTAAATTTGATTACCTAGAAAAATTATGTTTTTACAACCTCCCCATCATAAACCTTATTTTCCTCAAGAAGCCTCTTTAGTATTCCAACCACACATCCTAACCCCCCATGTTCATTAAATCAAGACCAACTCATTGTGTTCTACTCAGAGACAGAAATTGAGTTTCTCTACATAAATCCTATGATAAGGCATTCCAAACATCAAAGGAAAAGAAACAACTTTCCACCATTAACAACCCACTAGGAAAGGACCTACTTATACCTATACATCCTCATACATAGAAAAATCATTTAAAATTTTCATCAAACTCATGGATTTCCCCACCCTAGAAATATCATTACAATTTTATAAAAACCAAACATATTTTTCACAACCCATTCCCAAATCACAACCAATCCTTGGAATTGGACATGGATAGATCGCTCCCACCAGAGTGAAAAAACAAAACATATACTATCACTTATTACCGACATCTGAGAACATAAACCAGGGTATTCATCAATATATGATCTTCTAAAAGGACCTCACTCATAGAAAACTTATGGTGTTCTCTCCACCATACAGATTCACACACACCACTCCATGAGTACAACCTCCAAGGATTCCCCTTTTCAACCCATGAAAACATCTATATATCAAGGCATATAGCTAATTTCCTCTTAGAATACTCAATATGATGTTAATATATTAGGCATGATCGTCTCAAAATAGTTATTCTACTAAGGTGTCATATAAGAATACCACAAAAAACATATCCATTACAAAACATCACAACTCTATCCCAAGGGCCGTAGGTGACCATGCCCACAAGAATCCCATCACACCCGCAATGATTCTCATCCCACTCATAGCTTCCTTCCAAAACCAAGAACCACTGAAATACACTCCCATAAGATCCAGTTCATAAACCAAATGATAAAACAAATCACTAGGAATCTTGAATCAAGGATTCCACAATCACATAACCATTACACACCCTTGTGTAACCCAACCACAAAACCTACATTGAATCTAGTGCATCACATCTCATGAAAACTCATCTCAGAATCCTAAACCAGAAAACTCAAGCATTTCCCATGCTCATGATCCAAATCAAGACACTAAGATCAACTCCTCATATTAACCATTTCATAGGATAAGAAATTGAATAGACCTTACCCTCTTAAAACCAACCACAATGGCAAAACATTGTCACATAAGTTCTCCAAAAAAATCCTCCAAATATCATAAACAAAAAACACAGTTTTTTCCCTTTGTGCATCATTCCTAAAAGTATAAAGAATCCATATATGCATTACGTACCCAAAAATCACTCAAAACATGTTTTAACTTTGTCATGGGTTACCCTCAAAGGTAAAATTTACTTGAATCCCCGCTATAAAGTCACATCAGAAAAGACACTAGGCTATCCAACCTAGCCCTACTGATCAAGTCTTCTATCAAACCACTAGGTCCAAACATCTAGTTCTAAGAAAAATCATATAAGGAAATAGATCATAGGGAATACACATGAACCCATCTCATTTTCACATGACAGAAGAAAAACAAAAAAACTCTCCTCTATAGTCTTACACCATAAAGGCATTATATACTGACCAACATCCCACAACTAGGGAACCCATTCTCTCTGAGAGTATACACAATATACCACTCCTTGGAAGACCAAAAAATAATTCCAAACTCAATCAAACCACCCAGACAGGGTCTAAAGATCCCATAATTTTACCATAATAACCCATTAGGGTCACTGTACCAATAATTCATGAGAACTGCACTAATGTCCTCATCGACTAGCACCTCACTATAAGTCCACATAACCTGCCTTCTGAAATAAATCTATAAAATCACAGACTAGAATGACTATAATATGGGGATCCTATGTACCTATCATGATGCATGAGACACCTCTTACCTCTATAGTCCAAGAGTCCAAAACCATGTCATATGCCCCCTTCAAATAGTACAAGAGCCTACAATCCATAATAAACCATAAAATCCAAGAAACATGTGCATTGACCGAAGTGAAAATAATTCCCAACCATAACATCACAAGTACAAATAAAATCACAGCCCCTGGTAACATGGAATTACTACTGGAATAGTTGTTCATGATACACCATCCTGGTATCCATTGCATGCTCTCACATATTCCTATGTCTCCATTCTACTAAACCCGAAATAGTGAAATTAAAGAATAATAACTCCTCTGATACCACTTTGTAACATCCCAACCTAGATACCACTAAACAATCCCCAGATTAGATTCACCACAATACCTGAGGTGAGTTTCTTCATATTCCAGAGGCTTCCAACTAGAAACAAGGGTCTAAGGTGAAACTCTAAGGAGACTATACCCCATATTAGAGTGCACAACCATAAATAAATAACAAAACATCATACACATTAGAGAATTTGAAAGAATAATTAAACTGAAACCAATACATGCTATAATAAAATGAAATATAGTAAAGGACTGAACATCTATGTAATATATACAACATAGACTACCCACTAGTCAGATCACATATACAAATTAAATAACTAAAAAATAAATTCATCGGGCACTACTTATGACCCCAATATATACCACATAGCCGATCTCTATTAACTGATCAAGATGATCCATCCAGACCAGAATACTCTACTTGATCATCCAGCTCAACCATACAATATTAAGCCTCTACAAAATCCATTGTGTTTTTGTACTCAACCTGAATGTAGAAAAAATGTTTGAACGTACACTGAGGTGCATGTATAAGGGTGAGAAATAAATCACATTAGTCCACCACCAATAGTGATCCTATAAACTACAAGCATAATTAAATATTTATGTAATATGCTCATCCAACTGAAACATAACTGAAAATAAATAAACACAAATAAAGAAACTATCAAATGTTAGGTCCAAGACCTCGATCAACCATACCAACACCAACCAATGCAGAAGTGACTCTAAGAATATCCTCATCTCCATAGATCTTAAATAACTTTTAGGATCTATATCCTTGGAAACCACAACCAAAATTTTACAATGCCGAGGACCCATCCTCTAATATTCCTCTCACCTAAGATAATCATCTATTTTATCACCTATCATGTGCTCATGATCAAAACACTATCTCATACTTCGAACCATGATATATATTTCCCAACTACAAAATATCTAGTCAACACATGCCTGTAGAATTAGTCCATTGCCTAATCCCAATATCATATTAGTCATTCCTAAATCCCCAGTCCAGCACCAATACATAATATCAAATCAACCATTCAAGGAGAATTAATGTTTCATTTATACCATTGATGTGGAGCATTAGTCCACCATCTATACCAGCTAGCATTCCATCATTTCCAAGAGAATTAGTCCAGAACATAACAAAAAAGTACACTATATGTGTCTAGAGACTCAGTCTGACACCTAAAACACATATAAAATTAACCATGTCTAGAGTATCAGCCTGAAATTTAAACAATGGATACAAAGAATTTGTCCAAAATCCATCCCAGTTGGTATATAATCATTTCCTAGAGAATCAGTTTGGAACATAAAAAAAGTATACTATCTATTTATAGAGTCTTAGTCAAACACCTAATTCATATAGTATATTATCCATACACGGAGCCTCAGTCCATCAACAATTTTCACATAACATCACTGGTTTTTATAACATTAGTTTGGACCAACCCAAGGAGAAGGTGCATCATGCCAACATCCTATTTCATTTAAAATTCCA
This sequence comes from Viscum album, assembly GCA_963277665.1. Lineage (NCBI taxonomy): Eukaryota > Viridiplantae > Streptophyta > Magnoliopsida > Santalales > Viscaceae > Viscum > Viscum album. Next base: position 187,365,837 of record OY728143.1, read on the forward strand.
TTTTCACCAAAAAAATCAATCTAGAACTCTAAATATGAAGTATAATTTTATTTTTCTGAGCCTTAATCTGACACAATATCCATAGTATACCTCATGTGATCAGAACATTAGTTCAGCACAAAACCACATACATGTGATGTCACATCAACTATTCTCGGTAGTATAAATTTTTTTCCTGGAACCTTGGTCCACCAATAAACCATATACAAACCCTCAGTACCAATAAGGAGACTTTGTCCCACAATCTCATTCATGGATATCCTGAACCATAATTATATATCATCTATCCATCTCTTTTATCTGACAAAACTTTTACTATAAAACTAGGTTCCAAAATGTGCTAACCCAACCATACCAAAACCATCCCTTAGGAATAATACAAGTATCAACCTCAAAAAATGAAAACATGAAAAGAGTTGGATATAATTTTGTTTCAACCATCAATATCTTCACCAAATCATCCCATACATCACCTTAGGTCCCAGGGGAACACCCACAATCGAGCTACTGATGTACATAAAACTGCTCAAGGTATTTCTATCAATTTGGAACATAGTTGGACCATTGGAATGACACATAAATAGAGGCATCCCACCTTTGATACACTAAACAATCAATCAAGAGGAAGAATACCCTCTTAAACCCTTGTCACAACCAAAATCATGGGACAATCCCATATCATATGAAACATCCTAAATTGTCTCTCAGGGGCCTCTAACTAAACCTTAATCAACATCATTCCAACAAGGTATAAAAAATAAAAACCATTCCAAATAGGCATTCTCAACAACCAAAACTGACATACAAAATCACTTTACTAGAAAAAACCCACTACAAGAATTTTCAAGTGTCCCTCAAAATCAACAGAAACCATAATTGAACTTCGATATATTCACCATCCCATGATGTCAACCAACCAAAAAGTCTCCAACCACTCTTATCCTCAAACATAGGTTATAAAAATAAAAATGATCTAACCTCAAGAAACTTGTCTTAATATGTAGGGACAAACCAAGATCTCCAAGAGATACTACCCAATCCTATATCTCTAGATACATCCAATGAACCTCAAGTATCTCTCCATGTCACACTCATACATAGAAAATCATTAATCATTAAATACTCACCTAGAATCATAGATCACAACTCAACCCACAGGGAGATTTTGAATCCAAACATGAAAAACCTCCCAACCAAATCATCATGGTCCAAAACACCATCCATACGACCTTTATATTCCAAGATGATATCACCATAATGATATATATTGGAAAATTATCATAATGAAGTAGTCACCAGTATAGTTCTATTTATAAGAGAAAAAATACATAAAAACCCTTGAAGGGTAAAAAAGGGCATCACACTATGTGTATACCTGAGAACATGACATGATCTCACATAGACCCACATGGGTGCGTTCACTAGTTAAATATGGAGGGTATAACCCAAGTATATGATGTGTAAGTCAGGTAAATTATGTGTACCTTACATGGGGTATGTGATCATGTTCCTCAAATGGCCTGACCATGGGTCCCCTTTCTGGCCATGTACGCACACAGAACGTGTCACCCACATGGGGTCTTTCTATATACCCTACAAGGCTGGGTTCCCCCTAAAAGGTTCATCTAGCCATGTACTCAACCATACACTGAGTGACACTATATTTCATTCCCTCTAGACTACACATTGTGTTGTCATCTTCTACTCTTGTTCCTCAAATAGAAAGAACACAAAGTGTGCGTTCTTGAAACTACACACCATGTAGTAGGGGCTTCCAAACAGGAAGCCCTTAAAACCCCCTGAAACCACCATTTTCTCACAATTAAGCACCAATAAACTCCCATGGGGTTCTTAGAAGTCATAATAGGTCTTTAACACTAGAAAACAAAATTTAATCTATGGAGATAAGGTTATAAAACTCAAAAAATAGACGACCTTACAGTGTAAAAACTAATGTTTTGGGTCCAAATATGCTCCCAAAAGATACTGCACCTTGATCTGATATCGATCTAAGACAAAGAAATATGTTTAGAGACACCACCTTTTTATCCTCCTTATAGTCTAGCCATCACGTGAAAGTGAGGATCCCTCCCCAACTTACTGTGCATATGAACCACAAATAGGGGGGGTATCTTGTAATAAATTTAATAAACAATAAATTAATTGACTGATTACCCTTTTTAATACCCATATTTATTCCTAAAACTTGAGGAAAATTTACACATCACCTAGGTAAAACCTTCCCCTTCCAAACTCAACTGAAAAGTCATAATCTCAATTCAATAATCTATTTAAAAGATATCACCACCCAAAACCAAGTGAATAAATCTATACATAATTAATTAAATGTTAAATAGACTAATAAAACTTGAGATACTCATAATTCCATAAAACTATTGTTATAGGGTGAATGACATGTTTTGGGACTAAAATAATTGTAAGAAAAATTATCCGAGATCACCTGTTTGGGGAAAATGACCATCTTATCCTTCATGAGCACCTAGAAACAAAATTTAAAATTCTGCTCAAATTTCAAAACCCATGAAACTCTGGAGTATGTTTTCAGATATGGTTTGTGGATTGGCTGATGAATCGGTTTATGATAAGTGGTATTTTTTAGTCGAGTTGAGTGATAGACTTATGCAAGGGAAACTACCTTACTTGGATAGTACTTTACAAAAAATTAGTGAGGTCCAATAATGGAGAAAAGGGTCTGGAAGACCCTTATGGAAGGTTAAGCTTATGGGGACACCATTATAGTATAAGTGACCCATACTGGGTCGACCATACGGTAGGTGACCCATAAATTTCCACCCTTATGGTAGGTGATTCTTATGGGTTCACCCTTATAGTGTAAGTTGACCTTATAAGGTCACCATTACAGTGTCGATGACCCTTATGGGATCACTCGGGGTGGGTGATCTTTGTGGGATCACCCAACATGGATAAGATTTATGGGGTCATCCCTACACGATGAACCATATGGGAGCCATCATTACATGGATGACCATTATGTTTCATCCATACATGGATGAACCTCATAAGATCATCCATACATGATGATACTTATGTGTTCTAATCCTTATATGACGATCCTTATGGGAATAGTGTTTCTAGAAAATTTATAATATTAAATAAATGATTAAAAAACATTTAAAAACTTTGTTTTGGGCTATTTTATGAGTAGTTTATGAGGAGGAAACCGAAATGGATCTCTTATCCCTCTGTTTTATTCCAAATGAATATATCCTCTATTCTTTTCAAAATAAACCATCGTTTGATCCAACAATCTATATAAAATTTTACACAAATAATTCTCCTTATCCTTACTAATTATATGATACAAATAGGACATGGTTTTGGGTGATTATTCCTCCAGATCATAGTGTAATCATCTCAAAATAATGATATTTTTATTATCTTAGAAAATGTATGTCCTTAGAGGATGATCACACTAGGTTTTGTGTGTATTTTAAGAAATATGTCACTATTATGATTTTATATAGGGTATCTAATGTTTGGGATATCATTAAAGGATTAAATAAAATGTGAAATTAGTAATTTTATGGGATAATGATTTGGGTGGATGTTGGGGGTGGTGTGCACCCCCTTTTCTTATGGATTGGAGCTGTGGATGGTTCAATGTGAGATTTTAGAGATTTATTATATTTTAATTAAACTATAAAATTAATTATGAAATTTTAAAATTAATTAAAGTGTGAAATTAATTTTAATTAATTATTTTGATGTTTTGGAATGAGATAGATTATCAAGAGATAATGTGATGCTATAAAGAGTTTTTTTCTGAACATTTTCAAGATACTCTAAAAGGATATTAACTTTTTATGTGGTAGTTGTTCCTTTGAGAATACCCCTTTTTAAATTCATTTTACTTATTTAGAATGTGATGTTTTGTCTTACCACTTTGAGTGAATGAAAATTTAAAATTAAATAAATTGTTTAGCTGAAAATTAAAATTCACATGGAAGGATGCAAGTTACAAAGGATGTTATTATGTTTTGAGCCATAGATTGGTGACCCAACAACTAATGGTTGATGGATTAATTATAAACATGAGATATTAGAAACATTGATTCAAATGGGTATGAATTATGGGTAGTGAATAAACATAGTGTCCCCAGCATAGGAATCCTTACATACATCCTTGTGAAGTATTCAAATGAGCAGGATTAGTGAAATCATTGATGGGGGGAGGGGGTTAATTAGTGATTTATAAAATTTAATCTTTCCCTTAGAACAACCTTCACCACTTATTCTAGTGAAATCATCTTATTTAATTTCAACATACAAGACCAAAAATAAAAGGTACAATTAATTTACAAGGTTTAAAACCAACGTGAGTAGTTAGTCCTTAATATAATCTAATAACACACATGATCATATAATCCACTAGTAAAATATTGTGAGCCTATAAAAGAAGGAAAATCATTATAAATCACTTTACATGTCTACTAAATATTTGTGTGAATCCCACGTAGTTAGTGAATGATGGATTTTATAAAATAAAATTTAATAGGTAAACAACTATACCTTCTTCCATGAATGATTTCTATCAAGATATCTAGGTGATTATATCTTATTATTATTATTATTCCTCTTTTATTCCTACATGATATTAAGAATTCAATACTTCAAATTTAATGAGAAAAACTGTATGAAACTATCACATTATTTATCTTCATGATGATAATGTTCTTAATGATGTGCAAAGGGAAGTAACAACTTATATTTCTTCTCTATATTTTGTAAACTTCACAACCAATTATTCCAGTTGGGGTTTTCACAAATCAATCACACATTATTTTATCCTCTTTAAGGAATATATATATTCATTAGTTATCACATGAATAATATTACATAATAAACTATTTCTTTTTCAATTTCTCGACTATAATAATAGAGACACAAAAATTCAAATTTGAATTGTCCTCATGATTGTGTTCTCTATATTAAAAAATCCCACTTCTTCTCTTAAAAAACTATGTATTAACAACATATAATAACATCCAAATAATTTTTAAATTATTCCCTATTAAACCATTGATCCTATATTTCCATTATGATGCATGGATATAAATTAATTCATGAATGAATTATATTTACAGGCCCCTTTAAATACGATACTTCATTATTCCTCGCACAAAGGTCATGAAATATTCTCCCTTATTCAAACATATAATTCTTCCTCTATAATCCATCTAGTATGAATATACTAATTCCCTTGATATTCCATACATTTTAACACACCATAAATTTATAAAATAATGCACAAAATTATCATGCCCTACCTATTCTCTCAATGATTATTCATATTCATTAAATATGCATATAATGTATAGTCAGGTATCCTGAAACCAGATACAATCATGAATTTATTCTATTTCTATGTAATCAACCATAAAATTTTCACTCAATTCTTTAGAAATCCTACCGAAATCACTATATAAATGATCAAAAATATTTTTTCAACTAAAGATAAGATTACCTAGAATCATCTTTATTTATATCACACTAAATTTATGATGATTTAAAATCTAGAATACGGGACATGAATAATCTCATTAAATATTTATTTAGACTCTAAATTATGTTAAATTTGTGTTTTTCATAATTAATATCATAAAAAACCTTTTTGGTAAAAATAGACCATTTGAAGAAACAACTAGTGAATCAACTATAAGAAGAATACTAATTGACCGTGACTGTCTAACTGACCATGAGGATCAATCATATATACAATCAAGTGACCATATTGATTGACCATGTTACTTAGATTGTTCATATGAATTATCCTAGATTGACCATATATAAAACCAAATGATCCTTAATTGATGATTTCATGGATAATGTATTACCCATGTGCAGCCATGGTCAGTGGATTGACCACATAGATAAGTGATCACATGTAGCTATGGTTTATGGATTGACCATAAGGGTATCTCAATAATGAAATTCTAGAATTTACTAAAATAAATTTTCTTCCTCCCCAAACCTTATTTAACCTTCCTCAAATGAATGAAATTCTCTTCCAAGATGTTTTAGAAATTGTTTCTACATCCATAAACACTTCTCCTTTGTTACCTTTAATAATAACTCCATAATATTCACATTATTTTTTAACATGATATATTTTTTGTAAAAAAAGTAATAAAATAATAAAATCCACTTTAGCTTACTTAATAAATTATTTTATAGATAAAAACCAAAACCTAGAGAACTTATACAATCTAAATAAGTTTCATAAAAAATCTTCCCCTTTTTATTTTTTGGAATCCATGGAAGGTAAATAAGTTTAAAACATATATCTCATAGAAATTAATAATCATTCATCAATTAAAATCCTAAATGAAAATATTAGTGTAGGAAATAAGACCATTGAATAATATAATCATGTTTTCTATAAATAAACAATTATTTACATTCATACGTTTTCAACCTTCAAACTGTTAAAACAGTCATAAGATATATAAGACTCAAATTATTTCATGTACATAAATTACAACATAAACATAAATAATATGTAAATATATTTTAAACATATAACAATTTATAAATTTACAAATTTAACCTTTTAAAAACTCTCTCCCAATATATTCCCCCCTTAAGAAAAAACATATCAGTTGATACTCCCCTTGTAAATATTTTATTTTGTTAACAAACATCAAAGAGTTAAATATAAATAAATATTTATTTTTTCATTACTATTATCACCATTTTAAAACAAAATATAAAGGCATGAATAAGGAGGGGACAAAACATCATACCTTAGCCTTGAAATGAGTTAGGCTAAATACTTAACATCAACATCATATTTTAAAAATATTATTTTTACTATGCATGGTGAACACATCATATTTTTCACCTTTGTGGGAAAATAATATAAATGTAATTCATTTATTTAAAAATTCTCCATGATAAAAATAAATTTAATATAAAAGTGATTTTTTTAATAATGAAAAATATTATTATAAAAATTGATATAACTTTGATTATCACAAAAAAAAATAAGTGGCATCTTTATATCAATATTTAAATCTTTTAATGGTGTCATTATACACTTTAACCAAATTTTTTATTGAGTTAAAACCACAAATTATTCCTTTATAGTTTTTAAATTCATATTACTCTATTTCTTAGTCTGAAAACAATTACACCTTTCACCAAGGAATGAAACTCCACCAGATATAGATATTATTTCATCAACATAGCCTACCAAACATATATCTGCTTAACCAAATAGATAAAAATATCATTCTCTACTATATTTCAAAAAAATCATTTTTACCCTTTATATACAGGATAATTCATTTAAATATATGAAATAGGATTCTTATGGTTGACTTTATTACCAAAAATACATATTTACAAGATAAATTAAATCTTATCTTGAAGTTATATGTTATAAAAGAATTCTAATTAAATTTAAAAAATTTCTAGGATCAACAATATTTACATCATCATATTTAGAAATCTTTTTTTACCCATAAAATGAATGTGAAAAATAGCTTTGAAACATCCATTTTAAACCTTTTAAAATTTCCCAAGAATACTTCTCCTAAAATAAAAATTTGACCTTTCTTTTTAGTGGGCCAGTGCCCATCCCAATCTCATTCAATCCACCGTGGATGACAAAGAGAAGTAAATATTTCATAGAATTGTGATAAATAGTGACTGATAAATTCATATTCACTAGATACTTGGATGATACCTTCTCTCTTAAAGATTTTCATAAAATTCCATCTTCTGATTTTTTAGAGGATATTAGGGGTGAAGAATTATAGTGCAAGGAAATTCCTTAAAAATTAATCTTCTTGGTGTGGCGTGTCCGAAATAATACAGTTCCATGTGATATTAATATTCAGAGTTGGGGGATAAGCCTTGCATCATGGTGTTTCTATTGCAGGGAGCTGTCTAATGAAACCAGAAAGCACTTATTCTTCAACATAGAGTTGGATAAGTTGATATGGAGATTCTTTATAGTGTTTAAAATCTTGTCTTATCAATCCATTACAACCGAAACATTTCCTTAGTGATGGTTTAATGGTGTAGAATGGTCCAACCTAGAGAGAAAGGCTATAACTATCATTCTCATTGCAGGCTTCTAGATTCCATGGTGTTCTTGAAATGGAAATAGACATCAGCATATATTATGATCATCCATTGGTATCATCTTCAAAAATAAGAAATTAATCCTTGATATTTTCTTGTTATGTAAAGACATTTTAAATACACCTTCTTTAATTCTACTTTTTTATCCCATTTCTACCTCAACAATAATCCTATAGCCCGAGGTACATGGATTAGTTGGAGGGCACCTCTCTTATAGAACAAACTTAACACAAATGGTTCTTGCGGTATGGGTTGCATGAGGGGTGGTGGAGTTATTAGAGATCCCAAAGGCTCTTTTGTGGCTTCATTATCATCTTTCTTTGGGATTAGTGAATCCATTATATAGGAATATCATTCTATGTTGATTGTATTGCTCTTATATAATTGTAGGGAAATTCCTATTATAGAGATTGAGAAAAAAATCCTTAACTCTCTATAATTCTTTTTTTGGTAAAATACTCATCCTGTGGTCCATTAAATATTCATTCAGGATATGAAAGGGTCATATTTATAACTAGATGTCCATCCTTCACACGTATTGGGAGGGGAATGTGGTGGAAGGCTTTATTACTCATTGAGCTTCTTATAATGAACATCCCCTTATTTTTTCAACCATGGGATCCTTTTCTCCATATGGTTCTCACATTTTTCAGGCTTATTCTCTTGGATTTCATTATTTTAGACCTCAATAACTATTTTTCTTTGTAGTATTTTCATCTATTTTTTCACCTAGGAAATAATAAGTCTTTTATGGTACTATATAACCAAAATTATAATTTGAAAAACCAAATTCAAACTTGGATTGTGCACTATCCAGAAAACTGAATCACCATGAGGGGGATTTGAGAATGACCAGATGTATACCATCAATCCCTACACATTATATCATTCGATGTTACATAATTCTTGAGTAAATCACATTTGTAGCCATCAGGACACACTTTAATCCCCATCACTATCAGAATCACCTTAAATAGTAGGTCCAAATCACCCTAAGAAGAAATGATTCTAAAGAAGCCAACCCTTGGTAACCAGCTAATATAATGTCGAACCAAGAGCCTAAAAAAACCTTTACCAAAAAAAGGAACTAAATGAAGCTATATATTAAATTGAAAAATTCCCCCAACATGACCCCCAAACCCTATAATAATTGTTACATGAGGCCAAGGATAGGTACTTGAGAGATGAGTTGAGTAGAAAGAGAATATGGGAGACTAGAATGGTTGAATAGGATATAAACAGAAGGATAGGGCCATGAAACTACTATATAAAACTCTAAAAATAGACTAAAAATAAGGAAAAAACTATAACATTTCCAAAAAATCAAACAAGATATAAATTAACCCCCTTTACCTACCAAAATAGAAACTCGTTGAAGAACAAAGTTACCAATGAATGAAGGTACATGAACCAGTTCCTCTTTGGGATGTAATGTATTAAATTTTGATCTAAAAGGACCAATAGAGATGACACCAAAAAGGACCTAAGTTAGGAATACATTTATATGAATTCCACTAAAGTAGGTCTGAATCATGATAAAGAAATATTTTATGAAGAAATCATAGATTCATGAATCAAGAGGGTTATAGGGAGAAATAACTAGGATATAAGGATAGAAAATACAATTTCAAATAAATTCCACATAGAATAATCACCAAATTGAATGAAACACACCATGAAAAAAAACTGAGAACTAGAAGATAACAAGTTTAATGTAAGATCTTTTATAAAGAATATGAGTTAGGATCGAAAACTCCTAGATGATAAAGTTTATGAAAAACCTAGAGATGAAGATATAGGGAATCATCATATGATTCCACCATCCAAAAATTACTTCCCAAAAATACTCACTTGGTTGTTTTTTTTATTATTTTGAGCATTTATTTCTTGGTATTGTTTATGGTATCATGTTTTTTTTACACTAAACCTTGGAAAATTTCATAATAAAAATTAAATTTTTTATTGTGAGTGAGAGAGACTTTACATTCATTTATCATATCTTGTATTTAATTTGTAATGAAAAATAAAGGAAAATTATAATAGTTTCAGGCCATGGAACTGGGTTAAAGGTCTCATTAATATTCACTCATTCAACTCGTGAATATATTTTACATAATAATATTTCTTTATTTCTCAACACTTCTCACTTTTAATTCAAATTGTTTTATAACACTCACTTTATTCCAATAAAATTATTCTATTCAGGTTTGGGAAATAACTAACAAGTATCATTCTTCTTGATTTCGTTTAATTCTTCTTCCATATAATAATCCTTCTCTTCATGTTTCAATTCTTTCTTAACATCTTTATGTTCAACTTGAGTGAAAAATGAATTATGAGGTGGTGTATTTTGATTTCTCCCAGTTTTTTCCTACTAATTATTATTAATAGTGGTACTTTGGACCAATAGTTTCATTCCCATCCCTAGATAAGATGAATTATGTGGTTATTCAAAACATTAAATGTTTGAATCATCTTCCCTAACTAATAAATTTTGAATATTTTAATTTTGTTTCTAGAATTTATTTAGGTTTTATATAAAAACTGAATTTAGATCACTTCTGGAAATTGATTCATAATTAAAAAACCTTTTTTGTATGTTTAATGACCTCAACATCTGTAGTTTCTATAATTATCCACATATCATTTTTATAATAGTTATATCCACTACTATTTTTAGCATAAAATAGAAAAATTACTGCAACAATTCTTGCCTCAAATTTATCCAAATTTTGAGCTTTTAATTTGATGATTAATGGGATTCCAAACACAATAAGACATTTAAAACATGAATTATTATTATAGTACCTCTCATATAGAGTATTATCATAATTTAGTCTTAAAAAACAATGATTTTTTACATAAAATATAACTCAAATAGATTTCCTAAAACAATATCAATATGTATCACTCTATATCATCATCATTAAATACATCTAAAAAAATATTTTATTCTTGGATTTAGCCCCACCATTTTTATGGTATATATGGTGTACTGTGTTCCTGAATAATTCCATGATTTTAGTGATTATCTATGAATTTTTTATTGGTATATGCATCAGTATTATAATTCCAGAGTTTCTTTTGAATATAACCACACTCCTTTTAAACTCTTCTCTAGAAAAAATTAAACATATCTTTAGAAAATGAGTTATGTTTCATAAACATAGTGCATACAATGTGAGTAAAATAATCAATAATATAAATTAAATACTTATCTCTATTTATTGATTACTTTCTCATGGTTCCACATATGTCTAAATAGATGAAATCCAATTGATGAGATGTGTGAATCAATACCCTTTTCTATGGTGAATTTTTAATGTTCCCATTTTTACATGAATAAAAGTCCAATAAATCTCTAAATTCATAAAAGGAACATTAAAAACATTCTATTTGCGTAATTTTACTCATAATCCTTTGTCCAAGATGGTCAATCCTTATGTTCCGTAGTTCAGTTTCTCCTTTCATATTAAAATAACTTGTATTTTATTCAGATACAACATTAAATGAGTTACCCTTTGTTCACTTTTATCTTGAAAAAAACTTCCCATATTCAATATTTTTCACCAAGAAGCCATATTTTATAAAAATACATTCATTTACTTCATCATAGTGCTAATACACACCTAATAAGTTGTGTTTCATCTCATTAACATAATGGGTGTTCATGGATTTAACATTACTTTTACAATAAAAACAAAACCAAAAGATTTTATCTTGAGTGACCTATCATTATAAAAGGTCATATATACTTAATTTAAATTTTCAAAACAATTCAACAACTTCAAGTATCTTATATTATGCAAAGAGAACCCACTTTACAATATATAAGGATACTTCTTCTTTGAAACTTTAAGACAAAATTATATAGAAAATATATTTTTCATTACCTTTATTATCTTTCTACTGAAACTTACTTCCTTTTTGGGATTGTAGTATATTAAGGATTCTTTTAGAAATGTGACTTGAGTGATCACATCTTTCACAAAATTATTCCAAAAATTGAAATATGTTTTCAATATTTAATATCGAGTTTTTAGATTGTTTTTTTAATAAATATTCATTGAGTGGGTTTAATCCCCCTTAAATTATATCTCTTAATATTTTTATACACACTATGATATTAAAAATTGAACAAACACATCATATCTATATACCCAAATCCACCATAGTACCAATAGTATCCATAAAAATAACATTTACCATTGAAAATATTATGTTGTCAAGAACTGTGCCTCTCTCTTTCATCATTCATTTGACCATAAAATATGGATCATTTTTGTGAACAAAAATTTTACCAATTAAATAAATTCTCATATTCACAATATTCTTATTTTATATGTTCTTAGAGTAACCAATTATATAAGTTTTTTAATAGAAGTTTAAAATTTTGGAATTTATATATATTTTAGAATCATTTGATTTTTCCAAAAACATGGTTCTTCTTACCTATTTAATCTTCTAAAACTCTTTAATAAAATTTTAAACTTTAACATAATACTAGGAAGATAATTTTTTTATCTTAAAAGAATTAATTATTGTTTTAATAATATGGATCTTCTTGAATAATGTTTTAAAAAACGAGTCTAGATAAGTTCAGTTATTTTACATTGATTAGTTTTTGTTAAATAAGATCAAGCTGCTCCTATAATTCTTTAAAATTTTCTAAATTTTTTATACTAAATTTCTTCTCGTCATCAATAAATATATTTTTATCATTACTCTCATTTAATGTATTATATATTTATTCATCATATATGAATTAAATAATGTTATTAGATTGATCATCATTATTTAACTTCCTGTTAAACTTTTTATTCATTGAAATTTTTGGGTAATATTATCTTAATTACCTCTTCAGCGTGAACACAATTTTGAGATTCCTTATATTCAATTATATAATTATTACTTCCATAAAAAGTGAAATACTTATCAATAACTTTGTAAAGGACAATATTTTCATTAACATCATTTTTAGTATTAACTTCTTTATCCTTATCACTACTTTCACTTTCCTCACACTAAGATAAATATTTTCTCTTTTTGTTCATTATTAACATCTTACCATTTACTCTAGAAAATTATTTTGACATAGATAAACTATTATTTGAGGTTCTTATAGATCATTCAACATCTTCTTCATTGGATTCATATTTTTTTTTTCAGTTTTGTTAGATTTGATACTAAATTACTAATAATTCCACAATTGAGGCATTTAAGTGGTTTATTCTCTTTAATATTTATATATACTCTTTTATAATTTCTAGAAATATGAGACGTCATTTTATCAAATATTATATTCAAATTTAAAAATTAATTTGAAGATATAACTTTCTGATCTCTATAAAATACTTTCTTACTTTTATTAGATTTTAAGGCTTCGATTGAAATTTCTTTTTTAGTATTTCCATTTTTCTTGATGGAATCATATTTTATAATTTCATAAAAAATTAAAATACTATGTAAGTCATCAATATGAATATCACCAAGATACATTTCTTCCATAAGAGAATATTTAGAATCAAAATTATCTCATATGATATATAATATCTATTTAAAAATATTAGAGGGTTCTAACTTTTCACTACAACCTCTGATTTTACTTACAACATCATTAAATCTTCTAAAAAATATATCAATAGTACCATTATCATGAATCTTTATATCTTCACACTTAACTCTCCAAAACAAAAACTTATATCACTCAAATTTTGTCTTTCCTTCTTAGATATTATGATGTTTATGGTAGATATTTTTTTGAGTCCTTCAAATTTTAGAAATTCACTCTCCAAAATATAAGATAAAATAAAATTCATAGCTCAATTTTTTTTTTAAATTCCTCTTATCAACTGTTATTATGGAATCACCTTCAACATGGAAAAAACCCATCAAATATTACTTCCAAGATGACATAACTAATAGAAATGATATAAGGAATCATCATATCATTCCAAATATAAAAAAACATCCCTTAAAATATGGTAATACCCTTACTATACCTTGAATTTAAATTATACGTTTAAGATAATCGAAAATAGATATTTCCTCAAACCAATAAAGCCTTCGAAATCAAATCTAAAAAAATCAATCAAAAATGAAGGCAGTTTACTTCGATAATAATCATCGAGACAAGGGAGAAGTGAAATCACTAGGGAGGTGGGGGTGAATAAGTGATTTATAAATTTAACATTTTTTACTTAAAAATAAATTTCACCCCTTTTTAGAGTGAAATTTATCAATTTTTTTACTACGAAGAAGTAGAAATTGAAAAGACCTAGTGATTTACATGGTTTACTATTCAATGTGAGTGGCTAGTACGTACCATGTTTTGATAAATCCCATGATTACATGATCCACTAATAAGATCTCATGAACTACTCAAATTATGGAAAATCCTTAGAAAATCCTTTCTAAGTATGTCAAATTTTTATGTTCATACCACACAGTTAGCGAATCCTTCACTTGATACTGTAAAACTTGCTTGGTATGCATCTTTAGTGTATTCAATTGATGACTATTATCAATTTTTTCATGTTTTGAGATATTCTTCTCTTTCTATTCTTGCATAGTATCCAGACTTCAACACTTCAATTCTCATGAAAAGTATGACTTGAAACTATCATTTTTAGTATAATAATCTGGATAATGTTCTTTAGAATATATAAATAGAATCAATGAATTATCCTTCATCTCTTTATCGTATGGAATTCATGACCAACTCACCTAGTTAGTTTATTCTAAAATTAAAAAAATTCATTCTTTATTCCTCTCTAATGAATATTCTTATTCACGAGTTGTCACATGAATAATTTTACAACATTAATTAATGATTTTTTTAATCTATCACTATAATAATACATTAACAATAATTAAAATTTGAATTCTCTTGATGTATTAGATCTCTTGATTCAAATGTCCTAATGCTTCTCTTCATAAATAATTTAATAACTGAATGTAACAACTGCTACATAATAATAGAATGATTAATTATTAATTATTAAAACATTAAACCTATAATTATTCTATGATATATAAATATAAATTAATTCACGAATAATCATTATTTATAGTTCCCTATAAATATGACACTCTATCATTCATAGCTCAAACCTCATGAACTCTTAGTACTTATTAAATATTGGCATTATTCTTCTTTAATCCATCCTTCTGATATCTCTACATTTCCATGATATTCAATACCATGTATATGTGAAATAATTCATATGATTATCATGAATTTACTCTTCCATCCACAATGATTCATATATATTAAATATAGATATAATATATATGATTGTATTCATGAACATATTTCAATTATGAATTCATTATTTTAAGGTGTAAATCTCCCCAAAACATCATCTTCTTATTGTTCTATAAATTCTGTCTAAATTGAGATGATATTTTTATATTAAAGAAAAAATTACCTACCATCCCCTAGATTTTTATTATACTATATTTGTAGTTATTTTTTCACTAGAATATAAATCAAGCATCATCTCATCAATTATCTCTTTAAATTCTCAAATCAATAATTTTTTTATATATAATTTTATCAAAAAATATATATTATGGAACCAACTATATAAAGGAATCACCGGTGGATAAATTGTAAGATGTAGAATAATCAACTATGCCTATCGGACTGATTTTTATGATCAACTACATGTATAAATCAATCAATTGTTCCTATATTACTGATCAATAGTATCAAATTAATATATAATAGACTAACCATTTTGACTGACCATATGAATTAGATTGACATTGAATCTTAGAATGGATTTACTTTATGTACATCCAAGATACCAATAATGGATCAATTGGAAGAAAAAAATATCAACCTTACACAACCAAGGTTAGTGGATCAACTACATAGAGAAGTGACCATATGAAGTTATGATTAGTGGATCAACTGTGAGGATGTATCAGTTTATAAATTTTAGATTTTATAATATATCTAGGGCCTCCCCAAACAATGTTTAACCATCCTTAAATGACTCGAAATATCTTACAAGATTCTGTAGATAGTGTTTCTATACCCACTAACACTTTTCTAAATTTTATTTGATAACAAATACCCAATCATCACGTTATTATTGAAAAAGATTTATGTAATTAAAATATAGTCAACAAAACAATAATAAATACTTAAACATGATCAAAACATTCTTTTCCAGATGAAAACAACCACTTAGTGTAATGCATGTTATCTTAATATTAGGTCTCAAAATAGGAGAGTGTTGGATTAGAATGATTGACCTAGTTAAGCCTTTATCGATTTTTTTTTCTTTCGACCTGTTCGGATAGCTGATTATAGAGTGGGATGAGTGTTCCTCCCTTATTAGTATACAATCACCCAAATGAATATATATTAGCTTGATTAATAATGGTTTGGGGGACCATATCAACCTAGGATATCTTAGGATGGGTGATGGAAATTATACCATCTTCTTAGAGTGGTTCACATGGGGATTATACTATGATACCAGTGAAGTTGAAATGTGATCATGATGATTTTGAGGGATATTATTACCCTTGAGTGATAGGATTGGACCTAGAGATGGAATACAGATAAGTGAACTTGTATGGGGTGTCAAGATTATGATATGGACATGGGGACCCAAGGTAAGTGCCCCGATATTACATTGTCCCAAGAGAGGGGATGTGTAGAGGATCTTGCACAATCTATTCCATGTGGAACCATAGATATTAGGAATTGATGATGATGGCCTATGTTTTACACTTGAGTGAACAACCAAGGAGATGTGAGACAAGTTCAATGTTTTACCCAACCTTTTAACAATAGTAGTGTGAGGTGTAATTAATGGGACGTGGTCCCCTAAATATATTATATGTTATAGATAGTAGGGACTCACTACCCTCCAAAATTTATTTGGGAGATACATATAATTCCTAGGATCTAGTGGGATTCATGATGAAATTATGTTAGATACCTAGTGATTCATAGGATCTAATGTTAAACCTGGTGTTGATATGATATGCCTATTTATTCTTTGGTTTTGGTTATTTTACGTAGTCATAGAGGATTTTCCTAAGATTCCTAGGATATAGTGGAATATTCTATGATTTAAAAAGTATTCATAGGATATAAAGGGATTACTTATGATATAATGTTGTATTCCAAGAAATTAATAGGTTAAAAAGTTATACCTAGTGCTGAGATCATATGCCTCATGATTCATAGGATCCAATGGGATTCATGGGAATATCTTATGGGATTCTTATGATTACTAGGTTCTTGTGGGATTCATAGTGGTGAGATGATATTCCTAGTGATTCCTAGGATAAATTAATTATAACTAAAGAGAGGGGAGTTTCTTAGAACACATAGGATATAGAATTATAGATGATGATCAATGAAATGCCTAGAATTCCTAAGACATGGTGTTCTACCTAATTTTTTTAGAGGGTTAGTTCCTTGGTCAAAGAACAAAGTAAATTTTATTGAATATAAAAAAAAGGTTACAGAAGATGAAAGGAAGGATGTTTTCTACAATCCTTATCAAAAAGCTGATATAAATCAGGAGGAAGGACATTCATCCAAGTCAAATCCTGGTGAACACCTTTGTTGGAAGATAAATCTGAAACAGTGTTCACTTCACAAAAAGCATGAGTGGTAATGTAATTAATATCCAAGAGAAAATCAAGACACTTCATCTAAAGGGTGGTTAGAGGCCAAGCCAGATGGATCACACCCTTCTAGATTTCCTGGACAATGGTGGTCGAATCACTTTTGATCCAGAGATTCATCCAGCCTTTTTGAAGGGAAAAATTGTTGGAATGAATTACACCCATCATTTCAGCTTCTAGAGATGAGATGACACTGCATCTGCCAGAGAATCAACCACGAAACTGACTAGAAGATTCTCTAAAAATCACACCACATTCTGAAGGACCTGGATTTCCCTTTTAGGCGCCATCAACGTTCACTTTGATCCATCCTAGCATCCGAGTTTTCCAAAACACTTCAAAGGTGCATTTGGGTTGATGATAGAGGCCATCAACCCGAAGTTTACGTAGAATCGCAAAATCACTAACAGATTTGTTGTAGTGGGACTTTTGAATCGAAGAAGCCTCTTGAACCACAATGATAATTTTTTATTATCCTATTTTAAGATTTATGGAGCATTTATTATAGAGTATATAATTTCTTTCATACCAGATAACATGAAAGAGTTTAGCAATAGCGGAGAGGAAAATACTTTTGATTTGCTGAGATGCCTCGTGATCAACACATTTATTTAAGAGACAGTATATTGAGTCAGTAATAAACCACGTGTAGTCAAAAATGTCAAAAATATAATTCCATAGAGCATAGGTTATATCACATGAAAGAAAAATATTGTTAATATCTTCCCAATGTTGGTTACATAGGTGAAATTTAGAGCAGATTTGGATACCAAAAGTTTGAAGGAAAACCTCAGTGGGCAACCTATTGTGAGAAATAAGCCAAATGAGAGTGAGTTTGGTAGGCTTGATCCAAGCCTTATTAAAATTACACAACCATTGAAAGCTAGATTCGGTTCCAAATAATTTGTGCTTGTAGAAATTTTTTGAGTCAAGGATGCCATTTGAGGCCGGTTCCCAGACAAGAAATTCCTCAGAGCTAGTGTAGGGGTAGTTATCAATGATTTGAGCAATGTTATTAGGGAGCTCATTCTTGTGAGAGTAAAGAACGTATTTAATGGTGTAAGTTGTATTCTCAGGAGGAGAGTTAGAAGGTAGCATGGAAATTAAAGGAGAACCAGTCCAATTATCAAGCCATAAATTCATGTTGGAGTTAGCTTTATCTATCCATCTATAATTTTCCATAATGTGTTAGAAAGATATCCTAATGGAGGGCCAGATTGAGGATGTAATTTTATTGATGTTACCTTTATTAATCTTAGTGAGAAATCTATGTTTGATGAAGTCAATAGCATTAGAGTTACTGTTAATTGACGTTACCTAGTTTGTATCAAGTGTATAATGTGATGATATAGAAGGAAAACACTATACTCAGAGTGAAATTAAATACATATTCTTATATAAGGGAGAGAATGTACCTGACCCTAGGCATGATTATCCCTTATGTATAAAAATACCCCATCACTAGAAAAAATAGGTATAGTTGATCTATGGTGTCACCTTAAAGCCCAATGATAGATTATGGTTATTTATTTATAGTTACTAATTGTATATATGTATTCATCTAAGATTATAACAAATATAAACATTAACTTACTAGTTATGCGTGGGACCCCATTAGTGGCGCTCTACTGAGTTGTACTCACACGTTGATCAGGTGGCCATGACACTTGGGTACCTGAGTAGACATCACTGTTCAAAGGTTCAGTTTGGATAGATGTATAGTATTTCATGATCAAGTAGGATAACTCATATGAGATTAGATATTGGGATGAGATGAGTCTTAGGGGTGGCAGTAGAGCCTCAATGTGGTCTTATAATTTTATTTACCTTGTACTTATGATTGGTTCAATGGGTGGTAAGTTGGGGTATATTAGTATAAATATCTATCTATACGATTATAGTCTTCCAAATTTTTTTTTATAGAATAATATATTTTATTTATTACACTTAAATTGATCATTTGTGATGGATTATGTTTGGTAATTTTTTTCCATTATTTATTACACTAATATGAGGATATAGTATCCCCTCGATAGTACCCTAAGAACTTGCAAATAGTCAATAACATATGGAATATGTGGTGGTATGCCTAAGGTCATCTAGAAACACTATATGAGTCACATATTAGTGGTATTTGTAAGGATGAAGTTATATGTGTCATTTTTTAATGATAAAACTATTCAATCCTCTTTTGGCCAAATTTTCTGGAAAACACTCGGCCTCAGACACCAACATGTTATCTCATATCCAGATTATGATTAATAAATATTAAAAGGCATCATGATATCATATAAACACCCAAAAAAATAAAAAACATGATAATTAGTGTAATTTTATGTTTGGTTCCCTAACCAACAAAATCTTCCCTCATACTCTACTCATGAGTAGTGGCGCGACTCTTGTCACAGTCATATCCTATCAAATCCTTCTCATATGAATCTCAAATATTGTATTCTCTAAAGAACTAAATAAAATTGAATTCACCTACTCATCAAAATTTAAATTTCACCTAAAACCTCAATGAATAATTTCATCATATCTATTAACCTACTAAAAAAGATTCATACCTTCATGGTCCACACTCTATCCATTTTCATAAGTAATGAATGGACACGAATGTCCCAATCATACCCAAGAAAAACTTGAATCACCAATAACTAGTTATTTCTAACTCATCAAGAATATCATCCTCAAAATCCACTGAATTTCCATCCATTATTAAGGTTACACCCTTTAACGACCAATGACGATCTCCCCGTCACATGGATTTCGTTATACCACTCCTCAAGTATCTACCCAACTAATTACCATAATTATACACATGTTTCTCATCATAATCCATTCTATCATAATCCTACTAACCCCTTTCATGTCACATATTCTAATTGAATGTCCCAAGATTCTCTAATCCATTCCATAGGTCTCCAATTACCATAGGAAAAAACCTATCATTTTCATAAAAATATTAGGAAACCATACCCAACCAAAACCATCTCAAAAAAAATTCTCTACAATCCCTTCCAAGTGAAACCAAATTCTAAAACCATTTAACAGATTCCACATGCTTCTACATAAGTATTTTTTAAAGAAATTTCTCAATAACATCAATTTACCAAAAAATAATACCCCAGAAAGCGTACTCCTAGGTGTCAACCTTCCCTATCATTTAACGTAGTCCACCTCAAGTCATATATCATCAATAATAGTCTAACAAGAATTAAACACCATTCTAGCTCATTAAATTTCAATATTATCAGGATGAAATCATCTCACTCGATGCTTTCTCTCCAAAAAAAAACCTTACATCTCACTCATGATGATGCTTATCACATGATCACTCACCACCTGGGTATTATCCAAATCAAGAAGCATATACCCATGCTCTATCCATTCTATTTATGACCATATAGGGTTATAATTTGAATCTTCACTAGGATCCACACCCAAAATAAATAGTTCCATAAATCATACCATTCATTCCCGTTGAAACTAAACCTCAATACCAAATAACATCAATTTATTTACATCACATATTATCATAAAATATTTATGTCTTCCAAATATCTAAAAGAACTTCCCATACATCAATCCCCAAACCAAAAGAATATACCAAAGCATCTTATCTCATAGGTATTCACAAGCCCAGGCTAACCCTATCATGGGTTACTCTATTATGTCATACTTATCAGGAAAAGAGTAGGAAAAAATATTATTACCCAATCAAAACACTCAAATAACTTGTACTATGATCTAAATTTTGGGGAACTTGGTTCTCATACGTTGCATATATCCATGAGTCACATAGTTTATGACTCATGGGGAAACAACTCTACTCATAATTTAGTAATTACATGGTAACTCATGTGCTATAAAACCTCCTCGAAAGTTCTCACATATACATATACATATCAAGAATTACATTCCAAGTCATTATCCCACATCATGGAACTCATCCTTACCAAGAATCAACATACCATACCACACTATTTAGGACCATGATTTCATCCATGTAGGTATAATGGGATCTCCCTGTAATGATTTTTAGAGATATAATAATTGTTATATATTTTTCTTATGTATAATTCCACAAAAAATCTTTGTAGGATGACATTATATTGATTTTTCAACACTTTAAATAATGGAACACTATTTTAATTTCAAAACTAGTTTCTCAATCCACTGTAATAGATTAATTTTCAAGACAACTAATTCAATTTTTAATTTTCTAGGGTCTAACACATGCCTTACACAGAGGGATTACATATTCATCATCAAGGACAATACCTATGTTAGATCCACATGAGATATCATCAAATAAAATGTGCTATGGTTTATCTAGGATGAGTGGAACCAAAAATTAATATAATGAAACAATATATAATTTATTTCTTACACTTTAAATAGATGAACCCCCATTTTCATTAATATCACTCACATGAAAGCACAAGACTGTCATGTGAATATTACATGAAAAATATGATGCATGTATGTAAGAATATATCTAATGATCCGTGATTTGAAACCATAATAGCAATATCTATTTTATAACATCTAAAACTAAGAAAAAAAATCTTACATCCCCAGTAACCGGGACATATCATTAAAAAAAGTGTTCACAACACACTATATAAAGTATATCACAAGCACTAAAAAGTACCTAATCTCATACTCCCATATCCCAACATAGAAAGACAAAGAAAAAAAATGCTATAATACAACTTTTAATGAAACTTCATCCCTAGATCACAAACATGTGTTTGGGTTGAGGCTGTCATGTGACCTCATGCATGCCTATCCATTTACCAGATGATATTAACTACTAGTGAGGGTCTAATGCGTTATTGTGTGGAGACTTTAACATTATATTAGAGTAAAAATAATGAAAAAATAACTAAGAAACACCATTAAAAACAATCAGGTTAAGCATAAAAATCAATCATAACCATTCTATATCAAATGAATGTGAAATCATATAGTCATACAACACAATTGGTCACACACTGAGCTAACCACATATAAAAAATAAATAAAAGAATAAAAATACAAGGAGGACTAAATACTTTCCTTGAGCCTAACCTCATTGATCTATTAAATTTCAATAATAAATCAAACCATGTGATAAATTCTTAGGCTTATTTTCTACTTTAACTTATAAATAATGATGTCTTCTTGGATACCCAAGTTATATAGTTGCCCTGACACGACCCATACCCCGGGGCCCATGCCGTGACTACCCTAAGCCCACCTTCCATAGGCCAGGGGATGGTGACCAGCACTAAAATGCATATTCCCTAAAATGGGAAGGTACCGCCTTTAAACCTGTACAAACACACGGTCCCCAAACACAACAAAAAGAAACTATGAAGTAAACTGTTGTAGTAAAAATAAGTGCAGAAAGTAAAAGGGGCCAGAATACAAGCCCAAATTAATGTAAAACTAAAACTGAAAGGAAAAATTCCACTAAAAAATGGAAAAAAGCTATTGAATCATCCTCAAAGGATCTTACCTAAAGGGTAGGGATAGATCTACTCCTTATAACTCCACATCCTCCGGTCTCCTCAGTTTACCGCCTAGTCCTGGATCCCTCAAACCTCAGCCCAGCTACTCGTCATCTGTACAAGAAACAACAGGGTGTGGGAGAAGACCATACATGGGTGAGTATAACAATACTCAGTAGGAACCCTGAGACCCCCGAAGATATCTAAAAATTCCTCAAGGAACAACAGAAGGCTTGATCTCAATCAAAAAGAATAAAGCAATAGACACAGCTCAATTAGAGTCTTAGCTCAAACTAGGTATACAACTCAGAGAAACCGAATGTGATGATGACCCACATATGATCGCTATGAATGCTGATAGCCAACCAAACATTCTCAAGGCGTAGGAACATGTAACATTCCCAATCACAAAGTTGAACACATAGGATGCTAGATAACTTCTCCTCTATTGAGTACAGTGGGCTAGCCGTGTTACACATAGTTGCTTCCCACAAACCTAGAACTGCTGAGGTACTCCTCCTCATTGCGTACCATGGGTCTGTCAGGTCACAGAGAGCTGCTCCCCCACCATTTCCTACTAAGGTATTCGTCCCCATCGCATACCGTGACCACTCCCCACTATTTCATGCTGAGGTACTCCTCCCCATCTCGTACCGTGGCCATCGAGTCACTCTAAGCTGAAAAGTCAATAGTCGTCAGGTCTTGGCCAGTCACATGATTCCATATGTAGCGTGTCTGAGACAACCACTCCACAAGACATCAATCCTATTTCAACCATCACAATGTCTCACAAAGAAGTAACTTGTTGATCTGTCATGTCATAAGGGTTCCAACGCAACAGACGGTCTATCAACCATACGCCCAGTCTGTGCGTTATTAGCATTTCAGTTCCAAGGGCCCAGTTGGATTCGGGTGCGATCCAAACAAACCATACTCTAAGTTTCTACAAAACTCGCATGGAGAAATTCAAAAAGACCATCTCACTCCAAGGATACCAATGCCGTAGATGGTTCACCAAACAGATGTCTGGTTCTCGAGATAAAGCCCTTTCAGTGTTTTTGGGCCCGGTTGGGCCTGGGTCTGGTCCGACCCGGTCAAACCCACTCGGACTAACCCAGTATGGGTTTGGTAATGGCGTACTTAGCCCGATAGGCCAAGGTCTGGCCTGGCCCACAAAAAGGGTTGGCCCACAAGGGCGGCCCGACCCGTGTAGGGAGGTGCTTGCAAAGGTGTGGCCCGACCCGCGGTGCGGCGCGACCCACTGGGTAGGCGGCCTGACCCTCTGGAGGGTGGTCCGGCCATGAAGGGTACCACCCGTGGTGCTTCTACCAGGCAGCTCGGAGAAGCCACTCCCCTAAGATCCCAAATGGCTAAAGGTCGTTCAGCCTTTAAAGCGGCAGCGCCATGTGGGCATCGCCCAGTCGCTGCAGAACCCGCCAGAGGTGCAGGTTTTTCCTCCTCCATCGTAGCTTTGACTGCGGTCTCCTACTCACCGGTGTCATGACACACTACCATTATTTGGGTGACCGACGAGCCTATCTCCTTCTCCGTCGGCCGCGACTGACGAGCCGTGGCAACTTTTCCCACTAGTAGTGTGCGACGGCACGCCGCGCCTCCTCCGTGGTCGGCCGGTGCCGACCGCTCCAATGTCTGTCGTGACATCATGTCATGGCCTCCTCTAGTGGTGTGTGTTGGAGTTCCACCTTCTTCGTAGCCGACTGGTGTCGCCGTGCTAGTGGTCTTCCATGGAATGAGCAAGGGTAACAACGTTGTGGATGGTTTGGGCCAGGGTCATTAGGCTCGTGCCCTCCACGTTAGCTCATGATCAAAGGGGGGATAAAATGAGTTTATGAATTTCTTGTATTAAACAACCAACAAAACCCCACAATGATACCCTATAACAACCTCCCGCAAAATGAATGATTTGTGGATCAAACCATTAGTCACTTGACCTACGTTTTCCTATAATTTTTAAGAATAGGGAAGATGGAATCATTTAAGGAAATGTAAATGAATAAACCCCCTACCTTGTAACCCATTGGAAAATGTCTACGCTTGAAGGTGGGTCATGTTCTTCATTCTCGCAATAGGTTCCCAGCAACTCCACTCATACATCGTCCTTCGGTTCGGGGTTCGATGTCTCCTGTCACCTCCCACTAAGATCGGATCCCTCCTCTTAGGGTATAGAATCACGATGCTCCTTCAGCTCTTCATTTATTTGAAAAGCTCCGTTGATACCCCTCCCCAAGATCCATATATATAGGATAGGGGAGGGTAAGTAATGACGTGGGGAATAAATGGGGGCTCATAAATTATGGAGCTTCCTAATTCTCCAATGACATCGTTACTTAGGGTTGGCAGGTCAAGGCATTTATTGGATTGACACATCCCTAGCCCCACCCCTTTGCCTGTCCTTTCGAGGATATGTATAGCATCTCGCCATTTTATAACATAAACTTCCATTATATTACACACAACTGAGGATCTTTAAGGTTTAGTGTCTTGGAAACCAGGAAAATAATACATGAAAACAACATAAAGAATTCTTCTTAAACACTTGAAAGGCTTCTCCTCATGTTCACCCTAGGCTCATTACTGAATCTCATAACCTGGGGACATACATCAAAAGAAAGGGTGAGCAGAAGGCCCAGCAAGGGAAACAAGTGAAACATTTTATATATGAACTTGGGATACATCAATAAAGTCATGAAAAGAACTTTAAGGCATGAAAATGAAATCATGAGGCATATCCTAATAAAAATAAAACTTTTTCATAACTTGAATATGTGGCTGCAACATTTAATATTGGCAATCGTTTCGTTTCACCAAGGTCCATCCCCAAGGTGTCGTTAAAAATTACAAAGGTTATTCACCAAGGCGTCGTTAAAATGGTCATCTCTAGAGATTAAGTCTTGACCCAATGCATTGGAGCGCTATCAGGGCGCACCCTTAAATTTGCCTTTATTATCATGTGAGCCACATATATCATCATCAAACATTTCATAAATAACCCATATAGCATAAAATAAATGGGTTTCATTTCATAATCATAACATTTTAAAAACTGCTTTAATGACATGATCTTTACGGCACTTTAAACCCACGGAAAGGGAAGCGGGTCTCATGTATGTAAATCCCAGAATTTAAAATGGAACATTTTGATATATATGTGAATACCCTTGTAGAAATAAGAGCTTTGAGTATTCAATTTATAACATAAAATAATTTTTGAGAAAAGAGAGAGGCATTTTGAGGGGAAAATTCTGCAGCATAACGGCTATGTTACAAGGTTTTAGAAAACATTTAGAAAAGAGGGGACATGGGTCAAACATTCATAAATGACCCATCATACAGTAGAGGGAAAAAATATAAGGGATTTATGAACATGGTAATGAAATTTGAAAATATACCATATGAAATGAAGAACATGAAAGGAAGAAAACAAAACAAGATTTCTCTTGTGAAAATTCGGCAACCTAACGGCATCACTTAAACTTCAACAAAATTGAATTGACAAGGTCAAATAGGGTCTCTCATCATATGAACATAAGATTTAAGTATGATAGATATAGAGATCATACCCCAACATAATATAAATGAACTTGAAAGAATTGACATGAAAGTAGAACTTCAAAACGAGAAGGGTGAAGAACCACTTAAAAATTCGCCAGCCTAACGGCGCCACTTAAGACATCAAAATACTGAATTGAAGAGATCAAATGGGGTATCTCATAATGTGATCATAAAATACCAGTATGATAAATATAGAGATCATACCCCAACATAATAAAAATGAACTTGAAAGAATTGACATGAAAGTAGAACTTCAAAACGAGAAGGGTGAAGAACCACTTAAAAATTCGGCAGCCTAACGGCGCCACTTAAACTTTCTTAAAACGAAATGATGAGAGTAAGAGGGGGTATTTCATCATATGAACATAAAAAGGGAAGTAAGAGGAGTATAAAAGAACATCCTCCAAAATAAGAACATGGGGCATAAAAGGAATGACATAAAAGAGATCACTTGAAAAGAAAGAGAGGGGTCGGATCCCTTACCTTAAAATGTAACTCCTAAACCTCAAAGGTTGGGACCTTGAGGGCTTGGGGGCACCTTGGGAGGACTCCTTGAGAGGTAATGAGACCAGAAATTCGTTGGGGAAGAGTGGGGAGTCGAATGGATGAGAGGATGGCTTGGTATTTATAGGGAAAGTGAGGGGACAAGGCATTAATGGCAAAGGGACACCTCATTAGTGGTTTTGGCAAAACCATGGGCTTGCCCATGGTATTTTCCCATGGTATTGGCCACTTGGGACACCTCATACCTTATCTCACTATTCATAATTCGAACATATTGATTACAAACTTAATACATCATTTAATGATGTCATTAAACACCCGTAACTTAAAAACTGTATTTTCACTATTCATCAAAAATTCAACTTTCTCAGAATAATCCCAAAATTTCACATTAACCAAATATCAACGCTCTGATTACAAATATGAACTCCATTTTATAAAAATAATTTTCTAAATATTTTTAATTTAATTTTTAAATAAAAACACTATTCATCGAAAATTCATTTTTTCAGAAAAAACCCCAAAAATTACCATAACATAATATCGATGCTCTGAGTTCAAAAATAAAGTCATTTTTATAAAAATAATTTTCTAATTATTTTTAATTAAATTTTTAATTAAAAAACACTATTCACCCGAAAAAACTAATACTTGAATAATAATTAATGAAACCGTTATTTAACTATTTTATTGAATCACATTACTTAATCAAGGTGCCTAGATTATTTTAAAACTTTCTTTAAGTGAGATTACTAATCCATTTGGTCATATTACTAATCCTAATCATAAAATCACTATTCATAATTTACTATTCATCAAAAATCAAGTTGATCTTATTAGACTCTAAATTTCGTACTGAACATAATTGTAGAAGACCATTTTTCGAAAATCATTATACATTTTTAATTATTTAGGGTTTACACAACCATTTTTAAAATATCCTTTTTCTAAAATTCATCAAAAATATGCATACAATATTTATCTGGTCATTTGAAAATTCATAAACATCATCATAAGAAGAAATCCAAATTTTTATTTTTAAAAAAAGGATTACACAAGGAAATTACGGTCTCGTTACATAACCCCTTATAATACCAGCATAGGACCTAAGAGTAAGGTGTGCTAGGGTGATAGAATTTTGGGGCGGCTCAGTCAACATTGCCCGAGTAGTAATTTCTATCAGTTTGAACTTCTCGTGAAGGCGATTCCGTTCTAGCTTCACAGGATGAAGTTCGGCTTGGATTTGGTCCAGAGCGAAGCCCAATGGTGCTACCTCCTTCCCAATCTCTGTTAGATGGGCTTCGATCGCCCCAAGGCTACTAGGTGAGGCCATAAAATCTTCTTTCTATAATAATTAACCAAGATTACTTAAATTTAGAGACAATAATCAAAACATTTTGTTCACGGTGGTCATATTGATCGATGGTCATATAACACTAAAAAACCAATGGTCTCATTTTATTTATAATCATGTTTATCAAATAAAACATTTTTTTTGAGTATAAAAAAAATAACACATGAAATTAGGAAACAAGATTTATTCAAAATTTCGGGTCGTTACAATATGAAATAAAAAAATAATAATTTATTTCATTTCTTTTAAAAAGTCAAAAAACATAACTTTTTCTCCGAACCTACTACAGCCAAAGTAAATCCTTCCTTAAGCGAATCCTGCCACTGCAGATTCAATGGTGCCCTCCAATTTTTAATCCGAGGAACGTTTCAGAATTTAAAAAATTCCACTCATGCGTTTACTGAGAGTACCCGAAAAAAAGTTCAATAAATTATTAACGTTTACCCTTGACTTGAACTAGTCAAGGTTTGACTCTGCCTAAGGAAAATGCACACCAACAAATTCAATGGAACTATTGGATTTTCAATTTGTGTTACCCTTTAAATGTTATAGATTTTACAATAAAATAATTTTCACTTAATTATTTTATTTACGGCAAAAAACAATATTTCACTAGTGGACCACACCATCCAATGTTATTATCAGATTAAGTAAATGACACCCTCATGAGATCTGCAGTTTTCTCGGATTTTCAATCTAGGTTACTATTCGTGAGTTATAATCTTTTGGAAAATAAAATAATTTTATTTAATAATTTTATTTATAGTTATCCCATTTTTAGGTTTTCTCATAGGAGTCCTGCATCGACTAAAATTAAGTCCTTCTTAGGGTACAACCACAATCCTGATCACAACAATGCCCTCAGATTTAGGATCCAGGCAACCATTTATGCTTTATTCTACTTTTTCTAGAAAACTACTAACGCACGCTATTTAAAGTTTAACAAAACTTCAATAGATCATTCTAGGAACTCCGGGCCTCAAAATCACATGCCATCAAATTTAGCAGTCTCCTAATAATTTTATATAATTAAAAAAATTATATAGAAATTCAGGACATTAAATTCTCTCCACCTTAGAGATTTACATCCCTGAAATCCAAAATAAAGGAAAATCAAACAAATGAGGGTACTGAACATGAATTTGAGCCTCCTTCTCCAATGTGCACTCTTGGAGGTCCCCATGTTGCCACCGAACTCACACCAGAGGGATCGACTGTCCATTAAGTACTATCTCATGTCGATCCTCTATCTCCACCAAGAACTATATAAAATTCACCCCATCATCAAAGTTCAACTCTCCCTAGCTGATAACGTGTGATGGATCATGCACACATCTCCTCAGCTGCGACACATGGAAAACATTATGCACCTGCTGCATCTGTGGATAAAGAGTTATATGGTACACCACCTCACCAACTATACTAATAACCTAGAAAGGTACAATGAACCACATAGATAACTTGCCACCCTGGCCAAATCCCCACAAACCTCATCGAGGTGAGACCCGTAAGAAGACATAGTCTCCCTCCTTCTTTTGGCATAAGACTTCTGCCGTCTCTGAGCAGTCTACAATTGCTGAAATGTGAGGCATCATGATACAACTCTACCACTACTTCTTTCAACCCTAGACACCAATACTGACACTGGAAGTCCTTGTACACCTTTACCACTATAGGATGTACCGCTAAAGGGGATGTATGGATCTCTCTCAACACCTCCTCCCAAAGCATCGCAGGTACCATGGTGCATCCTCTTAAGTGGATGTTGTGCTCCCCAACTTCAAAAAATCCATCAGGTGCATGTCCTAAGGATATCTAAGAACATCGAGCCTCATATTCAATATCCCCAAGATGTGCCTCCCTAACTCCTGGAAGGGGTGGGGGAGTGACTATCATAGATTGGAGGTATGCTTATCCTTCTCTATCTAAGAATGATATCTGCAATGCGACAAGATACTCTGTCGTCTCACTCAGCATTTGTAGACCAGACCTCCTACTGGGTGTGTCTGCTACCACGTTTCCCTTCCCAGGATTATAGACTATCTCAATGTCATAGTCTTGGAGGAACACTATCCATCATCACTATCTCATGTTCAAGTCCTTATGAAGGCTCTTCTGACACTTCTCCATCCATAGGAAAGGCTACCCATTCATCGTCAAAGCTGACAAGGGTGCCGCTACCCTGGAAGTGGTCTAGTTCAAAACTCTAGTAGTACCCAGCCCAAGCCGAAGTCCCTCTTCCTTCAGGGAGGTAATCCAGGAAACATCTTTTGAAAATATTTCCCCACACTCTGCCACTTCTACTGGGAACTGAAAACTTGAAACTCCTACTACTGTGAGGATAAGGCTGGACAAATCAAGAGTGATCGGTTGCACCATCCTTTTCATGAGTTTATCCTTTTATGTTTGGGTTTCTTTTTTCACCAAGGAAGGGAAAAACTATTCCAACGTTATAGATAAATCACAAACTTTTTTCCTAATACACATAATCTGAGTATGAACTGGGGATGTCCTGTCCATAACCAAACTAATGTCATAAGACCTCGATGCTACAACCAAGAGGTTCCAACTGAAACTCTCACCTCATGGGTCAAATCACACCATCGGCATAAGTGTGATTATCAAGTATCCTCCCAACTATATCTCCGTATGTGAGGGTTAATTCAACGTTTTAACCAGAAACTTTATGCCTTGGACAAGATTCATGGAAGTAAGACATGATTGGTACCTATGTCTATTAATATAATAGTTAGTAGTAGACACAAACCGTACCTCAAATTATTCCTAGATCCTTTGGGTCACACTCCTTAACCGCATGTAGCTACTCCCTTAACCTATCCTCTAGCTCCCTGAGCCTGGTGGGGACCACAAAGGTTCCCTCTACTATCCTAAGATACGTAGGAATTCATTGAGGAACAGTACTGGCTCAAATGTCCTTAAAAACACCTCGCTCGGAAGTTCGAGCCCTAAAGCACTGATCATATCATATTCATCGAGTACTAGGAATAGTCGGTACACCTCGATGAATACTCAGATACTGACATGTCATCCTGCAAAAGCTGTAGAAGCTCTAGGGAACTCTCAACCACCTCCTCAAGCCAGTCCTTAGTTTCCTGTGAGTCGGGCTCTCCTCGGATCATGAGGAGTATCTAATGCTGAAACGCGTGTAAGAAACTAAGCGTACATGTGTCCTATACTAGTACCGCCACTTTTAACTACTAAACAATGGGCCGTGATATATCTGGAACACTACCCGAAGGTACCACCTAAAGCAATTATCCAGGTACCGAAGCCTCATTACCTTGCGGACCATCCTCATGGTCACATACTAGAAAATACCAGTAGGTAGGATCACCATATACTCAATCGGTGTTCCAACTAGGTTGAAAACTCTAGCCACACCCTCCAGCCAGTCCTTAGCTACCTGGGAATCAGTCTCGCCTCAAAACCATAGAGGCCTCTGCCACTGGAACTCGTGAAACACACTCAGTAAATGCGCACCATCCACCTGTGTAGCTGGTGGTAACTACTGCCCAACGGGTCGTGGCGCTGCTGGTAGGCTGCCTGAAGGTGCCAACACATTTAGAGGGCCCTGCACCGGAGCCTCGTCACTCAGTGGGCTGTCATCGTGTACTCTCTTAGGAATCCTAGCAAGCTGTCTATGTGGCGACATCCTAAAAGAAAAAAATTGTGCCACAATCAAAAAGTTATACCTGGTGAGCTAACTCAAATAGAAAAACTTCTCAAAAACACATTCAATCATTGTTTTCATGCGCTGAGTCAGAAATCTGAATTTCGGGTCCTGGTGTATGGATACATCGGCCTCCGCACCACCACTGGATTCCCCAAACTGAAAACCACACTCATAACACTAAACACTATTGCCACATAGAAAATATCGGAGTCCTAATTCTTCAGTAGAACTGAAATCTTCTGATACCACTTTGTCATGATCTGTTCCCCGTGGCTCGTGCAATGACTAGCCCAAGCCCACCTTCTATAGTCCAGGGGACGGAGACTAGAACCGAAAGGCATATTCCATAAAACGGGAAGTTGTTTCTTTTAAACCTGTAAAAACACATTGTCCAAGAACACTACAAGAAGCAACTGTGAAGTAAACTGCTGTAATAAAAAGGAGTGATAAAAGTAAAATGGGATAGAATACAATCCCAACTAAAAGTATGAGTACAACTGAAAGTACAAATACAACTGAAAGGAATAATACAAATGAAAAAGGGAAAATAGCTACTAAGTCGTCCTCTAAGGATAATACCCAAAGGGAAGGTACATATCGCCTCCTCAGTACTCCATTCCCGCCTGTCTCCTCTATCTACCACATAGTCTTGGATCTCTCAAGCCTCAACCCAACAGCTCGTCATCTCCACATGTCACAAAAAGGTGTGGGTGAATCCCGTTCATGGGTGAGTATAACGATACTTAGTAGGGACCCTAAGACCTATGAAGGTCTCTCTTATTTCCACAAGGAAAACCCCAAGGCTTGATCTCAATCACAAATCCCAAAGCAATAGACACAACTCAATTTGAGTCTCAGCTCAAAATAGGTATTGAACTCAGAGAAACAAGATATGATGCTGACCCACATAGGATCACTATGAATGTTGATATCCAGCCAAAGATTCTCTAGGCCTAGGAATAAGTAACATTCCTAGTCTCAACGTCGAACACCTAGGAAGGTGGATAAATCCTCCTCTATTGAGTACAGTGGGCCTGCCACAACACACAGAGGCACTTCCCACTAACCTTGAACTGCTGAGGTACTCCTCCCCATCGCATACTGTGGGTCTTCCAGGTCACACAGTGCTGCTCCCCAACCGTGGCCTGCTGAGGTACTCCTCCTCATCGTGTACCAAGACAGCTCCCCACCATGGCCTACTAAGGTACTCCTCCCCATCACGCACCATGGTCATCGAGTCACTCTGAGTCGAAAAGTCATCAGTCATCATATCTCATCCAGTTGTAGGGTTCCGTACGTAGATCGCTTTGGAGAATAGCTCCCCAAGACATTAGTCCTATTTCAACCAGCCCGAGGTCTCAAAAATAAGTAATCGATGATTCTTTGTGTAACAAGGGTTCCAACGCAATAGACTGCACATCAGCCAGATGCCCTGTCTCTGAATTATTGGCATTTCAGTGCTGAGGGCCTAGTTGGATTCAGGTGAGATCCAACCCAGTCTTACTCAAAGTTTCTCCAATACTCTTATATAGTAAGTAAAAAGGACCATCTTGGTCTAAGGATTCCAACGCCATAGATGGTTCGTCAAACAGACTTTGGTTTCTCAAGACAATGTCGTTTAAGTGTTTCTAGGATTAGTTGGTCCCAAGTCCAGTCTGAACCAGTTAAACCAACCAGGCCTGACCCGGTCTGGGCTGGGTCATGGCAGACTCGGCCCACGGGGCCGAGGTCCGGACTAGACATCAAAAGGGGTGGACCACAAGGGCAGCCTAGCCCATGTAGGAAGGGGCCTGCAAAGGAGCGGCCCGACCCGTGGTGGGGTGCGACCCGACTGGTGGGGTGCAGCTACCCCGCTGGGCATGTGTGCCGGCCTGACCCAGCTAGTGGCGGCCCACTGGAGGGCGGTCTGACCGAAAAGGGTGTGGCCCACGGTGCTTCCACCAAGTGGATCTGGGAATCCGCTCCCTCGAGATCCTGAACGGCCAAAATCCATTCTGCCTTTAAAGTGGCAGTGCCACGTGGGCATCGCCTGGTCGCTTCAGAACCCGCCACAGGCACGAGTTCCATTTTCTTCTCTGCACCTTCGGCCGCAGTCACCTGCTCATCGGCAACGCGTGATTGCGCCAACCCTTCTCTTTCACGGCCGGTCGACGAGCCAACCACCTTCTCTGTCTACCACGACTGACGAGTCATGTCCCCTTTGCACACAAGTATTGTGTGACTGTGTGCTACACCTCCTCCACGACCGGCCTGTGCTGGCTGCTCTGATGTCTGTTGCGGCTTCGTGCCACGACCTCCTGTAGCAACGTGTGTTGGCGTGTCGCCTCCTTCATAGCTATTTGGTGTCACCGTGCCGAAAGTCTTCCACAATATGTGCAAGGGTAACAATGTTACAGAGGGTTCGGGCTGGGTTTGTCAGGCCCACGTCATCCACATTAGCTCATTATCAATGGGAGGATGAAATGGGTATAAAAATTTCGTGTATTAAACAACAAGTAAAACCCCACAAGGATACCTCATAACAACCTCCCAAAAAATGAATGATTTGAGGATCAACCCATTAGTCGATTGACTAGTGTACTTTATATAATTTTTAAGAATGGGGAAGAGGTAATATTTTAAGGAAACGTAAACGAATTAACCACTACCTCGCAACCCATTAGAGAATGTCCATGATTGAAGGTGGGTCATGTTCTTTGTTCCCGTAACTGGTTCCCAATGACGCCACTCGTACATCGTCCTCCAGTTCGTTGTTCAGTGTCACCTGTCGCCTCTTGCTGGGATCAGCTCCAACCTCTAAGGTTCTGGCATCACGTTGCTCCTTCATCACTTTGTTGCTTGGAGAAGATTTGCCGATACCCCTCCCCGAGCTCCATATATATAGAAGAGGGGGAGGGTAAGTAACGACGTGAGGAATTAATGGGGGATCAAAAATTAGAAAGCTTCATAATTCCCTTAAAACGTCGTTACTTAGGGTTGGTAGGTCATGCCATTTATTGGCTTGACACATCACTAGCCCCACCCCTTTTCTTATTTTTTGTAAGATATGAAATAAAAATAAAATAATAAAATTATTTTATTTAATTTCTTTTAAAAATTCACAAAACACAACTTTTTCTCCAGACCAACTGCGGTCAAAGTAAATATCTCTTAAGCGAATGCTGGTGTTGCAGATTCAATGGTGCTCTCATATTTTTATTCTGAGTAATGGTTCAAATGTTAGAAAATGCTGCTCACACATTTACTGAACGTACCCAAAAAAAAGTTCAATAAATTATTAATGTTCACCCTTAAGCCACATCAGTCAATGTTAGGATCTACCTAAGGATAACGCACCCCAATGAACTCAATGGTACTTTCGTATTTTCAATCAAAGTTACCATTTAGATGTAGTGGATTCTACAATAAAATAATTGTCACTTAATTATTTTATTTTCTACAAAAAACAAACCATCCCTGGTGGCCCGTGCCAACCAATGTTATTATCAGCATAAAAAAATAATACCCACATGAGTTAAGTGGTGGTCTCAGATTCTCAATCGGAGTTACCATTCAAGAGATATAAGAATTTGGAAAATAAAATAATTTTATTTACAATTATTCAAGTTTTGGGTCTTCTCATAGGAGGCCCGCACCGAATAAACATAAGTCATGCCTAGTGTAAACCCGCCATCCTGAGCCCAAAGGTTCCCTCAGATTTCTGATCTGAGCAACTATTTTAGATTTATTCCACTTTTTCCAGAAAACTACTTACTCGCACTATCTAAATTTAAAAAAAAAATATACTGATCAATCCGTGCACTCTGGGCCTCGAAATCACGTGTTGTCAGATTTTTCGGTCTCTAAATAATTCTATATAATAAAAACAAATTTTACGGAAATTATAGGAAACTACATTCCCAAGAAGGGAACGAGTGAAAATTAGTAGGGAACCTATATGAAAATACATAATGTACCAAATAAAGTAGTGTATGAAAATTATGATATGATAAAATACATAAAAAATATATAATCATAAATAAATAATCACTATCAATTCATAGGTTCTAAGGTGACTCGAAGGATTGAAAATACCTACTTTGTCCTATTTTGGATGTCTCTGAGCATTTCACATAATCTTCAGGGGGATCCATGTCATACCCAAGAGTCTCATGAGTTTTTATAGATGAGAATATAAAATGACTAGGGGAAAGAGTCCTTCTTATATCACCTCATAAATATAATACTTTGGGGGGAAAGTGACACACCTAGAATATTATATAATTCAATAAGCGGGGAGAGTGACCCTACCCAAAATCACATGTCATGAAATTGGAGGGAAGAGTGATCACAATCTGAATCTCATCTAATACAATAGAGGGGAAATAAAGAACCACCCATATTCACATATAATAAAATCCAAATGATTATAGGCCCCAACCAAAATCTTAGATATATAACACATGCACAGGGGAGAAGCATCTCACATGAATATCATAGGTAAATAATATTATGGGTAAGAAACCCTCCACAAAATCTCATAAAAACATCCAGGGGATAAAAAAACCATATAATAATTATTTCTTATAACCATCCAATGGAATACGTTTTCCACCTAAGAAACATTTCATATAGTTTTCATGGGCCAGTGTCCACCAGATAGTGTCTCATATATTCCTTGAGATCTAGATTCCACACATTAGTATCTCATAAAATCATCATCCTCACACATTTAATCCACCTACTATATCCCATTAACCAACACTTAGTTTAGCTACAAAGGTGAACAAACCATCCCAAACACTGTAACTATATTAGGTTGACTCCATAAATAGTGTGTTTTTACGGTGACACCTAATATTAGTGATACCTTCTTACACACACAAACTTTATTTAGGGTCAATATGAAACTAAGGAACCCACTAGGGTCTCTTGGGCCACACAAAAATATGGACATGTTATATGGGATCTTCTATTTCTTTCCTATATAAAGAGATAAATCAAATCACATAGAGGGAATATTACCCCTTAGAGTCACCATAATCATCTAATGAACTCACCAATATAAAAATAGAAAAACAATATCTGCATCACTATACAGAGATGGAAAAATACCCATCACACTTCTAAGTCATCTTGGGTTGCTCCACTCACCCAACCCAGAATTATTCTTCCCAAGGTATACCTACCGAGGTACACATATTCCAAAGGGGGAGGATTACTCACCCCACTCTCTAATAAAATATCCCAAATGATATGATGAATCTCAATGGTCTCTAATGACATACTTATACAATCATTTATAGTTTATAAATTATCACTACTTATGAGAATAAATAGAACCTATATCAAGGTCTACTATATATCATTAATATTATATTTTATACCCCTCCATGGTATCTATGTCATTTGGAAATCTTTTACAGTTAATCTACTTTACATCAATGGATGAGGTATCACACCTGTGTCAATGTTTCATCATGGCCCAAGGCACTCTTATCCAACTCATGAGAGTTCAAGATAAATAATTCATTATGAATTTAAGGCTAGTTGTCCAAACATGGAGAGACCACAAATCATATTCTACATAAATGAAATACATATATTTAGTGAGATGTTCAAGGGACCAATTACCTCTTATAGTTTTATTATATTTAATTGAATCTTGACCACACATTCCCAAACTCATCCAAACCTCTCCCAAACTCATATCAACTTCTGAGCCTATGTATCAATCCAGAACTCCCAATTCAATTAATTATAATAATTTAAAATTAATTATAAAATTTAATAAAAAATCGAAATAACTCTCTAAAAACTCATTGGTAAATATAATGACACCAAAACCTGATGATATGTCATATATATAAATCCCAAAAGACCACTGATCCCAAATTTGACTAAAGTCCTAACACCAAAAATCAATTCATCCATCAATTTAAATCCAATTTAATTAAAAATAGAAAATAATACATGGTATTGTATTACCTCAAATGAAATAGAGAATGTGGTGTGTGATCATACTTATATAATTCTTGAAAGCCATCACACACAAAATCCCCATCATATTGAATGATTTTCACCATGTTCTAGTAGAAATAATCACCAAATCCCAATGTTATATAACCCAAATTAGAGGTGATGATGAAAAATGAGGGAGGTAGAAATATGACTAAATATCCAATAAAATCATGAAAATACATCATGAAATATCATATCCATGGGAAATTGAAGGACGAAAAGATGGGGATAGATCTCATACAAACCTCCTTGGTTTGGATGTGCAAGAGACAAAGGAAAAATATGGGTTAAAATAGAGCTGGTCTAAATGGATATTTCACACATTTTAGGATCTTTATAAACTAATATGGTTTATCATAATGGTATAAAAAACCATGCACCAATTGTGTTGTTCTCACAACCTCAAGCCATAATACCTTACACAGTTTGGATATATAGTTTAGTAAACCACGTGTCAACCATGCAGTGTGCTCTAAGAAATTAGATCATTAAAAATAGCTATCACGTATGGTTATCTACAACCATGAACTATTCAGGAAACATATCCAATCTTTAAGAATCATTGACATAGTTTTCTCTGAATATATTCATGGATCTCTCAAACCATGTAGTAACAATTTATAGGAAAAAATCCCCTTCCAATGTTTAAACCATGTCTTAAAGATCTTGACCATCACCTGAGCTCTGAAAATTACCCTCTAGCTTCAATACATATAAAAAACATCTATTTGAGATGTTACAACTCTTTAAATTGTAATGTAAGTCATGATTAGAAAAACAAAACCTGCTCTGGAATCAAAAAATCAAATTTCCCATGAATTTCATAACAAATAGTAGCATAGGATTTTATAATAAATAACATAACTCTTTAATTTAATGAGGTATCCAATATAACATTAAAATATTCACTATGGTTTTTATAAAAACATTGAAACTATATTTTAAAACATCTATACTAGATTACTCCAATTAAATCACATCCACGATAAGAGAAATAAAATTTCATTATGTTTGTCTTACATTAGATAGAATTAACTCTTAATGACCTCAAAGATCTTACAAACTTCTACAAGAATCTTAAAAAGTTATTTAATGAAAAATATCACCATTATAACTTAATTAATTAAATGAATATTAGTAAAAGAAATGAACCACTTCAAGCACTACTCTATAAATCCAAAATATCAAGGATTAGAACCCACAGTTCTAATAATCATCCAATACAGTTTCACGTTATATGAATTAATATTGTTAGAACAAGTACCTATAATAAGAACTCATTCACCACAATATATTAACTCCACATCAATGAATTATAAAAAAATCCTACATTATATCTCTTTGATATGGTTTAATTTGAATAAATAGACCAACTAAATTTACATTTTAAACTTTCATCTTACTTTAAGAATCATTAAAAATAGATACTTAAACCATAAATACTAGATATCACATTCTATACTTCATATCTCACATCAGAAACTAACCTTAAGAAATAATGACCCACTTCTTCTATCAAGAAATAAAAACACATGATCCATATTTAAATCACTCTATACATTAGCTCTATATCCTGCTAATTTATATTAACTGTCCTTTTCCATCTTGGTACTACGGTTCATGGTACCTAATGTTAAAAAACTAATGGGCATGTTACCTATTTTATGGATTAAAAAAATTAGAATAAAAAAACTGTGCATACTACTTGTTTAAAAGGAATCATAAATTATCCCAACAAATACCTTAATTCTAATGCAACAACATCATTTGACCACTAAATCCCAAAATTAACTACAATAGTAAAACATGAATAAAATTTATTCCATTTTTATACCTAATATCTCTGACAATCAATGTAGATTTTATTTGGGAATTAATAAGTATATATATGAAACTATATCATTAATATTCAATAACCTATAGGAATTTAAAATATTATTCATAATATTAAAAATGATAGAAACATATATTATAGTGACCTATGTCATAGAGTGTTAATTATAAGTGATAAAGGGTTTATATTTTAATAATTTTAGTGATAATATAATGGTTTTTTTAATTTTTGGGATTCTATTATAAGAGTAAGAAATTATTATATTTTTGGAAGACAAAAATGTAAATTTAGAGATCTTGAAATAGATATATAGGATTATCTTTAATATTTTTAAGAAATTTTCAGCTAAAATTTTAGGTTGTCGGTAACAGTTGGGCACCAGGTACCCGATTTCTTTTCACTCTGTACTGGTAGGCAATTCAGCATATATTTATCCATTAAGCTTCCACTGGCCAACCAGTTGGAATCTACAGGCTATCCAGTGCATTATTTTTTTAATATTTTTATAAAAGTCCAAATTGGGGACCCCAGTCCCATTTTATGTATAATAAACTAAGAGAGTGGGGGATAAACCCTTCAACTTTCTCCTCTATTTCATTTTAATCATTGATATATGGTGTTCCATGTTTGTTTCTTTCAGTGATTCAAGGTAATATCCTCTAAAACCTATCAAATACTCTTTTCCAGCCCTCTACTCTAATTTCTTTCACCTTACATAGGGATTTTGGTTTGTAATTTCACTTATTCATGGTAAAATATCATCATGGACATGGGATTCTTATCCTCTTGAATAATTGTTGTTTAAATGAGGTTTTTAATTCTTTTTAAATATTTCCTTGATTCTAAGAAGATGAAGTATGAATTATCCTTAGTATTTATTGGTTTGGGGATGAAATTGTATGATATTAGGTTAATTTTAATTGATGTTTTTGGTGGTTATTATATTGGATGAATTTTGGGAGTTGTATGACATGAATTTCTTTGAGTATTCTCCTTCTTTTATAATAATTATTATTTAAATGACATTATTTGGTTATGGGAATTTATTTAGTGGTTTTTAGGTATTATTTTAGGAGTATTGAAGCATTATAATCACGCTAATGATTGCAGAAGGTGTTCTAATCCCTTCATGTGTGATTAATCTTATACCTAAAATATGTTATCCATATGTTTCAAAACTCAATGATAAACATGTAATTTGTTCCACAATATTAAATATCGTTTTTTTGAAATATGAATGGATTATTTTTAGTTATATTTTTATTTATCAAGATAAATATTTTCAAATGTGATTTTATAAAAATATATATAATTATTTGATTCATTGTTTCTTTCTTTAATTCTAAAATATACAACTTAAAATAATGGTGATTTTTAGTAAAGTGTATTACATTATAATTAATGGTCAATTGAATGATAAATTTAAACATATTCTATAGTTTTATTGTTTTCTTAATATATAAACCTTTATGTTTATATCTAATATAAAAGTATTTTATAATCATTATTTTCTTGTTTAAATTTTCTCCATAGGTAATTTTTACTATTGATTTATTTTTTTAATGTTCTTAAATCATGTTTTTTATTCAATTCAAGTATTGGATATAAACATTGAAGGTGAAACTGTATTATTTAGACATTAATATTTTTCCAATTAAATAGTTTTATGTCTAGAATTATTTCTAAAATAATCCAATTTTCTCAAAGTTAAAGGAAATAATGTTTTTTGGGTTCATGTTTGGGTTATATCATGTGATTATATTTAAAAAAATTGTTTTGCCTTTTTTATTATCTTGGGATTTGAATTTAGTAGTAAACTTATAGTGTAAAATTTATGTTAAGTTACCTTGAGATATTTTAATAATATATTAAATGAGTTTTTATACTAAATATAGAATTTTATAGTTATGTTTTGGCAATAAATGTTTATTCAATTTCATTAACTTATTTTTACAAAGTAAATCAATTATTTCCACTCAATAACGAATTAATTATAGATAAGTGATCCATATTTAACTTTTTTTAAGATATTAAAAAATTTATGAGGTAATAGTTGGGTTTTATTAAGGGTTTAAGATTTATTTTTTCAATTAAATTATTTTATTTTTAAACAATATTAAAATTATTAAATACTGGTTGTATACATTTTTAGTAAGTGTTACGAGAGGTATTAGTTTTAGAAACGTGAAAAAAACATAGAACATGATATTTATTAAAATAAAATTTGATTAAATTTAATTATTTACTTTATGTTGTAAATTTACATGTTTTAAAAGTTTTTCAAATGTTTCCCTTTTTATGTTTAAAAGGATTAAAGTGTTAAACTCTCTTTAAAAAATAATTCTCTTCTTAAAGTGATTTTTTTTTCTAAAGTGTGTTTCTAAATATGTAAAACAAACTTTAATAAATATATACTCCTTATCAAAATAATAATAGTTAAATGTTTTCTTATATTATGTATTATACCCTATTTGGATCGTTATGATTAGCCATTGGCATTGGATGATTCCAAGACGAACACATTACTTAGATTCCTAATAGTACCTCCTAATTATTATCTATGCCTTAAATTATAACCCTTTAAATTGAGATTAGATTCATATATATTTTATCATATTCCATGACTATATTTTTTTGAATTTATATTATATGATTTATTTTCTTTATCTATGGTAACTTATACATGGATTATTATATCAATTATTTTATACATATATATAACATTGATTTTGTTTTATCTTTCTAAGCTGATGCCTTGTAGTATATATATATATATATATGATATTTTCTATTAATTTTCTTAATTAAGAAAAAATATATATAAATTGATGTTGTTTACATGATCATTGTTAATTCTTTGATATATATTAAATTTTACTTAGAAGGGTATATTATTTTTATACGAACCATGGGAAGGTACACTATATATAAATGAACTATTTTATGAAGTGGAAAGGTGTAACAACTCATATATTATTATGGAACAAATTAGATTTATTTTTCAATAAATCACTTATTATTTTGGGTTTTTGTGTTATTGAGGTGTTGGAAATAGAAAAGTGTTTGATTTTAGGGAGTTTGACACATGTTTGGGTTGAAAACATGTTACAACTAGGTCATCAAGTAATAATGGTGGAGGATGTTACATAATAAGGGTTTCATGAAAGGTTTTCATGATGCAATGATAAATTTTGTTTCATGATGTTGGGATAGTGGGGGGGGGGGGGGGGTTTCACCATGAAGTAGACGAACACACCATGGGGGTGATGGAATAGTTTTTGGGTTCTACCTTAGTGTGTGTTGTTTCATCATAACTAAGGAGGATCTGATGAAACATAACCCTAGCTAGGGAAATTAAACTATGAGTGGAAATGGATATTACATGAAGGATCTAGGGGTTGGTTTTTTTCCCTAGATATTGGCATTGATTCATGACTATATAGACCATAGCATGAGGGAAACCCAGGAAGGGATG
Organism: Viscum album; assembly: GCA_963277665.1. Taxonomy (NCBI): domain Eukaryota; kingdom Viridiplantae; phylum Streptophyta; class Magnoliopsida; order Santalales; family Viscaceae; genus Viscum; species Viscum album. The sequence continues at coordinate 187,409,556 of OY728143.1, forward strand.
TTGTTCTATAACCATTATAATTACACAACAATTAATGCCCTATTCTATTGTGAATAGTTTTTAAATTAAATATATATAATGATAATGATTTAATTTAAAGGGTTTCCCACATTTAAAGTCACACATCTTCCCTTCCTCTATCTATATATTTCTTATCTTCCAAGGGCTTTATCTCCATCATTATTGGTTGGACTGAAGTTCCATCCATCATAATAGATTTTCATGGTTATGTCCAATCATCCTCTACCATAAAATCTTATTTAATATCTTCGTTTTTCCATGCATCATCAACTATGACCTAATTTGCGGGTGGGGTCTAGGTTTCCATATATGTACCAATTGAATCCAGATTAGCTTGATATATTCAATGAAAAGTCCCTACTAGGTTAGGTTTGTGTTCTTTAACCTCCTCTGATGGGTTATGATTGTTTCCATGATTCATTTGATATTCTATCACATCAAAAATGTAATATTAACCCTTAATTAATCTGAAATATATTCCTTGTTTCCAATGGATCATTAATTGTTTATTTTTCCTATGAGTGGTCTATCATTGGTTGTGATTTCTAATAAATTTCCAGCAATTGTGGTGTTCCGTAACTAAATGTGTTAATAATTTATAGGGGGATCCTTTAGAGGTTACAATGACTATTTTGTTACCTATTAGACCAATATTTGGTGCTTCAAAATGTTTTTTTGAAAATGGTAAGTTGATGAAAAAGGATATAATGATGGTATCCTTGGATTTAATTGGAACTTGGAAGAGAATGTTTATAAATGAAAAAACGTTTGTAAATTGTATTCCATTTTTGGGAGAATTTACATCCCATATCAACCCTTGTGTAATATAGGTATCTTAGGGGAATGTTTTATTATTCTTGTGACATATTATGAAGTGATTTCATTTGGTTACTATTAATGTTTGGATTGTCAAATTATTATGATCTTTGAAATAGGTTAAGTGTAATACCAAATATAGTATATAATTAATACAAGGTTCAGTGTAATTCCAACCATGAATGGTCATGTGATACATGTTTTGTGTAATAAAATCTATATAAGGACAGATTAGTTGGGTTGTGTGTAATTATATCAATTTATACATTTGAGAAGTGGGTTGGTTGTAATTATAATAATGTATAGGTTATCTGCCTTGGTTTGGGAGCAATTCCAACCATAGAAATACATGGAGAAGTTAAGTGTAATGCCAACATTAGATATACATATAATATGGGATGGATATAAGGACATATGTGGATTAATGGATGGCCTGAGTTGGGTGTACAACCAAAGTAGAGAACTTCAATGGGATAAGGTTGATATTGTGCCAATAATACAAAGTTTGGAACCAAAAAAAAGTGTACTTACAACTAATATTTCTGAGATTGTGGGATGATATTAAGGGTGGACGTCCTTACAAAAATTTGTATTTATTTATAATGTGTTCATAATCATTACCGACATTGGATGAAGAAGGTATGGTTTATCTGAAGTGTCATAAGAGATCCAAAGTATATAAAGGGTATTTATTTTGAGGTTTTTATTAAAATCATCATGTCACCATAAAATGAAAATTTATTTTCTTGATATTTTTAGGGAAACCATTGGTGATGAAAAAATTATTTATACCCACTACCTAAAAAAGAACCCCATAACCCAAGATGACTACATCTTTTATGACATAGGTAAGGGAAAGGTATTTGATATAGTACGCACATGCGATAGGGGAGTTAGTTGGAGTGTAGAGACATGACTAGGTAGATGCTGGGGACCTAGTTTTATAGAATGTCACTTTATTTTATTGTTTTTTAGTATATGATATAAAAAAATGGACCGCAAGAGTTCAAATTTATTCCTAATATAAATTGATGACATTACCAGTGGTTATTTTTTACAGAATATCTTATATTATTTACTCTGATTGGAATTTAATTATGATTTCCACTATTATTTATGGTCATTATTATGATGACAATATATATATATATACACACACATTGCTTCCACTTTGATTTATAGTTATCCATACTAGAGAGGGTATAGTATACATATGATATATTTAGATCCACTCCACTAGTCATTAGCCTCTGGCATACTCAGAGGTGCACCTGAGATATGTAGTGGCCTAGTTCAGACACCGTAGAGGTGAACCAAACCAAGCATGTTACAAATTATTATAAGATAATTTTTTAATTTTCTTCTTCTTAATTATTGGGATATTGTATATAAGAGATTGGGTGCATTCATATCTTGATCAAAAACTTATGACTGGTATTTTTTGTCTCATATATCGGTAAATTCTATGTTACCAAAGAAAGAAATGATATTTTTGGTTTTCATTTTTTGAGTTTGGTTATTTTTTTAAAATATGATGCATTACATTAATGGTTAATGGTTTATAGTTTTTATCATAATATAGGGTTCCAATAGGTGCGTTTTCATGGATTATCCATGAAATATAAGATTTCCATGAAATTTGTTGGCTTTACTAGGATTGAGTAGCTTGATTATGATATAGGGTTCAGTTATGTTATGTGTCTTCAAAAAATTATAGATTTTTTACCCATATAACATGATAGTGGAACTCTTATAACCCAAAACCATGTTATGTTTTTGTTATATTTTTTTGATAATTGATTATTTAGATCATATATTCATTGTTAACCCTAAATTTGGTTGATGGAGATAAATATAGTTCTTGATTTATGATTCCCTTATATTGTGGGGTTTGTGTATGCAATATTGGGACACCATGCTAGATACTTATTATCCTAAGAAATTATATTAAAATTTTTTATTTATTTTTTTGAGTCACGTGTTTGTGATTGTAGTGACATTCCACTATCACATCCTCTAGTGGAGTACCTAGAGGGTGTAGATGAGCATACCCCACCGATGATTGAGCATAAAATCCCCATTTTTCTAGTAAAAATTATAGATAAAAATATACAATATATCCTAATATGGGTTATATATTTTATAGATTGAAAACATATATGTGTCTATGCTTCTATGTTTGAGATAATTTTGGAGTTTCAGGATCATCACCCACACTTCTCTATGGGTGAGGGTGGCTCCTAGACTACCTAACTCTAGATGAGGATAATTCATACAATATTTGATTATCTTGACACAACCACTATGTGGTGGGTGAATCTAGAGTCATATATGATTTTTGGAAAAACTATATGTTGATGGTACATACTAGTTAATGAATATCAGTATATTAGGTCATCCTAGATAAATTTTTGAGTCTTATTTTATAATAGTTTATTCCCAGAGGCATTCAAGTTAGATATGGCATGTGATTTCATTCCCCTATCTCAAAGGGATATATCAATAATAAATTATGATTTTTTTATGTAGATTATATGTTTTTATATGATGTTAGATAAGGATGTGGCAGTCATGGATAATCACTTCTAGGATGGGATATGGTACATGGTTATAGTTCAGGTGAATATTTTTAACCTAATTTTTTTTCCAAGGGTATTAATTGGCCACTCATAAATAAGATAAACTTGAATGAGGGTACATGATATGGTTAGTTGGCTTCTACTATGGGGGTCAACTTCAGGTATTTAAGTAGTTTGAATCATGAACATGATTGTTTATACTAGGGTGGTGATCAGAATACTATCCATAGAAGTGGTTTATCTATTCCACAATATAGAAAAATTTATACAATGTACTAAAAAATACAAGGCCAAGTTATGTTTTGTCTCGATGCCAATAAAAATTGATGGAGTTCTAATTATGTAAATTAAATGGAAACTTATAGTGGTTTTGTATGAATTATCCATAATTTTCTAGTGGTATAGTATTTGGGTGGATTCAAAGCTATGGGGAATGGCCAAGAGTATTATAGAACAGTGGTATCCTGAGTTACTCATTCGATTCGGGTCATAGAGGTCTATATAGAACCCTGACATATGAGAAGTAGTGGTATTAGTGTGCAAACCCTTAGTGGAGTCAAGATACAAGGACTGGTGATCAATGCTCATTATAGTTACAGGGTATTGATTTAAATCATACTAATCAGGACATCTTTTCATAAAAAGTTGAATAAATGGTTTTAGTATCATTCAATCCTTCTTCAGTTTTTTTCAACATGGGTGCATTAGAATCATTTATATCTAGTCATTTTTTATATGGGTAGGGGTGATCATATAATATATATATTGGTGATGTTTATTGATTTACCGTTATAAATGTGGCCAGATGGAATCTATAGATTTATTAAATATTATATTATTATTAGAAGTTTTAGGCTTCAACGTGATTTATTCATGTCAGAGATATACAATTTTAATCAGATCCATAGACTGAATAGTTTGACTAAGTGTTGAGAATACATATATTTTCATCACAAATGGGAATATTTAATGTCTGTTGGGGGGCATAGTTATTCCCTCATTGCAGATTGGGATTTAGAAGTATGTCATTAAAAACCCGAATACTACCAGCTTGGAATGTTCTCAACCCAGGTTTTAGTATTTTCTAGGGGATGATGAGACATGACAACCGGTCTCTCCTTCTATTTTCACCATTTCTATGACATCTTCATTGAAGGTATATATAGGTTTCCCCCCAAGGGGGAGGTTGAGTTCATAATTTATCTTACACAATTCTTAAATTGTATATCCATTCCTACATAATGAATGGATCCTATAAAGCTAGAGTATTGAAGGATCAGATAGATGATATTAGGGTGAGTGGATTAATTTTACCTAGCATATCCCCATGGGGTTATACTATGTTGTTCACTAAAAAGAGGATAAGTCATCTCTTTTATATGTGTAATTTTTGAGGTGAACCAAGTGAAAGTCCAAAAATAGTATATTTATCTATGTATCATTGAATTGTTTAATTAGTTTAAGGTAGATAAGTGATTATATAAGATACTCTTGAGGATAGTTTATCACCAATTGTGAGTAATTACTTCTTATATTCCTTATACAACTTCTAGGAGAAAGTATGTCCTCTATGATTATCTTGTGATGTTGTTCATGTTGGTGAATGTGCTATTCTTGTTTATAAAACCGATGAATATAATTTTCCATAAGTATCTGGATTCCATTATGTTCATATTAATAAATAATATTTTAGTATAATCTTTTTTGAAGAAGGATAATGATCAATATTAAGATGTTTTAATAGGAAAACTGAGGAAGAATTTGATTTTCACTAAGCTCTTGAAGTTCGATTTTTGGAACTGTGATGATGTTTTCATAAGGAGCTTGATATATAATAAAGTAATATCAGTGAGCACTTAAGAGGTCAAGGATATTATTTCATAAGAGTGAACCAAGATTTTTTTGTTATCATTAGTTTCTTAGGTTTATTAGGTTACAATAAGATGTTTAAGTAGGACCTATTATGATTGGATGCATCAATGTTGACCCTAAAAAAGAAGAGGGAGAAGTTTGAGTGGTTAGATTCTTATGAGGGATATTTTTTGGAGTGTAAGGAACGATTAAAATTTGTGCTGAACTTGACCATACCTAAACCAATTATGGAGTATACCATGAATTGTGATTCATCGGGGATTATCTTGAGATATGTTATAATGTAGGAAATGAGTGTTTTTCCTATTGATCATGGTATTTGAAGGCACGTTAGTGTAATTATCTAACCCAAGATTTATAAATAGTGGTGAAAGTGTTGGAAATACAGTGTTGTAATCACTATTTTTTGTGATAGGTTTGTAGTTTATATGGATAATAAGATCCTAAAGTTTATATTATCCCAGTATAACCAAGACCTTATGTGATGGAGGTCTTTCAAATAACTTCACTCATTATATTTTGAGATGAAATATATGCATGGGAAGTGAAATATTGTATCTTATGAAATCATTAGTAAGAATCATGATCTAGTGGTGTAGGGGGTGAGTTGTGAGTGGTATTATATGAAACTATTCATTGAGATGAAACATGATATATAATAGTATCTATAACAACCTTATTTTTTATAGAACATTAATTCATGATTTATTACATGAAATTACACATCATATAACCTAGAAAACCAATATGTATATTTCTTTTGGGAATTATGTACATATAACTACATCTTGAATATGGGATACAAGAACATTATTGAAAACTTCTTTATCATGCTTCTAAAACTACATGGATTTTAAAACTATACAGGATAACATGGGGACAATAATAAGAAAGGGGTGATCTATAAATCCCAGTAAGTGAATAAACAAGTAATAATGTTATACATGATAGACAATAGACATATAAATGGTTCATAAAAAGAGAAGGTATCATAAATGAATAACGAGACATGACATAGAATGATAATCATAACATGATAAATGTGGAAACAACTCAAAAAACTACTCATAAACTTAGGTCATTTCTAAATAGAATGAAATCATGATAGAAAAATTCCATAAAGGTATAAGGTTCATTCCCTATACTAAAATTATGTCTCATGAGACAAAACATTACCCAATGCATTGGAGCACTATTTAATTCCAGGCACATCCTTCACATTCATTTCATTCTAATGCTTAATTGTGTCACATAGATCATAAATAATGTAATAATTTATCATTACATTTTATTCCATAATCATGGAATGTGGAATAAATAAATGTATATCCCAAGTAAATGAGTCATATGCTTATAAATATGAACATCCTTGATAGTAAATTGTTATGGTATTCAATACACAATTGTTTTTGTATGGAAGATCATAGGGATATTTTGGGAGCATAACGACATCACATAAGAACTTAAAAAATGGGTTGATGAGAGAAAATGGGGTATATCATAATTTTAAAATCAATTAGACTATTAAAATGATATGGAATACCATATCCCATCATAATTAATTTAAGATGAAATATAAAAGGTAAATAATATATTTTAATAAATATGAGAAATGAAAAGATCTCTTACTTGAGTGTCTGACTCGAAATGATTGGAAGGAGATTCATGAGATATTGGGGGTGCATGGGAGGAATCAAGTTTGTGGAGGTAAGATTAAGGATGCAATAAAAGTATTTTTACTTAAGGTAAATGATATTTTTGGTGGTTTTATAGGAAATTAGTGGGGATTTTTAATATTTTTCCAATATAGTTTTTGGAATCTATACAATAAAATAACAAAAAACCAAACATTCCCAGGGTATTTCCCATGGTTTCTTCCAAATGGGATTTGGATTAAATATTTTATAATACAAGGGATTAAATTAATATAATAACTCCATTGGTTATGTGAAGGTGAGTCATACTCTTAAAGAAATGATTTTAAAACCTTAAAATATATTAATGGTTTTCTAAGATTCATTATGGATTTATGAAATAAATCCAATTAACTTAAATTCAAATTTTTTTAAAGGTAAATCATATATATGATCTTTTATACCCATTATAATATTTATTACATCACTTTTGGGTTATTATTATGTCATAATACACAATGTATATTTATTCAGTATTTAATTTTTACCTAAAAATTCGACTATCTCAAAAAATTATGAAAAATTGATAGCTAGAAAATTTTGATGTTCTAATTCTAAAAATAATATTTTTTTATATAAATAATATTTTAAATTTTTTCATTTTCACATTTAAAATATTAATGGACATTTATTGAGAAATGCTGTGTTTTTTTGACAATAACAGTTTTTGAAAACATATAAAAATTATATTTGACTTAATAAATATTATATTATAATTTATATTTAATAAAAATTATTTAATAATAATATTTTATAAAAATATTTTTTATTTAAAAAATCCATTAATTCGTCAAAATAAATTCCTTAATTGATTTTTAATATTGCCTAAAAATACTATTTGTGTTTTATTATATCGAAAAAATCATTTATAATAAAACCATAATGGGATGAAAATATATTAATTATTCTACAAAAAATGTAAATACTCATAATTCTAGGGTATTTATTTATATCACCTTAATACACTAGAAAACTACCCATGAGTAATGTGTGTGACGATGAGACTTTCATGGGGGTGGTTCAGAGTAAATGGTTTGGGCTACGATGTCATTGAGCTTGAACTTGTCCCATAAATGGTTTCAATCATTCTTAAGTTGTTGGATATCATCTAGGTATTGGTCAAGAGAAAATCATAGTGATTCTATCTCCATTAGAAGCTATGATACATGGGCTTTATAGGGTATGATCCTGCTAGTTGAGAACATCACTTTCATTGGCTGTCTCAATTGGATTTTTAAAACCCTATATTTATACTAATCTTGTGATCATTATTGGAAGACTATATTATCTATCATAATGATACTTTATGGCCTTTTAAATACATTTGATTATAATAAAACAAAATAATTTCATGTCATTTTTATAACCATATTATATAATAATATAATTAATTAAATAAAAATGGAAATTTTATTTATAATAGTTTGGGTTGTTACAATATTCCACCCTTATGAAATTTCTCCCTATAAACATTTATTTCCCACACTAAAAAATATGAGGGTAACTATACTTCATCACTTCTTCTAGTTCCCAATTTTGTTATTCAAACTTGTAGTTTCTCAACATCACTTTGATAAGGTGTATTTTTTTTTATAACTTTTTCACTATGATCTAAAATATTCACTAGCCACTCTTAATATGAGATATCATTGTCCAATGGTACCACATCTCAATTGAGTACAAGTGACAGTTATGTTATGTACTTTTTCAACAGAGATAAATGATATATATCATTTAATTGATTTAGGGTAGGTGGGAGTACAAGTCAGTAGGCCCCCACTATGATGTGTACAAGGCTATATAAGGGGATAATGTATCTTTAATAAAAAATTTCCCTTATTCCCAAATATCATCACTTTATTCCCTGAAGATATATGTAGTAATTCCTTGTCTCCAAAATAAAAATCTAGGTATCCTTTATGATTTTCATCATAGATCTTCGGTCGTCTCTGAGAACAATTGATGTGCTACTGAATGGTCTTAACCTTTTCCACCATTTCCATGACCATTTTAGGTCATTGCAGTTTTCATCCCCAAACATCATCCCATCACGAAGGTGTTATACTCCTGTTACCATAATGGTATTTATAGGGGGTCATTTGGATTATTGAGTAGAAACAGTTGTAGTACGATAACTCAAACAGAGGTAAATTTTTATCTCATCCTCATTTTATGTCCATAAAACATGATCTCCATATGTATTCCACTGTATAAATAATCTAATCATATTGAACATAATTTTTAGGATGACAGGCCGTAGTGATGTTTATATCATTATTTATAGAACGATGATGACTTTTCTAGAAAATAAAGGTGACTCTTAGATCTCGATCTGAAACAAATTATAGTGGTACTCCATGTAGGCTTACCACCAGGCTGATGTATATCTGTGAAAGTTTATATAATGAGAAATCCACTCTAATCACAATCAATTGGGAAATATTTTTAAGACGATCCACCACATCCCATTTAACATTATTTCGTCTTGATGTCTTTATAAGTCTGGTGACAAGAACAATGGGGATGTTTTCCCATTTCTATATAGGTGTGGTTTATGGTATTATAATACCCTTTTATTTTTCCATTCACACCACCACTTGCTGGAATACAAGACATATTGGTTTACAATATGAAATCTCATTATTCTTTTGTCCCACCAATAGTGTTCATGGATATATCGATATATATTTTTTCATCCAGTATAGATAATAAAGGTTTAGCTATATGCATCATCCAACAACTCATTATTCAAATCTAGATTTGATGGGATACATAGTCTTGAATTAAATATTATAAAAAATTATTAATTAATATTGAAATAAAAGGATTTAAATTTTATTATAGTTTCCAATTTCTACTAAATTTCTACATCATACAATTTAGAATCCTTTAACATCTCAAGAATAGAAAGTTGGGAAATCATTTGTGAAAGGATTGATGGTGCTTCTTCCTTTATGATTCCCATTTACATCCTTTAAAAATTTAAGAAGATTATATCACTCTCATGTCTCATAAATGATATAATTACTAGATCTTTTTTACTTAGATAATTAATTGATTTTTTCACTTTACTAGGATGGTAGTGGATTGAGCAGTCATAGTACATGAATAGCTCTAACCATCTTCATTAGTAAAAATTTATCTTGCTATGAGTGAATATATAATTGAGGATATTGTAATCCATATATATTTAAAACTTTTCCCTAAAGAGATAATGTATCCATATTTTCAATGGAAATATCACAAAAACAAAATCTACATCATGTGATGGGTAGTTTTGTTCATGAACATTTAACTACCATGATGCTTAGTCTATGACTTTGTTATTCTTCATTAACACGTAGCCCAATTACTTCTTTAAATAATCACTAAAAAACATGAAAAGTTATCCCCTTGTGGGTAATTTGACCCCAAGTGCAGTGATAGGCCTCATTTTTTAGCTCCTTGAATATCTCTTAGCATTCATCATTATAAGAAAACATGACTCCAAAACGAGTTATCTTGGTTAGAGGGTTTGAGAATTTCTATAAATTTATCACAAATTGACGATATAGAGGTAATATATAAATTCTCTATTAATCAATTACATTAGGATTTCAAGAGTATTTGTCATGACCCGTCCTCAGGGCCCGTGCCGTGACTACCCCAAGCCCACCTTACAGAGGCCAGGGGCTGGCGACTAGCACCAAGGCGTAATTCTCGATAAAAAGGGAAGGCATTGCCTTTGTAAAGTAAACAAAAACCATAGAGAAAGCAAGCAGAAGTAAACACTAAGTAAAATTGGGTACAAAAGTAAGTGCAGAAAAGTATGTGGGCCAGAATACAAACCCAAACTGAAAGTAAAGTACAACTGGAAAGAAAGTACAACAACTGAAACGTAAACCCACAACGTCGAGCCATCCACTGGAAGTCCCACCTAAAGGGTGGGTAAATATAACCTCCTCAGCTCCACGGGTCCTGCCGTCCGCTCCGTGTACGTCCCGCCCAGTGGTCCAACTCTAGGTACCGACTTGCTCCACAAGCCTCCACCATGATCAGCGCTGTCCGTCGTCTGTATCCAACACAACGTAGTGCAGGCATAGCCTGTGCAGGGGTGAGTATAAGCTACTCAGTAGGGACCCCAAGAACCCCGAAGGTCTACCAGAATTCAAAAAGGATAATCCAAAAGTAAATATAAGATCATGAAGTAACATCCGAAACTACTTAGGTATATGCCCATACATATACCTAAGTCAGCAATTCTAGTTCGGCTCCAACATCTGAGCCCAAGTACAACCCATTCCACACAGGAAAACACAACCCAATCCACACAGGAAAGCATAATGTAATCCACACAAGATGTAAAGTCAATCTTATCGAAGATAAAGATTGAAAGTCAAGATTCATCTCACACAGGAATACTTCTTCGTAAGACGATAGAGATGATCAGGTGTAGCCACTAATTCGTCTAAGCCATCGGACCCACATAGGATCGAAAGGTACTAACCCCCGCAATGACCCACAAAGGATCAATCGGTACTAACCCCCGCAATGACCCACATAGGATCTGACCCACATAGGATCGGTATACGCTGGCCCACATAGGACCACTGAGCGTTGACCCACACAGGATCTGACCCACACAGGATCAGTAGCACTGATCCACACAAGATCACTGAGTGTTGTAGTCGTCGCCATTGAATCCAAGGAGGATTTCTGTACAGTCGTCATCGTCGTCGCAGTCGTAGCCAGCTCTAGGGTTCCCGCACACAACAATCTTGTTCAGGAGGGTTCACTCCACTAGCCGAGGGGCTGTTACATCAACTGACACGAAATCTGGAATTGATTTATCCAAAAGTTCTGTATCGTCAAAAGGAACTCAATGCGACAGACGACACGTCAATCGGACGCCCAGTCTGAGAGTTATTGGCTTTTTCGTCCCAGGGGCCCGGTTGGTTTTTAAGTCAAAACCAAACCGGAGGTACTCCAACTATGTCCAAACCTCGAGCGGAGTAAGCCAAAAGGTCAGTCTCACTAACAGAAATCCAACAATGTTGACGGCATGCCATTCTGACGCCTGGAGCTCAAGTTATAAGCGTTTCTGGTCCGAGGGCCCGATCGGTTTCGTGCTCGAACCAACCTGGCCAAACCCAATGTACTCCGAAACCTTGAGTGTAATATATAGAAACGACCGACTCGATCCACAGATCGCATCGCAGCTGACGGTGCGTCGATCAGAGGTCTATAGCCCATGATATGGTAAAAATACCGAAAGAGGTACGAAAGTGGGGGTTTTGGGCCCGGACCGACCCGACCCAAGACCCCCTGGATCGGTCCGAACCGGGTCGACCCGACCTGGGTCCGGCCCGTTTGGGTGAGGCCCGACCCGGCCTGGGCGCAGCCCGGCCCGGCCTGGCGCGCTGTCGCGGTCCGCTGGCCAGCTCGGCATGACCGAGCTCAGTGGATGGGGGGGGGGGGGGGGGGGGGGCGCTGCCCCCTGTTTATGTAACCATGGCCCCTACGTGAGGGGGCCACTCCTTTTCCAGCAGGGGGTTATGAACCCCCGGTCTGCCCCCTGAACGGCCAGCCCGCACCAGCCGGCCGGTTGCTGCCGCCACAAGACCGGCGCGGTCCCGCCCTCCTGCTCCAGCGACCGGAAGCCGGCCACCATTCCCTGCTCCGCCGCGGCCACAGGCCGCGGCCCTCCACCACGGCTACAGACTGCGGCCCTCCGCCGCGGCCACAGACCGCGACCCTCCACGTGACCCCGCTCCGGCCCCGGTGCCTTTGAAGTTCTCCGGCGCGGCGCGACGACGCCGCGCCCCTTCGCTGCGATTACCTCATTTTCCCGCGCAGTGCGATGGCACTACGCCATCTTCGTTCCAATCCACAACAAGGACAACAACGTAAATAAGGGAGGAGGGTCGGCTGTGTTTGTGTGGTCCGGCCCCCTCCCGTTAATCGACATTAAGCGGCTAAAGATTAACAAAGAATTCTCAAATATTCACGAACATATATTCAAACCCCTACCTCAAGCGTTGTCGTCGAATGAGGTTTGTCGCGGAAAGGGATGTCATGGAAGGAGACTCCGTAAGCGTCATCGGCGTTGCAGAGAGGTGGATTGATGGCGTCGCGGTACATGACATCGCATAGTCGATCTCCGAGGATTCGATGTTCTTCATCGGAGACCGGCGTTCTTCGTCGGCGACGGTGCGTTCTTCGTGTTCTTCAACGAAGAAGATGAAGATTCTTCAAGAGTTGGAATAATCCCTTTCCAAAAACTCCACACAATGAGTTCTAGCCAAAATAAAATAAAACCCTCCTTATTTTATTAATGCTTGGCATGCATTTCAAAAATACAAAATTCAAAAAGAAACCACTTAATTAATTAACTTAAGTTATCAAATTAATTGGAGAGTTTAAGGGGTTAGGAAATATGAAGGGGTGGGGTTCATGTGGGACCCACCCCAAAAATATCCTATCTAGGTTAGTTCCCCAACTTCCACTCAACGGATATAACCACTTAGTAAAAAGTAATAAAATTGTAGCTCAATTTTATTTTACTTTCCACAATTTTTTTAATAACTCCTCCCGAGCAAACGCAACCCCAGTAAAGGTATTCTTAAGAAATTACCAGTGCTGTGGTTTCATCGATGTCCTTGGATCTCAATTCCTAACACCGGTTAAAAAGTTAAAAAACCCGCTCGTTCGTTCACTAAACGGACCCGAGCTAAACTTTGGAAAATTATTCCGGGCTCACCGGGCTTCGGAATCAGGTGCCGTTAGAAACTGCGTTATTGTAAACTCCCAAATAAAATTAAGAAAAAATTTTCCCTTGAATTTTATGGGTCGTTAAATTACTCCCACCTCAGGGATTTACGTCCCCGTAAAGATACATAAAAAACTAGGGAAAAAATATGGGTACTGTGCACACATCTGAGCCTCCCGCTCCCAAGTGCTCTCCTGGAGGTTCCTGTGCTGCCATCTGATGTGAACTAATGGAATCAACCATCCACATAGGGCCCACTCCTATCGATCCTCGATCACCACTGGGACCTCCACAAAAGTCGCCCCATCATCAATGTCCAGCTCCCCATGGTCAATGATATGCATCGGGTCATGCACGTATCTCCTCAGCTGAGATACGTGGAAGACGTCGTGCACCCGGTGCAACTGAGGTGGTAGAGCCAAGCGATAAGCCACCTTGCCAATCCTGCTAAGGACCTGGAATGGTCCGATGAAGCACGGAGACAACTTTTCGCCTTGGCCAAATCTCTGTAATCCACGTCGAGGTGAGACCCGTAAGAAGATGTGGTCGCCATCCTCGAACTCCAGTGGTCTCCGCCTCCTGTTAGCATAAGACTTATGCCAGCTCTGAGCTGTCCTCCTCTATTCGAGGATGACCTGGACCTTCTCTGTCATGGCCTGGACCATCTCTGGTCCCACAAGTACTGACTCCCCAGGGTCTGTCCAGCACAGAGGTGATCTGCAAGGCCGGCTGTACAATGCCTCCTATGGTGCCATCCCGATGGTGGAGTGGTAGCTATTATTGTATGAGAACTCCATCAAAGGTAGGTGATCCTACTAGCTACGACCAAAGTCGAGGACACATGCACAGAGCATGTCCTCGAGAGTCTGAATGGTCCTCTCCATCTGACCATCCGTCTGAGGGTGAAAGGTGGTGCTTAGACGTAGCTGCGTCCCGAATGCTTCCTGCAACCCCTTCCAAATTCGGGAAGTAAAGTGTGCATCTCGATTGGAGACGATAGATGATGGCACACCATGAATCCATACAATCTCCTAAATGTAGAGGCTTCCCAATCTATCCACTTAGCCCTACTCTATGATGGGTAAGAAGTGGGCTGACTTGGTGAGTCGGTCGACAATCACCCAAATGGAGTCGTGACCTCTTGAAGTGCATGGAAATCTAATCACGAAGTCCATAGATATCTCGTCCCACTTCCACTCTGGGAACTCCAAGGGTTGTACCAAGCCTGATGGTACCTGGTTCTCCGCCTTCACCAGCTGTCAGGTGAGGCATCGAGAAACAAACTCTGCCACATCTTTCTTCATACCTGGCCACCAGTGCTATCGTCTGAGGTCCTGGAACATCTTCCCCACTCCTAGATGTACCTCTAGAGGGGAAGTGTAGAACACCCTCAGCACATCCTCCTGTAAAGAATATGGTACCATGGTACGTCCTCTGAGAAGGATGACGTGCTCTCCTCCCACAGAGAATCCATCAGGTGCCTGTCTTGAGGATATATGTGCACGCCGTGTCTCACAGTCAACATCCCCACGCTGTGCCTCTCTGACCCGCTGAAGAAGTGGAGGAGTAACTGTGAGTGACTGTAGAAAGGATGCTCTATCACTATCCATGAAGGATATCTACAAAGAGACTAGCTGCTCTGTCGCCTCCCCAAGTAGCTGAATTCCTGTCCTCCAGCTGAGTGCATCGGCTACCACGTTCCCCTTTCCAGGAGTATAGACTATCTCAAAGTCAGAGTTCTGGAGGAACTCGAGCCATCACCGCTGTCTCAGGTTCAGGTCCTTCTATAAGAAGATGTACCTGAGACTCTGGTGGTCAGAATAGACTGTAAAGCGCTCGCCCATCAGATAGTGTCTCCACATCTTCAAAACGAAGACCACTGCTGCTAACTCCAGGTCATGGGTAGCGTAGTTCTGCTCATGATTCCTCAACTGACGTGATAAATAGGTGATAACTACCCGATCCTGCATCAGAACACATCAGAGTCCGGTCCCTAATGCATAACAGTAGACTACATACCCTACTCCCTCCTCTGGTAGCCTCAAGATAGGTGCGCTGGTCAATATCTGTCTCAGCTCCTGGAAGCTCTGCTGACATCTGTCTGACCACATGAAGGGTTTCCCATTCTTCGTCAAAGCTGAAAGTGGTGCCGCAACTCTGGAGAAGTCCATCATGAATCTCCAGTAGTACCCAGCTAGACCCAAGAAATTCCGCACCTCCGTCACGCTCCTAGGTGGCTCCCAAGCTAGCACTTCCTCGATCTTCACAGGATCCACCGCAACTCCCGCCTCAGAGATGACATGTCCCAAGAAGTAGACTTCACGTATCCAGAACTGACACTTCGAGAGATTACCATAAAGAGGGTGCTCTCGGAGTGTATCCAGTACAACCCGCAAGTGGTAGGCGTGCTTCTCCTCTGTCGTCGAGTATATCAAAATGTCGTCGAAGAAAACCACGACAAATCGATCAAGGTAAGGCTGAGATATCCTGTTCATGAGGACCATGAACACTGTTGGAGCATTAGTTATGCCGAATGGAATAACCAAGAACTCATAGTGGGCATACCAATATCTGAAGGCCGTCTTCTACACGTCCTCATCCCGAACTCTGAGATGATGATAGCCTGACCCGAGGTCTATCTTCGAGAACCACCGTGCTCCCTTGAGCTGATCGAAGAGGTCGTCAATCCTCGGTAGAGGATACTTGTTTCTCACAGTCACCTGGTTTAGGTGATGATAGTCGACACACAGTCGCAAGCTCTCGTCCGTCTTCTTGGCGAACAATATCGGGGATGCCCAGGGTGAAACACTGGGTCGGATGAATCCCTTTCCCTGCAAGTCCTCCAACTGTACCCGTAGCTCTCGAAGCTCGGCGGGAGCCATCCGATATGCTGGGGTGTATATCAGGGCTGTCTTGGGGTATATGTCAATATAAATTTATACCTCTCTATGTGGAGGTAGTCCTGGAACGTCATCGGGAAAAAGGTCTCCATACTGATCCACCACTACGGTTAAGCTCGGACTCCGCACGTCAATTGCTCCTAGGATGAGGCTAGCCAACTGATGAGTGATGGGCTGTCCTCTCCTTTGCGTGAGTCCATCCTGTGCTGTAAAGGCTCCCTTATCACCGGTGAAGGTGAACCTGCTCCCATTGGTGCGAATACATCGCACCTTTCGGCTAATGCAGTCGATCTGAGCATGGACTATAGATAACCAATCTATGCCCAAGATGACGTCATAAGGCCTCGACGCCGCTACATGGAGATCCCAGCCAAAGATCTCGCCTCCTAGAGTAAGCTCACACTGCCGAAAACAGCGCATAATCGTCGAGTCTTCTCCCGTAGGAGTCTCTAGCCGTAAGGGTCGAGCCAACAACTCCGTCGAAATCTCTGAGCTCCAAACAAGGGTAGCGACAATGAAATAATGACTCACTCCTGTGCCTATAAGAACTGCAACAAGGGTGGAATAGACACATATGGTACCTCGAATCATCTCGGGCGCACTATGGTCGTAGGCCTCCGCTGCCTGAAGTTGTGCATGTCTCTGCCCGCCAGCTCCCTGTGGTCGGGGTGGACCTCCAAGTGGTGGTAGTGGTAGAGCCTCAAAGCGTCGCCGACCACCTGCTGCTCGGCCAGCTCCTCTGCCTTGCCCGCTTACTCCCTGCGGACCGCCATGTTTGACCGTGTACCTCTGTTTGGGTGGTCCCTCAACCGTCTGTTGCTCCTCTGTATGGTGGGTCGGGCAGTCACGAGCCATGTGGCCCTGCCCGCCGCATGCGTAGCATTGTCTGCCTCTCGTAAGACTGGCTCTGCGCTGTGTGCCCCGCACCTCTGAGCCAGTGTCCTAAGGTCGTCCGCCTGAGGGTCTGGTCCACCTGGACCCATGTGTCATCCATCGACTGCCAGTTGCAGAAGACTCTGCTACATGCCGCCCTGCGGTAGGTCTCGTTGCTGGTGTAGGCTCAGCAAGAAATCTCTCAATGAGAAGGCCTCGATCCAGTACTCCTTCCTATTTCAGAATGATAAGGGAGATCAGTGATGCACTGATCTCATGCCTCAGTCCCTGCTCGATGGTCCGGGCCCGAAAGAATGGGTCCCGTACCATTTCCATCGAATAGCGCGAGAGGTCGGTAAATCTCACCGATTACTGGCGACCATCAAGCTGCCCTACCGCAACTGTAGTAGCTCCTGGATGCGCACCGCACAGAGGGTGGCTGGGACGAACTCTGAGCGGAAGAGGCTCTCAAATTCTGTCCAGAGGAGAGATGCCTCGTCGTGTACCTGGAGCATCAAGCTCCACCATCTTCCTGCTTTCGCGTGCAGGAGACTCGCTGCAAGGATCACCATGTGGTCTACTGGTGTCCCTACCAAATG
This sequence comes from Viscum album, assembly GCA_963277665.1. Classification (NCBI taxonomy): domain Eukaryota; kingdom Viridiplantae; phylum Streptophyta; class Magnoliopsida; order Santalales; family Viscaceae; genus Viscum; species Viscum album. The sequence continues at coordinate 187,427,658 of OY728143.1, forward strand.
GAAAACTCGTACAACTGCCTCCAGACAATCCTCGGCTGCCTGAGGGTCCGTCTCCCCGCGGAACCTGGGCGGTCACTGATGCTGAAACTCGTGCAGTGCACCAAGGAGACGTGCACTCTCAGTGGCTGGGGCTGGTGTCATCGGTGGCTCGGTGGGTAGTGGTACTGCCGATGCCTCTGTAGTAATAGTTCCCTGCATCGAGGCCTCGTTGCTCGGTGGGCTGCAGTCACGCATGAAACTCGAAACTCTAGTTGGCTGCCATCATGGGGCCATCATGAAAGGAAACAGGTGTTCCACGGTTAATACAGAATACCTGGTGAGCTAACACAAAGTAATCACAATGAAAACTTTTGAAACACACATGCAATCAATGTTTTCATACATTGAGTCGGAAATCAGAAGTCAGGGTCCTGGTGTATAGATACATCGGCCGCCGCACCAACACTGGACTCCCTGGACTGATAACCACACTCAATACTCTTAACACTATTGCTTCACATAGAAAAAGATCAGATTCCTGAGTTCTGTGGTAGAACCGAACCTCCCTCTGATAGCAATTTGTCACGAACCGTCCCCGGGCCCCTGCCGTGACTACCCCAAGCCCGCCTTCCATAGGCCAGAAGCTGGCAACTAGCACCAAGGTGTAATTACCGATAAAAAGGGAAGGCATTGCCTTTCTAAAGTAAACAAACACTACAGAGCAAGCAAGAAGAAGTAAACACTAAGTAAAACTGGGTGCAAAAGTAAGTGCGGAAAAGTAAGTGGGCCAGAATACAAACCCAAACTGAAAGTAAAGTACAACTGGAAAGAATGTATAACAACTGAAAAGTAAAGCCACAACGTCAAGCCGTCCACTGGAAGTCCCACCGGAAGGGTGGGTACAGATAGCCTCCTCAGCTCCTCGGGTCCTGCCATCCGCTCTGTGTACGTCCTGCCCAGTGGTCCACCTCCAGGTACTGACTTACTCCACAAGCCTCCACCATGATCAACGATGTCCGTTGTCTGCATCCAAGACAATGTAGTGCGGGCATAGCCCGTGCAGGGGTGAGTATAAGCTACTCAGTAGGGACCTCGAGACCCCCGAAGGTCTCCCAGAATTCACAAAGGATAATCCACAGGGAAAGATAAGATCACGAAGTAACATCCGACACTACATAGGTATATTCCCACACATATACCTAAGTCATGAATTCTAGTTCGGCTCCAACATCCGAGCCCATGTACAACCTAGTCCACACAGAAAAACACAACCCAATCTACATAGGAAATCATAACGTAATCCACAAAGGATGTCAATTTAATCTTATCAAAGATAAAGATTGAAAGTCAAGACACAGCTCACATAGGAATACTTCTTTGTAAGATGATAGAGATGATCAGGTGTATCCACTGATTCTTCTAATCTGTCAGAACCACATAGGATCGATAGGTATTAACCCCCGCAATGAACCACAAAGGATCGATAGGTACTAATCTCCGCAATGACTCACACAGGATCTGACCCACAAAGGATTAGTATGCGCTGGCCCACATAGGACCGCTGAGCGCTGACCCACACAGGATCTGACCCACACAAGATCGGTAGCACTGATCCACACAGGATCGCTGAGTGCTGTAGTCGTCGCCATCGAATCCACAGAGGATTTCTGTACATTCGTCATCATCATCGCAGTCACAGCCAGCTCTAGGGTTCCCGCATATAGCAAGCTCGTTCGGGAGGGTTCGATCCACGAGCCGAGGGGATGATACATCAACTGACATGAATTCCAGAGTTTATTTATCCAAGAGTTCCGTATCGTCAAAAGGAACTCAACGTGACAGACGGCGCGTCAATCGGATGCCCGGTCTGAGAGTTATTGGCTTTTTTGTCATAGGGGACCGGTTGGTTTTTAAGGAAAAACCAACCTGGCCATACTCTAACTGCATCCAAACCTAAAGCAAAGTAAGTCAAAAGGTCTTTCTCACTATGATAAATCCAACAATGTTGACGACACACCATTCGGACGCCCGAAGCTCACGTTATAAGCATTTCCGCTCCGAGGGCCCGGTTGGTTTCGTGCTTGAACCAACTTGGCTGAACCCAAAGTACTCCAAAACCTTAAGTATAATATATCGAAACGACCATCTTGATCCAAGGATCGCATCTCAGCTGACAGTGCGTCGATCAGAGGTCCTTAGCCCAAGATATGGGCAAAAGACTTAAAGAGGTCTGAATGTGGGGGTTTTGGGCCCGGACCGACCCGGCCCGAGACCCCCTGGTTCGGCCCGAACCGGGTCGACCCAACCCGGATCTGGGTCCGGCCCATTTGGAAATGTTGCAGCCCGGCTGGCGCGGTTCGGCCTGGCTGGCGTGGCCCGGCCCGGCTGGCACGGTTCGGCCCGGCTGGCGCGGCCCGACCCGGCCTGGGCGCGGCCCGGCCCGATGCGCAAGCGCGGTCCACTGGCCAGCTCGGTGTGGCCGAGCTGAGTGGATGGTGGGGGGGGGGGGGGGGGGGGGGCGCTGCCCCCGTTTTTATGTAACCGCGGCCCCCACGTGAGGGGGCTACTCCTCCTTCTAGTCAGGGATTACGAACCCCCGGTCTCCCCACTGAACGGCCGACCCGCTCCGACTGGCCAGTTGCTGCCGCCACGGGACCGGCGCAATCCCGCCCTCTTGCTCCAGCGGCTGGAAGCTGGCCGCTATTCCCTACTCCACCGTGGCCAATGGCCGCGACCTTGGTCTGACCGGCGCGGCATGACGGCGACGCGCCCCTCCGTCGCGGCCCCGCTCCGACCGCGGTGCCTTTGTGGTTCTCCGGCGCGGCGCGACAGCGCGACACCTCTTTGCTGTGGTTCCTTTTTTTTCTTGTGCGGTGCGATGGCACCGTGCCATATCCTTTCCAATCTACAACAAGGACAATAATAGAAATAAGGGAGGAGGGTCGACCATGTTTGTGTGGTCCAGCCCCCTCCCGTTAATCAATAGCGAGCGGCTAAAGATTAACGAAGAATGGTCAAATATTCACAAACATATATTCAAACCCCTACCTCAACTGTTGTCATCGAATGAGGTTTGTCACAGAATGGGACGTCACGGATGGTGACTCCGTAAGCATCATCGGTGTCTCGGAGAGAAGGATTGATGGCGTCGCGGTACACGGCGTCGCGTAGTTGATCTCTGAGGATTCAGTGTTCTTCGTTGGAGACCGGCATTCTTCGTTGGCGACGGTGCATTCTTCGCGTTTTTAAACGAAGAAGATGAAGATTCTTCAAGAGTTGGAATTCTCCCTTTCCAAAAACTCCACACAATGAGTTCCAGCCAAAATAAAATAAGACTCTCTTTATTTTATTAAAGCTTGGCGTACATTTCAAAAATAAAAAATTCAAAAATAAACCACTTAATTAATTAACATAAGTTGTCAAATTAATTGGAGAGTTTAAGGGGTTAGGAAATATGAAGGGGTGGGGTTCGTGTGGTCCCCACCCCACAAATATCTTATCTAGGTTAGTTCCCCAACATCCACTCAACGGATATAACCACTTAGTAAAAAGAAATAAAATTGTAGCTCAATTTTATTTTACTTTCCACAATTTTTTTAATAACTCCTCCCGAGCAAACACAACCCCAATAAAGGTCTTCTTAAGCAATTTCCGGCGCTGTGGTTCCATCGATGTCCTTGGATTTTGATTCCGAGCACCGGTTCAAAAGTTAGAAAAACCCACTCATTCGTTCACTGAACGTACCCGAGATAAACTTCAGAAAATTATTCCAGGCTCACCGGGCCTCAGAATCAGGTGCCGTTAGAAACTGCGTTCTTGTAAAATCTCAAAGAAAATTAAGAAAAAAATTTCCCTTGAATTTTATGGGTCTTTACAGTATTATTGAGTCTGAATGGAATTACTATGATCTCATAATTCCCATACCTTGTACGAAAAGTAGTTTTCGGGATATCCTCTTTCTTCACACTAACTTGGTAATATCCCAAACTCATATCCACCTTAGAGAAGTATTGTTCTCCATTTTTCTAATTGAAGAAGTCATAAATTCATGGAATAGGATACTTGTTATTTATCATTATGTTGTTGAGTTGATGATAATCAATGAAAAGGTGCATTGACCCATCCTTCTTCTTGACGAAGAGGACTGGTACACCCTATTGTGAAGCACTTGAGAATATGATCCATTTATCCATATTCTCCTTTATTATTTCTTCATATCCTTATGTTCCACTAAAACCATTCAATATGGAGTATTTAATAATGGTAACACTATAGGTATAAGATCGATTGAAAATTAAACCTCTCATATGGGAGGAAGATCAATAAATTCATTGTGAAACACATCTGTGTATTCCCTCAAAATATTTATTTCTTCAAGGATGGTTTATCCCTTAGACTCAAAAATTTGAGATTGATACACTTTATTATATGGAAATTATATATATTATTGTGATGTTGGTGCTAAAGAAGATTAATCCCCTTCCTTGTACTTGTACAAAATCATTGGTTGATTCACAATAAAGAGACTAATTTCTTTATCATGGAAATCTATGTTGGCATTATATACAGAAAGCTATTCCAGGTTCAAAATTGAATCAAATTCCACCGAATGAATTATGAAAAGGTTCTTTAGGAAGTTCAACCTACAAATTGTTATAGGGTAGGAGTTATATACTTGGGATTCCATAGTTTCCCCATTTCCTACTTTCACCAATAAATCCACTTCCATTCTTTGTGGTGGTGTTTGAATAGTTATAATAACCTTTTGCAATAGGAAGGATTGTGGAGAACTAGAATAAAAAATATGTTATCTATCATTGAATGAATAACAAACATACTTTTCACGACATCATTATTGGGATCCACCTCATCATTTATAATAGAAAAATATTACCCTTATTTACTTTGAGGTTGTTGGTTATCTCTGAAAACCCTTTGGTAAGTGAACTGGTTTGAAAAGTTTCATGGTTCCTTATTGTTGAAGAAATGAACATTACATTAAGGTTTGAATGGATAATTTCTTTCCTCCATTGCTTTTATAGGTTTATCCTATTAGTAATCACTAGCTAGGTGCCCTTTTTTTATGCACCTAAAGAATTTCCTTTCCCCCCTTAAGAAATTTACAAGGTGATTCTTTCCATACCTTTTAAAAGTGAGTTGTTGAAATTTCAGGGCCCTGTTATATTCCTCTATCAGAGCACCAAAATTAAAATCTACTTCCTGCTTCTCATCCCCATGAATCCCTTGAGATTCAAAAATATCCAATATAACTTTGAGGGAACAAATGACAATTTCTTCATAGCCATAAAAGTCACAAATCTCTAGGTATTTTCGTAGACTAGGTTTTAGACCCCCAAAGTTGTGGTCAAACTTGTATTCAGGGGTAATGGAGAAGCTAGATGTGTATCATGAATTTCTTGTGATCTTTTCCTCAAACACACCAATAGATTAATCATATTTTCCTATATGGAAATGAAATCCCATTCCATTTTAATATGAATAGTGGGATGAAAATATTTATCAAAAAACGTTTTCTAGAATTCCCACCTCCCAATAACTTAGATCTCTTCCTCAATTTTTATATTATTGATCGATGTCCACCACTTATTAGTTTCTCCCTTGATACGATAATTAATCATTAGAACCTTCTCTTATTCAGAACATTGAAGTATTTAGAAATCTTCTCAATAGAGTTAATCCACTATTCTGCGATTAATAGATTAGATGATCTATTGAATGATAGTGTATTTTTTCACATAAATCTCTTAATTGTATCTTGTTATTTATTAGGGGGATTTAAGATCTCCTTTTAATCTAGGTTTATATTCATAACATGAGGCAACAGAGAGAGTATTATCAAAAAGTTTTCTATTCTCGCTCTTATCAATTTGGACATCTCATTGGGGAATTTATAACATTTCCCATTACATTGATTGTTAAACTGATTACTCACATTTCCAGTCATTGTCTAGAATAAAGTAAAAATTAGGGATGATTATTTTAAAACTATTAAACTTATAAAAGTTAATCCATTGACACTAAAGGGATAACATATAAATTACATTTAGTTATTAATTTATAGATTTCTAGGCTTCAATGAATATTATACATCATCTATTTACTAAAAGAATACTATAACGGTATTTTTTGTTCCCTTAATAATGGTTCATAATGATCTTATGAATTTTCCAATTAATTTCCCCTTGATAGTGTAAAAACAGAGGTACAATAATACCCATTTCCACATTTCAGGTTACACCGAGTCTGGCCTAGAACAGATTGCTGGAGTTATTACCTCGAGGTACATTTGTGCTAGAAACACATTCATATGTAGTATCCAAAAATGGATTTATTTTATTAATAACATAATTATATCTACATAACACAATTTAGGGATGCTTTTTATACTTTATCATATTCATAAGGCTTTCTCTAGAGTTTTTATAATCCTAATAAGAAAAATAAATAAACTTTTCGTTCGATACCAACTATAAAACAATGTTTCTTACTAAACATGAATACATTATTTATTTTATAAAATCCTACGTAATAGAACCCAAAAGATCATGAAATTTTACTTATTTGATAATTAGGTATACATCATTAAGTCTTGAACCTGGGATACAACAACATTATTGACAACTTCCTTAAAATTATTCTAAAATCCCCTGTCTTTAAATATTGCACATGATAACCTAGGGACAAACATAAAAATGGGGTGAGCTATAAAGTCCAGTAAGGGAATAAAATTGGCATAATTTGATACATGATAGAAACTAGGCATAGCAATGGGGATTAAAAAGAATATGAATCATAAACAAGAACAATGAGACATTATATATCATGATAATCAAAACATGGGAAATATGGAAACATCTTAAAACACCACATCATAAACATAGTTCAAGGATAACATCCAAGACATCATAATGGAAAAAGTCCCATAAAGGAATGAATTTCACTCCTTTTACAAACATTACATATCATGATACTAAAAATTACCCAATTCATTAGAGTGCTATATAATTTTGGGTGCAACTATCCCATTCATTTCATTATCATGCGTATGTGTTCCACATAGATCTTAAAAAATGGAATCAATTTTCATCAAATTTTATTCCAAAAACATTGAGTGTGGAATACATACATGTAAATAAAAAGTTAAAGAGTAATAATTTTATAAATTTGAAAACCCATGATATGAAATGGGTATGGTGTTCAGTATACAATTATTTTGATATGGAAAATCACGGCTAAGTTTTGGAAATATAACGATGTTATATAAAAATTCATATAATGAGTTGATGAGAGAGAAAGTGGTCTATAATAATTTATAAATAAATTTCATAGTATGTGGGATATAGAATAACATATCCCATAATAAGGAAATAAAGATAAAATGCATAAGGTAAAGAAGATATTGGAATAAAGAGGATAAAATAAAAGATCCCTTACTTGAGTGTGTGAATCCAAATGCATGGGAGGAGCTTCTTGAGAGCTTGGAGGAACCTTGGGAAGACTCTAGAGAGGGGAGGGAAGAGTATATTGTGATCCATGTTTTTTAGTGAAGAAAACATGGATATTGGATGGTTTTATATAGGAAAGGAGTGGGGATTTCATTTATATTTCTCAAACATAGGTTCTAGTCTCTATATAATAAAATTACCAAAACCAAAAACATTCCCATGGTTATTGCACATGGTCTCCAAAAAATGGCATAGATTTTCATGATTTTATAAGTTCAAGGGTCTAACATAAAAAATAATTACCTTTATTATCTGTATGTGGTTCACACCCCCAAAGAAATGATTTTAAAAATGTAAAATATATTAATGGTTTTGGAGGCTTAATAATGGATTTAAAAAATTAATTGAATAAACATAAAATAAAATTATATTAAATTTAAAACTTTTATTTGGACATTTATTCCTTTTATAGTATCTATTGCATCACTTTTGGGTCATTATATTGTCATAATAAACAAATTATATTTATACAGTATTTATTTTTTACGGAAAATTTGACTCTCTTAAAAAATTATCGAAAATTCACCATTGGATAATTACACTATTCTAATGAAAATAATAAAAATAATTTTATCTATTTTTTTTCTAAATATGGTAATTTTTTATTTTATAATAATAATAGACATTTATTGAGAGATAGTGGGTTTTTTTGACAATAATAGTTTTTGAACCCTTCTAAAAATTATATTTCACTTCACAAAAATATAATGATCATTTAAATTTAATTATAATTTTTTAATAATATTATTATATTAAATTATTGTTTATTTAAAAAAAAATTAATTCATCAAAATATATTCCTTAATTTAATTTTAACAACACCCAAATATACTATTAGTGTTTTATTATATCAAATTAAATATCATTTATAAAGTAACAATAATTGGATGAAAATATTTTCATCATTATTTATAAAATAATGTAAATACTCATACTGCTATGGTTTTGATGCATTTCTATTTATTACACTAGAAAACAACCTATCTTTATGGTTCATTATGATGATATTTTCATGTGTTGGCTCAATGTACATGGTTTGGGTTGTGATCTCGATGATCTTGAACATCTCCCATAAACAGTTTCAATCATTCTTAATTTGTTGGATCTGAGCATAGTATTGGTCAAGGGAAAATCCATGTAATTCTATCTCTCCTAAAAGATTTGATAAATGGGATTTATAGGGCATGATCATACTAGTTGAGGACATCAATTTCTGTTTCTATGTCCATTGTATTTGTTGAAACCCTATATTTATACTAATAATTTTATTACTGTTCAATGACTGTATTATCAACTGTAACGATACTTAATGGAATTTTAAATCCAATTGGATATAATAAAACAAAATAATTTTTTTTGTTTTAAATAAACATATTATATAATAATTCATTTAATTATATTTAATTGGGAATTTTATTTATAATTGTTCAGGTCATTTCAAAATCAGGGTTAAGAAACACTTACATATTTTTCTATTACCTCATCCCTCCTTAAGAGGGTCAAGAAGAGTTATTTACCAAAATCAGATTTTTAGGTAATGGGGGACAATAAATATGGTAGGAATCCACCACCATATTGTTCCCTACATGCTTATGAGATCCTCTAGATATAGGGTAGTTTTTTAGTCCTTACAATAATGTGTGAGGAGATTATGCAGGATTCACATTCCTTATGATGAGATATTCATATGGGGATTACTAAGATGTATCATGACAAAAAGGCATTATTAGTTCCCCCAAATTAATAAAAACATTTCAAGGTTGGTTTTATGATGTCTAACTATTCACGAGGTGAAATATGATCATTTGTATCCCACATGTGTTCTTCAGTTATAAAAAACACTTGAATTAAAGTGGGATGACATAAATATAGACCTCAGGATGAGATTTATGAAACCCCACTAGTCTGATAACCCATGAATATGTGTATATTTGGGGTGGCATATGACCTAGGTCACGCCTATCCATATTATAGAGTCTCATAACAAGAAATGAGTGTCTAATTCATTAATATGGGGAGACTATACCCTCATATAATAGTAAATACCCAATATAAAATAACCGAGAAATATACATAATAAAAAAATTAGAGTTTGAAGAATAAATAAACAATCTATGCTATAAAAAATGAATATGTTGTCATAGATTCATATATTCATACTGATATCACAGATTTAGAATCGTATATACATATTAAAAAAGGAAATAAAATATATAAGAGGCCCTACCATCATCTTTGGGTCTCATAAAATCAACCACAATATCTAAATTCCCATTGATCATCATCAGCTTGATCCACTAAAAATCAAAATCTTATCCAAAAATAAGACATACAGTCTACACTTTCACAAAGTTTTCCTTGAAAGGGGTGAGAAATATATCTCAGTATCCCACCCAAAACTATGTCCCTAACTTATCTAGTACATAATGCTCAGGAAAAAGTGATATTATTAAAATAATGAAAGAAAGTGTTAAAGTGTTATAATATAAACACCATTTATCTTCATTTTTATAAGGTGACACACAAGTTTGATCATACCTACTTATATAGATATCATATGTGTTTGATCATAAGTAATAAAACCCATGTGGAACTAAATAACTACCTAGAAATATATGAGTATCACCCAGAGGGAAACACATCATAACCTAGAACGATAATAAACTATCCATCTGGGTTGGTTACATCCCTACCCAAAACCAATTCCAGGCCACCACTACCCAGGGGGTGTTCCTTATTCTAGTGCTTAATAACACATACACATGAGGGCCATAACTCAGCATAGGACCAAAATTCATTATAAACTAAGATGATTTTACCCCTACCTAGAACCATCACATACATTGATCCTAAGAGGTTATGTCCTATACTCAAAACCATCACTTACATCCTCCAAATGGGTTGTATACCCTACTTGGAACCATCATATACATCCACATAAGGGGCACATCCCATACAAAGAACCATTACATACACCCACCATGCGGGGTCACATCCCCTACCCAAAAAATTAGCATACATTCACTTTGGGGTCTCATTCCCTACCAGTAACCATCACTAACATCCACACAAAAGGTCATATCCCCTACATGAAAAAAATCATATACCTCCACTAAGGGGGTCGTTTCTCCTTCTTAAAACTGTTACTATTCTACCACTACCTAGGGGATGTACTATTCATTGGATCCTGATAACACATACACCCTAGGGTCAGAACTCACTTTGGAACTTCATATAGTATACACCCGTGGAATCCCAACCAAGAACCATATATATCACATAAAACCAGGGGTCATAGATCACCACAGATCCTCATATCATAAAAAATGACAAGAATTATACTCCCCAAAACATCATATTGAATACACCAAGGGGGTTTTACCCTAATGTGAAATCAGTACTCTTATATCATTACTCGAGGATACATCCCACCTCGATACCTGAACTCTCATTTAAATATAACATATATATTTATAAATTAGAGAAAAATTAGAGTAAATCATCATTGAAAACTCATTTTATTCCACACAGGTTATCCAATAATATAAAACTTACATAAATCCTATAGGATGTCCTCTCAATCATATAAACTAGACTCAACTATCAAGCCTTAACTCCCTCCTCAAATAACGACTCCAAATATATGCAGATTAATATATTGTTTCCCACAAGATTATCCAAATTTCACAAGAACACCTCACTAAACCTATAGTCATTCTAATATCACCCACATGAGAATCCCCTAGGATCATTCAGAACCATAATTTATTATCTTCAAAGGAAATAATCTATATTGAATATCCCTTGGAATTATATGCACCCATGAAACCTTTCCTAACTCTATCCTCAATGGTCAGTTTAAATCCTTATCCCATTCCCCAAATCATCATATAGTTGTACTAGCCATGGAACCATCCTAAGCTACATTTCACTATAGAACTTATAAATCCTATAATAAATCATCAAATAATCCTTGAAACCCTCACCTTGGCCCCTTTCCATTCCTCTCATATGAGAGATCTCAATCCATCACCTAGAGGAAACCCTTCTATTTTATCTCACCTTATCTATAATAATATATCTAATTTTTTTGATACAATTGAGGGACTCACCATCAGGTATAATGTAAAAAATACTCAAAATTGACTACTCACTTGTCCAATTCTCTCACAAGGTGATAATTCACACAAAACACCATTGAGCGGAAATAACACAATGTTTACCATGAATACATTGATTATATAAAAAATCACCCCACTCTAATTGTGTACCTATTATAATATATATTTTTTAGAAATATATGGAATCTCTTTAGAGAATACATGGTGTGTAATCCAAATAGGTTATCATGTTTGTACCTTGTCACCAGTCATGTTGTTGAACACAATATGGAATATACTAATAAATATAAATACTTCAAACGGTATTTCTCGCAATGTACTGGACACAGTCTGAATCATGTACTAATAGTCCTATACGACTACTATATATGGATAACACAACATGAAGACATCATATTGTACCTTCATTTTACCAAAAAAACATTACATATAACGTTTTCTTGAACTATAATGATTATGATTAGGATTTCTAAATTCATAACCCCTATGAATATCCCCAAAACCCTATTACACAACAAATCACCCCTCTATGGGCCTTAATACATACACAAAAAATCCAAATCCGATATCAAAAAGTAAAAAAAAAACAATTAATTATAGATTATGATGAAAATATATATAATGGGAATTGTAACAACCTTGACACCAATATACAAAATCTAGTGGTCCAACTTTACTAAATTAGAAATGATACAAGGGCATAAATCCCCAAGGAAACTTTAATATAGTTTTCTTGGAGAGGAAAATAAATACATCCTACCAATTTTACATTGGAAAAAAATATAAATAATAGAAGTGGAAAACATTCATCATCAAAAAATTCATTTAAATAATTCTTCTTCAAATCACAGGTAATGGAAAAAAATAAGAGTGAGATCAATTGTCATTAAGGGTTACATATAGTAGAATGTATCATAAGTAAATAAGTTATAATTAATATTGAAATGTAAATAACTAAACACCCATTCTATTTAATCAATAAATTGACTATCAAGATTAGATAAAGGATAATAAATATATAAAGGTAAATAATTGAATACACATTCCATTTTATCAAAAAATTAACTATCATGATTAGATAATGCATAATAAAAATGCGGAGGCAATGGATGGAACATAATTTTATATAATCAATAACTTGAGAAAAAATTCATCCATGGGTAGTTTCTATTAAATAATCTCATATATAATAATAATATTATTAAAAATTATAGGAATGATTAATAATGAACATTATGATCTCAGAATTCATGATATCTATACCGTCAATACCTAATGGAATGACAGATTAAAACTATGGGTAAAAGCTCATTAAAATTTGACCACTGATTTGTGTCATGAGATATACCGATCCATTGAGATGCCAATTAAATTTTCAAACCACATATCAATTACTTTTCTTATGGATTCCTAATATAACAAATTATTTATTTAGTTTATCAAAAAAAATTCATGTCAAGAAAAATATATATTTAGTAATGGATATATTTTTATCTGTATTTCTCATGTCAATAAAATATCTTTAAAAGTAAAAATCATATACAAAAATGGCATATGGTTTAATAAGTAATAATATAACTGGTTAAAAAAATATTTATATTTAACCGCAATATAATTTATAATGGAAAATGATCATAATAAAATTATTTCCTCTAGAGAAAGTTAACAATCACAAAATTAATCAGGATATGAGAGGTCACCATTTGTTCATCAAGATAAAATGGTTACGATGGATGGGAAGTCAACTATCACTATATACATTAAGAAAATGATGCTTTTGAATTTTTGTTAAAAAAAGTTCCTTTCTAAAAATAATATAAATATTACATTAAAACTATTCTGAAAATATAATTATTAATTAAAATTTTCTTAATAAATTATCTGATTAAATAAATTTAATTTTTTAAAATAATTTATAAAATATTGACATTGAAGAAAAACATATCCGATTAAATGTGAAATAAAATATGTTGTCATTTTAAATATTTATTTGATTAAATAAAGTACCAAAGAGAAGAAATTTTTGAAGAAACGTATGGGGACTTCATAAATATACATCTTATAAGAAACTTGTTTGATCTTATTAAGGATAAATGATAATATTCCTTCAACAAGAGTAAAATTAATCCCAAAAGAGATTGTGTTTGTAAAATAGATTCTCACCTCTTTGGTCACATTCAAATTGTAACCCATTGAAATAAAAACGCTTAATTAAAATATAAAGAATCATTAATAAATATTTATTCTTGTAAAATAAATAAATGGGGTACTTTTCACACCATATAAAAGGTAATATGTGCATATTAAAAAATATGAATCAATTCAATTGTAAATGTGAAGAAATCCCTTACCCCGTACTTCCCTTTAGTTGAACATGATTGAATCTCTACTATAATTGTTATAAAAATGATATTAATTTATAATAGAACCATATTAAAATTTATAATATCATATACTATCCTTGTATAAAATCTAATTACCTTTTTGTTAATAATATTTCATTTATACCCTTATTTCTGGTGAAAATTATCATGTTTTTACATGCTTGTTTGTTGTGAATGTTTAGGTTCTTATATATTGAATGTAGTTACACAATTTAAATAATTATATTAATGTTATAAATATAAAATTTACACAATATATAAATTTTTAGAATAATTATTTAATATTTTTCATTGAAAATTCACCACATCGCTTTATGGAGATGGTAGGTAGTACACATGCACGAGTGGCGATATCATTCCCTTAATCAGTGAAAGGGTAAATAAGTGGATGATATATTATTTTTATAGAATAAATATTATTTAATAATAATTATATATATATTTATATATATTCATTATTTACATCATTATGAATATCCACATGAGTGAGTGATGGAAAACAAATTACATCAGTTCGTAAGGCAGTAGTCCATCATCCACATGAGAAATGACATTATTTCCCATTTGATGGAGAAGGATATGGATAAATATTATTAAATAAAAATAATATAATAATATAATATGATTTATATACTGGTTTTATTATATTTGAATAGTTAGGAAATAATTTAAGGTGGAATAATAATAAATAAAAATAAAGAATATTGTTAAGATGATTACCTTCCTTTAGAGAAACCACATATGGATCTCTTATTATGGACCCTAGGGTCAGTATTAATGGAATACCAAAACTTGTAAAACCTTTATAATGATTATGGGGAATGAGTTTGGTATTTTTTTATCCAATTTTTTGTATATGTGTAATGAAGTGAGGGGAGAGAGTTCCCTTTTATAATTAAGGAAGAGTAGATTTTTTGTAAATACCCAAAACTATTCAATAATGGGAAGTCACTATCACCCCAAGAGCCTAAAAAATTCAAAAAAAAATTATTTTAGGGAAAATTTGATTGAAAAAACATCTCCAACATAAAAATAAACTTCCTATAAACATTTTATTCCCTTTTCTACTGAGTTGACTTACTTTTATCATTTTAGTTATCACCACGCTAACTAGTTTTTTAACCAAGGTAATTTGTACTTGGTGAAAAAAATGAGTCTTAATAGATAATTTTTACCCACTACTCCTAAATATTAATTAAATTTATAAAAAAATAATTATACATGGGTTTAATTTTTATTTTTACACAATCACATGTAACGAGAAAAACTATGTTTTAATTTTAACCACATTAGTTATTTTTTATTATTTTTACTAATAATTATGAAAAAAAATCATGTTTAAATTATTAAATAATTTTAATTATAATGATTCCAAATATGGAATCCATTTTAACAAATTCAATTCTTATAATTTTTAGAATCTAATTTAAATGTAATCCTGGAAATAGCGTTGAAAAACAATTTTTCAAGAAATGATTTTTCAAACATATGATGATTTTATATAAAATACATGACTCATAATCATAATTAGATGGATTTATAATAATATATCTAGATATAGAATATATAAATTTAATTTAAATCATTCCTAATTAAATAATATTAAAATTAATTAATATTGATAGTCATTATGCCTTAAAAATAGTTTTCTGGAAAAATACCCCTATTATATCTAAATGATATTATACTTATTTATATAAAATTGATAGTTAATATATTTTTAATTATAAATAGTATTACAAATTATTATCATTAAAATTAGTAATATTTAAATAATTCATTCTCTATTATTATTAAAGCATTATTTTCAAGGGAATGTTTTAAAAATTCATTCAATTTTTATTTTGACCAAGTAAGTTCAAAATAAACATTTATACTATAAAAATGGAATTATTGGGACATTAAATATAAAAATATTACTTATATTATAATTTTATAATAATATAATTCTCACTTAATATAATTGAGTTTCGGGTGTTACATTACTCCATCCTAAAAAAAATTTATCCTTGAAATTTCATTAACATATAAATAATTGAGGGTCGTTATTATTCAAAACATCCTTTGGTTCCCATTTTATTTCCTCTATTTTTTAGTTTCTCAAAAGTACCTTTACCATTCAAATATATTTCTTCATCAATAATTTTTCTCTAGTATAAATAATTTGGATGTGATTTTCATAATAAGAAAGATAAAATTCTAATTATATCTCTTCAGAGGTGAGTACATGCATTTGGTCTATTGTTTACTTATTTAACAATTATATATGGAACAAATCATGTGATATAGAGAGTATTTAGGGAATTTAAAAATAATAAGTTAGAAAATAAATTTTGTCCAAAATTTAAAAGGGTCTGATGTACCTGGGGCATAGTTTTCCCTTCTTACCCAACCTTATGACACCCTTCCATGGAGATACTTTCAAGAGAATCCGGATTCCCTACTTAAAATTACAAATATTTATATTAATTGTTAGAATAAATATTTTACATTATTTAAAAGTATTTAATATTATCCTAAATGGTATTTACCTTTTTGTCTCTTAAACAACTTTTTGGGCTACATGTTTTCTTTCTCCAACTTCATCCTATAAAGTTATAATAAAAAATATTTTACCATATAATGCTTTATATGGTTCAATTTGAATACTTTAATAGAAACTATTATTAAAGGAATACTCTACCAAATATAAATACTGACCCCACATTCCTTGAAAGTAAATTGATAATTACCTCAACATGTCATATATTGTTTCAATAGTCCTAATAGACTATCCATCAGTTTGAGGATTGTAGGTAGTTCTCAAATGAATATCCTTATTAATAAAATTTTAAAGACCCTTCCAAAATTTCACAGTAAAATGGGGATCATGATCTAACAAAATTAAAATAGGTGCACCATGATGTTTTATAAATTCATTAATAAAGATCATTATGATCCTCTCAAGAGTTATATATTATCTTATAGAATTTTTTTATATACCAGGTAAGGTGATCGATAATAAACCATATTTCATCATTACTTTTAGGATTATTTGGTAGTCCTTTGTCAATCTGCATAGTAATTTCATTCCATATTCCAAAATGAATATTAATAGGTTGTATAACTCATATAATATGTTTTCTCTTAGCCTTCAATTATTATTAAACAAAGTATATTGATACATAATATGCAATTTCACATTTCATCTTATCCCACTAAAATTTTCCATCAAATCCTTATATATATTAGTTCTATCAGGGTGTATATAGAAATTAATGTAATGAGAATCATCCAATAATTCCCTTTTAAGATCAAGTATATATGGAACACATATTATCTTTCCAAATATTAGGACACCGTATTTAGAAAATTTCTACCAACTTCCAATTACCCAAGAATTTAATATTATTATAAAACTTATAATCATTAGATTTAATTTTTTTTTATATTTTAAAATAATTATTTTCTGAAACTATTTGAAAAAGGAGTGATGTTTCCCCTTCCTTAATAATTATCATATCCATCTTTACTTGATCCATGATTATATGATATATCTAAATCATCATTTGTGTCATAAATCCACGATCCTTCTTATTCAATGCATCATCTACCTTATTTTCCTTTACTAGGTGGTAGTATATTGAGAAAATATAATACATTAATAACTTGAGACTCTATTTTTCTTCATATTGAGATATTTTTTTTTGAAATGATATATTTTAGTCTCTAATGGTAAAGGTATATCTCACATCTTTCACCATATATATAATTTCTCCATATCATCAAAGAAAATATTACCACTGCCAACTCAATATCATAGGATGGATAGTTCTATTCAGAATTGTTTAACTGACTTTATGAATATGCAATAACTTTATAATTTTTAATATTGATGAAACCAAGCACCTTATTTGTTGCATAACTATACACCACAAACCAATCCTTTTAATATCTTAGATTAAAAATTGGAATATTAACCAATATCCTATTGGATTCCTGAAAACATTAGTCACATTCACGTAACAAAATGGTCATAACCCATTTATATGTAAGCATGTTTATTAGGTTATCCAACCATGAAAAGTTCCAAATGAATTAATGATAGTAACCTGCCTAACCAAGGAAACTACACACCTCAGTTGTGTTTTTTGGTGTAGTCTATTCCTTGACATCTATGGTCTTTATAGGATCAACTAAAATTCCCTCCCTGGTGACAATATGTTTAAGAAATGAAAATTACCGAATCCATAAATCACACTTACTGAGCATCCTATGAAATTATTTTTCTAAGAGTCTCAATAATTATCTATAAGTGATTATCATGGTCCTCAAATCTATTAAAATACACCAAGATATCATCAATAGATACCATAATGAAATTATCAATATATTTTTTGAATACTGTTATATTCTTTATAAATGATTTATAATTTGTTAATCCAAATAGAAATACTTTATACTCGAAATTTCCATACCTTTTTTAGAATGATGTATTTGGAAGGTCTTCCTTCTTTACTCACAATTGATGATACCTAAATTGAAGGTTAATATTTGAAAAATATTTATCTCCATGAAGTTGATCGAATAGTCCATCAATGAAAGGCATTTGATACTTATTATTTATTATAATAGAATTGATTTCCCAATAGTAAATGTATAAGCCAATGGATGCATATGTCTTCATAATGAATAGAACATGGGATCTATAAGGTGGAACACTATGGTGAATACATACCTCATCACATAACTCCTCTAGTTATTTCTTCAAATCCACTAACTCTACATTGATCATTTTATAAGGGGTTTTTTGAAATTGACCTTGATTTAGGGATTAAATATATATATAACCTAACATCAGGCTTTGGTGGATGTTTAAATAATTCCCCAGGAAATAGATCAATGTATTATTGTACAATAGGCACATCCTCAATTTTAATATTACATTCTCCAACCATAGAATGTGTTTTCTATTTTTCCCCATGTATATAATTTAGAAGTGCTACTAGGGGTGTATCTAGACATGACTCAAATAATGATGAATAATTCTCTATAAATATGAGGAATTTCATATCTTCATCACCAATCATAATTTCCTTCTAATTATAATAAATGTTTTCATCATATTATGAAAGTTATTCCATAATAAGTATTATATAAAACTAAACCATATGTATGGTAATAAAGTCTCTAAATATAGTATATTTATATGTCATATTGGGGAATTCCTAACACATCCTTGTTGTAATGAGACTTCCACTGGGACTTTTTACAGAAAACTCTCATATTAAGGTGACTGGGAAATATGTAATTTTAAAACAAAACATGGAATTTATAAAATATTGTGATGATCTAGAATAAAAAATCGTTGGATAAATTTTAGGTTATGAATCATGAACATTCCACCACCTTATTAGGTACTTCCACCTCAGCTACAATGATTGAATAATCTTGGAACTTCTCACATCACTGTCTTTTATGGTGGATTCCATTGATTCTTGGGAATTTGGTTTAAATAATACCCCATTTATTTATAGTTAAATAATTGTATAGAATTAGTATCTCTTTTTCCCATACATTCATGATCCTAATGGACCTTTTTTCTCCCCTTGTAACACACTCCCCTTCCCTTCAATTATTTTCGAAGATGTTTAATTACACAATTTTTACATGGATGAGATTTCATAATTTTCTGGTTTTTATTCTTAGATGTATTACCATTTTTTGTGTTTAGAAGACCTCTTCATGTATTGATTCCTATTTAATATATAGGATATAGAAAAGTATTTCTATATTTTTATGGAACATAAAACCATTTCATAATATGATTAAATGTTTTGAGAAACCAGTTCTATTTAGACACATGGATTAATACCTATGAATAAATGTCCAAACATTAACTTTGTATTTCAAATATAGTCTATAAAATTCCTAGATAATATTAAAAAGGTATCCTCATACATCGCAATACTTTTTTCATCCTTTTAATTTTTGATATAGAACATTCAATTCATTTAAGTTCGTTGATAATGAGGGAAATATTTTTTAAATAATTATTCTTTTAAATATCTCAATTCTTTGTGTTACATTTCATATTCATCCATAGTATTATGGATAAACAACCACAATCGATTAGTATCACCTTTGAGACAATACACTATAGGTGTGTGATTTTACTTTTCATCCCATCCTATTCCCATAAATATATCTTTAAGGGACTTATTCCATTTCCTAGATACCACTAGATTAATATCCCTACTAAATAATATGGTCTTATATAATATGAATCGATCCAATATATGAGAACCACACAATTAAAAAACAAGATCCACTATTTAAAAAAGGATATAATTAATAACCTAAGTAAGATACCAAAATATAGACATTATCTTATAAGATCCAAACAAAACTATATTGTCTTGTGCAATTGGGAAATTTCTACATATACCTTATTGATGATACCATTATTTCTTACATACAAAATTTATAAACAATGGAATATAATAGATAAAAAATCCCTCCTTTTATTTCACACTTAAATATAATTTATTACATAAAATATTCACTTTATACAAGAAATAATATCGATATGTCTAGTGTATTGGGGGAATAGGAAAATTACACAAGAACTTAGAACATAAAACACAACATCTTTAGTGAAAACTTCTTTTACATGACGACAAAATTCTTTTGTACTTAGCATTGCATGGGATAAACTGAGAAAGTTCATAAGACAATGGTGAGCCATAAATCCTAGTTAGTTAGTAAAATAGGAATAACATGAAGAATATTGTTTATGTTAGGAAATAGTAATATCAATGGATCATAAGAGAAACATGATCATAAATTCATGTTATAACATGATTACCAAAACATAGAAATATAGCAATGACATTTAACATGATATTAATATGATCTAAGGATTATTGAACATGGATCATGATTAAAACCTTATTTCACTTTAATTCGCATGATTAAACCCTCTTTATACTTTATGTATCAGGATACTAATCTTTACCCAATGTAGTGGAGCGCTATGAGGGAACACCCTTCTTAATCATTACTTTTCATGCATAAATTTTCCACATGGATTATACAACATGGATTCATAAAACATCAAAATTTATTCCCATAATAATAGGTTTGGAATAAATACTTCAAACTATAAAATACATATGTAAATTTCCATAAAGGTGAATACCCTTGATAGTAAAATGGGCATGGTATTCAGTACACAATGACTTTGGCTTGGAAAATCGTGGTGCAATTTTGACAGCATAACGGCGTGACATAAGAATTCCTAAAAATTGTTTATGATAGAGAAATTGGTGTATAATATTATGTAAATTAAATCATAATTAATGGAGTAATGTAGATACATGTCCCAAAATGTTTAATGGAATTTAGATTCATAATATAAAATAATTTCTTCAATGTAATTAAGAAGTGGGAAATTCATTACGAAATTTTGGCATGGTAACATGTGTGCATGAGAGGCACTAATGAAAAATAAATAGGTCTATCTTAAATTAAAACATAAGAATGGTAGTATGGGGGAGGTGGAAAATCATACCCTAACATTTGTAATTGAAAGAAAAAGGGTAAAACAACTTAAAGAAATTTGGACAAAAATGAGAAAGAAAGAAATCCTTTACTTCGAAGTGTAATCAAAAAGGCTAAAGAGAGGATTCTTGGGAGCTTTGGATATCTTGGGAGGATTATAGAGAGATTAGGGAGGAGTTATGTAGATATCCAAAAAAATTTAGTTAAGAGGAGTGGGAGATTGGGTGGGTTTATATAAGAAAATGAGAGGGAATTCTTTATTATTTAGGTTTTGGCCTCCACAAATTAAACTAATCAAAACCAAAAACCAACCAATGGTTTTTACCCATTATTTTTGAAAAAGGGAGTGGAAACACTATTTTATATGTCCAATGTACTAAATTATTAAAATATTAGGATTTCTTATGTGGACGTTAGTCACACTCTCAAGGAAATCATTTTAAAATGAAAAAATGTTTTATATGTCTTGGAGGGTCCACTAAGGCTCTGTAAAATAAATAAAAAAAGTAAAATCACATTATTTTAATGGTAAAACATATATTTGGAAAAAATCCCATTTATAGTATTTTATTGCATCACTATTGGGTCATTATGATGTCGTAAAACACATTATATAATTAAATGGTATTTAATTTTTACCAAAAAAATCCATTGTATCAGAGAATTATGAAAAATTCATTGTTGAATAATTTTTAATTTCTCATTAAAAAAATAATATTCATTTTATCTAATTTTTTTTCTAAATATGTGAATTTTTACTTTTAAAATAAAAACAGATATTTATAGAAAGATAAAGGGATTGTATAAAAAAATGGCTTTCAAACCTTAATAAAAATTACAATTTTATTCATAAAAATTATAATATCATTTATATTACATAAAAATAAACCTATTAATAATATTTTATTATAATATTATTTCTTTCAAAAATCCATTAATTCATCAAAATATATTTCTTAATTGAATATTAACTAAAACTACTATTTGTGATTTAAAAATTATTTACAAAGTAACAATATTAAAATTAATGTATATTCTTTATTATGTACAAATATAATGCACATAATCATAGTGGTAAGGTCTTGTTACATAAACCCTTATAACACCAGAATATGTCCTAAGGGTAAGGTTTATGATGGTGACATACTCTTGGGGTGGCTCAGATAACATCGCTCCGTTGGTAATCTCTTTAAAATTCCACTTCTCATGTAGGCGGTTCCGTTCGAGCTTAATGCGTTGAAGATCGGCTTGGACTTCGTCATGAGTGAGGCCCAATGATCCCACCACCATTCCAAGCTCCAAAAAATGGGCTTCTTATGGAGAAATTATACTGGATGAGGCCATCCCTTCCTTTTTCTGAGTAAATTGGATATGTTAAAGCATTATATTTATACTAATCTGGTGATCACTATTCAACGACTATATTTTCCATGGTAACAATTCTTAACATTATTTTGAAATCGAAATACATAAAATGAAAGAAGTGGATATGTTATATAATAATTTTACATAATAAGGAATTTAATTATATCAAGAGGAATTTCCATTAATAAAGGGATGAGTCCTTACAATCTTCTTCCCTTAAGAAAATACGCCCTCGAAATTTTCATGCACCACATTAATATAGATGTGAATTACCCTGCTTCATCTCTTCCCCTAATTCCCATGTTGCTTCTTCAAACTCTTGGTCTTACCACAACACCTTGATGAGGGGAATTTTCTAATTTTACAGAAATTTTTCCCTACGATCTATGATCTTCACCATCTTCTCTTCATAAGAGTGGTCATTCTCCAATGGTACCACCTGTGGATTGAGTACATGCGATGGGCCAAGTTTTTAATTCCTCAAGAGTGATACATGAAATACATCTTGTACTTGAGATAGGTTCAGTGGGAGTTCTAGTTGATAGGCCACTGCTCCAATGAGATCAAGGATCTCAAAAGGGCCGACGTACCTTGGAGTAAGCTTTCCCTTCTTCCCAACTCTCATAACTCTCTTCCACAGTGATATGTGTGGGAATACCATATCTCTGACATCAAACTCTAGGTCTTGTCGACAATTACGAACATAGCTCTTTTGTCTACTCTAAGCACCTTTAATGTTCGGCTGGATAGTATTAACCTTCTCCAACATTTCTTCGACTATTTGTGGACCTAGGAGTTTTCACTCCCCAACTTCATCCCAACATGCTGGTGTTATGTACCTATTCCTATAAAGGGGCTCATAAGGATCCATTTGGATGCTTGAGTGGAAACTACTATTGTAAGAGAACTCAACTAGAAGAAGATGTTTATCCCATCCACCTTTGAAGTCCATTGAGCATGCTATCAACATGTCCTCAAGTGTTTGGATAGTCCACTCAGATTAGCTATCATTTTGAGGGTGATAATACATACTGAATTTTAGCTAAGTATTCAGAGTGTGTTGGAGACTCTTTCAGAACATATATGAGAATCATGGATCTTGATTGGATACAATAGATTGCATCACCCCATACAGTCTTACCAAATCTATGATATATATCCGTTCCAGTTGATCCAATGAGAAATCATCCCGAATTTCAATGAAGTGTGTAGTCTTTGTAAGACGATCCACAACAACCCATATACCATTATTTTCTTTGGATATCTTCAGAAGTCTGGTGACAAAGTTCGTGGTGATATTCTCCCATTTACAAGATGGTTTGGGTAATGGTTGCATCATCCCCTTAGACTTATACCTCTTAGACTTCACTTGCTGACATACCAGGCACATTGATGTATACTTAGCAAACTCCTTATTCATGTTATCCCATCAATAATTCTCTCAAATATCTCAATACATCATTGTGTTTCCTGAGTGAATGGAGAAATTTTAACTACATGCATCATCAAAATGTTCTTTCTTTAACTTTGGATTTGATGGAACACATAGTCTTGAACCAAATCTCACAATTCCTACTTCATTAACATTGAACTCCGAGGATTTCTCTTTTTTGATTATTTCTACTTTCTTTTGAATTCCCACATCATCCTTTTGAGCATCCTTTAACCTTTCCAAAAGAGATGGTTGAGAAATAATTTGTGAAAGGATTGATTATGTTCCATTATTTATGATTCCCATTTCTATATACATCAAATCTAAGAAGATTATATCCTTTTCAGTTCCCATAAATGATAGAATTACTTATTCCTTTCTACATAGAGCATCTGCCACCTTGTTCGGTCTCCCAGGATGGTAATGGATTGATCAGTCATAGTCTTTGATCATCTCTATACATCTTCGTTGGTGCATATTCCACTATTTCTTTGTGAATATATACTTGAGGATTTTGGAGTCTTTATATATTTCTTACTTCCCTCCAAAGAGGTAATGCCTCCAAATTTTTGATGCGAAGATCACCGCATCCAACTCCAGATCATGTGTTTTATAGTTTTTCTCATAAACATTCAATTTACATGAAGCATAGGCAATGTCTTAGTAATTTTTCATTAACACACAACCCATGACCTTCTTCTAATCATCAATAAATACCACAAAAATTCCTCCATTTGTGGGAAGTGTGAGCACATGCAGCATGATAATCCTCATTTTTAACTCCTAGAAACATTATTTACATTCATCACTCCATGAAAACATGACTCCCTTATGATTCAGCTTGGTAAGATGGTTTGAAAATCGTGAGAAAATTCTCACAAATCAGTGATAATATCCAACTATCCTGAGAAAGATATGGATATCCGTTACTGATGTTGGCCTCAGACATCCCTCAATTATAGATGTCTTGGAGGGATCCACCAATATCAAATTACCTGTGATGATATGACCCATGAATAATACCTCCTTCAACCCGAACTCACACTTTCTGTACTTTTCATAGAAATTCTCATTTCACATGGTCTCAAGTACAGTTCTTAGATTCTCCTCATGATCCTCCTTAGTTTTGAAGTATATTAGAATATCATCTATAAAAACCACTACAAATTTGTTGAGGTAATATCTAAAGACAAAATTCATCAATTACATGTAGATTGGTGGAGAATTAGTGAGTCTTAAAGGCATTACTATGGATTCATAGTTCTCTTATCTTGTACGAAAAGCAGTCTTGGGGATTTAATTCTTCTTCACCCTTACTTAGTAATATCCCGACTGGAAAAACACCTTAGAAAAATATTGTGCTATATGTATCTTCTTGAACAAGTCATCAATTTGGGGAAGAAGATACTTTTTATTTATTGTGATTTTTTGATCTCACGATAATCAATGCAAAGAAGCATTAACCCATCCTTCTTCTTGATAAAGAGGATTGGTTCACACCATGGTGAAACACTTGGGCATATAGACCCTTTATCCAGATTCTCCTATAGTTTTTTCTTTAACCCTTAAAGATCCACAAAAACCATTATATATGGAGTCTTAGATATTGGAAATTACCCAGGTATAAGATGAAATGATAATTCAACATCTCTTCTAAGGGGAAGGGTAGACAATTCATCAGGAAACACTTCAGCGAATTCCATCACAATAGGCATGTCTTCAAGGATGGTTTCTTCCTTAGACTCAATCATCTGATCCAGATACTCATTCTCGTAGGGTATTAATATCCACGCTTGAGATGATGGTTCTAAAGAAGATTCATCCACCTCCTTTCACTTTTAAAGAATTGAGGGTCAATTCTCCACATAGAGAGTGACTTACCTCTCATGTAAATTTATGCTGGCTTTATAAAAGGAAAAACAATCGATGCCAAGAATTGAATAAAATTACACCAGATGGAGTATGATGAGGTTCTCCAGGAATATCAATACACAAATTGTGGTAGGGGAGGAGTTATATTCACGGGTTGCAATGATTTCCCCATTTTTCATTCTCACTGACATCTTTACTTCCATGATTTTTGGGGGTATTGGGATTGTTATACTAAACATTTAGAATATAAAAGAATTCATAGAACTAGATTCAAAATGTAAATTTTTTATTATTGAATGAATAACTAGAGTAATTATCACCACTTCGTTGTCAGGGTTCACTTCATTGGTAGTGATGGAAAAATATCACCCTTGCTACATTGGAGGTTATTGGTTACATCCTAAAACCCTTGGATTAGGGCACTGGTTTCCAAAGTTCCCCAGTTCATTATAGTTGATGTAATGAAAAACTCATTGAGGGTTGAATGGAGTGCTTCTCTCCTATGTCATATCCATGGGTTTCTCATGTTAGTATTTAATAGCCAGGTGACCTTATATTCAAAACATAAAGCATTTCCTCATCCCCTTCAGGCAATTTCTAGGGTGCTTCTTTCCACACCTTTGGAAAGTTGGGTGTTTTATTTTTTTAGCACCATTGAATTTATCCATAGGACCACTAGAATAGAAGTCCACCTTACTATTCGTATCCCCATGATACCCCTGAGATTCGCTGATATGAATTTCAACATTGAAAGACCATCAAACAATTTTATTATAGCCTTTGATGTCGTGGATCACTAGCACTTTCCGTTGGCAATGTTTTAGCCTATAAAAAAGGGTTCAACCTTGCAGTCGGGGGTAACAAAAAAGACAGAGGCATATCATGCAAACCTTGTGATGTTTTCCTTGAATAATCTAATGGATTAATCATATTTTTTCTTGAGGGAAAAAATATCCCTTTCCATCTTAAGTCGAAGGGTTCATGGAAAATATTTATCGAAAAACCTCTTCCGTAAATACTTCTATTCCAATGCCTTGATCTTCTACTCAGGATTCATATTTTTCATCAATGTCCACCATTTATCAGATTTACCCTCCATAAAAAAATCATCTAGAAGAACCTTATATTGTTTGGAACATTTAATGATGGAGAAGATATTTTAAATGGATTTGATCCATTGTTCAGTGATCGAGGGATCAAATGATTCATTAAAAGTAGGAGTCCTTTGTCTCATGAAGTTATCGATTGTGACATGTTCTTTCTTCAGGGGGTGGGGTTGAATGTTCCTATTGACCAATGTTTCTATTCAAAACATTAGTTAACTGAGAGAGTATCGTGACAATGTTTGTGATTCTCGCTCATATCATATTGGGCATCTCATTAGAATAATCGTCACATTGATCTTCACATCGGTTGTTAGCCCGATTCCTCCTATTACCATCCATTATCTAGAATAAATGGAAATTTAGGGGTAACATGTAAAGGGTAATCCACAGAAAAAAATAGATGACTTATAAATCACTTTTATTTCTATAACTTATGAAATTATGGGCTTTAATATAGGTTATCCATGTTCTACATCCCTATATATATACTCAGGGGAATTTTTTTATTCCCCTAATAATGGTTCATACTAAGCTTTTGAATATACCAAAATATATCCCCTAGGAATATCGTAACCAAATGTTCATCAAGGACCATTGTTGTGCACCAGTTCCCGTTCGAGTCTAGCTTAATGTAGTGTTTTCAGTTTTCCCCCCTAGGATACATATGTGCCATAGCCACCTCTACCTACTCATATCCAGAAAGAGATGTATTTTCTTGATAAAAAAATTAATCAATACACATAAAAATTTAGGTATGTTTTTATTATTCTTAGTTCTATCCCCAAGTCTTTCTCTATAGTTTTCTAATCCTAATACGAAAAATAACTAAACCTCCCTCTAATACAAACTATAACAACCCCCTTTTTTATTTCACACTTAAACATAGTTTATTACCTAAAATATTCACTTTAAAAAATAGATAATATCAAAAGTTCTAGTGTATTTGGGGCTTAAGTACATTACACAACAACTTAGAACATAAAACACGACATTTTTATTGAAAACATCTTTTACATGACCACAACATTCCTTCGTACTTAGCACTGAATGAGATAACCCGAGGACATGAAAAAGAAAAGGGTGAGCTAAAAAGTGAAGTAAGGGAGTAAAAAAGGAATAACATTAATAATATAGTACAAGTTATGTAATAGGCATATAAATGGAGCATAAGAGAAACATGATCATAAAGGCATTATATTACATGATTATCATAACATGGAAATGTGGAAACAACATTTAACATGATATTAGCTTGAGATAAGGATAATTGCAAATGAAGCATGTGTAAAACCTTATTGAACATGAATTATCATGAGTAAACACTCATTGAACTTGAAATATCATGATACTAATCTTTACCCAATGCATTAAAGTGCTATTAGGGCGCATCCTTCTTAATCATTACATTTCATGCAAAAATGTGCCACATGAATCATACAACATGGATTCATTAAAAACCATAATTTATTCCATCAAGAAGAGGTGTGGAATAAATAATTGAAACTATATAATAAATATGTAAATGTTCATAAAGGTGAGTACCCTTGATAGGGAAATGGGTATGGTATTCACTACACAATGACTTTGGCTTGGAAAATCGCTGTGCAATTTCAGCAGCATAACGACGTGACATATGAATTCAAAAAAATGGTTTTTGAGAGATAAAGGGGTGTATCATCATATGTACATGAAATTTATAGTAAAGGGGTAATTTAGATACATGTATCAATATATTCAATGGAATTTAGATTCACAATACAAGATAATTGTTTGAAGGTAAATGAGAAGAGAGAAATTCCTTACAGAATTTCGGCATGGTAACTGGTGTGAATGGGAGGAACTAATGGGAGATAAATAGGTCCACAATCAATTAAAACATAAGGAGGGAAGTATGGGGGAGGTGAAAAATCAAACCTCAATATTTTTAATTGAATTAAAAAGGGTATACCAACTTAAATAAATTTGGACAAAAATGAGAAAGGAAGAAATCCCTTATTTAGAAGTATGATCCCAAAGACTTGGGGGAGGATTCATGGGAGCTTAGGGAACCCTGTAAGGATTCTAGAGGGATGAGAGCAGATGTTGGTCAAGCATCAAAGGCTTTTAGTGAAGTGGAATTGGTATCTTGCGTGGGTTTATATAGGAAAAAGGGAGAATTATTTATTATTAAGGTTTTGGCCACCACAGTTAAACTAATCAAAGCCAAAAACCAAACCATGGTTTTTGACCATGGTTTTTAGCAAAGGGGAGTGGAAAAAACTATTTTATAAGGTCAATGTCTGTAATTGTTAAAATAGTAGGCCTAATTATGTGTAGGTGAGTCATACTCTCAATGAAATCATTTTAAAATGACAAAATGTTTTATAAGTCTTGGAGGGTCCACTAAGGCCTTGTAAAATAAATAAAAAAAACCTAAAATATGATTTTTTAATGGTACAACATATATTGGCTAAAAATCCCATTTATATTATTTTATTACATCACTATTGGGTTATTATGATGTCATAAAACACATTATATAATTAAATGGTATTTAATTTTTACCAAAACATTTGACTATATCAGAAAATTATGGAAAATTAACCATTGGATAATTTTGATGTCCTAATTCCCAAAATAATATTCATTTTATCTAAATAATTTTATAAATATGTGAATTTCTACTTTTAAAATAAAAACCAACATTTATAAAAAATTCAAGGGTTTTGACAAAAAATGACTTTCAAACCTGAATAAATTTACAATTTTATTCATTAAAATTATACGATAATTTATATTTAATAAAAAGAAATTTATTAATAATATTTTATTAAAATAATATTTAATTCAAAAATCCATTAATTCATCAAAATATATTTATTAAATGGATATTAACTAAAATTAATATTTATGCATAAAAAATTATTTACAAAGTAACAATAATAAAATGATTGCATAATGTTTATTATGTACAAAAATAATGCACATAATCATAGTGTTAATGTATTTTTACATAACCCCCTATAAAACCTGCATATGACCTAAGTGTAAGGTGTGTGATTATCATATACTATTGGGGTGGCTTAGATAACATTGCTCGGGTGGTAATCTCTATCAACTTCTACTTCTCACATAGGTGGTTTCATTCGAGCTTAACTTATTGAATATCATACTGGGTTTGGTCTAGAACGAAGCCCAATGATGCCACCTCCTTTCCAAGATCCAACAAATGGGATTCTTATGAAACAATTCTACTGGATGAGGCCATCAATTTCTTTTTCTGAGTAAATTGGATTTGTTAAAGCCCTATATTTATACTAATCATGTGATCACTGTTTAACAACTATATTAGAAATGATCACAATTCTTAATAGTATTTTGAAATACAAAAACATAAATCCAAATAAGTTCTTATGTTATATAAACATTTTACATAATAAAACAATTAATTAGATCAAGAGGAATTTCTATTAATAATTTTTTGGGTCGTTACAATAGATTAAATCATGAAATTATGAATTTTAAATCATAAATTATAGTTATGAGTCTAGTATAACACTTAACACAAATATATAATTTATGTATTTTCAATCATGGGATCAGAATATTGATTTACTTGGGAATATCTTCATTCTCAAATCATTCAAAATGGATTGTGAAGAAAATTTGAATTCTATGAATATCCTCTAAGAGTATGAAATCAAGCGAGCCTTAAGGACCATTGTTTTTCCATAGGTTATAATGGATCCAGAGCTGAATGTTCCCTTTTCATAGTTTTCACCCCAAGGGAAAATAGTTCTAGAACCACATACACTTGTAGTATGTATAAAGGAATTTATTTCTATAAAAAAACTTCAAAATATATTTCTTAACAAAATTTTAGTATATTATTATGTAATTGACATATTCTTAAAGTCTATTACATTTTTATGTTCCCTAATTTAGGTTTTACTTAATCTGGTTCACAAGGATTACCTTAAGAATTTTATAATTCAAACTATATCAACCTTGAATATAATATCCCAAATATGGTTTTCTAACTTTTGTATATTTGAATAAATACTAGGGGAAGAATCCTGATGGACCATACTGATTTGTAGTATTCACAAGCTAGATACAAAGACAATACACATTTTACAATGTGAATAAAATTCAATACATTGAAATGGAAAAAATTAATCATTATTTAAATCATTCTGATAATTCCTCTTCATATCCTAGGGAATAGAAACAAAACAAGGGTGAGATCAAATGATCAACAAGGGTTACATACTATAGAAGCTTTCATGCATAAATAAGTAATAATCAATATGGAAAGGTAAATAACAAAAAAATATTTCATCTAATAAAAAATTTCTTATTATGTTTTGATAAGGAATAATATATATGGGAAGTTAAATAACTTAATACACAATTCATATTATCAATAACTTGAATATCATGAATACATAATGAATAATCATATATAAATGTAAATAACTTAACAAAAATTCCATTTAATAAATAAAATGAGAAGTAAATTAATCCATCAATAATATCAATTAAATAATATAATAGATAATAAAAGTTAAATCAAAATGAAATAAATGATTAATATTTTACTCTTGGATATCAAAGATCATGATATCTATATCGTAAAGGTAATGCACCATGGTAGTTTAAAACTATTGATAAAACCCATTTAATTGGGCCAACTAATTTGTCTCATAAGACCCAATGATGCATAAAGGGGATATAAAATACTAGGTCCCACCCTCAGTTTCATTTATAATGAATTCCTCATATCTAAAATGATTAATTTATTTCTTGAATAATATGTATTTTAAACAAATATACCTTATGAGTAAAAAATAATAATTTATCAATATTTCCCCAGTGAATAAAATAAATTTCAAATTAAACATCATATGTAAAAGATATATTTGATTTAGAAGATAATATGACCCATGATACAAATAATATTTAAATTTAAGACAAATAAAATTGACATTGAATACTGATCAATAGAATGTGATCATCTAAAGAAAATGCTAACAATCTCAAAATTAATCATGGGACAAGGGTTTAACATTGAATTATAAGGAATATAAGCTTTTGAAATAAAATCATGTAATTTATTAGAATTGAATGAATATAAGTGAAATTGTTTTGTTAAAAAAATTCATAAATGAGTTTTCATTTAAGAACTATTCAAAACATATTAAAGAATCTACATTTCATAAAATTGTTTTGGCAGTGGGCAATTCCATTATTATAGTATACATTTAGAAAGTGTTTACCTTTTTTGAAAACATACCTTTCAAAAAATATTATATAGTTTATTTTAAATACTTTTTTAAAATTCTAGGATAACATAAAATTCATTTTTCTATTAAATAGAAACACTCTTGAAAAACATGGACATGGAAGAAAAATATATATGATTAAAAGACAATTATAATTGGGTATTATTTTAAATATTTATTTTATTGAATCAAGTTCAAAATAGATGAATAGTTGGAAGAAAATTTATATATTCCTTGAATATATAGTGGATAAGAAAATTATTGGATCTTATAGAGGATAAATGATAATATTCCTTCAATAAGAGGAAAAACAATCCCAGAAGTGTGTGAGATTGTAAAGTATATTCTCATATGTTTTGTAAATTTGGAATTATCACCTGTTTAAAGAATAAACTTTAATTTTAAAATTAAATATCATGAATAAATATTTAAAAGGGGCTGTATATACGCCACATAAAAGTGAATCAGTGCATGTTAACACATATGACTCAATAGAATAGAAATCGAGACAAAATCTATTTCCCCACACTTCCATCCTGTTGAACATGGATTGACCACCTACATAATAGTTTTAAATATGTTTTTAATATATAATATATCCAAATTAACATTTATAGTATCATATATTATCATTTTATAACATCTTATCACTCGTTCATTGATAATATATTATTTTCTACCGTTATTTTTGGGTGTTAATTGCCTTGTTTTATCATGCATGTTAGTCATGAATGTTCATATTACTGTTTATGGAATATATATAAACCATATAAATAATTATATTAATTTTATAAATATCATATTTACTTATTATTTACATTTTTATAACCATTCTTGATTACTGGACATGGAAAATAAAACACATCACTTCTAGGAGATGGTGTGGCGTACATATGCAAGAGTGATGGTATCATTCCATTAATGGGTGAAAAGGAAATGATGTGGATGATATATTAATATTAAAATGTAAATATAATTTCATAAGTTTTATATATAGTTCTTATTTCAATCATTATGACTATCCATGTGAATCAGTGATGGATAACAAATTACACCAGCTTGGGAGGTAGTAGTCTGCCATATACCTGAGTGATGGCTTTGTTTCACATTTGACGTAGAAGGAGATAAATAGATATTATTCCATAAACATAATATCATCTTATAGTAATAGATATAGTAGTGTTATTATATTGTATTTGTTAAGACATAATTGAAGGTGGTAAAAAAAAGAAAGAGCTTCGTTATGGTGATTACATTCTCTTTGATAAACCACATTTGGATCTCTTCTTAAAGACCCTAGGATGGGTATTTTGGAAAAAAATCACCTATATATAATTTATAATGATTTTTGTGGTATTTTAGAATTTTTATATATGATATAAATGGCTTGATAGATGGTAAAAATTTATTGGAGGTAGTTCCCATTTAAAATTGGTGTGGAGTGACATTTTTTAAAATACCGAGAACTATTCCACAATGGGAAGTCACTCTCAACCAATGCTCTTCTAAAATTAATAGATAATAAATTTTATGGTTGTAAAGGTTTATTAAATAATCAAAAACATAATAAATAACATGTTTTAAACATCTTATTCCCATATCCACTAAGTTTACTTACTTTTACCATTTTGTTTTCACCACGGAAACTAATATTTTAGCATAGGTAGTGTATCATTTTTTCTGAAAATAAAATGATATTTATTATATAACTTGAAAAAAATTATCCTAAATAAAAAATCCAATTTACCAAAAAACAATCCTATGGGTGTGTAAAAATAATTTTATCACAATCTAATGTAACATGAAAAACCCTATTTTTAATCATAACCGAAGTAATTATTTTTTACTGTTTTTTCTAATCATTATGATCAAAAATTAAGTTGAACTTAATACCTAGTATTAATTATTTTGATTAAAAATATTGAATCTATTTTATAAAATTCAATTCATACAATATTAATAATTTTATTTAAAAATAATCCTCCAAATCATGTAAAAAATGGGTTTTCCATGATATTCATTTTTCAAGGATAAGATGATCGTATATTAAAAATATGAATAGTAATAATATTTTGAGAGATTTAAATTAATATAGTTACATATATAATATAAAAATTTAATTTAAATAATTCTTCATTAAATTCTATTCAAAATGAAAAAAATTTATAATCATTATAACTTATTTAAATAATTTCAATTTTATGGAAAAACAATTTTTTAAAATACTCTGCATTACCTCTAAATGATCTTATTTTTATTTATAAAATGTTTATATTTAATAAATTTTTAATTAAAAATATTATTAAAAATTATTAAAAATTAAATGAGTAATATTGAAATAATACAATTTTTATTATTCATAAAAGATTATTTTTAATGGAAAATTTCAAAAATTCTTTCTAGGACTATTTTCATCAATTAAGTTTAGAATTGATATAAATTATATCAAATTGTGATTCTGTGATGTGAAATATTAAAACATCAATTTTATTATATTTTTATTAAAATATGATATTATTTTACTATAATTGAGGCTTTGTTTTTTGCTTGAATAACTCATAACGTATAACTGAAGCATCAATGTCTCACATCGACGATTCACACTCTGGTACCGTAGTGTTATGATCTGGATTATATTTCCTCCACAGATGGAGGATAATGTTTCTTCTATAAGGACCCAAAATTACGCATAACATAAATTTGAGTTTTAGTCAATAATTAAATTTATTTCACCATTAGTATTTATTTTAGGTTTATATTTTTAGATATTTGGGTCATTATTTATATATAACAAAACCATATAACACAAAATGGAAACTTCCACTCCATATCCATTTTCCCATAATATAAAACTTTTCAAAAAGCACAAGGTTTATTTTCATTAAAATTATTCATGAATTTCAACTTGAAATCA
The DNA here is from genome assembly GCA_963277665.1 of Viscum album. NCBI lineage: Eukaryota > Viridiplantae > Streptophyta > Magnoliopsida > Santalales > Viscaceae > Viscum > Viscum album. The sequence continues at coordinate 187,463,163 of OY728143.1, forward strand.
TATTTTACCTTTCCCATCCTTAAATCCTATATAAATATTTTTAATAATGTGGGATGAGGAAAAAAAATCTCAGTAAAGGACATAAAACATAAACGGATTATTAGTCCATTAAAAAAGATGAAAACCCGCGTAATTTTTACCTTTATCTTCAAAATTGTCTGAGTGTATTAAATAAATCATTTTCATATAAAAAAGAAACACTGTTCTTGCTCAAATAAATCCTTTAAAAATTCATAGCATTTTAATAAAACCCATTTTAGGAAACATAGAGATTAATATTCATGAATCCCTTTTAAAAAACATTCAATTGGAATAACTATATGGTTTAAATCCGTTATAATTATCTACATAACAAATCATTAACCACTAAATTATAGAGATATTATGAGGAACACCCTTCATATAAGCTATGATGGGATTCACCAATGAGCTATAATGGGGCTCAAAATTGTATATTCTATAAGAGGCTCATTTGGTTTTCATGATCTGTAATTGGGCTCAACTCGTCATATAAGCTATATCAAGATCACCCATGAACTATAATAGGGCTCAAACCCTCATATAAGAGATACCCGGCTCACCCATTTTTCACATAATTCTCAAGTAACATATCTTGAATAAAACATTATATGCTTGAACTTCTTCATAATAAAAAATTGAAAATATCTTATAGACTCATATGAAAGTCACTTTCAGATATCAAAATACAATTTCTTTAAAAAAAATTCAATAAAAATTACCCTTCTTAAAACCATTTTTCAATATAAAAATGACCACAAAAATGGAAGGAGTGTTTTTATTTTTAATAAAATATTAAATATTTTAATGGAATCCAAATATCAAATAATTTTTATAGTGGTGGAAATTGTTTTACCTCCATATATTTTAAAATAGAACATTTCTTTTTTCATTTGTAAATAAATATATTCATTCCATACAAAGATTTATTCTTTGAAGAACAATTGACTGAAATAAAAAAATCTTCCTAAAACTATAATTATAATAATAAAATAATTTAAAAATATTAACATATAAGAAAACAATAGTTAAAATAGAACATTAAAAGATATTTTATAGGAAAATTCACTTATCAATTTAGATAAATTTGAATCATAAGCCCTATGAAATAATTAAATTAATGAAACTATTCATTACCATTATAATAGATAAATTCATGATATAACTTGTCAAAAGTCGCTTACAAGGTTCAGACTCAATATGGGGACCTACATCCTTTTCATAGACACTCTCACAGGTCTATAGAAATCCACTATAATGAGTAATTGAATAAAACTTGTGCCAAATCCCATTATAGATATTCTATCTATAAATAGGAATGATTATATAGAATCCCATCTGTTTACAATTTTTTTAATAGAATAGTTGATCCAAACAAAAAATAAAAACGTTTTTGAATCTTCTCCACAAATTATCAGTCCGAATCCTTCATCTAATTTCTATAAGTCCATTCTTCTCAGTATGGTAAAGAGGATTATGAACTTCCCATGCTCAAAGACTCAAAGAAACCTTCTTCAATCTGGTGGGAACTTTTCACTTTGAATATTCTAGATATCTACATCTTCCGCGTGTAATGATTTTACTAATGAAAAAATGATATGAGAAAATATTTGTAGGAAACTTGGAAAAAGGTGGGAAACATGAAAAACATTCCTGCTTCCTTAAAAATAAAAAACATTAGAAATATCTCATATTAAAACTTAAACATTGACTTCATAAATCCTCCTTAAATTTATCTGATACTTACTCAAGATTTAACTTCAATTTTTACTTCTTCAACTCATCAAATATTTCTCAGTATGAAAATTTAGAATATAAGTTCTAGTTTTTTTTCAGAAACTTTCCCAGAAATTTTATCCCGATTTTCTCGGAAACATGCTAAAAAATGTGGTTCTGATTTCCTCATAAACATTTTCAGAAATATCTTTCTTATTTTTTTAGAAAAAATATTTGTATTTTCTCTGAAAACGTGTTATTATTTTCTCATAAATTAGGATCTGAATTGTTCATAAATCAAGTTCCGAATTTCTGAAAAACCAGGTTCCAAATTGTTCCGAAATCAGGATCTGAATATCTTCAAAATAAAGTTCCAAATTATTTAAAAATCAGGTTATGAATTTCTCATAAATCAGGTTCTTGATTGTTTTGAAATATGGTTCTGAATTACCCAGAAATAATGTTCCGAATTATTCAAAAATTAGGTTTCAAATTTTGTAGAATTGGGGTCCCATTTTTCAGAACAATGATGCTAGATCCATTTTTTTACATCCTTCAAATGATTTTGATTCTTTTAAAATTCTCCTATATTTCTTCAAAATATTTTATCATGAATTTTTTTTTTATTTGTGAGAACTTCTTGATCTATAACTCATCATCTGATTTTGTTTATAAATATTGATAAACTTTTAAACTTATGATTTTTTACCCTTAAAAATAATCCTATTTCAAAACACATTATAAATAAAAGGGATTCTTCATTCAATAACATCTTTCAAACTCGTCAACTTCTTTCAAACACAGCAACTTCTTTCAAAATCAGTAATTTTTTCAAACAAATCAACTTCTTTCATTCTATGATTGTGAAAAATAAAAAATCCTAGTAGTAAACAACTTCATCTTCTTTTATGATAAAACCATTATTCAAAAAAAAGTTTTTTTGTCAATGAATACAAAACATTGTTAAAATTGAACTCTATGAAGGTTCTTCAATATCCCCCTAAAAACCTTGTAAATAACATTTACAAATCTTAGATTTTTTTTTTCACAACTCAAATTTTGTAAACCACTCATGTTTTTGAATTCAATCAAAACATAGCCTTTCAAAAAAGAGGGTGTCTTAGCACTACACTACTAGATAAAGTAATTTTTTGAAGGATTTTCATCCCTTGGTGGCAAGAAACTTTTAGGGCCATGTAAAGATAAATGCCACCAAAATAAAAATTTTCATTTACTTCTATCCTTATCTTTATAAATTTCCTTTTTCTCTCCCCCATTTTATGATAACAACACCGTCATATTCATAAAATAAATCAAAGAAAATAACTTCTTAAAAAACTATTTTTTACTCTCCGAATTATACAACATAATCAAAAGCACGGTGGGGGCCAATCCTTATGAGACTTAGGAAGACATGGGAGGAGGCTAAACCTGAATTTAAAGCCTCAATTAAACAATCCTTTCCTTCTACATAACTTTTAGAAAGATATCAACAATATGATACTTTGTTGAAATGTATTCCAACAAAACATCTCCAACAACAACAATTTTTTTTATAAACTGAATCTTTATATCGATGTGTTTTGATCTTGATTGTAGGATATGATTATTATAAATATCCATTTCACTTTAATAATCACAAAGTATCTTTAATGGTTTAAAAACTTTTACTTTAAAATATACTAATTGAACTTTCATCCACAACATTTGAGTACAAGCCTGAGTGGCTGCAATATATTTGGATTCAACTATGCTCAAAGTTACTAATATTTTTTTCTTACTATTCCAAATCACACAATATTCCTTGTGAGATTTTTTTCCACCTACAATTGAATTTATATCATTATAATCTCCATCCTAATTAGCAGCGGTATAACCAAGAAACTTCATCTCGCTATTTCTTTTGCATAACAACCCATTTGAAGTGGTTCCTTTGAAATATCTCAAAATCCTCTTTGCAGCCAACATATATGATTATTTCATATTATATTGATACCTAAGTCATATCATAAACAATATCAGTCCTTAAAGTTGTAAGGTAAATAAAACTTGTTATAAACTTTTTAAAGCCTTTTTGATTTACACTTATTCCAGATTCATATTTACCAAACTATGTGCTAACTAAAATATGAGTTGAAACTTAATTAGATTCAGCCATACCAAACCTCTTTAACAATTCCCTAATATACCTTTCTAAAGATAATAAGATATATTTTTCTTTTTTTTCAACATCTAATTTATGGAAAAAATTTAATTCTCCCAAATTTGAAATTTACAAATGATTCTTCATTTCTTTAGAAAACTCTTCAAAAAAACTTCTTTACCCCCATTAAATATTATATAATCCACATAAACAATTAAAATTATTGTTCTAGAGTCAACATCTTTCACGTACAAGTTGCTATCAACTTTTCATTAAGAAAATCTCATCAATCTCAAAAAAATTTCATGCTCTGAATAATAAGAATATGTTGCTTATTTCAGACCATACAATGATTTTTTCAATTTACAATCATTTTTTTCATCCTCATCAAGTAGAATCCCATAAGGTTTCTCAATGTAAACTTCTTCTCCAATCTAACCATTTAATAAATATGACTTTACAACCATATGATAATCTTTTTAATTCCAATTATCAGCCACTATAAGGAGCATTCAAATAGTTTTTATCCATGAAAATGGGAAAAAGGTTTCATCAAAATCCACCCCTTCCACATAAGCATATCATTTACAAACAAGTCTTTCGTTGTTTCTTGAAACTTCTCTATCCTCACTCAATTCGTTTCTATAAACCTAGTTAGTTCCAATAAATTTTTATTTTCTGGCCTTGGATCAAGTTACCATGTTTCATTCTTCCCAATCTGATCCAAATCATCATTTATAGCATCCACCCATTATTTATATTGAATAGACTTTGAAACTGATTCTGGTTCAACTTTTGAGATAAGTGATGTCTGATTTTCCAATATCAACTTCTTTCTAGTCTAAATTGGAGCATTATAATTCCCAATAATGTTTTTAGATTCAACATGTTTTCACATGATATAAAATTTAAAATTCTGTTTCTCATCTGGAATATCCTCACCATATGATTCTTCTTGAATCCTGAAAATAATGTTTTGAATCACTTTCACAATTATTTTAATTTTCTCATTTATCTTCTTCAGAACACACAAAAATATTTGTTAAGGAACTTTTATTTTCAAATACTTTCACATTATATGAGTTCATGAAATTTTGTAAACATTTATTCCAATATTTCTAACTTATTCTATTTGGGTAATAAACCATGAATGTTATTTCGTCAGCTTTCTCATCAAACATTACCAAATATATATTTTTGACCTTGAGAAAACATACACTTTCCAAAAAAATAAATGTATTTAAATGAAGGTTTTTTTGTTATACCACATTTCATAAAGAGTCATGTTGTTTTTCGGTATCAACAAACATCTATTTTGAACAAGTAAAAGAGCTCTAACAACCTCTCTCCGAAATAATTTTGATATTTTTTATTCAACTAACATACATCATCTCATTTCCACTATGCTTCTCATCTTTCTTTCTTATACTCCATTTTATTGTGGAGTATAGGGAACATTGTATTGATTTTTGATACTATGTTTCCTTGGGTAATATTCAAAATAATTATTTATGAATTGGTTACTGTTATCTATTCTCATATTTTTTATGGAAACCCCCAATTCTTTCTCAACATTTTTTTGAAGAATTTAAACATTACAATAGACTTTGACTTGTGATTCCTGAAAAATATGTTTTTCATCTGAGTGAAATAATCAATAAAAGTGATAAAGTTTAAGTATCTTTTTATTGATTGATATCTCATTGGTCCACATAAATTAGAATGAATAAGCTCACGTGGTATTGTTGATTTAATCTCAACTATTTTATGACTTTTATTAGTCATTTTTCCTTTCTGACAATTAATATTAACATCTTCATCTATTTTTTTTTCAATTTTGGAAAATTCCAGAAATCACCCACTTTAGAATATTTATTCATGTATTTCTGCCCAAGGTGGCCATGTCTTCAAGGCCACAATTTGTTTTCATATTCAGCACTCAAGTAACAGGAGTTATTGAATTCTCATATTTGAAATAGATTTCCACTACTTCTTTCTCCGTTTGTAATAAAATTTCCATCTTTCAAAATTTTTATTATACAAGAATTTTTTATGAAGATTACTTGTTTTCCATAATTACAAAGTTGACTTACACTAACTATGATATGTTTTAGGCCATCAACAAGTAAAACTTCCTTAGATTTTAATTTCATTACTTTAATCTCTACCGTTCCAATTCCTCTGATTTTTAAGGTATCATCATTACCAAAAGTAACTTCTCCCCTATCATGACATTCATCATGTATCAAAAATTTTCTATCACCTATCATATGTGAAGAATAACCACTATCAAGTATCCATGGTTGGTTCCTCTTAATTGACTTCAAAGCTATCACAAAAATTTCTTTCCTCAACCTTCTTATTTTTATATTTATTTTTCTTTTCTATCATAAGAAACATGTTATCGAAGGTGTTTCATACATCATTCAACATGATGAATAGACTGATCACATCTTCCACAAACTTCATCTAGAAATTAAAATTTATTCTTTGTTGGAATGTAACTAACATATTAATAATTTACCTTTTCAACTTCCTTTAAATTTGGAATGATACTCATTATTCTTTCACTCTTTCTTCCATTTTTATCAAACCTTCTTCTCAGGTAAAGATATATTGTGCCAAAAAATTTAGCTCTATGCCCATAGACTCAAAAACACCTACAATGTCCATCAAATATATATTTTTTATTCAATAAAGATCCTTATCTATAAAAACACTATTGAGTTTGGTGACTTCATACCGCTCTAACATGCTTAGGATGTGGAACATATTTTATTTTGAGTATCTTTTATAATATTTCATAATTGATAGGTTTATCAATTTCTTTCACTACCCATGTTTTTCCAATAATTTTTCCAGAACCTGAAAGGTTAAAGGAATCATATGAGACATTATTTTTAGCAAGAGAATATTTCACCAGATTCTCATATTGAGCCTTCTCAGCAACTTTATAAGTCTCATCTTTTACTTCTGAAGCTTTTTTGAATTTTTCATTAATCTTCCTCAATGTAATTTCAGACTCAATAATTTTTTATTTCAACTTGTTAACCTCTTCTTCCTTATCTTCCAGCTTCCTGCAAAGATATTCAATCATCCCTCTCTATTCACCAATTATATGTGTGTATCCTAGAATATTCTGAATTTATTTATCCTCATACTTTATGAAATCTTTTCATCCATCATAATCTTCTTCACAATCATTCTTCATTACTGTAATTTCTTTACTTAGAGTTTTATTCTTCTCAGGACATGAAACGATTTGGGTTATGAGCTGAAGCTCTCTATAATATTATTTACCACTTTCTTCTCTATGATATGAATATTTTGTTCTCTCAACTTTGGAAATAAAGGTTATGAACTTTTTTGAACATTCATCTTGAGATGAATTATTTTTATTTGAGTGTGATGAGACTTTATTACTCAAAAAACTGCTTTTGTTTCCAGTAAACTTCTTCTTGTATTTGTTGGAATACTTTTCTTCTTTATCATTTTTGTTCCACTTCTTCCCTTGAGGATTTTCATCAGAATCAACTCGATATTCTCTAACTTTATTTTTAGAGAAATTCATAGCAATGTGTATGATTCCCCCCTACTTAAAATATTACAGAGGATGTTTACCTCCATACTTTCCTCTTACTCTTGGACTGTCCTTGGATATAAGATACATGTTTTTTTCATTCATCTCATCATCCTACTTATCTTAAGACTCATAAGGATCTACATCTTCAATATCTTGAATTTTCATCTTTCTAATAGCTTCAAAATCCATTTCATCTTTCACCATCTTTTTTAAAAATTGGGGCTTTCCTCATTTCATAAGGAACATGAAATATATGAAATTCACCATGAGATAAATCATCCTTATCTTTTAAAAAAGAAATTTTCGAATCAAATATGTTTGGAAAGTTTCTCATAAGTTTCTTTACAATTTTAGACTATTTTAGGATATCTCTGAATCCTATAATGTTGAAAACAATTTTATTTACTCTGGTGAAGTACTCGTCAACTGTTTCTTCATCCCTCATTCTGATGTCTTATTTAAAATATTGGATTTATCCGTAATGCATGTACTACTTAAATTTTAGTTTAATCCTTTTATTTTGGTTAATTAAGTGCTTATATAAGTCCTTAATGAGTATTGGAGGTGTTCAGGACATGAAAAATGAGAAAGGGGGTTTTATGGGTAAGGAGCACGATCAACGCATGATTAGAGATAACCGTGCAGACAACCCAGGGAAATTCTGCCATAAGTGAGATTTTGGATAGTGGAATTTTCACAGTTTTCGTACAATTCGAAAAACCATGAAGGTAAACAGTGCATCCCAGAAACTTTTTGGAAATTATAAAATGGCCACTCTGGGGTTTTTATGTTTACTCAGTATTTTCTTCCTCCTCCTCCTCCATTGCAACCCTTGGAATGAACCAAAGGGACCCGGTGCTTCCAAGGATCTATCTCCTTTTTTATTGACTGTTGGATGGACATTAGATGTGAATCAAAGATCCAGGCATGTCTAATATTTTGCACCTCTCTCTTTTCCAGTTTAGGTCTTTTATTTTGGTCGATTTCCATCTGAAGCTCATAAAACACTCTTTTTAAGTGAGATCTAAGTTGAGACCTGAAAGGGGTGTTGGATAGGGATCTACGTCCTTGGTTGAGAGGGTTTTCACCAAAATATTCATGGTAGGTGGTCTATAAGTTATATCCCTTGAGTTTTATAGATATTTGTGCATGTAGGGTTTTGATTCTTACCCTCTTATGATGAGTTCTTCATGACATTATTGTGATGTGATGTTTAGGGTGTCTAAAAAACCTAATGGAATTATCATGACCCCTGCAGGATTCATTGAGGATGATGTGACCTGTGTTATGGACACCCATGGGGTGTGGCCACATTCCTAAACATATAGTTTAACTAACTAAATGTACGGTCTTTGTGATGGAAAATACTGCCAAGGATGAATTTGACAATAGGCTTGATGGATTTGAATTTTTGGGGTGGGGGGGTCCTAGTAACACACTTTTGGTTGGGTAATGGCTTAAGTGGTTGTGTGGTTGGATTTTAATGGGTTAAGTGCGAACAATGTGAGTATGATAAGGGGTTATGTATACACATGAATATTCATAGTGATTTTGGAATGGGAAGTAGGAAATGGAAGTAAATGGGTGAGTGTTATAAATAATTAACGTGTTAACGGATTGAGGAATAATTTTAATTCCCTTCTTAATGATATTGTTTTGATGTTTTAAATGGTATTGGTTGTGCTTTTTGTGATGAGGTTAGTTGTGGTGTATGATAAATAATCATGTGCACATGGCTTGGTTGTGTAGGGTATTGGCTTGACGTTGTACGCCCATAGATTGAGTTGGACTGAGGTTCTAGCTCCACCCCTAAATGCATGGGTTATGGAATTAGATGAAGTTATATTCCACTAATAGTTGCAGACCACCTAGACTGAGGGTTTGAGGTGAGGATATTGAGAATTTTTATGATATGGTTCCTAGTTGGATATGGCATATTTAATTCCCAAATGATGAGAATGTTGAACATGCCTAATCCATAGAATACATGATAAAGTGTGAAATGATAAATGAAATGAACTTGGGGTATTTTGTGGGTTAACATAAGAGAACCTAATAAAGATTGACTTTGAACTATTTATCTTTACTTTACATTTATTTATCATTTGCAGGAACTATTTACCTTACTGGATATTTTGTAAACACCATTGGTGGTGGCCTACTGTGTTATACTCACACCCTGATCGGGCTGCCATTATGTACCTGGAAAGATTTCATTTTTGAAGGTCAGGACAAGGGAAAGGGACCTACTCTAGGGAGTTGAGCCAGAAATGGGACATGATGGGTGAGGTTCCCGACATGGATTTCAAATCATTTTTCAGGATTATACTATTTTATTTCTTTTGGGTTTTGTTCACTTGAAACTGTAGCATGCCATGAAATATTTTTTTTGTTTATAAATGTACCCAGTTTTGGAAAATGGTTATTTATATATGTTATGGATTATTATATTTTTATTATGATATTTTAATTATTATCTATTGTGGCTTACTATGGTATTGAGGGTATAGTATCCCCAAGTTACCTATTGGCCCCTCACTTTTAGTTGGCAACCTGTGTCATACGGGGAGGCGCAATTTAGGCCTTGTAGTGACCCGACTTGGGGAACCAGATTAGTGGCTCCCGAGTCAGGGACGTTACAAAGTGGTATCAGAGGAGTTATTCTCTCTCTTTTACTATTTGGGGATGGTAGACAAGTGGTTAGGAAAGTGTCTGGCCATGGTAATGGGATCAGGCTTGGATCCCTACATTTTTCCAACTCTCATCAATTGGGTAGTGTTTGAAAACTGGTTGAGAGGTGAGTGACGAGCCTACCTATATATTTTTTCCTTTCGTAAAATCATAATTTTTTTGTTCTAATGATTATTTTTGGCACACTTGAGAAATGATACCTCAAATATGTGCACTAGTTGGGAAACATGAGGATGTTGCTGAGAATTATCCTACAGTAGTATAGAAAGAGAATGTAAATATCTGAGGAGAAAGGGATGAGTAGTACCATGAGAACTTTTCTCATTTTATTCAGATGATAGAGCATGACAAGGGTGGGTTTCTCTGAGTATGTTCGAGCTGACCAGAGAGTTTAAACTACAGCACCCTCTGACCTTTACTAGAGAGGGAGGGACAGAAGAACTAGAGTTCTGGATAGAGTCCATACAAACCATTCTTGACCATCTAAATACTCCTCTCAAGAAGCGAGTTATGTTAGTGGACTATATGATGAGGGGTCAAGAAAAGCATTGGTGTGAAATCATGGTTCAGATGGAGCAGGTTGAAGGAATGATGTGGAATGATTTTCAATATAATTTCCTTGAGCACTTATACCTTGAAACCATGATGCTGGAGAAGGATGGAAATTTTATGAGGTTGAATCAGGGGAAAATTTTGGTGATGGACCATGCTAGTCTTTTCAACTATTTTAGGTGCTTCATTCCGACGTTGATGGGAGATGAGGTAGCTGTGGTGAAATGATTCAAGGAAAAACTGAGACAGGATATTAGATATCAAGTGAACATATTTTATCTGAAAAATATTGCTAAAGTGGTGGAATAAGATCTTATATCAGTGGGGAACCTGAAGGGTACTTCAGGTAGTGAAATTTTGGTGCCAGCTGGGAGAGAAAGTGGTTCAGATTCTGATAGTTGGAAGTGACAATTTGGAGCCTTTCAGTAGGGTGGAAGTTCACAGAGTTATCAGAAGAGGGGGCCTGCTTCTCAAGGTGGATACCTGGTCTTCTGTTATCAATATGGAAGGCCAAGGCACAAAAATGAATAGTGTACCCACCCACTGGTTGAGTACCGAGTGTGAGGTAGGTTAGGCCATGTGCAGAGGTTTTACATGAACCTAAAACAGTTAAGGAATGATGGAGGGTAGAGGTAGATACTAAGTGTAGGCAGGGGGTTGGTTACCCTGTATCAGGATGGTGGTTTGAGTTCCACATGTCGTACTGGTAGGGGTAGTGCACGTGGAACTTCGGGGCGAGATCACCCTTACCAACAGTGTTGTGTAGTGTAGGGTATTCAGGCTGGAGCCCAAGAAAAAGGGTCTGGTCATCTCCATGTAGTTTGGGCTACTCCTGATGGTGGTGAGGCAAGACTGTCTACTGTACGCGGCACAATTCTTATATCCTCCAGGTTTTCTAGTTCTTTATATGATACAGATTCTATGCATTCCTTTATTTCTTCTCAGTTTGTAGTTGGGTTGGGTCTGACTGTGGAGAATGGTTGTGGGATAATGCCACCTGATACTCCATTGGGAGTACGAGTTGAGAACATCAGGCAATGTAAGGGTTGTCCTCTAAAGGTTGAGGGTTATCATTTACCGTGGGATCTATTCGTTCTGGACATGTCATGTTATGACCTGATAATGGGTATATATTGGTTAGTGTTGTATCAGACCCACATCGGCTTTTATCAACATTGGGTAATGTTTACATCTCTTTTTTGAGGCACCTAAATACTTCGTGGTGAGTGGGATACTGAAACGGGCCACGTAGGGCTGCTACGCCAATAGTTGGGAGAACACACATAAGAGGTAGCTTGAATTTTGTTAAATGATAGGAGGAAGGAGTAACCAATATTCCCATCAGTAGTGGATTAGTTTTAGGATGTTTTACCTGATGACTTCTTGGGGTTACCAATCAAGAGAGATGTTGATTTCACCATTGAGTTGTTACCAGGAGAGGAACCAGTCTCCATTCCACCATATCTTCTGGCACCGGTAGAACTCCAAGAACCGAAGGTTCAGTTGGAGGAATTGGAAGACAAGGGGTATATACATCTTAGAACATCACCTTGGCGATCCCTTGTTCTGTTTTCTAAGAAGGCTGACAGATCACTAAGGCTATGTGTCAATTAAAGAAAACTGAACCACATGACAGTGCATAACCGATACTATCTTCCTAGAATTGATGATCTATTTGACTAGCTCATAGGTGCCTCAGTATTTTCTAAGATTGATTTGAGATCGGGATGCAATCAGTTAAGGGTGAGTCCTTCTGACATACCGCAGACAACTTTTCGATGTTGGTATGGGTTTTATGAATTTTTGGTAATGTTTTTTGGTTTAACCAATGCACTGGATGTGTTCATGGACATGATGAACTAGATATTCCACCCTTATCTGGATCAGTTTGTAATTGTCTCCATTGATGACATCTTGGTGTACTCCAGAACTCTTGACGATCATGCCAATCATATTGACATTGTCTTGAGTACACAAAAAGAGAATAGCATTTACGCCAAGCTATAAAAATGTCAATTTTGGATTGGTTAGGTGTACTTTTTAGGAAACATCATCACAAAATTAGGTGTGTTGGTGGATCCATAGAATGTACAGGTTGTGGTGTCTTGGGAGCAGCCCCAGAACATCACTGATATTCAGAGTTTTCTTTGTTTGTATGGTTAATACTGGAGGCTTATTATAAACTTATCTCATTTGGAAGCATCTCTCATAGGTCTAACCAAGAATGGGGTTATGTTTGATTGGTCAGAGGCTTGTGAGAATTATTTTTAGGAGCTAAATAAGCGATTGACTGCCGCACCAATTTTGATCATACCTAAACCAGGTTAGAGGTAAACCTTGTTCTGCGATGAGTCTAGTGTGGGAATTGGGGACATTTTGATGTAGGATGATTGGGTTGTTTCTTATGGGTGAAGATAGCTAAGACCACATGAGAGAAATTACCCAACTAATGACCTTAAACTAGCAACAATGATTCACTCCTTGAAGTGTTAGAGGCATTACTTGTTGGGATAACCTTTTATAGTGTTTTCCCACTATAAAAGTCTCAAGTAAATATTCTATCAGTTGGATATGAATCTTGGACACTGAAGGTGGGATGAATACCTGAAATCCTTTGATTTTTAGTTGGTTTACAAACCTGGAAAAGGTAATAGTGTTGCTGATGCTATGAGCCGGAAGACTCAGAATTTGGTGGTCCAAGAATCATCATCAGAGTGGATATTGATCACCTTGTTTATTGAGATACACCTGGAGGTACATGAAGAGACGTGGAATATGACACTTTCATCGATAGAAGTTGAATCTACAGTTTTTAGGTGGATTAAGGAGAGAAAGTTGACACATCTAGAGTGTTTATCTATGAAGTAATGTATTAAAGGAGGGGAGTCACCAATCTAGCTGGGTTTTTGGCACAAATGATGTTGATCATGTTCATGAATGTGTTGTGGTACCGGTAGGAGTATGAAAAGAGTTTATGAGAAAGTTCCATTCATCAAAGTGGTAGTACATCCGGTCTTGACTAAGACACATTGTGATATCTACATGCATTTTTGGTGTCCTCGAATAAAGAAATAATTTTTGATATTTGTGGAAAGTTTCCTTACCTGTCAATAAGTGAAGGCTGAGCACCAACATATAGGGGTATTATTGTACTCATTTCCCATTCTAGAGTGGAAATTAAATGATGTGATGATGGAATTTGTGGTTGGTCATTCGAGGAAACCTCATAAGAGTGATGTAATTTGGATGGTTGTGGATCGATTGGAAAAAGTGGATTATTTCCTGACCATCCAAGATACCTTTACAGTTGAACAGTTGGGCGAGTTATATATTTAAGAGTTAGTGAGGTTTCAGAGTGTTCTGAGAACCATAGTTTCAGATCACGATCCACGTTTCACTTCACGCTTCTGGATAGTGTTATAGAAGGCGATTGGAACCCAAGTGTTTTTGAGTACCGCTTATCACCCACTAACATACATGCAATCAGAATGAACAATTAAGGTGTTGGAGGACATTTTGAGATCTTGTGTTTTTGAATTTGGTGGCTCGTGGGAGAAACACTTTTCTGAAGATGATTTTTCCTACATTAACAATTTTCAGGCTACAATTTAGATGGATCCTTTTGAGGAACACTATAAGAGACCATGTAGATCTCTGCTATGTTGGTTAGAAGTGGGAGAGTCGGAGTTGTTGGGATGGAGTATCATGAGGGAAACATTTGAGAAGGTTGGTTAGATTCAGAAACATATGGAAACAGCACAGAATAGGTATAAGACTTATGAAGATCGGCATCATAGACATATGGATTTCTGGGTGGGTGATATTTTGTTTCTCTAGGCATCTTCATGGTTGGGTCACTGCCAAATTCAGAACCAGGGAATGTTGGAACTGAGGTATGTGGCGCCATTTGAGATTATGGAAAGGATCGGGCCTGTGGCTTACCGATTACCACTTTAATAGTGGTATAGTGGGATGAATGATGTGTTTCATGATTCACAGCTTCAGCAATGTCACCCTGACCCATCTAATGTTCTAGATGTTGATGATGTTGAGATTGATGTTGATGCATCATTCGAGGAGCATATGGTTCATGTTGTGGACCACAATGAGATTTTTTTTCAAGGCAAGGTTGGGCCTTTGGTCAATGTGATATGGTGGCATGGAAAAGTTCAGGAGGAAACTTGGGAGCGATAATTAGATATACGAGCCCAGTGGGCCAAACTCTTTTCTTAGCAACTCGGTGATGCTCAGAAGAGAGGCTTGAGGATGATCTGTTTTAATGTGTGGAGGTTGTAAGATATTAGATTTCTCAGTAAGGTGTGTTCTACTTATATTTAT
This sequence comes from Viscum album, assembly GCA_963277665.1. Classification (NCBI taxonomy): domain Eukaryota; kingdom Viridiplantae; phylum Streptophyta; class Magnoliopsida; order Santalales; family Viscaceae; genus Viscum; species Viscum album. Next base: position 187,478,204 of record OY728143.1, read on the forward strand.
ATTTAATCCCTTTATATTTTTTAACTAAGTGCTTACCCAAGTCCATAATGAGTCATGGTCTGTTCAAAGGGTTCAGGACATGAAATAGAAGAAAAAGGGGTTTCTTGGGTAGGTCGCACAGTCTGTGCATAGTTAGTGCCAACCATGAAGACAACCAAGGGAAACCATCCAAGAGGTGGGATTTTGGACACTTGAATCCGCAAGGTTTTTCCATGATTTAGAAAACCATGCAGGTAAATTGTGTGGCCCATAACTTTTAAAAAATTACAAAATTTCCACTTTCTGTTTTTTATGCTCACTCGGTATTTTCTTCCTCCTCCTCCCTAGAAACCCTAAGATTGCAACCAAGGGACCATGAGCTTTCAAGGATAAATATCATTCTATTCTTGACCATTTGGAGTTCCATTGTATGTGAATCAAAAATCTGTTTGAGTATAATATTCTCATCCTCTCTCTTTTATAGCTTAGGTCTTGTATTTTGGGCGATTTCCATCTGAAGCTCTGAAAACACTCTTTTTCAGTGATATATTGGTTAAGGCTTGAAAGAGATATTTGATCGGTATCTAAGGCCTTGGTTGATAGGGCGTTCGTCAATGGATTTTTGGTAGGTGGTCTATAATGTGTATCCCTTGAGTTTTATGGGGATTTGTGCATGTAGTGTTTTGATTCTTACCCTCTTTTGATGATCTCTTTGTGACATTATTATTATGTGATGTTTAGGGTGTCTAACCAACCTAGTGGAATCCTCATGATCCTCGCAGGATACAAGGAGGACAATGTTACCTACATTAGGGCCACTCATGGGGTGTGACCATGTTCTCAGGCCCAAAGTTTAGCTATATAAATGTAGGGCTGTTATGAGAGAACATAGATCCAAGGGTGAATATGACATTAGGCATGAATGATGTGAATGGGGGATCCTAGTAACATACCTTATGTTGGGTAATGGACTAAGTGGTTGTCTGGTAGGATTTTAATGGGTTAAGTGGGAATAATTGGAGTATGATAAGGGGTTATGTTTACACTTGAATATGCTTATTTAGTTAGGCATGGGAAATGGGAAATGGAACTAAAGTGGTGAGTGTTATAAAAGATTAATGTGTTAATTGATTGGATCATAATGTTTATTTTCCACTTAATGTGATTGTTGTGATGTTTTGTGTTTGATGTGACAAGGTTAGTTGTGGTGTTTTATAAATAAGGATGTGAACATGGATTAGTTGTGTGGGGTATTGACTTGAGGTTGTACGCCCATGGGTTTAGTTGGGATGAGGTTCTAGATCCACCCCTAAATGCATGGGTTAGGGAAGGGAATGGATTTATATTCCCTTAAGTGTTGCATACCACCCAAAATGAGGCTTCATGGTGAGGATATGGGGAATTGTTATGATATGGTGCCTAGAGATATAGGACTTATTTAATTCCCACATGTTGATAACATTGATCAAGCCTAATCCATAAAACACATGATAAAGGGTGAAATGATAAATGAAATGAACATGGGGTATTTGGTGAGTTAACATAAGGGAACCTAATAAAGATTGATTTTGAACTATTTTTCTTTAATTTCTATTTATTTATCATTTTAATGAACTATCTACCTTACTGGATATTTTTTAGACACCATTGGTGGTGGCCTACTGAGTTATACTCACACCATTCATGGGATAAAGTTGGGAACCGGAGCAGATTTCATGCTTGCAAGACATGACAAGGTTAAGGGACTTATGCTAGGGAGTTGAGTGAGACATGGGACATGATGGGTGATGTTCCATACATAGAGTCTGAACCATTTTGGGGATTCATTTATTTTGTTTCTTTTGAATTTTTTTCACTTGACACTATAGTAAGGCATGATATATTTACTATTGTTTATGATTGTACCCAGTTTTGGGACTTGGTTATTTATTCATGTTATGGATTGTTCTATTTTGTTTCTGCTATTTCAATTATTATCTGATGTGTATTACTCTCATATTGAGGGTATATTCTCCCCACTTGACATATTGGACCCTCACTACTAGTCGGAAACCTCTGGAGTATATGGTGGCATGCTTGAGGTCATGTAGTGACCCGACTCGAGGCATCAGATTAGTGGCTCCCAGGTTAGGGATGTTAAATATTCATACTTACTACACCATATTTATAGCTTTTCTTACTTGAATTTTGTATTCCCTTCGAAAACACTTTCCATATTTTCTTACATACTTTTTGAAGTTTTGAGACTCATCACCTTTTGATAAAAAATTTCTAATAAGGACATAGGATTTCATTTATAGCATTTCCATCAACTTATATATTTATCTTATCCACAAACATAAAAGGGTAATATTTCTCAATTAGTGGAAACCCAATTATAGTAGCACCTACATCTTTGAGGCTAAGAGATAAGAGATAAAGAATCATCCAATTTTTCTATCCATAATATTTTTTTCCATCGAATGTAGGAATTCCTCTACTATTGAAATAATTGATATTATCCATGATAAGGATTCAATAAGGTGGCATCACTCAAATATGAATTTAAGTTCCAAGTATCAAATAACATTTGAGATGGAGAGGGGGTTGAATCGGTTGTTTAATTTTTATAAGTTCCAAAACATTTAAGAACATAACCCCTATAACCTGTTAATATTTATACCTTATCAACCTTTAGTAAGTACCTATTCATGCAAGAATGGTAAAGAAAGTAATCCAAACTTGATTTACAAGGTTCTATCTCAATGTGAGAACTTACTTCCTTACCATAGCCACTCTCGTGGGATTATAGAAATCTGCTATAATTAAGAAGTGAATACAACTTAAGCCAAATACCTTTAGAAACCTTCTGTCTCCCGATATGAATAAGTATAATGACTCCTATCATTTTACAAAATTTTATTAAAGAAAAATTTATCTAAAAAAAAATAAAACACTGTCTAATCATATCCACAAATTGTTAGTCAGAATCCTTAGTCTGATTTGGCTATGTCCAATCTTGTCAGTATGGTAAATATGATTCCAATTTTTCCTTACAAAAAATATCAACGAAAACTTCTTCAATATGGTGGAACCATTTCAACTTTAATTCCCCAGAGCTCTGAATTTATTACGTGTGAAAAAGGTATGAATGAAAAAATGACCAGAGAAAATATTTATAGACAACTTGAAAAAAAGGCAGGAAACATGGAAAACATTCCCACTTCCTCAAATCTAAAAAACTCTATAAATATCTCGCATTAAAATTTCAACTTTGAATTCTTCAAAACTCATTAAATATCATCGATATTTATGAAATATCTAACTTCAAGTTTTACGTCTTCAACTCTTAAAAGTTTTCTCAATATGAGAATAAAGATTCATGGTTTTGGTTTTTTTAGAAACAAGATCAAAAATGATGATTAGATTTTCTCAGAAACATGCTCAAAAATATTGTTCAAATTTCCAAAGAAACATTGTCAGAAAGTGGAACTGATTTCTCTAGAAAAAAGGTTCAGATTTTCTAGTATAATAGGTACACTTTTTTTTTGAAAAACTAGGTTCTGAGTTGTTTGGAAAGTCGGTTTTGTATTGCTCAAGGTTCTGAATTTTTAAGAAACCAGGATCTAAATTTCATAGAAATCAGGTTCGAAATTAATTAGAAATCAGGCTTTGAATTAATTAGAAATCAGGTTCTGAATTTCATAGAAATCAGGTTCTAAAAGATTAAGAAATAAGGCTTGGAATTTCACATATTTTTAGTTTAACTTTTTAGAACAATGATGTTAGATCTATTTTTTAGCATCCATTAAGTGATTCTGATTCTTCCAAGTTTATCCACCATTTCTTCAAACTCAATTATCATGAATGTTTTCATGATTTTTGAGAAATTCATGATAAAAAAAGCTTAAATTTATTTTTTAGAATGTTTGATAATCTTTCTATATTGTGACTTTTTACTCTTCATCAAAATTTTATTTCTAATGTCTTTAGCAATAAAAGGGATTCTTCATTAAACACCATCATTTAAAATCAGAAACATCTTTCACACTCAGCAACATCTTTTAAACTCATATTCTTATTTCAAACTCAAAAACATTTTTTAAACTAAGAAACTTATTTTTTTTTCTTTGGTTTAAAAAAATAAAAACTTACAGTAACCAACAAATTCATCTTCCTATATTTAAGAAACATTCTTCAACAAAAACGTTAGTAGTCAGTAAATACAAAACATTGTTAAAACAAAACATGAAAAAAGTTATTTAACAAAAATATGGGAAATAGGTCATGTATAGAGTCATTTTTATGGTATTTTGATAGGTAATTTCTTAGCTAAATATATTTGAATCTATGTAGAGGGCAGGAGAGGGGTGGCCATTGATATGTGAGGTGAGTTTCATACATGAATTTTCAAAAAGAGGAAATGTGTAACAATGTTTTCACACGAAATAAGTATCCAAAATGGACAATACTGATTAATTAGATATTATATGGTTTAATAATGGTCATAAAATAAAATAAAAACACGTTTTTAGGATATTTTAACCCTTATATTTTCATTTTAACCCCCGATAAACCTGTTTCACTGTAACCGTGGAAATTAATTTGTACTATTTTCATTATTAATTATTTCCAAAAAATAAGTTGAAAATATTATATAATATAAATTACTATTAATCAAAATATTTAATCCTTTTTACCAAATTAAATTCATATAATTGGTAAAATTTTATTTAAATCAAAACCCACATATGTTATGAAGAAACATGATTTAAAGAAGTGTATTTTTAAAGAAAAAGAGGATTTTTTGTTAACTTTATGTATAATAATAATAATAATTTTTATGAATTATTTAATATTTATAGAAATATAATATATAAATTTCATTTATAAATTTCCTCATTATGTATTATTTTAATTGACCAATAGGGAGAAACATTATTCACATTAAAATAGTATTCCGAAAACCCATTTTAAACCCAAAAGTAAACTTATACAAAAATACAATATAATGTCGATTAAAAAGTAATTACGTGGATAAATATAAATAAATAATAATTATGTTACATTAAATCATATTTCAAACATAATGGGACTTTTAAATTACTAAATTAATTTAAAATAAATGACATTTTAACAAAATTCAGTATTTATCACTATTCCCATGAAAATCAATATTTTATGAAAGATACCAAATATTAATCCATAGTAAATATTAATATGATGATTTCAAAATATATCATTTTATCAAATACATTTTCTAAAATTTCAATGAATTAATTATAATACTTTCTCACAAAAATAAATAAATAACATTTTTAAAGAAAACATATTTTTTTAATAATATAGTTACTTTACTAAAAATTGATTGGCTATTAATTAATAATTTTCCTATAATTTATACTAAGTTTGATATATATATATATATATTATAATAGATTTAACTATATTCATACATGAAAATATAACGACAATGTTATAATGATTAGATATTTTTCATGTCATGTAAGCTTAGTATTTCATATCAAATATGCTATCAAATATAATTTCTTTTCTAAAATATTGAGGTTTTTTATACTACCCTCCTTTAATAAATTTTACCCTCTTAATTTGAAATTTATATCTATAACCAAAGGGTGAAAAATTTGAAACACCGTTGTTTGAATCCCACAATGTAAAAAGGGATATAAAACATCCTTTTGATAAGGGAGAAAATGAAGTATGAAGGTCATTTAGAATAACACAAACTAGGTTTTAAAATAGGGTAACATATGTGGTAAATGAATATTTATACATGTAAAAATATTTTTATTTCCGAATAATGGAGATTGATATAGATCATTAATCATAATAAAGTGAATGATCAATTGAATCTTGTGGACCTCAAAACCACAAAACAAAGTTGTTTGAAGAAGGTCATTGATTTAAACAGAAATGATATTGATAGGAAGATTTTTTGTTTTGACATCCATTTTCTAGGTTTGAGGAATACGTTTTCAATATTTAGTAAAAGAATAAGTAAATTTACATAATTATCTAGTTCATTTTACTCAATTTATCAATTTACACCGCACTCTCATCTTTTCCCTAATTATGAGTGTCCAAAATGAATCCTTGGTGTTAGAAGCACAAAAATAAACTTATAATGCATCAAAAAATCTATAATTGGATAACTATATATTCATCCTATATTAATACTTTAACTATAACCATAATGGTTAGAATAAGGTAATATTCATCCCAAAATTATAATGATCCCCTTTTGAAATAACATTAATCACATAATCATCAAATCACAATTATATATCATGATTAACTATATAAAAAAACACATGTTTGGGAAATAAATATTTTCATTATATTTCAAAAAATTTAATTTAATATAATAATGTCATACTAACCAATACATCACATAGGCTAGTGGTAATATTTTTACCCTTATCTCCCTTCGGTCATGTGTTCAAGAACAATGACATTTCTAGATGTGGCATGTTGCATCTAGACTTTGAGTTTCCCTTTTTCATAAAATTTTATCCTTATAACATTTCCAAATAGATGATGAACATCCTTAAAAAATAACCTTAATCAGTAAAGATCATAGAAACCCTAATGGGTTTAAATACATTAAAATTTATGTCTACAAAACATAAAGGCACACATCATGTTTAAACAAAGCATTATATATATTTATATATATATAAATAACAAAACTTTTAAAAAATTTCATAAATCACCTTAGCATGTCATCAATTATAACCTTAAAAGGGGTGTATAAATCTTTTAACTCATTATTAACCTTTGAAAAATACTGAGCACCCTCGAGTTATCAACAATTCACTAGATAACCCAACATCAACTGTAGTAGTAGCAAATGTTTTTTTTCACAAATTTATATTTATGATCATGGTGATTTCCACCATGAGTAAGAATATTCAGAAAAAATTAGCATTATGTCCCAACTCATTGAAACTAAAACATCTCACAATTGACGGGATGTCTATTATTAGATTTTTTATTGTTCATGAATATTTTATTTATTATCACTAGTCATGTTACCATACTTACTACACCATTAACACTTTACATGTCCTAAAAAACATTCACCAAAATACTTCTTACCACACGTGGAACATGTTTGGGACTTACCTCTAGATATTTTGGTTTTTTGGATATCTTTTTCTTACCACCTTGGCCATTTATTACTATTGTCATCTCATAGAACACAAGTGTTAGTAGAATCCATCTCATGTTTCGAAGCATAATAAAAAAATTTCTAACAACTTTTAAATTCTCATTTGGGAATAGATCATCATAAAATTGGTTTGAATTATAAGTAAAATATATTAAATTTACTATCAATTTCTTGAATAAATCCTACACATTCATAGAAAATCATGTGAAGTTTTCTTCATATGCAGCTATAGAATCATCAAAATTTTTAAAAAATTATAGATATTGTTTCTCCATATGGATTCACACAACCTTAGAGAAAAATTTCTCAAGGAAGATTTTATTAAATTTTCCCACTCTTCTGAATGGATCTCATCTCTCTCTTTATATCTTGGATATGATTATCCAAGGTCTACCACATATCAGTTTCACCTTAAAAAAATGTAAATGGTTAAGTTTTTTACATTATAAACACCACATTATTTAAAATATATTCTCCAATGAATTTATCCATCCTTAGGAAACCACTCGTTCAGATGATCCACAAAATAACGGGGGATACTATCTAATAAAATTCTCCACTACTTACATGTTCTTTTTTATAGATATGAATTATCTCTAGCATGTATACCATAAATATTTATAGCTTTTTTCCACTGATCCATCACTAAAAAAATATTCTGTTCCAATTCCTAACATCTTGGGATACTGATTTGGAAGAATATTTGCCTCCTGGTTCCTTCCCACTATATCTTCCATGCTTCATCTATGTAAATACATTATGGAAAAATAGTTTAGATGAAGAAACATAGTAATCATAATATTCAATACCATTTTAACTTAACCATAAAGTAAAACCTTTAAAAGGAATGTTATTGCGATTATCTTAAGCTTTAAAGTTTTCTAAACTGACCATTGATTCTGATTGTAAAGACCCAATCTTATACATAACATAATCTTAAATTTTAGTCTAGAATTCACTTTACTTCACTTTGAGGATATTTTATGTTCTAGAGACATAAAGAAATAGGTCCTAAACAATATATAATAAATCCATATATTACAAAGTGGAAAACATCGATTTATAGATATTTTTTCTATTATATAAAAATTTTATAATAAAAAATTATTTATTTTCATAAAAAATCTTCACAACATCCAACGTTACATATTATTTTAGTTTACCATCCCCGAATTCTATGAATGTTTTTAAAGAAATTAGATGATCACAAAAAGTTCATTAAGGTACATTAAATGAAAAAAACAGTCAGGCAATTGAATAACATGAAAACCCATGAAATGTGTAACTTTATCTTCGATGTTCTCTGATCATATTTAATAAAATATTTTCAAATAAAAGAGAAAGCCACTTTTTCCTAAAAAAAATCTGTTATAAACAATAATAATAAAATATAAAACCTTTTAGGTAACTAAAATTATAATATTTATAAAACCATTTGAAAGCCCTTTTAATATGAATAATAATATTACTGACTTCCAATATAATTTTTCAGATTAAATGATCCTTACCCACTGCATTGGAGAGCTATAATGGGGTCCACCTTCTATATAAGAAATATTGGGCTAAAAAATGTGATCTAAAATGGTGATCAACCCTTTGTATAAGCTATATCGGTCTCACCCCTTTTTCATGAGATATAATAGGGATCGACCTTTTGTATATGCTATATTAGGATCACCAGTAGGCTATAATAGGGTTCAAACCTTCATATATGTTGTATCAATCTCACCAATTTTTTATATAATTCTTGTGTACCATATCACAAATCAAACAATTTATTCTTTCACTATTTCATCATAACACTTTTGATAAAATCTTTTAAACTCATATGAAAATCACTTTCGGATATGAAAATACTCTTTTCTTTTAACAATCCATTTTCAATAAAAAAAATTCTATTAAAGAACCATTTTTAATACCAAAATACCCATAAAAAGGGAAAGAGGTTTTTTTTTTAAATAAAACATGAATGCTTAAAATGTATTCCGGACTTTGAATAATGGTTACAACGGTGGAAATTTCATTGTCAGAGTATATGTTAAAATAGAACATTCCTTTTTTTCCATTTGTAATTAAAGTCACACATTCCATAAAAAGATTCTAATTTTATGAAAAAATGAATGAAATGAAAAAATTTCGTTTATAAGACTCCCTTGACCATAATAAAGTAATCAAAAAAATATGGATATTGAAGAAAAATAGAGTTATAATGAAACATTGAAAGAATTTTTTTTAAAAATAAAATTATTTTATCACTTTATAAACACTGGAATAATAATTCCCATGAAAAAGTAAAAATAAAAAGCATTAATAACATTTATAATAGAGAAATTCATGATATAACTTTCCAAGGGGGATGTATGTACACCTCATAAAATAATATATGTGCATAACAACAAAATATGACACAATGAAGGAAAATTGTGATGGAGTCCCTTACCTCAAGTCAGATTCTTCATGTTCATTACTTATCTTGTTGAATAATAAAATTATGTTAATATTTTATTTTTTTGAGAAAATTTTAAAGTTTATTATTACCTTTTATTTCACATACTACTATGTTACAAAAAATTACATAATAAACTATGTTCATGTCAAATGTTTTGATGATATTCGATTTATATTTCCAAAATGGTTTTGGTAAGTAGTCTATTGGTCAAATAGATAATTATTAATATTATAAAAAATAAAAATAAATAAATAATTATTATATTCATAAATTAATTATAGTTTTTGTTTGGAAAAACACCTTAAGGTATCATTGAAGAATTTTTGAGGTGATTGTGTTTCTTGACAAAGTGGGGCCCCATTTGTGTTTATTGACAAAGAAGACCACAATGTTCAATTTGTTAAAAAAGGGTGATTAGATGGAGATTTTTCAAGTTCAAGACATTTTATTGAAAATCCATGATTTATAGAAGAACCATGAAGAAGGAAGGATAAAATGAAGGCTGTACAAAAAGAGCTAATAAAAGGTGCCACAGTTTTCTAGTGTTTTCCAATTCTTTGGGACTCAAAATCGACAAATGGATAAAAGTGTTTTTGTCATAGGAACATGCGTGTTAGTTTCATAGGGACATTAAATGTTGTGTTTAACCTGTTTTTATAGATCAGATCATCAAAATATAGAAAATTAAAGAGGGGCGCCCATGTTTTTGTTTGCACGTGCAAGGTGGATTGAGTGACAAAGGCTTAGGTAGCTGGACTTGTGTAATGGGAGGAGACTTTCTCATGGCGTAGGGTGCCCAAAATGCCTATAAATAGAATAATAACCCACCTCATTTTGTATGAAACTCAAAACATAGAGAAAATTTGAGCTCTAGTCGTGAAAGTAGTTTTGGGCGCACAAGTGGTGGTTTGGGCGTACAAGTATAAAGTTACTCTTAAGTTACTCGCCAGTTGATAGTTGCGTGCCAATATTGGTTTGGGCATAAAAGGTTGTTTCAACCAAGTTTTTTTTTGAATAAGGGAGTGTTGCGCCAGTGGTTTTGTGACACTTGTGTGTCGGGCTTGGAGAAGCGTACTGGTCATTCTAAGGTTCCATGAATGCTGTAAGATCACCTGGCACCCCTTTGGTAAAGTTGTATTCATCAGTGGACAAAAGTGGAACTTCAAAAAAGCATATACATACAGAGGGAGATTAATTCATTTGTGATAATTAAGGGATCTAAAATTCATTATACTGTGGGTGGAACTTCTGATGAAGCAGTGATCACACTTCAGTTGAGAAAGTAGCGAGCTTTCAAATTGAGAGTGGTTATAAACCATGAGGGACAGTGAGTCTAGTCTGATATTTGTAAACAACAGTGCACTTGTAGTGGATTTGGTAAATCATCACATTTCTAGTGTATGCTTCTTGGACGTAGCCCTGTGACGGTGAACCATGTAAAATTGATGTGTCATGTGCATGATTTAATTTATAATAAAACATAGTCCTAAGGTCCAAAACTCAACCAAATAACATTGTATAGAATAAAAATTGATCATGGCACTCTAGAACCTCATAAATCAGATATAAGGACTAATAGATCACACAAAAACTTTATATTATAAATACTTTAGTTTATCATACCCCCTTAAATAACATATATCATATGCTCAAGGGGTCTCACACTTCTATGGAATAGGAAACAAGACATTATAACCCGAGGCTGCATCACACCTCGGCACTTGAACTTATTCTAAAAATAACATATATATTTATATATCACAAATTCCTAGAATTACATCCTCCATGGAACCTTATGTAATACCATATTGGGTAACCACTCAAACAAACATAGTACACATCCCCTTGGATAGACTATCAAGTACACAACATATACTCAACACTTGAGACTTATCACACACCTCAATGAATGTTACTTCATCCATCCAGCCTCATAGGATTATTCCCCAAAACCACCCTCGTCACATAATCACATCACACTGAACCCATTAACATTCCAATATCACCCACATACGATTCCATTAGTTTCTTTTAAACCCATCCCATTCTCTTCTCAATGGAACCAAGACATATACAACACCCCACAGTGTTCCCTCATCTCATAGGACCTTTCTTAACTCTATCCTCAAAGGTTGGTCCAAATCCTCATCCCATTACCCATGTAAAAACATTTTCCTAAAAAATAAGAATCAATTTAGATTTATCATGCACTATGGACTTGGAAATTCTATTATAATTCATTAAATAATCCTTACAACCCTCATTTGGGTCTAATCTCATGCCTCTATTAAGAAATCTCTCAGCCCATCACCTAGAGGAAACCCTCCTATCTTACCTTATCTACCCAAACTATCTTTTCAAAAATATTTGATAGATATGAGGGCCCCACTATCACATTTTATGGAGAAAAATACTTGGAATGGACTAATCACATGTATAATTCCATCTCCAGGAAGATAAGGAACATAAAATCCTAATGAGGTGGATGTACATGGTATGTAATATGTGATCATGGAGTGTGCACCCAAATCCACTCTATGAGTGTGTACCTCTACCAATATCAATATATATTCTGAATATATGACATGTTTTGAGGGAAAAATGACATGTAATCCATAGGGGGTACTAATTCATGTACCTTGTCTCAAGTCATGTCATACATCCCAACATAGCATGTACTATTACATTCCATGTTCCTCACATGGGGTATCTAGTTGTGTACTTGGATATACCCATGTTCCATACTGAAAGCTCACCATGTAATGTTTATATAGTGAACACGTTGATTAGACATTATCTTTCAACCACATCGCATTTAGGAACCACATGACTTGTTCTCTTAAACTACCTATCATGTGATTAAGATTTTCAAATCCCAAACCATATCAAATTTCCTAAAATATATGTTTCACAAAAAATCACCCCACTGATGGCCTTAATCCATCCATAATAGTAAAAATTTCATATAAAATTGAAAACAATTGTAAAACTAGGTTTGTGTTCAAATTTTATTTAACAATCCTACATCGTGGCATATTTATGTAGCTTTAGGGTCCCACATTAGTGATTGTCACATCTTGGTCACATTGTCCCAGTTTTACTCGGATTGCCTCCTCAGATAAAGCATAGAGTTACTCTATATCCCCCCTCATGATCTTATCAAATGAGGGTAGTCTCCCCTCCATATGGAGACTAATGATTGTGAGAATAAGAGTAAAAATTAAAACCAAATATAAAATAATATAAAAACCTATTTAATTCTTGACCCAAGACCTAGAACCCAAATGGGTTTTATACCTCATATAAGTAAAACTAAAATTCTACAATCAACTGATAATTTTTATTTTCCATATGAATATCCTTTTTGGTGGTATATTTTTTTATTCATGTAGGATTATTTAATAAAATTTAAAATAAATCAAAAAAAATGTTCCTCTTGGTGTTTCCTCAAATTCTACCCCAAGGTAAAAAATTGTATTCCTAGATCAACATAAATATGATATTTTTTTTAAGTTCATTTGCAATTGAAAATTAATATTTTACCCCAAAAACTGATATGATATTGTGACATTCACCCAAACACATGAAACACCTATTGGGGAACCAACTATGTCCAAGAATATCTCTTTTAGATGTTCCAAACCCTATAATTTTGATCTGAGACTCAATTATTAGAATTTTTCACATTATAGGATCAAAAATTCAAATTATCTATGAATTTAACAATCCATAAAAAGTGGGTATTTATAGAATTTATGAGGTCATCTCATGATAGTGATTTGTTATGGGTTATCATGGAATGATGTATAAAGGTTTCACATTTCCTACGTATCAAAGTGATATTTTCAATCGATGAGTTACACTTATTGTATATATGGGTGATAAAAAATATTTAAAATTTGTGTAATGTATAAAATTAATACATATAGTTTTATAATAAATTTATTAATTTAATTAATTATTTCATCATTCATTATATATATATTTTTATAATTCTTATTGGGGGTTAAATAAATGAATGTTTTGGGCTGAAATTTAGAATTAAGGATGTGAATTCTAAAAAAGGAAGAGTATTAATAAATATTTAGTGAAGAAAAATTTAACCAAGAATGATAAAAAAATATGTTCGGCCATCTATTAACCAGTGGGAGATCATGTTATCTACCTTGGAAGTAGAGTAATACTAGGTAAAAAAGAGGTAGAAGAGAAACCATACGGGGTGGCATAGTGGATACGCTAGGAAGTAAGAGGACCTAAGGAATTTTATTGAGTGAATATTAGAACACTAATATATATTAAAAAGCGTCCTCCCATACTCAAAATTGATTTAGGACAACCTTCACCCATGAAATTGTTCATTTTAACAAAAATAAAAATGTACAGTTGTTGTAATATGTTTTTCAAAAAAATGGAAAAGTAAACATATGTTTTTTTGAAAAATAATCCATAAAGGTGTGACATCCCTTAAAACTTTTGGGTTTTTTTAGTAAAGGCCAAATGTGTTAAGGGATATAACAACATTGGCTTATGGTAAAAATCAAATTTATTGGGGCCCCAATGTCTTTTGCAATGAATAATTTTTTATTTAGTTTAATTTTTTTATGTGTGTGTATGTGTAATTAAATAAATAAATTTTTTGTAGAATTTAACTACTATTTAATATAGATTATTATGATAATTATAGTAGTCTAATATTATAAATTAAACTCTCACCTTGGAGTCCCTTTTAAAAAGGCTTTTTCCATGGAAATCCTTACTAACATCCAATATGGGATTCAGGTCCCTCATTTTCTGCATGGAATTAATAATATATTATTATTTATAATTATTAAATAATTAATAATAATTTATAATTAATAATAAATAAAAATAATATCCAAATAATAATTAACTAGTATCATTTACTATAAATTATTTATAATTAACTATTTAATATAAATAAAATTAATACAAATAATAAAAAATAACTAAATAATTATTAATAATTGATAGTTATTAAATAATTAGTAATAAATTTATAATTAATTACATAATAATAAAAATAATTACTAATTTAAAAAATAATTTTGAATAATTAAATAAATATTTATATTTATATTTAAAAATATTACAACTAAATATTTGGAAATATTATTTCATAATTTTTTAAATAATAATATAATTATTAGTTATTAATTAATTATTAATTAAATAATATTAAATTCCTTATTAATAAGGATAATTATTAATTATATAATTAATTATTATCAAAATAATTAATTAATATTAATAAGAATTGTTAAAAAATAATAAATAAATAATTAAAATTATTATTTGGTTTCTAAATACTATTAATAACAATTAAATTATTCAACTGAAAATTATTAATAACAAACATTTGCATTCTCTATGAGATAGGTGGTGAGATCTCCCCAACAAATATGAAAACTTCGTCGACCACACCACTCTTAAGTAAAAAAGGATCCATGAATGCATGATTTTTTTGGGATAAAAGCAAGGTATGTATTCACATCATAATAAAGTTGAACCATTATAAAATCCAACAAAAGAGCTCAGATGCACCTATATGGATGAGAAAATACATTCCGGACTACCATGTGAGCTTGTGGAATCTTGAAGCCTGGGGGATGAATGTGTGTAGTGAAGAAGTTGATACACATGATTTCATGATACATGAGTTCACACTATGAGATAAAGTGCATATGAATTATGAGAAATATTATATGTTTAATCTCAGGTTCTTAAGTACGAACTTAATAAACGACCAATAGTTTTTTAAAATATTTTCTTTCTGAGGATCTAATAATATTTTAGGGGGACCTGGTACTTTGATCATAATAATCATGAGTAAAATTGAAGGAAATATTATAGAAGGATGATTCGAACCCTTGACAGATAATTTTCCTACAAATAAAAGGGCTCAACAACTACTGGGGGGATCAGAACCATATTGGAGGCCTTGATGGGAAGTGGTATAGTTGAAGTGGTCTCTGGATAGTGATATTTTTTTTCTATAGGTGTTTATTTTATTATTTTTATCACTCTCTCATGGATACCATGAGAGGGATAAATATTTTTGTAAGGTAATTAAAATAAAGAGGAATTAAACTCTGTACCATTATTTAATTAATTAAATTCATGTTCTGTTATATATTCAACCTTTTCTCTATTATCATTTCTTTATTCATCACACATGACCAATATCGAGGACTTAAAGGAGTGTTTTTTAAAGCATGAATAGTGTGTAATATTTACCATAACCATTAGGTTGACTTTTAAATATTTTTAAACATGGTTTTGGGTTGCCAGATCACTGAGTAAATCATTTTATTTTACCATGAGAAAAAGGAAACTTGATCAGTTATTGTAGAGTGACAACCAAGAACAAGGGAATTTGTAATGTCCTAGCATGAGTGCCACAAACTAGTGCCCTGAGTCGGTTTAGCACTTGACATTAGGCATGATTACCAATGTTCCAGAGTCTCTCGACTAGAAGTGATGGTATATTATCGATCACGGGGAGACTATACTCTCTTTTTTATACTAAACACCAACATAAATAAAAAATTAGCAGAATCATATGACCATAAAAAATACAAATATCTCAAAATGATGAAAATTAAAAAAACAAAATAAAAAATGAATAGTAGAAATTCCATGCTAAGTATGTTCCAAGTGTAAAATGAAATCCCAAATGTAAAGTCACTGAAAACTCCCAAGTAGGCCCCAAACCATGTATGGTTCCCTCATCCATGCTCTATCCCATCTCAGCCATCTAACCTAGGGCCTTTTCCCTTAACCTTTCCCAAAAACTAAAATTATTTTCATGTACACCAATTAGACTGCCCCAGTAGGGTGTGAGTTCAACTTTGTAGGCCACCACTAGCGACATCTAAAATAAATTCAATAAATAATCATGTGTGCACATTTACAAAGAATAAAATACATGTAAAAAAGTAAAAAATTTAAATTTAATCAATTATCCTTTATTTAAAAATATAAACCCCTTGGTTCTTGAGGACAACCAAACCTCAATGCCTACATTGTCTTGTGTCGGAGTCTGAACCATTTCACATTTATAATTCACAATTCATTTAAAAACATGCTTTCATTATCCATTTCATTTCAATTTACAATATGGATAATTTGAACCATAGTTCATTGCCAACGTTTTGGGTCCATGTAGCCATGCCTAACCTCATGGTCTTTTTATGCAGCATACCATATCCCACACAAAAATATCAGTTTAATCACTATTGGCTTTTGACATAGAAGGCATTTTCCTAGACATGAATATCAACTTTATCACTAGGATTTTGACGCAACATGCCTTGTCCCAAACATGATTATTGACATAATCACTATGGGATATTGATGCAGTAGGCCTAGTACCAAACATGAATATCAATTTAATTACTATTGGATTTTGACGCAACAATACTTGCCCCACAAAAGAATATCAATTTAATGACATGTATCACTAAATCACATCAATCAATATTAATCAACCTTAATACTCTTATCACATTTCCCCATCACAATATTCCATTATTAAATCCAAAATTAATTAATCCAAGTACATTATTTAATTCAATAATTAATTAATCATATCACTCTCATTAATTAATCCAATAATAAAGTAATCAAAATAATTTCAGTAAATAATTCTATTAATAATTAATCATATCTATCCATTAGTTAATTCACCGATTAATTAATCACATGAATAGAAATAATTGGTTTGAAAATTAATTAATCACATCAATAACATTAATTTATTTAAAAATTAATTAGTCACAAAAATTATAATAGTTAATTAAATAATTAACTAATCACCAAAATTACATGAATTAATTCAAAAATTAATTAACCACTTCAATTATATTATTAAATTAAAAAATTAACTAATCATACAAATTTCATTAATAATTCAATAAATAGTTTACATCAAAAATACCCATAATTAATTCCCCAATTAATTATGTACGTTAAACCCATAAATTGATTCATCAATAAATTAATAAATTTACAAAAAATCATTATCTTAAAATTAATTCAATAATTAACTATTCAATCGAATCAACAATATCAATACCTGACAATTAATTCTATAGTTAATTATCTCCAATAATCTATCTACATATTTCATAATTATTTCAATAATTAATTATCCAAATTACAAATCTCATTGTCCTATAATTAATTCAATAATTAATTATCAAATTTTATCAATTCAATATCCCAACAATCCACATTAATTAATTCATCAATGAATTAATCTAATTCATTCAATTTCACCATCACAATAATTCCGATTAATTAATTCCAAATTTAATTAATCAAACTCATTCAATTGAATTAATAAAACTATCCCCATTAATTAATTCTCTAATTAAATATTATAACTCATTCAATTTCATCTTTAAAACAATTTGTATTAATTAATTCACCAATTAATTTATTCCAAAAATCTCATTATTTAATTCATCAGTTAAATAATCAAATTACTCCTGAAAAATTAATTAATCAATTAATTAATCCCTTTATTTAATTCAATAATTAAATAATAAAAAAACTCTCCTTAATTAATCAATCAATTAATTAATACCTATATTTATTTCAAAAATTAAAAAATCACATGAATCCCATTAATTAACTTGTCTATTAATTAATACCTTTATTTAATTTAACAATTAAACAATAACATAAATCTTGTTATTTAATTCATAAATTAATTAATCCCTTTATTTAATTAAATAATTAAATAACGACATGTACCCCTTAATTAATTAGTCAATTAATTAATCCCATTATTTAATTCACTAGTTAAATAATCACATAACTCCCATTAATTAATTCATGAATCACTTAATCCTTTTATTTAATTCAACAAATAAATAATCACATCACTCACCTTAATTAATTGGTTATTTAAATAATCCCATTATATAAGTCAACAACTAAATAATTTCATAACTCACATTAAGTAATTCACGAGTTAATTAATCCCTTTATTTTATTCAACAATTAAATAATAACATAACTCTCATTAATTAATTCATCAATTAATTAATCTTTAATCATCAATTTCACATTTCAAAAATTCTGTAAAATTAATTCAACAATTAATTTATACAATTAAATAATCTCAATAGGCCATAATTAATTCAATTATTAATTACTCCTCAAATCCCCAAATTTGAATATTTCAATAATCAATTCAATAATGAATTATTAAAGTGAATTCAAAATCTGAATAATTCTCATAAATTAATTGAAAAATTAATTCATATAATTTATGTATTCTTAATTAATTTATTTAGAAAATTAATTAATTAATTTCATAAATCTACATGCTAAAAAAACTCTATAAATACATCAATTACATAAATTCAATTTATATCATGACTAAGAGATTTCAAAAAATAGACCACCTAACTCAAGAACAGCGATGAAGAACACTTGCCAATGGAGAACCCCAATTTCAGTGGAATAATGGAACAAAATGAGATTTTAATTAAATTCATAGATCCAAGAATTAAATGAATGAATATCTAACAAACCAATATCTAAATCTTGATCCAATAATGGATAAACACCCCCATTTATTTGAGAAGAGGAGAGACAGAGAGAGATAGATATAAAAGAAAAGGACACCAATCACCGGGATGTGTGCATGTAGAGACCCGAAGCTTATCGTACATTGACATTACATTACTTTTGCGGAATACTTAGTACATTACAAAAACGCACACACAAGGATTGTAATAGTTTAGTGTCTTTGTAAACTCGGAACGTAATCTTCTAATCGTGGTGAAAGATCTTCATCTCCTATAAAGATCTTCCCTTTTTTTTACCTAAAACCTTTCTTTATATCCTGGGGAAAAGAAAACATAAAAGGGTGAGCTCAAATGCTCAGTAAGGGTAAACAAAATAAATATCAATCACATCATATTCATAAGAACATAGCATTTTGGAAATCATAACCTGCAAAAGAGAGCATAATTTCATAATCATGGGATAAATCATGGCAGTGAAAAAGTAATCCCAATAATCATAACTTAAAACATGAAACTTTGTGGCATACACACATAATCATAGAGAATCATTTCTTGTTAGTCAAGACTAATTGCCAAGACTATCTTAGTGGACAAAGTCCCTTTCTGAATCGAGTAACCCTCGTTTCAGTCCTGTTTCACTGAACCGGTATAACCTACCATTCCGGCCCTGTCTATCTCATGAGATATAAAATCTTTACCCAATGCATTGGAGGGAGATATAGGTCCCACCCATCTTATAATGAATCCTTTCTTATGTGTGCCACATAATCATAAAACATACATCATCGCATAACACATGTAACAAAAATGGGATTCTTGAAACATCATGACATCATAAATCAATTCATATAAGATAAAGGAATTCATAAACATAATTCCATCACAACATAGTCAAATCAATGTAAAAATATGGATAGAAACAGAACCCTTTATTATCTTAGATGGAAAATAATTTTGATAAAACACTTGAATTGAATTCTTGAGGAAAATATCCTTTCTTCTTCAAAATCAATTTCTTTTCACAAAACATCATGCAATTTTAAAAGAAAGAAATTTTATTGAAAATAGTCATGAAATCTTTTAGAGGAATCTTCATGAAAATAAGTCTTTATAAAACAGTAGAAATCCGTTCGTGCCGTATAAGTTAAAAAAAACATTTTTCGTAATTTTGTCGGAAAAGTCAAAAAGTACCTCGTACGAAAAACGACAAAAGATTCCTTTCATACGTATTACTAAAAACTCACTGAAGGGTAAAAATGGATTTAAACAATTTTAGGTGGATGGAAATAATATAACATATTGAGTAAACGTGGATGTGGATGATAAAATACACCCCAGTAAATACTTACGAATAAACAATCTCGGATAAAAATGAGATTGTGATATTTCCCTTACCTTAGGTCCGATTTTCTTTGTTCGTGTCCGAAGCTCCTGTATAATGGTTTAAATAATGTTATTGACTTATTCCAGAATCATACATATTGATATGATATCATATATGGTCATATTATTAGCTTCTTGTTAGTAATATTTCATTGTTACTTGTTACTCGGGTCTTTATAACTTTTTGTTCTTATGCGTGTTTTGTCGAATAAATTCTTATTCTTATATTTAGGTTATAGATAATTCATTTAAATAATGGTATTAGTGTATTATATACCATATTCATTCATTCAATTCATT
This sequence comes from Viscum album, assembly GCA_963277665.1. Taxonomy (NCBI): domain Eukaryota; kingdom Viridiplantae; phylum Streptophyta; class Magnoliopsida; order Santalales; family Viscaceae; genus Viscum; species Viscum album. Next base: position 187,499,046 of record OY728143.1, read on the forward strand.
TATATAATCATTATGAAATGAAGATCATGTAGAACGAGTCGCATCACATCGTGGAGACGGTATTCCGTACGTACGCACGAGTGATGATATCGTTCCTATGATCGTGGAATTGTATTGGAGTACATATATATATTATTTCAGTATCAATATTAATTCATAATAATCATATATAGTTACTCATTACACCATTATACCCATCCTTGTAAGGTGATGGTGGAAAATAGATTACACCACGGCGTGGAGACGGTATTCCGTACGTACGCACGCGCGGTGATTTCTTTTTCCGTAGGATTGATAGATGGTGAAATAGGGTTGTTTCATACTTATAATAATATATCAGTATATGAGTGATACTGATGTTATTACTTCATAATGAAACAACCTAAGAAGAAGAAGTGGAAGAAGAAATAAAGATGAAAGAATTGGTAACGGTAATTACCTCTTCTTTGAAGCGCCTTTTGGAGACCTCCTCTTAGGGAACTAAAATTGGTCTTTGAGGAAGACCAGAACCTCTAGGATGTTTCTAGGGAAGTGGAGAAGAGATTTTTTCAGGGGTTGGCCGAGCTTTAGTGCTCAAATTGGTGTGAGGAGGAGGGGGAGGAGGTGCCCTTTTATAAGGGAGGAGAGGGGCACCTTAGGAATATCTCAAAATATTATTTTATATTAAAGTCAAAATCGGTTTATAATAGTTCCGAAGGGTATTATTTAAAAGCTAAAGTGGGGATGGGTCTAAATCCTATCAACTAATATGATTTAGACAAGTTTAGGGTATTATTTTAACCTTATCAATTAGATTTAACTCTAAGTTAATTAATTTAACTTTTACCATGTCTTTTTGTTTTCTTTCACTACATGGTTAATACACTTACTATAACATGCCAAACGAACCCCAAATTGTTTATTATTAATATATATATCCTTATCTAAGTCATTTGGCCGAACCTTAGATTTTTAGGAATAAAATAACAATTAATAATATAATATTTGATTTAAAAACTATTTTGTGGCAATTTTGACACTATTTGATATATGATTTTTGTGAAAGTCATAACAGAATTATATGTTCGAACCAAGTTGATTAAATCAACAATAATATATCATAGTAACCTAGAAAATTAGTGGAATTCATAAAAAGTCTTAAATTAAATTTATTTTGATATTTATATTATCAATTTTGTCAATATTTCATTAATAAGATAATTACTGCATCATCTTTGTGTCATAAATAAATTAAATTATCTGATGTCTAAAAATTACAAATAAAATACCATCATGTGGGAAATCTTTTTAACTTTTTAATTAATATTTACAATAGAATTTATCTTATGTATAACCCCATATTAAAAATTATTTACTTATTAAACATTGATTTTAACTATTTTAACCCTTCTTTAAATAAATTAATAATAAATGTCCTAATCTAATCCAAGTGGGCCTAAATGGTCATATTTTATTCCTAAGTTTGTTTTTGGTCGAATTACACTTGTCCAAAAGAATTAGGACATGTGTTAGGGTAATATTAATATCATATTTACCCTTAGTTACCCTATTTACTATTAACCGCGGTAAAAATCTTAAAAAGTTACTATTCACCAAAAAATTATTTTTATCTCATTGAACCACATTTTACTTACTGACATCAACCGTGTCTCTCGGATTTTTGAAATTCCATTCAAAGAAGCGGTAAAATTAAGTTTTATGAAAAATTCAGTTTTTTAACTACCACTTAGTAGTTTCACTATTCATCAAAAAATGAAGGTTTTCAGAAAAATGCCAAAATTTCATCCTAAGCTATATTTCATATTCCGAATTCAAAAATGAAGTCTATTTTACCAAATTCATAACATAGAAGTTGCATTAATTAATTTTATAAGTAAATCCCGCTGTTAAAACAAATAGCGTGTTTTTAAGAAACAATATCTATCAAAAGATTGACACTTGTTTATGTCTGGTTTAAATGTGCAATTACATCCAATGACCAACATTGTATTAAATTGTAAAAATATATTCTAAATATACTTTAAAACTACTCCAATTAATAATTTATCACTATTAATTATTTCGATTAAAAAAGTTGTTTTTTAATTATAATTTAGTAATTTTCACTATTCATCAGAATATGAAAGTTATCCGAAATGTACCAAAATTTCACCTTAGGCTAAATTCGATACTCTGAATCCAAAAATGAAGTTCATTTTGAAAAATAAGATTTACAGAATTTTAAAAAGTGGTTATTACTATTCATAACGGCTAGTTTTAATAACATTTTAATAGCATATCGCTGTTTAGTGAAACTCGTTATTGCGTACTACACACGCTATCGAGGAAGGTCGCGATTGCGTGTAATGCAAGGCAAGTCAAGGATGCGTGTTGTGCAAGATCCTTTTGGTGTAGCGTACAACACAAGACATTAAGAAAATTAAAAAGAATATTTTTTATAAAATCTTGGGCTGTTACATTCTACCCCCCTTAAAATGAATTTCGCCCTCGAAATTCGTCGGGGTTATAAATGGTTTACTATTTGAAAGTTTCTTTAATAGAAATCCACATCGTAAAAAGGAATATCAAAACCAATCTTTAAAAACAAAAGTATGAAACGTAACGGTTACCCAAATAAACTAATCATTGGGTTTCCACATAGGTGAAAATATGGATATGGAAGCGAAATCTAACCATCATGTTCTGATGGAGAGTGGTAGAGAACATGGCTATGGAAAATCCAATAATCAGAAATCCATAATTTGTGACGATCTGAGGTACTATCCGATTCATCAGGTATAAGATCACTAGGACAACATTTTTTGGTTTTCAAGATCATTTCCCTAAAGTTGAAAATTTGAATTGGAATAAATACTTTCTTTATTTTGGTACAATCTCACTATTGTTCGTGCCTAGAACAATTTCCACTTCATCTCTTAAATGAAGTTGAATTTGTTATTCGTGAAGTGTTAGCAGAGCATGTGATAGAATGACGGGTCATTCCATCTGTCTCAAACAAAAGGTTAGCAAAATTATATACATAAGTCGATCTATAGTGAGATTAATCATATATAGTTCCTAAAATGGACTTATACTTCATATATCATACTTCTTAATATAATAATACTAGTTTCTACTAAACAGGGACTTCCTGTAGGCCAGTGGTAGGCGATAAAGGCCAGTCGCACTTCGGTTGTGGGTTCGATTCCCACAGCCTTGTCCGAAGCGATGGGCTGTCGCCCGTCCTGCAGGTTGTCCTTTTTCTAAAACTATATTACTATAACATCTCATAAATAATATCGAAAAAACTTCTATCCTTAAACAATACTAACTTATGTCCAACATAATCCATTCCAATCTTTAGTCCAATCCATAATACTGCAGTCCATTCTCATAACATAGTGAAAACGATTACCAGAGATTTAATACCATCGTTGATCCCCATATATCATAAGATATATCTTGTTGGACACATTCCAAACATTCAAAGGCCTTAATCTTGTACTCTCTTGAATACCCATTGAACCTTAGTGAAAACTTGAATGTAGTTAAAAGTTAACACTTTCCACATACCAAAATCCTCAAAATTATATATACTCAAACCATGATATCACTTAGTCCTTATATCAATCATGAGCTCATGAATACTATTAAACATTTCATTTTCTCATTTTCCCTTCATTATGCGCATATCATCTTATTTCCAAAATATATCAATCACTTTGAATACCACATCAATAAATATTGCAATACTCAATAATACAACATTATTTCGAAATCCCATTACATAAACACTTAATAATTCCACAACATTGTTGTCATATTCAACATTGCCAATAGTGATTGCATGTGACTTCCCTTTGTCCTTTGCCTTAAGCGGTTGCTCATGTCGATCATCACTAACCCTTGGATTAGGGCATTTATTATCATAATGCCCCATTTCCTTGCACTTGAAGCATTGAAGTGTTGGTTGTACGTTCTCTGCAGTGTTTGCTTTATTCACTTCATTAGAATCCCATTTTCCATTACTTCAACACTCAGCTGCTCGATGACCTTCTTTTCCACACTTAAAACATTTTCTAGTCCCTTTAAGACAATCTCCACCATGCTTCTTTCCACACTTTGTGCATAAGGAAACATTCATCTTCTTTTCACCATTATTCTGAGTTTTCTCCTTGAACTCCATCATTCGTTTCTTGTCAAACCCATGAGATGGATATGTAACACCAACTTCCATTTCTACCTTGATAGCACAACACACAATTTCTTCATAGCTACTGAAGTCTCTTATAGCTAATGCCCTTCGAAGACTTGGTTTTAAGCCACTGAAAAATCGATCAACTTTACTTTCAGGTTGGATGATAATGCCAGATGCATACCTTGCAAGTCTTGTAAAATTCACTTCGTATATACCAACAGATTCATCATCCTTTTGCTTTAGTTCAAGAAACTCCTTCTCCATCTTTGTTCGAAGAATACGAAGGAAGTACTTATTGAAAAATTAGTTCTTGAACTCGTCCCATTCCATGGACTCAATTTCATCTCTTGGCCTCGTATTCTTGATAAGATTTCACCATTGATCAGCTTCAACTTCCAAACGATATACTGCTAAGATGACTTTATCATGTTCAGAACATTGACGAACTGAAAATATCTTTTCAGTAGTACTAATCCATTGTTCAGCAACTAATGGATCAGTAGACCCACTGAAAGAAGGTGGACGCTGCCTCATGAAGGATTCAACAGAATGTTTCTCCTTCCTTTGCTCGTTTGGAAGTCCTGCATGATTCATAGCTTGAGAAAGTTGTGTGAGCATGGCTACAAGATTTTGCATTCCGGCTCCCATATCGTTTGTTTGCTCAGGGGGACAATCATTGCATTGCCCATCACATTCCGCATTAACACGGTTCCTTCGGGTTCCAGCCATTGTCTAAAACCCCAAAAGAATAGTATGAGAGGAAAAAATCATGCTAGGGAAAACAACATAATAAAGGGGTAGTACCCTCAATATCTAACATCTTAGGTTAAATTCTAAGATCGTTAGAGAAATTCTAGGACTATAACCTATACGTATACTTAACCTTAGAGACATCCCTAGACATACCTTAGAAATATCTCTAGGGATCTCACTAACGTTTTCACATCCTAGTTTCCAAAGGTTGACTAAACCTTTCCTCTGATACCAACTGTAGAGACCCGAAGCTTATTGTACATTGACATTACATTACTTTTGCGGAATACTTAGTACATTACAAAAACGCACACACAAGGATCGTAATAGTTTAGTGTCTTTGGAAACTCGGAACGTAATCTTCTAATCGTGGTGAAAGATCTTCATCTCCTATAAAGATCTTCCCTTTTTTTTTACCTAAAACCTTTCTTTATATCCTGGGGAAAAGAAAACATAAATGGGTGAGCTCAAATGCTCAGTAAGGGTAAACAAAATAAATATCAATCACATCATATTCATAAGAACATAGCATTTTGGAAATCATAACCTGCAAAAGAGAGCATAATTTCATAATTCATGGGATAAATCATGGTAGTGAAAAAGTAATCCCAATAATCATAACTTAAAACATGAAACTTTGTGGCATACACACATAATCATAGAGAATCATTTCTTGTTAGTCAAGACTAATTTCCAAGACTATCTTAGTGGACAAAGTCCCTTTCTGAATCGAGTAACCCTCGTTTCAGTCCTGTTTCACTGAACCGGTATAACCTACCATTCCAGCCCTGTCTATCTCATGAGATATAAAATCTTTACCCAATGCATTGGAGGGAGATATAGGTCCCACCCATCTTATAATGAATCCTTTCTTATGTGTGCCACATAATCATAAAACATACATCATCGCATAACACATGTAACAAAAATGGGATTCTTGAAACATCATGACATCATAAATCAATTCATATAAGATAAAAGAATTCATAAACATAATTCCATCACAACATAGTCAAATCAATGTAAAAATATGGATAGAAACAGAACCCTTTATTATCTTAGATGGAAAATAATTTTGATAAAACACTTGAATTGAATTCTTGAGGAAAATATCCTTTCTTCTTCAAAATCAATTTCTTTTCACAAAACATCATGCAATTTTAAAAGAAAGAGATTTTATTGAAAATAGTCATGAAATCTTTTAGAGGAAGCTTCAGGAAAATAAGTCTTTATAAAACAGTAGAAATCCGTTCGTGCCGTATAAGTTAAAAAAAACATTTTTCGTACTTTTGTCGGAAAAGTCAAAAAGTACCTCGTACGAAAAACGACAAAAGATTCCTTTCATACGTATTACTAAAAACTCACCGAAGGGTAAAAATGGATTTAAACAATTTTAGGTGGATGGAAATAATATTACATATTGAGTAAACATGGATGTGGATGATAAAATACACCCCAGTAAATACTTACGAATAAACAATCTCGGATAAAAATGAGATTGTGATATTTCCCTTACCTTAGGTCCGATTTGCTTTGTTCGTGTCCGAAGCTCCTGTATAATGGTTTAAATAATGTTATTGACTTATTCCAGAATCATAAATATTGATATGATATCATATATGGTCATATTATTAGCTTCTTGTTAGTAATATTTCATTGTTACTTGTTACTCGAGTCTTTATAACTTTTTGTTCTTATGCGTGTTTTTTCGAATAAATTCTTATTCTTATCTTTAGGTTATAGATAATTCATTTACAGAATGGTATTAGTGTATTATATACCATATTCATTCATTCAATTCATTTATATAATCATTATGAAATGAAGATCATGTAGAACGAGTCGCATCACATAGTGGAGACGGTATTCCGTACGTACGCACGAGTGATGATATCGTTCCTATGATCGTGGAATTGTATTGGAGTATATATATATATTATTTCAGTATCAATATTACTTCATAATAATCATATATAGTTACTCATTACACCATTATACCCATCCTTTTATGGTGATGGTGGAAAATAGATTACACCACGGCGTGGAGACGGTATTCCGTACGTACGCACGCGCGGTGATTTCTTTTTCCGTAGGATAGATAGATGGTGAAATAGGGTTGTTTCATACTTATAATAACATATCAGTATATTAGTGATACTGATGTTATTACTTCATAATGAAACAACCTAAGAAGAAGAAGTGGAAGAAGAAATAAAGATGAAAGAATTGGTAACGGTAATTACCTCTTCTTTGAAGCGCCTTTTGGAGACCTCCTCTTAGGGAACTAAAATTGGTCTTTGAGGAAGACCAGAACCTCTAGGATGTTTCTAGGGAAGTGGAGAAGAGATTTTTTCAGGGGTTGGCCGATCTTTAGTGCTCAAATTGGTGTGAGGAGGAGGGGGAGGAGGTGCCCTTTTATAAGGGAGGAGAGGGGCACCTTAGGAATATCTCAAAATATTATTTTTTATTAAAGTCAAAATCCGTTTATAATAGTTCCAAAGGGTCTTATTTCGAAGCTAAAGTGGGGATGGGTTGAAATCCTATCAACCAATATGATTTAGAGAAGTTTAGGGTATTAATTTAACCTTATCAATTAGATTTAACTCTAAGTTAATTAATTTAACTTTTACCATGTCTTTTTGTTTTCTTTCACTATATGGTTAATACACATACTATAACATGCCAAACGAACCCCAAATTATTTATTATTAATATATATATCCTTATCTAAGTCATTTGGCCGAACCTTAGATTTTTAGGAATAAAATAACAATTAATAATATAATATTTTATTTAAAAACTATTTTGTGTCAATTTTGACACTATTTGATATATGATTTTTGTGAAAGTCATAACAGAATTATATGTTCGAACCAAGTTGATTAAATCAACAATAATATATCATAGTAACCTAGAAAATTAGTGGAATTCATAAAAAGTCTTAAATTAAATTTATTTTGATATTTATATTATCCATTTTGTCAATATTTCATTAATAAGATAATTACTGCATCATCTTTGTGTCATAACTAAATTAAATTATTTGATGTCTACAAATTACAAATAAAATACCATCATGTAGGAAATCTTTTTATCTTTCTAATGAATATTTACAATAGAATTTATCTTATGTATAACCCCATATTAAAAATGATTTACTTATTAAACTTTGATTTTAACTATTTTAACCCTTCTTTAAATAAATTAATAATAAATGTCCTAATCTAATCCAAGTGGGCCTAAATGGTAATATTTTATTCCTAAGTTTGTTTTTGGTCGAATTACACTTGTCCAATAGAATTAGGACATGTGTTAGGGTAATATTAATATCATATTTACCCTTAGTTACCCTATTTACTATTAACCGCGGTAAAAATCGTAAAAAGTTACTATTCACCAAAAAATTATTTTTATCTCATTGAACCACATTTTATTTACTGACATCAACTGTGTCTCTCGGATTTTTGAAATTCCATTCACAGAAGTGGTAAAATTAAGTTTTATGAAAAATTCAGTTTTTTAACTACCACTTTGTAGTTTCACTATTCATCAAAAAATGAAGGTTTTCAGAAAAATGCCAAAATTTCATCCTAAGCTATATTTCATATTCCGAATTCAAAAATGAAGTCTATTTTACCAAATTCATAACATAGAAGTTGCATTAATTAATTTTATAAGTAAATCCCGCTGTTAAAACAAATAGCGTGTTTTTAAGAAACAATATCTATCAAAAGATTGACACTTGTTTATGTATGGTTTAAATGTGCAATTACATCCAATGAACAACATTGTATTAAATTGTAAAAATATATTCTAAATATACTTTAAAACTACTCCAATTAATAATTTATCACTTTTAATTATTTCGATTAAAAAAGTTGTTTTTTAATTATAATTTAGTAATTTTCACTATTCATCAGAATATGAAAGTTATCCGAAATGTACCAAAATTTCACCTTAGGCTAAATTCGACACTCCGAATCCAAAAATGAAGTTCATTTTGAAAAATAAGATTTACAGAATTTTAAAAAGTGGTTATTACTATTCATAACGGCTAGTTTTAATAACATTTTAATAGCATATCGCTGTTTAGTGAAACTCGTTATTGCGTACTACACACGCTATCGAGGGAGGTCGCGATTGTGTGTAATGCAAGGCAAGTCAAGGATGCGTGTTGTGCAAGATCCTTTTGGTGTAGCGTACAACACAAGACATTAAGAAAATTAAAAAGAATATTTTTTATAAAATCTTGGGCTGTTACAGTGCAGATGGTATTTGGACGATGACAGTGGTGCATGGATGAGATTCAATCCAAGATGGAGGTGCAGAGAGGAGCTTCGGTCCAAGGAGGAGGTGCATGGAGAAGATTCGGTACAAGGAATTAGTGAATATAGGATTTTGAGTTCAAGGTGGAGGCTTCGCAGGAGAGATGGATAATAATCCATTTTTATTTCATATTTTCTCCGTAAAATCCCATTGCCACCCCTTTATAAAAACTTTGAAAAGAAATTACATGTTTTGTAATTTCTTCTCATGACATGTTTAAAAGTGTTGAAAAATACATTCAGGACATGTCAACATGTGGTAAAAACAACTTTGTGACATGTCACCATGTGGTGAGAAAGATTTATAGGGGGTGTAAATTTTCATATTTTAGAATTAACGGTAGCCATGAATTAAATTTACACTATCTTCCAAAAAAATTCACGTCATGAGTTGGGACCATGATGAATATTTTTTATGTAGCCAGAACTCAACACTTAATCCAACTGCACCCCTGAAAAAAGTGGGGAATGTACATCTCCCCACCTTATAACAGTTCACCAACAAGATGTACTCCTAAGAACCTCAACTATTTCATGTAAAATAGATCGAGCAACTAAGCCTTCACATCAACTTCTATTTCCCATGTTTCCTCTTGAACACGAACATGTTACCATAATTCATAAACTATTGGAATTTCCATTCCCCACAACAAATTTTCACTATTATCTTGCATAAATATCAGATGCTATTCAAAGGATGTATCAGTCTCATGATCAACATCCACAACATACTTGGAGCGTTTCCCAACTCACTATTCCAAAAACTGCTAGAACACAATCCAACAGTGGAACATAACCTTTCTATAAAAAATAACTTGGAAAGGATATACATCCACCACCTCAAAGTCCAACTTGGCCCTTCCGAAGGAATTTATACACGAATCTTATAGTTTGCCAATTTTTATTCTGATTCCACCACTTCTAACTCAATTTCATTCTCCAAAAATCTATTAGTGACACATCTCACCCCACCTTAGGATCATTGTTAACACAGGTTGGTAAGAAACTCAAATATCATGACCCATGGACCACAATATTTATAAAACTCCAGTGCCTCCTAAGAACCATATACTTAAACTATAAATGGAATAACATTCACCATCCAACTCATCACATACCGCTTCATAAGTGCAACCTATAAGGGGCCTCATATCTAACCAAAACAAATTCAGGTTTCTATTCATAAATCTAGAGAATCCTTATTTTACCTAGGATGATGTCAAGGTAGGGGCCATGATATTCACTAATTAAAAGCACACAAGGAAGTCATTGGTGAACACCACAACAATTCCTCTATCATTCATGTTACCTACCACTATAGAAAGACATTAACCTACTGAATGTATCGGGCTTCCCTTCCATCCAGTATCTCACTACACTGATAAAAAACTAGAATATCTCTTTCATAAATAAACATTCAAGTTCACTAACTAGGGAATTCTCACTAACCAGACTACCCAAAAAAAGGGCCGAATAGACAAAAAACAGATTCTCATTTCAATAAAATTAACATAGTTATCAAGATAGATTTACCCAAAACCCTATCAAGTATTTTCCCCTTTTTCTCATCACATGGTCAAAACTGAGGCACTTCCTCTACCTTAACCATCCTACACCTGTGTTCAGGTTAACAAGGGTATACACATTATAATTATTAATGTTTCAAATTTAGACAAACATTTATTTTCATCTATAATTATATTTAATTTTTTTATGAATTCATATTAGGAAAAATTTTATTTCAATTTTCACAATCAAGGAAAAACATTTCAAGTTCAACTCCTTACCCAAAACTCATTTTCCGAGGGTGCCTAAAATGATACCTGTCACAGAAATCATGGGTGCCTAGGATTATGCATGAAAATCAAATCTCATGCCATACTAGGCCACATATCAATTATTAGAAATATAAAAACATCAATAATCAAATCACACAATTGTGACACCCTAGGTGGAATAATAATCAACTGTAATAGAAAACAATAATAACAACAATCCCACCTAGGTAACTTGGGTTATCCCCCATACTTGGGGTAGATACTCCCATGCACTAGCTCATAAATAAGCCCCAACAATTTATAGTCCTTTTATAACTTTACCAAATATTAAGACAAGAGAAGAAGAAAATAAAATTGGACCATAGATACAACGTTATAATGTCTCAGCCCAGGTACCACACACCCTTGTCCCAAGTCAGTTCGACACATGACCTCAGGTGCAGCTCCCCATATGTTAGAGGCAACTGACTAGCAGCGAGAGTCTAGTATCAATAATGGGGTGATTATAACATATTTTTTCAGAGTAATCTCCAACATAAAAAACAAACAATAATGCATGTATATGATAAAAAACAATACCAATATATTAAGATTATCATAACTACAAACACATAATAAAAAATTGAAGAGTAAATATTCCATGATAATTAAGTTCTAGGTTTCAAATAAAAATTCCAATGTGATGTCACATATAACTCCCTAGTTGGCCCCAAACCATATTCAGTTCCATAATCAAGCTTCCTTCATAACTAATCCATCTAACATAGGGCCTTTTCCCAATAACCTATTGAGAACTGACAAAGTCTATTCAGGTACGGATCATGCAACCTCAGTAGGGTGTGAGTACAACATAGTAATCCACCACAAATGGATTTTAAAAATAATATAGTCAATAATAGTATATGCAGTTTTATAGAGAATAAAATACAAGTAATAATGTAATCAATTTACATGTATTCAGTTATCATTAATTTGACTACTTAAACCCCCTGGGTTCCCGAGGACACCCAAACCATCACAACTTCCTCGGATCATTCCGAAGTCTAAACCATTTCAAATTTTAATTTTTCACTTCATTTAAAAAATATGCTTTCAGTATCCATTTCATATCAATATATATCACGGCTAATTAGAACCACAATCCAATGCCAATGTTTTGGGTCTAAGTTGCCAGGGCTAGGACCCCATGGGATTTTGATATAGCAGACCATATCCCATACACAAATATCAATTTAATCACTATGGGCATTTGAAACCACATTACATATCCCATAAATGAATTTCAACTTAATCACAATGAGATTTTGATATAGAATGCCTTGCCCCAGACATGAATATCAACACAATCCCTATAAGATTTTGATACAACATGCTCTATCCCACACATGAATATCTATTTAATCACTATGGGATTTTGATGCCATAGGCCTTGACCCACACATGAATATCAATTTAATCACATGTATCACTAAATCATATGAATCAAGAATAATGAGTATTATTCCTCTTATCAATTTTCATCATCACAATATTCAATTAATTAATTATAAAATTAATTAATCCATGTCCTTCAATTAATTCAATAATTAATTAACTACATAATCCTCATTAATTAATCAAAAAATTAATTAATCAAAATATTTTAATTAATTAATTAAAAAAATAATTTATCATATCTATCCATTAATTAATTCAACAATTATATAATCAAATAAATAACATTGAATTGTTTGAAAATTTATTAATCACTTCAAAAACATTAATTAATTTAATTGTGAGCTAATTAAATCAATTTCCATAGTTAATTATACAATTAACTAATCATGCTAATTACAATAATTAATTCAACAATCAATTAATCACATAAATTCTATTATTCGATTCAACAATTAAATAATCTTACAAATTTTAATACTAATTCAATAAGTATTCTATCACACAAATCACCTTAATTAATTCCCTAATTAATCAAGTATGTAAAACAAATTAATTAATTCATCAACTAATTAATAAATATCCACAAACTCAATATCCTACAATTAATTAAACAATTAATTATCCATATTATAAGTATCATGTTCCCATAATTAATTAAATTATTAATTATTCGATTCTATCAATTTAATATCCCAAATATACATATTAATTAACTAAAAAATTAATTAATCTATTTCATTCAATTTCACCATCACAAAATACCCATTAATAAATCTAATTCATTCAATTGCATTAATAAAACAATCCCTATTAATTAATTATCTAATTTGTTAATATAAACCATTAAATTGCAACTACTCAATAATCCCATTAATTGATTCATCAATTAATTAATCCCATCAATCATATTCTTTAATTCAAAAATTAAATAATCACATTTTTCCTCATTAATTAATTCATAAATTAAGTAATCCCTTTATTTAATTCAACAATTAAATGTATAATATCATTAATTAATTTTTAAATTATTCAATCCCTTTATTTATTTCAATAAATAAATAATCACAAATCTCTCATTAATTAATTAATCATTTAATCGCTTTATTTAATTTAATAATTAAATAATCACATGACCCCCTAAATTAATTCTTCAATTAGTTAATTCCATTATTTCATTCAAGAATTAAATAATCACATAACTCTTCTTAGTTAATTAATAAATAAATTAATATATTTATTTCATTCACCATTTAATTAATCAAATGACTCCCCTTAATTAATTCATCAATTAATTAATAACATTATTTATTTCAACAATTAAATAATCACATTTCTCCCATTAATTGTTTTGTAAATTACTCAATCCCTTTATTCAATTAAATAATTAAATAATCACATGAATCACCTTAATTAATTCTTAAATGAATCAATCCTTTTATTTAATTCAATAATTATATAATCAAATAAGTCCCATTAATTAATTCATCATTTAATTAATCCCTTTATTTAAATAAACATTAAAATAATCACACAACTATTATTAATTAATTCATCAATTAGTAAATCTATAATCATAAATTTCACAATTCAACTATTATCATAAATTAATTCAACAAATTAATTTATACAATTCAATAATCTTGATACACTATAATTAATTCAAAAATTAATTACTCCCTAAATCCCTCAATTTCAATATTTCAATAATCAATTTAAAAATTAAATATTAAAGCATAGATTTAGTAATCTCAACAATTATCATAAATTAAATCATAAATTAATTTATACAATTCACATTTTCTTATTTAATTAAATTTAAAATTAACTAATTAAATTTTGAAATATAATTTCTAAACAAACTCTCGATTTCCTATAATTACATACATGCAATTAAAACAATTATTATATGGTTTGGAAAATAGAACCTTACCTCAAGAATGATGGAGAAAAACACTCAGCATTAGAAAACAAAAATTTTATTAGACTAATGATGTGGAACGAGATCTTGATTGAATTCATAGATCTAAGATTTAAATGAATCAATATCTAAAAAACCAAGATCAAAATATAGATCCAATAATATATAAACATCCCCCTTTTATCCAGGAAGAGGAGAAGAAGAGAAAGATTGATCTAAATGTGAAAAACACCTATACCTGGAGGTGAGAAGAGGGTCTTCGTTCGAAGACAATGGTTCACAAAAGATATTTGTTCTAAGACCGAGGTGTGTGGAGGAACCTCAGTAAAAGGTGTAGGTGCACAAAAGAGATTCAGTTCAAGGATAAGGTGCGTGGAGGAGTTTAGATCCAAGGAGGAGGCTCTACATAAGAGTGGGATAAGATCCCATTTTTTTTTTCTGCAAAAAATCCCATATCCACCCCTTTAACAAAATATTAAAAAAATAAACGTTTTGTAATTTTTTTTCATGACATGTTTACAATTGGTGAAAACTACTTTCATGACATGTCAAAATGTTGTAAAAACTACCTTCTTAACATGTATACAAGTGGTGAAAAATATTTACAGGGTGTGTAAATTTTCAAAGTTGAAAATTAATTCAATCCATGAATTAAATTCACTGAGTCTACCTAAAACAATTCATATCATGAACTCAGTCCATGATGCATATTTTTTTTCTTCGAAAAACATTACTCACCAATTAATTCCGATGCACCTTTGGAAAAAGAAGGGATCTTATAGGGGTATGATTATTTCAATGCCAAGGTGGAGGAGAATGAAGCTCCCCTTTACAAGGTGGTATGGATACCTCTCGAATCATGAGGTCTTTTCCTAGGGGATGCCTAAGGGCCAGAGCTCAGGGAAAACAGAGTTGTGTAGGCAAGGCCCAAAGCAGACAATTTCATGATCGTGGGCTCGACTGGGCTAGTACAAATGGTATTAAAGTTAGTGTCCATTGTATGTTCCAGTGGGGAAATTAGGATCTTTTGTGGGGGGGGGGTAGTATTATGGAAATCTCACATTGAAGGAAGTGAAGAATGAAGAACCATTTTATAAGGTGGATTAGATTCCTCTCCTATCATGAGGCCATTTCCTAGGAAAACCTAGGGGTGGGAGCCCAGGGAAAACATAAAAGTTCAAGATATGCCCAAGGTAGAAAATATTGTGATCATGGGCTAGACTGGGCCATTATAGAATTGATTATAACAAATTATAAAAATTATGTGATTTCTAATTATTTTTTTTGTTAATTGCATCATGAATCTAGACTTGAAATTTCCTAGCATGCTCATTTTTTCTTTCTTTATTCGATCTTGAATTAATAAAAGTACTATAAGTTTTATTTCAGTAATTTTTAATTATTATGATGTAGTGTCTTACTCCCTTGTTGTAACACCCCAAACCTAGTTACCCAGAGTCAGTGCATTACTACATAACATTGGAATTATCACAAGGGATCATGTTTCGAATGAATGATCAATTTAGTATCCTTGGAAGTACTAGATACATACATAAGTTTTACATTACATTTTAAAATAAAAAAACTACAACATTGTGTCTTCTTTTAACAAACTCATATCCCTTATCCTTTTTCTCTAGGTATTTCATAATATACTTCTTCTCACCCTTGAAAAAATAAAACATAAGAAAGGGCTGAGCTAAAATTCTCAGTAAGGATAACAATATAGCAAAAACTATCATAAATAAGAATAAAAATTTCAGTCATTGAATAAGACTGAAACAAAATCCTTTTAAACATAAAGTTCAGCATCATAGGAAAAATATAAATAAATTAATTCCATTTAATTATTCACATGGATATTCTACCAGTTTAATAATACCATGTAATATGAATAGATAATTTCATAATGATGGAATGCATAATTCCAGACATCATAACCTCATAGTCAAGTCCTCATGCAAAGAATACAAATAAATATTTTGTCAAGGCCTTGTGTCATGACACTAGTTTTTATCATGAGACCTACTGATGAATTTATAGTCTATAGTGGTCCCTTATCCTCACTTACTAAGTCTAAAGCATTCCTCATATGAAAAGGTAGAAAAGTAATCTAAACATTTGTATTAAAACTAGCATAAAAAATTTCAATATGTAAACCACAAACCATGAATGGTATAAAAATAGCACATCCACATTAAAAAATAAAACATTCAATAAAAAATGGAAGATTTTAATATAGTAAATCAACATCAATTAATAATAATGAAGTATATTGACATAGATGAAAATAATCAGTAAAACTATTTGAAAGAAATATCCCCTTTTCATTGAAAACATTTAAAAGTCTCACTATTTATCAAGAAGCTCTATAAAAGATATTTTTGAATCAAATTTTCCCATACCAATTTAAAACTTTTAAAAGGAATTTTAATTTTAAAATATTCATGTACATATAAATAAATCCTTATAAAAATTTTTAAAACATGGACATTAATGAGAAATATTTAAAAGAAAAACTATTTAAAACATTTAATATAATATTTTCGTTAGAGTTACTAACCAAATGAAAGATGCTTGAATACAAATAATTGAGGTAATAAAAACATTATAATATCATGAGAATAAATTTATTCATGATATACTATGTCAAAGTAGAATATATAAACTATTTAAAAGTTAATTGGGGCACAACAACAAAGAAGTCTAAATATAATGAAAATTAAGATGAAATCCCTTATAAATATTGTATACTTTGGTCAAGGATAAATCATTGAAATAATTATGTGTGAAAAATATAAATACACTCAATATGATTGGATATTCATTTTAAATCAATCAGATGACATTCACACATATTCTTATAAAAACAACACCAACGACTTGGATGTTTAACTCAATGTATGGAAATTGAGTTAAGATTACTCTTATCATGTTCAGATAAAGGACTTGAGAACTTATCGATGTAGTTATTATGTGTATAAAAAGTTTATTCACACAAATGGGAGTAAAAATTACTATATAAATATATAAATAGTTATTTCACACATAATCTTGGAGTAAAATAATCAATGTAATTTGTGTAAAACCCAATGAGTGGAAATTGAAATTATAAATTCGCTTACCGATTTGGTAACTTATGAAACATACACCCCATGAAATTAATATCATATAATGAAGATGTAAATACCCATAAATTAAATAATATTTCACAAATAATACAATTATGGGACATTCATACCCCACACAGAAGGAAAAAGAGAAAAATATAACATGAATCCCATGAGAATAAAAAGTGAGCTGAAAACCCATTAACTTGTACTTTTCCTTAGTCGACGGTTGGTTAAAATTATTTTATAATGTTGAAATCATTTTTATTAAATTATACATGAACCTAATACTGAAATATGATATCATATATGATCTTTTAATATTTCTTTGTTAATGATATTTCTGTAGTATCATTGTTTTGGGTGTTAACTGGTTTGTTTTCCTTTATAAGTTACATAAGTCATGTTTGTTATTGATAGGATGTATTTGATTCATATATTTAATGATATTAATTTCTTAAAAATTATATTTAATCATAAAATGAAAATTATTCTTGAATGGTTACAATTGGGAATGAATCTCATCGCATTCGTGGAGATGATAATATGTACGTGCGTATGAGGAACAATATCATTCTATTGATTGTGAAATCATATATAATTGGATGGTATATTATATATTAATAATAATTAACATGTTTTATTTATTATTTACACCAATTATACTCATTATTATTCCAATCCAAATAATGAATTTCCGAATAACAAACTACACCAGGACAAGGAGACGGTAAGTTGTACATAAGCACATATGGTAACTTTTTCATTCATAGGATAGATAGAATAATGAATATGGTTGTACCATATTTATAAGAAAATCACAATATTTAGAAGGTACTCGAGTTAATTATTTTTCTATGGAAACAACAATGAAAGAAGAAGTGGAAGAATAAAAGAACTTTGAAAGTGGTGATGAAGTAATTACCTCTTCTTTGGGTTCTTTTTTTATTTGAACAATAGGGCTCTTTAGGTTAGCTTTTTTATCAATGTAATACCTCTAGGTTGAAGTGACAGTTGATGGGAATATATTTTATCAGGGGTTTGCCGAGCCAACTGTCTTTGGTGATTTGATTTTGAGATAAGGGGAAGTACCCTTTTATAAGAGATGTGAGGGTCACTTTTGAAAAATCTTGAAATATTATTTTATTATAAACTCATTTTTGGTTTATAAAGGCTAAAAATGAATTTATTTCGATGATAAGGTGAGGATGGGTAGAAATAATCTCAAAAAATAGGCTTTATACTTGTTTAGGTCACCATATTAACCATTTCATTCAGATTTAACTCTTAGTTAAATAGTTTAACATTTAACATGTCTTCTTCTATTTTTATAATACATGGTTAATAAACATACAATAAAATTCCAATCAAACATCAAGTGGTTCATTAATGAAATATCTATAACTATATAAGTCCTTTTTCTGAACATTATATTTTAAGCACTATTATATAATTTAGTAAAATAGTATTTATTTTAAAAATTCATTTTTGACATTTTTGATACTATTTAGTATTTTGTTTTTTAGAAGTCATAACAAACTTATTTAATTGAAAAAAATATTAAATCAACCAAAATATGTAATATTAACCTTGAAAATTCATGGAATGCATCAAAAGTCTCAATTTACATTTATTTTAATATTTATAGCAACATTTATTTTAGTCTTTCATTAATAAGGTAATTACTACATCTTCACTATGTTATATATAAATTTAATTGTTTAATATCAAAAGATTACAATTAAAATACACTAATGTATGAAATATTTATAGCTTTCTAATTAATATTTATAATCTAATTTATCTTATGTATATACCTATATTAAAAATGTTTTAGTTATTATAATTTGAATTTAACACTTTTAACTCTTCTTTAAATGAAATATAATTAATGTCTTAATCTAATTAAAGTGGATAAAAAGGATCATAGTTTTGTACAAAGGTTGATTTTGGTCTAAATTAACTTATAAAATAGAATCAAGACATGTGTTAGGGTAATTATAATATTATTTTTATCTTTAATTACCCTATTAACTTTTAACTATGGTAAATAAAATTTAAAAGTTACTATTCACCAAAAATAATTTTCATCCTATTGAACCACATTTTACATAATGATGTCAACCATTTATCTCTGATTTTTGAAATTCAGTTCAAAGAAGTGGTAAAATTATGTTTTATGCCAATTTACAAATGTGCCAAAAAGGTCAGTAAAAGATGATAAAAATTTTAATAAAATTTTATATATGTATTCTTATTATTAAATGATTTCAATTGATTAAATTTTAATATTATAGGTATTATATATCTATTTTATATTTAAAATAAAATTAATTTAAAAATAATTATTTAAATAAAAATTCTGCTTTAAACAATAACGTAGTGTTTTTCACTATTAATCAAAAATTGAATGTTTTTAAAAAAACTGAAAATTCACACAAAGATAATTTTGATATTCCAAATTCAAAAATGATTTATATTTTACCATATTAGAAACCTAGAAGTTTTATTAATTAATTTAAAAAAAATCTATTGTCAAAACTAGAAAGTAGGTTTTTGAGAAGTAAAAACTATCAAAAGATTGATATGTGTTTATGTCCAATTTAAATGTTAAATTACTTCCTATGATCAATATTGGATTAAATGATAAAAATACAATATAATTATACATAAAAATCATTCAAATATATAATTTAACACTATAAAATATTTTGATTAGAAAAGTTGTTTTCAAATAAAATTTTTATTTTTCACTATTTATCAAAATATGAAAGTTATTATAAAATCACAAAAAATTTATCCAAACTAAATTTTTTATGTTCTAATTCTAATTAAAAAGTTTATTTTGTAAAATTGAATATATAAAAGTTTCAAATATTGTATTAAAAAATATTTGTCCTTTAAAAGGAGATAATTTTTTTTAAAATACTTCTTTTATATGAAAAATTGAATTGGTTCTTATATTATGTCTAAGAAACACATAATATGGATGTTAAAATTATATGGAGTATATAAAATTTAAAATTTTGTTAATACTATTCATAACAACTTTTTCAACGACTAGTTTGGTAAGTCGTGGTGCGGTCGAACTCGGTGTTTCCTGTAGCACCAGATACTGAATTCCAAAGAAAATAACTTACTATGGAATCAAGGGGTGTTACACTTGTATCAATGGGTTAAACCTTATACATACATAATCTATAAATCCATTAATAGTTTATTTTTTTTTATGTATTATTTTTTAAAATTTAAGACTAGTTACCCTTAGAGAAGTAATATTGCTTCTTGACCAATCATATTTTTTGAACAAAATTTATGGAAAAGGTGTAAAAATGTGTTTCCAAATTTTATTAGTGGTATAAATTTACAATATTTCATTGAAAATTTATTTAATAAAAAATATATAAAAAAATCGAGAATGGGTTTAACAACTACACCAATTTTCTAATGAGTATTTGTTAAAAAACATAAGAAGCATTTAAATTGGTAAAAAAACTCCCAATACCAAGAAAAAAATGAGCCTTAGGACTCAAAATCATTTCTCAAGGAGGAAGCCATGTTTAATTTAGAAACTAATGAGAAATATGAGGGATATTTTGAAACAGATGCTAAATCTATGGAGGCTTCAAATAATTAAGCTGAATTTGACCATGAGGAAGAAACCCAAAACAAAAGTTCTAAAATTGAGGAGGATAACGATAAAGTGGGATTGGATCAAAAAGAATAATAAAAATAGAAATAAGTGAGGAATAATTCTACAATAATAATAGAAACCCTTTAATATTTTCAAGATTAGAAAATAGAATAAGAAGAAAAAAATAGATCCTTTGTTGATGATAAGAAAAAAAGTTGATAGTTTATAAAATTTAGAATATTGTTGAATATTCTGAATAGGAGCATTAAGAATAATAGGAAAATATGAGTTGTACTAAATTTGGATTAACCACGTATTATATTTTAATTCATTAAATATATGCACATTTTTCCCCTTTACAAAAGAGAAAGATGATTTCAAAAATAAAGGTTATAAGATGTACAATCGATTAGATGCCACTTTAGTAAAGGATAAATCCATGATGGGAAACACTATATCATAATACCAATTTTTCAAGAAGGTGTAAGGTCATTCTTAAATAATATAATGAAATCAATTTCTGGGAGAGTACTTGAGTTTTTATTTACTTTCATGGGAATTTATGAATCGGTTTTTATGATTTATGTTATGATTTATTTCTGGATTTAGTATCAATTACCCTTAATATTTTTTATCATTAATTATTTTACCTTGTGAAATTACTAGTTTTTTATTTACAGGACCATTATTGAAATAATACTAAAGAAATCATGATGAAACGATCATGATAAAGTAAGAGAGAAAATCATTATCAGGGTATTTTTTTTAATTTAATATTTATTTTACTCTCTTAAATTTCTATTCTATTTTTTTAAAAGAAATTTCATTCCCCAATTGATCTTCTTATTTTATTTGTGATCTTTAAGAAAATCACTAAGGGTACCCATCATTCCATGTTTTAAATTTAACTCTAAATAAGATTATATGAGTGAAATTGGGGATGAACTTATAAAGATAGGTTTGGGGAAATTTATTTTAGGAATCGTGATTTAGGGGTACTATTAGACTCGTGAAAATGAAATTATCCTTATATTTTTTATTATTTTATTTTCTAAAATTTACGCTGATTTGTTAATTATTAGTATAACGACTTCCCTAAATATTTTGTTCCCAATCTCAAGAGTGTTCTATGATTTTTTTTTAAAATTATTTGTAATATCCATTTCTTTATATACACAGGATATATAGACTTCTAAAACATTCATTTTATCTTATCAAACTGATACATGTTAGAACGTAACATTAAAATCACTAGAGTTTTTTTGAGCCTTTATATTCCTTGAGACCTACCTTAAAAATTAATATTTATTTAATCCAGTAGAATCCATGAAATGAATTCATTATAAGAACAATATTTCAGTCCCATATTATCCTTCATACCCTTATTCTTAGTGATTTACATGATATCCAACAGTTTGTTTTTTTGGGGTGGAGTTGTTCATATTCGAAATGGATGCTTAGTATTGAAGAAAGGATGTGAGGTTATTTTATTGGGTGTATAGAAAGGTTCATATAATATCCTTCATTTAATTTATTATTTAACCCTCTTGAAAATTTTATAAAAATAAAAAAAGTAAAAATAAAAAATAAAAAAACTGGTTATTTCATTGGAGGGTCCAAAATAAATATTTCTAAACCTATGCTCTTACTATAAGTATTAAAATTGCGTTCATTAGGAGATAAAATATTTTTGGGTGATAAGTGTGAGATTTATTTCAGTTATAACCTTCAAAAAAGGTATATCATTTAACTGTAGATATTTCTACAATCCATTATTTGAGATAGGTAGCATTGGGTGATTCAATTCTTTTGAGAAAATTTTTATGTTTCATTATTATTGTGTATCATAAAATGTGCTTAGGGTTAACCAACAACTTGATCATTAGGATTTTTATGTTTAATTACCTTCCAACCCGATACATACAATTCATTTGATCCTTATCACATTTCCTCCATAATATTGTTAATTTTTATATTTATAGAGAACATATTTGAAATGATTTAAAACATTTATGGCTATGTTGAGCATGCTTGAGATATGAGAATAACTATAGTTAAATATATACCTTCAGTGATAAGAGAAAATATTTATGTTGTGTTTTAAATCTAAAATTGTTTGGATAATAATTATGATTATGAATATGAATTGGTTTTAGTAGATATTTTTTCCTTTCAAAAGGTGAAAATTAAGATATATTTTTCACTTTTTTACTTAAAAAATGCGGATTTAGAAAAAAATTATGTGATTCTTGATAATTGATCTCTTATTGATAATCACAAGATTTATTTGATATCAATACTAAAATATTGTAAGTATGGACATCCTTTTTGATTATTTTTATATTCAATGATTGAGGATAAGAAATAGTTCAAGTGTGGGGGATTTGATGACCATAATTCATCATTAAAATTATGATATTAAATTAAGTAATTTCATTATTTATTTTTTCATTGTAACATTATATTCATTGTT
The DNA here is from genome assembly GCA_963277665.1 of Viscum album. Taxonomy (NCBI): domain Eukaryota; kingdom Viridiplantae; phylum Streptophyta; class Magnoliopsida; order Santalales; family Viscaceae; genus Viscum; species Viscum album. The sequence continues at coordinate 187,522,651 of OY728143.1, forward strand.
TTGTAATGTTTATTTTAACGAACTAATTAAATCAAATATTTTATGGAAGGTATAATTAAGGATGTTAAGTTTGAAGAAGGAAGAGTATTGTGTATTATTTGTAAAAGGAAAATTTATGGAACAATGCTAAAAGATGAGGAATGGAAACCAAGCACCATATGAATCTAAGCCAGATGACTAGGAAGGTATCCAATCATCAACCATGTCATATGGATTGATGAATGGTTGATTTTATTAATATTCCTAGATTAGATAAGTTCCTGAAAAAAAGACATAGAAGATCCACCGAGTATGGTGGCATGGTAGCCCTACTAGGCAGGTAGAGGCCTTAAGGGATTTGATCTTGTGAATTTTATAACATTGGGATATATTAACATGGTACATCCCACACTAAAAAATGGATGTGTAACCAAATTTCACCCATGTTACTATTAGTTTTAACAAAAATGATGATGTAAAGGATATCTATTTAGCATGGGTGTAATGGTATGTCTAGTTCAACTCCCCATAAAATAATGCCACTCAAATTGAATATTACTTTATAAGAAGCCACCAAGGATTCACCTAAAGGCATCATGATCATATTGTCATTCATTTGTGAAGCTCAAAACCTCCTATAGGAACGTTTTCATCACAATGTTTCACAAGTGGTTTTCGAAGATTCCACTATAAGAATGAAAGTAACTTGAAATTTCCATAAACTTATATATTTAGATACAATAACACTGCGAAGTACGATAAAAACCATGGAAAATGGTTGATAGATTTTATCTGGGGCATATAAAACCTTTTATAAGACACTTAAAACTCATAGATATTATATGATATCAATAGTAAGAGATAATTACAACTTGTAAAAAGGTTATAGGCCTCGCCAATGGTAAGTAAGGAAGTATCTATGAAAATAATTACTCTTATGGATAAAATTAAGGTCCACATGAATTCACTGTGAAGGAATTACAGCCATGAAATCAAATGAAGTTACTCCATTTCTCTATTATGGATAAGTAAATAGATTCCAAAAAATAATGTGATCTCATGGAGACATAAAGACTAGGGGATGCTTGTGTGGAGTGAGGAAGATGATACAAGTTGTTCCATAATGAATGGGTTTTCACCACAACATGAGGTGTGTATGAATCATGAAAAAGATTATAAATTCTAGTTCAAGAATGTAATTGTGAATTCTTTTTAAAAATATTAAATATGTTGGATTTTCGTTTATGCTATGAAGGAGGAGTTCAACCCAGAATCATAATGGTGAGTTTGCAGGATATATGTGAGACTTCGTAGACTTTATCCAAACATTTCATAATATTGATAATATTTTTTCCTATTCATAAAAGAGTTTGCGCCTTGATAGGTTTCTTCATGTTAAGATATTTGATATAAAAAATAAGTTAGAGGATATATAAAGTTATCAAGAATATATGATGAGAATTTATACCATGAATATAGAAGAATATATTAATATTCATACATACCCATGAAAATAAAAGATTTTTAATGTACTTACTCACAATGAAAGACATATTCATGATTCTACATATACAATTTATTATTTGGAAAAATATATTATTTTTGAGGATCTGAAGATATCTTAGGGGAAACTTGGCTCTTTGACCGTGAGATTCAAGGTCACAATTTAAGAACATTTTCTAAAAGGAATACTAAAATCTATTGTATATTATTTTCTTATAAATTATAGGGACATACCTCTACTATAGAAATGATTAAAACTAGACCAGAGGCCTCTGAGTGAAGTATTTTTGTAGGAGGGGTCTTTATCTGGTGTTATTTCTTCTATAGGTATTTATTTTAAGGTTTTATTACCCTCCCACAGATACAATGAGAGGGAGATTTAGTTATTACACGTAATTACAATGAAGATGAATTGATTTTTAGAGTTTTTATTTAATAGAATATATGTTGGTGTAGGCATTAATCTCCTCCTAATATATTTAGACCCATAGTTCTAGTCATCTTTCTATTGTATACAAAATGGTAAACTTGAGATAAGTATTGACTAGGTTCACTCATGGAAGATGTCAACTAGAATAGGGACATTACTGATGGGTTGTGACCCCCTGATTTTTTTTATCATTTTACTTTATTTCAACAAGAGATGGGAAATGTATTTTTTTTACTTTGTATACATTATTTCCTATTCTAATAGATTGGTTTAAATCCAAAAAATTACTATCATACGTTATATTTTCTCTAAGTATGATTCATAAATCCTAGAATTTATTATCCTCACTCCTCCTAGATTATAATGGAGGATCAAAATGTGTTTTTATAGGTATATCCCCTATCAGTATATGGATTTGACTATAATAGTCAATATTTAACTGTAATTTTCTAAATATTCATTACAATTATTCAATAATGATTTTATATGAAAATATTTTGATATATATATATATATATATATATATATATATATAAATGTTTAGACATGTTCACACAAACACACCCTTTTATTCACTTTTTTAGTTGACATGCCATTAGTGGAGCCCAGAATAAGTATTTATTAACACAACATGCATATAAAATACAGAGAACATATAGTTTTACATGGTATATTTGAGGTATGATTAGTGTCAAAATTAAATATTTGATGTATTAATGACTATATGGGTGCTGATATGGGTTCATTTATCAAGTCTAAATGATGTATTAAAGGCTATGTTCGATTGGAGTAATATAAAAATAAGTCCATTTCGTGTAGTTTTCTATAGTATTTTAAACAATTTTGTCTTAGATATGTAGTACGGTTAAATGAATAGTTTTATGTTTGATTTGAATAAATTTATATAGACTGAGTTCTTTTTCATTGTTATATATTTTTATCAGGTATTACTATTATACAAGTTACTCTATATGGTGTATATGAAATATATATATATATATATATATATATATATATATATATATTTGAAACTTATAAAACATTGTTGAGACATTTATGTTTTTCAAAAAAAAAGACCATAAATATTGTAAAAATTAGTGTGGTTAAATGTTTCTCTCAATGACATACCAAGACCAATTGTTCTAGTCACTAGCCCTTAAATATGGGGTAAAACTTTTATAGTCAGTGATGAATTGATTTTACTATTGTTCGAGTATATAAGTTGGGGTCTCCACAAGTTGTATCATAGATGTGTATTGGGTTTTCTTGGTTCATGTAGATTGGAGATAATATTATGGAAAATTGAGAAGTAACCTATAAAAAGGATAAATAATCCACTTTATAGTGGAATCTTATATTATCATGGGATGTTTGGGTACTATGTTTGGGAACAATAGGAGGTTATTTTTTATTGGTTTGCAATTCTCAAGTATGAAATGGTGGAAAATTAAGAAGAAGCATATGGATTAGTTTGGAGATACTTTCGCTATATGATCCGAAATCATGTGATCTAGTGAAAAATTTAGACATATGTATCTTGTATATATTATAATCAATATATATGAATGTAAATAATTAATTAAATAATAACCGATAATGTAATAATGGGTTTCTTGAATACCTTATTAGGTTATATAAAATTAATTAAAGTCAACCATATATAATAATATATATATATTATGTTTAAATTTATTATCAATTTAATTTTTAGTAATTTACATTATAAATAGTCACGATTTTTACTTTTATCAAGTTACTTAATATATTTTTAGTGATATATGGTGAAATTATTTTCAAATACGACCCTTAATAATCCTAATTACAATTTCAAGTATTACATACATGAAATATTTAACATTATACATGAGTAATAATGTAAAAACTTCTTTTGTAATTTCAGAAGAGAAAAAAATATTTTATAATCATTTTTATTAATTAAAGGGTGGTTTTGAGAAGTGGATACTTGGAAATGGATAGTATTTGAAAACTAAAAAAGGGATAGAGTTTTCTAAAATTCAAATTATAGAATAGGATAATTTTAAGATTTTTTGTGTTTTTGACAAAGGATTTGATATGTTATTTTAATGTGTGAAATTATTTTATGTAATACTATTTTTGTAAAGTAAGAATTTAAAAAAAACAATTGAATTTTCTGGTTGTAATTGAATAACTAAATACAATATGAATCATATGATAGGGAGAACTATTAAAGTGAGGTAAGTTGGTTTCTTTTATTTTAGATTCTTCAGTTATTTTTTCCTATCTTCTGGAGTTAGGATCATTGGGTATTTTTAATGATTTTTATTTATTGTCTTACCCATTTGAATCATTGTGTATCTTTTAGGATAATTATTAGAGCATAGAAAATAAATTAATTATTTATTGAGGTGTTTATGATGTCAATGAGAGTACGTTTAATGTTTTCAACCATTAAAAATGAGATGGTGGGTAGTTAATAGTGACCCATGTCTGGAAAGATTAATTAGTGGTGAAACGATTTTTAAATTTGGAGAATTTATGTGATAAAACATGTCCTTGATTAATTATTTTTTATTTGATTGATTGAGTGAAAATTATGGTATTTTGTAAGTTTGGTATTGTGTAAAAATATAGTGAGATAGATTTAATGGTTTGGAGTATGTATTTATAAAAAAATTCTTGAGTTAAAATTTCATGTTGGTGGTAGGTACCCAATTGCTTCTTGATAGTCAATATAAGGATGATGTCCCCACTGGTCATCCACCTGGTAGTTAATGGGTCTCTACATATCTCCCAATTGAGAATATAATATTTAAAAAAAAAATAGTGTGTTGTTTGGTATATTTTTACACTTTTATTGAAACTATAAATTGGGGACCCTTAAATATATTTCTTCCAATATTCCCAAGAGAAGGAAGGAGATCCCCTTTGAATTTATTCACACTTTCATCTCTCCCACTAATCAAAGGTTTTATAAGGTTATTTATTCCACAAATTCATGGTGAAAACCTCTATACCATCTTTTATTATATTTTAATATACCTCTCCTAGAAATCCTTTCAATATAGTTACAAATTTTGTATTGTTAGTTACTTAAAAAAATTATTGTGAAATAATTTGAAAGCTTGTGGATTATTCTTCGGTTGACTATAAAAAACTTAAATGGGTTTCCTGATTCCATTTTGTTACTATTTGATTATAACAGACTATGTTATGGATTATTCTAGGGATTTTATGATTTTATAACAAAAATAGAGTAGGGTATGTTCTTGATAATTATGATTTTTGTGATTATAGTATTGGATTCATTTGGAGTGTTTTATACCAATTTTTTCATTGTATTTAGTCATTAGTTTATATTTTTGATTATTTAATTGGGTTGATTTTCTTATAGTAATTTATTTAACTATTTTTCCATAACGTTTAATGATATTTGGAGTATGTGAACCTCACTAATGGTTATCATTTGTGGTCTCATTTTTTGTAAACTGATATATCAATATACACCATAAGATGGGTATTAATTATAGTGTTATTAAAAATTTCCTTGTCTTAAAATAAAATTGATATTGTCTTTTATTTTTTTTAAAAGTTATACATATCACAAAATCTTATAACAACCATGAAAAGATACATAAATGAACTATATATTACTATTAACCCATACACTCACCCCTTTTTATAAAATAAAACTTATTTTATATTGATTTTGATAATAACTAAGGAGCCTAAAATTTTAACATCTATAATTACAAAGTCAAAATAAATATTGAGTTACTTACAACTCAATAACAATTTATATTTAGAGTTTTATAGAATCATAAAAAAATGAAACATCTATAATGGAAATTTACACTCAATATATTATTTTTCTATAAAATAGGATCTTATATTTTCTATCATTTTTCATTCGTGAAATACTTTCATAAATTAATATGTTTTATCATTGAAATTTCTATTATCGCTATACATCATTAAGAATTTTTGAATGAATTTGAAAACATTGGATGAGAAAAAAGCTCAATTATAGAGATAAAGAGATAGAACACCCAATATTAGATTTGAAATTATTCAAAATCCATAATTAAATTTTCCATTTCATGAAACATCCCTTAAAAAAATAATCATTTACTTAATCTTGATAAACAATTTGCATAAAATTTTTCAAAAAAAAATTGTTATGATAGTACGAAAAGGAGGTTATGTCTTAAATGTTAAGAAACCATTTTTTTACATTTTTTAAATAAAATAAAAACAACCCATTCAGAAAATGGTAAAAATATTCATTTATAATTCTTAATAAAAAGAAACATAATTAGTTTAAAATGATCTTTAAATAAATTTGATTCTAAAAGAAGAATTGTTTCTGATATATTTTATAGAACATGGTTATAGTGGAAATTGTTTTTTAATGAAAATCAATAAAACAATGTTTTAAATAAAAACATCTTACCATGAGTCCTGACACATTTAATTTTTTTATAAAGCTGAAATTGTAAAATTATATTAAAAATTTACTTTCTTAAATTTTTTATTTCATTTTTATTATAATTTTGATTAATTCAACCATTATCACAAATAATTTTGTTACTAAATCATTTAAATTTACATCAGAAATTTTGATGTCATTCGATTTTAAATTTTCAAAATGGATTTAATAGGACAGACTTGGACAAAGTGGTCCTAATTGAATAATATACATAATATTAAACCTATTATAATTATAATATAATACATTTAATATAATTTTCTAACCATCCATGTTATCTGTTCACAAAAAAAATGTATTGTATCGACTTGAGGAGATGATGGTCCTTATATACGCTCATGTGATTCTTAAATTTACCAAATGGATGGAATGAAAGAAAGGTAAAAAGAATATATAATTATAGAATCATAAATATATCATATATATTATTTAAAAATATTATTGTGACTAACCATGTGATATAGTAATGAAAAACAAATCACATCGCTTTATGGTGGAGGTAATCCACACATACTCATGAGGGATATTATCATTTTACAATGGATGTGAAAATGAGAAGGTAGATAATATTTTATCTTTAAATAATAATAAATATTTCATAAAAATATTATATTTTAATTAATTCCATATTTATAACCATTCATTTGAGATTATAATGAAAAATGAATCATATCGCTTCATGGTGGTGTTGGTCCACACATACACACAAGCAAAGTGTTTATTTTACATTGGTTAGAAAATGGATTTTACTATTATCATAATAATATTTAATTATAGTTTAAATAATTATTTTTTATATCATCATGTTTACAATAGGTTTTAATGAATTTCCAAAAGAAATAAACTAAAAAAAATGGGTTAGGACTTATACCTCATCTTTTGATATCCTCTTTTTCATTGAGCTTAATGAATTTGAAGGAGAGGTTAATGGTCACTAAAAAAGAAAAGATATATAGAGATATAAGTTTATAGGGTTATTATGGAATATTTTTGAGAAAAAAATATATTTTTTTTGTGTTTAAATTGGATGAAGATAGTCGTTTTTTATTTGAAAAAGTGACAACATTTTAAACATTATTTAGTTTTTAAGGTTTATGAATGTGATTTTAAAAATGAAAAGTGGAAAATAAATTAATAATGAAATATTAGATCAAAATTTTACTATAAAATATATTAATGATGATACTTTTAGTATTATATAAGGATATAAAAATAATTTTTAAACATTAAATATCAATTAATGTAATTTTTATGTCTAATCCCATATTTCGACTTAAATGAAATATAGATAAAAAAGGGAATAAAAACACTTTAACATTATATAATACTTTATAATTATCCATGAATTACATGTAAAACCATAATTTATTAAAAAAATAACACTTTATTAGTTTTCTTTATTAATTTACATGACCTTTCTATTGTATGTACAAGTGTAGCAATTACATTGAATAAGCATTAAAGGTAATGGAACATAAATAAAAATAAAAATTAAATTAGTATCATAAAACTTATTTAATAATATTAAAAATAAATATTTATAACCATTCATAAATCTTTTTTCTCCCCTATGAATGTATATTGGATATATAAAAATATAGAGAGTGATATTTTTAGTTAATATTTAAATAAAATAATATAAAATTATTACTCATGGACAAGTGGCCCTAAAATAATACAATTTCAACGATAATGTTCCAAGATAAAAAATACTATAATACAATGAGTAATAAGATGATATTTTATAACTTTATAAAAAAATATTTAACCATAATTAACCTGTTTTCTTTTTATTGTGGTGATAAAAATTTACCATGGTTACTATTCATTATGTCCCAAATAAGAAATTGACATCATTAATAAATTTAATTTTTTTTAATCCAGATATAAAATAATTTTTTTAAGAAGTGGAAAGAATTAATTTTAATATAAATATAAAAACACAATGAAAAATGACCTGAAAAATTGATCTTTGAAAAATACGTTTTAACAATAAAGATAAACTTATACTGAAATAAACTTTATTTATTATTAAAATGTAATTAATTATTTTATTTTTCATAAAATTGATATTATAGTAATTTAAAACATAATCCAAAATATAAATGGACTTTTAAATTAATTTATATAATTAAAAGAAATGACAGTTTTTCAAAAAACAATATTTTTTACTCTTCAATCAAAAGTAAATATTTTTAGTAAAATCCAAAAAATTAAAAATAATATAATTTTGTAATTATTATTTAAAAATAAGAATATATTTTTTAATAAAATTTCTAAAATTTTACGAAATTACATATAATATTCATGAACATAATGTGGAAAAAACATTTTTGAAGAATAAAATTAATTTATTATCATTAATTTCATAATAAATATAACTAAATGAATATAAATTAATCTGATTTGATATATAATATAATTTTGTCCCTATAATTTTTATAAATAGTGCTTAATTTAATATGTTAAGATAAAAATTTATTACACACATCAAAAATATTTTTAGGAAAAATATCTCTTTTACCTTTAAAATTGTTTATCTTTATTTATAAATAATTGATAGTATATATATTATTAATTATTAATTTTATTGAGGAAAAATATTTCTAAAAATATTTCATAATGTTATTACTCATTTTCATAACATCAAATCCAAAATCGAAGCTATAAAAATAATATTTAAATAAAAATAATTTTATAGTATATTGCAATTTGTATTAAGAACATTATTGCATGTGTTAGAAACAACAAAAAATATTATTTTTTAAAATAAAATTACATATTTAAATATCATGGTGCATATTCTCACCTTCTTAAAAAAATTATGTCCTCACAATTTAGATTTGTACTCTGGAAAATGAATGTATCTCGGTAAAGGTATAATCCAAGATATAGATTTTATTATTATTTGGAATTTTAAATTACTAATAGGATACCTAATATCAAAAAAATATTTCTAAACCAAATTATATTCCATTTTAATACTCATAATATCAAATTGGTTTACAAAATCACACCTTAATAGGTGAGAATTATTTTCTACATAAGACATGATATATTTATTTTTCTCTTGTTTGAGTTAAGGAATTCATTTTCCATGAAGTTAGAGAAGGAGAAAAAATATATTATTTATTTCCATTTTATAAGAAAAATTACATCCTTTGGTTATATTATGAGTAGTTTTAAACCACCAATTGATCTCATTTAATTGTTAACAATGATGATTTTTCATTATTAAAGCCTTCGAATTAACATTCATTTGATCCCAATATCAAAAAATTGATGAGAAATTATTTCTTATATTTCAATCTTTAAAAAAATGGTTATTAAAAGATTAGTTAATTTAAAAAATGAATAACCCTTCATATGACTAAATACTATATTAATATCTAAATTCTCAATAATAACACCCAATATTAAACTTATGTTTTTTCATAAATAACTAACCTTAAAACTCTTCAAAATATACCGAACTAAAATTAAAAACCAAAATATAAGAATATTATGATCCCATATTCTTCCAAGATCAATTTAACAGTTGTCTCCATACAACATTAATCTATTATAAATTTATGTATCAAGAATATATATTCTCTGATAATATGTTCTAAAAAATATACTAATTTTTCCCAAAATTAATATTAATCACCACCACATAAAACAAAAAATATATGTATACTTCAAAAGGTTACTAAAAATTTATTCCTCCCGAAATATAAACCATTTCTTTTATAAAATACCATATTATAGAAAATAAATAAATTAACCTTAATCCTACAATATTCTCAAAAATATAATAACTCCTTATTAAAAATAACAATAATTACCTTAACATAAAAGATCACAACGAACCTAATGGTTATATATACCTAAAATATTATAAATAAATTATAGCATTATTCCCAAATAACATTCATAGAAAATCACATGATAAACAAAAGGGTTATATATAACTCAATCTTGTGCTAAAACACAATATAGAGAACTTCCTAAAAAATAAAATAATCACTAATTCATCAATTTACTTATTAATATCCATGGTAATATTTACTTATATTCCAAAAATTAATTTACTTATAACCTTAATTACCTCAATATCAAATAACATATCAACCCAAATAGTTTTAGTATTGTAGTTTTTCTAAAACCCAATAAAAATCACCAAAAAAATATCAATAATCACCTTTGAATAAAATCACATAAAGAATTAAAAGGAGTATTTATATCGTTTAACTTATGATTATCCTTATTTTATCAACATTTAAATAAAATAGTACTACATCAAAATTGTTGAAATCATATATTATGAAAATTCAGTCATTAAACATTCTTTATAAACCTTTAACCTAGAATTTTTATCACATTCCTTAAATAATGCCTTCCTATAATTAAAAACATGAATAATTTCCTTAGATTCTTCTATCTGAATGCAATCATGTTTCCTATATTAAGAATAATATAAAATAGTTGAAATGGTTACAAAACATTATATATTATTTATTGTTTCTTCCACTTCAGTTGTATAATGTATGAATTTGCTAAAAAAATACTCATTTTATCATTCTGACCCCCTTCATGAGATTCCCTCATTAAGAATTGATTTTAATAATTACCATACTCACAACATTTAAAGAATCCATTTGACAACTTAGGAAAAAGTTTATTCTTATCCATATTTTTGACTGATCCCTTTATTTTCCGTGGAATTTTTTACTCTATAACCTATATAGATCTTAGATCATTGTTAGATAACTAAGATGGGAAGGGGTGAATCAATGGCCAGTTTTATTAGAAACCATTATTCCTTTTTAGTTAAACCTCAATGGTGTGTTAAATCTTCTATAAATTATTTTTTAGTTTCACATCATCACTTCGAATAATGCTGTAAAATAATGTAACCCAACCAAGTATTTTTACAATGTTTCGAACTAATACATACTCTTTTCTAGGATCAACCTATTATGGTTATTTCATGAATTTTATTATCACTATAATTTTAAATAATGAAAAATTCATATAAATGGAACATAATGTCAAACTGGTCAATCCATGACATATAAAGTATTGATGGAATTGTTTATACAGGTACCATTAGTTCTCGATGGTATTGTTTATATTTAAACCACCATTTTTTCAATGATATTAAATATTCATCCACCATAAGTTTATTATTTTATCTTCCACTATAATCTTTCTAGTTCAAAATTTCTTTTTTACATTCTCTTGATCATTAGGAATGCTGGTCTTGTGACTTCTTTTCAAATATTCATATTTTTATAATCACATTCTAGAACAATTAGCCCATCTTTTGATCCTTCTCCCTTTTATATATGAATGTATCAAGATCTTGATCCTAAGTACATATTTAAATCCTTGTGTCACATACATTTCTCATTACATGCATGCACTAATTTATACACAATTTTTCTGCATGAAACTCATAATAAATTCATGATTTAAAATCTCCATATTTAAATACTCAATAAAATATGTTATGAATTAAACACATTTAATGATTTTTAATCCTTCAAATAATAACACATAGATAGATCTAGGTATTATATTTGTCAATATTTAATAATCCCTAATTTTTGGTTATTATTTGCCCTCATGTAAATACCTGAATGGTCATTAAGTGCTTATTAAATATGAGGGGTGCACTGGATGACATTTAAATGAATACCCAATATGGGTATCCACTTATTTCAAACTCATATTAAATTAAGTTGCATATCATAAAACACATAAGAATTAAACATGAAAATACAAACCCATCATTAAAAATTATCAGTGGCCTAATGCTTCTAATTTACTCATGCACGTGACTTAATTTTATTTGCATGGTTCTTTATTTCAAATACCTATAGAGATTAGGTAACCAATTAATATCCCATATTTAAGAATATTTAATGATCTTAATGAATGCATGAATGCATGCATGGAACTCATTTAAAACACTTGAAGGATTAAGGGTCTCTGTTATTCATATGGAGTATTCATTTTTGAACACCCATGGATCCACATTACACAACCAAATCATTTTAACCTAAGAGAACTGGGTTTCTCATTATTTACCATTCATTTGATACATTAATGTGTAATTGCTAGAATTTTTGAACTTACCTTTTCATAAATCCTAAATTTAATCATAATCCATGTGACCATCCTCTTTAGGAAACCATCATTATTGGGATCACTGGTTCATGCATGTTCGTACATAAAAATAATGTCTGAAATGTTCTTGTATATTCCATGGATCACATGAGATAATCATGGCTAACTAATCTTTTTCCATGTACACTTCCATGATCTTAATAGCTTGAAAATACAAGAATATCTGTGCACTATAGATGCCTAGATCATTAGAGGAGGAAGGCATCCACATTGCTTGATTAGATGATTAATGTCATCCATATCAAGTGGCCCACATTATTTGCTTATTTTTAAAGGAAAAGGAATAGTGTCATGTGTGCCACTATCCCACACAGGTTTCATTATATGTTATGGTCATGGTATAACAACCATCCACTTCTTCTGGATGCTCAGAAATTTCAACCCCCACTAGCATCTCTCAATGAGGACCCATACCGCCATGCCTCCCTACCTGGTGGTTCCACCTTTACCCCCACACACTCTGTGTGGTACTTATACATGGGACCCCACCTCATCCACTCGCTATTGTCCCGAGCTGATATCCCATTTGTGTGGTTGGCCTTTAGGTCCCAAATATTCCTTGGTTTAGATCTTACCCTTTTCTTTTATAGTGGGATGGGAATATTTTTTGAGTGATCCCACTAAAGAATACTTATAAAATGAAAATAGTGCATCCTTAATTAAAATTCCAACCAATCATTTATTTATATAATATGGAAAATAATATTTTTATGATCTTAAATAAAGTTTTACACTCATCTATATATTTTCATCTTTTCACCTCATAAAATAAAATATTTCAAGGACTTAAAATGAATCCCTCATGCATTAATAAATTCCTTTTTTCATGGACATCCGAATTCCTCATGAAAATAAATATTTGAATTCCATTCATCCCTTATTTTTCATAGAATTAATTTTTTCATGGACTTCAGTTGTGGTAAAAATTGTGAAAACTCCTTAACACATGTTGTTGATATTTGAGATCACTTTAACAATTATCATAGTTAATATTGATAATGTACAAATCATGAAATCTGATTCCATAAAATGAATCCATAATAATTCTCTAGGAATCAACACTTCATCCAAACTCAGCAAACAAATATTGACATATCAATGACAACAAATTCAACAATAGGCCCAATAATCTCTCCCTTTTTATTTTGATTTCAATATATCCTCAAACATTAAAAAGTTAATATCTATGCTAAAAAATTTCTCCCCATTTGAAATTCAAATTCAATGGATAAGTATGTGTGTTGGGGGGGGGGGTTCTTATCTAATATTTTTCTAAAAACATGATCTTGTACCTTATATGAAAATTTAATGATCAATTTAATGTGATGGATGATCTCACATGTTAATCTTAGAAAATATACTTTTGTTAATAAATGTATGTCTATGTGTTTTAACCCAATGTAAAAAAGAGAGATAAAACCAAACATTTCAAATATGTCCATAAATAACCTAGCAAGTGAAATTATGATTAGAAATTATCAATTTGGTGTTGAATGAAATCAGATATAATAATGTTAAATCTTGTACATAATTTAACAAACACATAATATAGTTCACGTGAAAAATTTAAATCTCTCACATTGTATCATTTTTTTGATAAACCAATCACTATCCCTTAATTCATATATTTGATACAATAAATACAAAAGAAATAAGTATAATTAGGTTACCCCCATTTTTATGATTTCAATAGATAGATAAAACAAGTATGGTCACATTTATAAAGCATGGAATGAAATTACAACCCACAATGATATTAATATAATATTCAACTCAGGTCCACCATGAGTATATGCATCACCTTCAATTCCCTACAAATACCAAACAAACACAATGTATATGGGAATAAGTAGGGTCTTCTTGCTTCTAAATGTGAAAAAATGGGTTTCTTATTTTCTCAACCTAGTTTTTAACTGCATACATTATTAATGATTTAACATTGAATCATTAGTTGTGTTTCTTCTTGAGGTAACATAGACCTAATCATTTGTTCAATTTTTTGTGTGGGAACTCTCTTCCCAAGATCTTCAGATGCCCTTGTACCCCCTAGTAATACTTTATTTCTTTTAAGGTACTCTATTTGTTGTAGAATTATTTTTGAACAATTTTAATAAATTTTTCTAGCAATGTTGAACCTCCCACACAAAAATTCTTTAATATAATAGTTTTTATTTGTTGAGAACCACTTATAAAATTCAGCTTCTTCAGGTGGAATCATAGTTTTTTATTTTTCATAATCTTTATCTTGTGCTTATTAAAACTCTCTTTATTTCTACAATTATACTAGAAAATGAACTAATTTATCTTTATGGTTGTTGGATGTATTCTTGTAATTTCCACATGTCTTATAATGGATGCCTTTATTCAAATCTTTCATCTAAAATGCATCACTCTTCTTGATAATCATCTTAGAATAATTTGGAATTATATTTTTATTCAGATTATTGTCTATGGATGATTTCTTCAAAAAAATATTAGGTGTAATATATTTGGTATATAGATTCATATTTTTACTCAAGTTTGATATATCATATTCTATTCTAGCATGCTACCATTTTTGTCGTGGTATTATATTTATATCAAAATAAGAATTGGGCATAAATAGATCATATAATAACTTATCCTAATAATCACCACTTCTATTACAATACTCAAAAAAATATTCAAGATATTATTATATATTATTTATAGGCTAATTTCTTCTCAGTGAAATATTCTTCTATTATACAGGTTTCCTCTTCTCTTTAGTTTTCCCCCCTAAATGTAGGGATTCTCAATTTTTTACGCAATGAAATGTTGTTCAAAATTTTTATTTCATGATGCCCAAAAATCCTTCAACATCAATAATAACCAATAAATCTGAATTTATTATTTGGTATATTCTTTGGGAAACATAAATTTCTATAGTTATTCACATCTATATTTGAATATATAGTGCATGCCTAAAAATCATCTTTTTACCCACGTTTGTTTGGATTTTAATCTTGAATCTATACTAGTTGTAAAATCAACATTAGTACTCACATATTTGTTAGAAAAAAGTTTTACCTTTTCAAGGATCCTGTATTATATTTATCCATAGATAATTCCAAGTTATTATTTACACTAAATTAATTCATTTCAGAAATAAAACTCTTGGGATGAATTCTTGGAATAAATTGTTTTCATGATTTATTACCATATAATATTTAACTTATGAATATCATAATTGATAGGGGAATCTTAATTTATCTTATATTTTCTTGTGATGTTTTAATGTTTTTAGTTGAATATTCAACCTATAAGTCACTCCATGTTGAATATTATTTATAAACTTTTCTATTTATCATATTTACCTCTTTAAGATAGTCAAATGAAAATGTCCAATTTACCAACAATTTTTTTTAAAGGAATCAAGACTTTAAATATTCTTTTAATAATTTTGTTGATTGAATTCAAACTCTCAATATTTTTTATTTAGTAAATATTGGATACTTTTAGAGGAAACATGTGAATTGATACCACTTGTAGAGCCTGGATCAGTGTGAAATCACTGTGGGAGGGGGGGTAAATCATTATTCCCTTTTATTTTTATAATTTTTTCATTTTTAATTCATATTTTATATACAGTTAAATACTAAATGTATTCTACTAATGCAACTAATCATCCCTTCAAATAATTGTATAAATTAAAGCCACACAACAATACTATTTTTTCATGGTAAATTACTAAGACTTGATCCATTTCTTGATCAAGCATTGTTAGTTTAAAAAATATTATTATCATTATAAATTGAGATAATGAAAATTTATATAACTAGAATACAATGTTTGGGAAGTTAATTCATTCCATATAATGTATGGATAGAATTATTTGTACTTCTACCACAAATATTCATTGAAATTGTTTATAATGGAACCACAAGTTATTCAATGATATTGAAGGTTGATACATTATATGAAAATTCTATAATATTTATGCAAAATCTTGCTGGATAAAACTTTCTTGTGTACTTCATCATGATCATCAGCAATGCTTGTCCTGATACATCTCTTTAATTTCTCAGGTTGATCATAAAGAATTAACCTAGCTTTTTACCGTTATCTCTTTGATACAAGAATGTATATGTATCGTGATATTAAACTGGTGTTGTAATTCATGTGTCTCTTATGTTTCTCATCACATTAATGAAATTTTTTATAAAAATATTTTGTCTATATAATTATCAATAAATTTATTATTTAAATTCTCCATATTTAAATCCTAAATTAAATATCTAATGAATAAAATATAATTAATTATTTCTCTTTGTCCAAATAATAACAATTTAATGGTTCTAGGTACTATATTTCATAATCTTTAATACCCCATAATTTGTGGTTATTATTTCAACTCATTAAAAACCCCGAATGGTCATGAATTGCGCATTCAATCTGAGGGAAACACATCATCTCATTTAAATGAATACTTATGAGAGGTATCCTCTTCCTTTCACTCATATTTTATCATGTAATAACTTATCAAACATACACTAATTATACATGCACATGCTACTCCATCTTTCAAAATGATAAAAGGTCTCGAGATTCTTATTTTTTTACGCATGTGGGGTACCCTATTTGCATGGTTATTCATTTTAAACACCCAAGGAGATCTGGTAAGCAGTTATTATCACCTATGTAGCAATCTACATGGATCATAATGAATATAAAAATGCATGATAATCATTTAAAACACTCAATGTATTATGGGTTTCTGTTTATCATGTGGATTATTTTTTTGAACACCAGTTGCTGCACATCACATGACCTCCTCATTTTCACTCAAGATAATTGGGTTTCTTATTCTTATCCTTTCATTAATTGCATGAATGTGAAATTTCATGCATTATTTTTATCAAAATTTAGAATAAAACCTATATTTTATCATCACATAATAGATAAGGTTCCTCAAGAAACCATTATTATGGGAATCTATGGTTCATTCATGTCTATTTATGAAAATCATGCATGGAATGTGATTGAATACCATATGGATCACCAGAGAACATTATTGAAATATAAATTGTGTTTATTTCCTTGAAAAAGATATACATAAAAAGATAATGGAGTATTATCTATATAATGTAGATTCCTAGATCTTTATAGAAGAAGGATGACCTCGCTGCTTGATTGGGTGACATAAATCATACAGATGAAGTGGCTCAAATTAATTCCTCTTTTTAAAGGCAGATGGATAGTGTGCCATTAAATATTATACCACATTGAATTAGTCATATATCTGGGCCATGGTATGACAATCATCTACTACCTCTACAAGCTCAAAAATCTAAATCCCCCATTGACACCACTCTTTTTCGGTCCCTTCTACCATTTCGCCCCATATGGTGGAACTTCCTCTACTTTTAAGCAGTTTTCATGAGCATAATAAAAAAGAGCACACCTCAGCCACTCATATATGGCCTGGTATGATCTCCCAGGGGTGTGGATGACCCCAAGGTCCCATATATTCCTTGGATGAGGTCTTGGCCTTAGATAGATCAATGGGGTGGCCATATTTTTTTGTAAGGTGCTCAAAGAATAATTATAAAAGAAAAATATGTCATCTTTGATTAAAATTATAACCAATCATTTATTCATTTAATATAGAAAATAATATTTTCATGAATCTTAAGTAATTTTCCACACCCCTCTTTTTATGTATTCATCTTCTTCACTTCATGAAATAAAATATTGCATGACCTTAAAATTATTTTTTCATGCATGAGTAATTTCTTTATTGCAAGAAATCAAATATTTTCATGAAAAAAAATATTTTCATGTCCTTGGTCACCTATTTTTCATGAAATTACCATTTTTGTGAACTTCAAACATGGTAAACAATGTGAAAACTCTTTAGTAAAAATAATTGATATTTGAGAGCACTTAAACAATCATCAAAGTTTACATGGAGAATTTTCCAAGCATGATATCCAATTCCATAATATGAATCCATAATAATTCTCCTTGCATCACTACTTCATCTAAACTCACCAAACACATATCAATATATCATTGAAAAAAATGCAACATTGGGACAAATAACCTCCTTTTCCTCGTATGAAACACCTTCCTTTTCCTTTAATATATTTCTCGGGATAATTTCACCCATATTATTGACTTGTATAATGTTGAATAATTCTACCTTGATGATCTTTATGACATGAAATTACATGATTTTTTCTATTATTTAAATAATTAGGATACACATCTAAGATCAGGTTATTAAAAATAACTCAATATTTATAGTGTGTAAAAAATTATTTTTCACTCCATATCCTATCATATTTGGTTTTTCATTTAGACAAACACTTAATTTTACTTCAAAACCATTGTAAATGTGATTCATACTTGCCCTATAAATTTACTAAAGTAAAAAAAAAACTAGCATGATTATATCATAATAAAACATCATATGAAAATGTTATATACTAAGATATTTGTACCAATGCCATTTTGTATTCAGCTCTTTTAGTTCAATAAAAAATTTCCATAACTCTCCACAACAGATAAACATTACGGCTATAAAAATAATTATAAATTAGGATCCCCAAATATCTTATTAACCCCTAATTTTTTCTCATAAAATAAAATTCTAAACACTACAGTTGTCTAAACCTTTTATTTGATAATAACTATAGAACCCCAGACCAGTAAACCATGATCTGATGGTAAAATCATACATTTTACATGTTATAATTGATACCAACTAAATAGAATCATATTTTAACTTCCATAACTAAAAAATAAAAAAATGGATTCAAATACATCCCAAAGATTTTTTATTCTACAGTTCTAGATAATTAAGAAAAATATTACATATAAAGTGTAAAATTTCACTTAGTGAAAATTTCATTTAAAAAACTATTGTCTTTTTACACACCTATTTTCATTTGTGACACATTTTTTTAATTCAATACATGTCTCTATTGACATTTTTATAATCCCTACCCATCCTTAAGCCCTATTAAAAACATTAAAAACATGGTATGTGAAAAAATTCAACATGGGATATAAAAAATATTGAAACCCATTATTCAATTTGAAATTTGTTAAAATGTATTAATAATGTTTCCTTTTCACAATGTGATCCAAGAGCATAAAATAATAATTTAATTACTCATAAAGACAACTGTTGGCCATTGTTTTTCATAAAACCTTTATCAAGAAATATTAAATGAAAAATCATAATCGTTGAGGTTTTCATATAAAAACATGATAAAATTTATTTGAAAATTAATAATTTACCTATATAAGATCATAAAATTTTATTTTAAATCATATGCTCATTATATTATTTTATGAAATCAATATATTTCCAAAAAAACTCATCCTAAAAGTGATAATAAATTATATATATAAGGACCAAAATATAAATAATCACATGAATAAAAATAAATAATTTCATATTGATAGAATTCATAATGTCAGACAACATAATCTTTTTGACAAGGCCTCAAGCTATGAAATAAAAAATAAGTAGGTAATTTATATACCAAATACCCAATCTCATTTGTAACATGAGACCTGCTAATGTATCTAGAGGATATATAATATAATTATAAACCTGTTCCCTTACTATGTCAAATGCATTCATCATATGAATGATATTAATAAAAATAAAATAATTAATCAACATAGGAATTCATATTCAAAAAGTAGCATATGAAATTTTAACATTCTCCCTAATAAATAAATAAAATAACATGACCATAATACATATAGATAAATAATGGGATGATGTCATTAGATTATATTCAGAATGAAGGATAAGAATCATTAAATTATGTAGACGAAGTTGAAAACACCTTTATAATGACATTAGAAAATATCCTTAAAAACGTGAAGAAATATAATTTTCTTTTGAAAAATTTTTAAAATTGAAAGTTCCTAGAATAATGGGAATATAATTTCATTTGAAAATAAATGTAATCTTATAGAGGAATCTTGATAATTAAAAATAATTCACATGGAATGAATAGATATTTATGCAATAAATGTTAGAAAACATTGTTTTTTTTACTTTTGTAGTAATGTAAAAATAACACATTCAGAAAAGGATGAAAAGTTTATATTTTTAAACCATCATAAATTAAGTAAAAATTAGTTTAAAAATAATTTTAATAATATTTTAATCCTTAATAATATTATTCTGGAATTATTTAATGAAAATATACATTGAGTAAAAAGATTTTAAAAGAAAACCCCCTTACCACGAGTCTTGCTCAATTTGTAAATTTTCGTAACCCCTATATAATAAAATTAAATTAGTAATTTAAATTATTAATAACACTTTTCACGTTTCTTATTATTCTTGTTAACTAAATCATTATAATGTTTCTCTTAATTAATTAAATGGTTAAATTTATACTATATGTTTTGAGGATATTATTTTATAATTCCTAACACAGATTCTATAGATTGACCACAGTCAAAGGGGTTATGGTTGAATAAACTCCAATATATTAAAAAATGTATATTTATAATTTTTTTATAATTAAAATTATATTATAACCATTCAGGTATGTTGGTCATTACAAAATAATTACTTCACTTTTAGGTGACAGTACTCTATAAGTATGCACATGTGATGTTTCCATTTCTCAAATGGATAGAAGTAAAGGTAAATAATAATAAATATTTCAATAATAATAAATATATCATAATTTTATTATATATTCACCAAAAAATCCTTATAAAAAACCATGAGAGACTAATAAAAAATGGATCACATCATTTTATGGAGGTTGTAGTCCTCATGTACGTGCAAGGGATAGTATCCTTTTTCAATAGATAGAATTGTAAGAAGGTAAATAATATTTTATATTTAAAGGTTCATAAATATTACATAAAAATCTTATATTTTCATTAATTCCTTATTTACAACCAATCATACAAGTCAGTATTGAAAAATGAATCACATATAATTATTGAGGTGGTAGTCTACATGTATGCACGAGAAAAGTGTTCATTTTCCATTAGATGAAAGTGTTTTTAACCATTAAAATTATAATATTTTACAATATTGGATATTATAATGTGAATATTTCATCATTTTAATGATATTATTGAAGGAGGTAGAATAATAAATAAACATAAAATAAATCAGTTAATATATGAACATCAAATATTGATATCCCCATTTCAATTGATATTAAGGCCGATGAAGGAGGGGTTAATTGTAACTAAATAATTATCTATATTATTGAGTAAATATTTTATTTTTATTATTTTATAATGATTTAAAAATAATTTTTAAACATTAAATATAATTTAAATTCATTTTTCCTGACAAGTCACATATTTTTAGTTTAAATACTCAATATAATAATGAAATTAGAATATAAACACATTAACCATAACTAATAAATTATAAATATCAATTAATTTCATAGAAAACCATAAATAATTAAAAAATATTACTTTTAAAGTTTCTAAAAATAATTTACTTAATCTTTTGACAACTTGCACCCACACTGTCTATCTGTTGCGTAAATGTTCAAGGTAATTATAAAAATAAAAAACATTAAATACAAATTACTATCATAAAAATAGTTTATTAATATTCAAAATAAACTTTTATAACCACTAAGAACTTTTTATTATCCATAAGAAAACATATTATAGATATTTAATGAAAGAGGGTGACATTTTTCAATTATTCTTTACTTAGAAAAATATAAGTGTCTTACCCATTGTCAAGTGACACTAAAATAATTAGATTTAAAATATAATGAGATAAAAGTATAAATAATATCTTACAATATTAATTAAGATAATTTTTTTGACCTTATCACTAATTTTTAAACTTAATTAACATGTTTTACCTTTTACCGTGGTGATAAACATTTACCATGGTTACTATTCATTACATCCAAAAATGAAATTGACCACATTACTAAATTTAAAGATCCTATTTAAATATACGAAATTAATTTTTTAATATGAAATTTATATAATTTTTAGATGATAATTTTAATATATGTTTGAAAAACACAATGAAAAATAGATTTTAGAAAAATTTATTTTTATGAATAAAAATAAACATATAAAAATAAATGTAATTTTGATTCCTATGGAATTAATTATATTATATTTTATAAAATTAATCTTATTTTACTTTATAAAAAAATCAAAAATAAATTGGGAATTTTAAATTTCATAATTAAAAGAAAACAAATTACAGTTTGGCAAAAATCTACGTTTTAACTATTCACTAAAAATCATTCTTTTTAGAAAATTCCTAATAATTCAATATAATATAATTTTGATTAGAATATTTTAAAAATTATATCTATTTTATCAAAAAATATCTAAACGTGTCAAAAAATAATTGTAATATCCACATATAAAATGCCATAATTGTTTTTAAAGAAAATATATTTTTAAAGAATAAAATGACTTTATTCTCATCCCTTTAGTAATAAATATAAATACATGAATATTAAATAATTTTATTAAAAATATAATATACTCATCTAATTATAATAATTTATAAATAGTGGTTAATTAAATCTGTTAACATTGAAATATGTTACATACATAAAAAAGTGTTTTATGAAAAATATATCTTTTACCTTAAAAAGTTTTAACTTCATTTATAGCCAATTATTAATAAATGTATGATTTATTATAAATGGAATTAATGTAAAAATTCTATATATGTATATATTGTAATTTTTTAAATCTTATGTATACCTTCCAATCCAATGTCATGGTTATAATGGTTATACTTAAATAATAATAATTTAATAATATATCATAGTTTATTTTAGGCTAAGTATTGAATGCGGTATACAAAATTGAATAAATTATTATTTTTAAGAGAATTATATATTTAAATATTACTCTCTTATAAAACACAAACACACATTGAGATCTTTCCTTGTTCACATGCAATGTACAAAATTCATGGGGCACATAATAACATTATGTTGATATGCATAATAAAAAAACATAACTAGTTAGTGATTACAATATTTTGGAAAATATATCTACTTATAAAAGGTCCATGTATTCTTCCCCTCTTCAAATCAACTATTTCCAAGAGTTATAAACCAACTTGAATGGTGATGCAAAATTATTTCAAAAAAATATAACTAATAATGAAATGAAACCATATAATGAATAGTGTTCTCCATAATGCTCAATAATTTTATTCATGACCTATAAAAAACTCCATAGTAATATACCTATTCTAAAGAATTATTTTTAATGATATTAAATTCATAAACAACACTCCATACAGTCGTTGACTGTATCTTTTTAATCATGCTCTTTTCATATATTATTCATATCAAGATATTCTTTGTAATTTTTTTATTACACGAGCAATCTTCTTTTTCACTTTTATCAAGTAAATTGAAATTAAAATTCAAATCCAAATACAAAATATAAACCCTTAAAAATTCTATAATTCATATTTATCTATCATATTATATTAAAGTATATATCCACTATTGAAAATCATTTTGATAGTTTATGTTCATCCCACAAACAATGAAAATGTATTACTACTACCAAGTAACCAGTCTATGTTGAATTTTTTATTTCAATGTATATCATAACATTACCACATGCATTTCACCATTATTGGTTGTTTTGGGAATCATTATCCATAAATTTTATAATAGGCCATGGAATTATGATCATATTCAAGAAGTGATAATCAAATTTTTTCTATAAAAAATGATCTTAATTTGCATTGCTATAAAATTACAACATGATTTACTCTTGAAATTCATTGGTTTAATCATACACAAGTATGCATTAATGCTTGAATTTATACTATACATAATAATTCATTTTTCATTTCTACATAGTAGTTCACAAATTAACCGCTGAAATGTTTTATATCATGATCTCCAACTCTATGAAATCCTCACTCAACAATTTCTTTTAGTCTTCTATGTCATCCATTATGGAATGAGGTAATAATAGTATTAAATGTATTAATAACATATAAAACATATTATATGAAATACTAGATAACAAAATTAAACCTATAATATTTATATATGTTTGGAATAAATATAAATTAAGTAAAATAATAATGGCTTACCTTAATCTGTCAACACAACCTGTTGAATATTCTTACAAGAGTTTGACCAAGAATATTGAAAAGTGTCCAAAATAATCCTTCATCAAGTGGTATCTACAGATCTTATGAATGACTGAAAAGTAATTTTTTTATTAGAATAAACCCCCTTAAAGGTATTAGGTGGAACCCTACATGACAACAAAAACTTAAAAAACAACCATGCCTCTACGTTCGAAAAGATAAAGGCCACAAACAAATCATTCAAGACTATAATGAAAAGGCTATACCAATCTTGAAAAATATGAAGATAAACTTCTTATTTTTCATCATTGTATGGAAAGATATACCATACATGGATGCATGGGCTCAGCTCTAATGAAAGATCCATACCCTCTCAACCATCCAAATATGTATAAGAATGACTAGGCGAAAACTCTCTTCTCTAAACCTTATTTGTAGTAGCCACTTAAAAGTGAATTAGTGGAAAAGTGTCTCAAACCATGAACTGTAGGGTCACAAAAAATCACCACAAAAAAATACAGTCAATGAAGTCAAAAATTAATCAATAACCCATAGAAAACCTTCACAAACTTGCAAAACCCCTTCACCAATAATCCTGCATGAGTTATGTTCACCCCCAATGGATAAAACATCCCAGATGAACCCTACCACACTCTGTGTGACTCCCACCACTACTACAGCCACATATGAAAAATAAATACAATCCAAGGAACATATAGTCGAGCCATTATCACCCTGGACTGGATGAACCAACACCACAACGAGGTAATGTCACCGATGGGGGGGGGGGGGGGTCTGGACAACTCTAAACCAGAAATTACACTTTGGGAATCGATCCACCCATATATGAATCAAAAATGCACCCTCATAAAAATATAACACAAGAACACCATGGGATCTAGAGGACAAGACCACCAGGGAGACACAATATTATACTACCCGCCACACACCAACAAATCCTACACTTTAACGATATTAGAACAAAACACGAGAACCACTGATGGAAAAACTTGTGAGAAAAAAATGTGGATATTCCTGAAGATAGAACAACTCCTCTACCATCCAAGCCACTTCAAGGACGACACCAAGCCACACTAGTGACTAAAGACAGTATGGATCCATTGCTGAGTTGCACTGATGCTGAGTTGAGATCCATAACCAACTTCGAGCCATGCTAGAATTGATGAAGTCTAATGCCTTTCTTGAGCCTTCCCCAATTAACACCAATGTAAATATGAGATATAGAGGATTCCAACGTCTAGGTGAACTGAGCTACCCCAGAGGAGGTAAAGAGTTGAATCCAGATACGAAACCCTATCCCCACAAGAGAATGAGTAACCACCACTTAGAGGCCCTTTCACATCCACAGATCTTACAAATATCCTAATTCTCTAGATGAATATCCCTCTATTAAAAGTCTATTAATTCATTGAGTTTAAATAATAATGACAAGATATAGTTTGATGTTTTTCTCAGTTTGTAAATTTCAAAATAGTTTTCCAATATAATGGAATTTCCCAATGTTTCAAGTGGATTGAATCAGTTAATATAGGAATCCAATAACCTCAAATGATTGGGAAACAATGAATAGATATTTTAAAAGTTTTATTCAATTTTTTTACACCTTAAATACTTGGAATAATCACCAAATAGATTTTTTACCATTTAAACAATCTTGTCAGACATTCGAACTCACCAAAATCATCATAATATTGTGAATAATTGATTCTGATAATTAATATAGAATGTTTTGGTAGAACTGAGCACTATCATACAATATAGTAAATTCATATACTGCCACCATATCATAATGACATACATTATACCATATTTCAGATAAGGATAGATCACATCCTAGTCTAAACTGACACATAATGTTTATTATTTTAGTTTACTTTCCCATAAATTTCTTACTTGTACTAAAATATTCATAAATTTAGGGCACTATCATATTATGTCACATTTGATATAGAAACTTGTGAAACTGTATCTTGAAAAAAATTGGTATAACTTCCAAAACTCATTTAGGAAAATATGTCATTCATTTTTACTATATGTACACCAGATGTAATAATTTGTGATAATACATTTAGCACTTCTCCTATATTTTTTCCAAAACAGATTGGGGTATCTCTTAATGTTTCGTAAACATGGTCTTCATTTTCCTGACCACAAAGTGAGACCCTCTAAGACTTTTTTGAATTGAAAATAATTATGAATTTGAATATACACAAATCAAATCAAAGAGTTTATTTTATAAAATTTCCAATGCTCCTCAACCTATAATGCGATTTTGTGTGATATCTACCAAGAACATGTATATATGTACCTATTAAGATATAGTACATGATATGAAAGTGTTACTTTTTAAATGAAACCTTTATATAAGACATCGCGTAACCATGAGACATGGAATTTTTCATCCCCATATAGTTATTCTTACATTATTTATTTTCAGAGTATAGAATGAACAAGTTAATGAATAAATCACATGTAATTTGTCTTATTTAATGAGACATCACATTACCATCAGAAAAATAGATAATCATATCATATATAATATCTATGTATAGTTGTATAATTTCAATTGTATCTCAATCAAGGGCATTGATTTCATAATCATCATAAAATATAAAAAATCACATCATGGGTAAGATCGAATATATCAAATGATCAACAACATACCCAACCACCAATATTTAGCTAATACTAAAGGCATTCATAAGAATTTTATCAATGTATAAAGGTTCTCATGGTAGATATCACACCAACTTCATGTATTTGGGGACACTAAATTTGAACCATGAACCCATAGTATAAAGACCCAATCTTGATGTACATGGAATTTACATTAATTTTGAGGAAAACATAATACATGACACAAACAGATGCCCAAAGACCATGTTAGTTTGGTGTCTTTGGAAACTCGGAATATAATTTTCTAATCATGGTTAAAGATCTTCAACATATCTTACAAAGATCTTCCCCTTTTTGTTTTCATACCTAAAACCATTATTTATATCCTAGGGAAAAGAAAACATAAAATGGGTGAACTCAAATGCTCAGTAAGGGTAAAAATGGATAACATAAAAACAATCCATAAACATTTGAACATAAAAACATGAACATAAAACATCAAAATATTGATAAATGACATAAATCTTTGAATTACATAAGGCATAGTTCATAAAGGAAAATTAATCATAAAAAAGTGGCATGGGAATAAAACTTGGAATTATGTAGAACCATTAAGCACATGATATTATTTCCATAGTATCCAAGGCATTACTGCCAAGACCATTATAGTGGACCAAGTCCATTACTGAACCAGGTTTATTTTCCATTCCATCCATGTATTACTGAACCAGATTTACATGTCATTCTAGCCATGTCTATCTCATGAGATATAAATCTTTACCCAATGCATTGGAGTGAGATATAGGTCCCACCCATCTCATATTAAAATCATTATTATGTGTGCCACAAAACAATCATAAATCATTCATTATAACCTGAAGAATAAAATTGGTTTCATAAACATCATCCCTTCATAACATGATCCATATAAAACAAATGGATATCATTTCATCATAAGAAAAATGAAACCATGTAAATAATCAAGACATTATACTTGAAACATAAACATAGTAAATAATGTCATCTTAGATGGAAAATGTTTTTGATAAAACACTTGAAATGAATTCTTGAGTAAAATATCCTTTCTTCTTCAAAATCATTTTCTATTCAAAAAATTCCATGCAATTTTAAAAGAAAAGAATTTCGTGGAAAATAATACTAAAATCATATTGAGGATGCTTCATGAAAATAAGGCGTTATGAAACTGTAAAAATCTATTCATTCCGTGTAAGTTAAAAAACATTCTCCTCGTACTTTTTTCAAGAAAGAAAAAATGTACCTCGTATGGTAAACAAAAGAAATATTCCTTTCAAACCATGTGGTAAAAGTGAAAAAAGGGTAAAAATGACTTAAAACATAAATAGAAAAATAGTAAACATTTTATTAATTTTTTTAGAATACACAGACATGGATGATAAACATAACCCCAATAAATACTTACGAATAAAGAATCCCAGATAAGAACGAGATTTGAATAATTATCCCTTACCTTCTGTCCAATTTCATCCGTATGTGTCCGAGACTCCAGTATAGTGGGTTTAAACATATTATTAACATGTAAAAAACCATAATAATATTTATTATATCATATATGATTCATTTAGGACATTATATTACATATTTTTTTGTCAATTATTTGTTAAAGCAGTGTTTTGGGTAAAATCGTTTTATTTATCATACATGTTTGGACTTGTTGTTCATGATATTATTACTTATATCATGATTTCCATTATTCCAGAATTTAAAACATTATTTATATATCATATATATTCAGTATATATACATAATATATAGATAAAGGAAATGAAATAGACCGTTGAAGGAGAAGGTAGGTCGTACGTACACATGAAAGTTGTTTTCCTTTCTTTATTGACTTAAATGGAAGTAAGTAGATGACATATATATATATATATAAATTAGAATTATTGTGTCATATATTTCATTATTATTCATAATATATTCATTATAATCATTCTTGAATGGTTAATATGGAGAATGAATCTCATCGCATCGTGGAGACGGTAATCTGTACGTACGCACGAGCGATGATATCATTCCCATAATTATTTAATGGAATTGGGGTGGATGATATAATATCTCATAATTAGTATCATATTATAATAATTATATATAGTTATTATTTCCACCATTATACCTATCCAAGTAAGGTGGTGTTGGAAAAACAGACTACACCACGGCGTGGAGACGGTAAGCCATACGTACGCAGACAAGGTGATTTCATTTTTCGTAGGATGGATAAAAGGTGAAATAGGGTTGTTTCATAATTATAATAAAATATATTTATATTATTGATACTAATTTTATTACTCTATAATGAAACAAATAAATAAGAGGAAGAAGAAGGAGAAATAAATTTGAAAGAATCAGTAAAGGATATTACCTCTACCTCGACGCGCCTCTTCTTAACCACTTCTTAGGGAACTGAAGTTGGTCTTTGAAGAAGACCAGTAAAACTAGTAGGTTTCTAGGTTAGTGTAAAAGAGAAATATATAGGTTTTAGACGAGCATGAAGGCTCAAAATGTTGTGAAGAGGATAGGGAAGAGGTGCCTTTTTATATCGGAGGAGAGAGGCACTTTTTGAAACCTCAAAATTATTAATTTATAATAAATTTAGACCCCACTTAAAAACCACTGAAAATGATATAGTTAGAATATGAGATGAGATAGGTTTTTAATATAATCAACCAAAAAAATTTAGAAATGTTGAGAATTTATTTAAAACCGTATCAACTTGATTTATCCTTATTTAATCTATTTAATTTTATGGGGTAATAATATTTTAAATTTTAAATTATTATAAATAATTTCTTATGTGTTTTTAATTGTCCATAATTGGATACTTTATAACATTTTATAACTTATAAATTTTAATTTAAAAATTTAAATATTTTTCTGATTTTTAAACAATTTTATAATATGTTATTTTTATAAAATAATAGTAGTGTCAATTTTGACACTATTCATTTATTTGAATTTAAATAAAATCTACACCGAGAATATATTCGAAAAAATATTTATTAGATTAATAAAATGTCATATTTTTCTGGAGAATTCATCTATCACATTAAATAGTTCATATAATATTTATTTTAATAACTTTAAAACCATTTATTTGATATTTTAATCAAAAAAATAATTTCTATATTACTATTGTGTCATCATTAATGATAATTATTTAATACATAAAAATTATAAATAAATTATCATGATGTAGATAATGTTATTATATTTCTGGAGACTATTTATGTTTGTTGTTTTATGAAGTTTATCACCCAATTAAAAGTATTATACTTATAAGATATAAGAGAGTGACATGTTGTCACTTTGTTTTGTTTTAATAATAATTACATCATTTTCAAGGTCAAAAGTATATTAAATGAATTTATTATGACAATTTGGTGATATGGGTCGACTTTTATTCATCCAATAGAATTTTTTAAGGTGTTAGGGTAATTTTATAATCTTAAATTTACCCTTAATAACCCAATTTACCTTTAACTATCATAAATAAAATTTACCGTAGTTACTATTCATAATGTCTGAAAATAAAAAGTAGCATATTAAAATAATTTGGACCTACTAATTCCAAATACGGAATCCATTTTTCCAAATTCAAAACACAGATGTTTTATTATTTAATTTTAAATTTATCCTGCTATTGAGAAAAAGAGTTTTAAAAGATAAAACATTGCAAAAATGGAAATGTTTTTACCTAGGAATTCAATGAAAAATTAATGCTAATGAATTAAATTATATTAAATAGTAAAACTATATTCTATTTATACTTTAAAACCATTCCATATCATAATTTGACCATATGAATTATCTTTTCTAAAAAATATGTTTTTAATTAAAATGTAGCGTATTTTTACTATTCATCAAAATATGAATGTTAACAGAAAAATGTTAAAAAATTATCCAAAGTAAATTATTATTTTATTATTACAATGAATATGTTTATTTTGTCCAATTTAACTCATAAACTTGTCAAAAACTAGGTTGAAAGTGGGTGCGCCATCAAAAGGTGGCAAAACTGCATTTTTTTAAAAATAGTTATTTTACCTGAAAATTTTATTTTGTTCTCATAACATGATCTAGAATATGTGTAAGATGAATTATTATGTAATAAAATTAAAAATTTAGTTAATAATATTCATAATGGCTAGTTCATAATAATATATCGTTGTTTAGTGAAACTCGGTATTGCGTACAACACAAGCTATCGAGGAAGATCAATCTTGTGTGTAACATAAGCCAAGAATAGTGTTTACGTATACTACAATCTAATATGGTGTTTCTTATATAGAATGCTAGACTTTGTGTAGATTAAAACTCAATACATCAAAGAAATTAAAAAGAATATTTCTCATAAAATCTCAGGGTGTTACATTCTACCCCCTAAAAATGAATTTCACCCTCGAAATTCATCAGGGATATAATTCATTTACTACTTGAATGTTTCATTCATAGAAACCCACATCATACAAAGGAATACTAAAACATCATTTTAAAAAGTAATTTTGGAATAATAATAGTCACCGCAAGTAACTCAGCATTGGGTTTCCACATAGGACAACATAGGTGGAAACATGGATATAGAAGAGAAATATAACCATCAACTTCTGATGAAGAGTGGTAGAGGACCTGGATATAAAAAATCCAAAAATCACAAAGACATATATTTGTGATGATCTAAGGTACCATCTTAATCATCAGATATGAGGGTACTAGGAAAACATTTCTGGTTTTCAAGATCACTTCCCTAAAGTTGATGAATCTTTGCATAAGGAGAAATACTTACTTGATTTCGGTGTAATATCATCGTTGTTCATTCCATGAAAAATTTTAACTTCATCTCTTATTTAAATAAATGATGTTGAATTTTTCATTCTTGAAGTGTTAGCAGATCATGCAATCGAATGATAGTTCATTCCATCTGTCTCAAATAAAAGGTTATAAAAAGTAATTAAATATACATAAGTCAATATATGGTGATATTAATCATATATGGTTCAAAAAATGGACTTATACTTCATATAACATACCAATTAATAAAATAAAACTAATTTATACTAACCAGAGACTTCTTGTATGCCAATGGTAGGTGATAAAGGCATGTCGCACATCCGTTGTGGGTTCGATTCCCGCATCCTTGTCAGACACGATGGGTTGTCGCTCATCCTACAGGTCGTCCTTTTTATAAAACTATACTATTATAACATTTCAGAAATAATATCATAAAGTCCTAGCCTTAAAAAATACTATCTAATGTATAACATAATCCATTTAATCTTTAGTCTTATCCAAAATACTTCTGCCCAATCTCATAGTATAATGAACAAGATTACGAGAGAGGTCATTCTACCAATCATGTAAATACCATCATTTATCCCCCCATATATCATAAGATATATCTTGTTGATCGCATTCCAAACATGTGAATACCTTAATCTTGTAATCTCTTGAAACATGAATTACCATAGAACCTTAGTGAAAACATAAATGCTGTCAAAAGTTAACTCTTTCCACATACCAAAATCCCAAAATTTATATATACTCAAACCATGATATCACTCTGTTCTTATATCAGTGATGAGCTCATGAATACTATCGAACATATTATTTTATCCTAATCCCTACTTTATGCACATATCATCTACTTTCCAAAAATATTTGAATCGCATTTAATGGTTACCGGTACCATAAAATTATTGAAAACTAATACATAGATATTCCAATATTCCGTGATACAATAAATGAGATTCCACAACACTATTTTGGAATCCCATTACATAAACACTTAATCATTCTAAAAATTCATTGTCATAATCAACATCACCAATAGTGATTATAGGTGACTTCCCTTTGTCCTTTTCCTTAAGAGGTTGTTGATGTCGATCATCATTAATCCTTGGATTAGGGCATTGGTTAGCATAATGCTCCATTTCCTTACACTTGTAGCATTGGGGTGTTAGTGGTGTGTTCTTTGTAGTCTTTTCTCTATTCACATCATTAGCTACCTTTTTCCAATTACTTCATCACTCAGCTGCTCAATGACCTTATTTTCCACATTTAAAAATCATTTTATAGTTCCTTTAAGACAATCTCTACCATGCTTCATTACACACTTTGAGAATAAAGAAAAATTAGTCTTCTTTTCACCATTGTTTTGAGATTTTTCCTTGAGCTCCATCTTTCGTTTCTTATCAAAACCATGAGATGGATATGTAAAAAAATATTCCAGTTATACCATGATAGATAACGCCCAATTTCATCATAGCTATTGAAGTCTTTTATAGATAATTCCCTTCAATGATTTGGTTTTAGGCCATAGAAAAATCGATCAACTTTACTTTCAGGTTGGATGATAAAGCCAGATGCATGCCTTGAAAGCCTTGTAAATTTTTTTCGTATATACCAACTGATTCATCGTCCTTTTTCTTAAGCTCAAGAAACTCTTTTTCCATATTTTTTCAAAAAATATGAGGGAATTACTTATTGAAAAACAATTTCTTAAACTCATCCCATTCCATGGATTCAATTTCATCTTGGGGCCTTGTATTCTAAATTAGAGTCCACCACTGGTCTGCTTCACCTTCTAAACAGTAAAAAACCAAATTAAAATTTTCATGCTCTGAACAGCGAAGTATGGAAAATATCTTTTCAATGGTACTGATCCATTGTTCAGCAACAAGTGGATCAGATGACCCACTGAAAGAAGGTGGACGTTGCCTCATGAAGGACTCAATAGAATATAGTTCCCTTATCTGATCATTTGGAAGTCCAGAATGATTCATAGCTTGTGTAAGTATAACAATAATATTTTTCACTCCATATCTCATAACATTTGTTTTTTAGGAGGAAAATTATTGCATTTTCCATTACATTGATCAACACGATTCCTTTTGGTTCCAACGATCGACTGAAACCCAAAAAGAATAGCGTGAGAGGAAATAATCATGCTTGGAAAAAAACATAATAAAGGGGGAGTACATTCAATATCTAACATCTTAGGTTTAATTATATGATCGTTACTGTAATTCCAGTACTATAACCTATACTTATACATAATCTTAGGGAAATCTTTAAACATACCTTAGAAATATCTCTAGGGATATCACTAATGTTTTCGCATCATAGTTTACAATGGTTAACAAAAACTTCGCTCTGATACCAACTATAAATAACCAATCATGATGTACATGGACACTACATTACTTTTGCGGAAAACTTAATACATTACAAAAACAGACGCCCAAATACTATGTTAGTTTAGTGTCTTTAGAAACTCGGAACATAATCTTCAAATCATGGTGAATGATATTCAAAATCCACCATAATGATCTTCCCCTTTTTTTCTTACCTAAAACCTTTATTTATATCTTGGGGAAAAGAAAACATTAAAAGGGTGAGATCAAATTCTCAGTAAGGGTAAACATGGAGAACATAAAATCAATCCATAAATATTTGAACGTAAAAACTTGAACATAAAACATCAAAATCTCAAGAAATGACATAAATATTTGCAGTACATAAGGCATAGTTCATAAGGGAACATTAATCATGATAAAATGGAATGGGAATAAAACATGGAATTGTGTAAAACCATTAATCACATGATATTATTTCCATAGTACCCAAGGCATTACTCCCAAGACCATTATAGTGGACAAATTCCATTACTGAACTGGGTTTATTTTCCATTCCAGCACTGTATTACTAAACTGGTTTTACTTGTCATTCCAGCCATGTCTATGTCATGAGATATTAATATTTACCTAATTAATTTGAGGGAGATATAGGTCCCACCGATCTCATATTTAAATCATTCTTATGTGTTCCACAAAACAATCATAAATCATTCATCATAACCCAAAGAATAAAATGGGTTTCATAAACATCATACCATCATAAAATAATCCATATAAAACAAATGGATATCATTTAATCATAAGAAAATTCAAACCAGGTAAATAATAAGTACATTATACTTCAAAAATAAGCATACTAAATAATGTCATCTTATATGGAAAATAGTTTTGATAAAACACTTGAAATGAATTCTTCAGAAAAATATCCTTTCTTCTTCAAAATCATTTTCTCTTCACAAAATGCCACAAAATTTTAAAAGAAAAAAATTTTGTGGAAAATAATCATGAAATACTGTAGAGGAAGCTTCATGAAAATAATGTGTTATGAAACCATAAAAATCCATTCATTCCGTATAAGTTAAATAAAAAATTATCCTCGTACTTTTTTCGGAAAAGTAAAAATGTACCTCGTATGTTAAACAAAAGAAAGATTCCTACCATACCATGTGGTAAAAGTCAAAAAAGGGTAAAAATGACTTTAAACATAAATGGAAGAATAGTAAACATTTTATGAAAACAGTTTTAGAAACCACAGACATGGATGATAAATATAACCCCAGTAAATACTTACGAATAAATAATCCTAGATAAGAACAAGATTAGAATAATTATCCCTTACCTTATGTCCAATTTCTTCTATATGTGTCCAAGAATCAATTATAGTGGGTTTAAATATATTATTAACTTGTAATAGAACCATAATAATATTTATTATATCATATATGATTCACTTACGACTTTATATTACCCGTTCTTTTGTCAATTCCTTGTAAAAGCAGTGTTTTGGGTAAAATCATTTCATTTATCGTACGTGTTTGGACTTTTTGTTCTTGATATTATTGATTATATCATGATTTAATTACTTCTAGAATGTAATACATGATTTATATATCATATATATTCAGTGTGTATATATATATAATATAGATAAATGAAATTAAATACACCGTTCATGGAGACGGTAGGCCGTACGTACACATGAATGTTGTTTTCCTTTCATTATTGACTTAAATGGAAGTAATTATATGACACAAATATATATATAAATAAATAAATTAGAATTATTACGTCATATATTTCATTATTATTCATTATATACACATTATAATCATTCTTTAATGGTTAACATAGAGAATGAATCTCGTCGTGTTGTAGAGACAGTAATCTGTACGTACGCACGAGCGATGATATCATTCCCATAATTATTGAATAGAATTGGGGTGGATGATATAATATCTCATAATTAGTATCATGTTATAATAATCATATATAGTTATTATTTCCACCATTATACCCATCCAAGTAAGGTGGTGTTGGAAAAATAGATTACACCATGGCGTGGAGACGGTAAGCCGTACGTATGCACGCATGGTGATTTCATTTTTCGTATGATGGATAGAAGGTGAAATATATTTATTTCATATTTATAATAACATATAAGTATATTATTGATACTAATTTAATTACTTTATAATGAAAAATATAATGAGAGTAAGTAGAAGAAGAAATAAATTTGAAAGAATCGGTAAAGGATATTACCTCTTCCTTGACTCACCTCTTCTTAACCTCCCCTTAGGGCACTAAAAATGGTATTTTAAGAATAACAGTACATATAGTAGGTTTCTATGGAAGTGTAGAAGAGAAATGGATAGGGTTTTTCTGATCATGAAGGCTCAAAATGTTGTCAAGAGGAGAGGTAATAGGTGCCTTTTTATAAGGGAGGAGAGTGGCACTTTTGGAAACCTAAAAAATATTAATTTATAATAAATTCATACCCCACCTAAAAACCTCAAAAAACGACTCAATTAGAATATGATATGATATAAGTTTGTAATCTCATTAACCAATAGAATTTAGAACTGTTGAGAATTTATTTTAAACCTTATCAACTTGATTTATCCTTATTTAATCTATTTAATTTTATTTGTGGTAATAATATTATAAATTTTTAATTGTTATAAATAATTAATTATGTGTTTTGAATTTTCCATAATTGGGTAATTTAATCATTTTAGACCATATAAATTTCAATTTATAATATTTAAATATTTTTCTTATTTTTAAACAAATTTATAATTTGTTATTTTTATAAAATAACAATAGTGTCAATTTTGAATCTATTCATTTATTTTCATTTAAATAAAATCCACACAGAGAATATATTCGAACCAAAATATTCAATAGATTAATAACATGTCATATTTGTCTAGAAAATTTGTCGATAACATTAAATAATTCATATAATATTTATTTTAATATTTTAAACCCATTTATTTGATATTTCAATCAATAAAATAATTTCTACATCACTATTGTGTCATCATTAATGATAATTATTTAATACCTAAAAGTTATTAATAAATTATCATGATGTAGATAATTTTATTATATTTCTATAGACAATTTATGTTCCATGTTTTATGAAGTTTATCACCCAATTAAAATTATTACACTTATAAGATATAAGAGAGTGACATGTTTCCACTTTCTTTGGATTTAATAATAATTACATCAATTTCATTGTAAAAAGTCCATGAAATGAATTTATTCTGACCCTTAGATTATATGGGTCGACTTTTATTTATCCAATTGAATTTTGGGAGGTGTTAGGGTAATTTTATAATCTTATTTTTACCCTTAATTACCAGATTTAACTTTAACTATAGTAAATAAAATTTACCGTAGTTAATATTCATAATTTATAAAAATAAAAAGTATCATATTAACATAATTTGGACCAAATTATTCCAAATATGGAGTCCAATTTTCAAAATTCAAAACACATAAGTTTCAGAATTTAATTTAAAATTAATCCTACTCTTGAGAAAACAGGTTTTAAAATTTAAAACATTGCAAAAGAGTGAAATGTTTTTACCTATGATTTCAATGTAAAATTAATGATAATGGATTAAATTATATTAAATGGTAAAAAATATTCTATTTATTCTTTTAAACAATTAAATATTATAATTTAACCATATAAATTATCTTGATGAAAAAAATTGTTTTTAATTAAAATTTTGCGTATTTTTACGATTCATCAAAATATGAAAGTTAACAGAAAAATGTTCAATAATAATCTGAAGTAAATTTTTATATAATTATTAAAATTAATAAGTTTATTTTGTAAAATTGAACTCATAAATGTGTCAAAAACTAGATTTAAAGTGTGTGCGCCATCAAAAGGTTGTAAAACTGTATCTTCTGAAAAATAATTATTTCACACGAAAAATTTATTTTGTTATCATACCATGATCTAGAATATGTGTAAGTTGAATTATTATGTAATAAAATTCAAAATGTTGTTAATACTATTAATAATGGCTAGTTTATAAAAATATATTGTTGTTTAGAGAAACTCGGTACTGCGTACAACACACGCCATCGATGAAGATCGCTCTTGCATTCAACACAAGCCAAGAATAGTGTTTGTGTATACTACAAGATAATACGATGTTGCATAAAGTGAAATCTAATCTTTGTGTAGCGTACAACACAAGACATCAATGAAATTTAAAAAAATATTTCTCATAAAATCTCGGGGTGTTACACATAGTATATCAATCCATAGTGTTTGACACTCCTTGTGTTATACATTAAGATTCATTGAGAAAAAAAACTCATTTTGGGCCTTATGAGTATATTCTATATCGCCATAAAAGAATCCTACTAACACCAGCATTTATATTTCATCACAACCTATAATTATCCATAAAATAAATAAGGTAGGAATAATTAAAAGATACACTTTAAATAGTAAATTGTCCTTTCACTTCATGTAATACACTCACACACAACCATTGAGAAATAAGGGTAAAATGGATATTCCCTTTCTGTGTAACATAAAATATATTTTATATCTATATAATCCACTAAACAATTATTATAAAAACCATACATAAGTGAATGTATAATATATTATATATGAAAGACTACTAGATATGACTTATGTTTACTGTACTTTTGGGGTATTGTTAAAATCAATACAACTCTATGTAATTTTTGCTACATCACTATATAACCACCTAATAAAACCCTCCTACTAATCAATTTAATGATTAAAATATATTATAGTGACGCTCAATTTTCAAAACATTAACATTAAATATGTATTGTAGAATACTTAAACAATATAAAAACAGAGGCCCAAAGACCATTGTTAATATAGTACATTTGAAAACATGGAATCATAAACACTAGTACATATGTAAGGTACATCATATCCCACTAGGTTCTTCATGATGAGAACCCTTCTTAGACATATCAAACCTATTCTATATAATCATAAGTTGGGGGAAAGGAAACATAAATGAGGTGAGATAAAATGATCAATAAGTGTAAAAAAGGGAGACATGCAAGAATAAACATGATCTTATGGGTATGATTATGTGATCATGAAAATAGAAGATAATACCGCGCATATCAATGATCATAATAGAGATCATAACATAATGATTTTTAGTTCATAAGATATAAATCATAATGAAATAGGGAGAATAATCCATGAACTCATAATATAGGAATAAAATATATAATTATGGAACACACATAAGCATATAATATGATTTCCATAGTAGCTGAGGCATCACTGCCAAGTCGATATTAGTAGAAAAATCCTTTTGTAACAACCCAAACTTTTATTAATGAAAATTCTTCTTGATCCAATTAAATGTTTATTATGGTTATATAAAATGTGACCTTCATTGGTTTTATGTTTTTGGATTTTAAAATACCGGTATGAATTGTTACTATTGCTAATATAGTTGTTGAATAGTGATTAATGATTAGTATAAATACATGGATTTAACAAATCCAATTTACTCAGACAAAGGAAGAGATGGACTCATCCAGTAGACTTTCCCTCTATGAATCCCATTTTTTAGAGCTCGGAAAGGAGGTGGCATAATTGGGATTTGCTCTTGACCAAGCCCAAGATGATCTTGAATATGTTAAACATGAGCGGAACCAACTACGAGAGATGTGGATGTTAATAGAGATTATCACCCGAGCGATGTTATCCGAGCCACCCCAAGAGTCTGTTACTCTCGCACCCCTTACCCATAGGTCTTATACAGGTGTTATAAGGGTTTATGTAACAAGACTCTAGCACTATGACTATGTACATTATTTTTGTTTGAAGAATGTGCATTCATTTTATTATTGTTACTTTGTAAATAGTTTTTAAAGCCCAAATAGTATTTATCGTTAAAATTCAACTAATAATTCTATTTTGATGAATTAGTGGATTGTTGAATTAAATAATATTTTAATAAAATATTATTATAATTAAATTACTTTTTATTAAATATAAATGATCATATAATTTTATGAATGTAGTTTTAATTTTTATTAAGGTTTGAAAGCTGTTTTTGTCAAACCCCATGAATTTTCAGTAAATGTCGGTTTTTATTTTAAAAGTAAAAATTCACATATTTATAAATTTTTTTAGATAAAAGGAATATTATTTTTGGAATCATGATGTCAAAATTAGAAAATGGTGAATTTTTTATAATTTTTGGAGACAGAAGAATTTTTAGAGTAAAAATTAAATACCGTTTAAATATATAATGTATTTTATGACATCATAATGACCCGATAGTGATGTAATATAATAATATAAACATTATTTTCGGCAAATATATGTTTTACCATTAAAATAATGTGATTTTGGGTTTGTTTGATTTATTTTACAAAGCATTAGTGGACCCTTCAAAGCTTACAAAATATTTTGTATTTTTTAATTGTTTTCCTT
This sequence comes from Viscum album, assembly GCA_963277665.1. Taxonomy (NCBI): domain Eukaryota; kingdom Viridiplantae; phylum Streptophyta; class Magnoliopsida; order Santalales; family Viscaceae; genus Viscum; species Viscum album. The sequence goes on from OY728143.1 coordinate 187,563,565, forward strand.
GAGAGTGTGACTGACCTCCACATAAGCAACCCTATTACATTAAGAATTTCGGACATTGGCCTTATAAAATACTATTTTCCACTACCCTTTGGAAAAAATCATGGGAAAAAACCCTGGTCTAGTTTGTGGATTTGATTATTTTAAGGTGAGGTGTCCCAAACCTAAATAATAAAGAATTCTCTCTCCATTCCTATATAAACCCACACAAGATCCCAATTTCTCTCCACTCAAATACTTTGGAGTATGACCAAACCCTTCCATCCTCTCTCTATAATCCTCCCAATGTGCCTCATTCTCCTAACAAGCTTCTCTCAAGCCTCTCCCAAGCCTTTGGGATCACACTTCCAAGTAAGGGATTTCATCCTTTCTCATTTTTTCCCAATTTTCTATAAGTTCTTATGCCCCTTTTTTTCAACTAAAAATGTGGAGGTATGATTTTACACCTTCCGTAGACTTCCCTCTTTATGTTTTGATAATGGGATTCCCCTTTATCTCTCATTAATTCCTCCCATGTACACCCATTACCATGCCAAAAGTTCTCGAGGGATTTCTATCTCCTCTTTTACATCCAAGTAATTATTTTGAATTATGAATCCAAATTCCATTATGTTTGTTGGTACATGTAACTTTATGACCCCATTTCTGTCCATTTCATGTAAATTTTAAGAGACACCCGTTTCTCTCTCATCAACCATTTTTTACGAGTTCTTATTTCATGCTGTTAGGCTGCTGAAATTGCACTACGATTTTCCAAGCCAATGTCATTGTGTAGTGAATACCATGCCCTTTTATCTATCAAGGATATTCAACTTTATGAACATTTACATATTGATTATAAATATTCATGTATTTATTCCACATCCATTTATCATGGAATAAATGATGATGATTTATTCCATGTTTTATGATCCATGTGGCACACTTATGTATGGAATGAAATGTTCAAGAAGGGTGCGTCTTGATAGCGCTACAATGAATTGGGTAAAGTATAGTATCATGATACATCATTTGAAATAGGTATTGAATCATTCTAATTAATGTGAAATCAGGATATACTTGTGATTCATGTGCAATGAGGGTTTACTCATGCTCAATGGGCAATGAGCCTTGGCTCATGATAATTCTATGTTAAGTGTTGTTGCTACATTTCATTGTTACGATTATCATGATTTATCATGCCTTTATGATCATATTTCTCTTGTTCTCCATTGATATTCCTATTTTCTAACATCTATTGTATTCCTAATGTTATTCCATGTTTATTCCCTTACTAGGCTTTATACCCCACCCTTTTCTTATGCGTGTCCTCAGATTATCCCATGCAATGGAAAGTATGGGGGAATGTAGTGGTCATGTAAAGGAAATTTCAGTAAAGATGTTATGTGTTTTATGTTCTGATATATTATGTAATGTTCCTAAGCCCGAAAGACACTAGACATCTTGATCTTCTATGTTATATCAAGTGAATATTTTATGTTATAAATCAAGTTTATGTGTGTAATAAAAAGCAGGGTTATTATAGTTGGTATCAAAGGATATGTTTAGTTATTTTTTCGGATTTAGATTAGAAAACCCTAGTGAATAATTAGATACAATAATAGGTATAATAAAAACATCCCTAAGTATTAATGAGTATTGAGTAAGTGGTTTATCAAGAAAATACATCCATATCTGGATACGAGCGGGTAGAGATGGCTCTAGGACAAATATATCATAGGGGTAAAACCCGAAAACACTTCTTGGAGGTTGACTCGAACGGGAACTGGTTCATAAAAATGAGCTTTGACGCACTATTGGTTATGACACTCCCATGTAATATTCTTTGGTAAATTCATAAGGTTAGTATGATCCCTTATTAAGGGAATGAAAAAATGCTTCTAAGAATATATATTAGAATGTAGATCATAAATAGCAAAGATTGAAGCCTATAGATTCATAAGTTAAGGAAATAAAAGTTATTTATAAGTCATCAGTTTTTTCCTTGGATAAACCATTATGTGTTACCCATAACCTTCATATTATTCCAGCCAATTGATGGTAATAGGAGGACTCGAGCTAAAAAAGGATGTGAAGATCAAGGTGATGACTGTGAAAATGATATTCCCAATCCGATGGGAGCGGGAATCATGAACTTTGTCACGCTTATCTCTCAGTTAACTCAAGATTTGAATAGAAATGTGGGTCAAGAGGAACATTTAACCCCCCTAAGAAAGAACAATTCACAATCTAGTTCTTCATGAGAAGAAGGCCTCCAAATTTTAATGGATCATCCAATCCCTCAATCAAAGAAAAATGGATCAACTCCATTGAAAAGATATTCTCCATCCTTCAATGTTCTAAACCAGAGAAGGTTCTTCTGCCTGCTTATCATATGGAGGGTGAAGCTGATCAATGGTGGAAATTGATAAACAAATATGAAGTCTGAGGAGCAGATCGAGGTGTTGGAATGGAAGGATCTCGAGAAGATTTTTTTCGATAAATATTTCCCGCACACCCTCTGACATAAGATGGAAAAGGACCTCCATTACCTCATGAAAAAAACAAAAAATAAGTCATAACGTACAAGGAAAACATCAAAAGTGATGAATTATATGCCTCCAATGTTGTCGTTACCCCCAATGCAAGGTTGACCGCTTCTTTGGTGCACTGAAACCAAGCCTACGGAAAGTGGTGGAGATACATGACTTCGACAGCTATGAGGAAATTGTCTTATGTGCCCTCAAGGTCGAAAATGAGATCAAAGAATCTCAGGGGTATCATGGGGATAGGAATCTTAATGTGGACTTAAATACTGGTGGTCCGATGGATAAATCCAACGGTGCTAAGAAGATCCAGCACCCCACTTTCCATAGGTGCAGAAAGAATCACCCCCGAAATTTCCTGAAGGGCACAGGGAAATTATTTAGTTGTTGAATAGAAGGGTACCTGGATATTAAATAAAGATAAGAAAAACCAGTGGCTGCAAAAGAAGAACAGAATGCTCCGTTTAAACCACAAGGCTTTGTTCATTGTTACAACTACAAAGAAATAGGGCATCTTGAAAATTGGTTCCCTAATCCAAGGATTTTTGGAGGCAACCAACAACCTCTAAGGAATAAAGGGAGAGCTTTTTCCATCACTACTACCGATGTGAACCTCGAAAACGAAGTGGTGATAGTTACACTAGTTATTCATTCAAGAATATCGAACATAATTTTTGATTTTGGTTCTAAACATTATTTTATATCCCAAAAGTTTAGTAGAACAATCCCAGCACCACCACAAATCAGGGAAGTGAAGATTTTGGTGAGTATAGAAAATGGGGAAATCATTGAATTCCTTAAATATAACTCCTCCCCTATCAAGATATGTTGATTGAATTTTTTTGCGAACGTCTTCATACTCCCTCTGGTGGAATTTGATGCAATTATGGGCATGGATTGACTTTCCTTATATAGAGCCAACTTAAATTGCCATGATAGGGGAATCACTCTCCATATGGAGAATCGACCCCTGCTTCTATACAAGTGTAAGGAAGAAGATGAATCTTCTTTAGATACATCATCTCCAGTGTGGATATTAATGCCCTATGAGCATGTGTATTTGTCTTAGATGATTGAGTCTAAGGAGACAAACATACTTGAAGACATGCCTATTGTGAGGGAATTAAATGAAGTGTTTCCTGATGAATTGCATGGACATTATCTAGAAGAGATGTTGAATTATCAATTGATCTTATACATGGGGTGTTTTCAATATCCATGAATTCATATAGAATGACTGTTGTGGACATTGAGGAGCTAAAGAAACAACTACAGGAAAATTTGGATAAAGGGTTTATATACCCAAGTGCTTCACCATGGGGTGCACCAGTCCTCTTCCTCAAGAAGAAGGATAGATCAATGTGCCTTTGCATTGATTATCATGAGATTAACAAAATCAAAATAAAGAACAAGTATCCACTTCCATGAATCAATGAATTGTTCGATCAGCTGTGTGGAGCACAATAATTTTCCAAGGTGGATTTTTGGTTGTGATATTATCTAGTAAGGGTGAAGAAGGAAGATATCCCCAAGACTACTTTTTGTTCAAGATACTGGTACCATGAATTCATAGTAATTCATTTCAGACTCACTAATTCTCCAGAAATATTCATGGACTTGATGGATAGAGTCTTTAGTGATTACATTGAAAAATTTGTGGTAGTATTTATAGATGATACTCTGATATACTCCAAAACCAAGTAGAATCATGAGGAGTATATATGATCTATACTAGAGGCCTTGCGGAAGGAGAATATCTATTCAAAGTACAGAAAGTGTGAGTTCTAGTTGAAGGAGGTCTCATTCTTGGGCCATATCATCACAAGAAATGGGATATCTGTGGATCCCTCCAAAATAGATGCAATTGAGGGATAGATGAGGCCAACATCGGTAATAGATATCCATAGATTCTTGGGGTTAGCTGGATATTTTCGACGATTTGTGTGAAATCACTCCTGATTTTCCAACCCTCTTACAAAGCTAACTCGGAAGGGAGTAATGTTTTCTTGGAGTGATGAATGTGAAGAAATCTTTAAGGAGTTAAAAATGAGGCTTATCACTATGCCCATGCTCGAATTAACCACAAGTGGAGAACTTTTTGTGGTATTTAGTGATGGTTCGAATAAGGTCCTGGGTTGTGTATTGATTCTATTTGACAAAGACATTGCCTATGCTTCAAGGCAATTGAATGTTCTTGAGTAGAATTATCCAACACATGTTTTGGAGTTGGCTGCAATGATATTCACTTAAAAAATTTGGTGACATGATCTCTTTAGGGAGAAGTGTGAAATATATACAGACCAAAAAATCCTCAAGTATATATTCACACAGAAAGAGTTGAACATGCCCCAACAAAGATTGTTATAGATGATCGAAGACTATGACTGAAAAATCTATTACAACCCTAGGAAATAAAACAAGGTGGAGGATTATCTATGTAGAAAGGACCCGATGATTCTATCATTGATGATAATTGAGAAGGATCCAGTCTTCTTAGACTTGATGAAGATGGACATGAGAATCATAAAGAAGGGAACATCATCAATCCTTTCACAAATGATTGCTCAACCATCTCCTTTGTAAATGTTAAAGGATGCTCAAAAGGATGATGTGGAAATTTAGATGAAAGTGGAGGCTATCAGAAGAGGGAAATCCTCAGAGTTAAATGTTAATAATGAAGGAATTGTGAGATTTGGGAAAATACTATTTGTTTCCTAAAGTCCAGAGCTGAAGAAGGATCTTTTAGATGATGCACATAGTTTAAATTTCTCTATTAACCCAGGAAAAAAGATGTATCGAGATATCCATGATTATTATAGATAGGGTAATATGAATAAGGAGATCACTGAGTATACATCAAAGTGCCTGATGGGTCAGCAAGTGAAGGCAGAGAGGCAGAAGTTTAAGGGGATGATGTAACCATTGCCCATACTATCATGGAAATGGGAGAACATGACAATGGACTTTGTCACCGGACTTCCAAAGACATCCAAAGGAAAAAATGAAATCTGGGATGTTATGGATCATCTTACAAAGTCTGTACACTTTATTGAAATTTGGGAAGATTTATCATTGGATCAACTAGCAAGGATATATATCAGGAAAGTATTATGGCTACATGGAATACCACTATCTATTATATCCAATCGAGATCCAACATTCAGCAATATGTTTTGAAATATTCTTCAACATGATCTGGATATTGAACTAAACTTTAATATGACCTATCATCCTTAAACTGATGGCCAATATGAGCGAACTATTCAGATACTGGAGGATATGTTATGATCATGTTCTATGTACTTCAAAGGAGGTTGGGACCAACATCTTCACTAGTTGAATTCTCCTACAATATTAGTTTCAACTCGAGAATTCGAATGGTACCTTATGAATCCTTGTATGAGAATAGGTGCAGAACACCGACAAGTTGGGATGAAGTTAGTGAATGTAAGCTTCTAGGACCAGAAATGGTCGAAAAAATGGTGGAGAAGGTGAAAACCATTCAGTAGCATATCAAGGCAGCCCATAGTCAACAAAAGAGTTATACAGATAACCGTCGATGAGACCATGAGTTTAAAGTTGGATACATGTTATTTCTACACATATATCCATAGAAGAAGTTCATGATGTTTGGAAGGAAAGGGAAGTTAAGTCCTAGGTACATTATCCCCTTTGATATTGTTGATCGTGTTAGGGATGTGGCCTATCCACTAACACTTCCACCTAGCATGGCTAAATAACTTAATGTCTTTCATGTATCCCTTTTAAGGAATTATATACCATACCTTTCACATGTACTCTCTTCTAAGGTAGTATAGCTAAAGGATGATCTTTCTTATGAGGAGCAACCAGTGAAGATCATAGATCGTAGAGAAAACGTTCTAAGAAATAAGACAATGCCCCTCTTCAAGGTGTTGTGGAGAAACCACAAGTTTGAAGAAGCGACGTGGAAATCATAGGATTTGATGAAGTAGAGTTACCCACATTTGTTTTAGAGTGGTAAAAGGAAAATTCAAGGGTGAAATTTCTTAAGGTGGGAAGATTTAACGACCTAAACTTTTATTAATGAAAATTACTCTTGATCTAATTAAATGATTATTATGGTTATATAAAATGTGAACTTCATTGGTTTATGTTTTTGGATTTTAATATATCGTTATGAATTGTTACTATTTCTAATATAGCTGTTGAATAGTGATCACATGATTAGTGTAAATATAGGGCTTTAAAAATCCAATTTACTCAGACAAAGGAAGTGATGGCCTCATCTAGTAGACTTTCCCCGTACAAATCCATTTTTTCGGAGTTCAGAAAAAAGGTGGAATCATTGGTATTTTCTCTTGACCAAGCCCAAGATGAGCTTGAACACGTTAAGCTTGAGCGGAACCGACTACGAGAGAAGTGGAAGTTAATAAAGATTACCACCCAAGCGATGTTTTTTGAGCCACCCCAAGAGTCTATCACCATTTCGCACCTTACCATTCGGTCTTATGTGGGTGTAATAGGGAGTTACATAACAAGACAATTTCACTATGACTATGTAAACTATTTTTTTATAATGAATGTGCATTCATTTTATTATTGTTACTTTGTAATTAGTTTTTAAAGCACAAATAGTATTTCTAGTTAATATTCAACTAATAAATCTATTTTGATGAATTAATGGATTTTTTAATTAAATAATATTTTAATAAAATATTATTATAATTAAATTACATTTTATTAAATATAATTGATCATATAATTTTATGAATACAATTTTAATTTTTATTAAGGTTTAAAAGTTGTTTTTGTCAAAACCCATGAATTTTTGGTAAATAAAAGATTTAATTTTAAATATAAAAATTAATATATCTATAAAATTATTTAGTTAAAATGAATTTTATTTTGGGAATCAGGACATAGAAAGTATCCAACCATTAATTTTTCATAATTTTCTGAGAAAATCGAATTTTTGGGTAAAAATTAAATACTGTTTAAATATATAATGTGTTTTATTACATCATAATGACCCAATAGTGATGTAATAAAATAATATAAACATTATTTTCAGAAAATATATGTTTTAACATTAAAAAAATGGTATTTTGGGTTTGTTTTATTTATTTTACAAAGCTTTAGTGGACCCTTCAAGGCTTATAAAAGATTTTGTCTTTTTAAATTATTTATCTTGGGAGTGTGACTCACCTTTACATAAGAAGCCCTATTATTTTAAGAAGTTATCCCATTGGCCTTATAATATAATTTTTTTCACTCCCATTTAGAAATAACCATGGGAAAAAAGCATGGGTTGTTTTTGGGTTTTTATTAGTTTAATGTGAGGTGTCCAAAACCTAAATAATAAAGAATTCACTCTCCTTTCCTATATAAACACACCCAAGCTCCCACTTCCTCCTCACTAAAAACCTTTGGAGATCGACCAACCCATGCCATCCTCTCCCTAAAATACGCCCATGGTTCCCCAAGATCCTAAGAATCCTCTCTAAAACCTCTCTCAAGCCTTTGGGATCACACTTCCAAGTAAGGGATTTCTTCCTTTCTCATTTTTCTCCAATTTTCATTAAGTTGTAATGCCCCTTTTTTTCAATTACAAATGATTAGGTATGATTTCAAACCTTATCTATACTTCCTTATTTATGTTTGGATAAAGGTATACCCCTTTCTCTCTTATTAATTCCTCCCATGTACCCCCGTTACCATGCCGAAATTCCTTGAGGGATTTCTCTCTCCTCTTTTACATCAAAGTAATTCTTTTGAATTATGCATCTAAATTCCATTATGTTTGTTGGTACATGTAACTATATGACCCCATTACTATTCATTTAATGTAAATATGATGTGACACCACTTTATGTATCATCAACCATTTTTTATGAGTTCTTATTTCATGCCGTTATGCCGCCCAAATTGCACTACGATTTTCCAAGCCAATGTCATTGTGTAGTGAATGCCGTGTCCATTTATCTATCAAGGGTAGTATCCTTTATGAACATTTTCTTATTGATTATAAAGATTCATTTTTTTTATTCCTCGTCCCTTTATCGTGGAATAAATGATGATGATCGATTCCATATTGTATGATCCATGTGGCGCACTTATTCGTGAAATGAAATGTTTAAGAATGGTGCGCCCTAATAGCGCTCCAATGCATTGGTTAAAGTATAGTATAATGATACGTCATGTGAAATGGGTTTTGAAACATGGTAATTCATGTGTAAGGAGTTTTTACTTGGGATTCATGTGTAATGTGGGTTTACTCATGCTAAATGTGCAATGAGCCTTATCTCATGCTAATTCTAGGTTAAGTGTTATTGCTACATTTCTATGCTATGATTATCATGCTTTATCATGACTTTATGTTCATGTTTCTATTGTGCTCTATTGATATGCCTATTATATAACATGTATTGTATTCCTCATGTTATTCTAGGTTTATTCTCTCACTAGGCTTTATAGCTCACACTTTTCATATGCATGTTCTCATGTTATCCCATGCAATGATAAGTACGAGGGAATGTAGTGGTCATGTAAAGAATTTTTCAATAAAGATGTTGTGTGTTTTATGTTTTAAGTTGTTATGTGATGTTCCTAAGACCCAAAGAAACTATACCTCTCGATATTCTATGTTTTATCATGTGAATATTTTATGTAATAAATCATGTTTAAGTGTGTAATAAAAAGCAGGGTTGTTATACCTTTATGGAACTGGGTGAACCCCCGTTCCAGCCCTATATTACTGAACTGAGTGAACCCTTGTTCCATACCTATATTAGGGAATTGAGTAAACCCCCATTCCATCCCTGTATTACTAAACTGATTAAACCATAATTCAATCCCGATATTACTAAACCAAGTGAACCCTCATTCTAGCCATGTATTACTGAACCGAGTAAACCCTTGATCTGACCCTGTATTACTGAACTGAGTGAACCCTTATTGAATCATTGTATTATTGAACCGACTAAACCCAAATTATGCCCTTTTATTATATAACTGAGTGAACTCTTATTCCAGCCTTGTCTATACCATGAGATATAAATCTCTACCCAATTCATTGGAGGGAGATATAAGTTTCACCCTTCACAAAATGAAATAATACATACTTGCAACACTAGATCATAAATAAATATATCACAACCCATGAAATGAAATGGGTATCATAAACATGTAAACATGTCATAACCTATAAGAAGTTACAAGTTTCATAATCATTTTATAATAAACATAATCTGTGAAAATAAGTGTGTTTGAAAAGCATATAACCCATGAAATAGAAATGATCTTTATAAATATCATTCCATCATAACATAATCCATTTAGAGAATGAAAATTAATGGAAACATTGAATAATTTAAAAATAAAGGCATGAGTAACACCAATTTATGTTATCTTAGATGGATAATAATTTTTAAATATCCTCTAAACATGTTTTTTGTGGAAAATATTCTTTATTGTTTGTAAAAGGATTTTTAATACATAAAACCATTTGATAATCATTTTATTAGAAAATAAATTGAAACTTTTGAAATAATTTTGAAATCCATTTCCCTTGAAAACTTATAACATACAAATTAAAAAATTTGAAAAACCTTTTTTTTTGAAAATAGTATGAAAACATATATAAATAAATTTAATACATTTTGAAAACCATTGTACTTGAAAACTTATAAATTAATCTTGAAAACATTTTGAAAACCAATTTTCTTGAAAAAATATAAAATAATATTGAAAACAATTTTAAAAACAATTATTTGAATATAATTATATAACTTATAAATAAGTCATGAATATGTTATGAAAATAATTTTTAATACAAACTTATAAAAAAATCTTGAAAACTAATTCATTGAAAACACATTGAAAACATGTAAATATGACTTGAAAACATTTTGAAAATAGTTTTCCATGAAAACATATAAAATATGTTTGGAACAATTTTGAAAATAATTTTCCTTCAGAATTACTTTTAAAATATTTTCTTAAAGAATAAACTTTTAAAAATTAAAAGTAAGCTTCACAGGAATGATGATGGGTAAATCTATACATGTTGTACATAATGGAATACATCATTCATGGAGACAATAATTCGTACGTATGCATGAATGCTGTTTTTGGTTTTTATTATCATATTGAATGAATGTTTGTAAATGATATATATATATATATAATTATTAAAATAGAATTAATAATATATATATATATATATCATATAAGTTCACTAAAATTACCCTTAATGCATTCCATGTGGTGTGTGAATGAATCAAATCACTTTGAGGGGGCGGTAGTTCACATTTCCTCAAAAAAGATTATCATATAAACACCAAATCAAAGGAAAAATATGTGTATTTTAAATGTAATAAAGAATATTAAAGGAATAATAAGTATAATATTTGAAATATATAAATATAGTTTCCATCATAATGTCTACCATGGTTGGTGGTAAAGGAGAAACGAACAGTCATCATTTCGTGAGACAGTAGTTCGTCATATAAGAAACAATACGTTCAACATCCATTTGATGGATGTGTGTGTATGGTTTTCTCAAAAAATTTCCTTAAAAAATATGATATTATATATAGGATAATATTTTTTACACAACAAGGGAATAAAAATAGTAGAGGGTGAGAATTAAAATAAATTAAAAGGGCTTGAGATATGGTGTTACCACTAAATCAGATAACTCATATTGGTTTGTGCCAAAAGGCTTCCATGAGAAGATTTCTACTCAAAGGAAGTACTAATGTTCTAAGGGACGATTGTTTTTAGAGTATTCTTGGGTAGATATTGGACTAACATAAATGGTTTTATATGTGTGAGTAATGGTTATAGGTGGTGGCCTTTATAGCGAAGGAAAATGACTTATTTGGAATTTTTAGAAACAAAAGAGGTGTGCACATTTTATCACATAAAAAAGGCATATGAAATAGAAAAAAATAAAACATTGAAGTTTTATGTCTGACATATGGATAGAAAATGGGTTTTGGACAAGTTTCTATGTCATTTGGATCCTTAATTTCAATGTTTACTCTCTAATTAAGCTTAATTTGGACTCAACTTTTGTTATTAATTTTAATCACTTTTACTAATCATTTTGATCAAAAATTAACATTATCTTATTAGAATCTAAATATTAGACTAAATAAAATGGTGTATTTTGGATTTTTGAAATTCAAATCAAAGTAGTGGAAAAATTAAAATTAGTGCTAACCCTACAGACAGGATGAAATAACAGGGTTTTAAAGTTGTGAAAAGTTCAAAATTTATTAAGATTTGATATTCAGCATCTAAGTGAAATTCATTATAATGAATGAAATTGTGTTAATATATGTAATATTTATCTAATTTATCCTTTAAACATATTTAAAATATTATTTATAAATAATAATTAATTAGACAAAAGGATGTTTTTAACTAAAAAGTGATAGTTTACACATTTCATCAAAAAAATGAAGTTTATTTGAAAAATCTAGAAACATCACCCTAGGATAATTTCAAAAGTATGAATTCAAAAAAGAAGTATATTTTATCCAATTAATTTTTTAAATGTGTCTAAAATTACTTTCATTGTTATAATTGGTTCATTAGAGAGACAATATTTTTGACATAAATGGACTTTACCAAAATTCTTATATTTCATTATCAATATATTTTATTTATTTAATAAGACTATATAAAATATTTGGAAATTACTTATTAATAATCATATAAATATTTTTAATGGTTAGGTTATAATTATATCATCCAATAAATTACTTATATATAAAAATATGTTTCATTGAAACTCATTGTGGTGTGCATCGTATGCTTAGTCGGTGTTGCTTATAATACAATCCTAGTTGGTATTGTGTGTAGCGCAAGCCAATTTTGTATTTCATGTGAAAATAATGTTTGAATTAGTTATTTAATATATATATATATATATAATAATTATTTATAGTTTTATTAGAAATGAAAAAAATTGAAATGATAAATTTATTTGAAAAAACAATTCTCAAAATGTCAGGGTGTTACATTCTACCCCCCTTAAAATGAATTTGAACCTAAAAATTCATTTGGTTTATCACAGGTTTAATAATAAAAAATTTTATTTATAGAAGCCCACATTGAAGAAAATGGATACTAAAACTTACCTTAAAAATGAAAATTTGGAACCTTAATTATTTCCCAAAGTAACATATAATCGGGTTTTCACATAAGAGAACAAAGGTTGGGAGTGAATATTGGAAAAGTAGGGGAATCATAAATATTTATATGTAGTGATTTATGTCATCAATAACTAACAAGTGAATTATAAATGGAAATTTGAGGGACTCAAATTCATAAATTTGTCATGATTTAAAAGGTCATCAGCTCAATGAACATTAAAGTATTAGAGGAAAAATTTTGATCACTTCGGGAATGTTGAGTAATTCATAATAAATTTCTATAAAGAATGTTCATTCTTGTTTTGTGCTTTATTTTTTTTAATACATCCATTATTTCATGGAATGAATTTCTAGAAATTATATTTGATGAATAAATCACTAAAATACGCTTTTAATAGATCTTAAGGCCCTTAAAAAAATAAAAATTCTAAATATTTGTATCTTAAAAAAAACAAGAAATAATCTATAAAAATAAAAAGTAACAATAATAGTTCATCATAAATATTTATTCATTAAAAATAAATATACATTAAATAGGACATCATGTAGGCTAGTGGTAGGTGTAAAACCCTGATCGTCCTTTTTCCATGGGTTCAAGACCCATGTCCTTGCCTGACATGATTATTTATCACCCAACCAACATGATTTACTTTTTTAAAACCTTAATAATATAATATATAAGATGGAAATCCCAAAAATAATTTTAATCACCGATTACCCTTTTAACCAAGGTTTTAACACAAAATCCATGCACAAATACTTCCTCTGAATCTTAACTTAATCTTTTCATGAACAGTTACCCTCATAACCCTTATTAAAGGTGAAAAGGCAAAATATTATAAAGAAATTCACCTAATCAGATTAACATAGTTCCCCTTGTATAAAAAATGTATCTCTTTGTTGTAACATTCCAAATATGTGAATAACCTCATAACATATTCTCTTAGAACATGGTAATAACCTGAATTTCCATAAATAATTTTGGAAAACATGCATGCTTCGTATTTCAAAAGTATGTTGGATTTACTCCTTAAATCCAAAAAATTGATAAAGCTCATTAGTGGTAGCGTAAACCTCCGATAAACAAGTCTTTAATTTCTTCCATGGTAATCAATATGATGAAATTTATTTATTCATATCCCCGTATATTTATCCATAAAACATTATACTATCATAAAGAACATATTAAGGGTTACCTTACCTTAGTAAAAATATAATATTTTCATTAAATCACTTCACCAGTACATAGGGAACATTCTTAATAAAAATGAAAATATAGAGTGAAAAACATATGTAGAACAATCCTTGTACATTTCATCATTCATACCTTTTGAATCCAAATACAAAAAAACTTTCATTAATTCATCCTTAATCAATTAATAATAATACCTCTTTACTTTTAAATTTCATCCATAGTCTCATCATCATTTAAAATGTAACCATTACATTCAACAACTTACTAATTCTCTTCAGGAACTTTTCGTTTCAGAAATTGGGTTGCATAATGACCATTTTCTCCACACATAAATTACTTAACCATAAATGAAAATAGGGGAGTCCAAAATTTCCATTCATTTTGTTAACCAAACTCGTCATTTTTCACTTGCAGTCATTTTCATGGTGTCTTTATTTTCCACAGTCAAAACACCTTATTAATCCTCTAAGACATTCACATAGGTGATTCATTACACATTCTTGACACAAAGGAAACCAAATCCTCTTTCCTCCATAGTCTCTATTACCCGAACTCTCGGTGAAATCCCTATTTCTATTATTTGGTGAGTCCAAGAGTTGGTTAAGGTAAACATTGTTAATCATTTTCTGGGAAAACTTATTAGGCATGGTCATGACATATTTCACTCCAGTGATTACCCCCGGACGCCTCATCAAAATATCTTCCATCACATTCAACATTAATACAGTTTCTTCTGATTCTCTCCCTTGACTAAAACCAAATGAATCATGTGAGTATTACTGATCTTAGCAGAAATACATATATCTATGAAAATAATTACATATAAGATTTCTAAATCATTAAACCTTCAATAATATAAGGCATCTTTGGTTTATCCTTTATTATTTATATCTAAATAGTATTTAAATACTTCACAATGGTTTGTAAAGAGTTTGTGAATTCACTAATAATATTCCACGAGAGTATCAAACTAGGAGTCCAAAAAGGCCCATTATCATGTACCAGATTACCCCAAGTCGAGGCCAAGACATCTTTTTAGAGTTTTTACCCCTAGGTATATATGTGGCAGAGCCACATCCACTTCTATTATCATGGTATATATGTAGTTCTTGGAAACCACTCACTCTATCCTTTACTAAAATTCCAAAACATTTAATCATCCTTATACTTATCCGTAGAGACATCCCTATACATATCCTTATAAATATACCTAGGGATATCACAAATGCTTACTCATCCTAGTTTCCAAAGGTTAACTATACATTTTATCTGATACCAACTATAACAATACTCTCTTTTCAAAACATTAAAATTACATAACTTTTGAAGAATACTTAAACATTATACAAATAGAGGCCCAAAGATATTAGTAGGTATAGTGCCTTTGGAAACATGGAAGTAAAAACACTACTATATATGTGAGCTATAACATTTCCCACTATGTGCTTTTTGACTAACTCCCTTCTTAGACATATCATACATAGTACATATCATCATAAATAGGGGAAATGAAATATAAAAGGTGTGATCTCAAAAGATCCGTAAGAATAAATAAGGGATTCATGTAAGAATAAACATGATCATAAGGGTATGAGCATGTGATAATGAAAATAGAAGATTATTCCCTCCATATCAATGATTATAACATCGATCATGCAATAAATATTAGAAGTTAATAATACATGAATCATAATGAAATAGTGATCATAATCCATGAAAGCATTAAATCTAAATAAAACATGAAATTGTGGAAAACACATAAGCATATAACGTGATTTCAATATTATCCAATACATCACTCCAAAGACCATATTAGTGGAAAAATTCCTTTATTGAACTAGGTGACCCCCCATTCCAACCCAGTATTACTGAATTGATCGAACCCTCATTCCAACACTATATTACAGAACTGAATAAATCCTTGTTCAAGTCCTATATTTATAAACTGAGTAAACCCGCATTCCATCACTCTATTACGAACTAGGTGAATACTCATTCTATCCCTATATTACTAGACCAAGTAAACCATCATTCCTGCATAATATTACTGAACCAAGTGAACCCTCATTCTAGCCTTGTATTTCTGAATTGAGTAAACCCCCATTCTATCCTTGTATTACTGATCTGAGTGAACCCTCATTCCAAACATGTCTATCACATGAGATATAAATTTTTAACAAATGAATTGGGTGTAGATATATGTCCCACCCTTTACAAAATTAAATATTACACACGTGGTCCTCCATATCATAAATAAATATATCATAACCCATGATATGAAATCGATATCATATACATGTAAACATGTTATAACCAATGGAAAGAGATAGTTTTCATAATAATTTTATCAAAAACATAACCCATTAAAAGAATAAGATGCCAAAATTATATAACATAGGAAAGAGAAACAAGCTTCATAAACATAATTCCATCAAAACATAATCCATTCAGAGAAAGAATATAAATGGAAACATTGAATAATTTCCCCATAAAGGAATGAGTAACACCATTGGATGTTATCTTAAATGGATAATATCTTTTAAATATCCTATAAAATTTTTTTTAGGGGAATATCCTGTCTTGTATGGAAAATGATTTTTAATATATAAAACCATTTGAAAATTATTTTCTCAGAAAATACAATGAAACATATGAGATCATTTTGAAAAATTTTTCCCTTGAAAACATATAAATTAAGATTCAAAACATTTTAAAAACCAGTTTCTTTTAAAAAACGTTTAAAACATATAAGAATATTTTGAAAACCATTGTACATGAAAACATATAAATAAAGCTTGAAAACATTGTAAAACCCATTTTTCTTGAAAACATAAAAAAGATGTGTGAAAATGTTTTGAAAATAATTTCATTGAAAATACATTTAAAATTTATAAATAAATCTTGAAATCATTTTGGAAATTCATTTTTCTTGAAAACACATAAATGATTCATGAAAACCTTTTAAAAAATATTTCGTTGAAAACACATTGAAAACTTGTAAATAACACTTGACAAAATTTTGAAAATAGTTTTCCATAAAAACGTAAGAAAATGATGAAAACCATTTTGAAAACAATTTTCCTTGAAAGTTACATTTAAACCCATTTTTTTAAAGATTAAACTTTTATAAATTCAAATGAATATACAAAATAATGTTGGTGGGTAAATCATTTCATGTCAAACAAGGTAAAAAGAACATGTCTTTTTCACGGTAAAAAGTTTAAAAAAAATTCATTGTTGAGTTGGAGATAAGAATATTAAATTGAGTTTAATGGTAAAAGAATAAATGGAAAAAAATTATTTTAAATATTATAGTAGAATGGTATAATATTATTTAAAACCCTTTTCAGAAAACAGAGATTTTTTACCAAATAAAGGGTAATGTTGGGCTTTCCTAAAAACACGTTCTTAACTATATTGTGTACCATAGAGTAGAATATGGTACCAATACATGAGTATAATGTAATATAATATAGGATTATAAAACTCATGAATATTTTTGAGATATGGATCATAAGATTTTATCAAGGAAAACAAAAATATAAAGAATCTTATAAGGTGATGAGATTTTCTGAATAAACTATTTTTACTCAGTTAATATGGATCATACTATCCCATTAATAAAATAAAATCACATTAAGATTAATATATCATGAAAATTATTAGATTCATGATATAACATGTAAACTTTAAGTATATACACCCTGAAGAATAAATTAGGTTCATAGAAACCATGAATCTCAAAGAAGGTAGATTGAGAAAAAATTGTTTTACCGATTTGGTAACTTTTTACTACTAAAACCCATGAAAAAAGGATCTTTAGATGGGTATGTGAACACCCAAAAATCTAATTACAATATAAAAATAGTAAAATCCATGAAATTATATAAAAAAAATAGTGTCCCCCATAGCTTGTATCCCATTGAAATTAGAAGTCAGATGAAATCCCCTTACCTTGTGTCTTGATGCTCTCCATACTCGTACAAGCTTCCTGTATAATAAATATAATTGTATTATAAATATTTTATATAAGAGTGTTTTTATATATATTTTCATATATTCTTTTATTATTATCTTATATTACCATCTTTTTAATGATCCGATGTTACAGTTTCACTTCGGGTAATATTCGCTTTGTCCTTCACATGTGTCTTAATTTGTTATATTGTTGATCCTTATACTTATATCATGATTACAAGAATGTATAACATGATATAAATATTAGTTATATCCATTATATTTATATTATAATAATCTATATAATAATTAAGTATGTAATGCAATACACTGATCATGGAGACCGTAAGTTGTACGTACGCATGAATGTTGTTTTTCATCTTTTTTATTGTATTAAAAGAAAATATGTAAATGAAATATATGTATATGTACGTGTGTGTATATATATATAATTATTATATTAGAATTAATATATTATATATATCCTATTATTTTACTAATCCAAACCTTAAGACATTGTATGTGGGGTGTGAATGAATCACATTGCATTGAGGGGGAGACAATATAGACTTACTCAAATGACATTATCGTATTAATACGAAATGGAAGGTAAAAAGATGTGTGTTGTATAAATAATAACTAAGTTTAAAGACAAAATAAATATAACATATGACATATATAAATATAGTTTCCATCATAATGGCCACCATTATTGGTGGTAAAGGAGAAATGAACAATCATCATTTTGTGAGGCAGTAGTTCGTCGTATGCATAAAAAATATGTTAAAAATACATTAGATGGAGGTGTGTGTATGTTTAGGTCATAAAATATTCATAAAAACTTCCTAGTATATGGATTATAATATTTTATTTTCACAATAATTGAATAAATATACTGGAGGTGGTGGAGAAGGAAAATAAATGGAATGAGCTTGAGAGAATATGTTACCTCTAAGTCGGGTAACACCATTTGGTTTGTGCCAAAAGGTTTCATAGGGAATATTTCTACCCCATGGGAGGCTTAAAGATAAAATGGATTATTTTTGGGAGGATAATTGGTCATATATTGGATGAAATTAAATGTTTTTAGAGGTGTGAGGAATGGGTAGAGGTGGTGGCCTTTATGTGGAAGGAAAAAGACTCACATTGATTTTTTAGAAACAAATGAGGTGTCCGCATGTTCTTACATAACAACATTTATAAAAAAAACCAAACTCAATAATTGCTGTTTTATTTCTGAAATATGGATATAAAATGGGGTTTGTTAATGTTTCTAGGTTATCTGGGCACTTAATTTTATGGTTTAGTCCCTAAGTAAACTTAATTTGGCCTTGACTATTGTGAATAATTTTAATTACTTTTACTAATAATTTTGATAAAAAATAAAATGGAATTGTTAGAGTATAAATATTAGACCGAATAAAGTGGTGTATGTTGGATTTTTTCAGTTGAAATAATAGAATTGAAAACATTAAGATTAGTGATAATCCCGCAGATGGGACGAAATAACAGGGTTTTTATGTAGGAAAATATTCAAAAGTTATTTAAGATTCTATATTTAGTTTCAAAGTAAAATTGATTATAATGAATTAAATTATATTAATATATTTAATATGTATCTAATTTGGACTTAAACAATATTCAAAATCTAATTTATCATTAAAAATTAATTAGAAAAAAGATAGTTTTTAACTAAAAAGTAGAATATATTTAACTGTTCACAAAAAATGAAGTTTCTTAGAAAAATAAAAAAAATTAACCCTTTGATAATTTAGAAATTATGAATTTGAAAATAAATTTTATTTTTTGAAATTAAATTTTTATGTGTGTCTAAAACTAGTTTCATTATTATAAGTGGTTCATTCGAGAGA
This sequence comes from Viscum album, assembly GCA_963277665.1. Taxonomy (NCBI): domain Eukaryota; kingdom Viridiplantae; phylum Streptophyta; class Magnoliopsida; order Santalales; family Viscaceae; genus Viscum; species Viscum album. Next base: position 187,583,255 of record OY728143.1, read on the forward strand.
ATGGAATTTTTAACCTAAAAGTGCTTCACAAAAAATCTTATATTTCATTATTAATATATTTTATTTATATAAAACAATTATAACCAATATTTGAAAAGTAGTTATTACTATTACTATAAATATGATTAATAATTGTGTTATAATTATCTCATTTAATATTATATATATATACATAAATGTTTCATAGAAACTCTGTGTTGTCTATATCGTACATCAAGTCGGTGTTGCTTGTAGAGAAAACCAAGTTGGTATTGCATGTAGCGCAAGCCAAGTTGGTATTTTATATGAAAGTAATGTTGGATTTATATTTATAAAATATACATATATATATAACTATTTCTAATTTCATGTGAAATGAAAAATATTAAAAAAGAAAAATTAATTCAAAAAAACAATTCTCAAAATCTCATGGTGTTACATCTATGAAGTAATATTGCTTGAATAATAATAATAATTACGAATCATATTCCTTATTTTCAACTCATTAAAAATATTTATACTCCTTAACATCAAAAAATCAAAAAATTCGAAGTTAATGACTTCTATATTCTATATAAAAATCATTTTAAGTTCATCATCAACCTTGAAACCCTTTAGTCAATGTTTTCCATTGAAATAATTTGGTAACTAATTCAGTTATCGACATTAAAGATTTATATACATACCCTAAAAATTTTATGATATTTACTAAAGTTATAATATTTGACAAATAACCTATTTCCCATATAATTTATGGTATTTTATGCATTTTAGATAATTTTATTGAAAATTATATCATTCTTTAAAATATTTCACTGATGGTGGTTGGATTATTACTCTCACGTTATATTATAAATATGGATAAACACTTTCATCCATGACTAATCATTTCTAGAATTTTTATATTCTAAAAATATGTTATAGAATTTGATGAATAATAAACCATGTGTATTAATTTCATTTCAAAACTGCTCATTTTTTATAAAATAAATCCACATATCACATAAGAGAAAGGTGATAGATATGAACATCCTTTACATAGATCCATCTGAGCATTATATATTCCATTAAATTAAAACATTTAATGTTACAACTCTTTACTTTATCACTGGAAATAAAACTACATACCTTTTCCCCTTGTTTTGAATTATGTAATATTTATAAATCATATAAAATATACAGTTGGGGTCATATACCCATAAAATAAATTTTTTAATGTTTATAACATTATTACCTGGCATAGAATCTCATTAGAGATTCTAAAAGTCATTTATAAATCCTAGAAAATCTTATTGAGTCATAAAACCTCCTTCTTGATAACACTAAAATGTTTTAATGAACTTGAATGGATACTCAAAGATATATTACTAGGCTTCAAAATTAACTTTTTTTTCTTTTACCATCATATTTTTTCCATTTTAACTATGAAAATAAACCCATAACATGGATATCACTTACACCCGATCATCAACCCCATTTGATAGGCATCCCATTTCCTAGATCATCTATTATGAAAATGCTAATAAAATATTTTAAACATTTAATAAAATCATTTATATGGTCAGTATATCTCTAATAATGAAAATATAAGTAATTTGACAACCATAACAATATTTAATGGAAAATTATAGTCTCTCCCTATCATTAACATACCCAATCATACTTACTATATCTGTAGATTCTAAAATTCCATAGGTTATATTAATTATAATTCTTTTGAAACAATTTTTAAATCATTATATTATTCTCATGAGTATCTTGATTAAAAAATTTAGAAACATTAATATATATTTCTTTATAAATAAACTTCTCTAACAAATTGATTTTTTTCTCTTTATTAATAAAAATTATGAAGTATTTGTAACATTCTAGGGATTTTTTTTACATTAATATTATCATTTATTAATATTAATATCAAAGTTATGTACTATGATAATTATTACATCTATCTAAGACATAATAATTTATCAAATGATTTTCTTATTTTAGGTATATTTAACATAAAATTTTATTAAATGTTATCCCACATAATTAACCAACCATTTGAATCTCCATTATATCCATTAGTGGTATATGATTCATATTTCAATAATCAACAAATCTAATTTAGTCTTTATCTCACTACTTAGATATTTAGGTGCGACATCATGTAAATCATATCATATGTGACTCTTATATAGTTGATTGGGAATCCCGTTTTTTAAATCTATTATATAGATATAATTTAAACTCTATTCCTTAGGTATCCTTCCTAAGGGTTTCTCAGCTAAACATTTCCAAAATATAACAGTAGGATTAGTTACCGAACTCGTGGGGTTATCCTTCTCTTTTAGGCACATTGCAAGATAATCTATGGGAACTAATATTTATAATAAAACTACATTGTAGGATGATTTATATATTTGTATGTAATTCCTTTGAACATAATTTTAAACTTAGTACAATTTTTAAGGGGATTTAATCCCACAATCTTTTCTCATTTTCTTCATTAACCTGTATACATTCCACTAATTATTTAGATTTAAATCTTATTACATCCAAAAAATAAATATGTTAAATCCATATTTATGTGTAACTATTAACATAACACATATCATTTGTTATTAACCCAATCAAAAGACAAATATATTCATATATATCCAAATACATCTTAATCATATGGTACAAAATATATTTTCATGTAAAGGATTAGAATCATCTGAAATAAATAATCCCAATATGATTAAGATTTGAGAAATAGATAGCTATCCCACACTTTTTTAGATAAGTTATAAGTCTTTAGGTTAGTGAGAAGTCCAGCCCAACCCCACTCTACATAAGGATACTTCACAAAAGAGATATCAATTTCACAATAGTTTTAATACATAACATATAAAAACAATAATTAACTACATTATTCTAGATGAAAACCTATTTTAAGAAACATTCAAGATAAAATAAACTAAATCCATTATTATACCTAGAATGTAGCTCCTTATATTCATGTATGAAAATTGATTGAAGCATATATACACTTTGTACTAAATAATGCATCATAATTGAAAATATAAACAATTTATATATATGAATAAAGGATGGAATAAATAACTAAATGAACATTTCACATATTTAAACATAAGAAAAAAATATTTTTACAATTTTTCAATTAATTGTAAATACATTATAATATTCATAAATTTAAACGTGAAAAATTCATAGTTTCCAATACAAATATTTCGTATTATCATTTGAATGGTATTAATTTAAACTAATTCATATTTAAATTATGATATATTTTATAAATAGTTATATTATTTGTGAAAAATATCATATTTTTGTAGATATTTTTTATAAATGTAATTCGAAATTATTTTAATTTATTTAAACCTTTTATAATTAGGACATCAAAAACACCTATTGGAATGTTTCAGATAAATAATTTAAAATAATTACATAATATAATTATTTTATATTTAAATTTATCAACTCTTTATAAATAAAAATATAAACACTTTTATATTTTACCTTATTTAATTCATAATGTTTTATATGTTATTATACAATGTAAATATACATTAAACCATGATCACATCCACCAATACATTTTTTGATTCACATTGTATCCACATCCATTGATGGTTTTTTGATACTTTTAAGAGAAAAAGAAGTTTATTTTTGTTATATCCGAATGGATTACACCATTGTGTTGTATTATCTATAGTGCCAAATCATACCATGGGGAAATCGTAGATGTTTTAAAGGATATTTTTGTCTATCCATTTTGGTTTTCCATGGTGTTTTAGCATGTTGTTTTAGAAAGGAATCCACATTTCCAGAATGGGTTGGATATTTACATTCTTCCATGGTGATCCTCATTTTGAAGTCCATTATAGAATAAATATCTAGACCACAAAGTGTTTAATTTGAATATGATAATTTATTTTACACAACATTTTATAGATTCCTAAAATGGAAATTTTTCTTGATCTATGTAATTTTATGTTAGCAATAGGAACTAAAATTACCATGTTTAGGAGAAATAAGACATGATACTAAATTATGAAGAAAAACAACACATTTTTTGGCTTTAAATATGTCATAGGACCTTGAAAACATCTTTTTTGAGTTTTCCATCCAATAATTTTATAAACCAAATGTTGATAGATTATTTTTGATACTAATGATTGATTCTAGATGAATTTTTAACATCTAAAATACAATAGGTGAAATAATCTAAAACCCAATTAAGCATATATTCTATATATTTTTTTGGAATGAATATACAGAATGAACAATAAGGATGATATAACTAACACCATTCATTCCAACCTATCAAATCATTTCATAATATTTGATCAAGATCACTCTAAAGCATTCAGAATACACCTTCCTCTGGTGGTATCTATAGATCTTATTAATATCCTAATTATTTTCAATGATATCTTTATATTAGAGGTATTATAAAACTTTTTTATAGAATATAAATATTTGGGATCTCAATGATTTTCTAAGTTTGTAGATTTCTAATTTTTATTTTGATATAATGGAATTACATACATTATAAGTGGATTGAACTGATTTATATAGACCTAAAACAACCTCAAATGATTGACCTATATTGAATTTTTTTTAACAAAATATAACTAATATTTCAAAACATTAAACACTTAGATTAATCAATAAATTTATTTTTTAACATTTCAACAATCTTTGAAGATGTTCAGACTCCCCAAAATCCTAACTGTATAGTTATGAAATGAGTATGAAATATAATGTAGACAAAAATGGTAAAACTGAGAATTATTGTACAATATTATAATCTCATATACAATAACAACAACATAATTTTTTAAACTACACCTTGGTGTATATATGTATAAGAAAAACATGTTCTAAATAAAAATTTTACTTTACATAACCATCTGGTAATTTTTGTGGCATGGAAATGAATAAGTCAATCTAATATAGACTTAGATTACTCATACATAGGACTGATTTTAGAATTCTTACTTCTTTCATAGAGAATCAAATCATCAGACACTCTAGATTTCCACGACTCAAACCACTAACTTTGATTGACCCTATTTGACAATGAATCTAATATTACAACCATTCAATGCAATATAAACACAATATGTGAGATTAAGGGTATTCTTAAAACATATATACTAGTTATATTACAACTCAACAATAATGGTTAAATATCTATTTTGGAATTATTATAAATTCATTTTTAATTACATTTTTATTTATCTTTTTAAATATTTTCAATTGGAAGTTTAAATAAATCTATATAAGTGTTAGATTCATTATATCTTTCTTTAAAGATATGATTTATAACCACAAGTAAAATTATTTTTTATCAAATACCATTCCATTCGAATTAGTGTTTAATTGATAGATAAAATTAAAAATATATCATGGTTCATTTTTATTGTTTTCCAAATTTATATATTTTTATGTTTAGATCCAATATACATGTTTTTTAAATCGTTGTTTGTGATTAAATTGATTACAATATATTTTTTCACACAAGATTTATTTTTTAATGTTAATAAATTCTGTTTCTTTATTCTAGTTAATTATGTGATATAAACACAGATAGTTTACATGCACAATTTAGTCAGGAATATGTTCCCAATTTAAATGGTTTAGGTCTATAATTATTTTATAAATTCTCTATACTTCCCCATGTCATAGGAAATGAAGTTGATGGGTTCCTGTTTGGTTTTATTCATGTTTTTTCTATTTAAATAAATTGTTATTCATTTTCTCTTGTAATGGAATTTTAATTTTTTAGTAAACCTATGGTCTAACAATTATGAAAAGTTTCCTTTATCGGATTTGGTATGATATTAAACATGTTACCTTTATTGAGTGCTTTAACAATGTTTTAGTAAAACATATTTCCTTAGGTCCTTCTAAATAATTTTTTAATTTAAAACAATTCATTGAACTAAAACCGGAATTAATTTAATGTCAAATATCACTACAAATTCGTGGTAAATTGATTTTATTATCTATGATGTAATGGATTAGTTTCATTAAGATCTATGTATTGGTTTGGTCTATTACTTACCTTATTTATAAATTAAAACATAAATTATAAAAACCATGTTTTACAAAAGGATTTTCTTTTTTACTAACATGACTAAAACAAGAAAATTAATATTTATTAAAGTAAAATCATAGTAAAGCTTTTTATTTTCCACAATTTATCAAATTATATTTTTCAAGTATTGATAACTTTTTTTATTATTTTGGAAAGGATTGAAGTGTAAAAATTTATTTGAAAGTTGAATCTCTTCTTAAAGTGAACAGTTGTTATAAAGTGTGGTTTTAAATGTTGAAAACATAATTTTAATAAATGTCCATCATTCTTTTATAAAGAATGTTTTACATTAGTATGTATACCACATTTTAGACCGAATTAGGATTGATATTATTATTCAATGTTACTAGGTAATACCCAATCTAATACATTAATTGGTTTTCCACTAGTTCCCACTAGTTATTGTCTGTGATTTAATTTTTCCCTTATTTTTATTCAGATTAGAGATATTCATATTTTTATTTATTCCATTACCTCAACTTTTTTTTGTTTTCTATTGATATTATTGATTATCTTTTCAATTGTAACTTACACATAGATTATCCAATAAGTTATTTCATACTTATATGTAGCATTTATTTTTTTGTCTTGTTGATTTGATGGTAAAAAGTGTACATGTGATCACACAACTGGAAAACAACCAATTTAACAATGGTTATTTTTCACTTTTAACATCAGTTAAAAAGTTATACTAATATAACCAATGTTAAAATGGTAGTTTTTACATGGGTTATTAAAAACTAACATCGAAAGTGTTTTTCAAAATTGGTTATTATAAAAAATAATAATTAAATCATGACTAAGTATAGACATATAGAATTTAAATACCATTTTTTATAATAACAGGTATTAATAAGTGATTATTTTTTAAAAAAAATATATTAAAATATAATAAACCATTCCTTTTAACCAAAAATATAATAATTAAGGCAATGTCAAATAATAGTAAACCATAGATAAAAACTAATTTAAAACATTACTATAACATCATTTTAAACGGTAATACACATATAAAAACATTTAGATATACATCTATAAATTAAAGAAACCTATAAAATTATCTTCAAATAATCTGGAAAGGGTTTTTAAGTCATTTTCCATATATAATGAAACCTCATCAAAAATATATAATAATAATAAATGTTATAAAATTAATATTGCACCATTTTGGTTTTAAACATAGTAGTTGTAATATAAGTAACCTTTTTAAAATTTATAGTTTCTATAATCAAGATAATATCAAATATTAATTATAAAACATATTAACCACATTCAAAATTTTATATTTGATTATGTAACTATGGTAATTAAACAATACATTGAAAATAAAAAAAACAAAATATCTATATGAAAGAAAAAATAGGTACTATCTAATAAAAAAGTTTTTTTACCTTCACTGACACATAATTAATTTCATTTGGATTATTTATGAATATGTGAACCCTTTTAAAAAACTTTAAATCCCTATTTTATTTTAATATATTCATTATATAAACATATATAATATGTATAAATTATGATTAAAGAAGTAATAGAATATAATTACACTTATAGATCAAATAAATTTCAATAACTTTCATGAACATTATCTATTAAATACTATAACCAATATGTTTTGGATTCATGAAGGTAAAATATGAATAACATCTAATATCCAATAAAATATTAAAATTTTAGTATTACTGATATTATAATTAATAGTTGTTCATAATTATATAATTCTACTTTCTAGTCATGGAATGAAAGAAAATAACACTTAAAATTTTCCACCAATATTTCAAATATATATTTAACTCTAATTTGATTTATTAGGTATTTTAAAGATGTTTAAATGTATTATAGATCCATAATGACTTAAATATAAATTATCTTGTTCTTTATGAAAATAGTTTAAAAATACCTAACTATAAAAGTAATAAATTAAATCACCATAATTTAAATTTACATAATGAAATGAAAATTGAAATAAAAATTTACTTAGACAGAAAACAATTGCAATATTGTAAATGAGAGCTACTTCTTTATAACAACACAGAAGAAATATTTTTTAAAATATTATAGCCATATAATATCTCCAAAAAATGTTAGAACTCATAAAAAATGCCTAAAAATTATCCAACAAAAATAACTATCTAATTATTTTTGTCCTTTGAGAAACATGGTAAGTATATAAAGGATCCAGTTTTTGAAACTTTTGTTTCGTATATAATAATTCAATATTTTTTAAATAATATTACAAAAGGGAAATATATGAAAATATTACATGTAATATTAAATAAAAATTAAATTAAAATTTTAAGAAAAATACATAATTCATATGTAGACTGATGAATATGGAAATATTACTAGATTTAAAAAACCAATAATATATCTGACTAAGACTAACTCCTCGATGTGCAACGAGACAAGAGTTATTAGATAAAAAGTATTTATACATTTAATCTAACTTGATCCAACATAATAATACAATTATATACAGAACCCCTTATATTATGTATGATTTTGATGCAATAATAAATAATTGGTAATCTACAGAATGTAAAATCATAGTTTACATTTGGTCCTAAATTAGAAGGTGGAGGATCTTCAAAGGTATGTTATATTTATCATTCATTATCTAAAAATAAATACTATACATAATATTTAATTTTCTTTTATGTCTAACGACTCATCAATCAAATTTTATCTTTTAAGGAATCTATTTTTCCTTTGTATGAAATCCCTGTAATTTTATACTAGAATTTCTAAAAACATTTCTTTTCTGAACACTCACCTCATATCCTCTTACACTTATTTGTTTTATTATTTAAATTAGTGATAAAAATATCTACCCCCATAGATAAGGTCGCAGGAATCAATTACCCTTATAAGATTCTTAAATTATACATGAAAATGTTCTATTAGTATGATTAATTTACTAAATTATAATATTTTATAAAAACAGTATTCAACTTATTTTAATCTTTTCAGCTTCTTGTACTGAATAGTTAATAATAATCTTACTTTTTCCATTATCTCCTTTTTCAGTTTTACACAATGTGTAGGGGGATAAGGAGGTTGAAACTAAACCTCTCTAGAGTGTCTAATAAATTTAGATCATAATGCATTATACTTTTTTACAATCATTTTCTCCTATAGTAAAGGATTCTCGTGTAAAAAAAGTATGAGGGCATACATTCTTGGAATGTTTTACATGGTGAGATCTCATGGATTTCAGTAAAATAATAATTAATGAATAATTCATAAATTAATTAATAAATAATTTGAAAATTTTGTTTTATAAACAATAATTATCATAGTACAAATGATTCTTCTTTTTGGAAGGTGAAATACTTATTCCATGTTTCCAAATCTAAATACACATACTTGTGGCATGGATTTTCATTCTACTTATTCCAAAAAATTTAAACTAAAGTCAAATTTTGTTTAAAATATCTATATCTAATTAAAAAAAGAATCTAACTCTCTTTAATTTTTTATTAGGAATGTAAAATTTCATCTACAATTGAATAGATAAAATGTTGGTCATAAGAAATATATAATATTTGAACCAATGAATGAAAATGAAAAAATAGTTGATATATTTTACTATAAACTCTCAAAAATAATCATTCATAAATTGGTCAATGATCCTATAATAATGATATAATATGCAAATATTATATTTACTCTTTATAGCTATGAAAATCATAAAATGATTTTCAATTGGGCCTACTATTTTTTTATCATAAAATGGAATTTGAATCCTTTACTCTCTTCCATAAACAAGTGAAATTTCATTTAAATATGTAATACCATGTATATTAACTTTATGCAATGTATTATATGGAAAATATAAAGACTCTATAAGAGTAGGATCACTCATAGTTCTAAAAATAATATTTAGAAACATATTTTTTATATTATTAAATAATTTAATTATAATACATGGATTTATATGAATATAAATATGAATATCTCAATAGATTCTCCTCCTATTCTCTATCTATCATTTTAATAGATATAAGTTACTTCAATGAAATTATTTCTACCAATTTTTGAACAGGATTAAATTATTGTTAGAAGTAATAAATTGGTGTTATTCCTAATAGAAAGAAAATTATATCTATTATGTCAACGAATATAGATAAATAAAATCTTGTACATGAAAATAATAAATATAAATAAATATTTTCATAAAAACAATGATTTTAGGATTATCCAACTAAAAAATGTGTAACTTAAAGTGTTGGATATAAAAATTAATTCAAAATATTGTAGAAATGATCAACATTTATATATTTAAACGTCAATGTTACAAAATATTGATTTTATATGTGTACATTTATAACAAATAGATATTTACTTGAATTATTAGAAGAGTAATAGTGTTTTTCCCATATACCTTATATGTGAAAAAATCAAATAGCAAGGACCATGTCTATATCATTGTAATAATTATCAACTGGTATTCTTATAATGGAAAAAGAAATCTCCCATAAGTCTATAACATCATCAACATCTTCATTACCCAAATGAATTTTTTCCTTTGAAAAATGAAGGACCATTGATCATTAAATTGGTTAATAATATAAAATATTTATTTCTCATATGTCTAGATGATAAATTATATCTCTTTAAATCGAAATGTTTTCAAATCAACATGTGTAAATCAAGAATCATCATATTTTACACCACTGTCACTATTAACCTCGTTACATGTAAACACTAGTTCATGAAATTTAATATAATATTTTTTTATATATCCTAATAAATAAAAACAATCTATTGATTCTGAAATTGAGTTTTTATCTATTTAACTTTAAAATGGATTTCTTCAATGTCGAATGTTACTCCAATATTTTGAATGGTTCTCTCACTATACTGATGTTTAGTGTTAAATGTGCTATAATTACTTTTAAAACTATAAAACATTATCAAATTAACACAAGGTTCCCATAAATGTAATGTTAAGGGTAATAATGTTAATGAATTGGTGTGGATTTTTTCCTTAGACAATGACTTAAATATGTTTTGATACTCATTCATCAAACACATTTCATTTCATTTAGAATATTTTCCCTTCAATATATCAAAATGTTATAATATATATGGTAAAAATAACACATTTATTATCCAAAATGTATAAATGTGTATATATCACTATATCATGTGCAATTAACAACACTTTTAATCAATAGATCCTCTTACCATTGCTATTGACTCCCAAATTTTGAGATATAGGAGGACCAAAATTCTCTCTCTTTAATCATTCTTTTTGTATTTTTAAACAACACATTTTTAAACAAGTTGAGGGAGAACCTCATGAGTATATATCTAAAGGGAGGAAAAAACCCACATGGACAACCTGTAATTATGGGATGGGGAATAAATTATGAATTTGAATAGTAAACCCATTTAAAAGAAAGGATCTGGCCAAAAAAATGTTGTTCAGGATGCTAATGAAAACCCATAACCTCTAGCCCTTGAATGTCTATTAGCACATCAGCCATCATGGATGAAAACAACACATGACTATGGATATACCAATTTTTAATACCTTCCATGAATGACATTAGACCATTTCATAACCCCATCACTTCCTTGTGTGAAACACTGTTGATGTTAACATCTCGAGAAATGAAAGGAAAAATGGTCATAAATATTAGAAGAGAAAATGATGGGGGAACCATCAGAATAATTGATATAGACTTCACTAGAGAATAGTGGAATCCCAGGGAGAAACCAATAGTAATTGGACACCATATACTCATTAAAATAGGAACCACTATAAAAAACTAGTGTAGGATCATTGAAATGTTGTCAAAGAGATGACCCCAAGGCCATGTCTATCTCCGTAAGATCCACCACTACAATAACAATCTACCATGGAATTTAGTGAACATAAAAAATACGGGTTCCTGTGTGATGTATTAGTATGAAAGGGTAGTGGATACCAAAAAAAATCATATCCAATCCAACAATATACGAAATACGTAAAAGGAGGATGGATGTCGCTGGAGTAGGACATGTGAGGATTAAAGGAGGAGACTGAAGAAAAAACCTAGAGGCCAACAAGGACATGTCAATGAAAAAGGATTATGGTGTCATATATTTTGTTGACAACGTTTCCGAAAATGTTGAAGCATAAATACCATAGATTCATATCCATGATCACCACATGAGGTTGAATATCTTCACAGAAAAAAAAACCCCAACCATACTGAAGATGAACCTCCTAGAAAGGATGGAAATGTAATCAACCATAATGAAAATCGAGATTGATTAATTGTATCTTACTAGAAACCAAATCCCATGGATGAAAAAGAATAGAGTTAAAGTTCAGGATGAGTAGAGAAGAATATTAAATAGGGATAAAGGAATCTTTAATAGAGGACCATGCTAAGGGAGAATGTAGGGGACTAAAAATTTCGACCACTACCTATGATATATATTTTTAAATTATATAGTCATGTAGTCAATGTATTTCTTTTAATATAACACTTTCTAGTTTTCTTATTTTTTTTCAAAGTGATACATTAAATGTAAATTTACAAGACCAAATTACGTATCTCTCACACTAAATGAACCATTATATCACAAAAATGATGGTTCAAAATAAATATTCAATTGAAAAATTATATGGAAAACATCATTATCTAATGAATTTAAAAAATTTGGATACATGGATATACTTATAATGTAATTAAAAATGTGGTGAAACATATATATAATAATTTTGAAAATGAGAAACAATATTCCACACAATGAACCTAGTAATAGTTGTCACTTCAATACATGATTGTCATCAGATTTCTTTTTTATTAACTTCAAATTATTCAATGACAGAAAATATTTAATATTTGTAGAATAAAAAATATGTTATTTAATAACATATAGTCATTAATTTTTTTTATCATTTCACTCTTGCATAATGTGTTGAAATCCAAATGTAAATATGATTCTTTTTTCATTCAGTGTGGGAACTAAATTAGAATATATTATCATAGATATTAATTCCAATTTTATATGAAAGTGATATTTTTGGTTTCCGTTTATATTAATTTTTTTCATACTATCACATTTGTTTTCTTCAATATGTATAATATTAATGTTATGTTTTACCTCTAAAAATATATAATATGTTAGATCTAATAAGATAGAATATTCCTTTTAATAATTATTTGGATGACAAAAAATTGTTATGTTCACAAACGTGACATCAAATGGTTTTCACAATGTTGTAATATTATTTTATTGATAAAATTTTTGGTCAAAAAGTATACTATTATAAACCAATAAATTATTTTTTAAATCATTTATATGGAGGATCCATTTAAAAAAATATATGATCACCCATGTATACTGTTTTTATCCAATTATACAATTGATTATATGAATTAACTTCTTTGAAAATTGGATATGGTTTATATCCCTTAGAATTTTATATAAATAAGTTCTTATATACAGGGAATCCATTTTGAGTCAACCTTAACATCACACAAGAAATAAAATACTCTATATTTAATTCATAAAACACATTAAAACCTCCTTCCCATGTAGATTTCAAATAATCAATCAGTAGAGATATATAAACATCAATATCGTTGGTAGGAGTTTTTGGTCCAAAAATATTAATAATCATCATAACACATTTTTTAAATAAATATATATGGAGACAATTTATAAACTATCAAAATAACAAACCATGATCTATATTGGATACCAAGGCGTCAATGTAGATTCTTTTCATTTTCCCATAGCCATATTTTAATATTTCTAACTTCATTTAAAAATTCAATAAATTAATAATCAAATCTCTCCCATTACTTTTAATCAGAAGGGAAATGTAGGTTCTATTTGGAGATTTACTGAAATATATACAATTTTTATCTATTTGGATCATTTGTATAAAAAATATCAAATGAGAAATTATTGGAAGTTACTATATTCCCTTAACATGAGTGTAATAACCCGAGATTTTATAAGATATATTCTTTTTAATTTCATTCATATCTTATTTTGTATGATACACCAAGATTATCTTGCGCTATACGCAACACCGTATGAGCTTGCAGTATACGCAACATTATTCTTGGATCATGTTACACACAGTTTCAAGTTTGTTTGATAGTTGTTATTATACGCAACATTGAGTGTGTATGTATATATATATATATATATATATTCAATGTATAAATGAAATATGGTTGTATTTTTTTATATGAAACCACAAAGGAGTCATGCATTATACGCAACCCTAACTTGGCGTGCATTACACGCAATCGCGACATTCCTCGATAGCGTGTGTTGTAAGCAATACTGGGGTTTACTAAACAATGATATATTATTATAATATTTTTATGAACTAGCCGTTATGAATAGTATTAAATAAATTTTGAATTTTATAACATTATTATTCATCTTACACATTTTCTAGAACATGGTATAAGAACAAAATAAAATTTTCATGTAAAATAAATATTTTTCAAAAAATGCAGTTTTTCCGCCTTTTGAGGGTGTACCCACTTTAATTCTAGTTTTTGACATGTTTATAAGTTCAATTTTACAAAATAATATTATTATTTGGAATCATGATATAAAATTTTACCTTGGATAAATTTTTCATATTATTCTGATAACTTTCATATTTTAATGAATTGTAAAAACACGCTATATTTTAATTAAAAACAACTTTTTTCATCGTAATAACTTATGTGGTTAAATTATAATATTTAATGGTTTAAAAGTATAAATATAATATATTTTTACCATTTAATATAATTTATGTCATTATCCTTGATTTTACATTGAATTCGTAGGTTAAATAAATTCAATCTTTTGCAATGTTTTAAACAAAAACCCGTTTTCTTTCGACAATGAGATTAATTTTTATTTAGTTTCTGAAACATATGTGTATTGAATTTGGAAAAATGGATTCCATATTTGGAATCAGTGGGTCCAAATTATAGTAATAGACTAATTTTTATTTTTGGGCTTTATGGATAGTACCAACAATAAATTTTATTTACCAAAGTTAAAGGTAAATCGTGTAATTAAGGGTAAATATAAGATTATAAAGTTACCCTAACACCTGCCAAAATCGTATTGAATTACTAAAAGTAGACCCATATCACCTAAGGATCATATTATATTCATTTTATGAACTTTTGACCATGAAAATGATTTAATTATTATTAAAACCAAAGAAAGTGACAATATGCCACTCTCTAACATCTTATAAGTATTATAATTTTAATTCAGTGATAAACATCATAAAAATTCGAACATGAATAGTCTCCAGAAAGAGAATAAAATTATCTACATCATGATAATTTATTTAGAATTTTTAGGAATTAAATAATTGTCATTAATGGTGCAGAAAGTATTTATTAAGTGAAAAATCAGTAATATAGTTTTTATTGAAATAATAATACCCATTAAAAGGCCCAAAAACCTGAAAAAAACTTACTTTTAGTGTATATATATACCATAATCATACAATTACCTAATAAATAACCATTTGGAGTCTTATAAAAGTTATTATGATACTTATATTATTTTATTTTAAATGATTCCAAAGTTGTCTCCTTCAAAATTTAATAAATACAACAATTTACATATTGTGATTTTAAGATGATAAATTCAAGTAAAAGTATTATTGTGAAAGGTAATAGATGTATCTTTATCACAGGATTTTAGTTTTAATTTTTATGCAACAAATAAGTATATTATATAATAATACAAAAATGTTTTATTAATTATTTTATTAATAGATAAACCAAATAAATGGTTTTAAAAATACTAAAATAAATATTATATTAACTATTTAATGTGCTCCACTAATTTTCTAGATGCATATGACCTTTTATTAATCTATTAAAGCTTTTAGTTCGAACATATTTTCTTTATATATTTTATTTAAATTCATATAAATGAATAGTGTCAAAATTGACACTATTGTTATTTTATAAAAATAACATATTATAAAATTGTTTAAAAATCACAAAAATATATAAAAATTATAAATTTAAATTTATATGGTCTAAAATGTTATAATGTATCCAATTGTTGAAAATTCACAACAAATAAGTAAATATATGTTATACTTTAAAATTTAGAATGTTATTTTGACAAATTAAATTAAATTGATTAAGTAAGGATAAATCATGTAGATAATGTTTAAAATAATTTCCAAACAAGTCTAAATTTTATTGGTTGATGAGATTACAACCCTATCTCATCTATTATTCTAATATGAGTCATTTTTGGAGGATTTTAAGTGGGGTTAGATTTATTATAAATTAATATTTTTAAGATTTCCAAAGGTTCCCCTCTCATCCCTTATAAAAGAGCACCTCCTCCCTCTCTTCCTCGCACAACTTTGAGCCTTCATGCTCGGTCACACCCTGCCCATTTCACTTCCCCACTTCCGTAGAAACATCCTATAGGTCCTGGTATTCTTCAAAGACCAATTTTAGAGCCCTAAGAGGAGGTCTCAAAGAGGCGCTTCAAAGAAGAGGTAATGTCCGTTACCGATTCTTTCAACATTATTTCTTCTTTCACTTCTTCTTTTTTAGTTGTTTCATTATGAAGTAATAACATTAGTATAACTAATATACTGACATGTTATTATATGTTTGAAACAACCCTATTTCCCAATCTATCTATCCTACGGAAAATGAAATCACCACGCGTGCGTACGTACGGAATACCGTCTCCACGCCGTGGTGAAATCTGTTTTTCCAACAACACTTTACATGGATGGGTATAATGGTGTAAATAATAACTATATATGGTTATTATAACATCATACCGATTCTTATATATTATACCACCCACTAAAACTCTATTCAATAATCATGGGAACGATATCATCGCTCGTGCGTACGTACAGAATATCGTCTCCACGACGCGATGAGATTCATTTTCAATGATTAACCATTCATAAATGATTATAAATTATATATAATAAGTAATAATGAAATATATGAAATAATAATGCAACTGGATTTATGTATATATATATATGTATGTCATCTATTTAGTTTCATTCAATTCAATAAGGAAACGAAAACAGCGTTCATGCGTACGTACGGTCTACCGTCTCCATGAACGGTGTATTTAATTCCTTTTATTGATATAATATATATATATATGTATATGATGAATATATATTATATATAAATCATGTTTTATATTCTGGAATTAATTAATCATGATCTATGTAATCATATGAATAATTACAAGTCAAATCACGGACCATAAATGAATCGATTTTACCCAAAACTCTACATTAACATGAATTTACAAAAGAATGGGTAATATAAAGTTAAAAATGAACCATATATGATATCATAACAATGAAGATGATTATTTAATAAGTCAATGACATTATTTAAATCATTATATAGGAGGTTCAGATACATACGAAGCATATCAGACATAAGGTAAGGGATAATTTTGCAAATCTCATTTTTATCCGAGATTGCTTATTTGTAAGTATTTTCTAGGGTTATTGAAATCTTCCATGTCCATGTTTTATAAAAGTGTTTTCATGTATGTTTAATGTCCTTTTTACCCATTTTGACTTTTACCCCATGGTATGGAAGGAATATTTCTTTTATTTACCCTACAAGGTACTTTTTGACTTTTCCGACAAAAGTATGAGAAGAATGTTTTTTTAATGTATATGGCATGAAAGGATTTGTATGGTTTTATAAATCCTTATTTTCATGAAGCTTCCTCCGAAATAGTTCATGACTATTCTCAACAAAATCTCTTTCTTTTAAAATTTCATGACGTTTTTTGAAAAGAAATTGATTTTGAAGAAGAAAGGATATTTTCCTCAAGAATTCATTTCAAGTGTTTTATCAAAACCATTTTTCCATATAAGATGACATTATTTCATATGTTTATGTTTCAAGTATAATGTATCTATGATTTACATGGTTTCACTTTTCTTATTATGAAATGATATCCATTTATTTTATATGGATTATGTGACGATGGGATAATGTTTATGAATAACATTTTATTCGTTGGGTTATTATGAATGATGTATGTTTATTTTGTAGCACAAGTAAGAATGATTTCATTATGAGATGGGTGGGACCTATATATCTCTCCAATGCAATGGGTAAAGATTTATATCTCATGAGATAGACATGGCTGGAACAGTAAGTAAATCTGGTTCAGTGTTACAGGATTGAAACGAGGAGTGAACTCGATTCAGAAAGGGACTTTGTCCACTAAAATGGTCTTGGAAGCAATGCCATGGCTACTATGGAAATCATAACATGTGCTTAATGGTTTCCACAATTACGTGTTTTATTCCCATGCTATTTTATCATTATTGATGTCCCCTTATGATATATTCCTTACGTACTTCCAAGATTCATGTCTTTGCTCAAGATTTTGATGTGTAGATTTTATGTTCAAGTTTTTTCATTCAAATGTTTATGGAGTGTTTTATGTTGTCTATGTTTACCCTTACTGGGAATTTGATCTCACCCCTTTTATGTTTTCTTTTCCCCAGGATATAAATAAAGGTTTTAGGTAAGAAAAAAAACTGGATGATCTTTATGGGAGATGTTGAAGTTCTTTTACCATGATTAGAAGATTATATTCTGAGTTTCCAAAGACACTAAACTATTACGGTCCTTGTGTGTGTGTTTTTGTTATGTACTAAGTATTCCTCAAAAGTGATGTAATGTCCATGTACGTCAAGCTTCGGTTCTCTACAGTTGGTATCAGAGGAAAGATTTAGTTAACCTTTGGAAACTAGGATGCGAAAACTTTAGTGAGATCCCTAGAGATATTTCTAAGGTATGTCTAGGGATGTCCCTATGGTTAAGTATAAGTATAGGTTATAGTACTAGAATTATGGTAACGATATTAGAATTAAACCTAAGATGTTAGATGTAGAAGGTACTCTCCCTTGATTATGTTATTTTCCTTGTATGATTTTTTCCTCTCACAAAATTCTTTTTGTGTTTTAGTCAATAGAGGGAATAAGAAGGAATTCGGTTAACATTGAATCCAATGGACAAATTGGTGAATATGAGCAACAAAATTGCGTAATGCCTAGAGAGAAAGATATTGTGATTATTCCGAATCAGTCATCGTGATATATGATTAACAAGGTGAAATTTAGTGGTATGCCTAATTCATCAAATAACAGGAAGGTAGACTTTTATGCATGTTCACAAGTTGAGGAGCATAATGAAAGGAAGATTGAGATTTCTAAAGAAGGGAAGAGGAACCTTGAGGAATAACTCAAATGGAGGGGAAGATGTTATCTATGTGGAGAAAATGGTCATAGAGTGACAGACTATTATGGAGTTCAATGTCTTATTTGTGGAGAACATGGGAATTACCCAACTCAATGCCCTGACCTAAAGAGTTACTTCTAAATCAAGGAAGGACTTATTCCAGGACAATCATTGAAGAGGATGGATTGAAGTGTTTACGTATTGGTATTCAAGAATAATGTTGTTGAGGTACTTTTATGGTGTATTATAATATTTTTTTAATAGTCTTTTATAGTTTTCAATAATTTTATGGTACCGGTAACCATGAAAAGTGATTTAGATATATTTGGAAAGAAGATGATATGTGCATAATTAAGGGATAAGGAGAAAATGAAATGTTTCACAGTATTCATGAACTCATGATTGTTATAAAGACTAAGTGATATCATGGTTTGAGTATAGAGAATTTTGGGATTTTGGTATGTGGAATGAGTTAACTTTTGACAGCACTCATGTTTTCACAAAGGTTTAATTGGTATTCATTTTTCAAGAGAATACATGATTAAGGTATTCACATGATTGGAATGTGACCAACAAGATAATGGGGGATAAATGATTGTTGGTTGATGACATTTCAATTAATCGTTTTCTTTATACTATGAGCTTGGACTGAAGTATTTTAGATAAAGATTGGAATGGATTATGTTGGACATAAGATAGTATTGTTTAAGTATATTATTGATGGGATGTTATAGTAATGTAGTTTTAGAAAAAGGACAACCTGTAGGACGGGCGACAACCCATCGCGTCGGACAAGGCTGTGGGAATCGAACCCACAACCAAAGTGTGACTGGCCTTTATCGCCTACCACTGGCCTACAGGAAGTCCCTAGTTAGTAGAAACTAGTTTTATTTTATTAAGCGGTATGATATAGAAAGTATAAGTTCATTTTTGGAATCATATATGATTTACCTCACCATAGATGGACTTATGTATATTTGATAACTTTTGCTAACCTTTTGTTTGAAACAGATGGAATGACCCATCATTCTATCACATGATCTGCTAACGCTTCACGAATAACATATTCAAATTCATTTCTTTAAGATATGAAGTGGAAATTGTTCAATTCACGAACAATAATGAGATTTTACCAAAATCATGTAAGTATTTCTTTTAATTCATCAACTTTAGGGAAATGATCTTGAAAACCAAAAATGGTGTCCTAGTGACCTTATATCCGATGAATCAGATGGTAACTTAGACCATCAAAAATCTATGGCATTGTGATTGTTGGATTTTTCATAGCCATGTTCTCTACCACTCTCTATCAGAAAATGATGGTTAAATTTCTCTTCCATATCCATATTTTCACCTATGTTCTCCTATGTGGAAACCCAGTGATTAGTTAATTTGGGTAACCGTTATGTTTCATACTTTAGTTTTTAAAGATAAGATTTGGTATTCCTTTTTACGATGTGGGTTTCAATTAAAGAAACTTTCAAGTAGAAAACCATTTATAACCCCAACGAATTTCGAGGGTGAAATTCATTTTAAGGGGGGTAGAATGTAATAACCCAAGATTTTATAAGATATATTCTTTTTAATTTCCTTAATATCTTATGTTGTACGATACACCAAGATTATCTTGCGATATACGCAACACCGTATTAGCTAGTAGTATACGCAACATTATTCTTGGATCATGTTACACACAATTTCAAGTTTGTTTGATAGTTGTTATTCTACGCAACATTGGGTGTGTATGTGTATATATATATATATATTCAATGTATAAATTAAATATGGTTTTATTTTGTTATACACAACAAAAAAGGAGTCATGCACTACACGCAACCTTATCTTGGCTTGCATTACACGCAATCACGACCTTCCTCAATAGCATGTGTTGTATGCAATACCGGGTTTTACTAAACAACGATAAATTATTATAATATTATTATGAACTAGCCGTTATGAATATTATTAACTAAATTTTGAATTTTATAACATTATTATTCATGTTACACATTTTCTAGAACATGGTATAAGAACAAAATAATTTTTTTGGGTAAAATAAGTATTTTTAAAAAAATGCAGTTTTGCCGCCTTTTGATTGATCACCCACTTTAAATATATTTTTTGACATGTTTATAAGTTAAATTTTACAAAATAAAATTATTATTTTGAATCAGGATAAATTTTTTTACCTTGGATAAATTTTCAATATTATTCTGATAACTTTCATATTTTAGTGAATAGTAAAAACACGCAATATTTTAATTAAAAACAACTTTTTTCATCGTAATAACTGATGTGGTTAAATTATAATATTTAATGGTTTAGAAGTATAAATAGAATATATTTTTACCATGTAATATTATTTATGTCATTAGCCTTGATTTTACATTGAATTCTTAGGTTAAATAAATTCAATCTTTTGCAATGTTTTAAACAAAAACCCATTTTCTTTCGACAACGAGATTAATTTTAATTTAATTTCTGAAACTTCCATGTATTGAATTTGGAAAAATGGATTCCATATTTGGAATCAGTGGGTCCAAATTATATTAATAGACTACTTTTTATTTTTGGGCATTATGAATTGTACCAACGGTAAATTTTATTTACCATAGTTAAAGGTAAATCATGTAATTAAGGGTAAATATAAGACTATAAAATTACCCTAACACCTTCCAAAATCTTATTACATGACTAAAAGTAGACCCATATCACCTAAGGGTCACATTAGATTCATTTTATGAACTTTTGACCATGAAAATAATTTAATTATTATTAAAACCAAAGAAAGTGACAACATGTCACTCTCTTAAATCTTATAAGTATAATAATTTTAATTTAGTGATAAACATCATAAAAATACGAACATGAATAGTCTCCAGAAATATAATAAAATTATATACATCATGATAATTTATTTAGAATTCTTAGGGATTAAATAATTGTCATTTATGGTGATACATTAATGATGCAGAAATTATTTATTAAGTGAAAAATCAGTAATATAGTTTTTATTGAAATAATAATAACAATTAAAAGGGCCACAAACCTGACCAAAACTTAATGGTAGTGTATATATATACCATAATAATCAAATTACTTAATATATAACCGTTTGGAGTCTTATAAAAGTGATTATGACACTTATATTATTTTATTTTAAATGATTCCAAAGTTGTCACCTTCAAAATTTAATAAATATAACAATTTAAATATAGTTATTTTAACATGATAAATTAGATTAAAAGTATTATTTTAAAAGTTAATAGATTTATCTTCATAATAGGATTTTGTTTTTAATTTTTATGCAACAAATAAGTATATTATATAATTATACAAAAATGTTGTAGTAATTATTTTATTAAGAGATAAACCAAATAAATGGTTTTAAAAATAATAAAATAAATATTATATGAACTAATTAATGTGCTCCACTAATTTTATAGATTCATATGACCTTTTATTAATATTTTAAAGCTTTTAGTTTGAACATATTTTCTGTATATATTTTATTTAAATTCATATAAATGAATAGTGTCAAAATTGACACTATTGTTATTTTATAAAAATAACATATTATAAAATTGTTTAAAAATCACAAAAATATATACAAATTACAAATTTAGATTTATATGGTCTAAAATGTTATAAAGTATCAAATTATGGAAAATTCACAACAGATAAGTAATTATATGTTATAATTTAAAATTTAGAATGTTATTTCCACAAATAAAATTAAATTGATTAAGTAAGGACAAATCATGTAGATGATGTTTAAAATAATTTCCTAACATGTCTAAATTTTATTGGTTGATGAGATTAAAACCCTATATCATATAGTATTCTAATAAGAGTAATTTTTTGAGGATTTAATTGGCATTAGATTTATTATAATTTAATATGTTTAAGATTTCCAAAGGTTCCCCTCTCCTCCCTTATAAAAGGGAACCTCCTCCCTCTCTTCCTCACACCACTTTGAGCCTTAAATCTCATCCAAACCCGAACCATTTCACTTCCCCACTTCCCTAGAAACATACTAGAGGTTCTAGTCTTCTTCAGAGACCAAATTTAGTGCCCTAAGAGGAGGTCTCAATGAGGCGCTTCAAAGAAGAGGTAATGTCCGTCACCGATTCTTTCAACTTTATTTCTTCTTCCACTTCTTCTTCTTTAGTTTTTTCATTATGAAGTAATAACATAAGTATAAATAATATACTTATATGTTATTATAAGTATGAAAAAAAACCTATTTCACCATCTATCCATCCTACGAAAAACGAAATCACCACGCGTGCGTACGTACGGAATACCGTCTCCACGCCGTGGTGAAATCTGTTTTTCCACCAACACCTTACATGGATGGGTATAATGGTGTAAAGAATAACTATATATGGTTATTATAACATCATTTTGATTCTGATATATTATACCATCCACTACAATTATATTCAATTATCATGAGAACGATATCATCGCTCGTACGTATGTACAGAATACCGTCTCCACGACGCGATGAGATTCATTATCAATGATTAACCATTCATAAATGATTATAAAGTATATATAATAAGTAATCATGAAATATATGAAATAATAATTCTACTGGATTTATGTATATATATATATATGTATGTCATCTATTTGGTTTCATTCAATTCAATAAGGAAACGAAAACAACGTTCATGCGTACGTACGGCCTACCGTCTCCACGAACGGTGTATTTCATTCCTTTTATTGATCTATAATATATATGTATATGATGAATATATATTATATATAAATCATGTTTTATATTCTGGAATTAATTAATCATGATCTAAGTAATCATATGAATAATTACAAGTCAAATCACGGACCATAAATGAATCGATTTTACCCAAAACTCTACATTAACATGAATTTACAAAAGAATGGGTAATATAAAGTCAAAAATGAACCATATATGATATCATAACAATGAATATGATTATTTAATAAGTCAATGACATTATTGAAATCATTATACAGGAGGTTCAGATACATACAAAGCATATCAGACATAAGGTAAGGGATAATTTTGCAAATCTCATTTTTATCCGAGATTTCTTATTTGTAAGTATTTACTAGGGTTATTGAAATCTTCCATGTACATGTTTTATAAAAGTGTTTTCATGTATTTTTAATGTCATTTTTACCCATTTTGACTTTTACCCCATGGTATGGAAGGAATCTTTCTTTTATTTACCCTACAAGGAACTTTTTGACTTTTCCGACAAAAGTATGTGAAGAATGTTTTTTTAATGTATACGGCATGAAAGGATTTTTATGGTTTTATAAATCCTTATTTTCATGAATCTTCCTCTGAAACATTTCATGAATATTTTCAACTAAATCTCTTTCTTTTAAAATTTCATGACGTTTGTTGAAAAGAAATTGATTTTGAAGAAGAAAGGATATTTTCCTCAAGAATTCATTTCAAGTGTTTTATCAAAACCATTTTTCCATCTAAGATGACATTATTTCATATGTGTATGTTTCAAGTATAATGTATCTATTATTTACATGGTTTAAACTTTCTTATTATAAAATTATATCCATTTCTTTTATATGGATTATGTGGCGATGAGATAATGTTTATGAAACACATTTTATTCGTTGGGTTTTTATGAATGATGTATGTTTATTTTGTAGCACAAGTAAGAATGATTTCATTATTAGATGGGTGGGACCTATATCTCTCTCCAATGCATTGGGTAAAGATTTATATCTCATGAGATAGACATGGCTGGAACGGTAAGTTAATCCGGTTCAGTGTTACAGGACTGAAACGAGGAGTGAACTCGATTCAGAAAGGGACTTTGTCCACTAAATGATTATAAAGTATATATAATAAGTAATCATGAAATATATGAAATAATAATTCTACTGGATTTATGTATATATATATATATGTATGTCATATATTTAGTTTCATTCAATTCAATAAGGAAACGAAAACAACGTTCATGCATACGTATGGCCTACCGTCTCCACGAACGGTGTATTTCATTCCTTTTATCGATCTATAATATATATATGTATATGATGAATATATATTATATATAAATCATGTTTTATACTGTGTAATTAATTAATCATGATCTAAGTAATCATATGAATAATTACAAGTCAAATCACGGACCATAAATGAATCGATTATACCCAAAACGCTACATTAACATGAATTTACAAAAGAACGGGTAATATATAGTCATAAATGAACCATATATGATATCATAACAATGAATATTATTATGTAATAAGTTAATGACATTATTTAAATCATTATATAGGAGGTTTGGATACATACGAAGCATATCGGACATAAGGTAAGGGATAATTTTTCAAATGACATTTTTATCCGAGATTTCTTATTTGTAAGTATTTATTGGGGTTATTGCAATCGTCCATTTCCATGTTTTATAAAAATGTTTTCAAGTATGTTTAAAGTCCTATTTACCCATTTTTACTTTTACCCCATGGTATGGAAGGAATCTTTCTTTTATTTACCCTACAAGGTACTTTTTGACTTTTCCGACAAAAGTACGAGAAGAATGTTTTTTAACGTATACGACGTGAAAGGATGTTTACAGTTTTATAAAGCCTTATTTTCATGAATATTCCTCCAAAATATTTCATGAATATTTTCAACATAATATCTTTATTTTAAAATTTCATGACGTTTTGTGAAAAAAATTGATTTTGAAGAAGAAAGGATATTTTCCTCAAGAATTCATTTCAAGTGTTTTTATCAAAACCATTTTTCCATCTAAGATGACATTATTTCATATGTGTATGTTTCAAGTATAATGTCTCTATGATTTACATGGTTTCACTTTTCTTTTTATGAAATGATATCCATTTCATTTATATGGATTATGTGATGATGGGATTATGTTTATGAAAACCATTTTATTCGTTGGGTTATTATGAATGATGTATGTTTATTTTGTGGCACAAGTAAGAATTATTTCGTTATGAGATGGGTGGGACTTATATATCCATACAATGTATTGGGTAAAGATTTATATCTCATGATATAGACATGCTGGAACGGTAAGTTAATCCGGTTCAGTGTTATAGGACTAAAATGAGGAGTGAACTCGATTCAGAAAGGGACTTTGTCCACTAAGATGGTCTTGGAAGCAATGCCTTGCCTACTATGGAAATCATAACATGTACTTAATGGTTGCTAAAATTACATGTTTTATTCCCATGTTATTTTATCATGATTGATGTTCCCTTTTTATATATGCCTTACGTACTTCCAAGATTCATTTCTTTGCTCAAGATTTTGATGTGTAGATTTTGTGTTCATGTTTTTGCATTCAAATTTTTATGGATTGTTTTCTGTTCTCTATGTTTACCCTTAAAGGGAATTTGAGCTCACCCCTTTTATGTTTTCTTTTCCCCAGGATATAAAGAATGGTTTTAGGTAAGAAAAAAAGGGGAAGATCTTTATGGGAGATGTTGAAGTTCTTTCACCACGATTAGAAGATTATATTCTGAGTTTTCAAAGACACTAAACTATTACGGTCCTTGTGTGTGTGTTTTGGTTATGTACTAAGTATTCCTCATAAGTAATGTAATGTCCATGTACGTCAATATTCGGGTCTCTACAATGAGGTTTGGTTCTTATCAATGAAAATTAATCATGTCTGGATCTCTTATTAATTTTATAATATGAATGGAATGCCTGATCACAATTCACACCTCAAGACATATTCATAAATGAATGATGTATGACCTCAGAAATCCGTCACCATATTCTAGAGGCAACCAACTAAAATTAGGGTGTTAAGATGGTACTATAGGGTGAATATTTCCCATGTATTAGAGAGTGCAGTAATGGATCAAACAACAAAGGATTATATATCACAAATAAAGTAAAATTTGAAGAAATAATTTAAACAATACATATATTAAATATAATTAAATAAGATCTCAAATAATCATGTCGTCCATATAAATGACCGCCCACTTGGAAAGTTACAAATATTAAAAAGAATAAAATAAAAATAAATAAATGGATCTATGATATCCCTAAGGCATACCTCATCCCAAGATCTATGTAATAATTTTATTTATCTATCTTTATCAAACCTGATAATGAGCCCATCCCATTCCCTCAAGAATGTGACTATATTCTCGGGTACCCATATGTAATGGATACCTTAGAAGGGTGTGATTACATAACTCAATAGGGAACAACCGATGTTGTCCCATACCAACAAGAATATTCATTGGCATGTGTTTGTGAAATAACCATCTAAAATAATAAATAATCACCAAAAAACAAAACAATAATCAATATTTAAGTCTTTGAACTCAATCAAACATACCTCCTTCATCCAGCTATTAGGTTTCGATGAGCACATTGTGATGACCATGCATCCAAAATAGAATGCAGGATCTAAATCCATAGAATCCTAATATTAATCCTTACAACTTTAGGGGCCTATACCATGACAGTCTAAATGTTTAGGCTCTAAATCCATCTCAAACTCAATAATGAGAACCAACCTTGTGGATGATCCAAACAATTCTCTATGAAAATATTCAAAATTCAAACATTGAGATCCATGTCCATAGTAGTTCACCTCGGCATCCTCACATATCTTGAGACTTTTCCCATGGTAGTCCATGCTTCCAAATCAAGATCCATAGTAGAAATACACATATCCTTGTTGCTCTAGGGACCCATCCCATGGTATTCCATGCATATTACATCAATCCCATAGTATCTATAACTATATTCTCATGAATTTGGTGATTATTTTATAGAAGTTAACGCACCTCGATCAAAATCTCTAGTAGTCATAACCATATATAAATCATCTTGAAAACATTGTATACCAAAACTGAACTCTAAATCCATATAGGATCACATTTAAATCAAATAAAGTATGAGGTAGTATTCTATAACCCATCATAAATAAAGGAAAATCATCAAGGATAGCTGAATTCATATTACCAAAACTAGTGTCTCTACCCCATTAGTTCATAAGTCAGTTTGGATTCTAGGTGACACCCCCAACCATGTCTACCCATGGAAGATCAACACTAGGCTCTTAATCCCTAAAATCTCTCTCCCACGCCACATATTACCTATGGTAGAATTTTATTACACACAATAAATTTTTTTTGGATGAATTCCCATGTTCAACGACACAATATATACCTTACCAGCTCACACAATGGTTCAGGTCCTAGGTTACACCCAAAACAATCTCTACTAATGGTCATACATTACATCTCATGGTCAACCTATCAATGTGGCAGCGATTAGTTATCCTCATAATCATTTCAATAGAGGCATCATCACATGGGTCCTCAGTCTTGGATAGTTCTAAGCTAAACACTTGATGAAATTAAGAGGTTGTATCCCTCTACATCATCAATTGGGTATAATGTCCTCTCTAGATTAATATGGTCTTTCCATAATTATAACAATGAAGATATTTCCAACATCCTATCTAGATCATCAGGGTCACTCTTTGTTATTCTATTATCTCAACCCATTCCTTTTTTATCTATGGTATATCCAGTAGGGATTATGTGGGTTATAACATGCCAAATTTTCTATTTTCACACCAAAAAAGTGGTTTGGAGGACACCAAGTATCTCAAATCCACATTTATGCCCACTTGGGGTGGTCATCTCAAGGCATATAACACCTCTTATAAGGGGTGGAAAAGGTCCCTATGCTAGGAGAACTATGCCTCAACAGGCTTGGTTACCCAGCTCAAGGTCTCTAGTGGTCATAATATCTCAATGGTCATTGCTTCAACTTTCATTAGCTTATGCATGAAGTTAGTTTAGTAGGACAATCATGGACTTGTCACAATTGTATTTTATTCTATGGGATTAAACTCAATTTACTAATTTCAATTTAATTTAAACATTAAATTTAAAATAAATATACCATTTAATGAGAAGGCAATCACCTAAAGTTGAAATAGCACACAATGAATACTACATATTCAAAATCATAAATTCATTGGATTAGTATGCGAGACTACCTACCATTTTAGAAGATTTACAATTTATTTTAAAAGTGTTTATAGGAGCTTCAATGTATCATTTAAGACTTTGTATCCTTGTCTGCAATATACCAAGATCGTCATAATGATCCAAGTTCCAAACTCAAGCTAAACATCAATAATTAATTTACAATAAAATTTATAATAAATTTATTAATTCATTTTTTATTTTTTATAATAAGGTAAAATTCACCATGTCATATTTTTTCACTTGAAACGAAGTCAAATACCCATAGAAGGATGGATGGGGACTCCTAACATCATTCCTAAGAAAATACGAAGAAACATTCAGCATGACAACATTATTTATTTTTAAAATTTTGGAAAAAACATAAATAATTCTGCATACAGTGTACCTTTTATAAATGATGAACAATGGTAAGAGAACATAATCATGGTATATAATACTTCTACGATGTATATAATCCACATTGATTGGGGAAATTTACACCATTATTGGATGGAAATCACTAAAAAGATTAAAAGAAATCAGACTAAAATTCAGGAAGATCGAAGAAAAATATAAAAAGTGATAAGATTCATAAGAACCTACCCCTTGGTGCTACAAAATCACCATAAAAACAATATTAAATTGATGAGTGAGGAGTGAGGGTGATGTCTGGCTAACACCTTCACATGATTCATGTTCATCCAAAGAATAATGGGGGTCCAAACTACCTCTTAAAATTAAAAAAACACATTGGACATGTTTTATGGTGTGACCATATATGTCGCTCTATGAACCATTGTGTAATTACCCCATAGCACCTCAGTAGCCTAATTTCAAGCATTATTTTCCATGGGAATATCCCATGAACCAATTCATGATGTGAATGGCCTATTCACAATGTGAATGGATTGAAACTCCACTTTTTAGTATCTTTTTCTTCCAACTACTCCTCAGGAACTCACACGAACCCTCAGGACATCCCCCAAATTTAAAACCACATCAAAAAAACATTGTATTTTATTCAAACCCATTGAAAATTATTTTGATTCTTGGTTTCTCAAAACAAACCATCAAGCATAAAGAAAATTAATATTCTTTTTGAAATTGTCATCTTGTCCAGACATAGGGTTTTATAATATCCCCATGATTACACTTTTCATAATCATTAAGTCTCTTCAGAATGTCAACCAACCCATTAGACATACTCAATTCACTAATCTATTATCAGTCTTTTGAGTTATTTCCCAGATCATTTAATGTTCTTATCCAACATAATTCTCAATATAAGGTGAACCCTTTATCAAAACGAGATCCACCACTCACAATAATCATTGAATCCTCTAGAAAACAATACACAATACCCATCCATACTGAGACACTATTGTTTCATTAACCTTGTCACAAATTTTTTATTTCTCCTCACCATATAGATCAACTCCCCATGAAGAATTACAACCAACAATGTTTCCCAACATCATAATCATATATGAAATCCAATATTGATGTTCCGATGACCCACTCAATGTAGTTCTCATCTCACAACACCAAAAAATGAATTAAAACACATATAGTATGTCAATACTACATATAATCATTTAATTTTTACCAAATCATATGAGTATCCACTACCCATAGATAGTGATGACATACACTAGTATCTCTTAAAAAGGCCCCATCCAAAACATGGAGTTCCCCTATCTTACTAGATATGACATACCTGAACCACAACACTGACTTCCTTACTCTTACTAATATTTTCATCTAATATGGAAAATATATTTATTGGAATAATTCACCCCATGAACCATACTATGAAAATATTTTTTCCCACTAAAACATGTCACAAAACTTGTTCACCCAATGGACTATTTCGTCAAATTGGTTCACCCCAAAAACACCCAATGGATCACTAGAATGTCTACACTTACCAAATTTTCCATCAAAATGAAGATCATGCCATAAATGGGAAATGGGGAACTCCCCACCATATTATTCACTTATAATACTCCTCATGTTCTACATTAATAGGTCTAAACATCATATATGTGTCTCTACTCTGGATCCATTATCACCCATCCCAAAAAACACCAAACTGGGATTAACTCCCAGATCGATCATTCCACCACAACCAATCAACTAATGATGTCTCCTCTTCCACAAGGGGATATTTCCTATTTCATAAAAACACTTGGCCACCATGACCTCAAGTGTTTCATAAATCCCAACAGTCATCAACTTCCATCTGGTTTCTCACTGATTCATAATTCAATGAAACTATGTGTAACCAACATGTTCCACATTATATTAGCAAAGAGAAATAAGTGTAAAATTGGGTACCACCCTATCACTTGACCTAAATCATCATCCATGGATTCATATCTCAGTAAAACTACATTGATGCACCATAATCTATGACCATGATCTACAACATGTTAGTTCGTCAAACTAGCCATACATTTTTCCTCCACATGGTGCCATTCTAGTCATGAATTTCTACCCAATCTCTAATAATAATGATAAAATGAAATCCAAACACACGGTTCTAGATTTTATCTCAGCCCTTCCCCCAAAACTACAACTCGATACCCAAGGCACTAAAAATCATGGTTTTCATCACCGTAAAACCCCCATGGAATAACCATACTGATACCATAAACATGATAGCTACCTACATACATTGATATCATACCACGAAGAACCTATATGTTCTTATACCTATAAGGAATACACAAAATGAGATAAACCCTATGATGGGCCATCCTTGATCAAGCCAATTATGAATTCACTAAGGTATGAGTTGAGACTAAGGGAATCTTGGTCCCCCATATATCCTTACCAAATAGGTCTCATTCGAGGGTCACTAGGTCTAACCACCTAGTCTAATGCCAAATCATATAAAAAGACTCTATCCGTGACATCCAATATTCCCATCCACTCCTCTAAATTCTCACATACAATAAATAACCATTAATACTATAATGTCAAACAATCATCCAGCTGGAAAAAATTCTCAGTGAGCAACCCCCAAAGGATCTACTCCCTCATGGATCAAAACACACTGGTTGACTCATTCCATAACTAATTGATCTCTTAGGTGACCCATACAAGGAAACACAAACACATGTTTAAATTAAGTTAAATTCCATTCCATGACATACAAGAAGGAATTGTATAGGTTTTTTTAGATATTTTAAATAGTCGATCATATTTTTTAGTTAAGATAATATGACTACCCTCTAGGGATTATTCTTAAGGAATCACATGCCTTCATCATCCCAATAGGTTCATCACAATTCCATCGATCTAATGGAATAAATCATAATCCTCAAGATTCATCACACTGTAGATCCATTAAATCTTATAAAAACCCTCATCTTTTATAAATATTAATTCATGATTTATTAAATAAAGAAATAGATAATAAAATCCTAAAATATATAATGGTCTAATCTCTTTGAATAATTAGATATGTAACAAAATAAATTGTAAACAGGATAAAATAAATTTATTTAACAATTATTAACATGCTCTTTAAATTCCGTTTCTATACTAAAACTGCACAAGATATCTAGTGGATTAATATAATAAAGGGGTGAGGTATAATGATTGATAATGAAATAATCAATGAATAACATAAAGGAAGAAACACATATAATTATAGATGAATATTGAGGTAATATAAAATTAGTGAGAATATTAAATATGAACATTTAATTGTGATATCAGATGATAACATCAAGGCAATAAAGGAATTTGGAAACAACATAAATCATGAAATAATAAGCATAAGTCAAGGATAACCACAATTACATCATAACTTAGTGTTCTTAAAATAACATCCCATTCACCATAAATTTCATATAATTAGATAGAAACATTACCCAATTCATTCAAGGGCTATATAATTCTAGGACTACCCGTCACATTAATGTCATGCACATTCATTTGTGTGACATATAGATATTGAAACATAAGAAAAACTTCAATCACTTATAATACCATTATTAAGAATTTTGGGTCACATAAATTGACGTCCCCAATCAGTGAAGTCTAGGTACATCTAGTTGAATACCACTGAGTGGAAAGGGAGATTTTTATTCACAATGGATACATTTTGCATTGAAAATAATAGGACAATTTTGACAACATTGCGAGTGTACATAATGAATATTTTAAGGGTTTAATGAGAGTCAATGTTATTATATAATTACTTGGAGATCATAAGGACAGTAAGAGAGATCTGTAAAAATTATTATATCTGGAATAATAAAAAATAAAATGGAACGATAAATTAATCTACATGAATAAAGAGGAGGGTGGAGAATCTATTACCTTGAGAGGGAACTTATAAAATATTTGTAAGATCTTATTATGATCTTGAGCACACCCTAGTTGGTATTTATAGAGGTAAGGGGGGAGGAAATACT
Source organism: Viscum album (assembly GCA_963277665.1). NCBI lineage: Eukaryota > Viridiplantae > Streptophyta > Magnoliopsida > Santalales > Viscaceae > Viscum > Viscum album. Next base: position 187,617,013 of record OY728143.1, read on the forward strand.
TGATAAATGTTTTTTTCATGAAGATAAGTGAGAGGTTGTATGGGTATTTATAACAAAACAAAGGGGAATTTTTTATTAATTTCTAAACATAGGTTTTGGAATCTGTATGATAAAATAATAATAAAAACAAATATTACCATGGTTTTTTCTACGGTATCTACCAAGTAATATTGGTTTAAAATTTTTTTTAAGGCCAATAATTATAAATATTATAATAATGTACATTTTTTTATATTTAAGTGAGTCATGTTCATGAAAAATTGATCTAAAACCCATAAAATACAATAGAGGTTTTGAAGGATTCATTGAAGGATTATAAAATTAATAAAATAACATTAAAAATCATTATTTTGATGGTGAATATACATATTTGGTATTGGACTCATTTTATATCATTTATTAATTAACTTTTTGTCTATTATGATTCGTTGATATAGATTACATGTTTATATAGTATTTAATTTTTATCCAAAAATGAGACTGTGTAATTTTTTTTAAAACTATATTTGAAAAATATTCATGTGATGATTTCAAAAATAATATTTAATTTATAAAAATAGTTTTCTAAATATGATTATTTACACATTTAAAAAAATAATTTATTTAATGGAAAATACCAGTTCATACAATATTAAATACTTTCTAACCCTTATAATAATTACATTGGACATCATTAAAATAAATTTTCATTTATATTTGAATAATTACTATTTAATAAAATCAAAATTTTAAATTTTCATTTACTTTAAAAAATATGAATATATGAAAATGATACGTTAATCGAAACAATGTTTTTCAATAAAATAAAATTTTTATTTCTTCATGTAAAAATATAATTTTAAACAAACTCATTACAGAATAATTAATATATTACTAATGAGAAGATATAAATATAATTATTATTTTTTAAAAATAATTTCTATAAAATTTTATTACTAAAATATAGATATATAACCCCTAATTACATCAGTGTATTCTCTAAGGGTAAGGTGTGTGGCGGTGGTTCGGTTAACATAGTTTGGGTTGTGATCTTGATAATATTGAACTTATACTATAAATTGTTAATTTCCCATTTCAGTTATTAAATTTCAACTTGGTCATGGTCAAGGGAAAATATAATCAATTCCATCTCCCTCAGAAGCTCTGATAATTCAGTTTCATTATCTATGACCGTATTGGTCAAGGCCACCACTTCTTCCGTATTCCTTAATTAGAAATTATCATAATAATTAATTTATAATAATCTTAATGACCATTTTATAACACATATATTATCAATAGTTAATATGATTAATGGTATTTTAATTTTAATTGGATATGTTTTACAATAACCAAAGTAGTGTATGTGTTTTTAATAACTATATAAGACTTTTATTCATTAAAAATCTAATTTCATCTATAAAAGATTAGGATGTTATATTGCTCCGCTGTTAGAAATATTACCATTGAAAATTATTTTTATATACTAAAACATATGAGTGTAATTCAATTTCATTGCCTCTTATGGTTCCCATTTTTTTTCCTCAAACGTGATTTCCCATGATACAACTTTGAGCCGGGGAGTTTTTTGGTTTCATAGAACTTTTTCTCTATGATCTAAAATCATTACCAACTACACCTTGTAAAAAACATAGTTCTGCAAGGGAACCACCTCAAGATTTAGTATATGTGATTTCTTTGGTAAGTACTTCCTCAAGAAGGTTATATAGAACACATCATGTACATGATATGTGTTAGGTGGGTGTGCTAGTCGATAAGGCACAACTCTAATAGGATAAATGACCTCAAGGGTGTCAATGTATCATCGACTAAGATTTCACTTCTTCTAAAACCTCCTAAATATATTCCATATAAATATAAAAAATAAAACCTTATCTATATCCTCAAACTCGAGGTCTCATTGGAAAATCTCTATAAGGATTTTATATTAACTTTTAATAGATTTCATAAGACCCTGAATGGTTTGGACCTTCACTATTGTATCTTGGAGAAAACGAGGTCTCATTTTTTCCCACTCTCCAAATTCATCCCATCATGTTGGAGTTTGACACATACTCCCATACAGAGTATCATAAGGTGAAATTTGTATTCTAGAATAGATTTTATTATTATATGAGAACTCCAGTAAGAGAAGGTGATGATACCAACATCCTAGAAAATAAAATTAACTTGCTATCTTCTAATCATTAAGAGTTTGAATGGATCTCTCACACTGACCATCCTTCTGAGGTTGATAAGAAGTATTGAAACTCATCTATATATCTTGTGCTCACCAAATTATTCTCCATAATAATAAAGGAAGACCCATATCTATACCAGATACAATAGATATTAGTACTCCATTCAGTATTATCACTTAACGTATGTATATCTTAGAGAGATGTTAAAGAGTGAAATATTCCTATATAGAAATAAAATGTTCCAACATTATAAGGAAATTAACTACCACCCAGATGTAATTAATTCATTTAAATTTCATGGGGTGTCCTATGATTAAATACATGGTTATGTTTTCTTATATTCATAATGATATGGGTAATTCTTTCCTTATACTTTTAGAAATATATCAATTATCCTTAAATTGTTGGCATGACAACAAGTCTATCAAAAATTCTAGAATATTTTTTCTTCATGTTATCCCACAATTAATTTTTTTACTTCAGATATTTATGGATCACAGTGTTTCAAATATTAATAGATAAATATGATTTATGTGAATCATCTATATGTTCCCTCCAATGTTCATGGTTTTATGGGACACATATCCATGTACAAACCTTATAACTCCATCTTTAGAAAAGTAGAAATCCAAAAATATTTACTACCTTTTTCTATAGATCATAAATAACCTTTTTTCCTCCATGATCCTATCAAGAATATATGGTTGATTAGTTTTTTTGGTATGGTAGGATAAATTTATTTTTATAATTCCCATTTACATCCTTTGTATGTCCAAGAAGATTGGATACATTTCAATCCTCATCATAGATAGGTTTTCAAGATCCTTTCAATATAGATAATCTACAATTTTTTTCCCTTCCAAGGATGGTACTGGATTAAAAAATAATTATCATTTAACATATATAACCAACATAATTGGTGAATATTGAGGTCCTTTTGGATTAATATAAACATGTTATGATCTGTATATATGTCACACTTCTACCCGTAGAGATAATTTAATGATATATTCAATGTTAATATCATTACATATAATTCCATATCATCGGTTGGGTAATTATTCTCATAGATAATTAATTGGTAAAAGGAATAAGCTATCACTTATTTATAATTAACGGGAACACAACTTAAGACCATTTCTGATGCATCATTGTAGACCAAAAATCCTTACATACTGGTGTGTAATGTGGAAAAAAATTCAGTGATTATCCTCCTCTTTAAATTTGTAAATCTCTTATCACATTCATGAATCTATAAAAACATCACTCCCATCTGATTTATCGTTATTAGTATTCATTACAATAATGAATAGTTTCTCAAAAATCAATGGTAGTACCATGTTAATCAATGTAATGTATGGATCTACATCACATATATTGGTCTTATTCATCCTTAAATTGACTCCATCATTGATGGATCCATAGATATTCATTTATTTTGGATAAAATTCCTCATGAAATCTACATTCTTCATCCAAAACTCTCATTTACTGTACTTCACCTACGACATTTATTTTTTATATGGTCTTAAATTCAACATTCAAATGATCCTCATGTTACTCCTAGATTTTGGAGTTGATAAGAATATCATCTATAATTATAAAAAAAATTATTAACGTAATACCTAAAGAACATATTTATTAAGTTAATGAAATATCTGGAGAATTATTGGGTTCAAATGGAATCATTAGGAATTCTTATTTCTTGTACCTTATACAAAATGTATTCTTGGGTATATCTTCATTATTAACCATTATTTGATAACATTTTAACTGAATATCCACCTTATAGAAGATCTATGAGCCACATAATTGATTGAAAAATCCATCAATCCATGGAAGGGGATACTTTTTATTTATCATGACCATATCAAGATAATGATAGTTAAAAGCGAGGTCAATTGGCCCCCTTATTCTCAAAGAATATGACCAACACATTCCATGGTAAAGCACTCGATCCTATAAACCCTTTACCTAGAATCCCTTATAGTTGATTATCAAGAACATTAGATTAAATAGTGGCCATTATATTGAGAGTATTAGATATTAGAAAATCTTTGGGTATAAGGTCGATTGAGAGAAAAACCTCACATATTAGAGGAAGACTATGAAATTATTTTGTAAATAAATAAACATATTCCCTTACAATGGAAATGTCATCAAGGGTGATATTTTACTCAGTCTTAATCATTAAATAAATATATGATTTATCATAGGGTAATAATATCCCATATTCATATGAAGATGCCAAATGAGATTCATCCACCCATTTGAAATTCTGTAGAATCGAAGGATGATTCATGATACAAAGGGTGATATAGTTATCTTGGTAATTTTTATTGGAAACATTTACAAACATTAAATCCATTCCAAAAATTTTATTGAATTATTCTAAAGGGATTATCATAAGGATTTATGGGAAGTTCAACTCATAAATATAGATAAGGTAGAAGTTATCTAATTAGGATTCAATAATTTCCCCATTTTCCATTTTCATAGATAGCTCTACTTCCTTGGAAGGATATGGTTCTTGAAAAGTTTTTAAAAAAATTATGTGATATCAATGAATAAATAGAATCAAAATCAAATAGTACATTCACTATTACAAAATGAAGAAATAGCATACTTGTCACTACATCATTGTTGGGGTGTGCCTCAGATGTTGTGATGGCATAAGCTCACCTTATCACTCTAGCACTCGGAAGTTATTATCATCAGTTATCATTGAAAAATCTTTGATTGGTACATAGTTTTACTTATTTTACTTATTATTTTTTGTTGAAACATTATATGATAGGTTGAGTGTATATTAGCACATTTTTTTCTTCCATCACATTGGTGGTTTTCTGCAATTTTTATTCATTGGCAATGTTCCCTTCCTTCCCAAATATAAAAATTTTCCTTGTCCTCTTCATGAAATTTCCATGAAGTTTCCTCCTACACTTTTTACAAGTGGTGTTTTGTAATTTATTTTCCCCATGTAATTAATCCATCACACCAATGGAATTAAAATCTACATTATGTTTCCTATATCCAAAATTATGACACCTATGAGATTTATCGATCTCCATTTTGACTTTGGGAGATCATCAAGATATTTCTTCATATCATTCAAAGCATTAAATTTCTAAATATTTTCATAGACTCACCTCTATCCCAACAGAGAAGTGGTGAACATTAATTTTCAGGTCCATAAAAATCATTAGGAGTATTTTAAGAGCCTTGGGAAGTTATCCTCATATTACATGATGGTTTCAGCATCCCACTAATTGAGACCCAGGAAATATATCTTCATTTTAATTAAAATAGTGTAAGGAAAATATTTATTAAAAAACATTTTCTGAAATTCTTTCCACTCCAACAATTTGATATCCTCATTGTGTTCATATTTTTTATAAAATTCATCAATTTATTTGTTTCTCACATAATATGATAAATAACTACCATGAACTTCTCTTTCTTATACCATTTAAGTATGTAAAATATATTTTCAATGGAGTTGATCCATTGTTCCATGATTAAAGTATTTGAAGATCCACTGAATGTCAGAGGCCATTTCACATAAAGGTATCAGTTGAAACTTTCTCATTATAAGGGGGATGTGGGTTTCACCCTAATTCAAGTTTCTATTCATAAATATATTTAATTGGGATTGTATTTTTATGAATGGGCTGGTCATATCATATTGGAATTTCCCATCATATTTTTTTGTTTACATGGTTCCTCTTATTTACAACCATTGTCTAAAATAATGTGAAAATTATAAATGAGAATAAATAAACAATTAAACACATATAATTGAAACTATTTTCATTGAAGGAATAAATGACATACATTACACAACATATGAATTTCTAAAATTCAAAATAAGGTATCCATGGATTATTTTAAAACATAATATTTAATACAATTTTATTCCCTTCAAAATGGTTCATAAATAGATTCTGAATTTTAAAATTATATCCCTCGAGAGTTTCAAATCGGGTGTGCAGTAAGGATTATTTTTCATGCACTAATTAATAATCAATTCAATTACCAATGTTCGGTTTTTAGGGTTATTACCCCTAGGAAAAGTTGTGCCAAAACCATATCCACTTATAGTATCCAGATAAGTATTTTTTTTCATGAAAACCAATTACTCGGTACATTATCATAATTTATGGATGTTTTACAATGTTTGTTTTTATCCCCAAGTATTTCACCGTGGTTATCAAATCATAATCCCTAACAATAACTAGACCTTTATATGATACCAACCATAAAAACCCATATCTTTTATAAATCATAAGACATGATTGACTATATAAAAAAGAACAAAATAAAATCCCAAAATAGTTAAATACATATTATCCTTGTTAAATTAGATACATAACATAATAAAATTAAATAGGGATATAAAAACATTATCTAGAACACTTTAATTTGTTTTTAAAATTCCATCGGTCTCCTAAAAATGTATGGGAAAACCTAGAGATGTGAATATGAAAGGGGTAAGATCTAAAGACTAGTAAGAGAATAATAAAATAATAAAATGATGAAATTAATGCATGTGATTCAAGAGGAATATCAAGGTTAAATAAAATGTACGAGAATCCTAAATTTGAATATTGATGTGTGATATAAGATGATAACATAAAAGATTTGGGAATTTGGAAACAACTAAAACATGAAATCATAAGAATAAATCAATGATAACCATAAATACATCATATATTAGTGTTCTTATGATAACTTCTTATAAACCACATATGAAATCTCGTGAGATAAAATCATTACCCAATGCATTGGAGGGATATATAATTTTAGGACCACCTATTTCATCTATACTTTTATATGAATTTGTGACCCACATAGATCTTTCAACATAAGAACACCTTTCATAATTTTTAATCAAACATTTATGGAGTGTGGTTTATATACATATAAGTAAATTATTAATAAATTAATTATATATATAGGTGAATACCATTTATTTGAAACTGGGATGGTTATTCACTATGAATTTTTTTTTCAATGAAAATCACAAGATAATTTTTACATCATAGTAGATGTGCATAATGTTTCATGAGAGGGTTTAGTGATTAGAATAGTCGACTCTTAATACATAAAATAATTATAAAATATAACATTGATGTATGAAAAAACATTATAACCAGAACAATTTGACATCAAATTGAATAATACGAAGAAAAGTCTAGAATAACGAAGAGGGAAGAGAATCCCTTACCTTGAGAGGGAGACTCTAAAAGATTGGGATGAGTTTATTAAGAGAGAGGGAAAACCTTGAGGGGGATTTCAAGAGGTATATGTATTTTAAATTAATTCCTTTTGGGATTCGAGTGAATATGAGTGGGTGGATGAGTTGGTATTTATTAAAAAGATACGGGATTCTTTATTAATGTCTAAACATAGGTTTTGGGGACAATATGATAAAATAATAAAACCAAAATGTTTCAAATGGTATTATCCACTTATTTATACCAAAGTTGGATGGTTTAATATATTTTATAATACCAAGATCAGAGCATATTAAAATAATACCCTAGATGATGTTGAAGTGAGTCATGTTCATAATGGATTGATTTTAAAAAATGTAATATAATATAGGTTTTGGCAGATTTATTAAAGTATTATAAAAATTAATAAAATTACTTAAAAATCATTATTTTAAAGTTTAAATCTATATTTTGTCATGAATTCCCTCTATATAATTTATTTAATCTCTTATAGGTCATTATGATGACATAATATGAACAATATATTTATACTGTATTTAATTTTTACCAAAACATTGACCATTTAAGAAAATTATGAAAAAAACACCATTTGATAATTTCAACATGTAAATTTGATCAAAAATATTTATTTTATCAATATAATTTTTTAAATATTATGATTTTCTCTTTTAAATAAAACCAATATTTGGTGGAAATACTAGTTTTTATGATATTGACCACTTTCTAGCCCATATCAATATTACTTTAGATTTAATTTAAATATATTAACATTTATATTTATATAATTATTATCTAATATGAATATTTTATAAAAATATCATTTATTTATAAAATGATTGAATTTATAAAAAGTTTGTCTTAATTGAAACTTATTATTTCCCAAAAATACAATTTTGATTTGTTCATATAACGATCTAATTTTTTTTATCAAAATCATTATATAATTATTTATAAAGTAATAATAAAAATAGATAAAAATAATCATTATTTTATTAAACTAAAATCTATATATTCATATTACAATGGTCTAGATACATAACCTCTTATTAGAAAAGTGTATTCCATAATGGAAAGGTGTGTTTGGTGGTGCTTTATTAGGGTGGTTTGATCAATATAGGTCAGTTTTTGATCTTCATAATCATTAGATTTTCCTATATAAAATTCCATACATTTTTCAATTGATAAATTTTATCATGGTATTTAGAAAGGTAAAATCCTAGCTATTTTGTCCCCCTTAGATGCTTCGATAATAATGTTTCTTAGGGTACAATCCTACTGGTTGAGACCATCTCTTCTTCTATCCACGTCAATTATACTTTACCATAAACAGTAATATATATTAATCTTATGGATCAATGTAAAATATCTATATTATCAATTTTTATGATGATTATGAGTATTTCAAATCGAATTGGCTGTATTTTATAAAATCCTAAGTAGTGAATTTGGTTTCCATAAATTCATAAGGCTTTTATCCTAAAAATATTAATATATTTTACATATTTAAAGGTTATTAGTGGCGTAACATAAGAGGAAAACATATGTACATGTTGACATAGTTGTGTATAATTACATAAATCATTTATAAGGGGAAACATTGTATTATAATTTGATAACACATTAAAAAACTGATCATCAGTCATTAGAGAAATTTCACACTAACATGCCTATATGTAATGTGAACCATATTATAATGATTAGTTGCATGAGATGACACTTAAAACTATGGGTGAAGATTGAAAATAAAATAATTATCCTCTTGGTAAAGGTCCAGCATCCAAAAATAAATAACACAGTAACAACCTAAATAATTCATGTGAGTCACTCAATTTTAATATCACATACAACCATAAAATTTGAAAAATAAAAAATATAATATCATCGGTAACCTAGAATTTCAACTGGGATAGGTGTTCTTGAAACACCAGCCCAATATTAATCAAAAGATTTGATAAATTCATAAATCCTTGGTCTACCAAATCTGAAAACAATATTATAATGAAAAAACCAATGACCCAATTTATAACATCATAAGCCATCTCACAATATAAACAATTCTAGATCAGAACATTATGTGACCTCAAAACGCCCCCCCAAATTCCAATTGTTAGTAAATAGTTGTGGGGGTCTAAGATGGTACTATGGGAGATTATAACCCCTTATATCAGTGTTCAAGGTATGGTATAAAATAACAAAGGATCATATATGAAAAATAAAATAAAAGCATAATAAAAAATAAAAACAAGATAGATAATAAATTTTATCCAATAATGGCCTAAACAACCATGTCATCCATTCAATCATCCTCCCATTAAGATAGTTATATATACATACTAGAATTAACTAATAATAAAGATGATTTATTCTTGAACACCTTAATTAATGCCACATTAAAATATCCGTGTACTTGTTTGAGACATCCCACTCAAACAATCATGTAACTGAACCTAACCTATGATTGAAACCAATTGAGAGTTTACTTAAGTACCCATTTGTAGTGGACACTCTAGTAGACTATGAGTAGAAAACATAGTAGGATACTACCAACCTGGTCCTACAGTAACCATAATATGATGTGATATGTGCATGTGACATTCTCAAATAAAATAAATAATATATTTAAAAAACAATCACCATGTCTTAGGTCTATGCCCCCTATAAATAATGCCTACATCGACCAATGTCAGGGTTTCCCTGAGAACATCATGATGACCATTCCTCATAAATAACATATGTTCTCTATACATGTGGAAGCCCCAACAAAATCATCATAACATCAAGTACCAATCCAACTACAGTTCAAACATCTGGGACTAAAATCCATGACATCTCCAATAATATGGTCCACCCATGTGGTAGTTTGGATAATTCTTCTTTGAAACCATTATAGCTTCAAACAAAAATGTCCATGTCTTGGGAAACTCCCACCTATGTCATCAGGACATCAGGGACTCATCAAATGGAAGTTCTTATGTTCAGTTGCAAATCCATGGAATCCATAACCATATCCTCATGGATCTAAGAACCTATCCCATGAATGTCTATGGATTAGGATCCAAATTCATGGGAACCATAACCATAATCTCATGGATATAAGGACCCATCTTAGGGATGTTTGTGAATTCATCTCCCAATACTTGGTATCCATAACTCGAATATAAATACATCCGGACCCATATCATGGAATTCCATGCATCCAGCTCCAAATACATGAAATACATAACCATATATAAACCCATATTTAAAACATTAAATCCCAACACAAATCCCAAACTCCCTATAAGCTCCCACCCAGATCACTTCTTTCATGAGGGTGCAGTATATAATTTAAAAATAAACAAAATGAAAGAATCAGGTCTAGATGAACTCACACACACCCAACACCACTGTCTTTTCCACATCATCTCACACATTAGTTCATGTTCAATATTTCACCCACAACCATCTCTTTACAAGTCCATATATTCCACTTCACGTTTGTCTTATCAATGGGTCACCCACTGTGTCCCCCATTCATAGTATATTAGTGGAACTCTTCAATGGGTCATCAATGTTGGATGGGTCTTTGGAAAACACCCAATTATCAAATGATGTTTCATCCCACAATGTCATCAATAAGGTAACCTGATTTCACTATCTATACAAGGTCTCACTATAATGGTAAAAGTAATGAGGTGGCCCAGGACCTATATTGGACCTAAAAGTCACTTTGGATCGGTTTGCAGAACCCACCCAATCCTAGTCTACTTGTGGTCTATCCATCTGGGTCTATAAAGGGTATAATAAGAAATATTACAATTGGATCAAATTTCCAAGAGGTTTAGAGGCCACTTAGTATTTCAATTTTCCCATAAATCTCTCCTGGTCCTATAATCGCAATGCACAACGCTCCTACTTCATGAGTTTTACAAGGTCCCAAATCTTCAAACACTCAATCTTAACATGTTGGGTCACCATACCGGAGGAGTTTGAAGGTCATAATAGCTCAACTGTTACTAGCCTAACCATATGTTATTAAGGCATTGAGTTAGTGCACTAGGACCATCATAAACTAAGTACTTTTTTCTGGTCATCTAAGGGATTTATGTAGATTCACACATTTCAATTTAATTTAAACATTTAATTTTTCATAAATGAACCATTTAATAAAAGGGGATTTCTTAAAATATTGATCGTACACAAAAATGTTATATAATCTAAATCATAAATCTATAGAGATATTATACAAGACCACCTACAATTTTAGATTCTTTCCCATTTAATTTACATTGTCTGGAAGTAGTTTCCCACGCCCATCAAAGCCCACCCGGTCTCATGCATGATCAATAAATATCGTATTAATGACCCTAGCTCCCAAATTAATCCAAAAATCAATAATTAATGAATAATAACATTTACAATTAATTGATTAATTTCATTTAAATTTGGTATATTCCCTGAAAACTAACTGGGTCACCATGTTGCATCAAAACTAAATCCAACTTCCCACAAAAGGTCCACTAGGGACTCTATACATCATTCCATGAAAACTCTTATCTAATGATGTCATTAAAATAATATTTAATTTTATAACTTTTGAAAAACCATAACTAATTATTGATAATGACATAACTTTGTATAAACAATTCATAGTGGAAAGTGGATGTCATATCTAGATTTCCACTTCATAGGTTTTCTGAAATAACTATTGTTTGAGGTAATTTCCACCATTTTCTAGTGGAAATATCCAATACCCTTGAATAAATCTAGAAAAAAATAGATCGAATAAAATAAAATCAAATAAGATATTAAAGGGGAATAACATACCCATCTATGTTATTGAATCACCCTGAGAACCTCCAAAGTAGAAGAGAAATGATGGAGGATGCATTCTATCTGACACCCCTTATGCATCTTGTTCATCTGAAGAAAAAAGAGATGTTCAATCCCCCTATTAAAATAAAATAATAGTCTATGAATGTTTCATGGAGTTAATATATAGGTCATTCCATAAATCTTCTGGCTATGCCACTATAGCTACCAAATAGCCTCCTTTCATGACTTATATTCCCCAGGAACACCTCAGAAACCCTTTCTGTGGTGTTAATGACATATTCATGTCGTGAATGGAATGATGACACATGTTTTAGTTGTCCAATCCCCTAACCACTCCCCCAGCACTCACTAAAACCCTCATGAAATGTGCCAAACATTAATACTCATAAAAAATAATATTTTGGAAAAATTTATAACCATTAAACCTCTTTCTAATTATCATTTTCTATAAACAACCCACACACTATAAAAACATTAATATTACTACTGAAATATACGATTATTATGCACATTGGGTTTTATTATAATGTACCATCTTTTAAACATATGATAAACCTTTATATTCCTTTCTTTACAGAAGACAATAATCATGTAAAGCATGTTTTTTATATCTTAACCCCATTGGATATATTATTTTTTTCATCATAACTATATTCTGGAATCTCATTTCCTTCCAGAAGTATCTCTTTCAAAATTTCAATAAATTTAGTTAATTATTTCACTACAAGTATTTATTAATTTTATGTTATCAAATATTAGTACTTTTAAAAACACTTTAAATTTAGTAAAACCAAGAAAAAATGGGTTTTCATCATCTTTATTTTTTTTTATTTTTACTAGTTTCAACATCTATATCATGAATTAATTCATCAATTTGATCATATGTGTCATAAAAAATATCTTCGTCAAATTGAAATCATGAATTTTTTGTTATTTCCCCATGCCATATCTTGATTGTTTATGATTAAAACCATAGAAATTTATATGTCCATTTATTTCTCTAGACTATAATTTTCTTCAATTAAAATTCATCTTTCATAGATTGAAAAATATATCTCTATTATCGATTTTTAATTTAGAAAATTCAAAGTAATTACCAACCACTCTCTCATATTAATCATGAAATTATCTAATTAAGATTGATTAGGTATCTAAAAAACAATTTGAAATTAAAATATATTTAAATATCCTATTATTTTAATATTGAAACATTTATATAAATACATAAAATTAAAACATATATATAAACGTATATTGAAAAATATATACCTATAATCATATAATTATATATAATAAATAAAAATAAACTTATAAACACAAAAATAAAAATTTTAAATTTATAAATTAAAAAAAACAATAATAGTTTACCGAACATGGACTCTCCTATGATTAATATAACCTAAGAGTTCCCCCATAGTTAGAATTTAATAGGTTAGGGGCTAGTGACAAGCACCGAGCATGAATATATCAAAGTATGGGAGACCTTAACCTATATCAACTCATAATAAAAATATATGTCTAATAAAAAAGATAACCAGATTAGAATATGTATATATATATAATCAAAAAAACTATATATAATGAATTCATGATTCAACAAGTACAATTAAATCCCACAATATAAATACAATGGAAACCACACATTCGATAAGTATTTACAACCTATGCCACCATAATTTTATCAATGAAGCATGTACTGTTTGGTCACTCTCTAGACACAACAGTCACCACAACCATCAGAAATCACCACACTTCATAATGCATTTCCGTAAACCCCCAAGAGTCACCCTGTAATGTCTTGGATCTCTCCAGTCTCTTACTTTGTTAAAATATGGTGTTTCATGTGTTTTGGGAGGTCAGGGTGAATTATTTCTAACACTTATCCAAATTTCTACTTATCTAAACAGTGTTTCTAGGATGATTTTTCATTTATCAATGGGTCATCTATTCAGTAAGTCATTTATCATTAGGTCATCTATCAATATGTGTACAATGCTTCCACATTATTCGGTGAACAGTGTTTCCAACATCCAACAGTTTTCCACTTTGATGTTATCTTTGATGTAAAATGCATTCAAATCATAGTTCTAGAGGATTTAAGGCTGATTCAAAGACAATAAATCCTATCATAATTTTACTAAGGTTCCAGGTTCCTTTAATCGGTCAAACCACAAAGTCTTGACCAGATCCACCTTTAATGTCAAATCTCAACCATATATAAACTGCTACTCCATTTAGATTTTCAATTGGGTCGAGATACCATTTTACCATATCCTTCCTACTCATTTGTCTTGGTGAAAGGTTCCCCAAACCATTTTTCCTAATGAGTTTCTTGATTGTACTGTCCTTGGATTGTCTCTCCATTAGAGTTTTTCCTATGACATGAGCACCCCTAGTTTTGGTGTAACGAGGAAGTGTTGATCCATCTTCAATATAATGTATGTTATAACTACATTATTCTTAGTTCATCGACATGTTTCATCTCATTCTACTTTCCATGATATGTAATGTGATCTTGATGTTTCTAATGAAGCTTTCTTGGGTGTGGGCTGATGTGGTAGTACCGAGACGTCCTCGGGTGGATGCATCCCTTTGGGGAGAGGTGATCACGATCCATTGTGTTAGCCCATTCTCATGTAAAGAGTGTTATAAACCTTTTCAGGTTGGGGGTTTTTGGATTCTGTATTCTTTTTACCTAGAGTTATAGAGTTATCATGTTTTAACCCTTTGGATCAAAATGGAATTTATATAATACTTATTTGAATTAGATTAAAGAATTGGTTTCATTTTCTCACTGTTGTTGTCACCTCTTGATTATCTAGATAGTGTGGTATCTATTCTTTTCTTGTTTATTATGTATTTCTTGATGGAAATTGGTAAATAATATAAATCTGGGATTAATTGTAAATTAATTTGCTAAAGGTAAGAAGGCCTGGTAAATGAATATAGTTGTTTTTGTTGTCGAAATTTGATGATAATAAAACTGATGTTGTTATGCATGTATAATGGAATGGGTGGATTAACCTGAAGCATGTTAATTTTTGATTATTAAAGGCATGAAAAATTGATTGTTTAATTAATTTATGATAACTTGAGATAGAAGGTTTTTTAGGTTTCCCATTGTAGGAACATGTGATAATGAATAGGTTAATTCAATATGGAATAAAGAATTGGGTGTGCGATAAATAAATGTCATGTCGGGTCTAAGTTACCTATTTTATTGTAAAGGCAATGTGTGTTATTCCTGGAGCTGAGAGATCTTGTTTGTGTGATGGCTGAATACCTTGTTTTGGGATAAGATCCCAATCACTATGTTATTTTATTGCTGCTATTGGTGTTGTGGTATGAGACTAGGATGGCTGAGCTTGGAGGGGTTTCATGGTATGTGGGGGCTAGGAGGGCCAGTGGTTGTAGGAGAAGATGATGCCTAGAGTGGTGAGATGCATCGGTTTATGCTTGTTGGTGTCAGGGAGGGCACTGAGGATAATGGAATGGGTTGAAGATGGGCTTAACCATAAATGTGAATGTGTTTGTTGTTGAATTTTTTATTCATTTATCTACTTTACCTTCCCCACTTCTTGGGGAATATGGTCTTTCTTACCCTCCTTCCAAAATAGGGGAAGATGTGTGAGGTATTTCATGCGATTTCCATGTTCATATTCTCAAGGATGGATATGTATATGCTTCTGCTATAGGTGGAAAAGACTTGATGGCTTGTTCATCTACTAATTATGTTAATCCCCTTATGTTTGGTAGCTTAGAATTATTTTCTAGAGAGTCTATAATTATGAAATGTGAATATGTTATTAATAAATTATTTAATGAATGAATGTTTAACTAATGGGGTTGGGGCTTGCTGGGATTCTATGCCGAGGTAATATTCTAAGAATATATGGACTCAGTTTGGTTATGCCTGGAGGGAACGAATCATGGGTAATTAACGGTTAAAGAATTAATTAATGTAAAGTGAAATTGATAAAAAGGGATAAATTAACATAATTTACCTCTTTAAATGGTTGTGTTATTATAGGATATCTAGTCTTAGAAGTGGTATCTAGGAGTCCGAGAGATGTTAGCTATAGTTGAGTCTAATATTATTTTATCTCATAGTGTGGTTGTGAGCTATAATCTATCATGTAATTTTTGTGTTTCAATATTCTACCCCACCCTATCAGTTAGGGAGGCTGACACCCCATGGATTTTGATCCCTGGGGGTGTTTTATCTAACATCTCGATGGGAGGACCGATGGCTGTCTACCCCTTTTGGCCACACACTCTTCTATTGGTAGTTACTTGTACTGGTAAGCATAATGGTTAGTATCCCAATATATGTATGTAGAGGGATGTAATGGATTGTGGATATTTGGCACACATTTATATTGGATATAGTTACCTATGGACTACAATAGGTATAACGTGTATAGCCTATGATGGCTTGTCGATCCTTACTATGCTTATGAGATGTAGTGGCATGAGGCAAAATAACCGATTTTTGATACACATTATGCGGGCTTTGGGGACTCCCTATGTCTACTAGGTTACTTTTGGTTGTGTGGTTGTAGTGGTGATTTTCACAAGGTGCAAGCTGTGTTGCTATTCCCTGGTGTCTTCTGACTATCCTTTTTGGGGAGGGATGCTTAGGATGTGCTACATTGGGGAAAATCAGCAAACCAATGGGGAAATGGTAGTGGTGTACCCTTGACATTATTTATTATATTATATACTGTTGTATGCAATACTTTCTATGCATAACCATGGTGAGGATTGGAATATAGTATACATGTGTAGGTGATGAGTAATTTCCACTTGTTTTTTACTATGCTTTAGCATTATTTCATTAAATTTTCATGAGATACTTTGTGAAGGATCCTATTGAGTGTATAGTTATACTCAGCAAATGTTATATAAACTATTTTTCAGGTCACTTGGAAGAGAATGTGTATTAGGATGGTTACTACAAGATTGGGGTTCTAGGAGATGTCTGGGAATCAAGGTCGCTGTCAATTTACTTTCTTTTGGTACTTCTATTTTTTCCCTTTCAGTTGTATTAGTCATTTCATGATATTACATATGTTCACATTGAATTATTGGACTCTATGGGCTGAGTAGGAGTTGGTTTTTTTGTATCTTATATCTCTCATTAACATGTGTTCTCTTAGATGGTAATGCCTACATCTATGTGTTTATTATTCCCTAGGTGCTAGTCGCCAACCTGGGCCATACCAGAGGTAGGACTTGGGGGCTCATTATCCCACTTTTTAGACTTCTGAACTAGGAGGGGTACACTTTGTGGGGAGGGGGACATGATAGAGTGGTATTAGAGGTCCAGTTGAGGGATATGAATGAGTATGGAGTTAGGCATAGGTGAGGTAGCATGGGTTGGTAGGGAAATAATGTAATATATGTTTAGAAAGTTCTATATACAAGGGTGATCAGCTAAGACATAGGTATTTAAGGACAATATGATCTGATGCATGAACCATTAAGTTTACAGTGGCTTTTCAACGAGGTGTTACTTGTTGTAGGGTAGAGACCTAGGGAAGCTTCGTTAGACATTCTTATTTTTTCCTATAATTGAATGGGTATACCTTGCGTTAGGTTAACCTAAAATTAATAAATGAAAATAATTTATTAATGTTTAAGTATTCCATATTACATGTTTAAGAGCTCAAACTATTTTTCTTTTTTCTTGTATGGCTCTAGGTCAAAGTCCTTATCAGGTTCATGCAGAAGATGTCTAGCAGGTTGTGGCAGTAGATCACCGCATAAAAGATATTGACGATGATGACCCTTGGAGGAGGGAACTAGGAGAGTTTCAATTCCAGAGATTACAGGAATATGTGGTCTCCATTTCAGATGAAATCATTAAAGAATTTTTGGAGGAGGTTGTGATAGAATTCAGTTTGATCTGTGCTCAGAAAGAGTACTATTTATTATTTGATGTGACAATGTAGCGTGGAGTAGCATGTAAGTGGTGGATTTTGTTCCTTAAAGATTTGGAGAAGTTGGCAATCTAATGGGATTTGTTCTGAGACCAGTTTAGAGTTGAGTTTAATTCTTGGATTGTGATGGAATCCAATAACCAAAAGATTCTTACCCTTCGATAGGAAAGGTCTAGTCTGTGGAGTTTGGAGTCCATTTTTGGATCCTTCTGAGATATACATCCGACCTTTTGGAAAAATGAGGAGGCCAGAACGATTCATTTTGATGAGGATTTTCATGCAAATATCCAATGGTGGGTCACCCATTGGTGCACAAGAAATATCTTGAGGTGTTGTCAAGGGAAGAGTTAATCAATAGGATTTTATCAATAACTATATTATCAGGATAAGGGAGTCATCAAGATTCCTCATGAAATAGATCTATGATATCAGGTTCTTAGTTTTTAGGGAATAAGTGTTTCCATTCAGCCGAGGTAGGTCCCAAATCTTGGTATAACTTTTTTCTTGGGGAAGAAACTCTCATACATATACCAAGGTATTAGGAAATTGTTTTCATTATGGAGTCTGGGGTCATCAATAGTAAGAGTTCCCAAAATTTCTAAGCGATCAACATGCATCAAGTGTACCACTTCAGGTTTCTCTATTAAGGTTGTTCCAGCTGAGGAAACAACAACCAGTTGCAATAGTTTTGGATTAGTATGGAACAGATGTGGCATGTAGAGAATATCCATAGGATGATTATCGTCCTTAGAGCGTAGTGTGTGGCCATTTAGGTGGTCTCCATTAGTGCTAGAGAGGCCTTGGAGCAGTTCATGGTAACCTTTATGCATTATAGTTTACAGCGCTAGGAGATCCGGATGTCATTTGAGGACCCATTTGTTTGTTTTCAACTTGGGTAAATTCCTTTTTTGACTCCGGATTGATTCACTCCTTCATATCACTTTCCCTTGTCCATGGATTGGGACTTGAGGTAGAAAGGCTTCCAGTGACCTTGGGGTTGACTATTCCAGTGGGAGGCCAAACTGACTTATTTGAAGTATGTAGAGACTGTGAGTTTATGCTATGTAGCACCACTCTTAGGTAAATTTACTATGATTAAAGAAATAACCATAAGAGGTCATCCTTAGCATATATTTGTTGTATTTAGGGTAGGTTGTCATGTATTACTTCAGGAGGTAGGTGGTGTTCTTCGATGCTTATGGGGAGCTAGGTGTGTTTTTTGGTGAGCCATAACCTCAGAAGGGTCAGAGGCGTGTTCCGTCCTTATTGTCCTTGATGGCTATGATGACGTTGAGTTCATCGTAGGTTTAGTAGTTGGAGTTTCCTATAGTCATATAAGAGTACCCTGATGACTTTCTAGAAGAGGTTGGAGGATTAATCCCTCGATGAGAGATTGAGTTCGGGATTGAGCTATAACCAGGAGAATATCCTATCTCGATGTCTCCGTATTGTATGGAACCTTCTGAGTTCTAGGAGCTTCATATACAAATAGATGTTTTGTTACAGTGCGGTTTCATTCTACCAAGCATGTCACTCTTGGATGTACCCGTTTTGTTTTTAAAGAAGGCTGACAGCAGCTTGCAGTTGTATGTCAAGTACTGTCTCTTGGACAAGGTGATAGTGAAGAACGAAAATCATGTTTCATAGATTTATGATTTATTCAATAAACTTAAGAGTGAAAGTTTGTTCTTGAAGATCAATTTGTTTTCAGTATAACATCAGATGTGTTTGAAGGATGAGGATATACCTTAGACAACATTCTGTTTTCCTCATGAGCATTATGAGTTTGTTGTGATGTCATTCAGTGTGATGAATTATCTAGCTAAGTTAAAGGGATTAATGAATATTGTGTTATGTTAGATCCTATATAAGTTCATGGTTGTTTTCATAAAGGAAATCCTTGTGTACTATGTGTCCTAGGAGGAGCATGGAGAGAGTCTACATGTTGTTTTAGGAGTTCTTCATCATCAAAAGATGTTTGGGAAGTTGCAGAAATGTGAGTTTTGTTCTTGAGAATTCTGTTTCATGGGGAATTTTGTATCCACACAGGGAGTAGATATGGATTAGTCGAAGAAAGAAGCAGTTTTGTATTTGGAATATCCTAAGATAGTGGTAGAGGTGCGGAGTTTCCATGGTCTCATAGGCTATTACATGACGTTCCTAGCTAATTTCTCTCATGTTATGAATCTAATAGAATTTACTTGAAAGGATCTATCATTTGTGTGGACTGATCCATATCAAGAGGCTTTTGAGTATCAAAAGGAGAAGTTGTTCAGTGCTCCAGTTCATTGTCTACCAGAAGAAGGGGTTCAGTTTGAGTTTTTTTGTGATGGTTTACATCTAAGGCTATCCAGTTGATAATGGTTGTTTTTTATGGGTCTCGGTAGTTATGTCCTTATGTGCATAACTATTCCACCCACAATCTTGGGTTGTCATCAATGGTGTTTGAACTAATGTTTTGGATTCATTACCTCATAGGTGAGAATTTCGTAGTCTTAACTCATCCTAAGAGCCCAATGTACGTTTTATCCTTGCGTGACATGAATTTTTGATAGCATCAGTGGATGGAGTTATTACAAGACTACGAATTTGAAATTTCTTATAAGCCTAGAAAGGGGAATAGTGAATCCAATGTACTGAGATGGAACTAACATAGTGATGTAGTGCATGAATCATGTGATTATTGTTGGGTGATGGAAAAGAATTTGGCATTACATATGGATACGTGAGAATTTGGGGAAGAGGTTGCCTTTTTGAAATGATGGTGTAGTCATCTCTGTTTCAGAAGGTGGAGAAATACTAGTTGGGGTATCTTGAGGTGGAGGACAGAGACACCTAGTTGTTTATGGTGAGGCCCCTAATGGATTATCTGAGGATGAAAAACACCATGTGTTGTTTCAGGGAAAGATTTACGTTCCATTACAAATGCATGATATGGTTCTCATAGAGTTACATAGTTCACCCTTAGTGGTATATCCTGATATGAAATGATTTACCGAGCATTGAGGAGTCAATTTGGGTGGCTTGGGTTGAAGCCTACAATTGCAGAGTATATGTCTCGCTGCTTAGTTTGGTAGAATGTAATGGTAGAGAACCATGTTCCCAGTGGTTTCTATAGCTGTTATATGATTTTAAGTGGATGTGGGAGGACATATTGATGGAATTTATTAACAGTTTACCT
Source organism: Viscum album (assembly GCA_963277665.1). NCBI lineage: Eukaryota > Viridiplantae > Streptophyta > Magnoliopsida > Santalales > Viscaceae > Viscum > Viscum album. The sequence continues at coordinate 187,638,367 of OY728143.1, forward strand.
CAAGATCAGGGAGTCTATGACACTATATTGGTTTTAGTGGATTGTTTGATGAAATAAACTGATATTATATTTCTTGGGGAGTCAATCTTAGTAAAGGTTTTATTGAGGCAATATCTATAGGAGGTGGTGAGACACCACTGGGTCCCTCAGATGATCATTTTTTATATAGATCCTCTTTTTACCTCTGTGGTGTGGAGAGGTCTCCCGCAATCTTTCGGTTCTCAGCTTGGACTTAACACTTCTTTTCATCTGCAGATGAATGGTCATAGAGAACGGACCATATAGAACCTTAAAGGCTTGTTGTCCTCATGTTTCATAGATTTTGGAGGTTCATGGATCAGTCACTTACCCTTGGTAGAGTTTTCTTATAGTATTAGTATTTACTACACCATCAGTATGGATCCATTTGAATCCTTTTTTGGATGACCATTCCATTCTCCATTGTGTTGTACTAGAGTGAGAGAGTTAGTAATTATTAGGCTGGAAATGGTATAGAACATGACAGATATGGTTTAGGTGATTCGTGAGAGGATGATGGTAGCAGAAGATTAGTAAAATTCCTTTTGTGATAAAAGGAGCAGACCTCTGGAGTTTGGCATTGGAGATCACATGTTTTTGAAGGTGACTCCCCATTGCAGGAAGCGAACGATTGGTCATGGGAGTAAGACTTATCCATGTTTTTTTGGGCCTTTAAAGTTTTTTCTCATGTTGGAGTCCTGGAATATCAGGTAGCACTTCCCCCATAGATGAGTAGGATACACAATGTTTTTCATGCGTCGTAGCTCCATATTTATCTTCATGATGACTCTCATGTCATCGATTGAGGAGATATTGATGTTGAAAATGATATAACCTTTAAGGAGTAACCTTTAGAGATCTAGTACGACAAGTAGAAGGTGTTGTTCATGTATTATATCCCCTTGGTTAATGTCTTGTAGTAGCATGGTGTCGTATATGGGAGTATATAGGAACGTGCATTAAAGATACATGCTTAGTACCCAGATATTCTTGATGTTTATATTTTTTATTGAAAAGTTGTTCGTTTGGTGGTTATAGACCCTTTCTGTTTATGAGTTTGATTTTTCTTGTTTGTTGTTGTGTATTTCTCTCTTTTGAGAGGTATCTTCCTCGGGAGTGTGTTTAAGAGTTGGCAGTGGTTGTCGTGTGGTTTCACATTGTTCTTTTTAGGAAGCGGTTGAGCACATGTGGTGGCGAGATCCTTGAGAGGTATCTCATTGGGTGGATTTCCCGATGAACCCTTTTTTATTTCTTCTCTAGGATTGTTTTGGATTCTCAAGGATGATAATGTTTCGGGAGGTATCTAATGTAATCTCACAGACCTCTCTGGTCTATTCCTTTGTGAAAATATTGTTTCTAATGTGTTCTAGGAGGTTAAGGTGACTTCTTTCTAACACTGTCAAATTTCCAATTCTGTGAATAGTGTTTCTAGGATGAGTGGTCATCTATCGGTTGGTGTAAAATGTTTCCAAATCGGTCAGTGAATAGTTCTTATAGAATCCTACTGTTTCACCCCTTTGACATTATCTTTGACACAAAATGAATCAAAATCTATGTTTCAATTGATTTAAGGCTAATTCAAATCCCATAACTCCTATATTAATTTTCCTAAGGGTCTGGGTGCCTTTACTCAATCAAACTATGTATTCTTCACCAGATATACCTTTAATGGAAATTATAAACCGTATCTATACTCCTGCTCCATTTAGATTTTCAAAAGGTTTGAGATACCTATTACCATTATCCTTCCTTCTTATTTCTCTTGGTGTGAGGCACCCCGGAACTTTTTTCTCATGGAGTTGTGTGATTGTGTTATCCTTCGATCATTTTCCCATGGATTTTTTCCTATTCTACGAACACCCCTTTTTTTAGTGCAACCTGGATGTGTCAGCTCATCTTCAATATATGGTTTTTTCTAACTTCGTTCATCTAAGTTCCTTGACCTATTTCCACCCATTATCCATTCCATGTTATGGCATGTGATCTCCATATTTCTAAGGGATCTTTCTTGGGTGTTGGTTTATGTGGTTTTCTGCATGTGTCCTCAGGAGGATACAATCATTGCAGGAGAGGTGATTATGACCAACCGTGTTGGCCCATTCTCATGAAAATAATGTCAGTAAATTTTTGATATAGGGGTTTCATGGATTATATATTCCTTTTATGTGATACCACAGAGTTATCATGTTTTGGACCACTAGATCAAAAAGAAATAGACATAATAAATATTGCAACATGATTGATGAATAGGTGTCAATTTCCTAGCGATGTTTTTGCCTCATGATTTTATAGATAGAGTGGTATTCATGCTTTTCTTGTTTAGCATGTTGTTCTTGATGGAAATTGTAAAATAACGTAATGTCAGGATTAATTTTACATTAATCGGCTAATGATACAGAGGCATGATAAATTTATCTAGTTTTATTTGTAATTTTATGATAATAAAATTTATGTAGTTAAGAATTTTTAATGGAATTGGTTGATAAAACTAAATAATATTGATTCATTTTGATTAAAGGAAAGTTAAATTAATTATTTAATTTATTTTTGATATCTTGTGATATCCAGTTGTTATGGTTTCCCATAATAGGAACCTATGAAAATAAATGAATTAATTCAAAATGGACTAAAGAACTTGTCTTGTAATATATATAATGACTTTTTGGGTTTATGTTACTCACTTTCCTATAAAGTAAAATTTCTTTATTATTAGATCTAAGAGATATTGTGGTGTGTGAAGGATGAATGCCTTATTTAGGGTTAATATCTCAGTTGCTATGTTGTTTGTTTCCTATTACTTGTGTTGGAGTATGAGAAATGGATGGATGATTTTGGAGGGTTTTTTCGGTCTGTGGGGGAAGAAATCCTAATTTTGGTTGCTCTAATTTGAACCTAGAGTGGCTAGATGCATTAGTTTTATGCATGTGGGTGTCAGGGAGGACACTAAGGATAATGAAATGGGTTATAGTTGGGCCTACCCGTTGATGTGAAAGTTGTTGTTATTGAATTTTTTGATTTCTTATCAACTTTACTTTCCCCACATATTGGGTTAGCTAGTCTTGCTAACCCTCCTTCCAAAAGAGGATAAGACACATGTGGTGTTCCACATGCTTTCCATGTTTATCATCTTGAGGATGGATGGGTCCGCAATACTTATATAGGTAGAAAAACTCTATGGGTAGTTCATCTACCCACCGTATTCATCCCCTTATGTTTGGTAGCATAGAATGTATTTTTAGAATGATCAAAATTATGGAAAGTGAAGTTTTTATTAATAAATGATTGAATGAATGATTGTTTAACCCATGGGGTTGGTGCTTACTATGATGAAATGACGAGGTAATATTTTGAGATGTTGTGGACTCATTTTTGTTATGCCTGTAAGGCATGGATCTTAGTAAATTAATGGTTAAATATATATTTAATTTAAATTTTAGCTGATCAAAAGGGATAAGGTAACCCAATGTTGTGCTTTAAATGGTTGTGTGATTATAAGATATATAGTCTTAGTAGTGGATGGTGGGAGTCTGAGAGACGTTAGTTTGCAGTTGAGTCTATGACTAGTTTATTCCCATAGTATGGTTGTGAGCTATATTATATCATGTGAATTTTGTGTTTCTATACGCTACCCCACCCTGTTAGTTAGGGAGACAGACTCCCTGAGGATTCTAAGACCTGGGGGGTGTTTTCCCTATCACCTCAGTGGGAAGATGGATGGCTGGCTACCCCCTTTGGCCCCACTATCTTCTCTTGGTAGTTACTAATGTTGGTATACAGGGTGGTTAGTTTATCCCATATTTGTGTGTAGAGGGATGTAATTTATTGTTGGATATTTCACACACTTTTATTCTTGATATAGTTTCCTACAGACTACTATACATATAACTTGTGTAAGTAGTGATGGCTTGAGGATCCTTACTCAGTGTATGGGTTATAGTGGCTTGAGGTATAATACTCGACATTTGATACATTTTTTGAGGGCTATGTTGGCTCCCAAAAACTACCTCATTACTTTTGGTTGAGTGTTTGTGGTGGGTAATTTCAATAGGTTCATGTTGTGGTGCTAAGTCCATGAGTCTTGTGCTAGCCTTTTTGGAGAGAGATGCTGAGGACATGTAATGTTAAGGCAAAGTAGAAAACCAGTGGGGAAGTTGTAGTGGGGAACCCTTGAAATTCATTATTATATTATGTACTATTTTATGCGATACTTGGAGAGAGTATCCATGGTGGGTTTCGAAACATTGTATAACTTTTTAGGTGATGAGTTAGTTTCACTTGTTGTTCATTGTGCTTTAGAGTACATTCTTTAATTTTGAATGAGAGGCTTTGGGGACGATCCTAATGAGTATACATTTATAATCACCATACATTATATAAACTATTTTTTCAGGTTACTTGGATAATATTGGAGATTAGGCTAGTTACTACTAGGTTGTCGTTGCAAGAGCTGTTCGGGCTTCGTGGTTGCAGATTCATTCCTTTCTTTTGGTACTTGTAGTTTTTCCCTTATAGTTGAAGTAGTTATTAAATGAAATTACATATGTGTAAATGGGTTTCTTTTACTTTTTGTTCTGAATATGATTTGGTTGGTGTTTTTCTTATCTCTCACTTTCTCACATGTTCTCTTAGAGGGTAATGCCTCCCATGTTTCTATTTACTATACCCTTGGTGCTAGTCACCATCTTGGGGCCTACTAGAGGTAGGACTCAGAAGTCATTAACTCTATTCTCACATTGGCGACCTAGGATGGGTACACTTTATGGGGATGGGTGGTGAAACAATCCCAACAAAGCCATGAAATATCCACATCTCCTCATACCATTTCCAAAATAGTTCAACATTTTCACAAACTCAACATGTGTGAGAAAATGGCTCATAATAGGGTGATTATAAACTTCCAATTACTATGAAATGAAACACAAATAGAATCACAAACCAAAAATTCAATTCATATCATAATATGATTTGAAACTTGGAGTAATTCACAAGAGAAGAATCAAAACATCAAAACAGATCAATGAAGCTGATACTAGTGATTAACCAAAATAATTTATAGGAAGAAAAATTTAGATACGATCTAGAAATTTAATTCACAATTATTCAAGTAAGATCATAATAATATTATATCCAACTACAGATATTCATATCCCATGAGAAAATAAATAGTCTTAGATCCATAAAGAGTACTTGATGCCTGCAGTAAACATCCATCTTCATTCCATGACTTAAAGGACACCCATGGGGTAAAAATCAGGTCAGAAGTACCAAAGAAGTCTATAATGCTCAGACTTGACAACTACTACCCCATCAACATGAGATGAGATTGGTAGCCTTATTATCACTAAAGCACCAACACCATTTGAGGTATTATCTTTCCCTCTAGTCCATATATATCATATCACTAATCAAATATTTGTCTTCCCATGTCATATATATCATGAAACCTCTTTGAAATTATATTATAGAATCTGTATTTCCTAGGAATATGGGTGAAAATATCGAATCCATTAAATTATCCTAATCCAAGGTGATCTCTTAAATGGGATGAATACCAACTATGTAGATATAGGATCTCATACCCATGTAAGTGGGTGGAATATTGAAATTATCTAATTTATAGGCAGTGGAAACATTCTCCCTTCGTATATGGGTTAGAATATGAACCCTACCTATGAGTGGTTAGAGGAATCTACATTCTAATGTTGAATTACGTCCAGAAAGGGTTTTCATTATTTAAACAATCCTTAAATTACCTGAACAATATTTGTTATCATATATCCAATCTAGAACGGATAAACCAAGTGTATCATCCCATGTCTAATCTCTGATTTCAAATAGGAATACACCATTATGTTTAACATGAAACAAAAACACATGATAAAATATTACATCCTCAAATATTTGTCCCAATTAAGGATACTTGAAAAATATGAAGGCCAAGAAGTGGTACACAATGTGTACACCAAGAACACACCAAACAGATCAGCTAGGGGGAATAAAAAATGTTTCATTTAACACATGAAATGCGATATTTAACTCATAAAGAAACCCTAGATACTGGAAAATATGAGTTACATGACATGTGTTCTTCCAAACCACATGTTTTGTAGTCAGGTATTATGTAGAACATTAACAAATTTCCCATAAATCCCCCATATTCTATCATTTTTCTAAAAATATTTTCCACACCTTTATCAAAGTCCCTAATCATGGATGAAATATCACTATATTCCAATTTTCATCCATTAATAATCTAAAATGGAATATTCTACATCCCTTAAACATTTCCAATTTTCTATACATCATTGTAGGTTGTGAATCCACACTAACATGAATTTCTAGACCCATAATCCTATGAGTATCGTTTATCTTACCAAAAACCATCATATTCATTATCCAACTATCTTTCAGGGTCCAAGGATTCAATCGTTGTTTTAGTTGGACCTTAAAAGAAGAATCATCAATATAACCATTCACTGATGATGAATATTTATTAAATGGTGAGAGAAAATTAAATAAAATAAAAACTATCTACGATGGTTGTTGAGACCATGGGAACAGATTATATGTGATTAAATTGATGAAATAGATAAAATATGTTCATTGAATTATCCTAATGAATACAGTAATCCTAAAATTTATAGGGACGTGTGAATATAGAATCAAATATTGAATAAATCATTCATGTAAATATTATATTAATAGATCAAATAATCAATTAAAATTTACTACCTCATGGTACAATGACAATTGATTCTATACATTATTAATATCCATAAGATCTATCTCTAAATCCCATTAAAATATGATCATGTTATCTCAGTCCATCATTTCTACCACCATGATCCATGCCCTCCCCCATATCATAAGGTTTGGAAATAATGAGAGCGTCTAACACTAATTAGGTTCCATATCAGCTATTAAATGGATGTTCTGATAAGGGTTTATCGAAAAATAAGATTTAATAAATAAATTATTAAATTGATTAAATTAATGATATAAATCACTAATGTAGGTAAACACCTAAAGATTTTAATGTGAAGAAAAAATATATCATACATAGGATAAAATCCACAGTTTGAACTCAACTGTTTTTTTCAAAAAGAATGTTTATGTGTTTTTCCAAAAAATCACACAGATGGCCCAAAAAAATATGTTTATACTTCATATATTTTTCTCAAGGAACCTCCACAATTACAATCCCATAGTAGATTAGATCAAGGTTAAAAAAACATTCCCTAAAATCAACAAAATAATGGAATAAGTTTTATATTATTTTCATAGAGGTTAAATTTACCATGTTACACTTGGAGAGGTACCAAGAGTCTAAAACACAGAATTAGGCTGATTCATGATCGGGAAAAATGGGATTCATACTTTTTCCCCACCTTAAATCCATTTTTTAATTTAAAATTAATGAATTTCAAGCTCCTTATCAAGGAATCTTACAAAAAAATGTGTGGTTAACTAACAATATCACATGCCTCTTCCATACATATAGAGGTTCAATCTCTAACTGAACTTAATACATGACCATCCATAAAGGAAAAATATTTTATCAAAAAATATTATGTATTTAACAATCTTTTGGAATAACTAAATAGAAACATGCATCCACATAGGCTGATAATTTTCATGACTCAATAACCTAAACATCTCTTTCCAAAGTTTAACCCAATAGAAGGAATGAAATGAAACACTGATCCATCTACAGATATCCAAAAAATATTTCATCGAAAATGTAACGACCGAAAATTTCGAATAAATCTTGTTTCCTAATTTTATGTGTTATTTTATTTTATTTTCATACTCAACAAAAATGTTTCATTTGATAACAAGAGTATAATTAAAATGAGATCGTTGGGTTTTGACTGTTGTATGACCATTGGTCAATATAACCGCTGTAAACTAAACCTTTCTATTATTGTCTCTAAATACTAGTAATCTTGGTTAATTATTATAGAAAGAAGATTCGATAGCCTCACCCAGTAGTCTTGGACCGATTGAAGCCCATCTAACAGAACTTGGGAAGGAGGTAGCACCACTGGGCTTTTCTCTAGACCAGACCCAAGCTGAACTTCATTGTGTGAAGCTAAAATGGAATCGACTTTGTGAGAAGTTCAAACTGATAGAAATTACTACTAGTGTGATGTTGGCCAAGCCTCCCTCAGATTCTCTCACCTTAGCACACCTAACACTTAGGTCCTATGCTGGTGTGATAAGGGGCTATGTAAAGAGGCCGTAACTGCCTTGTGTAATCCTTTATTTTAAATAAAATTTTTTATTTCTTCTTATGATGATGTTTATGAATTTTCAAATGACCGGATAAATATAGTATGAATATTTTTGATAAATTTTAGAAAAAGGATATTTTAAAAATGTTTATGTAAACCTTAAATTTTTAAAAATGTGTAATGATTTTCAAAAAAAGTTCTTCTACAATTATTTTCAGTATGAAATTTAGAGTCTAATAAGATCAACTTAATTTTTGATGAATAGTAAATTATCAATAGTGATTTTATGCTTAGGATTAGTAATGTGACCAAATGGATTAGTAATCTCACTTAAGGAAAGTATTAATATAATCTAGGCACCTTGATTAAGTAATGTGATTCAATAAAATGGTTAAATAATGGTTTCATATATTATTAATCAAGTATTAGTCTTTTCGGATGAATACTGTTTTTTAATTAAAAATTTAATTAAAAATATTTAGAAAATTATTTTTATAAAATGGATTTCATTTTTGAACTCAGAGCATCGATATTATGTTATGGTAATTTTGGGGGATTTTTCTGAAAAAATGAATTTTCGGTGAATAGTGTATTTATTTAAAAATTAAATTAAAATTATTTAGAAAATTATTTTTATAAAATGGAGATCATTTTTGTAATCAGAGCATCGATATTTGGTTAAGGTGATATTTTGGGATTTTTCCGAGAAAGTTAAATTTTCAGTGAATAGTAAAAATACAATTTTAGGGTTTCGGTATGTTTAATGACATCATAACTGTGTCATGATGATGTCATGAGATATTTTATGGGTCGGCCGACCAAAGGTGATGAATTATTTTATTGGGGGCCCCATGTGGCCTAACTTCATGGGAAATATCTTGGGAGAGCACATGGTTTTGAGAAACCCACTTATGAGGTGTCCCTTGGCCATTAATGCCTTGTCCCCTCACTTTCCCTATAAATACCAAGCCATCCTCTCATCCACTTCGACTCCCCACTCTCCCCCAACGAAGTTATGGTCTCATTACCTCCCAAGAAGTCCTCCCAAGGTGCCCCCAAGTCCTCAAGGTCCCAACCATTGAGTTTTAAGAGTTACATTTTAAGGTAAGGGATCTGACCTCTCTCTTTTTTTCAAGAAATCCCTTTTATGTAATTTCTTTTATGCTCCATGTTCTTATGCTAAAGGATGTTCTTTTATACTATTATTACTTCCCTTTTCATGTACATATAACGATAGATCCCCTCTTACTCTCATTATTTCGTTTTATGACGTTTTTAGTGGCGCCGTTAGGCTGCCAAAATTTTTGTAACAGATTCTTTCTCCATTCTCATTTTTCAAGATCTATTTTCATGTAAAGTATTTCAAGTTTCTTTTTATTATGTTTGGGTATGATATATAAATTTTTCATACTGATATTTTATGATCATATGATTAGAGACCCCATTTTATCTCTTCAATTTAGTATTTTGAAGTTTTAAGTGGCGTCGTTAGGCTGCCGAATTTTTAAGTTGTTCTTTCACCTTTCTCCTTTTTCAAAGTTATAATTCCATGTCAAGTCTTGAAAGTTACTTTTTATTATGTTGGGGTATGATCTATAAATCTAACATACTGATATTTTATGTTCACATGATGAAAGACCCTATTTGATCTCATCAATTAATTTTTGTTGAAGTTTAAGTGTCGTCGTTAGGCTACTGAATTTCTAAGGGGTTCTTTCACCCTTCTCGTGTTCATGATCTACTTTCATGTCAAGTCATTCAAGTTCCTTTTTATTATGTTGGGGTATGATCTCTATATATATCATACTGATCATTTATGTTCATATGATGAGACACCCTATTTGATCTCGTCAATCCATTTTTGGATGTTTTAAGTGACGCCGTTAGGCTGCCGAATTCTCACTAGAGAAATCTTATTATTGTATTCCTTTCATGTTCATCATTTCATATGGTATATATTTCAAATTTCATTACCATGTTCATACGTCCTTCATATTCTGTCCCTCTACTATTTTATGGGTCATTTATGAATTTTTGACAGATGTCCCCTCTCTTTTCAATGTTTTCTAAAACCTTGTAACGTAGCTGTTATGCTGCAGAATTTTTGTCTCAAAATGCCTCTCTATTTTATCAAAATTATTTTATGTTATAAAGTGAATACTCTATGATATTATTTCTATAGAGGTATTCACATATATATCAAAATTTTCTATTTTAAATTCTATGATTTACATACATGAAACCCGCTTTCCCTTTCCGTGGGTTTATAGTGACATAAGGAACATGTCTTTAAAGCAGATTTTAAAACGTTATGATTATGAAATGAAACCCATTTCTTTTATGCTATATGGGTTGTTTATGAAATGATTTATAATGATATATGTGGCTGAAATTATATTAAAGACATGTCAAGGGTGCGCCCAAATAGTTCTCCAATGCATTGGCTAAAGACTTAATCTCTAGAGATGACTTTTTAGACTGATACCTTGGTGAATAACCTTGGTAATTTTTAATGACACCTTGGGGATGGAACTTGGTGAAACAAAATGACTGTCAATATTAAATGTTGTAGCCACATATTCAAGTTATGAAAAATGTTATTTTTGTTATGATATATCTCATGATTTCTTTCTCATGCCTTAAAGTTCTTTTCATGACCTTATTGAAGTATCTCAAGTTCACATGTAAAATGTTTATCTTGTTTCCCTTACTGGGCCTTCTACTCACCCTTTCTTTTCATGTATGTCCCCAGGTTATGAGATGAAGTAATGAACCTAGGATGAACATGAGGAGAAGCCTTTCATGTTTTTATGAATAATTATTTATGTTTTCATGTTTTAAGTTCCCGGTTTCCAAGACACTAAACCTTAAAGATCCTCAGTTTTGTAAAATGTAATGAAAGTTTATGTGATAAAAAGGCAGGATGTTATAGTTGGTATCAAAGTTTGGTTTAGTTATTTGTGGAAATCAGGATAGAAAAACTTTAGGAGGAAGCCTATATAAATGTGTATATATTGGAAATCTTCCATGTAATTTGGTGAGTATTGAGTAAGGGGTTGCCAAGAAAATACATCCCTGTCTGGATACGAGCAGGTAGAGGTGGCTCTGGTACAAATGTACATAGGGGTAAAACCTGAAAACACTTCTTTGAGCTAGACTCGAATGGGAACTGGTACACGACAATGGGCCTTGCTGCACTCTTGGTTACGACACTCCCGGGGGATATGCTTCGGTAAATTCATAAGCTTAGTATGAACCATTATTATAGGAAAAATGATAAAATAAAATGAAGATTCACATAAGGATATATGATCATGGATAACCTAGTTTGAAACCTAGGAGATCACAGGTTAGGGTATAATTTTCTTTTACAAGTTGTCCTTATATAATTTAAGTTCCTTTTCATGATTATTGGCTATGTATTTAAGCCCCTAATTATACTTTCTCTTCTTAGATAATGGTGGGAAATGGAAGACCATGTCCCAACAACCGATGTGATAGCAAATGCGATGATTGTTGTATTAATATGACAGAGATGATTAGGGGATTAATAGATGATTATTATTTTGGAAGACATTCACTATTTTGGGAACCTTATTTGATCGAGGTAAATAGATTACTATGGTATTTTATTTGAGGAGTAAAGGTTGAATTATATTTTTAAGAATCAGCGAATTTAAGGTGAACTTATAGTATTATAGGTTACTTATGGAAATATTGGCCTATCTTGAGAAAATATGTTTAGGTTAGTTACTTTGGTTATAAGATGTTAGGAGTGGTTGATTTTGTTTGGAGATGAACGATAATGTTAATCTTGGAAGACTATGTTATCAATTCCTTCTTGTATTTGGGTTTCAATCTTAGTTTGTGTTATTTCGAGGAATTTTAAGGACAATTACTTACGGAATGGTCTATGATGAACTTTGGGTAGTACCATAGAACTTTGATGATTTAAAAGTATTTTCCATTCCTATGGGATTCTTTCTTTTTGAAGAGTTGTTTTACCTTACCCTTTCTATTTTTGGGATAATATTTAAAGATAGAATAAATAGATAGTTAATCTTTTGTGGATTATGTGACTCTCTAGAAGATGATTCTTGTTCTTTTGATGAGACCAAGTGTTTTTGAATTCTCATCATGTGGAGAAAAGATTATTTTTGGTAGAGACTTATTAAAGGATGAAACTATAATTGAAGGTAGGTATATTTCCTTATATTTTTGTTCTATGTTGTAAATGAATTCCTCAAAATTATTAAAAGAAACGGAAAACAAAAATGTTGTTGGTTTACGTTTCCTACTAGGTAATCAAAGACCGTTTACACACATCATAAGTTTGGGATTTTATTATGGTTAACTGTATCCTAATAATGTTCTCTATGACTCTCCCTCAGAACATGACCCTTTGTTTTCTCCTCCATGTCCATGTTTTCCTACATGGAATCCTAGTGTGGGTTAACTCTGGTGGACATTGTACTTCCTTTTCTTTCTTTTAAATTAATAGTGTTACAGACTCTTTTTCCGATGTGGGACTTTCAATGAAATTTCAAAACCCAATTTTAAAAAATTCCGAGGACACAATTTATTAAGGGGGAAGATTGTAACGACCCGAAATTTTGAATAAATCTTGTTTCCTAATTTTATCTGTTATGTTATTTTATTTTCATACTCAACAAAAATGTTTCATTTGATAACATGAGTATAATTAAAATCAGACCGTTGTGTTTTGACTGTTATATGACCATTGGTCAATATGACCGCTGTAAACTAAACGTTTCTCTTATTGTCTCTAAATACAAGTAATCTTGGTTAATTATTATAGAAAGAAGATTCTATGGCCTCACCCAGTAGTCTTCGACCGATCGAATCCCATCTAACAGAACTTGGGAAGGAGGTAGCACCACTGGGCTTTGCTCTGGACCAAACCCAAGCCGAACTTCATCGTGTGAAGCTAGAGTGGAATTTCCTTTGCGAGAAGTTCAAACTGATAGAAATTACTACTCGTGCGATGTTGGCCGAGCCTCCCTCAGATTCTCTCACCTTAGCACACCTTACACTTAGGTCCTATGCTGGTGTGATAAGGGAATATATAAGGAGACCGTAACTGCCTTGTGTAATCCTTTGTTTTAAATAAAAATTTTGATTTCTTCTTATGATGAAGTTTATGAATTTTCGAATGGCCAGATAAATATAGTATGCATATTTTTGATGAATTTTAGAAAAAGGATATTTTAAAATTTTTTATGTAAACCTTAAATAATTAAAAATGTGTAATGATTTTTAAAAAATGGTCTTCTACAATTATGTTCAGTATGAAATTTAGAGTCTAATAAGATCAACTTAATTTTTGATGAACAATAAATTATGAATAGTGATTTTATGCTTAGGATTAGTCATGTGACCAAATGGATTAGTAATCTCACTTAAAGAAAGTATTAATATAATCTAGGCACCTTGATTAAGTAATGTGATTCAATAAAATGGTTAAATAATAGTTTGATATATTATTATTCAAGTATTAATTTTTTCTGGTGAAAAGTGTTTTTTAATTAAAAATTTAATTAAAAATATTTAGAAAATTATTTTTATAAAATGGATTTCATTTTTGAACTCAGAGCATCGATATTATGTTATGGTAATTTTTGGGGATTTTTCTGAAAAAATGAATTTTCGGTGAATAGTGTATTTATTTAAAAATTAAATTAAAAATATTTAGAAAATTATTTTTATAAAATGGAGTTCATTTTTGTAATCAGTGCATCAATATTTGGTTAAGGTGAAATTTTGGTATTTTTCTGAGAAAGTTGAATTTTCAGTGAATAGTAAAAATACAGTTTTAGGGTTTCGGTATGTTTAATGACATCATAACTGTGTCATGATGATGTCATGAGATATTTTATGGTTTTTCTGACAAAAGGTGATATATTATTGTATTGGGGGCCCCATGTGGCCTAGCTTCATGGGAATTATCTTAGGATAGCACATGGTTTGGAGAAACCCACTTATGAGGTGTCCCTTGGCCATTAATGCCTTGTCCCCTCACTTTCCCAACAAATACCAAGCCATCCTCTCATCCATTTCGACTCCCCACTCTCCCCCAACGAAGTTCTGGTCTCATTACCTCCCATGGAGTCCTCCCAAAGTGCCCCCAAGCCCTCGAGGTCCCAACCATTGAGTTTTAAGAGTTACGTTTTAAGGTAAGGGATCCGACCTCTCTCTTTCTTTTCATTAAATCCCTTTTATGTAATTTCTTTTATTCTCCATGTTCTAATTCTAAAGGATTTTGTTTTATACTCCTGTTACTTCCCTTTTCATGTTCATATAATGAGAGATCCCCTCTTACTCTCATTATTTCGTTTTTTGAATTTTTAAGTGGCGCCGTTAGGCTGCCGAAATTTTTGTAACAGATTCTTTCTCCCTTCTCATTTTTCAAGATCTATTTTCATGTAAAGTATTATAAGTTCCTTTTTATTATTTTGGGGTATGATATCTAAATTTATTTTACTGATCTTTTATGATCATATTATCAGATACCCCATTTGATCTCTTCAATTCAGTATTTTGATGTTTTAAGTGGCGTCGTTAGGCTGTCGAATTTTTAAGTGGTTCTTTCACCTTTCTCCTTTTTCAAAGTTCTAATTCTATGTCAAGACTTGAAAGTTCCTTTTTATTATGTTGGGGTATGATCTCTAAATCTATCATACTGATATTTTATGTTCATATGATGAGAGACCCTATTTGATCTCATCAATTCATTTTTGTTGAAGTTTAAGTGGCGCCGTTAGGCTGCCGAATTTCTAAGGGGTTCTTTCACCCTTCTCGTTTTCAAGATGTACTTTCATGTCAAGTCTTTCAAGTTCCTTTTTATTTTGTTGTGGTATGATCTCTATATCTATAATACTTATAATTTATGTTCATATGATGAGAGACCCTATTTTATCTCATCAATCCATTTTTGAAAGTTTTAAGTGATGCCGTTAGGCTACCGAATTATAATAAGAGAAATCTTATTTTTGTCTTCCTTTCATGTTCTTCATTTCATATGGTATATCTTTCTAATTTAATTACCATGTTCATATGTCCTTCATATTCTGTCCCTCTACTATTTTATGGGTCATTTATTAATATTTGACCCATGTCCCCTCTCATTTCAATGTTTTCTAAAACCTTGTAACGTAGTTGTTATGCTGCAGAATTTTCGTCCCAAAATGCCTCTCTCTTTTCTCAAAATTATTTTATGTTATAAAGTGAATACTCAAAGATCTTATTTCTAAAGGGGTATTCACATATATATCAAAATTTTCTATTTTAAATTCTTGGATTTACATACATGAAACCCACTTTCCCTTTCCGTGGGTTTAAAGTGACATAAAGAACATGTCTTTGAAGAAGTTTTTAAAACGTTATGATTATGAAATGAAACCCATTTCTTTTATGCTATATGGGTTGTTTATGAAATGATTTATGATGATATATTTGGCTCACATGATAATAAAGACATTTCAAGGGTGTGCCCAGACAGCGCTCTAATGCATTGGGTAAAGACTTAATCTCAAGAGATGACTTTTTTGACTGATACCTTGGTGAATAACCTTGGTAATTTTTAATGAAACCTTGGGGATGGACCTTGGTGAAACAAAATGATTGTAAATATTAAATGTTGTATCCACATCTTCAAGTTATGAAAAATGTTATTTTTATTATGATATATCTCATGATTTCTTTCTCATACCTTAAAGTTCTTTTCATGACCTTATTGAAGTATCTCAAGTTCACATGTAAAATGTTTCCCTTGTTACCCTTACTGGGCCTTCTGCTCACCCTTTCTTTTGATGTATGTCCCCAGGTAATGAGATGCAGTAATGAACCTAGGATGACCATTAGGAGAAGCTATTAAATTGTTTAAGAATAATGTTTTATGTTTTCTTGTTTTAAGTTCCCGGTTTCCAAGACACTAAACCTTAAAGATCCTCAGTTTTGTAAAATGTAATGAAAGTTTATGTGATAAAAAGGCGGGATTCTATAGAAAATGTTATCACTGGTGGGTTCACTATTTTTACCACATTTAAAGATCATTCTTGGTGGGTGTTGTTTGAAGAAATCCCATTCACATTGTACAAATCACCAGGCACATTCCAAAATTCCACAACTCTAAGAAAATGGTTGCAAGGTAGAAATATCATTTAATCCCATTTCATATTATCTGATGTGTATTTCTAGTATTTTATATGTAATAATGTCACTATCTCATATACCAAAGGTAAAATAATCCTTCTCCTCTAACATCAGTATTTGTGGAAACCCTTCATTTACATACCTACCATCAACAATTTTTGTAATATCTTTTGAAGATAGTAAGGTTGTGTTATCATCACTATTTATTGAATGATGCAATAAATTAAAAAAGGAAGAACTCAATCCTTGCTAAAGAGTTCAACAGAAAACATTATCCCATTGGGTGGACCAATCCACAATAATGTTAAGGAGAAAATATGGGAACTCTAGATAACCCTGCTCAGTAGTCTCTAGACCCCCAAAAAAACATAACCAATTGATAAAAATTTAGAAACTCCTAAAAATACATCTTCTTCCACCATATAAAAGGAGTTTCTGTGGGATGGAAAAACTCACATATATTCATAAGGAACATCATACTAAATTATATAATCCACTCTAGTGGTATCTCCTCATATTTTTCATCATCACATCCAGTATGAGTATGAGGAGTTAAATATTATCTATATGGGAAAGTGAGTGATGTTCTCCCCACCATTAAGGAACCCATACCGATTTGATTCCAAATAATATATAATTAATCGAAACCATTGAATTAATGCAATCAAAATGTTGGACAATCTAACACAATGAATGATTTTGTGTACACCACTATCAATTAAATGTTAGAAACTTCTCCTAGTTTCACATAAGAAATAACCTTGAAACTATCTATATAGGTTCATACTCTGCTTTCCATACAATAATTCCCATATTGGAAGAATTTACTACTATTACACTATTGTGATTCCTTGATATCACCAACCATAATGAATTCCACACCACCAATAAAAATTTCATTGTAGTAGAATTTAATGCATAGTTTTTTACACTCACCGGAAGAAAAATTAAAATCCATCATTCTTCCAATAGGCTCCTCTATAAATAAGTCCATATAGGGGTCCATTTTTCATGCCTACAAATATCATAGGGGAACTCATCTTACCTTAATAAAACATTCTAACATCACCTGTAAAATGAAAACAAATACATACAATAGTATTTTTATAATGTTCAACCATATATTACCCATAAGAAACATTAAAGCACTCCTACACAGTCATTGGATGTGAGTTCTTATCTATTCCTTCAACACATAAATCCATGGAAATCGTTGAATATGAAATTGACCATATTTAACAATGGGTTATCCCTTCTCACCCCAAAGGAGGGGGTCTCTGTTACTATTGGAGATAATACTCATATCCTCAACTCAAATACCCAGCACCTCATGGAATTTACAATGGGTAACCAACTCATACAATGGTGGGTAATAATACATCTATTATCTTTCATGGAGTAATCTCTATAAAGACCATTAGTTTAATAAAAATAAATAAAATTTCCTTGAATGAAAAACTCACATGTTTACCTGGAGTATCAATTTTTTTAATATATGGCGTGTGATGAATATATCTCCCATATGTCAACTAATATGAGGGTTTCTGAGGAGTGGTCATGATTCCAAATCTGATTTGAATCATCTAACATCTGACCATAGTCATCCTCAACATGTATCATCTAATAATGTGGCCTGTCATTGCTCCATGTTTAATAGGTACTAACCAGAAATGTTATTTTTATAAGATTTTTGATATGTCATCCATATCTAATTGATCTTGAACAACCTAGACTATTACCAAACAAACCTCTAAATATCCAACATGTGTTTACAATAAAGATGTGGTTGATTCCGTCACCATCTCTAAAGTATATATTCATCCACAACACTATTCTGAATGACTTTAAATGAAAATATGACTTTCTACCATAACCTGGGTTCATATCTACCAAGAATCCAAAACATATGTACCCTCACTTAGATAAATCCATATAATAGGAATTGTTTATTGAAAACACATCCAATGATTTAGAAATAATCTTCATGTGTCTCCATTTTAATCACATATCATGAACATTTCCATTGAAAACATACCAAAAAATAACATGAAAATACTATGGGATTCAACAAATACATGAACAAAACCATGTTTCCCTATGGATAGGAAAAACATATACAATATAACTTTAAAATATTTTGACTCAAGTTAAACATAAGTTAAATAATATATTAATCTCATGCTTTAAACAACATATCACACCATATTTTCATAATATAAGGATGGAATATTTAGTGTCCTAGAAATTATTCAAATAAAAATATTATTTTATAATATTTGCAAAAAAAATTCATAAATTTTCTCCACTGGACCCTTTTTTATACACCTTAGATGATGTAATCATGTTCATAATTTGTTTAATTAAAACATAAGAAACTTGTGAGATGAAATGTTTAGTACAAGAAAATAAATATGATAAAGTATTAGATCATATGCATGAGGAGAATATATATAAAACATAATATTATAAATAAATGATCATAATTACATGTATTATAATAAATAAACATGGTTTATCCATAAAATATTATAAAAATATTAATAATAAATCATAAAAGATAAAACATATGAAATTTGAAAACCCATCTAGTCATGCCAATTTGAACATACTCATTATGTATGTGCCTGAAAATGATAAAAAACACATCATGCCCATGTCTATGTGATCAAACCCATTATGTAAACACTTAAGTATCACAGGAGATAAAAGTTAATATAAATTCATTGGAGGAAGATATGAGATATCACCCATCATCATCCATAAAATTTATATTCCACTTATAATAAATCCTCATCGTAACATAAATAATCCATTGAAAATCAATGGGTCTCTTAAACATATCACATAAAATGGAAAAAAGAAATCACGGGATATGAAACTCACATCATACAAAAGGGATCATAACATAACAAAATATAAAAAATAACTTCATGATATATATTTCATTTTAAGATAATGAGAACTAAATCATAAAAAGTGTTATTTTGAAAACATTCTTCATTCATTGTTGTGAAATTCATAATTACAAGTCTCTTTACAATATGTATCCTTCTTTATATGAAATACAAATAATATCATACATGAAATTGATTATTCTTCAAAAATATTTTTACCCAAAAATATTTTTACACAATAATAAAAAAAACTACATCGTTGAAAATGGAATGTCTTAGAAAAATGAGGTTCAATAATAAATTACATAATAAAAAGAAAGGAATTTGAGTTACCAAGTCCCTTTCTTTTACCCTTGATTTCAATGAAATGGTTTAAATTTATATATCATAAAGACAAAAATCATAATTACTTAGTTATAAATCATATTCTTCTATAATTATATTTATACTCTTCAATAATAAAAATTCTCTTCATGTATTATATGGTTGTAATCAATTTTTATCATCGAGTGTTAATATTCTTAACCGTTTTGAACTAGGTTTATAAATGTTACATTTATATTATTTTTAATCTCAAAGAAAATGATTTAATAACCATTTTAGGTTCTGGAATGTAGGTTTTATAATTACTAAAAATGATATAATTGAATTACATTGGTTTTTTAGTCATGTTTTATGAAAACAAAATCAAAGAAGAACTATTTTCAGGGTTTTTTATTGATATCGATGGATTACCTTATAAATATTGTTACATTTTGTGTTATTAAAAAATAAAAATATTATATGTATATATTAATAATATATATTTATATATCGTATATGGTAATAAAATATAAACTAAACCTTTCCATTCTTAAATGTGAAGGGAAAAAAGAAATGTATTTATTCATGGAGGCAGTAGTCTGTAGAACACATGATTCACATTTGAAATTTTTCAATATGTAAAAGGGGAGGCTGATTAATAATTTTTCCATCCTTATAATAACATATCAGTATTATAAAAATGTTTATGTTAGCATTTTAATATGGGTAAATATAAAGACCCTAGATATTATTACACATTTAAACATGCTTTATTAGATAAAATTTCAATTAATACAGCCCACAATATCTATAGGTCTAGTTTATTTGGGGATTAGGATCATTACATGCCAACATAAGACATAAAATACAATATATTTATTGAATACTTCTTTTACATGACCACAAAATTAATTCATACTAAGCATTGAATGGGATATCCTGAGGACACACATAATAAAAAGGTGAGATATAAAGATCAGTAAGGGAGTAAACGAGGCATAACATGAAGAATAAAATGCATGCTATGAAATAGGAATAACAATGTAGAAAAAGAGAAACATGGACATATTGGCATGATATATCCTAATTATCATGACATAGAAAGGTGGAAACAACTTAAAACAGTGTATCAAAAACAAAAAGGAATCAGGTAAACCCTTGTCCCAACATGTTGGGAAAATTTCCTAAAATGAATCTGGTAAACCCCATTCCCAAACAGAAGAATCATGATACCAAACATTACTTAATTCATTGGATCACTATTATGGTGAACCCTTCATGAACACATTAATCACATGCTTAATTGTTCCACATAGATCATATAACATGGACTCGTTAAAAATTATCATTTATTCCATGATAAATGAATGTGTAATACATATATGAGTGTCTATAAAAAATATATATAAGTTAATAAAGTTGAATACCTTTAATAAAGAAATGGGTATGGTATTCACTACAGGATGATTTTGGAAAGGAAAATCACGGTCCAATTTCGGCAGCATAACGACATCACATAGGGATTCATAAAATTGGTTGATGTGAGAGAATATGATCTATCATAATTTTGAAATGAAATAGGATATAATGGGATCTTATAAATACATGTTACAACATTATTAAATTTTAATACAAGGTTTAACATAATAAAAAGTTCTAAATAATGAGGAGGAATGAAATAACGTATACAAAATTTCAGCTTGGTAACAGGTGTACATAAGAGGGATTATTGAAAGGGAAATGATTCCCACATCTTTTAAACACAATAAGGTTATTATGGGGGAGTTTCAAAAACATACCCGATCATTTTTAATTAAAAATAAAAGGGTCTAACTATATAAGGAAACATGGATAAAAATGAGAATTGAGGGAAACCCTTACATAAGCATGTGACATAAAAAAGATTGAAGAGGGGATTTTTGAGTGCTTGGGGAACCTTGGGGGAATATTGATATGGGAGGATAGAGTAGAAAAATTTTAAATGGATTTTGAGGGAATAAAAGTGGGAGATTTGGTGGGTTTATATTGGAAATGATAGGATAATTCTTTAATATTTCACAAACATAGGTTTTAGAATCTATATAATTAAATATTCAAAACCAAAAACATTACTATGGTTCTACCTATGTTTTTAATAAATATGAGTGTAAAAAATTATTTTATAAGGCCAATGTATGATCATATTAAAATATTATCCTTTCTTATATGGAGGTGAGTCACATTATTAAAGACATGAATTTAAAATCCTAAAATATAATATAAATTTTGGAGGATTCACTAAGTACATATAATATAAGTAAAACAATTATAAAATCACATTATTTTAATTGTAAAACATATATTGAGATGATAATACCCATTACTGTATTTATTACATCATTTTGGGGTCATTATGATGTCATAAAACACATATTTTATTTACATGGTCTTTAATTTTTACCCAAAAATTCGGCTGTCACAGAAAAGTATAAATAATTCACTATTGGATAATTTTGATATCATTATTCCAAATATAATATTAGTTTTATCTGAATATTTTTATAAATATGTGAGTTTCAACTTTTATAATGAAAACCGATATTTCTTGAAAATTCACAGTTTTGGACAAAAACATTTTTCAAACCTTAATAAAAATTACATGATAATATATTGTTAATAAAAGAAATTTTATAATAATATTTTATTAAAACTATTAATTATTTCAAAAATTCATTAAATCCATAAATTAATTATTTAATTTTAAAAAATACACTTTCAGTTTTTTAGTATAAAAATATAAATCTTATCAAACTGATTTCCTAATCATTTAAAAATAGAGAATTAATATAATAATCATTTCTATGAATTTTTTAATAATATTTTTAATAAAAACCATAATATATAAATTTCGAAAAATTACAATTTTTTCTCAAAAAATCAATTTATCAAATTTTTCATTTTCTAAGAAAGATTTTTCTCATAAAGTAATTGGTGGAAAAATAATTTTATTTATAAAAAGGGATTACACAATAAGTAACTAATAAATTATTACATAACCCATCATAACTCCCACATAAGACCTAAGGGTATGGTGTGGGATGGTGATTGACCGTTGGGGTGGCTTGGGTAACATCTCCTCGATGGTAATCTCTATAAACTTGAACTTCTCCCATAAGTGATTCTATTCAAGAGTAATGTGTTGATGCTCGACTTGGTCTTGGTCAAGAATGCATCCCATTGACCCAACCTCCTTTACGAGATCTAACAAATGATCTTCAAATGGTCTGAGTCTGTTTCATGAGTTTATAATCTTCTTTTACTATGTAGAATGGATTTTTTTTAAAAACATTACATTTATATCAGTTGTGTAATCACTATTCAATGGCTATATTATCATCAACAATGATACATAATGATAATTTAAAACCAATAAAAAGGGGAATCTGTATTCTATATCTATAAGACATTAAAAGAAAGGGAATTTTATACATAAATGATTGGGTTATTACAACCTTTCCTATTTAAAAAATTTTACCCTTGAAATTTCCCTTTTCCACACTAAAACAGATGAGGGTAACATTGCCTCACCACTTCTGTCAGTTCCCATGTTTCTTCTTCAAATTTGTGGTTTCACCACAACTCCTTCACGAGGGGCATCATCTTATTTCGTAGAACTTTTTCCCTATAATCTAAGGTCTTCACCAACATCTCTTCATAGGATGGGTCATTCTCTAGTGGTTCCACCTTTGGATTGATTACATGTGATGGGTCAAGAATGTACTTCTTTAAGAGTGATACATGGAATAAATCACGTACTTGAGACATGTTCTGTGGGAGTGATAGTTGATTGATCACTGCTAAAATGCGATCAAGGATAAAAAAAGGGGCGATGTTCCTTGGATTAAACATTCAATTCTTATCAAATCTCATCACTCTCTTCCATAAAGATATATAGAGGAAATCCATATCTCTAACATTTATCTCTAGGTCTCATCGATGGTAGTCAGCATGTCTCTTTTGTCGATTTTGAGCATCTTTAATGTGTTGTTGGATAGTATAAACCTTCTCCACCATTTCTTCAACCTTTTATGAACCTATAATTGTTTTCTACCAAACTTCATCCCAACATTCCAGTGTTCTACATATCTTCCCATAAAGGGATTCATAAGGATCCATTTGGATGCTTGAGTGGAAACTATTCTTATAAGGGAAAACAACTAGAGGAAGATGTTAATCCCATCCTTCTTTGAAATCCATTGACCCTGATCTCCACATATCCTCATGTGTTTGTATAGTCTGCTCAGATTGGCCATCAATTTGAGGATGATAATCCATTCTAAATTTTAACTCAGTATTCAGAGCTTGTTAGAGACTCTTCCAGAACATAGAGGTGAATATTAGATCTCGGTCAGATACAATTGATAGTGGTACACCATGCAGCCGTAAAAAATCACTAATGTATATCTGTGCCAACTAATCTAGTGAGAAATACTATGGAATCTCAATTAATTGTGTCGTCATTGTAATATGTTCCACAACAATCCAGATTGCATTGTGTCCTTCTAATGTCTTCATAAATCTGGTGAAAAAGTCTATGGGGATGTTTTCCCATTTCCATGTTGGTATGGGTAATGGTTGCATCATCACCTTAAACATCTACCTCTCATCCTTCATATTCTAACATACCAGAAAATATCATGTATATTCATTGATCTTCTTATTCATATTATACCACCAAGTAATTCTCTCAGATATCCTGATATTGCATTGTCTTTCCTATGTGGATGGAGAAATTAAAAATATGTGCATCATCAAAAATTTTGTTCTTTAACTACAAATTTTATGGAACACATAGTCTTGACCCAAATCACTCAATTACTTATTCATTAACATTGAAAATCAATGTCTTCCCTCTTCTGATAATGTCTAGTTTCTTCGAAATTCTAATATAATCTCTTTGAGAATCATTTAACCTCTCCAAAAGATATGGTTGAGCAATCATTTGTGAAATGATTTATTATGTTCCTTCCATTTTGATTCCCATGTAAACACACTTCTGGTCTAAGATTATTGGATCCTTCTCAAGTATTATCAATGAAAGTGTTGTTGTATCCTTTCTGTGTAGATCATATACTACTTTATTTTCTTCCCCTGGATGGTAGTGAATTGAGTAGTCATAGTCTTTGATCATCTCTAACCAACATTGTTAGCACATATTCAACTCTTTCTATGTGACTATATACTTGAAGCTTTTTTGATATGTATATATTTCACACTTCTCCCTAAATATGTAATGTTGAAATTTTTTGAAAGAAAATATCACTACAACCAACTCCATATTAGGTGTTGGATAGTTATGCTCATGAACATTCAATTGCCTTGATTTATATGCAATTACCTTTTCATTTTTCATCAACACACACCCCAGGCATTTCTTATAGGAATCACTAAACAACACATAAATTTATCCACATGTGGTGAGTGTGAGCATGGGAACAGTGATAAGCCTCTTTGAAAACTCTGTGAAGCTTTCTTCACATTCATCATTCCATGAAAACATGACTCCCATATGAGTTTTCTTGGTAAGAGTGTTTGGCATTCATGGAAAATTTATCACAAATCAGCGATAATATCAAACTAACCCTAATAAGTTACGGATATCTGTCATATATTTTGGCCTCCATTATCCCTCAATTACTTCTTTTTGGAAGGATCCACAGATATCCCATTTATTGTGTTGATATGCCCCAATAACGAGACTTCCTTCAACCAGAACTCATAGTTTATATACTTTTCAAAGAGGTTCTCCTT
The DNA here is from genome assembly GCA_963277665.1 of Viscum album. Lineage (NCBI taxonomy): Eukaryota > Viridiplantae > Streptophyta > Magnoliopsida > Santalales > Viscaceae > Viscum > Viscum album. The sequence goes on from OY728143.1 coordinate 187,663,778, forward strand.
TTGAAAGGTCTCTAGTGTAGTGATTAGATTCTCCCCATGCTCCCCCTTGGTTTTGGATTAATTAGAATATCATCTATAATGGACATCAAAATTTTTTCAAGGTAATATTTAAAGAATATATTCATTAAGTCCATGAATATTGATGGAGAATTAGTGGGTCATAAAGGCATTACTATGAATTCATAGTGCCATTAACTTGTATGAAAAGAGATATTGGGAATTTCCTACTTCTTAACCCTTACATGGTAATATCCCAACCATATATCCACCTTGGAGAAGAATTGTGCTCCATGTTGTGAATCAAAAAAGTCATCAATTCGTGGAGAATGATACTAGTTCTTTATCGTGATTTTTTTAAGCTCACGATAATCAATGGAAAGGCACATTGACCCATCATAATTCTTGATGAAGAGGACTGGTGTACCCCATGGTGAAGAACTAGGGTGTATGCAACCATTATCTAGATTCTCCTATAGTTATTTCTTTAGGTCCTCAACTCCACAACACCCACTCTATATGGAGCTAGGATATTGAATATTCCCTAGGTATAAGATCGATTGAGAAATCATCATCTCTTCAAGGTGGAAGACCTAGCAATTGTTTAGGAAACGCATCAGTGAATTGACTCACAATAGGCATGTCTTTGAGGATGGTTCCTTCCATTGAATCAATCATATGAGGAAGATACACGTGCTTTTGGGGTAGTAATATCCATGCTTAGGATGATGGTGCTGAGGGATATTCATCCTCCTTGTTGAACTTCTATAGAATTGGGGGTCGATTCACCATATAAAGAATGATTTACCTCATGAGATAATTTTTATTGGATATATATAGGGAAATCCATTCCATGCTAATAATTTCATCAAATTCCACCAGAGGGAGTAAAATTAGGTTTTTTGAGAAGTTTAGTCCCCAAATTGTGATATGGGAGGAGTTATATTCAGGGAATATGATAATTTTACAATTTTAGGTTTTCACCAACATATCTACTTCCATTCTTTGTGGTTTGTTTTGATTATTATACTAAACATTCCAGATATAAAATAATTCATAGAAACAGAATCGAAAATTATGTTCGCTATCCTTTAATGAATAAATAGAGTACATGTCACCACTTCATTTTCAGGATTCACTTCAGTAGTAGTGATGGAAATCATCATCCTTTCTACCTTGTATGTTGTTGGTTTCCCCCAATTACCCATTTATTAGAGAACTGATTCACAAAGTTTCCAGGTACCATGCAGTTGTAGCAATGAAAAATACATTGAGGGTATATCAGATCGTTACTTTCCTCTGCCACATGAATGTGTTTCTCTTGTCAGGAATCATTGTCCAGGCTCCCTTCACTTCCAAACCTAAATCATTTCCTCACCCCCTTCAGAAAATTTTGGGGTTTTTTCTTTCATCAAAAGTTGTAAAGTGAGGTGATACAATTTCTTAACACCATTGGATTTATCCATCGGACCCCCAAAATTAATTTCTACTTTCCACTTCTTATCCCCATGATACCCTGAGATTCACTGATATCTATTTCATCTTTTAGGACACATCAAACAATTTTCTCATAGCTATCAAAGTAAGGGATAACTCGGGTTTTCCATAGGCTAGGTTTTATCCCACCAAAGAAGATTTCAACATTGAATTTGAGGGTAATGACATAGATAGAGGTGTATCATGAAATACTTGTAATTTTTTCATCATATGACCAAATGGATTTATATTATTTTTACTTAATGGAGAGGAATTCAATTTTCATCTTATACAGGAGGGTGAGAGGAAAATATTTATCGAAAATTATTTCCCACAAATCCTTATATTTCAAAACCTTGATCTCTTACCCAGGATTCTTATATTTTATCAATGTCAACCATTGATCATCATCACCCTCCATATGATAATCATCCAAAAGAACAATTATTATTCAGAACATTTAAGTATTGAGAAGATATTATCAATAGAGTTGATCCATTGTTTGGTGATTGAAGGATTAGATTATTCATTAAAAGTTAGAGTCCTTTGTCTCATGAAGCTCTCAATTACGACTTGTTTATTTTTAGGGGGTATGTGTTCCTTTTTACCAATGTTTCAATTCAAAACTTGAGTTAACTGAGAGGGAATCATGAAAATGTTTTTTATCCCACTCCCTTTGTACTAAGAATCTCATTAGAATAGTCATCACATTGGTCATCACATCGGTCGTTAGCCCGAGTCCTACTATTAATGGCTACTGGATAGAATAAACGGAAAATTAGGGGTAATTATTTTAAACAATTAAACACATAATGTTGAATCCAACAAAAAGGTATAATTTATAAATTACATTTAATTTCTTAACTTATGAAATTCTGGGCTTCAATGTAAGTTATACATGATCTATTTCTTAACATTTATTATTATGGTTTCTTTAGTCCATTAACAATGGTTCTTACTATGCTTATAAATTTTCCAAATCATATCCCCTGGGAGTGTCGAACCAAGAGTGAAAAAGGACCATTTTCGGGCACCAGTTCCCATTCGAGTCTTGTTCAATGAGATGTATTTGGGTATTACCCCTAGATAAATCTATTCCAGATCCACGTATACATGTTCTCATCAAGATATAGATACATTTTCTTGATAAAACACTAAATCTATACTGACCAAAATTTATGGATATTTATCTGATACCTAGTCTTAATCCAATGTATTCCACTATAGTTTTCTAATCCTAATCCCTAAAATAACTAAACCAATCCTTTAATACCAACTATAATGACCCTGGTCTGTATTACACATTTAAAAATGATTTATTACAAAAAAAATCACTTAATACAACCCATAAGATCAAGAATTATGTTGTCTATGGAGCTTATGAACATTACATTAAAATATAATACATAATGTACAACATCTTTATTAAAAAATTCTTTTACATGACCACAATATTCCTTTCTACTTAGCATTGCATAGGATATCCTGAGGACGTACATAAGAAAAAGGTGATCTATAAATCCCAAAAATGGCATAAAAAATCAAAAAATGAAAAATAATATAATTTTTATGAAATATTCTTATCAATGGATCAAAAGAGAAACATGAACATAAATTCAGGATATAACATGATTATCAAAACATGGAAATATGGCAACAACATGAAAAACTGCTTCATAATCATAAAGGAATCAAGTAAACCCCTATCCCAACATGGTGGGAAAATTTCCTAAATGGAATCCGGTAAAATAATATCTCAACATGTCGTATCATGATACTAAACCTTACCCAATCAATTGGAGATCTATCAGGGACCACCCTTTATAAAAATTTTAATCTCATACTTATGTGTGTCACACAGATCATATAACATTGATTCATTCAACATCATAATTTATTCCATGATAAAAGAGTGTGTATTTCATATATACAATTATATCATCAATAATTATATTTTAATTAGGGGAAAACATTGATTGAGAAATAGGTATGGTATTCACTACACTATGATTTGGGAAAGGAAAATCACGGTACAATTTTGACCGCATAACGACATCACATGGGGACTCATAAAATGAGTTGATGAGAGAGAAAGGGGTATCTAATAATTTATACATGAAACGGGGGTAATGGGATAATATAAATACATGTTCCAACATGACTTATTTGTAAATAGAATGTGTAGTTAATAAAGAAACTTGAAGGAGGAGGAATGAAATAACTCTTATGAAATATCAGCATGGTAACGAGTGTACATAGAAGGTATTAATGAACAATAAAGGGGTATATAATCATTATAATGTAATAAGTGAAGTATTGGGGAGGTGTGAAAACATACCCCATAATTTTTCATTAAAAATAAAAGGGTGTGACAATATAAGGAAACTTAGATTAAAATGAGAAAGGAAGGAAACTCTTAAATGATTGTGTGACTTGAAAAGCATGAAGATGGGGATTATTGGTTTCTTGGGGTTCATTGGGGGGTTTCTAGAGAGAGTTTGACACAGTATGGATGTGATAAAAGTATTTTCAGTGTAGAGAAGTGGGATATTGGGTGGGATTATATAGGAAACAATAGGGTAATTCTTTAATATTTCACAGACTTAGGTTTTGGAATCTATATAATTAATTATTTTAAACTACAAACCTTCCTATGGATTTTTCATATGGTTTTTTCCAAAGATAATTGGAAAAAATCATTTTATTTAGACAATGGATGAAAATTTTAAATATTATCCTTGCTTATGTGGAGGCGAGATACATTATTATTCAAATTAATTTAAAAGAAAAGAATATATTATACATTTTAGAGGATTCACTAAGGAATTATAGAACAAGTAAAACAAAAATAAAATCACATTATTTTATTAGTAAAACATATATTAGTCCTATAATTACCATTATTTTATTTATTACATTCATTTTGGGGTAATTGTGATGTCATAAGGCACATATTTCATTTATACAGTATTTAAATTTTACCCAAAAATTCGGCTATCTAAGAAAATTAGGAAAAATTACCCATTGGATAATTTCAAAATCCTGATTCAAAAAATAACTATCTTTTTATCTAAATAATTTTTTAAATATGTTAATTTTTACTTTCAAAATGAAAAGCTACATTTATTGAAAATTCACGAGTTTTGATAAAAACCGTTTTCAAACCTTAATAAAAATTACATTAGACATCATAAAAATTATATAACCATTAATTAATAATAAAATTAATTTGATAATAATATTTTACTAAAATATTAATTATTTCAAAAATTCATTAATTCCATAAAATAAATTTTTAATTAAGAATATACACTTTCTGTTTTATCTTATGAAAATATAAATCTTATCAAACGGATTTACTAACCATTTATAGATAAGGAATAGATATAATCATAATTTATATGAAATATTTTGATAATATTATAAATAAAAACATTAATCTATATATTCCTCAAAATTACCATTTTTCATCGAAAAATCAATTTATCAAATTCATCATTTTTTGTGAAAGACTATTCTAATAAAGGAATTGGTGGAATAAGAATATTTATAAAAAGGGATTACCGAATAAGTAACTAATACCTTGTTACATAACTCCTTATAAAACCCAAATAAGACATACGGTTAAGGTGTTTGATGGTGAAAAACTCTTGGGGTGGCTCGAATAATATCACATGGTTGGTAATCTCTATTAACTTGAAATTCTACTATAGGTGATTCTATTCAAGCTTCACATGTTGAACCTAAACCTGGGCTTGGTCCAGAGAGAATCTCAGTGAAACTACCTCTTTTTCAATCTCTAAAAATGAAATTCGTATGTTTGAAGTCTATTGGATGTGTTCATCCACCCCAATGTAGGTGTCAAAATGATTTTTTTGAAACCCAATATTTATATCACTTGAGTGAGTATTGTTCAACATCTATATTATCAATTGTAATGATACTTAACGGTAATTTAAACCCAATATAATTAGTTCATGTGTTTTTTATATCCATAAGATGTTAGGAGAAAGGATGTTTGATTCATAAATGATCTGGTCATTACATGAAATGAAATTGGGGGAAGAAGAAAATTTTATAAAGAAATCGAAAATGAAAGAGAGGTTTAAGAACTTATACCTCAATTCCTAGATTATTGCCTTTATGATGGGGATTAAAAGTTGTTTCATAGTTATTTGAGAAGAAAATAACATAATTAAGTTGAATAATAGATTTTATCTGAGTTTTTATAGTGTATCGGACAATATTTTGGGTTTTTGGAGTGAGGGGATGTAAGGTGAGGAGTGCCTCTTTTATTAGTGGAATAGAGTGGTATTTTTTTAATCTCAAAACTATTAAATTATGACATGTCACACTCAGTAAAAGTGGCCCTATAATTTATAAAAAATGGAGTAGGGGAATTTATGTTAAATAAAAAACTCTTCAATTCAATGATAATCATGTTTCAATTTTTTTTATTTAATTATAAGGTTACTCAGTTTTATCATTTTGGTTTTACCCACGATTACTAGTTTTTAAATAAGTAATTTAGAATTGAAGAATAAAAATAAAATGATACTTATTAGATAATTTATAAAAATGATTCTAAATATGAAATCCAGTTTATCAAATAAAAACCCTATGTGTATGGAAAATTAATTCTAACATAAACCCATGAAACGTGCCAAAACCCCATTTTTTTGAAAAAAATTATTTTTATGTGAATGGTTTTATGATTAGGGTAGAATTATAAAACCAATGAATTAAATTAATATAAAATAATAATTATTATTCAATGAGTATTTATTTAATAATAAAATAAATCGATACCTTCATTTCATCATGTTATAATTTATTAAACAAATGCTGAAAAATAGTTTTTATCAATACAGTACAAGAATTTTCTTAATGTTGAGCATGGGTTTATAATATCAACATAGTTTTTTAAAATAATTTATTAATAGTTATATTATATAATTTTATATTAAAATTTTCAGGAAATTTGAATTGAATCATATAATAAAATAATTTCATAAAAGTGATGATACTAATAAAATTTGTATTCTCACTATTCACCTGAAAATTAATTATTTTCTAAGAATCCCAAAAAATCATTTCAGGATAATATGATTATGGTTAAAATAAAAATAACTTCAATTTTTATAAAATTAGTATAAAAAAATTTATGAAATTACTGAAATGGTTGGCATTAAAGCCCCATTTTTTAAAGGAAAATAAAATGACTAGTATGAATTATTAGGATCAAGAGGAGGAAGGGGGAATGAAAAATCATTACCACTGTCAAACTGAAATCAAAGACCAAGAAATGGTACAATGATGAACAACACTAGAATCCATAATAAGAATTATAATGAAAACTGTTTTTATTCCAATAAGATTCATCAGTCGATGGGCTAAACATGTTGGAGTGATCTTTATTATCAATTTATAAAGGCGTTTTTTTGGTTCTAATCACTGTACTAAGATTGGATCAATCATTTATAGGTTTACTCTTCTTCCCAATAGTATTGGAAAATCCATTTTCATCCACCCTCTTTTCATGGATCACTATATCTTTATAAGGAATCTTTCACTCTTGATTCTTATCATCTTAATTTGATTCAATAGCTCCCCATTTGCCTATAATTCCAAAATAATTTCAAAACTTCATAATGGATTTCTAGAAATCAATTTCGTATTACTTCTATAAAAGAGTGAAATAAAATATAATAGGATTATCATTGGAGAGTATATACTTCCTTGGATCACATTTCTAATTACCCGCACATTGGTTTTGAAATGAAAGAACCAGAGGCAATGTAGTTTCTGTAACTTCCATCATTATAGGACCTTGTTGAAGGCCAACCCCACAAGAAACTATATATAAAACCAAACCTAGACCCTACTCCACCGATTGAACATATTCATGATCTCTATTCCACTTTTTAGTTGAAAAATATCTTAAAAAATATGTTTAGATACATGGTATGAGGACGCTATTTTTAGCACTAGTTAGACCATCCAAAATAGCACAACCTTGAGGTGCATTAGCCTATGAAAACTCAGCCTCATCCAACCTCTTCTATTAACAAGAGTCATGTAATTTTAGAACATCGATAGAACTAGAACGTCCTAGCAGATATAAATAGATAGGAGTAATGTCATTCACTACAGAATCATGCTTATTCCAAGATACCTTTTCATTCCTATAATGGAAAAAGTCATTAAACAAATTCCTATTGTGACAAGGTTAAGTAGCATAATCAACTTATTTTCCTGGGTTAGACAATAATTTCTTACACATAGAGGCATCATGACCACTATTTATACAGTTTAAAAAGGCCAATCCTTTCTGACATGAACTTCAAGTATGGAAAATTACCTTGAAAGCAAAGAGAAATAGAGGGAGGCTCTCATAAACAACCTAGGGGATCAAGTCATCATGATGTGTGGAAAAAAAATTCCTTGTTAAAATTGATATCAAATAATATTCCCAAAATGCCATAGAAAAATATCCAAATCTATAATACTAAGTGTTCATATCCATTTTAATTGGTTCTCCAATTGAAGAAGCTAAATGAAAAAGGATATTAGGGTTCTAATAGATACAATTTAAAAAAAATAATCTAACCCATAGCTGGGTAAAGGATTTTCTAACCTCCAAATGATTGAAAATAATGTTCCATTCCAGAATTCTCAGAGCACCTGACTTCAATGAGATCAAACCAAATCTCCATTATCTCTTCATTAGTTTGTAATTTTGTACCAACATGAGTAAGAAACCATGCCTCATTGGGATATTTCATGATAAAAAATACCAAATTTGAATAAAGATTCATTACCATATCATCAGGTTTACTTGATTTTTTTACTTTTGGAAACACAACGTCTCTCATAAGGGATTTCTAGCATAAAAAAATTCTTTTAAAGACTACATCTTGGATCCCAATCACATGACCAGTATCACATTTTTTTTGAAAACACAACTTGAGTTGTCAAGTGAGGGGATGATAAAAGCCTTCAATTTAGATCAATGGACTAACCTTCATGAATAATTTTCAAAGGTATCTCTTCGTAAGATGAGCATCATGGGATTATTTAAGAAGGCATGGTGTTATTAAAATAATAGGAGTTGTTATTCTTATCCTCACTTGAAGAGTTCATGAACATTCGTCACATGTTGGAATCTTTTCTTCCCTATAATGAATCTTTACATTGATTCACTAGCTAAGGATTCACTCTATAGATCAGATAAAACCCTAAAAAATGTGACAGTTCCAATATGGTTAAGAACCCTAATCACAAGATTCTACACCATGGAGACAACTCTAGGGACCACACTTCATCCTCTCTCCAAAAAATCATAAATTTATAAACTGAATGTTAAAATAAAATCATAAAATATCACAGAAAATACTTCGCATAATAAATTATTTTTTTTATTAAAAATTATTTTTAAATTAGTGCCAATGATAAATATATCAGACTTAAGAATATCAATTTTATAAGATAAATTAGTAAAATAATAAAATACTTTATTAAATTTTTAGTATTACTAATTATGTCAATATTTGAAGTGAATTTATTTTACTTTGTTTTTTATAAATATTTTTAATTATATATATATATATATATATATTTGAACTAATTTTTATAAACCTTCTAATTTTATAGCAGCCTTATAATGGTCTATATTTTTTTGTTTTCAGTTTTGTGGGTGGAGAAATTTGTTGAACAAAATTTTTAATTAATGTGTAAAAACATGGGTCATTCCATTTTAGCCCTTAAAATAATTTCTTCCTCTGGATTTTATCACATGGATGAAAATTAGTGACAATACTATAATCTAATAACATAATTAGGTTCCCAAAAATCCTCATTAATCTCATGATTTCACTATATAAATTTTAATAAATTTTATTTCTTGTTCTATAGAAACATATCTCTTTGATCCATTGTTTCCACGTATTTTTCATAATATTAGAGATCCTGATCCAATGACACAACTTCTGAGCATTGAAAATGTGACAGGTTAGGTGTGTACTTTCTCAAAAGAGATACATGGAATGTATCTTGTACTTGGGAGAGGTATTTTGGTTGTTATAAATGCTTGAAACCATGAATTTTTATGAATTTGTTTTTTTAATAAATTAAATTTCACTGATAAAATGCACTGAATGCTACACGAAGTTATGCTAGTTTTATACACAACACAAAATTAATATTTTTCTACAAACAACACTTATATTATACTGAGATAAACACAACACTATGTATGGATTATGTTACAAAAAATTCTGAGTACCATCAATAGATTCCATTATATGAAAGACCAACTTTTACCAAACTATAATATAATAATAATAATAATAATAATAATAATAATAAAATATTATTATATTTTTCACATTTAAAATGGAATGGTAGTTATGAATATGATTAATTAAATTATGAAAATATTTTTTAAAAATGCATATAAGATGAATTATTTGGTGAATAATTGACTAGAAATGAAAATAAAACTCTTTTAAAATATAGGAAATCATTTACTAATAAACTATATTTATTCAATCAAACATGATTTATCTAAAAAAATAATTAAAACACTTTTGAACTATTATATTAATGATATATATATATATTATATCTAATAAGATATTGAACAATCATATTATGTGTTTTTAGACAAGAGATGGGAATAAATCCAATTTTACATAAAAAGAGATATATTTTTCAAAAAGGAAATTTGATTCCTTTCAATGGAGTACATAGATTAAACCTGATCATTAAAAAAATAAAAAATTATATTTTATAAAATAAACCTAATATTTTAAAACATAAAATACCAAATATATTGGGGTTAATTTTTAATATTTTTATGAAATGATCTGTTTTTTATGAATGGTGAAAGTACTGAATTTTAATTTATTTTTTTGATTAATTTTTTTATAGTTAAATTATATTTATAATTTTTTAATATATATTTTAATCAATTACACATATTTTAATGAAATATAGTTCATTTAAACCAATTTCAAAATGAATGTGAATATAAAAACATTTCAATCTTTTGAACATTTTCACATTGAAAACTTGTTGTCTCATATCGTATGTGCAATTAATTATAAATTAATTTCTACCAATTATAGAATTTGAATTTCAAAAAATAGATTAAAATTTTGAAATTAGAATAAATTATAATTTATAGTATGTTAACATTAGTTTTTGAACAAAAATATTAGTAAAATTATTAAAAAAATATTATCAATTAAGGTAAAAATGAATTTACTATGTGGTTAAACATTAACATAAGGGGATAAATGACATAGAACCATTTCTAAAATAAATTGGATGGCCATATTATGACCATATCTTCTAATGGATCAAGAATGGGAAATTATTATAGGCCCGTTATTTAAGGGATACCTCTCACTAGTGTATACATTTTTGTATTTATATGAATGCCACTCATCCTCCACTGCAAATGGGAGGTCACCTCCTCACTTCTTTAAACCAATCAAGCCATTTTGATCATCCAAAAACTTTCTAGATAATCTCTAAAATTACCTTATATCAATCTTAACCATAAACTTAGGAATAAATCAAAGCAATTATGACTTTTGGTGCACACCAAAATTAGTTACCCGAAGAAGAGGAGGTTTGAACATGTATGCAGAAAGTCAAGACATAAGGTAAGGAAATGTCATCTCACATTTTCTATAAACTTAAGATACATTCCATATTCACAACTTGATTCTTTTATATGGTGAATATACATCCATATGACATGTTATATCATTAATTTACATTATTTCATGATATTCAATGTCGTAATTGATTTTTTTCTTTCATGAGGCTCACGATTTAAATGTTACTCAATAAGTTAGAGGATTTCAAGTCTATCTTATTTCTGAGATACTTATGAAATATTCACCACAATATTCTATTTTTATGGTTTATATACTACCCATGAAGGTGTTATACAATTATTATCCTCAAATTTATGGTTATGTACATATCCATTTGATGATTTATCTTTCAAGGAGACTATGGTTCAATTGTTACCAAATCAGTAATGTAATTTTGTAACAATTTTCAATCTTGGAGTCATGTGTTTTTTATTCTCCTAAATTATTTTAAAAAGTGTATATAATTACATTTTACATGATATATCATGAATTTAATTCTTTTAATGATATTGTAAGCTTCATGTAATGTTATTATTTCATAGGGATTATTATTCAAAGGTACTAAAGTTGTACGAGTTTAATGATATAATATCATCTTCTATAAGTATTGTTTATTATTATGATTGAAATATTATTATCCATTTCTCAATAATAGTCATGAATTTTATTATACTCTAGTTATTAATGATATATTCATGTAATAGTACCAATTTCCACCTTTTGTCACTTAAGATAATTAAGAAATTTGTTTTAAGAATATATGATTTTTTCCCTCTTCGGTCAGAAATCTGTTTTCTCCCAAAAACCATGTTTTTTATAAAATTATTTTAAATTATATTTTAACATTATTTTAAAGAAACATATTTCAATTATTTTGAAATGTTCCAACATAAATTGTAAATGTTATTTTCCATGAAAAAGTTTCCAAAATGTGGTATGTTATAAAAATAATTATCATTGAAAAAAATATTCCTCAAGAAAAATTTTAAATGATTTTGAAGGATTAACTATTAATTTTTAAATGTGGTTTTAAAAGGATTTTTTTCCAAAACTATTATTTCTAACAAAATTTATTTTCATAGAATGATTATTTCCCTTATGAAATTCTCTAAGAGATCTTTCAAAATCCTTCTCCATCAAAGTTAAAATTAATTAATATAGTTTATAATGTATTTGGATAATGATCTAATGAAAACATTATAATTATTTATGAGAATATTTTATGTTAAATTTGACATTTTTTATGAAACCAGTTCCTCTTCCATGGGTTATACAATAAAAAAACACTTTTGAAACCTGGTTCCTTTCTTAGATTATTTCATCACAAAATGATTATGAAACCTCTCTCTTTTTCACAGGTTATGATATGTTGAAATTTTTATAATATCTATTTCATTTCGTGGGTTATAATATGATATTTATTAAACCCACCTCTTGTTATGGGTCATGATATGATGAATATTTTATTATATGGTGTAATAGGTATATATGATTTCACTATATGAATAGTGGGACCAATATCTCCCTTCAATACATTTGGAAATGATAAAGGTTCTATGATATCAAAGGGTATATGGGATTAAATCCCAAGCCTGCAATAAGAGGGTACATGGGAGGGCATCCCAATCCCACAACAAGAGTGTACATGAGAGTTCAGGTTCAAGACGTAGTGGAAGAATGGGATGGGTGGTGCCCAACATCTCTTTATACCATTATCAATGACTAATACAAGATCAAGCAGTGGGGAATGTTGTGATCAATTGATTTGAATAAATGAACAAAAAAGGGTTAATAACCCAAAACAAAGAGAGTAATGACCGACACATTTTGTTTATAATTAATTTAATTAAATAAGAATTTCGTCCAAGGTTATTCTTTATTATTTGATGAATCCAGCCCATATCTATAGTGAACCATTGTTTAGATGTAGAATACACGTATTGGATTTCTCTAGTTGTGATACACATGTGCTCCATTAATCTCTAAACATTTCCAAAGGAGTCTCCGAGGTCAAGAGTATAATATCCTTGCGATTGTGTTATCATCCTTTGATTTCCTTGAGAAATGCTTAAAACACATTCTTCTTGATCCGATTAAGTAGGATCACTCTTATTATTGAGTGTGTTATTGGAGATGAAATAACTCTCTAGTATTGAGAGGCTTTCTCCAAAATGTTGTACAAAACTGAATAGGCATCACATAGAATTCCCTTGGCTGATGAGAGAATATTATAACCAGGTATGTATTTCATTATGGTAATAATAAAATAAATTTACAAATATCTTTTAATTATTTCAATAATCATATATAAACCCCCATGTCAAATAATAACAGTTATATTATAGGTTTCTGACATGTTATTAACTTGATTGATATAATAAATTATTTTTTAATCAAATAGTATTCAATATTATTATTTCTTACTAGACAATTAAACTCAGTCCTCCTATCCTCATGAAATTTAATAATTATTACTCCCACATTATATTCTCTAGAATAACTATTGAGGGAATTAATACGATCATTTATACATGAATAATTGTTAAAAAACCATGAATAATATTTAATCAAATTGGTAAATAATAAATAATATATTTTTTAATTGAGATCCGAGATACACTTAGTTTGTGACCCTCATGGCCTCTTTATCAGTGACATTTGGCAGATTAGTGTAATGTAAAAGGTTAGAGTCTATCAACAATCCCAGGACCACATAAATAATGAATTTAATGCTGCAATGACTTGTCACCCCATAAAAATATTTAACACATAATATAACCCTTTTTAACAATATCTCTTATCATGCAGGTTGCATGCCAGTGCCATAAAACATTATGCTAGATATCTCTTTCTATGAATTTCAATAAATATAACTTGCCTATAGAACACCATGTCCATGGAATTTTTTTTCTTATGATTTCCATGAAATGTCATGAGACATTAACTTACTTTAGTAAATAAAAGGGATAAATCATTTCTCGCATTCTTCAATAATGAAGTATTACTCGTGACGCACCCAACATATCCTACCACACCATGAAGATATATCATCATATTTTTAACCAATACATCAATGTACGTGACTCTTAATATCCATTAATAATAATATAAATTTCCAATTACCAATACACACATATATAGTTAAGAACATCCAATTTACTATATAAATGTATATTTTGTATTGATAGGTATTGTTCTGATAATAATCTCCTTGGAATTACTAAGGGTGTACACCATGAGAAGGTGCCTCAATAGCCTATGAGTCTCCACCCATGATAGCATGCATCATTTTTGTCCATAAAATGATATCACCCCTCTATAAAACATATATTTAGTAATAGTGGCATAGTACTTCCAGGTTCTCATCATAACAGGGATCTACTATGACATTTAAGAGTGACAACTACTATTAGGACATTATCACATTTAATATCATGGGGAAGAGAAATAATGATGTGATAAAGAATTTATTAATATTCAAAACCATTAATACAATTTATCATAATGTAAAAAAATATGGTTCTCAGGAACTGACTCCAACAAACTACTACTTTCACTAGAGAGAACTGCAAATGACCTTCAGTCCGCTAACTCTCACATGATACTCATGATTTTACTGAGATAATCCTTTAGTCAAGGGTTCCTCCATGTTTTATTCTATAGGTACTATTCTCACTCAATATTCACCTCTATAATAAAAAAACCTCAATAGGTGATACTTCCAAAGAATGCACTTTGTTTGTTGATGTGACCTTGTCTATTTTTATGAGCTTCCACTTCTGTATTATCATAATACAATGTGATAGGTTCTTTAATTCTAGGTACCACATCAAGCTTCTTGAAAATTTTCTAAATACATATGGATTAATTGGATGTATCAGAAGATGCTATGTACTTGGACTTCACTGTAGAATCAACAACAACTAGTTTCTCTGAACTCTTCTAGCTCACAGCTCCTCCATTGAGATATAAAACATATCTTGATTGTGACCTAATATCATTAGGACTTATTTTGAAAACCATTATCTGTATACCCCCTAATGGCAAGATCCTCGTCTCCTCCATACACTAATAACATATCGTTAGTTCTTCTAAAATACTTATGGATAGTATTAATAGTAGTCTAGTGTTATTCTCATGGATTTTCTTGATATCTTACTACCATGATCAATGCACAAGAAACATCAAGTCTATTAAATAACATGGAATACATGATTTATATTATCATTGAAGTGTATGTGATATTACACATTCTATCGTCCTCATATTGTGTCCGGGAACACATCTTCTTAGGAATATGTACACTAGGTGACACTGGAACCAATCCCATCTTGGATTATTCCATATTAAATCTCTTTAGTTTCTTTTAAATGTATGTAATTTTTATTATTCCAAACAGCCTCTTCGATCTATCATGAATGATGTTGATCCCTATATAGTAGGCTACTTTGCATAAGACCTTTATAGATATTCACTGGTTCAAATATTCCTTAACTTACTATAAGACAGGTATTTCGATTCCAATAAGTAATATTTAATGAACATACATCCCTAGGATAATGAACTCATTCCCATTAAACATTTTGTAAACACAAGTCCCACATTCATTCGTAATGAAACAAAATTCTCTTATGGATTTATAAAATAAAATGTTCCATATCCTGGATTCTTTCTTCAATCCATAAATGGATCGCTATAACTTACAAACCCTTTTGGCATCAACTGATGTCACAAACCTTTCTGGTTGTGTCATATAGAAATCTTCCTAAAAGTCCCTATTAAGGAATGATGTTTTTCCTTCCTTATTCCAAATCTGAAAGTCATGGTAAGATGTTATGGAAAAAATGATTATAATGGATTTAAACATGGGAATTGGTGAAAATGATTCATCATAGTTAATTCCATGATGCTATTTAAAACCATTGTCCACTAATGTTTCATTATAGGTACTTAATTTACCTTCCATGTCCAGTTTCCTCTTGAATAGCCATTTACACTCAATATTATTTACATCAACTGGTGCATCAAACATAACCCAAATATGGTTATGATACATGGAATCCATCTCAAATTTTATTTCTTCTGGCCATATTGTGTATTTTTATCTCTCTACTACCTCCATATACGATAGAGGATCATCATTTTCCAATAATAATGTGTCACCATCCTCAGTGAATTGAAACTATATATCTATGGTTCCCTTACAACTTTTGAGCTGCAATACAGTAATTGTGTTCTAGAAAATACTTCTTCCATAGAGTCCTATGGATGTTTTTCTTGTACAAAATCATGTGTATATTGAGGATCAAGTTCATCGATGTCCGTCATCTTACCATTATCCTTTTTGGGGATGTGACCCCTCTCAAGAAATATGGCATTTCTAGACACAATCAATTTAAGGACTGAGGGATTGTATAGTTAGTATCCCTTTGTTTCCTTTGGATACCCTATAAATATACATTTTGTGCCTAAAGGTGCTAGTTTGTTTCTAGATAAAGCCTTAAAAAATGCCTCGCATCCCCATACACAAGTATATAATAAAATGGGTTTCTTTCCACTCTATAGCTCGAATGTAATTCCATGTTACACTTTAGTTGGTAGTCTATTTAATGTGTATAATGCTATTTTTAATGCATATCCCCAAAAAGAAAATAGATTATCTGCATGACTCACCATCAACCATTCCATGTCCAACAAGGTGTGTTTTCTCCTTTCACTAAGAACATTCCACCAGGGTGTATAAGGTGGAGTGAGTTGATATAGAATCCAAAACTATTGTAAAAAAATTAATGAACTATTGGTTAAGATATTACCCACCTTGATCCAATAGAATCTTCTTTATCTTCTTACTAAGATAATTCTCTACTTCATTCTTAAATTCCATTAATTTCTCAAAGGACTCAGACTTATACCTCATCAATTAAATATATGCATATCTACTCAAGTCATTAGTAAATGTTATGAAGAATGAGTATCCACATATAGCCTCTACTAGAAATGGTCCACAGACATCATTTTTTAACAATCCTATAAGATCTTTGGACATTTCACCCTATCCACCAAATTGTGATTTGGAAATTTTCTCTTATAAACAAGCATGACATGTATCAAGTGGTTTTATCTCAGAAGAGTCTAAAAATAAATATTAATATAGATTTTTCAAATGATTCCTTTTTTACATGACCCTGATGGTGATCCCACAACTGGCTATTATATGATTCATGTGAACATGATTATTATCAATTTCCAAAAGTTTGTTTTCATAATTTAATATATAAAAACCATTATTTAAATGTTTCATACCATAACATATGTTGTCCTTAGAAAAGAAATAATTATTATTTTTGAACTTGAAAATAAACCCATCTATATCTAAACATGATATATAAATTATTTTTTTGGTTATAGTAGGTACATAATAAAAAACATAATAATCCCAAATTATTCATGTCGACAATGAAAGGTGGTAGTCACCAATATCAAGATGGGTTAGCCTCGCACCATTGGAAGATCGTAGATGCACATTTCCTCGAGAAATTTTTTGGAATCTACTTGGTTTCAGCATTTGAATAAATATGTGATCACCACATGTTGTATCTGATACCCAATGTGTAGAAATAGAAATATTTCACTCGATAATAAAGGCTCCATTATCATCCTCTTGCCTCTGGGTGTAGTTCCTCTTCCAGTGTCCTAACATTCCACATGAAAAACATTCTTTCTCCATTCCATGTCATACATTTGGATATTGTTATTCTTAGATGGAAGGTTCTTTAGGGATTTAGAATATTAATAAGTATTATACCCCTTTTTCTTGCCATTTATCTTCCAATTCACCATAAGTAATGTAGGGTTTTCATGCCCCATTTTCTTATCCACAAAGAGAATCAAGGTTGGAAGTTATGATAGACTCTTCTAATTAATTCTCATATTATAATTCATTATTAATCTAGAGAATTTATTGATAAGTGAAGAAAGTATGAGATCTGTACACAAATCATCTAGGAATTTAATCTATAAGATGTCTAGATGCTCAATGAAGCTGATAATCTTGACAAATGAGGTCCAGCTGGCACATACTCTCCATGATTAGTCATGAACAATTCTTTGGATATCCCATAACTATTTTATATATAATTATAGAAATAGATATCCAAATGGTGAGACATCATAGTACAAACATCCTTTTACTCATGTTGCTTCAAGATATCATTAGACATTGACGATAGATTGAAATAATAAACATTTTTATCACCATTCAGATGTTTCTCATACCGAGATATCTCTTTATAACTCACCTCATTTCAAGGCACAACAACTAAATGTTATTCCATAACATATATTTTCCTTCTATGAAGAAGGATGAACCATAGGTGCCTTTTCCTCTCATATAAATTAGTGTGGGTGATAAGGTTTTCCTTCTCAAATATTGAACTTAATGATATGATTGTTTTCATTTTTAATGATGTTTCTACAAAAAAAGATGAGAATAATTTTGGTAATTTATCTAATAAAATTCAGATAAATAAATAAATATTATATTTATTAGTCTCCCACTATTTTATCAAAACAAAATATTCCTCACCATAGGCTATATAATATCGTCATTCTTGGATATTTTGCTGGTAATGACCCATATTCCAATTTTATTTCCCCAAATTTAGCTACTCAAGAAACATGAATGGTTTTAGGCTGAATTCCAAACTCAAATTTCACTAACTCAAAGTTCCTTGATATGTTGAGTGGACACCCCAATCCTAAATTCATCAATTGAGAGTTCCTCAAACTTTTTATCTCAATTACACCAAGTATTTATTTTGGTAGTCAACCCTTGATGTGAACTTAGTCAATTCAACCCAAAACCTCATGTTGGAATTCCATGATAATAGAAAGAACCCCAAAATTGGCTAGTTAGGCACTTTGAACTGTAGTTCGATTCAAACTAGAGTAGTTGAAGTCTATAAGTATTTAATATTTTCTTGAGGGATTTAATCTTTTATGCATAAATATCCAACTATTACCTTTTCAAAATCTCGTTAATATTAATTTGGATAAATTAAGTGATTAACCATTCCTTTATATTATATTTATGAAATATCAAGTTTATTTTAGTTTCATCATTCCATGTTGGTGAATTCATTAAAAATCTGTTCGTAAAAAAAACATCCAAAATGAAATAACCATTCAATTGACAGAACTAAAATAAAGGATATGATCATAAGCTTGTTATAATGGTCATTTCAACAGGTAGTTGATAAACTAACCACTGACCTTGGGGAGAAAAACCTATAACCATTTAGGGTTTGTGCTTATTGCTTTCCACATGTCCACCTTTGTATCTCCTTGGATTAGTTTTGAATCATCTCTTAACTTGATCTGAATCCACAAGCTTGAGAGCTCCATCCATTAAATATATTTTTTACTCACACACACATGAGTTGTAGAAGGGGTTTTACATAAAAGTAATCATGGGCATGCATGCCCTACATTTTAATGTGTAGATAAGGAAAATATGCCAATAATTTAATTTAATAATAAATTAAAAGGAAAGTAATTACACATAAAGGTCTAGTATATACCATGATCATCCATATGTATGAAATAAATAACGCATTTAGTGAAAGATACATTCAATTATTTAATAATTTTTATTTAAGAGAAATCACAATCAAATCGATTAATTAATATCTTTAATCAATCAATAAATTTTTTCTTATTCATTTTCTAAATTTCCTTGAGATTTCATCCATTAAAATATTAAACAAATTAATAAATTCATTTAAAATTAACTATTTACAAGACCTTTACCTTGGAGGTAACCCGGTCAATACCCATCCAAAACTACCCAACCTGTAAAATACTCGTATACACTTTATTTTGTATGAAATATATCATGCGCGTAGAATAATAACTATAACACAACTCATACATGATGTATAGGTCTTGAATATAACATAGATGTTATTATATATATATATATATGTATATATATATATCAAACCCTGTCACATGGAATGTCCCATATTAACTAGAACAAGCAAGAACATGTCTCCAGGGTTATATAATATAATAAATTTTAACTCTATGTAACTGGTAATAGTAAATGACATATAGATCTAATCTATACAACATGTACATTATTCACAATGTATCTAAAGTACATTCCTAGGGACTCAGTGTGTGAGGCATACTTTAGAAATTGTGGATTACACGACCTATATAGTGGGCCACACATTGTGTTGACTGCATGTTACATTGTCACCAATCAGGTAGGCCATGTATGGAATACACAACCCGACCCTGACCCAAAGGAACTACACCCCATGTCCAGTGGGCCACATGGATTGTAGTCTAGTTGACCATGAGACAATCTATCCCGATCAATACACTGTGTAATAATTAACTACACTACATTTATTAATGCACATAGGTTGAGTAATTTCTGAATTAACTTCTGGTGCACTGAACATGAGTAGACGACATATAATTCTGATTACACGGTGTGTACAACTAATTAATTAGGTCGGAATCCTTGGAACCTCTATATGATTTTTTCAATTTTATTCTAATCATAACGTCAATATTTTTTGTTAGATATGAAAGAAATGATGGAAGAATAAATAAATATTGAAAATTTATATTTAATGAATGATTAAATTGAATTGGAATACTAAATTATAAATATGTAAATATTCAAGGAAATTAATTAATTGTGAAAAATGATGTGGCCTCTCTTATACCACTTATAGGTTTCAGGTGCAGTGGAAGCATATGAGGGGCAATTCAAAAAATTTATTTTTTCCATTATCAATGATTATTCTGAGATCGAGCAACGATAAACGTTGTGGTCAATGGATTCAAATGAAATAATAAGAAAGGGTTAATAACCATGAACCAAGAGAGGAGAGATCAATACTTGTTTTTTATCAATAATTTAAATAAATAAAAATTACCACCAAGGTTATTATTTTTTGTTGATGAGTCTGGCCACAGAACTGTAGTGAGCCGCTGTTTCATTATAGAATCCAAGTGTAGGATTCCTCTAGCAGTGATCCACATGTGATCCATGAATTTTCAGATGATGTTTAATGAGTCCATATGTTCTATCATAGAAGATCCTTGTGCTTGTGTTGCCCCCCTTCAATCGCCTTGAGAACCACTTCAAATGCATTCTCTTTGATCTGGTGAAGGAGGATCATTATCATTAATGAAAGTGTTTTTGGAGAAGAAGAATCTTTCTAGCATTGAGAGGTTTTCTCTAAAATATTATTCACAACCAAATAGGAAACACTTTCTTGCCATTGGATATTGAGAGAATAATATAAATGGGAATTTAATACACTAGGGTAATAATAAAATAATTTGAAAAAGTGCCAGAAATTATTTCCTTAATACTGGAGAAGCCCCCCATTCTAAATAATAACAATAATATTATTATTTACTGACATGAGATTTAATTGCAAGTTATAATTAAATATTATTTAATCAAATAATATTCAATATTATTATTTCTCAATGTAGTAGTATACTCAGTCAGCTAATCCCCTTCAATATTTATTAATTATTCTATCTACATTATATTCTCTTGAATAACTATTGATTGAATAAATGAGATAAAGAATACATGTATAATTTTAAACCACAACTGGGAAAAATATTTCTTCATATTGTAAAATAATAAATAAAATATTATTTAACTGAGATACTAGATAAACTTAGGGTGTGACAGTCAATCCCTAACGTTCAGTGTCATTAGATGGAGAGGCCTAAAGTCCAAGGATATTGTCTTGTAACATGAAAAGATATATATATTGAAGGAAGATAATAATGTAATTACATGTCACCTCATTCAAACATTTACCATGTAATTTAATCTATTTATCAAAATATATCTAATTGAGCATGATTCAGGATTGTTCAATCGAACTATATGCTCGATATCTCTTTCTTTGACTTTCTAGAAATAGAACTTGCCTATAGGTCACCATGGAAATGGATTTATTTTGGCCATATCATTTAGATCAAAGGGCTTTAGATATTAACATCCATTACTGAATATAAGAGATAAATCATTTCTCATGTTATTCATTAATTCAATATTACTCATGACACACCCAACATATCCTATCTTGTCATGAATATCTATCGTCAAGATTTTCATCAATAAACCACAATACGTGACTCATAATATGTATTAATAAAAAACAGAATGTCTAAGGACCAATACACACATCTACAAATAAGAACATCCAATGACATATATTAATGTGGATTTCCTACAAGCAGGTCTCATTCTCATAATATCCTCAAGGACATTACCAAGGGCGTACACTATGAGAAGGTGCATCAAAGTCCTATGAGTCTCTAAACAAAACAGCATGTATCTTTTGTGTCCCTCAAATTATCTCATTTGTATATAGGACATATATTCAAGAATTGTGTCATATCACTCCTAGCTTCTCATCATTATTTGGATCCGCTATGAACTTTTAGTGTGATAACTTCTCTTATTAAATTTTCACATTTAATGTCACACACAAGACCTATCATGAAGTGATAAATAAATTATTAATTTTTAACACCATGAATTTAAGTTATCATAATGTTCAAAATAATATGTTTATGGGGAATAAACTCCAATAGAGAGTGCATACCAAGCCATCAAGAAGAGGGTACACGGGTGGGAATCTCAAGATGATAATAAGAGGTTAAATAAGAGGGAATACCAAGCCCAATAAAAAGAGGATACATGGGAGGGAATCCCAATCCCACAAAGATATGATACATGGGTGGGAATCTGAATTCGAAAACTAGAGGGTATAAGGGAGGTCATCCCAATTGGGAAGAAGGTACATGGGGGATTATTCCATGAAAAACATATTATTATGTTCCTGGTTGGTAGTCTTGACATAATATTTTCTATGATTATGTTTATTCCATAAATAAATTTCTTATTCCCATGATATGATCTCATGGAATTTTCTCTTTATTCCCTTATGATTCATGAATTATGATCTAACAATCATTCCATGAATCATGTGTATGATCCTTGATATATAGTGTATGTGATTTTTATGCCTACATATTTTCATTATTTACCCATAATGGGAATTTTAGATCACCATTTATTATGTTTCCTTTCCCCAAGTTATGAAGAGAGTTTTTATGTAGGTGTACTAAATGGGATGGTCTTTCTGGGAAACATTGCAGGTCTATCAACAAGTATAAATTTTGTTCTATTTTTCCAATGATACAAGAAAATTACAGTCCTTGGGCATGTACTTTCGTAATATGCTGAATATTCACCTAAAATGATGTTATATCCATGTATGTCATACCTGGTTTTCTATAAAGTGTTAGGCTACAACCCCGAATTGATCAATGATCTCAAAGGGATTGATATATCAAATGATCTACTTCTCTTTATTTGCAAATCTCAGAAATCACTTCTAGGTAGATATTAAAAGCACCACCTTTTCTCTAACTTCAAATTCTAGATCTCATTGATAATTATTTTCACAACTATTCCATAAAATCAATGTAACTGTCATATGTAATTTAATACTTTGAACCTTCTTTATATTTCTTAATATATGGTCAAGAACAATCATCTTTTTCTATCCAAATTTATCCTGAAAACATGGAGTCCTATATCAATTCCCATATAGAGCATCATGTGGTGATATATTAATTCTATAATGTAAACTATTATTTTATAATAACTCTACTAGGGGATGGTTTTGATCCCAACATCATTGGATATCAGTCGAATAAGGTCTGAGTATATCTTCTAGAATTTCCATTGTCCTCTTAGACTTACCATTTTATGAGGATCATATGTTGTGCTAAAGCTTAGCTCCATATCCAAATAGTTCTAAATAATTTTCAAGAATCTCACGGTAAACCTCATATACTGATCAGATATAACGGATAATGGTACTTCATGTAGAATCACCACTTCCCATACGTATATGTAACAACCCAAAAATTTATCAATATAAATTACCTTATTATAATTATTCCCTATATTATAAATAACATAAAATCACATAGAGGTCCCAATATAAACATTATAAATGAATAATTAATGGAGTAAGATGTTTTTTAGAAGTTAAGGAACTTATACCAATGCAATAGTAACTTGAACATTGGAATAGTAATGTGACCATTAAGAATAGTAATATAGAGAATATAAATATAACAACATCTATTAAAGTATAAACAACATCTATATGTCTTATGAATTAAAATATTAGTGTCATAAAATTTGTTTTGATTTTAATATCGTTATTTTTCTAATAAATGATTATTTTTATTAGAAATAAAATAGTTTATATATAGAAATTTATTTTTATAAAATTGAGTTCACTTTTAAATTCAACACATCGAAAAATGGTTAGGGTGGTTTTTTTGTATTTCATCACAATAGTTGAAATTTTGGTGAATAGTAAAATACAGTAATTTACGGTATATATACATTTTAAGTTAAATAAAATATTCCTTGAGTCATTAATGATGTAATAACAATGATCTAGAACACTCCTTAATTATTTTAACATATTTAGTGATACGTTTCAAACTATTCATATTCTTATCCCTAAATAAAAAACTAATGAATAAAATAATAAAAACCCCCTCTTCTCCACAAAAAATACTTCCCCACCTCTTCTCCTCACACATTCTAAGACGAGAAGCTTGTAAAAATTTGGAACAATCCTCTTCCAAAGCATCTTACCCATGTATAGGGGCCTTTGGTGTCAACAATATACCAAAACCAATATCCCTAAAGGGGTTCACAATGAGTATAATTCAAGAGTTAAAATCATACTTCTTTTCTTTTAATTTCTTTTCATTTTCATTCCTTTTATTTTAACCCATCATCTCCCATAAAAAATGTGGAATTATAAATCTAGTATCTTATATATAATGTAAATTTATTATGTTAATGGAATAATCTATCATCAAACCTCATTCTCATCTCCCTTTATAAAATTAGAAACATCATCCCTGAGGTGTTGTTTTATCAACTTCAAGGATGAAAAGTTTTCATTTTCCTTTACCACTATCAAGGATGGTCTTCATAACATTATAATGGGTGAAAAATATTTTAATTTTTGTTAAATTATTTTTGTTCTGACAATATATTATATGCATAATATTTAATAATAAAACAAAACGAGTTCATTGTGATTGAAAAACTGCCAAATTAATCTATGAAATTATCATTAGCATTTTATCTAATGAATTATCCTCTAATTTGGAAAACAAATATGAGAAAAACTAACTTATATAATATCATTAATAATATATAATATCTATTCTATAAATTTATCCAAATTGTACATGATCTTCCATACATGCATACAAGTGAACTGATCATGAAAACCAAGAAAACAAACTATCCTGAATGTTAAAATTAAACATTATGAATTTTCATATTGGCTATAAAAAATTAATAGACTATAATGAATAAAATACATGAACAAGAGATTATGGATTTATTCATTAATGAATCTAATTTGATTATCCAAGACATAAAAGTGAAGAAATCATCCAGAAATTATGTAAGGTGATTCTTGAACACAATTTCTTTTCAATGGGTTATTACAATTTTATGAAATTTTTTTGTATGGATGTTATTTTAATATTCAGATAATATAATTTCATTTTCATTCCCTTTTAATTTCTGGGATATAGATGCTTCCAATTGTGTTTCATGATAAATTAAAAGGCTTTTCTGAAAGAATTATTCCTTCTGAAAATACATGTTTTACTTTTCTTGAGTCTATTTCGTCTTCACTCAAGATTGAATATTCTTACAAAAAGTTTTTTATTCAATTTTTATTAGGTAAAGCCAATGTATATTCTTGAAATTATTCTTTATATAATTCTCATGAATCCCATTTCCTTTCCGTGGGTTATTTTATAACAAATATTGTTATACATTTTATGTGGGATGCATGATTATGTAAATGTTATGATGTGATTGGTGAAATAGAAATTATATAACTCTCCAATGAATTTGGTAATGTGATGTATCTCACTAGATAATGTAAAATATTCATGAAAAAGATTCTATATTTTTTCACAATGATGATGTTACAATTATGAACACATATTATGTGTGAACATGATACTCTCATTGTTAAAAACTGGGCATGGTAGTTGAAAACTAAAACATGATGTTTTTTATACATTTTCACATTCCATTATTTATTTATTTATTCCTCTCATGATTATGATCATGATATCATTCTTATGATATGATTATGATGATTACTCTCACCCATGTAATATGGATTCATATACTTATCTATCCTCTTACTGGGCTTTAAGCTCACCACATCATTGATGTATATCCTCAGGTGATTACTTATACTAAAGATAAAACAAGGTCCACTAAGAATATATAAATGAAGGAATTAAATAATGATTATGTTTTATTATATAAATTTTCTGTTTGGTCTTAATTTTCCCAACACACTATACCTTTATATCTTTGTTTATAACACCATTATATTTTTATCTTTAATTATATATAATAGTAATGTATGAAAATTAGGGTCATTGTAGTTGGTATTAGAGCATGGTTTAGTTATTTTGGGAATTAGTAATAAATAAAAAATAGTGAGAACACTTATTATGAGGCTAAGTATATGTGTTCACCTAAGAATCATTGTTTTAGAAAAATTATACACATTGGGATCCCACAAGATATGCCTTTAGAGTGTATTTCACAAAGGAATAAATTATTTATTCATGACTTTTAAACATATCTTTTTTTCAAACCTTTTATATCTTAGAAAATGGTGGGAACCCGGAGAAATCCATCTAAAAACCTATTTGAGGGAAAATACAAATATTTTTTGAACCACATCCCCAACTCATTGAGAGGTAGAGTTCAAAATTTCATGTAAATGCTTACCCAGGTGTCTCGGGGTAAGAACAATAACCTGAATAATGTGGACCATTAGCCTTTAATGGAGAGTGGAAAACGGGATATCGATTATTTTATAAGACAATTTCCACTGATGATTAGTGGATCTACCAATCCTCTAGTCATGGAGAATTGGATTCACTCAATAGAGAAGATCCTTTGTGTATATAACTATTCTTATATGGAGAAGGTGACTCTATCTTTTTATAATTTAGATGGGGAGTCTGATCAATGGTGGGAATTGACTTCGAAAATCAATCCAAATGATGAAATTGAAAATATTTAGTTGGAAGAATTTTAAAAAATATTTCTTAATAAGTATTTCCCTCAAACTCTTTAGGAAAATATGAAGGGAGAATTCATAAATATTGAGTAAGAATAAGGATAAACTATAACATCTTATAAAGAACATTTCACAAGGTTGTAAAGGTATGTATTGATTTTTTATCAAAAATAACATAAAGATAGATATATTCATTATAGTTTTAGAAACATAAATTTTAAAGGGTCTATAAATTTGAGACATTGGTTGTGTTGACGCTCCTTTTTTGTCACATTGTCTAAATGAATGGAAAGGGAAATGACTTAGCACAAAGTGATTCATCCTTTGAAGAAAATATCAAAAATAGACAAAGGAATGGATAAGAAGAACATTTCACAAAGGTCGCTCAAGTTCCCTTAATTTCGCGTAGGTATACTTGCGCGCCTCCTAATGGTCGTGCAAGTGACTTGCGCACCCTAAGTGATAACCACTCAGGGTCTGCTCTAGCCTATAAATAGACTCTATGGGTCCCCCATTTCGGGAGGAATTTTTTCCAGAATTCCGATATAGAGCTCTGAATATCCAAGTCTCTTCTTCAAGTATT
Source organism: Viscum album (assembly GCA_963277665.1). NCBI lineage: Eukaryota > Viridiplantae > Streptophyta > Magnoliopsida > Santalales > Viscaceae > Viscum > Viscum album. The sequence goes on from OY728143.1 coordinate 187,691,722, forward strand.
CTGAACACTTCTAAGGTAATTGTTTACCTAGAATGGAATGTCTAAAAAAGAGGAATAAGGTCTAAGTGTTAGAAATCACTAACACTTGCATGCCTAAATGTTTTTTCCCTCAAGGGAAATGAACACACTTGCGCGCCTCCTTACCTATTCATTGAATCTTGCGCACCACTCTTCTGGAAGTACCTCAGGATGATTCTAAAGGCTTTGGTCAAAAATCGCCCAAGTATTAATCTACTGGGAAAGGATCACACAAGTATTGATGAGCCGCACAGGTATACCTGCACGACCAATACTTGTGTGACCACGTAGTACATGCGCGCCTTCCAGGACTTGTGTGCCCCTATCTTTTTGGGTGCCCTTGCTAGCAATTTAACCCTTCTTATGTCATTCCACCTCTCCTATTCAAGATTCAGTCTTCAAGACACTCTTCAAAGCCATTTGTGACATGTTTTCTTGATTGACTTCCTTGTCTGAAAGGAGGTCCGTGGAAAATCTCTCAAAACATAGTGATTTTCACATCTTTATGTCACTAAAGTTAAAGAGTTCATTCATTTATCCTCATCCTTTAAGATGAGAGAATCTTTAACCTGGGCCTCCTTTTCTAGAGTAAGTCCCAAGTCCCCTAAACCTGGTCCTCCTTTTCAGAAATAAGCCCCAGTCATAATTCTCCAAATATGGGCATCCTCCTCATGAGTAAGCGCCAAACCTTAATTCCTTTAACCTGGGCCTCCTTTTCACGAATAAGCCCCAATATCAATTATGGGCATCCCCTTTAGGAGTAGGTCCCAAGTCCCTTAATTTTTTAATCCCTTTAACCTGGGCCTCCTCCTTAGGAATAAGCCCCAGGTTTTAATTTCTCTTAACCAGTCATAATTCCTTTTGATATGGGCTTCCTTCTCAGGAGTAAAACCCAATCATAAGTCCCAACTTAACTTGAGAATATTCCTTAGGAGTAATCCCCAAGATTAGAGTATCCAAATTTCCATGAAGCACATATACCTTTATGGACCATGTTCATTGATTTATTCCTTGAAGTAAATCTTAATCCTCATATATTTAGGTAGTTATACATACATAATCCCTACATAATTTCTTATGATTTCATCATTCATGGAACAATTGCCTAGTTTTTACCAAATACCTCTTGTTTCTCACACCGAGCATGACTCACGTGAGCTTAGAGTGTAAAAGTAATTATGACATTTTTCTTTGAGCCATGAATCATAGCATCATACCCCCTTACTCGAACTACTTGGGTTCTGATTCCTTTTCCAAAAAAAAGGATACGTAGGTAGCCCATCAGCGAGTATGATCCCAACTCTGAAATAATCTATGTACTCTTGAATGACAATAAACTTCAAGTTCCCCACTTAGTGGATTTAAAACCGGTATGGTCATTATAATGACCAAGATACTCTTATGTATTTAAGTATAATGTCAACTAATAATCACTAACAAATATTGATGATTCTCTATCGATGAAGAACCTCGAATACATATAAAAGATTCTATAAATTTTCTTCATATCAAGCATTGATTGTCAGATTTAATGGAAACCACATTTTATACTTGGTAATGTAATAAGGATTCACAAACATAACTTAAATCTATAAAGAGAGTCCCAGAGTAGACAATAATTCCCCTAAAAAAGGTGTGATGAGTCTGACCTCCCATCCTCTAGACCAATGCAATTCCTAAGCCTCATCAGTCCACAACTAATGAGCACATACCATTGGAATGTAGGTCCAAAAGGATATGGAATCATTGGATGTTTCCGGTTCTACGAACAATCCCGTTAGAAACCGATTGGATTGTTTGAACCATAAATCAACGAGGTCATCCCCAATTCCATAGAGAATCAAAAAATGGTGAACTCGACGTGAATCCTTAACCAAGTTAAAATGATGCTTTGCTTATTTGTTAGGAACCTATTTAAACTCAATGAGAGGGCCAAAAAAAAAAATCAATGACACATTTTCTCATACAAAATATTTAGTGGCCGGACATATCTGGATTATGTATGTTATATCAAATAGGAACTCTTTTTCGAAGATCTTCTGCATTTTCAGAATGGCTTCTCTTAAGTTCACATCCATGAATACGCCTGTCGTGAAAACCTCTGCTGCGAATGCCACTACTACTACTCCTGCTGGATTATCATCCGCTCTGAGGACGACGTCACCTACTCAACATCTTCAACGCTGGGTATCAATTGTGCTGGTTAAGGAGTACCATCAAAACGGTACTATTCTGACTCTGGAGGTTGCTCGAAAATTCATCCAAGTTAATAATTCAACCTGGTCATCCGGACAACGACGACCAGCGATCAAGAAGCAGGCGGTGCTAACCACCGTCTCCAACATTTTCGGGTCATTATCCCCAACTCAATCACCATTCACTCCCATATTCTGGGGTGGTGAATGAGAAGGTCCCTCAGGGCCTTAATTCAAGGAAGAAGGATTCCTTCCTGATGGCTCCCATCAACAATCACCGCCAGACTCTTGCGGCAGTGCACCCTCAACATGATGAGGGTATCAACTCCAATTGTTCAGATCAGGTTCTTCGAACCCGAGCAGGCAAGACGAATCACCAGAGGCAAAATCCGGTCAAAAGTGAGCATATTCTCATCTCTGCTATCTCCGGAGAAGTCCACCAACCTAACTTGGTGGAAAGCAATGAACGGGCATATACACCCGTCCGTTTTAATTCCACTGTCCAGCAGACTCGTCTGGCAGCATCACGCCAATCCTACCAGGAAATTCCGGCAGAGTACTATAGGCAGGAACATACACCTATTTATACGTCGTCAGCTAGTCATCAGGATCGTCTGACTAAATATGATGGATCTCGTCAACCACGTTCAGTGAAGTACAATCAGAAGGCACATACACCTGCTAGTATTGATCAAGCCTACCAACAGTCTTGCTTGGTAGCACTCGGAGAAGTCATTTAGAAAGCTCCGGTGAAAAATAGGAGGCAGACTCAACTCTCTGCCCCCACACTTGTGTACTGTCAGGATTCACTGACAGGAAAAGGATGACAGGAGTAGGAACATACACCTACTCCAAGCACGGAATGGAAGTATATCCCCGTCCCGGTAGATGGAGTCACCAAACACATTCTATCAATGGTGAAAGAGCAGAAGAAAATATCTGCTCATATCCTGGATTCCTGTCCAGATATTATAACAGCTTCAGCAGCATCTCAATGAAAGACACAAAAATCTATCCCTACTAGTGGAGTGACACATCAAAAGTTCACTCCGGAACAGACACACACATCTGTTACAGCCCAAGAGGGTTTTGGGGAATACTCCCCATATCATACAGACAACCAAATCAGTCACATACACTTGATTTGAGTGGAGATCATCAGCCTAACCTGGAAATATCTCCTGATCACGCACATACACCTGCTCAAAGTAGCCAATTCGTTAACAAGTGGTTTCCAAGGAGAGTAAGAAGGCGTCTAACAAGAAGACCCACCCAGCACAATCAAGAGATCAAGATCCTATCTATAACAAGGCCTTCATCGATGTTGGAGTTCTCGAAGCCCTCAAACAATTATCTGTTGGAATCCAAGAATCTACTCCCTCATTTTCCAATAGTGGGAACATTAATTCATAAGGTCTTCAACAGAAACATCCTCATGAAGGCTTTCTTCATGACAGTTCGGTTGATCTTGAAGTTTCATCTTCAGATGAGAGCTACAATAACCCTCTGTGTGGCCAGAAGACCAAGGATCAAGAGATCTCATATTTTGCTGTAACCCACCATGGTGGTCCTCCCCATGATGATGAATTTCGTTGCAAAATTCCTCTCTACAGAAGTGATGCACATTTCCCGAGAAATGCTCCAGTGGACAATATAGTGCCAAGAAATCCCTCTTATCATGAGGCACTTGCAAATGTGAAACCAGTCATGTCTGATTCTTCATGGCCAGTAGGTGAAATACTTTCTCAACAAGAAGATATCCCAGGGTGTAGGTCGTTCTCCGAACCACCCATAAGTCATTCTTCTTCTAGTTTGATCAGTGATTTCTCTACCAATCTTATTGAATCCAACGAAGCCTCAAGGAAACACCAGCTCTGGTCAAATCAGGTATAAGAGTCTTCATTGAACGATATAGGGGAAATGGTGAACATGAGAAAACAACTGGCAAAGGGTGAAGTCCCAGTTATGTTTTGGCCTCTGGCTGACTCTCAGTATTACATTCCAGAGATGTTAACAGAAGATGGAATTCATGATATTCATCTTAACATATGGGAAACTCATTGTCAGTTGAAAAAGAAAGTATTATCCTATGATGAATATGAAAATCATCTTAAGATAATATAAGGGTTACAACATCAGATTGATTTGGCATCTATATCAGTCTCTCGATATCCGAAGGCTGAAAAGTATCAGAGATCACTTCAATATTCATGCTTTGGCGCACTAAAAAGATTGCGCCAATTAATTTCCAATGACCCATCTGGTATTCATGTTAGATGATGGGGTGTTCATGGAGCACTAAATTTTACTGTACTCTCCAGTCAGCAAAGCCTGCCGAAAATGGTCTCATGCAATGTTATTGCATGTGGCCGACCACAATCAACTGTCTTTGTTTGTAATCAAAGGCTTGCCTAAGAACAAGATTCAACTAGTTCCTCTCAAAATCAAGATTACAGAGAAAAAGTTGTTGAATTACACATGCATCAAGTAAACGAGAATATTGAACAGGCCTCTCATATGGATAAAGCACATCATCAAGTGACAAAAGTATCATAAATCATCCAACGGTCTTTTGAACCAGGTGATAAAAGTGGATATCGATTAATGCATCCAGCTAATTTCCGGACCAAGGTCCATAAGATCAGGAGAGATTTTAAGAAAGTCTCAGACATAGCATGTCAAGAGCCACCCCATCTTGCCAGACTGGGGACTCTTTTAACCCATCCCTCAGAATCAACAAATAGGATTCGAGGAGTTGAGTAAAGGCAGCAGGAACATCCCCAGTCTACTGGACTGGGGACTTTTTCAAATCATCAATCCCCTCCTCAGTGCAAGTCGGTCTTCTCTCGATTGGGGAAGAAGCCACAAGAGGAACGAAGATCCAAATTATTAGGATATTCTCTCCAAATTACTGTTCGCCAAGAAGTTCATGAGGGATCAAATAAACAAAAGGTAATGTCTTATCGGGGGAATTTCAGAAGACAATATCACTGAAATGATGATAGAAGGGATGTGATGCGTTATGCATCAATTAATTTCATCAATGTCATTGTTGTTGATCCACCAGATGAGGATCACTCAGGGGACTCATATGAAGAAGTTCCTGCTCAAGAAGTTGTACGCACAGACACAAATGAAGAAGGTGTGCGTACACGAAATCAAAGGATTTTTCAGTACCTAGGTAATCCTTCAGGTAATCCACTTCCCCCTCTATGAAAGGTAGCCAAAAATGGGAAAGGAAAGAATCAGGTTACATACCCTTCCTCTGGAGAAGGCTAATAACTTTCACATGAGAAAAGGTTTTAGCAACAGGAGGAATAAATGAAGGAATTGAGAAGGATGAATGCAGAACTACTTCAATGTAGTCTTCTTCCTAAGCGTGCTGGTGTCAGTCAGCCAAGGGAATTTGTTGCAGCTACTGATATGGATCATGAATATCCTCCTATATCAATACACCCTAATAGGTCTAATCCTTCGGGTCAAGTTCAACAACAATTGGTAGTGATTCCATCAGTTGCAGTACCAGCTGCCATACCTGTCCAAGCTCCAGTCATTGTACCTGCACAAGTCCAAGTTCAATCAGATGTTTCTCAAAAGTTAATAACTACCTTTGAGTCATTAAAAACTCGTTTAGAGACTATGGAAGGGAAACGTGCGCAGGTTCAACCAGAAAATAAAGTTTACCCTGAATGGGTAGATTCAATCTCTCCCCCATCAAGTTTTGGAAACCCTGTATTCCCTGTTTTCAATGGATCAGGTGATCCTAAACAAAATTTGATGCATTACATGTCTTGTTGTGATCCTATGATGGGAACTCTGGAATAGAAAGAAGTAGTGAAAATCAGATGCTTCGTGCGAACCTTGCAAGGACCAGCTTTTGTCTGGTATACAAGCTTGTAATCCCAGTCAATTACCGGATGCGAGGATCTTCGCCAAAAATTCCTTCTCCAATTCAGCTCAACGTTGACAAAAACAATAGTTTTTGATCTTAAAAACTATAAGCAAAGAGAGAATGAATGGGTCTCAGATTTCATTGCTTGCTGGAAGGGAATAACATATTCCCTAAGCTTAGCACTCCCTCAAGAAGAACTATTGACAATCTGTGTGGAAAATCTACGTGACGAATTACGCAGGCCGTTGATCCCTGTGAAATACACAGGAGGGTTTCAAGACCTTACTTCAATCGCTCAACAGATTGAAGATTCTCTTATAAGGACTAATGATAAGGCTCGTATAATTGCATCAGCTCTAGGAAGGAGAATGGGTAAAGCAGATACTGCTACAGTCATTCTTAAACGAGCACATGTACCTGCTTCTACTTCAAATCCTTCATCTTCTCGAAGGGCTCCACCTCTTGAGTGCCAACAATAAAGGTCGTTTGGTCAAGACGATCAAAGATATCAAAGACGAAAACAATTTGAGGATCTGAAGAGCAAAACATACTCTTTCCGAAATGAACAAGTTCCTGGTTACTTCATTTCGGCTCTGGAAAATAATTTGGTTCAGTTGCCAAGGCCCAAAAGGCCAAACAAAGAAGGAGATAAACATCATCCCAACTGATGCCCGTTTCACCAGATGTTGGGGCATCCCATTTAAGAGTGTTTTGTTTTCATGGACCTCCGGAAAAAGATGGTCGACTCAGGACAAGTCAAATTAAAAGTTTCTTCACCTCTGGTAGCATGTGTCACTGCTACAGTTCCAGAAGAGGAAGGCGAATGGAAAGATGTCAGAAGCAAAAATGCGCAGAAATATGATGATTGGATGGTCAGAAAAATTATCAACCAACTCATGAAATTTTGAGAATGCAATTGAAGAAACCAATTGTGCCTTCTTCCATGAATGCCGCAGCAAAACCCTCTTCATCAGAGGGAAAATCCTCAAATAAATGGCATGATTCAAAGAAAGAAAAAGAATCAGAAGAATATCAGTATGTGTCAAAGTCTAAATTGTCTTTGACTCTATCCGACATCATGCCATCTACTTGCAAATTCATGGGCACCTCCCCACCAAACGGCACAGCCTAAACAAGCTAATCAGGTAGAGTCTTCATCAGATGAAGAGTTGATTTTCGGTTCTATTAATATGATTCAATTAACAGACCCATATTTCAGTCGTAGTTTCGATTTTGATGAGCCCGAATTCCCTATATCAAATAGAGGAATCAGAGGAAGTTCCAAAGGCTCAGGATATAGGGGAAGACATGGATCTTTTAGAGGCCACTATTCCAATTCTACCCCTGCTAGAACTCTGTATGAGGCAGAAACTCATGGTAGATCCCTTCAACGAGCTCAACAAGAACAAGAAAGTTCATCCACACAAGGAAGAATTAACCCTAGTACAATTATTCTAGAAGATCGGTTGAAGGTTCCATCTTCTTCCTCTCAACAAGTAAATAGACCTAATCGGTTAAATCTTCCAAATCCATGAGTATTTCCAACTCTTATCCCGGTACAAGATGAATCAAATTCCAAAGCATAAACATCCAAGACACCAGCTAAACCATATGTTCCTGTTGGGAAACACTGACCTTTGGATCAAGATTATGATATATTGAAACAGTTGGCCCAATTAATGGCCAAGTTATCAATTCCGGATGCCTTGAATTTATCAAAGGATCTTCGGGAAGCACTCTTTGAGGCTTTTTCAAGTCCTCGGGAGTTTGAAACTAAAATTGCTGCAGGTGAAGTCTATAATGTAGAGAATAATCCTGCAGAATGCCATGCAGTAATATCTTTTACTAATGAAGATGAAGATGATTTCGTGCATTGAAATATTAGACCTTTGTACTTATCTGGCAAGGTCAATGGCATAGACATCCGAAGAGTTTTCATTGATAATGGTTCAGGAGTCAACCTCATACCCATTTGTAAACTTCGTCAATTGGGCCTCACGGAATCTGATTTATCTCCTTCTACCTTGATGTTACAAGGATATGATAAGAATGAACAAGAACCACTGGGCGAGATTACACTCAGAACTCAGTTTGGAGATCTTATGTCCAATTTAGATTTCATGGTTGTTGATCAAGACTCAGCCTTCAACATCATGCTTAGAACACTACGGGAAAAATGGGTATTTGCGATGGGTTATGTGCGACGTGAATAAATCCCATCGCAAATAGCCCTGTTAAAAACTTATTTGCGACGGGGGTATTTACCTGTCGCAAATAAGTAGGCTTTTGCGACGGGATTGCTTTCCCCGTCGCAAAAGAACTGGCGCGCGTTGCGCGCCAAATCGCGGGAAACATATTTGCGACGGGGGAATTCCCCCGTCGCAACTAACCGGCGACGGTAAAAGGTATTTGCGACGGGAATATTCCCCCGTCGCAAATAGTATGTCGGCAGGTGGTTATTTGCGACGGGACCCGTCGCAAATAACTATTTAACCGTTGACCGTAATAAATGTTGGCTAAGGTATTTACGACGGGTACCGTCGCAAATGGACCCGTCGCAAATGGACCCGTCGCAAATAAAGTAACCTATAAATACCCCCATCCGTTTTTTCAAATCATTCTCAAACTCCATCTTCTTCTTCTCTCAAAGTTATATTTCTAAAGTTCAGTTTTTCTCCAGTTTAATTTTTTTCTCCGGAGTTGATATTAAAGTTTTGAAGAACGATCAGAGCAGATCAATTTTCAAGGTATTTATGTTCATTTTAATTTAATATTTATTTTTAATTTTTTATTAGTTTCAATTATTCTTAATTAATTGTAATTTAATTATGTTTACATTGTTTTGTTACTTAATAAATTTAAATTATTAGTATTGTTCATAGTTAATGGTAATTAGGAATAATTAGTAATAATTTTTAATAATTAAGAATAAATATTAATAATTAATAATAAATACCAATAATTAGGAATAATAACACTATTACATTATTAGTATATTTTATTATTAATATTAAAATAATATAATTTTTTATATATATACAATTATCTTTTCATCTGTGTGTTTGCTGTCTTCACATGTATTATTTGTATGTTGAGATAGAAAACGCACAGATGAAAGGAGAATTGTATATAAATTAGAAAATTATATTATTTAAATATTAATAATAAAATATACTAATAATGTTATTATTTGTAATTATTGGTAATTATTCTTAATTATTGGTAATTATTCATTTAATTACTAATAATTAGGAACAATTACCAATAATTATCAATAATTAAGAATAATTAGTAATAATTAGTAATAATTAGTAATAATTACCAATAATTAGTAATAATTACCAATAATTAGTAATAATTACCAATAAGTAGTAATAATTATCAATAATTAGTAATACTTACCAATAATTTGTAATAATTACCAATAATTAGTAATAATTCGTAATAATTGCTAATAATTACCACTAATTAGTAATAATTACCAATAATTACCAATAATTACCAATAATTACCAATAATTACCAATAATTACCAATAATTACCAATAATTGCCAATAATTAGTAATAATTAGTAATAATTAGGAATAATTAGGAATAATTAGGAATAATTAGGAATAATTAGGAATAATTAGGAATAATTAGGAATAATTAGTAATAATTAGTAATAATTAGTAATAATTACCAATAATTACCAATAATTAGTAATAATTAGGAATAAATACCAATAATTATCAATAATTAGTAATAATTAGTAATAATTAGTAATAATTACCAATAATTAGTAATAATTTGTAATAATTAGTAATAATTAGTAAAAATTAGGAATAATTACCAATAATTAGTAATAATTAGTAATAATTAGTATTAATTACCAATAATTAGTAATAATTACCAATAATTAGTTATAATTACCAATAATTAGTAATAATTTGTAATAATTACCAATAATTAGTAATAATTAGTAATAATTACCTATATTCAGTAATAATTAACAATACTTACCAATAATTACCAATAATTACCAATAATTAGTAATAATTACCAATAATTTCCAATAATTGGTAATAATTAATAATAATTACCAATAATTAGTAATAATTGGTAATAATTAATAATAATTACCAATAATTAGTAATAATTATTAATGATTAGTAATAATTACCAATAATTAGTAATAATTAACAATAATTACCAGTAATTAGTAATAATTAGTAACAATTAGTAATAATTAGTATTAATTACCAATAATTAGTATTAATTACCAATAATTAGTAATAATTACCAATAATTAGTAAGAATTACCAATAATTAGTAATAATTACCAATAATTAGTAATAATTACCAATAATTAGTATTAATTACCAATAAATAGTAATAATTACCAATAATGAGTAATAATTACCAATAATTCGTAATAATTAGTAATAATTACCAATAATTAGTAATAATTAGTAATAATTACCAATAATTAGTAATAATTAGTAATAATTACCAATAATTAGTAATAATTAACAATACTTACCAATAATTACCAATAATTACCAATAATTAGTAATAATTACCAATAATTAGTAATAATTACCAATAATTACCAATAATTGGTAATAATTAATAATAATTACCAATAATTAGTAATAATTAGTAATAATTAGTAATAATTACCAATAATTTTAATAATTATTAATAATTAGTAATAATTAATAATAATTACCAATAATTAGTAATAATTATCAATAATGAGTAATAATTATTAATAATTACCAATAATTAGTAATAATTAACAATAATTACCAATAATTAGTATTAATTAGTAATAATTAGTAATAATTAGTATTAATTACCAATAATTAGTAATAATTAACAATAATTAGGAATAATTACCAATAATTAGTAATAATTACCAATAATTAGTAATAATTAGTAATAATTAGTAATAATTAGTAATAATTAGTAATAATTAGTAATAATTACCAATAATTAGTAATAATTACCAATAATTCGTAATAATTAACAATAATTCGTAATAATTAACAATACTTAGTAATAATTACCAATAATTACCAATAATTACCAATAATTAGTAATAATTACCAATAATTACCAATAATTACCAATAATTACCAATAATTACCAATAATTACCAATAATTACCAATAATTAGTAATAATTACCAATAATTAGTAATAATTACCAATAATTAGTAATAATTACCAATAATTAGTAATAATTAACAATAATTAGTAATAAATAACAATAATTAGTATTAATTACCAATAATTAGTATTAATTACCAATAATTAGTAATAATTACCAATAATTAGTAATAATTAGTAATAATTACCAATATTTAGTAATAATTAGTAATAATTACCAATAATTACCAATAATTAGTAATAATTAACAATACTTACCAATAATTACCAATAATTACCAATAATTAGTAATAATTACCAATAATATTAGTATTATGAAAATAATAAAAATTTTATATAATACTAAAATTATCAATATTTGTAACATGTTTTTCTTTATTCCCAACATATTTAATTCTTAAAGGGTCAATTTTTAGGTCTATCTCAATAAAAAGTTTGCGTCAGTCCTGTATGATCTAAACTCTATAATTATCCTAGCTTGAGTGTTTTTTCTAACAAATTATTCAAAACCAGTAATGCTTTTATATTTTATAGAGAAATATGGAACAACGAGGTCGTCAACAATCATTATTAGGTGACCGCATATGGATAAATCAACGTAGAAATCCAAACGGTTTTGGTTTAAATCCAGTATATGTTGAGGGTGTGGAGACTTTTTTATCATTTGCGGCATCAAATCCAGAATTTGTTTCAGAAGGCAAAATAAAATGCCCTTACAGAAAATGTGCATTGAAAATGTTTGACACGTTTGACAAAGTGGGAGAACATCTCTTGCGTTTTGGTTTTCAACCAGATTATGTTTTTTGGTATCAACACGGTGAACGCATTTCCCGAGTAGGTGATACCAACTTGATTTCGGATCCATCCCGGTTTCATGATTTAGTACATGATGTTGGAGGTTCATCTGTTCAACATACAGAAACTCCGGCTGATATAGCTTCAAATCCTGCGTTGGCACCGTCTGAATTTTATGAGTTGTTGAAGTCTGCTGAGGATGCATTATATCCTGGCTGCAAGATGAGCACATTAGAAGCAGTTGCAAAATTTATGGCTATCAAATAAGATAACGGAATGTCAACCACCTGTTTTGACCAGATATTTTCTTTGCTGAAAACACTGTTACCCGAAGGAAATGTTTTACCTGCAAATTACTATGAGAGTAAGAGGCTGGTTCGAAATTTGGGACTTACTTGTCAGAAGATTCATGCATGTTCAAATGACTGCATTTTATATTATGGGGAAAATGATTCGTTGGATAGTTGTACTACATGTGGGAAACTGAGATATAAAGAAGGACAACACGGGAAGTCTGGTTTGATTCCTGTAAAATAGTTGAGATATTTTCCGCTTACATCCAGACTTCAGCGTTTATTCATGTCTATGAATACAACGACAATGAGGTCATGGCATAAAGAGAATATTTCAACCGATAAAAGTTTGAATCATCCAGCCGATGGTGATTCATGGAAACATTTTGATAGAGTGCATACATCCTTTGCTTTAGAAGCTAGAAATGTTCGACTGGGCCTTTCCACTGATGGTTTCTGTCCGTTTGGATCTTATGGTAGTCAATATTCATGTTGGCCTGTTTTTTTAACTCCATACAATTTACCTCCATGGATGTTGACGAAGGAGCCATATATCATTTTGACTTTACTAATTCCAGGACATCCGAAGAAAAATATTGATGTTTATTTGAATCCATTGATTGATGAATTAAATTTATTGTGGAGTACTGGTGTCAGTACATATGATGTTGCAACGGAACAGAATTTCATACTGAGAGCAGCATTGATGTGGACAATAAGTGACTTCCCGGATTATGGGATGCTATCTGGCTGGAGTACACATGGTCAGAAATCATGTCCTTACTGTATGGGAGAGAACAAAGCATTTATGCTCATTCATGGAAAGGAACCTTGTTATTTTGACTGTCATCGCAGATTTCTTCCAGCTGATCTTCCTTTTCGCAAAAACAGATCTCATTTCAGAAAAGGAACAATTGAAAGGGATGGAACTCCAAAAATGCTATCAGGTTCGGAGTTAAAATCAGTTGTATTTTCATTACCTCCCATCACTTTTGGTCCCACAATAAACCAACAGAAAATTTCTGGTTTTGGGAAAGAACACAATTGGATTAAACGTAGAATATTTTGGGATTTTCCATATTGGTCTGATCTGTTGGTCCGACACATGCTAGATGTCATGCATATTGAGAAGAAATGTTTTGATAATTTGTTTCATACAGTTTTGGATACGCTAGGAAAGAGAAAAGACAATGTAAATGCACGTTTAGATCTTGCCCAAATTTACAGGCGTCCAAAATTGGAACTATTTGAGAATGTCCGAACAGAAAGGTTACTGAAACCAAAAGCAGCTAATACACTGTCTAAAGAAAACCGTTTATTATTTTGTCAGTGGATTGCAGATTTGAGACTTCCAGATGGTTGTGCTTCCAATTTGGGTAGATGTGTAAAGAATGGTCATATTACTGGATTAAAAAGTCATGATTGTCATGTTATAATGGAGAGACTTCTACCCATTGGATTAAGAGGTCTGTTGAATTCTTTGATTTTGGATTCCATAACAGACATGTCTCATTTTTTTCGGGAAATTTGTGCGGCTACGGCAGATTATGATGCTCTAGGGAAACATGAAAAAGATGTTATTGTAATTATATGTAAACTGGAAAAAATATTTCCACCGTCTTTCTTCGACTCAATGGAACATTTGATGTTACATTTTCCATATGAATCCAAATGTGGAGGTCCGGTACAGTTTCGATGGATGTACCCATTTGAAAGATGCATGCAAAAATTGAAAAGAAAAGTACGTAACAAAGCATTTGTTGAAGGTTCTATTGCAGAAGCTTATTTGTAAGAGGAAATATATTTTTTCTGCTCCCATTATTTTGAATCTGAGTATCCTTCAAAACACAACCGAATGGGACGAAACGAGAGGAATATTGATGAAATCGACAGTCAATTATCTATTTTCAACCAGTTAGAGCTTGGTTTTGGTGGAGTTTATGAACGCTGGATTTCAGATGATGAACATCAGAGAGCTCATACGTATGTTCTGCTCAACTGTGAAGAGATGACATCAGTTGTACTGTAAGTGTTTATATCACTTATTCTATCATTTATGTTACAGTAAATAACTTTGGTTTTTATAGGTTGTATGATAATCATATCAAGAAACAAATTCCACAAATTACAGCAGCTGCTCTCGATGAACGTCGACTGAAAAATTTATCTCAGTGGTTTCAAGAACTGGTAACATAAATTCTTTATCTTTTAGTAACTCATTCAATGTATAGTTTACTATATTGATAATTATTTCACAAATTTTCAGGGGTCTCGACATGCTGATAAAATTGACAAACGGCTGTGTGTATTGAGTAACCCACCTTCCAAACTTGTTAAAACTTATAATGCATATGTGGTGAATGGATTTCGATTCCACACACATGCATATGGGGAATCGAAAAAAATAATGAACCGTGGAGTTAGCTTGAGAAGATCTCATCATCGAGAAAATGAAGTTGACTTTTATGGCATACTTGATGAAATCATTGAACTCTGTTATCTTGGACAACATTACATAACCATGTTCAAATGTCGGTGGTTGGATACAGAGAGAGGCGTGCGTGTTCATCCGACTCATGGAATCATCGATATTAAATGTAAAAGTGTTCTCGTATTAAATGAACCATTCTTATTGGCTCAACAGGCATATCAAGTTTATTATGCAAAGTACTGTGCAACATCAAGAGACTTGACTGATTGGTGGAGTGTAATAAAAATCAAAATTCGAGACAATCAGTTTAGTCAAAGTGAATGTGCTTTCACTGATGTGCAATGAATTGAAGTTTTTCAAGAGATTATTCAAAATCAATCTTTTTTACAAAGAGACATGAGTATCGATGACGACACCCCACATTTAAGAGTCGGTGATGATGATGATGTTAATGATGTCACATATGAATTTGAAATGGTAAGAGATGAAGCAACTGTAACTCGAATGGATATCGATGATGTTGAGGAGGAATATGAAGATGACATTGACATATATGAAGATGATGATGAAGATGAACACTGATAGCATTCCATGGTATTTATATACAATCATAATATGTATATATGTATATATAATAGTAATTATCAATTATTTGCTAACATTAACATTTTCTGTTTCAGATGGACGACGCCAAATTTCGTGAGTTGGCGGATGCTGACCTGACTTTCGATGCAGATGAGTTGCTGACAGATGACCCTCAGCCTGCAGGTGCTCCAGGGAGTACGCGGAGGGGGCGTGGTCTTGCACGATTGATGATTCCTGACCCCGTCCCTGAGCGACGTCCACGTCTTGGGTTTGATCCATGCACACTGAGGTGTGATAACCTGTGTGATAACCTGTGTATTTGACTAAGATTTCATTAATCTATTCACATAATAAATGTTTATTATTTTTTCAGTTTTCTACATATAGCAGTCGGACAGGGAAGCGCTATTTTGCGCAACTATTTCTCTCAGTCGTGGACCACATGGGAGCAGATTCCCATTGATGTGCAGCAGGCCATGTTCGGCCATTGGTTGGTACGTACGTAAATAAATAATTTGTATTTTGAAAATTATTTCATTTCTAACTTGATATTTTGATTTATTTGTAGGGTTTATGGTATCCGATCGAGGATACCATGCATGACGCCATCCACGAGGAATGGGAGGTGGCCATGCGTGATCGCCTTCGTCAGTTTTTGCACAATTTAAGAAAAGCTGCGATGAAGAAAGCAGGAGTGTCAGATTTTGAGGAGTCATGTAGAGCACACCGACCAGAGTATATTTCATCCCATGTATGGGATGGATTATGTGCGTACTGGTTGAGTCATGCCTTTCAGAGGAGATCATCGGTGGGGAGGCAGAATCGGGGGAGACAGGAGGTGACTCATCGAGCTGGGAGTCGTTTTTTCAGTACTCATAGACAGCATCTGGTACGTACATTATTTATAAATATTTTATATAACTATAAATATTAACAGTTTATTTTTTATTCTTATGGGCTGTCGAGCACCCCGATATTACAGAGTACGATATATATCGGAGGATGTATAGTGATCCTGCTATTGGGGAGATCAGAGGTGATCGTCAGCATCACATCGTGGTCAGTATTATTTGTTTTCAAGTTTAAAAATTAACTCCATATAATATATTCACAATTTTAATTTTAAATGTCAACTATAGGAGTCATATGAGGCCGCGGCGTCACAGGCCCGGCCTGAGAGTCAGGACGAGTCATCAGATCAGACCACTGCCCGTCAGTTTGATGAGGCGGCATGGATGCAGGCCACCCAGTATGCCTTCCAGAAGGGCCGGGTAGTTGGTATTAGCTCTCGACTGACTCCCGGAGATTATTATGGCAGTGCTGCGATGTCGGCGTCCAGCTCGAGAGGAGCTCGTGCATCTTCTTCTACTACACAGTATGAGGATCAGTTGCGATCTCAGACTGCACAGATAGAGAGTCTCCGACAGGAGCAGGAGCAGATGCGTCAGCAGCATGAGGAGGAGCGTCGACGCCAGCAGCAGTTGTACGAGGAGCAGACGAGTCGGTGGCAGCAGCAGCATCAGGAGCAGATGGAGTACATGCGCCGACTCACTCATGCTTTAGGGATGGAGTTTCCTCCACCACCATCTGCAGATCCCCCACCTCCCCCCTCCTTCAGATTAGAGTTTGTATTTATGTTATAAAATTTGGGAAATCAAAATATTTTTTTTTCTATTCTTAGTTTTTGTCTCATTATAAAATAATAATAATATTATATTTTTAAATAAAAATATTAATATGAATAATAATATTATTTATATTTTATAACATTAAATTATATATATATATATTAAAATTTTATAATATTAAAATGTAATTATATTTTTTGTAATACTTGAATTATTTTAATATTTGAATGTAAAATAATTCTATTATTTTTATATTAATTAAAATAACTTATTAATATTTTTTTTATTTATGAATTATAATTCTAATATTATTATATTAATTAAATCATTTATTAATATTCTATTATTTTTTATTTTTGAATTATAATTCTATTATTATTATATTAATTAAAATAATTTATTATTTTTATTTGTGAATTATAATTCTATTATTATATTAATTAAAATAATTTATTAATAATTTATTTTTTTTATAGTATTCGCGATGGGATACTATGCCCGTCTCAAATACTAGTATTATTATATGCATTAAAATAATTTATTAATAGTTTTTTATTTTTTTTAAAAAATAGTTTTTGCGACGGGTCCCGTCGCAAAAACTATTTTAAAAGTTTTTTACAAATATACGGAGTACTATTTGCGACTGGGAGAATAACCGTCGCAAAAAAAGGCTTTAGCGACGGGCCCGTCGCAAATAAGTGTTGTTGCGACGCCGTTTTCAGCAACGGGCCATTTGCGACGGGCCCCCGTCGCAAAAATCCATTTGCGATGGGATCCCGTCGCAAATGACCCGTCGAAAATACCTATTTTTCTAGTAGTGGAAGACCCTTGCTACATCGACATACGGCTATCACTTCATCATACCATCAATGTATCAAGTTTTGTTTCAATGGTCCAGTTGGGACATTATATGGTGATAAGTCCCCGTTCAAGACATGTGAATATCAATACATTGAGGCGGAATTCTACCACATGAAGGGAAAGGAGGAATGAACAACAAAGGGGATTACCAAAGTTAATGCTCCGTATGGTTTGAAAAAGATTCCAGTAAATCCATTTACACCTGTGAGTACAGATTATGTGTTTCCTATCAGTCAAATTGAAAAGACAGACCCAAATCAAAATACTCTTATGGAAATATCCCATAATGTCAATTACGGCAATCGAGCCAGACAATATTGGAAAAATTGGTAACCCACCAAGCAGTGATGAAAGCAAGAATGGCGGCTTCTTCATTTCATCTGCTGAAATCCAACAAGTCTATACTTCTCCAATCAGTCGAGAAGAAGTTATAGCAACATCGGAGGTGAACAATGATGTCAATTCTCAATCCATCATCTCCTCTTTATTACCCAAGGAAGACCCTTCATCATCAATTGGGTCGAAAATTGAAGCTGCTTCTTCATGATGTGAAAATTTTGACATCTCTTCTGATCATGAAAATTAAGCTTCATCATCTACTATACAATTAGAAATGGAAGAAATAACACATGTTGAAGAAGAAGAGGAAGATCTTGGAGATGCTCCTCCAGTATTTGAAGAGGGTATCTCTACCACCGTGGATGAACTCAGAGAATTAAATCTGGGTACAAAAGAAGATCCATGCCCCACTTTAATCTGTGCGACCATGACTCTAAACAACAAGATATTTATATTTCTTTTTTAAAGAAAAATCGTGACATATTTGCTTGGAACTATAAAGAGATGGCCGGGCTTGATCCTGATGTTGCTACTCATCATTTGGGTTTTCCAGAAGAACATCGAGGATTTAAGCAAGACGCAAGAAGAACACATCCAACTTATGCTTCCAAAATTGAAGCTGAAGTGGATAAGCTTATCAAAGCTAACTTCATCAGAGAAGTTCAATATCCCAAGTGGTTGGATAATATTTTCCCTGTAAAGAATAAGAACAGACAAATTAGAGTTTTCATCGATTTTAGAGATCTTAATCGGCATTATCCTAAGGATGATTTCCCAGTTCCGATTACAGAACTTTTAATTGATGCAACAGCTGGCTATGAAGCGCTTTCCTTCATGGATGGATATTCTGGATATAATCAAATTTGGATGGCTCCATAAGATGAAGAATCGAAAGCCGTCAGAGACACTCAGTGTGTGTTTTTCTATCGAGTAATGCCCTTTCGCCTAAAGAATGAAGGTGCAACATATCAGCGTGTCATTCATCGTATCTTCAAACCCTTTTTAGGGAAGTTTGTTGAATGCTATGTGGACGATTTGGTGGTTAAATACAAACAACGTTCTAATCACTTGCCTGATTTGGAAGTCATATTCCACAAGCTTCGACAACATAATTTGAGGATAAACCCCTTAAAATGTGCTTTTGGGGTAACCTCAGGAAAATTTCTCGGCTTTGTTGTACGCAATCGTGGTCTTGAAGTCGATCCTGAAAAGACAAAGTCAATCCTTGTTATGTCACCTCCTCGAAATTTGAAAGAATTAAGAGGACATCAAGGACACTTAGCCTATATTCGGCGTTTCATCACCAATTTGGCAGGAAACAGTTCACCCTTCTCCAAATTGATGAAGAAGGGAGTCACTTACCAGTGGACTGAAGAATGTCAAGAAGCATTCGATATTTGCAAGAAATACCTCTTGAGTCCACCGGTACTCTTGCCAAATGTTGAAGGAAGACCACTTATCCTATACATGACAGCTCTAGAGTGATCATGGGGTGCCTTTCTTGCTCAGAAGAATTATGTTAGGGATGAAAACAACCTCTATTACCTCAGTCGGACTATTCTTGAAGCAGAAACCTGATATTCACGTATTGAGAAGTTCTATCTGGCATTAATCTTTCTAGTTCAGAAGTTGAGACACTACCTGCAACATCATGAGGTCCAATTGGTATCTCTCAATAACCCACTCAAATTCATCCTTAGTTGTCTAATGATTACATGACTTCTGCCATGGTGGGAAGTTATTTTCCAGCAATTCGACATTCAGTGTGTGTCTCAAAAGGCAATAAAGGGCCAAGATCTTGCTGATTTTTTGGCTAAACACCCTTCAGTGTAGGACACATATTCAGATATTGAACTCCCTGATGAGGAAGTCTTCTCTATTCAAGAAAGTCCTTAGGCAAGGGAAATGTATTTTTATGGTGCTTCCAGAAGTCCAACAGGGAGGAAAATGGAAAATCATAAATTCAAAAATGTTGGCTTAGGAATTGTGCTCATTTCTCCAGAAAAAGCTGTGTTACCTTATTCATTCTTATTGTGCGAAGGTGGTACAAATAATGAAGCATAATAACAAGCTCTCATTGCAGGATTGGATTTGGCGCTTCAAGCACAAGTGAATCACTTAAAGGTGAAAGGTGATTTAGACCTGGTAATCAAAAAAGTCAATGGGGATTATGCCATAAGAAAAGAAGAACTAATCCCTTTTTATGATTACATTAGAGAGTTAATGGTGGAATTCCCTTTGGAACCGACATTTTCTTATGTCCCAAGATCACAAAATGATCAAGCTAATTCACTGGCTAATATAGCCACAACTCTAGAAGATCCAAATCGGGATGATACAACCATCAGTATTGCCCACCGTCATGCAATTTCACCTTATGTTCGAAGAAGAACATAGGAAATTAATGAAATCAGTCCCATTCCTGAACTGTATGGTCATACTACAGGATGGATGTCACCTATCAGGGAATACCTTCAAAATGGAAAACTTTCTCCTGATAGAGCCGAGAAAGAACAAATCTGACAACATGTGGTCAAGTTAACTCTTTATGATGGACCAGATCACCTAGAGTTAATTCTCTACAAGCGTGGTTTTGATGTAGTTTTCTTCAGATAAGAGACAATGGTTGTCATGAAAGAAGTGCATGCAGGAGTCTGTGGTGCCCACCAGTCTGGACATAGACTGTCTGATCATATTCAAAGACTTGGATAATTTTGGCCTTCAATGATACAAGATTGTGTTGATTTCACAAAGAAGTGTCATTCATTCCAAGTACATTCCAACTTCATTCATCAACCTCTAGAGTTGCTTCATACAGCTAAATACTTGTGTCCATTTGCCACATGGGGAATGGATGTGGTGGGACCATACCCTTCAGCTACGACCAAGCAGTTTAAGTATATTCTTAATGCTACTGATTTCATTCCCAAATGGGCAGAGGAAATTCCTCTTAAGGAAGTCAGTTCTAAATGAATTTTTAGCTTCATCAAATCTAATATCATCACCATATTTGGTGTCCCTCATACCATATTGACGGACAATGACACGAACTTCTGTTCATCCGAGGTGAAGAAGGTGTATCAAGAATACAACATCAAATCCAATCATTCATCTCGGTATCATGCAGCGGCCAATGGCCAGATAGTAGCTTTCAACAAGACTCTGTCAAATATACTTCAAAAGATGGTGGATAAAGATAAGAAATCATGTCCTGATAAACTCTTTCATGCTTTATGGTCTTATTGGACTACTACCCGCACTGCAACTCAGTCAACTCCATATTCACTAGTATATGGAACAGAAGTCGTCTTGCCCATTGAAGATCAATTACCTTCGCTCAGAGTAGCCATTTGTGATCAATCATCTACAGATGAGAAATCTCAAAATCGATTAGATGAATTGGAATGGTTAGATGAGAAATGATTGTGCACTCTACTCCAATGGAGCTTATTATTTAATCTAAATGGATGGCGCAATCATCACTACTCCAACCAATGCTAGATTTCTGAAGAAATATTTTGTAAGAACACAAAATACAGAAATGGTCCATGCATACGACCTTAAACTATTTGCACGTCCCTGACGTCCAGCATGATGTTAAACTGCATCATCCACGGTCCATACATATGACCTTAAACTATTTGTATTACTTTCATCCCACACAACGTTAAACTATGAAAAAGTTCCCCAATTCGTCCAACATGACGTTAAACTGTGTCCCCCTTCATCATCCTTGATATATGATGTTAAACTATATAGAAGTCCCTTATGTCTAGCAAGACGTTAAACTGCATAACCAATGGTCCATGCATACGACCTTAAACTATTGGCACTTACGTCCAACATGACGCTAAACTGTATCGTCCCTTTTTCATCCAACATGATGTTAAACTATGAAAAAGTCCCTAATATGTCCAACATGACATTAAATGGTGTACTATTTTTTCCTTACTGCATGACATTAAACTGCACAGTCCTCTTTTTGTCCAACATGGCATCAAAATGTATTGTCCCCATAGTCCTAACTACATGATGCTAAATTTTACAGAAATTCCTTTGATACATCCTACATGACATTAAAATGTACTTTGTCCCTACTACATGACACTAAACTGTGCAGCACCAATAGTCTTAACTGCATGACTTTAAACTGCATAGTCCCTTTATCTGTCCTACAGGACATTAAGCTATGCATCGTTAAGGTTTTTGTTACCTCTTGTTTCTCACATTGAGTATGACTCACGTGTGCTTAGAGAAACTTCAACCATAACACTCTCTCTAGGATACTAATAATGTATAAGTCCCAACACTATTTTTTAGGTTGTTTTCCCCAATGACAACTTGATCACTAATTCATTCTTTAATTGAACTACGCAGAATTTGATCCTTGCCATCCAATATTGGTACGTAGGCAACCTACCAAGTTTCAATCCCAAAACCAATATATTCACATCAGTTCACCTCCATCTCATATGATGTTGAATCGTGAAACCTCCCCTAGAATCAATATCTTTACATTGGATCACTTTCATCCTTGCTATATGACGTTAAAATGTACAAAACTTTTTGTCCTGTATGAAAATAAACTATAATATTCATTGATACCCTCACCTGAGAGGGAACCATTATTTACATTGATCTTTCAATCATGTTTAATTCCAAAGACTATGTGCATAAATCGCAATGCCCAAACCTTTTATCTTGGGTTAAACCATCATTGCACTAAAATCCCCTTTCACCCTTCACATGTACGAACCAAATTTGTACAGAGGGTATTTCTTGAACTACGTGGGCTTGATTCCCATCATTATGGGATACGCAGGAACATTCGAGTGTCCCTCAAATCCAACCCCAAGTCTTTTGGGCCTAACCCCAAATTCCACTTTCATCCCCTTGGATGAAAAGTCCCCATGAAAACACACACTGTGTATTTCTTATAATGGTCCAAGCTCTATGACCCTAATCTAAGATCTCCAATACTTTTGTCCCACAAGAAGTTAAACTGTAGTTCAAGAACTACGTATTGCTTGATTCCCATCCTTATGGGATACATAGTGAAGTCCAAAATTTCCATTCAGGACCCAGCCACAACATGATTATGGTTAGCATTGATCTGTGTATCTCTTCATACATTGGACAATACCCATCTTTATGTGTCATAATCCTAATCTTGAATAATTCTAGATCTTCATAACCCTTTTCATGACTTCTAATCACAAAAGGCCTGAAATTCTGAGAGTTCTTTTGCCTAACCATGCAGCACGTGCCCTTAGGTGGCCTTGCATAAACAGTCTACATAATGGACATGTCATCCAAAAGATGCTATTATTTGACTATGCAGTCAATTCCCTTCGGTGGCCCTGCATAATTCAACCCCCTAACGGTTTTGTTTAATACTGGTAACTTCATTCATGGGAAGAAATCATTTTTTGTCATTATTTATCTTAATAAAAATATGTAGGGATCCGCAAAAATATCCATCCTTAACATACTTTTCCCATATCCTTTCTCATGATCTGAAAGTATTCAAGTCTATGGTTTATATTATCCTTCCCTAAGTTTGGGTTAGACCTTCGTAGGAGTGATATTCATCCAGTTCTTCGATAATCTTGTTTGGAAATATCTTCTCCATATTCAGGTACCTCTTTCTATACAGAAAACACTACACTTTGGAAAATTTGAATCTTCATAAAATTTCACTGGCTTTTTAGCACCAGGAAAGTAAATTTCTAAGAGTTCTTTTTCATGACTATACAGCACGTGCCCTTAGGCGGCCTTGCATAAACAGTCTACATAACCGACTTGTTAGCCAAAAGATACTATTTATTTGACTATGCAGCCAATTCCCTTAGGTGGCCCTGCATAATTCAACCCCCTAACGGGTTTGTCAAATATTGGTAACTTCATTCTTGGAAAGTACTTCTTCTAATTCCTTTTAGCTCTTTTTCATATCACTCCTCAGATTAAAATATTCTTAAGTCATAGTTTACATATTTTCCCTCATACTTGATTATGGTAATGTGTTTTCAGATAAATTTTCAAGGAATTGAGTCAATTCTAATCCATTTCGATCAAAGCTATATCGACCTTAAACATTAGCCGCTTTATGTCTGACGTACATGACTTTAAAATTCCCACAAAATACAAAGGAACTCTGAATAAAAGTCAAGTTCTTGCTCACTAAACATACATTTTGTATGATTTAGGTAATATTGAGTAATTAAAATATTCAACGTTTGTAGGGTTATTTACATTAATCCTAATAAAAATCAAACTATGCTTACTAGGCCCATTGTCTTAGGTAAAATTTTAAGCAGGTACCTGGAAAATAGGTGCACAAATGATTAAAGGTGAAAAAGTTATTCATTTTATGCACAATACTTAGAAGGAAATCCACAGATTGGATTCACTTCTCTTTTTCAGGAAATTACAAGAGGCTGTCGACATAAGTTTTAAATTGATGAACAGCATCCCGAGCTTCATCAGTAGCTACTTGAAGCTCATGCACTTGACCAAATTCACTCTTTTCAGCCTAATGGAGTGCATTATTGGAATCCTCAATGGCTTTCATACCATTCGTTTGAGCTCCCTCCAGTGAATTATTGAGTTTGTCAAGTTCCACAGTAACAACATCTAACTGTTGCTGAAGATGCATCTTCTGAACGACTTTATCTTTGATCTTATGCTTCAGCTCCTTCATCTTCACAGCATAGTCAGCTTTAGCTCGGGATACTACAGCCTCAAATTCACTGATATTCACTGACAGTTTCACCCTGGTCAGATCTTCACCGCACTTTTGTTCTTACTCCCTTCTTAAGATGACCTGTTTCACCGCGGTATGGATCTCTTGGTATCCAAAACCGCCAAATCCTATCATGAAGAACTGGGATGAAAACCGGGAAATCTTTGATGAAAGATCCTCTAAAGGAACATCAGATATGATTTTCTATATGTTGCTCCATGCCTTGAGTCATGAAAATCTGAGCGCCTTAAGCACCTATGGGTCTAATTCAACATCATCATCACATGGGGCATGTAATCTGGGATTAATGCACTTAGGGAAGTGCCCAATTCTGCTCCTTCCCCCCTGACCCTAGTTTCTTCACCTTCTACTACTATTTGGGAAGAGGTTGAGACTTCACCTCCAGTTCTAGCCATTAAAGTTGATATCCCTATTTGATCAATTAAAAGTATAGTTAGTATCATATAATAATGGAAGTTGGTTGTCTATCTTGAAAACTTAGTCCAATCATTACCTAACAGTATATCAGCAGCTTGAAAAGACTCCTCCCCATCTTTCCCAGTTTCAAAAAGATCTTCAAGATGGTTTTCAGGAGGGTTTACTGGGTTTATCTCCACTTGAGCTACTGTTTCTACAATGGTAGGGTTGACATCAATGTCCACACCCTCTTCAAGCATTGGCAGTTCAGCAGATTATATGGATGGAACTGCATATTATTTTCAGTCATGATTAGAAGTATCAATTATAACAAAATTTACTGGGTGAAGGATAACACTCATGCCCAAGGTCTTCTAAATCACATGATAACATAGGATGATCATAAAATTATTCGAAAGACATGCCACGATTCATCATTTCATCCAATGATATTTCAGAATCCTGGTTTGTCTCACCGGTGGGAGCATTTGATGTGTCCTCTTGGCGACCCTCATTCTGCGGCCCCTGACCCTGGACAACTTCTTTAGGAAGGATGGCAGATTCAGTTGCTGTGGCCGCCAATGATTCTGGTGCAGGTTCTTCTCTACTTGTAGCAGCAGCAGGAGCATTACTGGGAATAGATGTTGGCTCTTTTTCAGAAGCATCCAAGTTAGCCTGAATTTGCATTTGTTCCATAGCACCCTCCGTGGTCCTTAAGGTAGGATCCATCCTTTTCCTCAGAGGGGAAATTTAAGAAGCCCCTAAAATCCCATGGAAAGTGAGCAATATTTTTCATGGTTTAAAATTCATGATTATTTGAAGGACTTACCATTACTGATAAAGCGTTTAGCAGTGGTCTTCCTCCTTCGTCAACTTTATCCTTTTGGATTTTTAGGAGTATCACTAGTCTCCATTATTGGCACTTGAATTGGAGAATGTAGGTCCATGTCCAATTCCTCATTCATGGCCCACTGGCTTGGAGATATCTCGCCCGGTTCGTGAGGAGATTCAGTAGTAACCCCGATGGAAGTACCACCAGGGCTATACTGAGGTGAAGGAACCTCAGTAGTTTTGGCAAGGTGCAAGATGAAGAAAAAAATTTCCTTGAATATGAAATCTTCGATTGAAATCAAGTTGTGAAGCAAATAAGGAAAGAAAACTTACATCTTCAGGAGCCACATAATCGTGCCACTCCTCATCAGTCCCCTCAGTGGTGCCATGATCAATCAATTCCTTCACCCGCCTGGTGACTGGAATGGAATCATCAGTGGCATAAATGTGCATTTCTAGCTCTCTGATATAAATTTTCACTTCATCTGGGTTATTCTCAAAACTGTTGTCTGTAGAAGCCAGAAGATTCCATATTCCAGGGAGGTGTAACCCCTCACATAAATCTAACCAGTCAGTTTCAACACCATAGTATAAACCCTACCATGTTTGGATAGCCTCTGGTCTTAGATATGAAGGCTACGAGGAATGTCCTATAATCTTTGATTTCAGTTTCTTCCCATATCCTGCAACTATAGATAGAGAATAAGAAAATAAGACTTATTGCTTTATAAATTAGTAGTGCTTAAAGTACCCCAATGAAGTAACTCACCAGGAGTTGATGGAGTGGGTCTTTTGATTCTTACTGGAGGATTATATCGGGCACGAGGCCGATTTTCCACTTGTTGTGCCTCATCATCACCCTCTTGGGAATCCGGTGAACCAGTCCTAGAGGAGGAATCTGGCGAATCAGCTTTAGGTGGGGAAGCATCACCTTCATGAGGAAGGGTTCCTTTCTCTACAGTCCTCTTCCTTTTCCCCACCAGATAAACTGGGTGATTCAGCACCCCTTTAAGGTATGATGTTATACAGTGCTCAACATACCATGTGGTCAAGTTATGTGATGCTTTTTCAACTGGTAGATCAAATACCACCCTAGTCTTCTCCCTTGACGTCATCAGCCATAGTTGTCGAGCAACCATCGAATGTTGCTCTAACCTGACATGTACTGGGGGAGATACAAAAATCTGTTGCAGACAATTTAATTGACGTGAAAATATATATATAGCATAGGCCTCACATATAATTTCTCTATCAATCCTGGAAACTAGCACACCATCCCTGCAAGCTAGCATTTATGCCCTCAAATCCAAGTGGGTTGTTCCATCATCAACAAACCGCCAGATTGGAGGATTTCCATAGGGAAACAAGTTGAATTCCTTAAACAAGCTCAGCCTCAGTTTCATGTCATAGGCATTAAGATCTAATGGAGAAACTCCAGAGAATGCTTGCACTGACGACCTGAAAGAACTTCCAGGAATTTTCAATCTGGTCTGTACATTGTAAGTTCTAAAGCGAGTGGCGATCCATCCCCATAAAACATGAAATGGTCCCAATATTCCTAAAGGAGATTTACCCATGAATACATGAAGTAAACTCCTGTGAATCATTGCTAATATGGGGGTATCAAACCCAACCATTTTTCCCTCAGCCAACTTTTCCGCAATAACAAAGGTCCATGGCCTGACGCCTCCCTTCGAATCCCTAAATGGAAAGAGATTAACGCTGAGCCACAAAGACAAGAAGCCCGCCAGATGAGACTTCTTTGGGATCCTTTGATTCAACTCATATCCCCAATTCTCAAACTCTCCTACTTCTAGAGTTGGCCAGAATGTTCCAGGAGCACCCCTCTTCTCATGTTTTGGGAAGGTAGTTGGACGGGTGGGCCTCTTATCCTTGGATTTCTTTTTCTTGGATCCTTTTTCCATCAGCTCCTTCTCCTTTGGCTCCTTATCTTTCTTCTAAATAAGAAATATATTCATACACTCATCTGGATTAATATCCTTTCTACAATGAGTTAAGGAGGTATCTGAACTCTTGAGCCTATGGAAGATTTTAAATAATTCCCAAGCTAAAGCAGGAGTCTTCTTTGAGTCATTCCAAGTCACCTTGGGAGGAATGAATTCATCATACATGTCTCCCAAAATTAGAGCCCCTGAGATCCTGTGGATATCCCACAGACTGATGCCTACTTCTCCATGAGTCAGATGGAAAGAAATGGTTTCTGGGCTCTAGTGGCTGAGTATCTCCGGTATGAAGTTATCATGTCTCTAAAAATATGTTTTCCCAACCGAGACAGCTTCTCATATCGCAACTCCTTTCAGATCTTCGACAAACTCTGTATAGGTTTGTCATACCCAGTATTCCCACATCCACGCTGTCTTCACACCTCCCCCAGGACGGAAGTCCCAAATTTTCTTCCAGCCTTTGGATTGATCCATCTGAGCATTTCGGAAGATTGAAATATGACAATGTGGTTGCAGCTCAGGCTTATGAGGTTTCATATCTGGCATACAAGGGCTATGATGCATCATGTGGGCCTTCTCCACTGTTCCATCATTTATAAATCCTCCTCCACATGAGATATTTTCTGAAGCAAAGTTGGTGTAACTCTGAAACCACAAAAATGGGAGATAGTTTTTTGCTTATGGAATAGTGAATTCATGCAGATGACCATAACCGTACCAAGGAAAATAAGTTCTTTTTGGGAAATCAAAGTGATATTTCTTCAGATACTTAGCCAAATCAGGGAGAGTGCTATCACAAACGGTATAATAATTGTGGCCAACGATATCCATCATTTCATTAATTCTTTTTCTTTCTAGTTCATCAGTCATTCCAGTTCATCTTTGAGCCATTGAATCAGTACCATAGTTGAATAAATTAACTCTTAAATAGGTTTTTTCCATAAAATTTGTGAAGGAATTCAGAAAAATGGAAAAGGCATTAAGGTGCGCAAGTATAAACATAGCGCGCAAGAATGGATGTTTCGCGCAAGTGTTAATGTGCCAGACAGGTTTTTGGTGCGCAAGTATAACTGTGCAAGTCCAAATACCTTGATAGCAATGCGACAACGAAGAAACAATGGAAAATGAGCAACTTGCGTGGCGAAGGTGACCTACACAGTGAGAGCTCAAAAATCTAGAAATCAGTGCTCTACGCGACAAATGATCGCATATTTATCGGCCAGGCCGCCACCTGCATGCCTACATCCAGCGCACTCCAGCCCTGCATGACTCGTACCTGCGTGAGGATAGTGGTACGGTGAACTCCTTCTCACCTCTTTCCCTTTGGTTTTCTTCTTTTCCTCAGAGTCACATCTTTATTTTTTTTTCGGATGCAAATCTGAGGGGGGAATTTTGTTGACGCTCCTTTTTCATCACATTGTCTAAAAGAATGGAAAGGGAAATGACTTAGCACAAAGGGATTCATCCTTTGAAGAAAATATAAAAAATTGACAAAGGAATGAATAAGAAGAACATTTCACAAAGGTCGCGCAAGTTCCCTTACTGTCGCGCATGTATACGTGCACGCCGCCTAATGGTCATGAAAGTGACTTGCGTGCCCTAAGTGATAACCGCTCGGTGTCTTCTCCAGCCTATAAATAGACCTTGTGGGCCCCCCATTTCATGAAGAATTTTTTCCAGAATTCAGATATAGAGCTCTGAACACCCATGTCTCTTCTTCAAATTCTTCCGAACACTTCTTAGGTAATTCATTACCTATAATGGAAGGTCTAAACAAGAAGAATAAGGTCTAAGTGTTATAAATCACTAACACTTGTACGCCTAAATGTTTTTTCCCTTAAGGGAAATGAACACACTTGCGCGCCTCCTTACCTATTCATTGAAACTTGTGCGCCACTCTTATGGAAGTACCTCAGGATAATTCTAAAGGATTTGGTCAAGAATCTCCCAAGTATTACTCTACTGGGCAAGGATCGCGCAAGTACCCATGAGCCGCACAGGTATACCTGCGCGGCCAATACTTTCGCACCCACAAAGTACCTATGCGCCTACCAGGACTTACACACCCCTATCTTTTTGGGTGCCCTTCCTTCCCATTTAACCCCTCTTATTCCATTCCACCTCTCCTAGTCGAGATTCAGTCTTCAAGAAACTCTTCAAAGCCATTTATGGCATGATTATTTGATTTACTTTCTTATCTGAAAGGACCTCTGTGGAACATCTCTCAAAACATAGTGACTTTCACATCTTTATGTCACTATAGTTAGAGAGTTCATTCATTTAACCTCATCCTTTAAGATGAGAGAATCCTTAACTTGGGCCTCCTTTTCAGGAGTAATTCCAAAGTCCCCTAAACCTGGGCCTCCTTTTCAGAAATAATCCCTTGTCATAATTCCCCAAATATGGGCATCCTCCTCAAGAGTAAGCCCCAAACCTTAATTCCTTTAACCTGGGCCTCCTTTTTAGGAATAAGACACAGTCTCAAATATGGGCATCCCCTTTCGGAGTAGGCCCCAGGTCCCTTAATTTTCAAATCCCTTTAACCTGGGCCTCCTCCTTAGGAATAAGCCCCATGTCTTAATTTCTCTTAACTAGTCATAATTCCTTTTCATCTGGGCTTCCTTTTCAGGAGTAAAACACAATCATAAGTCCCCTCATAACTTTGGAATTTTCCTTAGGAGTAAGCCCCAAGATTAGAGTATCCAAAACCCCACGAAGCACATATACCTTTATGGACCATGTTCATGGATTTATTCCCTGAAGTAAATCTTAATCCTCATATATTTGGGAAGTCATACATATATAATCCCTACATCATTTCTTATGATTGCATATTTCATGGCACAATTGTCTAGTTTTTACCAAATACCTCTTGTTTCTCACACTGAGCATGACACACATGAGCTTAGAGTGTAAAAGTAATTATGAAATATTTTTTGATCCATCAATCATAAACATCATACTGCCTTACTCGAACTACGTAGGTTCTGATTCCTTTTCCAAAACAAAGGATACGTAGGTAGCCCATCAGTGGGTACGATCCCAACTCTGAAATAATCCATGTCCTTCTGAATGACAATAAACTTCAAGTGCCCCACCGAGTGGCTTTAAAACCAGTATGGTCATCATAATGACAAAGAGACTCTTATGTATTTATGGATAACATCAACTAATAATATCTAACAAATATAGATGATTCTCTATCGATGAAGAACCTCTAATACATATAAAAGATTCTCTAAATTTTCTTCATATCAATCATTGATTGTCAGATTTAAAGGATATCACATTTTATACTTGGTAATGTAATAAGGATTCACAAACATAACTTAAATCTATAAATAGAGTCCCGGAGTAGACAATAATTCCCCACAAAAAGGTGTGATGAGTCCGACCTCCCATCCTCTTGACCACTGAAAATTCTTAAGCCTCATCAGTCCATAACTAATGAGCACCTACCCTTGGAAAGTAGGTCCAAATGGATATGGAATCATTGGATGTTTCTGGTTCTACGAACAAACCCGTTAGAAACCGATTGGAATGTTTTAACCTTAAATCAATGAGGTCATCCCCAATTCCAGAGGGAAACAGGTTGTTTTGAAGATGTTTTTTCATGTTCTCTCAACGTGGTGATGGTGTTTGGAGAATGGAACCGTGTATATGGAGATAATAAATGAAAAACGTATGTTCAATTTGGAGGATCTAATGACAAATATTGAAAGAAAAATCAACCACTCACATGTCAAATATATGGTAAGAAGAATCATGTGAACTATCTCGAAGGGATGGATAAAATCTTCATATGTTGGAGAAAAAGTCACCAAGACCATTAATGATGAAAAGACATGAGGAATAAGGAAAATTTGATGAAGAAAAGAAGAGAACCATCCATGGTTTAACACTTCAAATGTAAGGGAAAATGGAACTATGTCATCTAGTGCACTAAACACTATGTCCTTGAGGGTAATCAATGTCATCACCCACCAAAACCAAATGAGAAAGGGAATGATTATTTCATAACTACCATGGAGGTGGTACCCGAAAATCATGTGGTAATAGTTATGCTGGATATTTATTGATGAATATGGAATGTTCTATTTGATTCTTTTTCTATATATTCTTTCATATACATAAATTTTAATGGAACAATTCAAACACCACCTCCAAATATGGAGGTTCGGTTTTTGGTAAGAACAAAAAATGTGAAAATTATTTCATCCAAAGTTTTTAAATCCACCCTGGTTAATGTTTGTGGACTGAACCTCCTATGAAATAATGTTTTAATTATTTTATTTTAGTTTGATGCTATATTTTGGATGGATTAGATATCTTTATATAATCTGAACAATAACTATTGGTAAAATAATATTACTCTTCACATCCTGATCCATCCTACAATTCTGTTCAAGTGTATAGAGGATAATGAATATCCTTCACAATCAATATTTAAAGTGTGTATATTATTTACTCAAGAGAATGAATGTCTAGCTTAAATGATTGAGAAAATGGAGAGAATCATGATCGATGAAATTCCCTTTTTGAGGTACTACACTGATGTGGTCCCTAAATAATTACGTAAACTTACTCTTGAATGATAGGTTGAGTTCTCTACATATATTTAAGAAACATTATAGTATGGACACCATTGAATTTGAAAAATTGAAGAAGTAGTTATAGGTTAACTTGGACTGTAGTTTCATACACCCTAGGGCTTTACCATGGGGTGAACCAATCCTCTTGGTCAAGAATAAGTATGGATAATTGTGTCAATTCATTGATTATTTTGAGATAAATAAAATCTTCATAAAAAAATTATCCGCTTACATGGATAGATGACTTATTTTTATCAAATACATGGGAATACATAGTTCTCTTAGGTAAATATTTGGTCGACATATCACCAATTAAATTAAAGGAACAAATTTTTAATAGTTCCTTTTGAATGAGGTATAGACACTATGAGTTCATATTGATATCTTAGACCTCAAGGTAGTTGAAAAGACATGATAAAAACTATACGACATGAGATATGGAGTTAGAGGATATGATATTCACATTGAAAATGTAACATCCCAGGTAAATAAAGAATAAGACATATTTCATATTTATTAATATTTGTGAATTAAAAAATAATTTTACTTTAATGGGGTTTCTATGTTCGATAGCATACCTGATACGCAACAACATGTTACTTTGAAATCATACATTGCACACTAATAATAGAATATTATTATTTTAAATGGTAGTTAACTCCTAGCCATTTTATTGGTGGGAATGAAAAAAATAACTAAAATATGATTATACATGTTTTTTAAATGTATTTAAATTCATCCAATAAATGTTAAAGGCATAAAATGTGAATAAATCTAATTTTAAGCATAATTTACATTAAAAGGCCGATTTACCACCTTTTAATGGAGACCCCTCTTTAAATTTTGTTTTGATCATCTTTATATGTTCTTTTTGACCAAATAAAATTCTTCTTTTGATTTGGGACATCAAATTTTACTTTTGGTAATTTTTATGTATTTTTCGGATAAAGTTCATTTTTAACGAATAGTGAAAAATATTGTATTTTAATTCAAAAGTGTTGTTTAATATAATATATTTATATGGTTAGATTATATTTTTAATTAGTTTTAAAGTGAAATAAAAATATATTTTTACCATTTAATCCAATTTTGTTCATTGAAATTAATTTCTCTTTAAAATTGGACATAAACAAGTATCAATCTTTTGATAGTTATTGTTTCTAAAAAACATGCTATTTGTTTTGATAATGGGAATTAATTTTCAAATTAATTAATTACACTTCTATGTTTTGAATTTGGAAAAATAGACATCATTTTTTAATTCGAAATATCAAATATATCTTAGGCGGAATTTTTTGTATTTTTCTGCAAAACTTCAATATTTGATGAATAGTGAAACCACTTTGTGGTAGTTAAAAAAATTGACTTTTTCATTTAATTGAAATTTTACCACTTCTGTGAATTAAATTTCAAAAATACGACATACATGGTTGTTATCAAGAAGTAAAATTTGGTTTATTAAGATGAAAATAATTTTTGGTGAATAATAACTTTTGACTTTTATTTACCGCGGTTAAAGGTAAATAGGTTAATTCAAGGTAAAAAGAATATTAAAATAATTTAAAGTTACCTTAAAACTTGTCCAAACCATATTTGTTGAGTCATTAATGACCATGTAAGTCTTTGGGTCGATTTTGGGACCCCATTGAGCCCCGTGGGTGTGAAAATGACAATTTTGATTAATTAATTTAATGTAAAGACAAAATTGACATTAAAAATATTTATTTAGTAATTAATTTTTATATGGTGTTATATAAGTTATATTTTAGACTATAAATATTAATGTAAAATCTATAAATATTTTCTACATCATGGTATTTTTTTTATATTTTTTATACAATAAATATATTAAATTATTTATAACATAATAATGATGCAGTATTTACCTCATTAATAAATCATTTAAATAAATAAGATTATAATTATTAAAATAACATTTAAAACATGTCAATTTCTGATTGAGTGATTTTATTTTGACCATGATTCCTCTTATATTCATCTTCAATGATATTTGGACCATTAGAAACCGAATATATTTATATAATAAAATAATAGTTTCACACTTCCCTAAAGACCCCCTCCTCCCCCTTATAAAAGGAGACCACTTTTAACAAATTACTCACACCTCTAAAGCCATTTGGATCGTCCAAAATCTACCCAATTAAGCTCCCTACATACCTATCCTCTCCCTAGAAGCCTTACCTTAGGCAGAAGGCACTTCAAGAATTCCTTTTTGTTCAAACCGAAGGAAGTTACCCAAATTAAAGGAAACAATTTTTTAATTGTTTTCTATTATTTTACATCTCCAACTCGTAAAATCTTGTTATTCTTTTATTTTGTAAGAAAAAATTATCCTAAATATACTAGTATGTTGTTATGAGAAGGATTATAACTACACATACACACACCTCCATCTAATGGATGAAGAACATAATGTTTCTGTGGATGAAAAACTAACGCCTCACGAAACGATGATTGTTTGATTTTCTCCTACCGCCTATCATGATGTCCATGATGATGGAACTGTATTTATATATGATATATATTATGTTTATGATTTCCTTATTCTTTTTTAATTCCCAGTTATATCAAGACTTTACGGTTTCCATAGTGGGTAAATACGATAATCTCATTTGAGGAAGTGCGGACTACCGCCACCTCAAAGTGATATGATTCGTTAGTGCCTTATATGGGATGTATAAAGGATGGAATTAATGATATTATATATTATATAATACTGGAATTATAATATACATATGTATCATTATGTTTTATTTCGATAAAATAAGAAATATAAATGAAAGTAGCATTCATGCGTACGTACGGCTTACCATCCCCATGAACGGTGCATTTCATTTCTTACCTGTAAATGTTATGTACTATTATAAATACATATATATAATGGATATATATGATATATATTATATCTAAATAATGAATATCATTCTGGATATAATGGACTATTGACCACATGGAAAACTTGTAATGTAAGGTGTTCATTTTTGACTCAAGTACCAAATATCGACAAAATAAACATTATTAACTTAAATGATTAAATAATGTTTATAACATGGTAATAAGTTATATAAAAGGAATAATAAACTTGAAAAGGTTCTTAAGTATGTAGAAATAAAATTTATTCTACTATTCAGGATATTAAAGAATGATCAAGTCAAGTCGGACACGAGGTAATGGAATTTATCTCAAACTCCTTTCATTGAGGCATATTTTGTTTTAATACATGACTTTCTTTTATACGTTGTATAAACAACATTGACTTTTCAAAGGGAATATTTTTCTACCAAGCGTTTTACTAAATGACAAAAAGGAATGTTTCTATTAACGTAAGCGGTGACAACGACCTTTCCACTACCGTGAGTATTTTTTGATCTTTGGCTTCCTCAACAAGAAGTAATGTTTTTGAAAGAAATAAAATACCATATACTATTTTATGTATTTTGGTATTGAAAATGGTTTTGATAATGGATTTTTTATGTCAATATATTTATGTGATATATTGTGATTGAAATGTGGAAATGTTTTCTTTCATTTATAATTTTTTTATGTGTTATGATTTTATAATGGTACATGGACATTTGAAGGGTGGTTACGTGATAAATCAAATGAAGGATGGTGTCATGAATACCAGGACAGGTGGTTACATTATAACCTCCAATTCATTGGGTGTGGAAGTCGGCCGTATGGATATTTCATTTAGTGATATGTGTGGATGTCGACCAAATGGTTATTCCATTTAAGTATGTTTATGTCCCAAGTTACCTTTATATGTTGTGTGTTCTTTATATGGGTTTTATGGTAATATTTTGGTTACAAAAATGGTTAGTAATGATCATATATTCAGTGAATAGTATTTACTACTTCATAAAGGTGAATAGTATTACTTATGTTAAAGTATTCATTTTTTACTTGTTGTTTTGAAAAACTAACAGTTTTCCTTATTTGTGTATCCCTTACCGAGCTTTTTATGCTCATACCATGTTTTTGAAATGTTTTTCA
Source organism: Viscum album (assembly GCA_963277665.1). Taxonomy (NCBI): domain Eukaryota; kingdom Viridiplantae; phylum Streptophyta; class Magnoliopsida; order Santalales; family Viscaceae; genus Viscum; species Viscum album. The sequence goes on from OY728143.1 coordinate 187,728,475, forward strand.
AAGGAAATAATGTGGAATAGGGTCAAGGATAGGATCATGGAAAAGTCATGTTGTCTTAAACATGGAACTAGACATAACTCTTTTTTTCAAGAGTTCATGTTTTGTAAAAAAATGGAAATTGGTTAGAAGTGTCTACTTTGTAATCTTTTGAGATGAAATAGTTATGTCCTAATTCTCTAAAACTATAATCCTAAAAATATCCTCAATGTGAATTATTTATTTAATTAAATATTATGTAAGGTTTAAGGTCTGGTCCTTATAGTTGGTATCAGAGGTCGGATTAGATAACTTTAGGAGTTATGGTATTTTTAAATTAATATACATAAAGTAATTTATGTTAATATTGAAATCATATAGAATTTACAGATTACCATGTTTCTTCATCTAAGGTATGTCTGTTTTAAGAATTATTTTTCATAAAGGAAACAAAGCATCTTTTCTTGGAAGGAATGTAGAGGAGAATGACCTTCTGAATCAGCAACGAGAGATGGTCAGAATCAGAATTGAGCAGTTCACTGCAGTGATGGCTCAGTTGAACCAGGTGATAAATGGTGGTTGTGTTTATTGATGATATTTTGGTTTATTATTAAAGTAAATAGGATCATGAAAGTCATTTAAGGGTTTTCTTGCTAACCTTAAAAGAAAATAAACTTTATGGGAAATTCAGCAACTGTGAGTTTTGGTTACAACATATTTCTTTCCATGGTCACATTGTTTCAAAAAATTTCATAACTATTGATCCTGCTAAAACAAAAGTTGTTGAAGAATGGAAAAGACCCACAAATATAACCGAGATTCATAGTTTTCATGGATTATAAGTTTATTACTAGAGGTTTGATGAAAAGTTTTCGCGGTTATCGAGTCCAACGACTAAGTTAACTCGAAAAGGTGTTAAGTTAATCTGGACAAAAGAATGTGATGATTGTTTTCAGGAATTGAAAAGGAGATTGGTTAATGTGCCAGTTTTGGCACTGCCTTCTAGAAATGGTGAGTTTGTTATCTACAATGATGCTTCGTTGAAAGAACTGGGTTGTGTCCTAATGAATAATGATCATGTAATTTCTTATGCTTCACGTTAGTTGAAAACCCATGAGTTAAATTACTCTACACATGATTTGGAATTATTTGCTATTGTTTTTGCTTTAAAATTTTGGAGGAAGAATTTGTATGGAGTGAAGTGTGAAATATATACTGATCACAAAATTTTGAAGTATATATTCACTCAAAAATAATTGAACATGAGACAGAGGAGATGGTTGGAATTAACCATGGATTATGATTGCCCAATCCATTACCATACGAGAAAAGTAAATAAAGTGGCTAATGCTATGAGTCAAAATAGTAATACTTAACTAACCATGTTATGTTTGGAACGAGATATTTTGGTTTTTTGATTTGATGAACATTGGCATAAAAGTTTTTGGTATAGGAAATTCTTCTATTTTGTATCAGATGTCAGTGAAATCATCTCTATCAGACAGAATAAAGCAAGCGCAGAAAGAAGACAGTGAGTTGGAGAAAAAGGTAGAGTTGGTTTATAAGGGTAAGTTCCCAAAATTTAACATTGATAATGATTGTGTTTTGAGGTTTTAAAATAGATTATGTGTGCCTTGTGATTCAAAGTTTAATAATGAGTTGTTATGTGAAGCTCATAGTTCTCTGTTTTCAATTCATCGTTGTAGTAATATGATGTATTGAGATCTTCGAGAGTATTACTGGTGTGATGGAATGAAAAGGGATATTGATGATTTAACTGTGAAGTGTTTCACTTGTCAGCAGGTTAAAGTAGAGCGGCAGTTACCAAAAGGAATGCTTGAGCCTCTATCTATGCCATAATGGAAATGGGAAAATATATCCATGGACTTCGTTGTGGGATTACCAAAGACATATCAAGGTAATAATGCAATCTGGGTTATAGTTGATCGATTGACTAAATCTGATCATTTCCTTCCTATTTGAGATAATTTGTCTCTAGATCAATTTTCCCAGTTGTATGTTAAAGATGTATTCAGGTTGCCTGGGGTTCCTATCTCCATTGTATCTGATCGTGATCCCATGTTTACTTCTAACTTTTGGAAAGTCCTTCAGAAGTCGTTGGGTATTGAATTAAATTTTAGTATAGCTTTTCATCCTCAATCAGATGGGCAATCATAACGAACAATTCAAACATTGGATGATATGTTATGTGTTTGCTCGATGAATTATTAGGGAAGTTGGGACCAACATTTTTCTTTTGTTGAATTTTCTTATAATAACAGTTTTCATATAGGTATACAGATGGATCCATTTGAGGCTTTATATGGAAAGAATTGTCGAACTCTAGATTTCTTAGATGAAGTAGGTTAAAGGAAGATGATGGGACCAGAATTGGTAGAAGAGATGGCATATAAAGTTCAGTTGATTCAAAATCACATGAGAACACCTTAGAGCAGGCATAAAAGTTATGCAGATAGCCAGAGGAAGGATCTTTCTTTTGAGGTAGGTGATCATGTCTTTCTCAAAGTTTGTCCATGGAAAAGTGTGATGCGTTTTGGTAAGAAGGGAAAGTTGAGTCCGAGGTTCATTAGACCTTATGAAATTATAGAGAAAGTTGGATCAGTTGCGTATAGAGTGGATTTACCTCCAAGTTTATCCCAGGTACATAATTTTTTTCATGTTTCGATGTTGAGAAAGTATATGCCAGATCCATCTCATGTTTTGAGCCTAGAGGTAGTTCAGTTGGAAGAGAATCTATCTTATGAAGAACAACCAGTCCAGATTCTTGACCGTAGAGAGAAAGTGTTGTTGAATAAGGTGATTCATCTGGTAAATGTTTTTTAGAAAAACCATATGGTTGAAGAGGCAACTTGGGAATCTGATAATGCTATGAGGGATAAATACCCCCACTTATTTTGATAAGTGAATAAAAATTGTGAGGATGCAGTTTCCAAAAGGGGGGAAGGATGTAACATCCTAGGTAAATAATGAATAATACATATTTCATATTTCTTAATATTTGTGAATTAAAAATTAATTTTACTTTAATGGGGTTTCTATGTTCGATAGCGTACCCGATACGCAATAATGGGTTTCTTTGAAATCATACATTGAACACTAATAATATAACGTTATTATTTTAAATGGTAGTTAAGTCCTAGCCGTTGTATTGGTAGGAATGAACCAAAATAACTAAAATTAGATTATTATTTTTTTAATTGTATTTACATTCATCCAATAAATGTTAGAGGCATAAAATTTGAATAAATCTAATTTTAAGCATAATTTAAATTAAAATGCCGATTTACTGACTTTTAATGGAGAACACTCTTTAAATTTAGTTTTTTTTTCATCTTTATATGTTCTATTTGACCAAGTAAAATTCTTCTTTTGATTTGGGACATCAAATTTTACTTTTGGTAATTTTTTGGTATTTTTCGGATAAAGTTCATTTTTAATGAATAGTGAAAAATATTGTATTTTAATTCAAAAGTGCCTTTTAATATAATTTATTTATATGGTTAGATTATATTTTTAATTGGTTTTAATGTGAAATTAAAATATATTTTTACCATTTAATCCAATGTTGGTCATTGGAATTAATTTCACTATGAAATTGGACATAAACAAGTATCAATATTTTGATAGTTATTGTTTCTTAAAAACACGCTATTTGTTTTGATAACGGGAATTAATTTTAAAATTAATTAATGCCACTTATATGTTTTGAATTTGAAAAAATAAACATCATTTTTGAATTTGGAATATCAAATATATCTTCGGCTTAATTTTTGGTATTTTTCTGAAAAACTTTAATTTTTGATGAATAGTGAAACCACTGAGTGGTAGTTAAAAAATTGATTTTTTAATTTAAATGAAATTTTACCACTTTAGTGAATTGAATTTCAAAAATCCGACATACATAGTTGTTATCAATAAGTAAAATGTGGTTCATTAAGATGAAAATAATTATTGGTCAATAGTAACTTTTCACTTTTATTTACCACGGTTAAAGGTAAATAGGTTAATTCAAGGTAAAAAGAATATTCTAATAATTCAAAATTACCTTAAAACTTGTCCAAACCTTATTTTTTGAGTCATTCACGACCATGGGCATCTTTGGTCTTATTTTTTGACCCCATTGAGCCACTTGGGTGTGATAATGAAAATTTAGATTAATTAATTTAATGTAAAGACAAAATTGATATTAACAAAAAGATTTTAGTAATTAATTTTTATATGGTGTTATATATGTCATATTTTTTAATATAAATATTAATTGGAAGTATAAAAAGAGTTCCAACATTATTGTATTTTTTTATAATTTTTAGACAAAAAATAAATTAAATTATATATGATATAATAATGATGGAGTATTTACCTCAATAATAAATAATATAAATAAATAATATTATAATGATTAAAATAATATCCAAAATATGTCAATTTCTTACTGAATGATTTTATTTCGACCATTAGTCATCTTATCTTCATCTCTAATGATTTTTGGACCATTAGAAACTGAATATAATTGTATAATAAAATAATAGTTTCACACTTTCCTAAAGAGCCTCTCCTCCCCCATATAAAATAAGACCACTTCTAACCAATTCCTAACACCTCTCAAGCGACTCAACTGGTCCAAACTCTACCCAATTAATCTACCTACATCCCTATCCTCTCCCTAAAAGACTTAACATGGGAACATGGAACTTTAATAAGTCCTTTTAGTTCAAACCAAAGGACGTTACCCAAATTAAAGGTAACAATTTTTCTACAATTTTTTTCGTTTATTTTACTTCTCCAACCCCTAAACTCTTTTTATTTCTTTCTTTTGTAACTAAACCAGTATCCTCAATATACTAGGATATTTTTATGAGAATTATTTGAACTACACATACACACACCTCCAACTAATGGATGAAGAACCTAATGTTTCAGTGGATGGAAAACTAACGCCTCACGAAACAATGATGGTTCGATTTTCTCCTACCACCTCTCATGGTGGCCATTATGATGGAACTATATTTATATATGATACATATTATGTTTATGATTTCCTTATTCTTCTTCACTTCCCAATTATATCAAGCCTTTATGGTTTCCATAGGGGTAAATATGATAATCTCATCTAAGGAAGTGCGAACTACCACCCCATCAAAGTGAAGTGATTCGTTAATGCCTTATGTGGGATGTATAAAGGATGGAGTTAATGATATTATATATGATATTATACTTGAATTATTATATACCTATGTATCATTATGTTTTATTTCCATTAAAATAATAAATATAAATGAAATTAGCGTTCATGCGTACGTATGACTTACCGTCTCCATGAACGGTGCATTTCATTTCATACCTCTAAATGTTATGTACTATTATAAATAAATATATATACTAGATATATATGATATATATGGTATCTAAATAATTAATATAATTCTAGATATAATGTACTATTGAACACATGGACAACTTGTAATATAAAGTGTTCGTTTTTGACTCAAGTACAAAATATCGACAAAAAGAACATTATTAAGTTAAATGATTAAATAATATTTATAACATGGTAATAAGTGAAATAAAAGGAATAATAAACTTGAAAAATGTTCTTAAGAAAGTAGAAATTAACTTTAGTTTATTATTCAGTATAATAATGAACGATCAAGTCAAGTCGGACACAAGGTAAGGGACTTTGTCTCAATCTCCATTCATTGAGGCATATTTTGTTTTAATACATGACTTTATTTTATACGTTGTATAGACACCCTTGAATTTTCAAGGGGAATATTTTTCTACGAAGCGTTTTACTAGACAAAAAAAGGAATGTTTCTATTAAATTAAGCGGTGACAATGACCTTTCCGCCGCTGTGAGTATTATTTGATCTTTGGCTTCCTCAACAAGCAGTAATGTTTTCTAAAGAAAATAAATACCTTATACTCTTTTATGTATTTTGGTATTGAAAATGGTTTTGATAATTGATTTGTTATGTCAATATATTTAAGTGATATATTGTGATTGAAATGTGGAAATGTTTTCTTTCCTTTATAATTGTTTTATATGTTTTGATTTTATAATGGTACTTGGACATTTGATAGGTTGTTACGTGATAATCCAAATGACGGGTGGTGTCGTGAATACCAGTATGGGTGGTTACATTATAACCTCCAATGCATTGGGTATGGAATTCGGCTGTCTGGCTATTCCATTTAGTGATATGTGTGGAAGTCGAGCGTATGGTTATTCCATTCATGTATGTTTATGTCCCAAGTTAACTTTGTATGTTTTGTGTTATTTATATGTGTTTTATAGAAATCTTTTGGTTACAAAAATGATAAGTAATGATCTTTTATTTAGTGAAGAGAATTTACTACTTCATAAAGGTTAAAAGTATTACTTATGTTAAAGTATTCATGGTTTACTTGTTGTTTTGAAAAACTAACAATTTTCCTTCTTTGCGTATCCCTTACTGAGATTTTTATGGTCATACCAAGTTTTTGAAATGTTTTTCACAGGACATAATGTGGAATAGGGTCAAATATGGGATCAAGGAAAAGTCATGTTGTCTTAAACATGGAACTAGACATGACTCTTTTTTTCAAGAGTTCATTTTTTGTAAAAAAATTGAAACTGGGTAGAAGTGTCTACTTTGTAATCTTTTGAGATGTAAAAGTTATGTCCTAATTCTCTAAAACTATAAACCTAAAAATATCTTCAATGTGAATTATTCATTTAATTTAATATTATGAAAGTTTTATGTCCGAGTCCTTATAGTTGGTATCCGATGTCAATTTAGATAACCTTAAGAGTTAGGTTATTGTTAAATTAATATCCATAATGTAATTTATGTTAATATTGAAATCATATAGCATTTATAGATTACCATGATTCTTCATCTTAGATATGTTTGTGTTAAGAATTCTTTTTCATAAAGGAAATAGAGCAGCTTTTCTGGGAAGCATATAGAGGAGAATGACCTTCCGAATCAGCAACCAGAGATGGCCAGAAACAGAATTGAGCAGTTTACTGCAGTGATGGCTTAGTTGAATCAGGTGATAAATAGTGGTTATGTTTATTGATGATATTTTGGTTTATTCTTAAATTAAAGAGGATCATTAAAGACATTTAAGGGTTGTCTTGCAAACCTTAAAAGAAAAGAAACATTATGGGAAATTCAGCAAGTGTGTGTTTTGGTTACAACAAATTTCATTCCTTGGTCACATTATTTCAAAAAATGGCATAACTGTTGATCCTTCTAAAAAAAAGTTGTTGAAAAATGGCCAATACCCAAAAATATAACTGAGATTCATAGTTTTTTTTTGGTTTGGCAGGTAATTACCGGAGGTTTGTTAAAAAAATTTCTCAGTTATCTAGTCCAATGAATAAGTTAACTCGAAAAGGTGTTAAGTTCATCTGGACCCAAGAATGTGATGATTGATTTCAGGAATTGAAAAGGAGATTGGTGAATTCTCCAGTTTTAGCACTGCCTTCCAGAAATGGTGAGTTTGTTATCTAGAGTGATGCTTCATTGAAAGGACTGGGTTTTGTCCTAATGTAGAATGGTCAGGTAATTGCTAATTCATCACGTTAGTTGAAACCCCATGAGTTAAATTACCCAACACATGATATGGAATTAGCTTCTGTTTTTTGTTCTTTAAAAATTTGGACGCATCATTTGTATGGAGTGAAGTGTGAAATATATACTGATCACAAAAGTTGTAAGTATATATTCAATAAAAAATAATTGAACATGAGATTGAGGAGATGGTTGGAATTAATCAAGGATTATGATTGCATGATCCATTACCATCCGGGAGAAGAAAATAAAGTGGCTGATGCTTTGATTCGAAAAAGTAATACTTCATTAACCATGTTACCTTTGGAATGAGATCCTTTGGTTTTTGATTTGATGAACTTTGGCATAGAAGTTGTTGGTACAAGAAATTCTTCTATTTTGTATCATGTGTCAGTGAAATCATCTCCATCAGACAAAATAAAGCACATAGAGAAAAGATGACAGTGAGTTGCAGAAAAAGGTAGAGTTTGTTCAGAAGGGTAAGTTTCCCGAATTTAACATTGATAATGATTGTGTTTTGAGGTTTGGAAAGAGATTATGTGTGCCTTGTTATTCACAGTTTTAGAATGAGTTGTTATGTGAGGCTCATAGTTCTCCATTTTCAGTTCATCCTTGTATTACTACGATGTATAGAGATCACTGGGGGTATTACTGTTGGACTGGAATGAAAAGAGATATTATTGATTTTACTGTGAAATGTTTGACTTGTCAGCAGGTTAAAGCAGAGTGGGATTTACCGAAAGGAATGCTTCAGCCTCTACCGGTGCCAGAGTGGAAATGGGAAAATATATCCATGGACATTGTTGTGGGATTACCAAAGACATCATGAGGTAATAATGCAATCTGGGATATAGTTGATCGATTGACTAAATATGCTCATTTCCTTCCTATAATAGATACTTTGTCTCCAGATCAACTTTCTTGGTTTTATGTTAAAGAGGTATTCAGGTTTCATTGAGTTCCCATCTCCATTGTATCTGATCGTGATCCCAGGTTTACTTCTAACTTTTGGAAAGACCTTCAGAAGTCGTTGGGTACTGAATTAAATTTTAGTACAGCTTTTCATCCACAATCAGATGGGAAATCAGAACGAAGAATTCATACATTGGAGGATATGTTACATGCCTAGTCGACGGATTATTAGGGAAGTTGGGACCAACATATTTATTTGGTTGAATTTTCTTATAATAACAGTTCTCATACTATTATACAGATGGATCCATTTGAGGCTTTATATGGAAAGCATTGTCGAACTCCAGCTTTTTGGGATAAAGTGGGTGAAAGGAAGCTGGTGGAACTAGAATTTTTAGAAGAGATGGTAGATAAAGTTTAGTTGATTCAGAAGCACATGAGAACAGCTCAGAACAGACAAAAATTTTATTCATATAACCGGAGGAAGAATCATTCTTTTGAGGTAGGTGATCATGGCTTTCTCAAAGTTTCTCCATGGAAAAGTGTGATGCGTTTTTGTAAGAAGGGAAAGTTGTGTCCAAGGTTCATTAGACCTTATGAAATTTTGGAGAATGTTGGATCATTTTTGTACAGAGTGGCTTTACCTCCATGTTTATCCCAGGTACAAAATTGTTTTCGTGTTTCGATGCTGAGAAAGTATATGCCAGATCCATATCATTTTTTGAGCCTAGAGGTAGTACAGTTAGAAGAGAATCTCACTTATGAAGAACAACCAGTCCAGATTCTTGACCGTAGAGAGAAAGTGTTGTGGAATAAGGTGATTTATCAGGTAAAGGTTTTGCAGAAAAACCTTATGGTTGAATATTCAACGTGGGAATCTGAAAATGCTATGAAGGATAAATACCCCCACTTATTTTGATAAGTGAATAAAAATTTCGAGGACGTAATTTACCAAAGGGGGGAAGGATGTAACATCCCAGGTAATTAAAGAATAAGTCATATTTCATATTTATTAATATTTTTAAATTAAAAATTAATTTTACTTTAATGGGGTTTCTATGTTTGATAGCGTACCTGATACGCAACAACGAGTTTCTTTAAAATCATACGTTGCACACTAATAATATAATATTATTATTTTATATGGTTGTAAAATCTTAGCTTTTTTATTGGAGGGAATGAATAAAAATAACTACAATATGATTATACATGATTTTTAAATGTATTTACATTCATCCACTAAATTTTAGAGGCATAAAATGTGAATAAATTAAATTTTAAGCATAATTTACATTAAAAGGTCGATTTGCCGCCTTTTAATGGAGAACCCACATTCAATTTAGTTTTGGCCATATTTATATGTTCTATTTGACCAAATAAAATTCATCTTTTAATTTGGGACATCAAATTTTACTTTGGGTAATTTTTTGGTATTTTTCGGATAAAGTTCATTTTTAATGAATAGTGAAATATATTGTATTTTAATTCAAAAGTGCATTTTAATATAATATATTTATATGGTTAGATTATATTTTTAATTGTTTTTAAAGTGAAATTAAAATATATTTTTACCATTTAATCCAATTTTGGTCTTTGTAATTAATTTCACTTTGAAATTGGACATAAACAACTATCAATCTTTTAATAGTTATTGTTTCATAAAAACACACTATTTGTTTTGATAACGGGAATTAATTTTAAAATTAATTAATGCCACTTCAATGTTTTGAATTTTTCCAAATAGACATCATTTTTGAATTCAGAATATCTAATATATCTTAGGATGAAGTTTTGGCATTTTTCTGAAAAACATAAATTTTTTATAAATAGTGAAACCACTTAGTGGTTGTTAAAAAAATTTTCTTTTTCATTTAAATGAAATTTTACCACTTCTGTGAATTGAATTAAAAAAATCCGACACACATGGTTGTTATCAAGAACTAAAATGTGGTTCATTAAGATGAAAATAATTTTTGGTGAAGAGTAACTTTTGACTTTTATTTACTGCAGTTATAGGTAAATAGGTTAATTCCTGGTAAAAAGAATATTATAAAAATTAAAAATTATCTTAACACTTGTACAAACCTTATTGGTTGAGTCATTAATGACCATGATCATCTTTGGGTCGATTTTGGGACCCCATTGAGCCACTTGGGTGTGATAATGACAATTTAGATTAATTAATTTAATGTAAAGACAAAATTGACATTAACAAAAATCTTTTAGTAATTAATTTTAATATGGTGTTATATAAGCCATATGTTTGACTATAAATATTAATAGTAAATATAAAAATATTTCATACATCATGGTAATTTTTTTATAATTTTTAGACAACAACGAAATTAAATTATTTAGGACATAATAATGATGCAGTATTTACCACATTAATAAATAATTTAAATAAATAAGATTATAATGATTAAAATAATATCCAAAACATGTCAATTTCTGATTGGATGATTTTATTTCGACCATTAGTAATCTTTTCTACATCTTTAATTATTTTTGGACCATTAGAAAAAAAATATAATTATATAATAAAATATTAGTTTCACACTTTCCTATAGAGCCCCTCCTCCCCCTTATAAAAGGAGAAAACTTCTAACAAATTCCTCACCCCTCTCAAGCCATTTGGATAATCCAACCTCTTCCCAATTAATCTCCCTAAATCCCTCTCCTCCCTAGAAGCCTTACCTTTGGTATAAGGCACTTCAATAAGTCCTTTTGGTTCAAAGCAAAGGAAGTTATCCAAATTAAAGATAACAGTTTTTCTTAAATTGTTTTTTATTTTACTTCTCCAACCCCTAAACTCTTTTTTTCGTTTCTTTTGTAACAAAAACAATATCCTAAATATACTAGGATGTTGTTATGAGATGTATTCAAACTACACATACACACACCTCCATATAATGGATGAAGAACATAATGTTTCTGTGGATGGAAAACTAACGCCTCAGGAAACGATGATTGTTCGATTTTCTCCTACCGCCTCTCCTGGTGGCCAATTTGATGGTACTGTATTTATATATGATATATATTATGTTTATGATTTCCTAATGCTTATGTATTTTCCAATTATATCAAGACTTTATGGTTTCCATAGTGGGTAAATACGATAATCTCATTTGAGGACGTGCAGACTACCACCCCCTCAAAGTGATGTGATTCATTAATGCCTTATGTGGGATGTATAAAGGATGGAGTTAATGATATTATACATGATATTATAAAGTAATTATAATATACCTTTGTATCCTTATGTTTTATTTCCATTAAAATAATAAATAGAAATGAAATTAGTGTTTATGCGTACGTACGGCTTACCGTCTCCATGAACGGTGCATTTCATTTCATACCTCTAAATGTTATGTAATATTATAAATACATGTATATACTGGATATATATGATATATATTATATCTAAATAATTAATATCATTATGGATATAATAGACATTTGACCACATGGACAACTTGTAATATAAGGTGTTCATTTTTGACTCAAGTATCGAATAACGGCAAACCAAACATTATTAACTTAAATGATTAAATAATGTTTATAACATGGTAATAAGTGATATAAAAGAAATAATAAACTTGAAAAGGGTTCTTAAGCAAGTAGAAATTAAATTTAGTTTATTATCCAGGATATTAAAGAACGATCGTGTCAAGTCGGACACGAGGAAAGGGACTTCATCTCAATCTCCCTTCATTGAGGCATATTTTGTTTTAATACACAACTTTCTTTTTTACGCTATATAAACACCCTTGAATTTTCAAAGGGAATATTTTTCTATGAAAAATTTTACTAAATTACAAAAAGGAATGTATCTATTAATGTAAGTGGTGACAACAACCTTTCTTCCACCGTGAGTATTATTTGATCTTTGGCTTCCTCAACAAGCATTAATGTTTTTAATAGAAAATAAATACCATATACTCTTTTATGTATTTTGGTATTGAAAATGGTTTTGATAATGGATTTTTTATGTCAATATATTTAAGTGATATATTTTTATTGAAATGTGGAAATGTTTTCTTTCCTTTATAATTGTTTTATGTGTTATGATTTTATAATGGTACTTGGACATTTGATGGGTGGTTACGCGATAAACCAAATGACGGGTGGTGTTGTGAATATTAGGACGGGTGGTTATGTTATAACCTCCAATGCATTGGGTATGGAAGTTGGCCGTATGGCTATTCCATTTAGTGATATGTGTGGAAGTCGACTATATGGTTATTACATTTAAGTATGTTTATGTCCCAAGTCACCTTTATATGTTATGTGTTATTTATATGGGTTTTATGGTAATATTTTGGTTACAAAAATGGTAAGTAATGATCTTTTATTTATTGAAGTGTATTTACTACATCATAAAGGTAAAAAGTATTACTTATGTTAAAGTATTCATGGTTTACTTGTTGTTTTTATAACTTAACAGTTTTCCTTCTTTGTGTATCCATTACTGAGCTTTTTATGCTCATCACAAGTTTTTGAAATGCTTTTCATAGGACATAATGTGGAATACTGTCAAGGATTGATTCAAGGAAAAGTCATTTTGTCTTAAACATGGAATTAGACATGACTCTTTTTTTCAAGAGTTCATGTTTTGTAAAAAAAATGTAAACTGTGTAGAAGTGTCTACTTTGTAATCTTTTGAGATGTAATAGTTATGTCATAATTCTCCAAAACTCTAAACCTGGAAAGATCCTCAATGTGAATTATTCATTTAATTCAATATTATGTAATGTTTAAGGCCGGGTCCTTATAGAAAATATGGTAGCAGTATCTCCATGGTGAGAAGTGTGAAATATATACTGATCATATGAGACTCAAATATATATTCACACAGAAGGAGATTAATAATCACTAATAAATATGGTCCAAGCTCAATAAGGATTATGACTACTCAATCCACTACTATACTAGAAAATCGAAAAAGGTGGTGAATTATTTAAGAAGAAAAGATCATGAAACATTATAAATGATGAGAATTGAGATAGATATAAGATTTTTTTGATTTGAAATGGTGGAAAATATGGATCACTGAGGAAGGAACACCATTAATATTTTCTCCAATTATTTCCCAAGCATCGCTTATAGGGAAAATAAGTGATGCTCAAAGGTATTTTGTTGAAATTTAGAAATAGGTGGAAGCTGTTAGAAATGGAAAATACTCATTGTTAGAAATTAACAAGGAAGGAGTTGTATGATTTTGGTCATGACTTTTTGTACCATATAATCCAGAGATAAAGAAGGAGCTTCTAAATAGTGAAAATAACTCAACCATCTCTATTCCTACAGGGTGCACAAACATGTATTGAGATATTCGAGATTAGTATTTTTGAGACAATATAAAAATGGGATCACTAAATATATATCATAGTTCCTGGTATGTTAGTTAGTGAAGGATGAAATAAAAATATCTCTGAGGATGATGAAATCATTACCCATACCAACATGGAAACTAGAAAATATCACAATGAAATTTTACAAAAGACATCCAAATATATATAGAGGAAACAATTTAATATGGGGTTTTTTGGATTTTCTAACAAAGGCAGTCCACTTTATCACAATTTGAGAAGATTTCTCACTGGATCAACTTGCACAGATATACATTAGAGAAGTTGTAATTCTAAATGGAGTACCACTAACAATTATATCTGATCAAGATCCGAGATTCACTTCCTTGTTATGTAAAAGTATTCAACACTCTCTAAACATTTAATTGAACATCAGTACGGATTATCATCCTCAAAATAATGGCCAATCAGAGAAGAATATTCTAAAACTGGAATACATGTTGAGAGAATATTTTATGGACTTAAAATGAGGATGGTACCAACATCTTCACCTTTCCAAATTATCTTACAATAGAAATTTACTCTCAAGAATCAAAATAGATCCAAATGGATCTATTTATGGGAAAATATTCATATCATCGACATTCCAAGATGAGGCCAATGAACTAAAGCTTATAGGACCTAAAATGGTTGAAGAAATGGTGGAAAAATTGAAAACAATTCAACAGCACATCAAGGCAGCCCGATGTCGAGAGAACATCTATGCAGAAAATCAGCAACAAGACCTAGATTTTTAAGTTGGAGACATGGAATTCCTCCACATGTCCCAATGGAGGATGATCAAAAGATTTGGGAAGAAGGGAAAGCTATGTCTCAGTTACACCATCCCCATAGAGATTCTTGATCATATTAGAGTTGTGGTGAATCGACAGACACTTCCACCTATTATGTCTCAAGTATATGATGTATTACATGTATCCTTATTAAATAATTTAAAATCAGATCCATCACATGTATATAATCTAATGGTGATTCAGTTAGAAAACAATCTCTCTTATGAGTGGAAGCTAGTGAAGATCTTGGACCATAAAGATAAAGTTATTCCCACAAGACTCCTCACCTGGTCAAATAACTATGGTGATACCATAAGTATGAAGATGTAACATGATAACTGGAGGATGTGATGAAAGATAATTACCCTAAAATGTTTTCAACATAGAATTTAAAATGAAATTTTTAGGGTGAAATTTCATAACGAGGGAAGAATGTAATGAACCAAAACCTTTTTATTGGAAATTCCCTTCTTATAATTATTACATATAGTGTAAATCACATAAAATCACATATAAGACACAATATAATAATTATTAATGAAGAATGAATGGAATACAAGGTATTTCTAGAAGTTAAGGAAATTATACCAATGGAATAGTAACTTTACCTTTGGAATAGTAATGTGATGATTAGGAATAGAAATCTATGCAATAGAATAGTAACATCACATATGAAGGTATAAATAAAATTTATGATTCTCATGAATAAAATAATGAAATATTTATTTAATGGTATTAGTATGTAAACATTTGAAAAATTATTAATTAATTATTGGTATTTTATATGTTATAAATATTAAATAAATATTGATTTACTAATATACTGATTTAAAAGAAAATGAATTTTTGAAAAAAAAAATCATATCATAGTATTTTGTTTCCTTTAAATTATTATATAATTTTATGAGAGCTTATGTTATATTGAAATTCAATGAAATCAGTTATATTTTTTAAGATCAGCATATTTATAATAAATGATTGTTTTAATTAAAAAATATATATTGCTCATATTTAGAAAATTATTTTTATAAAATTCATTTTATTTTTTAATTATACTCATTGAAAAATGCTTATGGTTTTTATTTATTTTTCTAAAAGAATTTAATTTTTTGTGAAATGTAAAATATGATAATTTACAGTATATATACATTTTAAGTTAAATAAACTATTCAACACATCATTTTTGATGTAAAACCCATAATAAAGAACTATCCTTAATTATTTTAATATATTTAGTGATAAGGTTAAAAATATTTATAGTATTCTTCCAAAATAATAAATTAATGAATAAAATAATAAAAAAACACTTCTCTTCCACTAGAAATACCACCCCTCACCACGTCTTCTCCTCACACATTAAAATCCTTGAATATTATCCAACTACTGACCCATAGTATTCCTATTCCTCATACCCACATCAATTATCCCTTGGTATCAACTAAAAACCAAAAAAAATATCCCCAAGGAGGTTCTCAAGGATAAGAATTCAAGAGGTAAAATTTATCTTTCTATTCTTTTAATTTCTTTTCATTTTCATTCACATTATTTTTCTATACTCATATCCTTTTTTCTAAGTGGAATGATGAATACATTATCTTATATGTATTGTAATTTTAGTATTCTAATGGAATAATTTATCCTCAAACCTCTTATCATAAACCTTCCAAAAAAAGGAAATGTCATCTATGAGGTGTTATTTTATCGCATTGCAGGACGACCAGTTCAATTTTTTTTACCTCCATATATGATGGTCTTAAAATCATTATAATGTTTGAAAAATATCTTAAAATTTATAATATATCCTTTTTTATTCCCTATAACAATCATATAAACATAATATTAAATAATAAAACAAAATGAGTTCTTTATGATCGAAATAACACCAAATTAATCTAAATGATTACCAAAAAAATTACCCAATTCATCAAACTCATATATAGAAAAACGTAAAATACAAATTAAACTTATTTAAGTCCACTAATAACATATTGTATCAATTTTTTACAATTATACCCATTTTCCATGATATTCTATACATGTATACAATTGAAACGATCATGAAAACAAAGAAAATGAACACTCCCAAACGATGAAATTGAACTCTATAACTCATAAAAAGCCATAAAATACATAATAAAATTATAATAAATAAAATAAATATAGATTAAGTTTAGTATTTACTAATTAGTAAATCTAATTTTATTATACATGACATTAAATAGAGATAACCTTTCAAACGTAAGGTAGGGGATTTCTCGAACCCAATTACCTTTTTATGGGTTATTCCACTTTTTAAAAATATTTAGTATGTATTTTCATTTTTTTATTATGAAAATATTATAATATTTTACACACCTTTCCATTCATAGGATATAAAATCTTCCAGTATGATTTTATGAATTATTCAATGAATTTTACAAAATAAGTCTTCTATATAAAAACTCATGGTTTACTTCTCTTGAGTTTATTTATTATTCAGTCAAGATTGATGATTCTTATAATTTGTTTTTTTATTCCCATTTTATTTTGGTAAACCCAATGTTTATTCATGAAAGTATGATTTATAAAATTCCCCTGAAACCCATTTCCATTCCATGGGTTAGTTTATGGAAAATCATGTTTTATGTTCTATATGGCATTCAATATTATGTAAATAGTATGATGTGAAGTATTTGACTAGAATTATATTGAATTCTAATGAATTAGTTAACATAATGTATCACATGAGATAATGTTTAATATGCATGAACATGATACTATATTTGTTCAAAAGTATTATGATATGATTATGTATATATTTTATGTGTGAACATGATTCTAGCTTTTTCCATAACTATGCATGCTAGTTTTCCACTAAGACACAATTTCTCATTGTTATGCATATCCATGTTCAACGTTTTTATCAATTTTTTATTCTCGTGAGTATGAGGATAATACCATTTTTATATTATGATGAAAATGATTGTGGTCACTGGTGTTATATTGATTCATGTTCTTATCTATCCTCTTACTAGGCCTTTACCTCACCCCTTTCTTTGATGATTATTTCTAGGTGATTACTTATAATAAGGAGAAAAAAAGGGCCACTAATAATCTAGAGAACAAGGAAATAAATAATCTTTTATGTTTTATTATTTAAATTTTATGTTCAGTCTAAATTTTTCCAAGACACTAAACCATTAGAAGCTAGTTTTTTAACACTATTATGTTATTTATCTTCAAAATGATGTAATTTTAATGTAAGAAAAGTAGGTTTGTTTTAGTATATATTTTCAAGATGATCAAGATAGAAATATTCTTTGTTGGAAATAATATTTGATGAATTTTTAAAGAGATCAAAAACAACCCAAATAGTATTACATATTTTATAAGTTTTGGGGAGTCCTACGATGTAGTCAATAGTGGTTTATTCCAATTTCGATATTGGTATGGGTAATATTTGCGACCTACCTTATATATTTTTTTCATTTTTCATTAACGTTATAACATAACAAGAATCAAGATATATATTCTACAATCTCCCTCTTTGTACTATCCCACCAGAATAGTATCTTCATATCTTTATATTGAAAATCTATAATGGATAGAGAAGGATGAGCTATGAGATTCATCCAAGAAGATGGGTTTGTATCCTAGTCGTAGAAAAAAAGCATTTAATCCAACATCAATGCCCAAGATTTATTTCTAGAAGTCATAAATTTTAGGATCACATCATGCAGCAGGGTAATATATGCAGTATAAGAAACTATTATATATATATATATATATATTATTCATAAATATTATTATCTTTTAATGTATTTTTCCTATATTTTAATGAGTATTCTTTCCAAATTCTCAATAGTAGGACATGTTTTATGTTTTATAAAAGTATACAATGTGTATTTTGAAACGGAGTGAGAAGAGGTGAATTTAGGTGCTTAAATATACGTTGTGTTGTGAGCTTTGATCACGGGGTGACACTAGGTTTTTTAGGAATCAATAGAGACAAAAAATTAGAGGAGAAAATTTACATATAATGTATTTCATTCAAATTATGTGATTTGATTGAGGGATACTTATTCCAAAATTTGTGGAATCCATTGAAATTATAAAAATTAAATACCGACACATTGTGTAAATATTGGGGAAAGAGGAAAAATAAATATATGAGGTCGAGGGTTTGATTTGATGGGTTATAAAAATAACCCACAACCAAACAATAGAGATCATCCTGGACTGATAAAATCCCTGATGAATTATTACTAGAGACGTGAACACCATAAAGGCGCCGTTTTTCCACCGTTCTTCACCGCAGTTCTTCCTCTGGTATCCATATTGCACATTCTCATCTTTCTTAGCACGAGTGAGTAGTATTTTATGTGCTATGTGAATTTGTTGTAGGGGGTTGTTCTATTAGGTATTACATCATTATTTTATTATTTTTTTTGTATTTTAGTAACACCATTTATCAATTCCAATATTCCTCTTATTGAAATTTCATGACCATTGATTCTAAGTAAATGGTTATTATTTTATTACATCAATTAATTACTAGTTTGTTTTTTATATGAGCATTATGAAATCTAGTGTATTTGTGTTTAAATACTTTTTTAGGACACAATGTTTTGAGATTTTACCTAGTAGATGTCCATTCAATGTATGCAATCATAATATTAGTTTATGAGACCTAGACCAAGAATCCCTTTGACCTAATTCTGAAACAAAATATAAATAAACTCATAGTTAATTTAATCCCTAGGGATGGAACTGAAAAATTTCTAAACCTAGTGTGCTTATCTTATTTACATCGAACCCAATCCTTATTATTGTTTTTCTCATTCATCAATCAATCAAAAAATTTCAATTTCAATTTCCATAATTAAATAAAAACATATAGATCATCCCTATGGGTTTGAAACATGGGATTTATAAACGCTAAAATTTTAGTTAAGTATTATGAATTTCATAAATTATTAAAATTTTATAGCCCCATATGAAATTAATGACGACCTATGGGCGAAAATTGGGAGTATTCCATGATGATGTTTCAGGCGATCCTCAATGGTGGGTTGTGTATATCGTTAGTGGGTGGATTTGATGAAGCTAGAGAAGCTACACGGTGGTAGATCAGGTGATGAAGTTGGTGGTAAGATAGGTCTAAAGATATGGAGTTATGAATAAATGGTTTCATTTTTGATGGGACATCATCAGTGTGAGGGTTTGGATAGAGAAGATTTTTGGTAGTGACCTTGTCAATGTATATCCCTTTGGGTGGGTATAAGTCTAAAAAGATTCATGGAGTTGGCTGTAGAGGAGGACAAGGTTAGAGAACAGAGTAAGACATAAAAAAATTGAATAATATTGGTTTTTATTAGAGGATATTAATTTCATCATTAGTACCCAGTATGATGTAATTATTCTAAGATAGAAGCTATATAATCAGTTATATGTGATATGGATCTAGGGGATTAAAACTGTATGGTCTACTGAGGGGTTGGTTGTGTGTCTAGTCTTTTGGAATTAGGGTTATGTTTGGGAATTAGACCTTGAGCCTATGGGCTATCTAAACGGGTTCCCTCTCAACCTAATTAGAAAAATGGATAATCATAATTAATAAAAAACATTGAGTCATTGAGGATTTAGATGAGAGTAATATACTAATGTTCCTTCCTTAGTAAAATCTTTGATAGGAATAATGTATAGGTTTTAATGATTATAACTCTATGTTTATCAAAGTTTAACTCCCAAATATTTTCTACCTTTTTCTATAGTTTTAAAACATTGTTATGGGATTCATTGATCATTGTCTGAATGGAAGTTTGAACAAACAATTGGGAATGATATGATCTATGTCCCCCCATTATGACTTCAAGATTCAACCTCTAAAAATCCTTTATTATTGTGTATTTTTCTACCTTCTTCATGGATAGAGTATCATGATCATTCCAACTCATATCATAGACCACCTTTTATTTCTTTATCGGGTGATAATATATTTGGTATTAATATTATTTTATCAACTAAAACAATCTCCTTTGGTGAAAATTCAATTCCTTTTGTGTGAATATACATTTCATGTTCTAGTGATCAATATATGTACTACACTTTTCTCCTTAGAGATAATGTCTCCAAATGTTCAATGCAAATATCACTTTCTTCAACATTAAATAACGTGTCAGGTAAATTATCTCGTGAGTGTTTAATTAGAGTCAACCATAATCAATTACATTATTATTTTCCCTGAGAATATAAACCAGAACCTTTTTGTAATGCCCTGAACCCAGTTACCCAGAGTCGGTGCATTATTATATAACATTGACATGATCACAATAAAGATCAAGTCTCGAAAGACCGATTAGTTTAGTAGACTTTGAATAACTAGATACATTCATAAAGTTTTACATTACATAATAAAAAACATCTTTTCTTCATATCCCCTTATACTATCCCTGCAGGTCATTCATAAATTACTTCTTCATAATCCTGGGAAAAATAAAACATTGAAAGGGGTGAGCTTAGATGCTCAGTAAGGATAACATTATAGCAGAAGCTTTTATAGATAAGAATAAACACTTAAGGCAGTTTATAACTAAAACAAAAGCCTTTTAAACTTTAACTTCAGCATAAAATGGAAAAGATAAAATAAAATAATTTCATTTACTTACTCACATGGATATTCTACTAGTCGAAAAATCCCATGCAATATCAATAACCACTTTCATAATGATGGAATGCATAATGCCAGACTATCATAACCACATAGCCAAGGCCTCGTGCCAAGACTACAAATAATATTTTTCCAAGGCCTTGTGCCAAGACACTAGTTTTTCTCATGAGACCTACCGATGCATCGAGGAGCTATAGCGAGCTCCACCCGTCACTTATTAATTCCAATGCATTCCTCATATGAATAGGTTTAAACATAACATAAACATTCGTATTAAAACTAGCATACGAAATGTCAATACTTTATCCAAAAACCACGAATGGTATAAAAATAGCACATCCACAGTCAAACATAACTCATTCCATACAATATGGAAGATTTTATTGTATCATATTAACCTCAATAGAGAATAATGAAGGATATTGACATAGATGAAAATAATCATCAAAACTATTTGAGAGAAATATCCCCATTTTTCTTGAAATCATTTAAAGTCAAACTATTTTTCAAGAAGCTATTTAAAAATAGATTTTTGAATCAAAGTGTCCCACACCACTTTGAAACTTTTTAAAAGAAGTTTTAATTTTAAAAAATTAATGTCCATATAAATAAATCCTTAAAACCATTTTTAAAACATGGACATTAATGAGAAAGATTTAGATGAATAAGTCTTTAAAACATGTAAAACTGGTATTTTAGTTATAGATTATAACCAAAAGAGAGACACTTGAATACAAATAATTGAGGTAATAAAAACTTTTTATTATCATGCGTGTAAATGGATTCATGATATACTATGTCAAAGTACATTATATACACCACATAAAAGTGATTTGGTGTATAACAACAAAGACGTCACAATGGAATGTAAATTGAGATGAAATCTCTCATAAAGGCCATATCCTTAGGTTAAGGATAAATCAATGACATAATTATCTATGACAAATATAAATACACTAAATATGGTTGGATATTCAGTGTAAAACAATAAAAGGACATTCACACATACTCTTGTAAAAACAACACCAACGAATTGGATGTTTAACTCAACAAATGGAGAATGAGTTAAAATTACTCTTATCAAATTCATATCAATGACTTGAGAAATTATCAATGGAGTGATTATGTGTATCAAAAGTATATCCACAGGAAGGGGAGTGGAAATTATGACATAATAAAATGAATAGTGATTCCACACATAATCTTGGGGTAATATAATCAATGAAATATGCGTAAAGCCAAATGAGTGGAAATTGAAATATCAAATTACCTTATCAATTTAGTAACTTACGAAACATAAACCCATGAAAGAAGGAACATACAATGATGATGTGAATATCCATAAATTAAAGTATATTACACAATGAATACAATCATGGGAAATACACATACACCACATGCAATAAAGAGGTGGTGAATAATGGAATTCTCACGAAATTAAGAGTGAGATATGAAATCCCTTACTTTGTACTTTTTCCTTGGTCGATGGTAGGTTTACCCCCTATATAATGGTGAAATAATTTTTATTGAATTATACAAGTATAATTTACTTTAAAATGATATCATATATGATCTTTTAACATTGATTTGTTAATAATATCTTAGAATTATCGTCATTTCGGGTGTTAACGGGTTCATTTTACTTTATATTCTTTGTTATGTGAGCCATATTCGTTATTAATGGGATGTATATTATTCATATCCAGAATGATATCAAGTACTTATATACTATATTTAAATCATAAAATTATAATTATACTTGAATGGATATGATGGAGAATGAATCTCATCGCGTTCGTGGAGACGGTAGTCGGTACGTACGCACGAGCGACAATATCATTCTTTTGATATTAAAATAATATATAATTGGATGGTATATCATATATACAGAATCATTATCATGTTATATTTATTATTTACAAGATTTACACATCATTATTATATCCATCCAAATAATAATATATTGAATAACAATTACACCACAACGTGGAGATGGTAAGCCGTACGTACACACGTATGGTGACATGTTATTCAAAGGATGGATAGAATACTGAATATGGTTGTACCATATTTATAATAGCATCACAGTATATATATGATACCGGAGTTATTATTTTATAATGGTAAAAACAAAGAAAGAAAGAGTGGAAGAAGAAAGAAACTTGGAAAGGAGTGGTGAAAACATTACCTCTTCTTCGGGTTCTTCCTTTTTATTTGATCAAAAGAGCTCCTTAGGTTGGCTTTATGATCAAAATAAGTCCTCTAGGTTGTAGTGAGGGAAGTTGAGAGATTATTTGGTCAGGTTTCGGCCGAACCAAAAGGCTTTGAAGGTGTGAAGAAATGAGAAGGAGGAGTGCCCTTTTATAAGAGGGGTGAGGGGTACCTTTGGAAAAGCTAGAAATATTAATTTATAATAAATTCATATTCAGTTTCTAATGGCTCAAAAGTTTATTATTTAAATTTTAAGGTGGGGATGGGTTGAAAACAACTCAACCTATAGAATTTAGACAGGTTTGGGTCATTATATTAACCTTATCTTTAAGTATTAACTCTTAGTTAATTAGTTTCACTTATACAATGTCTCTTTGTATTTTTATATTATATGGTTAATAAACTTTCTATATACATAGAAGAGACCCCCAAGTGGTCCATTAATGATATATCTATCATTATATAAGTCTCTGGGCTGAATATTATATTTTTAGGAATTTAATATCAATTAATAATATAATATTTGTTTTAAAAACTCTTTTATGTCAATTTTGACACTATTCAATAGTTGATTTTTGTGAAACACATAACAGAATTATTACTTCGGAAAAAGTTAATTAAATCAGTAATAATATGTCATATTAACCAATAAAATAAGTTTAATTCAATAAAATTCTCATATTATATTTATTTTGGTATTTATAATATCAATTATTCTAATTTTTTACTATTATGGTAATTACTTCATCACTATTGTGTCTTAAATAAATTAACTTATTTAATGTCTAAAAATAATAAATAAAATAGAATTATGTATGAAATCTGTTTAGATTTCTAATGAATATTTATAGTATAAAATAAAACATATATAACCCTATGTAACAATTGTTTTTCTAAAAGATATATGCTTGTGTCATTTTTGTATTTATTTTAACTTAATTAAAATAAAGTGTCATTATCACTTACAAGTGAATCCATGGGGTCCCAAAATCGACCCAAATATACCCATGGTCGACCATTCATCAACCAATAGGGTTAAGACACGTTTTAGGATAATTTTGTATTATTATAATATTATTTTTTAACCCTTGTTTACTGGATTTACTTTTTAACCATGGTAAATAAAATATTTACCGAAGTAATTATCCAAAATGTCTAAAAATAAAAGTTACCTATTTACACAATTTGAACATCCTAATTAAAAATATGGAATCCATTTTTCCAAATTCAAAGCACAGAAGTGGCAGAAATTAATTTAAAATTAATTCCCGTTGTTAAAACAAAAAGCGTGTTTTTAAGAGATAATAACTATCAAAATATTGGCACTTCTTTATGTCTGGTTTAAATGTGAAATTATGTTCAATGAACCACATTGTATTACATGGTAAAAATATATTCTAAATATACTTTAAAACCACTCAAATTCATAATTTATCACTATTAATTATTTGGATTAAAAAAGTTGTATTTAATTAAAATTTAGTAATTTTCACTAATCATCAAAATATGAAAGTTATCCGAAAAGTACCAAAATTTCACCCTAGGCTAATTTCGATATTCCGAATCCAAAAATGAAGTCCATTTTGAGAGATAGAATTTATAAAATTTCAAAAATTAGGTATTACTATTCATAACGGCTTGTTTGCCTGGTTATGGTGTGTTAAAATCTCGAAGTTGCGTACAATGCACGCCATTGCATTATGCGAAAGGAAACGTACCGTGGAAGCTTGGGGTGTTACATTCTCCCCTCCTTCAATAAATCGCATCCTCGCAATTTTGAAAATTGTGCTTGGGAGTATAATGGAAATTCCCACATTGGAAAAAGAGTCAATAAAACTATTACTTTAAAAGAAAGAAAGAGAGGTATAAAGGTCATCCAAGATAACCCATACTCGGATTCCATGTAGGAAAAAACGGACATGGATGATAAACTAAGTTTCAAGTTCTGATGGAGAGGGATAGAAATAATTATCAGGAGAAAGTTAATAATAAGAAAACCACAAACTTGTGTTGGTACAAACGACCATTAGTCTCCTAGTAGGAAAGTAAACATACAACATTTTTTTTAAGTTACATTACATAAGGACGAGGAATTCATTTATAATATTGA
Organism: Viscum album; assembly: GCA_963277665.1. Classification (NCBI taxonomy): domain Eukaryota; kingdom Viridiplantae; phylum Streptophyta; class Magnoliopsida; order Santalales; family Viscaceae; genus Viscum; species Viscum album. The sequence continues at coordinate 187,754,058 of OY728143.1, forward strand.
CTAAAAACATAAAGAGATATACTTAAATTTTAAGTAGAGTTTCATTATTTAATAACTTTTTACCACTAACTTATTTTTTTTGAACAATGAGTATTGAAGAAGAGTTGGTCAAAATAAAAGAGCTAGAATAAAGTTCTATAGAAATACATGATACATGTAGGATAAACTATATATTTAACTTGTCTTTAGAGATTAATCAAAACCAAAATGGTTAGTATAAGATCTGATGATCCCCCAAATGTATATTCCATTAGATAAAAAAAATACTACTATTAATTTCTAAAATTAAACCAACAATACCCCAAATTTAAATAAATACCATTCAATAATAAATTATCCTTAAAATCCTTCAATATAATCCAAACTAATATTGAAACCCAAAACTTATAAGAATGTATTATTCCATGTTAAATTGTATCTCCAAATGACATAATCTACTCTTAAAGTCACATACTTAAAAGTAATTAACCTAATCATATATTCATTATTATAGGTTAATCATTTCCATAAAAAACCCAAATCACTCTAGATCCACAATAAAAACATAGATAAAAATCCACCATTACTCCTCTAATGACATACCATAGTATTCCATTTTCCTTGGACATATAGTGTTCCCAACAAAGTGAACATCTTCCAAAATAACATTTTCCACTTAATCACCAAATCATTTTCCTATACTAAGGGTATTCATTTGATAAGACATAAGAACCCAAATCAACATATTATTGATCAATAAATTCATTTAACTAAAGAAAATAGTCACACTAACCAGGGACTTCACTTAGTCCAGTGGTAGGCGATAAATCCGAATCGCACTTTGGTTGTGGGTTCGATTCCCACAGCTTTGTCCGACGCGACAGGTTGTCACACGGTCTATGTGTTGTCCTTTTTCAAAAACTATATTTTATAATATTACCAAAATGAGATAAATTCCTCAAAATAACATAATTTAACCACAAATGTTATATCATACCTTGAATTTTCAACCCAAATTATAATAACTTATAATTTTCTCAAACCCCAATGATCATATAAAACCAAATGGTTATTTATACCTATATTTACAAGAGAAGAGACAATTCTTCCTCAAATATCATTCTCAAATGGAAAACTGCGGGGTTACAAATACAAGAGAAAATTATTCCAAAGTAAACACATCAACAAGGAGCGCTAATACTTTTAAAACATTTCTCCAACCATTTATTTCCACATAGCTTATTCTTTGACCAAGAAAATATCCTATAGAATAGTACATTCACTCGGGTAATGGCCAGGTCCCCTAAATTTATGACAAATGACTGTAAATGGACTCTTGGGACCATTTTTATCTTTTTCCATAGTACTCTTCATTTTTCTTCAGCAATTCTTCACTTTATGTCCTTCCTTCCTGCACGTAATGCATTTCGTTGTCCCAGTGAGACACTTTCCTGGGTGTCTCCTTCCACATTTCCTGCATGATGAAAATTGAGGGTTCTTTTCTCCATGGTCTCCATTGCTGGAGCTCTTATCATTTATCACCTTTCTCTTACTTGTTGAGTCTGGGAGTTGGTTAATATATATGTTGTTGATCATATTTTTGTAAAACTGATTTGGCATAAAGACGATATCTTTTATGCCTATCAACATTCCATTTTGTTGCTCATTTCCACCATCGTTCTCACCTTGTACATCATTCTCAAAGTCACTATGACTTCCTTGGAATCCAGCCATTGACTAAAACCAGAAAGCATTGTGTGAGTAACAGTAGTCGTAAAATCATTTAGAGATTAAAATGACACAATATTCTCAATTTGAAACATATTAGGATTAACCAAGGTCATTTACTCTCATCTTAAATATATATTACATAAATCGGTTTGTAAAGAAAATGTAAATTATCCTAAGCATATCCTCCGGGAGTGTCGTAACCAAGAGTGCAGCAAGGCCCGTTGTCGTGCACTAGTTCCCGTTCGAGTCTAGCTCAAAGAGGTGTTTTTGGGTTTTACCCCTAGGTACATCTGTGCCAGAGCCGCCTCTACCTGCTCGTATCCAGACAGGGATGTATTTCTTGGAAAACTCACAAAATCCCTACAATACCAAAATTCGTGGAAGTTCTTCTATACTAATCCTCAAAGTTCATCTTAGGTCTACGTGCTCTAATCAGAGTTTATCTAAATCTAGCTTCCAATGTTTGTACTAAACATCCTCTGACACCAACTGTAACGCCCCGACCCCAGTTACCCAGAGTCGGTGCATTATTACATAACATTGGCATGATCACAATAAAGATCATGTCTCCAAAGACCGATTAGTTTAGTAGCCTTGGAATAACTAGATACATCCATAAAGTTTTACATTACATTATAAAAAAACATCTTGTCTTCATATCCCCTCATACTATCCATGCAGGTCATTCATAAATTACTTCTTCATAATCCTGGGAAAAATAAAATATTGAAAGGGGTGAGCTCAGATTCTCAGTAAGGACAACATTATAGCATAAGCTTTCATAGATAAGCATAAACACTTAAGGCAGTTTATAACTAAAACAAAAGCCTTTTAAACTTGGACTTCAACATAAAATGGAAAAGATAAAATAAAATAATGCCATTTACTTACTCACATGGATATTCTACTAGTCGAACAATCCCATGAAATATCAATAACCACTTTTATAATGATGGAATGCATAATTCCAGACTATCATAACCACATAGCCAAGGCCTCGTGCCAAGACTACAAATAAATTTTTTCCAAGGCCTTGTGCCAAGACACTAGTTTGTCTCATGAGACCTACCGATTCATCAAGGAGCTATAGCGGGCTCCACCCGTCACTTATTAAGTCCAATTCATTCCTCATATGAATAGGTTTAAACATAACATAAACATTCATATTAAAACTAGCATACGAAATGTCAATACTTTATTCAAAAACCATGAATGGTATAAAAATAGCACATCCACAGTCAAACATAACTCATTCGATACAATATGGAAGATTTTATTTTATCATATTAACCTCAACAGAGAATAATGAAGGATATTGACATAGATGAAAATAATCATCAAAACTATTTGAGAGAAATATCCCCCTTTTTCTTGAAATCATTTAAATTCACACTATTTGTCAAGAAGCTATTTAAAAATAGATTTTTGAATCAAAGTGTCCCATACCACTTTGAAACTTTTTAAAAGGATTTTTAATTTTAAAACATTAATGTCCATATAAATAAATCCTTAAAACCATTTTTAAAACATGGGAATTAATGAGAAATATTTAGATGAATAAGTCTTTAAAACATTTAAAAATGGTATTTTAGTTAGATATTATAACCAAAAGAGAGACAATTGAATTAAAATAATTGAGGTAATAATTTTTTTTTAATATCATGAGAGTAAAGGTATTCTTGATATACTATGTCAAAGTACATTATATACACCACATAAAAGTGATTTGGTGTATAACAACGAAGAAGTCACAATGGAATGTAAATTGAGATGAAATCTCTCTTAAAGGCCGTATCCTTAGGTTAAGGATAAATCAATGACATAATTATCTATGAAAAATATAAATACAGTAAATATGGTTGGATATTCAGTGTAAAACAATCAAAGGACATTCACACATATTCTTGTAAAAACAACACCAACGAATTGGTTGTTTAACTAAACAAATGGAGAATGAGTTAATATTACTCTTATCAAATTCATATCAATGACTTGAGAAATTATAAATGGAGTGATTATGTGTATCAAAAGTATATACACGGGAAGGGGAGTGGAAATTATGAAATAATCAAATAAATAGTTATTCCACACATAATCTTGGGGTAATATAATCAATGAAATATGCGTAAACCCAAATGAGTGGAAATTGAAATATCAAATTCCCTTATCAATTTGGTAACTTACGAAACATAAACCCATGAAAGAAGGAACATACAATTAGTATGTGAATATCCATAAATTAAAGTATATTACACAATTAATACAATCATGGGAAATACACATACACCACATGCAATAAAGAAGTGGTGAACAATGGAATTATCACGAAATTAAGAGTGAGATAAGAAATCCTTTACTTTGTACTTTTTCCTTGGTCGACGGTAGGTTTACCTCCTGTAAAATGGTGAAATAATTTTTATTGAATTATACAAGTATCATTTACTTTAATATGATATCATATATGATCTTTTAACATTGATTTGTTAATAATATCTTAGAATTATCGTCATTTCGGGTGTTAATGGGTTCATTTTACTTTATATTCTTTGTTATGTGAGCCATATTAGTTATTAATGGGATGTATATTATTCATATCCAGAATGATATCAATTCCTTAGATACTATTTTTAAATCATCAAATTATAATTATACTTGAATGGATATGGTGGAGAATGAATCTCATCGCGTTCGTGAAGACGGTAGTCCGTACGTACGCACGAGCGACAATATCATTGTTTTGATATTAAAATAATATATAATTGGATGGTATATCATATATACAGAATCATTATCATGTTATATTTATTATTTACATTAGTTACACATCATTATTATAACCATCCAAATAATAATATATTGAATAACAATTACACCACGACGTGGAGACGGTAAGCCGTACGTACGCACGTATGATGACATGTTATTCAAAGGATGGATAGAATACTGAATATGGTTGTACCATATTTATAATAACATCACAGTATATATATGATACTGGAGTTATTATTTTATAATGGTAAAAACAAAAAAAGAAGGAGTGGAAGAAGAAAGGAACTTGAAAAGGGGTGGTGAAAACATTACCTCTTCTTCGGGTTCTTCCTTTTGATTTGATCAAAAGGGATCCTTAGGATGGCTTTCTGATCAAACTAAGACCTCTAGGTTGTATTGAGGGAAGTTTATAGAGTATTTGGGCAGGGTTTGGCCGAGCCAAAAGGCTCTAAAGGTGTGATGAAATGAGAAGGAGGAGTGCCCTTTTATAAGAGGGGTGAGGGGTACCTTTGGAAAAGCTAGAAATATTAATTTATAATAAATTCATATTCAGTTTCTAATGGCTCAAAAGTTTATTATTTAAATGTTTAGGTGGGGATGGGTCGATAACAACTCAACCAATAGAATTTAGACAGGTTTGGGTCATTATATTAACCTTATCTTTAAGTATTAACTCTTAGTTAATTAGGTTCACTTTTACAATGTCTCTTTGTATTTTTATATAATATGGTTAATAAACTTACTATATACATCTAAGCGACCCCCAAGTGGTCCATTAATGATATACATATCATGATATAAGTCTCTTGGCCGAACCTTATATTTTTAGGAATTTAATATCAATTAATAATATAATATTTGTTTTAAAAACTCTTTTATGTCAATTTTGACACTATTCAATAGTTGATTTTTGTGAAACACATAACAGAATGATTACTTCAAAAAAAGTTAATTAAATCAATACTAATATGTCATATTAACCTATAAAATTAGTTTAATTCAATAAAAGTCTCATATTATATTTATTTGGGTATTTATAATATCAATTATTCTATTTTTTTCACTATTATGGTAATTACTGCATCACCATTGCATCATAAATAAATGAACTTATTTAATGTCTAAAAATTATAAATAAAGTATCATTATGTAGAAAAGATTTTTATCTTTCTAATTAATATTTAAAGTATAAAATAAAACAAATATAACCCTATGTAACAATTGTTTTTCTAAAAGATATATGCTTGTGTCATTTTTGTATTTATTTTAACTTAATTAAAATAAAGTGTCATTATCACTTACAAGTGGATCCATGGGGTCCCAAAATCAACCCAAAGATTCCCATGGTCGACCATGTATCAAACAATAGAGTTAAGATACGTTTTAGGGTAATTAAGTATTATTATAATATTATTTATTAACCCTTGTTTACCAAATTTCCCCTTTAAACATGGTAAATAAAATATTTACCGAAGCAATTATCCAAAATGACCAAAAATAAAAGCTACCTATTTACACAATTTGAACATACTGATTCCAAATATGGAATCCATTTTTCCAAATTCAAAGCACAGAAGTGGCAGAAATTTATTTAAAATTAATTCCCGTTGTTAAAACAAAAAGCATGTTTTTAAGAGATAATAACTATCAAAAGATTGGCACTTGTTTATGTCTGGTTTAAATGTGAAATTATGTTCAATGAACCAAATTGTATTACATGGTAAAACTATATTCTAAATACACTTTAAAATCACTCAAATTCATAATTTATCACTATTAATTATTTTGATTAAAAAGTTGTTTTTATTTAAAATTTAGTAATTTTCACTATTCATCAAAATATGAAAGTTATCCGAAAAGTACCAAAATTTCACCCTAGGATAATTTCGATATTCCGAATCCAAAAATGAAGTCCATATTGAGAGATAGAATTTATAAGATTTCAAAAATTAGGTATTACTATTAATAACGACTAGTTTGATTGGTTATGGTGTGTTAAAATCTCGAAGTTGCGTACAATGCATGCTATTGCATTATTCGAAAGGAAACGTACCGTGGAAGCTTGGGGTGTTACACTTTTTCAAAGAATTACTATATATTATAAACCATTCCCCACTATATGGTAATGTACGTATAAGAGAACTAACCAACATCTACTTTAGTTCCCTAAAAAATTATTTTTATTCCACTTCCCAAAGGATCATTAGTTCCTTTTGTGTTAACATGGTTAATGGATTTCATATCCATGGGTAAACTTATCATAAATCATCGATAATATTTTACTATCCCAGGAAAGTTGTGGATATCAGTTATAGTGGTCGGTTTACATTATTTGATACCTCCCCTCAATGATGGATCTACTGTTTTACTCTACCTTGGGATTTTATAACCTATGAATGACAAATTATATATCCATAATTCTCATTTTTTGATTTTTTTTGTACAACTTCTCCTTTCTCAATTTATGTAACAAAATTTTCACATGATATTCATAATCTTCCTTACCATTATGATATATAATTATATCATCAATAAGTAGATCAAGAAATTGATCAATGTTGTATCTAAATAATCTATTGATTAAATACATGAAAACGACATTGTAATTTTTTAGTTCTGGTGGAATCACTATAGAAAAATAATGTGCACAACTTGTATGAAAATTAAGCTTAGATATATCCTATCATTTAAATATATACTGATGGTATCCTAATCGAAAGCCAATCTTTGATATGTATTGATCTCCTTATATTTGATCAAACAGATCATTGATACGGGGTGAATGAAACTCATATTTTATCATTATTTTATCAAGATCATGCACATTAGTTCATGGATGCATCGATACATTATTATTTTCAACATAGAGGACTAGAGATGCCCACAGTGAAGCATTAGGTCATATGAAACCCTTGTTCAATTTTTCATGAATTTTCTCCTTTAACTACTCTAATTAAAAGTGAGATATTCTATAATAACACTTTGAGATTTGTAAGGATCCAAGCATGAGTTTCATATACAACTCAACCTCATGATTTGGGAGAACACTATAATGCTCATCCAGAAATGCGTTAGTATATTCGCATACAATAGGAATTCATTCAATGTTCACATCCCCCATAATAATTTTATAAAAGAGACCCTTATTGATGGGTACAATAAAAAACATTAACTAGTAATATTTTACATGCATTTCAAAAATCATGTGTTAACATTTCCCTATAAATTTAAATTGTTCAATATTGGTTATCCAAGTTTAGGTTTCTAACGAATATATATATATATATATGTATATATATCCGTGTGTGTGTGTGTATATATATATATTCAAAACTGCCATAATGGTTTAAAAGGATAATGTGATTAACCAAAACATACCCCCATAAGATTCAAACTAGATGCATAGTAAGGGGTTATTCCCCGTGCACTAAAATGTTGTTTGAGATATACTCAACTAACTATTTTTGGGGTTGTTACCACTGGAAGCATATGTTCTAAAATAGAGTCAACTTGCAGTATCCATAAACTGATGTATTTCTATGTAACCAAATAATCCATATTTTGATAAAACATATAGTTATTATCCTATACGTAGACTCATCCCAAATAATTTTCTTTATATTTGTCACTAAATTTCTCTAAACTAATCTCTAAAAATAACTAAAATAATATCTAAAATAATCAAAACCTTCTTTGATACCAACTATAGAGACCCAAAATAAACATAACATAAATAATATGTTAATATCATGATTTAAATAATGCATCACAATAAAATTTCTAAATCCATGTACTGAAAGGTTTAGTATTTTGGAAATTAGTTATATAAGCATATTATTTTATAATAGATGAAAAAAATTCATAACTTTTCACTTAAAGAACATTTCTTAAACATCTCTCATGATTTAATAATCTCTATAACCTAGGGAATGGAAACATATTAAAGGTGTGATCTCAAACACTTAGTAAAGGAAACGACTTATCATAATATATTTGATCATAATCACGAGAATAATATAAGTCAAAAATAAATATCTAATAATGAGATCAAAATACCATATATAATAAAAAAAAAATATTACGAAGACACATAATATTCAAAACAATATCATTATGTGAAAATAAATGATAAAACATATAACATGTGAACACGACATAAGGTGCAGGATACATAAAAAGAAATAATCAAGAAAACATTGAATTTATTAGAAATAAAATACATCATGATACTTTGAAGAACTTGATAAATAATTTATAAATGGGTAATAACTTTATAAAATTGAAAATTTCTTACATTAATTAGAAAAGAAAATAATGTGTGAACAGAACCATTATTCCCATCTAATGTTAACGAAATCATTATTTCCAAGCATGAAACTGTGAGAAAATCATCATACCCATGCATGTGTAAACCATCCCACAATGTCCACCCATTATTATATAAATGGATATAATATTTTACCAATGAATTGGTTGGAAATATAGGACACCAACTATCATCATAAATACACGTGTGTTCCAAATAATTATAATCATCAATATTACTTAAATAACACTTGGAAAATAGAATGGGTTTCTAAAATATATCACATAACATGATCTTAATAAATCATATGATATCAAAATATCATTTTCAAGAATGGTTCAAACATAATAAAAAATAAAACATTATTTATAAGAGATATATCATTTGAATAAAATGGTATCCAAATCCTAAAAACACTCTTTGGAAAACATTTTTTATTCATCATTTTAAAAAGTATATTAATGAGTCCCTTTTTAAAATGTATCATTCGTTGTTATGATAAACAAAAAAAATTACATAAATGAAATTGATTTTTGTTAAAACTATTTTCCCCCTAAAATAATTAAATAACATAAACCAAAATGGAATGCCTTGGAAAAATGATTTACAATAATGAATTATATAACTTAAAGAAATTATTTAGAGTTACCAAGTCCCTTACTATTCCCATGATGTCCATGGAATGATTTAACCTCTTATATAATAAAGATAAATATTTAATTTCTTGTTTAATAACCTTATTCTTATATAATTATATTTATACAATTCATTAATAACAATTCTATTCATGTATTAATATATTGTAAACCCTTTTCAACATTGGATGTTAATAATTTAACCATTTTGAACTATGTTCTAAAAGGTTCCATTGATCATCCTTTTTCTCATAATTTTCATTATTTAAAAACCATTAAATCTTATATAATTGATTTTTAATATATATTTATAAATTTATAATTCTATTACATGGGTTTTTAGACCAGTTTTATGAAAATGAAAGTGCTAAAGAACTAGTTTCACGTTTTTACTGATATTGATGGAATACCATACAACGATCATTGTTTTTTGTGTAATTAAAATATAAAAATATAATTTATATATATTAATTATAAGAATAAATTATAATTATAAAATTTACACTAAAATGTAAATGTTTTGAAGTAAATTAAAAAATTAAATATGTTTATTCATGGAGGTGGTAGTCCACAAAACACATGATTTATGTTTTAAATCTTCTTAGTAGACAAGGGCTGGGTTAATAATACTTGTATCATAATTGAAATAATATTATAATAATTATACCAATTTTATAATTTTAATATAATGAAATGATATTTGGGGAATTTGTTTTTAAAGAAATTGAAAATGAAGCAGTGGCTTCAGAACTTTTACCACAATTGTTTGATTATCACCTATGAAAAGGTGATTAATCATTTGATTCTTGATATTTTTAAAATAAAAAAAACATAATTATGGTCGATAAGATTCTATGTATGTGATTTTGGAGGACTATGGACTGAAATTTGGGGCTTTCTAGTGAGTTGAAGTAAGGAGAGAAGTTCCCCTTTATAATTGAAAAGGTGTTTCATTTTTTTAAATACTCAAAACTATTAGATAATGGAAAGTTAGTATCAAGAAAAGCTCATAAAAAATTAATAAATAATGGATTAGAGGGAATATAAGGTTGATAATAATTTTTACCATTTAAAAATAAATATGTTTTAAACATTTTATTCAATTTACATCTAAGGTAATCACATTTATAATTTTAGTTTTTTCTATAGTAACTAGTTTTTACTTAAGTAATTTATTCTTTAAACAAAAAAAACTGAAACTCATTTCTTAGTTTGTACGCAATGACTATAAATACGAAATCTAATTTATCAAATAAAAATCCTTTGTGTATGGAAAATTAATTCTAAAACGAACACATGTAACGAGATAAATAACCAAATTTTTTAATGTTTTTCTTAATGAAATAATATTAATAATTTGGGTAGAATTATGAGTTAAATTTTTTTAAAGTAAAATAAATATGTAATATTATTAAAAAATTTATTTTTCTAACAATAAAATAAATAAATAACTTCATTTCATCATGTTATAATTAATTAAAAAAATAGTTGAAAAACTGTTTTCATTAGAATGCTAAATAATTTTTAAAACATTGAGAATTGATTTATAATTTATAATTTTTATTTTAAATGATTTATTATAATTTATAATATATAGTATTACAGTAAAAGTTTCCAAAAAAATAAATCTATTCATATAATTAAATAAATTCATAAAAGTGACGACATTAATAAAATGTGTATTTTCTCTATTCACCTAAAAATTAATTATTTCAAAAAAATCATAAAAAATAATTTTATGGTAATATAACAACAAAAAACCAAAATTGATGTTAATTTTTTAAAATTCTCATCCTAAAATTTATAATCATAACATTAAAATAAATGCATAAAATATCATAAAAACAGCTTTTTACAAGAAATTATTTTTTTAAACAACTATTCTTTTAAAATTAATCCATATTATAAATATAAAAAAATTAAAAATATAAATTTTATAGAATACATTCTAATAATAAAAAAATATTTTATTAGTTACATAGTAGAGATAATTTGTTTTATATTTAAAGTAAATTTTATTTTATTTTGATGAATTTTTTAAAATATATTTATTTATATATATTTCATAATTATTTTAATAATATTTATAACCTCATATTTTATAGTTACGAAGTAACAATCTATATTTGTTTGGTTTTGGTATTTTGTGTAGAGAAAGTCATCAGAAATAGTATTTAATTATGGAGTGATAACATGAGCTATTACACTAGCCCTGGCATCGTAGTCCCATTGAGAGTTCAATAATGAAAACATCACCGCTTAACGTCTCACGGTTTCATATAATTTGATCAAGGTATGAATCTTCTTCATGTTAATGCATGCTAATTCAAATGGAAATGAGAATTCTTAACATTATATGATCCCCAATCATCTAAGGGCCAGTCTTACAACAATTATCAAAATGTATAAAACATATCCAACCATGGGAAATGTTATAAACCGAAGATTTGTCAATATAATTCCCTTATTATAATTATACCTTATAGTATAATCACTTTAGCAAACAGAATAAAATATCTTGATACTAAATACTCTGTGACCGTTAAACATAATTTTCCCAATTCTATGTTTTGAATTTTAAAAATATGACATACACGATTGTGTTCAGGGTGATTTTTACAGTCTAATATAACAAACTTAATTTTTGGTGAATAATAACATACCCATACAAATAGTAACCAAACCTTATGAGTAGTAATTTGACATTAATAAGTAGTAAACCATCCAAAAAATTGTAACCTCAACCATGAATGTATAAATAAAATTTATGCATCTTATAATTGATAATATGACCAATGTAAAAGTATTTGATTTTTGAAAGTCATAAATAATAAATTTTAATTAATTAATCAATTTAAAAGAAAAATTATTTTCCAAAAATTTGTTTGTAAAATAACAATTTTAGGTCTTATGGTTTTAATATTATTTTGAAAGACCATATGTAATTTTTTAAAGCATTATGAAATGAGTTTTAATTTTAAAACTGAATTTTCCAAGTAAATTATGATTTTCATTAAAAAATAAATTAATCATATTTAGAAAATTATTTTTGAAAAAAATAACTCCATTTCTGGATTCTACATGTCAAAAAATGGTTAGGGTGAATTTTTGGTATTTTTATGAAATACTTGAATGTTTGGTGAATAGTAAAATACATTAATTTACCAAATAAATACATTATAATTTAAATCCACTATTACTGACATCAAAAGTTATGTAGGCACCCAAATCTAGAACTCATGTGGACTATTTACTATTCATGGTCAAGGAATAATCATTATTTTCTTATCTTGGTGGAAATTAATAAACTAATGATTTAAATATTAAGAAAACCGCTCTCCCATCCACTATAAATACCACACTTCACAACCTCATTCCTTCACACATCTCAAGCTTCAATACTTGCCTAAAATCAGCCAAAACATCTTACTTATCCCCTACCCTACGTCTAAGATCTTCTGGTCTCATTAAAATTCCATGCCTGGGATCTTTATGGAGGATCTCAAGAGGAGGATTTAAGAGGTAATTCCCATCTCTCTCTTTTCCTGTAATTTCCTTTCAATTTCACATTCTTTTATTAATCTATCCCCACGTATCCTCATCAATATGGAATGGTAACTCAATTATGTCACATATTATTTAATTTTATTATACTAATGGGATAATATATCATCCAACCCCCTTCTCCTTTTTTTTTATTTTAGAAAAGAAAACTTTGTTTGTGAGGTGTTAATTTATCACCATCAAGAACGATATGTTTCAATTTTACTTTACTACCTTCATATATATTCATTAAACCATTTAAATAGTAGAACCAGGTTATTTTATATGTATTATACCCTTTTTAATGTTCTGGATATAACTTTTTTACATATTACTAAATGATTAAACAAAACAAGATTGTTGTGGTCGAAAAACCGCCAGAATTAACCAAATGTATCATCAATAAATTATTATCTAATGATTCATACACATGGTATGAAATATAATTCCTTATAATATCATTTAAAATCCAAGAATTTCATTTATAACATGAAATATCAGTTATGGATGTTTATCCATGTTCAACACGAACATCCATTTATGAATACACGTGAATCGCTCATGAAAACCATAAAAATGAACATTCTTGAACAATGTATCTAAACACTATAACTAATAAAAAGTACCATTAAATAACATAATAAAACAGAAATAAACCATATTAATGTTCAAAATTTTCAAGAGTGGTTAATTAATGAATCTAATGAGGTTATATACGACATTAATGCGAATAAAGCATTCAGATACAAGGTGATGGGAAATTCTCGAACTGAAAATTCTTTCTTATGGTTCCCTCTTTTTCACTCCATGTTCAGTATAGGTTTCCCATAAAAATAATTTATTCACAATTATCTTACCTATTCTGGGATATAAATTTTCTCTAATTTATTTTATGAAAAACCCAATGTTTTCCAAAAGAACTCTTCTTTCAAATAAACACACCCCTTTTTACTTCTTGAATATTGTTTCACTCTTCACTCATGGTTAATGGTTCTATGTCATGAATGGTATTCCCTATTTTTTTGGGGACCAAAAGTTTACAAAAGTATTCTTTATTTAGTGAAACTCATTTCTTCATACAGGTTATTATATGTTCATTTCTTTACATATTTGTAATGTGTCATGCATGATAATGTAAACAATTATGATGTGGAAGGTGTTCCTAGAATTATAAAGCGCAATATGAATTTTTTAATGTGGCAGGTGCACCCAGAATTATACAGCACACCAATGCAATCGGTAAATTAATGAATCTCATGAGTAAAAGGGAAATTATTCTTGAACATGATGCTAGTATTGTTCACAAATATGTGTGGTAGATAACCACTAAGACATGATGTTTCATTTTTATGCAATGCCACATTTCAATTATTTTATTAACGTTTACTCTCTTTATTTTTAGGATGATGTTATGATTATACCCTCCCCATGATATATTTTTCTTATATATACTCTTAAAAGCCTTTTATCTCACCCCTTTTTGAATTATATCCTTTGGGGACTACATGTTCTAAAGAGAGTTCAAGTTCCAATAAGAAGATAGAGAAGAATGAATTAAACAAATGTTTATGTGTGATGTTGTAAATGTTATGTATGATCATAGTTTTCCCAAGACACTAAACCTCTGGATCCTTATGGTGTAATAATATTATGTTTTTTATATTTATAATGATTTAATTGTAATGTATGATAATTCATGGTCTCTATAGTTGGTATCAGAGGAAAGGGTTAGTTAATTTGGGAATTAGGATTAGTGTACCCTAGATAAAACCATTAACCTGATATTAAGTACAAATATTCACATAAGAAGATTTACATAGGGATACCATAAGTTATTATTTCAGTGACAGTAGTACAAATGATTAGGTTTTTTATTCATGAAACGATGAAATATGTTTTGTTTTAACCTTTTCTATTTTAGAAAATATTGCGATCCAGGAGAAACCATGCCAACAACTCGTGCGAGGGCTAATGCACCGATTACCAAAACAACATCCCCATTTCTTTAGGTGGTGGAGTTAAAAACTTAATGTCAATGATTACCCAACAATATCCAGTTATGAACAATAACATTAATAATAGGGGAATTTAATTCTTCACCAAAGAGGGAGAAACTAGCTATCGAGTGTTTTATGCAGCAATAACCACCGACGCTTAGTGGACCTTTGGATCCACTAGTTACAGAACAGTTGTTCAAATCCATGGAGAAGATATTTTTTGTGCTTTACTATTCTGAGATAGATAAGGTGACTCTATCCATTTATTGTTTAGATAGAGAGACTGATCAATGATGGGAATTGATTAAGAACACCAAGCTGAGGGAGGAAATTGAAGATATGGAATGGGAAAACATTAATATTAGGTCTTTTAATGAGTATTTCCCATGAAATATTCACACAATGATAGAGAGACAATTTATAGAGCTCAAGAAAAAGTAAGTATAATGTGTCACAACCAACGATGTAAATTTCATAAGTCTTCAAGGAAATTTTTGGGTTTTATTATCAATAATGATATAAAATTGATAGATTATTTAGTGGGATAAAAATAAACCTTCGAAAGGATCATTCAATTTGAGAATTTGGGAGTTATGAAAGAGTTTTATGAAGTGATCTCAAAGTGGATATGGAGTTTGGAGAATGGTCCCATGGATATGGTGATAAGAAAAAAATATAGAGTTTCATTCTAGATGATCTAATGATAAATGTGGGAAGAAAACTCAATGACCCACATGCCAATTGTGTGGGATGTTGCATAATGGGAACAACCTCAAAGGGAATTGGAACTTCTTCAAAGGGAAGGGGAACTGCTTCAAGTGTGGGGAAGAAAGAAACCATTTTCATGGGTGTTGAAAATACATGAGAAGAAAAGAGAATGTAGTGGAAGAATGCAGAGAACCAACCATGGTTCCATGTTATAACTATAGGGGGAAAGGGTACTATGCAATCTAGTTCACAAAACCTTTAGTCTTTAAGGGTAATCAGCGTCATCAACCACCAAGTTCAAATTAACACAGGAAGGCTTATTCCATAACTAATGAAAAAGTGGAATAAGATAATGAAGTCGTAATAGTTGCAGTTCCGATTCACTCAGAAATGTAAAAGTCTTATTTGATTCCGGTTGTAGGAATTCCTTTATATCTTGCCTATTTTCTAGAAATATAGAATGAAATCCCCAAAACCTTGAGGAATAGATATCTGTTAAAACACCAAGAGGTGCAATCATTGCATCCTAAGTGTTTGATTCTTCTCTTATTGGAATATGTGGGAAGATGCTTCCAGTTAATCTTATAATACATCCCTTGGTGGAATTCAATGCTATAATGGAAATGGATTAGATCTCATTATATAGAGAAAATATAAACTATCATTAAAAGAAAATATATTTTCAAATTTAGAACCATCCCATGCTCCAATATAAATTCATGGAAGATCAAGAATATCCTTTAAAAAATCCTTCCATGGTATGGGTGCTGATTTCCTATGAAAAAGCCTACATCACCCAAATAGTTGAGTCAAAAGAATGTTCCAACCTTGGGTAAATTCCCATAATGCTTAAATACAATGATGTATTTCCCAAAGAGTTACCCGGCCTTCCCCCATATCGTGAGGTAGAGTTCTCAATAGAACTCATACCCAGAGCACCTCTGACCTCAATGTGTATCTATAGGATAGATATTATCAAACTGGTGGAGTTAAAAAAGTTGAAGAAAGAGAATTTTTACAAAAGGTTCATATTCCCTAGTTCATCACAATGGGGTTCTCCAGCGCTCTTTGTGAATAATAATGATGTAAAAATTCGACTGTGTATCGATTATCGAGAACTCAACAAGATCACCATAATGAACAAGTATGATATTCAAAGGATTGATGACTTGTTCGACCAGTTAAGAGGAGCTCAAATTCTCAACGGTGGATCTTCATTCTGGATATCATTATCTTAAGGTGAATAAAGAAGTTATTCATAAGAATTCCTTCCATACATTGTATGGTCATTATGATATTTGTGTGATTCCCTTAAAACATACTTATCCCTCAACAATCATCAAGGGTTTGATGAATAGAGTCCTTAGAAATTACCTCAAAAAAATTGGTAGTGTTTATAGATTATATTATCATTTACTACTAGAGCAAGGATGAACCTATAAGAACATCTAAGACTTATGTTGGAAACATTGAGAAAGGAGTTTTTGTATGCCAAGATCAAAAAGTGTGACTTTTGGATGAAACAAGTCACATTCATGGGACATGTGATCACAGTTGAGGCAATTTTTTTAGACCCTTCAAAAACAAAGGTGATTGAGGAATGGCCTAGGTCATCTAGTGTCATAGAAATTTGTAGTTTTTTTGGATTACCTGGGTAATACTGAAGTTTTTGAGACCTTTCTCATGATTGTAAATTCCAATAACTAAGATAAAAAAGAAAGGAGTAAAGTATGTCTCAATGGAAGAATATGAGGGAATATTCAAGGATGAAAGAGAATATTTATCATTGAACCAATACTCACATTACTGAATAGTGGAGAATGTTTTGTGATATAAAGTGATTATTCAAAGAAAATATTGGGTTGTGTACTCTAGATAAATGAAAATGTTATAGTCTACGCCTCATTGAATTTGAAGATACATGACCAGAACTACGTGATGCATGATCTAGAGCTGTCAACCCTGATTTTTGGCCTTGAAAATCTGGTGGAACTACCTTTATGGTGAGATGTGTGACATATAGACAAACAACAAGAGATTAAATTATATATTCACACAAAAGGAGATCAACATGCATCAAAAAAGATGGTTAGAGATAATCAATGATTATAATTTCTCTATTCACAATCATCCTAGAAAAGAGAACAAGGTAGCTGATGCTCTATGTAGAAAAGAACCTGCCACTCTACCCATGCTATAGATTGAGAAGGACCATATCTTCATGGATTTGCAAAGGATAGATTTGGAAATCATAAGGGCAGGGGATAAATCTTACCTATCCCACAAGATTACGTAACCATCATTCCAAGCTATGATATGGAGGAACAAAGGTATAATTTGGAGTTACAAAAGATAGTGAATGCAATAAAGGAAGGGAAGATGCAAGAGTTATATATCGATGATGATGGTGTGATTCGGTTTAGAACATGACTTTGTGTACCTTCATCACCCATGATAAATAAGGAGATATTGGACAATGCACATATCTCAACATTATCTCTCTATATTGGGAGTACAAATATGTACTGTGATCCATGAGAACACTTCTGCTGGGACAATATGAAGAAGGAGATTGTAGAATACATATCAAGGTGCTTGGTATGTCAGCATGTTAAAGTAGAGCAACAAAAGTCCAAAGGGGTGATGCAGACATTGCCTACACCCATTTAAAAATTTGAGAATGTCACTATGGAATTTTTCAGGGGACTCCCAGAGACATCAAATGGAAATAATGAAATATGGTTTGAGGTTTATCGATTCACCAGGACTACCCATTTTATCGCTATTTGGGAAGATACCTCACTTGACCAACTTGCAAAGATATACATGAAGGAAGTGGTGAGACGAAAAGGTGTTCCACTATCGATTGTCTCTAATTGTGATCCAAGGTTTACATCTAAATTTTGGAGGAGCCTTCAACATGCTCTGAGTACTGAATTATATTTCATCATGACCTATCACCACCAAACTGATGGACAATATGAAAGGACTATTAAGAAGCTTGAAGATATACTAAGATCCTGCTCTTTAGAATTAAAAGGTGTATGTGATCAGCATATCCCATTGATTGTGTTATCATACAACATTAGCTTTCACTCATGTATTCAGATGGCTCCATATGAATCTCTGCATGGAAAGAGATGTAAAAATCCATCCTTTTGGGATGAAGTTAGTGAAATAAATATTCTTGGACCTGATCTTATACAAGATATGATAGAGAAACCCAAATTGACTATAATTTTCCATAGTGGTAAAACCCAAAAACACTACATTAATCTAGAATTGGTTGGGAACTGGTATATGAAAATAGGCCTTTTTACACACCATGATTTCAATGTTGAGAGATATGCCTTGTTTAATTCACAAGCTCAGTACGAACCATTATAAAGCGAACAAAAATGATTGTAATTGTCTATGTTAGAAAATATATCATGGATAAAGTAGTTTGAAGCCTAAAAATTCATAGGTTAAAGAAATACATGTCACTTATAAGTTTTATTTCTAATATTGTTGGATTATTATTTATGTGTTAAATATTTTAAAAATAATCATCCCTATATTCCCTTTATTCTAACTAATTGTTAGAAATAGAAGCAACCATGTAAAAAACCAATGTGAAGGGAAATGTGTTGACAAGCCCAATGATATGGAAAACTGATGGTAGTAGGAATAAAAAACATTGTGACAGTACTCTCTTTGTTGAATCGTGTTATGAATGGAATACTGGATCAAGAGAAACACCCAAATCCCTCTTTGAAAGAACAAGCAGTAATTGAGAACTTTATGCCACAAAGGCCTATCACATTCAATGGATCATTTGATCCATTAACTGTGGAATAATGGATCAACAACATAAAAATATATTCTCCATAATTCAATGTTTTGAACAAGATATGGTTATACTATATGTTTATTTTATTAATAGAAAATATGATCGATGGTGTACATTTATCAAGAATACTAATCCTAAGGTAGATATAAAAGCAATGGGGTGGAAAGTATTTTGGAAAATGTTTTTTCATAAATATTTTCCCCACATTCTCTAAATTAAAAAAGAAAGAGACTTTCTTAACCCAGAGAGAAAATAAAATGAATCCATCATGTGGTATGAGGAAATGTTTTCAATACCTACACGATACATCTCTGAATATTTCATTACCCTTGAATACAAAGTTATATTATTTTTTCTGGGATAATACCTAGTCCATGAGAATCCCTAGTGATCTGAGACTTTGATAGCCCTGAGGAAATTGTTTGATGTGACCTAAAATATGAAAGTGAGATTTTTGAATCTCAAGGGTATCATGGGGTTAAGGAGCATAAAGTGGAGTATAATTCTAGATTTATAGTGGATGAATCTAATGGTGGTATGAAATTTAAACATCCCACATATCAAAACTTGGATAGAATCACCATTTAAGTCACATAAGGGGACTAGGAAATGATTTAGGGGTAGAATGGAAGGGCACCTAGCTTGGGATTTTTGGTGGTAGAAACCCACCAATGTAATGGATCTAGGGAATTATCTAGCAAAACCTTAATATATCGTATAGTGTTTCAACTTCAAGAAAGGAGGAAACTATATGAACAACTTCTATAGGCTAATGGTTATTAGAGAAAATAAACTCCAAACACCTACAAGGTTGAAAGAGAGAGAATATGTCATCACAACTATTGAGGTGGATCCTGATAATGAAGTGGTGAAAGGTATGCCAGTTATTCAATAAATAATATATAACATTGTTTTTTTACTTTGTTTTTATGAATTATATCATATCGCCATGTTTATAAGAACTATTCAAACAAAACCACAAAGCATGGAAGAATAGTTGTTACTGAAAAAATAAAATGTGCAAATTATTGAATCCCAATTATATAACTTCTCCCTTGTAAAAAAGTGTGGGCTGAACTTTCTATCAAACCTTGTTAAACTCTATTCTGTTGAATTGGATGCAATTCTGGGCATGGATTGGGTTTCATTATATAGAACCAAAAAAAATATATGAGAAGAAAATAACACTTTGTATTGTGAGTCATCCTCAGCTTAAATTAATATCCAATGACGATATTTAATCTTCTTTAGAACCAAAATCTCAAGCATGGATATTATTTTTATATGTATTAGAATATATAGCTAAAATTATGGAGTATAAAGAAAATATCATCCTTGAAGGCATTCCCATTGTGAGGTAATAAGTAGTTTTATTTCGAAAATAATTTACCGGTCTTCCTCTAAGATGAGAGGCTTAATTTTCAATAGAGATTATACATGGGTAATTTACATTATCTAATAGTCTGTATAGAATTTATATTGTGGAACCTGAGGAGATGAAAAAACAATTATAGGAGAATCTAGATAGAGGGTTCATTCACCCATGTGCTTCTCTATGGGGTCAACCAGTCATCTTCTTCAAGAAGAAGGATGGGTCATTTTGGCATTGAATTGATTTTTGTGATCTTAATAAGATCACCATAAAGAAAAAGTATCCTCTTCCATAAATTGATGAATTATTTTATCAGTTATGTCAAACTCAATACTTCTTCAAGGTAGATCATTGGTGAGGATATTGTCAAATAAGTGTAAATAAGGTGGATATCCCCAAGACTTATTTACATACAAGTTATGGGTAATTTAAGTTCATATTAATTCCATTCAAACTCACTAATTCTCTATTAATATTCATGGACTTGATGAATGTTCTTTTTCGATATTAAATCCAATCATTTGTGGTAGTTTTTATAGATGATATTATAATACACTGAAAATGAAAGGAGAATCATGCGGGGCTTTTGGGCGCTACGCTAAAGATGTTATGAAAGGAGAAGATTTATAAAATGTATGGAAAATTTGATTTTTGGATGAAGGAAGTATTATATTTTTAGAATATTATCACAATAATGGGAAATAAAGGGACCCTTAAAAGATAGAAACAATTTATGGATGGTTGAGGCCTACATCTGTGATAAAAAAAATAGTTTATTTAGATTAATGTGGTATTATTATAAAATTTTGAAACATTTATCATTATTTTAAAACACTACAAAAAAGATAACTCAGATGGGAGACAAGTTATTTTGGAATAATGAATGAGAATATATTTTTAAGGATAAGAAAATGAGGTTAACCACAACACATGTACTTATGCTACACAATAATAGGAAACATTACCTGGAAAAAATGATTCTTCAAAGAATGGATTGGGTTTTATGCTAATAAAAAATAATAATGTGATATCCTATGCATGAAGGAAATTGAAAAATAATGAATATAAATACCCAACACATTCTTGGGAGTTGGCCATAATTATATTCTCACAAAAAATATGGTAACATTATCTCTTTTGTGGGAAGTTTGAAATATATATGGATCATAAGTGTCTCAAATATATATTTATAAAAAAATTGAATATGTACCATTGAATATTGTTATAGATGATTAAGGATTATTACTACTCAATCCACTAACATATTTAAAGATAAAACAAAGAGGAATATACTTCATGTAGAAAGGATCCATTAATATAATTAATGAAAATTTAGAATGAAATTATATTTTTATACATGAAAGTAATACACATGGGAATTATAAAGGAAGAAATATCATCAATCCTTTAAAAAAAATTATTTATCAATCGTCCCTTCTAGATTAGATTAAAGAATATCTATGAGATGATGTGGTAATTAAGAAGAAATATGATGCTATAAGAAAATATAAATACATAGTGTTTAATGTTAATGAATAAGGGGTTATAATATTGGGGTCATGACTATGTGTACCATAAAATCACGAGTTAAAGAAGGATATGTTCGATGATTCCCATAGATCAACCCTATCCATTCATCTTGGAAGCACAAGAGCGTATTAAGAACTCTGAGAGCTCTATTGGTGGAAAATATGAATAAGGGCACCATGGAATACACATAGAGATGTCTTGTATTACTATAAGTGAATGAATAAACGAAAATCTCCAATGGGATGATGCAACCATTACTCGTATCTAAAAGGAAATGGGAGAACATAACCAGGGACTTTTCCACTAGTCTTCCAAATAAATCGAGATTAAATATTGATATATGGTTAGTGGTGGATAATTTTCCAAACACTTCTCACTTGATTGATATTCAAGAGGACTTCTCACTCGATCAACAAGAAAGTATATAATATAAATATGTAGTGAGGCTACATAGAACACTGTTATTAGTTGAACTTGATCGAGATCCAAGATTTACTTCTATGTTTTGGAAGAGTTTCCAACATTCTATAAATACTGAGATAAAACATTATCATGTATTATCACCCTCAAACTGATGGTAAATATTATGGGACTATCTAGATAGTTGAGGACATATTTAGAGCATACTTAATTGACTTCAAAGGAGGATGAGATCAACATATACCTCTAGTCTAGTTAACATACAATAATATTGTTCTGGTCAAGAATCAAAATTCCCCCTACGAATCTCTTTATGGGAAGAGGTGTAGAATACCTCCATGCTAGGATTATGTTGGGGAACACAAATAGCTATGTTTTGAAGTTTTCAAGGAAATGGTTGAAAAGTTTAAGACCATTCAATAGCACATAAAGGCTGACCAGAGGTGAAAGAAGAGCTTTGAGGGCAATTAATGATGAGACCTAGGGTTTTAGATTTAAGACAAGGTATTCCTATGTATATATACATGGAAACAATTCATGATTTTTTAGATGATTGGAAATAATAGTCAAATATATATTAGTCCATCTGAGATCTAAGATCACATCAGGGTGGTGGATTATTGACTAGAACTACTACATAACCAATACCAAGTATATGACAGGTCCTTTGTATCAATATTGAGGAAGTACATACCAAACCCCTCACATGTTCTAAAAATAGTGGTGGTACTATTGGATAATGGTCATTCATATTAGGAATATCCATTGACGATCTTAGATCATACAAAAAATGTTATACAAAATAAGACAATGAACTAGGTAAAATTGCTATAGAGAAACCACAAGTTTGAAAGTGATGTGTGAACTAGAGGATATGATGAAATACAGTTACCCTCACCTGTTTTACAGGGTGAAATGATAATATTGAGGGATAAATTTAAGATGGTGGGATGATTTTAATGACCCAAAAGCTTATAAATAAAATTCTCTTTATGGTTAAATTAAGTGTCTTAATATGTATTATGGTTATAGAAAACACCTGAAATTTTATAGTGTAATTATATTATATCATATTTAAAAGATAGTTATACATCATATCCATTGATTATATATCCACTTAATAGTGATCTAATGAATAGTATAAAAATTGGGTTTTGATAAATCCAATTGAATCACACAAAGGAAGTGATGGTCTCAACCAGTTGGATCATTCTCTATAATGACCATTTATCAGAGCTTCTAAGGGTGATAGAATCCCTCACCATTTCTCTTAACCAAGTTCATGTTGTTATGTAACAAAAAAAATTCAAGATAGAAACCATTTATCAAATAATATCAAACTCATCAAGATCACTTCCCAAACCATGTATGTCGAATAGACCCATGAAAGTATTACCATAACACACCTTACACTTAGAGATTTTTTTTGTAATAAATGGATATATATATATATATTTATGTATCAATACCCTAATAATATGAATATGTATATTTTAGAGAATAAAGTATATATTTTATTTTATTTTTTTTACTTCACAAATTATCTGGATTTTGATTTGATAAAAGGTGAACTATATTTTTGGGTAATATAGAATTTCATCCAAGACATTACTTTGGATTAATTAATTAATTTTTTAAATAAATTATATTTTAATAAAATATTAATATTGAATAATATATATTAATTAAATTTCAGAATATAATTTTAATAATTCAAAAAAATTATAACATCTTGAAAACTATTGTCCTAAAAAAACCCAAACATTCTCAATAAATGAAAATTATTATTTTAAAAGAAAAATTCCATATATTGAGATAATTATTTTTTATAAAATAAATATTAATTTTGTAATCATCCCATCATAATTATCCAATGGTTATATTTTCATAATTTCCTGAGATAGTCGAATTGTTGAGTAAAAATTAAATACGGTATAAAACTTTGGTTTGTATAATTAAAATAAAATGACAAAAAAGTGATAAATACTATAAAATGAATCAATGACAAAATATATGTTTCCCATTTAAATAATTGGGTTTTTTTGGTTTTTTTTAATTTTATAAATACTTTATATATCCTCAAATAACAATAGTATATTTTATGTTTTTAAAATAATTTAATTAGGGACACGATTCACATCCACATCATCAATGGTAATATTTTAATATGTTTAGACCTTGTAATTATAAAATAATGAAAAAAAATTCCTTTTTTTGGAAACCATGCTCAAAATCCAAAGGATGTTTTGTTTTTTATAACTTAATTATATAGAGTCCAAAACTTATGTTTGAGAAATAATAAAGAAATATGGTATATCTTACAATATAAACCCACCAAGATCATATTCCTCTTCACTAAAAAACTTGGTTCACATCCTTATTATGAACTCATTTCAATAGAGTCCATCTAAGGTTCCTAGAATTCTCCTGAAGTTCCTCCTATGCTTTTGGACTCACCCTCTCAAAGTAAGGGATCCTCTCTTTATCCGCTTTAGTCTAGCATCTTCATTATCTTATTCCTTTTATCCCAAATTCCTAATATTTAGATATGTTAATAGAACACCCATTTCATACCATATGTTTTATAAATGACAATATACCTCTATTAATCTCATTAATCTCTCCCATTAACAATTATGTGCCCCCATTATGCTGCCAAAATTTCACCATGTTTTTCTATTCCTAAATAATCGTACAGTGAATACCTACACCCATTTCCTTTTAAGGGTGTTAAATTTCATGAATTTATACTTATTTTATTAGTTAATTACATGTAAGTAATCCAAAATTAGTTATTATAATATTAAATGTGACATAATATGTTCTTATGTACATGATCTATATGGAAACAAATTTCGTGTGCCTAATGTTATTATGATGGGTGCACCTAGATAACACTGTAATGAATTTTTTTATGTTTTAATATCATGATATTCTTTTTATAGTGTGCTTGAAGTTATCATAAGAACATTATGTTATGTTTTTGGGGTGGTTAACCTTTACTTATGCATACGATGATATGTTTTTATGGTGTTTCCACATTACCATGTTCTCTTTATGTTAGCATGCTATATCATTCCTCATTATTCATGTTTATGATTCCTAACGCTTTAATCTACAATTGATATGCCTATTGTATAAAATTATATAACAAATTCATGTTATTATTTCCATATTCCCTTACATGGATTTATATATCACCCCTTTGTTATGTGTGTCCCTAGGTTATCCCATGTCGTTTTATGAATTAAGAATTAATATGACCATGTTAAGGAATATTTAAATAATGTCAGTGTACCCAATGTTTTAATTTGTTATGTAATATATAAAACTCCCAAATACACCAAACATATCGATTTTCCAGTTTGTATTATGTTTACACATATGTAATAAATCAAGATTAACATGTAATAAACACAAGGTTTGTCATAATCCATATCCATTGGGACCCATAGGAAGGAGTAGTCATAGAGGATCATAGCAGACAGGTAAAAGATCTGGGTGTGGTTAGATGCACACACATGAGGTGGTCATTTGGTCAAAGCATGAAGTTATTCAGGGTATGATCAATTTATATTATATTATTGTGTGTGATTTATCTGATTCAAGAGAATCATACTCCTTTATTTAGCATACACTACTACTTGATTTGGTACAAGATTATGAGAGACATATAGTTCCCCTGGTGTTATCGAAGATGTTTAGAGGTCGAGAATCTTTGGTGTGTACCAAGGGTGTATAATAGATAAGGATCAACAACATTTAGGGGGATATTTCATCTTACTATAGATAGAGTAGTGTGATGTTATCCTTGGCATTTAATTGTTGTATTATGTAAACATATAAATAGACTACTTCTTGGGGATAGTTTCATTTTCCAATGTTGAAGGACTATCAGTGGATTTAATTGGTGAGTGAGGTTATTAGGTGGGTGATAGAAATTAGGAGCCTTTATCTTGTTAATTGGTAGAGGTGTAAGTTAATTATCAGAAAAAGGATGTCCCCAAGATTGTGGAGGTGTTCTTGGATGTTTTCCCATATTAGGTTAATGAACTAACCCCATGATGTGATGTTGATATTGGTATATATTTTCCAGTGGGTGAATATTTGAATTTATTTCCTCCCTATCGAATAGAAACAACGGTTCTACAAGTGGTGAGGTTATAGGTTGATGATTAGATGCATAGGGGTTTCATCAAACCTAGTGCACCTCCTTGGGGTGCTCTAATGTTGACCAGAATGATAGAGGAATATAGTATGAGGTTATGTATAGACTATCAGAGTTTGAATTGGGTAATGTTAAAGAACCATTACCCAAATTTGAGGATCTTTTATGTAACAACCTAGGTACAAATAATTTCTTTCATTATGAAATTAAATAGTAAAATTCATTTTAAATGTCTAATGAAATAAGTGGTATTTATAGAAATTATAGAATCTATACTAATAGAATAGTAACCTCTAATTTTAAAGTATAAATAAAATTCATGTATCATAAAATTGAAAATATGATATATTTATATCATAGAATGAGTAAATAAATGTTTTGAATGTGATAAATTAATTGTTGGTATTTTTCTGAAACATAATTTCTTATTTATAATTTTATAAATAAATTAATGATTTAAAATATAATTTAATTTTATAAAATAGATTCAAAAAATATTATTTTAGAGTCCTATGATTATAAACTAATTTTATAAGACCTTAATTTATTTTTTAAGATGTTATAAAATCAATTATAAATTTAAAATTTTGACATTTCAAATAAATAATTATTCTAATTAAAATTTATATTTCTAATGTTTAGAAAACTATTTTCATAAAATGGAGTTAATTTTTTAATTCAAAAAATCAAAAAATTGTAAGGGATTATTTTTGGGATTTTTCTGAAATAGTAGAATTATTTTTTAATAAAGAATTATAGTAATTTACGGTATATATACATTATATGTTAAATACACTATTATATGCATCATTACTAATGTAATCACCATAATCTCTAACTTCTATTCATCATTTTAATATATTTAGTCAGAATTCTATCACTATTCACAGTCTTGAGCCAAAATAAAAGACTAATGATTCAAAAATGAGAAAACATTTTTCTCCCCCACTATTAATACCGCCCCTCACCACCTGTTATCCTCAAAACTCAAAGCCTTTTATATTATTTAATTTCTAACCAATTACCTTCCCAAGACTCCATGTAAGAACCCGGATCTTTGTTCAGGTATGTTTTTCCTTTTTCTGGAGTTTTTAAGGAAAATAAATTTTTCTGGAAATTTTCGATGTACACACCATTTACTTTCTGAATACACGCCGTGTACTCTTCTCCAGATTGAATTCGTGTGATGGTCATTCCTGGGCCACACACACGGTGTATTGGGGTGACGTGGAGGCCGATTTTGGTGGAGTACAGAAAAAACCCACTACACGTCGTGTACCTTAAAAATACATGCCGTGTACTTTTCTTTTTTTTACTAAACGGACTGGGGTCATGCCTAACCCCCAATTTCATCTTATTCTCCAGTTTTCATCCACCCAGGAGTGACCGTACAGCCAGATCTTCAATGGGCTTCCGCCTCTTCGTCCGTTCTCCGATTTTAGCACTGTTGATTGCGTTGGAATCACAACAGTGAGATCTCCCTTCTGCTTGAGTCTTGTTTCTTGATTCCTCTAGGTTTCCAAGTTATCGTAGGTTGAGTGTTTTGTGAATATTCTCAGATCTACTTCGTTCCAAGGGGAATCTATTGTCGTGATTCAATTATATCGATCTACTAGGATTGAGGTCGGTGGTTTCTACATTTCTGTTGAAAGTCGATCAGTTTTTTAATGAAAATTCCACAAATTCCCTTGGGCGGGGAATTGTGGGTTTCCTGTTTTTCCCTTGTTGTTTTCCTTCTTTTCTTGATTGCTGTAGTAGAGGTTTATTCTTGTGATTAAGGAAATTTATTTTGTGCTAAGGTTGCTTTTCCATGCTTGTTCTTCATGTTTGGCATTCTGCCAGTTGCCATGCCTAGTTGTAGGATTGTGGACTGTTGCCTTGTTTTGCTGCTGGGCTTTAGTTTATAGCCAAGTATTTCTTGAGGTTTACTTGGATGATGCACGCGCGCTGAGAATGTTTAGTTTCACTCAGGACAGTGAGAACCTAGAGTAGTAGACTAAAGGGAGAATTGACGGAAGGGATTCTCCAGAGTGTCTTTTAATTGCGATACGAGACCACAGGGGGAATTGACATTGAGTGCTTCCTCCGAGAGTCTATAGTTACTCGACGTGGGTCACAGGGGGAATAGACATTTACTGCTTCCCCAGAGATCCTTTAGCACGATACGAGACTATAGGGGGAATTGACGGTGAGTGCTTCCCCAGAGAGTCTATTATTTTCAGAGCTGAACCAGAGGGGTGAAACTGTGTGTGCCTCTTAGAGGGGTGCTGGTACATATATGTTGAACCATATGGGTTAGGCTATGAGAACTACCCAGAGGGTTAACGTTTTTCTCCTTGTTGCTGGCTGTTTACTTGTGTACTTTATTTGCTAGAACTGTGGATTTTAGATACTTGTGTTTTCCTGTTTACTGATTCTTGTTTTATTACTTGCCTTGTATTAATTGACTGTTAGGCACAAATCATTCGGTGATTGCCTATTGGGATTGTATCTCACACCCTGTTTGGGCCATGCATTTGGGCCCAAGCAGACTATGTTGTTGCAGGTATAGATAAGGGCAAGCTCCCTTCTACTTTAGGATCTTGATTGCGCTGGAGCTGGAGAGCATGGGACCGAGCCGGGGCTCGCGATGCTAAGGAGTTTATTTTGTTTTTCCTTTGCACTTTTTTCAGTTGTATTCCAGTACGTTGTTGTGTTTGCTGCTTTCCATAGATACTTGTACTTGCAGCATCATTGTCATCATTTCTATATATATTCATTGCTTCCGCTGTTTGGTTTCTGCTGTTATGCATGTTGTTACTACTTCCGCTGTTGACTATTGTTTTTCCACTGTATACCTTCCTGAATGAGGGCATAGTTTCCCCACCGACTCACCAAGGCCCTCACTGCTAGTTAGCAGCCTTTTTCCTTTGGAGAAATACACTTGATGTCATGTGGTGAACCGGGTATGGGGCACCAGTGGAGGGGCTATGGATTCAGGTCATTACAAAGCGGTATCAGAGGAGTTCTTTTCTCTTTCTTTCTACTTGGAGACTTTATCTAGGGATAAGACATATTCGGTACTTGGAATTAATCTATGCTCGGGATTAGCTAACCCTTGTATAGGGAAAATCCATACTACCTCGTTAATTGTAGTTTTTCTGGTTTTGATATTTTATGGTTGATTTGATCTCACCTAGAGTGATTCACATGACGTGTGCTATTATTGTTTTGATATTTTGGTTCTATTTCTGTGGAAACCTGATGAGATGAGGGTATTCCATCTCATGAATCATATATGCACTTGTAGAAATCACATGCCATGCATTATTTCCATGCCATCTAGGGTGAGTTAGCGATTGCATGCTGTTGTGATAGACTCTGTGTAGATTATGCATGTTTTTGTGATAGATGCTTGATAGAATCACTGCTGTTATGTTAGAGAGCTGTTGTTTTCACTTGTATGTGACTATATGACATACCATGAATTGATTCGCAGGGAGTATGGGCCCTCACGAATTGGAATTTGGAACCCCTTTGCCTTGTTTTTAGTGTTTCAGGGGTTCTGTGTAGTTTCTGAGCTATTACCCAGAAAAACCCAGAATACACGGTGTGTAATTTTTGGATACACGCCGTGTAGTTTTCAGGCCGTGTTACTGAAAGTGTGAGAAAAACACAGTGTCGTGAATGTAAATTTAGGAACACACCGTGTATGGTAGGTACATGCATGTAGTAATGAGCCGTGTAACTGGCTGTGTCACTAACAACACGGGTCGGGGAAGCTCGAGTAGCACACGCTGCGTTGTAACGGAACATGCCGTGTAGTCCCTTCTAGGCACCTGGTCGTGTCACGAACAACACGGGTCGGCGTGACCATCTTTTAGACACGTCGTGTTTCTCTTGGAGCACGCCGTGTAGCCTTTCCAGGTACCCGGTCATGTCACGAACAATACGAGATGGTTTCACATTTCCTATACACACTGTGTTTGTTCAGAACATTCCGTGTAAGGTTCATCCATGTAGACGACCATGTGCTCAACAACACGGGCCGCCAAAGCCTTGTCCACTACACGTCGTGTCCATAGGGAACATGCCATGTAGTCTCAGTTTAAGAAAACCGTGTGGGATAGCCGTGTAAAGAGACTCGGGAAGGGGAAAAGTTTCCAAGTACAGGTCGTGTGTGGGTGAAACATGTCGTGTAGTTTGAGGTGTACATGACTTGTAGGGCAGGAGTATACACCCATGTCAGTGGCTTGAGGAAACACGCCGTGTAGTTTTTATACATTCCCTGTAGTCGAGATTTGTAAACTTGTGTGTTTTCCGTCCCCTGTTTCCATTTTGTACTCTTGTGTTCTCTGTCCTTGTTTTTACGATCTAAGGTGTGCTTTTGATCTTTCAGAGCTTTGCATCCTAGACATCCTTCGTTTGTACGTCTATCATCAGGAAGTGATCAGACGCCAGATATGGCTGATCAGAGACTTCCTGCTGATCCTCTAGTCGAGCCAGCCTTGGCACCGGCTGTTATACTTGTTGCAGGCGCGAATGCGCAGTTCAGGGATGGTTTCATGAGGATGATGCATGCCTTCTAGGGAGCATCGCCTCCTGCCACGTCTATGGCAGACTTGACGCAGGTTTTCTAGCAGGAACATCCTCCTACTTTCTCGAGGGATGGGGGACCTTAGGCTGTGGAGTCATGGCTGGAAGCCATGCTGACCATCTTCGAGCATCTGGAGATGCCTCCAGAGAGGCGCGTCAAGCTCTCCACCTACATGCTCCGAGACTCTGTGAAGAGGTGGTGGGATGTGATCTCACATGTAGGTTAGTAGCAGTCTATTTCTTGGGAGGAGTTCCAGTGCATGTTCTATGACTACTTCAACCCGGAGACCATGAGGGCCGACCGAGCCCGAGAGTTCATGAGCTTAGATGAGGGTACACTTTCTATCATGTATTATCTCGCTTGTTTCACCGAGTTGCAACACTTCACGCCCCTCCAGGATGGGGGTGGGGTGTTCTTAGAAAGGAAGTTTGAGGATGGTCTCAGGAGGGAGATCCGCTGACAGGTGAATATCTTCCAGCTGACTTCCATTACTTCCATCGTCAACCAGGAACTGATTGCAGAGCGCAATCTGAGATACTCTAGAGCTGTGAGCCCGGGAGGTTCTGATTCCAGAGCTAGTTTTCCTCCATATGACAGCAAGAAGCGCCTTAGAGAGCCTACACGCAGTGATCTGAGGAAGCGAGATGCATCGTCAGGCAGCCAGGTGGTATGCTACCAGGGTGGCCAGTCAGGGAACACGAGGCTGCAGTGCCAGAGGGTCCCCGTGGATTACCGATCTTGCAGCAAGATGGGTCACCTTCAGTGTTTCTACCATGTTTTCTCACCAGAAGCTGGTGACCGGGGTTCTTCCATGACTCCTTGTTCTAGAGCAACACCACCAGTTTCTCACCAGTCAGGGAACTGGAGTTTTTCTGGCCATTCGGGCCGAGGTGGAGGTCGAGGCTGTGGCGGTCTGCCACCAGTCCCTCAACACCAGCAGGGAGGTTCGGCTTAGAGTGGTTAGCCAGGAGCGTATGTTCATGGTGTAGGACAGTCTTTCTCCGTGGAGAAGACTTATCAGGAGCATGATCTCTCCCCTTCTACTGTTCGAGGTACGATTTTAGTAGCCTCAGTTTTATCTTCATCCCTTTTCGATACTGGTGCTACGCATAGCCTTATCTTTGTTGCTGTTGTGGAGAGCCATGGACTCTTCATCTTTTCTTCTGCCGACTCGTTGACATTAGACACACCTTTGGGGACGAGGACATCTAGTGTACGCCATTGTAGAGAGTTCCCTATTGAGGTTGTAGGGTATCGCTTCATATGGGATCTGTATGTCCTAGAGATGACGAGCTATTATGTCATCTGTGACATGGACTGGTTGATTCCATTCTTGGAAGTCATCGACTACTATCGCCGCAGAATGATTTTCATCTCACTAGAGGGTGAATCAGTTCTACATAGAGGAGAACGGGACGTTCAGGCCAGTCAGGCTTGACTCGAGCATCATGGGCTAGGAGGGGTGATAACCCAGATTTCTAGTCTTTATCTGGATGATCAGGGGACTCCACAGTTGGACTTTCCTCCAGTGTTGGATCATTCCAGGGACGTCTTTCCAGAGGACTTTTCAGGTTTTCCTCCGAAGAGTTAGGTAGACTTATCTATTGATCTCATGCCAGGAGTGGCACCAGTGTCCATTACTCCCTATAGGATGGCTACACCTGAGTTGCAGGAGCTCAAGAAGAAGTTGGAGGAGCTACATGCTAAGGGTTTCATCTGACCCAGTACTTATCCCTGGGGTTCGCCTATGTTGTTTGCGAAGAAGGAAGATGGTACCCTTCAGCTTTGTGTGGATTATCAGAAGCTGAACCAGTTGACGGTCGAGAACCGATATCCCTTGCCAAGGATCGATGACCTTTTCGATCAGCTTCGAAGAGCCCGGGTGTTCTCGAAGATCAATTTGAGATCCGGTTATCATCAGTTGCGCGTTAGATCATCAGATATACCTGTGACATCCTTCAGGAGCAGGTATGGTTTAAACGAGTATACATTCATGTCGTTCGGTCTCACAAATGCACCTGCAGTTTTCATGGCACTGATGAACCGAGTGTTCCATCTTTATTTGGACTCCTTCGTCATGGTCTTTATGCGCGATATCTTGGTGTACTCTCACACTCAACACGACCATGCCACACATCTTGATATCTTTTTTAGTACACTGAGAGAGCATCGTCTTTATGCTAAACTCTCAAATTGCCACTTCTGGATGGATCCGATTCACTTCTTGGGTCACGTCATCTTAGAGGCAGGAGTATCAGTGGACCCAGAGAAAGTGAGAGCTGTAGTTTCCTGGGAGAATCCGTAGAACGTCTTTTAGGTACAATGTTTCCTAGGGCGGTATGGATTGTACAGACGCTTCATTCAGGACTTTTCTCGTCTAGAAGCACCTTTGACAGGTCTGACCAAGAAGGGGGTGAAGTTTTTATGGTCAGATTTTTGTGAGTCATCCTTTCATGAGATGAAATAGAGGTTGACATCAGCACTGATACTAGTCTTTCCAGAGCCATTTAAGAACTATAATGTTTACTGTGATGCTTTAGGTATCGGGATGGGAGTTGTGCTTATGCAGGGGGATGGAGTCCTTGCGTATGGGTCATGGAAATTGAGGCCACATGAGAGGAACTACCCGACGCATGATCTGGAGTTGGCAGTTGTTGTTCATGCCTTACGTTGTTGGAGACACTATCTGCTGGGAGAGCACTTTGAGGTCTTCACTGACCACAAGAGTCTCAAGTATATCTTCACTTAGCATGATCTGAATCTGAGGTAGCGCAGGTGGGTTGAGTATCTACAGTCTTTTGACTTCGAGATTGCCTATACTCCGGGTAAAGGCAATGCAGTGGCTGATGCGTTGAGGTGGAGAACATAGATTCAGGATTTTTAGGAGACCAGAAATGAGTGGAAACTAATGGCTCTGTTCTCTGAGATGCATCTAGAGGTGCATGAAAGACAAGAAGAATCTTACCTTTCTTCTGTAGCTGTTCCCTCTACACTTCTGGATCAGGTGAGGATGAGGCATCTATCTGAATCAGAATGCTTAGTCCTGTGGGAGAGTGTATCAGGAGAGGACCCTCTTCCTGGATGGACAGTGGGAGAGGATGAGATCTTGCTTTTCCAGGGACGCGTATGGGTTCCAACAGACATACGCGAGGAGCTGATGTGGTATTTTCATTCCTATGTTTGGGCAGTTCATCCTGGCATCACCCAGATATATCGGGTTCTTCATCGCTAATACTGGTGTCCAGGTATGAAGAAAGATGTTTCTAGTTTGGTCATGAGATGTTCTACTTGTCATCAGGTGAAGGCAGAGCATCAGCGACCAACAGGCCTTTTACAGCAGTTACCCATTCCAGAGTGGAAATGGAATGACGTCACGATGGACTTCGTGACTGGGTTGCCAAGGTCGCCTCGAGGGAACGATGATGTTTGGGTTGTTGTCGACAGGCTTACGAAGGTTGTGCACTTCTTGCCGATTAAAGAGACCTTCAGTGTTGTTGATCTGGGATGACTTTACCTCTGGGAGATCGTTCGTCTGCATGGAGTTCCACACTCCATTGTTTTAGATAGGGATGCACACTTTACCTCTCGGTTCTAGAAAGGACTTCAGAAGGCCTTGGGTACACAGGTACTTTTGATTACAACATACCATCTCCAGACTGATGGACAGTCTGAGCGCACAATCTAGGTGCTTGAGGATATGCTCCGAGCTTGCATCCTAGACTTTGGCGGTTCTTGGTAGAAGCATATACTTCTGGTGGAGTTTTTCTACAACAACAGTTTCCAGGCGACCATTCAGATGGCACAATACGAGGAATTGTAAGGTAGGCCATGCCGATCACCCTTATGCTGGCTAGAGGCAGGAGAGGCAGCTTTACTGGGACTTCGTCTCGTTCAGGAGACCTCAAAACAGATAGAGCTGATTCGGAAGAGAATGGCTACGACACAGTCTTGACAGAAGTCTTATGCTGATCAGCGGAGACAACCTCTGGAGTTTGATGTTGAGGATCAGGTTTTCCTATGTGTCACACTAAGGTTGGGACACAAGAGTATTTGGAGACAGGGTAAGCTTTCACCGTGGTACATCGGGCCGTTTGAGGTCTTGGAGAGACTGGGGCCGGTCTCCTATCAGTTGTAGCTACCTTAGAGGTAACGGGCCATGCACGACGTCTTCCACGTCTCTCAGCTCCGACGTTACTTTTCAGACCCGTCTCTCGTCTTTCGATCTAAGGATGTTGAGCTTGAAGAGGATGCGTCATTCGAGGAACATACTATCTGGATTCTCGATCACAGTATGAAGGTCCTCCGCTGGCAGTCTGTTCCTCTGGTATGAGTGCTATGGCAACACAGGCGAGTACAGGATGAGACCTTGGAGAGGGAGGCCGATGTACGATCGTAGTGGCCAGATCTATTCGTGGTTTCATCTTCTCCGCCTCATTTGGGAAATTCAGGGATGAATATATTTAAGGGGGGAAGTTTGTAAGAACCCATATCTTTATTCAGGTATGTTCCTCCTTTTTATAGAGTTTTTAAGGAAATTAAATGTTTCTGTAAATTTTTGAACTACACGCCGTCTACTTTCTGATTACACGCCGTGTACTGTTCTCCGACTTGAATCCATGTGATGGCCATGCCCGGGCCACACACATAGTGTGTAGGGGTGACGTGGAGGCCGATTTTGGCGGAGTATGGAAAAAACCCACTACACGCCATGTACCTCAAAAATGCACGCCGTGTACTTTGTTTTTTTACCAAAGGGACTGGGGTCGCGCCTAACCCCTGATTTCATCTTCTTCTCCAGTTTTCGTCCACCCGGGAACAACTGTACGGCCGGATCATCAACGGGCTTCCGCCTCTTCGTCCGTTCTCCGATTCGAGCGCGGTCGATTGCATTGGAATCACAGCAGTGAACTATCAATTCTTCTTGAGTCTTGTTTCTTGATTTATCATGGTTTCCAAGTTATCATAGGTTGAGTGTTTTTTGTATTTTCTCATAACTACATCATTCCAAGGGGAATCTGTCGTCGTGATTCACTTATATCGATCTCCAAGGATCGATGTAGGTGGTTTGTGCCTTTCTGTTGAATGTCGATGAATAGTTTTGTGCAAATTCAACAAATTCCATTGGGCTGGGAATTGTGGGTTTCCTATTTTCCCCTCGTTTTTTGCCTGCTTTACTTGATTTCTATAGTAGAGGTTTATTCTTGTGATTATAGTAATTTATTTTGTGCTCAGGTTGCATTTCCATGCTTGTTCTGCCTGTTTGGCGTTCTTCCAGTTGTCATGCCTAGTTGTAGAATTGTGGACTGTCACCTTGTTTTACTTTTGAACCTTAGTTGATAGACAAGTATTTATTGAGGTTTACTTGGACGATGTACACGTGATGAGCATGTTTAGTTTCACTCAGGACAGTGAGAACCTAAAGTAGTAGACCAAAGGGAGAATTGGCGGATGGGCTTCTCTAGAGTGTCTTTTAATTACGATATGAGACCACATGCGGAATTGGAGTTGAGTGCTTCCTCAGAGATTCTGTAGTTCCTCGACGCGGGCCATGGGGGGAATAGACATTGAGTGCTTCCTTAGAGAGCCTTTAGCACAATACGAGACTATAGAGGGAATTTACGGTGAGTGCTTCCCTAGAGAGTCTATTATTTTCAGAGCTGAACCAGAGGGGTGAGACTGTGTGTGCCTCATAGAGGGTTGATGGTATTTATAAGTTGAACCATAGGGGTTAGGCTGTGAGATCTACCCAGAGGGTTACCTTTTCTCTCATTGTTGCCGTCTGTTTACTTGTGTACTTTATTTCCTAGAACTGTGGAGTGTAGCTGCTTGTGATTTTCTGTTTACTGCTTCTTGTTTTATTACATTCCTTGTATTCATTGACTGTTAGGCACAAATCTTGGGGTGATTGCCTACTGGGATTGTATCTCACACCCTGTTTGGGCCATGATTTTGGGCCCAATCAGACTATGTTGCTGCATGTATAGATAAGGGCAAGCACCCTTCTACTTCCGGATCTTGATTGCACTGGAGCTGGAGAGCACGGGACTGAGCTGGGGATCGCGACGCTGAAGAGTTTATTTTGTTTTTCCTTTTCACTTTTTTTCAGTTGTATTCAAGCACGTTGTTGTGTTTTCTTCTTTCCATAGATACTTGTACCAGCTACATCATTGTCATCTTTTATATATATATTCATTCCTTCCACTGTTTGGTTTCTGCTGTTATGCATGTTGCTACTGCTTCTGTTGTTGACTGTTATTTTGCCACTTTATACCTTACCGAATGAGGGAATAGTTTCCCCACCAACTAACCAAGGCCATCGCTGCTAGTCGGCAGCCTCTGGCATTTGGGGAAACGTGCTTGAGGTCATGTGGTGAACCGAGTACGGGGCACCAGTGGAGGGGCTCCAGATTCGGGTTCATACACTCTTGACCATATATAAGACCATATGGTATCACCAAAAGGCCAAAACTAAGAGACTTATGGATGTTCTCTATGAGAATAACTCAAGAGGTAAAATCCTCTTTCATTTTCTTCTATTTTCATTTTAATTTCATTTATTTTCTTATTATCTCTTCACCACCACTTATCCAAGTGGTATGAAAACAAAATTATTTTCTATATAATTTTATTTTATAATGTTTATCGAAAAAATCATCATTAGACTCTTTATTCCCTCCCTTTTATTTTTAAAATGAGAACATTGTCTGTGATGTGTCGATTTACCACCATCATGGACGATACACGTTCATTCTCCATTTCCACCTTCAAGGACGATCATAAAACCATTATTATAGTTAAATTAGATTTTTTATACATATTATAGATTATATAGTTTTATGGAACCAATATAAGATGATGAAATTAAATAAAATGATATATGTTCATAATGGTCATAAAAATGGCTAAAATAAACCAAATCATTTTCATTAATGTTTTATCTAATGAATCATCCTAATATAAAAAAAATGATATTTGGTATCATTAAAAATTTTGAAAACATATTAGTACCATTTTGTTCCACTTATGAAGTTTTTATTCCATTATACATGAAATTATATAATGAACCAACCATGGAAACCATTAAATAAATGCACTTGAAACAATGAAAATAATAAAATATTATAAATAAATGGAAGGAAAGATTTTATAATAAGATAATATAAGGAATTAATAATGTTGATATGGTTATTTAATATAATAATAACACTCAATAAACCATTATACACGGATTTTGAACACATTTTAAGTAATACAAACCCGATGTATGAGACTTCTGTTTAAAACCCCTCTTTGAAATTTCTATTTTTACAAAATTCAATTTGAATGATTTTATGATGAAAATATTCTTGTTCTATGATTATTCTCATGTTCTCAGAAATTTTTTATGATGATGTTTGGGACCTATATCCCTCTCCAATGAATTGGGTATTTTTATATTGAATGTCGGTCATATGGTTACTCCAAGTGTATCTGTAATGGTTACACTATAAGGTATCCATGGGGGGTAACATTGTAAGGTATATCTGAGGGTTACATTGTAAGGAATTAATGAGGGTTACAAATCATATAGTATTCACGAGGGTTACACTCTTATTTAATTGATTCCCCAATTTAACTAAAAGGACTACTTATATTTTTTATGTGTTAAAGAAATCTCATGTTTTCAAAAGGTATATATATTATACATTAAGGGTGAGAATTATGTATTTGTAAAAATGATATCATATGTTTATATGTATTCATGTACTAACTATTTATTTCATTTTTTTATTCCCCTTACTGAGATTTCTATGATAATTATATGTTTTAAAATGTTTTTTAGGGTTTAAGGATGGGTAAGATGAATCAATAAGCCACGAAAAATATTGTGAAGATTTTTCATGAAATTAATTCATGTTTTATTAAAAACTTTTGAATAATGTAAGAAATGGAAATTATTTTAAAATTAACCACATTGAATTCTTATGGATTTATATGTATGAATTATGTCCAAATTCTCAAAAACTCTAAACTAAAAATATCATTGGGAATATGAGAATTTTCATTCTTAAATAATTTACTAGATTATGTGACATTTAAATATGGGTATATATAGTTGGTGTCAGATAATGGTTTAGATAAAATTAGTGATTAAGATAAGGGAAACAAAATACCATGAATGATGTTTATCTTATTCTTATGTTGAAATAATATATAATATAATGATTAACATGTTTATTAATCTATGATATTTATTTTTAGAATTGTTTTCCACAGAATAAATAGGGAAGACAAAGAAGGAAGGCATAAGGAGTATGATATATTTATGAATCTACAAATTAGAAGGGTGGTAATTGTTACTTATTAGTTTTTTATTATAATGGATTAGTTGACTAAGTCCATAAAAGGTGGTGGATTCCATGTAAGTGAATAAACAAAGATACCAGAAAGGAAAAAGATGACAGTGGAACAAATTATGAGGAAACACCCTCCTACTTTTAGTGGATCTTCTAACCTAGTTGTGGATTAATTATGGAATAATTCCCTTGAAAAATATTAAATGTCATGTGGTGTTTAGATAATCAAAATTTTCCTCTTGATATTTATCATTTAGATGGTGAACCTCATCGGTGGTGGTCAAAGGATAGTAATACCAAGGATAGAAAGGACATTGATGCCTTGGAATGGGATGAATTTTTTAATATTTTCCTTGAAAAATATTTTTGTAGGTGGTTCGAATTATGATGGAAAATAAATTACTTGAATTGAAATAAAAGGATGCAGATTCCATGGCCATGGATGAAGAAAACATCACTATATTTTCAAGGTATTCTCCAAATATTATTCATGATATTTATCATAAAACAAATCATTTTTACGCAATA
Source organism: Viscum album (assembly GCA_963277665.1). Taxonomy (NCBI): domain Eukaryota; kingdom Viridiplantae; phylum Streptophyta; class Magnoliopsida; order Santalales; family Viscaceae; genus Viscum; species Viscum album. The sequence goes on from OY728143.1 coordinate 187,794,488, forward strand.
TTGAAGCCATGATATTGAATGGAATTGGCTTCCTATGAATTTAAATTTTATGAGAAACATGGTTGATGTGCTGTGAGGGTAAAAAGGGATTTTTACGATGATCACATTTTCATTGAAAACAGGACAAAGAAAAGTTATATATAGAATGAAATATTTAAGAATGAATTAAATAAATATGAAGGTAATAAAGTCAAGTTTCTTGTTTGTGGGATGTGTGGTAAAAATCACCCCAGTGAATTCCTTAACAAATCTAAAGAGTGTATCTACTGTGGTATGCTTGGACATATGGCCTTATATTTCAATGAACAATATCATTGTGATGGTATGTTTAATACCATTAAGAAAATAAAAAATTCTTTTAAATGTGGTGAGATGTGGCATTATGAAAATAACTACCCAATGAAATATATGAATGATAGAAAGAATCCAGATTATAAAAAATAAAGTTATATTGAAATCCATCTTGACTACTTTAGAAGATGTTTTCCCATACAATGATGTGGTATCAGGTCCTTGGTGTACACATATTTTTTAATGTGTTGTTTGATACCAATATATACATTCCTTTATTTCTGAAAAATTATTCATGTATATTATAAAATTCACCTCAGAAAATGATATCATAACATATGTTAAAAACAAAAGTGGTAAATATTAATTCCAAAAAATATTATATAAATATTTCTATTATTGTCGACCGAAATACATTATTTGAAATCCTTTTTTTCTTTACCCTGAGTGGAGATTTCAATTATTGTGGAAATGGATTGTCAATGTTTTTCTATTATATGATTTCTTTTAGAGGAAAATATGTTTCCGTTCAAAAATATTTTTTGATAGTATACAAGAATTAACCTATACCATTGATAACATATCAAGAAGTTGAGAAACTATTAAATACATAAGTGAAAGTTACCTTGCAAAAAAAATTTTGTAAACAAGGGATTTTTCCAGATTAATAATGTTTTAGTGGTAAATGAATACCTTTATATTGTTTCCAATGAGTTTCATGGTGTAATAACTGATAAGGAATTTGAATTTACTGTTAAATTAGTTCAAAATACTAGTCCAATATCAATACCCATTATCAAAAGGATAAAATAAAACTTCTATAATTGAAAAAATAGACGCAGGAGTGGCTTGATAACAATTTCATTAATCCTAGAACACCACCATGGGGTTATCATGATTTATTCATTAAAAATAAAGATGATTCCATGAGACATCATATTTATTATTGTGATTTTAATGACATTAATTTTATTATGAAGTATTTATTTCCTTATATCGATGACTTGTTAGATCAGCCCTCGGGAGCTCAATATTTTTCCAAGATTGATTTGAGATTCAGGTACCATCATCTAATGGTGAAAGAGAACCACATCCCAAAAACTTCATTTCATACTTGATAAGAGAAATATGATTTTGTTGTTATTTTCATTGGTTTAAAAAATACCCCTACTATATTTATGGATCTAATGAAAATAATATTCCATGATATTTTGGATAAGTGTGTTGTTATTTTTATTAATCATATTTTGGTGTTTTAAAAAATTTATAATAATCAAGATAGAAATTTAAGGATTTTCCTACAATATCTCCAAGAAAATAATTTATATGGAAAATTTTGAAAATGTGATGTTTAGTTAAAATAGATTTCTTTTCATGGGATAATTGTAAATAAAGATGACATAACATTTGATCCCTCCAAAAAAAAAGTGGTTAATGAATTGAAATGACCTAAAAATTTCACTTAGTTTATAGTTTTATTGGATTATCATTATATTAATAATGGGTTTTTATAATCTTTTCATGGTTATCTAGCTCTCTAACTATGTGAACATGAAAAGGGGTTAAATTTTCATGGAAAAATTCTATGCTATTTGTTTTCAAAAACAAAAAATAAGATTTTTGAATGCTCCAGTTTTTTTCCTTACAAAAATATTGATTTTTTCATCTACGTCAATGATTCATTGAAGGGACTTGGTCGTTTTTTTGATACAGAATGACCAGGTAATTTTTTATGCTTCAAGGAAACTGAAACCTCGGGAATTAAATTACCCCACACATGATTTCAGATTAACAGGTGTGCTTTTTCTTTAAAAATTTGGAGACATCATTTATATAGATCTTAATGTGTAATATATCCTGACCATAAAAGTTTGAAGTATATATTTACTCATAAAGAATCAAACATAAGGCTGAGAATATAGATAAAACTGATAAAAGATTATTATTTCACAATCAATGACCCTCTAAGAGAGGAGAAAAAATGGGGGATTCCTTGAGTTGAAAATATCATGCTACATTAACCATGTTACATTTTGAACATGACCCCTTGATTAATGATTTGTTGAATTTTTTCAAGGAATTCGTTGGTGTCGAAAATTCCTATGTTTTCTTTCATGTTTCAGTTCAGTCATCTCACTTATATATAATTAAGAATGTTCATAAGGGAAACCACGGGTTATATAAAATGGTATAATTTGTTAAGGATGTTATGTTTCCTAAATTTAATGTTGATAATGATTGTATCATGATATTTTAAAAGGGATTATATATCCTTTTTCATACCCAGGTGAAGAAATAATTGTTAACTGAATGTTTTAGTTCTCAATTTTTAGTTCATAATAGAATTTCTAAGATGTATAGAGACATTAGGGATTATTATTGGTGGAAGGGAATTAAAATATTATTTTTTACTGGTCAATAGGTTAATGCAGAACGAAACTACCAAAGGGGATTCTCTATCCTTTTCTAGTGATAAAGTGGAAATGGGAAATATATCCATGGACTTCCCAGTGGGACTAGAAAATACTTATCAATGTAATAATTAAATTTGGGTTATTTTTTTACCTTACTGAATCTGAAAATTTTCTTATTATTCAAGATGCAATGTATTAAGATCATATTTATCGATCATAAATCAAAGATATAGTTCGGTTACATAGATTTCCTCTCACCATTATTGCTAAACATGATCCGAGGTTCAATTCTAACATTTGAAAAGGCCTTTAGAAGTGGTTGGGAACTAAATTAAATTTAATCAAAACTTTTTATCCTCAATCTGATGTATAATCAGAGAAAATAATTCAGACATTGAACGATGTGATTCAAGATTAGTCAATGGATTACTAGTGATGTTAGGATTAATATCTATCTTTAAATGATTTTTCTTATAATATCAATTTTTATTCCTGTATAAATATGAATCATTTGAGGTATTATATGAAAAGAGGTGTTGGACTCCATAACGTTGGGAGGAATTCCAGGAAAGGAAGTTGATTGGACCCGAATTAGTATAGAAATTGGATAAGAAAGTAAATATGATCCAGTAACACATGAGGATATCTCAGAATTATAAGAATAGCTATATAGATAATAATAAGAAAGACCTTTCTTTCAAGGTAAGTGATCATATTTTCCATTAGAAAGTTTCATTTTTATGGTAAAAACGGAAAGCTAAGTCCATGATTCATTGGACCTTATGAAATCATAGAGAATGTTAGACCAGTTTCTTATCGAGTATCTTTGCCTTCGATTTTATCTCAGGTATAAAATGTTTTTCATGTTTCAATGCAGAGATTGTATGTTCCATATTCATTTCTTGTTTGGAGCCCATAAGTATAGTAGAAGTAAGTGAACATTTATTATTAAGATAATCCTGTTCAGATTATTGATCATAGAGGAATTTTTTTATAGAATAATGAAATTCACCAGGTTATGGTTTTGTGGAGAAACCACATGGTGGAAGAAGAAACATCGGAATCAAAAAATGCTATAATGTAAAGGTATCCACACTTAATTAATAAGTAAAAAAATTATTAGGATGCAATTTCTAGAATGTGGGGAGAATATTAAAACAAAGGTACTTATAAATTAACTTGTTTTCATTTAAAATTAAATTGTAAAATTTATTTTTAATTAATAATGAAATTATTTGTTTTTACAAGAATTTAGGAATCTATAAAAATATAATAGTAACCACAAGTATGAAATTATAAATAAAATTCATGTTCCTTATTAGTGAAAATATTATATAATTATATCATGGAATAGGTATATAACTCTTCTAAAAGTGATAAATTAAGTGTCTGTATTTTTTTGAAACATAATTTTTTATTGGTAATTTTATAACTAATTTATTTATTTAAAAATAAGATATATTTTTATAAAATTGATTCATCGATTAATATTTAGTTGTTTTATAACTATAATATAAGTTAATGAGACCATAAGTAATTTTTCAATGTGTTATAATATCAATTGTATTTTTAACATTTGTATTTTTAAAATAAATTATGATTTTAATTTAAAATTTAAATTCTCATAATTCAGAAATTTGTTTCATATAATGGAATTAAATTTTCAATTCTACATTTCAAAAAATTGTTAGGCTGAATTTTTGGTATTTTTCTAAAATAGTTGAATTTTTGGTTAATAGTGAAATATGGTAATTTACGGTATATATATATATTATAAGTTAAATACACTATTACATATTTCATTTCTAATGTAATAACAATATTATCAAACTACCCTTAATTATTTGAACATATTTAGTGATAATACTCTATCTGTTCAGATTCTTGATCCGAAATAATAAACTAATGAATAAAATATTGAGAGAACACACCTCTTCTCCACTATAAAGACCACCCTCACCACATATTCTCCTCACACCTCAAAGCCTTGTATCTTGTTTAATTTCAAACAAATTACCATCCCAATCCTCTTTCCCACATCTAATACATACTGGTTTCACCAAAAGGACAAAACCAATGGCTTTAAGGAGGTTCTCAATGAGAATAATTCCAGAGCTAAAATCGACATTCATTTTCATTTATTTTCCTTCAAAATTCACTCGTTCTTTTATTCTCTATTCACCTCCCCTTATAAATTTTTCATGAACAATAAATTATCTTATATATACTATAATTTTATCATGGTTATGGAAAAATTCATCATCAAAATCCTCCTTCTCTCCCATTTATTCTAAAAAAGCGAAATTCGTTCATAACATGTCGATTTACAACCATCATGGACGATACACTTTCATTTTACATTACCACATTTAAGGATGGTCGTAAAACCATTATTACTGTTATATGATTTTATTATACATATTATATGATATATAATGTTATATAACTAATATATAAACATAGTATTAAATAAAATTATATATTTGTAAGCGTCATAAAAACCTCCAAATAAACTAAATCATTTTCATTTATTTTTTATCTAATGTATCATCCTTATATAAAAAACTCATATATGGTTCCATTTATAATTATATAATCATATTAATAAAATTTATTTCAATTTATTGTGGTTTTATTCCATTATAAATGAAAATCCATAATGAACCAACAATGGAAACCATAAAATAAATGCGCCCAAAACATTAAAAACCATATTATTAATAAATTTGTGGGAATATGTTCTAATAATATCATATAAATAATTATAAATATGAATATCATTTATTAATATATTAATAACACATTTTTAACTATTATAAAATATATTTCAACGTGTTTTAAGTGTGATGAAGCTGAGGTAGGGGGATTTTCATTTAAAACCCTCTTTAATTTTTTTTAAAAAAATTAAAAAGGAATGTTTTTATAATTATATTATTATGGTTTTATGATTATGCTTTGGTTATTGATAATTTTTTACAATGATATGTATATCTACCTCTAATTCATTGGGTATGTTTATGTTGGAGGCTGGTTTTATGGTCACTCCCATTGTAACTAAGACAGTTACACCATAAGGTTTCTATGAGGGTTATATTGTAAGGTATCCATAAGGGTTACACTGTAAGATATCGTTGAGGGTTACAAACCATATGGTATCTTATAAGGTTACAATATTAATTAATTAATTACCCAAACTATGTGAATGGTATATTTATGTTTTATATGTTTTATGGAAATATAATATTTTCCCCAAGTAAATATATGATAATTTAAGGGTGAGATGTATGTATTTGTAGAAATGGTTTCATATGTTTATATGTATTGATGGCCTAAATATTTATTTCCTTATTTTTCCCCTTTCTATGCTTTTTGTGTTTATCGCATGTTTTAATTTTTTTTTCAGGGTTAATGACGGATAAGATAAAAGAAAACAAGAAAAATATTGTGATGATTTTTCATGAAAATAATTGATTTTTAAAAAAACATTTTACTTATTTAAGTAATTGGTATTGTTTTAGTCGTACCTACTTTGTATGACATTGGGTTGATATGTATGAATTATTTACTAATTCCCAAAAACTCAAAACAGAAAAGATCATTGTTATGGTAAGAAAGTTAATTCTAAAAGTATATTCAAGATTATCTAATGTTTAAGGAAGAGTATATATTTTTTATGTACTAGTCCAGCTGAGAGGAGTTAGTTTCTTTTTGAAGATCAATCTACATTCAATATATCAGTAGTTGAGGATAAGAGAATTTGATATTTTTTAGAAACCCTTATGCTGCATGTATGTGAACTTCGAGTTTCTATTCATGTTTACCTATGTGAGGAACACACTAGACCCATTCATGGGGCTCATAAAATAAATGTTATGTGAATTCATAGACTATTTCATTTTATTATTAATTGATGACATCTTGATCTACTTAGTGTTAGAGGACCAACACACAATGTATTTTAGAGTTGTTTTTTAGGTCCATTAACACCATCAACTCTATGTGAAGCTATCCATGTTTATGTTCTGTAAAAGATAGGTGTGTATTTTTAGGAAGGTGGTGTCTCATTAGGGTATTTCCAAAGTCCCATCGAAGGATTAGGTTGTTTTTTATTGGCTGGTACCAATGAAAATGATATAATTTCATAGTTTCCTAGAAATTATAAACTTTAAAATTTGTTTTTTGACTGATTTATCTCAAGTTACAACACCGCTAACTGAATTTATCTAGAAGAACCATGATTTCATGTGAAATGATTAGTTCCCATGAATGTCCAGTTACATAAAAATAATTTGGTTAGTGCTCCAATTCATCAGTTTCTTAACAATGGTGTTTTATTTAGGGTTTTATATGATGCACCTATCTAGAATTGGCGTGTGTATTGGTGATGTATAGAGAAGTGATCACTTATTGAACTGGGAAGTTATTTTCCATTTAGGGTAAATATTCCTCCCAAGATATATATATTTGGTGGAATTAGTGTTTTAAGTATAATTGTTGTGATATTACCTCATCGGTGACCAATTTGTGGTTTCATGGACCATAACATCCTGAAATATGTTCTCTCAATGTAATTTGAAACTTCACATGTAGAGGTTGATGTAGTTTATTCATGTTTATGATTTTTATATATCTTACAACTTAAGAATGGTAAAAGAGACTAATTAACAAATGATATATAATTCTTGGGGGTATGTGGTTGCGCAGTCTATAGATGTTTTGAAATGGATGGGGTTCTTAAAGTAGTACATATTGATATTAGGGATTGTATTGTTTTAGGTTTTCTTTGTTAGATTACTTGGGAGTCATATTTAATGTCAAAGGTGTAGGTGTCTCAATGGAGAGACATAGATCTAGATGTGATGATTGACCGTGATGGCTAGGTTGATGCTCTAGGGGGATGTTTTAAGGTTTGTTAGAACTGGTTGTTGTTTTATAGGATGATATTTTTTCAATTAGTAGTACTTGAGTAGTTTATTTGGGAGTTTCATATCTCAGCCATTGAAGTGAATCCTGGTGTGAAAATTACGTATCATGGATTGAGGGGAAAATTTTTGTGTTTGGGGATAATGTAGCCAAATGGTACAATTTTTGGTAAAGTGTCTAGTTTGGAAGCAGTTGAAAGTGGAGCACCATGTTCCTATATGTTTACTGTAGTACTAGGGTATTATCGATAAGAAATACCAATTCATATTAATAGTTTTGATCATTGGGTTTCCTTGGGCTCAGGTAAGTTGTGATTCATTTTGGTTAATAGTGGAACAATTGATGAAGTGGGATTATTTTCTAGTGATCCATGAATCATGTGAAAATGAAGTTTTATTGTGGAGGTATGTGGTTTATGTAGACCATGTGGTTAGGCTTCATGGGGTACCTAGGAGAACCATTTTTGACCAACATACATATTTTACCTTATGATTCTGGATGTTATTGTATCAAACTATTGGATCTCATTTTACATTAGCTATACTTTCCACTCTCAGATGGATACCCAGGTGAATCAGACATCTAGGATACTAGGGGATGTGTTTCAAGATTATATCCTGGGCTTTGGTGGATCATGGGTAAGGAAACTACTTTCAGTTGATGTTGTATACAAAAAAATACCCCCTATTAATTTTCATCAATCTATTAAAGGATTTTCATGGGTCGTCATGTTATTCTTGATTATGGAGGACAAAATATGGGGATTTGGTAGTCAATGTTTATGATGTGGTGGAGAGAATTACTGAGAAGATTAAGTTGGTTCAAGAGATTTTGGGGGTGTTGTTTGAACATCTGAAGTCCAATTTTTATTATAGGTGGATACCCATAATGTTTTAGGTTGGAGACCATTTTTTCTCTAGAGGCACCCATCAACGAGGGTAGTGAATGTTTGGAAGTGGGTAATCAATCTCCCTAGTTTTTGGACCCTTTGAGATGTTTGGGAGAGTCAGAGTGGTGGAATATATTTTATAATTTCCACCACTAATATAGAATATCCAAAACATATTCCATGTGTATTATCCTTTTTAGTTCCGTCATAAATACTCCCATGTCATTCAGTGAGTATATTTGGATACTGGTGATGAAAAAAATTCCATGGAGTGGCTAGTATAGATTCAAGATCTTTGATAGAAGGTGTTTCATAGACGAAACATCCCCCTGGTTCACATGTTTTGGAGGAATGGTGAATTATAAGAGAGTACTTGGTAGTGAGAGACACATATGCATTCTGAGTACTTGGAGTTGTTTTGAGTTTTTCATTACCCTATTTTTTACCTAGATGATTCAATGTTTTGATGTTACTATTTTTGTGCTATATGATTTTTTAAGAAGTTTTGACATGTGATAAATCATCCAACATATGAATTGGGGAGAACCAAAATCCATATCAATCCATGTTATTTTATGAAGATATTTAAACCATGTCGGTGAGACATTGTTTCTCAATGGAGATATTGTCTTGATATGGGGGATGCGATTCATTGATTTGGGTGCACCAGTTTGTGATGTGTGTTATTTGTGATAGTTATTGTCTTTGGATATGTGAATGTTGAGATGGTAGTGTAGATGGTTATCAGGAATGTAGGTGGTTTATGGATGGTGATAGATGATGTTGTGTTGTTCCCAACAAGAGGTTGTAATGTGGTTGTGTGGATGGTTTTTTGGAGTTTAGGTTTAGTTTTTTGGCTGGTAGTGGCGTTAAAAAATAACAAGATTATTGAGAGGTGTCTGGTGGGGTGGATTTTTAGTCCCATTTCTTATCATAAGGATTGTTTGTTGAATCCCAAGGATGAAAATCACTTGATATGTATTTGATGTAATGACCCATTCCTTCTCATCTACTCACTTTATTATTTTTGTGGTTAGTGAGTGTTTATAGGAGACTATAGCTTCATAAAAACATCAACAATATTTTTATGCAATAAAAGAAGAGTTTATATCATACGTTGGTATTTTACAGCTTGTGTGTATAGTCTTGTATGGATTGTTTGTGGTCAAGGGAAACCACAAGAAATGTTTTCAAGTCTTGGAAAAGGGTTTTATACCGTAATATTATTCGGGTTGAGGCTATAATAAAATTGGAATAATTTTAAATGTTTTAGAGATTACCCAAAAAAATGTTTTCAGGGTGTAAGTTTTGTAAAGCTTTTAGGTTTTACACAGTAAATGTAGGATTTATTCTGTAAAAGTGTATACATATAGGTTTTTTATAAGCTTTATTTCAGCCAATTTTCCCCACATTTGGCTATTCTTCTGTTGTCTTTAGAAAACCCATATGTGACCTTAGAAAATCAACCATACCATCTTACCTTTCTTTGATCCCTAGGTTTTATTTCTTGTTTATTAGAGATCCTATGTGAGTTTTTATCCATTTATCCATTATTTCCTTCAATTATTCCTAATAGAATCTCTGTTGTTGTGTTGTTTTAATTTGGTCATGCTTTGTGTTACATTTTTTATAATCCTTTGGTGCGATTCATGTTGATCTAGGGGTTCCTTCTATAGTTCTGGTTTCCAAGCTATTTCTTCTTCACCCTGTGGTTCCCATCAAGACAGAAAAATATTCTTTGATGTAGGGGATCCAAATTCTCACCTTTTTATATTATACGTGTGGGGATTTCAATATTTTTTCATTAATTTGGGTTGATAGTAAGGGAAGACATCGTTAAATAATGAATTATCATAATTGAAATTGTTTGGTAAGGGGGAGATATCACATGGTTTTATAATTTTTTATATTTTTTCAATGATATTGTGCATTCTTGTTGCCAATACAAGAAATAATGACTGTTGGGAGGTTTTCCTGTGCTATAGATGATATTTGTTGATATAATTTTTGGGTTTTTTAATCTCACCATAAATAAAATGATTAATAAAACATATATGGCTAATAAATTGGAATCCCATGGAAACCTATTTTATGTGATAATACCCATGATATGTAAGGAATTAAAATAAAGACATACCTATAATGAATATGGAATTTAAGATTTTTGTTGTTGTGGGTGCTTAGGGTAGTTGTGTTACAATATGTCCTATGGGATGTAGTGTAGTGATGCAGGTGATCGGTGGGGCTATGTGATGTATGGGGTTATGATACAGTGGTTAGTTAGCATGGATGAGTCATGGAAAGTTGTATGGTTATGGTGAGTTGGGGTTATGGTGCATAATGGAGATGATGTGTGGTGGTGATGAGTAGATTTTGTGTTTGGAATTTGTGTTGTGTGATGTGGTTGGTTTGTTTAATGTGTGGTTGTTGTGGTATGATGGTTTGGATGGTGTGGTGTGGTGGTGATATTTGATCAGAGATGTGCGAGTTGTTGTGTAGTGGTTGTGTTATTTTCCTAGTTATCCATGGAATAAATTTGTGAAGATAAAATGAAAAGAAATATGTTGGTAAATAAATGATATGGGAAGGAAATTGATATGTGGTAAATGGATTAAATATATTTAATGATAAATTACTTCTTAGTGTAAATGTGAATGTAGTTTCTTAGTAAATGGAAGTGGAAAGTGTGGCTTATGTGGAAATTTGGTGTGGTGTTCCATATAGTTGTGAAATCGGTTATGATGATTGATGTGTGGTGATGTGGTGGTGGTAGTGTGAACTATTTCAGTTTTTTACCCATAAGTTTGGTACAATTTCATATCTATATATCATGTATTGTATGTTATTTATATATACAACCACATGAGTTGGATAACGTTTCCATTTCTCAGAGGTTATTGGTTCAGGGTGTATTCCTTAATATGTAGGATGGTTGTGATATGGATGGATGACTACCCCATCTTCCCTACTCTTCCTTTAGATTTGGTAGACCTAGTGTATTCAATCAAGAGTTGGTGTGATAGACCAAGAATATTTGGGTTTGGTTAGGTGATGATCTGGTGTTGTTGTGTGATGGCCTAGGCGTCTTCGGTCAGGGTGTGATCGAATGTGATATGTGGTGGGGGTCATGCGTGGTAGGAGGAGGTCATGAGGTGTATGAATTTTATATTTATAATACCCTACTAATATGGTTATGTGATGATATTATGGTGTGATGGTATAGGTGTCTTCAGGTTATATGTGTTGTGATAGACTATGTGTCTCTGGGAAAGGAATGATATGGTGATTGTTGATGGTAGCACAAACTACTAGAGCTTGTGGGGGTGATGTAGGTAGGGATACATCCCGACCCACATTAAAGATGGGTAGTATGTGATGTGATATATTATGAATGGATGGTAGAACTTTAAGTTCAATTATGGGGTGTGAGGGAAATAAATCATTGGTGAAGTGGTTGTAGGGTTCCATTCTTTGTTATGATTTTGATTAAAATATTACTATATTGGACACATGATTTAGTGAGTGGCCCATGGTGAGGCTGCGATTGGTTAGTTGAACTTTTTAGTTTCTTGTTGGTTCTTGTATTTTTTCACTAGTGAATTATCATGTTATTTTCACTTGTGCACTTGAGACCTTGGATATGATCCTACTGGGTATACTCGTATGTTCATGCTAAGTAAATAATTTTTTTTCATGCTTCCAGCAATAATTCTGGGACTAAGATTGACATTTCAAGATTTTTTTGATCTATTGTTGAGTATATATCATATAATTTTCCTTTTGTATATTTGGATACATTCAATTTTTTTTATTCTATGGTTTATGCATTGTGGGGTTGTTATGGGTTTATGAGAAAAAACAAATGAGATGTCAATTGTGGTGGATTTGGGGAACACACCACCAGCATTTTAAAATTTCATTCCCACTACAAGTGGAACTTCACTAGAGGCTTGAGAAATTTCAATGAACACGACCTCTGTTAGGGAGTATCTCATCAAAAAGATTCTTCTAAGGAGTCTGGTTGGTATGGTTTCTTCAATATTTTTGGGTGCCACATTTGGTATTGTATCTATCAAGGATTATATCCTTGATCTTCTTATTCATACCCAAACTCATTTTCTTCCTATAATTCTGGGCATTTCTATTCCTCCTAGGTAATCCAAAAGGGTGGATGGTTGGCCCACCATGGATCTTTCTTCAGCAGAACTTGGCATGGAGGAAGGTTATCACTACTGGACCGTGATAGAAATGTTCTATCACAACTGTTTATATTTCTTGTTATTCTGGATTATTCTTGGTTCTTTTGGTCTCTCTCTCCCAGTTATAGTGTTTTCCCTCTCCAGGTACAACTTCAACATATGTTGCTTCTCCATGGTGGATTTTTTTTCCTCAGCCTTTGGAGGCTCAAAAAAGAGTGGAATGTTGGTTCTCTTTGTTTTTATGGTATTGGGATGTAACTTATGGAATAGATTCATGTTCAATAGTAGTTTTTACTAGTCTTAGGGGCCTCCATCTACCTTTCTTCATCCCCTAAATCCTTTAGAGTGTCAGAGACACTCTTGGTGAACATTATTGTACATGTGAGGAAACTCAGTGCTTCAAAGGCTCCTCGTGGGCACGTATCTATGTGGAAATAGATCTATCACCTCATCTTCCTTTTCATGTTCTTATATGGGTATGTGATGAACTCTCTTAGTGGAAGGAAATATAGTTTTTGTCTATACATCAATTTTGTAAGGTTTTCAATCTTCAAGTCTATTCAGTGCTTGTATGAAATTGTTTTCATTATTTAATGGGTAAACTCCCCCTTGGTGAAGAGTTTCAAGGAATGTTTCTTTTTGAGGTGGGGGTTAGTGCTCCCTCCCATGGTGTTCCTCATTCATGGATCACAATGTTCCATAATTTTTGTACTTGGTTTCCTTCTACTCTTGTAGTTGGAGCCACTAGCCTTAGTCTGATAAGGACTCCCTTCCTAGGAAGGATCATCATCCTATAGATGGGGATTCACCCACCCCCCATGTTGACATGTTCATTTGAGATTTATGTTCATGTTTCCAGCATTAAATATGGTTCATCTCAAAAAGATTATTCTTGTATGGTCGAGTTGACAAGAAAGTATGTGTACCAACCCTTAGTAGTCGATCTTCTGATTCTTGATGGAGCTAATCATGAGATAAATTTTGAATAAGGATGAGAATTATATTTTGGAAGATATCTTATTTCCCTTATCCTCATGTTGAGATCCTATAATCATTTTATATTTCTCTCAATTTCTACTACCAAACATAAAACTCCTTCTCTATTGTCAAGAGTTAATAATGTTCATGGGTAGTGTTAAGAGTTTTGTCCTACTAGAAGTTGGTTGACCCATTCTAATGACAAATAGGTTGTTTTTATTCAAAGTCAATCTCCATAATATTTTATGTTGTGTGTCCAGAAATCCAATATTCCTTCTCTTAAATGATATGTTACATCCTATGGAATAATAGGGGCTTAGTGGAATGGGGTAAGTGTTCCTAATCTCTTCTAAAGTAAGAAAACATCATGTTTCTTTCTTTCCAAGAATTAACACAAATGGAAGGAAGGTTAAATTAGTTATTTTGTAAAAAATATTGGATTTACAAAAATGATTCGTGGGATCCCTCAAAACAACCACGTTTGGATTTTCTAGAAATATAATGTTGATTTCAAAACAATTTAGGTCTCAACGCAATACATTACACCAAATGTGACAAATGGTGATGACCATATTATTTTTATAATTGATTATGCAAGATTCAAAATTCATGAGATGGAGGATTTGTAAAATCTATTATCAGAGTTTCAACCAAGGAACCTACCTTGGTTTGTGGGAGGTTTCTTCAATTCCATCAGAAACTCATCAGAGAAGAAGGGGAGCAATACACTCTTTGAGATTGTTTCATGATTTTGAAGTGTTTCTTCCTAGAAATGGCCTGATGGAAATGTGATTTTTAGGAGAACCACTTACCTGGTTCAAAAACAAGAAAATTAGTTATAGAATTTTGATCATGCTTGATAGATTTATATGAAACCTTTAAGGATTTGAATCATATCCACAGGTAAGGGTCTATTAACCTATATCGAGTTTTTTTAAAACATTCCCACATTCTAGAAAATATAAAAAGAGAAGAATGAAGGTTGTCACACTTTTTCTTATTGTAGTGTTAGATATGAAACAATAGATTTTTATATTTGGTGAAGTGTTTGTGAGATCAAATGGATTGGAGTAATGGTTTTAAGAGACTTATAAAAAAACTAAATAGATTAAGGGTACACCTGTAAGAGTGGAAATGAAAAGGACCTAACTATTTTACCCTATTAGAAGAGATTAATAACTCTATAAATAGTTTTTATGAGAATATACAAAACATGTGGGACGATGAGGAGTTTATTGCATTCAATGGAAAAAAAAACCATTGCTGGGAATCTCATTGAGATAAAAAAGTTAGAAAGGGAGAAGTCAAGTACTCTATGGCCCAAATAGGGGGATAGAAACATGAATCTTTTTACTCATGAATTATTGAGAAAAGGGTAAATATTTATATAATTATCTTGATGGAATATGGTTCATTCACTAAGGACCACAAGGAGGGTGAAAAACTCATAGAGATTTTTTGGAGAAACTTCTTGTGGTGACGATACTACCAGTTGATGAAATAATTTTGAGGGAAGGAAAATATGAAAACCACTTGATTAATATCACATGGTAGTTCAATTATTATTATAACAAAGTCATGGAGTCCATTAATATGAAAATTAAATCGAGGATACTATGTTTTACTTGGACATAGAAAGCGCACCAGGACCAAACAACTTCATAGGCATGTTTTATGTTTTTACATGGGATCTTATTAAAATGAAAGTCATTAAAAAAATACTGGATTTATTTATGAGGTCCATATTTAGATCAATGATAACCTCTAAGTTGGATCTAATTTTAAATGTTAAGGATCAAAAATATTAGAACTACTTTGGATAAATTTATTTTTGTAACTTCCTGTATAAAATCTTGACCACCATCTTCAATAAATGGATTAACTGGGTGTTACCTCAGATCATTTCTAAGGAACAACATGGTTTAATGATGGGGAAGATAAGTCATGGGTGATCAAAATTGTGATAGATACAGTAAATGTCATTAATGAAAATATTTTTGGGACTAAAATTATGATAAGGGACGATATGGATAATGTGTATGACTTCCTAAAATGGGGTTTCATTCTTAAGGGAATGGAAAAGTTTTTATTTAATGTTTGGACTTAGGATCTCATCTTCTAATTCTTTAGTTTACCTTTTCTCTTGGTTTTGTAAATGGGGGTTTGCTTTGGTTTCATTAAATAGGTTCAAGGTCTAAGGTAAGAAGACCCTCTTGCACATAGCCTATTTATCATTACCTAGGAGGTTCTATCAAGAAATAACAAAAGAGACTTGAATATGGGGTCCATACATTTTTATAGGAAAAAAACTAGGATGACTATGATGTATCATTTTATGTATGCAGAAGACATAATATTCTTCCTTAATTCAAGAAAAATACATATTAATGGGTAAAAAAACTATAGAGACATATATATACCAATGTTTAGAACATGTCAACTATGAGAAGTGTCATGTGTATCTCCCAAATGACTACTCGATCCACTATTAATGGATCATTCAAGACAAATAGGGAATTCATAATAGTATCCTTCCAATGGATTACATAGCAGGTCCAATCTCAGATGGAATAATCAAAACCATTCTCTTCAATAAGTAGTTCATTTATCTAACAACTTACATATTATATTAGAAAAAAATATCTCGTTTGGTTGTAGGATCATGCTAAAAAAACATGATAATAGTGATTCCCATGCATGTGTTTTTAATATAAATTCACTAAATGGTACCATTGATAGAATTGAAAAAAATAATTAATGATTTCATTTTCGATTACAACCATGATGTTAAATTCTACTAGTCTTCATAGAAATGGTTTGAGGGAACTCTTACAATGGGGGGATAATTATTGAGGGGAATTGATGATTCCATATTATAGATGAAAGTTATATTGGAATGGGACATTATCAAAGAGAAATACATGTGGTTAAGCTTCATGGGGAGTAGATACTGGGAGGACTGGAGTCACTAGGATGAGTGACTGAGAAAACTCTCATAGATGGCATTATTCATGAGAAATTATCTAAGATGGTGGGATGGAAATGTACAGTGGGCCATCTCATAAGGTCATATAAAATATTGTAAAGAAAACTAGGTGGGGTAGATCCTATTCATCCCAGGATACCCGATTCTAGAGTTTTTTCTCAAATAAGAGAGCCTTCGTATGAAGTTCATTTCAGCCACACTAGATGATGATGAAAAACCCTTCACGAATGAATCATTCTCATGGAAGAACTAGATTGATATGTGTTCACAGAGTCTAAGTTAAGAGTTTTTATTAGTTATTACCTTCTCAATATCAGAATACCCACCCAAAAGATGATCATGTGGGTGAGAAATACATGGTGTAAATATAACCTGAGGAAATATAATTTCGGCATTTAGTGGTTACAAAATAATTATATCCACATAGAAAACAATTTTTAAAGAAAGGGGATCAACCTGTACTCAAGGTTCATGTACTACAATAATCCAAATATAGAATATATTTGTAATTTATTTTTTAAGCCTTTAGGGATATATATTTCACGTATCTGTTCAGATAGAGGATGGGTCTTTGGGCCTAGGTGGAGGGCTTACATGAATTCCTCTTCATCTGGTTTTAGGGAGTAGTTTTTGGGCATCCTAATTCACGATGCATAGTATGGTGTTTTCCTCAATGTGTGGGGTATTGTGGGGGATGAGTAAAAATGGTATAGAAGGAAACAATATTTACTTCAAAATATTAATTTCCGAGTTATTTAATTTGTGGATGAACTATATTTTTCAATTCATAGAAGTGAGACATGGGCTACAAAAAGAGTCCTTTTTTCAAGACACTCAAACTCTTGCAACATTGCTTCTCTTGGGAGGTGAATCATGTGAAACCACCTATTTTAGGGTATAAAAATAATGGTTATGGGTCATAAATTTAGGGATGTATAAGATAATTATTCATTGTTTGTGATTCCAGATGGTCAGTGGTGATTGGGTTCAATGAATTTTATGGACTAAGAAATAAAACAGTGGGAGATACTAGAGACCTCTTCACAAGAATCTCCTTGTGAAAGCATTATAACACAAATATTATGTCTATTGAATCTGACTCTAATCATCTAGTAGGTTTTATTTGGGGTAAAAATATAACTCTAAGGTATTATAAATTCTTTAATGAAATTAAATTCCATCACTGGTAACACAAAATATGTCACTGACATATTTATGTAGGGAATCTTTTTTTGCTGAAATCCATGATAAAAAATGAATCATTAATGATTGTATAATTATTTTTTAGATCACTTAAGCCCTATATAATGATTGTAATATAATTTTCAGTGGGAATTCCCTGATATTGAATCATTTCAGATTTACCTGATCTTTATGGTGTCTTTGTTTTGGAATAAAAAGTAATTTTTGAGTGAGTGGGCTGAATCTATAATTTAAGGGAACATAAATTGTTTGATAATCTTTTATAAAAGATCGATAATTCAACAATGGTGTTTCAATGGGAATATTATTTTATATTGTATGTTGGAGTTTCTTGATGGATTTTTCTCATGTCTCTTGATTGTAATGTTAAATTATAGGGAAATTCCTCCTCAATGTTAGATTATTATAACCTCAATGCTTGTTGCCAACCTGGGGCCTACTATTGTGGATACTCAAGGGGTCATTGTCTTCCTTTATTAATTGTCAACCCAATAGGGGTATATATAGAGGTATGGGGTCATGAAATTAGAGGTTTTATATTCCCTACAAATATGGATGGGAATACAAGCTCTAGTGGAGGAACCTAGGCTTGATTGATCTCTTAAATGATCAAAATATCGACTCTAATGATAATGGGTCCTGAGCCCATGTAAGTTGGTGGAAGAAAATATTTATCTAATATATTGGTAGAGGATCCCTATTCCCTTCATAACTAGACTATAATAAAAACTCTACATGATTATTTTGAGAGGAATCTTCCCCGCAAAATAGCTTTACAATGAGCAAGGGTTTTCATCACTTAAATATGCCCTGAACGACATGATTTGTATTCATCGTTGAATATCCAAGATTTAAGGAATAAAGCCGAAATTTCATTCCATTTAAAACCTCTGATGTTAGTGATGAGACGCTTCCACTTTTTTAATTGAACAATACTCAGTATCCTGTATTCACATAATCAAATATGAATATCAAGGGAAGAGAACTGAAATGTTAGAACTTCTACAAAAGGTATATGACATGTGCTATAAGGTACGCAATGTGTAGCCCCTATGTAGTAGCCTAGTTATGTATATTCAAAATTCATGGCTTGTAAATACTTTATACATGGCGTGTAGGACGGTCTACATGGAATATAAGGTTAGGAGGGATACTTAATTTGTATATTAGAATCTTGAGTTTTGTTCCTTAGATAAACAACATTTGGTCTTGACTGACATATCTTGTTTCTCCAACCATCCACCAAGGAATGTACTCCATGTAAATTCCAAGCAAGTCTCTAGAGGGTACATGGTGTATGCCATGAAAAACATAGAGTGTAATATTTAAATAACTTTGAAAACCTCTCCAGTATAACTCCTAGGTTGTATGACATTTTTTATTCTAGACTACATTATGTGTAGTGGGGTTTTCAAATTAGATTAATCCTTTTCTAAAAAATACACCATATCCTCTGATTTACCCTCCAATATTTCTGACACATTCATCTAAGGACCTAATAATGAATCATCATCATCAGATGTTGATTCACATCCATCAGTTTCCAAACATAAAATCCTATGTCTCCCTCATGCATCACACATATATCGCTTCAATGTGGTTAATCTGAACCACTATTCCCTTCATGTTACAACATCATCCAAGGATCAATATTAATGCCACAAACATCATTGTATTTATTGCTAAATTATTAAGGGTCTAAGGATCCAATCATTGTTTTCATTTTAGATTACATTAAACAAAAAAAGTGGAGTTGTTAGAATAACCATAGGTCGACAATGAATATGAGAAAAATGATGGGGGAAAACCAAATAAATAATAATGTGACTATCATTAATGGTCGTTGATTCCACGAGTATTGAATGTGGGTGAATTAATTAAATAAAAATATAAGAACAATGTGAAATGAATTATTTCAACCAATATAGATATTTGGAAATTGAAAATTTCATATAAAAAGGAATTGAATATATAACATCAATTCATTCTTGAAGATTTCAAAAGAATAGGGAAATGAATCAATTAATTTTCCCTACCTCATAAAAAATGGACATTGCTTTTATTCCATAGTTACAACCACAAGATATATCCATCAATGCCATTGTAAATCTGGTATCATTCTCTAGATCCTTCATCATCACCATTATGATCCAATCTCTATCCCTAAACCATTTTTATATAATAATTAGTGTAATTAACCCTAAGAAGGTACATTAGTAGCTATTAAAATGAGGATTTAACAAGATATTCTGCACAATTACAATATAACTAATCAGTCAATTTTTCAATTGAATTAACATTCTAAACAATTCACAATAGTGAACACCAAATGATTCTAATGAGAAAAAATTATCATGTTTGGGGTAAAACACACATTTCAAACTAAACTACAATGTGAGTTTTCCCATATAATACTCCAATCATGAGCTATAATCATTTCACCAAAAAGAACACACATCCTAAAATAATACTTTCATAACTAATATATTTTTCTCAAGTACCCACCATGATCTCAATCCCGTGTTGCCTCAATCTAGAGGTAAACATCATTTCCTACAATCAGTAGAATCATCTGATAATTTTCCTTTGGTCATCTTAGAGGGTACATATTTCATTTTACCCGTGGATAGGTCTCAAGACCCTAAATCTCAAAATTTATCTATGTATTTATTAGTTAAAACATATGTCTTTACAAAATATATAAATATATAATTTTTTTAAAAAATACATATAAATGGTATTTACAACATATATAAATATATAAAATTAAAAAACTAAATACATATAAACATATAAATTCAAAATATACAAATTAAAAAAATATAAATATATAAACATATAATTTTGAATTTAAAACATATAAATTTAATATATATATATATATATATATATAATGATTAATTATAACTTATTGACATATAAAAAATTAAACATAAAAATTTAATCTATAAAAACATTAAAAACATTAATATAAAAAAAATCTAAACTATAACATATGAACTTAAAATATATATTAACATATAATTTCATATTATATAAAAAAATTCAAATATTTTTTATTCATATAAACATATATATATTAAATATATAAAAAAGTTATCCAATAAAAGTTAATAAATAAACAAGTAAACTCATAAAGAAATAATAAAATTGTCCTTAAAAATCAAATCCATCATACATAAATTGAAATATGAAAATGAATACATTAATTTATTTAACATAATAAAAAACTGATTTAAAATTTCAAAACATAAGTTGGTTAAACTATAAATTAAACGTATATTAAAACATATATTAACAATAAATCAAACTAATACTCAAAAAAATATCACATAAATACAAAAAATTCATTATTTCACTTTAAAAGAAAAAATATATATTCCCCATAAATATTAAAAATGTTTTTTCAACCTATAAAAAATCCTAAACTAAATAATTTTTCTAAATAAAAAATGATGAAAACAAAATAAATAAAATGGAACTCATAGAAAATGAGGATAAATTAAATGGAGAACGATGATGATAGTGACATAGGGTGAGAGAAGGTGGTTGAGGGTGGAGGAAGGGGCTTAGAATGCCTAATGTGGAGTGATAAATGAGGAATAGGGTTGAAGGATTTTTTAATGGAATATCTCAATGATGACTTACGATTGTTTGGATTTCATGTTTTAGGTAATAGTGAAAACAGGGGATGGGTCATGTCCGTGTGCGTGTTAATTTTTTTAAGATATCAAAGCCTGATTTATATTTATATTATTTCAAACAAAATTTAAAATATTCAATGGTTTTAATTATTAATAAATTATTTCCTCAAAGGGTGACTAATTTTTTTATTTAATAAACAAGTAGAAAAGTTATTTTAAAAGGGTTCATAGATTAATGCATATTATGTTAAATTTGAGTTAAAAGAGTGATATCATTTAACTAATGTTAAAAGAATTTCTGAAATGGATTATAACTTTAGTTATCTTAGAAATGGGGTTTAGTTGAGGATGTGAAAGGAGAAATTTATGATTTTTACATATCATTTTTGACATCATAAATGTTCTTGTTCCAAATACCCCCCCCCCAAATTAACTCCTCTATCATCAAGGTGATGAAGATGTCAGAAAATCCTCATACTGTCAAGATGAGTGGTGCGAATTTCAATGCCCATGCCTTTAAATCAATCATGGTCAATATTTTTCCACTGAAAACTTCTTTGGATTTACATTCAATTCCTTGGAATTAGATTAATTTAAGGTATTTCTATCTTATTTTTGGTAACCATGTGCCCTCCCTGTTAATAGACAAGTTTTATTTGGTTACGGATTATCACAAATAGAACATGATTGCTAAATTCTGCATTGTGAACACTCCTCTTCTTATTTTGGAGATATTTATAGGACTGTACAATCTCTTTGTGATAATGGCTATATGAATTGGAAATTTACATTCTATGTCATTCACCTATTTTACAACTAAGACATTATTAAACCCATGGTTCCTGAGTTGTGGGTGTGTGAAAAACAGTGGTTCATTATCATCTGTTAGACCATTTATCTCTATAAAGGTCATTATCCCAATTTAGAAGATATTTTGATTTACAAAATTGTGTTTCCAACCCCTATCATTAAGACCCTAAATACATATGATCGATTAGTGATTCCTTTGGCCATTATCAATTTGTCGATGCTGCAATATTCGCTATGAACCACACCATGGAGGCATGACTCAGAGTAGAGATGGAACTATTAATCCCATTTCCAAATTGAATTTTACATAGTGTGTGGTCTTCCATCTATTTCTAGAAGAACATTATTTTATACAATAATGTGGACCTCTACTCATATTTTTATCTCCATTGCTATAATATTGGGTTCCCTAGAACCAACTATATAAAACTTTTCAATCCCCATTTCATGCATACAGTTAGATATACATGATATATAGTTACCATTATTGTGTAGATATTTCTGCATCAAATATATAAATTGAAATTTCCATAGATTATTTTTTGTATAAAAAATTACAGCAGTTATCAAGCTACAGTGAGAAGCTTGGGATACTATGTAATTAAATTTAAAAACTGTCTTATGGTCTAAGTACATCATACTGACTGGACATAGTTTATTTCTCACTACTAGGTTTTGGATAATCATAAGCATTGAGACTTCCTATTATTAACTTTGTATGAGGTGATCTGTAGTTGGTGAAATCATGAAGAGAGACCCAATAATAGAAACACCACATTTTTCCACTGTCATTGGTCATTCCAATCTATGGACAAATGTATTAGTCTCTAAACATGATATCATTATCAATGTGTTTCATTTGATCACATGCTTTTATTCAAGGAAAACACTATGAAAATAATTTCATTGTGAGGTTTCTTGTGTGTGGTGTGTCATTGGTGGAATGACATTGGTTAAAAGGTGAATATATAATTTGTTACTTCTAAGTTGAGGAAGTGATATATGAAGCATAGTTGAATAGGATAGTAATGCCTTCATAAATCATTGGTTATGGTAGTAAAATGTAAGTCCATATAGTTAGATAAAAAAATAATAAATCTAGATCGGATTGTGACACAAGTGTGCATCCTTCTCTAAGAGATATCATGAGACTAATAGATTATAATACATAATACGTGTTTGTATAATGGTTTTTATTTCTATGACTATTCCTTATCTCATTAAGGGCCTCCATTGATTATTTGACTCCACACTTGGTTGTTGAATTCTATTCACTACTACTGAGATAAGGTATAGATGGTTACACACTATAGCATTTTCGAGAATCATTCCCTAATTAGATGAATAGATATATAATACATGGTGGTCCCCACAATGTTGTTTGAGAGTTTTCCAAGTATTCAGAGGCACTGAAAATTTAATAAATTTATTATTATTCAAGTAAATAATAATTGGGTTAAATTATTTATTAAATCAATTCACCTGGTATTATGTGAATACCAAGAAAACATTTTGTATGAATGAATATAATTTTAGTAATTAATGTTCATTTAGAATCAGAAGGTAGTTCGAGAAGATTTAATGACTTGTTTTTTAACACATAGTGTATATATTATATTATTAAGAGGTGATAAGACATAATTGATGGTAATGATGCAGTTTTTTTTGTAAAAACATTCCATTCACTTCTTATTCAGTGGGTGTTTTATTTTTTGGGGTCGAGGAAACCTTTCAAGCTATTTGAGCATCCCACTATATATGAATGGGAGAGGAATTAATTAGTTTCAATTTTTATTACAATGGAATGAGATCCTCTCTCTCCTATCTCTTTTTTATAGAGGGAAAATATCTCCAAGAGTGATTTATCTAAGAATTCCTTCGACAGATCGAAGGGATGATATTAATGTGATCATTATGACATTGAAAGAATCATGAGAAATATGTTCTAGAACATGGAATATGATGATCATCATATGTTTAAATTATTAGAGAATGTGTTTGTGATCTGGAAGGGTTTGGCTTCAAATCCTTCAAGGAATTATCTTTGGTGACTAGATATAGTGGAATGCACTACTAAATATAATGAGTAACTCATTTATATAATTTTTAGGGATTGAAATATTCACTCAAGATCCTGATACTTATATACAGGCTCCAATCAATAAATATAAAAAGTCTCATCACTCTGGTGATAACATTTTGAAATCCCCAACCCACCATCTTCCATTGCATGCCCCTGTACCATCAATTGGAATTAAAAGAATTACGTGGAAGCTTTTATCCAATAAAAAAATTATTTTTCTATATATTAAGTAGTTGATTTAATATCGGTTCTAATATAATATTCAATGTTACTCTCCAATTTTGGATATCCAAGTTTTGACCATAGAAATATTCTGATATGGATTATCTATTGAATGTTTTTTTGAGATTAAAAATGAAGAATAATTTATTTTTATACTTTTGGGTTTCTTTTTTTGTTGAATTATGACTCAATGTTATTCTATCCAAGTATCAGATACAATCAAGACATCAGATCTACTTCCATTCAGTGAGATAAAATTTCACCATGTGTAGAAAAATAAAATTGATGTTATTCTAGGAGGTAAGAGTTTTTTTCCACATAAAAAGATTATTGTGTTTTTGATAAATTAAGGCGCCACATAGTTTCATTTTTTTATAGAAAAAATCAAAAATAATATAAAATTGTAAAGGGGATGAAAAACCCTATGGTCAACAACAAAAAAGGGATTATTAATAAAAGCATATGGGACATGATAGTCTCATATTTCCTCTCACTAGATGACCAAAGGTCACTGTTACCTCCTCTGGCATCCCCCATTGCAACTATCATGTGTGACTCCCTCTGGTGACCAGTTACTCAACAAACCGTATCTTGTCTCATCCCAATCTAGCACCATGAACCACTCCAATATGAAGTCGACTATCTTCCATGGGTTGATCATCTTATCATAGTGGTTTGCCTGTGTGGCACCCCATCCCAATCTTAGGTGGGTGATTTTCAGCTATCCATCTCTTCATATGATGTGAGGTTCACTAGTTTTGTCCTTCAATGGAATCATATAAAGAGTGTCCCTAACTCCCAAAAAACGGTTTTAGTACTGACATGCATTATCCTCCAAATTTTTAGGGTGACTTTCATCTCTTTGATATAGAAAAACCAAATTATCCATAGATTTTATTTTCTTGCTGTTGTGGGACAAGACCCCCATGATCAGGTCATGACATTCTCCCACCACCATTCCATACAGTCCCTCTTGCATGAAGGATCGTGGCCTTATGTGTGTCCACAAAAATGTATGCTTACAACGAAATGGGTTCCAAGCATGGCCTCAGGGGACACTCCTTTTTTTTTCATTGTAAACAATGGTCCACCCACTCTCTAGGTCGCAAACCACTATGGTCCACCCTCTCACTCGGTGTCTAAAAACACCTCCACAAAACCCAACCATTATATTGGTATCTCTATCTTTGAAATCTCTCAAGCACAACCTTCTCTATCATTTCACCTCTACATGACACCCCGAGACTCCACTCACACAACCAAGGTCTGACTAGTAGTATTTTGCAACACCACGACGAGCATTCCCTTTGATACCACTTGTAATGGGATGAGCATCTCATCATAGCAGTTCACCCGAGTGACACCATAGACATTTCCCAGGTGGGTGGGGTTTAGTCTTCCATCTGTTCATATGATGTGATGTTCACTGGTTTTTTCCTTCCATGGACTCATTAGGAGAGTGTCCCAACTCACAATGAGTGGTTTCAAGAGTGACACACACCATCATCCACATTATCGAGGTGACTCCCATCTTACAGATAGGAAAAAACTAGATGAAACACAAATTTGATGTTCTTTCTGGAATGGGACAAGACCCCCATGATTGTACCATGACATTTACTTGTCACAGGTTGAGCAACTCATAACAACGGTTCTCCCGTGCAGCAAACTAAACCCCTCCTTGGCAGGTGGGGTTCATCTGTCCAACTCTTTATATGATGTAAGGTTAACTGGTTTCTTCCTTCCATGGACACTTCACGATAGTGCCCTCAACTCCCTTCTAGTGGTGTCAGGACTGACATGCACCCTCCTCCACATTGTTGGGGAGACTCCCATCTATTTTAATGGGACAAACCAGATGAAATATAGCTTTGATTTTCTTGCTGTCATGGGACAATACCCCCATGATTGGGTTGTAACATTATCCCACCACGATTCAATGCACTCCCTCATGCATGACGAATCATGGCCTTCTTTGTGTCCGTGAAATGGTCTATATCCAACTAACTGGATACCAATCACAGTCTCAAGGGATGCTTCTTCCTTATCATTGGCATCAATGGTACCAATAGTCTCCTAGTCACAAACCACTATGGTCCACCCTCTCTCCCAGTGTTAAAAAACACCTCCATGAAACCCACCCTTCATAGTGGAATCTATGCCTCTAATTTCTCTCGAGTTCTACCTTCTATGTTGTTTCTCCTCTGTATGGCACCTCGAGACACTGCTCCCACCACCAAGGTATGACCATAATCATTCGATAACACCATGAGGCACATTCCCTTTGATACCAATTATCACAGGATAAGTGTCTCAGCACAACAGTTCCCCCGTGTGACATACATGCACCTCTTATGTGGGTGTGGTTCAGCCATCCACCTCTTCATATGATGAGAGGTTCACTTGTTTCATCATGTGGGGGAATCATCTAGATAAAGGCCCCAACTCCCAACCACTGGTGCTAGGACTGACACACACCATACTCCACATTGTTAGGGAAACTCCCTTCTATTAGATAGGGACAACCCAGATGAACTGCAGTGTTGATGTTTTTTCAGGTGGGGAAAATACCACCATGATTGGGTTATGATATTCTTACACCACTATTCCATGAATGCCCTTGTTCAAGCTGTATTGTGGCCATATTTGTGTCTATGAAATGGCCTGCTTCCATCTACTTGTCATGGGTTGAGCATCTCAGCACAGTGGTTCACCCATGTAGCACCCTGGCCCCATCCTAGGAGGGTCTGGTTCAACCATCCATCTATTCATAAGATGTGTGGTTCACTACATTTTCCTTGACGTGGACTCATCAGGAGAGTGGCCTCGACTCCCAACAAGTGATTTCAGGACTAACACGTACTATCCTACAAATTTTTGAGGCAACTCTCATCTCTTCGAAACAAAAAAAAATATGTGGACAACAACATAGATGTTCTTGCTGGTGTGGGATAAGACCCCCATGATTGGGTTGTGACATTCTACCACCACCATTCCTTGCATTCCCTCGTGCATGCAGGTTCGTGGCCTTCAATGTGTCCACAAAATGGTTTCCTTGAAACTAACTAGCTACCAAGAATGGCCTCATGGGATGCACCTTCCTTGTCATTGGAATCAGTGGTCCACCCCATTCTTTGGGTCATAACCCATCGTGGTCCACCCTCTCTCATAGGGTCAAAACCCACCTCCAAAAAACCATTACATTATAGTGGATTCTCTACCTCTGACATCTATTGAGCGTGAACTTCTCTATCTTGTCACCTCTGCATGACACGCCAAGACTCTGATCCCACCACCATGGTCTGACAGTAAGCATTCCAAAACACAACGAGGCACATTCCATTTGACACCTCTTGTCACAAGCTAAGTGTCTCAACATAGCAGTTTGCCTATGCAGCACCCCAACCCCCACCTAGGCGAGCGAGGATCATTTGTCCATCTCTTTATGTGATGTGTGGTTCACTGGTTTATTCTGTCCATGGAATCATCAATAGAGTGACCCAAACTCCAAACCAATGTTTTCAGGACTAACACGCTCTATCCTTCAAATTATCGTGGTGACTCCCATCTCTTCGATAGGGACAAACCAAATGAATCACAACTTTTATGTTCTTGCTCACATTGGACAAGACAACCATGGTTGGTCTGTGACATGTCGTACACTATGTTAGCAATCTATATTAGGGACATGGGTGAGTCACCACACCACCATCCATAAAAAAGCCTCTGAAGCGCCAACTACCTATTTTATTGTCTTAGAACCCATGGTAACAATTTACATCTACACACGGTTGGCCCCACCACCATTAGACCTTGTGCCCTTGGATGGGAACCCAACTGCCACCTAACTACGGACGACCATCGACCCCACCACTATCGATGTCCCCCTACCAGATCTGGCCTCCCTCTATGCGTTCTCTCATCCAACCAATAAAATTGCCATGTTATCCCCATTTGGCGGTGCCCACTTCACAACTATGATTGTCCTCAACAGCGTGTCGAACCCTAGCTAAGGTACCACATTCCATGTTCTTCCTAGAAGTGATCTTTCCCCGAGTCGTGTTTGACCTAATCCACCGTACAATAGGCATAGGATGACTGTGCCGACCAAGAACGGGTTAATGAAGTTCTTCCTGACTCAAAATATTGCTACATAGAGTCTTCTGAGCCTAAACATGCCTCTGCAAGGTCAGATCGACCAGCATCGACCCTGCATGGTGCTTTGGGTTCCATGTAATTATAAATATAATACAAAATATAATTTAGTTATTTTTTGGTTTTAAAGAATAATATTTTTTATATTCCGAATATGTAATTTAATTTTGGGTCTAAAATTTAATTATTTAATTTGGAAGAATGGATAAAATAATAATTGAACCATATTAAATTAAAGTATTTGAATTTGAAAAATTAATTTAATTCATTTAAATGGACTCATAGTAAAATTTATTGCATTAAATATTTAGTGTGATTTACTTTTACCCACCAACTTCCCTTGATCATTTTCTGATCATGCATATCTGATTTTATTTATTTAATTTATTATTTAATTTGTGTTTGATGCATGTAATTAATTATTTAAAGATGTTGGTCAATGCATTTTCATTTTCTTTCTTGTTAATTTATATTAGGGTCTGAATGCCTAGATAAAAGCGAGTTATCTTTATTTTTCACTCTTGATACCCCTTCTCCTGTGTGAGATTACATTTTTATTATGATGATGATTGCATGAAATGCAGAAAATGACAAGACATGGTAAAAATCATGATGAGAGATGAACCCAATAGATGGGGGATGATCTCCACTATGATTCAATAACAGAATTTGGTATGATTCCCCTAGGATATAGTTGATCCATTAAGATTAAATGGATTCACCAGTAGTATATTCTCAAGAATAGAGAGGTAATTTTATTTTTTATACATTGTTTTTTATATAATTCATTTTCATTAATGCCGGAAACAAATAAAATAATAAAGAGAAAATACATAAATAAGGGATTAATTTTTCTGTATTAATGCTCAGTTATGGGCTTGGAAAAATAGTATTAACAAATTAATATAATTGAATTGTATTAATCAAAAAAATTTAGAAACCACTCCATGAAATATTGAGCGGTTGACGTTTTCCATCATTTGAATTTTAACAACACCATGTGCACAATGTTCTCATCATCCAATGTCGAGGGAACCTCAAACTACCAGGGAGTTCTTATGAGATAGATATGGTTAATTAACTAAATATGAAGGAAAAGTAGTAGATAAAGATTGATTGTTGCAATTTTAGAAGTTGTAATTGTGTAAATAATTTTTTTTTATTTTAGATGCTAGGACTTCACTCTATAGTTCTATGAGTATTAATTCAATGTGGTTGGTTAGCCTAGTTCCTAACTCGAAACACTCCATGTTGTACTATAGATAGAGGCTGTGAACTATGGGTAGATGATTAAATAATCATTTCCACTTGAATACTTTGACACCCCAAACCTATTTCATGAGAAATAACAATATTTTATTGTTTAAATTACTTAATTTCCGTATTATCCATAAAATAAATGAAAAATAAATAGAAGGGATTTTTCATATTCAACAAAACACTGAAAATGATTACATTACCACAAGACAAAAATAATCATACTAACTTAGAATGCCTACTAAGAAACCTATCAAAGTGTATAGGAGACAACAAAATAAAACAAAAATCCCCAAAAAATAGTGGATGTCCTTTAGATCTTCTATTACGAAGAACATTATAGCTAGATCTATGGAGACCAAACTGAGCATAAAGGTTATAATGAGCACCATATTAACCAAGTTTTTTTTGAGTTTGGAAAACCCTAATAATGGTTTTTGCGAGTCCTTAATGTTAATTCGACCATTGCCTCCTATTGGTGACCATTGAATCTATAACGACTATAAGAAATTATAGTCATTGGGTATTTTGGTTATTTTATTTTATGTATTTAATTATATTGAGATTTCTTAGTATTTTAAGTATGAATTAAATTTATAACTTTTAACAGTTTAGTAATTAAATCTGTTTTAAATTTTTAAAGGATAATGTTTTAACATTTAAAATAGATTTTAAATCATAACACATGTGTTTAAAAGAAAATACCAAGAGAAGTAAACACATGAAACTTCTTGGTTTTTGGTTTAAAGTAATATGTTTTTGATATAGAAATCATACTCTGGACAAACAAAATTGATGACTATGGTTGTTTTTTGTATTTTATCTATATTGTGTGAATTAGGTATTTAAGTATTTAAAATGTTTCAAAAAATCACCTTTAAATGTATTCATCCTTGGATGAATAAAAACAAGGATTTAATTAAAAATAAGTTTTAGATTTTAACTATATAATACTAGTATGAGATTTCAATTATTAAATACTAATCTTTGATTATATATTTTAATGTTTGATGTTTTTAAAACTCAAATGTTTAGAAAACTAATATAAATAATAGTTTTGATGGTTTTGAACAACCATAAGACGAAATTTATGTCCATTGATTTTCAAAAATCATTATATATAATTGTGTAATTATGTTTTATAGAACTGAATTCTTAATTTAATTAAAAATTTATCCTTGGGAAATCCTTACCAGCCAGGGGAGGCATCTCTCACCACTCATAAGGGAGTGGGGCAGTTGAGCCTTACCTCCCCAGCCAGCAGAAGGTGCACGCATGAGGGCGTGAGTGCATGTGTGGGCATGCGTGTGTGCATGATTGCCAGTGGAGGTGCACACATATGTCTTTTGAGGTATCCCTCTACTGTGTGGGGTGGAAAAATGATATAGGTTGGGTGCAGAGCATGGCCACATGGGTGAACAGGTACGAGGCGGTACCAAGAGGGGAGAGAGTGTGTATTTCTCCTTCCCCAGCGCCTCCAGATTTATAAGGTGGGCAAAAGTCACACCCCATTTTTATTGTCGGTTGTGACTTTCTTCCATGGGAGTGCCCTCATGTAGAGACCCTAAGCTTGACGTACATGGAAATTACATTACTTTTGCAGAATACTTAGTACATAACAAAAACACACACACAAGGACTGTAATAGTTTAGTGTATTTGGAAACTCGGAATATAATCTTCTAATCGTGGTGAAAGAACTTCAACATCTCCGATAAAGATCTTCCCCTTTTTTTCTTACCTGAAACCATTCTTTATATCCTGGGGAAAAGAAAACATAAAAGGGGTGAGATCAAATGCCCAGTAAGGGTAAACATAGAGAACATAAAACAATCCATAAACATTTGAATGCAAAAACTTGAACATAAAATCTACACATCAAAATCTTGAGCGAAGACATGAATCTTCGAAGTACGTAAGGAATATATGATAAGGGAACATAAATCATGATAAAATAGCATGGGAATAAAACATGTAATTGTGTAAACCATTAAGCACATGATATGATTTCCATAGTAGCCAAGGCATTGCTTCCAAGACCATCTTAGTGGACAAAGTCTTTTTCTGAATCGAGTTCACTCTTTGTTTCAGTCCTGTAACACTGAACCGGATTAACTTACCATTCCAACCATGTCTTTCTCATGAGATATAAATCTTTACCCAATTCATTGGAGGGAGATAGAGGTCCCACCCATCTCATAATGAAATCATTCTTACTTGTTCCACAAAATAAACATACATCATTCGTAATAACCCAACGAATAAAATGGGTTTCATAAACATAATACCATCATCACATAATCCATATAAATGAAATGGATATCATTTCATAATAATAAATGTGAAACCATGTAAATCATAGAGACATTATACTTGAAACCTACACATATGAAATAATGTCTTCTTAGATGGAAAAATGGTTTTGATAAATCACTTGAAATGAATTCTTGAGGAAAATATCTTTTCTTCATCAAAATAAATTTATTTTCACAAAACATCATGAAATATTAAAAGAAAGATATTTTTTTAAAATAGTCATGATATATTTTAGAGTAAGGTTCATGAAAATAAGGATTTATAAAACCGTAAAAATACTTTCATGCCGTATACGTTAAAAACATTCTTCTCGTACTTTTATCCGAAAAGTCAAAAAGTACCTTGTAGGGTAAATAAAAGAAAGATTCCTTCCATACCATGGGGTAAAAGTCAAAATGGGTAAAAAGGACATTAAACATACATGAAAATACTTTTACAAATCATGTACATGGATGATAGCAATAACCCCAGTAAATACTTACGAATAAGTAATCTCGGATAAAAATGAGATTTGCAAAATTATCCCTTACCTTATGTCCGATATGCTTCGTATGTATCTGAACCTCCTATATAATGATTTAAATAATGTCATTTACTTATTACATAATCATCTTCATTGTTATGATATCATATATTCTTCATTTATGACTTTATATTACCCGTTCTTTTGTAAATTCATGTTAATGTAGTGTTTTGGGTAAAATCGATTCATTTATGGTCCGTGATTTGACTTGTAATTATTCATATGATTACTTAGATCATGATTAATTAATTCCATAATTTAAAACATGATTTATATATAATATATATTCATCATATACATATATATTATAGACCGATAAAAGTAATGAAATACACCGTTCATGGAGACGGTTGGCCGTACGTATGCATGAACGTTGTTTTCATTTCCTTATTGAATTGAATGAAACAAAATAGATGACATGAATACATATATATATACATAAATACAGTAGCATTATTATTTCATATATTTTATGATTACTTATTATATTTACTTTATAATCATTTATGAATGGTTAATCATTGAGAATGAATCTCATCACGTCATGCAGACGATATTCCGTACGTACGCACGAGCGATGATATCATTCCCATGATTATTGAATAGAATTGTAGTGGATGGTATAATATATCAGAATCAGTATTATGTTATAATAACCATATATAGTTATTATTTACACCATTATACCCATCCATGTAAGGTGTTGGTGGAAAAACATATTTCACAACGGCGTGGAGACGGTATTCCGTACGTACGCACGCGTGGTGATTTTGTTTTTCGTAGGATGGATAGATGGTGAAATAGGGTTGTTTCCAAATTATAATAACATATCATTATATGATTTATACTTATGTTATTACTTCATAATGAAACAACTAAAGAAGAAGAAGTGTAAGATGAAATAAAGTTGAAAGAATCGGTAACAGACATTACCTCTTCTTTGAAGCGCCTCTTTGAGACCTCCTCTTAAGGCACCCAAATTGGTCATTGAAGAAGACCAGGACCTATAGGATGTTTCTAGGGAAGTTTAGAAGAGAATTGGGTAGGGGTTGGCCATGATTGAAGGCTCAAAGTGGTGTGAGGAAGAGAGGGAGGAGGTGCCCTTTTATAAGGGAGGAGAGGGGCACCTTTGGAATAACTATAAATATTTTTTTATTATAAAGTCATATTCGATTTTTAATAGCTATAAATTGAGTTATTTAAAAGATAAGGTGGGGATGGGTCTAAATCCTCTTATCCAATATAATGTAGACAAGTTTAGGCTTCTATTTTGACCTTATCATTTAGATTTAACTTTAAGTTAAATAATTTTTCTTCTACCGTGTTTCTTGTTTTCTTACACTATAAGGTTAATAAACATACTATAACAAGACAAACGAACCCCACATTGTTTATTATTAATATATATAACCTTATATAAGTCATTTGGCCGATCCTTAGATTTTTAGGATTAAAATAACAATTAATAATATAATATTTGTTTTAAAACTATTTTATTTCAATTTTGACCCTATTAGGTAATTTATTTTTGAGAAAATCATAACAGAAAGAATAGTTCGGAAAAAGTTAATTAAATTAATACTAAAATGTCATATTAACATATAAAAGTATTTTAATTCATAAAAAGTCTCCAATTACATTTATTTGGGTATTTATAACATCAATTATGTCAATATTTCACTAATAATATAATTACTGCATCATCATTGTGTCATAAATAAATTTAATTATTTAAATTATAAAAATTACAAATAAAATACCATTATGTAGGAAATAGTTTTATATTTCTAATAAATATTTGTAGTCAAATTTATCTTATGTATAACCCTATATTAAAAATGATTTACTTATTAAACTTTGATTTTACCTATTTTAACCCTTATTTAAATAAATTAATATGAAATGTCTTAATCTAATCCAAGTGGGCCTAAATGGTCATATTTTATTCCTAAGGTTGTTTTTGGTCAAATTAATTTTATCCAATAGAATTAGGACACGTGTTAGTGTAATAATAATATCATTTTTAACCTTAATTACCCTATTTACTTTTAATCGTGGTAAAAAAAGGAAAAAGTTACTATTCACCAAAAATTATTTTCATCTCATTGATCCACATTTTACTTATTGACATCAACCATGTCTCTCGGATTTTTGAAATTCCCTTCACAAAAGCGGTAAAATTTATTTTTATGTAAATTTGCAAATTCTACTAGGAGTTGGGTAAAAGACGGTCAAAAGTTCAATAAAATTTTTATATATCTAAAATTATTATAAAATTATTCCAATAAATTACATTGAACTTATATAGGTATTATGTATCAATTTTTACCTAAAATAAATTTAAATAAAAAAATAATTATTTAAATAAAAAGTCGGTTTTTAAATAGTAACCGAGTGTTTTCACTATTCATCAAAAATTGAAAGTTTTCAGAAATATACCAAAATTTCACCCTAGGGTAATTTCAATATTTCGAATCCAAAAATAAATTAAATTTTTAAAGATGAAATTTAAAAAATTTCAAAAATTGGTTATTACTATTCATAATGGCTAGTTTTAATAATATTTTACTAGCATATCGTTGTTTAGTGAAACTCAATATTGCGTAGAACACACGCTATTGAGGAAGGCTGTGATTGTTTGTAATGCTGCCAAGTTAGGATTGCGTGTTGTGCAATACTCTTTTTTTGTAGCATACAACACAAGACATCAATAAAATTAAAAAGAATATTTTTCATAAAATCTCGGGGTGTTACATTCTACCCCCCTTAAAATAAATTTCGCCCTCAAAATTAGTTAGGGTTATAAATGGTTTATTACTTGAAAGTTTCTTTAATAGAAACCCACATTGTAAAAAGGAATACCAAAACCAATATTTAAAAACTAAAGTATGAAACATAACGGTTATCCAAATTAACTTATCACTGGGTTTCCACATAGGAGAACATAGGTGAAAATATGGATATGGAAGAGAAATCTAACCATCATGTTCTAATGGTGAGTGGTAGAAAACATGGCTATGGAAAATCCAGCAATCAAAAACCATAGATTTTTTATGATCTAAGGTACCATCTGATTCATCAGATATAAGGGCACTAGGACAACATTTTTGGTTTTCAAGATCATTTCCCTAAAGTTAATGAATTAAAAAAAATACTTACATGATTTTCGTACAATTTCACTATTGTTTGTGAATTGAACAATTTCCACTTTATCCCTTAAAGAAATGAAGTTGAATTTGTTATTCGTGATGTGTTAGCAGATTATGTGATATAATGATGGGTCATTCCATCTATTTCAAACAAAAGGTTAGAAAAAGTTATCAAATATACATAAGTCCATCTATAGTGAGATTAATCATATATGGTTCCTAAAATGGACTTATACTTCATATATCATACTTCTTAATATAATAATACTAGTTTCTACTAAACAAGGACTTCCTGTAGGCTAGTGGTAGGCGATAAAGGCCAGCCGTACTTCGTTTGTGGGTTCGATTCCCACAGCCTTATCTGACACGATGGGTTGTCGCCCGTCCTGCAGGTTTTCCTTTTTCTAAAACTATAATACTATAACATCCCATAAATAATATCGAAAAATCTTCTATCCTTAATCAATACTAACTTATGTCCAACATAATCCATTCCAATCATTAGGCTTATCTAAAATACTACTGTCCAATATCATATTATAGTGAAAACGATTACCAAAGAGTTCATACAACTAGCATGTTAATACCATCGTTGATCCCCATATATCATGAGATATGTCTTATTGGTCACATTCCAAACATTCGAATCCCTTAATCATGTATTCTCTTGAAAAAAAATAATACCCATTGAATCATAGTGAAAACATGAGTGCTGTCAAAAGTTAGCTCTTTTCACATACCAAAACCTCGAACCATGATATAACTATTTCCTTATATCAGTCATGAGCTCATGAATACCGTCAATCGTTTCATTTTCTCGTTTTCCCTTCATTATGCACATATCATCTTTTTTTCCAGAAATATCTCAATCACATTCCATGGTTACCGGTACCATAAAATTATTGAAAATCACAATAGACCAATACATAAATATTCCAATATTCCACGATACTATATACAACATTATTTTGGAATCCCATTAGATAAACACTTAATCATTCCACCACATTGTTGTCATATTCAACATCGCCAATAGTGATCGCATGTGACTTCCCTTTGTCTTTTTCCTTAAGTGGTTGCTCATGTCGATCATCACTAACCCTTGTATTAGGGAATTTATTAGCATAATGCCCCATTTCCTTGAACTTGAAGCATTGATGTGTTGGTGGTGCGTTCTCTGCAGTCTTATTTTTATTCACATCATTAGAAACCCTTTATCCATTAATTCGACACTCAGATACTCGATGACCTTCTTTTCCACACTTAAAACATTTTCTAGTCCCTTTAAGACAATCTCCACCATGCTTCTTTCTACACTTTGAGCATAAGGAAACATTCATCTTCTTT
This sequence comes from Viscum album, assembly GCA_963277665.1. Lineage (NCBI taxonomy): Eukaryota > Viridiplantae > Streptophyta > Magnoliopsida > Santalales > Viscaceae > Viscum > Viscum album. The sequence goes on from OY728143.1 coordinate 187,831,876, forward strand.
TCACCATTGTTCTGAGATTTCTCCTTGAACTCCATCTTTCGTTTCTTGTCAAACCCACGAGATGGATATGTTACACCAACTTCTAGTTCTACCTTGATAGCACAATGCACAATTTCTTCATATCTACTGAATTCTCTTATAGTTAATTCCCTTCTAAGATTTGGTTTTAAGCCACCGAAGAATCGATAAACTTTACTTTTAGGTTGGATGATAAAGCTAGATGCATACCTTGAAAGCCTTGTAAAATTTTCTTCGTATACAGCAACATATTCATCATCCTTTTTCTTTAGTTCAAGAATCTATTTCTCCATATTTGTTCAAAGAATACGAGGGAAGTAATTATTGAAAAATAATTTCTTGAACTCGTCCCATTCCATGGACTCAATTTTATCTCTTGGCCTCGTATTCTTGATAAGATTCCACCATTGATCAGCTTCACCTTCCAAACGATATACTACTAAGATGAATTTATCATGTTCAGAACATTGAAGAACTGAAAATATCTTTTCAGTGGTACTGATCCATTGTTCAGCAACAAAGTGGATCAGAAGACCCACTGAAAGAAGGTGGACGTTTCCTCATGACGGACTCAATAGAATATTGTTCCCTTATCTGCTCATTTGGAAGTCCAGAATGATTCATAGCTTGTGTAATTATAGAAATAAGATTTTTCACTCTATCTCCATTAACATTGGTTTGTTCAGGAGGACATTCATTGCATTGTCCATTACATTGATCAACACGGTTCCTTCGGGTTCCAGCCATCGTCTAAATCCCAAATAGAATAGTGTGAGAGGCAAAAATCATGCTAGGGAAAACAACATAATAAAGGGGGAGTACCCTCAATATCTAACATCTTAGGTTAAATTCTAAAACTGTTACCGTAGTTCTAGGACTATATTATATACGTATACATATCCTTGGGACATCCCTAGACATACCTAAGAAATATCTCTAGGGATCTCACTAATGTTTTCACATCCTAGTTTCCAAAGGTTGAATAAACCTCCCTCTGATACCAACTGTAGAGACCCTAAGCTTGACGTACATGGACATTACATTACTTTTACAGAATACTTAGTATATAAAAAAACACACACACAAGGACCGTAATATTTTAGTGTCTTTGGAAACTCGGAATATAATCTTTAATCGTGGTGAAAGAACATCAACATCTCCCATAAAGATCTTCCCCTTTTTTTCTTACCTAAAACCTTTCTATATATCCTGGGGAAAAGAAAACATAAAAGGGGTGAGCTCAAATTCCCAGTAAGGGTAAACATAGAGTACATAAAAAAGTCCATAAACATTTGAATGAAAAAACATTAACATGAAATCTACACAACAAAATCATCAGCAAAGACATGAATCTTGGAAGTACGTAAGGCATATATCATAAGGGAACATCAATCATGATAAAATATCCTGGGAATAAAACATGTAATTGGGGAAACCATTAATCTCATGTTATGATTTCCATAGTATCCAAGGCATTGCTTCCAAGACCATCTTAGTGGACAAAGTCCCTTTCTGAATCGAGTTCACTCCCCATTTCAGTCCTGTAACACTGAACCAGATTAACTTACCGTTCCGTCCATGTCTATCTCATGAGATATAAATCTTTACCCAATGCATCTGAGGGAGATATAGGTCCCACCCATATAATAATGAAATCATTCTTACTTGTGCCACAAAATAAACATACATCATTTATAATAACCCAATGAATAAAATGGGTTGCATAAACATAATCCCATCATCACATAATCCATATAAAATAAATGGATATCATTTCATAATAAGAAAAGTGAAACCATGTAAATCATAGAGTCATTATACATGAACCATACACATATTAAATAATGTCATCTTATATGGAAAAATGGTTTTGATAAAACACATGAAATGAATTCTTGAGGAAAATATCATTTCTTCTTCAAAATCAATTTCTTTTCACAAAACGTCATGAAATTTTAAAAGAAATAGATTTTTTTTAAAATAGTCATGAAATATTTTGGAGGAATCTTCATGAAAATAAGGCTTTTTATAACCGTAAAAATCCTTTCATGCCGTATACGTTAAAAAACATTCTTCTCGTACTTTTGTCGGAAAAGTCAAAAAGTACCTTGTAGGGTATATAAAAGAAATCTTCCTTCCATACCAAGGTGTAAAAGTCAAAATGGGTAAAAAGGACTTTAAACATACATGAAAATACTTTTATAAAACATGGACATGTATGATAGCAATAACCCCAGTAAATACTTACGAATAAGCAATCTCGAATAAAAATGAGATTTGCAAAATTATCCCTTACCTTATGTCTGATATGGTTCGTATGTATCTGAACCTCCTGTATAATGATTTAAATAATGTCATTTACTTTTTACATAATCATCTTCATTGTTATGATATCATATATAGTTCATTTATGACTTTATATTACCCGTTCTTTTGTAAATTCATGTTAATGTAGTGTTTTGGGTAAAATCGATTAATTTATGGTCCGTGATTTGACTTGTAATTATTCATATGATTACTTAGATCATGATTAATTAATTCCAGAATATAAAACATGATTTATATATAATATATATTCATCATATACATATATATATATATATATATTATATATCGATAGAAGGAATGAAATACACCGTTCATGGGGACGGTAGGCCGTACGTACGCATGAACGCTGTTTTTGTTTCCTTATTGAATTGAATGAAACTAAATAGATGACATAAATATATATATACATAAATCCAGTAGAATTATTATTTCATATATTTCATGATTACTTATTATATATACATTATAATCATTTATGAATGGTTAATCAATGAGAATGAATCTCATCGCGTCGTGGAGACGATATTCCGTACGTATGCACGAGCGATGATATTGTTCCCATGATTATTGAATAGAACTGTAGTGGATGGTATAATATATCAGAATCCGTATGATGTTATAATAACCATATATAGTTATTCTTTACACCATTATACCCATCCATGTAAGGTGTTGGTGGAAAAAAAGATTTCACCACAGCGTGGAGACGGTATTCCGTACGTACGCACGCGTGGTGATTTCATTTTCCGTAGGATGGATAGATGGTGAAATAGGGTTGATTCCTACTTATAATAACTTATCAGTATATGAGTTATACTGATGTTATTACTTCATAATGAAAAAACTAAATAAGAAGAAGTGGAAGAAGAAATAAAGTTGAATGAATCGGTAACGGACATTACCTCTTCTTTGAAGCGCCTCTTTGAGACCTCCTCTTAGGGCACCAAAATTGGTCTTTGAAGAAAACCAGGACCTTAGGATGTTTCTAGTGATGTGTAAAAGAGAATTGGATAGGTTTTGGCCGATCTTGATGGCTCAAAGTGGTGTGAGGAAGAGTGGGAGGAGGTGCCCTTTTATAAGGAAGGAGAGGGGCACCTTTGGAATAACTAAAAATATTTTTTTATTATAAAGTCATATTCGGTTTTTAATAGCTCCAAATTGAGTTATTTCGAAGCTAAGGTGGGTATGGGTAGAAAACTCTCATCCAATAGAATTTATACATGTTTAGGTTTCTATTTTAACCTTATCATTTAGATTTAACTTTAAGTTAAATAATTTTTCTTTTATCGTGTGTTCTTGTTTTCTTACACTATAACGTTAATAAACGTACTATAACAAGACAAACAAACCCCAAGTTGTTTATTATTAATATATTTAACCTTATATAAGTCATTTGGACAAACCTTATATTTTTAGGAATAAAATAACAATTAATAATATAATATTTGTTTTAAAAACTATTTTATGTCAATTTTGAAACTATTTGGTAATTGATTTTTGTGAAAATCATAACAGAAATATTAGTTCGAACAAAGTTAATTAAATAAAGACTAACATGTAATATTAACATATAAAATTATTTTAATTCATAAAAATCTCAAATTACATTTATTTGGGTATTTATAACATCAATTATGTCAATATTTCATTAATAATATAATAACTGCATCATCATTGTGTCATAAATAAATTAAATTAGTTACAGTCTAAAAATTAAAAATAAAATACCATTATGTAGGAAATCGTTTTATCTTTCTAAGTAATATTTATAGTCTAATTTATATTATGTATAACCCTATATTAAAAATTATTTACTTATTAAACTCTGATTTTACCTATTTTAACCCTTCTTTAAATAAATTAATATTAAATGTCTTAATCTAATCCAAGTGGGCCTAAATGGTCATATTTTATTCCTAAGGTTGTTTCTGGTCAAATTAAACTTATCCAATAGAATTATGACATGTGTTAGGGTAATAATAATATCATTTTTACCCTTAATTACCCTATTTACTTTTAACCGTGGTAAATAAAAGTAAAAAGTAACTATTCACCAAAAATTATTTTCATCTCATTGAACAACATTTTACTTACTGACATCAACCGTTTCACTCATATTTTTGAATTTTTTTTCACAATAGCGGTAAAATTAAGTTTTATGTAAATTTGTAAATTCTCCTAGGAGGTGGGTAAAAGACGGTCAAAAGTTCAATAAAATTTATATATATCTAAAATTATTATAAAATTACTCCAATGAATTACATTGAACATATATAGGTATTATGTATCAATTTTTACCTAAAATAAATTTAAATAAAATAAATAATTATTTAAATAAAAAGTCGGTTTTTGAATAGTAACCCAGTGTTTTCACTATTCATCAAAATTTGAATGTTTTCAGAAAAATACCAAAATTTCACCCTAGGCTAATTTCGATATTCCGAATCCAAAAATGAAGTCCATTTTGAATGATGAAATTTACAAAATTCCAAAAATTTGTTATTACTATTCATATCATCTAGTTTTAATAATATTTTAATAGCATATCGTTGTTTAGTGAAACTCAGTATTGCGTACAACACACGCTATCGAGGAAGGTCGCGATTGCGTGTAATGCAGCCAAGTTAGGGTTGCATGTTGTGCAAGACTCCTTTGTTGTAGCGTACAACACAAGAAATCAATAAAATTAACAAGAATATTTTTCATAAAATCTTGGGGTGTTACACCTCAAGTATCATATCATACAATATGATAGTCTCGACCACCTTCTTGATTGAGTGCGGGATCCCGTGCCGCACTTCCTCACAGCAATCCGATCGAGTTGAGATTTAATCTTGACAATTCATCTTTTTTTTAATTGAAGATGCTACTTATCCACTGGATCAAATCATGGCTAATCCTAAACATCCTTTCTATTACACACCATCCTCTACATCTTCTAATTTCTCGCTCCATTCCAGTCCCAGTTAACCTTTTTCCCCTTCAGGGTTTCCACACTCATGGCATCAGATTTCTATGTGGTGACCCACCTTCCTCCTCATTTTTCCACAGGACCGATGACACTTGGTCTTTGATTAAAATGAGGTACCTTAGATGCACTTCAAGTTTTCATAAAGTATTTTTATACATGATTGATATATACTAACTCGTTTTTCTCATTGAAACCCTAAAGTCTCTTTTTCTTCCGGCGCCTCCATCAACCTCCACATGACTCCTTCTTCAAACTAGGCGAGGGTGTTAGGTTTTGTCATTATTTTTTTATAGTTTATGTATATATATATATATATATATCCACACACACACATATATATATATTAATAATCATACTATTATTCTTCCACAATCTTGGAATAAAAATTCGTGGTTGTTTGATGTTCTTAAACTCATCAAGTAAGGGTTTAATATACCTTGCCTTCTTTGTGAAAAATCAAAATATAAACACTTGTTATATACATTTATATTTCTATATAATCATATGATTTATATAATTCCTCTTCTGAATTAGTTCTTGAGTATTATAATTTTTGTTTATCATTGTTTAAATCATGTTTTTAAAAAACGTTTAACAATAGTATTTGTTATTTTTCAGTTTCTATTTTTCTATATAAAACCCTTATATACACTTTTGTATATATGAATACATGTATTTATATATATGTTCATTATGAAACAAACCAGTTATGTTTAGGTGTTTCTAAAATGGTGAAAGTATACTTATATATATATAATTTTTGTAAGTATCCTCTATTGTTATAATTAACTAGACTATAAATATATAAATAAATATATATAATGTCATATGTATATACTTATTTGTTTTTATCATAACCTGAAATAATTTTTCAAAAAAAAAATTTATGGTGATTCAATTACGTTTTTGAGGTGTGTAATATCTGTATTGTTAAATAAAACCTTGTTTTTTGCTATGAAAACCACATTTATATATTTTGTGTTTACATGGTTATTTTAATCATTTAAACACACACATATATATAAGAACCAAATTTACAGATTAGCATGTCTTGATTTATACACTTAGTGTTATCATGGTTTTAAATAATTCAATACAATAAACATGTTGCAGTTTTATTTGGGAAAACAATAACAAAACCTTGTTTTGTAAATGTGTGCCTAAAATATTTAAATAAAGACACCATCTTGTTAATAAAATTGACCTTACATGCATGTATTCGAATTTATATAAGGTCGTAATAGTGTTTAGATTATACACGAATACACATACATGCATAAGAAAAAGTTGGAAAATATGATTAATTAAATTATTTTCCTTGAGTGCTTCATATAAAACAATTGTTTTTCGTCTGACCTATTGCACCTCAGTTTATAGAGAATCTGCGACAATAAATGTTTTTAATTATTGAAGATAATTTTTTTACACATGGCCATTTATAAGTGTATGTTTTAAATATAAATGAAAACTATATTAATTTAAAAATTATTCATTTTGGAATATAAAATGTTTATTTTCATGAAATTGGGATTTTAGAATTTATGGGTAATCATTCTTGTGAAAATACCCAAATAATCATTTATTTTTACCTGCATTATTTATAATCACATGTACAATATTATGTCTGCCTATCCGTACAGGTCATTGATTAATTAGTAATAGTCGTACAGTTGTTAGTATTGACATTTAATGCATGATTCACATTATATATGTAATTTATAAACATTAAAATTTAACTATTATTACCATTTTGTAACAAGGAACTAAATTATTCAATGTGCTCTGGGACATTTTGAATAATATGAATGTGAAATTAATTAGTCAAAGTGGTATGGGGCACATTGAATATACAACCTTACTGGACATAAGAGGAATGTATTGGAATCAGAATATAATGGGTTGGGACATGTTAATAAAATCCCTACGGGTTGGGGACTAGTTAATGAATTCTCTACAGGTTGGGGACCGATTCATAACATCCCAACGGGTTGGGGACTGGTTAATGAAAGCTCTACAGGTTGGGGACCAGTTAATAAAATCCCCACGATGCATCAATAGTTCTAATTAGACAAATCAGGTCATGGCATGAGGTCTGGACATAGTCTAGCATTATACATTCCCTTATTATGTTTATAGTATTTAATTGATCAAGTGTGTATTAAACTGGAGAATATTCTTGGTTAAGATCCTGTAAATATGAGTATCAGAATAAGTAAATGCACATGGCAAGATGAATATTCAGCACCCATCTCATAAACCATAATATAAATGATGTTAGTTTACCGGTTATTTTATGATGTTAATTTTATGCAATAAATTTATTATGACTTTGATTATGCAGAAAATTTATCATGTACTTATTCCATGTGTAAATTTTTTATCATCACTCTTACATAATTCACTTAGCATCGTTTAATTAACTCGAGAATAATATGCTTTGCACCATGTATTTTGTATACGCATTCCTATGATTGGAACCTATTTTATTATAGCCCTATTAATGTTCCATAAATGTTTCACTGGTAATTCATGGAAAACAATTATGTTATGCTTCATGTATTCCAGTATTACTTAAGAAATTTTTTTTTGATTATTTTCAATGGGATGTTTTCAATTGTTTTTATTTGAAACATTATCTATTTCCAAATCCCCCTTACAGGGAATTCGTATTCCCACCCTACGTTTTAAATCTATTTCTTTACAGGATTAGTAGATTTGAGTTACACTATGTGGTGACTGCTTTGTGGGGTCTTTTCTGTTCAGTATTGAAATATTGTAATGTTTGTATCTGGTTTTCCAGAACCTAAACCACAGAGATCCCTTGTTTGGAACATGATGTGTAATTCTTGTGCTTTTCAATTTATAAAAAATTGCACACCATGTTTATTAATGTATCAGTTCTAGGGATTTTGTGGTCAGGGCATGACAGTTGGTATCATATGCTGGATTAGAAAACCCTAGAAAATTAGAACAATATTAAAAACCTGATTTTCTCTTACTAAGTATAAGTCTTCTTAAAATTTTTAAATGGAACATGAAACAAGTTTAATATCTCTTCCAATAGAAATTCTGAATTCTATAGTTTCCAAGTCATGCTTATAACAATATAAGATATTTTAAAACCATTTTTGTCATGTAAACACCTCTAACATGTATCCAACTCTCCTTGTGTACTTCAACTCCACCAAAGATCATTTTTCAACAATTTCCTTAGGATGCATGCTCAATTTTCATCAATGCATGTAATGAAATGTACATTTATGTTCTGTTTAAATGCTTTACCCAAGAAAAAAATTCTTTATCCCTAGAGGACTTCAATTCACAAGAGGGTGACCTCCAAGCAGCGTATCTTTTTCAAATGTTGACCTACTATCTTTCTAGTCAAGTTATGGACATCAAAATTCTAGAGGATAAGTCTTATTTTTTATTTTATAAACCTCATGTTTATTCTATTGTCTCCCAGCTTCATAAAATTCATGCTTTTCTCTCATGGAACATTATATTTCCACACCCAATTGATCCAAGTTACCCGTATTGCATCAAGAACAAATAAATCGAATAGTTTGGAACTTCTTTAGGGATCCACTTAACCGTGAACTGGGGAAATATTTAACACTAGTGGAAGCTGTGATGGGACATCATAGTGGATGTCAGGAAGTCTATGCCAATGAGTTGTGAGGGGGAACAAATAAATATGTAACTCCTTGAGTTTCATGAACTTCGTCTTCAATGTATAATGTTATATTTTGTTCTTCAGTACTTTAACATGACTTGGAAAAATAAAATCTCTATTTTAATATGTTCATTCATTATTTAGTAAAATATGTCACTTAAAATTTTTAAATGGAAGACATAGGTTTACCAACAATCCTCATATCACTTCATACCGAATTACTAGAGTCCATAATCATCAAGTCATGCTTAGAAGACTACTACCCTTTTACGAACAAACATCTATATTGAAAAAAACTCTACCGAGTGTCGATCTGCCCAAATATCCTCCATTTCTGTGAAGGAGTTAGCTACATCTATAATCGTATCGCAAATTTATAGATGAAAGAGTATAGACAGAGAGGGAAGTACCATGAAAGTATTTTCTTATGTTTCACCTTGTCCGGGAACTACCTAGCGCTGATAATTTTTCATGAATCATCATTAGAGGGTGAACTTCGAGTGACCTATCTATCCAAAGTCTTTTGTTTTATTATGTATGGGATGGTCTACGATATCAAAACTCTTAGTCATGATACGGTTTGACGGATCTGTATAGAGCGAGTTCATTCAGAAATCTCTAATCTCCACACCTCTCAAGCCTTCCTCTGGAAACCTGAATACTTTATGCATAGTGTCAACCCTAACTGCTCATGGTGCATATGAGAAAATGTGGTTGAGGAACTGGAAATTTAACTAGGAATCTACCTAGGGAATCAGCAGATTATCCACAGTGGTGGTCTGAGTGAGAGGGACCTTTGGAGTGAAGTCTATATTGTTTTCTTGGTAAAAGTGTTTGAGTATTATAGGAATTGCGAGGATTAAATTATTAGAAGGGGGGATAATGTGACACCCAAAACGAATTTCATTTGTAATAATAATATTTTATTGTTATGTTAGTTAAATTCAATATTATCCAAAAAATACATGAAAAATAAACACAATAAATTTTTTCATTCAATGGAACACTGAAAACTATTACATTACAATAAGGACAAAAGAATCCTACTGACCAAGAAAGCCTAATAACAAACCTATCAAAATCCCTAGGAGACCACAAAAAATAACAAAATCTCCAAAAAATAGTGGATGTATTTTTGGTCTACCAATACGTAGGACATTATAGCCAGAGCTATGGAAACCCTACTGAGCATTAAGGGTATGATGAGCACCATATTTTCCAAGTTGTTTTGAGTTTTGAACAACCTAATCATGTTTTTATAATGCCTTAATTTTAATTTGATCATTTCCTCCATTATGTGACTGTTGAATCTGTGATGGCTATAAATCCATATAGCCTTTGGGTATTCTGTTTATTTTAATAAATTTATTTACGTTTAGAAATATTTCCAGGTGTTTTAAGTATGCATAAATGTTATATCATTAATCATGTTTGTAATTAACTATTAATTATATTTTGAAAGGATAATGTTTTAATTTTTAAAATTGATTTGAAATCATAACCCTTGTGTTTTAAATAAAATACCAAGAAAAGTACACACATGTTACTTCTTGGTTTTTGGTACAGTGAAATATGTTTTTGTTTGAAATAATAATTTGGAAAAATGAAATTGATGACTAAGGATGTTTTTGGTATTTTATCTTTACAATGTGAATTAAATATTTAGGTATTTCAATTTTTTTTTAAAGTCACCTTTAAATATTTTCATCCTTGGATGAATAAAAAAGTTTTTAATTAAAAATATGTTTTCAATTTAAAATTTATAATACTATAACGAGATTTCTTTTAGGACATATTAAACATTGATTTTAGATTTTTATGTTTGATGTTTTCAAAACATAAATGTATAGAAGACTAATGTAAATAATTGTTTTGAAGTTTTTGAATAACCATAAGAGGAAATTTATGTCCATTTTTTTATACATCTTAATATTTAATTGTGTTATTATGTTTTATAGAAGTTAATTCTTACTTTAATTAAAAAATTAAACTAGGTAAACCCTTTCCAGCCAGAGGAGGCAGCTCGCAACACTCACAAGAGAGTGGGGTAGTTGAGCCTTAGATCCCTAGCTAACAGAAGGTTCCCACATGAGTGCATGAGCACCTGTGTGGGCATTCATTTGTGCATGAGCATCAGTGGAGGCACACAATTTGGTTTTTCGAGGTGTCGCACAACCGCACGGGGTAGAACAATGGCGTAGGGTGGGCGCAGAGTGTGCCTGTAGGGGTGAAACGGTACGTGGCGATACCGAGAGGGGGAGAGAGCTTATTTATCCATCCCCAAAACCTCCAGCCTTATAAGGCAGGTGAAAGGCATGCCCTGTTTCGATTTGGGTTGTGAATTTCAGCTGCGGGAGCACCCTCAGCCGTTAGATCATGCAACGCGTTGATCTTGGCCATCCTCTTGATCGAGCATGTGATCCCGCTCAGTGTTTCCTCACAACCATTCGATCGATTCAAGATTTAATTTTGACCATTCATATTTTTTAAAAACCACTAAATATCATCAGCTACGGGATGAAATTGCAACTAATCCTGGTCATTCGTTCTTTTCCACACCCTCCTTTGTGTCGTCTTCTTCCTCACGATGTTCAAGTCATGGTCAGACTCCTTCTCATTCTGTTTTTCTACACCCTTTGCATCCAATTTCTATGTGGTGTCCCTCCATCCTCATCATATTTTCATAATACTGAACACACTCCGAAATTTTTAAACTGAGGTGCCTAAAATCCCCTTCAAGTTGTCTTAAAATATTTTTATTCAAGATTCATATATTCCAAGTCATTTGTTTCACTCAAACCCTATGAGTTTATTCTCTTTCTAGATCCTATTTCAACCTCCACTCTACTCATTATTCTTCTTCAAACATGGTGAGGGTCATAGGTTTTGTCTTGATTTTTTTTACAGTTTATATAAATATGTTCATAATCCTACTATTTTTCTTCCATGATCTTGGAATGAAAATTCAGGGTTTTTTATGTTCTTAAACACATCAACTAAGGGTTTAATATACCTTTCCCTATTTGTAAAAAATCTAAATATACACATTTCATAAATACAATTATATATATATAATCACATGTTTTATATAATTCCACTATTGAATATGTTTTTATGTCTTCTAAGTTTTGTTTATTATTGTTTAAATTAGGGTTTTTAAAAAAGTATGGTAATAGTATGTGTTATTTTTCAGTTACAATCTTTCAATAAAAACCCAAATATACACATTGGTATATATGGATACATATATTTATATATATAATAATTATGAAACTAACCAATTTTTTTAGGTGTTTTTAAAATGGTGAACGTATACTTATATATATATCATGTAAGTATCCTCTCTTGTTATATTTAAGTGAATTATACACATATATATATAATGTTATAAGTATATACTTATTGGTTTTTAACATAACTCGAAATAAGTTTTCATAAAAAATATTTATGGTGATTGAATTATGTTTTTAAGGTGTGTAATATCTCTAAAGTATGATTAAACCTGGTTTTGGCTGTGAAAACCCCATGTATACATTTTGTGTTTACAAGGTTATATATAACTTATAAACCCACACATATATGTATGAGAACTACAATTACACAAAATAATGTCTTGATATATACACTTAATGTTTACATGATTTTAAATAATTCTATACAATACACATGATGTAGTTTTATTTTAGAAAACAATAACAAAACCTTGTTTCTTTGTAGTGTGCCTAAAACATTTTAAAAAAGACACCATATTGTTAACGAAATTGACCTTACATGCATGAATTCCTATTTATAGAAGGTTAGAATAGTCTTTAGATTATACATGAATATGCATACATGCATAAGAACATATAGGGAAGTATGTTTAATTACATTCTTATGCATGAGTAATTCACATGAAACAATTGTCCTTCATCTAACCTATCGCACCTCAGTTCATAGAGAATCTGCCACAATAAATGTTTTTAATTATTGTAGTTTATTTTGTTAAACATTTCCATTTATCAGTGTGTGTTTTAAATATACATTACAACTATCATAATTAAAAAACATTGAATTTGAGAATATAAAATTTTTATTTTCATGAAATAAGGATTTTTGAATTTAAGGTTTTTCATTATATGTGACAATCCCTGAATAATCATTTTTTATGTGCATTAATTATCATCACATGTACTATTGTATGTCTGACTATCCATACATGTCATTGATTAATTTTTTATAGCCATACAATTGTTAGTATTGTCAATTAATTCATGATTCACTTTATATATGTAATATCTAAAGAATGAAATTTAACTATTATGACCATTTATGGATTAATGAACCAAATTATTCAGTCTGGTATGATACGTTTTGAGTAATATGAATTAAAAATTAATTATCCAAATTGGTATGGGACACATTGAATATATGAATTTACAGGACATAAGAGGAATATATTAAAATTAATATATAATGAGTTGGGGACTGGTTAAATAAAGCCCCATGATGCATCAATAGTTCTCGAAAGACAAATCAGGTCATGGCATGAGGCCTTAACACAATGTAGCATTATGCATTCCTTCATTATGTTTATAGTATTTAATTAACCAACTATGTATTCTGCTGGAGAATATTTCTGGTTAGTAGCTTTTACTTATGAGTATCAGAAGAAGTAAATGCACATGGCATGATTATCACTCAGCACCCATCTCTTGAACCTCATTAAAAAGGATGGTAGTTTACTAGTTATTTTATGATGTTCATTTTATGTGATAAATTAATAGTGACTTTTTTTATTCACAAGTATGATCGTGTACTTATTCTATGTGTAAATTCCATACTTGCGCCCATGCATAATTTACATAGCACAATTTAATTAACTTCTGAATAATATGTTTCACACCATGAATTTTGTATAAGAATGATTATGATTGGAACATGTTTTATTGTAGCCCTATTAATGTTTTATTAAATGTTCACTAGTAATTCTTGAAATACTATTATGTTATGCTTCATGAATTCTTGTTTTCCTTAATTAAATGTTTTATTAATATTTTTAAAGGAAGGTTTTCAAAAGGTTTTTTTGAATCATTCTCTATTTCTAAAACCCCCATACAGGGAATTAATATCCTCACCTTACGTTTTCAATTTTTTTACTGGTTTAGTTGATTTTAGTTACACTATGTGATTGCTGCTTTGTGGAGTCTTTTCTATTCATTATTGAAGGATTTTAATATTTGTATTTGGTTTTCCAGAACCTAAACCGCAAAGATCCTCTGTATGAAACATGATGTGTAATTTTTTAGCTTTTTGTTTTATAAAAAAATCAAACACCATGTTTATTAACACACTGGATCCAGGGCTTCTGGGTCGGGGCATGACAAATACTCATGTGATAGAGTATTCTGATTATATTATACAAGGTTTCTAGATATTTATATAATAGTGGATGAAAATTAAGGATTTAAGTAGTCAGTAATGTCTATATAAGTAATTAAGTTAGAGAGTACAACATTCTATATTTAATTTTTGTATAATATTTCATGTAATATCTCAAATACAATATGGTAGCTATTGGATAAAGAACATTTCCAAATTGGTCGGAATTTCCATGAGTTGTATAGTCTCTTGTGTACAATACTGAGATATCATAAATTTGAAGTGTCAGAGTGCCCAATACCTATTGGTCCACCTTAGAAATAAAGGTTGAGAAATATGCTTATATGGGACTCATGTATAGTGAATATGATTTTAATTTGATAATGATATCATTAACTCCCAATGTGATATTAGGATACAACATTTGGGTCTGGATGATTTCACATGTTGTCTCATCTCTAGATGTTTTCAAGGAGAAATTAATGCATGATATTAATGGGTGATGATTGTACTGGTTATGTGTAAATATGACATATGTATCATGATATTTCATTAAAACCCATTCTTATATCCATTTAACTATGTTACTCTAATTTTTTTATAACTACAAAAGAAATATTAAATAGAGAAACACACTTCATTACCTTTTGGGTAAGGTTCTACAACTAAATAAGGTCTTAAATAATGTATAATATTTAATTATTATGTTGAACAAGTTGTAATGTAAGAAGAAAAGGCCAATTGAAAGAGAAACACCAAAGGCACCTTCATAATGTATTTCAAATAAGAGATGTATTAAAAAAGATTTTATTTTCTTCTCAAAATTATATGGAAATTAAAATTCCTTAAACTTAATTAATGAAGATTATAATCACTTCTTATTTATGTATATTCATGAATTGAGAGTCATGTTTCTATTATACATCTTTGGCAATAAATAAAATATTTCAATAACAGATGTCTATTTAAATATAGTAACCAAATAATAAATGAAGTGTTAAAATAATTATGGTGTGTTCTCCAAGACGATGATAAAGCATGGTTCATAAGATAGGTATGAGAAGAAAATGACTTATAATTTCCATGGAAATGGTCATGACCTTACATTTGTTGAGTATAAATAGAAAATTTATCTCATCTGTCCATCGGAAATAAGGATACATTATTCATGGTGAGGAATGAATGTTGTTTTTTGTTTTTTAATACTTAATCAATAGTCTAGTAATTCTTAAATCATGGGGAATACCTGATGAACATAACAATTAAGACTTATTACCTAGTTTTGGAAAGATAATATTTTCTTAATAAAAACTACATATTTGTAAAGGATATACCGAATATGTATGTATACTCTACATATATAGTGATATTAGGTATCATCGCCACATTTATATATTTAGTATTGGACAAAGAAATTTTTATAAATAAAGGTTATCCACAAATATTTCAGAACTACTTCATATATAGAGCGTGAACTATTCCAAGGGTATGCTACTTGTAAATATAAATCATTAGTTACATTTAATTTTTTTTAAGGTATAAAAAAGAGAAGTATTGTATATCCGTGTTCAGATGGTATGAGTTTCTTGAGGAAGGCATTCTAATGAATATCTTAAACAATCAATCATTGATCATTATAATATAGCCTGGAGGAATTGCTAAATGCGCATTACCATAACCAAATTAGATATATGATGATAATAAGAAGGATCGATGTTGAGTCTTACATGTGAACCTTAATCAAAAAAATTTATAATGAAATAATTCTAAAAAACTCAATTCCTTATATAATTCAAATTCCTTTTGTAAGTAAAAGGAGTACAAATGTTTCAATTCATATACATTGAAAATAATTCTCTTTTTGGGACATTCATTTCAAATAGAAATTTTATCTGATAACCATGTTCCAACTTCCATGAAAATGTATATCTTATGAGTTATAGTATGATGCAAATCCATCATATTATAAGATCATTCCTTTAGATGCAAAGTGTTTGTTATGGAAATAAACAAAATTTCATCAATAAGAACATAATGTTCATATGATTTTACTATCCTAATAATTTCTTATGATATTATAGAAATAGTTATGATAAAAAAAGTTATAGTCATTTTATAGACTATATATCTTTAAAAGGATTCACATCTCTATATGAGATTGTGGGAGAAAAGAAAACATGGGATTTTTTATGCTAGATATTAAAAAATAATTGATATAGGAAAAAGTTATATATGACCCTATTAAAAAGTAATATTCATGTGTCACATACTGTGTAGGAATTAAAAAATTATAGTGATGGTTTTATATTCACCATGGATGATGATACATTTTTCATTGAGAATAATAATTCCTACAGGTAGTATATGAAAAATTTGTATGATTTGTAAGATCACTTATAATTAAATAATGGATTCCATGTAACAAAGTACCAAGGGATTATTATTTTGAATAGTGTGGTGGGTATTCAAGTGAGACTATATATGGATGCAATTATAATGGTAAAAAAGTGGCTTGATTGGTAATACTAACTATTTATTTCTAAATGCAAAAGAATTTTATTTACCTGGATAATTTCTATGATAATGTTATTGTTAATGGGATTTCAAGTCCACCAATCGAAGAAGGTGTCCATATAACACAACGATAAAGGTATGTCGACTCAATTAAATTGAAATAAAGGGTGAAAGTTGCTAAAATATGGTATTGAATTTACAGTACGAAATGATATCATATAAATTTCATTTGGAATGAATCTGTTCCATGTTTTTTCTAGAGGATAGTGATACCATCATTTTTTCAATGAAAACTTGTTTGTTAACAAACAGAAAAATACTATTGATCTTATCGTTAGTTAAGATCAGAATTGATGAATCTCTTTAGAGGTTGACTGAAGTTGAATCCTACGATTTAAGAGATGTTATCGACTGATGTGGATCTAAAATATTTTTAGACCAAGTCAACATTAATTTACTTACAAGGTATTAAAAAATTCATGGTTGAATAATTCAAGAAATAATTGTTACCAATTTCCATAGAATAAATCTATCCAATAAGAAATTTATGGAACATAAGAAGAAATTAATGTGGTGAGTTGAATTCCAAATTCTTCAATGATGGATAAATCATGTATTTAATGATTTTTATAAGAAATATTATTGACAAAATATACATTATGGTAATAAAATATTAGTTATATCTTGGAGAACTATATGATATGATGTTAGAACTATATAATTTCCATGGAATAATTTCAATGGAAGTGTGATTAGTTTGTGGAGAGAAACAAATACTAGTTTTCAGGGAATGAAACATAGCCTTCCTTAGATCAATGTGTTCTAATATCATATTCAGGATACATTAATGAGAGAGACAAACATATAAAATATAGTTGTATCCAAATCTTTAAATATAATTTCTATTGTAGCTTCTAAGGAAGCTAAAAAAGAAGTGTAAGATATGGAACCATTTTTTATTGTTCTTGGAATCACACCTAGTATGCAATGTTTTATCAAGATGTTAATTATTTTATTTGTACTAGCTATGAATTCATGTTTTGAAAATTGGAAAAAAGGGATATACTCAGGGATATCATCACATGAGATGTTTTACTCAAGGAGGTAAATTCACACATAGTATAATACCCATGTGGTATGGATGTACTAGATCCAAAAAATAAACCCACATATCAATAGAAACATGAAATTGTAATGTGAGAGATAACAAGGATAATTAGAAAGTTGGATCCAGTTCATGTGGGGATGTTGTAATAGAGGGTTTCCTACTCCAAAAAATAGTACTTTTTGATTACCATTTCATGTATATAGTGAGATATGCATGATCTAGTCTTATTATTATAGTTTATATAGTTTTTAATCCACCTTTTAAATTGAAATATTAGTAGATTATGTTTCATTTAAAATCGTTATAGTAGTTCCTAGGCTATAATGAGAACATTGAGATACCATGAAATTAATCATAAAAAATGATATCTATTCTAGATACATCATACTGATTGGATTTAGTATATTTATTACTTTAATGTGTTGGGATATCTTAATCCTTGAGAATCCTTATCATTAAATTCAAATTTTTGGATCTTTAGTAGGTGAAATAATGATGGTAGAACTGCAAATAGGAATACTGCATGTTTCAGGTGAAATTGGTTGTTATTATCTATAGACATATGTAGTGGTATCCTGAGGTTATATTATCATAAATTTTTTACATATGATCACATAATATGATTAATGGAAAAAAATTCATATTAATTCTTGGATAGGTAGCTTTGGTTGGGTGTTCCCTTGGTGGAATGTCTTTAGTTTAATGGTAAAGATAGAATTCTCACTTTTGAGTCGAGGAAGTGATATCTCGGACCTAGTTGATTAGGATGGTAGTAATTTTATAAATCCTTTGAAATTTTAATTTAAATTATGTTATTCATGTTAT
Source organism: Viscum album (assembly GCA_963277665.1). Taxonomy (NCBI): domain Eukaryota; kingdom Viridiplantae; phylum Streptophyta; class Magnoliopsida; order Santalales; family Viscaceae; genus Viscum; species Viscum album. The sequence goes on from OY728143.1 coordinate 187,850,674, forward strand.
ATTAAAATATAATTAAGAAATAAATTTTTATGAAGAAAGTATGCATCCTGCTTCTTGAAATATCATGAGACAAAGAGATTATATTACATGATACATGTTTGTAGGATGGTTGTTATTATTATGAATGTTAATTATCTCTTTAGTGTCCTTGATTGGTTTATATAATCTACCCTTAGTCTACGAATACTATTCACTACAATTGGGAATAATTCCTAGAGGGACACATAGAATAGAATATTCAAGAAATTTTCATATTTAGTTTAATAGGTATACAAGACTTGGTGGGCCCAACCATGGGGTCTTAGAGTTTTCCGAGGATAAATGAACACTGAAAAATAAATAAATAAATAAATATTCATGTATAAAATAGTTTTATCAAATTTATTTTTTAAAACTATTCACTTGTCATTAAGTGAATACATGTAAAAATATTACGTGAACAAATATTATTTTTTTATTCAAGGATCATTTAATATTACTAAGAATTTAATTTTGGGTTAATAAAATAGATTTTATCACGAAATATATGTATTTTATTAAAAGGAGGTGAAAAAATATAAATTAAATTGAAGATGTATTTAGATTATCATAGAATTTCATTTACTTCTTTTTTAGTGGGAATTTTCTTTCTAGGGGATGGGGATCCATTTCTGGATATTTGAGCTTCCCACTATATAATATGGAAAGATGAATTAATCATTTGGGCTATTAATTTTAGTGGAACAAGATCCTTAATATCCTACAACATACTATATAGGGAAAATAACTCCCTGAGTGATCAATCAAAGAATTTCGTTGATAGATAAATGGGATGGGATCGAAGTAATCATTATGATGTCAGAGGAATGTGTAAAACATCATATTATAACATAAAATATGATTAAAATTGTCCATTAATATTTTTGTAGTATTTTTATATGATATATATTCTTTTTTACTTCAAATCCATGATGCAACAATTTTTGGTGACTTTCTTTAGTCGAACACACTACTGAATCGAACGAGGTACACATTTATTTTATTTTATTTTATGTGAAATATTCATGTGAGATCCAAAAACCTATACAAAGATATGTATTGTTTAATTATAAATTTTTTATCACTCAGTTGATAAAAAATTTAAACCATAGACCAAATTTGTTCTATCAAGTTTCGCAGTGCTATCATCAAGTGCAATGTGGCTTCTAATTATAGAAGGTGGTGTACTGTCCCTTGGGATTCTTGATAATCACATTATGAAGATTATTATAACCAACTAAATCTACATGGGGTTATTTCTTTAAGATATCTATTTTTACTACATCTTATACCCAAGGTTCCTTTCAACCTTCTAGTGTATCAATGGGGTTGAATCCTCCCTTAATAATTTATTTTCCCCTAATGGTTATCTTGTTTTGGGTAAATATTTTGGTAAAATTTCATCTTTAGAGAATATCAAAGAGGAGATTATTTGACTAGTATCAGATCACCATGAATTTCTAAAATACAATTATATAATTTAAAATTATCTTTTCATACGCTTTTCAATCCACTTTCCTTTTAAGGGTACCCCAAGGGAGATCTTTTATTTTCTTTGAATATCTATAAATAGGTTATCTTTCTGGGGTTGACTAACCCCACTCTCTCTATACCATGTTAGGATGTCTCCATATTTAGTATTTTATTTGTATAATGAACCTTTATCTCCTAATTATAAGGATAAATAGGATCACCTTTCTTCCATAGTCTTTTTGGGGAATCCATTCAATATCTTTCATCATTTATATGATGAAATCCATGTATTTTCTTCCTTTAGGGGGAGTGGAAAAAGGTTAATATTCATGTTGATAGAACATATAAGGCTTATAACATGTCTTGGTGTTAGAGTTGTGAATTAAGGCTTGATTAATCTCGTAAATGGTTATTTATTAAGAGATAGATTCATTTTATTCTCTCCCATAGTGATTAAATTTCTTATTTAGAATTCCATGGGATCGCCTCATGTATATATATTACATTTTCATCATATAAATTTGTTCTTTATATGTTTATCTTATATAGGTTCTTGAACATAAAAAAAATCATTTTTTATTAATGATCATTTATAAAAAACTAATATAGTGAACTTCATGCATGATATCCCATGAAAGTATCCTCTTTGGGTCTCTTGGAATGTCAGGTTTCTAGTGGAGATAACTAACTCATCTACACAGGAAATAACTAATAAGGGAGGATGGAAAACTAAAACATGATATATTTGCTTTGATTAAAAAATATGTATTACAGGTAAAATATAAAAACAATGGAGATACGTCATCTCTTTTGATTCAAGATCTTATCCATGGATTACTGGAGGAGACATTAACACCACAATCAACTAATCTAAAAATTAATGTTGGTGGAATATCTCAAATAAGGCCATTCAGGAATTCAATTAGTTTTTCATGTTTATTTGGTTGATGGATATCGGATATTCAAGTCATCATTACACCTGGTTTAACAACATTTATAGTTTTAGGAGAACATGTATCCACTAACACAAATGCATCTGGAACTTTCAAGGGATCTCTACTTTCCCCAACTCCTCAATGACTCTCATGGATCATGTTCTTTCGAATAAATCTTCCCAAATGATAGAAAAGGAATGAATTTCACAATGAAATATTACCTTTTAATTCTATAAAGGGTGGGAAAAGGAATATTAACTTATCTATATCCTCTGATAGCCATGGAATTCACCCATGTATGGGCTACCCTAGAATATTAATTAAAAGAATATTGGAAGGTAGAGAGAAGTTATTCTATAATGGGTGAAGAGAAAACAAAAGAACTCAAGAAATATAGAAATACTTCTTGGTTATATTCCATAAAATAACATTAAATTTTTTTTTTTGGGATAATGATATTTTTATAACCATGGTATAAAAGAATAAATAATTTTATTGTTTTCTTTTTGAAGAGGAGATGGTAGCCTGAGAAGGATCAAGAGTCATGTGGATCATGGAGGGTGATGAAAATACATCTTACATTTATTTTCATATCAATGTGTATAGATACGAGTTAAACCATAATCATAAACTTGATCATAGATCATTCAGAAATTATGTTTCCATTACCGATCTATTGGTGTGAAATAATTCACTAGGATGCTTTCTAACAATCGACTAGATAATAATGGGTGAAATCCTAATTTTAGGCTCGATGATTATTTTATTATATGATTACCTCATGATGTGAATGAATAGGTGAATTATTTGATTTCAAATATCCTCAATGAGGATAAAATGTCATAATCCATTAATATACTCTATCCAAAGAATATTTATGGCATGGATGGAATTCCTGGTTCCTTTTACTTCCCTGGTTAAGTGGTCATTGAGCTTGATATAAATGTGTTTTTATGGACTTCGTCAAGTGGGCGATTTTTGTAGGGAAACATGAACTATATATTAAGTATCCATCCATATGGTTAAATATCCCCATTATATCTAATTGTTTCTAACTATTGATATTCTTAATTTATCCTATAATATTTTGGAAAAGATCTCGAACAATATGCTTTTTAGTTTGATACCATTTTTAGTGTCAGAGGAGAAACATGGTCTCATTAATAGAAGGAATTCTCAAGGGTATTTATCAACGGCTCAAAATATGGTATAATATATAAATATAAATTTACATTTATTTTTCATATTTTTGAAAGTGGTAATGGAAAACGCTTTTGAAAAACTATAAGGTTACTACATTTTAACGAGAATGAAGAAATAAGTCTTTTTAAAGTTGTGTACGACTTGTTTTTTCTATACTTTATTCCTAGTTTTTTGTTACCGTAATGGTAAAAAGTATTAGGAAATTAAAATTAACTCATGAAATGAGTAATGACAACCCCCTTTCTTATAGTCTCATTATTCTTATGCAATTTTCACTCATTATAAATCTAAATCAAGTAGTTTGAATTGGGGTGGTGTATTCCTTTAAGGGTATATACGGTCTTTTGGGTATCACTCATATATTTTAAATAGATGATATGTTTTCCCTCATTGTAAAATAAAAATCGATCAAATATTTCAACAATAGAATTAATAAATATGAAAATTAGAGTCTACCAATAGTTTATTTGTTCATAAATACTGTTTATATTTCAAGAAGGATCTCATCTAGGAGGGAACACCATATATAAGGATATATCTATTTATACAGCATGGATGTCCAATTAGATTATCCTAGTTCTCCACACTCATACATGATGTTAAGAAATCATTTTTATGGAATTGTGAATAGAATTACATGTCATGTACTCAATTAGAAAAGTAAGTTTCTTTTATTTTGCTGTACACTTACATTGATAAGTATTGTTCTTATATCCATTTCCACGAATATACTATCTATTTTCAAAGAACCTTAAATGGTTCAAATAAAATTTGAGAAGATATTTCAAAATTCACATGTGATTCCAATGGGTAGGTTCATTTCCAATAGGAGAGTTGGAAATGGTTTTCCAAACCTATTAATAATGGTTTCATTAACATTAGGGTTTTAGAACGTATCATAAACTCTATGCATGGAATGTTGTCTTGGGAGAATATAATAGGGTATTAAATTCAGCATCAGTTTACAAGGTGAAGATATGGGATAACACTAGAAACATTAATCAACTTGATTAATTCATCATACACTCGCTGGAATTGCCCCTAGTATCCTCTTATTATATCATTAGTTCATTATTTTTGGGTCATTATTAGATTTCCCATTCCATTCAAGAAGGATAATTATCTTGATATTCTATTTTTCTTCCCTGGATGACCTATTACATGTTTTAAATTCATGATTTATAGTATATTTATGAAATTAATTGACAAGGTACTAGATGATTATATAAAGGAATTACATGAGAACATTCGATTAGTGGATGGAGATGATCATGGGGCCTTCACTTCTGTGAAGTCTGGTAACTTCAACTCTAAATTATACTATACCATTTTACATGTTTAATAGGGTTGTGATAGATATAAAATATTATATGTGGATATCTTATTCCACCAATGATGCAATTTATAATATGGTGATCATGATAAGTATCCTTACCCACTAATTATGTGATAAATTGGATGATAATTTCCATTACGTACAAATGCATCAGCTACCACAATTTTGTAGGGGGATAATGAGGCCCATATCTTCATGGGTGGGTAATGGGATCTCTTTATCAGGTACCTTTATTATAGCACATGGGCAATTTTACATCATAAAGGGCCATTCGATCTCATTCTAAATTCATAATTTAACAATTTGGATTCTTCTTCCCACGATGTTTAGATTCATAGTAGAATTTTTGTGGTCGGATGATAAGTTTTTTGGGAGACCAATATTTATTCATACATCGCTATATTCTCATTAAAAAAACACCTTCAATGGATTACCTTTATTTTAATTTCTAACCAAACTAGTGTAATCCAAGGATGTCTATACCCTCCTTATTTTTATATCCATTGGGTGCGCCACCAGTTTCCAATGACATCTTTATGTACAAGGAGATGTATAAACTAGATCTGTTGGACCCCACCTTCCAATAGTGTCAAACCCAACACTACCAGAGTATTCTCTTATGGGGTATTGAGTTGAGGTGGAATATAAAGGCTTGTTTTTTCAAAATATAACCCATTGTGTTTTATTATGACGTGGATATGATAAAAAGAAACTTTGATGAGTTGTTAAGGTGGGTTTCATGTTTTTTGACATCTATAGGTCCAACCCTCCATGTTGATATTCATGGGGGTGTTTATAATAATGGTCATTTTAGAGGTGTAGGTGATGGGGGTAAGCCATTTTGGGTTGGTAATTTAAGAGATTATGTGTCTTGAGTTGGTGGGGGCGTGGATCCAGAATTGTATTGGGGTTTCTCTATTGTAAATGGGAACCACCAAAATTATAAGGACAATGAGAACAGTGGAGAGTTGAGGTGAAAGTTTAGGTCACACTGATGTTTATGAGGGGGAGGGAAAAAATTAATTTGGTCACCCCATGATATGGTCTTTGATGTGGTGATTTGAAATGGTGATGTCTAATTACCATCACCATGGTAAGCGATTTGGTGACCATTTGATGGGATGAAATAAAATCATGCACACTATGGTACAAGACATGGTTCTGATCAAGGGGTTTTAAAGATTTTTTTAAAATTCACGAGACGTAGGGTTTAATGTCAACTAAATTGAGAGAAAACTCAGTTATCTTTAAATGAGGGACATTATAACCATGGTTGAGGACACCATGCTATTGTTTTGATCAACTGAGATTACTCTATAAACAAGGGACTTTATCCCCTTTAATTTGAATGTTTTATCTTTCTAACCAAAACCTAGTTGACCTATAACTCTCTCATTTCTCCCTAGATGTTCCCTTTGAGGTTTTAATATTTTTATTTCATATGGATAAATCTCTCTTGGACCATGGTAACCTTTTACCCCCATTTTTCTCCTCCCCTATCTTATATCTTTATGAAGGTTTATGTGGTGAGGCTTTTAAGATTTTTGGGATAGATCTATTCATGAATTGATGGCGGGTTTCTATGATTATTTGAGAAAATGAATTTCTTTTAGTTTGATGGTGTTTTATACTATTTCTTCAATTATTGTATGAATAATTTGAAAAAATCATCTCAAGGTAAGACATTAATTAAATACCATTATTTTATGTTCATGATTGAGATTTATGTGCTTTAACTTCTTTGGGTAATGATGTAATCAACCTAATGAAGATAATAATCTAAAAATATAAGGAAGAATGTAATACGTAATGGGATATAGTTATGTCATGTGATTATTCTATGATAGGGTTCCTCTTGATATTATCTATATATTATATAATTGGTTGTTGTGATTCTATTGTTCCTTGGAATGGTTGATTTGATTAAAATTAGATAAAAACATAAAGCGAGTAAGGTAAATTAAATAATGAAAGAGTTTTGTGATTTTGATTACATTTATTCCATCAAAACTGTTGAATATGAATGTTTTTTTAATCAAGTTTATGGATGATTATTAGATATTTAAATGTAACAGTAATATTTTTCTTATTTCAGAAACCTATAAATAAAGAATTAGTTAATTTATGAGGGTAGTGAAAACGTTTTTTGTAGGAAATTAAAGTGTTTGGGTATGTTGTGAGACTAACATTTCTATAATTACATGTTTTCCAAGAGTGTTTTCTTGATGTTATGGGCTTGTATACCCCATTATTTTTTGTGTTGAAACTAATTTTTATTTCTATATATGTATTCAATGGGATGGGGAATGAATCATTTTAATTTGTTGTAAACCATGTTTTGTTGTAATATTTTGTGTATAATTTATGGGAACATATATAGCATGTTTAGATTTGAGATTTTTTATTTTATAGGGGTTTTAATGATTCTTTTCAATATATTTATTGGTTCAAATTAAAATAAGGCATTACCTAGTGTTCTTGTTCATTGATGGCTTGTTTTATTGATGGTTAATTACTATGATTTTCGCCCACCTGTAGTTGTTGTCCTATGCACTACGAGTGTATCTTTCTTAGGGTATTTTCAATTTGAGTCATAGAATACAAGATAGTGGAATGGAAGATGAATTAATATTTAACTCATTGTATTGGTGTTGATATTGGTAATGTTAAATGGAAACTATGGGATGGTTTAAAATATTAAACCAAGGATGATGTGATGGAAATATGGTAATAGAAATGTACATTATGAAATCATGGTTTCCTGTAATTAAATGAATTAATTAAACCATAATTTGAAATGATTTTGAAAAATAAATGAATATTAAAATCTAAATTTTAAAATGAATATTGTTAACAATGTTGAATCTTGAGGCTTTTACACATGTATGAGATATTTTTTCTAGGACATAGTGGTGTTAGTCAGGTGTTAAAAGGGTTGATAAATATAGTTGAATTTAAGGATAGTTAGTTTTACTTAGTTTTTTATGTGAAACATATTCTAATATTTCATAATTTAATATGATCCATCATCGGAGTGAAGAAAGCTATTAATACCCAAAGGTTTTGGGTTTTGGGTGTTTTCTCCAATATCTAGGTTTTCGAGAAAATAGATGGATGACTTCTTCCACTTACCCACTCCCCTTTTAGATATAAAAGGATGTTTTGGAATATCAGGTCTATGATAAATTAAGGTATAGGATATTTTATTAAACAAAATTTCATAGTTCTCTATTTTTCTTATACATGGATGTGAAAGACGTAGCGACTTAAGATTATAACACATAATTTTATTCCGACTATAGTGAATGTGGTTTCCTATATGTATACAATCCCATGATATAGTGGATTAATGTATAGTGCGTGGTACATGAGATTTAGTGTCTTTTAGAGTAAATAAATGGGTACACATGAGGTGATGATATGGATATATAGACTAATTCCACCACAATATATTGGGACTGGTATAGAACTATGGTAGGTAAGGTTAAGGATCAACTCACATCTGAGGTGAGTTGATATACAAAATTTATTATAGCACGATGTATTCAATACTGGGTTTTGAGAGTGACAACACTGTGGGGATGTGAATCCATAGTACCCTTATTTTTTATATGTTTTTTTATATATAATAACTTAATTCAAAATAATAAATGGTGAGTGAGCCTTTGCGAGTATGAGATATAGTGTAACCTTTTTAGGTAATGTGTTATAATCATTTTTGTATTCATCAATATTTAGTATGATTCATTCACATTATCATTAGTGGTTTTTTAAAGGATCCTACAGAGTATTCCCATATGCTGACCCCATATATATATATATATATAAACTATTATTCAGGTATTTGGGATTCGGTTAGTGATCGAGTTGGGAATAACTATCCCATGGAGTTGTTCATGAGTTATTGGAGCTTCATTGTCGTTTACAAGACATTTTTGGTGTTTCTAGTAATTTTAACTTGTGGGAAATTGAATCCATGTATAAAGATTTTATTTATCTATGTTATAATGTTTACAGGTTGATACTAACTTATCTCTTATCCTAAAATTTATAAAAAGCGGGTAATGCATCCCATTTGTATGTGTTATATAACCTCGGTGATAATAAGAAACATGTGGCCTTTTTTAGGAGTTAATTAAGGGTCAACCCATCATCGATATCCATCTAAGAGGGGTTCTAGTAGTGGGGGTATCATGATTGAGTAGTATCAGAGCTGATTGTTGAGAGATATGATAGAGCATGGGGATAGATATAGGTAAGAATACATATGTTGGCTAGGAATCACTATCATATAGACATATTATGTGATCTAAATGGGAATGAGGATAGTTTACATGATATTTTTTTACATCCCCATAGGATATAATTCCTGGAATCTTAATTTTAGAGAAAATTTTAGGTGAAGTAATGATGCTTAAAGGGTAGAGTCCTCAGTAAATATCATGCATCATGATTTTATGAACCATTATTAGAATTGTGCAGATAATAAAAGTTAGGTTGAAATTGAATTATTTTATTAAACATAAATATTAAATATTTTTATTTTAGTGATTACCTAACAATTTACTCTTTTAGGTATGCTGATATGTAAAAATACACATCAAGTTAACGCCGATGATTTTTAATAGGATACACCAACTAATTTCCACAAAGTTTAGAATGAAATAAAGATATTTGGAGGAAGATAATTCTATAGTTTTATCACTAGAATTTTTAGAAGCCTGGGGGATAAATTTATAACCATGATATTGAAGCCTTATTGGATGAGTTGGATATTTCTTTTAGTTTGATCTGTGCACAAAGGGAGCACTGAGTTTCATTCGTTGTCACATTCAGACATGGGACAAATTGGTAGTGGCGTTTCTTCTTCCTCAAGGATATCAAGGAGTTGAATATTTAATGGGATATGTTTCATTATTTATTTCAATATGGATTGATTTCATCAACCATGGAGGCAGTTTATGGGTAGAAGATATTGACTCTCCACTGAGTGAATTCCAGTGTGTGGGAGTTCTGTATTTAATATAAGAACCTCTTAAATTATACTTAAATCCATATTCTAGGGAGTCTGGGTGAGGCATTTTGAGGAGGATTTTTGTCTATATATACAGTGTCAGATCACCTCATTCATGTTTCTTATATATATTGAGGTGTTGATGAGGATAGTAGTTTTTGGGAGGGTTTTAGCTAGGATCAGATCATCATGGTAGGGGATTCTCTAGGACTATCTATTGAAAAAACCTATATACAGAGGCTCATAGTTTCTTTTTAGAAAAATATTTAGGCATCAGGGAGTCGGTTTCATCCTTCTCCATCCCATTCCACTAAGGTTAATAGTTCTTAGACCCCTTCCAAAAGATCGATGGTTTTTTGTTATGCACATAGAGGTGGTGTATACCAGAATCTCAATTCCTATCCTTCATTAACGGTCATCCTTGAACTGACATCCCTCTTCAAGACCAACCACTACAATAACTAATGAAGAATAAGAATGGTGTTGTTACTTTTGATCAACATAGCTAGATGGGGAAAATAAATAATTTCCATAGGATACCCCTTATCCTCTAGGAAAATGAGTAGACTGAAACCCTAAATTTGGTCATCGAATATGATATATATGTCTTAAATTAGTTCATGGTTAGATTCATGCCTTCTAGTTTCCTACAATAGGTGATCAAAACACCATGAAATGTGTTATCTGCTTATATTCTTACTATAGTCTATGTCTTTTTTGAGTCAGAAGCTATTCACTATTTCATTTCACTTGCTTTATTACATGGTTTATGATATGAGTTGGAGAGGGTTTTTATTCACTTATTATCTAATGCACTAGTTAAGGATTGAGAAGACTGAAATGAAGTGTCTAGATATTGTGAGTTTATTCAAGGGTAACATCGCACTTAGGGAGGTTTCCTATGTTTACAGAAATAGCAATATGACATCATCCTTAACATGGGTAGGTGGTTTTTAGTGCAGTCAATTGTGGTATTCTTTAGAGGGTTCATTATATTCTTTTATTATAATGTAGATAATTTCTTTTTTCTAGTGAGTACAACCTTCATATGGGTCAACAGAATTTCAAGTTTTTATCATCGTTTATGGTTATGTTGATAAGGAGTTTAGTATAGGTTGGCGGTGTTTCCTAGGGTTACAGAAGTGTAACATAATATATATTTTAAAAAGGCTATGACACTACCTCTTCAATTAGAGATATATTTTGGTATATAGTTATAACAATTTTTCACTCCAATATTGACCTCACCAGTCAAGAACTTATAGTCAGACAACTTTCCAAAAAGCTGATGATGTTGAAGAACTCTAAAAAAATATCTCAAATTCTCTCCATGATTATCCTTAGACATCTATGATGTGAGGATTTTCTAAATTAATGAAACAAAAATCCAATACAATAACTCAAACACAATTTAAGGTAGAGGGTTTATTTATCATATGTGGGTGGATTCATCCTTAGTGTATCTTGTATAAGAGTAACGACTAGGGATTTTGAGGGGGAGGTTTGGATAGGTCATGTTGTGTATGGTGATTCCCCCGAGAGATGGTCTGATGATAATATACAATGGTTTTTGTTTTGGGGTAGTATTTTTGTTTCTCTAGTGAGGTGTTATGTGGTTATCTATGATGTCCACAGTCTGCCATTGGATATATATTCTGTTGTGGCAACGATTTATTAATCCCTACGAGTAGTTTTTGTTGTTGTCTGGCATGAAATGATCATGTAAAAGACTTCAAAATGATAATAAAAAATTATAGAATTAATGAAATACTCATATCATGGGCATTATTTTCTCTACAAAATGAATTATGGGTTAGAATGATTATATTGAGACTAAGAGGTCGAATCATGAAGATCATGCAACCTCTAGAAGGACATGAAATCATACGACCCTGAGATGGTAATGTGAACAAATCATTCACTACACATGATCTATTAATGATCACATGAAGAACCTATGACATGCCCACATAGTCTTGTGAATGCATCTAGAAAATAAATTATTATTGTATGAATCATTCTATATAGTTCATTCGATAATGAAACTTTTCAATCAATATACTCATTCCAATCACCCAAAACACTTTATAATATAATAGAGGAAACATGAGAAATCTTCACGTGATAGAGACTTATGCTGATATTCCTACAATGTGGTTATGAAATTCCCAAGACCATGTGAATAACATGCTTATATGTTTACCTTTTTCTGAGAGATTGTGTTGTAGTGTCACCTTCATCATGTGAAGGACCTCAGACACATCCATTAGATCATATAATTCCTTCTTGGATCCACATACTAGAATAGGGTTTTTCTAGGAAAATTATCAAACACCTCTGTGATATCCATCATTAGTCACACAACACATCATGGAATGGTTGAGATACTATCAATGACAATTCTCACATTCCATCATAAGAACCTATAATTATCATTTGACACCCTAATAGACAACAAATTTGAAAATTCCCAAGGTATTGGAAAATATCGAATAAAAGGGTGTAAAAGTAGGAAACCTCTCATGAAGGTAAAATACATTGAATGTTATGTGAAATGGGTTATGTGCCTTTTATGATCACCATTGATCACATTAAGGACCTTTGATATGTCAACCTGATCTCATGGAGTCCCCCTTGACATGAAGTTTTGATCACACAAGAATCCTCTAACAAGATATCATAATTTCACGATGGACCTGATAGAAGTATTCTTTGATGAAAAATGATCCATTCCATATGTGTCATTATCTCACAAAGACTATTATACTTGTCAGGTTAATGGTGAAAATTAAACAGGAAATGTCGACATGATTAGGGAATATCATTGTGATAGGCCATGGGTCTAATGAATATGGTGACAACAGAGTGTTCTCGTAGTTGTTGTTTATAATGTGATTCCATAGATGACCTATAACAACAATCATGTATAGAATGTGACATTATACTCCCTTAACCGACTCTATACAATATGTAAAATAGTCACACCATACAAGGTAGCATATAACTAGAGTTGAGAGGCCTATAATTTCCCCCATTAGCACAAACATAAAAGGACATAGATATATGAGATGCAAGTCCCACCGATGGGAGAGAAAAAGAGATGACTTCATAGAGTAGAAAACATCACAATCTAAAGGGTGTTCCCCATAGTAAAATTTGGGAAATTGCCTAAAGGATGACATGTCATGAATATGTACTTATCTTGATCATGCTATAGTTCATGCGAAGGACTTATGGTGGGCCAACCATATTATTTGAACAAGTTTCTGAATATTTTATTGGTTATGAGAAATCTAAACAGGTTAATTCTTGAAAACCATAGTGAGTATATGTAACAAAGACTAAAAATAAAGAAGGTGTATGGAAATATGCATATAATATTTTTAAATGAAGACATCATATGATTCAAATGTCCTATCCTGATCATTAATCAACATTGAAACGTGTCACCCAAGTATTGGAAAGTCATCCAGACATGTCACCCAATTATTGAAAAGTCCAATGGAAATGTAAACTTATTTCTAAGAAGTCCTCCAAGAATGTCACTTATGTCTTGTGAAGTCATCCAGACATTCAAACCATGTCTTGAGATGTTCTTTGGACATATCTCTCAAGTATTCTGATGTCATCTAGAAATATATGCCAGGCCATGAAAAGTCCTTTGAAAATATCACCAATGTTTTGTGAAGTCATCCAGAAATGTCAACCATGTATTTCAAATTCCTCCAAAACTGTCACCCATGTCTTTATAAGTCCATCGTGCATGTCAACCAAGTCTTTCGATGTCTTCCATACATGTCACCAATGTCTTGAAAAATTATATGGAAATGTCAAACAAGACTTGGGATGTCCTCTATACATGCCACTTAAGTCATATGATGTCCTCATACATGTACAACGTGCCTTTTATGGTCCTCTAGACATGTTACCCAAGTCATGAGAACCCCTACAGACATATTGAAGATGTTATGCAATGTCCTCTAGACATGTTTTCAAGGTCACGTGAGACATGAAAGTCTTGGTTCTATGATATACTTTGAAATGTCTTTATAGATCATAGAAGGAATATCAGATACGTAAACTGAGTCCTGTGACAGTCATCTAGAAATTCCATCCAGCTCATATGACTGAAAACCAAAATTTCAACTTCAATCATGTGAACCACCTTGAGAGAATTCATCATTATTAGATAGATACTCAAAACATTTCAGGTTGGCAATCTGGAAATGTATGGGAAACAACCTGAGACATGATGAACCTATCAAGTATACATATTCCAGACTACCACAAAAATAAACTACAAATAATATAATTTCTATTATAAATAGGATATATGGGATTCATTCCTATGTCTCAAGATAAAATGGGCGTCCACCTTAGTGTGTGTCCCTCTGTAACCCAAACAATCTAACACTTAGAGCACGATATATCAAATGGATTCATCATTCTTCCCCATCCATCAACAGATTAAGAATTTATAGGAAATATGATTTCTATAATTCTATCTATAAAAAGTATATAAATTATTCCTTCCAAATTCAGAATCTCTATATGAAACAACCCATAATAGATTCCCAAGTGAAAAAGTCTCAAACCCATATGCAATGATAATGATCACATTCTATCCCTAATTTCTCGCACCAAGCATGGATCATGTGGGATTAGGTATTTTCAATGATCATATCATTCACTTTAGAAATTTGTTATAGCTAGGTAAATATCTTTTTGTAATCTCTATTTAGTGGTAAAATGTGACTTCCCTCATACCAAGTCATCCACCTAGTTGTATGTTCTGAATGCATGCTCAAACTATGATGACTCTGATTAATTTTATAAATAAGATACATAGGGCACCTTCCTAAGGATTTAACTATATATATGACGCCTACGTACCCTCATACATATCCTCTCCACATGAAATGAAATTTCACAACATGAAATTAAAAAATCTATGTATGTTTTGATCCATGTTATAAATAGGATATATATATATGCTTCATAAATTATTGATCTCGTCCTTGATATAGGAATATACTTCTTGGATGGTAGTAAACTCTTGGGGGTTTGGTTATATGGATTAAAAATTTAATAATCTACCCAATTATAAT
Organism: Viscum album; assembly: GCA_963277665.1. NCBI lineage: Eukaryota > Viridiplantae > Streptophyta > Magnoliopsida > Santalales > Viscaceae > Viscum > Viscum album. Next base: position 187,865,761 of record OY728143.1, read on the forward strand.
AAATAATGGGAAATACATGAATAAACTAATATAGATACAAATGATCTCCTTAATAGAACCCTCATTTCATGAAAAAGGATTCTACACCCAATCATTTTATTAGGGTAACAAATCCCTTATTGATATTGATAAGATATTATCAACCATATATTAAATCAATATGAGAGTCCCAGAATGAGAAATAATTCCCCTCAAAAGGGTGTGAAGATCCTGAACTCCCATCCTCAAGACCAATGTGTGTTCCTAAGATCCATTGGGTCTGAAACCCCAAACTCTCTCATGCCTTTAGAAATAAGGTCTATACCTTGTGATATATATGTGATCCATTAGAAGTTTATAATTATGGAAAATAGGGATGCATGAAAAATTAATTGGGAATCCATACTTTACCCCCACCCCCCAAATCAACCATCAAGAAGGAAACAAATATTGTATAGCTAGTGTGAAGGCATGTAGTGATAGAATAACTGGAGCTTTATAGGTCTCCAATATCTTTTCTCCTAAATCCGGGGTGCCACAAAATTTTCGAGTGAAACAATAAGTGTTAGCCTAACATGAATCTTTCAAATGATGAAAATGACCGGTTTATCATGCAATAGAATAATATTTGTATGTGTCTCATATGAAAAAAAGGTATGCCTCATGTGAAATCTTACGTAACCAGTGTTCTAATGTAATAAGTCCATTCTCTCAATGACAAGTCCATGTGAGGAAAATGGCCAAACAAGGAATAAGGAAGGACAATTATGTTACATGTTCATATCTAATTTAACATGTTTCACACATTAAATAATGCACAAATCACTGATCATGTTCAATGATATATTTGGGATTTTAGATACTACTCTCATTAGAAACACCTTAACTCGAGGTCTTGTCATCATCATGAATAATTTTTAGAACCTCATATTCTGTTTCAACCTATAGAAGTCATAGAACAACCTCACACCCCAAAAATAATTATATTCACTTGATGAAAATAATAGATAAAAAATACTACTGAAATGATTTGATTCTGACACTTGAGGCTACACATAATTTTTACAGACACTGAATCTCATGAATCACTCTCATTCAAGGAATGATATATTGAAACAAGTGATGATTATTTCCACTAAAAATCGAATCATAATATTATCCATGGATTGTGGAAATTAGAACCTTTCATATCTATGTATGGTTTTTAATGGATTCTACTACGACCCCATCCACATTTGGGATCTACGTAAGAGAGCTCCTTTCAAACTCTATCACCAGTTCTATCCCACTAGTGCCCCTCAATCTTTTACTAAGGGCACCAAAAAAATAATTTCAACCTTGTACAATCATGAAATTTCACTAAAAAAGTCACATTAGGTTTGGAAAATTGTGGAAAAATGGGAGTTGCCTCATATCCCCACTTATACTGATGAATTCCATTGGCATATTCTTGCAGTTAATAGTGGGAAGGCTCATATCACCGCTCACTCAGATAATGTTAGTGTGCATATTCATATAGTAAGAATATGGTAGAAAAATATCCCTAACCCCTTGAATTAATCTTATCAACATATTCTGATGGAACATGAAGGATTGGAGTGAGATAATATCCTCACGTCAGTGAAAGATATATTTTAGTACATATTGAATAGTAAAAATGTGAATGCATACATTATTACACACACTTTACAAATGTTTCCGTAAATTTTAAAAATATATGAAGAAATCTGACATTATATTATAACATTGTTACAAATATAGGGATAAGACCATATTCTAATCTAGAGAGACAAAGCATCACATCACACTAAGAAGTAAAAACATGTGGCTACTCCAGGGCTCAGAAACATTCTTTCCCCCATCCAGAAGGATTATCGGCATATTATGGTAAAGGATAAGACAAAGGACCTAGCTCATATTTCCTTTAAAACTAAGGCTCACCTTGTGATTGTGGAACATGCCTCAGGGTATGTGTAATTTCCTATAAAAAATGATTACATACTCCAAAGGCACATGACCCATATCATATCCCAGTTCCAACTAGGGCTCAAAATGTGAGTGAAGAACACCCTTAAGAAACCCTTATATTTTTTTTAGAGAATGGCCAATGGAATACTAATAAGGTATAATATAGGACTTATATCCCAATTATAACTAGTGATCACCAATTGGGAGTGGAAGATTCCTCAAGTTAGGTATATATTCTTATCAATGAAGCTATATAGCGTCCTCGAGTAGCTCAAGAAATCAAAGCTCATATTCCTAAATCAATTGATGAATGACTAAACTAAAATCCATCAAAGTATAAACAAGATGATTCTAATATCTTTCCCCCATTTCCATGTTCCACTAGAATATTATAACAGGGAATGAACATATGAGTTGGGATCATATCTCACTTCATCTTGGTTTGACCAAAATATTTTTGAAACCACCCTCATGTTGGATAATATTCCTTCCAATAATATAGAATTTCAAGTTCATACTACTGCAGCTTCTTAGTAGTGGGCTCATATTTGTACAGCACCCAAAAATTATTAACACATTTTACTATCATTCAAGAAGAATGCTCATATACCTACTCAACCCCCAAAGAAAGGTTTTCATATTTCAACCACAACACAGAATAAGGCTCATATCCCTTGCCTTCACAATGTCAGTGTCCTTGAGGCAGTTCGGTGCATATTCACAGCACCACAAGGGTCTATTGACTCTTTAAATGGATTAAAAGGATGTAATTACCTCGATATTCTTCTTCATGGAAGTGTGGGGATGGTCATAGGGACTCTCCTCATAATATCCTTTATGGTTAACCCCTCTATGGTGATATTTCTCTCAGATAAAGAAACCCACCTCTCTCGGAGATACCTCATCATAAATTGGTTCTCAACATCAGAAAAAAAATTATATTGAGATGTTCCTAAAACGCAAGGATTAAATTTATATCGTTCCCCCTAAACAATTAGTAGAACTTTATCATAGTCATAAGGTTAACTGACGAATAAACTATTGTGGCCTGACATAGAAAAGGAATATAAATCTGATTAAGAAGAGGAAATGTTGATATATGGAGAGCATTAGTTAGAAACAACCTTTCAAACAAGTTCTTTCCCATCACTTCTTCTAAATATGAGATCCTAGATGAGCTTGAGTAGTAGTGATTTACTAACATATGCTAAAATATGATAGAAACTCCTTAGTAGTTAAAGGTTAGAAACCTATCATATCCAGGTAATGATGGTCACCATAAAACCATACACATACTCTATTGTCATATGGACCAAGCTACTATATCCATGGTTTAAGACATGAGACAGAAAAGGAAAAACAAAAATCTACAACACTTTTTCCACCATTTCACTAAAACTCTTCAACAATGGTTCGTCGAAGTTTCATCAGGTATCTGTATCTGAGGATGGGGAAATTATGGAGCATTCCACATCCTTATGTTTATAGAATAGTAGAACCCCCCAAATTCATTGTGCAGTAATGTCAAAGAATTTATATAAATCATGGGACTAGGTAATTCCAATGATTGTTTGAAAATATGAAGAAATACCCCCACTTTAAATTTGAAAAGAAATTAAAAACGAAGGGATATGGAAACCAAATGACAATTAATCTTTTCCCCTTGAAACAATGGGAACACTTTTCAAACACAGAAGTTGTTGTTGTGTATGTCCCAAAATATTCCTATAGAAATTGATTCCCATCATGGGATTCCATTTCACTATGGCCATACAAGATCACAATTGCACAAAATCGAACAGATCATAATAGAAACATCCATATAATTTCTCTAGTAGGGAACCCATCAACAGGGGAAATGAGAATATTTTACACCACCTATGACCCCCAAGTCATCATTCCTTGAAAAGACCTAGAATATATCAATGACATCTAAAAATCAACCCCTACACCTAGGGATATTGAATTTTTATTTCAATTTTGATCACCAGGTTCATCAAACCCCTAGGGGTTCTAGTGGAATTAGTGGAATTTCCAGTTAATCTTAAACCCATAGGGATAAGAGAATTTATATACCAATTTCCATCATAGGAGTCATCAAATACTCAACTAGAATCTATAAATCCTTATCCATAGGACAAAAAATTTCCAATTATGGTCTTAAATCATACCTATCCTATAAGAATGGGAGAAATTTTTTCATTACCACCACCTAAAAATGAATCATTATTCTCCATGTTTGGATGAAAATTTTTATGATCACCAACAATTACAATCAATCTGTTGTAATTAAAACCTTTTCCATTTGGGGAACATTCGAAAAACACGATGGTAAACTCTCTTAAGGTCACTATTCATTGACTGAGAGGAAAAGAACATATAGAAAAGGTAGTTAAACCTCATATTGTCATAAAGAAATAGTAAAGTGTGGACATGGGTTATATAAATGACCATGATAAAACCCTCAAAGGATGATTAAGGATTGAAAAGTCACTATATTACATTTTGAATAATGTGATAAATAACATTTCCAAATACTGCTTAGTTTATTTTTTCACCATTAATATAAGAGATGATGTAGACCCCGAAGGAAATTTAGAGGTACAAAATGCCGAAACTATACTCTGATTTGAGGGTGACATTGATGAACCTACTAAGGCTACACATATGCAGAATCATAGGAGGATCCAAAACCTGGAACCTATCAATAGTGATAATCCACTAGTATGGAGGAACACTTCCAAGGATTATGGGAATAGTGTTTCTACATCCCACTCACAACCATGAGAACCCAAAATTTATTACATGGAAGAATGGATGGAAAAATATGGATGAGATGCATAATATTAGACAATATAATGAGGAACTAATCAGGGAAAACATTATCATTAGGAATTGTCCTTAGATAGAGATGGATATCTCTCTACCCACACATCTGGATAAATCTAATTCACCTGTATCGTTGGAATCTATGCAGTGGGTTTATTTTAGTTCTATGAAGACAACCTAAATAAATGATAAATTTGATGATGATCATTACTTCTCCTCCATTACAGTTACATCTTCTTCCTCCGAAGGATGACCATTTAGTCTTAGCATAGAACAAAAGTCATTGGGATATGAAAATGGTGCCAACTCTTCAAGACCCTACCACTCCCTTTATATGGGATATGGCCTAGATAGTGTTTCCTCTAGAAGTGTAACACCCCCAAGATTTCATAGTATGTACTTCTTCAAAACAATTCAATAACTTGCACTACACGTAACACCGAGTTCAAGCGCACCCTGACTTACCAAACAAGCCGTTCAAAAGAGGTTATGAATAGTATTAACTAAATTTTGAACTTTATATAATCCTTATAATTTTAGGATCCATATTATGAGTTTCTTAGACATAATTTGAGAACAAATTCATTTTTTTCAGATAAAAGAAGTATTTTTCAAAAATGCACTTTTACCAACTTTTAATAGTGAACCCTTTTTAAATCATATATTTTAAACTTTTATATATTCAATTTCACTAAATAAATTTATTCTTTTGAATGGGGACATCAAAAATTTACAATTTAACACCCCAAGCTTCCATGGTTTGCTTCTCTTTGAATAATACAGTAGCATGTGTTGTACACAACTTCGAGTTCTAACACACACCACAACCAATCAAAGTAGCCGTTATGAATAGTAATACCCACTTTTTAAAATTTTATTAATTGTATATCTCAAAATGAACTTCATTTTTGGATTCGGAATATTAAATTTATCCAAGGGTGAAAGTTTGGTACTTTTCGGATAACTTTTATATTTTGATGAATAGTGAAAATTACTAAATTTTAATTAAAAACAACTTTTTTAATAAAAATAATTAGTAGTGATAAATTATGAATTTGAGTGGTTTTAAATTATATTTAGAATATATTTTTACCATTTAATAAAATTTTTGTCATTGGACATAATTTCACAATTAAACCAGACAGAAACAAGTATCAATCTTTTGATAGTTATTATATCTTAAAAAGACGCTTTTTGTTTTGACAGAGGGAATTAATTTTAAATTAATTTCTGCCAATTCTGTGTTTTGAAATTGGAAAAATGGATTCCATATTTGGAATCAGGATGTCCAAATTGTGTAAATAGGTAACTTTTATTTTTAGATATTTTGAATAATTACTACTGTAAATATTTTATTTACCCTGTTTAAAGGGTAAATCTGGTAAATAAGGGTTAAAAAATAATATTATAATAATACTAAATTACCCTAAAACGTGTAGTAACATTATTTTTAGATACATGTCCGACCATGGGAATATTTTGTCGATTTTGGGACCCCATGGAGGCACATGTAGGTTATATGGACACTTTATTTTAATTATGTGAAAATAAATACAAAAATGACATAAGCATATATCTTTTAGAAAAACAATTTTTACATAGAGTTTTATATGTTGGATTTTAGATTATAAATATTCATTATAAAGATAAAAATATTTACTACATAATGGTAGTTTATTTACAATTTTTAGACATTAAATAATATAATTTATTTATGACACAATGGTGATGTTGTATTTACCTAATTAATGAAAAATTAGAATAATTGATATTATAAATACCCAAATAAATGTAATTTGAGACTTTTTATAAATAATAATTATTATATAGGATAATATGAAATGTTATAATTGATTTAATTATCTTTTTTATAAGTAATCATTAATTTATTATTTTTTTAAAAAATCAATTATAGAATAGTGTAAAAATGGACATAAAATATTTTTTTAAAACAATATTATATTATTAATTGATATTAAATTCCTAAAAATCTAAGTTTCATCCAAGAGACTTATATCATGATAGGTGTATCATTAATGGACCACTTGGGGGTCTCTTGGATTTATATAGTATGTTTATTAACCATATAGTATAAAAATACAAAGAGACATTGTAAAAGTGAAACTAATTAACTAAGAGTTAATACTTAAAGATAAGGTTAATATAGTAAACCAAACCTGTATAAATCCTATTGGTTGAGTGTATTTCGACATATCCCCACCTTAACCTATTAATAATACACTTTTGAGCCATTATAAACCGAATATTAATTTATTATAAATTAATAATTTTTGTTTTTTCAAAAGAGTCCCTCCTCGCCCTTATAAAAGGAAACCACTTATAAAAATTTACTCACACCTTTAAAGCCTTTTAGCTCGTCCATAATCTACCCAATTAAGCTCCCTACATCCCTATACTCCTCCTAGAAGCCTCAAATTAGGCAGAAGGCACTTCAAGATTCCTTTTTGGTTCAAACCAAAGGGAGTTACCCAAATTAAAGGTAACGATTTCTCTTAGCTTATTTTCTTTTATTTTACTTCTCCAACCCCTAAACTCTTCTTATTATTTTCTTTTGTTACAAAAACATTATTATAAATATACTATGATATTTTTATGAGAATTATTATAACTACACTTACACACACCTCCATCTAATGGGTGATGAACATATTGTTTCTGTGGATGGCAACCAAACGCCTCACGAAACGATGATTGTTCAATTATCGCCTACCGCCTCTCATGGTGGCCATTATGATGGAAATATAATTAAATATGATATTAATTATATTTATTTTATATATAATATTCTGTAATTCCATTTTATAGCATAGCATTATTCATTTCATGTTGTATATATATACGATAATTTCATTTGAGGAAGTGCGGACTACCGCCCCCTCAAAGTGATATGACTCATTTATACCATACATGGAACATATAAAGTATGGCATTAATTAACATAAGTAACACACATAAGATATTATATTATACTGGAATAATAATATACCTATATATTATTTTGTTTTTATACCTTTTAAAATGAAAAATGAAATGGAAGTAGTGTTCGTGCGTACATACGGACTACCGTCTCCACGAACGCGATGAGATTCATTCCCCATCATATCCATTCAAGTATAAGTCTCATTTTATGTTTAAAAATAATTTTTAAGGACTTGGTATCATTCTAGATATGTATAAGATACAACCTATCCATAACAAACACAGCTCATGTAACAAAACATATAAAATAAAACGAGTAAGTTAACACCCAAAACGATGATAATACTAAGATATTATAAAAAAAGAAATGTTAAAAGATCATATATGATATCATATTAATGTATATTATTCTTGAATAATTTAATAAAAATCATTTAAACATTATACAGGAGATTACCCTACCCTCGAAAAAGGAAAAGTATAGGTTAAGGGGTTTTCATCTCACTCCTTATTCCCGTGTGATTCATGCCATATTTCCACTATTACGTTTTGTGTGGTGTATGTACTGCCCATAATTGTATTATTTATGTAATAAAATTTAATTTATGTGTATTTACATATTAATTGTATGATAACTCTTTCATGGGGTGTAGGTTTTGTAAGTTACCAAATTGTTAAAGGTTAATTTGACAATCTCTTTATTATTCGAGGTTATTTTTATGTATATATCTACTGGGACATATTTATTTTCCATGTCCATGTTATATGAAATAGTTTTCAAAGGGATTCTTTTAAGTTAGTTTTTACTAAAACATCATTTCAAATGTTTTAAATAATTATTCTTCTAAATCTTTATCATTAATGTCCATGTCTTCAAAATGGGTTTTAAGGATTTATTTATATGGACATGAAAGTTTTTAAAATGTTAATTCCTTTCAAAAGTTTCAATTTGGGTTGGGACACTTTGATTCAAAAATGTCTTTAAATTACTTATTTTTTAAATTGTGTGACTTTTAAATGTTTTAATGAAGAAAAGGGATATTTCTCTCAAACAGTTTTGATTTCATCTACGTAAACATCTTTGATAAATTTTTCACTTGTTTGAAGTTGATTTATTATGATAAAAATATTCCATATTGTATTTAAGGTTTTGTGATAAGTTTGACTATGGATGAGTCATTTTTATGCCATTAATGGCTTATGATTAATGTTTTGGAATTTCGTATGCAAGTTTTAATATGATTTTTATGTTATATTTTATCCTCTTCTTAAGATGAATGTGTTGGGAAAGTATGTTCTAGGTTGGGGAATGGTAAAAGTAAGCCCTCCGGGTTAGTGTTCGATGATTAGAGGCACTCTTGGTTGGTGATTGGTTATTAGAGGAACTCCGGGTTGGTGTCCGGTTATTAGAGGTACTCCGGGTTGGTGTCTGGTTATTAGAGGGACTCTGGGATGGTGTCCGGTTATTAGAGGCACTCCGGGTTGGTGTCCGGTTATTAGAGGCACTCCGGGTTGGTTTCCGGTTATTAGAGGCACTTTGGGTTGGGTTCCGGTTACAATTATCCCCCAGGTCTTTGCATGAGGCTTTGACAAAGAAATTAAGGTTCAGCATTATGCATTCCATCATTATGAACGTGGTTAGTGATATTTCATGTGATTATTCGACTAGTATAATGTCCATGTGAATAAGTAAAAGGAATTTTTTAATTTATTTCTGCCATATTATGCTGATGTTCAAGTTTAAAAGGATTTTGTTTTAGATATACATTGCTTTAAGTGTTTATGCTTATTTATGAAAGTTTCTGCTGTATTATTATCCTTACTGAGCATCTGAGCTCATCCCTTTCTATGTTTTATTTTTCCCAGGATTCCATAAAGTGTATTGTGATTGATATGTAGGTTTAAGACAAGGGAATAATGGCATTCATAAATTATTATTTATGTTTTTTTGTATGTTATGAAGTGTAATGTGACATGAATGTATGTTATCTATTTTCCAAGACTTCTAAACTAATCGGTCCTTCAGGACTAGATTCCTTGTAATCATGCCAATGTATTAAAATAATGCACCGACTCTGGCTAACTGGGGTCGGGGCATTACAGTTGGTATCAGAGGAAGTTTAGCAATAACCTTGGAAGCTATATTTAGATGAACTCTGATTAGAGAACATATCCCTAAGATAGAATTTGAGGATTAGTATAGAATAACTTCCTAAAATTTTGGTATTGTAGAGATTTTGTGAGTTTTCCGAGAAATACATCCCTGTCCGGATACGAGCAGGTAGAGGTGGCTCTGGCACAGATGTAACTAGGGGTAAAACTTGAAAACACCGCTTCGAGCTAGACTCGAACGGGAACTGGTGCATGACAATGAGCCTTACTACACTCTTGGTTATGACACTCCCGGGGGATATGCTTAGGATAATTCTCATTTTCTTTACAAACCATTATGAAGGGCTCATGAGTATGTACTTACTCAAAGAAAACATTTTATGATTATGGATTATATCCATAAACTGTTCAATTTTCATTAGGTATTTTACAAGTTTGGAATTATTCATTGGAATTCATAAACTGACCCAGTTTATGCTATTGTATAGAAATGGAGCCCAGTAGAAGGAATGTGAACTCCCATAATATGTATTATCCAAAGAGTAAGAAGGATCATATCTTTCATGGTCCTACTCCAGAATTTAGAAGGGAAATAGTCTCCCATGTATTATAATCATATGAATAAATAATATCATGTGTTGATAAGATAAGTTAAGAATTCTCGGAGTCCTATGGCTCTGAAGGGAATCCAGAGAATAAAAGGATGTTAGAGAGAATGATAGATAACGGAAAGAAGGTAAAGAAGGTTTTTTCCCATATCTGATAACTGTGGAAAGAAACACCCTGGAACTTGCCTGAAAGGAATGGGAGTTTGTTATAAGTGTGGAGAAAAAGCACACCATGTACGTGACTGCAAGGGTAAGAAAAGGGTTTCAAATGTACAATGCTTCATCTGAAAGGAGTTGGTACACTACGCAAACCAATGTACAAATCATCAGAGTATGCATCAAATGATGATATTGGATAATAATCAAGTAATGATATTACCACAGATGAAGAGGAATGACTATTTTTCTTATGTTGTTATTATATAATTATTTTATTTGAGTGTTGTATCAACAATATACTGGTTACATGAATTATGGAGATAAATAAGGATTGTACTGCAGTACTATTTTATTGAGGATTTGAAATTATATTGTTCTATGAAAAGTGACTTGATAGTAAGCAACACTTTTTTGGAAATACATTGTGGAAGGAAATGTAATCCTTAATATGGTCCCGATGATGAGGTAGTGATTTTGGAATAAGAGATAGTTGATTTGAATAAATTATATTGGATATTCTTAACTACCATGAAACTGATTAATGATTTGTCATTGTTGGAGTTTACAACATTTTTGGATAGAAGGAGTATATCAATTATTCTATAAGGAATAAGGGATCATGAATGTAATAAATAAGGTTTTATGGTAAGTCAGGATGTTGCAGTGTTTTAAAAGAATACATGATGAAGGTGTTCACATGTTATTATGTGACAAAAAGGATCTTCATCGTGTTTACCTTCCTTATAAATTTTCGACTGTGAGTTTGGAAAGAATTATTTTGGATAATTCTAGTTTGAGATTAATTTTGGATTGCCATAAAAAGACAACCTGGAGGTCGGGCAGCAACCCGTCGTGACCTGCAAGGCCGCGAGACTTGAACCCGCAACCGAAGGGTGACAAGGGTGTATCACCTACCATTGGCCCACAAGATTTCCTGGATTAAATAATGTAGTTTATTTTAATAAGTTCTTGTACATGAATTATAAATACATTTTTTTGACCCCAAATGAATAGGATAAATAGAATAATTTTTTTTTGTTTTATTTTATTTTAGAGTGAAAGATGAGTTTGTGGTATAAATTAGTTAAAATATGGAACTCTAATTTTCAAGTATATATTTTTCCTCTCTTATTCTATGAAGAAATTAATTCTTATACTTTATTGAAGGGATATTAAAAGAAAAAATGTGTTATCCTAATACCTTATGTTTTGTTGAACCGAATGCATTTTAAATCATCATAGATTGATGAATTTAAGAACCTCAATTTTAAACTTGTTTTTCATTTATGACCTCAATCACTACATATAAATATTTATGTTTTTCCTCTAATTATATGTCTTTAATTTCCACCAATGTTCTCCTAATCGAGATCATAATTTGGTGGTGACCCTTTCAATTCTCTTTTCCTCTTATTAAGACTAAATTTTATTAATCAAATTTCTGATGTGGGTTTTCCCACAAATATATTTTCTATTTTCAACCATTATTTTCAAAGAACAATATCAAATTGAGAGGAAGAAATTTATTGAAGGAGGGAAGAACGTAACACCCCATGATTTCATAGTATGTACTTCTTCAAAACAATTCAATAACTTGCACTACACGCAACACCGAGTTCAAGCGCCCCATGACTTACCAAATAAGCCGTTCAAAAGAGGTTATGAATAGTATTAACTAGATTTTGAACTTTATATAATCCTTATAATTTTAGAATCTATATTATGATTTTCTTAGACATATTGTAAGAACAAATTAATTTTTTTCATATAAAAAAAGTATTTTTCAAAAATTCACTTTTACCAACTTTTAATAGTGAACCCTTTTTAAATAAAATATTTTAAACATTTATATATTCAATTTGACTAGATTAATTTATTATTTAGAATGGGGACATCAAAAATTTACAATGTAACACCCCAAGCTTCCATGGTACGCTTCTCTTTTAATAATTCAGTAGGGTGTGTTGTACACAACTTCGAGTTCTAACAGACACCACAACCAATCAAAGTTGCTGTTATGAATAGTAATTACCACTTTTTAAAATTCTATTAATTTTGTCTCTCCAAATGGACTTCATTTTTAGAATTGGAATATCAAATTTCTCCTAGGGTAAAATTTTGGTACTTTTCGGATAACTTTTATATTTTGATTAATAGTGAAAATTACTAAATTTTAATTAAAAACAACTTTTTTAATCAAATAAATTAGTAGTGATAAATTATTAATTTGAGTGGTTTTAAAGTATATTTATAATATATTTTTACCATCTAATAAATTTTTTATCATTGTTCATAATTTCACAATTAAACCGGACATAAACAAGTATCAATCTTTTGATAGTTATTATATCTTAAAAACACGCTTTTTGTTTTGACATCGGGAATTAATTTTAAATTAATTTCTGTCACTTCTGTGTTATAAATATGGAAAAATGGATTCCATATTTGGAATCAGGATGTACAAATTGTGTAAATAGTTAACTTTTATTTTTATAGATTTTGAATAATTACTTCGATAAATATTTTATTTACCATGGTTAAAGGGTAAATCCGATAAATAAGGGTTAAAAAAATAATATTATAATAATACTAAATTACCCTAAAACATGTCCTAACATTATTTTTAGACACATTTCCGACCATCGGAATCCTTGGGTCGATTTTGGGACCCCATGGAGCCACTTGTAGGTGATAGGGAAACGTTATTTTAATTAAGTTAAAATAAATACAGAAATGACATAAGCATATATCTTTTAGAAAAAAAAATTTTTACATAGGGTTATATATATTGGATTGTCGACTATAAATATTCATTAGAAAGATAAAACTATTTCCTACATAATTGTATTTTATTTATAATTTTTAGAAATTAAATAATATAATTTATTTATGACACAATGGTGATGCTGTAATTACCTAATTAATGAAAAATTAGAATAATTGATAATATAAATACCCAAATAAATGTAATTTGAGACTTTTTATAAATAAAAATAATTTTATAGGTTAATATGACATGTTAGAATTAATTTAATTAACTTTTTTAGAAGTAATAATTCTGTTATGAGTTTTACAAATATTAATTATTGAACCGTGTCAAAATTGACATAAAAGGGTTTTTAAAACAAATATTATATTATTAATTGATATTAAATTCCTAAAAATATAAGGTTAGGAAAAGAGACTTATATCATGATATGGGTATCATTAATGGACCACATGTTGGTCTCTTGGATGTATATAGTATGTTTAATAACCATATAATATACAAATACAAAGAGACATTGTAAAAGTGAAACAAATTAACTAAGAGTTAATACTTAAAGATAAGGTTAATATAGTAAAACAAACCTATATAAATCCTATTTGTTGTGTGGTTTTAGACCTAACCCCACCTTAACCTTTTATTAATCCACTTTGGAGCCATAATAAATTTAATATTAATTTATTATAAATTAATACAATATGTTTTTTCTAAAGAGCCCCTCCTCCCCCTTATAAAAGGACACCAATTCCAACCAATTCCTCACACCTTTCAAGCCTTTTGGATCGTCCAAACTCTACCCAATTAAGCTCCCTACATCCCTCACCTCCTCCAAGAAGCGTCACCTTAGGCATAAGGCACTTCAAGAGTCCTTTTTGGTTCAAACCAAAGGGAGTTGCCCAAATTAAATGTAACGATTTCTCTTAGCTTCTTTTCTTTTATTTTACTTCTCCAACCCATAAACTCTTATTATTCTTTTCTTTTGTAACAAAAGAAGTATTATAGATATACTAGGATATTTTTATGAGAATTATTAGAACTAAACTTACACACACCCCCATCTAATAGGTGAAGAACATAATGTTTCTCTAGATGGAAACCAAACGCCTCACGAAACAATGATTGTTCAATTATCTCCTACCGCCTCTCATGGTGGCCATTATGATGGAACTATAATTAAATATGATATTAATTATATTTATTTTCTATATAATCTTCTGTAATTCCATTTTATAGCATACCATTATTAGTTTCATGTTTTATATATATACGATAGCGGACTGCCGCCCCCTCAAAGTGATATGACTCATTTGTACCATACATGGAACATATAAAGGATGGTATTAATTAAAATAAGTAACACATATAAGATATTATATTATACTGGAATAAGAATATACCTATGTATTATTTGGTTTTGATTCCTTTTAAAATGAAAAATGAAATCGAAGTAGCATTCATGTGTACATACGGACTACGGTCTCCACGAACGCGATGAGATTCATTCCCCATCGTATCCATTCTAGTATAAGTATCATTTTATGATTAAAAATAATTTTTTTAGGACTTGTTATCATTTTGGATATGTATAAGATACAACTTATCCATAAAAAACATGTCTCATGTAAAAAAACATATAAAATTAAACGAGTAAGTTAACACTCGAAACGACGATAATACTAAGATATTATTAACAAAGAAATGCTAAAAGATAATATATGATATCATATTAATGTATATTATTCTTGTATAATTTAATAACAATAATTTAACCATTATACAGGATATTACCCTACCCTCGACAAAGGAAAAGTACAAAGTAAGAGGTTTTCATCTCACTCCTTATTCCCTTGAGATTCATGCCATATTTCCAATATTACCTTTTGTGTGGTGTATGTACTGCCCATAATTTAATTCTTTATGTAACACACTTTAATTTATGTGTATTTACATATTCATTGTATGATACCTCTTTCATGGGGTGTATTTTTTTGTATGTTACCAAATTGGTAAGGGTTAATTTCAAAATCTCTTTATTATCCAAGTTTGTTTTTACGTAAGTATCTACTGTGACATATTTATTATCGATGTCCATGTTATATGAAAGAGTTTTCAAAGGGATTATTTTAAGGTAATTTTTACTAAAAAATCATTTTAAATGTTTTAAATATTTATTCTTCTAAATCTTTCTCATTAATGTCCATGTCTTCAAAATGGTTTTAAGGGTTTATTTATATAGACATGAAAGTTTTTAAAATCTTAATTCCTTTAAAAAGTTTCAAAGTTGTATGGAACACTTTGATTAAAAAATGTCTTTAAATTACTTCTTTTCCAAATTGTGTGACTTTTAAATATTTTCATGAAAAAAAGAGATATTTCTCTCAAATAGTTTTGATTTCATCTATGTAAACATCCTTAGATAAATTTTACACTTGTTTGAAGTTGATTTATTATGATAAAAATCTTCCATATTGTATTTAAGGTTTTGTGATATGTTTGACCATGGATGAGTCATTTTTATGCCATTAATGGATTATGATTAATGTTTTGGCATTTCGTATGCTAGTTTTAATATGAATGTTTTTGTTATATTTCATCCTCTTCTTAAGATGAATGTGTTGGAATAGTATGTTCGGGGTTGGGGTCCGATAAATGTAAGCCCTCCTAGTTGGTGTCCGGTTATTAGAGGCACTTTGGGTTGGTGTTCGGTTATTAGAGGAACTCCGGGTTGGTGTCCGGTTATTAGAGGCACTCCGAGTTGGTGTTTAGTTATTAGAGGCACTACGGGTTGGTGTCTGGTTATTAGAGGCACTCCGGGTTGTGTTCCGGTTACAGTTCGCCCCTAGGTCTTGACACGAGGCCTTGACAAAGAAATAAATGTTCAGAATTATGCATTCCATCATTATGAAAGTGTTTAGTGATATTTCATGTGATTATTCGACTAGTATAATGTCCATGTGAATAAGTAAAAGGCATTATTTCATTTTATTTCTAACATATTATGCTGAAGTTCAAGTTTAAAAGGCTTTTGTTTTAGTTATACATTTCCTTAAATGTTTATGCTTATTTATGAATGTTTCCGCTATATTATTATCCTTACTGAGCATCTGAGATCACCCCTTTCTATGTTTTATTTTTCTCAGGATTCCAAAATGTGTATTGTGATTGATATGCTGGGTTAAGACAAGGGAATAATGGCGTTCATAAAGGATTTTTTATGTTGTTTTGTATGTTATGAATTGTAATATAACATTCATGTATGTAATCTATTTTCCAAGACTGAAAAACTGATCGGTTCTTCGAGACTTGATTCCTTGTAATCATGCCATTGTATTAAAATAATGCACCGACTATGGGTAACTGGGGTCGGGGCGTTACAAGAAGTTCTCAATGCCATTGAATCCCCAGATACACGAATTGAATCCATGAAAGGTGTTGTCATGCACCCATACATCCTGATAAGAGGACTTATCATGAATGATTGTATGAAATGTTTCCCCCACCTAATTTTATAAATCTATACTTTTCAAAATTTTATGGTATGTAGGATCTAGAATCACACCTCATAACGATCATGTCTGTATGCAGTCTAATGATGGGCCCTTGTGATCAGTAGGAGGAAGCCAGGATGATATGCATTTAATTGTATCTGATAGGGAAACCTTCATTTGGTGTAGTAACCTTCTATTTGGATTCATTACAGGGTTGGAATACCATATCTATCAGTTCCCTTTTAAGTTCAACTCTTCTCTAGGAAAAATGAGAATCAACGACCTCATAAACTGCAAACCACAAGAAAATTAGAGGGTTTCTAACTTTATATCTATATGGAATCATTTAACCTATTCCATCAAAATCCCTCTCTCACAATATCAATTTATATAACTCTATGATAAAAATTTTATGGATATTCTAGAGACACCTTTGATCCTGAGAAATTATATTGTATGATTCTATTATTTTTTAGAAATAGAAAAATGCCTAGGTGATTCCATCTTGAGTGCTCGTGCTATGTAGTGGACCATTACCTTATCATAGGGGAAAAGGATTGTTAACGAAGAGACTACCATTTTCAACCTCAAACTAGTAGTGGTTCCCATTCAAGTATCCAGTCAATCCTAAAATCACCCAGCACCTTTCATCAAGTGACAACAACAACAAAATCACCCTTGATCAAAAGGAAAAGGAGAAATGAGTCTCCCAATAATAATGGAATAGATAAAAAAAATGAAATCATTAAAAAATTAATTGTCCCTTAGATATATCATTACATCAATGGAATATAACCTACTCAATCTTCCATAGACTATGAATCCCAAATAGGCCAACCTCACTGATTTTACTCAATACTACTCTCTCTATAATAGGATGAGCCTCTTCATACATGATTTATTCATCATAAAATTTATTCTCCAAAAACTGTTTGATTTAATACTGGTGATACTATAAAATTCCTTTACATTGGTAAATTTTGTATCTCTCTCCCAATCAAAAGAAGTGAGTACCTTCCATCAATTTCTTACTCGGCATGGATAGAAGTTCTATAATCAGATGAGTCAAAATGAAATTGATCAAGCTCATTTCACCCGAAGATCATAGACTTAAAAAACTATAAATATCCTTTAACCTAGGAATGTGACATCAGATACATCTACCAAAGGTGGACGTAATGATTAGAAATGTGAAGAGATAGAGGAGGAAGATACATATACTACTCTTATACAAGATAGGAACCTTGTATATTTCATTCCATCAACATCTGGAGAATAGAAACCACCTCACGAAATAGAACCCTCATCAGATGAAGAGATCATCTTTGGTTTTATTAATGTTCTATAATTTATAGATCCCTTCTTTGTTGATGAATAAGTCAATATGTAAAAATCCTTCAAACCTGAACGGGGAGTTGGAGGTTGAATTCATAGGATCCAAGTATACATGGGATAACACGGGCATGGATGAACCCAATATCTCATTTAGATCCCCAAAGTGGATGTATTTTCTGCTAACACCCATGATTGAGAACTCTAGTAAGCCAGAATGAAACATGGAGGTTTCCTAGATTGCTTTAGCATTCTTATAAGCCTAGTCATCTTACATGACCGACTGTAGAAGGTGTGATTGTTTTATCATCCCAGAAAAAGGGGAACGCGGGTGTAACCTATTCCACAGGTAGTAGAAATTTCTTCAAGAACTTCCCATATATAAGGTCATACCACCTCAGAGACCTCAAAAAATGAACCACATAATTGGGAGAAACCCCACATAGGTAAGAATTGACCTATGGAACCAAAGTACGATATTCTCAAATAATTGGATATTTTACCAACTAAACTTTCAATAATGGATTCACTACGTTGTTCAATAGAACTCATAGTGTCACTCAACAATGTCGTCCAGAGACCATAGGAGTTTAAGAAAGAAGTCAATGTAGCTGAGTATTATTGATATGAGACTATTCTATCAGAAATCCATGTCTCTATCTCATTCACATAAAAGGATTTGGAAGAATCCATCATGGGACCTATCAAACTAATGTTTGTTTTTTTGGAAAACTCGACAATGTCAACGTCTGAATGGATCTGATTGATAATGGTTTCAGGATCAACCTCATACCAATATAGACCTTTTGATGTTTGGTATATAGTGAAGGGTATTTACCTCCAACAATTACAACTATTCAAGGGTGTGATAAGTGTGGGTGAAAGCCTCTTAAGACGATCAAGATCAAGGCTCAGTTAAGGGATCTCACATAAAACACTGAGTTCATGTTTATCTATGAAGACACCACATATACTTTCCTATGGGTAACACTGTGGATTCATAGACATTTCACGGTATTTTCATAATTTAATCCTATTTTGAAATGCATAATCGATGGGAAAGTTATCATACTACATGGTGATAGTTCCCCATTTGAATCATGTGAAGTTGTATATAGTAAGGTAATATTCTTTAAATTTGATGGAAAATAACCAATGGTGGATGATGATATGTAGGTTACATTTCTCAATATCTTTGGAACCACCCTTGTGAATCCAATAAGTATTCTCAATGGTGATTATTTTCCACCCGTAAACCTGATTGAGGAAGTAGACTTAATCCTATATGTCTAGGATCCCCTTAACCAAAGAAATAGTAAAATTATAAATAATTAGGTTTGGATTATTTTAGTGATGACCTTATATTATTGGGAGGACATAGCCTCTTCCCAACGACTCTATTACCTAGAAAATGGTAGAGAAATCCTCTAATTTTACACCATGTATGAAAATGACTCCACAAACTCAGAGCTGGAAGAAGAAGAGCATAACCTATGAATTTGAGGAAGGAATCAACACCACCATCGATAAGCTCATGATGGTGTATCTAAGAATAAAATATAACCTACGACCTATATTTATGAGTTCCTCCATTCCACTTGTTTAAGAGGAAATTTATTTTTCATTTTTAATGTAACTTCAATATGTGTTCACTTTTAATTATACATAAATTCTCGTGCTTAACCCCAATGTGGATATCCACAAGCTAAGCTTACCCACTGACCTTCATGGTTTCGAGAAGGCATTCAAGAGGATTTATCCCTCCCATGAAACTAATTCATATCCATAAATCTATAAATTGATCAAATCTAACATTTTGGAGAAGTGAAACACCAAAAGAGGCTCACCAATATCATACTTGTAAATAAGAAGAACTAGAGTATTAGGTTATGAATCAATTTTCTAAACCATAATAGACACTTCCTGGAGGATGTTTTCCCATTATCTATCATTGAACTCTTGATTGATGAAACTTATAACATCCAAGACCATTACTTTATATATTGTTATTTAGGATTAAATCCAGTAAATATGGCCCAGGGAGACGAGGAATCCACCGCCTATAGAGAACCTAATTGTAATTTCTTCTATCTGGTTATGCCATTTGGAATAAAGAATAGTAGAACTAATTACCAATTCACCACACATAATATCTTTAATACATTTTGGCACACATAATATAATATTATGCTGATTACTAGGTGGTAAAATCTCAACATTGATGTGATCACCACACAGATATTCAAACAATCTTAAAAAATTTACACCACCATAGATGAATCTAATGAAGAGATATTTTGGGGTAACATTAGTCAAAATCCTTGTATTTTTGGTAGAACACCTAGTTATTGAGATTAACATAGAAAATAATCATGTAATCCTATAAATGTAAACCCCTTGAAATAGTAAATACCAAAGGGGGATCCAAGGTAACCTGGCATATATTACGCATTTTATAGATAAAGTTGATGGAAAATCACTCCCCTTCACCATGTTAATGAGGAAGGGATTTAATTATTCATGGGAAGAGGTATACCATGAATCTTTTGAAAATATCAATAAATAAATGCTTGACTTAGCGGTCTTGATGATTTTGGTGGAGGGAAAGCCACTAATATTATATGTTCCCACCTAGAAGTGATCACTTGGTTCTATCCTCACAAATAATAATGATGTGAGGTATGAATATAGTCTCCACTACCCCTTAAAATGATGTTAGGTACTAAGACACCATATTTAGATGTCGAGAAGAACTTCTTCACACACATAATTGCCGTGAAAATGTTGAGGAATTACATACAACACCTTGAAGTCCACTTGATGTCTCATATTGACACATTAAAGTAAATCCTTTCCCATCATATATTTACTAGGTGTTTGGATAGATGGATCATTATTTTGTAACATTATGATATCCAAATCATGTCATAGAATGTAGTGAAAAGAAAATCCCTTGCAAATATCATTCTAGGACATCTTTCCCAAGAAAGAACCCCAGTGGACACCGTAATTCCAAACAAAAAGGTTTTATATAAATACGACACTATCAAAATATAGGATATGTGTTTTGATAGTTCCAGACATAGTCATATTGGAAAGAGGACAGAAATACTGAAGCCCAACTGGGTTAGCCTAGTGATTGTATTTGTTTCTCTGGATGAATAATTTTTCCACTCTTTCTCATATTCCAAAGGTGAAAATAATAATGTGGGAAAGTATCATTCCCTTATTACAAGATTTGAACTATCCATAAATCTATACATATCGTACATAAATAAAAAATGGCATTCAGGGCTAGTGATAAAAAGACCAATAGTGAATATTTCATTAAGAATAATGAATCAACTCCTCTCACTGTCTATGTTAAAGGACTGATGGAATAGTTCCCTTTTCCGCCCAAAATTCATTATGTTCCGTAATAAAAAAAATTCTCATCTTAATGTATTGAGTAATTCATCCATAGTCATGGAAAATCCCAATCAGTATGAGGTGGACAACTGCATCACACATCAAATGATAGTATCCTATGTGGTCATTTGTGACATGGAGGAAATCAATCTGGTCAATAATACCCTAAAGTATGATGAACAGATATCCCCTCCAAGATGGATGGTTCCCAAAATTGGTTATCTGCAAAATGGGTCCCTTTTGTTAGGTTGATCCAAAAGGTTTAAAAACATAGCTTGTTTATCAAACATTAATCTTTAGAATGGGAAAATTAAGAGAAAATACCACTATAAATGAGGATTTGGTGGAACCCTCCATGGATTCGTAGTAGAATGATAGATTCATTCTATCATGGAAGAAAACCATACAGGATCTTGTGACACTCATTAGTTGGGAAATATACTCTCCCATAAAATCTTTAGGCATGGATACTATTGAAAAACAACATTAAAGGACTGTGTGGATCACTGTGGAATTTTATATATATCATATTCATGAAAACTTTATCCATCTCTCCTATAATTTCTTAAAAGAGGTAATCATTTCTAGACATTTGTTGTAGGTGGAATGGATGTTTTGGGGGACATATCCCATAACCACATCTAACCATTTTAAGTACATCCTTATAACCATGACCTTATTTTCCAAATAAGATAAGGCAATAGACCTCATAGATATTGGGATGAAGAATATCATTATCTTCATAAATCCCAGTACTATCACCAAAATAAGAGTGCCTCAAATGATATTAATGGACAATGGCACCGACTTATATTATTACAAATTGATGAAATTGTTCCTGGAGTACAACATTGAGACCAAGAATTTATCCCATTATCACTTTGCTGAAAATGGTAATATAAAGACCATTAACAAGACTCTTCCAAATATAAAATAGAGGATTGTAGAAAAATACAATATTTACTAAATAAAAAAAATCCTCTTTCTGATTTATTTTCCTACCATACAGCCACACAAAATTATACACAAGAAACTCTATATTAATTGTTGTAATGAACTGAGGTAGTATTTCCCATAGAATTTTAGTTTTCCTCCCTTCAAATAGATATCTATAGAAAACTATCATATGATGAGATATCGTAAATGTTTCTATATTAGTTAGAACAGATTGACGAAAAAAGTTTTCATACAATACACATCCTTAAAGTCCATCAGAATTGAATTGTCTAAAACTTTAAGAAAAAAATTTCCTGCCTCTTTTTTTTCATGGATAACTGATATCATCTCTCAGATCCCCATTGATACTAGGAAAGAATCCTCCAAAGATGGAACCCAAATGGAAAGAGCCTTACATAATACATAATGTCTATTCTAATGGAGATTACTAATTAGCCACATCAGACGGGGAACGTATCACACCCCCACCACTGTGAGGTTAGTAAAGAAATAATTTTCTGAACTACCATCAAGGATCTATCATCCAGGTCCCATGATGTTAAACTCCATGATACACCCCGATCTTGTGAAATTAAACATCACGATACATCCTTACCATATGATGTTAAAATAAATTGAATATGTTTTCATTTCATGGAATTATATTATACATAAGGAGTCCTAGAAGAAATAAATTAAACTACATAATATCTGGAGTCATTGAAGTAATAATTTTAGTATCACAGTATCCTCAGTTTCTGTAGTCAGACTGTAAAGTGCATTGTATCCAAATTATTAGTATCGTTACTTTATACTACACTATTCCAAACATCCTTACTATTGGATGTTAAACTACACCACAAATGTTACATCACAAATGGATATCTACACAATGTTCTATATTTATGCGAAATAAAAATGAAGTACCCATATCCATATATGATAGTAAGATACACATAGAAAATATCCCCACTAATTAACTACAAGTGACTTTATTCCTGTGAACATAGGATACATAGTGACATTGAAATCCCCAAATACTAGGTTTGGCCATATTATAATCATACTGGTCAAAAGACATTAAACTGTGCAACAACATTTTCAAAACAAGATGTTAAAATGCTCTCATACCCTATGTACTAAGAATTACATGCCTTGATAAAACCATCTCATGAATACCCCTACAAAAAATATGGGATTCCAATCATGAGTTGATTTCTTGAATTCTTGGGAAGATTTTACGAGGATTCATTCCTTCTTCTTCACATCAGGTTACCTATGTCCTTGTCACATGATGTTAAACTACATTGTTTTCCATGAACTATATATGGATTGATTATCATTCCAAAGCGATACATATAAATTCTTAGATCTAATATCATGTCCCAACCACCACATAAAAAACAAGTCCTCTATCCATTAGTTTAATCACCTCTATGTGGCTAGATAAATCTTTTCAATTCCTTGTTTCTCCGACCCATCATAGCTCACAAGAGAACAAAAATTTTGATAAGGTATTTCTAAATGATAGAGGAAAATCAGTTCATGACAATTTTAACATGGTCCTAGAAGCAAGACCTTAAAGGGAACACCACATGTAATTTCCACACAATGTTAAATTACATGGTTTATGTCTCTAGAATAACATAGAACTCCATATTACTATGGACCTTTCTCGAGACGACCACTATCCTTGGTGTTGTTCTCCCACCATACCTATATCTATGAAATATTTTTGGCTTGATTACTATCATAAAAAATACATTGTGATTTCTAAATATCCAACCTTAGGTCTATCCACAACAATAAACAGAAACATTTCTTTCCTCTACATACGAGTCAACCCCGCATGCAGTATTTCACATTTTAGAAGTATGTGTGGCTTGATTCCTGTTACTATTTGATACATAGTGACACCTAAATATGTAATCCTAGGTCCAACCATAATAATAAACAAGAATAATTCAGTCCACAATCTATGAGTCAGACCCATGTGTATAATTTTCCCATCAAGAATATCAGGTGGTTTGATTCTTCCCATCACATAATATGTAGTGATGTAAGGATATAAAATCCTAGGTCCAAAAGAAATAATCAATGGAAAAATTCTCCCGGATATGTATGGATTATAGTTTCTTGGTTAAGAACTACCTGTGTTCCGATTCCTTCCATCACATGATACATAGTCACGCACATAACCTCAATCCTGGGTCCAACCCCAACATTAATGAGAAAAGTTTCCCTCTACCTATGTGTGCTTCAAACACGCACAATGATCTTCCATGTAAGAAATACATGTGTTTGGACTCATGCCAACATAGGATACATAATGACACACTGATCTCCAATCATGGGTTCATCCAAGGAAAATAAAATGAAAAAAATGCACCCCTAACTACATAAGGGATCGACCTATGTATGATCCATCTAAGACCCACTCTTGCATATTTTAGTTGACTGCACATTTTTCCCTTGTTTTTCAAACATATCATAGATCATGTGAGAATAGGGAACCTAAAAGACACTGTTGCTAATGAAACCAAGATGCACAATGGATCATGAATGAAATCCAATTCACATAGAGTTAAACTGCATAACCATATCCTAGACACATGATGTTAAAATGCATGGAAAATGACTTCATATTGAGGAAATAACCCTCTATGAAGGATTTATATCAAATAATCACATGTTTTATTCCTTCACATCTAAATCTGTTCAATTGAAACTACCATAGACTTTAGGGATATTGAACCCTTATGAAATCTTATGTTATCCAATAAAAACTCAATATATTCAATATCTAAGTCGAAAAAACAAATTACTCATATAGGTATCCTTCTTGTGTTACCACATGGAATTTGGGATCCCATGAACTTGATATTTCTCTATTAAAAACTGGTAAAAGGGGCTGGATAATTCAGAAGGACTAGTAATGACATGGCCGAATTGGCCCACTCCACTGCGGCGCCCCAGTTGAACCGGCCCACACCCCATGCGGGCCCCGACTGAACTAGCCCGCGCCCCCCACGGAACCCTAGACGAACCGGCCCACATCTCCATGGCTCCCGGGCAGAACTAGCCCCATGCCCTCATGACACCCCCACAGTCGAGCCGCCCCGTGGCCCCTACGGGCTCCACGGCCCCCGCGGCCTACCAGACCTCCCAGCAGACCAAGCCGCATCACGGATCAGGCCTGACCCAGCGGGTCAGGCCAGGTCATCCTTAACAGGGTCGACCCATGTCTGGTTGGGTGGGTTTGGTACGACCATTTCAGACCGGACCCGGGCCCACTATGACTCTTTACACTCTTTTGGCCCTAACATTGGCACCGAACATCCATTTGACGAACTGTCAGTGGAATTGTAAATATTGGAGCAAGGCCGTTCCTTTTAGTATACTCCACTGTAGTTTTGGATTGAGATGGGAAACAATCAGGTTGGATCGAGTACAAATCCAACTGGCCCCCCCGGACAAAAGTCAAATAACTCATAGATCGAGTGTCCATTTGACATGTCGTCTATTGCGTTAAGACCCCTATGATGTGACATACCATTGAGATACTTGTTCGTGGAACTTCGTGAGAGTTGGAGTATCGACCAATAGCTCATGGAGCAGATCCTCCTAGAGATGAGCGAGCGTAGTCCGAAGACCGAGTAGCTGGCTGAGACCTGACGACTGCTAACGGTTTTGACTCAGAGTGACTTGACTGGCCTAGTGGGGAATGCCTTGGTGTCATGGCATACCCATAGTTGGGAGCGCCTTGGTGTCATAGCAGACCCACGATACTCTACAGGAGGAGTACCTTATCAGGATACGAGGGGGAGAGCGCTTGGTAACACGGTAGACCCATGGTGGGGAGTGCGATTGGTGACACGGAAGATCCACAATACTCAACAGGAGGAGTACCTCTTCAGTCTAAGGTTAGTGGGAAGCATGCTTGGTGTCGCGGCAGGTCCACTATACTCAATAGAGGAGGAGTTCTCCAGCAGCCGAGGTTTCATCAATGTGACTGGGGATGTTATTTGATACTACCCCTAGAAAAAAAATCCTGGTTTGAGCTTATTCAATTTTTCTATGTTTTCCTCATGATTGAGTTGAATTACTTGATTACTTAGGTATATGTATGGGAATATAACTAATTAGGGTTATCTAATGAATTCTTACTTTGTGTATTATCCTTGGTTGATTTAGTTAGGCCCTAAGGGTCTTAGGGTCCCTACTGAGTATCGTTATACTCACCCCTGCACGGGCTATGCCCGCACCTTGTTGTGTTGGATACAGACAACGGACAATGCTGAATGAGGATAAGAGTACCAGGTCTGAATGGTACTCAGAGATGAACCATACGGTGTTTCGTTACATGGAGGAGACAGGTGGATGAGGAGTGTTGAGGAGGTGATCTGTACCTACCCTTCTGGTAGGAACCTCGGAGGATGACCAAGTTGTTGTTTTCCTTTTCTTCAGTTGTACTTGTACTTTCAGTTTCATGCACTTTACTGTTGGGCTTGTATTCCGATCCCTTTTATTTTGATCAATATTATGTTATACATTTTTACTTGGTGTTTCGTATCCAGCTATGTGCTTTCTTGTGTGTGTGATTACATCTTATTATGGAAATGCCTTCCCAATTTTAGAAAATTACGCCTTTGGTGCTAGTCGCCATCCCCTGGCATATAGAAGGTGGGATTGAGGTTGTCACGGCACGGGCCCTGGGGGACGGTTCGAGACAAATTGGTATAAGAGAAGTCTCTTCTACCGCAGAACATAGGAATCTGATCTTTTCTGTGAAGCAATAGTGTTAAGTGTAGTGTGTGTGGTTTTATGTTTAGGGAGTCATGTGTTGGTGCAGTGGCTGATGTATCCATAAACCAGGGCCCTGACTACTAATTTCTGACTCAGTGCACGAAAACACTGATTACGTGTGTGATTTCAAAAGTTTTCTTTAAGTAAACTCACTAGGTATAGATTTTTGACCATGGCGCACCTATTTATTTTCAAGATGCCTCTACGTTGACAGCCTGCTAGAGTCCTGATAGTTGTACCCATTGATATCCCACTGTGAAATGAGGCCTCGGTGCAAGACCCTCTTCCAGTAGAGGCACCAGTGGAGGTACAAGCGTTAACATAACCCATTGGGCCACCGAGGCCACCAGCCCCAAAATCAAATGGTTCATGCCACTTGAGCACGTTACATGAGTTTCAGCACAAGAGGACACCTAGGATCAGGGGAGAGATGGACCAGCATGAGGCTGAGGATTAGATGGAGGCTATGGTGTGAGTCTTCTGACTCGTAGGGACACGAACCGATCTCATGGTGATCCTTGCCGCCAGCCTTCTACAGGTATCGACATGCAGATGGTGGAGCATGATGCTCTAGTTTCACGATGAGGTGACCCTTCTATGGGAAGACATTGAGAGTCTGTTTTGGCCAGATCTTGTACCTTCAACTCTTCATGAGGTGCACATATAGGAGCTACTTCATCTACAACATGGTAACATGATTGTGGCTCAGTACTCAGCAAGGATCACTGACCACTCACGCTACTCCATAGATATGGTGCAAGACCCTTTCTATAGGGCCCAGAACTTTGAGTAGGGACTCATTTGGTTTATTAGGGCATCAGTGATCTCACATAGCATCCCGACGTAGGCTGGGGTGTCAGCTAGAGCCCTCTTGGTGGAGAGTTTCCTTGTTGAGAAGACAACAGCAGCATGACCCACTACTATTCGTCATGTAGGGGAGTCATCAACAACTAGCAGAAGACAGATGTCACATAGGTCCAAGAGGACTATACCTACAGGTAGACGACCGCATGAATCAGTATTGGTTGTGCGGGGCACCCGAAGCAGAGACAGACATGCCAGGAGCAGGCAGTGTTATGCTTGAGGACGGTAGGGTCACATAGCTTGTGACTGTCAGACCCACTATACGAATGATCAGTAGATGGTCAAGGGATCTCCCAGGCATAGATAGATATTTGATCGAGGTGGTCCGCAGTGAGTAGGTAGATGTGACAGAGGATCTGGTCGTGCAACTAGAGGAGGGTAATGATTCGATATGTTACCGCCACCACCACCAGGATATCCACCCTAACCACAGGGAGTAGGTGGAAAGGGTAGAGCACAGCTCCAGGTAGCTAAGGCTTACGATCATGGTGCTATGGAGATGATACGAGGTACGATCTGTGTCTAATTCACCATAGATGCAATACATATAGACACAAGTTCAATTTATTCTTTTATTTCCACTTCCCTCGTCCATAATTCAGATATTTTGATGGAGTCGTTGGCTCGATCCATACGGCTAGAGACTCCTACGGGAGCAGATTTGACGATTACGATCTTGTTCCGGCAGTGCGAGCTTACTCTAGGAGGCGAGAGCTTCGACTGGGATCTCCTAGTTGGGGCTTCAAGGCCTTACGACATCATCTTGGGTATGGACCGATTATCTAAAATCTATGCTCAAGCATACTGTATTAGGCGTAAAGTGCGGTGTGTCCGCATGGATGGGACCAGGTTTACCATCATCAGTGAGAACAGATCCATTCCAGCATATGATGGACTTACCCGGAGGAGAGTGCAGCCGATCACTCATCGGTTGTCTTTCCTTACCCTTGGAGCTGTTGATGTGGAGAGTCCAAGATATCCTGTATTGGTGGACCAGTACGTGGATGTTTTCCCTAACGATGACCTAGGTCTACCTCCTCACAGAGAGGTGGACTTTTATATTGACTTGTACCCCGAGATGACACCGATATCTACACCATCATATCAAATGGCTCCCGTAGAGATTTGTGATCTTAGGGTAAAACTGGAGGACTTGAAGGGGAAGGGATTCATCTGGCCCAGTGTTTCTCCCTAGGCACCCCCAATTCTGTTTGCTAAGAAGGAAGATGGGAGCTTGAGGATTTGTGATGACTATCGGTGCCTGAACCAGGTGACCGTTAAGAACAAGTACCCACTCATGAGGATTGACGACCTCTTGGATAAACTAAAGGAAGCATGGTGGTTCTCGAAGATCGACCTCAGATCAAGCTATCCTTAGTTAAAAGTTCAAGATGAGGTTGTGCAGAATACGACTTTTATATGTCGGTACAACCACTACGAGTTTTTGGTTATACCATTTGGCATAAAAAATGCTCAGTAGGGTTCATGGGACTCATGAACAGGATCTTTCAGCCAAACCTTAATCGCTTTGTCGTAGTATTTATCAATGACATTATGATTTATTCAAATACAGAGGAGGAGCATGCGTACCATTTGTGGGTAGTACTAGACACACTACGAGAGCACCGGACTTTTGGTAAGCTCTCGAAGTGCCAGTTCTGGATTTGAGAGGTTCACATTCTGGGATATGTCATCTCACAGGCTGGAGTTCCAGTGGATCCAGCAAATATTGAGGTGGTACTTTCATGGGAGCCACCCAGGAGTGTGGCGGATTTACGGAGATTCCTGGGATTGGCTGGATACTACCAGAGGCTTGTGCCAAACCTCTCCAGAATTTCAGCAGCACTATCAGCCTTGACGAAGAAGGGGAAACCCTTCGTGTGGTTGGAGAGATGCCAGAAGAGATTTGAAGAGTTGAAAAAAGTCTGACTAGTTCCCCCATCTTGAGGCTTCCACAGGAAGGCATAGGGTATGTAGTCAACTACTAAAGATCAATTACCAAACTCAGATGTGTTCTGATGCAGGTGCAAGTAGTGATCGCTTATGGTTCCCGACAGCTAAGAAAACATCACTAGAACTATGCTACCCATGACCTGGAGTTAGCAGCAGTGGTCTTAACCTAGAATATGTGTCGAAACTATATGATGGTCGAGCTCTTTACCATGTACTCTGATCACAAGAGTCATAGGTACATCTTTCCCAAAATGACGGGAACCTGAGACAGTGACGGTGTCTTGAGTTCCTCTAGGACTATGACTTCAAGATAGTATATCCTACTGGAAAGGGGAAAGTTGTTGCAGATGCACTCAGTAGGAGATCTGGAATACAACTTCTAGTGAGGCGACGAAGAAACTGGAGGCTTTGCAGATATCCTTCATGGATAGAGAGGGTGCAAATTTTCTTCAGTCTCTTACAGTCCTCCCCCACTTCTTCAGCGAGCCATGGAGGTGTAGTTTGGGGACCCTTACTGCGAGATACAATGTTCTCAGATATCAGTAAGACAAGCACCCGATGGATTTTATGAAGGTGGGGAGCATGTCATCCTCTTCAGAGGACATACCCTGGTACCAGTGTTAATTCAGGAGGATGTGTTGAGAGAGTTCCACACATCCCCTTGAGCACTACATCAGAGAGTGGAGAAGATGTACCAGGATCTCCAACGACAACACTGGTGGCCAAGAATGAAGAAAGCAGTTGCAAAGTTTGTTTCTCTGCGCCTCACTTGTCAGCAAGTGAAGGCGGAGCATCATGTGCCAGCAGGCTTGGTTCAGCCTTTAGAGGTCCCAGAGAGGAAGTGGGATGGGATATTCATGGACTTCGTGATGGGTCTTCCACGTACATCCATGGGACATGACTCAATTTGGGTGATCGTCAACTGACTCACCAAGTCAACCCACTACCTACCGATTAGAGATCATAGTTTAGTAGAGATCTTGGGATGCCTCTATGTCCAAGAGATTGTGTGGCTTCATGGAGTAACATCAATGATTTTCTCCGATCATGAAACATGCTTCACTTCCCGGCTATAGAAGGGATTATAGGAGGCTTTTGGGATGCATCTTCATTTGAGCATGGCCTTCCATCCTCAGATGGATGGCCAAACTAAGCGGACCATTCAGACCTATGAGTACATGTTGTGTGCTTGTGTCCTCGACTTCGGTCGTAGCTGGGAGGATCACTTACATTTGGTGGAGTTTTCATACAACAAAAGCTATCACTACACCACTAGGATGACACATTTAGTGGCATTGTACGAGAAACCTTGCAGATCACCTTTGTGTTGGACTGACCCGGGGGAGTCAGCACTAGTGGGACCAGAGATGATATGGGCTACCACATAGAAGGTGTGGATCATCCAGGAGTAGCTAAAGAGTGCAAAGAACAGAAAGAAGTCATATTCCGGTAGGAAATAGAGACCTATGGAGTTCGAGTATGGCGACCATGTCTTTCTACGGGTCTCACCTAAACAAGGATTACAGAGATTTGGCTGAGTTAGAATGTTATATTTGAGATTCATCAGACGTTTTCATGCCCTCAACAGAGTTGGCGATGTGGCATACCTCATAGCTCTTCCACCTCAGTTGCACCGGGTGCATGACGCCTTCCACATATCTCAGCTGAGGAGAAACATGTATGTCCCTTTTCACATCATAGACCATGGAAAGTTTGATGTCGATGATGGGGCGACTTTTATGAGGTTCCAGTAGAGATTGAGGATCGATAAGTGTGGATCCTTCCTGGATGGTCGATAACTCTGGTGCGCATTTTTTGGAAGCATACGAACCTCCAAGAGAGCACATGAGAGCAGGAGGCTCGGATGATTGCTAAGTACCCCCACCTGTTCACCTAGTTTGAGTTGTGGCTTATGGGGATGTAGATACCTAATGTGGGGAGAATGTAAAGACCCAAAATTTCCATGTAAATAATTTTTTATTTAAATGGGAATTTTACGAGTCCGCAAAAATTGATGGCATATGATTCCATGGCCCGATGTTCTAGAAATCAATTTCTGAAATTTTTATCCGTTACATTCTCTAAACGTACAAGCGAGTTTTTCTAGGTTTTGAACCGGTGCTCGGAATTGAAATCGAAGGGCATCGTTTAATTTGTAGTGCCGATATTCACTTAAGAATACTTTCACCTCGATGGCAGTTGGTCAAGGGTGAAAGTTAGTTTTTGGGTTTTTCATGTAAGAATAAAACAATAATAAAAGTGTATTACATTTGTATTTTTATTTGCAACAATCATGTGGGTGTTGGGAGGTGGGGTCCACTGAAACTAAACCTCCATGTAGATTTGAGGTGTGAAGACCACCAGACCTTAACCTCTCATGATAGATTATGGTGGTGGGGACCACCCAAACCACAACCTCCCATGAGAGGTTATAGTGGTGGGGACCACCCGAACCATAACCTCCCATTAGATGTTATGGTGGTGGGGACCACCCAGGACTAAACCACCCTTTAATTGAGAGAAACTCTCAACCCCCCTCATTAATGTGGAGGAGCCTCTTGACTTCCACCACATTAATTGTGCCAAATGCACATAACTTTATGTGTGCCAGCCCTCATGCTTTAATTATGCCACCCATCATAATTAATGAATCTTTTTGAATTTTTCCAAAAAAATAATAGATTTCATAATATATTATTTTGGAACACTTTTAATTTTGGTGGAGCCTTGGGAGAAATGCTCTCCAATGAAGAACTACTTATCCGAATGAAGAACGTGTTCTTCCAACGAAGAACGCCAACGAAGAACTCCGACCCCAACTTTGTCCTTCTTCCACAAGACTTCCTCCGAAGTAGGACATCGTTGACTATGAAGAATCGATGTCCATGTTTTCCCAATTATTCCTCATCTTCCCCGTGACTCCATCGACATATCAACCTGAGGTAGGGGGTTTATTTGCATGATAATACTTTCCTTGTTTTCTTTTGCGGTTTGGGAAAAAATCTTTGCGGAGGTTGTAAAATTTGAAGTTCATCGTTCTTATTTCTTGTTGAGCCAAATATTAATACCCTAAACGCAGAGGGTGTGGGCCAAACCAAAATGGCACAACCCCTCCATCGTTCTTCTTTAGTGTACTCTTCAAAATGGAGGAATGCGATGAAGATGACAAAGGCGAAGAAGGCAACGGCGCTGCCACCTACGACCACCATGACCTGCGCCGCCCCTGCGGTGCTCTTCCTTCCTAGAAAAACTAGCCTGTGCCCCTCACGGCGCCCCGACCAAACTGGCCTGCACCCCTCGCGGTGCCCATCCAAACCGGCCCATCCCCCCCGCAGCGCCTCATCTGAACTTCCCCGTGCCCCCGTGTCACCCCTGCCGAACCGGCCTGCGCCCCCGCGATGCCCCTACCGAACCGGCCCGTGCCCCCGCTACACCCCTGCCGAACTAGCCCCGCGCCCTAGGGCATCCCGAACGAACTTTCCCCATGACCCCAGGGTGCCCCGGCCAGACCATCCAGCACCGCCACATCACCCCGGCCGAACCAGCCCCGCGCCATCATGACACACTCGTGGTCGAGCTGCCTCGTGGTCTCTGTGGGCTCCATGGCCCCTCGCGGCCCTCACAGCCTTCCAGACCTCCCAGCAGACCGAGCCGCATCACGGGAAGTTTCTAACCCTACGGGTCGGGCCAGATCAACCTGAACTAGTTTGACCAAACCCAGGTTGTGTCGGGTCGGTCCGACTAGGTCAGACTGGAAGGGGGGCCACTACGACCCTTTACGCTCTTTTGGCCATAACAATGGCACTAGATGTCCATTTTACGAACCATCAGTGGTACTGGAAATCTTGGAGTGAGATGCTCTCTTTGAGTATAATCCTCTAGATTTTTGTATTGAGATAGAAAATGGTTAGGTTCGATCGAGCACAAATCCAACTGGGCCTTGGGACAAAAAGGATAATAACACATAGACCGGGCATCCATTTGACGCGCCGTCTGTTGAGTTGAGACCCCTATGACGTGTCAGACCACTGAGATAATTCTTCATGGGACTTCGAGATAGTTTGTGTATCAACTAGTAGCTCATGGAGTGGATCCTCCCGGAGACCAACGATCATAGTGCGGAGACCTAGTAGCTGGCTGAGACCTGACGACTACTAACTTTTTAGACTCGGAGTGACTCGACTAGCCTTGTAGGGAGAGCCTTGGTGTCATAGAATACCCACAGTGGGGAGCTCCTTGGTGTCACGATAGACCCACAGTACTCAACAAAAGGAGTACCTCAGCAGTCTATGAGGGGGAGCGCGCTTTGTGACGCAGCAGACCCATGGTGCGGAGCGTGCTTGGTGATGCGGTAGATCCATGGTACTCGACAGGAGGAGTACCTTAGCAATCCAAGGTTAGTGGGATGCACATTGGTGTCTCGGAAGGCCCACTGTAATTGATAGAGGAGGAGTTTTCTAGAACCGAAGGTTTCGATAATGTGACTTGGGATGATACTTGATACTACCCCTAGATTAAAACCTTGGTTTCAGCTAAGTTAGTTTTTCTTTGTTTTCCTCATGATTGAGATGGATTAATTGATATCTTAGGTATATATATGGGAATATACCTAAGTAGGTTAATCTATTGAATTGTTACTTTTTGGTTTATCCTTGGTGGATTTAGTGAGACCTTGATGGTCTTGGGGTCCCTACTGAGTATCGTTATAATCACCCCTGCACGGGATATTCCTGCACCTTCTTGTGTTGGATGTAGACGATATACATCGCTGAATGAGGAAGATAGTACCAGGTCTGGATGGTACCCGGAGATGGAACATATGATGTGTCAGTACATGGGGGAGACATAAGGACGAGGTGTGCTGAGGAGGTGATCTATACCTACCCTTCAGCTAGGAACCTTGTAGGACTACCCAGTTGCTATTTTCCTTTTCTTATGTTGTACTTGTACTTTTAGTTTTTTGTACTTTACTAATGGGCTTGTATTCCAACCTCTTTTATTTTCAGCACTCTTTTGTTAAACAGTTTTACTTGGTTATTTGTATCCAACTCTGTTCTTACTTGTGTGTGTCTTTACAGTTTATAAAGGCAATGCCTTCCCAGTTTTAGGGATTTACGCCTATGGTTCTAGTCGCCAACCCCTAGCCTATTGATGGCGGGCATGGGGTAGTAACGACACGGGCCCCAGGGGATGGCTCATGATAGGACCTCTATAAAATTCATTGGAGAATTATAACCCTTACAAATATATTTTATATGGGATGTTTTAGTCTCAAAGGAGGGGCCCCCTTCAATTCTAGAGTTATTTTCCTAACATCCTGGAATTTGGGCTCCTGCTACTATCAATGGTGGACCGGTAACCATCAGTTCCCACATCCAGTTAACTCAAATGTTCTTGGGATATGATTTACCCCTTTCATAATCCAACTATTCCAACAGATTAAGATACTCTCAATGTTACACATCTATGCATCATACTTATCGTAAAATTAATATTATTGAATCGAATTCTTTTACCCTTCCATTTTAGTTTATTTATTTTCCATGAAGACCAAACTACACTATATTAGTCACGCCACTCCGCTATATATGAATATTATCCACATAGATGTATCTACATAAACGATCTAATTATACCATGATTCTTACCCTCATAATATTCTTATGGAAACCTTGGGTATCCCAACAGTAAAAGTAACATATATCTATATTTTAAATGTTTTGAGTCATACAAGATCTCTTTACCAACACATTAGTTATATATATATATGGATTATTACACATGATATAAATTTGGGATAAAATAGATATAACATATGGAAATCCTTCAAAATTCCTATGAATGGATAAAATGTGTTCCCTATCTCTAAATTCCCCCGACTAGTGAAAAGTTTCCCAAAGGATATCATGCAAAATTTCACATTGATTCCCATATCCTTCCCACATGACATTAAAATACATGGAAAATGTCCTAAACACTTGATGTTAAACTAAAAGACATGTGTCCTTACCACACGATGTTAAAATACAAGGAAACAATTATTGACGCATGAAATTAAGTTGAATTACAAGTACGCCCCCACTGCATGATGATAATATGTGTAGGCCATCACCCATCATAATTACTTATCAAAGGAACATAATAACCTCGCCCTGATAAACATGAGTATGTGGTGCTTCTTTCATATTTAAAAACCTTAAACCATAAATCATACATCACTTATTAAGATCCCTGGATGTCCCCAAAAACCTTACAAAATCATTGGAAAGGAACACTCTACATAATTTGACCCTTGTTTAACTATGAATGTCTATCCCTAGTTTCTATATATGATCTCTCAACCATTGGCGAAATGATTCATTACCTTGAAAATTAAGATTTATTATCCTTATGATCCCTAAAATCATTGTGTTCGAATGCATCACCTTACTGTATTTTGTGTCATCCATGACTTGATTACCCTGTATCGTTACTCATGACTTCAGAACCTTGATCTAGGATTTACCACGTTTTCATCTCCCACTCAAAAATATATTAGAGTACTATTGACCCATGGTATCATAATAAGGTTATTCTTTACCATTCCACTCATACTAGGTTTATATACAACATGACCTTAAACTCAATGTGCTTTGGTCAAATTAATATGACCTATGAATTTAACCTTTAATGGTTTAAATTGTAAGACCCTTAAACTGAATGTGAAAGTGACATAAACCTTTTTAGGCTAAAAACCCCTAAAAGGTGGAAAGAGAAAAATTCATATCTTCACTCTCTAAAATATTCAACCCTAGTGTTTAGGAAAATGTTAGAACGTAAATTAACAAGGTTTAAATCTCATAGGTTCCACATTATGGACATAATAAAAGAGAATATGTTCTTATTAGACACCATGATCCATTAAAATTATAGAGTAATGATTTTTTACATCTCGTCACTTTGATAACATGTTCACTAGGTGGTGAAAGAAATGTTAGGGTTCAAATACCCCTGTTGACTATTACTCTTTTCATAAACCACCATTGTAAATTTTAAGTATGAGTTGAGAAAACCAGTCCCTCTAGTCGATACACATCTCTTGGAACACCATGTAACTTGTGAATCAATGATCCTGGCTCTTCCTTTTAGAAAAGTGGTAATAGGCACTAGTTCATCTAAATGTACCCTTTGGTCATATGAAGTCCCAACATAATTTTAGGAGTTATATTACTAATCATTTTGAACATTATAGGCTTCATCCATTACTAATTCTTGAATGGTAGACACTAGTTCCCACCCCCCAATTAACTCATATATTCATTTAATGAGATTTATAATTCTCCTAACAAGACTATTCAAGTAGATCTAACATCCTCAAGGTTTTGTCGCCATGTATTACATCACTTATCAACTAAAGAATGTGAAACTCCATTAAAAATTATTTTGATTGTCCAAACCACATATCTCAAAACCACATAACATAGATTCCAGGATTCCCAACTAAATGATAAATTGTCCTAGGGTTCCAAAACCCTTCCTTGATAGCTCTTTTATATATACCACACTTCATAGTATAGATATTTGAGTCCAAAAAGTCATCCATTTCTCTTTTAACAGAGTAAGGATCCCTAGTACATGACCATGCATGTAATCCCTATGGGCCTATGCATAAGGTCTTCTAACATACCAACTAGAGGTATATCTTCATTATAATAAATGAACTCCAATCCTCATGATCCTTGGTAGAACCAAGGAAGAACTCATCACCTTAGGTTGTTTTGTGTCATACTCAGTATGTTTTCCCATTTATTATTCATCTATTTCAGATTATGGGATTTTGATTTATTCAAACCATGTTCCATCTATACTTGTCAATTCGACTTCCCTAATATTTTTTCTCTCCAAAAATAGAATTTTCACAAAATCACCAATAGCCCTTGGAAAAGAGTGGGGATCCCCTTTACTTGACTATGAATAGAAGTCCTATAGGCCCAGGTTTAATGTCCTTTGACCTACCATCTATAAATATCCCCTCCTAATAGGAAATTAAATATATTCCCCATGTTCTCTAAGAACACCACAACATAAGCCAATACTATAGGGTGTTTTGGGAAATCCACTTTACTTGATTTTTTCTCACCAGGTTGAAAACATTGAAAGGGATCCCTTGAAAAAATTAGAGTCTCCGATCATTGGAAATTAAATTTATGTGATCTAGAAAATATTTAGCACCCATAAATGTCTAAATAAAAAAACATATCAGGATAAAAACCCATAAAAGGGTGATCAAAGAAAAATCTAAGTCCACTACTACAATGCTTTCCCCAATATGAATCTTGGGGAAGACATTGGAAATAAAAAATGAAAACATAGTAGGGAACATTATTTTCACTAGAAAAATAAATATAGTATTTCTATGTCCATTGAAATTGAAAAAAATTAGAGCATTCTCCGCATGAGATATATTTCTTACCCAAATTATACTTCAAAATCAAGAGATCTCAAGACAACTGGAGTAGGTACATCAATGAGGAATATCATGTTGATGGGAATTAATGAGAAATTATAAAGTGAATTTGGTTTTCATATTTTCATTTAAATGTATATTCTTAGGTTTACTTGTTATTATAAAAGGGTTGGTATAATTTATGATCCATACGACATCATATTAGTGAAATGTCATGCACATCATTAATAAAGAAATACTAGAAAATGAAATTTAACACTTATAGGATTTATTCATTGATAATTAGAATGAAAAGGTAGGAACACACACATTTTAGAGCCTCTATAAAGATTCCATAAAAAGTGAAAAACATTTGGGATTAGACTATAATAGAACTTGATCGGCTTTATTTTCAAAATAAACCATATTCTAGAAAGATGTGTTGATTGAGTGCTAAAGTGTCATCTTACATGCTTATTATACCAATTACTATGAATAATGATCATCTAAAGAATATTTTAACTCCTAAAATAATTTTTTTAGTAAAAAATAAGGATGAGGATGTCAAAATATCATACTTTGATTGAGTTAAGATCTCCTTGTCTTTCACTATGTGGGTGGTCACGTCGTCGATACAGGTGTACAACTACGTGGTTATCTAATGTATCTATTCAATGACATAAAAGTAATCCCTTATTAATTAGACCAAGGTTTTCCCATCATTGAAGAAATGTTGGTACCCCTCTACACTATCCATTTTTTCCTTTTTAGGACATTCCTCTTGGACAAAAAACACTAAAAAATGAGTCTTAGTAATCAAGGAATAGATTTGATGTCATATATTCATTCATGATACTTGTTTCTCTATTAATACTAGGGTGGCAATGTTAGAAGTAGTAACAATTTGATGACCTATTGAAGATGATATAGAACATTTTTAATGAGCTCTCCCCTCAATAAATGCATCATTCATTAATGATACTAAAGGAAACGTTTCCTCAAAAAATTATTCCACATTAATAGGATGCTCATCAATAGGTTGAGAATGCATCCTTGGAGGCTTTCCTATATCTTGAATCAACTCCCCTACTGCTACAAATATAGTGTTGATTAAGGAATATTATTTTTATAGTTGACAGAATAATTAATTATATACACAACCTAGGTAGGATTCTACCCAATATTGGGTTATGTCATAGTATCATAAGACATGTGAAATAATTACCTAAGAATTTTTTAATTCACATGAATACATGAGATAAAATTGGTGGATAATCATAAGAGGTCATTCTACCTGCATTATAGATAAAGATATATAAAGAACCCTTTGACCACCTCCAACTGTGTGAGAGAACTGATAAGGGACATATGGCTCAAAAATCATAACATCTATAAATACCATAAGAATCCTGTCTTTGTGAGAGATTTTATATGATTTCTCATTGAGATATCATATATTATTATGATCCATTATCCCAGTTAGTGCAGGATAAGGAATGAATTTGAAATGATTAGGACAAATCAAAATATCGATAACCTCATCGGATCCTAGAATCATAACCTCAACCACATAAATATTAAACATCCTAGGCGAGAACATATAATCCAGGATCCTAGTATTGTTATACTATTTGTAATAGAGAACATGATCTCTTATCAAATCGAATAATAATAGTTTGGGATAGCCAACTTGATAAGTGATGTTTCCATGTTGGATATGGATGAGGACTTAGTAGAGGTTAGGTAGATTCATTATGGATATGTTAAGAGGGAACCCATCTATCAATCGGGTTTTCAACACCAACATGCGTACTAAAATTACAAAGTGTCTGTCGTTGGATGGTAAAATACATCGGTATAGAAAAAATGGATAAAACCACAATAGATGAAAGATGTTAGGTACACTAGGATAGATACTCTAAGAGTGGGGGGGGGGGTGAATCATTGTATGAAAATTTAAAACAACTACGCATTTTTTATCTTGTTTCATATTTAGACAAAACTAGCTTCTCTATCCTTCCCATTATAGAGTATGAACAATTCATAAATCATGCACAAGACAAATGAATTTTACTTTGTTCACCCTCACTAGGCTATTTATAAAGAGAATACACCAAAAATGTGTCAATGTACTAAATCCACTATAAGCACACTATTTTTTACATGTTCGAAGTGGACTCACTATCCCTCTTAGTTTACAACCAGTCACATTTTGAATGCACACTGATCTCTCAAGTATAGTATGCTCACTGATTCTTCAGAAGATCCACTCAAAATTTATAGACTTGTAGGTCCCTTAATTATGTCTAATGAATGCATCCTATACTATATATATATGATCTATTAGTTTCCCACTTTCATCCACTAATGAATACAACATTACCATAGTATTACTAGGAAGCTAAAAATATTTCGTGCAACCCTTACTATGTATTGTTTTCATCTTTTATGACTTGCATTAAAGATTCCACATTTTTTGCGAAACACCCCTTGTGCATATATTTAGTCTTATGTTCAACTAAAATCTAACACGCGATATTCTTAGCTTGGATGCAACTCAAAATTTTTCTCGCAAATCCCTTTTCATAAAATTCTTATGTGATCTAGAGCTCAGATTCCCTCTTTGTGTTGAGATTTTTTGAATGATGGGGTCAACACTTATTTATAGGCATTACTGAAACCTGTCTAAAAAAGAGTCGATGTGTCACGCAATATCCTCCTGGAGCGTACAAAACCCCATTTTCCATTGCCTTGGGTTCACAACATTCTTTCGTGCATCCTCATATTTCGTGTACATTTCCAAATATTTTGTGCATATCTTACCTTGAAATTTTTCAATTTTATGAACTTGAAACATTCTTTTCACTCAAGTTCCAATTCCATATTCAATCTTGAACACAACTTCCTTTATTAAAAACACTTATCTCTATATTCCCAATTATGAGGCCCGAAAATTTAGCAAACACTGGAAAATGGCACCACCTTGTATCTTTTCTTTTTGAACCACATCCAGATCAGACATTCCATTTTCATGGTTTCATATCAACATATATTGTAAAACATATCTCTAGAACTCAACAAATAACCATGGAAACCCTTTTTGATAACAAAAACAATCACCTTAAAATGAGTCAATGTAACCTTGAGGGATTTTTACCAAAAATATACCCCTTTGGTTTTGTTTCCAAATCTTCTCAAAATGATTATCAATACTTTGATACCTCATTAAATATTCTTCCAACTGATACCACCATTAAACCCTTGTGATTACAGTAGTGAACAATGATTTACTCAACATATAAACTAAGCCCACTTCAGAAATGATCAGTGTGAGAAACAATAGTATAATGAAAAGTTCATCAATGAATATCATCATTCCTGAATCCAATTTTTGAAACCATACTCAAACAAATAAAATTATTTCCTCACTACCCTCATCTTTCATGATATCTAATCTTTTATCGATCACTTCTAGTGTGATAAGATTTAAAACCCCTCCTTCTTCACTTCTCGGGTTCTTGTGTTTTCCAGGATAATCTATCACTAATCACTTAGAATAATAGAGAAACACATACTTTCATCCAAATAATCTCCCCTATCAGATTCCTTAGCTATCATGCTTAAATCCCCTTCCTCATTGCTTCACTTTCCATCTTATCCTCATATAATGATATATACATCTATCAAAATCTTCAACTATCATTCTAAACTCCCCCAATCTCATTTCACCACCTTCCAACATCTCCCCATATCATTAAAGAGACATTTTCTCCCCCTTTAATAGTCACACATTTCCCCCATTTTCAACGAACCAAAAGATCAATCCATTTTGGTCTTCATAAAAGTAAGTAAAATATATCAATACATAAGGGAAAACACATGACACCTTAGGGAGAAGGAGGGGGTTCCATTGTAGAGACCCGAAGCTTAACGTACATGGACATTGCATTACTTTTGCGGAATACTTAGTACATAACAAAAAACACACACACAAGGACCGTAATAGTTTAGTGTCTTTGGAAACTCGAAATATAATCTTCTAATCATGGTGAAAGATCTTCAACATCTCCCATAATGATCTTCTTCTTTTTTAAACATAAATCCTTTCTTTATATCCTGGGTAAAAGAAAAAATAAAAGGTTGAGATCAAATTCTCAGTAAGGGTAAAGAAAAGAAATATCAATCACATCATATTTATAAGAACATATCTTTTGGAAATCTTAACCTGCAAAAGAGATCATAATTTTCATAACATGGGATAAATCATAGTAATGAAATGTAATCCCAATAATCATAACTTAAAACATGAAACTTTGTGGCATACACACATAATCATAGAGAATAATTTCTTGTTAGTCAAAACTCATTGCCAAGACTATCTTGGTGGACAAAGTCCCTTTCTGAACCGAGTTGATTCCTCGTTTCAGTCCTGTTTCACTGAACCGGTATAACCTACCATTCAAGCCATGTCTATATCATGAGATATAAAATCTTTACCCAATGCATTGGAGGGAGATATAGGTCCCACCCATCTCATAATGATACCATTCTTATGTGTGCCACAAAATCATAAACTATACATCATTGCATAACCCATGTAATAAAAATGGGAATCTAAAACATAATGACATCATAAAACAATTAATATACGAT
Source organism: Viscum album (assembly GCA_963277665.1). Classification (NCBI taxonomy): domain Eukaryota; kingdom Viridiplantae; phylum Streptophyta; class Magnoliopsida; order Santalales; family Viscaceae; genus Viscum; species Viscum album. The sequence continues at coordinate 187,908,988 of OY728143.1, forward strand.
AAATGAATTCATAAAAATAATTCCATCACAACATAATCAAATAAATGTAATAATAGGGATAAAAACAGAACCCTTTATTATCTTAGATGGAAAATAATTTTGATAAAACACTTGAACTTCATTCTTGAGGAAAATATCCTTTCTACTTCAAATTTTTTTTCCTTTCTTAATATGTCATAAAACTTTAAACTAAAATAATTTGATTAAAAATAAACATGAAAACTTGTAAAGGAAGCTTCTTGGAAATAATGTTTAAAAAATCCATTCATGCCGTATAAGTTAAAAAAACATTCTTCTCGTACTTGTGTGAGAAAAGTCAAAAAGTACTTCATACGAAAAACAAAAAAAGATTCCTTTCATATCTTTTACTATAAACTCACCAAAGGGTAAAAATGGATTTAAAAATTTGTAGGTGGATGGAAATAATATTACATATTGAGGAAACATGGATGTGGATGATAAAATACACCCCAGTAAATACTAAAGTATAAACAATCTCGGATAAAAATGAGATTGTGATATTTCCCTTACCTTAGGTCCGATATGATTTTTACATGTCCGAACCTCCTGTATAATGATTTAAATAATGTTATTGACTTATTACAGAATCATACTTATTTTTATGATATCATATATGGTCATATTCTTAGCTTCTTAGTAGTAATATTTCATTACTACTTGTTATTCGGGTGTTTATTACTTTTTGTTCTTATCTGTGTTTGTCGAATAAATTCTTATTCTTCTCTTTAGGTTATAGATACCTCATTTCCAGAATGGTATTAATGTAATATATATCATATTCATTCATTCAATTCATTTATATAATCATTATGAAATGAAGATCATGTTGAACGAGTCGCATCACATCGTGGAGACAGTATTCCGTACGTACGCACGAGTGACGTTATCATTCCTATGATCGTGGAATTGTATTGTAGTGTATGTATACCATTTCAGAATCAATATAACTTTATAATAGTCATATATAGTCATTATTTACACCATTATACCCATCCAAGTGAGGTGGTGGTGGAAAATAGATTACACCACGGCGTGGAGACGGTATTCCGTACGTACGCACACGCGGTGATTTCATTTTTCTGTAGGATGGATGGATGGTTAAATAGGGTTGTTTCATACTTATAATAACATATCAGTATATGAGTGATACGGATGTTATTACTTCATAATGAAACAACTAAATAAGAATAAGTTGAAGAAGAAAGAAATTGGAAAGGATCGGTAATGGATATTACCTCTTCTTTAAAGCGCCTTCAATTAACCTCCACTTAAAGAACAAAGGATGGTCTATGAAGAAGACCAGGACCTCTAGGATGATACTAGTGAAGTGGAGAAGAGATTTTGGCAGGGGTTGGCCGAGCTTGAAGGCTCAAAGTGGTGTGAGGAATAGGGGGAGGAGGTGCCCTTTTATAAGGGAGGAGAGAGGCACCTTAGGAAAATATCAAAATATTATTTTATATTAAGATCAAATTCGGTTTATAATGTTTAAAAATGGTCTTATTTCGAAGATAAAGTGGGTATGGGTCTAAATCCTCTTATCCAAGAGGATTTAGACAACTTTAGGTTATTATTTTAACCTTATCAATTAGATTTAACTCTAAGTTAAATAATTTAACTTTTACCGTGTCTTTTTGTTTTCTTACACTATATGGTTAATAAACTTACTATAACAAGACAAATGAACCGCAAGTAGTTTATTATTAATATATCTATCCTTATCTATTTCATTTGGCCGAACCTTAGATTTTTAGGAATAAAATAACAATTAATAATATAATATTTGTTTTAAAAACAATTTTATGTCAATTTGGCACTATTTAGTAATTGATTTTTGTGAAAATCACAACAGAATGATAAGTTAGAACAAAGTTAATTAAATCAATAATAACATGTCAAAAAATAGATTTAAAGTGGGTGCGCCATCAAAAGGCGGCAAAACTTCATTTTTTGAAAAATACTTATTTTACCCTAAAAATTTATTTTCTTCTTATACCATGTTCTAGAAAATGTGTAAGATGAATAATAATGTTATAATATTAAAAATTTAGTTAATACTATTCATAACGGCTAGTTCAGGAAAATATTATAATAATATATCGTTTTTTATTAAAACCTGGTATTGCGTACAACACACGCTATCGAGGAAGGTCGTGATTACGTGTAATGCAAGCCAAGTCAGGGTTGCGTGTTGTGAAAGAATCCTTCGTTGTTTCGTATAACAGAATCCAACCATATTTCTTTTATAAATTGAATATATATTTATATATACTCAATGTTGCATATAATAACTATTATCAAAATTGTGTGTAACACGATCCAAGAATAGTGTTGCGTATACTGCAAGATAATACGATGTTGCATATAGCGCAAGGTAATCTTGGTGTAGAATACAACACAAGACATTAATGAAATTAAAAGAATATTTTTCATAAAATCTTGGGGTGTTACATTCTACCCCCCTTTAATGAATTTCTCCCTCGAAATTCGTCAGGGTTATAAATGGTTTACTACTCGAAAGTTTGTTTAATAGAAACCCACATCGTAAAAAGGAATACCAAAACATGGCTTTTAAAAACTAAAGTATGAAATGTAATAGTTACCCAAATTAACTCATCACGGGGTTTCCACGTAGGAGAACATAGGTGAAAATATGTATATGGAAGAAAAATAAAACCATCAAGTTCTGATGGAGAGTGGTAGAGAACATGGCTATGAAAAAGCCAACAATCACAAAGCTATTGATTTGTGATGATCTAAGGTACCATCTGATTAATCAGATATAAGGGAACTACGACAACATTTTTGGTTTTCAAGATCATTTCCCTAAAGTTGATGAATTAAAAGAAATACTTGCATGATTTTGGTACAATGTCACTGTTGTTCGTGAATTTAACAATTTACACTTCATCCCTTAAATAAATGAAGTTGAATTTTTTTTCGTGATGTGTCAGTAAATCATGTGTTAGAATGATGGGTCATTCCATCTCTTTCAAACCAAGGGTTAGAAAAAGTTATAAGTCCATCTTATGGTTAGATTAATCGTATATGGTTCCAAAAATGAACTTATACTTCATATATCATACCGCTTAAAAAAATAAAACTAGTATATACTAAACAGGGACTTCCTGTAGGCCAGTGGTAGGCGATAAAAGCAAATCGCACTTCGGTTGTGGGTTCGATTCCCACAGCCTTGTCCGACGCGATGGGATGTCGCCCGTCCTGCAGGTTGTCCTTTTTCTAAAGCTATATTACTATAACATCCCATCAATAATATCGAAAAAAGTTCTATCCTAACTTATTTCCAACATAATCCATTCCAATCAGTAGGCTTATCTAAAATACTTTGGTCCAAGCTCATAGTATAAAGAAAATGATTACTTGAAATGTCATCAACCAACCATCATTTATCTCCCATTATCTTGTTGGTCACATTCCAATCATGTGAATACCGTAATCATGTATTCTCTTGAAAAATGAATACCCATTAAACCTTAGTGAAAACAAGAATGCTGTCAAAGGATAACTCTTTCCACATACCAAAATCCAAAAATTCTATATAGTCAAACCATGATATAACCTTCTCCTTATATCAGTCATGAGATCATGAATACTATCAAACATTTAATTTTCTCCTTATCCCTTCATTATGCGCATATCATCTACTTTCAAAAAATACTGGTACCATTCATCACATACTTTCAAAACTTAAGGAAAGAAAATAGTGTAACAATCCTTAGATGTCTCTTTATTCCATATTACCATGAGATTACTTATACAACATTACACTTGATAAACATGTAATCATTCCACTACATTCTTAAACTATTGACTGAGATTCAACAATTCTTTCATCTCACATATCCTTTGTAGTCTCATCATCATCATCAACATAAATACTACCCATATGACCATACTGATTCTCTTAATGAGACATTCCCTTAGGTCATTGGTTTGCATAATACCCGTACATTCCACATTTAAAACATTTAACCATTGTTGATGTCATAGCAATACCATTATCCTCATCCCTGGTGTTAACTGAACCTTTTCCTTTTCACTTACTGGCTTTGTGTCCTTCTTTTACACACCCAAAGCATCTTCTAGTTCCTTTGAAACATTCTCCTTGATGCCTCTTCCCATATTATTTACACAGGGGAAATTGAACTTTCTTTCCTCTATGATCATCATGAAACCCCATCTTTCTCTTATTAGCCGAGTCAGGAAACTTACCAAATTTTACTTTATTGATCATATTATGAGATTTCTGATTCGGCATAATAATGATGTTTGGACCTCCAAATCCCATTTCATTTGGTTTCTCATGAAGAATATCATTCCATTGTCCATCATAACCTCCATTATCGTGAATCATATTGTTTCCATCCATTTTCTAAAACCCAAAAAGAATAGTGTGAGAGGAAAAAATCATAATTAAGGGGGAGTAACTTCAATATCTAACATCTTTGGTTTAATCTAATATCGTTACCATAGTTCTAGGACTATATAATATACGTATACTTATCCTTAGGGACATCCCTAGACATACCTTAGAAATATCTCTAGGGACCTCACTAACGTTTTCACATCCAAGTTTCCAAAGGTTGACTAAACCTTTCCTCTGATACCAACTGTAGAGACCCGAATCATAAAATACATGGACATTACATTACTTTTGTGGAATACTTATTACATAACAAAAAATCACACACAAGGACCGTAATAGTTTAGTGTCTTGGGAAACTCAGAATATAATCTTCTAATCGTGGTGAAAGATCTTCAACATCTCCCATAATGATCTTCTTTTTTTAAAACCTAAATCCTTTCTTTATATCCCAGGGAAAAGAAAACATAAAAGGGTGAGCTCAAATTCTCAGTAAGGGTAAAAAAAATAATTATCAATCACATCAAATTCATAAGAACGTATCTTTTGGAAATATTAACCTGCAAAAGAGATCATAATTTTCATAACATGGGATAAATCATAGTAATGAAATGTAATCTCAATAATCATAACATAAAACATGAAACATTGTGGCATACACACATAATCATAGATAATAATTTCTTGTCAGTCAAGACTCATTGCCAAGACTATCTTAGTGGACAAAGTCCCTTTCTGAACCGAGTTCATTCCTCGTTTCAGTCTTGTTTCACTGAACCGGTATAACCTACCGTTCCAGCCATGTCTATCTCATGAGATATAAAATCTTTACCCAATGCATTGGAGGGAGATATAGGTCCCACCCATCTCATAAGGATACCATTCTTATGTGTGCCACAAAATCATAAACCATACATCATTGCATAACCCATGTAATAAAAATGGGAATCTTAAACATCATGACATCATAAAACAATTCATATACGATAAAGGAATTCATAAAAATAATTCCTTCACAACATAATCAAATCAATGTAATAATAGGGATAAAAACAGAACCCTTTATTATCTTATATGGAAAATAATTTTGATAAAACACTTGAACTTCATTCTTGAGGAAAATATCCTTTCTACATCAAAAACATTTTTCATTTCCTAACATGTCATACAACATTGAACTAAAATAAGTTGATTAAAAATAAACTTGAAAACTTGTAAAGGAAGCTTCTTGGAAATAATGTTTTAAAAATCCATTCATGCCGTATAAGTTAAAAAAACATTCTTCTCGTACTTTTTTCGGAAAAGTCAAAAAGTACCTCGTACGAAAAATGACAAAAGATTCCTTTCATATCTTTTACTATAAACTCATCAAAGGGTAAAAATGGATTTAAACAATTTTAGGTGGATGGAAATAATATTACATATTGAGGAAACATGGATGTGGATGATAAAATACACCCCAGTAAATACTAAAGTATAAACAATCTCGGATAAAAATGAGATTGTGATATTCCCCTTACCATAGGTCCGATATGCTTTGTACGTGTCCGAACCACCTATATAATGATTTAAATAATTTTATTGACTTATTACAGAATCAAAATTATTTTTATGATATCGTATATGGTCATATTCTTAGCTTCTTAGTAGTAATATTTCATTACTACTTGTTATTCGGGTGTTTATTACTTTTTGTTCTTATGGTTGTTTGTCGAATAAATTATTATTCTTCTCTTTATTTTATAGATACCTCATTTACAGAATGGTATTAATGTAATATATATCATATTAATTCATTCAATTCATTTATATAATCATTATGAAATGAAGATCATGTAGAACGAGTCGCATCACATCGTGGAGACGGTATTCCGTATGTACGCACGAGTGATGATATTGTTCCTATGATCGTGGAATTGTATTGGAGTGTATGTATACTATTTCAGAATCAATATCACTTTATAATAGTCATATATAGTAATTATTTACACCATTATACCCATCCAAGTAAGGTGGTGGTGGAAAATAGATTACACCACGGCGTGGAGACGGTATTCCGTACGTACGCACGCGCGGTGATTTCATTTTTCCATAGGATGGATGGATGGTTAAATAGGGTTGTTTCATACTTAAAATAACATATCAGTATATGAGTGATACTGATGTTATTACTTTATAATGAAACAACGAAAGAAGATGAAGTTGAATAAGAAAGAAATTGGAAAGGATCGGTAATGGATATTACCTCTTCTTTGAAGCGCCTTCACTTAACCTCCACTTAAAGAACTAAGGATGGTCTTTGAAGAAGATCCGGACCTCTAGGATGATACTAGGGAAGTGGAGAAGTGATTTTGGAAGGGGATGGCCGAGCTTGAAGGCTCAAAGTGGTGTGAGGAAGAGGGGGAGGAGGTGCCCTTTTATAAGGGAGGAGAGGGGCACCTTAGGAAAATATCAAAATATTATTTTATATTAAGGTCAAATTCGGTTTATAATGGTTCCAAAGGGTCTTATTTCGAAGATAAATTGGGGATGGGTCGAAATCCTCTCATCCAATAGGATTTAGACATGTTTAGGCTATTATTTTAACCTTATCAATTAGATTTAACTCTAAGTTAAATAATTTAAGTTTTACCGTGTCTTTTTGTTTTCTTACACTATATGGTTAATAAACTTACTATAACAAGCCAAACGAACCCCAAGTTGTTTATTATTAATATATATATCCTTATCTAAGTCATTTGGCCGAACCTTAGATTTTTAGGAATAAAATAACAATTAATAATATAATATTTTTTTTAAAAACTATTTTATGTCAATTTTGACACTATTTAGTAATTGATTTTTGTGAAAATCATAACAAAATGATAAGTTCGAACAAAGTTAATCAAATCCATACTAACATTTCAAAAACTAGATTTAAAGTGGGTGCGCCATCAAAAGGCAGCAAAACTGCATTTTTTTAAAAATACTTATTTTACCCGAAAAATTTATTTTGTTCTTATACCATGTTCTAGAAAATGTGTAAGATGAATAATAATATTATAAAATTCAAAATTTAGTTAATACTATTCATAACGGCTAGTTCATGACAATATTATAATAATATATCATTGTTTATTAAAACCCGGTATTGCGTACAACACACGCTATCGAGGAAGGTCGCGATTGCGTGTAATGCAAGCCAAGTCAGGGTTGCGTGTTGTGAATGAATCCTTCGTTGTTTCATATAACAGAATCCAACCATATTTCATTTATACATTGAATATATATGTATATATACTCAATGTTGTGTAGAATAACTATTATCAAAATTGTGTGTAACACGATCCAAGAACAGTGTTGCGTATACAACAAGCTAATACGGTGTTGTGTATAGCGCAAGGTAATCTTTGTGTAGAATAAAACACAAGACATTAATGAAATTAAAAGAATATTTTTCATAAAATCTTGGGGTGTTACATTAATATCCACACTTTTTCAAGTGAGGAGAGTCGACTAGACTACTATAGCCAATCGATGCTGCTCGAATGGTTCAATGGGTTAGCCCTTTTTCAGAATATCAGCAACCTTTAGATCTGTAGGAAAATACTTTAACTTTACTAGCCCTTTCTCATCCTTCTCCATGATGAAATGATATTTGATCTAAATTTTCCTGGTCCTCAAATGAGGGATGGGATTTTTTAAATGAATTATAGCAATTGAGTTATCACATTGAATTCCGATTCGAAACTGCACTACCACACCCATGTCATCAAGCTACTACTTAATCCATAATAACTGAGTGCATGATTGTGTAGCAGTAATATACTCTGCTTTTTTATTGATCAATGAAATACAATCTTGTTTCTTGCTTAGAAAAGAAATACACAATCCACTAAGACCAAATGCACCTCTTGGTGTTGATATCGAAACATCTGCTGATCCTGCCCAATCCGCATTAGTATTTCATAATAACTCTTACTGAGATTTGCCATTATACACTTATCCGAAATCCACTATGCCCTTGATATACCAATGTATTATTTTCACTATGATCATGTGGATTTAGTTGGAATTACACTGATATCGTGCTATATGGCATGTGGCGAATACAATGTCCGGACTTTTTTCTCTCAGGTAAAATAGGAATCCAATGATTTTACTATATTCTATGATATTAATTTCCTTTTCTTTATCATCTTTTGACAGCTTCATCCAGGTAGAAATTAGAGTCTTCATCTCAATGGAATTTTCTACTCCTAGTCTCATTAGAAGCTCCTTGGAATATTTGGATTGTGAAATAAATGTTCCATTCCTTCAATGTGTCATCTGTAAACCAAGGAAAAATGTCATCTCATCAATCATTGACATTTCAAAATCATTTTTCTGAAATTTAGAAAATTTTATGCATTGTACTTTATCTGATCAACCAAATATTTTGTCATCGACATAGACCAATACCATTATCATTTGATTTTTGTCATTGTTGAAATAGATAATTTAATCAACTACACCATGTTGAAATCCATGATTCTTTCAATATAGATATAGTCTTGAATACCAAGCTATTGGTGCTTGATCCAACCCATATAGAACCTTCTTTAGCCAAAAGAATTTTTTCTCATCTTCATGAATGAGAAAACCATTTGGATTCTCAATATACACTTCTTCTCCAAGAACCCAAATAAGAAATATTGACTTAACATCGATATGAAATAATTTGAACTTCCATTGTGCTACAATGGAAATTAATAATCTAAGGTATTCCATCCTTGCCATAGGTAAAAATGTCCATTCAACATCAATGCCCTATATTTAAGAGTACCATTTTTACACTAGTCATGCTTTGCTTTAGATCACAACACCATTCTCATTCATTTTTGTGTGAAAGAGCCATTTTGTCCCGATGAAATTCTTATTTTCTAGCCTCAAAAGAATCCCCCAAGTATTATTCTTCTTAATATGTTCTATCTCTTAATTAATCACCTGAACAATGTTTTCATCGTCATCCACATCATCAAAAAGATTAGGCTCTATCTGAGATAATAGAGAGGTCTTCAGCAATTACTTCATTCTTCATGTCTGAATCAGATCTTTCTGATCACCAATGATTTTCTTCCTATAAATATCTGCTCGACTCTTTGGATTTTTCATAGATATAGACTTTACTTCCTATTTTTCATCATCAGTGTCTTATTATGATTCCACATCTACCACATCTCCCCCTATGTTGGTTCCCACCCTTCACTGCCATTATGAAACTGTTCACTATGTTGTGTAATATTATCTCGATTTTCCACAATTTTGACATCATTTCTATCAACTAATTTTCCCAACCTATTGTTAAAGAAATTTGTATGCATTTATTTCACCTGAGTAGCCAAAGAATATCCCCTCATCTTTGTGTGACTCAAATTTCCTATGATTTTATTTTTTTATAATAAATCACTTACTTACAAATATTCAAAATAATTTCACCGTTAGATTATTTCCATACCACATCTCATACAAAGTCTTTCCTTCATTCAGACACAACATATCCCTATTATAAATAAAGACTTATGTCAATACTGCTTCCTTCAAAAATCTGATTGGGGGTATTTTTTCATAAGAACCATTATAGAAATGTTATGGATGATCTAATTTCTTATTCCAACTAATCCATTATATTGGGGAGTTTATACACAATTAAAATAATGCCTTAATTTGTGTTTCTCAAGACAGTTTTCTACCTAACTATTTTTGAATTTTGTACCCTTGTTAGTATGAAAATTTATAATTTTAAACAAAATCATTCTTTTAGATTGGCTCCGATACTATTTTAGGAAATTAAACACATCAAACATTTGTAAAATGACTTAAAAACCCATGCCATTATTCTATAGTCATCAATGTAAAGAATGTAATATATTTTTCTGTCAATGGATTTTGGTGAGATAGGTCCAAAAACATCATCATGCACCAATTCAAGCACTCTGATTGACTTTTTTTTCTATCGCTTTGTAAATAATTTTTAATGATCCTCCCTTGTTAGCATGAATCGCATGTGTGAGTACGATCACGCGATATATTGGGTAGGTATATAGATGAATCACACTTTAAAAAATATTCCATGTAAGGTTTGAATAAATGAAAAATTAATTTATTCCATAACTTGTTTTCATCCTTTATAGATTAGAAGCACACATCCTCATCACCACTTATAAGGCATAGATTGTTTTGTCCTTTTTTACCAATAGAACCACTGCACCATGTCTTCCTTTGATGGTATATGTTTTCTTAGTAAACAGTATAGAATTCCTTGAGTCACATAGTTTACTGATACAGAGAAAATTGTGACTGACACCTTATACTGCTAAGACATCATCATGACTTATTTCTTTTCCCCAAAACCATGCCAATCCCAATCCAATTATCTTTTGGAATTCAATATTTCCATACATGAAAACTCATTCGTTGTAATATTATAAAATTATAACCATATCTTTATTTCTTTTCATGTGAGATGTGAAACCATTTTCAATGATCCATATACCTGATTTGTTCGATGATTTAAGGAAAATTTCAGCAACCACTACCTTCTCATCTCTATTCTTCTTTGTCTATGTTTTCTTTCTTCACACTCTAAAAAGATTGAGGCTTATGATCTTCCTCAGAGTACGATGTACTAACTTCATCCAACAAAGCTGCAAATTGATATTTCATTTTTAGATCACTTGTTTATTCCCTGATTTGCTACTTGAGAAAAATTTGGTTCTACTTAGGTACATTTCTTTGTATAGTTCATGTATAATATTTATCCATGTTCCCAAATCCTCCACACCCATAACATTGTCCCTAAAAATATTGTCAAGAGTTCCATTCTCTGTTTCAATTCTACAAATGTTCCCTTTAGTATATTTTGGCTATGGAATACACATGATGTGAGTGTCCAATAATTCCAAAGCAAAAACACGTGATGCAGGGTGCATTCCTGCATGTCACTTCTTTACTGCACATTTTTCCTTAGGCTCTATGAGTCTTCTGACTCTGCTTTGCACCCAAATCAACCTTCACTTGTGGAGTAGTTTCTTGCAGTCTTACATCAATCATGTCTACTTTCTTTTTTTTATAAATCCCCATACCAGCCTTATCATTTGAACATGATTATCGCTTCTTTTCTGATGGACCTATTTTCTCAACCATATGTTTCCCTCTTCGGAGTAATCTTTTTTGTTGACGTCACGACAAGAGTCAATATTTTTTCTTGATCTTTAAACTTTTTCCACAGACCAAAAAGTTATTATTCTAATTCTTCAATGATCTTGATTTGATCTTTTTCTATATTATTTAAATAATAAATCTCCTTTTTCTGTTCTCCAACCCTAATTTTTTAGTCACTAACCGATTCTAAGTTATCTAATGTCGATGACCAGAGATTCTCAATATCTTCTATTAACTCAGTCTTTTCTTCTTCTTGCAGCTGTATGTATATTTTGGAGTTAGGGACCACATTTTTGGCTCTACCAGAATCGATCTCCTCATGTTCGTCTTCTGAATCAGCTTAAATACCAATTCATCCCTCAACTTATTCTTCCCCATCAATGTCAGTTTTTTACTTTTATTGAGAACTATCGACAGCAGCCACCATGTAATTTTCTGCACAATATTTTCTATTTTCAATAGATTTGACCTCTTAATCCTTAGAATCATCAAAACTTTTTAATTCTTGTGAATGAAGATTCTTCTTTATGAAAAAATTTCTATTGAACTATTTTTCCCATTCCCATAGGATGAAAATTTATTCTTGGAAATTTCAACTCCATCCTCAACATTATATTCTTTTTTAAATTTTTTGGGGAACATTTCAGCTATTTGAACAAAATTTTGACAGCAAAAGAACTCTTGGGTAAGTTTCCCTTTAAATTTCATTTTCCTATTTGAATATTTGAAGAAAGGAATGACCTCACAACATATTTCTCTTCATATTACTTGGAATCTTCAATGGTGAGCTTCTTCAAGGATTTGAATGCCACCTCTTTGGATTTCCCCTTTTCCAAAACATCATTATCATCATGTCGCATTTCATATGCTACAAGGGAGCTATGAATGTTATCATGTTTTAATTGTTTCAGATGTTTTTTTTTCAATACTGAAACATTTGGATTAAAGAGAGGTGGAATTTGTTTTAGGACGTGATTTACAATCTTTATATCTTCAATACTTCCCCAAGTCCTCACAAGTCTTCCACTGAAACATTTACCATGTATAATAATAAATCAAAAGACTCATTCAGGTTCATTCTAAGATATTAATACTTGTTCCACAAAACATACTGCTTTGTTTCTCTGACCTTGGAGTCTCTTTCACATATGTTCATGAGTTTTTCACACATGGCATGTGATTTTTTACATGACATCACCTGCATATTGATAACACTAGATAGGGATCCCCGTAAAGCATTGATTCTCTTAGATTCATCATCGAATTCACTTCAATAATATTTCAATAATGTGCCACTATTAATATCTCCTATTATAACATGAATTGATGATATAAACACATATATTACCAATGATGAGGTGTAGTTTTTCATCCCATTCTTCCAAAAATGAAAATTGTTTCTGTAGAGGATTGGAATCTATTTTTTTGGTGACCTCCATCTGAGTGAGAAACAGTAATATCGACCATTTCCTTTGATACCAATTGTTAGGTCCAATAGGATAGATACCCTAAGGGGGGGGATGAATCAGGGTATGATAGAATTAAACAATTGCCACATTTTATCTTATTTCGTTGTTAGAGAAAACTATCTTGTCTCTTCTTCCCATTATAGAGTATGAACATATCTTAAATCATGAACAAGACATAAATAATTGACATTGTTCACCCTCATTGGGCTACATAAAATGAGAATACACCGATAATGTGCTGATGTATCAAATACAATACAAGAGAAATGCAGTTTACAAGTTTGAAGTGGACTCACTGTCCCTCCTAACTGTCAACCAGTCCTAATTTGAAAGCTTGCTGCACTCTCAAATAAAATGTGTTCACTACTTCTTTAGAAGACCCACTCACAGTCTATAGAGTTGTCGGACCCTTATTTATCTGTAATGAATGCATCCTCCACTATATATAAATGCTCTATTGATGTGACACTTTCATCCTCTAATTAATACATCTTTACCACAATATTATTGGGACACCTCAAATCTTTTATGCAACCCTTACTATGTCTTGTGAAAAAATTTAATTCCTTGCACTCAAGACTCTATCTTTGTTGCAAAACACCCCTTGTGCATAAATTCAATTTATTTCCAACTAAAATCTTACGCACAACATTCTTATCTTTTTTGAAACTCCAAATCATTCGTGCAACCCCCTTTTCATAAAATTATTATGCGATCCAGAGCTCAGATTCTATCTATGTGTTGATCACTTTTATATTAGGGGGTTCACCACATATTTATAGGCATCACCAACCCCTACGTGGAAGATTCAACGTGTCATGCAATATCCTCCTCTAGCGCGCAAAAAACCATTTGATGTTGCATTAGGCACATAACATTTTTTCACACAACCTCGTCTTTGGAACTTGATAAATCACCAAGAAAACCCTATTTTTCAACAAGCACAATCATCTAAAAAACGATTCAATGTTACCATAAGGGATTTTTACCCAAAAAAATCTTTGGGATACCTCTAGACTTAAATAGTATCACTATGAGGTATACTCTCCTACCACATGTATTTCCCAATAAGAGATCATACTTCTACAAAATAGTTGAGAAGGGCATTGGCGTGGACATATAGTGGTTGGATGAGTCCCACTATAGAAGAGTAATATTTTTAACTAGTTATTAAATGAAATGAGATAGTGTGGGTTCAAATTATTCATTACTGTCTCCATCATGATAGAAATAATTTCCTCTTCCAAGATTGGAGTTCGTGTGGTGTCATCCCAAATGTCTGTGAATAGAAGAAACTCATCATTCACCTCCCTAAGAGGAGATATACCTCCCATCTTGTAAATATTCAATAGTATGATCCATAATTCACCCTGAGATATGCCAAAGTATTTAGTTTCATTACACCAATGGATAATCATATATTTGAAAAGTTGTGAATGATGATAGATGATGAACTGATAAATCCATTTCGCCTCATAAAGTTGAATAGTGTGTTGTTGGTTGATGAATTATGATGAGCTTTTATTGGCCCAAATGACAATTTATATTCATCAAAAATGATACCACCAGGTCATAATTACCATATAGGTCTTTAAGTACTTCTTTGATCATTCAAGGAGGAGACAATTATTATATAATAACTTTGAGCAATTGACTAGTCAAAAAGATCACAATCATCTATACACCAAGGGGAGTTCAAAAATATTTGAGATAACCCTTTAGATTTTCCAGGAAACCTATTTAATATACTTAGATATTTATATTTGAATATAGTCAAAATAATATGATTACTACTGATATGAATGGTATAAATTGGGTGTAGGAATGATATCATTATAAGGCCCCATCCTTAAACATTACTTAATCTTGAGTTATTACAAGATTACACATTGAGGATATTTTCAGGTTTAGAGTTTTATAGAATTAGATCATAAATCATGCATTACATTGCAAATTTAAACAAAGTGGTTACATAAAAGATAGTATTCATTTTTTTCCCAACAATGGAAACATATTTAAAACAAAAAATGGATTCTTTCATGACACTTCTTTGACCATATAATCACATAATGTACCTTTCCCTTGACCTGTCAAAAACATTTCAAAAACATGGGATTAGCAAAAAAAGCTCACTAAGGGATATAAAAGTACTAAATGAAAACATTAGTCCATGTATGAAATCATACTTTACTCATAAAACCTAAGAATTTTAACATACCTCATCAAATCATGAATAAATCATAGAAATAATAATACATAAAGGTATCTTGAGGCATTCATAACATTCTTACGTAGGGAGTAACCCTCATGGTTATCTTTGGAATACCCATCACAGTATATTCCCTAAATCTCTTCGGAGAAACCTTAACGGTTAACTCCTTCACGTTACCCAATGCATTGGAGAGCTATATTAGGATCACCTTCCCTTAGTTTATCATGGAACCACCCATATTTATAACAATTCCCAAGAACCATAACATAATCATATCACATAAAACATGCATAAAGGAAACATAACATTTCCACTTTTCAATCACAAGATATCAATAAAACATATTGATATAAAAACATTATGAAAACCATTTTCAATACCAAAATAAAAGGAAAGTAAAACATGGTATTTGTTTTCCATTTTTTCAAAAAAGTGTATGGCTTGTAGAGGAAGTCGAAGCTCAAATAATGGTCCCGACGGTGGAGAAGTCATTGTCGCCGCATACGTACGACAAAAAAACATTCCCTTTTGTTGTTTTGTAAACGATTCATATAAAAAATATTCCCTTTGAGTAAACGTAAAATTCAAAGGGGTTTATACACCATATAAAAGAAAGTTGTGTATAAAACATAATATGCCTCAATGAAAGGAGATTGAGACGAAGTCCCTTACCTCGGGTCCGACATGACTCGATCGTTCTTTAACGTCCTGAATAATAAACTTGAGTTAATTTATACTTGCTTAAGAACCTTTTTCAAGTTCATTATTCCTTTTATATTACTTATTACCATGTTATGAACACTATGTAATTATTTAAGTTAACAGTGGTTGTTTTGTCGATCATTGGTACTTATGTTAAAAATAAACTCTTTATAATTACAAGTTGTTCATGTGGAAAAATATTCATTATATCCAGAATTATATTAATGATTTAGATATCGTATATGTCATATAAATGCATTATATACATGCATTTACAATATTACATAACATTTAGAGGTAAGAAATGAAATGCCCCGTTCATGGAGACGGTAAGCCGTACGTACGCATGAACGCTACTTTCATTTCTATTTCATATTTTATGGAATGGAATCATAATGATATAAAGGTATATTATAATTCCTGTATAATATCATATATAATATCATTAATTAATTCCTTTATACATCCCACATATGGCATTAACGAATCAAATCACTTTGAGGGGGCGGTAGTCCGCACTTCCTAAAATGAAGATATCGCGTATACCCATAATGGAAGCAATAAAGGTATGCCATAAATGAAAAATACATAAGATTAAGGAAAACATAAACATATTATATATCATATATAAATATAGTGACATATTAATGGCCACCTTTGAAGGTTTTATAAGAATATTAAACAATCATCGTTTCGTGAGGCAGAAATTCACCATCCACGGAAACAGTATGTTCTTTAACCATTAGATTTAGGTGTGTGTAAGTTTAGCTTGAATAATTATTATAAAAACATCCTAGTATACTGAAAATACTGGTGTTGTTACAAAAAAATGAATAAAAATAGTTTAGGGGTTTGGAGAAGCAAAATAAAACACAAGAACACAAGTGAAGACATTACCTTCAAATTGGGTAACTCCTCTTGGTTTGAACCAAAAGGGTTTCTTGAAAAGCATTATGCCAAAGGTAAGGCTTATAGGATGAAGAGAGGGATGTGGAGAGATAAAATGAGCAGATTTTTTCTGATCCAATGGCTTGAGAAGTGTGGGTAAGGAGGTAGAGGTGGGGGCCTTTTATAAGAGGAGAGGAGGGGCACTCTTGGAATGGTAAAAAATGTTACTTTATTTTCAAATGAGTTTCGGATTTTAAATGTCCCAAATGGACGTGTTTCAAGTATAATGTGATAAGGGTTCGAAATATACTCATCCAATATCTATTTGACAAGTGTAATTCTTAGAATTTACATTATCTTTTCATTTTATTTAAATCGCTCATTAATGAGGTAATCACTGCATCATCATGATGTCATAAATAATTTAATTTATTTAATATATTAAAATTATAAAAAAATAATATGATGTAGGAAATATTTTTATATTTCCAATGGCTATTTATATTCCAATAGATCATTTATGTAGACAAAGTTTAAAATGTTTTACTCAGGTGATACATTCTTTGTTATATTTAACTTTCTTTAAAAATAAGAAGATAAAAAGTCATTATCATGCAAAGGTGATTCCATGGGGTCCCCAAGTTTAGTACAAGGCATCCCATGGTCGGTCTTGACACAACCAGTAGCATTACGACAGATTTTGTGGTCATTTGTTATTATTATTATATTATTTTATTATCCTCAACTACCCGATTACTAATTAATCAAGATAATTAAAGATAACTACTGTCGTTACTATTCATAATGTCCAAAACAAAAGAGTCTTGATTACATAATTTGGACCTTCTGATTCCAAATATGTAATCCATTTTACCAAATTCCAAACACAGAAATCGATATAATTAATTTAAAAAATAATTCCTATTGTCCAAACAAATAGTTGGTTTTTTAGAAACAATATTTTTGAAAAGTTTGGCACTTGTTTATGACCAATTCCAAAGTGAAATTAATCCTAATGACCAACATTGGATTAAATGGTAAATAATATTATAATTACACTTTGAGGCCAATTAAAAAGATAATCTAACCATATAATTAAATTATATGAAAAAGTAGTTTTGATGTAAAATGCAATATTTTTCACTATTCATTAAAAAATAATCATTGTCAGAAAAATACCAAAAAATTATCCAATTTAATTTTCAGTGTCCCAATCATAATGAATTTGTCTATTTTGACCAATAAATCTTATAAAACTATCAAAAGTTTGATTTAAAAATTGTTTGCCATCAAAAGGCAGTAAAAAAATCTTTTAAAAATATTAGTGTATTCCATGCTTAAGATTGGATTTATTCTCATGTTAAGACTATAAAACACTATATAATTTATAAATGTACGTAGATAAAAATATATATTATTCATTACTTAATTGGGATGTCACATACTTCCCCCTTTAGAAAATTGCATCCCCGCAATTTATTTACTTAACGAATAAGTGGGGGTATTTATCCCTCATTGCATTTTCAGATTCTCATGTTGCCTCTTCACTCATGTGGGTTTTTCAACAAAACCTTTACTTGATGAATCACCTTATTCCACAACACTTGCTCCCTATGGTCAAGAATCTAGACCAGTTGTTCCTCATAAGATAGATTCTCTTCCAGCTGAACTACCTCTGTACTCAAAACATGAGATGGATCTGGCATGTACTTCCTTAACATTGAAACATGAAAAACATTGTGTACCTGAGATAAACTCAGAGGTAAATCTACTCGGTATGCAACTGATCCAACTCTCTCTATAATTTAATATGGTCCAATTAACCTTGGAATCATCTTTCCTTTCTTACCAAATCACATCACACTTTTCCATGGGGAAACTTTGAGGAAAACATGTTCACCTGCCTTAAAAGAGAGATCCTTCCTCCTGTTGTCTGCATAACTCTTCTGCCTGCTCTGAGTTGTTCTCATGTGTCTCTGTATCAGCTGAACTCTTTCTGACAACTCTTCTACCAATTATGATCCCATCAACTTCCTTTCACCTACTTCATCCCAAAAAGCTGGATTTCGACACCGCTTCCCATATAATGCCTCAAACGGTGCCATTTGTATATTGGAATGAAAACTGTTATTATAATAAAACTCAACCAAAGAACGATGTTGGTCCCAACTTCCCTGATAATCCATCAAACAATCACGTAGAATATCCTCCAAAATCTGAATCGTTCGTTCTGACTGCCCATTAGATTGAGGATGAAAAGTCGTACTAAAATTTAATTCAGTACCCAATAACTTCTAAAGGACTTTCCAAAAGTTAGAAGTGAACGTGAGATCACGATCAGATACAATGGAGAGAGGAACTCCATGTAACCTGACTATCTCTTTAAGATACAAATGGGAAAGTTGATCTAGGGGAAAATTATCTTGTATAGCAAGGAAATGAGTAAATTTAGTCAAGCGATCAATAATAACCCATATTGCATTATTACCTCGAGGTGTCTTCGGCAATCCCACAATGAAGTCCATGGATATATTCTCCCATTTCCACTCTTGCACTGGTAAAGGCTGAAGAATCCCTTTCGGTAACTACTGCTCTATTTTAACCTGTTGACAAGTCAAACACTTCACAGTAAAATCAGCAATGTCTCTTTTCATTCCATCCCACCAGTAATATTCCCGAAGATCTCTATACATCTTAGTACTGCCTGGATGAATTGAAAACGGAGAACTATGAGCTTCACATAACAACTCTCTCTTCAACTGTGAATCACACGGCACACAAAATCTCTTCCCAAATCTCAAAAAAAAATCATTAACAATCTTGAATTCATGATACTTACCCTTCAGAACCAGCTCTACCATTTTCTGCAACTCGTTGTCTTGTTTCTGTGCTTGTTTAATTTTGTCTGACAGAGAAGATTTCACTGATACCTGAAACAAAATAGAATAACATCCTGCACCAATAACTTTTATGCCAAAGTTCATCAAATCCTTAGCCAAAGGATCACGTTCCAAATGCAACATTGTTAATGAAGCATTACTTTTTCGACTTAAAGAATCATCCACTTTATTTTCTTTTCCCGGATGGTAATGAATTGTACAATCATAATCCTTGATTAATTATAGCCATATCCTCTATCTCATGTTCAATTCATTCTATGTGAATATATACTTTAAGCTTTTGTGATCAGTATATATTTCACACTTTACTCCATACAAATGATGCCTCTAAATTTTTAAAGAGAAAACAACAACAACTAATTCCAAATCATGTGTAAGGTAATTTACCTCACAAGTTTTCAACTATCGTGAAGCATAAGCAATTACCTAATCATTATGCATTAGGACACAACCAAGTACATTCAATGAAGCGTCACTGTAGATAACAAACTCAACATTCCTGGAAGGTAGTTCCAAAACTGGAGCATTCACCAATATTCTTTTTAATTCATGAAAAAAATCATCACATTCTTTTGTCCAGATAAACTTAACACCCATCCGAGTTAGCTTAGTCATTTGACTAGATAACAGTGAAAAATTTCTAAAAAACCTTCGGTAATAGCCTGCCAAACCAAGGAAGCTACGAATCTCAGTTACATTTGTGGGTCTTGTCCATTCTTCAACAACCTTTGTTTTTTTTAGGATCAACATTTATCCCATCTTTAGAAACAACATGACCAAGGAAAGAAATTTGTTGCAACCACATCTCACACTTTCTGAATTTCCCATGAAATTTATTTTCTTTTAAGGTTTGAAAAATAAACCTTAAATGTCTTTCATGCTCCTCTTTACTTTTAGAAAACACCAAAATATCAACAATTTTAAACAAGCACAAACTTATCCAAGAACTCATGTACAATTCATTTCATAAGGTCCATGAATACAGCAGGTGCATTGGATAGACCAAAAGCATTACTACAAATTCATAATGGCCATATCTTGTACGAAACACGATCTACAGAATATCTTCTTCCTTTACCTTCAACTAATGGTACCCCTATCTCAGGTCAATCTTTGAGAAAAACTGAGCTCCCTAGAACTGATCGAACAAATCATCGATATGAGGAAACAGATATTTGTTCTTAACAGTGATGTTATTCAAGGCTCTATAATCAATGCAATGTCTCAATGAACCATCTTTCTTTTTAACAAATAAAACCAGAGCACCCAATGGTGATGTGATAGGTTGAACGAAACTTTTCTTTAATAAATCTTACAATTTCTCTTTCAACTCTAAAAGTTAGATTTGAGCCATTCGATAAGGGGATTTTGAAATTGGGTTAGCATCAGGAACTAAGTCAACGGTAAATTCAACTTCCCGATCTGGTATTATTCCTGGTAACTCATTAGGAAAAATAGCAGGATACTCATTTACCACTGGCACATCATTAATCTGAACAGTTCCCTTGTTTTCAAAAATATGTGCAAGGAAACATTCATTTCCATCTTTTACAAGTTTCTCAGACTCTTGATATGTTATCAATAGTATGGGTTCATTCTTGTACACAAACTGAAAGTCTTTCTGAAAAGAAACTTCTTTAGATCTACAATCAATTTTAGCATGGTAAATAGAGAGCCAATCCATACCCAAAATAACATGAAACTCTACTAGAGGTAAAACAAGAAGGATTGCAAGTAGTTTATTTCCACATATAAGGATAAGAAGATTATTAGAAACTCTTTTTGCCTCAACATTTCCCCCAGGTGTTTTTACCACAAGTTTAGGAGTCATTTATTGAGATGATATTCCCATTTTAGTAGAAAAGTTTTCAGAGATGAAAGAATGTGTAGACCCCGAATCAAACAACACACTGGCATAATCTGAAAAAACAAACAAAGTACCTGATACAACTTCATTTTATGGCCCGACATCTACTGAAGTAGTTGAAAAGGATTTCACCACCCCTTTCATCTTGTATTCCAACTGCTTCCCATCACTCGATCTCTATGTCCGACACTCGTTTGCATAGTGACCCATCTCATTGCACTTAAAACATTTCGCTAACTATAAATCAAATTTGGTCTTACCATCACCCTGATCTTTTTCAGTGTAATAATGAGCCTTATGTACCATCTTACCGCATCGGTAGAACTTTCCAGAATTCAGAAGACATTCCCCCGCATTCCTTTTTCCATATTTATCACAAACTGGAAACTTAGTTTTCTTACAGTCAGACCTTTTTGAAGAATTCTTTCCTTTCTCCGGCTACCCCAGTCTCTTCTTCTGCTGGTTGTTATAGAACACTTGATCATCGGAAAACTCCATTTCCACCTTCTCAGCACATCGAACAAGATTTTTGTAACTCTTGAACTCACAAGAAGCTAAATCCCTATGATATTTTGGCTTTAATCTTGAGTAATAATGATTGATTTTACTATCAAGCTCTCGGAAAATATTTGGAGCATACATTTCCAATCGAGTGAACCTTTCTTCATAGGTAGCCACTAAGTCTTCCTCTTACCTCATTTCTAGGAATTGTTTTTCCATCCTAAGTTAAACACCCTTAGGAAAATACTTCTCATGAAACATACCTTTGAATTCATCCCAGTCGAGAGCATCAATCTCATCAGCATCCCTGATATTTTTAACCATCGACCACCGCTGATATGCTTCACCCTCCAAACGGTAAATAGCAAGACTATCCTTCTAATTGTCTGAACACCCCATGACATTGAAAATCTTCTCCAGTGATTTAATCCACCCTTCAGCTAGCACAGGGTCAGATGATCCTCTTAATGATGGGGGATGTTTCCTCATGAAATGTTCCACCACTGAAATGTTCCTCTGTGGTTGATATAGCTGATCTCGTGCATGGATACCACCACCATTTATCGCTGGAGTCAACTGTGCCATTACTTCAACAAATAGTTCAGTTCCAATTCCGACCATCTCAGGATGCTGATTCGGAATGTTTTTCCTTCTATATGCCTTCCTAACACTGCTTCCCTATTTCCTCTGCAGAAAACCATTACGAACAAACATGTCTTAGATGTGGCAACATGGTAATCTTCGAATCCTATATCATTTCAATTTGACCATAAAAAAATATTTTTGGATAATAATTAAATAGAATTCTAACTCCTAAAGTAATCTAAACCGACCTTTGATACCAACTATAAGGCCCCAGACATAAACATTACTTAATCTTGAGTTATTAAAGGATTACACATTGAGTATCTTTTCAGTTTTAGAGTTTTAGATAATTAGATCATAAATCATGCATTACATTCCACATTTAAACAAAGTGGTTACATAAGAGATAGTATTCATTTATTTCCCATCAACTGAAAAATATTTATAACAAAACATGGATTCATTCATGACACTTCCTTTACCCTATCATCACATAATGTACCTTTCCCTTGACCTGTGAAAAACATTTCAAAAACTTGGGATGAGCATAAAAAGCTCAGTAAGGGATATAAAAGTACAAAATGAAAACATTAGTCCATGTATGAAATCATACTTTACTCATAAAACATAATCATTTTAACATACCTCATAAAATCATGAATAAATCATAGAAATCATAAGACAAAAAGGTAACTTGATGCATTCATAACATTCTTACGTAGGGAGTAACCCTCATGGTTACATTTGGAATACCCATCACAGTATATTCCCTAAATCTCTTCATAGAGACCTTAACGTTTAACTCCTTCGCGTTACCCAATGCATTGGAGAGATATATCGGGATCACCCACCCTTAGATTATCACGGAACCACCCGTCTTCATAGCAATGCCCAATAACCATAACATAATCGTATCACATAAAACATGCATAAAGGAAACATAACATTTCCACTTTTCAGTCACAAGATATCAATAAAACATCCTTATATAAAAACATTATGAAAACCATTTTCAATACCAAAATAAAATAAAAGTAAAACATGGTATTTATTCTCCATTGTTTTTAAAAAGGTTATGGCTTGTAGAGGAAGCCGAAGCTCAAATAATGGTCTCGGCGGTGGAGAAGTCGTTGTCTCCGCATACATACGACAAAAAAACATTCCCTTTTGTTGTTTAGTAAACGATTCATATAAGTAGTTTCCTTTTGAGTAAATGTAAAAGTCAAAGGGTTTAATACACCGTATAAAATAAAGTTGTGTATAAAACATAATATGCCTCGATGAAAGGAGATTGAGATGAATTCCCTTACCTCCAGTCCGACATGACTCGATCATTTTTAGCATCCGGAATAATAAACTTGAGTTAATTTCTACTTTATTAAGAACCGTTTTCAAGTTCATTATTCAATTTATATCACTTATTACCATGTTATGAACACTATGTAATTATTTAAGTTAACAATGGTCATTTTGTCGATCATTGGTACTTGAGTCACAAATAAACTCTTTATAATTACAAGTTGTTCATGTGGTAAAATATCCATTATATCCAGAATTATATTCATGATTTAGATATCATATATGTCATATATATCTAGTATATATAGGAATTTACAATATTAAATAACATTTAGAGGTAAGAAATGAAATGCACCATTCCTGGAGACGGTAAGCTGTACGTACACATGAACTCTAATTTCATTTCTATTTCGTATTTTATGGAATGGAATCATAATGATATAAAGGTATATTATAATTCCAGTATAATATCATATATAGTATCATTAATTACATCCTTTATATGTCCCACATATGGAATTAACGAATGAAATCACTTTGAGGGGGTGGTAGTTCGCACTTCCTAAAATGAAGATATCGTGTATACGCATAATGGAAGTCATAAAGGTTTTCCATAAATGAAAAATACAGAAGAATAAGGAAAAAATAAACATATTATATATCATATATAAATTCAATGACATATTAATGGCCACCTTTGAAGGTGTTATAAGAATATTGAACAATCATCGTTTCGTGGGGCAGAAATTCGCCATCCACGGAAACAGTATGTTCTTTAACCATTAGATGTAGGTGTGTGTAAGTGTAGCTCGAATAATTCATATAAAAACATCCTATTATATTGAAAATACTGGTGTTGTTACAAGATAAATTAATAAAAATAGTTTATGGGGTTGGAGAAGCAAAATAAAACACAAGAATACAAGTGAAGACATTACCTTTAAATCGGGTAACTCCTCTTGGTTTGAACCAAAAGGGTTTCTTTAAGAGCTTTCTGCATATGGTAAGGCTTCTAGGATGAATAGAGCGATGTGGAGAGATAAAATGATTATATCTTGGCCGAGACAATGGATTGAGATGTGTGGGTAAGGGGGTAGAGGTGGGGACCTTTTATAAGAGGAGAGGAGGGGCACTCTTGGAAAGGAATAAAATGTTACATTATTTTCAAATGAGTTTCAGATTTTAAAGGACCTACATTGATGTGTATCTAAAATAATCTGATAAGTGTTCGAAATATACTCATCCAATAGGTCTTTGAAAAGTGTAAGTCTTAGATTTTACATTATCTTTTCATTTTATTTAAATCGTTCATTAATGAGGTAATCGCTGCAACATCCTTATGTCATAAATAATTTAATTTATTTAATTTCTAAAAATTATAAAAAAAGTACTATGATGTAGGAATTATTTTTATATTTCCAATGACTATTTATAGTCTAATAGATCATTTATGTAGAAAAAATTAAAAATGTTTTACTCAGGTGATACATTCTTTGTTATATTTAACTTTCTTTAAAAATAAAAAAATAAAAAGTCATTATCACACAAAATTGATTCCATGGGGTCCCCATGTTTGGAAAAAGGCATCCCATGGTCGGAAATGACACAAAAAATAGAATTAGGACACCTTTTGGGGTCATTTTTTATTATTATGATATTATTTTATTATCCTTAACTGCCGGATTACTAATTAATCAAGATAATTAAAGATAATTACCGTCATTACTATTCATAATGTCCAAAAAAAGAGTCTTGATTACATAATTTCGACCTTCTGATTCCGAATATGTAATCCATTTTACCAAATTCCATACACATAAATTGCAATAATTAATTTAAAAACTAATTCTCGTTGTCAAAACAAATAGCGGGGTTTTTTAGAATCAATATCTATGAAAAGTTTGGCACTTGTTTATGCCCAATTCCAAAGTGAAATTAATCCTAATGACCACCATTGGATTAAATGAAAAATTATATTATAATTACACTTTAAGACCAATTAAAATGATAATATAACAATATAATTAAATTAGATGAAAAGGTAGTTTTGATGTAAAATGCAATATTTTTCACTATTCATTAAAAAATGAACATTGTCAGAAAAATACCAAAAAATTATCCAATGTAAATTTCAATGTCCCAATAATAAAGAATATTATTATTTTTACCAATAGAGCTTATAAAATTGTCAAAATATTTATTTAAAATGGTTTGCCATCAAAAGGCAGTAAAACAATCTTTTAAAAATTTTAGTGTATTCCATGCTTAAGATTGGGTTTATTCTCATTTTAAGCCTCTAAAACACTATCTAATTCATAAATAGACATAGATAAAAATATATATTATTCATTACTAACTTGGTATGTTAAAATCATCATCTATTAGGCCAAATCCATATAATTTATTTTGATGTGGTAGTGCGTAGCTCCAATGTTTAGGCATGAGAAGCCACTTCAAAGCCACATTTTTTAAGAACATGTGATAAAAATTATTGAAATTTGGATTGCCTATAATCATGGCCCTTTGGTCAGCTACATTGGATGTTTCTTGAGAAACCGATTCTATCTATACAAAAAATGAAGCATGTAACAGATAAGCGAGGAACTATGCCAAAATGGGTGCATGACGTAGAAATTATCATGTAAATAACATAAAATATAAATGGATTAGGGATCGCATGATCAAATATAGGTCATTTGAATCACATGACCCATGGAGTTCTCATGAATCACATGACCCATAAGCATCTCATGACCACATAATCTGTGTTAAAACATGAAATTACATGACCATGGTATGGTGACCAGAACCTCTTAATGATCAATTGATCAGGTAATCACGCTAGTGGATCGTGAAAATACATCAATGAAATAATGGGGTAGAGGAAATGGTTCAAGGATCAAGAAAATTATCAAGAATTATTTTAGGATTCATTTGAAATGTACTAAAACAAAGTAGATCAAATGATCAAATATCATGATCAGGTTTCATAAACTGGTCCCACGAAGTAGTCTTGTGATAAGTTTTATGAAGATTTATTATGAAATGGTTTTGGAAATGAGGTCTTGAGAAGCAGTCACATGATGGGATAAATTGAAAAAAGTTGTATTTTGAAGTCACTGTTGGAATGAGCAGCCCCTCCACTACAAAAAAACGGGCCATTAACAGTGCTAGAAATGACCTTTATCAGTGATAAAGGTCATTTCTAGCACTGTTAATGGCCCGTTTTTTAATCATCAATGTTACTTTATCTTTTAATCATGATCTAGAGTCACTTTATCACTCAACAAACCACCCCTACTCGAGGAAAAGAAGTCACATGTATAAGAAAAAAATTCTTCTGTTAATAATAATATAAATAAATAAATTAATATAAAGTGTTAATTTTAATAAAATTGTTGTTAATTTTACTAAAATTGTTTTCAATTTTAAATAAAAATACACACTTGGAGTCATACCAGTCACACCGTGCATCGAATTGAGGTGATCCTATTCCAACACATCTCAAGTGACTTGTGGATCATTTCACTTGTGTATCAAAAGAATCTGAATGTGTTTTCTCAGTTTTGAGTATGGAAATTATATTTTTTACTAATATGTAATTTTAAATTAGAAACATATACATTGATTCACTTAGATCACATCAGGAATCTATTTGATGTGAAAATGATTCCTACATGTCACAAATATATTATGAATCATTTTTATAATTTGTCAAGAAAATATTAGCATGTTTATAATTTTTGAGTGAGTGAGACATTTTGAACTGGAATTTCTATTATAAACTTATACCAGATACTTTGATTCATACTCATCACATTATTTATTGTACTGAGTTTTGGATGATTTCTACCTGTCAAAAAATGACTTATGGATCATTTTCATAAAGTATCAATATAATACAAATGTGTTTGATCAGGTTTGAGTAGGTCTTTTGTCCATTTTACTAAAATTGAAGTAGATTTTAAATAAAAATATGCACTTTGAGACATACTGGTCACACCATGGGTCAAATTGGGGTGTGGATCATTCCTACATGTCACAAATGACATTTTAATCTTTTTCATAAATTATCAAAAAAATACGAATGTTTTTTCTCAGTTTTGATCATGTTAGTTTTCTTTTTTTAAGAAAATGTAAATATAAAAAGGAAACATTCTATTTGACTCATTTTGATCACATCATGTATTGATTTGATGTGAGACCAATTCCAACATGTCATAATGAAATATGAATCATTTTCCTAAATTATCAATAAAACCATAGTTGGTTTGATCATATTTCCGTGAGTGACACTTGTTGAACTAAATTGTTGATTTTAAACATATAACAGAGGATTTTAGTCATTATGGGAACATCGTGTACCAGATTGATGTGGAGATGATCCCTAAAAATAAAAATATGCTTATAGTTCATTATCACAATGTATCAAACCAAAATGAATGAATTTTCTAAGTTTTGAGTTGGTCAGTTCTGTATTTTACAAAAATTGATGTACATATTAAATTAAAAAATGCACTTGGAGTCATATCTATGACACTGTGAATCAGATTGAAGTGTGGATGATTCCTACACACCCCATATGATTTATTTATTATTTCCCTAAAGTATCAAAACATTTTGAATGTGTATTCATAGTTTTGAGTACGTCACTTCCATTTTTTACTAAAATATCATTTTAAAATTGCAACACAGAATTTGACTCATATCGATCACATCATGTATTGGTTTTGTGTGACAAAAAATCATACACCTCATAAATGAATTATTAATTTATTTCTTAAATTATTAAGGATATATAAGAAATTTTTATAGTTCTTCAATTAGTGACACTTTTTGATGCAAAAAATCAATTTTAAACTAATAAGGGACACATTGATTCATACCAACCACATCCTGTATTGGATTGAGGTGTAACTGATTCAAACCCATCAGAAAAGTGTTATGAAAAGTTTTTATTAATTAATTACACAATTTGAAGTCATTTTCATGGTTTTTAGTGTGCTATTTTTCATTTTAATTAAAATTGATGTCAATTTTAATTAAAAATATGCACTTCGAGTCATATCGGTCACATCGTGTGTCAGAATGAGTTACGGATAATTCTTGCCCATATAAAATGACTTATGGATCATTTAAATAAAGTATGAAAATAATATGATTGTGTTTGTTTAGTATTTAGTAGGTCAGTTTTCATTTTTACTGAAATTGAAGTCAATTTTAAATAAATACACACTTAGAGGCATACCTATCACACAGTGCATCAGATTCAGTTGAGGTCGATTCCTACATATCAAAAATTAATTATGGATCATTTTCTTAATCTATGAAAATAATATGATTTGTTTCTGGGTTTTTATTATTTTATTTTTCTTATTTATTAATTTTTTTTTCAATTTTAAATAGAAATATATACTTGGAGTCATGTCGGTCACACCGCGAGTTAGATTGTGGTGTGATTAATTCCTACACATCATAATGTATAAAAAAATCCTAACTATCAATGTTACAATGATTTTTATTGACATTATTTGTAGGACTAAAAACACTGCATGAGAAGCTTTGAACAAACCACCTCAACTCGGAAAAAGGAATCCACTATTATTAGAAAAAAGTTTCTATATGACTGACACTAAAAAATTAAATTAACCATAAATATGAAATAATAAATTAATTATAAGGACAATTATTTTAATGTGGAAACATTAGGATTACCTTTGTGATTTTGCAGTAGATGGAACATGAAGGAATGCAATAAATCTCAACAATGCAGGGGTGAAAGGATTTGAGGAGAAGAAATTTGTGAATGTTTCGGAGCAAAAAGGCCTAAAAGATGGTCAGAGCACCCCAACTAGAAAAAAAAGAATCCATGTGTATATTAAAAAAATCTTTGTTGGCTAATGCTAAAAATAAATAAATTAAACACAAATATGAAATCCACCAATATGAGAAAATAATTGTTATGTGATTAATACTATAAATAAATAAATGAAACATATATATAAAAAAATATATTAATTATATTTACAATTGTTTTACTATGAAAACATCAATATTACCACTGTGATTAAGAAAAGGAGGAATTATTTCTCTTCCTATAAATGTAGTGGAGATAACATGAAGCAAAGTGAGAAACACAACACTATAATGGTTAAAAGGTTTTGAGGGAGAAGAATTATGTTTAAGTTTTTGTACAGAAAGGCATGAATGATAGACTTCACACCCCAACATGATCAAAATAATATACCTATATAATAAAACAATTCTTATTTTAGTAATACTAAAAATAAATAAATAAGTCATATATATGAAGTAATACATTAATTCTATGGACAATGATATTACTGTGAAAACATCAAGATTACCACTATGATTGTACAGAGGCAGTGTCATTGCTCTTCCTATAAAGTCATGATTAATGGATCGAAATATTCTAAAATAATATAACTCTGAGAGGAATAATAGAAATTACAAAAGCATTACAATTAATAATAAATTGGGAAAATAGAGAAAGTATATCTTAACAATACTTTTACATTTTCCGAAACAATTTCCTTTATTTTAGTTTTTTCTTCCACAGGATTGGTAACATCATCTTGTGAAGAATACATTGTCTTCATAAATAGTCATACATTTATTTTATATTTTATTAATGTAGTATAAAATACATTATATTATTAATATTAATATATTATATTAAAAAAAATTACCTTATCATTGATATATCCTTAAAATATTAAAGGTTTCTCAGATTTGGGTCCCCTATCAAGAATATAAATCCCATATTTTTGGTCCCCTCAAACATAAAATACATTATCTATGTTAGTAATGACATGAATTGATTGTCATATCCCAATGAAAGGGTCATCCTTGATTGAATTTTCATCTGACCAGATGATTGTTTTAGTCACCAGTTGGAAAATAAACACATTGTTGTTTACTAGATATGAGACATAAAATAATTTCAGTTCTTATGATTCAATTATTAATAGATCATATTTTTTCAGTTCCACACTAAAATTCATCTTCATGAATACGATTTCATCAACTTTCACTCCACTGATATTGTCAACACATTTTAAATAGAATAATAACACTTAAAATGTTGTATAATACAACTCATATATCTATTAAATAATTACAAAATATGATATATTTTCATAAATTTTATTTCTATCCTTATAAAGAAATGCATGAATCACTTTAGAAACAAGTATAACTATAATTTTTTTCATCATACTTCATTCATCATGTTATTCTGTATAGAACATATAACAATTGAATACAAACCCAGTGTAAGGTGCAAACTTTTTTTATTCCTTGGCTATCCATTTAAGTCACTGAATTGTTGAATTTTTATTTTCACATAACTCCTTATAAATTTGATCTCATTACCATCCTATAATATTTTGATTATGTGTAATTGATATCCATCCATTGGCCGTTAATGGATTCAAATATCTAATTATTTATTTGTGGGATTAAATGTATGGATCAATATCATCACTATAATGTAAAATTTATAAATAAGCTTCTCCTGTCCAGTCATGATAATTGTAATAACATATCTTATGGATATCCCTTTTCTCACAAGTTGTTCTCTGTGATGAGGCTTTGGGAGAAATTTTTTTTCAACATCCGATGGGTAATCATTACATAATTCAATAGCTTATAAAAAAATATCATTCTACAATATAGCTTTCTGAGTGAATTTAATTCTAGAAAAACCCTTTCAAAATAATCATATATTTTTCAATAGGGTACATCCATATATAATGGTCAGGACCATATAGTTGAACCTCTGTAACATAGTGAACTGTCATGTGAACCATTATATCAAAGAAGGATGGTGGTAAGAACATATCTAATTCACATAATATGACTACAACATCCTTATTAATGATGGGAAACTTCACCAGTTCTATAAATTTACTGCATATGAATTTGATAAATAAGGAGAGTATGTTTATCATATGCCATACATTTTGGGGAAGAATGAAACAGAAAGAAACAATCATTAAATCTTTCATCAAAACATGAAATTATTGTGATTTTAGTCCATGTAACTTCAAATTAGTTTTTGAAGAAACATTTTTTATATTAGATGAATACCCGTGTGAAACCTTTACACTATTAAGGAAAAGGAAAAATTCAAAATTTTCATATCTAGACATATTTTAAGCTATTGGAAGATGAAAAGTACACTTTTTACCCTTCACCTATACCAACTCTTACCTTATCCCAATTTTAGTCATGTACAACATCGACTTAATGTCATCTTTCATTTTCCATAGAACATTTAGTAACATGATGAAAAAACTATCAAATACGTTATTTTTTTCCTAGCATAAAATCAATACAATGTATGAAAAACAAACAAAATTCCAATACCGGTTTCAAAGAAAATTGATATCTTAATCCAACCGGCTTTTTATGGTTTCTCAAAATTGTTTTAGCACAAACAGTGTAAATATATTTTAATTTATTATATTGTTGATTGATAATTAAAAGAGTTTATGTTTTACCTTGTTCAATATTACTATAGAATGTTTTTTTCTAGGATCTGTATATATGTTTTCAAGGGAAAAATTATTGATGTACTAAAAACAAAGTCTTTGAGGAATGTTTCAACCAAATTGAGTATGTGAAGTTTTCACAAATGGGACACCCCAAAATTCTTTTAATGATATATTCTAAAAAATTTCCATTACTAGGTACGTCTTTTATCATCCCATACCACAAGACCATCAATATGAATTATTCACTTTTATGAGAATCATACATTGTAACACCTGTATCCCACATCAATTTCAGATTCTCAATCAATGGAGTCAAATAGACATCAATATCAACACCATCTTTCTTTTGTCTAAATATTAGTGGAGAAAACGTAATGTATTTCTGCTTCATGTATAACCATAGAGTCAATTTATAATTTACCAACATGATGTGCCATGTACTTTGAGTACTAATCTATACACAAAAATAATTTCTTCCATATGTAGATAACACAAGATGAATGTTTCTAGACACATTATGAAATTCAAGATAATCATAATGAATATTCTTCCATTAAGGAGAATCTGATGGATGATGTAGTTTCTCATATTTAATTATTTTATCTATATGACATGTAAATTTTCTCATGGTTTCCTTACATATATATAATCTTGTAAACCATGGAATTGTAGGAAATTACCATACATATTTCAAGAAAAACATGATTCATTTTTATTATATCGATCTGGTCCATACATAGGGAATTTTATGAGTGATTCATTGTTCTTGTGAAACAAAATTCAATCATTTGGAAAATCATGTATTTTTTAGAGATCATTCTCACTTAAAGTAGAATTCTTTTATATTCATGTGTTCAACATGTTAATTTATTTTCTTCTGGTAAAATATCATTTATGAAATTAAGTAGTTCTATAAAGCTGGTGTCAGTCCATCCACTTCCAACTTTTAAATTATATAACTTCAATACAACTGACAATGATTTGTATTTAGTATAACAGGTATACAATTTTTTATTTGCATTACTATTTTACTCCCCAAACAACTTTGTAAAATCATGAGTGTCATCTTGAATTTCCATTTTCATTTCTTCCATGCAATCTCAATCATCATTTAAACTGGTATTCATATCATATGATCTATAGACCTTAGTGTTACCCCAATCGGTATCCAAATTCAGTTTTTCAAATTTTCAGTCTAAAATTTATATATATGATAAATTTCATGACAAATATAATGTTATTCCATCTCTTTAGCACTAATTTTTCTTGAATAACAACAATGTAAACCTGGATGAATAATTTTAGAGGGTTTTTACACATGATCTCTTAAAAAATGATGAAATAATTAACTCTATATTCATAATAATTTTTCAAATGATTAAAATTAATTCAATTCAGTTTAGTATCCATCATATTGGGTTCATAAACGATTAATTTTCTAAAATAAATAAATAAATAAAAATCTGATATTCATTATCAAAAGTGAAAGTTATAGATAATTATAATAAGGGAATATAAACATTTAACTATTTAGAATTGAAATATAATATAGGAAATTAAGAAGTAATAATAAACCTAAATATGCTATACAAGAATAATAAACTCTCATTAAATAAACTAGAAGATATAAAACTATATTGATTGAACATTTTAATAAATAAATAGGTATTTCAAGGATAGTAATTATATATTTCTAGGGGTGGAAACAATACATGTAGACCTAAAATGATGAATACCTAAAAATAAAATCTAATATATACAATTTCATAAAATTCATGCTATTTTTTGGAATAGGATATGTATCAATCTATGGAATTATTATATTTATAATTAATTGTTTCTCAAATATTGGAAAATATCTCAAGACACTTAGGATGTCATATGAACACACTGATCCATCCCAATGATTATATGGTGGATTTTACATCAGATTTACCCATATCAAGTATTCTAGGGAGGCCATATAACACACATTGACCCATTATTAAATTTTTTACGGAGATCTATAATGAAGTTCGAAAAAAGAAGTAACACACAAAAAAAGATATATCACAAAAAAGGGAGAAAAACACAGCAACCCTTGCAATATCTATCCCATACACCACTAACCTATATCGAGATAGAACAACTCCCGTGAGGTCACATTTTTAAATTGGAATACAATTACATCACTCAAAAATATAGGTTGAATTAGAAAATTAAAAAATATGTAAAACAATACTTCATATATAAAGTCTCTACCACAAAAATATGAAATTTACTAGTCAATTTAATATCCCATGATGTTGTCCCATAGGCAACCCATCCATCATCATGGAAAGTTATACATAAAAAATTATATAGATTATAAAAATTGGGATGGGACTTCTACCATATAGATAATTCCACTATTTATCCAACAATAATAATGCCCGATTCATCCAAAATTTCACATAAATAAAAGAGTAACTCAAAAATATACTACATTAATTCACATCAGTAATTAAGAAGGAATGAGATACTCAAATTGTCTAGGAGTGAAGCTGGGAAGGCTCATAATATAGGTGTTTCAGACAATAGAAATTCCAAGAATCAAAATAAATGATTGCCACAAAGAAATATCCAAAATGGATATCTTACAAAACTCACAGTTGTAAAGTAACCTCTACCATGGATAGACTCATTATTATCTTACACCCCATGTAATGGACCGGGTTTTTGGGGTCCATTACTTGGTAAAAATCTGATGTTTGATGTGTTCTGGGTGATCTGGAAGGCCATCCCAGCTTCTCGGTGACTCCTAGCGGTAGCCTTGGCCTACCGCTAGCCTCGGCCTACCGGTTGACCTAGCCTACCAGTGACCTTGGGGTACCGGTAGCCCTCGGCTACCGGTGGCTCTACCAGTAGGTGTTGCCAACCGGTAGTTGTCGCCAACTGGTAGCTTCCGCATACCCCCCACGGGTTTTCCAGTAGCGCCTCCTTTTTACGAAAATTGGTTTTTAAACCATGTTTTGACCCCTTTAAGCCTATTTTAAAGAAAATTAATGCCCATTAATGGAATTTAGACCCTACTTAAATGAAAAACCATGAGGTTTTCATCTGTTTAAACTTCCCTGAATGGCAGGGACCTTTTAAGTTACCTGTGGGGTGGCCCAGCTGCGTGGTCAACCCACGAGCCCGCTTCTTCCGTGGTTTCGAGTTTTTCACCATATCGTAACCATCCAGGGGATTTTGTATCTCAGTATTTATAACCTAAAGGCTTATCTTTCTCCATGAGTTTCTTTTTCTATCATCCTGCACTCAGAGTACCCTTCCTCCCGACGAGTCGTACCCCTGTTGTGAATTTTTCCTTGATCGCGTTTTGTGGAGTTCCTGCTACTCCTGATTTCCGGTTTACATGGGAGGAATTAACGTTGATCCTTGATCAATAAAGTATGGATTTTATCATTCGTCTCTTTTTTCTGTGTATCATGCAGAGTGGGCATGCTTTTGTCCCAATGGAAATTGATGAAACCCAACTTAATGAAGATAATGAACGGATCTTTAAAGAATGAAAGGGGGTGTGATCGATGTCATGCTGTGCTCTTTTATTTTTGATATGTGTTGTGAATTATATGGGCCTATTCTCTCTGAAAATCATGGTTGTTGGTGGTATTTCTCTGTGCACTAATGAACCTCGGTGTTCCTGGGTGTTTAAATAACCGTAACATGGAATTGGTTAATTACGTATACTTGGTTAAATAAATTCAAAGCACCAGGATTAACACTTTTTTTGTGATAACCCCAGTTAAAGCACAATTGAATTGAGAACATGGAGTGTGTTAAATATTTTAAATCTAAAAATACCTGCATGGGCCTACCTTGTGTTGTTTGTAGTGATTTGGTTGTTTTTCCATCACAGGCAGATTACAGGTGACTTCATGTTTTCTTTGATGGGATCCCCTATTGTACTTTCGCTAGTTGTGAATCTGAGGCTATGGGGGGTTACTATGATTATATCACGAATTGAAGTGTAATCCTCTGTTGTTGAGAAACCATTGGCTTCTGGAGTTTGGGGACATGGGGCTGCGTCTCGGGGTTGTGTTGTTTCCAGTACTTTGAGGGATCTCACTTGATCCATAGTTTTTGTGACTTCACAGAAGAACCATGTGTGAATGCTTAAATTACCTGATGTTTTCCTTTCTGCCTATTTTTTTGTTTCATCTGTGAATTTGCCTGTTAGTTTCCCAGTAGTTAAGGGATTAACTCATACTGAACTGTTATGAATGATAACTTGAATAGGGAACTGGGAACTGTTTGTTGTGTGCCTGTTTTCTGAGGCAGCAATGCTTGTGTACCTTCTTGTATCAGTTTGAGGAGATGTAGGTTGGGTTGTGTGTTGGTATATATATGTATAATTTTATGTCTCGTGTTTAGTCTCACCCTACCCGCGTTAGACACTTAGTGTCGGACACCCCATTTCATGGGGAAGGGTGTTTCCCCCTAGATACTCTCCATCCTGCTCCCACATCCCTTGACTGTGATGGCTGGAGGTGAACTTACACCCAAGATTCCTTTGGTATGTTTCGATTGGTGTGTTATTAGCCCAGGTGTTTTCGGGCAGGGTTCTTGTTATGGTTTGTTTCCCAGGTTTCTTTGGGATGCGGACCAGGTGTTTTTGGGTAGGGATGGATGGTTGTGAGGCCCAAGTGTGTGCCGGCAGGGATGGATGGTTGTGAGGCCCAAGTGTGTGCGGGCAGGAAGAGCATGGTAGAGTCAGGACGTTTGCTGTTAGGGATGAGCAGCTAGATAGTGGGGGAAATGGTGGTGCGGAGTACCCAAATGTTTCTTTCTTATACTATTACCTTACTTCTTGTGTTGTTTGGTGAGCATGACGTATGAGGTGAGATGGATAGAATCCTTGATAGATGTTGGTTTCTCTGCTTCTCACGAGACTTTAGTACGTCACCCCACTTGTGCATGAGAGCTATTGGTTTTCCTAGTTAGTATGCTTTGTATGCTCACCCTACGTTTACTTTCAGGTTGTCAGGAGGAATTTGGAGGCCATGCGAGACCTTACTAGTTTGGACGTTGGAGCTGCTGTTGGTCGTTGTTGTTTTCTACTTCACATATTCTTTTCATGTTGGTTTGTACTTTGGAGATCTTGTACCTTGTTCAGTTTTATTATTTAAAACATTCATGTAGTTGATTTTCTTTTGAGTTTTCTATACATGTTGGTGATTGGTGTTGACTCATTCTTTCTC
The DNA here is from genome assembly GCA_963277665.1 of Viscum album. Classification (NCBI taxonomy): domain Eukaryota; kingdom Viridiplantae; phylum Streptophyta; class Magnoliopsida; order Santalales; family Viscaceae; genus Viscum; species Viscum album. Next base: position 187,946,736 of record OY728143.1, read on the forward strand.
CCAATATTGGTTAACTAAAAAGTTTAATGCCTCCCATATTGCAGAAATGTTACACCCTTGGTGCTAGTCACCACTCCGGGGCTTACTAGAGGCAGGAATCGGGGGTCATTATCTCATCTTTGACTTGAAGAAGGAAGGGAGGGGGCCTTTGCCGCCCCTTCCATCATCTTGCCAAAGGCGGGTTATGACAGAATGGTATCAGAGCGCGAGTTTGAGGGATAGGATGTAGTCTAGAGTTAGGCACAGTGAGGATTGCATGGGATGGTAGGGAAAAAATGTTAGGTGATCTTGGTTCGTGAAATAGACCATGGAGGACCGACTAGGACACGATATTTTAGGGACCCCCATGATCTGATGCAAGGACTCTGAGCCTATCAAATGACCAAGTGAGACTACTTTTATTACAGGGTAGAGACCCTAGGGAAGGTACATGCATTATACTGATTGTGTTTTAATTGATTTGGGGAACCTTGGGGAGAAACATTTAATAATAATAATAATATATTCCCTTGCTACTTGGGCTTAGTAATTCTTTTTTTACTTTGCAGCTATGGAACTAGAATGCAATCCATGAGCGACTCGGGCAGTTGAGGCCCAATGGATTGAGTCATTTGACTAGCAGAGGGTTGATCGAGATGAGGAGGATGACTTGTGGCAGAGGACTCTACGCTTCATCTAGTGAAAAACCCTCGATAAGTATGAGGTCAGTGTTTCTGACTCAGTAATGGAGGGATGGCTCGAGGAGCTAGCCATCACCTTCTCTTTGATCCGTGCTCCGAGGGAGTACTGGGTTCCGTTGGCCATCAGTCAGCTGAGAGGAGCAGTGCATCATTTGTGGAAGGTTTTCCTGGGAGAAAAGATAGTGGCATAGGTTTCATGGGCCAGTTTCGAGAAGGAATTTCGTGAGGAGGTCCTCTCCTCTATGGCAAAGGCTAAGAAGAGACAATAATTGCTCTCCCTTTAGTAGGGAAGCATATCAGTGAGAGAGATTGGGATCAAGTTCAAAGATATCTTGCACTTTTCCCCGGATCTCTTTACGGATGAGGAGTCTCAGGAAAGACGGTTAGAGGAGGCACTCCGTCCTTCACATCAGTACACTGTCACTCCCTTCACTCGTTAGACGTACCAAGTAGTACAAAAGAAGGCATAGATAGTAGAGAGGATTCACTCGAAGTGAGGCACACCACGAGAAGGGAACCGGCTGAGTTCATCACAGGGGAATGCGGTTAGCTACAGGTCTCCAGCGACATGTCCTTTCAGGTTTCAACAAGCAGGGTTTATGCCTCATCAGTTCCAGTCCCGAGCTTCTGGCCCTCTCCCTTTTTTGGAAGGGTCAGGACCGAAGGGTTTCCCTTGCATAGTTTTTGAACATGTCCAAAAAGGTGTCCAACTCGATCTCAACATGGTAGAAGTGGGAAGTTTCATCACCCACCGTAGCAGCATCCGTTGCCGAAAAGGACATTCCAGCAGCAGCAGCAGGACCCTGGCCCTCAGAGGGAGGACCTTGCGGGATTATATCAACACCAGGGTGATCCTCAGGGACCTCGACCCAAGCGTGGTCAGGGAGGTGGTCGAAAACAGCGAGGTAGAGGAGCTGGGCGTGGACAGTTGCACGCCGCATAGTTAGTAGCTTCAACGGGGCCAGAGGTCATTCGAGGTACGATCTGTTTATTCAGCACTATTGTTTCTACCTTGTTTGATTCGGGAGCTTCGCAATCCATTGTTATGCATGAATTAGCCCATGCTCTGGGTCTAGATGACAAGATACTTTTTGTTCCCCAAGTGTTGAGAACACCAGTTGGGGGTCAGACTAGTGTATCATACTTTTTCCGGGGGTGTAGACTGATGTTGGGACCACATCAGTCTAGTGGAGACCTTATTTCATTGCAGATGCATCAATACGATGTCATTATAGGCATCGAATGGTTATTATCCGTGCATTCCACCATCGACTACTATTGGATAAGGATTTAATTCTCCAACGAGGATGGATGGCGTGTGGCTTTTGTTGGGGAGCAGAGTTATCGGGAGGGGAGTTGACACATGGAGCCACTCCCTTCTATGCTGAACATGATGTCAGTAGAGTCAGCAGATGTAGGAATTATGGATGTCCCAGAGGTCGTAAGAGAATTCCCTGATGTCTTTCCCGATGAGGTTGTGACTCTACCCCCTCGACGTGACGTTGAGTTTGGGATAGACATACATCCTTGTGCCTGCCCGATCTCGATGGCTCCTTATTGGATGGAACCTTCTGAGTTTCATGAGTTGTGTATTCATATTGACGATTTGATAGCTAAGAGCTTTGTTCGACCCAGTGTTCCACCATGGGGTGCTCTAGTTTTATTCAAAAAGAAGGAAGATAGTAGCCTACGACTGTGCATAGACTACTGGATCTTGAATCAGGTGACGGTCAAGAATTGTTACCCCCTCCCGAGGATAGACGATATTTTCAACAAGCTGAATGGAGTAGGTTGGTTCTCTAAGATCGATCTGTGGTTTGGATACCACCAGTTGAGAGTGAAGGAAAGTGATATCTTGAAGACAGCTTTCAGGTGCAGATATGGCCACTTTGAGTTTGTGGTCATGCCATTTGGCATTACAAACGCAACAACTACATTCATGAACCTCATGAAATCTGTTTTCCAAGAGTTTCTAGACCAGTTCTTTGTGGTGTTCATCGATGACATCGTTATCTACTCAAGATCAAAGGAAGATCAACTTAGGGCAGTTTTGAGAGTCCTTAGATACCACCATCATTATAGGAACCTGTCTATGTGAAAGTTCTTAATGCGAGAGGTACATTTCCTTGGACACGTAGTGTCATAGAGGGGAATAGCAGTAGACCTGTCGAAGGTTGAGGCAGTCATTTCATGGGAAGAACCCAAGAACGTGGCAGAAGCTCGTAGATTCTTGGGTTTGGTAGGCTATTACTGGAGGTTTGATCCCAACATCTATTGAGTTTCAACTCCATTGGTAGCTTTGACTAGGAATGACCAGGCCTTCGTGTGGAGCAACCAGTGCCAGACAGATTTCTGCTACCTAAAGGAGAAGCTAGTTAGTGCTCCAGTACTCATTTTACTAGAGGAAGGGGTGTTGTTTGGAGTGTTCTATGATACTTCTGGCCTTGGGTTGGGATGTGTGCTGATGTAGCAACGAGGAGTGATCTCTTGTGGTTCTAGGCAGTTACGTCCTCGTGAACGTAACTATGCCACCCACAATCTAGAGCTCCCAGCTGTGGTGTTCACATTGAATTTGTGGCGGCATTATCTCATCGGAGAGTGCATTGTGGTCTTCTCAGATCACAAGAGCTTGCATTATATCTTTTCCCAGTGAGATCTGAACTTGCTATAGCGAATATGGGTCGAGTTTCTTCAAGACTAAGACTTCGAGATATCTTATACTGGAGGCAAGGAAAATGTTGTGGCACATGCCCTATGCAAGAAATCACATAAGTAAGTAGTTTGGAAATCTGCTGATTCTTAGAGAGCGATGGAAGAGTTAGCGGGCTTACATTTGGATGCAAGGGTGGAAGGTGGAAGAGGTTGTCTGTTTCAGATGACTGTAGTTCCCTTATTAGTGGTGCAGGTGGAAGAGTCTTAGTGGGGGGTCTCAGAGGTGGAAGTGATGCGGGGTCGTGTTTATCATGGAAATGCTCCTGAGGTATGGTCGGAGGATTGTCAGCATCTAAAGGTTTTCCATGGAAGGCCTTTCATTCTGGAGATGATGCGTAAATGTGTTTTCCATGAGTTCCATGGAATGGCTTCAGCGATACATCCTGGTGTCTCAAATATGTATGAAGGCCTAAGGAGACAGTTTTGGTGGCCCGGGGTAAAGTGGGTGGTGGCAGAGTTTGTGGAAAAGTGCCTCGTGTTTCAGCAAGTAAAGGCTCGACAACGTTTTCCTAGAGGGCCGTTACAGCCGTTAGATGTTCCCGAGTGGAAGTGGGATGAAATCTCGATGGACTTCATCACAGGGATAATTAGGGAAAAGGGAGGCTATGATGCCATCTGAGTAATGGTAGATCAGTTAACAAAATCAGCACACATCTTACAGATTAAGGAGTCGAGTCTGGTGAGCACCTTAGCCTAGAGGAACATCGATGAGGTGGTGAGGTTGAATGGGATCCTGAGATCTATTGTCTCCGATTGAGACACACGGTTTACCTCACGAGTCTGGAGGGGATTACAGCATACCTTTGGCACCCAGCTGTGCCTTAGAACTGTTTTCCACCCTCAGACAGATGGGCAAACAGAACGAATGATCCAGCCATTGGAAGACATGTTGTGGGAATGTGTTCTAAATTTTGGGGGATCATGGGTATGCCAATTGCCTCTAGTAGAGTTTTCTTATAACAATATCTTCTACTCCACTATTGGTATGAAACCGTTTGACACCTTGTATAGAAGGTCGTTTCATTCACCCATTTGCTGGACAGAGATTGAGGAAGTAACTGTTCATGGTCCAGAAGTGGTGTAGGGAACCATTGAGAAGGTTCAACTCGTGTGGGAGAGGATGAAGGTAGCCCAGGATCGACATAAGTCTTATGTCGATCATATGAGGAGGCCCTTGGAGTTCGAGTTTGGGAATCATGTTTTCTTGATGGTTTCACCTTGATGTGGGCAGTGAAGGTTTGGGAAGGGGAGTAAGCTCTCCCCTAGGTTCATCGGACCTTTTGAGGTGTTGGGACGAGTTGGTGATGTAGTGTATCAGCTGGTGTTGCAACCTTAGTTGGAGAAAGTTCACAACGTCTTCCACATCTCCCAGCTGCATCGATATCTACACGACGACTCCCACGTCATCGATTGGGGAGAGTTAGATGTCGAAGACGATGCGACCTTCATAGAATGACTAATCAAAATCGAGGATCATAAGGAGAAAGTGCTTCGTGTAAGAACCATCCCCTTGGTTCATGTGTTGTGGAGGCATGATGTCTTGGAAGAGAGCACTTGGGAGTGGGAGGCCCAGTTACGTGTTCAGTACCCATAGCTGTTTTGACTTCCTTGTTGTTTTTGTTCTGATACTTGAGATATTGAACCTTGTGCTTTAATATATAGATACTTTTTTGGATTAGCTATTAGATGATATATTCCTTGTTCTCTGTGTGTATATCTGAATGTGTGATGATGGGAAAACATGGCTGCTAATCAGGATGCATTAATGTGGATGCGATTAAACCCGTGCGGGCGAGTCAGTGCCACCCAAAGCGGATAATATCCTGACATGTAAGAGGGGAATCCCTAACTTATGTGTTTTATAGTGAGATCCTTGTTCTTTTTGTGAATGTTTGTGGATGATAAGTCTTGGGGGAGTTTTCCTGGATGTAGGGGGAGGGATCTGTTCCAGCTTTTGAACAACTCAGGGGTTTGACCCTGAGAAGTATCTATAGAGGGTGGTTATTTGGACCCCACTTTTCTCCTTTCTGGGGTTTTCTTATATTCTGAAGGACAAGAATAGTTTGAGAAGTATCTGATGTAATGGACCGGGTTTTTGGGGTCCAATACTTGGTAAAAATCTAATTTTTGAGGTCTTCTGGGTGGTCTGGAAGGCCATCCTAGCTTCTCGGTGACTCCTAGCGGTAGCCTTGGCCTACCGATAGCCTCGACCTACTGGTAGACCTAGCCTATCAGTGACGGTAGTTCTCGGCTACCGGTAGCTATCGCCAACCAGAAGCTATCACCAACCGGTAGCTGCCGCCAACCCCCCACATGTTATCTAGTATCGCCTCCTTTTTACGCAAATTGGTTTTTAAACCATGTTTTGACCCCTTTAAGCCTATTTTAAAGCCCATTAATGCCCCTTAATGTCATTTAAACCCTCATTAAATTAAAAACCATGAGTTGTGCGTCTGTTTAAACCGCCCCAAAAGGCAGGGACCTTTTAAGTTACATGTGGGGTGGCCCAGTCGTGTTGTGAACCCACGATCTGGCTTCTTCCACGGTTTCGAGTTTTTCTCTATATCGTAACCATCCATGGGATGCTGTATCTAAGTATTTATAACATAAAGGCATCTCTTTCCCCTTAAGTTTCTTTTTCTATTATCCTGCGCTCGGAGTACCCTTATTCCCGAAGAGTCATACCCCTGTTGCGAAGTTTTCCTTGATCGCCTTCCGTGGAGTTCCTGTTACTCCTGATTTTCGGTTTCCATGGGAGGACTTAACGTCAATCCTTGATCAATCTAGTATGGATTTTCTCCTTCGTATCTCTTTTCTGTGTATCATATAGGTTCTGCATGCTTTTGTCCCTGTGGGAATTAAGGAAACCCAACTTAATGAACATAATGAACGGACCTTTAAAGAATGAAAGGGGGGGTGTGATCAATGTCCTCCTGTTCTCTTTTATTGTTGATATGTGTTTTAAATTATACAGGCCTAAGCTCCCTAAAAATCATGGCCATTGGTGGTCTTTCTCTATTCACTAATGAACCTTGGCGTTCCTGGAGGATTAAATAACCATAACATGCAATTGGTTAATTACATATACTCAGTTAAATAAATTTAATGCACCAGGATTAACCCTTTTTTTGTGATAACCCCAGTTAAAGCACAATGGAATTGAAACCATCGAGTGTGTTAAATCTTTTAAATCTGAAAATACCTGTATGGGCATACATCCTATTGGTGGTAGTGGTCTGGTTGTTTTTCCTTCACATGCCGATTATGGGTGACTTTATGTTTTCTTGGATGGGATCCCCTGTTGTACTTTCTCTAGTTCTGAATATGAGGTTGTGGGGGGTTTCTCTACTTATATCATGAATTAGGGTGGAATCTTCTGTTGTTGAGAAACCTTTGGCTTCTGGAGTTTGGGTACATGGGGCGGTGTCTCAGGGCTGTTTTGTTTCCAGTACTTTGAGGGATCTCACTTGATCCCTAGTTGTTGTGACTTCACAGGAGAACCGGGTGAGAATGCTTAAATTACCTGATGTTTTTCCTTTATGCTCATTTTGTTGTTTCATATGAGAATGTGGCTGTTAGTTTCCCAGTAGTGAAGGGATTAACTCATAATGAATAGTTATGAATGATAACTTGAACATAGAACTAGGAACTGCTTGTTGTGTGCCTATTTTCTGAGGCAATAGGTCTTGTGTACCTTCTTGTATCTACCTGATGAGCCCTAGGTTGGGATGTGTGTTGGTATATATATGTATAATTGTATGTTTCCTATTTAGTCGCACCCCACGCGCGTTGGACACTTAGTGTCGGACACCCCATTTCATTGGGAAGGGTGTTTCCCCCTAGTTACTATCCTTCCTGCACCCTCTTCCCTCGGCTGTGATGGATGGAGGCGACTGTAGGCCCAAGATTCTTCGGGTAGGTATCGATTGGTGTGTTATTATCCCAGGTGTGTTCGGGCAGGGTTCTAGTCATGGATTGTTTTCTAGGTGCCTTCGGGATGAGGCCCTGATGTTTTCGGGTAGGGATGGATAGTTGTGAGGCCCAGTTGTGTGCGGATAGGGATGGATGGTTGTGAGACCCATGTGTGTGCAGGCAGGAAGAGCATGGTAGCGTCAAGACATTTTTCGTTAAGGATGAGCAGCTAGCTAGTGGGTGAAATGGCAGTGCAGAGTACCCAAATGTTTCGTTCTTTTACTATTACCTTAATGCTTGTGTTGTTTGGTGAGCGTGACCGGTGAGGTGGGATGGATAGACCCCATGATAGATGTTGGTTTCTCTACTTCTCACTGGACTTTAGTACGTCTCCCCAACTGTGCATGATAGCTATCGGTTTTCCTACTGAGTATGCTTTGTATGCTTACCCTACGTTTACATTCAAGTTTTCAGGAGGACATCAGAGGTCATGTGGGACCTTACTAGTCTAGACGTTGGAGTTGCTATTGGTCGCTGTTGTTTTCTGCTTCGCCTTTTCTTTTCCTGTTGGTTTGTACTTTGGAGTTCTTGTACCTTGTTCAGTTTTATTATTGAAAACATGCATGTAGTTGGTTTTATTTTGAGTTTTCTATACATTGTGGTGATTGGCATTGAATAATTATTTCTCCCAATCTTGGTTAACTAAAAAGGGTAATGCCTCCCATATTGCGGAAATGTTACACCCTTGCTGCTAGTTGCCACTCTGGGGCCAACTGGAGGCGGGACTCGGGGGTCATTATCTCGTCTTCGACATGAAGAAGGAAGGGCGAGGGCCTTTGCTGCCACTTCCTTCATCTTTCCGAAGGCGGGTTGTGACACTCCAACATCCCTAGGTCAATGTAAAGAATGATTTACATTGAAGTGAAAGAAGAGAAATACTGATGTTCAAGCCTTAGATTCCTTCGACCCTTACATTGTTCGAGCCTTGAATTTGAGGCATGGATTTGTATGAGCCTTGATTAGAGCCTTGATTTGAGCCTCGATTCACTAAGAAATAGAGTCCACAATGGTTGTATTCTACATAAATCTTCTAATTTTGTGACGGGTTCCCAATTGGTTAGGGTTCTTAAAAATATCCAGACACTTTTAGCAGAGCTTCCAAAAAAGCACTGATAATGATATAGATTTATCAATGCTAAAAATGTATTGATAAAATCCATTTTATTAGTGATAATGTTTTAGGGATGAAAAATATTAATTTTTTCAATGTTTTTTTATCACTAAAAAATATTTCTCTTTATCAGTGCTAAAAAAGCGCCGATAAATGATTATTTTATCATTTCTTATTACATACGCATTGATAAAGGATTTATAATTGTAATAATAAAGAAAAAAATTAAATATATATAAATATAAATATTGTAAATATATAATGTATTTAAATATAGTTACAATAATTTGTTAATTATTTGAATATATAATTTTTTATTCATAATTATATAAAACACGTAAAAAATAGTATTTATATAATTATATATATTTGTACAATTATAAACATATGAATTTAATAAATATCTATACACATGAATATAGTAAATGTATTAATTATTTTAATAAAATTATTATAAATTGATTAGTTATTTAAATATATATAAATATGTATTTATAATCATATAAACACTTACATTTAGTTCTTTATAATTATAAATATATCATTGTATAAATATAGTAAATTTACATTTATATATATATTTATTTATAAATATTTTTTTACAAATTTATTTTTAACATTATTAATAAATATCTAATATTATGTGCATGCCTATTAAAAATGAGTGAAATTGAAAAAAACAAAAATAAGTACAGATTAACCATATTGAAAAAATGGATAAGTTTTCTGTTTGTGAATTGTATTTTAAAATTCATTAATTATGTATATATGAAATCAATACAACACAAATTTTACATAATTTAAATTATAAAATCAAACGATATTGAATTATATGTTCATTTATCTATGAAACTAGTATGTACTATTATTTCATATTAATTATTAATTATAAGCTACTATTCACTAAATATATGACTATTTAATGTAAAAGCACATAAATATTTTTTAATATATATATCATTGTTATATACATTCATATATATCTATATCTTTAATTTATACTATTTTTTAACATTGTCACTAATTATATAATTACTATGTTGATTAATTTTTATAATTTACTTATATTTAATTTTCATTTTTTAAATTTTCATTTTTCATATATCTATACATTTAATAAACACTATTTATTAGTATTTATAATTTATATATAGTATAATAAATTTATTCATATTTATCAATAAATATTAAATTAATTAAATGTATTATATTTTTTTAAAAAACTCGTTTTTATTTTTTATTTATTCAATTATTTCAATTTTATTTTTTTGGACATTTATCAGTGCTAAAAATTCACTAATAAAGGATTCCTTTATGAGTACTAAAAATATAGTGATGTTAAAAGGTACCCATTTTTAGTGATTGAAAAAATCATAGATAAAGGATACCCTTTATCAGCGCTTTACATAAAGTGCTACTTAAAGAACCTATTATCAACACTAAAAAAATCACGTATTAAAGGTTAAATTTTTCAGTGCATTTTATATCCCTAATAAATATTCCATTTACAAGTGATTTTTGCTAGAATTATAAAATATAAATGCTGTTAAAGGCCAATTTTTTTTATTACCAACTCCCCTTACTATATGGTGTACTAATGAATGCCTACAGTCACATAGAAAACATCATCGAATATGCTAATTATAAAAATTCTCAAGGACTTTGAAATGAATTTACTCTCCCTAGAACAATGTGCTTTCTAGTTTGGACCTTACTATTAAGGGGAGGAATTTATTGATGCCTCCCAAATGAGCATAAGAAATTCTAGAATTGAAGAAATTCCAAGATAATGGGTATAATTTTCTCAAAAAAAAACAAGTCAAGGATTAGCATGACTACATGTTGTCCAGGAGTCCAAATCAAATGGATCACATATCCTCTATAAAGAAATGTGATCACATTACACGAGGTAGGTCATCCAAATGGATCAATCACTCTTCATGATATATTCCTTATCATGCAAGGAAACTCTGAATATACTTCTTGTTCTTGTAAAGGAATTCAGATAACCGATGATGATTGTGAGAAGGTTTCTAGATGAGTTCATTTGGTCATGAGAATTTCCAATTAATTTATGCTTGAAAATAACCCAAACCCCATTTTAAAATAATGGTGTAAAATTATGAAGCTTTATTCCAATGAGATTTACAATTATTATCTTTCAATGTTCATATGCTATTTTCAAGAAACTATAAATATCTTGGAAACCTATGGACCTTGTCACACAATAACATGTTGGCATGTCACCTTAACCATGTGATGGACATTAAACTTGTCTATTTGATCATGTGGTTCCTCTTCTTCTCCATAGACGAGCATAATGATTTTTTGTAACAAATATCCCACCCCACAATGAGATCTATCATTGATCATTTGATGCATCACATAAAAGTAAAGATGCTGGTTGTGAAAATTCTAACACTCCAACTAGCGATCCTCTATTAATCATGTGATTCCAAGAAAAATAACAATTGAGAAAATTCTTGAGGTCTTAGAAAAGAGTGGATATGAGTGTGAAAAATAATAATCCTTTTAGGAAGAGAAGATATATAAATTTTAATATCAATGGTTTTATGCACCTCGTGTGATCACCATTGATCACATGAAGGACCATTGACATATGAGGCTATTCTTTTGGAGGACCCTACATAAGTATTCTTTGATCACACATGATCCTTTCCTCAGACATCTTCATATCATAAATATTGTTAGACCTGGCTCTCAAAGTTTAAAATACCATTTGATAGGTCAACATGATTATGGAAAATCTATATGATAATACAAGGGTCTAATAAAAACAGAAATGAAAAATAGTTCTCATGATCATTGTTTATCATGCAACGTCATGGACGACCCGCAAAAAGAATCATTAGAAGTATGTGATATTATACTCCCTCAAATAAATCTAGCTCATATTTTTGATATACAATACATGTAAGGTGGCATATTATTGGGGTATTGATGCCTATAAATTCCCCCTCCTAATCACAAACTAAGGAGGACACACTGCCACTAGACAAAAGGCACACCCATAGGAATGCAAAAGAGTGTAATTATTGAAGCACAATACCTCACAATTACATGGATCTTACACAATTCAAATCCATGGAATGAACTAGGAGATCGAGTGGCATGAATATGTGCTTCGTACTCTCACTATATAGATCACGTGATGGACTTCCAATAGGCCATCCAGATTATAGAAAGAGTTTCTTCATGTTTAATTGGTCAGGTGAAATATAAAAAAGTTAATTCTTGAAAAAACGTTGGGAATATATGAAATAATGGAAAAAAAAGACAAATTAATTATGAAATAAAGGATACAATAATTTTTATGTTAAGAAACATTCACTTCGCATGACCTATCCTGATCATGCAATAGTACTGGGGACATTTTACCAAAGTCATGAAAAGTCCTCCAGACATGCCACCCAAGTCATCATAAGTCCTTCTAGAATGTCAACCTAGAAAACGAAAAGTCTCCAGACATGTCACCCAATAATTTATAAGCCTTACAGACATGTCAACTATTTCTTGATATGTTCTCAAGACATGTCACCCAAATCGTGAGAGACATATTATATAAGTCATACAAATTCCATTGGACATGTCACCCACATATTGAGAAGTACTCCAAACATGTCAAACATGTATTGAAAGGTCCTTCAAATATGTAACCCAAGTATTAAATTTCCTATGGAAATTTCAACCATGCCTTTTTAAGTAACTTAATCATGTTAACCAAGTCCTGTGAAGTCCTACATACATGTCACCCAGGTCTTATGAAGTACTCCTGGCATATAAAAAAAGTCCTCGGAAGTCTTCTAGAAATGTCACCCAAGATTTGAAGTGTCCTCTTGAATTTATAAAAAATTATTTATAATTACAATGGACATGTCACCGATGACTTATAACTCCCTCCACATATATTGTCCATGTTATGTGAAGTCCTATACACATGTCATCAAATAACATGATAGCCTTATGACATGTTATTGTTGATCATGTGACACCATTGTACATGTCTGCATTGACCATACAAAGACCCAAAGATGCTTCAATCAATTCATGTGGTAGTCTTCCATACATTCCATCTATATCACACACAAATTCTGATAAATATGACTCAATCATGAGAAGCACTCTTGGAAATATCATCCTTGTCCGATAGACACTCCGAATATGAAAGGCAAGTAGTTAGGACCTACCAGGAAGACTCTCTGGTATGTGATAACATCATCAAGTATATATATTTAGGAAAACCCCAAATTGAACTATGTTGATTCAGATTCCAATTATAAATAGGATACATATGACATATTTCTAAGGCTCGAGCTCCAATGGGTATCAACCTTCGTTTAAGTCCACCATGTCGTAGACACTTTAACAATTGGGGCATAATCACTCACATGGGTTCATTATTCTTCCTCATAGATAAATGGATTGAGAAGTTGACTGAACATCATGGAATCTGATTCCCTCCATATAAGGATATGTAGGACACAATACTAAGTATCGAGCTCCATATCAAACACCCTATATGTGCTTCCCAATGCATATTTCATCAACCCATATGGGGAGATACTGATCACATGATTACCATTGTTTCTGAAACTGATCATGGATCATGTGGGATTAGGTATTAGAAAATATTATATCATCCACATCATGAATGTACCCATATCTAGAAACCTTATTTAGTAATCCACATTCAGGGGAATTGTATGACTATGCCCAAACAAGGGTATACACCACAAGGGTAAGTTATAAGGCATGACTAAACAACAACGACTCTAATTCCTATTATAAATAGGATACACATGACATATTATTAAGGATCACACTCAATACCCAGTGACTAAGTTCCCTCATATATGTCATTTCTACATGACACTAAACTAAATGGATCAAAAAAATAACCTATGACTGTTTTGATTCCTATTATAAAAAGGATATGTAGTACTCCTTATAATGGTTCAATCCCATCCTCAAGATATCAATATCTAATCTGGATGAATGTAAACTCTTGAGTTCCTAGTTATATAGAATCCAAATAGAAGCATCAATCCATTTCTAAAAAATAATGGGCAACAAATAATGAAACATTGATATATACAAATAACTATATTAATAGAAACCCTCATTATCTACAAAATGATATGACATCCATTCATTTTATTAGAGTAACTGATCCTATGTCAGCTTCGGTAATAGATTCTTAATGATATATTAAATCTATAATAAAGTCCCAAAATAGAATAAAATTATTCCTAAAAGAGTGTGATGTACCAAACCTTACATCCTCTCAACCAATGTGAGTTCCTAAGTTCCATTGGATCTAACCCCACAAATGACCACATTCCTTTAGAGTTTCTGTTTGTACCTTGTTATAGAAACGTGATCCATTGGAAGTTTAAAAGAAATGAATATAGTGAACTGGGAAAAAATTATTGTGAAACCATAATTGAACCCCCACAATCAACACTAAAAAAGGAAAAAAATGATATTTTTGTTGTGAAGGCATGTTATGATAGAATAAATAAATCATTATTGGCATTGGATACTATTTTTTTAAAAACTAGGAAAATATGAATTTTCTATTTGAAACAAATCCATTTCATATTTTTTTCTCAATTTTATGTTTTTATGGGGTTAATGTTGAGAATCATGTTCAAAGTGGGTTTCCTCATCCACTTGATGTTCCACAGTAAAAGATAGAGGAAGTATATGTGGAATTTCCCCTAGTTTTCCATGATATAAAGAAGGATTTAATGCTATATGGTTTACTATAGGCTATTTGATATAGTGACCTTAATTATTTGTGATTAAATTTTTTTACTGGTAGAGATTTTATCATGTTAGTTACCATATGAGGTGACAAGGTTTCATGTGGTTACAAATATGATCTATTTTTTTATCATGATCCCTATTTCACCTCCAATGTTTGGAGAGTTCCTTAACATTATTTTTAATTTTAGTTATTCCTTATCACAATTTTTCAACTACAGACGTATGGTCATACAAATCATGCTATCCAAACTCTAGAGGACATTCTGTAAACTTGCATTTGAGATTTTGGAGGTTTATAAGAGAGTATCTATCTGTTATATTATTTTTCTTGAAATAATATTTTTTGTTATACCATTATTATGGAAATATTTTAATTATTTCATGGATGATATTTTTGATCCTCATTATGTTGGACCATGATTAGGGAGTGATATATTCGTGGGTCAAAATTTCATTAGTGAAAAATGGAGGAAGTATAGATGATTTGGGATGAAATTGATGGTAACATAAGACTATCAGAGGTAAAATTATAATCATTTGAGGAGGCCATTAGAGTTTGATGGTTTATATCAGGTTTTCTTAATGATATCTCCTCGTCATGGGTTGTGATGGTTAGGACATGGGAGTATGTTATTTCCCCAAATTGGTATACCTTTTGAGGTATAGGAATGTTTTGGATTTTTTGCTGATAGTTGATAACATAAAATATATATGTTCATAATTAATGATGTATTTCCTGTGTTTTAGCTTCACATATATCTTCATGATATATCCTACATCACATAATAGGGAGAGTTGGAGAATGAAGATGATGTGAATTTTGGGGAACGACCTATTGAGATTCAGGACCATTGGGAGAATGTGTTGTGTGAGTATACTATTCTCTTGGTTTGTGTACTATGGTGAAATGATGTGTTATGCATTCTTATTTGGAAATTTATTTTTTAATTTTTAAAAATTAAAATGAATATAATTATTTACATATTTATAATATGAATTTTCAAATACAATAATGGGTTTAATTTCACTTTGATGGATAATACAATGTTATGGAGATAAATATTAGTATCCTTGAAAAAGTTTTTATTTTTCAAGGAATGATACTTTTCTAATTGTTTTGATTTTAAATTAATTGATATATTTCAAAAATTATATTATTATATGATTTTTATATATAAAAAAATAAATTTAATCTCATTTAATTGATAATTAATGTTAAATATGATTAAAAAACATCACAATTGAAAACAATTCTTCAGAAATTAATTTTCAACAAAATATATGTTTTAAATTTTAAAGTTAAAGGTTTTATAATTAAAAAATGAATTACATTAAATAGAGTCAAATTGTGGAATAATAACATTTAATTTTGGTAATAATGGTTATTATAAATTTTTTGTGTTAAAATAATTATCATTATTGGTATTTTACCAGGATTAATAAGTGGTAAAATGGGTGGTCTATTGTTTCTTGAATTTTACTAAACCAATTTAATACTTATAACTTATAAAACATCATAAATTGTTTTAAAACTAATACCTACACATGTCCCCAAAATTTCCCCACTTAATTGAACTAACTCCCTAAACCCACGGAAAATCATGGTGATACCATTCATACCCATTACCTAAATTTTGTTTCTATAAAACAAGCCCCACTTTTTCAGCTATAAAAGGATCTCACTTACAACCATTATCTCATCCCTCTCCACTAAAAAGAAATTTATAATAAATTTATCTAATTGTTTCCTATATAAAATCTTCTTAGGGAGATTTTAAGGATCAAATTAGTCTTTATAATATTTAAGAATCCACTTAACAAGGTAAGGGTTATCCTTTTATTTTTTATTAAAGTATTTCTTTTGTGATTAGATCTTTTAGTTTCAATTTATTATGATTTTATTTGTTAATAATAAATAATTTTATATCCAAATTATTATATATTCAATTATATATTAAAATTATATCCCATTAAATAAATTAAATAATATTTTTTTAAAGACCCCATGCAACTGAATTCATTCCTTGAATTTCCATGATGTATCTTATTATTGTGAATCCCCTCCTCCAAACCTACTCTAACCATATATGTATAATTAAATCAGTATAAATAATACAATGAAGATTTATTAAATTTATGGTATTACCATTATCTATTCACCACATATTAAATTGAAAAAATTAAAACGTTGCTCATGTACATGTGTGGACTATGACCACAATGAACCAAACATTTTGTTTTTCATCACTACATTTATAGGAGGATTCTTGAAAAGGATTTATTTAATATATATGTTTTTTATATCTTTATTTATATTCTATAAATACAAATAAGGAATTATATACGTAATATTATCAATAAACTTTAATTTTTTAAACTAACCTCCTAAAACAAACATACCAAGAGAGAAAACGATTAATTTATAATTGAAAACATATTTTTCATTTAACTTCATCTAATAACTCTAAAAAATTATAATTCATAACAATAATAAAATATTAACAATTTAATAATAACTTTGTGATAATGATATTACAAAAATATAATATCCTCTATAGGCACTCCCACACATAAATTATAGTATGTTCTTGTGGGGAAAGTTTAACTATATTTATGAAGAATGATATAAATTTATATTAAGGATGGATTTTGAAAAGAAATATTGGATATTAATAAATAAATAATTTTTTTTAGTTTTATAATGATAAAATAATCTTTCACCTCATTAATTAAGAAAACCCAATTTATTTATTAGAAATTAGAAAATCAAGGTCATCTTTGATTTTTTGGTCAAAAATAATAAAAAATTATTATGAAATGATATTTCAAAATATTAAATAATTATAATAAAAAAATTTAATACATTTGATGAACCTATATATAAGAAATTTTTGATAATAATGAATAACGACATCGATATTATGAAAATAGTACAAAATGATCAATATTACCAACAATTGATTCTAAAAATAGATATTGAATAATTAATATAAACGTAAGAAGCGATATAAATGATGTTTATAGTTGGTAATAGTTTGGAAGAGTTTTATTAAATAAATAAATACTATAGTTATTTTTTTTATATAGGATGTTTGATCATGTTTGGGAAAAACAATATAAAATTTATGGGGTTTCTTGGTCTCAATTATGATTCATTGTGAAATGATACACTTTATGCATCATGTTTACTTTTGTATTTTGTTATTTTGATTCAAAATAACATAAATATTTTATAACTTATTTTTTAATTAAAGGGATATACTAATCCAAATCATGTAATTTTTATCAAATTGCATTTGGCTCAAGTGTTAGTATAACTATAAGAGTACATGCCTATATCATACTTTATTAAGTCATGTTTTGATATTATTAACCTATATTATTTTGTAAGATGTACCTATTTTCCAATAAATTGTTTAATAAAATAATTTAGATATTTTAAAATTCATTTTTATTGCTTTGATTAATTTATTTAGACTTTAATTGATATCTTCCATAATATATAAGGTGTTTTTCATATCTCAATATGATTTCATGATTTATAATGTTTTTTCTTAAGATAATTGTTTTATTTCATATGGTAGACCATATTTCTACCATAGGAGATAAGTTTTTATTCAAATCATCCTTATTGCTGAATTATCATCCTTCATTAATACGAAACTAGGTAAATAATAATTATCATCCACTGAAATGAAAGCTCATTACCCTTGTATATGTTTTCCTCATCCCTTTAATGTAATCCAATCATGTCTTGAAACCCTATAAATTTTTAACTATTGTGACTATCATATTTACCTTTATCTTTCTCAAAATTACTTTCTCTTACTTTTTTTATGATGTCGGGTTTTAACCAATGTATTTTTAAAATATCAAAAGGTTTTTCATTCGATGTGGAAATTTTTTATCTTCCAGAACACATTTCCTTTAGATACCCTCATATATATTTTCTATGATCTTTTATTGGATATTAATTTCATATTAAAGGTGATAAAATTTTTACAACAATATTTTGTAATGTACTTTTGAAAGTGCCAATAATATAATCTTTTACCCCAATGTTAAAGAAGTGTTTTAAAACTCTTTTATGATTCTGTTACCATTTTCATTTCAATTTTAAAAATAATTTACCATCTTGGAATTCATGTATCATGATCGATACAGTAGTTATATTTATATATTGGGGGATCGAACTAATGGTATAAAAAATCCAATTCCTGAACAATTATTATTTAAAACCATTTGAAGAATTATTTTTAAGGGTATTTTTCATCTTTTTCCACATCCTTCTATGTTTATTTTATTAACTGGGGATATTTTATTTTGCTCCCATACACCAAATTTAAATGGACTGTTTATGGAAATGTTTTTTCTAGACAATAATGAAACACATTTCATTATCAAATTAGTGATGGGTAAATGAAATTTTATATGTTATTATATGTAACACACTTGTGAATGTACATCATATGATGTGACACGTGGGCTGAGAATTATATATCCCTACAATGCCCTTGGAAAATCTTCGTATATTCTGATATGTAATGGGATTAGGGAGTGAAACTATTGATAATGGGTTTAAATAAATTATGTAATGATGTGTGTTCCCAGAATAATATATCCTTAAAATACATTGGGTAAATATTGATATCCCATGAGATATTATAAATGGGATTAGAGAGTGAACCAAATCCACTATGGTAATTTTTCCACTATGTTATGTTGGTATTAGAAGTGAACCATGAAAAATTATTATGATTTCATTCCTTAAGTTGACGGAAGATGATTATTATTCCATTATGTTATGATATTGTCCCCATATGGAATATTTACATTCTAATTATGTCATGTTATGGTCATAATTTCATGATACCAAGATCCTTTTATATTAGTTTCTTTACTTTAAAGCCTCATGATATGCTTCTTGGATTATAAAACATGTTTTATTAGAAATTAATTATATATATTATATTCATATTCATTTTTTACACTATCATACCCATACATTCATCTTATTCTCATTAATGATATATGATTATAATTTCATATTATTACCCTTACTAACCATTTTAGATCACCCATTCTAATGTCTCCAATTCGCTAGGTAATAATGGAACGTAATACATGTGGTATGCCTAAAATATTATATTTTATAGATTTGTTTTAGGGAGACGATGAATACTATTTATGGTTAAACAATTCTAAGTATATTGAGAAGTATCTATTTAATAAGAAATACGTGGGTATTTATTAATTAAGGGTTCTGGTTTTTTCTAACTCCTACAAATACACGAAACCTCTTGATCATTGGTTTTTATTCATTAAAAAAAATTTGTGTGAAATTATTTAATATCATATGTTTAAGGTTTGGGTCAATATAGTTGGTATCAGAGGAAGGGTATTGATATTTATGAAGATTAGGATGAGAGAAGATTAGATAAAACCTTTAGAAAAAGTATAATAATAGTATAATATCTAGTTTTTTTTCATAGAGTTGATATTTTATGGTTCTCCGGGATGTAAAATTATTGTATGGATAACATAAATGGATACATTCTTTATCACAGATGCACCTAGTGGTAATAGAAACAAAAAAAGAATTTTGGGTACTAAATTAATCACCACCTTGGGCACTATAAGGAGGCCAAACCACATACCAAGATTGGAACTCCTAGGGGATATTAATGAGTTAATCAATTAAATTTTACAAGACACTATAATGGTTTTATTATTTCAACAAATTAGGATAATAAGAATGAGAGAACCCAACCTAAAAGACTTATATTGAACAAAGAGTGGTTTATCCTTATCTAAAAGATAATTTGATTGTTTTCATGAGTAACATGTATCAAGGTTGAGACTTTATTAGATTATTTATGATAATTCACTTATGATGTTAATTATCATTTAGTCAAGTTATCCTCTATTGGTTTTAGTAATGTTTTATTCTTGAATAAATCAAGTTAACAATGTATTCCATTGATAATGTAGAGATCATCCCCATGATCAATCTAAAGGGATGATCTTTAGAGTGAACAATATTAAGATTACGAAAAAGAAACTATCACAGAATATAATTAACAATGTGAAGATAATAAATTTCCCAGACACAATAAATAAGATAAGTATGAATTCTTATGCGATCCCATCATACTAGGATAATAATATAATAAAGATTAAATCAATTTGAGTAAAAAATGTGGAAATAATCATGGGGAAAATTTACATTAAGGGATGGGTAGATTATATAATTGAGGATATGAAGACCACCAAACTAAAAAGTTCAAGGGAGTTGGAGAAGCTACAAAAATCCATTTATTCAATTGTAAGAAAATTGGACATTATTCAAATCAATCCCTCAATATCATGGATAATAAGGAAAATGGACACCAATAAATAATTAGACTATGGAAATAATTGAAATCATATGTAATGACTTTATTAAGGAAGAAAGATATTTTTAACTCTAGATTTGTGTATCTATTCTGTGGTGTTAGTTTTCACCAATTTGATATTGATTTATGTATAAAAATATGTGGTGGTTTAATTATTTTATATATAGTATTAGAATATTATTTAATGTTTTTTTAAAAAAATAACTCTTATGTATTTATATTTTCATACCCTATAAATATTATATTAGGATTGGACTAGATCTTTTAAAAAAGGTATCATACAAAATAAGATTATGTGAAATATCATTTAATATCCTAAAGCATTCTATAATCAAAAACCAGTGTATTGTTAATTATGATCTCCTAGTAGAAATTTATCCCATCGTATGAGTTTTTATATTTTGAGGATGAAAATTATTTAATGGGTTGGGGGAATTTAATGACCTAACATTTTAATATATTTTTTCTCTAAATAAATAAAAGGTGTTTAATAGCATTCTTTACACACAACATCCAAAAAAATTGAATCGTAGAACATTAGCTTACCATTAAAATGTAGCTATCGATTTGAAGGGTAAAATATAAGGGTAGAAAATTTATGAAATATAATTATAAAAAAATTTAAAATAATTTTTTAATACTTAATAACTGATAATATTCAATTTTTTATAGTTAAATAAAAAATAAAATCATTTTATGACTAAAAATATATTTTTTCTACAAATTACTAATCATTGCACTATAAAGATTATTATTATTTGGCAAAATATTTATTTAGATATAATTTATTGTTAATATAAACTATATATAAGTTAAAATAAATCCAATTATTATTACATGAAAATTAATAAAATTATTTTATGCTAAGAAAATATATGTTTCTTAACATTATTTTTATGCATTATACACACTTATATTAAAATTAATTTTCATCACATTAATAAATTGAACTACATATTTTTTTGAATATTTTTAATCAATAATTTAAAATTATTTATTTGTTTCAATTTCATTTTATCGATGAAACTATGTTAAAAAGGTAAATATTAGCTTCCATGGTAGACAAATATTTTTTCCAGGATTGATACTTTTCTAAATGTTGTGATTTTAAATTAAGTTGATTTATTTTAAAATAATGTGTCTAATATGAATAATATACATATAAAAAATTAACAATAATTTACCACCTAATTCACCTAACTCACCAATCCCACCTAACCCCCATGTGATTCCATTCTCACCCCTTCCATAAGAATAATTTCAATAAAAAATACCCTCATTTTCAACTATAAAAGGAGAACACTTCTAACCATTGTCTTATACCTATCATTAAAAATTTATTAAAAATTAATTTCCATTCCATATACCTCTCTAAATCCCTTATAGGTATTTTTTTAAGGTTCATAGGAGGCCTTCTATTATTTAAGAAGAAACATAGTAAGGTAATAGTTCTCCTCCTCCTCATTTGGATTCATGTACTTCTTTTGTGATAAGTCCAATGATTTTCAATTGATTAAGATTTTATTTGTTTCTAATAAACACTTTAATATAATGATTATTAAATTTTTATGAGATATTATAAGTTTATCACATTAAGCCCATTCCATAATAGTTTTTTATAGTCATTATGCTTCCAAAATCAATTGTTGATTTTCAATGATATTTCATCATATAATGAATTCCCTCCTCCATACCCATTAAAAATATGTATATATATAATTA
The DNA here is from genome assembly GCA_963277665.1 of Viscum album. Taxonomy (NCBI): domain Eukaryota; kingdom Viridiplantae; phylum Streptophyta; class Magnoliopsida; order Santalales; family Viscaceae; genus Viscum; species Viscum album. The sequence continues at coordinate 187,969,118 of OY728143.1, forward strand.
AATAGGTACAAATAATACACATGAATTTTTTAATATTTATGGTATAACCATTATATATTCCCATCCCATTCAATTGAAAAAACAGTTCTCGTTATCATGTATAGACTATTATCTCCCAGAACGACAAATTCTGTTTTTTCATTACCACTATTCAATATATTATATAAATGTGTTTAGTTAATATATATGTTATTTATGTTATCATTAGATTATATATATACATATATATTACTAATTCAATAAGTAATATTATAAATGAGCGATCATTGTAAAACTAACCTCCTAAAATGAACACAATAAGATGAAAATGATTAATTATTAAGTGAAAACTTCTTTTTAATTTACATTTTTATTATAAATATTTTAATTATTATTAATAACTAAAATATCATATATTTAATTTCATAATATTTTTTTATAATGATATTATAACAAAATAATATCTTCCATGGCCATACCCACACATAAATTGTAGCATGCTCTTGTTGGGTTGATTTAACCACCTAAACGAACAAGGATATTAATTTATATCAAGGATGGACTGGGAAACCTAATATTGGATATTAATACCTTAATAAAAATATATTTTAGAAATGATAATATAAATAATTAACTCATTAATTAATTTAACATCACTCATTTTTAAAAAATTACTAAAGTATGCACATCCCCAATTAAGTCAGCACATATAATTTTAGGTTCTCGACATGATGGAAGAGTCAAATGGGTCTTTACCAACTCATATTTTGTTATAATATATAATTAATCTAACATGTACATTTATGGTAAATACTGTTTCAATTGGAATAAAATCAAATAATAATTGGAAATTGAATACTGAAACTAAAATAAAAGTCTATCACATATATCTTATAATTAATTAAAACAATTAATGAATTACCTTGCAATGAATTATTTCATCATTGATGAAAATTAAAATGTATAAACTTTGAAATGTCATTATTTAATAGTAATCGAGTGAATATTCCCTCCCCCAAAGATCCAAAAGTTCTCTAAGAACATCTGAATGTTGTAGCGTGAATGTTTGGATGCTATCATGGAAGTTATTAATTCTTGTGTTTCTCATCTTTTATTACCTCATTAATCACTTCAAGAATGATTATCCATATCCTACTTTACTAAATACATATATCTTCACTAATTTTTTCTCTACATAATTGTACACAACTCATTACATCCTTTAATAATAATAATAAAGTGCAAGGACAAATACACAAATATTTAGAGAGGATCATCCAATGAAATATATATATATATATATATATATATGTGTATTTCATACTATTGGGTATCATTCATATAATATCTTACACTGGAGTATATGAATTGTGTGTTATTTGTTCCTTGGATATTTTCCAAGATCCCCTATTGTAGTATTATCACAATATAATATGATAGGGTATTTAGTAATAGGTACTACATCAAGATCTATGAAAATGTTTCATTTTAAAATATCTTTTTTGGATGTATCAAAAAGAATTTTATATTTGTACTCCACTGTAGAATCTAGGAAAACTAACTTATTTTAACTATTCTATATCAAAACTCCCCTATTGAGACAAAAAACATATCCTGACTTTGTATTTAGATAATTTTCATAGGTTTTAAATCATGTATGAGTATAAAACCTAATTACTAGCTCCTTATCTCCTACATAGACAAGGATCATATCCTGAATTCTTCTCAAATACATAATTTTAACATTATTAACACACCAAAGTTTCTCACCTTGATCACCATGATATCTCCATACCATTATCAATGTGTATGAAACATTAAGTTTAGTACCGAACATTCAATACATGATAAATATTATTGCCAAAGAATATGGGATATTTATCATTATCTCCTTCTCATGTTGTGTCTCAGGTAATATTTTTTTGGAAATATATATACCATGTGATACTAGAATAAATCCCCTATTAGTTTTTTCATACATAAAACTATTAATTATTTGGACAATTTATGTACCTTGATTGAGTCTAGGAAGCCTCTTGGATATTTCACGAATGATCTTAATACCTAGAATGTAGGCTTGTTCACCTATGTTTTAATGAACTGAAATTATGAATAATATTTTGTATCCACAAAATGTATGTTTTACTATGTAATAATCAATATCAATATATATTTATAAATGAAATGTGTCTATTGGGTTTTGACCATTATATGACCATTGGAAAAAATATTTTTTTTAACATTTTAACTATTGTTTATAAATAGAAATGATAATGGATAATTAATGAAAAAAATCATGGATGACCTCATCCAGCCAACTCTTACCGTATGAAGAACATTTATCAGTGATTGGGAAGGGGTAGGATCACTATGCTTCACTCTGGACCAATCCCAAGACATGCTTCATCATGTAAAGCTTGAAAAATATTTCTTATGTGATATGTTCAAGTTAGTGGAGATTACCACTCGAGAAATGTTATCTGAGCTTCCCTAAAAGTCTATCACCATCACACACAATACATGTAGGTAATATTCTAGTCTTATAAGAGGTTATGTAACTGGACCATATATATTTAAAATGCAATCCCTTAATTTTAATAAAATTTTTATTTCATCATTTTTTCCTTAATAATATTTTCTCGTAATAAATTATATGTTTAATTGAGAAAAAATTTAGAAATTTATTTTAAAGGTGAAAATTGTACTTTTTAGGGTTTTTTCATAGTTAGTGAATTATTATTATAAAATAAACATCATTTTTTAATTTCAAATAACAATATTAACCTATGTTGATTTTTTTGTATTTTTCTGAGATGTTTCATATTTTAAAGAATAGTGAAAACTGTTCCACTTTAGTTAAAATATCTTTTTCATTTAAATAATACTAATACATTAAATAATTGATTTTGTGAAATGATTTTTGAAAAACAAATATACATGATTTTGATCAGTATGATATTTCGATTTTGATAGGGCTCATATTATTTTATGGTGATTAATAACTTTACCCTTTGGAATAATGATGTTACCATAATGAATAGTAATACTAACAATGTAATAGTAACGTCACCTAAGGTAAAATAAAGAAAATTTAGGCATATTAAAAGTTAATGTGATATAATTATATCATAGTATAAGTAAATATATATATTAGAAATTATTTATTAAATATTAGTATTTTCAAGTAAATAATTAGTTTATTTAAAATATAAAAGTCTCATATTTAGAAAATTATATTTTAAAAATTCAGTTCATTTTTGATTTATACCCTTCTTAAAATGTTTCAAGTGACTTGTTTGGATTTTTCTAATATAGATGATTTTTGGTTAATAGTAAACATATAGTTTTGAGTTTTTGGTATGTTTAATGACATCATTAAGGATGCAATGAATATGGAATTTTATTGGTAAACTCATGTTTTTTAAATTATTATCTTATGTGACCCAAGTGGCCAATATTATGGGAACACTCCTTCGTAAATCCCATGGTTTCTCAAATACCACTTCTTAGGTGTCATTGAAAATTAATAAAATATTCCCTCAACTTTGATTTAAATATACACCCATTAATTCATCTAGAATAATTAAAAAATACTACCCCTCGATGATCTACTAGTATTACCTCCAAGGAGTCTTATCATGATGTCCTCAAGCACCCATTGTTCCTATCATAGAGTTTTAGAAGTTACTCTTAAGGGTAAAGGAATTCTGAACTTCTCTTTTCCTTTCAGTCTCTCTTTTATGTGGTATGTTTTTAAAATTTCTATACCATGCTCTTATTTATATTTTATTCGGTCCTTATACATCACTAAGAGTCTTTTATCATTGGGTGACCCTTGTCCCCTTTCTTTTTATTATTTTATAAAACCTTGTTTCATACTTGTTATACTGCAGAATTTTTATTTCAAAATCACTCTCTTTTTCTCCATAAATTACTATTATATATTTATTTGAATACCTAAACCTCTAAAATTTCACGGTTTATTCAAAAATACATAAAAATTAGTAATTTTACTCTATAATTTACATACATAATACCTTATTCTCTTTCCATGGGTTATAAATGAAATAATGATCTTGTTTTTAAGCACTTTTTAAAACGCCATGATTTTGATATAAAACACATTTATTTTATTCTCTATGGGATATTTATGAAGTCTTTGTTTATGAACTATGTGGATCACATTAAAATAAATACATATTAAGGGTTTTACTTGTTATCACTCCAAATCATTTCCTAACGAAACTAGTCTCTAGAGATGACATATTTTACGATAACTTGGTGAATAACCCTCATAAATTTTTGTCACCTTGGTTGTGGACCTTGGTGATATGGTTATGAATGTTCAAATTAAATGTTATATCCAAATTTACATATTATTAATCATGATATTTTTATTATTATATGCCTCTCTTTTCATTTTCCATTCCTTTATTATATTCATCAAGATCATATTGATATTCTTGAAGATCATAAGTAAACTATTTCACTTATCCCCCATGTCCGGCCTACTGCACACAATTTATTTTGATGTATGTACATAAGTTATGATATGTAGAAATTTTACATAGGATAAACCTATTATAAATCCTTAATGTTTATTTAGAATCATGTTTTATCATTTCCTTGTATAATGTACCTTATTTCCAAGACACTAAGCATTTAAAGATCTTCTATTTGGGAAATGTAATGAAAATGAATGTATTAAAAAGGAACTGTGTGATATTTGATATTAGAGGGTATTTTAGTTATTTTTGTAAATTAAGATTTTAAAAATTTAGGAATAAACCGATGGGATATTTTAAATATAACAAAAAATCATGGTATTTTTATGAAATATTAAGTAGGTGGGTTCTGAACAAATAAATCATTATCTAGATACAAACAAGTGAATGTGGCTCTAGTATGAATGTATCTAGAGAAAAAACCTGAAATCACAGCTTTGAGTTAGACTCGAATGAGAACTGGTGAATGAAAATGGGCTTTGCTGCATTCCTGATATGACACTCCCTAGGAGAATGTTTGTTTAATCACAAATTTTTTATGAAACATTTTGAAGATTTTATTGAAAATTTATTTGTTTCCAAAGAATATCATGTGAAAGAATGATGTTATATGACATAATAATTCCCTTGGAGTTATAATATTATTAA